>OX038874.1:8834130-13634130 GCA_943789525.1 Agriphila geniculea
TGTTCATTCATAGGATCTAACGTATTTTTTGGTTAAGGTTTATTTTGTATATTACTATTAAAGGAGTTTGTTCATATTTAGGGGATAGCTATAGTAAATCATTGTCAATCTTTGGACCAGTCTTCGAACTAGGGTTTTCATTCATTAGTTTTTAAAATTTTAAGATTCTTCTATAGTAAATGCCTAGTTCATTTACTGATTATTAAAAACTAGTAAATGAACTATATAGGTATATTTCTTAATATTTACGTTAATTATTTTTTGTTTTTAATTTAAGACCACTTCTAAAACAATTATAATAACATAGCTGATGTGAACTATCAAAGCAACATGGTGGTAAATACTTAGGTGTAATTTTTTTAATATTGGCTGCCCTAAATTAAATAAACTCTTCGACCTGACTCTTCAACTCATGAAACAGAGACGTGAAGTGAGGATACAGGTCATACAGAGCCCCAGGAGCATCCGGAGGATTCCAGGAAGGAAAATAGGCAAGCTTCGGGAGAGGCCTATGCCCAGCAGTGGGTTGGGTATCGTGCGCCATTTAAAATTTAGGTTTCTTTTGAAATTTTATATTTTTTACCAGTTTGTTATGCTATAAAATATCGTGTACAGTCATAAATTAACGATTTCTGTTTACATCCACCATATGAAACTAGTAGTTCATTTATTGGATTTCAACCGTTCGTTAACTGGATTTTGCCGTTCATTCACTGGTGATTTAGGGTACTTTTGTGTAAAATTCGGATTATCTAAATAACTATAAGCATTTCAGACATACTGAAGATATTATATTGAACATTAACGTCCTTTGCGATATATTAACTGTGAGAAAGCTGTTTATTGTTGAAACCATACTAACTCAACATAAGAAACTTACCTTTAATAAAAATCTGCTACTGAGTCGCAGGTATTACCAAGTGTGTCAAACTCGGCCTATAGTTGGAAGGATCGGCACGGCTACCCTTTTTGGGCACAGGCTGCACATTTGCAAGCTTCCACGATTGAGGTACTATTCTAGTCTCAAGTGAGAGGCGGTACAGGCGAGTTAACACAGGAGACAGTTCAGGTACACAGTTGCGCAGAACAATTGCTGGGATTCCATCAGGACCACTAGCTTTGTTCACGTCTAAAGTACGGAGAGTTTTAAGTACCTCTTTGTTTCGGATCTGAAAGTCTCCCATAGAGGAGTCAGCACGAGGTATCGAAGGTGGAACTTTGTTACCGACATCTAGATGCAAATTCTCTGCAAAAAGAGAGGCAAACAAGTGTGGCTTCTCAGTCGCAGTATGAGCCAGTGATCCGTCGGGTTTCAGCAATGGTGGGAGTGAAGGGTGACAGAAATTTGATTCGGCTGCTTTCGCTAGGGACCAAAACTTTCTACTTCCAGATGGATGGGAAGCAATTTGGCTCCAATGCGGCCAATGTGGTCAAAACGTGCCCTGCGCAACATCCGTTTACTAGACTTGGCGGCTCGGTTATAGGCTTTTTTCAGGGTTTGTGAGTCCGCTGATTTGCGCGCTCGAGCATCAGCCCATGCTAAAAGAGCTGACTCTTTCTGCGCTACGGCGCTGCGACAGTCAGCATTGAACCAATTATAACGAATATGAACTATGTAAGTAAATATATTTTTTAAGTTGAATAAATGTACCTTCTTTAAGATATAATTTTTTTTCTTTGCACAAAATTTTAATTTTCAAAGACACCGACTGTTGAATAAAAAAAAATAGCAAACTCATTTTGATACTATTGTCAATATTTTACTTTTTAGGGTTCCGTACCCAAAGGGTAAAAACGGGACCCTATTACTAAGACTCCGCTGTCCATCTGTCTGTCTGTCACCAAGCTGTATCTCATGAACCGTGATAGCTAGACGGTTGAAATTTTAACAGATGATGTATTTCTGTTGCCGCTATAACAACAAATACTAAAAACAGAATAAAATTAATATTTCAGGAGGGCTCCCATACAACAAACGTGATTTTTTGCCGTTTTTTGCTCGATATTAATAACGACAACAGGTAGACAGTTGGAATTTTCACAGATGATGTATTTCTGGTGCCCCTATAACAACAAATACTAAAAACAGAATAAAAATAATATTTAAGGGGGGCTCCCATACCACAGACTTGATTTTTTGCCGTTTTTTGGTACGGAACTCTTCGTGCGCGAGTTCGACTCTCACTTGGCCGGTTTTTTCTTTGAATCATGTGATCCTTGTTTCTTATTCGATCGATATGAAAACACAAAAATAGTTCAGGTAATGATGCCGCCCACAATCTTGTTCACCATTTATATAAATATGCGATCAAAATATTTTTAGCGATGGGTGACCATGTTCATGGTGGCATATCTCCCAGAAGCTTCCTACTTCGCAACCCAGACGATGATATTTGATAACACCAAGCTCATTGGCTATCTTCCCAATGTGGTCTGGTCCATTGGGACTATCGCATATTGATGCGATAGATCGGAAATGACCCTAGGTGGCCGACGCACGGTGGGGCCGAAGTCCCGAAACATGATCGTAAGTTGAAAATCGGATTTTGTGAAATTTCGAGAAAAACATTACCTAATCATATTCTCGATTAATGTTGCTATTTATTGTTAATAAATTCTTTCTTTTTCCTTCTAAAAATAAGTGTAGAAATCTCAGCAAACTCAGAGAAGCAGCCAGAAGAAACATTAAAGAAAATGGTTTTTCAAAGTTGTGGCGTTTTTTACTAAAATAATAAAAGTTTCTATTTTGTTCCAATAATGCAATATTAATCGGTAGTTATTTGAGGATCGGCTACATACCTTACTAAGCTTCATGTACATTTCATATGTGAAACATACCGTGTTGACATAAATGTTGTAATTTTTACATTTAAATGCCTACAACCTAAGTAAAGGCAAACGGCCGAGATTCAAATATATTGTCGTCGATGCACTAGGGGTTTTATTTAAAAAAACTAAAGGCAAAAGTTTCGGCCGATTGCCATTTCCAGAGTTTACGGTCTTTTATTGTTTGTAACTGCGTTTGATTTATTCCAAAAGTAGATAAAATCTTCCTATGTTTTGTAATTTGAATTTCGACGATTGTCGTTAATAAGTAGTAAATTACTGCCTAGAACGGGAAGTTGGCATTTGTCGAGGTTGCTTTAATTATTCGAGGCAATGCAAATAGCTTCCAGTACAAGGCTTGTATAAAGCTTTCTCAAGAAATGCGAGGAAATAAACTTAGTTAAGCGCTAACTGATGAGTTCTACCGTTTTGAATTTGGATTAGGTACTTGATCGGGAAGTATGTAAGTATTGAAATTCATTCCCGCACTGGATTTTAAATTTAGAATGTGATGAACCAGCCTCCACGGCAATGTGGAACGCCTCACATTCCTTTTTCAAATGGAATATTCATTTCAGAGCACATTACATTTCAGAGCTTATGCTAGAAAATGTGTGTAGTGGGAAATTATTTCCCAACAAAGACCTCGTCAAGACGATTCAAACGAGCTCAAACTCGATGGGTTTGCACGGTTTTATTACAGAGTTCCAGTGGTCTTCTTCCGGCTCCATCATCAGACCCTGGAAACTATTTTCCAACAGAGTACTCGTTAAGACGATTCAAACAAGCTTGAATTCGATGGGGTTACATAGTTTTATTATAGAGTTGCTGTGGCCTTCTTCCGGCTCCATCATCAGACCCTTGAACACTATTTCTTATTAGAGTTATCGTCAAGGCGATTCAAACGAGCCCAAACACGATGGGGTTGCATGGTTTCATCATAGAGTTCCTGTGGCCTTCTTCCGGCTCAATCATCAGATCAGCTCAATGACACCATAATATTGAATTGCCTTTCAGTTCTGATATATGTTCAAAGTTTCAAGTCTCTAGCTCATCCGTGCCATCATTTCCGTGCTTAATTTACGCAGTTATCATTAGTAACGAGTTTCGATCGCTAATTCTTTAGAGCGGCCCCAGTGTGCAACGGTCCATATCCATCTCGGAAAAAATTTTTAGCACTTTTTTTTTAAATTGAACCTTTTTGCACACTTCCAGTTTTACTTTGTTACCATATTGAATTGAACGTTAAGTTAAGTATTAGCTATAAGAAAACAGTAGTTCTTTTATAATCCAAAAATATATTGACATTAAAACAAGAGACAAATTAAAAACATTATCAACAGTCTATTGCTAAGTAACAGAAGCCATAGTGAACTCAAGCTGTCACACCAACATAAATTGGGTAGGTACCCCAAAAAATGCCATGCCCGATAGTGGAAGTTTTGGCGCGACCAAGAAGTGATCGCTGATTGGATGATTTTAGCCAATGGACGGCATTGTTGTACACGAATTTAGGCCGGAAGTCAAGTTTAATACTATAATGTGTATTATTAGGCTTCGAATAAGGTAAGTATATTTAATAACTGTTTTATTTTCAGGTAAAACGATACTATTCATTTGGCTTGGCCGGTTTTTCTTTGAATCAGCTGTATATTAAATGTCTCAAAAATGGATTCCTCATCCGTGATTTATCATGATATGATACCACACTCGAGGTGGTAGGTATATTGAAGGAGATATGATTTTTGAAGTGAAAACTTCTTTAGCGGCGTTGTACGCTTTTTGTAATGGGGAATGCTAAACTCGCGTCAGTAAGAATCACGTGACCCTGATCAAAAATTTCGTAAGACGGATGTGACGGATGGAGAGTAGACAGCCGGCGGCGGAAGTATCCCCCTCTCTTTCTACGGGGCGCGGTGAAAATGGCGGCGCGTCATTTCAAGACGTAAACACTTGTGTCACCATAGCAACGCGCTAATTTTTTAATTTAATGTCAAAACTCTAGATTTTCTGTCAAGCTATGGATAAGACTCGTACAATACTGTTCTGTATTCGTAAATTCAAATGCAGAGTAAATTCGTAAGACGGCAATTCGTGCAAAATTATTCCCTAACCATTCCAAAATATCAAAATGCACAACGTTAATATTCAAGTTTGCACTTCTGCCGGCACTCCCGGAGTGCAACCCGATTTTTTTTTCTGAAGTGCGGTGGCGGCGTGAAACTATGAATGCCACCCCTTTACCTGCCAAGGGGGGGCAGATGGCTACTGAGTTAAATCAGCTCAGTTTTACCTGAACTGCCTAAATATTGCCATGTGAAATGTGAATTCATCTAATGACAACATTTTGACCTCGCCATACATTGTTGAGTGTCACTACTTTCCGGAATACGAGAGTAATGGGATATCAAAAAATAAACCCTAATGCTGAATTCGATAGATAGGGACCATCAAACTGAACAACTTTTACTATGGGACCAACTCTGAAACCACAAAAAAAACAGCTGTTAGGCAGCCATAACACGCTCATGCACGCGTCAGTCAAATTCCATCAGTCATGAATTACGTTTGACTGACTGACTGATGGAAAGAAGAAATTACCTTCATGCAACCATCAGTCACCCCATTACACCGTTACTGACATGACTGTGGAATTTGACTGATGCTTGCATGAGCATTTGTAATGGCTGCCTTAGATACATTTTGACAATTTCGTTAATATTGTTTATATGAAGATTTTATTCGTCATTATTTTTTGTATGAAACAGCTGATTTTCTTCTCAATTTCAGAGTTGGCCCATAGTAAAAGTAGTTCAGTTTAATGGTCCCAATATAGTAATATTTGGCATCAGGGGGTTTTTCTAAAAGGCCATGTTCACTTAGTTAGCGTAATGTAAGGATTCTAACGATACCCCACACATCCAAAATTGTTGTACATACATACATGAACTGTGAACACAATACACTCATCTTTTTGAATAGACTAGACATCTGGCAAAGTGTGCACTAACAAAGTGCCAAAATAATATGCATGCAAATAATGCACTAAAAAGTCCAAAATATGCACAAAAACTGTTAATATGGCCAAAATATGCACAATGCAAAATAGTAAAAACCGGCCAAGTGCGAGTCGGACTCGCGCACGAAGGGTTTCGTACCAAAAATGGCAAAAAAAATCATATTTGTTGTATGTGAGCCCCCTTAAATATTTATTTTATTATATTTTTAGTATTTGTTGTTAAAGTGGCAGTAGAAATACGTCATCTGTGAAAATTTCAACTGTCTACCTGTTGTCGTTATTAATATAGAGCAAAAAACGGCAAAAAAATCACGTTTATTGTGTGGGAGCCCCCCTTAAATATTAATTTTATTCTGTTTTTAGTATTTGTTGTTATAGCGGCAATAGAAATACATCATCTGTGAAAATTTCAACTGTCTAGCTATCACGAATACATGAGATACAGCCTGGTGACAGACAGACAGACAGACAGACAGCGGAGTCTTAGTAATAGGGTCCCGTTTTTACCCTTTGGTACGGAACCCTAAAAAACGTTTATCACCCAGTATCAATTTGAACGCCGAAAACGACCTCTCTACATCAACTGATGCCAATGGCCAAATTTAAAATTTGGACGTCATTACTGGAGATACCTTTTACGCAGGGTACGAAGTACGACCTGTGGCGTTGATGGAGGCATTAATGTTCTTCGTTTTCTTCAAGGCTCGGGTTTTTTACGCAAAATAGCGTCTAACTTTTTATGCAACCATTCGGCTAAGGAATGAGGAATGGCGTTCAATCATTGTTTCCAGTATTTCTATTGATTTAAATAGAGGCTAGCTTAACTAGCTTCCTATACGTAGCTCCCGCTACTAAACAAAATATGCACGATTGGGAAAAAATGCTAAAATATGCATTAACGACGTAATAAGCGAGTGATCTATCTATCCAGATATCCGATATCTACTTATAAACACACTTATTAATTGTTTTATTCAGAAATATCTACCACTACCTTTAAACTCTTGAAACATCATTTTTAATAACGGTGGCCACCAATCAAACTCGCTTACACTACTCCAAAAGTGCGTGGCTAAGCAGCTCCAAGTAGTCAAGTGAAGGTCAACCCTTACGCTCTATCCTAAATCGGCGATTATCATAAAAAATATATGCGCGTTCGAAAATTTCTTGGATTATTGATAAATATGTTTTAATATAAAATAATTTATCTAATAAAAGTATAAAAATGGACCGAGTATTTTTACACATTACGTAAATAACCACTTAAGTTCAAAAGATAAAAAAAATATGATTAAAGAAGAAAATTTATTGGCTTACTGAACAAAGCTATGTATTTAAGGATATAAAAACATATTAAAAAAGAATAATCAACCGACAATTTTTTCAATAGAAGATATATTGAAAAAAGTTAAAAGTTAAATTTGGGGTATTTCTGAAGTCGAAAAAAGATTGGATTCCTTTACATACTTATTCTAACAAGTACATAAGTACGTATACAGAAAGTGTTTCAGCCCGAGGAAATATTCACAGAGAGATATAAGCGATTTTTATGTTTAGGTAAAAATACCTAACTTCTCGTAAAAAAAATTATTGCCTTATTGTGCATCTGTAATCTGTATTACCTATCGTCATCACATGCCAAATTTCATTGACGGGAGAATTATTCGGGTCGCATAAGCCCCGTTGATCGGACTAGTAGATTTATTCCTAGAATGCTGCGCGAGGCTATCGAAATAAATAAATACCCTAATTTCAATAGAGATGATGGTTGGAAAATTCGACCAACTTGGGACCCCATCATTCACAAGCTTAAGCCCCTCACACACACTGTAAGATCTAATGATACAGTTAGTTCCTTTTGCAAATAAATAAATTAATATAAAAGACGGAGGTCGGTTTTCCTCTCCAAGTTTTCTTTCGCCATTTCTTTCTTGGAGGGGCCTCCCAATTTTATGAAATGGTGGTAGCTTCAGTAGATTCTCTCTCTTTTTAGCACTAAATAATTCATAAAATTGAATTATAAATCAACATAAAACAATTAAAATTTTTGTTAAAATTTAAATTTCTGAACGTCTAAAAAAATTCATCGCTTGAGTGTAGACTCACGGGTAGCTTCAGTCCCCCGTGACCACGGCAGCTGCAAAGTTGCCGAAACGTCGGGAAAACCAAAAATCAAACCAAATACCAACTAATTACCAAAGTGCTTTCAATAAAACCGCGCTAGTATCCGTTAAAAAAAATGTTGTTGTATATGATGTTACTAATCTACTACTGCTAGGTTGTAGGTGTTTTACAAATAACCCTGTATAAAAGTATTCGCATAGGTAAGTAGGTAGTTAAACAACATTTTCAAAAACATACAAGTATAATTCCTTTATAAAACTACTACAATTATTAGGTACATAGACTTATTATATTGGTACAGTATACTATCATTAAACATAACAGTCTTTGCTACTAGACTTTAATAGTTATATTCACACATCAATATTTAGCACAACACTAATGTTACAAGTGTTATAAGAAATAAACAACTTGGGTGATATTGATATGTATTCTATTTTAAAACTTCTATAGTTATTAGGTACATAGCACATAGAACAGCCTTCACTAAAGCATAAATAAGAAAGATATTTCAATTCCATTTTAAAAACTATCAATTAAGATCCGTTTTAATAGGGCGCAGTTTGCACACTAGCGCCGCCATTGAAACGAGAATCATAGTGCTTAAATAAACACAAAATTGTGAATTATCTCTCTATAGTGCACTCCAAACAAGCATTGTGGTACTTTTTATCACTTAAACAATATTTTCTAGCGTGCCGTTTAATTTAATTGACTTTTATAGCTAAAAGTGGCCACTTTGTCGTGGATTCACAATTTCGTCTTTATTTAAGCACTATGATTCTCGTTTCAATAGCGGCGCTAGTGTTCAGACTGCGCCCTCATTAATTTGACAATAGACAGTGATCCGCTGCAGCTTCACTCGAGAATGTATGGAAAAAAGAAAATTTTTGAGATTAAAATATGTCATTTTGTACTGCGAGCGTTTTGAAATCAGTCACTTCAGTTGTACATTGTCAATTTAATAATAAACATAAAAATAAATCAACTACATTCACTTTTTAATATGTTGGCTGTCATGCAAGTATACTCGTAGTAATATACTATGAGTATACTCGTAGGTTGGCAGTCAATATGTTAAAGTACTATCTATAATATAATAAATTATGCATAAAGCTCAGACTTTACTTCAGTAGCTTTTTTAGCTCATTCTTTAGCAGCCACACTTGTCTTATTAGTAGCTTTTTTCTGCCCGAGTGGCAGGTAGCAATTTGTTCCGCAGCACCCATCAATCTCTCTTCTACGGTGGAAGCCTTCTTTTAGAACAGTATAGGTAGGAGCGCCGCTGGAGATGATGAATCTAAAAGCAGATTAAAGTCAGTCATTGAGTAAAATAAGTACTGCTTTTATAGAAACTTCTAGTAAAATAGAAATATTATTCATTTGCTTGATAATTTATTGAGCACTAGTAATGTCATATTTAGCTACTTTCGTATATATGTATATATACCTACCTATTTATATCTTTAGGGTTTGTTGTGTTAAAACTTACAAGTTTTCGAAAAATATGTAAACCGGAGGTGTTTAACGAAAAGGCGGATTAAAAACTTTACCTTGAGAGTGGTGGGTTGTCGCCTGCGTTGGGGCGGGCGCCCCGTGGAATGTAAGGTGGAAGGGCCCGCTCGCCCGCGGGCCGCTCGCCCGCGTAACCAAAGACCGCAGGGCCACGTGATAGGTGCGAGGAGCGAAGCGACGAGCATGTTAGGTGCACATGAACCCAGCGCGCAAGCCGAGCGAGCGAAGCGAGCGTGCCGCGGCAGCGGCCGGCGAAGCGCCAGAAACGACTTTTTTTACGTGCAAAATATTGTACGTATGTCTCCTCCCCTCTCCCCACCTCTTTTTAGCCTCCCCTGCTTAATTCCCATATTTTTTGTTTTGAGGTTATGTTTACACAAAAAAATATTTCTCGAAAACTACGCATCGCCGGCAGATGGGGATTGGAGGAGGTTGTTGTTTCAACTTGTTTCCCTTCCCCTCCCCCTCCCCTCCTTTAATTGCCGAAAAATAACAGTAATTTGGCTGTTATCATTACTTTTTAGTGCGAGATAAAAAATTCATTAAAAAAAAAAGTATACATTTCCGCACTCCCACATTTTAAGGGGGGGTTAGGGAGGACCCCCCCTCCCCCCTACCACCCCTCCCACCCTTAAATTCCACGTCAACTAATGGAAAGTCGTACCCTAAATGTCATTGATTTTAAGGAAATGAAAAGCATGAATACTTACAATTTGCACTTACTTTGCAATTTCAGAAAAATTTCACGTAAACATACATTATAACCTCAAACAAAATTGGTTATTTGACTCACAAAACATGGCAAGGGTACAGAAGTCATAACAGTTTCGTCCTATTATACCGACGTACGCAGAACAATGTCACAATTTGAAAAGGAGACCGTGCCAAGCTGGGTGCAGTGTTACCAGACCGATTCGAGCTTTAGCCCACATCAAATGGAGAATGTCTGAAAAAAAAAACAATTGCCTGAATATTATTTATAGATAGGAATAAGCTTCCTTATTAATAGGTAAAGTTTCAGAATTTTTGGTTGCGTGCAAAAATTCTAAAATAATAATATATCTTTTCGTCTTCGAAAAAGTACGGGAGTAACAGCAGAATGGAAATCTTTCCTTAGCCACCACCTCCCAAAAACACAACGTGCTATTAAAAAAAGTTTCGACATAAATGTTAAAACTTTTTTTTAATACATGTTGGCTAGCATGTTGGGGTTATGGCTGCCGGTGGCTAAGGTATGATCTCCGCATTACTGTTAGGGTCCCCCCAGACCTACCGGTTTCGTTTCTTTGCTTTGCTGTTCTACTTGCTATTTAGACCGCCGGCCAACCAGGGTCATTTTCAATCTATCGCATATTTGGACCAGACCAAATTGGCAAGATAGCCATTAGCTTGGTGTTATCAAATATCATCGTCTGGGTTGCGAAGTAGGAAGCTTCTGGGAGATATGCCACCCTGAACATGGTCTCCGATTGCTAAAAATAAATCGATCGCATATTTATAGAAATTGTGAACAGGGTTGTGGGTGTCATCATTACCTATCTGAACTATTTTTTTGTGTTTTCATAACGATCGTTTAAGGAACAAAGCTCACAAGAACATTCTTATATGTGAAATGTACTTAGATTGAAAATATGCGATAGATTGAAAATGAGCCTCTTGGCCGGCGGTCCATTGCCGAACAGCAAAGCAAAGAACGGAAACCGGTAGGTCTGGGGGGATCCTTACTTCTTCAAGACGAAGTGTTTAATTTCTTTGAATTTTATCACGCAACCGAAAATTCTGTAACTTTTTCATATTATTAAGGGAGCTTATTTCTACCTATAAAAATATTCAGACATTCCCCATTGGCCTTTCCGATACAAAAATCGATATATTTTTTTAAAAACGTTAACTAGGTAGGTACTGGGTACCCCTTAAAACATTAAATATACCGCTTGGCCATAAAAAGTTGAAAATAAATAAAACGGGATTAAAATTTTTCAGTAAAAAAATATAGTCAGTGTTGCCAAATAATTCGTGATTTTGACGTGTTTACATAGAAAGTGGCGCCCTCAATTTTTGTAAACTCTTTATGGTCAAGCTGTACTTAGTCTTTAAATTAGAATAAGGTAGAGGGGCCCATCACCTCAAAATTTTCCACTTTTTCCGGTTTGTCAAATTCATCCTTTTTCCAATAAATCACAAATGCCCATGGTGTGGGCAATTGCTCACGGTCTGGAAACACTGGCCGGGTGAGTGTAGCGATGCAACGTGTTGCTTCTGGCCGCCATCCAACGGCATTTGTAGGTGTTCATTTTCAATTACGCATAGCGTGGCTTGCGGACAACGTTGTTACGATGCCACGATACGAGAAAAGTTAAACCAGTGTTTAGAAAGAGGAAAACTAGAGACTGAAATAAAGTTATGTAGGTAATATTTTCTTATTAACGCAAGCAAAAATTAATATTCATATTTTTTTAGTTACGGCGAAAAAAGGGAAAGCTATGGGGAAAGCTTTCTTTGGCCTTTCATCTGCGGCCACGTAAAATGATGATCATTCAGTCGTTTAAACGATTTTTTGGATTATCAGCTCTGCTAGATACATACATACGGCTAAAAATCGGTGTTTTGCCGAAAGACAGAACTTATACACCGAGCCTGGATCCTTCTCAGCGATAGTTCGCTGATCCTTCTTGCTGCTGCACACACATGCGTGCCTTCTTCTGATTATCTCTTTTGTTATGTATACGCTATCTCAATGTCAATTTTGTTTGTTCTTTTCTTTTATTAGTCATTGATTTAATATAATATGTTATTTATAAATGTCCATCAGCCATTTTTAATGTCCCCACTGCTGGGGCACAGGCCTTCCTTACGGGTGGATAAGGAGGACGGGCCATAACCCACCACGCGGGCCCAATGCGGATTGGTGGGTGTTAACGACTGCAAATGCAGCCGGGACCAATGGCTTAACCTGCCTTCCGAAGCACGGAGGAGCTCGAGATAATACATTTTTGGTCACCCATCCCATGACCGACTCTTGCGAAAGTTGCTTAACCTCCGCAATCGCTGGGCCAGGCGCTTAAACACTGCGCCACCAAGCTCCTCATTTATATATGAATGTGTGTGTTTTAGCAAATAAACTTTTTATCTATCTAAGTATATGTACATGTGTCTATACTTCATTTTTTACTTCACTCGTGTCCGACTGAACAATTTAAACGCAAATTATTTTTCAAAATTATTGTCAACAGTCATGCCAATGTCAAACATACCTAAGTACTTTTTAAATTGTCTTACCCCATGGGGCACATTTGGAGCGCATTATAACACTAATGTGGGCCAGGGACATGCATACCTACAGGAGCACCAAAAATGGGGTTAAATAAAACGATAAAACATTCAATAACAAAAAAGCACCCCAAGTTAGTTTATTAATTATTCTAACTTCCCTTCAACAGTTGGTATTAGCGGTTGTGTACGCAGCTCTCGGTCGCGTGCGAGGGCCTGTGTTTTTCTTCTGAAATATTAATCGCCCTGTCGGTTTGTCAACGGTATAGGCGATAATTGCTACTTCCTATGGTTGAAATCAGGGCTTTTAGTGTCGAAACCTTTTGAGTAACCTATACTTAAATAGATTTGGTGTAAGTATAAAGGTGCGGGCACATTTGTCTGACGCCACGTGTTAACACACCGTATTTATAAAAACGTGTCGTCAGACAAAATGTGTCCGCACCACAGAATATATAATAGCACCCCGCACCTTAATTTTTAAGGCTCCGTTACGCGAAATCATTTGTCTCTGTCATTTTCTTTACGTGTAAAGAGTATGGAAAATAACCTCAGTTTTTTCGTCATTATCTTTAGCACAATTATCTTTCTTGAAAAAAAGTTATTGAAGCAACTGCATAGTACGTTAAAGTGTATTTTGACGTAGAATTCAATACGTTTACGCCAAAAATATGGCCCGCGACAAGCGCTTTTGATGATATTCTAATTTTTTTTACAATCATCTGTGAAGTTTATACGAAATTTAATGTTTGTAGCAACTAGATAAACTCTTTAGCTTATCGTATGATTTTTTTGGTGGCTACAAGTTTACGTTTTCTATATAAAAATATGGCCCGCGCAAACCTCGTTTTCCTATTACCGCCCCTTAAGTACCTAATATGGGTCAAAGTATGAAATTGACGATTTTTTCTCACAAACAGAGGCTCTTATATTATCTTCTATGATGTTAAAGATGTTTCGGCTAAGTGTTATTATTTCGAATTATGATCATAACGGACCACTATCAGCAATAAAAATATTTCTGTTTTTTTTCCCTGAACGTTAAAAAAATATCTTAAACTCCTTTCGTCGTAAGCAGAAATGACCTTTTGTCCATCAGCCATTTTTGATGTCCCCACTGCTGGGGCACAGGCCTTCCTTATGGGTGGATAAGGAGGACGGGCCATAACCCACCACGCGGGCCCAATGCGGATTGGTGGGTGTTAACGACTGCAAATGCAGCCGGGACCAACGGCTTAACGTGCCTTCCGAAGCACGGATGAGTTCAAGATAGTAAATTTTTGGACACCCATCCCATGACCGACCCTTGCGAACGTTGCTTAACTTACGCAATCGCTGGGCCAGGCGCTAAACCACTGCGCCACCGAGCTCCTCAAATGACCTTTTAATTCGTTGTAATTGTAACTTAGCCGAATCTATTTTTTTTCACTTAATACATGTAGCATTAGTTAGCTGAGTGTTTAAATATTTGTGCACAAAAGTATTAAAACATAAGCGCTCATACTTATTTGTTAAATAAATTAAGGCAATGTTAGTATGGAAAATGCAAATTCTTTAAAATCCTCCATAAAAAACGGCAATTTCATACTTAAACCCCTGATAAGTAATGAAATTTTACTAAGATTAAAAATAACATAGAGGAAAACAAGTCATCACTATTTGAAACCATGCAAAAAGCTTTGCGATTTGTCTCTAAGTCTAGGACAGGAATTAGGTAGAAAATGTATTCCAATTTTCTACCTAATTCCCGTCCTAAAGCTTTCCTCCAATAACACGTAGATATTTAATGTATCAACCTTTATTTTATTGTTCACTTCTCAAGCTTACGCGCTCACTAGACATGAAATAAAACAATTTTTAACAGATACTAGCGCGGTTTTATTGAAAGTGCTTTGGTAATTAGTTGGTATTTGGTTTGATTTTTGGTTTTCCCGACGTTTCGGCAACTTTGCAGCTGCCGTGGTCACGGGGGACTGACGCTACCCGTGAGTCTACCCTCAAGCGATGATTTTTTTTTAGACGTTAAGAAATTAAAATTTAACTAAATTTTTTAATTGTTTTATGTTGATTTATAATTTAATTTTGTTCATATTCATATATATTTATTGCAAGTCACTCACATGTTTAACAATATGACATATTATTATATTGTAGGTACACAACATAAGTGACACCCTGTAAGGGCGTAGCCATGTTTTTTAAGTTTTACATTAAGAAACTTATTATTATTGTTAAACTTAAATATTTTATTTTAACAACCTATAATTTAAAATTCACATTTTAAAACTATATGTAACACTTCAGTAAAATTTATAACATTAAAAAAATATAGGTACACTAAAATATAGGGATTACAAAATAATGTCAACATAAAACTTTCACCTTGACTTCGCTTACATATTTTTTTCTTCAAAAAATTCGGACATACTATAGTAACATTTATTTATAAGACATTCTTTCAGCTTCTTTTCAAAATTAATATTTTTTTCTAATGTTTGAATGTTGTTGGGAATATGATTGTGTATTTTAATTAACATAGAGTGCGGAGAGTCTGAAATTAGTTTTAAATTTGAGAACGGTAGTTTAAGTTTATTTTGATATCGGTTATTTCGTCGTATTAATGTAAGTGGCGTGTACAATTCTGGGTGTTTCCTAACGAATTTACAGGCCTCAAAGATATATAAACATGTGAGGATCAGTATATTAAGTTTTTTGAAGTACGGTCTACAGGAGTCTGTTTGTTTTATGTTGGTTAATATTCTGATACATTTTTTTTAAGGACAAATATGTCGTGGGCATTTGTAGAGTTTCCCCATAGTATAATGCCATATGCCAGTCTTGAATGTGCAAATGCATAATATGCAGAAAGAGCGGTCTTCAAGTTTGTATTACGTTTTAACTGTCTAAGTGCGTATATGAAAGATGATAGCTTACATGATAGTTTTTGGATTTGAGGTTTCCAGTTTATAAATGTGTCTAGTTCTACTCCTAGCATGTTTACTGAATCTACATTTTCTAAGTTGTTGGTCTTGTATTGATAGTTAATATCTAATGCAGTTTTCTGGTAAGGTCTAAATTGTATTAATTTTGTTTTTTTTTAATATTCAGCTCTAGGTTATTACGCTCGAGCCATTGTATTGTAGAGTCTAATAGTTTGTCTAAATCTGATTTGAGTATGTCTGTATCTGTGCAAGGTATTATTATGGTTACGTCGTCTGCAAAGAGTACGTTCTCAAAAGGAATTGAATTTGGGAGATCATTTACATAGACGAGAAAGAGTATACAGCCCAGAACGCTTCCTTGAGGTATAGAGCCAGTGATAGGAATGAGATCAGATCTAATATATTTAATCTCACCTGTGTTAAAGCCAATATGTTGTATCTCTACGCACTGATTTCTGTTTTGGAGGTAAGATTTAAACCACTCAAAGACTATACCTCTTACACCAAGTCTATAGAGCTTATCTAGCAGGATTTTATAATTAACACGGTCGTAAGCTTTACTCATATCGAGTAGCAGGCTTATGGCGTACTCTTTTTTATTTATTATTTCTAAAATTTTCTGTGTTAAATTGTATATTGCTAAAATTGTACTTCTATTTTTGCGGAAACCGTGCTGATTTTTAGAATAGAATAGAATAGAATAGAATGTGTTTATTGCATTTCATGTGGTACAATAAGGATCTTAAAATTATTTTGGTGCATACACATGAGCCCTGTAAGGACATAACAATATTGGTACTTAAAATTAAATTAAATTCACACTTTTTTAAAATTTATACATATCTTAAAAACACCTAACGGAAAAAAGAAACAAAAACATAACATTATTAAGAATAACATAACATTAGAATTTACTTTTTTATATTAAATTAAATTATATTATTGTGCATTAATATGAATATCATTGTATAAATGTTTGCTTGGAATCAACTTCAATAGGATATAGTTATCTACTTTATTGCATAGGCTTATAAAATTCGTTAAGTTTATAATAACATTTATCAATTAAATAATTATTTAGACATTTTACAAAACTATTATAGTTCTCGATTTCCCTAATATAATTTGGTAAACTATTGTATAGTTTTATTGCCATAGAGTAAGGCCCTGATCCAACTAATGTCATACTAGATTTAGGTAAAACGAATTTATTTCTTTTTCTTAAAGTCATTACTCCAGTGTAATTATCATCACTTTTTATAAACATGTTTAGGTTGTTTCTCACTAATTTACATGTTTCTAGTATGTACAAGGATGTTACTGTTAAAATTTTGAATTCTTTAAAAAATGGCTTGCAGCTTGTCATTGGATCTATATTGGCCAGTATTCTTATGCATTTTTTTTGTAAAATCAGTAACTTAAGGATATCTGTGCTATTGCCCCACAGTGGTAAGCCATAGCGTAACCACGATTGCGCGTATGCTAGATACGCTATTCTTGCGGTATTTATGTCTGTGGTTCTTTTCAACTCATTCAATGCATAAATGAACCTACGTAATTTGTCTAATTTAACACCAAGTAGTGTAGCGTTATCTACTTGTTCAATCCTGATGCCGTTTATGGTAAAGTTAAGTTTAAGTGTCTGTTTTTGATATGGTTGAAATACCATTAATTTAGTTTTATTAAAATTAATATTAAGATTATGATCGTTTAACCAAGATATTAAATTAGTAATAATTGAATGAAGTTTAGCATTTAGGTTTAGGTCATTGGAGGCCGGAAAGACCACCGACATGTCATCAGCAAATAGTATACTGTCTTCTTCTAGTACTTTAGGTAAATCGTTGATGTATACTAGGAATAAGAAGCATCCGATAATGCTTCCTTGCGGAATCGACTTTGTGACTATTACTTTTTCTGATTGGACAGTTCTTATTTGGTTGCTAACAGAGCATGTATGCTGCACTTCTACATATTGAACCCGGTCTTTAAAGTAGGAAATCAGCCAATTATGCGCTTTACCCCTCACTCCTAGGTCGTATAACTTTCGCAGTAAGATATTTGGAAGGACTCGGTCATATGCTTTGCTTAAGTCTAATAATAAACTAATCGCATAGCCTTTATTGTTTATGATGTCGAGAATTTTTTGTATATATTTAAAAATAGCTATAGTAGTAGAGCGGTTTTTCCTGAATCCGTATTGACTTTCATGAAAGACTTTAAATTTTTCGCAGAATGAGTATAATCGAAATGTCATAGCATATTCGAATACCTTTGAAAAAACTGATAACAAAGCTATTGGCCTATAGTTACTTTCTAAGTTGGAATCACCTGATTTGTGAATGGGTTTGATTATTGATATTTTTAATTTGTCGGGTACTATTCCTTGGTCGAAGGATTGATTTATCAGAAAAGTTAAAGGTTGCACTAATTCTTCCATGCATTTTTTTATTAACATGGGAGGTATGTCGTCAAAGCCACAGCTGGTTTTATTTTTCAATCGTCTCAAGATTCCCATTACTTCTTTGGTATCAATTGGCTGTAAAAACAGTGAATTTTGTAGTGGAGAAGCCACGGGGCGTCCCTGCGGTGGCGAAGCAGCAGTGTCATAGGCGCCTACAGATACAAAATAATTATTAAAAGTATTTGCTACTACGTGAGGGTCTTCTGTTAAAGAACCTGCAGTTTTTAGCTTGATGTTAGTTTGCGATCGTTTAGTTATTTTGTTTGTCCTTTGTTTAACAATTTGCCACATTGTTTTTGTTACATTGCTAGATCTTTTTATTCTATTTATATTAGTTAACTTTTTTGATCGTGTTATTGTTATCTTAAGTAGCTTAGAATACTTTTTATAATGTTCTTCTAGTATAGAGTTTTTAGTTTGAGAATTAAATATTCGAAGTAGTCTTTTATGTTTGCAAGAAATTTTTACGCCTTTAGTGAGCCACTTTTTAGTTGTACGTGCATTTATTTTCAGTTTTCGTAATGGTATAGTTTCATTTAGAGTTTTATTGATTATTTGTAAAAAGGAGTTATAATTTTCATTGACACATTTTTTGTTTTTAAATACGTTATTCCAATCAACTTCCCTAAGCCGCATTTTAAATAAGTTCATTTGATGTTCATTAAATATCCGTTTTTCTATATAGAAAAAATTGTTTCGATTTTAAGGACGTGTTATTTAAAGTGAGTAAAATGCCTTTATGGAGGACATTAAACTTTTCAAGGAAAGCAATTATTTTTTTGGCCATAGCTGTTTCCAATATTTTGGCACCTGTTGGTAATAGCGCAATGGGACGGTAATTGCTTACATCAGTTTTTTCTCCTTTCTTATGTACTGGTTTAACCAGGGATATTTTCAGCAAATCAGGAAAGCAGCCCTCATGGAATGACTGATTTATCAGTAATGTAAATGGAAAGGCTTATTATTTAGTGCTAAAAAGAGAGAGAATCTACTGAAACTACCATCATTTCATAAAATTGGGAGGCCTCTCCAAGAATAACGAAAGAAAACTTGGAGAGGAAAACCGACCTCCGTCTTTTATATTAATTTATTTATTTGCAAAAGGAACTAACCGTATCACTCTTATCACACACACTGTAAGATCTAATGATACGGTTAGTTCCTTTTGCAAATAAATAAATTAATATAAAAGACGGAGATCGATTTTCCTCTCCAAGTTTTCTTTCGCCATTTCTTTCTTGGAGGGGCCTCCCAATTTTATGAAATGGTGGTAGTTTCAGTGGATTCTCTCTCTTTTTAGCAATAAATAATTCATAAAATGAAATTATAAATCATCATAAAACAATTAATTATTTTTGTAAAATTTTAATTTCTGAACGTCTAAAAAAAATTTCATCGCTTGAGGGTGATCACGGCAGCTGCAAAGTTGCCGAAACGTCGGGAAAACCAAAAATCAAACCAAATACCAACTAATTACCAAAGTACTTCCAATAAAACCGCGCTAGTATCCGTTAAAAATTGTTTTATTTATTTAATTGGTTTAAAATGGTTACTATTTTTTCTAATAAGACATTATCAATTTTAAACAAACATTAGATTCGTTTGTACACGTAAAGAATCGACGTAAGTTTGTACCTATCTGGGGCATCTTTTTGCAAGCCTTCGTGGCTTACATCATTCCGTAAGGTCAATGTACCTTGTGGATGGATAAACGAGGGTGGGTCTAACCCACGTAAAAAAACTTTCGTCTGTAGCCTTCCTAACCCACCACGCGGGCCAAATTCGAATTGCTGGGTGTTAACGACTATAAATGCAGCTGGGACCAACGACTATCCGTGGCCTCCGAAGCTAGAGATACTATAGGTCTCGACGTCAGAAAAATCGCACCTCTTTGAAAATAAGTTTAGACTTGGCCACCTGCTATTGCTAACTAACGTTTTATTGTGTAAATGTTGATATCTATTGAAAGAACATTTAATGAGCTTTCAATTAATAATTGATTAATTTAATAACATAACAGTTGCCATAATTAAACGCTTGAAGCGTTATTGCTTGCGCCGCCATAAAAAGAAAATAAAAGGGATCAATTCAGGAAATGCGGATAAATTCGCTATCGCAATTGAACTGTGGAAATGTATTTTCTCCATCATCTGATGGAGAAAATACATTTCCACAGTTCAATTAAAAAACCGGCCATGTGCGTATCGGGCCACGCGCCATAGGGTTCCGTAGTTACCTTATACCATACCATATTTAATACCACCTATCATTTTTCGTTTGCAAAAATAACTTTGTTTTTCACAGTGTTGGTATGAATGACAAAGTTATATTTGCGGTTTTGGAAAATGTGCTATATCTCAAAAACTAATTACTATATCTCGTTCAAATTAATTTTGGTTGATAGTGTTTATTAAGATCTACAGCATATATTTTTTTTAGATTTTTCACTCTCTTATTTCAAAAGTTAAAGGGGGGGGGACACACATTTTACCACTTTGGCGGTGAATATCTTTCAAACAGTTGACTTTGAGAAAAAGTTGTCTTAGGAACCTCAATGTCATTTTTAAAGACCTATCTATAAACACCCAACACGTGTTGGTTTGAAGAAAAAAATATTTTTCAGTTTCAGTTCCATGTATGGGGAGCCCCCCCTTAATCTTTTATTTTTCTTATTTTTGTATTAAATTCGTTAAGCGGTTAACAGAATACATCTACTTACCAAGTTTCAACTGTGTAGTCTTAATACTTTCGGAATAAAGTGGCTGTGACATACGGACAGACAGACAGACAGACAGACAGACATGACGAATCTATAAGGGTTCCGTTTTTTGCCATTTAGGCTACGGAACCCTAAAAAGGAATACCCAAGATGGATACTATTGCCCATGAAGTTGCACAAATATTGCAAAACAATGAGGCAATATAATGCTGTTCGGAAACTGAATCTCAGTAATTGATTCCGTTGTTCGACGAGTATTCCAACGGTTTCTAGAGACGGCTATGTCCAAAGGGAAAGAAGTATATGACAACACTTACCATTAAATTAGGATTAAATTAACTTTGAAGAATTTTTTTAAAGGTGCGATTTTTCTGGAGCCGAGTGTATGTGTATTTTTGGTCACCCACCAATCCGACGACCGACCTATCGATAGTTGTTGAACCGCCGCAATCGCAGGCAATGCGATAAGCCACTGCCCCTTCGAGCTCCTCAACAACATTAATTAAGATTTAATTCATCTCATTGAATTTCTCGTTGGACTTTGGAAGTTGACACTTGAAAGGTAAGCAACTGTAATTAACCGACATCGAATTGGAATGGCTCGTCCGTAAGTTTTAATTGTCGAACTTCAAAGTTTGCGTTTACAGAGTGACGTGGGTATTCTAGGTTAGGTAAACGTTAGTAATTCATATACATAATATGTATAAAGGTATAGTCGATATAATATTTCTTAAAATTACCATTTAACAGTTCAATAGCATTTACAATGAAAGGAGAAATACGTAGAGAAATTGCTCCATAGCTTTAGATCTGAGATTTAAGCGGCAATGCGCTGTTGTTTTTTTAGGGTTCCGTACCCAAAGGGTAAAAACGGGATCCTATTTTATTACTAAGACTCCGCTGTCTGTCTGTCATCAGGCTGTATCTCATGAACCGTGATAGCTAGACAATTAAAATTTTCACAGATGATGTATTTCTGTTGCCGCTATAACAAAAAATACTAAAAACAGAATATAATAAATATTTAAGGGGGCTTCCCATACAACAAACGTTGTTTTTTTTTGTCGTTTTTTGCTCGATATTAGAGGTAGACATTTGAAATTTTCACAGATGATGTATTTCTGTTGCCACTATAACAACAAATAGTAAAAACAGAATAAAATTCATATTTAAGGGGGGCTCCCATACAACAAACGTGTTTTTTTTTGCCGTTTTTTTGGTACGGAACCCTTCGTTCGCGAGTCCGACTCACACTTGGCCGGTTTTTTTTTCTTTTGCGCACTAATCACATACCATCAGCATTTCGTACCTGCACCACAGACTACATAATAGTACAAGTCCTGCACTAATTACAGATATTGTGATAACTTGGACGAATTCGTCCAAGCATCGAATCGAATAATAAACTGACAGAATGTCCTTAATATTTGGAAACATCCAAAGTAGGGAATTCAGTAGCATTACAATTACAACTTACAACTTTTAATTTTTGTCAACGTCTTCAAACGTTTTATGATACGAATAGAATTAGAATTTTACAAGAAGAGGAGGTATTAGCAGCTGTCTCAATAAGTCTGACGCTGAATGTATTTGAATTACTTACAATAAAATGTTGTTAAAATTGTTAGTCATTTTGATACGCTAGATCTGGCTTTCAAAATTTATAAGTAGGTACCACACTTTTAAAATTACAATATCTCTTAAATGTTTTTTTGTTCCAAAAAAGACTATGAAGTTATTATTTAAATAATTTAATTCTTTTTCTAATCCTTTTTATTACGAAAATATTGTAGAGTCTGTCTTAAAAGTCAGTTTACATGGGTAATTTCAAAAATAATTTTAATACCCACCTAAATCCCCAACCACCCCACCAATAACCATCTAAATAAAATTGATTAAAGCTATGTTTACAATTAGAATTTTGACAGCACCAACAGGGTTACCAGTATAAGTTTTTATAAATAATTTAATAATTTCCCATGTAAATTGTCTTTTTAGACAGACTCTATTTTAAAAGTTATTGCAATTTTAAAAGTATGGAACTTACTAAGTTTTGAAGGCCAGGTGTATTTGCGATGCTGTGCTGAAAATTTTGAACACGACGTTTTTAGACATGAAGGCGTGCATGGTTACATTCTTGAGATGTAGCAGTTAGTTGGAGTGCAGGATGAAAAGATCGCAATAGATTGAAGTAGATTTATGTATGTACGTAAACGTTACAAGTTAGTTAAAAAATTAATTAATCAAAAAAAACACGACTTCCCTGCTAAAAACAAACTTAAACAACAATTTTTAATCGAAGAGGTCCCCCGACTGCAATGACACTTGTTATTTAACTTTTTAGTTTGTTTTTTGCAGGGCAGTCGTGTTTTTAATTTTTTTTTAATTTATTTATTTTTATTTCACACATTTTAGTAACAAATTATATATTTTTGAAATGTGCTCATTAAAGGTCTTTCATTTGATGTCCATATTGTAATAACAGAAGAAAAATTTTTTTTTCACATTTGTAAAGGGCGTCATACAGTCGCCATATTAACTTTTTTCAAAAAAAAATATAGCCAGTGTCACTCGGAATGATGTAAGGATTCTAAAAATACCCCATACATCCAAATCCGTTGAGCCATTTGGAAGTTATGGAGGAATAAAGAAACTCACATACCCACAATCATACATGAACCCTGAACACATCACTCTTTTTGCTTTGAGCAGTCGTGTAAAAGAAAAGACGAAAAAAATAGACGATTATTTTTCTTTTCTCTAATGTGTGAAACCGATTTAGTTGGCATTCTAAATTGCACTAAGCTAAAATTTGTATTTATTATAATAATTGAATATGATACTTATGGTTACTACGGGTCGATGACGCGTCCGCCGTGTCGTTTGCTGTGTTAGCAAAAGTAATATAAATATGTACATGTAAACCGTACAAGGCGTATTGGGTATCTCCAAATATCTGACGCTGACAGTATTAGGGCCGGGCCTAGGGTTGCCAGATTGGAAGCCCAAAATATCTGGAGAAAATTTGAAAATGTCGGGATTTTGCGGTCGTTGTCGGGAGAAATAAATATTTAAAAATAAAAATGTAACTTAAAGAAAACGGCCGCGCAGCGTGATTTTTTGTTAGTTTCACCCTTTCATCGGATCCACTAATCTTGTATCTTACTCTTGCCTGTCTATAGTAAAATAAAACGGCCGCGCAGCGTGATTTTTAGTCAGTTTCATCAACAAGTCTACAAGACTTGTTGACTTGACCTGTGGTTTTATACGGAAAAAATATTGTTTTCTAGAGAACTTTCGGCATAGCTGTTTTCCGGGAGATTTTTAGATTTGTCGGGAGTCGGCAGAGCACTTGAAATTCCGGGAGAATCCCGACCATCTGGCAACCCTTGCCGGGCCGGGCTGCGGCGGCCGGCGTGCGCAGCCGGTGGCGGGGAGGGGCCGATTCATGTTTACGGCGGCGGGCGTCAGCTGTTGCCCATGAATGTGCCGCGCCCGCGCCGCGCCTCATTGATTGATACCTGGGGAGCGCTCGGGAACCTCCTCTGGGAAGGCGGCCGTAAGCGTCTGGGCGGCGTACATTGCTGCGTCTTTCTGTCGGGTTGGTAAGGTCTATCTACGTTCGCTGCGTAGTGTATAACCTTTAATTATTACAAACCCAGTTTTACTTAATCGGAATGAGTGTAAGAGTATGGCCGGTGTACATTGCTGTGTAGAGCTGACTTGTCGTAGAAAAGTGTATGTTAGCTGCGTAGTGCAAACCTTATCAATTTATTATCACGTAGTTTGTAAAATGTCCTATCGATGACAACACAACATCGTCCTAGATTTTTGGTTAGGTATTGAGTTTGTATAATAAATTAGTCTACAAAATAAGCTTTCAAAAGAAATGCTTGTATTAAAGAAAGGTAATAAAATTTCAAGGGCGTCGTTAATATATTGCGGTAATAAGTATAATAGGCTATTTCAGCATATGTTGAAAGCTAAAAACCTTGGTAACGTATAAAGTAATTAAACCCTTTTAATTAAGAGCGCTTGTTTGACTTTTTCATGAAAAAAGTTTTCTTTCAACCTTACAAATAAAATATTGGTGGATTATTAAACCATACTACAGATTCTAAGCTCCATTCTTCATTCTTATTACAAGGTTACAAGGCTGATTGCACTACTGTTCATCGAATAGCTCCTAAGGGATGAGGTTCTATCGTTCGGTGTGGAAGGCACCGCGCGACACGTGCGCCAGCCAGTACGGCCGCGACCTCCGGCCCGCGCGCGCGTCACGCTCGCTGCCCGCGCATGTGACCCACCCGATCCGACCCATCAATGGATTCCAGTAGGTGACCGCTCCGACGCACCTACCTCTCCAACAATCGAAGTAAGCGACACATTTAAAACCCAAAAAAACGCATTCTAGAACAACGAAACTCACTTGTTTTTTGTAAACGCTGTTTTTCCTATCGATCGTTCCAAATTTCGTTTCTGGATTTACAAAATTCTAGCTTTACGTAACCGAAGGACGTCGTTTGTTATTGGAAAGTCACGCTTATCTAGGCGTGTGTCCGTTGACAGATTACATAAATGTACCGTATCATTTACTGGTCTCGCATGTTCAATGTATTGTTTACTATGGATAGTAAAAGTAATGGGTGTTCGGATGGGATGTAGCTTGTTGCCAAGAAATCTTTCGGTGTCACATTTTAATATCACTTAAGTGTATATTCTGATGCATCTAATACCATTTAGTGATACAAATTGGGTATATTTCATTAATCAATTCGTAGTAATACGTTTAGGAAATTTCGTAGCATTTGCTACGGTTTTAACGGCGCGTCGTAGCGCCGTAGCATGGTGTCGGGTGATGATCGCTCGGTACAATATAATTTGACATGCTTTCAATCAAAATTTGTGATTGTACATAGTGGTTTGCGTAAGAAAATGAAGGAAAAACAAGGTTACACGCCTTTTCATGAGGATTAACTCCGTAAGTATGAAGATATGTGAAAGACGACTTTTCACGAAAAAATAACGTGAGCCTTTCTGAAATTAACCTAATTATATCGTACGTATGCGTTCGAATAATTGCTGTTTATAATTAAACAAAGCCTCCATTTTATCATTGTGTAATGATTATTACGTGTTGGGAACCGCGGCTTACATTCGAAAAACGCATTCTCTATAAAAACATAATTAATTTCTTCTTTCTCTTTCTTCTACAAACGATTGATCGAATTAATTATTTGAAAATATCACACTTGATCTTGTTTAACGGACATCGGAAAAAGTGAAGACTACAAAAACCTAGACTCAAGACAATATAGGGTCGTTCTTTTGCGAAAAAAAACATCTGTCAAAACTCAAGGCCCTCCACCCCGGCTCCACCACGTGCAAAATATGGTATTGCTGAGTTGATCAAACAAACCCTATTAACGTAAAGTAATGCCATATTGTTAAATATAAATACATTAAATAATACGTAAGGTGCCGGCCGAATATCCATTTCGTTATTAAAAGTAAGCAATTATCTGTAATGGTAATGCAAATGCAAAGGATCGGCGCGTCCATTATGCCTTTGGTCTGTAAATGGTTTATGTTTTATCTTTTTATATTCACTTCCACCGCATTTTACAACAAGTAAGCTCAAAGGTTTTTTATCCCGATGGAGCTATTGTTGTGGATAAAAGGCTGCATGAATACAAACCTACTTGTTACATTTTTATTTCAAAATCTTTAGATCGTACCGCTGCCCTTATACAACATGATGCACGAAATAATAAATTGGTTTTACAACCAGGAAATTTATTATAAGGTATAACTGTGCATGCCCTCATTAATTTATACAGTACAAGCTTTCACCCGCGACTTTATTCACGTGAAATTTCCTTTACCGTGGGGATTTTGGGAATAATAGGTAGCCTATGTACTTTGACATGGTTTAATCTAGCCTTAGCCAAAATTCAGCAAAATTGATTCAACGGTTTCTGCCGCCCTTATTTAAAATGATGCACGAAATAATAAGTTGGTTTTAAAACCAGGAAATTCATTATGAGGTATAACAGCGCTTGCCATTTATACAGCACAAGCTTTCACCCGCGACTTTATTCATGTGAAATTTCCTTTACCGTGGGGATTTCAGGAACAATAGGTAGGTAGGCTATGTACTTTTACATGGTTTGATCTATCCTTAGCCAAAATTCAGCAAAATTCTTTAAACGGTTTAGGCGTGAAACAGAAAAATTGTAGTTTATGATACAAGGTTGGTAAGGAGTTTAAAAAAACTTTAACAACCGTGTGCCATACTACGTTTTTCAATACATTTGTGAGAAAACATTATAGGTGCTACTGAAATTGTAATCTATACATGTAATAAAACTGTAAATTCTAAATATTTGTGCGCGAATTACGCAAAAACCGCTAAACGAATTTAGATGGGAGTTTCACAGTTTAGAAGACTGAGGTCCAACTTAAAATCTAAGCTATGTTTCATCAAATTCAGGTGGGTGGAACCAGGGTAACAGCTTGAACTCTCCATAGTACTAGCTTTCATACACTAAGAGGTCATTTTAAACTGATCACAGTATTTTTCTACTGTCCGCGTGGATAAAGTCGCGGGCGGAAGCTAGTAGAAATTTAAAAAATAATCGTAAAAAAAACGCACGGCCCCGGCGTGCAGTAAAATCAACTTACCGCACGCTGTACTAAACCGTAAACACATGCCCTTTCTATGGTAAAGTAGAAAACCGGAATGCAACCAATAACAACTGTATGCACTCTGTTTTGTGTGAATAAAACGATTTGATTTGAATACGAGTACTAATGGTACTATTGGTCTCATTGTATACTTCATCTAAAAATTTGTTTGTATATGACTGTTTGTTATCTGAAATAAATAAATACTAATAATTTATCAAAGCTAATGTTACGTTATGTTTTAATTTATTTTCAATACAGTTGCTCGAAAATGTGAGCTTACGATGGCAGTGCAGCGTGCGGTAAGTTGATTTTACCGCACGCCGTGCGTTTTTGTTTACGTAAACCGTTAACAAAAACGCACGGCATGCGTATTTACGTAAACCGTAAACAAAACCGCACGGCGTGCTGTAAAATCAACTTACCGCACGCTGCACTGCCATCGTAAGCTCACATTTTCGAGCAACTGTATTGAAATAGTAGTTTATGATACAAGGTTGGTAAGGAGGTTTTTAAAACGAGTTGACGTTTTATAAGCCCGAGCCGCAGGCGAGGGTTTATAATCGTCACAAGTTTTAAAAAATCTTACCAACCGTGTGCCATACTACGTTTTTCAATACATTTGCGAGAAAACATTATTGGTACCACTGAAACTGTAATCTATACATATAATAAAAGTGTAAATTTTAAATATTTGTGCGCAAATTACACAAAAACCGCTAAACATATTTTGATAGGCTTTTCACAGTTTAGTAGATTGAGGTCCAACTTAAAATCTAAGCTATGTTTCATCAAATTAAGGTGGGTGGAACCAGGGAAACAGCTTGAACTCTCCGTAGTACTAGCTTTCATACACTAAAGAGGTCATTTTAAACTGGTCGCTTTATTTTTCTACTGTCCACGCGGATGAAGTCGCGGGCGGAAGCTAGTAGAAATTAAAAAAAACGTACGTAATTAAAAACGCACGGCGCCAGCGTGCGGTAAAATCAACTTACCGCACGCTGTACTAAACCGTAAACAAAAACGCACGGCGTGCGGTAAAACCAACTTACCGCACGCTTCACCGCCATCGTAAGCTCACATTTTCGAGCAACTGTATTGAAATAGTACATTATGATACAAGTTAGCTAAGGTTGCTTATTGCACACAAGGCTGTGGGTTGCAGCCCGAGCCGCAGGCGAGGGCGTAACTCAGCCGAGTGTGCAATAAGTAAGAGCTCACGAGTTTCATACGACGTTTTTCAACACATTTGCGAGGAAAAAACAAAGTAATTTACCACACAGCAACAAATACGACAAAAACAAAATGATAATCATGGTGAGAAAAGGCGCGCAGGTTTTTTTTTTTTTCACACTCCCAATGCAAGAATATTTTGCGAACAAAGGGGTTAGTGAGCATACAGCTTACTTCAAAATTATAAATTTTAGTGATAAAATGCTAATATTTTAATATTTTATAACAAAATATTGTAAATTGGGAATAATTTGATAATAATAAATATTTGTTTGACTAAATTAAGGACCTACACATTTATTTATTCCAAAAAATTGTCAGCGGCATAAAACCTCTTTGTTGTTACTAAAAAAATTACTGTACTACCCGGTTAAATTGAAAATGCTCTGTTTACTCGCATAGAACTTGCAGTAAGGTACCTATTTAACTTTGGAGGGATAATTCTATAACCAACTAGTGTTTTATATATTATTGCCCGCGTTTGTTATAGTTCGGTTTATGGCCCTAAAAGCGATGTATTAGGGCTCACTTTACGAGCAAGTGTGTTGAAAATAAATTAAAACATAACGTAACTTTAGCTTTGATAAATTATTAGTATTTATTTATTTCAGGTAACAAACAGTCATATACAAACAAATTTTTAGATGGAGTATACAATGAGACCTATAGTACCATTAGTACTCGTATTCAAATCAAATCAAATCGTTTAATTCACACAAAACAGAGTGCATACAGTTGTTATTGGTTGCATTCCGGTTTTCTACCTTGCCATAGAAAGGGCATGTGAAATGTCAGTTTAGATTAAGTACCTAGTAAATTAGATACAATTAAATAATTAAATAAAAATTACATGCGATGAGAATAATTCATTTTTAACCGCCTGTGGTCTAGTGGTTCGCCCACCCGTGTAAGACGCAGAGGTCCCGGGTTCGATTCCCAGGGGGGGTACAATTTGTACTCGGTTTGGTTGGTGGTAGGGCTTATTTCAAGTCCGCCTGGCTAGCTACCACCATCTTACCTAAGTCTGACGCCATAACAACAATTAAAAAATTGTTGTGTTCCGGCAGTTAGAGGTAAGATAGCCAGTATTCCGGGTGTAGTGCGCTTCCACCTTCGGCCTTATCGTCATTTAACATCAGGTGAGATGAAGGCCAAGCACTATCCCGTTGTGAATAAAAAAAAAAAATATGTCAACTTTTGAATTTAAAAATTCTAAACATTTATTTTTTAACCATATTTGTAATTTTTTCTCTAAAATAGGTAAACTAAGCTCCTTTACGGTCTTTGGTAGTTTATTATAAATTTTTATGCAGTTAGGATAACAATTCCTTCTATAATACTTTGTATGCGTTTTGGGTAACATCAACTTACCATGGTGTCTAGCTAATCTACAGACATACATTTTAAAACTGAAAATATGGGTTTGGGTGTGTGTTTTAACAAAAATGCAACATTCTAATATATAGTAAGAGGGGAGGGTAAGCAAATTTAGTTTAGGAAATAATTCCTTGCAGGACGTCATTGGAGGGACGACGCATATAGCTCGGATGCATTGTTTCTGTGATATGAAAGCTTTTTTTACGTCAACTGAGTTACCCCACAAGAGTATACCATATTTTAGATTTGATGCGACATACCCATGATATTTTTATTAACTTGTAACTACTCAAGTAGCCGCCAAAGCATATGCAAATCTATTTATCTTTTTGCATATTATTCTAGTTTTTAACGAACAACAATATTGTAATATTTTTATAAAAGTCCTTATAGCCTCTTTCTAAGCCTTCATTTGCAATGAAAATAATGGTCCGCGAATTTTCCATCAGTGCTAATCACTGATGAGTCTCCCGAGGATGCCGTCCGCAATGTTGAGGCTTATCATACTTTTAAAATATTTTAAATTTTAATTAACTTGTCAATAAATTATACGTAAGACTAAAAATTTATAATTGAATTCTGTCAATGGTTGGTTTAGTTTGCAAAATATTATATCCTACATAAATTCGAAAGTTTGTGATTGTTACCTTTTCACGACTAAACGTCTGCGAGGATTCGGATAAAATATGGTACACATATAGTTTATAATGTATTAAGTTGTATGTGTTGCATTTCTAACAGCCTAGACTGAATGATGACCTTATGAATTTAGCTTGAACCCAGTAAATTGATTCATTAAGAATGAACTGATTCAATACCTAATGTTATTTATTGATAAATATACACATCAACTTTGTCTAGGGATACAGGTGTTATTTTCATACAAACGAGGTAACTTTGAAGCCTTGGTTTTCTGCCAGGGATGTACCGTGCTGGTAATCTGATGATGGCCATCCAAGGACTGAATGGAGTAGATTCAGATCGCTATACATACCCAACTGATCTGATCAGCATTCTAAAAGATTAATTGGTTAGAGTTCTCAGTTTAAGGATTTCCATACATTTTCATGCTATTTTCGCGGTTTTTTTAAACATGTCCATTACGTTATAAGAATGCTGGTCAGATCAGTTGGGTGTGTATAGCGATCTGAATCTCTTCCATTCACTCCCTGGATAGCCGTCATCAGATCACAGCACAGTACATCCCTGGAAGAAAACCAAGGCTTCAAAGTTACCTCGTTTGTATGAAAATAACACCTGGTATCCCTAGACAAAGTTGATGTGTATGTTCTGAAAACTATATATATTTTTACGCCCATTTTCTTATCAGCTAAAACACCTCAGATAATGGGTGGTAGGGTAAAAGAATTGACGGTTTAAAAATGCTTAGTATGTGAGCTTATTTTAATAAAGAATTTTCATTCATCCATTAATATTTTTTATTCTGTTCAAATTTATTTTTTATCTGTTCATATTTTTTATTTGGTTCCCTAGGGTCCACCCACGCGACCGAAATCGCGGGCGGAAGCTAGTACTTTATGTGTTTAAGTGAGTCTGACTGGAGAAAGTAATGAAGGAACCAAAACAAGGTATATTTTAGCATAATAATTAAAATTTCCATTGATACAAAATATAAATACCTGTATGAAATTATTTGAAAAACATTTTGAAACTAAATAGCAATAGCTAGGTATTTGCGTGTTATAGCACAGGGATAGCGAACATATAAGTATCAAGGTGACATTTTTCTAAAGAAATGTTTAATGAGGTCATAAACGTGCCATCAAATAATTTTGACTTTTGATAATTGGGAAAGTAATTATAATAATAATAAGTACTATCAACTCAAAACTCTTTATTTACTACAACAAATAGGAAAATTTTTCAATGTTTCAATTATACGCGTAATTTAAATTAATTAATTCGTAATTTTATTGTTTCGTAGTGCATAATGAATTTTGTGATCGGTGACGTGCCCAAAATATTGTGTCGCGTGCCACTAATGGCACGCGTGCCATTGGCACAAAATAGATATAAGTACTACCGTACAGAAAGGAAACTCTCCGCCCCGCCTCACAATCAATTACCTCACCCCACCGGCGCCCACCGCGCGAGTTCCGTGTGCCGATCCGTGTGCTCATTCAATAGCTCGCACACAGTTGCGCGAATGCAAAAACGTCACTGTGTAGCGTCTGTGTGATAGGTAGTTGAAACGCGACGCTTGTATGTAGTGCCCGGGGTGTGCCATTGGTTTGCCATCCCTGTTATAGCAGATAACTATTATCTTATTGTTTATTCTACAGCATACGTCTAACGCTATAAATGTTCTATTCCCGTTGTCCCCCCCTTTGCCCACCACTGGGGAATATCAGAAAAAAGGTTTTTTCTTTACATTTACTAAATAATATACTAGAACAAATTGACTCGCACCATTATCTTATTGTTTATTCTACAGCATACGTCTAACGCTATAAATGCTCTATTCCCGTTGTCCCCCCCTTTGCCCACCACTGGGGAATATCAGAAAAAAGGTTTTTTCTTTACATTTACTAAATAATATACTAGAACAAATTGACTCGCAAGGTTTTTTCTTTACATTTACTAAATAATATACTAGAACAAATTGACTCGCACCATTATCTTATTGTTTATTCTACAGCATACGTCTAACGCTATAAATGTTCTATTCCCGTTGTTCCCCCCTTTGCCCACCACTGGGGAATATCAGAAAAAAGGTTTTTTCTTTACATTTACTAAATAATATACTAGAACAAATTGACTCGCACCATTATCTTATTGTTTATTCTACAGCATACGTCTAACGCTATAAATGTTCTATTCCCGTTGTCCCTCCCTTTGCCCACCACTGGGGAATATCAGAAAAAAGGTTTTTTCTTTACATTTACTAAATAATATACTAGAACAAATTGACTCGCACCATTATCTTATTGTTTATTCTACAGCATACGTCTAACGCTATAAATGTTCTATTCCCGTTGTTCCCCCCTTTGCCCACCACTGGGGAATATCAGAAAAAAAGGTTTTTTCTTTACATTTACTAAATAATATACTAGAACAAATTGACTCGCACCATTATCTTATTGTTTATTCTACAGCATACGTCTAACGCTATAAATGTTCTATTCCCGTTGTCCCTCCCTTTGCCCACCACTGGGGAATATCAGAAAAAAGGTTTTTTCTTTACATTTACTAAATAATATACTAGAACAACCTAGTCACTAGGTAGCTCAGTTGGAGAGTATTGGACCAGACTTCCAAAGGTCGCGGGTTCGATTCTCGCCTGAGAACATGATCTGCCCCCTTACTCAAATGGCCAATATTCTATTCGTTTGAACGCTACGCTTACTATTAAAACTTTAAAATAAGCAGTAAACTATAAAATTAAGTGCCGTAAGCTTGACGATTTCATACAATACATCGAAGTCTGTGATTTACATAAGTTTGCGACATGTGATTTGATCATCTATTGCTCATATTTAAGCTTTAAAAGTAAGCGTAGCGTTCAAACGAATAGAAAGTTGGCCATTTGAGTAGGGGGCCTGGTGTGAGTCGAGTTTTTCTAATATTTAGTATTGTTTAAAAAAAGCATTGTGAATGCTAAACCTCAAATTAAAAAAATTCTATACATTTCTTGCCGATATAGTACCCCAGTGGTGGACAACAGACCGTCCATACTTTATTTCCTGATATCCACCAGTGGTGGACAAACAGGGTGGGCAACAGGAATAGGCCCTATAAATCGTCTCTAATATAATTTATACGTTCTGTATACCCATTACAATATCGTTTCTGTAAAATCGTTTGCACCCGGTTGTTTCCAGAGTTTTCCAATCTTCAGACTCAAAGCTGCTGTTTAATTCCTTTAGCGGGTTTTATTCCCCACTTGCTGTTTCTATTCAGAATTGCTGTTTGCAAAGTTCGAATAAGAATGGGTCGCTAACTAAATCTTTTGAGAGCATTCTTGGCGCTGTAATGCTTTTGCTGGTGAATATTTTGAAAAAAATTTTGAATAGGAACCTAGGTAAATACTGTCTTAATCCGAAAAACACCATATATATGTGGTATTTTCGAATTGAAAATTATTTCGTATTAAGTTTGTATGGGAATTTGACAGTTCGCCGTCCTCTTAAGCATTACATGCAGTTGGAAAAATGTGCTTGTTTGGTTTCGCTAAGAAAAAATGTAGGTAACTGTCTTTTACATTGATTTCAAGAGCTCAAGAACACAGTACTTATCATAAGTGCATTTAACCTGCGATTTCGGTTGTGATTGTAAAGCAACTATTGAAAGGGTCAGCCCATGGGCTGCGTGAAAAAAATCACTATAAGATAAAAAGATAAAAAAGATAAAACATTATTTATTGTATACCATAGTAATTTACATAGAATTACACAAAAGAAGAACAATTAGCGGCCCATTCGCTAAAAAGCAATTTCTTCCAGGCAACCATAAGTTGAGCTGGATAAAAATACTAGATAGTAATGGGTAGTCTATGGTGTTCTATAGAGGTACTTAAAATAAAATACATAAATATACATCATACATACACATCATAAATACATATAATAAATATAAATTCAATAATGATAAATATCGGATAAAATTTGGAAAACAAAAATTATAGCGACAGATTATAGTGTTCTTTGACTAGCCGTTCTTTCTTTGACTATCTTCAGCTCCCCCGTGCTTCGAAACAAACGTAAAGCAAGCCATTGGTCATGGCTTTATTTGCAGTTGTTAACGCTCACCAATCTGCAATGGGCCCCGATGTGGTGGATTATGGCTCCTATCCTTATTCATCCAATGGATAGACCAGTGGGGCTACCGCCCAAGTAGCGTCGACTTCGCCGTCGGCTTCATTTGACATATGACTGTAATACATTGCTACTTTTCTTTGGTACGTTTTTATTTGTACCAAAAAGAAGTAGCAATGTATCTCATCCTGCTGTCAAATGAAGCCGACGGCGAAGTCGACGACACTTGGGCGGTAGGGCCCCTGTGCCGCGGCAGTGGGGACATTGCTAAAAATGACATCAGCCATTTCCTTTTCCATCTTCACTGCCTGGTGACGCCTTTTGTAAACCATCACATAATAATATTTCTAAGTTAACAGTCAGGAGTAAAGCAAGTATTTACTATTCAAATGTAAATTTTACTATGTAATAAGAATTTAAAAACAATAAACATAGATTAAACCAGATTATAATAATTATTACAGATTTTATTCTAGTCTTTCAATCCGGATGTTTATCATAGCAGTAGTTAATGGAAATAAAATTATAGTTATAGTTTTACAGATTCGATTAGCATGAGCAGTAAAAATTTTGACTAATAATTGTCATATGGGTTATATGGTTCGTGTCCTACACAACATTACTGGGCTGTTAAATTGTAACAAGAAGAAAATGTTTATAACTCTGAAATTCTGCCGTCTGTTTCCTTTTTCATAAGTATTCAGATTATCGTCGAAATAACCATGACTTAGAACCGGCGCGAGTGTCATTTGGCTGGTGAAATGGCGTTTAAAATAATTTGTGCCATTAGACCGGTGTTTTTTTATTCAATAAGGTTACTACACCGAATTATTTTGAATAAATTTTCTCACTCACTCTCTGGAGGGAGGATAACAGAATTCTTATGCATGAATATTATTTTTACGATTATTAAAAGCCCAATGACTTTAGCTTTTGTGTTTTGTGTAAGTACTCGTAATTCATATTATTACTATAATTAAGTGGATATTTATAATTATGTTTTTTTCCTCTTAAGGAGACTAGTGTCCGACTGACACATGAAATCCAGCCGAAACCAAACTTTCGGCCCAGAGGGGGTTAATTGTCTTATTTCAAAATCTATCGCAATCGCTTTCAGGATGTGATACATTGATCCTTCCTTTTGGCAAAAATAAAAAGTTACATATTAAAGAAATGCAGCAATGTGTGTCACATTCAAATGAAAGCGATTGCGATAGATTTTGAAAACTAGACAATAAGTAGGCTAGTTCCAGTTTTGCACGAAACCGAAACTTATTTACACTTATTAGGGTTCCGTACCAAAATGGTAAAAAAGGATCCCTTATGGTGTGACTCAGTCTGTCTGTCTGTCTGTCACAGCTGGATATCTCGATAACTACTAATGGTATCAACTTGAAATTTGGAATAGTTTAAGATGACATTTGCCCAACTATTTTGCAAATAAGAAATAAATAAAAAAAGAAATATCTTTTTTACAACAGGGACTGAAAAGGGGTTTTAAAAATTTGAAGTGGGGCTACTAGGGCGTCATATGAAAGAGCGCCGTATGCACGTTTTCAATCATTTTTTGTTTTTGTTTTAAGCCGCATAGTTTTCGACTTATGAAGAAAAATGTAAAAAAAAATTACCGTTCCCCCCCTATCTCCGAAGTTTGCAAAGAGAAAAATCTAAAATAATTCTATGTGATAGCAGTTTTTATAAAGATTACAGGAAAAATAAAACGATGTCTCAATATAGCACACTTTTTTAGAAATTATGAAATTTCTAAAAAAAGTTAACATTAGTTCCACTATCGGTCAAGAGATGGCGCTGACCTAAAACTGCAATATTAATTTTATTATTCTACTCTGCAGTGTGGTTTCATGGTGCAATTATGATGGTACGGAACCCTCGGTGCGCGAGTCCGACTCGCTCTTGACCGGTTTTATTAAATTGACGTTGTTTCATTGACACGTACATGGTTGGTGGTAGGGTTTGTTTCAAGATCACCAGTGGTGGACGAATAATTAGGAATACCAGTCGATTTTCATAGAAATGAGGTAAGAAGCCAGAAGCTTATTGGTTGTCCGCCAGGGGAATATACAGAGTGTCCCAAAACACGGAGGGAAAGTATTTTAAATATTGAAGATAGGAAATTTTACTGAAAGAAGACTTCATTTTATTTTAAAAATGAAACGGAACTGCAATCAAAAATTTTTTGAAAATCGCATACGTTTTGATACAAATTGATACAATCAGTAATAATTAGAATTAAAATGTTTAATTTCATGGTCTTCCTTTTGCTTAAGATGCTGTGTCACTTAAGAAAAAAAATCCTTATGAGTTACCCTTTCGATTGGTATCGTAAAAATTTTTTTTTTTCGTTTTTGGTGGGTTCGATTTCTGGTTAAGACAGGCGTATTTTCGCTGCGTACGCTTGTTCCACGAGAGCTATGAAAACAAAGGACTTATACTAAAAAATATAGTTTTATTAGCTTTAAAATGATTAAATTCTGTGTAATAGGCTTTAAAAATGTTGGCACTTACAAATTTCCGAAAAATCTGGATATAGAAAAAATGGATAAATTATGTTAGAATAAAAACGTCTTAATTTGGCTTTGAATTCCGGCATTTGCATTGTAGAATAGTTTTTTATATCCAATTTGGGTCAATGGGTCTTTTTCGGTAAAAAATACCACAAAATAAATACCTATTTTCCCATACATTTTGTTCTGAACGTCTACTGTCTTAGGAACAAGCGTACGCAGCGACATCTACAATTAGCTTTGCGTTGCCAACCCCATTTAAAGCACTTTCCATTTGTCTGGCAAAGTTTTGGGACACCATGTATATTCTGTGGCCAGGGATTACTCGAGCTGTAATCTGATGATGTCTATCCAGGGAGTAAATGGAAGAGATCCTGATCACTATACCCAACACACACCCAAGTGATCTGATCAGCATTCTTAAAGATGTTTGGATGTAAACTGAATAGAAATTTTGAAACTGAGAACTCTGATCCTTATGAGCTCTTAGAATGTTGTTCAGATCAGTTGGGTGTGCACAGTGACCTGGATCTCCTTTATTTATTCCCTGGATAACAGTCATTAGATCACAGCCCGAACACACATTAAACCACGTAACCGCAACTCAACACGATCGTGCTGACTGGCAAACTGCGATTAACGCGCTACAAATTCACGAAAACCGAGTTTTGTAAGAAACTGTGGACGAAACTAGTTTTTAGCCGAAACTGGCCGAAACCGAAACTTCGGTCGGTCATTAAAGGAGATTAATTAATTAATTAAAATTTTATGTGAAGGCACTTGTGATTTGAACTACTAAGCATTCTAGCATTTTATGATTTCCTGAAGCAAAAAAAAAACTTAAAAAATATTAAAAACACGACTGCCCTGCCAAAAACCAACTAAAAAGTTAAATAACAAGTGTCATTGCAGTCGGGGAACCGTTTTGTGGGATAAATTTTAATCAAAGAGGTCCCCCGACTGCAATGACACTTGTTTTCCCTTGGCAAAAAACAGAATTGTAGCTGTTTGAACCACAATACTATTATAAGACAATGTCATGAAGTTCAGGATGCCCCAGAGCATTTACCTACCTACTCAGTGAGTGAGCCTGAAGTTTCTGATAATAACCCAACTAACCTAATTACCCACTTAATATGTGAACCACCAGAGGTCTCATACACTTGCAATTCAATCAAAACTAATCCTTGTTCTGAAAATAACTGTTGCGAAACAATTATGTTTTGCGATGAGATGGGTAAGGATCTAGGCCAATTAATTCAGAAACACTCCAAGGAAAATATAATTAATTATTGTATGCCTGGGTCAACTATGGATGACATGATGAAAATTATTGTTAAAAAATCATTTAATGAAAACACTAATTTGATAATTTTAATAGGAAATAGGGGTAATGTGAACAAAAACCAATTGTTAGATTATTGTAATTCCTTATGCTCTCTAAAAGTGAGAAAAGTGATTTTGTTCACATTCCCATATAGCAAAAGTATGCCACAAATAGAAAATAATTTTAGGTATCAGTTGAACTTAACATTGAATACAGTGGCATTTCATAATAGTGAACAGCTGCACATAATTGACATCAATAAATTATTCAATAGTTTTTACTTGACAAAAGATAAATTCTATCTGCCTAGTTCTTTTAAGAGACAAATAGCATTATCGCTATCTTTTTACTTTAAACATTTAGCCAATAATCTGGCTAGTAAAACAACTGCTTTTATTGAGCAGTCAACTTTTGACATTTGTCATTTAACTTTGGAATCTGTTCCAAATAAAAATAACATTTTACTTGATTCAAGTAATAATAATTGTTTACATTTAAATTACCGTTTAAGACAATAGAGGCGTCCTCTAGCCCTGACTTAACAATAGAAAAGCCTAACTGTTTAAGAATTGTACACCAGAATATGCAAGGCTTTTCTGGCAAAGATTTAGAAATAAGCTTATTCTTAAATTCTGAAGATATTGATGTGTTATGTGTTACTGAGCATTGGTTGAAAAAGCACGAATTAGTTTTAAGTTTGGATAATTACAAAGTTGCTAGCTCGTTTAATAGGAAATCTGCTATAAGAGGGGGGTCACTTATTATTCTACATGATAGTTTACAATATAAAGAACGCAAAGATGTAGTATCCCTCTCAATTGAACGAACCATTGAGCTGTCTTGTGTGGAACTTGATCAAATAATTATAGTATGCGTATACAGACCCCCCACCGCAAATTACTCTGAGTTTGAGTCCACTATGGAGGAAGTCTTAAAAATGACCTGTAGGAAGAATAAAAAAGTCGCGATTTGCGGAGATTTTAATGTCGACATCTTAGACCCTAAATTAGCCAAACTGTCGAGTAGGTTCATAAACTTATTTAAATCATTTAATTTGCTACATATTTTTAATGAACCAACGCGTATCACACCCACATCGGCAACCTGCTTAGATAATATTTTCTGTAACTGTAATGTCATTGAAAAATCAATTTTAAATTGTATTAAATCCGACCATAGTGGACAATTAGCCTCCATTGAGCACCATCATGTTCCACCTAAACGGGAAATAATGTGTAGGCCAATAAAAAAACACTGTATTGAAAAATTCAGAATCAATGTCACAAGTAAAATTGAAACATTACCAGAACCAAATTTTGAAGCCAATAACCTATATAATCATTTATTTAGCATAGTTCAAACTGAATTTAGTGAAACTTTTAAACAAAAAGTGATCAAATGTAATGATAGTACGAAATTTAGTGACTAGGCCACACCCGGTATATATAAGAGCAGAAGGAAATTATACGAACTTTATGCAGAGAAAGCTACTTCTTGTGATCCTAACTTCATTGAATTTGTCAAGAAGTATTCACAAACATTCAGAGAAGTTTGTATCTTAGCAAAGTCCAAGTACTTTTCAAATAAAATTAAATTAGCTGACAATAAAATTAAGGCTACTTGGAATATTATTAATAAAGAAACGGGCAAATCAAAATCCAATATAAATTCCTTCTGTTTAAAAACTGGTGATCAAACTTTTGAATCTGACAATGAGGTCGCTAATGTTTTTGAAGATTTCTTTGCTAGAATACCTGCAGAAACTACCAGTACTCTTAGTGCTTGTCCCAACATCGCTGTCTCCCTTCTGGAGTCTAGTGTTGATAAGTGCAATGAAAGTTTTTCCTTTAAATATATAAATAGTGCAGATATCATTAAAGCTTTTAAAACAATTAATGTTAAAAAAACAGAAGATCTTTGGGGCATGTCAACAAGCATTATTAAATCAATAATTGATATACTAGCCCCTTACTTGGCTTTTATTTTTAACAAATGTATTGACGAAGGGGTCTTTCCTGATCTAATGAAAAATAGTAAATTGATTCCTCTTTTTAAATCTGGGGATAAAAGTGACCCAGCTAACTTTAGGCCAATATCAATACTTCCAGCACTTAGTAAAATATTTGAAAAAATTATATATTCCCAATTATTAGATTACTTCACATACAATAATATACTTCATAAAAATCAGTTTGGATTTTCCAAGGGTAAAAGTACTACTGATGCTGGAATTGCACTTCTCAAACATATTCTTGACGCTTGGGAAGAAAAGCAAGATGTAATTGGCATTTTCTGTGACCTTTCTAAGGCATTCGATTGTGTTGATCATCAAACACTATTAAAGAAGCTAGAACATTATGGTGTCTCTAATAAATCAGTTAGTCTTATGAAATCGTATTTGTACAATAGAACTCAGAAAGTAGTGATTAATAGAACTGAATCTACCGGAGCCCCCATCAATATGGGTGTGCCACAGGGATCAATATTGGGCCCATTGTTGTTTCTAATTTATATAAATGACCTTCCCAACTACGCGAATAATTTATGTGAGACAGTACTATTTGCGGATGATACTTCTTTAGTTTTTAAAGTAAACAGAGGTAATAACTGTTCGGACGAAGTAAATAGTGCCCTCTCTAAAGTTTCATACTGGTTTAATAGTAATAATTTAGCACTTAACCCCAAAAAAACTAAATGTGTTAAATTCTCATTACCTAATGTTGAGCAGACAAAATTAAATATTAATTTGAATGACGATGAAGTCGAGTTTATTGAAAGTACAAAATTTCTAGGTATCACACTAGATTCTCGACTGCAATGGGATCCACATATTGAGGCCTTGTCAAGTAGACTTAGTTCAGCGGCATTCGCTGTTAAGAAAATAAGGCTTTTAACTGATATTGAAACGGCAAGGTTAGTATACTTTAGTTATTTTCATAGTGTAATGTCATATGGACTGCTATTGTGGGGCTCAGCTGCCAGTATTGAAAATATTTTTGTACTCCAAAAAAGAGCTGTTCGCGCCATATACAATTTACGGCGAAGAGATACCTTGAGAGAATTGTTCAAAGAAATAAATATTTTAACTTTGGCAGGCCAATACATTTATGAAAATTTAGTTTATGTAAGGAAACACTATGATTCATTTGCTAAGAACAGCAATATTCACCAGTTTAATACAAGAAATAAAGATAAACTTGCCGTTCCAAGATTTAGGCTTGCAAAAACTAGAGGTTCATTTATGGGGAAAGGCATAGCCTTTATTAATAAAGTTCCACAACAAGTGATTGATCTTCCTTTGCATGAATTTAAAAACCATGTTAAAAAAACGCTTATGGGTAAAGGTTATTATAAAGTAGACGATTATCTTAAAGATCAAAATGCGTGGAAATGATGTAACACATAACTTGCTACTATAAGTACTTTGTTGAAGTAATATAACAATAAGTCTATGTTGTTGCCAATAATCCTGTCACCCTGTTGTAATTATTTGGTAACGATATATTAAAGTTTGTAAATATCGTTACTTATGGCTGTTACAGCTGATAAGTTTCTTGCGCCCGTTCTTCTTGTCAGCTAAAAAAGTCTGGAACGGGTGGTAGGAAAATATAGACGATTCAAAAGTACTTAATAATTAAGTTTATTTGAATAAAGCTTATTTGACTTATTTGACTTGACTCGGAATGATATAAGGATCCTAACGATATCCCATACATCAAAATACGTTGAGCCATTTAGAAGTTATGGAGGAATATAAACTCACATACCTACAAACATACATGAACTCTGAACACACGTACACTCTTTTTTGGGCAGTCGTGTAAAAAGGCAGATCACAACAAGCTATTTCGTCTTACTTTTAAAGAAAACACATAGGGAAAGGATATAATATGCTTTTATACTAAACATTTTTCGAAATGAGATTTTCATTACCTACTTACGTTAATTTTCCAGAGGTGATTTCTCTTATAAAATTAATATCGTAGCTTTAAAATTTCACCGTTCACAAAACCACGTTTGGCTGAAATGAAGCTCGACGACATGATAAAGCGACATATTTTTTAAAAAGTATTTCTGTACGAAACCACGTATTTCCGGTTTCCTCGCCCGATATCTGCCGATTCCCAGATAGAAGCAGAAAGTCTAGCACAATATTTTATACGTTTAGGCGTTATCTGATTTTGTATTGGTTTTGAGGCAAATTGTGCGAGCACTTTTTTAGTGTTGATATTCTTGGCATCGTATAGATATAGGTACTTACGTCGTTTGAAATTATAGCTATGATGATCTTACATGCTCGTATGAATCTAAGTTAGAAATAAGTAATTAATTAGGATAGATATAGATAGATAGATAAACACTTTATTGCACACACACATTACAGGAAATACAGTAACATAAAACTTAAAACTATGGTGAGCAAAGTCGGCCTTATCGCTCAGAGCGATCTCTTCCAGACAACCTTTGGGACTTAGGATAGCTGGAGAGATATAAAAACGGCAGTGTGCCAGCAACATACACATTAAAATAATACAAATTAACAAAATAATCTACTAAAATTATTGCCTTATAAACTTACACAAATACAGAGCAAATAATAAAATATACTACATACATCTAATAATAAAAAGTGTTGTAAACTAGGATTTCGACAAAAGATAAGCATGCAAATTCCTCTTGAATGCGGCAAGGGATTCGGAGTGTCGAACCTCGGATGGAAGGTTATTCCATCGACATGCAGCCTTAATTGTAAAAGAGTCTTGGTAGTAACCAGAGTGGGCTAAAGGAATTTTCAGGAAATTATCAGTTTTGCTCCTGAGTGCCCGGTTGTGATCCACACCGAGAGGCTGGAAACGTTCCTTAAGGTAGGGGGGGGAAATCTAGGGTCATACAGGATTTTGAAAAGCAGCGTGAAAACATGCTCCTCACGACGCAGCCTAATGGGGAGCCACCCGAGTTCCTTTCTGAAATTAGACACATGATCGAACTTGTGCAATCCGTATATGAATCTAATAGGTTTAGTGAATAAACCACAGTCCTACAGATTCAGGTGTACCTAAGACATTTAGTAGAAGGAAAGCGTGTCATTATTGCTAAATAAGATGACGAAGAGGAAATCTGACAGATGCAAACTTAATGGGAGACAATGCATTCTTTCATAAACACTGAAGTGAAATGCTATGTACGGCAATAACACAGAAATGTGCAGTGATGCTATGCAAGTGTTGTTAGAGTTGCAAGTAGATTTGTTTTCTGCACTCCGTTGCAAGCTCGAATGGAGTGGACTTGCAAGATGTTTATTCGACGGAATTGCAGCCCTCCCCAGATATTATGCAAATCTTGCGGACGCGCGGTAAAAGATTACGGCCATTTGCGGAACATAGCGGACGGCGCGGGAACAACAAATAGTCCGTGACACGATTTGCATTTGGGACGGACTTGTGTTTACAATATTTTAGAGATAGATAGGTTTTAGAGAGTGTTATTGTTGTAATTAATAACAATCCTAACGGTGACATATATGCTACTCAAAAAATGCGCTCAATGAAAGTAGGTATAGGTAGGTATGTACATAAATCTAAAGCTTTCAACAATAAAAACAAAACGACATTTAAAGGTTATAAACGTTAAGTACACTTAAATGCATAAAACCGCCCTAGAAGCCCGCCCAAGGAGAATAATCGGCGTGACGGGTGCATCACAGGACACTGCCTTGACCCGGTTAGCTCAGCCGGGAATCGAATACATGACCTCATTACTCATAGTTCTTAGACTGACTTCATAATACTGAGCTATTTGTTTAATTCCAAAAGGGAATTAATTAATTGGGTGACTGGAACTAATTAAAGGCAACTGTTAATGGGGTACTTAAATACTGAACCGGGCAGTTATTTAAATTTTTGGGCGACAAAATAGCTAAACGGGTGGCAAACAGTGGATAACAAAAATATTTTTAATTATATTTTTAATGATATTTTTTTATAAAAATAATTGACTATGAATAAATTGAGAAATACCTACGAAAAATTATTCTGCATACGACAGATCCTTATTGTACCAGAGGGTAAAAAAGTTGTTCATTATTCCTGTACCACCGATTACCGAATGTACACTAAACGTACATACAATCATTTTGTAGGATCGACTTTTTGTAGGACGTATGCAAATATTTAAGGATTTTTTTCTGTGTTTTTGAAGAGAACTTACGAACAAAACAGCCTCAAGATTTGTCAATTACTTCCTTGAGTCTCAAAGAAAACTATAGTGTAATCAACGCGCCCTCGTATACTTTGTAAATCACTGAATAAAAGAAGGATGCTTGCATGACATTTAAAATAGGTACATATCGATATACATTTATTATCATCCCGAGTATACCTTTGAGTAACACAAGATAAAGAACTTGGAACCTTGCAAAGGTAAATTATTGCAAAAAATTTCAAACACATTATAAACAAAAAGCAAAAAGCCATGTAGGAGTTGCAAACAAACTTTTTCGTGTGGGGGCTTGCCAAAACCGCGTGCGCCCGTCAGTCAGACAGTTGTTCCACGGTCGGTTCCGCTCCGCAGCTGTCCGATATGAGTCACCTTGTTCCGGACAACGTGTGATATATTAAAAAAAAACCGTCCAAGTGCGAGTCGGACTCGCGCACGAAGGGTTCCGTACCAAAAAACGGTCAAAAGATCACGTTTGTTCTATGGGAGCCCCATTTGAATATTTATTTTATTCTGTTTTTAGTATTTGTTGTTATAGCGGCAACAGAAATACATAATCTGTGAAAATTTCTGTCTAGCTATACAGCCTAGTGACAGACAGACAGACGGTCGGACAGCGGAGTCTTACTAATAGGGTCCCGGTTTTACCCTTTGGGTACGGAACCCTAAAAAACAGATTTCTTGTAAAACACCTGAAATATGGATCCTAAAGGTCTGAAAATAATAATGATTGTTTTATTATTATTTCTTACACCAACATTTTAACAACACTATCCTTTATTATAACGTACTAGCGACCCGCCCTTGTTTCGCTTCAGTTCCTTCCATTTTTTGCTAAATGCGACCTTTCAACAACACCCAAAAATATAAAACAAATTTAATGCCTTACAATCGTCACCTTCATTCGCCCCAAAAGTCTGTTTCCGTCCCGTTCAAGTCCCGTCCCGTCATCGGTGTAAGAAACGCGCGAAACGCGAATTTATTTTCTAATTCAACTTTAAATGAACTCCTATATATTTAAACGGTATGGTATGGTGTAAGTAAAGTAAAAGATTGAAATAATGTGCATAAAATGCTTAAAGTATTAAGGTAAATTAAGATAAAACGTAATTTTTCTACCAATTTACATAAAACCTCATTTTATTATACACTTCACCTCCCTTAGGAATTACTCATTTTGGGTAAACCACATGAAAATCCGTTCAGTAGTTTTTGAGTTTATCGCGAACAGACAGACAAACGCGGCGAGTAGGGTTACCATTACAAAATTTGGAAAGTCCTGACAAAAAGCCGGATATTTCAATAAAAGTCCGGACATTTTCACAAATAGATCCAGACTCCATACATTTTGGGACTTCACTTTCGAACACTACTGCTGTTTGTTTTTTAACTAGTATTACATCGCCCAATTTTAAAAAGCCGGACAAATTACGAAGCCGGACAAAATCTGGACAATAGTCTAAAAGTCCGGACATGTCCGGACTAATCCGGACGGATGGTAACCCTAGCGGCGAGGGACTTTGTTTTATACTCGTAATACTCGTATGTAACGTTGAAATACATGCAGTATCTAGGTAGGTACGTATGTAGATGTACTACATTATGTGAGTGGGACTGCATTATGTCGTTAGCATCATGCATTCATTTGATTTATGTATTTTGATTAATGTGATAATAATGTGTGATATGTATGGATTCTTTCGCACGATAAAAATAATCAGACAACATAGAAAAAGTTCCTTCCGCTGTTCATTATACCAGTGAACATTCATTTTGACCTATTAGGATATGCAATATTTTTTTGTTGCCAAAATCACCCAAAGTCGGACATTTGTTCCACAGTCAGTTCGCAGCTGTCCGATATGTAGGTCACTTTGTTCCGGACTACGTATGACGATATACGATTGAGATAAGGCGGGATTTCTGTACGTACCCCACTTACATAGAGGATATTAATATGCTTTTAAACAGAACTGTACAAGTTTCGAAACAATGTTTAGTAGGATGGTATTATAGAAATGTGTCTTGTTGAAAAGTATGTTTTTAAATTGTGTATATAGGTAGTTGATCTTTGATTTTCAACGAAACTTCTATTTATAGTAATATAACACTATTGGTCCTTTACTAAAGTGATGTAAGTAAATATAAATGTTTTATTAGTGCTACAACTTTACCATGTCACGTATTTTTTATGTTACAGAGACATTTCGAATTCGAAGTAAAAATTTTTCATGTGTCGCTGAATTGGATGAATAAAGTGTGAGCTGATAATGAGTCAATATGATCGTTTACATAAAATTAGCATACATTTTGTTCATATAGTAATTCTCTGAGCATATCGCCAGTTACGAGGATTTGTAAACGGTAATCTATTTTTTTAGATGAGATATTAGTTTGTTTGTGCTATATTATTAGATATACGCATACCGCAGATAAACCGGGGTTTATCTGCGCTACGCGTATATCTAATATACGGGGTGGGCCCCTTCGCTCTATTTGAGTACGGACGGAACCCTAAATATGCGAAGTCCGACACGCACTTGGCCGGTTTTTTGTATTATATAATACCCAGGGATATTATCTACAAAACGAAATCAAAATCATTGCTCTGAGTTGCATATTTATAGAGTTATTGTTATTTAAACCTCCTTTGTGTACATATTTATTTTTGTGTTACTGTTTTGAGTGGAAGAAAGAATATAAATGTATAAATATTACCCTTACGTATCCACTAAAATGTTAATTTTCGAAAATGGTCTAAAGGTCAATGGGCATTTTGTTAGGACGTTTGACCTATGGCGTACACAAACGAAATAGGGCTAGATATGTTGATAAATGTATCTGCTACTTAGTGATATGGGTCGCATTCTTGCAGGCCATGTTTCATTTTTTATCATTATATCATATAAGCTTCTTCTAACCTGCAATCCGACATTAAGTTGCAATGACAATAATGATTTCAAAACGGGAAATTAATTACATAAGCTTTAATAACAGAAAGAGGTGTAGGTGGATTCCCTTGATACGCATGAAAATTGTTCATTTAGAAATTGCTTCCATACATAATGTGCACTCAGTAGAATGCTATAGCTAGTTACGATCCGACGCTAATGAAAAGTAATCTATTAGACACGGCAAGCTAAAACAACAAGTTACACTATTGACTAGCGGCATTGTCCAATTACGGGCATATCTGTTTGGCAAACAACTTCTGCAGTACATAGTACACGGTATAGTAAAGTTTGAATATTTTGGGTATCGACACAAAGTTATCGTTTCTTCAAAATTTGTAGTTTTTATAGAGATGAGATTGCATTTGCACCTAATCACTGGAAAGCTATAAATCCATACCACATGCAAAATTTATTAAGTTCGTAAAACTACTTATATAGCTTAAACTAAATTGATTAACTTTTATTTATACTTATTATGAAATTAAATAAACTTTATAAGCTTTTCAATGTTTGTTTTATAATTAAAGTACAAACTACGGTGATCATTCACCGTGTCAGCTGTCAATATGAACAGAAATAAATTAGATATTAAAGAAAGTATGTAATATTTGCGCTGCTTCGGCGAATATAAGTAGAAGTCGAAGATACGAAATGAGATCACATTAAAGTCTTTGATGTTTCTTCACTAAAGCCACCTGTTTTCCTAATTGCAATATATTTTTTGTTCACTCCTATTAACTATTTCTAGGTTTTTCAGCAAAAAACCCTTTGTAGGCTGCCACGACCCCGACTTCAAAAAAAAGTAATAAAATCCTTTTAAACATTTCGGATTCTCGTACACAAAATCGATATCAAAGTGAATAGGTACTAATGTAATAATTATTTTAAAAATAATGACTCCAAAAGTTACTTGCTCTATGTAATTTCGATGACACGTCACACTAGTAAAAGACGGTAATATTGTAAGCTATCGATTGCAATATTTGTTATACTGTTCACTAGAAACTGTGTACTAATTCGGCGATAGTTCGTGCGAAGAATCGTTTTGTTTGTGTTTACTTCGGTGTGCTGTTGTGATATTTCTCAAGAGAGATGAAATGAGAAGGCTTCTGAGATTGCTGTATTACAGAACAAGTTTATTGTCAAAGCTCGCTGCTTGTTTTTATGTCTTTAACTGTTCTTACGGCATGCAATCAGCGGTGTAGTGCCAGGTATTTGATTGTGAAGGTTTTATATTGAAGGTTTATGTGGCCGTGTAATGTTATTTCTTTTTACGGAGTTATTAGACAAAGCATTGTTATGGGTAAACATTTATGCAAAATATTGAGCAGTATCTGCAAGGTTATTATTTTTAGTTCATCGAAAACCTCTCGTGGGGTTGATCAGACCATCAAACTGAACAACTTTCATTATTGGCCCTCGAAATCACGAAAAAAAACAGCTGTTCCATACAAAAGTACAATGCCTATTTCATCGAAATGTATGAAACAGCAGATTTTTTTTCGCGATTTCAAGCTTGGTCCCATAATGAAAGTTGTTCAGTTTGATTGTCTGATCAACCCCACGAGAGGTTTTTAATGAACTAAAAATAACCTTGTCTAACTAAAGTTTTAAGTGGATAAAGTCACTCTAAAAGTAAATAAACTCAAGAACTTATCGAGTATTCACTGATTAGTTAACGTATTTTATTAAAAGCGCCAAACATAAACATTTACAATATACCTGAATGTCGTGCAGAGATCCCCAAAGCGAACCATAGGTAATAAAAATTCAAGATGCAGGTTTTTGTTGCCAAATCAGTGTTTAATCACAAAAGGCCCAAAGTCCCACTAAACGTTATATGTGTATGTGATAATCAATGTAATTATCAAAGAAACAAAAATATTGTGCCTTGTACAAGTGGAAAATTCTGTCGACTAGACAAAAGTATGGAGATATATAGATATAGTAGAGAGGAGCGTAAGTAAGTTTTCATTAAAGATAATACCTATAGATACAAAAATGCTTGAAAGTAAGTAATATCATAAACAAATGTGACCTTTTATTTTTCTTAGAAGGATCAAGTTCGTCCTTGGTCGCCTTTTAGAATTCAATGATTTCACTCACGATTCCTTACATTCTCGCGAGAAAAGGGTTCCGTTTCTTTTCATGACGTGCGAAATACTACAATTGGGGCTTTCAGTCCAAAATTTATTAGAAGGCTTTAGTACGGTCAAAGGCACATCATTTGTTCAAAACTGTCTTTCGCTGGCTGATTTTAAGCCTTAATACCTTGTATTTTTAGTTCAAAATTGATTAAGAAAATTTGACATAACTGGTAATCCAGCTGTTGTGTGTACAAATGAAGTAATATGAATGTTTGATGGAATTAGATGAGCGATCAACTAAGAGTCAATACTACCGACGATTTTGATACAATTTAGTCGTAACTTTTAAAGCGTGCCTCGAAAGTATTGTTTATAAGTAAGCATAGGGAAAAAAACTAGTGTTGCAAAACAACAGTTTTTTTTTTCTAATGTGAAAAAAAAATATTTTTCTGGAGCATATCAAGAGTAGAGGTACAGATATCAAAATTATTAAGGAAGTTTCCATTAAAGATTAATACTTATGAATTCATATTATAGTTTTTATTTCTGTTAATGTTTGAACCTACATTACTTTTTTGGTTGAATAAACGGTGAAATCTCTATTCGGTTTATGTTTTTAGGGTTCCGTACCCAAAGGGTAAAAACGGGACCCTATTACTAAGACTCCGCTGTCCGTCTGTCTGTCTGTCTGTCTGTCTGTCACCAGGCTGTATCTCATGAACCGTGATAGCTAGAAAATTCAAATTTTCACAGATGATGTATTTCTGTTGCCGCTATAACAACAAATACTAAAAACAGAATAAAATTAATATTTAAGGGGGGCTCCCATACAACAAACGTGTTTTTTTTTTGCTGTTTTTTGCTCGTTATTAATAACAACAACAGGTAGACAGTTGAAATTTACACAGATAATGTATTTATGTTGCCGCTATAATAACAAATACTAAAACAGAATAAAGTTAATATTTAAGGGGGGCTCCCATACAACAAACGTGATTTTTTTGCCGTTTATTGGTACGGAACCCTTCGTGCGCGAGTCCGACTCGCACTTGGCCGGTTTTTTTTAAAGTAGCTATGAATTTAGAAAGAAGAATAAAAATTTGATTTAATTGTTGATTTGATTAAATGAAACATTTATTTTACAAAGATTGCATACTTAGAAAAAAAAAACAAATTTAGAAAAAAACAACGGTGCAATGTCTTTTTTCTTATTACTTCACTAAAAAAATTAATATGCCAGCAGGTTTTCACTCTTGTGGTTGTTATATTTAGTTCTCTGCTGTATAGCTGCGACTGTGCAAATGATAAACAGCGATTGTTTTCAAAGTGAGGAAGTAGTATCGTATTTGCATTAAGACTATAAAAATCATAGGAAAGCACCGAGTTGTGGGTGAATCTAGTAATCTTGCAATGACAATCGGTCGCGAAAATACATCTCTATTCCCTGTCGTTTATCTCGTACCTACGTATTCTTACTTAAAGAAAGATTTAACATGTCTCCGAATTTTGTAACGACGAGCAATAAAGCGTTTATTTAGCCTTCGCCGGTCGGTGGCATGACGGATCACGATGTTTGCTCCGCACCCATTTTCACTCGAGCATTTTACAATCGACTGATTCCATCATGCCTTTGCGGCGAAATACATCTGAATATTACATCCTTCGGTAACATCGTATTTTTATGGATCTTTTAAATTTAATGACTGCTTCTACGTTTCAGGAGTAAGGGCTTTTTAATTGCAAGGAGTTTTGGGGAATGTTATAACAAATTTCATGTAATAAGTGATGTAACATGTATATACATACTGGTAATAATACATACATAATGATAACATAGTAACATATAGGTATGAATCTGCTAAAAACATTATCATTGCAGCACGAAGTTGTAACATAACAGCTTTCTCAAGAAAACATAGGCCGGCATATTAAAATTGTAGGCCACCCCATACTAAACCGAACACGTTATTAGGTACTCTACTATATTTCGACTATTTTTCTTAAAAAAAGTTTTTCAGTTTTTTGGGCTGAACATATCTTGAAAGTTTATCATGTGACTTTAAAATCAGCCTGTAGATTTACGTTTTATTTTTATTTAGATATAGCAATTCATAACCCCTGAGCTCATTGTCCAATTAATTCGTGGTTAAGTGATGAAATAAGCCAAATTAACGTTATTAAATGACTACCTAAATTACAGGGTCGGGATCATCAAATTAAGGATTATTAACAAGCAATGGAATTTTATTTCCTTAGGGTCGGATTTTATGCTTCGTTGACAAAACGTTGCAGTGCGTGTAACAGCCACCATTACTGTTTTCGAACAGTGTTTACAAGTCATACCACATTGAAAGCATGCAATGTATATTGATGCTGACGGCACGTACAAACCTAAGCGAAATATCTGATTAAAAGGATCGTTATTAGTAAATAAGTTATGTCTGGCGGAGTACCGTCATACATAAATTTTTATATTTCGGGTTTTTATGGTTGTTGTATAGACCGCGACCGTAAGCTTGCCTCGCACATATAATAATGTATGTTTATCAAAAGTATCAAGGTAAGTAAATTGTTAAGTATTGAGTGTCCTTAGGGCGCGGTCTTATTGAGAGCTATTTAACTATGCACAGAATACATAACAGTACTAACGTACCTACTTAGTTAGGATTTAATTCATAGATCGAGAAAGAGCTATATGTATGTGAGAGAAAATAAAAGAAAGGATGGCAATGTGAAATATTTATTAATTTATTTCAATATCGTGGTTACGACTAAGTTATTGATTCAAAATTTATCACATGTCTTAGATTTATTAGCTTTAACATTACATTAAATACTGTAATTTTATTATACTATTATTACTGTCATAAAAGGAGTAATACTTAACTACATTACCAGATAGTTCAGAGCACCGATCCGACAGAGTGCCGTGTCCGACAGTTGAACAACGTCTGAGCTATCGACACCTGCGCAAGCCGCTTTTATACACGTGCGCAAACAAGCTCGGTGGCGTGATGTGGCGTGAGGGCGCAGTGGGGAGGCGCACGTGCACACAGTTGTTTTACGAGTCGTTGAGTGACTTTTATTTATAAATTACATTGAATAAACTAATTATTTGTAACAATTATATTAATTGTAATAAAAATCTACTATTTGCATGTTTTTTATTTATTTACTAAGAAAAGACGTGCATTCTCCCACACGGCCATTCTGACGAGCAGCCACTTGGCTCGCGAACAAAACAATTTACACTTTATTTTTCACAAATCACGAATAGAAACTACATTATGTTTAGTAACTATATTTCCAATTTGTGGAATAGCAATAAAGCACCACATTGAATTGAAACTTCCAGTACAGGAAATGTAACGTTTCGTCAACGGATGAATAATTAAATTCACTGCCTTAATTTATCAGTCTACTCGCTTCAAGTAATATCAATCTGCATTTATATAAATATTCTAATATTGCATTATTTTTATTGGATTAAAAAATGTTTTTACTACTGAATCTACCACCAGTTCGTAAAGGAGGCCTCTCGAGAAAGAACTGGCGAAAGAAAACTCTGAGAGGTTATGCAGACCTCCAATGACAATGTTAAATAGATCAAACCAAACAATATTATGTAAGATTTCTTTCAAACATAAATAAAAACATAGTTGATTAACTATCAAATTAACAAACATAAATATTTGTTATCTGAAAAATAAATCATTATTATCGAATCACACAACATCATCATCATCAAATCGCCAAATTACATGACTCTAACGCTAAATAATATAGCAACTAATCATGGTCAAATTACATGACCGTAAAGCTAAATAAAATAGCAACTAACTATGGTCAAATCACATGACCGTATAGCTAAATCACCTAGCAACTAACTATGGTCAAATAACATGACCGTAAAGCTAAATCACCTAGCAACTAACTATGGTCAAATCACATGACCGTGAAGCTAAATCACATAGCAAATGATTATGGTCAAATCACATGACCGTTAAGCTAAATCACATAGCTTCTAATTATGGTCAAATCGCATGACCACCAAGCTAAATCACATAGCTTCTAATTATAGTCAAATCACATGACCCATTTCACTTTTATCACAGTGAAACCTTCAATGGGAGATAACCCTTTTTTTATAAAAAAAAAACTACATAACAATAATCTCCATTGGTAAACAAAACAACAAATTTTAAAAACCTTAAATGTATAGTAAGGACTTATTACAAATCACTCGTATTTATAATAAGAATCTTTGTAATCGTAGATGTCAAATTGTACTAGTGCAGACCAGTGTCCGAGACACGCAAACGCCTACAATTCAGGATCATCAGAGCCCCAGGTGTACGTCATCTGAATAATCATGGACATCAATCAGCAGACACTGTAATAATTGAACATCTTAGGGAGTCTTATAAAAAAACAAACTTTTATTTTTCAAATAGTGTGTGTAGGGGTGTGTTGTTGTATGTGAGTAAGTGCATGTGTCGTGTAGGTATTATAATATAAAATAGTAACATAGAGCTTTGGTCATACTACCATGAATGCATGGATAACTTTCGATCCAATATTTTATATTGCTCAGATGTAATTGCCTCGGTAAAAATAAACCATGAGGGCACGGCAAACTTGCAATATTATTCATTGCACATAAATTATATAGTACTACCTCGGTAATAAGCCACATGGGCACGGCGAACTTGAAAATATTATTTATTTATTACTTAGTAGTACTTAGGTAAAAAGCCATTATAAAGTTTATATGGCACGGCATTTACCAGAATCTTGCGGCTTCGGTAAAAATCGCCTCAGTGGCACGGCCAACTGGTAATATTCTTTATTGCTCAGTATACAGTGAACATCTGGCCAGGAGTCAGTGCATAAAGAGAAATAAGATAACCAGGTTAAGGAGATCAGTCTGTCTCCAACGATTTTGTCACCTCGCCTTCTATTAAAGGGGAGTGACCTAAAATTATCACGAACCACAGTTCGCAACACATCCGACACATCCGATTATTATTATACGTTATAGTTTAATCATAAAAATAAATATCATAGTGGTCTTTGAAGACTGACGAAACATCAATTATAGTCAAAAACACTACTGCCACGAATGGCATTAATCTCAAAACATTACAACATCTAAAACTCATAGAAGTAAGTGAAGACTAAGTTTGAGTAATTCGCAGACTAAAACATTCAACAGACCTCATCTGATGTAACCTGCATCTTTGTGTCAAATAATGACAAAACGGGTTGAGAAAAGATATCCAAGAATACTATTACCAATTTCATTTTATATTGATGTAATTCTCACCTTTTTTGTACAACATAAAAACAACTAGTATTAACTTTAAGTTTATCTTGTTTACGAAAAACTAAAACATCAACGTGAAACTTAAATTAATCACGAAATCTTTAAGTATCATCACACCACTTAGAAAATCATACTCACTTTTCTTTTTAATTAGAATCACTAGCTATTTGGTAAGATCTGCTGCCACAATAGTACAGTAAAGTACAATTGCGCAGTAAAAGTACAGTAAAGCACAGTAAAATATTAAAATCTTAATAATTTACTACTATGTATAATGAGAAGCGATTACGAATGTTGAGGGTTTTTTTTTTGTCTACCCACATCCTATCAATACAATACCAGAAATAAAATTGTGAATATTATTTACGATATTCTTGTACGAAATTGAATCGAACCGAATGAATCGAAAAACATATTTCTGCATCATAATTTAAATTAACTTTCTTTTGAATATTGGACTTAACATAGGAAGACTGTTGTTACAAGTTCTTGTAAATTTCAACTGTATATTGTATGTACAGTTTTCTGCAATAATGTTTTATTGCAGAAATTCTATTGAAAACTATCCCTATTAAAATAGTTTGTATCCACCAGGGATCAAAATAAATACAGTGCAGTAGATAAGGCATCAAGCAGTGATGAACTAAAACAATAATTGTTTATTCTACAATTATTGTTAAAAAGATCTAGTAAAATCTAGGGATTGGAAGTGATCCTATTCTTGTTTGGATCATTTTAAGCAGAGGATAACGCTCAACACCAGCTCCAACACGAACAATTTCTGCACAAGAAGAGAACCCTTGTTTCCAAAGACCAAAAGAGTTCCTGTTTTGAAGAGGAAATTTATTTAAATGAAAATTGCCTTTAAAAACATTTTGCTTACTTACTCCACACAATGTTTAAGGCACAATTGACATCTGCAATCAAAACTGCATGCACAAAAATTGTTTGAATTTTCAATCGATAGGTAACAATAACGTCAAGTTATCTCTGTTGTAAATGAATAATAAATATCAGTTGGTTATTTGTCAGATGTTTCATTTACTTTATTACAGGTTCTGTACACACAATTTTAACCAGAAAAGAATCCCACTAGTTCTACTGAGCATGAGCAGTTCTACCAAAGAAGTAATAAGACTTTTTCTCATTAGTGCTATGATTTGATACGAAGAATAAAATTGTAAACTGTAATTGTAAAGGGCACAGCTTATTTCACATTAAAATTTCTCTCAGCAGGGCGGTCTTTCTTTCTTTTCACAAAAATATTTTTTTGTAACTTAAAACTGACTGACTTTTCCGTATTGTTTTATTATTAAACCCTTCAAGTTTTAAGCACAATACAACTGTTGTGATGTAACAATATGCACATAATATCTTAAAATTGTCTTTTTACTGATCAAAGGGGAAAGAAGGGGTAAGACCAAATTCAAGTTGAGCATTTTTTCTACGGAAGACTAAAATTCTTTCTCATACCAAAATGTATGTTAGTTTCCAATATTAATTTTTGTTTGGTCGCCTCTGTACACTGAAGGTATTTTGCCAGACCAACACAGTGGATTACTTCATACATGTAAGATTCATCAACATCATCACATTTTAGAAAGGATCGGGACAACAAGTCTGCAATGAACATAAATTTTCCTTTGAGATATTTAAAGGTCAAGTCATACTTTAACAATTTTAATTTTAATCTTTGTAATCGTGGAGACGGAACATCATGAATAGACTTTTTCAACAGAGATTCTAAAGGTTTATGATCATTTAATATTGTACATTTTTGTCCATAAATGTAATAATGAAATTTTCTAGTCGACCAAACAACACTCAAAAGTTCTTTTTCTATTTGTGAAAAATTTTTTTCACTACTAGTAAGACTTCTAGATGCAAAACAAACCGGCTTATCATTCTGTAACAAACAGCAACCTAAACCATCTTTGGAGGCATCACATTGAATTACAATAGGTAATTTAGGGTTAAAATTCTGTAAAACAGGTGCTTCACTTATTTTGCATTTTATGTTTTTAAAAGCTGTGTCATGCACATTAGTCCATAACCAGTCAACATTCTTTTTCAACAGGAGTTGAAGAGGTGATGCAATATTAGCAAGATTAGGAACAAACTGTCTTAGGTAATTCACCATTCCAAGAAATATTTGAAGTTCTTTTTTATCTTTCGGGCAATTAATCTTTAATATAGCTTCTACTCTGTTAGGATCAATTTTCATACCTGCTTCGGAAAAAATGTGTCCAAAATATTTTACTTCTCTTAACTTATATTGAAACTTATTTTTATTAAAGCGAACATTGCATAATTTTGCTCTTTCAAAAACTTTATCTAATATTGCATCATGCTCCGATTCTGTTTCAGCACATATTAGCAAATCATCACAATAAATGATTACTCCAGGTATATCACCAAAAGCATTTTCATTATACTTTTGGAAAATTTCTGGGGCCACAGATAAACCAAAGGGAAGTCTATTAAATTTATAACAACCAAACGGACTATTAAATGTACATAGTTCACTAGAATTATTATCCAGTTTAATATTATAGAATCCTTCAGATAAGTCTAATACGGAGAAAAATTTCTTATTTGATATCTTAGGTAAAATTTCCTCTAAAGTAGGGATCAGATGATATTCTCTAAGTAACACATTATTAAGATCTTTTGGATCGAGACAGATTCTTAATGATCCATCTTTTTTTTCAATAACTACTAGATTACTTACAAAGCTCTTAGGATGTTCGACCTTGGAGATAATTTGTCTATCCTCCAGTGATTTTAATTTTTCTTGCAACCGAGTCAAAAGTGCATTAGGGACTCGTCTCGGTGGTCTCACAACTGGGTCTACTCCAGTCTGGATGTGCAGTTCCAACGGCTTCTTGAATTGACCGACACCCTGAAATAGTTCACAATACTTTTCTATTAAGCTGTTTTTACTAGCATTTACATAAGTTTTTATTACATTTACATTATGATTATTATTGATATTTAAAAGTTTAAGTTTTATCAAAGTCGGTAAACCCAATATAGGTCGAACGTTTTTATCAACAATTATAAATTCAGTCTTAAAAGCCACATTGTTTTTCAAAATAGTTAAAATTCTTTTGCCAACAGGCTTAATGTGTGATCCCCCAAAAACTTCTAATATTATTTTTGTCTCAGACCACTCAGGATTTTCATCATCGACAATATTTTTAAGATCTTTTAAAGACAAAACATTAATTTGTGCCCCCGAGTCACACTTAAAAGTTACATATTTTGACTGTATGTTTATTACTTCAGTCCATTCCTTATTATTACCTTCAATGGAGTTACAAACCCGTACGAGTCATAAGTCCTCTGGCTTTTCTATTTCCTCGTTAGATTCAATGTAATGTACGGAATTCTTAGATTTACAACCTACAGCAAAATGATTCATTTTTTTACACAAAGAACAAGTTTTGCCAAAGGCAGGGCAATTTCTAGGTCCATGACGTTTGTTACATTTTTTACACAGGTATGTACTAGATGTTTTATACTTAGCTTTTGACTGTTGTTGGTCAGCGCTGTAGGGAAATGATTTTCTATGCTGGATGCCAATCCCATCTACTTCTGCAGCTGGTAGACCTTGACCTGCGATGACCTTCACATGTTTCTTAGCCAGTTCTGAGGTCCTGCACGTTTCCACAGCTTCTTGTAAAGTCAGATTTTTCTTCATCAAGAGTTTCTGTTGAATTTGAACGTCTCTTATGCCATATATTATTTTGTCTCTTAGCATTCTGTCTTCAAATACACCAAAGTTGCAGTTTTGCGCAATTTTTCTTAAATCTGTGTAAAATGCATCAAATTTTTCTCCGTCTTCTTGAATTCTCTTGTTAAAGTGAAACGTATTTATGATCTCATTCGTTTTAGGTTTAAAATGCTCTTCAAAAATCTTTATAACATCATCAAGTTTTTCATTATCAACCGTGCCTTTCAAGGTGTTTTCGTAAAGTTCTTGAGCAGATTGTCCAATGCAGTTCAGAAAAATGGCAGCTTTTCTGGACTCTGCTACCTTATTTAGCCCAGAAGCAGACAGGAAAATCTTAAAACTGTTGAGAAATCGCTTCCATTGTGGATAAAGATCATCCAGATTGTCGAGGTTGAGCGGTGCTGGCATGCGGTATTCCACGCCCGACATTGTTTCTTCTTCGTGATCGTGAGTTTCTTCAGTGAACACCATCAAATCTTAATATCGGCAGGTTCTTTAGTACGGCTGCGCCATGTAGTAATGTTAATAAAAGAATTTTATGGGAGATCACCTTTTTATTTAAGGATGCAAACATTACACTTTGTTATGCACAATCAGCCATAGGACAAAAGAGCCGGCCGTTCGCAGGGTTGCCAGATGCCAGAACCACAAACCAAAACATAGACTATAATATTACAGTATTATTAAATGTTACATTTTGAATCTAACTATTAAATACCATAATTCGAACATCAGCCAGTAGATATTCTATGTAAGTAATCCGTAGTCACAGTTGCAAAATAAAGCGCGCATGGCGGAACTTGACAGACTGATCGTACTCATCACGTTTGTTAAGCAACGCTCGGTCCGGCCAGGTGTTGGCTGGGTGACCGTTAAGTGGCATTACAACTGAGCGCCCCCGTGCCTCGGAAGGCACGCTAAATCGTCGGTCCCGGCTGTTGTCATCTGATAACAGTCGTTAAGCCAAGTTAGAGGCCTTACGGGCGGCTTGATAAACTCTAACACCAGAGGTGGCCACTAATCCTCATTCGATAAGAAGAAGTTGCAAAATCACGGCCACTTGGATACACTCGCACACTCGTGCAAGGCACATGGAAAATTATATATTCTAGTCTAGACAATTCACACCAATCATTTAGTTCCAGTTCCAAACTATGCAAAACTTGTACTGTGGTTACTAAATAACGGGTAAAAATAAAGAAGAATTTAAAAATCTGTGACTAACTACGCATCACAAAATTATGTATACCAGGATTCGAACCCAGAATCTTTGTATCAATCAACCTCCACGAAAGTACACTTATTTTACGAAACATATAGCACCCTTTGCGCAGCATTTGCGTCATTATTTTCTACGCCAAATTCTACTTGATTTTTTTATAATATCACAAGGAACGTCATTCTTTTTGACTTTGAAAATTATAGTTGTGGATTGACCATACATACATAAACTCGCGCCTGTTTCCCATGGGGGTAGGCAGAGACTATGGATCGCCACCTGCTACGATCCTTGCACACTTGGATTGACCAAATGATAATAATTTAGTAAAATCTACGGGTATCTTACAAAAATGTAAAATCTATGGGTACTTATCAGCAATTCGTCGATCAAACGGGAACTGTCGCACTTTTTCATGCTTCATTCCACTGTTCAGATATTTGCAACCACCCAGGATTGATGACTCAGATCCACAATTGGTTACGCGACTTGATCTTCAACACAAAGTCGCCAACGTGGCGGATTCTACAGCAAGCATTTTGATATTCCTGAAACATAAAAATTCGAAGGCAGAGTATATATTGTAATCCAACTAGGTTAGATCCCACTTCTGATGTGAGAGAAAATTAAAGAAAGGATGGCAATGTGAAATATTTATTAATTTATTTCAATATCGTGGTTACGACTAAGTTATTGATTCAAAATTTATCACATGTCTTAGATTTATTAGCTTTAACATTACATTAAATACTGTAATTTTATTATACTATTATTACTGTCATAAAAGGAGTAATACTTAACTACATTACCAGATAGTTCAGAGCACCGATCCGACAGAGTGCCGTGTCCGACAGTTGAACAACGTCTGAGCTATCGACACCTGCGCAAGCCGCTTTTATACACGTGCGCAAACAAGCTCGGTGGCGTGATGTGGCGTGAGGGCGCAGTGGGGAGGCGCACGTGCACACAGTTGTTTTACGAGTCGTTGAGTGACTTTTATTTATAAATTACATTGAATAAACTAATTATTTGTAACAATTATATTAATTGTAATAAAAATCTACTATTTGCATGTTTTTTATTTATTTACTAAGAAAAGACGTGCATTCTCCCACATGTAGGTACTGTAATTTTATGTACAGGTTAGACAGAAATAGCCAGCGAACTAAAATCTATGGAAGTGTAATTGCAAACAATTATTGCTTAAAAATGGCACCACGGGGCCAAAAAAGTACAACCCGCTCAGCTTTAGTCGGGCCAGCAACGCACCCGGTGGGTGACTTACGTTAGCGTTCGTTACAATAATTGCAGTTTGTATTGTAGAGAAAAGAGAGAAAGAGAAAGTTTATGAGAAATGACGTCCTGTGTAGTCAATTGTGTAAAAGACGCAAAGAAAGCAGTAAAAATATGCAGAAATAACGTATTATATTTTTTTTGTTAGAAAATATCTATGAGTATAAAAATTATGGTCGCTAATAAGCAACTAGTGCTGAGACGCTTTGTGCTGTATAATTAAATGCCAGCATTTTTAGCTCCATTCACTTAGTTGTACTTTTCCTGTGGTGGTACTATTAGTTATTCTGTGGCAATGCTTGTTTCATAGATTTTAGTTTGCTGGAAATTGCAATATAATTGTTTACTAGTTTTAGTTTACAATATCCAGTCAGCTCATAATGTGAATTAAAAGCTTGTAGTTTAGATCTCTCACATTATATCTTATAGTCTGTAGCTCACCAAAAAATATGTATGGATATTGGCCGATAGTTTATTAGCCAACTATCTTAGTTAAAATTTGTCAATGGGACCACGCCCTTAACGCAATGTTATCTATCATACATTCGTACCTGTACCATCTAAATATCTGTTTAATCGATTAATTCCATTAGTAATGGCTGCAATCGATCATATTTACGTTCTGCTGATGTGGCTGTTTCGGACTTGTGAGTGGTGAACCAGCGATTTAGTTTGTGAGCGTAGATCTATCGTCTTATCTTATTGGAATTAGTTCGTTGCCTATCCGAAAGGTGCGATGTCAGCAAATTGTTTCGAGGAGTGGGGATTACATGGCTCGTTCAACACATATAAAAGTCATATAATCTAATCTAAAGAATATTGACACCTTTACAAATTTTCCAGCTATTTAAATATATCGTATGAAAAATATGAAGTTAAAAAAAAGTAAATTATGTGATCATTGTTAATAACTGAGAATACCTAAAATCAAACGATTGCAACGTTGCAACTTATCAATACAAAATTCAGAAAATATAATTAAGGTAAATTAAATTTGTATGAAAAAGATAATTAGGGCAAATGAGTTTAGTAGAAGGGATATTTTTATCTAAAGGCCTGGGCACACCGGCTGCGTAGACACGCGCGTGGTCACGCACGCGTAGACACGCGCGTGGTTACGCACGTAACCTCCTGACACACCGGGTTACGCATACGTCTACGCGGCACGCAACGCAACCTGTCCCTTGCGTACCCAGCCGCAGCGGCAGCCATCTTTACGACTCTAGTGAGCGATGTCAAACGAAGATTGAGTAAATGGACTAATTTTTTCGCACTTATTCAATTAGTTTTTCTTTAATATCGTTGAATATCGTTATTTATTTTTTAAAAACAAAATAAAACACCACTTACCACAGGTAGTACCGGTACTATTTGTAAACAAATACAACTAAATGCGTAGTCACGCGCGTGATTACGCGCGTAGTGACGCACAGCAACGATACGTGCGTGTTCGGTGTGACGTCCAATAGGGAATGCCATTGACTACAACGTCATCAATGCGTTCCGCTCTGCGTAGGTACGCAGCCTGTTTGTCTGATGGGAGCTGCAATGCGTAGGGTTACGCATCGGTCTACATGCACGCGTACGTTACGCAAGCGGTGTGCCATGGATCATAAAGTTTCAGGCATTACAACGTCATGATACGTCTACGTGCACGCTTACGCATACGCTTACGCATCCGGTGTGTATCGCCTCTAAAGTTCTCAATTGAAACAGTAGCACTGTTCCATCAGCACATAATATTTAACCTTAATAAACGCCAAGTCCACGAAAGTACCTATCTTTATTATACCCTTTAATGACCTGTAAATATGACACATATTACGACTGAATTCTATTTAGTCCAAGGTCACGCTGTAACTCATCGCGACAGACAAACATATCCGTTAGTTTCGGAGTTTCGGATATCTGGTGGAAAGTTTGAAGGTTTGAAGGCTTGAAAGGAATCCGATGTTGGCTCCAAAACCGTTTACGATACAACAATTTAATATGTAGAGAGCGGATCTGAAGTAGCTATTATTGTATTAATATGGATATGAAAAGCCCACCTACTCAAATGGCCACTTTTCTATTCGTTCGCTAACTTAAAGCTTAAAAATAAGCAATTAGACGATCAATTCACACGTCGAAAGTTTCTGTAAATCACAGACATTGTTGTATTGTATGGAATTGACAAGCCTACGACACGTAATTTTGGAGTTTATGGCTTATTTTTAATTTTTAAGTTAGCGAACGAATAGAAAAGTGGCCATTTGAGTAGCCCCCCAGTACCATTTTGTTCCTTAGGTAACAAACAAGTTGGTGACATTTCTTAATTAAATTATATTAAAACTAAAAAAACCGGACAAGTGCGAGTCGGGCTCGCCCACCGAGGGTTCCGTACAGACCTTACATCTATACATAAAATAAAGCTATAGAAAAGTTGTGTCGGTACAAAGGAAATATTTTGAAAAAAAAGTGGTTGGTAGTTATTAGTTTTTTATATGAAAACTGTACTACGGAGAGTTTAAGCTTTATCCCAGGTTCTACCTACAGAAATTATGTGAAAAATTGCTTAGATTATAAGTTGGACTCCAAGCTACCAAACTGTAAAAAAATACCATCAAAATCCGTTCAGCAGACTGCTATATATAGCAGTGGCGAGGGGTGAAATTATGGCGAAGGTAAGCCGTTCTACAAAAATGTTGTGATCTGCATAGTCGATCGGTAGGGTTGGATTTCTAAAAGGTAAGCCGATGGGAATCGGCTTGTATGAACCCTTCGCCACTGATATATAGATAACCATTTGAAATCCTTTGTCGCCACGTAGAAAATAACCCTCCTAGGGATTACGACAAAGAATTGACCACGGGCGAAGTTTGAAATGGAATAGTACATTACTGCAGCGGCACTCAAGACAGGCATTGAAGAACATACGTGAGTCCATCAATGCCTAGTTGCGGCCAAGGCTTGTGTAGTACTTTTAAACTTTTAACTTTTTAGTTTTAAAAGTTTTAAGCTTTTTATTTTAATTTTAATTTACTTACAGTAATTGATAAAAGAAAATGGAAAGTGGAATGTGCACATAAAGGCCTTTCGTTTGATACACATATTGAAAAAAAGAATCCGGTTTTTTTTTCCTTTATTTCCAATTTTTCATTTTTTTTCCAGTTTTTTGGAAAGTGCTCATCAAGGCCTTTCATTTGATACCCATATTGCAAAAAAAATTTTTTTTTGTTTTTTTTTTTTTTTTTCATTTTTTTGGAATGTGCTCATCAAGGCCTTTTATTTGATACCCATATTGCAAATTCAGTTTTTTGGAATATGCTCCTTGATGAGCATATTCCAAAAATCTTTTCAAAAAACTTACATTTGATACCCATAGGTAATGAAAAAAAAATTTTTTTTCGTTTTTTTTTTTTTATCTTCTTGGAATGCGCTCATCAAGGTCTTTCATTTGATACCCATATTGCACCAAAACAGTTTGTTTTCGTTTTTATTTTTTTTCAATTTTTTGGAATGTGCTCATCAAGGCCTTTCACGTGATAACAGTACCCTTAGCACGAACAGCTATCGAGAAAAAAAACGCGCGTAAAATTACTCGATAGAGAATTATCTATGGAAATTTTAATTTAGCTATTCGGCGGTAGATGGCGTTGTACAAATTTCCCATACAAAATTGCACTATCGAATGATTTTACGCGCGTTATTTTTTTCGATAGCTGTTCGTGCTAAGGGTACTGTATACCGAATATAAAAAAAAAATTTTTGGAATGTGCTCGCTCATCAAGGCGACATTTGATACCTATATTTGTGTTTCATTGAAAAGTTTGCTCCATTTCTGAATTACACGTGTGTAATGAGTTTTAATTTAATAGAAACATTGCTGGACAGACGCCGGCAATTTTGTATGAAAATCCATTATTACACGTTAGTAATGGATTCTCATACAAATATTGACGGCGCGGTTTAGGTCTTTCCGTAAACTCCGATTTAGCACGAAGAAGGTTGTCAAAATAATGTTCGAATTTTCAAGCATTTTTGAGAAAAAATAAAATAATTACAAACCCACCGCACCTGTATAAAATACTAGTACTGTTGATTGTCAACAGATGGCGCTGTATATCAATAGTACACTGTATAATGTTCTGTGAAATGGTTTTATCTATCGCAATGTTATTAGAGAAAATGGGTGTATTCCAACAGGACCCTTTGGTTGTGAGAGCCGAGACTAGCCGAGACTTTTATTGTAGTGGTGGCTACCTCGGCTGACCTTACCGAGTAAACTGTCTTGATTATACTTGGTGCCAAATGCTCCAAGCAACATTGGAATGCGATGCACCCGCATTTTAATGTAAACTGAATCAATCTACCACTGAACCATTCAACACTTGACACTGGCAAAAATTACTTCCAAGAAGAAAGTAGATTGCCAAAACAAAAATAAGAAGAAGAAGACCCCCTGTCATACAGCGTGACATACCGCCATGTTGCGAAAATATTTAGAGCCAAATTTATTACTTTTTAATTTTATTTTTAAAAGTAATTAACTATATCAATATTTGAAAGGATCAGAATAATTAATAATAATAAATATTGATATTTTAAAAAGAATTAGTGGCGCGATTAATCCAAAAGTAATTAGAAGTTAAACTATGACCGCGCATACCGTTGTTTCACCAAGATGATTAATAATTACGTATTTTAATGAACATATTTTATTATGATTTAAATACAAATATACAGTTTTCAGATTTATTCCTGTAAGTGTAGTATGAGACGCTATTACCTGCCAAATTTCATAGTTCTAGGTCAACGGGAAGTACCCTATGAATTTTGATTCCTTTGAGAGTAACGAAAATGCGTTTTTTGCGCCCTAAACGGCAGTATCTTTTTTTTACGTTAACTTAGAAGTTTGATTTTTTTACAGCTTCAAGGGCCCGTAGACCTTAGTATATGGTTTAAATTTCAATTCGATACCTCCACGCGTTTCCGAGATAAAGGGTCTTGACAGACAGACGGACGGACAGACAGACAGACGGACAACAAAGTGATCCTATAAGGGTTCCGTTTTTTCCTCTTGAGGTACGGAACCCTAAAAACAACAAAAAAACAACTACGTACCTATTAATATTTGTTACTTGAGTAACAAAATTGTACTGGTCATATCCATATTAACACAATAATAGCAACTTCAGATCCGCTCTCTATTAATATATGACAATGTTTGGCGGGTTTGTATTAATTTTACTTTGTCCTTTGTTGTTTTACCACAGAATAGTAGTAATATTGTTTTATGTAAAACTGTAACCTATTCTTTTACTAAAATTTTATTTTTTCTCCTGTTTTAATTATACTTATTTTTGAATTATTCAACGACTGTGGAAAAGACTTGTTTTACTTCACGTCTCCACGTCACAGTTACAAATAAAACCAACTCGTATCCGTTGGTTCATGTGCACATCACTACTATTTGTTTGCACTCGCAGGAGGCCGTAAAACGACAAAATAACACATTTCTAGTGAAGGCTGAAACCAACGCTCCTGCCCGCTGAAATATTGAAGGACTTGTATTGTTTGCACGAAATTGACATGGCTTTAGGAAATAAAAATTACTGAACAGGGACAATGTTTTTGAACATTCAGTCTTATTTTTGTGTATTGAATTGACGACCTGAGTGGTGCGGTGGTCAACATGCCGCCTACCACGCAAGAGGTCCCGGGTTCGATTCCCGGCCGGGCAGAAATTGAAATAATGAATTTTAATTTCTGTGACGGGTCTGGGTGTTACCTACTATGTATAATAAGTATAATATATTTAAAAAAAAAGTATATAAGTAGTATATCAGTTGTCTAGCACCCATATTACAAGCTTTGCTTAGTTTGGGGCTAGATGGCGCTGTGTGAAATTTTCCAAGCATTTATAAAAAAATATATATATTATGTTAAAGTGTATTTTGATGTAGAATTCAATACGTTTCCGCTATTATTTACGCATTTATGATATTCTGTTTTTTTTTACAATCATCTATGAGGTTTATAGGTATACGCAATTTAATACTTGTAGATACTAGATAATCTTTAGATTGTCGTATGTCTTTTTGTGACTACAACTTTTCATTTTGTATATAAAAATATGGCCCGCGCAAACCATGTTTTCCTATTATGGCCCGGAAAATTAGACACATTAGATTTTTTGTTGTCCGGCCGCATGCGGCAGCGCGAGCATTAAAATGAAGTCGAACGCAAAACTTTTGTGTACAATGTTTGAACACCTAAACTAATACGACAAGAATTAAGTATTTACTTAAGTATTACTGATAGTTTTTTGTTATGATAATAATTCGATTTATTGTAAAGCTGCACCAACAACTCATTTTGTCAATTTAATAATAGGTAAATACTTATTTAAACGTCTAGTTGCAAGATAGCTGTTGTTCTTTTAATTTACGAGTAAGGACTATTTTTTGCTTACATTTTTTAATTAAATTTGATAATAAGTAGGTACGTTTATTTAATTAGACTGAGTGTTCTCATAAGTAAATATAACATGTCAAATGCTAGTTTTAAAACTGAAAAGTACATACTTTTCAGTAATGTGGTTTCTATTTTGCTGTTGCCAGAGGCATTTAAAAACTGGCTCAACTTTGCCTCTTTTCAAGTTCGTAAAAACTGTTTAAAGCTTGTTCTGAATAGGTGCGGAAGTGTTTTTTCTTTGGCTCACTGTTTTCATTATGTCTATGGCGTAATTAATTGCTTATTTTGTTTTCAGAAATTAAGCAACTTTCACTGAGGTTGGTTTTAATGGCTTTTAGGAAATAAAAAGGATATTTCCAATTTTTATTCAATATTTGGTTTCAAACAACTTTTAAAAGCTCCGTTTTAATATAAACTGAAATTCATCAGGTTGAAACCTAAAAACATTTACATCAAAAAAGGAACGAATGCCGTCGTGTTAAACTTTAAAATGGTTTGCAAACAAGTTTTCAAACGCAGTGGCTTTTGCTTTCAACAGTTTGTGAAGTGTTGATGACGTATTCATACAATACCTATGCTTTATGTTAGCTTTTGAAACCAGCGAGTGAATATTTTTAACGTGTTTTTGTTTTTAAAGCATTGCTGAATTGCTCTTCACATCCCTTTTTTTTTTAAACTGACTCTCCAAGCTTGAATTTGTCAAATAACTAATATTTTGAAATAAAATAATTAATCGTAATTAGTATACTATATAATATACCTCTATTATGAAAAGCAAACTTGATTTTCATAAATTATTTTATTAATATCAACAGATCCGCTCAGTATCCTTATACTTATTAATTAAAACGGACGCAGTAAGTATTTAAAAATCTAAGTCCATATAATATTATTCATTAAAGCTAAAATGACTTTAGTTCGTATGTTGGAAAGATAAAAGATAGTGGGAAAAATAAAAATAGGAAGCAATTAGAGAGATATTGAGGTCGGGCACTAATTGATTGCAATTTGAAAGGCACTTGTGAAGCGCGCCATTATTTAATTTTCAACTTTAATAAATATCGATGAGTAAGTTAGTAAGTATTGTAAATTACGGAAATACAAATACAAAGGGTTATAATTTGCTTTTCTTTATTTAAAAAATCGTAATATACCGAACTAACCTACCCTCGCTTCGCTTCGGTGTAGTGTAGAATCCAAGAATCTTATATTCATATATATAAGGTTCTTGGTAGAATCTGACACCATGTAGGCTTTGTACTATTATGTATTCTGTGATGTAGGTATTATACATATAAACCTTCCTCTTGAATCACTCTACCTGTTCACGCGTAGTAACGGAACGCACCCGCGTAACGTCATTTCGGATAGCTGTCACATTTTGACATAATAATATGACAGTTCGTTTTGTCAGGCCAGACTAAAATTTCTCTCTGCTCGCGCGTGTATGAAAATTTTCGTATTATAACTAAAAGCCGGCCGGTATTAATTTCGTGTGAAAAAAGTAGTGAAGAAAGTGAAAATCATATCAAGTGCTCCTCCATCCTTCACCAGCCCATTTCCCAGCCCACGCCAGAAGGTGTGTGCGCGACGTTCTGCTCATCATAAGTTCATAAGCGCCAAGGAAGAATCAGGTACCTACATTTTCCTTCCCTAAACTGTTTCGTGACCACACTACCTATTAAAAAAACCCGCATCAATATCCGTTGCGTAGTTTTAAAGATCTAAGCATACATAGGGACAGACAGCGGGAAGCGACTTTGTTTTATACTATGTATGATTTAGTTCTAATTAATAATTCTAATCTAAATAGATAAAAGAAGATATTTGTTACTTACTGGGGGTCTATTACGAAAAGTTTAATACGATACACGCAGCTGCGTCCGTGCTTCGTTTTGATTGTTTCCTATTACAAATCACTTTCATATGCGATATTGCGAAGTGATTGCGAGAGTTTGACAGTTTCTCTCTAGCGTATCTGACATCGTGCGTTTAGTAGTCTATGGACTACGATAGCCAAATTCAAAATATTTGTTATAACTACAACCAACGAACTGCGGACGACTATCGTGGCCAAGTGACTGCGTTACGCAATTGCGTACGTTATTTTCGTAATAGGCCCCCTGGTTACGGACCTAATCTCACTTATTTATCGTTCACTTTCGTTTCGATACAAAAAATATATAAATATTATTCACAATTCAATAAACTTATAACTATGTATTTATTTTTTAAATTTATGCTAATTAATTGCCTTGTAAACATAATAAAACGTTGTCATTTTATTGTTATACCCTACTGGGTTCTTAGTGTTATTTCTACCTATAAAATTACCACCTATGTATTTACTTTATAGGATCCAATAAATATTGAATCGAATTGAATTGAGTAGCGATAATGTTTAAATGGCTATGCAATCGAATGAAGTTGAATGCGAAAGTAACGACTGTCATTGCGTTTGATTTTTTTTAAATATGTAAGTAAGTCAAAATGGGTCCAGTCCAAGTAGTGTTAAATTCCACTAGTGGCTCCGTGAGCTGTAGACCTCGCGATAAAAAGTGGCGCAAATAGTACAAAAATAAAATGTCGCCATGAAGTTTTCAAAGCACACGTACGTGAGTTATTCGCAGCTAGATGGTGCTTCTAATTTTGATCATTTTTCGAAATGGGTGAATATTTTTAGATAAATTTGGAAAGACTGGCTGACTAAACACATATATATATATTTAAAATTTAAATTTTGTGAGCAGGTTTGGTAATATTATATATATATATATATATATATATATATATATATATATATATATATATATAATATTACCAAACCTGCTCACAAAATTTCACGAGAATCGGTTGAGAAATGCGACCTGTAGAGAAGAACAGACAGCGCTGGAAAGACGGACTGGAATATGTTTTTTTTAAATATCGCCGCCATTTTGAAAAATTCAAAAAACAGGGGGCCTATTTCGAAAATAACGTACGCAATTGCGTAACACAGTCACTTGGCCACGATAATTGTCCGCAATTCGTTGGTTGTAGTTATAACAAACATTTTGAATTTGGCTATCGTAGTACATCGACTACTAAACGAACGATGTCGGATACGCTAGAGAGAAACTGTAAAACTCACGCAATCACTTCGCAATATCGCATACGAAAGTGATTTGTATTAAGAAACAATCAAAACGAAGCACGGACGCAGCTGCGTGTATCGCATTAAACTTTTCGTAATAGACCCCCTGGCTCGACAAATAAATTTTATATCATATCCAAACCTGCTCAGAAAATTTCACGAGAATCGCTAGAGAAATGCGACCTGTAGGTGGGAACAGACAGCGGGACATACGAAAGAATTTTTGCCGAAGCTGAAGCAGAGACGCTTCGCTCGCACTTCGTGCTCGCTGTGTGAATTTGTTGGGGGTGGCTAAGAAGCATTTGTTATAAAAAATTGGCGGCTACACGCACTCGTTGTTTCACCTCTAAAGTAAGTAATATTTTATTTGCAGTGTCAATCTTTGAGTCGACTTTTATTTCATTAGGGAAATAAGTTCCGTAAATCTTAAGAATCATCTCATGTTATAATGAGACGTAGGTATAACTTTATAAGCATCCACCTTCATATAATTTAATTATCAAAATAATGCTAAAAGAAATTTGTGCTGAAAAAGCAAAAGAGGTCAAATTACTGCGCTAAAAGGCTTACATTGACCCGAGTCGTTTTTCAAGGCATGTGCCCCACTGACGTACGGCTGAAAAATAGGCAGCTGCCTATTGCTAATAAATTGCGGGCGGGCTCGTTGGCAAGCTTTAGATTATATAATCTAGTTAACCTCACTGGCTAATAATGAAATATTGAGAACCCAAATTCCTTAAAACTAGTATGACGTGAAATATTGATGATCATAAATCAGAATGTAACCTTCATTGTTAACAGAACATTTGCTTGCTTATAAGTATACTTTGTGATATATTTATTGGGGACCACACAACGATACACATTATTATAGATATAACAAAAGACTGTAGAAAAAAATTGATACTTACACGTTGCGCGTCCTTGCATGTTGCCAAAATGCTTCAATTAAAGGTGATTTTGCAATTTTTTTTAAAGCCAGCCGCTCTATTACTTTTTTACTTTATTAGAGCGAATGTTCTTTACTAATAACTAATTGGGATGATTACTAATGAATAAAATAACGAAACACTTATAAAAATCGTAAACATATTGAACTTTTAGAGTAGCTTGTATAGTACCTTTTGGTACTTGGTGGTAATTTGTTTTATGACCCTTCAAAGTTGGATGGACAAGTCCATTTAAAAAGTATTTATTAAAATAAATGATACCTTTAATTTAGTCCGTAAAATGTATAGCTTTGTTTAAGAAACCATTTTGATAAACACAATATTTAATATAGCTGCCGAACAAATTTCCTACGCGTTGCATACAAACTACTCAGGCATGACGTCATAATTGAGTAGCCATTAGTATGGAGCGTTTTTGGGTGAGTCCATTTGTGTGCATTTCAAACTGTGATATCTCGGGCAGTTTTCTTTGACCAATGTTTCTTTTTTTGAGAGGTAATTGATGTAACATAGAATAAAAAAATTCGGGCTGCACTCCGGGAGTGCCGGTAGAAGTGAAAACTTGAATATTAACGTTGTGCATTTTTGATACTTTGAAATTAGCGGCAAAGGATTAAAATTATTTCTTTCCTATTACTAATTACTATACAGTCATACAATTCAATCAGTTTGTAATTACAGAAAAATTCTAAACATTTCGCGCCAGTGGCCTTTTTAATTTCTACATGCACGCATTCTACGATTTAAACTTATAGTCACAGAGTATAAATAAGTCTATGATTTCACCGAAGAGATCGCTGCTATTAGTTCCATTTTAAAATTTAGCGCGTTGCTGGTGACACAAGTGTTTTTGTCTTTAAATGACGCACCGCCATTTTCACCGCGCCCCGTAGAAAGTGAGGGGGATACTTCCGCCGCCAGCTGTCTACTCTCCATGCATCACATCCGTCTTACGAATTTTCGATCAGGGTCACGTGATTCTTACATAGACATAGAAAATTTTTCGCTACGCTCAAGTAGACGGACTATGGTGCGAGTGAGAAACCGATTCTTACGGCTTATGCGATGTGTGAGAAAGAGTTAAAAGAAAATGACAGCAGAACCTAGTTTGACTTCATTTATCATCTTTTATCATCTTGGGGAAAAGCGTCCGTTCGATTATTATGTGATTTTGATCGCGATCGGGTCGATTTGGCTCTTATAACTACATAAATCTATAATGGTGACGTGTTCTGTGTTAAATTGTAATGTTATTTACAACAAAAACCCAAATAAACACTCATTTCACAGGTAAATAAGATTGTACAAGTACCATTTTCATATTTCATATTTTAGTTGAATATATTCCCAAACACACTAAGTAATACACTAATATCATGCTATTAACCACCTATTTTCTAAATAAAGGCTGATTTGTAAATATTATGTGTTAGATAAAAAGATATTATGTCCGTGAACTTGACAAAATAAGGCGTAGAGATTGATCAAAAATTATTGATATCGATACTCATGTCGATGATTTCCAATATAACTTTGTTTGTCTTTGTGAACACTGATAGTTTTATTTAAAGCTGCTTTTAACAGACAGTTTTCAAATGGTAAATTATACCTACTTAAGTACTAATTTAACAATATTTCCAGGTTTCCTGTAAATCCAGTGATTAAGTTACTGGATAAATGTCATAAATAGAATAGACTGGGAGCCCTTAAAGGAGACTTTAAGATATTTTTTAAATAAAATTGTTCAAAATTTTGTTTGTGTTTTACTTATTAGAGCAATAATACATTAAGGTTATCGACAACCTAAAATGGACTTCAAGGCATCTCTAAAATTCACGCACACGTTTACAATTTTCACACACTGGCTCATGTCACTTTTGGTGTTGCAGCCAAGCGAACTCTGTTCGTCTATTCCAGTGGAATATTATGTTTATGGATTCTTACTGACGCGAGTTTAGCATTTTTTCCCCATTACAAAAAAGCCTACAACGTCGCTAAAGAAGTTTTCACTTCCAAAAAAATTGTGATCATGCCGCCTTTATGAATGTCATTGAAATGTTTGCTGAAAGTCTTTAGTGCAGTTTCCATCAGTAAAATGGATTAATCTAAATGAAATAAAAAACGAAATACTTTGAAAATTGAGTTGTCGAGTTCCGAGTCATTACTAGCTTTGTTTTTGAATTCAAAGATTTATTTTCGATCATCAGTTGGTTTCTGCTGTCACTGCTACAAAATTGCCTTTGGAGCTTTGAATTTAAAAGAGCTGCATTACTTCCCAAATTTACGGTTGAATTTGCACCAAAAGGCATTTAAAATACGGCATCTTTTCGCTTGTTTCTTGCTTTGAAAGTAACATTTTCGTAAATAAAGCAACTGAGTTATCTGGGTCGTAAATCCAGTTCTATCAAACAGGCATAGACGGCTTGCAGGAGCGGTCAAATACTTGCTTCTGTTACCTTTTTTCGTTGCAAAAAACGATAAATTTAAAGTAGCGCTTTTAAAGTCACATTAGACTTATATCTAATCCCTATTTAAGTACATACATCTTTTGTTGACTCAAACTCAATTATCTGTTCAGAGAGCCCACTCAAATAAAGAGAGAAAAAAATAGAATGACATATGGGATTGACAGGAGCTAAGCGTTAGCTTAGGTCATTCCCATATATTGTAATTCTATTCTACTACTCTGTATATAGTATTATATTATCTGTGATTCTACTGAGCCAGAATTGCCATTTGAGTAGGGGTAAGTTTATATTAAACTTTTGATTGTTTTTCTTCCACGTCTTAACTTCTCAACCGATCATCACGAAATTTTGTATAAACAGCAGATTTTGCAGTTGCCAATGATAAGGACATAACAAAAAAGGACATAACAAAAAAGGACATAACAAAAAAGGACATAAGGTACCTTTTATCCAGAAAAAAAACTGGTCCCGAGGGATAAAAAAAAAATAACTGTTCACGCAGATGAAGTCGCGGGTGGCCTCTAGTTTTTAAATAAATCCAGAAGATAGGTGCTATTCAAATTTTTGTAATGAGTGACTGTTAGTTTTCATCTATTACAATATTAGTTTTCCCGAAACACTTGACTGATGGCGAGACCTTGGCCACACCCCGGCTACCGCTTGGTGTATCTAACTAACATAACTAAGTGGCAGATAGCCGCAAATACATTGCTAGATTAGGTCCATAAGTTGGATAAGGTATGGATTTGACTAACAAAAGCTTCCTAAGTTTAAAGTTATATGAATACTAAATAAATATAAAAATACTCAATCATTTAGTCCCAAACTAAACACGGCTTGATCATCACCATTCACCACTGTGTGTTATTGTGCTTATACTCGTACAATACATAGAGATACAATCATAGCTCAAGTTATAGTATCTTTTGATTCCGTGATAATACACAGTTTTAAGGCAAGCTACAGAATGTAAGATCATAAAAAAGGCAGAAAAAAAGAAAGAGAAGTCACAAGCAACCACACAAAGGTCTCAGTGCCTTTTTAATCCCTTTTTTCCCTTCCCCGATTGCACACGACGGATATACAGTAATTTTCTTCAGCCAGAAATAGAAAATGTGCCGGCAAGACCTTCTTTGAATCAGTTGGTTAATATACCTCAGTATTAACTTTATGGTTGGTTCTTAGCATTGTAATAGGTATTTTCCTGCCTTTTTGCGATTTCTTTCCAGACTTGAAAGATACTAATAATAATTTCGATCAAATGATGGCATAATATGATACATCGAATTTTCGGTTATTTGTCACCGATCAATATGGGAGAATTATTCCATTCACGTCCATTAATTTTGCTATCAAGTTAGACTTTGGATAATATTACGTGAAGAAAATTAGGAAAATTTGAAATGAAAGGAAAATTAAGGCAAGGAAACGGCTGTAACTGAAAAACCTGGCATTTAAAAAGGCAAGTTTGTGGATGAAACATTCCAGACAGATTTGTAGTAAACCAGCGATCTAAAATCTATGGAAGTGTAATTCCACACAAAAAATGACAATACATAGCTTTTAGTCGGGCCAGCCACGCTCCCGGTGACAGATGTTAGCGTTCTTTACAGACCCTCCCCCCCCCCCAATTCAAATGACCAACGTTCCATGTGTTTGAACGCTACACTTACTATTAAAGCTTTAAAATAGGCAGTAAACTATACAATTGCTTACCGTAAGCTTAGACATCAAAGTCTGTGATTCACATTACATAAGTTTCTGACATATATTTTAATCATCTATTGCTTATATTTAAGCTTTAAAAGTATATAAGCGTAGTGCTTATACATAAAAAATGTTGGCCATTTGAGTAGGGCAGTAATTGCAGTTTGCATTTTATAGAAAAGAGAGATTTGATTAGAAATGATGTCCTGTGCGGTCACATTGGTGAAAAGACGAAAAGAAGGCAGTATAAAGATGTAGAGATATCGAATCTTAATTTAGTATTAAATATTTTTCGTTTAAGTTATATATTTGAGTATACAGATTCTGGTAGCTATTGGGCTACCAGTGTTCAGTCGCTTTGTACTGATTAACTAAATGCCAGCATTTTTTAGCCTCGCCCACTTGGTTGTCATTTTGCATGGTGCTATTTTTTTAACGGAATAATTTATGCATAGATTTTAGTTCGCTGTAGCAGACTGATGATAAAATTTTATGAAACATCTGCTATTCACTTTATTATAGGATCAATATTTAATTTAAGATCGATAATGTTTACGTTTATTCTACGATTCATAAAATCATTTTAAGCTGATTGAGTTATAAAACGGAATATTATGAACATACTATCTTGCCTTTTTAGATCCCCTGGCTTCAGAACGCACGTCTTCGACATAGACTAATGACTTACAGTATGCCAGCTACACGACGTAGCTACGAACTGGGAAGTGAACTCCTAAGTTATTAGAACTTTTGTACATACAACGAAAGTTTGGGCCGACTGCCAACATTGCCGGATTAATTTGAATGCATTAGTTTGCATGCAAACAATGCATTGGACTTGTAGGTACTAGTAAAAGGACTTGTAAGTAGAAACTTGTTAATTACATTTGATAGTGATTAATTACCGTGGAATGGACTATTACTATGGGCTTACCCCAACACAGTAACTACTTTTTTATTGATTGATAGTAATAACATAATGCAATGTAATAACAAACAGTAACATAATGCAAAACACAATGTTATGCGATGTATGGCAATAGTAGTTTGTTACACAAGGGATGTAAGTGAGCTACTTACAACCGAGGTAAGCATACTATTTTACATCATTCATGCGAGGTAAATTTAATAAAAATAAAATAAAAATAAAAACAATTAAAAAAAATACAAAAACATTAAAACAAAAATAAAACGTCAAAGGGTTATTTCATTGAAAACTCGTAGGGTTGATCAGACAATTAAACTGAACAACTTTCATTATGGGACCAACCTCGAAATCACGAAAAAAATCAGCTGTTTTTGCATTGCAGAATTTTGCATACCTAGCTTCAACTGAAATGAAATGCCGCCATTTTCATTGTTTTTTTTTCAGCCAAAAGTTTCGTCAGTTTATAATAAAAGAAATGAGATTGGTTCACTAAGGAGTTTTAAATGCTTGAATTGTAAAGTAACTTTACAGTTAAAGCATTCACCATCCTTGAATTGTAAAGTGATTTGAAAATGGAACGTTCTATCTAAACAATGCACTGTGTTGCACATGCCAACTTACACAGCCTCATACTATATAAGTAAATCCTAGTTACCGAGCAAGTATGATGTAATAGTAGTTTGTTACACAAGGGATGTAAGTGAGCTATTACAGAACAAGATCCAATTTGGCGCCCGTGCGAGCGCAGCTCGCAAAGGGCGCTAGTGGATCGAGTGCACCCGAGATATTTAGACGCCCGAGCGAGCGTAGCGAGCGAGGGCGAATATAGTTTGAGGGTGTAATAGCTACTTACAACCGAGGTAAGCATACTATTTTACATCATTCATGCGAGGTAAATTTAATAAAAAAAAATAAAAAAATAAAAAAAAACATTGACACAAAAATAAAAATAAAACGTTAAAGGGTTATTTCATTGAAAACTCGTGGGGTTGATCAGACCATTAAACTGAACAACTTTCATTATGGGACCAACCTCGAAATCACGAAAAAAAATTAGCTGTTTTTGCATTACAGAATTTTGCATACCTAGCTTGAACTGAAATTAAATGCCGCCATTTTCATGTTTTTTTTTTCAGCCAAAAGTTTCGTCAGTTTATAATAAAAGAAAAGAGATTGGTTCACTAAGGAGTTTTAAATGCTTGAATTGTAAAGTAACTTTACAGTTAAAGCATTCACCGTCCTTGAATTGTAAAGTGATTTGAAAATGGAACGTTCTATCTAAACAATGCACTGTGTTGCACATGCCAACTTACACAGCCTCATACTACATAAGTAAATCCTAGTTACCGAGCAAGTATGATGTAAAATAATTTTTTCAACTATCTATTCCTTCATTATATTGTAGATAGTCAATTGTTTTTAACTTTGGCCACAGAATAAACGTCATCATATTTTTTTTATGATCAATATTTATTATTCAAAATTGTTAATAATTATGTCGATTCGCCTTATCTATTAAGTAAAGTTTTGTTACTATGTCCGAGGTTCAACATGAGATCATGTGATATATTTTCTATATCTTTTTGTCGTACTAACTATGCAGGTAACCGTTTATACTAAGATCCATGAGATTTTATAACTTGAAGTGTTGTCACATCGATATTTTCTGTACAAAGCCTAAGAAAATAAAAAGTTTGTTAATACAAATAGTTTTCCTTATTAGTACTGGCTTGCTGCCTTATTTGAATTTGTGTAAGATTTGTGTCCAATGTCTTGGTTTAATTTTTCTTACCTAAGGTGTTGTTTATTGAACTTTAGATACCAATGTGTAGGCTATTTGTGGAAACTGTTTTGGCAAATGTGTTATTCAATTGTGGTACCCATATTTATTGTAAAATTGCTGTTTGTTTCCCTAATAAACTAAAAAAAAGGATGAGTTAGGCCGCCTACAAACCGACAGGCAAGATAAGCGCCTAGATACATTTGGTTAATTTCTAGGAAACATGGTGACCGCACTGGAAGATGGCTCGCTAAGATAGCAGCTTTGGTCTCATGGTCTTCGGTTGTAAGCCTTGCGGCTAAGATACATCCTAGGCAGTCGCCTGCATGTATCGTAGACGTAGCGAGGCGCCTTACGCGTAGTGCCTCCGGTTGCGAACATTCGTGAATGTTCTTTTTACTTCGATACATATCTAGGATCTAGGCGCTGATCTATAGGCACCTGTCCACACAAATTCTCACAGTGCTACGAAGCGTCGTCGTAGCATGTTGACTACGATGACTACGACGTTGCTCGTAGCTGCTGCCATTGGTTATTTTGGAATTTCAAGGTAGGTTGCTTTGAAACCACATTTAAGTAACGACTATATAAAAGTTGTGTAAAAGGACGAAATTGTATGATAGTGAAGATGTTTAAATTATCTTGTCTGTCTTTTATAATATCATGTATGGCAAATACCCGATCTTTACTAATATTATAAATGCGAAAGTCTATTTATTTGTTTGTTTGTTAGTTACGCCTTCACGTCTTAACTGATCATCATCATATTTTGCATACACGTTGTCAGGGATACAGAGAAGGACAAAGGGTACCCCGAATTCATCCCGAAAAAAGTACTCTTCCCGAGGGATAGAATAATATCTGTCCACGCAGACGAAGTCGCGGGCGGCCGTTAGTTAGCCATATTGGCACAAAACATAGTAAAAGGGATGAATATCTTCTATAACGATTTCGCACATTGCTACGAGGCTTTGCGTTGTCGTTCATTCATTACTTATTAAAAATGGAAGGTTGCCTTAAAACCACTTTTAAATAACGTGTGGGCACAAGTTTCAACTGAAATTGTATGATAGTAGTTTACTCAATTTGTTTTACTACAACAGTTTGGCGCCTGAGTTTATTATAGGTTTCTTAGTAAAAGTTACAAACCTTTTTACTATTGGCCGTATTAGACTAGGAGGCCATAACAAATTTGGTAACGATCGCGTAAGTGGCTGATTCTTGGTTCACAGGATGGAGAAGCACTCTCTGATGCTAAATATGTCAGTCAATTTGCGTGAAATGGTTGCGTTCTTTTTATATGCAGGCTGAAAAAAGGCTATAATTTTTTTTAAATAAATTATAGCTCATGTTACTCGCTGATAATGTAGCTATATTCTATAGGTGAAAAAATTTTCAAAATCGGATCAGTTTTTTTTTGACTTTTTGAGTTTATACATTACAAACAAACAAAAAGTTAATCGCTTATACCTACGAAACGCAATCGAATTTTTGTCAGTCCTTACACAGTTCACGTAAGTACAACTAGTACTTACTTGCTGTACTATTGTCAGACATTTACCTTATCGTTATTTTTTTTGGTAACGATAACACATCAGCCTGCATATAAAAAGAACGCAACCACTTCAGACAAACAGACTGACATATTTAGCATCAGAGAGTGCCTCTCCATCCTGTGAACCCAGAGTCAGCCACTTACGCGATCGTTACCAAATTTGTTATGACCTCCTAATATATATTATTTTTACTGTAATTCCGCGTTTCACTATACGCGATAGCATATAAAATATCATCACTTAAACCAGTATTAAGAGATTATTATCAACTTCCATTATTATAAATGTATCTGTGTGCTCTCAAACAATTTTCAACTCAATTTACTTTTCCTATAAAGGGGAAAATAGCTCGTTATTAAGCGTGAATAAACAATGCAAGCGAAGCCTTACTCCGACGGCGCGCTAAGCTGACGCCAAGTGATGTATGCTTGCACTACGCGAAAATATTCGAACGGTTCACGAAAAAAAGGGTTTTTTTTTTCAAATTACATTATTCCCCATAGACATGTAAGACTACAATTTTCAGGTAACATTAAAGCAACACCATTTTTTAAAAAGAAACCCTTTTTAGGGTTCCGTACCCAAAGGGTAAAAACGGGACCCTATTACTAAGACTCCGCTGTCCGTCTGTCTGTCTGTCTGTCTGTCACCAGGCTGTATCTCATGAACCGTGATAGCTAGAAAGTTGAAATTTTCACAGATGATGTATTTCTGTTGCCGCTATAACAAAAAATACTAAAAACAGAATATAATTAATATTTAAGGGGGGCTCCCATACAACAAACGTATTTTTTTTTTTGCCGTTTTTTGGTACGGAACCCTTCGTGCGCGAGCGCGACTCGCACTTGGCCGGTTTTTATAACTTACTAGCGACCTGCCCTCGCTTCGCTTCGGTGTAGTGTGGAATTTGACACCATGTATTATACATATAAACCTACCTCTCGAATCACTCTATCTATTAAAACAAACCGCATCAAAATCCGTTGCGTAATTTAAGGATTTAAGCATACATAGGGATATAGGGACAGAGAAAGCGACTTTGTTTTATACTATGTAGTGATATTTAAACAGAATCGTTAACAAACCACATGGTACAATAAAGGAGATCAGTCAGCCTCCGTACAATGCTAAATTTGAAAGTGCCAGCCAACAAAAATAAAATTATTACCTATTACTATAGCATAGGTCTACATAACAATATTTTTTACAATTATACCAAGTTGATAGAGCCAGGGAACGAACACGGACCACGAGCCCACAGAAAATGCGATACCATAAAAACCGATGGATTCTCATCAAATGAGCATCCTTGCATTGAGCAGTACGTCGCCTGGCAACGCCACATTGGCTCGCGAGGGCTTAACATGAAGGACAATTACAAAAAAGAATCACGATAGTCAATTTTGAACCTCATGCTGCTGACCCTATCGTCATCATCATATCAGCCGCACGACACCCACTGCTGGGTATAATAGGCCCCCCCTAAGGATCTCCACGACGATCGGTCCTGCGCTGCCCGCATCCAGTGGCTTCCCGCGACCTTCACCAGATCGTCGGTCCACCTTGTCGGGGGCGGTCCGGTGCGCGGTCGCCATTCCAGAATCTTTGCGACTCAACGCTATGTGCCACTTCAGCTGAGCAATCCTTCGAGAGATGTCGGTTACTTTATATAAATATTTTTAATAAAAGTTGTAGATTTAATTACTTTAGTTTTTGATAATTAGGTACCTTTAAGTTTTTAATCGAACGCAAGGAATGGATTGTTGGTTTGTATTACTATTATTAATATATAGTAATATTAGTTATACAAACCAACAATCCATTCCGAGCGTTTATTTATCCCAACATTATGATATCATAAATAAGTTTATTCTTCTAGGTAGTTAAATAAGTGAATAGGGATGATGACTAATTAATAAAATAATGAAATACGTACTAATAAAAATCGTAAACATATTAAACTTCTAGAGTAGCTTGTATACCTCTTGGTTTTATATATTGCGTATTATTTGTTTTATGACCCTTCAAAGTTGGGCGGACAAGTCTATTTAAAAAGTATAAAATTTGTTAAAATAAATAATGCATTTAATTAGTCCGTAAAATTTATAGCAAATTTGTCTAAGACACCATTTTGGTAAACACAATCTATATATATAAAAGAGAAAATCACTCACTGACTCATCACGAAATCTCAGAAACTACAAGTGCTAGGAGTCTCAAATTTTGCATGGGGGTTCCTTTTAGGGTGAAGGTGCTCACTAAGACGGGATTTTGCGAAATTCAGCCCCTAAGGGGGTAAAACAGGGTGGCAAAGTTTGTATGGGAGAAAGCGATTCCTTGGCCCGATTGACTTGAAATTTGGCAAATACATTCTTTTACAAAAGTAATTGAATATGTGTTTCGTATTTTCTTGAAATGTATCCCCTAACAGGTTTGAAAAGGGGTAGAAAGCTATTTTTAGGGTGGTTGACTTCGATATCGGAATCAAAACTTCTTAGTGCATTTGTACGATTAAGAAAAATAAATGTCAGTTGTCAGGTTGTCACCTCCCCTGAGATTGTAATTATGTCACCGCACGAGCTGACATTTCATGTTGTATAAGATTTTATCCTGATTTTCACTACCTATTTTACGAAATATTAGTCTACTTATAAAACGTGGCAAAATCTAGCAAATATCAGATATCTAACGTGGCAAGGAATGTGGTGTAAAGTGTTAAAATTGAGAGCCGGATAATAATGCACAAAATAAGTTGCACCCGACATAATTTGCAATGTCACGTTATTTTAGCCAGGAACCAGGAACAAATAAACATACATAGATTTTTATTTAAAAAGAAGATACCTACCAAACTATTACGTATGAGTATTAAATGTTACATAATATTATTATACTTATTTTGTTATATTACTGCTAAGAAATTTTATTAAGTACCTACCTACCTAATACAAAATCGTGAACAGTAGGGCGTCGGTTCTGGGTTACCTATCTTAAGATCGAATTTTGTGTTGGTCGAATTTCATTTTACCGACAACTTTTCGACTATTTTCGTTTCGCATTTTTTTACTTCGTCGAAATCACGTTTCCCACTGTATCAGTTGCCCTACTATTAATTCGATTTTTTTCGTTATTCCGACGTCTCATTTGGCCGAAAAACTTTTTACCGAGGTAATGCTCGGTCGAAAAAACGTTTCGTCGAAGTATTATATGCCCGAACATTCATTATTCCACTGATTTATTTGCCATAATTTCAGTTCACCAAACGCCTTAAAAACTAGTAGAACACTATTTCCGATTCCTAATCTTCGTAGCGAGTCGTATTTTTTCTAGTATAATATTTAATATTCTAATGTTATTAGTTGATTTCCAAAATCTTTTTAAACTGGAATCGGATAAATTTTCGTTATGTTCTGAAAATTAATTATTTATTGATTTAATTTAATCCCAGATGCGAAAAATCATACATTTCCCGTTGAAGTAGTTGAACACTATGTCTATCTTGGCCATAAAATCACTCTTGGGCTTGAAGATCAGACAGCAGAAGTCGAACGAAGAGTGGCACAGGCTTGGGCAGCCTTTGCAGTTAACAGCCAAATTATGAAGTCAAAAAAGATCTCTCAACATCTAAAAACCAAAGTCTTCAATCAGTGTGTCTTGCCTGTCTTCACTTATGGTATGGAGACCACCACCCTGACGGAAAGGTCTGCCGAGAAACTCCGTGTCGCTCAGATGGCTATGGAGAGATGTATGCTCGGTATCAGCCTCATGGACCGTAAACGGAATGAGTGGATCCGGCAGAAGACTAAAATTATTGACGTCGTCGAAGAAATCGAACGAAAAAAGTGGAGGTGGGCAGGACATATTGCCAGAATGAACCACAGCCGGTGGGCGAGAAGATTACTCGAATGGCGACCCCGCGCTGACACCCGCGGTAGAGGACGACCGCCCAAGAGATGGACGGATGACATCCGGCAGCAGGCTGGCATCAACTGGATGAGCGTGGCAGCAGACCGTCGAGAGTGGAGAGGCAGAAAGGAGGCCTATGTCCGAAGACGGACTCTACAAAGGCTGGAATAGATTGATTTAAATTATTTTCTGTTTGCCTCAATAAATATGCATGCAAAATAACTACCAACACTCGATTCTAGGTTAACTAATATTTTCCCAAATTTTATACGCATGCAACATGCAAGCAGGCATGCAGCATGCAAGCAGGCATGCAGCATGCAAGCAGGCATGCAGCATGCAAGCAGGCATGCAGCATGCAAGCAGGCATGCAGCATGCAAGCAGGCATGCAGCATGCAAGCAGGCATGCAGCATGCAAGCAGGCATGCAGCAGGCATGCAGCAGGCATGCAGCATGCAAGCAAGCATGCAAGCAAGCATGCAGAATGCATGCAAGCATTTTGGAGCTCCGCTCGCTTCGCTCGCTCCGCTGCGAGTGGTCAAAACACTAACCTAACCTAACCTAACCTACTGGTTGGTGCGTTAAAAGTTTTTCTTTATAGCGGGGGGCCTCGGGCCCCCCGAGCAGGGGGGCCAGCCCCCCTGCACCCCCCGGCAAGCATTTTGCAAGCAAGCACCCAACATGCAAAAAACAAGCAAGCATGCATCAAAGCGAGCAAGCAAACAAGCAAGCACGGAACATGCATGCAAGCATTATTAAGCTCCACCCGCTTTGCTCGCTCTGCTACGAGTGGACAAAACACTGACCTAACCTAACCTACCAATGTACAAAGACAAAGGTAACGTAAAAGTAAAAAATATCTTTATTTAAATAAACTTGCGGCCAAATGATATTCGGTAAAATGTTGTTCTGGTGAAGTGAAAGTATGGCAAATAAGTTATCTGGCAAATGAAAAAAAGCTAAAAGAGACTTCGGCCAATAGTAAAAAGTTATTTTGAAAATCGGTGAAATGTAGTTCGGTAAAATGAGACATATGTCAAATGATATTTCGATGATTTAAAAATATGGCAAACAAAACATATAGCAACAAAGACGTCAGTCAACAGTTTTCGGTCAAATGAAATTAGGACAAGTAAATTTCGGACATGTGATCGGTTACCTCGGTTCTGTAACCAAACTCGAACCCCACTTCGAATCTCACTTCACTGCACGGGACGGGAACTTTAAATCATAAATAAGATAATGATAAGATTTTTTTTTTCATCACAAAATATTTTAGATAGCTACCTAAATTTATTGTAATCTAATTTATTTAGTTAGCTAATTTCTAATAACAATTCACGCGAAGTGAAGTGAGGTTCGAAGTGAGATGCGAGTTTGGTTACAGAATCAACAGATTGCGCAGGTAAAACCGCGGGGTGCAGCTATTACCTACATATCACAAAATTGTAAAAATGTGAAATTTTGGATGTTTGGATGTTGTTCATTTTGTTACTCAATCACGTCTGAACGGGTGAACGGATTTTGACGAAATTTGGCACAGGGATAGATTATAGTCTGGAATACTTAACACAGGCTTCTTTTCATGCCGATCATTGGTTTCCAAGGGAAGACTTACAACGATTACCGACTCCCACGCGGGCGGAGCCACGGGCAAAAGCTAAACATAGTATAAAACAAAGTCGCTTCCCGCCGTCTGTACGCTTCTCTTAAACTATACATAAAAATCGCAATAAAATCGATCTTTAAGTTTGGGAGCTAGGTTGCCTCAGAGTCCTCAGACAGATAGACACACACACACTTCAATTATATTTTAACACCCCTTGCGTACGTCGTATATATGTAGATATCCTGTAGTATAATCAAATAACTTCACACTGACACCACATTAGCACAGTTTTACATTAGTAACTACATTGCACTGCACCCGTGCGAAGCCGGGGCGGGCCGCTAGTATTTAATATAGCTGCCGAACAAATTTCCTACGCGTTGCATACAAACTACTCAAGCGTGACGTCATAACTGAGTAGCCGTTAGTATGGAGCATTTTCGGGTGAGTCCAGTTTTGTGCATCTCAAACTGTGATATCTTGGGCAGTTTTCATGCTAGCGAAATAATTCTTTTACCAATGCTTCTTTTTTTTGAGTGGTAATTTATGTAATATAAAATAAAAAAATACTATCATGCCTATTAAATTGTCTCCATTTCAAAGAAATTCTCTAACGATATCGTTCTTAAGTTTTCGAGCGATCATTGCATAAGGCTGTCTGTTGCATGGTAGCGCCGCAGCCATACAACGGGGCCTGACCTCGGACGTAGACCTCGATTAGGAAGTCGGTTGAGTCATAAGCTGAGATGATAGCGGAGAGGTTTTCAATTACATGAAATGTTTGAAAAATCGGATGATTGGATTATTTTTTATATGAGCGCCACGTCTAAAACGAAAAATGTCAAGTACCAAAATTTTTGGGTTAAATTGATAACCTCCTAGGCCGATTAGTTTGCATGGCGATTTTCATGGTGTTATCAACTCTGAGGTCCTGGGTTCGATCCCCGGTAGGGTCATTACAGAAGACCAATATTTATTATTGTACTATCTTCCGATAGTGGAGTGACTAAAATGAAGGCCTGTCGGCGTTAAGTTTTTGAATGCCCGTCGAATAATGTAGAGTTTATTTGAAAAGTCCCGCGCTGCAACTTCGCAGGCGGGTCCTGCGAAGCGTGTCGAGTGAATCTAACGAAGCCAATAACGTTACGAGTAGCTTCGGGATTTTACCCAATATACCCAGTACGTACTGGGTACATTGTGGGTAAAATACGAGTTTATATGACCTACTTCAACTAAGCACATTATGCTTAGTAAAGTAGGTTATATAAACTCATTGTTATTTTCAGAATTTGTCCATTTGTAAATAAAATGTAACCAAAGTGGCCCTGAATTCCAATGCAACGTACCTTCGTTGTGGTATGAAAACAATGATAATTTCAAAATTTAATTTTTTAAGATTATTTTTATAAATATTACTTTGATTATGACTTATTTATAAAGTGGTAATGTGATGAAATGGAATCGGACGATGTTCGCATCGTCCGATTATCGTAGTTTTGCTTTTCGGAGTAGGCCCTCAGGCCGTAGCAAGCACAGAGCGGGAACCTAACGAAGCTACTTAACGTTGTTATCATCCTCAACGTGACTTGTTCGAGGGTATATGGTAACTCTAATAATTAAATCAGTTCTTATGCTCAGATGACAATAGGTACAAAAATAGATGTCGGAAAATGATCAAAACTTATATCATTTGTTTGTAGGGAAGTTTACGTATACCTACATTGGTAATTGAAATTAACATGTATTTTGTTGCTGTCAGACGGATCTTTCGACGACGACGACGACGGAACTATTTCGACTATGTAAAGATATCATTTTTGTAACTGTCCAGGTTTGGACTTGGTCGAAGGATTTAGCGTGAAATTAAACGTGAAAAAAATGGTTTTCGAAAGATGTAATAAAAAATGTGTTCGATACAAAGGTTGCGATAGAAGTGTAAGTTGAATTTTGAAAATATAAAGTGGTGGTACAAAATGCGCACCCGCGATTGGTGCCCTAAAATATGACGCGATCGAGGACGCTCCTGATTGGCTGCCGTTGCATGATCGCGCGACACACAACCTTCACAGGATACAGGTACAGGTCTCCTCGAAATTATCGTAGATGGCGCCTCATTCTCCGACATGCCCCCGGCCTTGGAAGCACCAGCTTACGAAACACTTTCTGAATCAGCTGCTTGCTCGTCATGGAAGATAGGACAGATTCTGGCGACAGCGCGCCTGATAACACCAGACGCTGTGTGGATGTCGGCCACTCTCACGATGCCGTCTCTGCCCGGCATGATGCGCTCCACACGACCCATTTGCCATTTCAGCGGCGGCAGGTTGTCGTCTTGATAACAACCAGCGTGTTCGGTTGTAGGTTTTCTATGGTCTGCTTCCACTTAGTCCTTGTTTGCATCTCAGAAATGTATACCTTGCTCCACCGTGACCAGAAGTGCTGTCGCAGCTGCTCCACCCTCTGGTAGCGATTGAGGCGGTGAACCGGCGTAGACTGCAGATCAGCAGCAGTCACAGGCGCTGTGAGTGAACGGCCAACGAGGAAGTGAGCGGGCGTGAGGGGAGCGAGGTTATGAGGATCAGAGGACAAGGGGCTAAGTGGGCGAGAGTTGAGGACGGCTTCCACTTGTGTTAATAATGTGGTTAACTCCTCAAAAGTTAGATGTGCATTGCCTACCACGCGATGGATATGGTACTTGCATGATTGTACTCCTCTTTCCCAGAGGCCACCGTGGTGAGCAGAGTAGGCAGGTTTAAATTTAAATTTAATTTGTTGGCTACTAGCGTATTCAAATATTTCGGACGAACAACTATCTAAAAATCTCCTAAATTCTTTCATTAATCCTACAAAATTTCGTCCGTTGTCCAAAAAAATTACTTCCGGTTTGCCACGCCGTGAAATAAACCGCTTTAACGCGAGTAAATATGCGTCTGATGAAAGATTACTGACAAGTTCTAGGTGAACTGCGCGCGTGACGAAACAAATAAACAAACAAATATAGGCTTTTACAGTTTTAGCCCCCCTCCCGCTGCGATTCAATACGAGCACCAGTCCCTCGAAAAAAAATCCGCATTGGGCAAACGGATAAGTAGGCGTGATTCGCTCCGAAGGTAAATTTCCCATAAGAGAAGTGACAACCTTGCCTTTTAAGCGCTTACAAATAATACATTCGTGTATTACCTTCTTTGCGAGATCCCGCCCCCTTACCGGCCACCAGCGCTCGCGCAGCGCAAATTGCAGCGCCTGTTGCGCTGCATGCAGTAGCTGTTTGTGTTCGCAGCGGAAGAGCAACACTGAAAAATGATGTTCACTAGATGTGAGCGCGGGATGTATTTTTTCATATGTGAAATGAGGTGAGTAATCGATGCGACCGCTAACTCGTATCAACTTGTCATCCCCAATAAATAAATTTAATTTATTTAAATTGTGCTTTGTTTTTAAGCTTCCTGTTTTTAACAATGACTCATATTCGTCTGGAAATGACTCTAATTGTGAAAATCTAGCTAAAGTATTCACAGCATCTCTCAATTCATCAACATCGAGTGCACCGGTTTTTTTGTTGACTTTATTGCGCGCATTATAAATAAATTGCAACATATAAGCTGCTGCGCGCATCATGCGGTTAAATTGAGAGAACCTGTGGAAAGGGAATAGTGACATGCTGAGCTGCTGATCCGCTACCAACGTGTGTACACTCCTAGGTTTGAGTTCTGGAAGATCCCGCGTATCGATCTCAAAATTACGCGCATTCGAGGTATCTCTAGGACTAAATACGGGATCGCGAAGGAATGACGGACCTTCCCACCACAATGACGCTTTAGAAAGGTCAGTCAAGCCGACGCCACGTGATACCAGATCAGCAGGATTGTCCTTTCCACTTACATGCCACCACGGAAGTTCCATAGTCAATTCGTGAATTTCCGTGATTCTATTTTGAACGAACGTTTTTAGTAGGTTAGGGGCCATACGTAACCATCCCAACACTATTGTTGAGTCCGTCCAAAACATAACTTGGTCAAAGTGAAGTTGCAACGACTCGCGAATGGCCTTAGAACATAATAATCTATCAGCTACCTGATTTGCGCTAATTGTGCGAATATATATACATGTTCCGTACGCTGTTTGCGACGCGTCTGTAAAAATGTGAAACTTAATGCTAATCGGATTTTCGCTTACGACGTGTCGCGGTACACGAATATTACTTAAAACTGATAGATAGCTTGAAAAATTTACGGGTGTTATGCGACCTAAATTGATATATTCCCGAATAAATTCCGAATATAGTTTTTTATACTCGGGCGTGCGATCAAGTCTTTTTTCTAATGCTGAAAACTGCCGCTCAGCTTGAGAATACGTCTTACCAAAGGAATCAGCTGTTTCTTTGAGCGGAATTCGAACGCAAAACCTTCCGCTAATATCGCGTGTCGTATTATTTACGAAAGATTTTTCGCATTCCAACTCATCATCACTAATCGCATTCTGAACCTTAGGTAGTTCTTCAAGCTCACAGAACCGACGCAGTTGCATGTCTATCGACTGAGTAAAATTACAATGAACAAATTTATTATTGTGTGTATTAATTATATTTAAAGAGCCCGACACTATCCATCCTAATTGTGTGTTTTGGAGGAACGGGCCGTAAGGTAAACGAATTTTACCTTCTATAAGTAAGTCCCAAAATCGATCTGCGCCTATTAATAAATCTATATTTTGAGACTCCATAAAATGCGGGTTAGCTAGCTGAACATTTTCAGGAATACTGAACTGTGCACTTTGTATGTTAACAGCTGGCAATGATGATGTTATTTGTGGTAGAACAAAACACGTAATGCGCGTGGAGTAGGTATTTACGCGTGATTTTATTTCTATGTCACAAATCTGCGTTGACTGTGACACAGAATTACCTACACCTCGTATTTCATGAGCGGACTGTATTACTTCGATATCTAATAATTCGCAAAATGATTTCGTAATGAAACATCGCTGACTCCCGTTATCCAGTAATGCGTGCGCTAAGTGATAATTATGATGCTTATCGGCAACTTCGACTATAGCAGTCGACAACAAAACAGGTTGCACACATAGATCACGCGTATCGGTATGCGCTTGATTTAACTGTACAGATTTAACTTTTTCACAAATTGCGGCGGTATCCGTAAAACTAGGTGCGAGAGGTGACGACGTCACGAGCAGCTGACTGCCGCGCGATGCGCTCGCGCCTTCCGTCGGCTCATTTATAACGGGACTCGCAGATAGTAAGACCGCGCTTGGAGCTGCATTTAATTCGTCACTGTGTATGAGCGAGTTATGTTTTTTATTGCATTTTTTGCAAGGCCCGAATCGACAATCGTTAACCGTATGACCCGAACGCAAACAATTCTTACATAATTTGTGTTTTACGATTAAATCAAGTTTCGAATCGATAGTTAAATCTAAAAACTTTTGACAGGAATAAAGTGGGTGCTTACCGTTACACATTACACAAGAAAAAGTATTTGCGCGTTGCTGATTATTGTGTGCTTTATTGCTAGAAACATTGCAGTGCACTTTGAGATTTTCGTGTGTAGATTGTTTTTTATTGTAAACATTGTGATTATGATTATTATCTTTACTGTGCGAAACTAACAATGTTTCTAGCATATCAGCCCTGCGTTTTAAAAATTGGAGTAAATTATCAATTTTCAAGGTTACCTTGGAGTCACCGTCGTGATTAAGGTTCAATTGTGTACATCTATATTGCTCCCATTCGCGCTCTGTGCCGGCATCTAATTTAGTGACAATAATATAAATAATTAAGGTGTGCCAGGAGTCCGTGGGCTCACCAAGCAATTTTAAGGCGCGCAAATTTTTTAAAATGGTGTCTATTAAAAGCCTCAATGCTGCAGGTGACTCTTTGGTAAGCTTTTGGATGGAAAAAATAGACTTTACGTGATTGTGAATAAGTAAATTAGTATTGTTGTAACGGTTTAACAAAAGCTCCCATGCAATAGCGTAATTGGCGGCGGAAAACTCTAAGGAGTCGATCACCAAGCTTGCGCTGCCTTTTAGTGCTGACTTTAGATAATGGAATTTTTGAATGTCACTTATTTCAGTGGAATTATGAATAAGCGATAGGAAAGTGTCGCGAAACTCTAACCAGAACTCGTAATCGCCCCCAAAATGAGGTATTGAAACCGTAGGCAGTTTGACCGCCTGCTGCTGTACGCCCCTACACCTAGAACCTTCAGCAACCAGCTCTGTACCCAACATACACTCTGCTCTGGTCAATAAGCTGTAATAACAGTCTTCAAACAAATCGCGCTGTGATAATTGATTTTCTAATTCGCTTTCTGATACTATTTCTTCGATTTGAGTTTGAAGACTATTAAATTCAGCGTATAGGCCAGTAACGCCACGGACACGAAGTTTCAAATCGACACGTAATTTTTCGGACAACTCTTTATTCGCTTCAACATTATCTAAGTAATTAGAGAATCTAGTTAGCCTGCATTTTACGGTGCCTCGCTTTCTAGTTAAACTACTTAAAAGCTCAGACGGCACATTGATATTGTCAATAGTTAATTTGCAAGGGGATTTTGGTGTAGCCTTAACCTCACCCTCAGAGCCCATCTCGGTAGTCAGTGAAAAAATAAGGAGTACTTACGATTTATGGTGATCTTGCGAATGCAGCAGGTAGGTACTAGCGGCACTCTGCTGATCACTCACACAAGCAGGTAGCAAGATGCACGTAAGCACACTGGAATTGGTGAAATGCACAACTATTAACACAAGTGAAAACCAAGGTTTTAGGAATATTGCGGATGGCTGGCCGTACCACTTTTAGCGTCTCCTGTCTGTCGTCGAGATGTCCAACACATATGGACCTTCGTCGCCGCATAGAAGGAATCAACGGCCTATAAATCAGCTGGACCTGCGCAACCATCCGACTCCAATTTCTCTGGACTACGCACAGGATACGACACACAACCTTCACAGGATACAGGTACAGGTCTCCTCGAAATTATCGTAGATGGCGCCTCATTCTCCGACAGTAACTTTAAAACTTTCGCAATGAAACCAAAACCACAATGAAGCATTCACTGGAGTTTATCTCAGCTCCTCTTCAAGCAAAAGGAACTTCAATGGTATTTGATTTGCTTGAATCCTTATCCTTTATTAATATTATAAATGCGAAAGTCAGATTGTTTGTTTGTTTACGTTTTTAATAGGTACCAAACAATTTTGGAATGTCTAAGACGACAAGGACGACGTTTATTAAATTAACGTCGTATCAACTTTTTCTATGAAAGCATTACTATGCGCTCCGGTGATGATCATTTGCGATTGTAATTTTTACGTAATTGCGTCATTTACTTCATAACGTATGAGTTCAATGAATGCAAAAGTAAAGAACCTAGGTACTCTGAAAATAAGTATTCACGAACCCCGCTCCGCTCATCGCTGCGCTCGACTCGTACATCCATGACCTTTATACAGCAGGGGTGCCAACTGTGGCCGTGTAATTGGTAGCAGGGTGGGCGAAGACATGTTTTAGGTCGCGAACTAAACATCTGGACTTATTTCAGATGAAATATTGCGACAGCCCTGCTGAATTGTGCTCCTTCAGTGCAATGGAGCAAGAAAGAGGTGGAAGATCACCCCGTTCATCTTTTAAATGAGAGAGTTGTTTAAGTTGGCGTTGGGAAGTCAATTGCTATTTTGCTGTTTTAAAACAGAGATTTATTCTAATTTTGGTATAGTAAAGACTTACTAAGGAATTAGTTGAACAATAATAAGTGCTGTAAGTCCCTCTTAATTTAGTTTAAGCATAACGTGGCTCATATGGGTTAGTTTGGTACGAAACGCTTATTTTTATTATTATATATTTATCATAAAAACTAAAACAATGCAGAAACTTTACCGAAAATGCACCGAATCAACGTAATTTTGTTGAAAGTATGGGTAAGTATAAAATCCTCTTCTCTAATAAGTACATGAACCATTAAAACAAAGGACAACATTAACTTTATAACTTTTAAAATTATTATCTTTGATCCTGAAACATGTTCATTCAATTAGCATAAAGGAAAAATAGTTCACACTTTCTGTTTGCAAAAACAACAAATTGTTTTTCATAACGTACCATTATGTAGCTTACAACTGCATGTAAAATTAACATGTAATTGTACATAAAACAGCAAAGATCACAAATTACAACCTTACCGAGAACAATAATTTGTAGGCCACTTCCATCTTAATTGATTTTCGATTCGGTGAATTATAAGAGGGCTCACAACTCGCGCGTGAACCGCGGCCGCGAATCACAGCAACGTTAGTTCGGCACACAAGTTCTTTAGAGGGCTCTACACTCGCGCCGCGAAAGGCCGCGAAGGCCGCGAACCTCGAGTGTGGAGGGCTTCGCGGCTTCGCGTTCGCGCTTCGCGGCGTTCCCCGTCCGGTGGCGGTTTTTTTGGTCCGCGTCAAAGAACTTGTGTGCCGAACTAATGTTGCCGTGATTCGCGGCCGCGGTTCACGCGCGAGTCTGGAGGGCTATATTTTTCGCACCGTTTTCATGCGCAAACCGCGCCCGTGATTCGCGGCCGCGGTTCGCGGCGCGAGTGTAGAGCCCTCTTTTGACGCGGACCAAAAAACCGCCACCGGACGGGGAACGCCGCGAAGCGCGAACGCGAAGCCCATACGCGAAGCCGCGAATCCCTCCACACTCGCGGTTCGCGGCCTTCGCGGGCTTTCGCGGCGCGAGTGTGGAGCCCTCTATAAAGTGGCCTAATTGTGCAAATTTGGCAAACAGCATGTTCACTTCACTATACACGATATACAGGGAGCCTATTACGAAAATAACGTACGCAATTGCGTAACGCAGTCACTTGGCCACGATAGTCGTCCGCAGTTCGTTGGTTGGAGTTATAACAAACATTTTGAATTTGTCTATCGTAGACCATAGACTACTGAACAAATGATGTCGGATACGCTAGAGAGAAACTGTCAAACTCACGCAATCAATTCGTGATATCGCATACGATAGTGATTTGTAATGAAACAATCAAAACGAAACACGGACGCAGCTGCGGGTATCGCATTAAACTTTTCGTAATAGACCCCCTGATATCAATACAAAAATGATTAATAGCATGTTAAATTATAAACGTAGTGATTGATGGTGACACGTAATTAGGAGATTATACATACATTTCCTTTAAGATTTCATACCATGGTATGAAAATAAAATCAATGTTAACAAAAAAATTCAAAGTAAATGCTGGCAAAATTACATTAAAAAGTTGCTTGGTATGAAACAGCGAATTCAAAAAGCATTCTTGTGCGATTAGGGTTACCAGCCCTCCTACTCAAATGACCAACTTTCTATTCGTTTGAACGCTACGCTTACTATTAAAGCTTTAAAATAAGCAGTTAACTATAAAAATTACGTGCCATAAGCTTGACAATGCCATACAATACAGCAAAGTCGGTGATTTACATAAGATTGCGACATCTGATTCAATCGTCTATTGCTCATATTTAAACTTTAAAAGTAAGCGTAGCGTTCAAACGGATAGAAAGTTGGCCATTTGAGTAGGGAGGCAGATTATAGTTGAAATTTTCTCAGACGATGTGTTTCTGTTGCCGGTATGACAAAAAATACAAAAAACAGAATAAAACTCCCATACAACAAACGTGTTTTATTTTTGTCGTTTTTGGTACGGAACCCTTCGTAAGGAAACCTTGGCCGGTTTTTCTATGTTACCTAGTTTCCTAGTCTCGCGTGATGTTCCGAGCAGCCAATAAGTTTGAAACGTATTTTAGTATATTAATTAGCGATGTAACATGTCCACACTCCCTCAGCGACTGAAACGCAGACGACATAATTTAGCTTAACATATTATTTGATTATGCTTGAGCTATACGGGCCACGCGCAGTATAATGTTCCGTGGTAACCTCATACCATACTATGACATGACAGACTGATCGTACTCGATTACGTTTGTTAAGCAACGCTCGGTCCGGTCAGGTGTCGGATGGGTGACCGTTAAAGTGGCATTACAACTGAGCGCTTACGTGCTTCGGAGGGTACGTTAAACCATCGGTCCCGGCTGTTGTCATTTGATAACAGTCGTCTAGCCAAGTTAGAGGCCTTACAGGCGGCTTGATAAACTCTAACACCAGAAGTGGCCACTAATCCTCATTCAATAAAAAGAAGAAGACCATATGGCTAAAAACTTATATCTACTTCCTGTTTTAAACTATATACTAATGACTATTAAGGCGGTTGTATGACTGTAAGTGGCGCCCTCAGAGGTTTTTATTTAATAAGTTATTAATAGATAAGGATTTTAATAATGTTTATCGTGGAGATTTTAGGGCCCATGGTCTAGTATTTTTAGAAGATATCACTGCATGCCCTCGTAGTCATTTGTAGAAGTAGATAGCAAATGTGTCAAAAACGGCCACTTTTAGCAGTTTTTCTATCTACTTCTAGCAGTGACTACTAGGGAATGTAACGATACCGTCTAAAAATACTAGACTGTGGGCCCTAAAATCTCCACGATACATTATTAAAATTGTGTATTAGAATTATAGTCCTACTAATATTATAAATGTGAAAGTTTGTGGGTTTGGATGTTTGTTCCTCAATCACGCAAAAACTACTGAACGGATTTGATTGAAATTTGGCACACAGATGGTAGATAGCCTAGATTATAACATAGAATACTTTTTATCCTGATATTCCTACGGGAACGTGAACCACGCGGGTGAAACCACGGGCGGCCGCTAGTATTAAATAAAATTCACCGCGCCGCCACTTTCGCTCAGGGTACCACCTTAACTATTAAGCATAACTATTCAATAAAATTTGTACCTATGAAAACTTTTCCGCTGTCCTAAATTTTTTCACTTAGGTATATAAAAGCAACCGCTTACAAATTAGAAGAGGGGACGTTTTTTGAACTTCAAAGCAATATTTTTCAATTGACCGCTTACCACCAGGCGTGATAGCGGTTAAGCGCTTTCCTATCTCTCATTAAAAAAAGGATTCCTGAATCAAATCAGTATATTCCCTGTTACAGCTAAAAAGGCAATTTACTATTAGAACGAACGACTACGAACGATTAAAACTGTTTATAGGGCTTAGGGCATAAGACATTATGACTAAGGGCATCCTACACGGGTCGATTTTAATTTTCAGTCGCCTAGCGCCTTTTATCAGCTTTTATTGACAATCGCTTGAAAAATCGAATCGCCACCTCATTTTAATTAGGTGACAATTCGATTTTAAAAGCTCTAGGCGACTGAAATCGACCAGAAAATCGATTGAAAATTGACTAATGTTAGTTAATTCACAAGAGAAAGAAACAATTGCCATTCAGATATAGTTTCATTGTTTTATATTATGAAGTATGAGCTAACATCGTAGAATGTTGTAGACATGGCGGCGAACATTCGATTCACAGATATGCATGATTGATGGAAGCTATCAACTGTTGATTCTTCAGCAACAGCTAAGAGCCTTTTTGATGCACTACAATATGTTAACTCCATCGACGAGAATCCACATCTTTATGTCATCTAGCTCGTGTCATTTTGAGTGAAACAGGATTTTTAAAAGGACTATGTATACACATTTTTAATAGGGTAACTTTGTAAAATAATGCTAACCAGAGATGAAATAGGACATTTAATACATCAGCACTACTTAAAATGAATTGCTTGTTAGTATATTCCTTCTACTAAGACTAGGGTTGCCAGATCGGAAGTCTAAAATATCTGGAGAAAATTTAAAAATGTCGGGATTTTGCGGTTGTTGCCGGGAGAAATAAATATTAAAATATGTAATATAAAAAAACTTATAATGCCTGTATACAGTAATAAAACGGCCTCGCAGCGCGATTTTTAGTTAGTTTCATCCTCTAATCTTGTACTCTTGCCTTTCTATAATAAGAAAACGGCCGCGCACCGCGACTTATAGTGAGTTTCGTACACTAATCTTGTAATCTCGCCTGTCTATTGCAAAAACTGTAGCGCAGCGCGATTTTTAGTCAGTTTAATTCACAAATCTTGTAGTCTGTGGTTTCATCCGCGAAAATTATTGTTTTCTAGAGAACTTTCGGAACAGTTGCTTTTCCGGGAGATTTTTAGATTTGTCGGGAGTCGGGAGATCACTTGAAATTCCGGGAGAATCCAGGCGAATCCCGACCATCTGGCAACCCTAACTAAGACACAATTTTCGTGATTGCTAGCATCTATATTAATTTTAAAAGCAGCTTGTTTTTAAATCAAAATAGCAAAACTGTGAGCATAAAATTCTATTAATTGAAAAATTTCTTTCTGTGTTCTGAGTTGAGAATAGATATCAAAATTCGAACTGATTGAATAACTAATGTAAGTAGGTATCTATGTAAAAGATAAAGGTCAGTAAATAATAGGCTCTGTAATTTACCCCTTAAATCAAATTCGATAGTGTATCACTCACAAATGTAGAGCTGTGTCTTGAGACTTGCAATGCAATGTTGTGTAGAAAAAGTTTTCAAGAACAAATCGGTAGATGGCGTGACTGTACCGTCTTGCAATCATCTACAGTTCACACTCCTCGCTTTTGAGTGCTATTAGACTATCATAGAAATATGATCATATATGTATGAGTCATTTTTATATGAAGAATATAGGACGGTATAATAACTACATGTGATTCATATTGTCTTTGATCATAGTTATGGGATCCTATTTGACAGCGAGCGTACAAGTAGGATCATATTCGTTGCCCCAGTAGTAATTCTTTCCTCTATTCGCCTAACTTCAAAAAATGGCGTCTTCAAGTGCAAGAATTTTGACTGGAATATTGAAATAACAAAAATATTAATTACTCTTTACGAGGAAAATGAGTGTTTATTATAATAATCTTGTTCCGGATAACGAAATACGTTTTTACAAAACCCAAATAACGTTTTATTTTTTGCTTTTTTCTTAACAGTTTTCTTCTTTTTTAACGCTATTTATAAAAATTGCACTCATAGCAACGGAAAACACAGCTAAATCGTTATCCATCTTGATTTATGACACTGTTTATATGATCATAGGTGGATCATAAGTGTAATATGTAAAAATGAAGGACATCATCATTTAACTATGATCATAGAATTTGACAGATATGAAATCATATATAAATGATAAATATATGATAATGTAATAGCGGCCTTTGATTGAAACTTTTTTATTTGTGCTTCTTTTAATTAAAGCACTTGTTTCGGAATAAGCATTGCTTTGTCGGTACCTATCGCCAGCCTTTTGGTCCCGAGAGTTTTCGTAAGATGGCAGTCGTGAACATACACTAAGCTATTTTAAGAAAGATTTGTTATTTTAAAATAATTTGGAAAAAATAGCTATTTCCTAATCCTATTTTAATATAGCCACAACAAACAATAGACAAAAAATATTCCGATTCACAAAATCGATTAAGTTGAATCAAACCCCTTTCTGTACACATCATTGATCGTACACGTTACCTTGTCACAATGAATATGGGACACAATAAACTTCTGGACCTTAATTTAGTTGTGATAAAGTTCACTTCGGAACGACACCTGTTGTGTATAAAGGTTGGAATTTTATTGGAGGCAGTGTTATGTTGTCGTTAACACCATCCTGATTGATGGTCGCTGATTGTTTGTTGGAGATTTGATGCGTGTAACATGGGCCAAATTTAAAATGTATTTCAGTGACAATTTTCAAGAGACCAGCCCCCCTACTCAAATGGCCAGCTTTCTATACGTTTGAACGCTACGCGTACTTTTAAAGCTTAAATATGAGCAATAGATGATTAAATCACATGTCGCAAACTCATGTAAATTACAGACTTCGACTTCGTATTGTGTGGAATTGTCAAGCTTACGGCACGTAATTTTATCGTTTATTGCTTATTTTAAAGATTAATAATAAGCGTAGCGTTGAAACGAATAGAATGTTGGCCATTTGAGTAGGGGGGCAGGTATTTAAGATTATGTAATGGCGTTTGCACTAATGTCTAAGGTGTTCTGTTAGAGTTTGGTCTAATTAGCGTTATAATCATATTACCTTCATTTGGTATTAACTTGAATATCGTGATTTAATTTCAATGATAGATATTATAAAAATAGTTTAATTGGCTTGATATAGGCTAAGGAGAAAAATAAAAAATAAATTAAAACTTTATGCTATTTAATCAGCTTTAGAAACTTATTATCAATTAATATAAGTATACCTATCCCCTACTTAAATAACCTACGTTCTATAGACACGTTAGGTATACTATTTTAAAGCTTAAAAATATGAGCATAGACGATTAAATCACACACCGCAAACTTATGTAAATTACAGACTGAATTATTGTATGGAATTGATAAGCTTTCGGCACCTAATTTTATAGTTCACTGATCATTTTAAAGCCTTAATACCTTATAAGCGTAGCGTTCTATCAGGGCAAGTCTTGTGGTTTGGGTTTAAAAAAAAGGATTTAGAAATTAAACGAATATTTGATATTTTTCCCGAAATGGCAGCCGTCACGGAGGATGGAATGAGACGGAAGCGCTCGGGTAGGGAGCGTGGCCAACTGGTCTACCAGACGCTGGATCAGGGTTGTCAGCAACTAACTATACATCTAAGGGATGTAACAGTTCGCATAAAATGTTGGCCATTTGAGTAGGGGGGCTTGATACAACCAAATATTGTCAATAAATTAAATTTTCATGCTATCTTATGTAAAATTTGTATTGACTTTAACCCTTAGATATCCGCACACAAATACCTACCTGAAACTGGAATACACCATCATAACTCAGAGTAATTTTGAGTAACTTGATAAATCAAAGCCTCTGCAGGATCTGCTGTTTGTCTCACGGGAAATACTTAAAGTGCACCATACCAACACGACCCGTGTAACACACTTATACGCGTCTGTGAGCTTACACAAACAGAATTATTAAGTACTGTCATATAGCAAAACCATTGCAAAGCGTAATAGGAAGCTTTTTGTTTACACTGTGGTAGGACTGGCAGGTAACAATAGTGTTATCGGGTTTTGTCAAAATGGCGCTGTTCGATGATTAATTAAGATAAAGATTAAGCTTGAAATTAAGTATTTAACGTTGTGTAGAGTATACCATTTAAATAAAATTGTATTGGATGGAATATTAAAATTTGTTGTAAAGAGAACGAAATTTCGTTACAAACAGGGTCATTCTTAAAGCCCGCCGGTAACGATCAATTGCGATTGTCAATTTTTCCGTCAATGCCATTGTTGGAGCAATTGACAATCGCTTCAATTGCACGCGTAAACGATCAATTTTTCCGTCAATGGGCGTCAATTGCGAAAAAATTGACAATCGCAATTGATCGTTACCGTTGGGCTTTACTTACCATCCATATTTCAAGGATGTGTTCAGTCCGTGAAACTGAACAACTTTCTCTAAGGAACACAACACAGGGCCAATTATATAAAAAAAAAAATCGACAGTCTATACAAACAAAGAGATCACGTGATCAATTTAGTATGGGATGATCAACATTTTGTAGCGAAATTCGGCACATGTTTCTTGGAGAAAGTTGTTTAATTTCATGGACTGGACACATCCTTGAAAGGGTGGTAAGTTTAAAATCACACGGTATAAAGTAACAAGTTATTTTCCATAATAATAGTAAAAAGATAATTATATAATAGACTATGATAATATAATAGTATACGATGACACGATATTTAATTGACTTTGCGGGTGATTGGTTAGTTATTTAAAAGTACGTCTTTTAAGACTGATGTATGTATGTATTCCCCTTATGCGACTCTCGTCTGATTGTTATCGAGTGTAGATACTTCAATATTCAAGCCCAATCACAACTTGTTGTCTCGAACTAGCCTGCCTGAATAAGTCAGCGGGAGCCTTGTTGAGGTTACCTTACTGTAAACATACATTAAAAGGCAAGAATTAGGAATAGGATTTTACTTATAGTCAAGTCAAAAAGTCAAAAGTCAAAAATAGCTTTATTCAAATAAACTTAATTATTAAATACTTTTGAATCGTCTATATTTTCCTACCACCCGTTCAAGACTTTTTTAACTGACAAGAAGAACGGGCGCAAGAAACTTATCAGCTTTAATAGCAATAAGTAACGATATTTACAAACTTAAATATATCGTTACCAGATAATTACAACAGGGTGACAGGATTATTGGCAACAAACATAGACTTATTATATTGGCAACAAAGTACTTATAGTAGTTATGTGTTACATCATTTCCACGCATTTTGATCTTTACGATAATCGTCTACTTTATATAATTTGTATATGCCGCGAACAGCTCTTTTTTGGAGTACAAAAATATTTTCAATACTGGCAGCTGAGCCCCACAATAGCAGTCCATAAGACATTACACTATGAAAATAACTAAAATATACTAACCTTGCCGTTTCAATATCAGTTAAAAGCCTTATTTTCTTAACAGCGAATGCCGCTGAACTAAGTCTACTTGACAAGGCTTCGATATGTGGATCCCATTGAAGTCGAGAATCTAGTGTAATACCTAGAAATTTTGTACTTTCAATAAACTCGACTTCATCGTCATTCAAATTAATATTTAATTCTGTCTGCTCAACATTAGGCAATGAAAATTTTACACATGTAGTTTTTTTGGGGTTAAGTGCTAAATTATTACTATTAAACCAGTATGAAACTTTAGAGAGGGCACTATTTACTTCGTCCGAACAGTTATTACCTCTGTTTACTTTGAAAACTAAAGAAGTATCATCCGGAAATAGTACTGTCTCACATAAATTATTCGCGTAGTTGGGAAGGTCATTTATATAAATTAGAAACAGAATTGGGCCCAATATTGATCCCTGCGGCACACCCATATTGATGGGGGCTCCAGTAGATTCAGTTTTATTTATCACTACTTTCTGAGTTCTATTGAACAAATCCGATTTCATAAGGCTAACTGATTTATCAGAGACACCATAATGTTCTAGCTTCTTTAATAGTGTTTGGTGATCAACGCAATCGAATGCCTTAGAAAGGTCACAGAAAATACCAATTACATCTTGCTTTTCTTCCCAAGCGTCAAGAATATGTTTGAGAAGTGCAATTCCAGCATCAGTAGTATTTTTACCCTTGGAAAATCCAAACTGATTTTTATGAAGTATATGATTGTATGTGAAGTAATCTAATAATTGGGAATATATAATTTTTTCAAATATTTTACTAAGTGCTGGAAGTATTGATATTGGCCTAAAGTTAGCTGGGTCACTTTTATCCCCAGATTTAAAAAGAGGAATCAATTTACTATTATTCATTAAGTCAGGAAAGACCCCTTCATCAATACATTTGTTAAAAATAAAAGCCAAGTAAGGGGCTAGTATATCAATAATTGATTTAATAATGCTTGTTGACATGCCCCAAAGATCTTCTGTTTTTTTAACATTAATTGTTTTAAAAGCTTTAATGATATCTGCACTATTTATATATTTAAAGGAAAAAGCTTCATTGCACTTATCAACACTAGACTCCAGGAGGTAGACAGCGATGTTGGGACAAGCACTAAGAGTACTGGTAGTTTCTGCTGGTATCTTAGCAAAGAAATCTTCAAAAACTTTAGCGACCTCATTGTCAGACTCAAAAGTTTGATTACCAGATTTTAAACAGTAGGAATTTATATTGGATTTTGATTTGCCCGTTTCTTTATTGATAATATTCCAAGTAGCCTTAATTTTATTATCAGCTAATTTTATTTTATTTGCAAAGTACTTGGACTTTGCTAGGATACAAACCTGTCTGAATGTTTGTGAATACTTCTTGACAAATTCAATGAAGTTAGGATCACAGGTAGTAGCTTTTTCTGCATAAAGTTCGTATAATTTCCTTCTGCTCTTATATATACCGGATGTGGCCCAGTCACTCAATTTCGTACTATCGTTACATTTGATGACTTTTTGCTTAAAAGTTTCACTAAATTCGGTTTGAACTACGCTAAATAAATGATTATATAAGTTATTGGCTTTAAAATTTGGTTCTGGTAATGTTTCAATTTTACTTGTGACATTGGTTCTGAATTTTTCAATACAGTGTTTTTTTATTGGTCTACACATTATTTCCCGTTTAGGCGGAACATGATGGTGCTCAATAGAGGCTAATTGTCCACTGTGGTCGGATTTAATACAATTCAAAATTGATTTTTCAAGAACATTACAGTTACAAAAAATATTATCTGAGCAGGTTGCCGATGTGGGAGTGATTCGCGTTGGTTCATTAAAAGTATGTAGTAAATTAAATGATTTAAATAGGTTTATGAACCTACTCGATAGCTTGGCTAATTTAGGATCTAAGATGTCGACGTTAAAATCTCCACAAATCGCGACTTTTTTATTCTTCCTACAAGTTATTTTTAACACTTCCTCCATAGTGGACTCAAACTCAGAGTAATTCGCGGTGGGGGGTCTATATACACATACTATAATTATTTGATCAAGTTCCACATAAGACAACTCAATGGTTCGTTCAATTGAGAGGGATACTACATCTTTGCGCTCTTTACAATGTAAACTATTATGTAGAATAATAAGTGAACCCCCTCTTATAGCAGATTTCCTATTAAACGAGCTAGCAACTTTATAATTATCCAAACTTAAAATTAATTCGTGCTTTTTCAACCAATGCTCTGTAACACATAACACATCAATATCTTCAGAATTTAAGAATAAGCTAATTTCTAAATCCTTGCGAGAAAAGCCTTGTATATTTTGATGGACAATTCTTAAACAGTTTGGCTTTCCTATTGTCGGCATAGCGCTAGAGGATGCCTCTATTGTCTCAAATGGTAATTTAACTGTAATAAATTATTACTAAAATTATTTACAGAATTATTTGGAACGGATTACAAAGTTGAATTACACATGTCAGACGTTAACTGCTCAATAGAAGCAGATGTTTGTCTAGCCAAATTATTGGCTAGTTGTTTAAAATAAAAAGATAGCGATAATGCTATTTGTCTCGTAAAAGAAGAAGGCAGATAATATTTATCTTTTGTCAAGTAAAAATTGTAAAATAATTTATTAATGTCAATTAAATGCAGCTGTTGGCTATTATAAAATGCCACTGTATTTAAAAATAGATTCAAATTAAATCTTACATTATTTTCCACCTGTGACAGACTTTTGCTGTAGGGAAATGTAAACAATATCACTTTACTAACATTCAATTCAAAAAGAATTGTACTTCCCAAAAATTACTGTGGACTGAAAAAGAAACAAAGAAACACAATAACCGAACAGAATATTGAAAAATGGCTTAGTAACTCTGTTAAAAAAACCTTAATAACACCATAAAACTTATAAAAATAAACTCCCAATCCCGATTTCGTAATTTTCAACGACAGCGACATGTTTTTTTATGCAGAAATGATAGCTTTTTTATTGATTGAACAGAATAACCGAGTACATTTTTATAAATGATCCAGTATTTCAGAAACCAATGATAAATCAACAATAAAAATCAATAAGTATGTCAAATTTCTGGCAAAGCAACAATTAAAGCTATGCAATAATCAACCATGTTCTAAAGAAATAGTGAAAGAGTAGATTTAGTGAAGTGCCTTAATTGCCTTAAATAATTAACTTTAGGAACCCCGATCAAGTACAAATCCAAAGTGTCTGGAACCCGTAATTTGCTCAAGATTCCTACCTGTGTGCTCGAACGTGCATATATCATGACATCAGGAGGATTCATAACGAGATTCTCCTCAGAAATACGCGAGCGAATTTAAAATGCAACACAGTTAACCAACAGATCCGATTTCAATGGAACTGAAATGCAATTTCTTCTTTAGCGTAGTTCGTATCGAAATACCAGAGATCTGTATGGAAATGGCGTGGTTAACTGTTTTATGTTCTTATTGTACGTTGTTTCGGTTATAATTAAGATTTTAATACATAGGTATTGAACGAAAAATGAGTTCTAGTCCGTAGATTCTCGTAGCACCTCGTAGCTATTTCGTAGCATGTAAAGTAGAACTTTACCGAATTAGCGATTTTTTTCAATAACGATAACGAATTTCGATTGTAATATTGTATTTAGAAAATATTATGGAAATAGCGCTCTGGGGGGTTACTCCTTACATCCCTATTTACATCTTGTCCAGATTGCTGTTAATATTTCACACGTTGCTGAAGTCGCTGGTTCTAAGCGAACATTGTATAGCAAATCGGCGTCTCATTCGCGCGTAGCTCTGGACAGGGTCTTGGAGTCGAGTGAACGTCAAAACGGTATTATGGAAACCAAAATAACAGATTTTTGACGTTTATTCGATCCTGATGTGAACTCGATCCCGTCAATTCCTGTCGGGAGGAGGGGAGCAAAATCCAAAAACTTACGTACAAACATGCAAATGGTAGTTTAAAAAATGGTATACTTATTCTTATAAATGTATAGGTACTTATCTTAACTTCATTTATTATTTTCCTGCTTATACGTTGCTGAGTGAAAGGGACGTTAGGCAACCCCTAACTGAACTGCCTGAGCCTTGAAATATTCACAGCTAATTATGTGCCCTCTAGTGGCTTAAATTAGCTTCAAATGGTTTACTACGAGATTTATTCAAGTTAGTTGGTAAAAAACAAAACTCAATAAATTGGAAAATGTGAGGATGTTGTTTCGTCGTTGCGAGCAACATATGATGGCGTCCGTCCGTTCATCATGTCTCCCTTCCACATGCATATATATGTTTGTCTCACTCACAGACTCCTTACGTTCCATTTTCCACAGTACCTACTGTTTTTTATACAAATACGAAATTCTTATTGATTTTAAGAAATTACGATATGATATGATTTCAACTCAGTTTTTATTTTGAATGAAAAATATTTTTCATAACAGGTTTAACTTTTTTAAACTTGTTTAATTTTTACACGTCTCCCCCAAAAAGGAGAGTATTGTGTTCAAGGTTCATGTGTGTTTTTTTGGTAAGATTTTTAATCAATGTATCTTTATAACGGATGTAAAAAGACCATCAACGAAACCGAAGTCTACGCATTCCACCCATCACAATCATTTTTGTCTTTTAGACTTTACCAAATACTATAAATCCACAGAACATAGAACTAGTTAGAAGTAGTATGAGCTCACTTTAGTATGAAAACCAGTGTAACGAAACTAACACATTAAAAATCGAAGCCAAGCCCCCCATTTAATAGTTACGTGCTACGCACACACTCTTTGTGAACACATAATTGGATGAAACTTCTACTACTACTTCTACTTGCGACTTCTACTGGGGGAAAAAAAAAATCTTTGTTCTGTGTATAAAACAGTGATCAGCCAAAGTTTCCACTAATGATTAGAAAATGTTCTAATTATTAGTGGAAACTTTTGGAAAGTCAAAGTTAAACACAAAGTCAAAACTCTTTATAGAGGATACATTCATGGGTGTAGATAAATATCGCATGGATGTTTTTAATCCATATGTATTAAAATATTGTTTGTTGCCCAAATAAAAAAAAAGTGTAGATATAGTCTTGTATGCAACTGTATATAATTAGGTAATAAAACACTCATGTGATACTATTATCCATACAACCCACATTCGTGTTTTAATACCCCTCATTATAGTACAGTTGCATAAATAACTATTAAAGAAACACAAATAAAATGCTTTTAAATAGACATTGAACAGCTCCCACTTTTTCTTTGTTCAAGTACGCAATTGCATAGCGTAGCTCTTTTAAAGTTTCATCCGGCTAAACACGATTTCATTACAGAAGGTGCAAACAAATTGTATACCCGTCTCTTTCACGCCTGCCCTTTTACACATTTTCTACATTTCCACGATTCAACGAGAATTAGCCTAGATTTATTCACTTACGTGTGCTTGACTGCATTATTTATCTGGAAAATTGAAATGGAAATTTTCTTCTAAAAAGCATTGAGAAAACGGGAAATATAATTAAAATTGTAAACAGCTTATGTCACGTTATGCATGACGGCTTTTTACACGACTGCCCAAAAAGTAGTGTATATGTGTTCAGGGTTCATGTATGTTTGTGGGTATGTGAGTTTCTTTATTCCACCATAACTTCTAAATCGCTCAACGGATTTGAATGTATGGGGTATCGTTAGAATCCTTACATCATTCCGAGTGACACTGGCTATATTTTTTTTTGAAAAATGTCAATATGGCGACTGTACGACGCCATTTTCAAATGAGAATAAAACATTTTTTTTCTTCAATTATTACAATATAGGCATCAAATGAAAGGCCCTAATGAGCACATTTCAAAACTATGTAATTTGTCACTAAAATGTGTGAAATAAATATAAATAAATTTAAAAAATATTAAAAACACGACTGCCCTGCCAAAAACGAATTAAAAAGTTAAATAACAAGTGTCATTGCAGTCGGGGGACCTCTTTGATTAAAATTATTCCACAAAATGGTTCTCCGATTGTTACATGTAAAAAAAACTGTAACTTTTGTAAAATTGCTTTAGTGAAGTTTTACACGAAAACATGATTGTTAAATGTTAATTCTGGACGTCAGAAGCATTTCCTCGGATGTGCCAAAAGTCAACTTTTCAAAAGAAAATTGCGAAGCACAATATCATCTGACTTTACGCCTAAGTTTCATTATTTTTTGTGGAAGCACAACATCATAACAGTCATCAGTAACCATCATTACGGCTGATTTTTCCAAAAATTGTAAGTAGCATATAATACGTTTTGATAATGTTGCCAAATGCATCTAAGGTATTAGAATAAAAACTCACCTACGACATTATGCATCTGTGTTATTATAGCAACGGTGTGACATAGAAATATGATTTTTGATGATTGTCAAATGCATCTAAGGTATTAGAATAAAAACTCACCTACGACATTATGCATCTGTGTTATTATAGCAACGGAGTGAGGTAGAAATACGATTCTTAGATGTGTATCATAGATATAAAAAGTAATTTTCGTCGGATTTGCACATCCGAGGATATCCTCGATATAAGCATATTCTTCGACGTCCAGAATTCTTTTTGCTATGCAATCGTAGACATCAAAGTAAGATATTCTTGAAACGTAGATCTTAGTTAAATTCAACCCTCAAAGTATATTTGAAACAGCATACCGATTGAATTCCGAGGACGCATCTATTCGAGACTGTACAATAGCAGTTTAGCATCGTGAATCCCTCGGTGAAGGCATTGTAAACTCGACAGGGGATTGACTGGACCGCTAACCGGTTTACGGGCGTACAACACAAACATTAATGCCGTAATGGAATCATAGCGAGTGCTCGTATCGTATACATTCTCCAAAAAGGGCACTTCATACGTAAAACTGGGCCTTTGTTTTTTTATTAAGAACCCCATAGGTTGTAACATAATGTAATAAAATTTTCGAAAGAATTACCTGTGTAATTGAAAATAATACATTGTGCCACAATAAAAAAAATAAATAAATAGTAGATTGTTAGGCGCTAAGCAAGCCACCTGTCAGTGCGTACGTGTGCTAAAATTTTAAAATTATGTTAACTTTTTCGTTTCCGATCATCGAGTTAAATGTACTACGTACTAGAGGCGCCATCCCATGCAAAAGTCTTTTTATAATTTTGTTAAGAGCCATATGACAAATCTGCGCTCTGCGTATATTCACAGACTAGTAAAACATACTGAAGCGTTAACGACAACTCACGAGTTCACGATACTGTGTTGAAACTACAACCAAGCGATTTTGATACTTTGCCCAAAGTTTTATGTTTTTAGTACTTCTATGGAGTAATTTGCTATCGCTATGCCGCACATTTTTAGAGTGCCATGGATCTGTATGTGAAGAAACAGATTATAGGAAGATGATACCTTAAATGAGACAGATGATATATTTGTTAAAAATAAAAATTATTTTATTACCTAGTTTTTTATCTAGCAAAGGAAGTTTTTCGTTTTAGATTAAAACTATAGCTTAGAGCATGGGTCGCCAAACTTTTTAGCCTAAGGGCCAGACCACCTCTTTCGGCCCTTTTTTGTAAATGTACCTATTCGGTGCTAAAACCACAAACTAGCTGTCACCTGGAGCCGGGCGGGAAAAAAGGTGACCTTCCCTCTTCCGCATTTTAATGTTCCGATGTATGACACTTTGCGATTACCTATTACTACTAACTTTTGAAAAATACTCACTCATAGAAAAGGGATTAAAAAAATTCAAAAAAAAATACTTAATGTTGATATTTTCAAAATTGCCTCCATGATGTAAGATAAGAGTATATTACAAAATATTTGGCGTATGTTTCATAAGAATTCATTTTCTCCCTGCAAGCGCAAAAAAAACAGCTGTTCCATACATTAAGGTCGAGTAGGTACTGCACTTTTGTATGAAACAGCTGATTTTTTTGCGAGCAGGAGAGTTGGCCCCATAGTAAAAGTTGTTTGTAATCATGAGTGCAACCACCACACGGCGGGAACCAAATGATTAAAATTTCAGCGTGTATAAAAAAAACAAAACTAAGTCATCGAGCGGGATGCAAACCCGGTACACTCGTTTTTTGCCGCCCCCGTCTTAACCCGCTAGACCAGATGGATTTTGGCCGGTAGGACGAAATTAGCGACCATATTCTGCGTCGAAAGAAAAACGCATGAAAACTCGAAAACACGCGTTTTTTCAAACATAAGACTAATCTAGATCAATTGTTTACCCCTGAAAACCCCCATATACCAAATTTCAGCGAAATCGTTAGAGCGATTTCCGAGATCACAGAAAAAAAAAAAAAAAAATATACAAGAATTGCTTGTTTAAAGGTATAAGATAAATGATTCTTATTTCTAATACTGTGTACCTAAAAAAATTAATTCTAATAATAAAGTTGCCGAAAAGTCTAATAATATATCATAATAAGCATGTGTAATATAATCTTGGAACGGAAAGAAGTTAATTATGTTCAGATAAATAATATATTAGAAAAATACTAGAAAAATTCGACTCACCAAAGCACCTCAGACGGGACGGGTGCTATGGGTGTGTCGTTTTTTTAGTAAAATTTAACCGCCTCTGTGGTTCGCCACCCCGTGTAAGACGCAGTGGTCCCGGGTTCGATTCCCAGGGGGGGTACAATTTGTACTCGGTTTGGTTGGTGGTAGGGCTTATTTCAAGTCCGCCTGGCTAGCTACCACCATCTTACCTAAGTCTGACGCCATAATAACAATTTAAAAATTATTGTGTTCCGGCAGTTAGAGGTAAGATAGCCAGTATTCCGGGTGTAGTGCGCTTCCACCTTCGGCCTTATCGTCATTTAACATCAAGTGAGATGAAGGTTTTGAATGCGGACCGATTTCGATGAAACTCGGTTTTTGGTAGTATTTTGACAAGAAAACAGCAACGTAATGTTAAAGAAGTAAAAAATTCAAGATGGCGGCCACCTTTTTTGTTTGCGGGCTGATTTCGATGAAACTCGGTTTTTTGTAGTATTTTGGCAAGAAAACAGCAACGCAATGTCTAAAAAAAATTCAAAATGGCGGCCTACTTTTTGTTTGCGGGCCGATTTCGATGAAACTCGGTTTTTGGTAGTATTTTGGCAAGAAACAGCAACGCAATGTTAAAAATGTAAAAATTCAAGATGGCGGCCTCCTTTTTGTTTGCGGGCTGATTTCGATGAAACTCGATTTTTGGTAAAATCTATATTTATAAATTTTAATCACAAAAAGAGGAAAAATAATTTAAACAGGAATATTATTTTAGTCTGGCTTATATTTTTTTTATTTAGTCTGGCTGAGAAAAGTAGAAAATAAGTAACGTTGTTACAAGTCAAAGTCAAATAAGCTTTATTCAAATAAACTAAAATTAAGTACTTTTGAATCGTCTATATTTTCCTACCACCCGTTCAAGACTTTTTTAGCTGACAAGAAGAACGGGCGCAAGAAACTTATCAGCTGTAACAGCCATAAGTAACGATATTTACAAACTTGAATATATCGTTACCAAATAATTACAACAGGCTGACAGGATTATTGGCAACAACATAGACTTATTACATATATTACTTCAACAAAGTACTTATAGTAGCAAGTTATGTGTTACATCATTTCCACGCATTTTGATCTTTAAGATAATCATCTACTTTATAATAACCTTTACTCATGAGCGTTTTTAGGGTTCCGTCGCCTAAATGGCAAAAAACGGAACCCTTATAGATTCGTCATGTCTGTCTGTCTGTCTGTCTGTCTGTCCGTATGTCACAGCCACTTTATTCCGAAAGTATTAAGACTACAAAGTTGAAACTTGGTAGGTTGATGTATTCTGTTAACCGCTTAACGAATTTAATACAAAAATAGAAAAAATAAAAGATTAAGGGGGGGCTCCCATACATGGAACTGAAACTGAAAAAAATTTTTTTCTTCAAACCAACACGTGTTGGGTGTCTATAGATAGGTATTTAAAAATGACATTAAAGTTTCTAAGACAACTTTTTCTCAAAGTCAACCGTTTGAAAGATATTCACCGCCAAAGTGGTAAAATGTGTGTCCCCCCTTTTAACTTTTGAAATAAGACAGTGAAAAATCTAAAAAAAAATATATGCTGTAGATCTTAATAAACACTTTCAACCAAAATTGGTTTGAACGAGATAAAGTAATAAGTTTTTGAGATATAGCACATTTTCCAAAACCGCAAATATAACTTTGTCATTTATACCAATGTAGTGTGTGTTATAGAATAGTTTATTAAAATAAGTTAGAATAAGCACTTTACTTCAATATTACCGATCGCGCATCGATAGATGACGCATTACTTTCACCATTCGCTAAGTGTCAACATGTAAGAGTTTACTTTATAATAAATACCTTATATTTAATAGTCAGTGTTATGATTTAATCACTATAAAATCTACGCAACGCCCTACATCCCTGGATGGCGACCCTTTGCCAGTCGAAGGTTGGATAAAGAAAAACCGAGGTGAGGTACATTATACACTTTTATCGAAGATGGGCGGCCACACAAGCAAGGAGGAAGTGGTTATAGCGCAAACCGCATCCGGCGGCAATAACCAGTCACAGCTGGAGCAACTGCAGCATCATGTCAGCGCCAACAATATCGTTATGTCCGTCTTGGCCATATTTTTTCTCATTGCACTGATCATAGGAGGATGCTACCTGTATCGAAGGTGTCACAGGAGCTGGGTACGCGAGGAGCTGCGTAAACATAACATTCGCCAGGTGCTGGGTATCAACAATCCTGCTTACGGAGCAGCACCAGTTTAATATTGAGTGAGTTTTATACGTATTCGATGATCCGTGCGCGAGTGATTTATTGTGTCCGCGTAATTATAAAATAAAGACAATGAACTTTCTGCGTGGCAATCGTTTAACTAGGTCGTGAAACTAAGTCTATTTTAGAAGTATTTTATTTTGTTATTTATGATGCGTTTTTGTTTAAATATTAATATTTTCTTTGAATTTTAAATGGCAGACGATTTATTAGCTATTTACAGTAAATTGGTTAGTATAAAGGAATATATTTGTAAACTAGGTGAAAAACGACGTATTGGACCATCGTACGATATTCGTATTAGTGAAGCGAAGGAATTGTTTTATAAATTCGAAGATATAATTAAAATAACGAGTCCAACCGACATAACTAAAGAGTTCCTTGAATTAAGTATACAGATAAGAAAATTATATTCATCCATTTTAAATTATTCCACTCCGAAAATGGCGACTAAAGAAACTTTTTGTTTAAAAACGGCAGTAAGCCTTTTGCCAAAAATGAACGGTAGTGAGTCCGTGACACAGGAATTAATTGATGCCATTGATTTGTATAGTTCCATGCTTGATGGTGATAGGAAGCCATTGATTGATTTCGTATTGAAAACGCGATTATCTTCTAGTGCTAAGATGCGATTAAACTCGGCATACGGTGACGTAAACAGCTTATTATCAGACATGCGCACTCATTTATTAACTCGGAAATCCGACACAGCCTTGCAATCTAAGTTACAAAACGTTAGGCAGGGAAATAGATCTATAAAAGATTTTGGAGCTGAGGTAGAGAGATTATTTGTAGATTTGACAATATCTCAATCTGATGGTAAGGAAGACGTGTATAAAATTCTAACTCCTATTAACGAGAAAAATGCTATTAAGCGTTTCGCAGACGGGTTGCAAAGTCAAAAATTGAGCACCATAATAACGGCTAGAAATTTTCATAGTTTGAAGGATGCTATAAGGGCAGCGGAAGATGAATCGAGTATTCCCGCTCCACAAATCATGTCTTACAATAGGTCCTATCAGAATCAGTCTAGGGGTAGCTATGGTAGGAATGGTACTCCTGGTAGGATTTTTAACAGGGGTAACCACACTCAAAATTTTCATAATTTTAATCCATCGAATAATTATAATTATGGAAACCAATTTAGGTCAAGTCAACATCGACCAGTGAACCGTTCACATACGTTTAGTGTCCGTGGTCAGCAAATTTGCGGCCGACAGCCAAGTCACAATAATTATCGTAATAAAAATAATTCTATGAATTATTTTACACAAAACGATGATTCATCCGATGATCGAACAAATGTTATGTCTTGTTCTCGAGATGATAGTAAATTTTTTCGTCCCTAATCAAATATTAACATGCGATAGCATAAATTATGTTAAAATTAATTTAGATAGTAATAGTTTAGAATGGTTAATAGACACGGGGGCCTCCTTATCAGTTATTAAGTATGAGTATTTGTTAAGTATAGGTATGCCAATTCATACAAGTAATATTAAAGTAAATGGAATAGGTGGAAGTTTAGTTTCGGTAGGTTATGTTTATTTAGAGTTAGAACATAATAATGAAAGGTTTCAGAATAAGTTTTATGTTTTCAAGAATTTACCATGCAAAGCGGTAGGTATTTTAGGACAGGATTTCATTAGGAAACACCAAGCTATTATTAATTACGAGAATAATATTTTAAGTTTAAAAGGGAAAAATAATGTTTGCATACCATTGCAATTTTACGATTATAACTGTTCGCTTTCAATTGCGCCTAGATGTGAAGTTATTAGGTATGTTCCGGTTAAAGTAAACTATGATTGTTTTGTAGCGTCAAGGATACTACAGGAAGGGGTGTTTTTAGCGAGTGTTGTAGCCACACCTAAGGGTGGAAAGATTCCTTTAAGAATAATGAACACTACTGATAATAACGTAACTTTGAATTTATCAGACATAGAGATATACAATTTAAGCGAATATGACTATTGTCAATTTGATAAGCCTGATATTACAGTGGAAAGGGTGAAATCATTGTTTTCGCTCTTAAAATTAGACTATTTGCAAGATGAGGAGAGAATATCTATTGAACAAATATGTGCTAAGTTTGCAGACGTTTTTCACTTGCCAGGTGACAAGTTGACATTTACAAACGTTTACAAACAGTCTATCACTTTGAGGGAAAATGTTTCTCCTGTATATAGAAAGCAATATAGGATCCCGATTGCTCAAAAGCAAGAGATAAATAGGCAGATTGAGGAGATGTTACGAGACAATATAATTGAAGAGGCAAGTAGTGAGTGGTCGAGCCCACTACTGCTGGTCCCTAAAAAAGCGGATAGGTCAGGCGAACGCAAGTGGCGTGTCGTCATAGATTATAGGTTACTAAATGAGCGGATTCAGGACGATAAATTCCCGCTACCTAATATTAATGAAATATTAGATTGTTTGTCAGGTGCTATGTACTTTAGCCATTGTGATTTATCACACAGTTTTTACCAATGTAATCTTCAAGAAGAGAGTAGAAAGTATACTGCTTTCACAACAGACAAAGGACAATATCAAATGTGTCGTTTACCGATGGGTTTGAAAATAAGTCCAGCAGCTTTCAGCAGACTAATGACAGTTGCTATGTCAGGTCTTAATTACGATAAATGCCTAATTTATTTAGATGACCTAATAATTTTCGGAAGAACACTTAATTATCATAATAAAAATTTAATGTCAGTTTTAGCTAGACTTAGAAAGGTTAATTTAAAACTTAATCCGTCTAAGTGCGAATTTTTAAAGCGTCAGGTTTTGTATCTGGGGCATGTTATTAGTTCAGAGGGTATTTTACCTGATCCCGAAAAGATAAGTGTAATAAATAGTTATCCACGACCAACATCAGTCGATGACGTCAAGCGCTTCGTCGCGTTTGCTAACTATTACAGAAAGTTTATTCGCAATTTTGCTGAAATAGTTTTACCTTTAAATCGTTTATGTAGGAAGTATGTCACGTTCGAATGGACAGATGAATGTGAAAAGTCATTTTTATCTTTAAAACAATTTTTAGCGAGCCCTCCAGTACTAGATTATCCAGATTTTAGAGATTCTGACACATTTATTTTACAAACAGATAGTTCAGGTTTTGCGATAGGTAGTGTGTTATCTAATCAAAATGGAAAACCAATTGCATATGCAAGTCGTAGTTTAAATAAAAGCGAATTAAATTACCCGATAATCGAGAAAGAGTTGTTAGCAATAGTGTGGTCAGTTAAGTATTTCCGTCCGTATTTATTTGGAAGAAAACTTACAATTAAAACTGATCACAAGCCTTTACTTTACCTTTTCAATATGAATGAAATGAAAAGATAACGTAATAGCAGACGCTTTGTCTAGAATTACCATTTCATCAAAGGAATTAGCAGATATGCATGAGAAAGTAATGTGTGTGATGACTAGGGCACAGTATAAAAAGTCAAATGAAGTTGAGGTAGAAAAAGAATTAGACTCCAGAGTATCTTCGAATGCTAGGCCTGATCAACCTAGACTCGTAGAAATTCTTAAAAAACGCGATAACGACATTGAACTGACCTTAATGTCAGAACAAAATCTACGTAGATTATTATCAAAAATATCGGAAAGTGACAAACAAAGTAAAATGATTTATTCAGATTGTAGGAGAATGTTATATTTACCCATGAAATCTCTGTTTATTATTAACCAAGACACTTTATCAGGAATCTCGCGAGACGAATTTTTGAAAGACTTGGTGAAATTTTGCAAAGAAAATGATTTTAAAGAGATTATAATTATTAAAAATGAGTGTAATAAATATTTAATTGAATGGCTAGCTAGCAAAATAAAAAATTTAGAAAAATGGGAAGGTCCTACTTTTTGTATAATAAAAGATGTACAAAGAATAATTACTGAAGACGAAAAGAAAATAATTATGAACGATTTTCATTTATTAGCGTCTAGTGGACATACTGGAATTAGAAGAATGACCAATAATATTAAAAAATACTATTATTGGCCTAACATGGATAAAGACATAAAAAATTACGTTGCAAAGTGTAGTAAGTGTCAAACACAAAAATACACTAAGTTCATAAAAGAACCATTGCAAATAACTACTACAGCTTCTACTTCGTTCGAGAAGATTTTTTTAGATATCGTTGGGCCCCTCGATCGAGACGATTCTGATAATGTTTATATTTTAACTTTACAATGTGAAGTTACAAAATATGTTGAAGCTTATCCTTTAAAGACTAAAAGTAGTCAGGAAGTTGCGAAAGCTTTTGCAGAAAATTTTATTTTACGTTATGGAGTGCCAAGGGAAATCGCAACCGATAGAGGTACCGAATTTATTTCTAACACTATGAAAGAATTATGCAAAATCTTAAATATCAATCAGTTAATGGCAACCGCTTACCATCATGAGAGTATTGGATCTCTTGAAAATACACATAAATTATTAGGTTCATATTTACGTATACAAACTAATAATCATCCTAGTTCATGGAGCTCTTGGGTTCAGTATTGGTGCTTTTCTTACAACACCACTGTTCACTCAGAAACCCGCTACACACCACACGAATTAGTATTTGTTCATTTATGTCGTTTGCCCAGTAATTTAACAAAATCTGTAGATCCATTGTACAATTATGATAATTACCCTATGGAATTTAAATTCAGATTACAAAGAGCACAATCTGATGCCATACAAAATTTGTCACAAAGTAAACAATTAAGAAAAACTATGTATGATAAATGTATTAACCCCGTTACTTATAAAGAAAATGATTACTTATTGTTGAAAAATGAAACCGGTTCGAAACTTGATACATTGTATACTGGTCCTTATCGTGTTGTAACTGACCTATCTCCCAACGTAAAGATTATAAAGAATAATAAAGAAATAATTGTGCATAAAAATAGAACTAAGCCATTTGTATGTAGTTTAATATGTTGAAAAAAAAAAACTTATATTGTATTTTTTTTTTTACTTTTTGGGGGAAGATGTAGTGTGTGTTATAGAATAGTTTATTAAAATAAGTTAGAATAAGCACTTTACTTCAATATTACCGATCGCGCATCGATAGATGACGCATTACTTTCACCATTCGCTAAGTGTCAACATGTAAGAGTTTACTTTATAATAAATACCTTATATTTAATAGTCAGTGTTATGATTTAATCACTATAAAATCTACGCAACGCCCTACATCCCTGGACCAACACTGTGAAAAACAAAGTTATTTTTACAGACGAAAAATTATAGGTGGTATTAAATATGGTATGGTATAAGGTAACTACGGAACCCTATGGCGCGTGGCCCGACACGCACTTGGCCGGTTTTTTTTAACATGGTTTTTAAATTCATGCAAAGGAAGATCAATGACTTGTTGCGGAACTTTATTAATAAAGGCTATGCCTTTCCCCATAAATGAACCTCTAGTTTATGCAAGCCTAAATCTTCGAACGGCAAGTTTATCTTTATTTCTTGTATTAAACTGGTGAATATTTCTGTTTTTAGCAAATGAATCATAGTGTTTCCTTACATAAACTAAATTTTCATATATATATTGGCTTGCCAAAGTTAAGATATTTATTTCTTTAAACAATTCTCTCAAGCTATCTCTTCGCCAAAGATTGTATATGGCGCAAACAGCTCTTTTTTGGAGTACAAAAATATTTTCAATACTGGCAAATCAATTTTCACTAAATTCAGTTTCAAGTAAAAATTAAGTACCTAGCTAGACTAGACTTTTATACTAGAATTTTATAACTAAATAAATAAAACTTGTCACAATTATTTACGCTCAGAAAATATATGATCTCAGACAAACATACCTATTATCTATATTTAAATGATCGAGATCAAGCTGCAAGCAAGCAAGCAAGAAACTGAATGAAAAGGAAGATGGAAGGAACTGAATGTGAATGAATTCAATGAAAGTTACAATCGTCGTTTTACATAAATGTTTTTTTAATTTAAATTTTTTAATGTTCATAGTTACATTTACAGTATTACGAATGAAAATTACATTAAGTAAAAGAAATATGGGCACATTTTTACAGTTACATTTTTAAGTAACAAAATTAAATTTATACATCAGATTAAACATTGCTCCAATTCCATTCCAAGTAAGCAGCTGAAGCACTTGTGTTATGGAAATGGGAGACAATGGTGGCACTACAAACACCCAGACATGAGACAATACCGAAAATATAGTTTTGGCTCAGCTGGCAATTGAAACCTGGTCCTCAGAGATGACAATACCTAGAAAACTTGTACACAAGCCACTCGACCACGAGTTTCATCGAAATCAGCCTACTAACAAAATAGTTGGCCACCATCTTAAATTTTTTACTTTTTTTAACATTGTGTTGCTGTTTTCTTGCCAAAATACTACCAAAAACAGAGTTTCATCGAAATCGGCTTGCAAACAAAATAGTTGGCTGCCATCTTGAATTTTTTACATTTTTAACATTGCGTTGCTGTTTTCTTGGCAAAATACTACCAAAAACCGAGTTTCATCGAAATCGGCCAGGAAACAAAAAAGTTGGCCGCCATCTTGAATTTTTAACATTTTTAACATTGCGTTGCTGTTTTCTTGCCAAAATACTACCAAAAACCGACTTTCATCGAAATCGGCCGGCAAACAAAAAAGTTGGCCACCATCTTGAATTTTTTACATTTTTAACATTACGTTGCTGTTTTCTTGCCAAAATACTACCAAAAACCGAGTTTCATCGAAATCGGCCTGCAAACAAAATAGTTGGCCGCCATCTTGAATTTTTTACATTTTTAACATTGCGTTGCTGTTTCCTTGTCAAAACAGTAGCAAAAACCGAGTTTCATCGAAATCAGCCCGCAAACAAAAAAGTTGGCTGCCATCTTGAATTTTTTACATTTTTAACATTTCGTTGCTGTTTTCTTGCCAAAATACTACCAAAAACCGAGTTTCATCGAAATCGGCCCGCAAACAAAAAAGTTGGCCGCCATCTTGAATTTTTTACATTTTTAACATTGCGTTGCTGTTTTCTTGCCAAAATACTACCAAAAACCGAGTTTCATCGAAATCGGCCAGCAAAAAAAAAAGTTGGCCGCCATCTTGAATTTTTTACATTTTAACATTGCGTTGCTGTTTTCTTGTCAAAACAGTAGCAAAAACCGAGTTTCATCGAAATCGGCCCGCAAACAAAAAAGTTGGCCGCCATCTTGATTTTTTTACTTTTTTAACATCGCGTTGCTGTTTTATTGTCAAAATAGTAGCAAAAACCGAGTTTCATCGAAATCGGTCCAATAATCAAACAAAAAACACAAATATCAACAAATAAATCAATGTGCGGCCGCCATTTTGAATTCCAAATCTAATATCAAAATCGTGCCAAAAACACTTTTTCATGACACCCACATCAAAAAATTGCAAATACTACTTTCAATATAATATAGTATAACCCAATCAGAAGCGTAAGCCCTGACGGGATAGGGCCCGAGATGCATACATTGCCAAAGCATGGGCTCTCGGGCCCTCCCACCCCCCTTCTATACCGCACCACCCCGTACGATTGCTCTGTCTAGACGCCTCCGATGGCCGACTGTATGAAGACTATCTTAGTAGGTATGAACCTCTATACTAAAAAAAGTTGGGAGTTACAAGTCGTGATAAAGTTTGACCACATGATAGAAACTGATCTGTAGGCTGTTTCTAACTAATATTGAGCTGGGCCAAACTATCCTTACATACAGTTCCATACGGCGGCGGGTTGAATAGCGCACTTTTCCAGGCTTCATTCTAAAAACTATAACAATTCAGGTTTAGCTAATAGGTCAAATGTTGTATCATTTTCGGATAAATCAATAACGTAGAATTTATTTCTGGTATAAAAAAATTACGCAGTTTCTGAAAAATTACACAATAACCATCATTTTTAAACTTCATTTTTTTAGTTTAGGTATTGGCACTTGTTTCAGTATTTTCAAAAAAACTACTTTAAAGAAGCGTTTTTCAGATTAATTTGTTGTATGTTTTTGTTATGCTAACTATATTTTATACAATTTGAGCCTAACCCAAGTAGTTTAAGTCTATTGTTTGCGGAGACACAGCTCGTCGAAAATATGCATTTTTTCACGAAATAAAAATGGTTTCCGTTTCGTTCAGAAACATTTTTCAGGTTTTTGTTTATATTTCTGTAAAGTTAATTAAATTTTCTACAATTTGAGCTACATTTGAGTAGTCTAGGTCTATTGGTTGCAGCGACATAGCTGGTTAAAAATGGGCTTTTTATTGAAATTAATTGAAAAAATCTTATCTTTGACTAGCTGTGTCTTTGCAACTAGTAAACCTAGACTAATCAAATTAGGCTCTAATTGTAGAAAATTTAATTAACTTTACAGAAATATAAACAAAAAAGTGAGAAATGCTTCCGAACGAAATGGAAACCCCTTTTATTTCGTGAAAAAATGCATATTTTTGACTAGCTGTGTCTCCGCAAACAATGGACCTCAACTACTTGGGTTAGGCGCAAATTGTATAAAATATAGTTAACATAACAAAAGCATATTACAAATTAACCTGAAAAATGCTTCTTTGAAGTAGTTTTTTGGAAAATACTGAAACAAGTGCCAATACCTAAACTAAAAAAATGAAGTTTAAAAATGTTGGTTATTGTGAAATTTTTCAGAAACTGCGTAATAAATTGAATTTTTTTATACCAGAAATAAGTTCTTACGTTATTGATTTATCCGAAAATGATACCACATTTGACCTATTAGTTAAACCTGAATTGTTATAGTTTTTAGAATGGAGCCGGGAAATGTGCGCTATTCAACCCGCCGCCGTATGGAACTGTATGTAAGGATAGTTTGGCCCAGCTCAATATTAGTTAGAAACAGCCTACAGATCAGTTTCTATCACGTGGCCAAACTTTATCACGACTTGTAACTCCCAACTTTTTTTTGTATAGAGGTTCATACCTACTATCTCTCGGCTGTGCCTGTACTGTGCTTAGATGATCAAATCTTATAGTCGCACTATACTACAGACTAGTACTGAGGCGCGTTCAAATCCTTGATCTATGTTTTTGTGTTTTGTTTCTAAAAGTTCATGGTTGATCCTCAAAAAAACATTTTATTCGATTTAGAATATAGGAAAGTTTAAATTATTCGTATTCCAAATGGAAAACGAAGTTTTGCTAATTAAAAGTTCTTCGGTCGTTCCGAATCCTAACACAAGAGCGAAATAAGAAACAACCGCAGTCGTCTTCAGAACGTGCCTCTGATGCAGAAATTCGACACACGTCCAACACTGAGAAGCGCTCGCGCGGTACTGAATTCTGACGGTCGGTGCATCGCATTTTGTAGTAATTTCGCAGTTAAGATTTCTCATTATTATTGAATTAAAATAACAAATTCATGCTTAAAAATTATGAAATCTTTATTCCTTATGAAGTAACAATTATTTGTGTATAAATTTTGCTCAATAATATTATCGTAGATAGGAGAAATTCACAGTTAACTCAAAGCGATTTTCGAAGTTTTTTGGTTTAGAACAAGATTTTATTTCTAATTTATTTCAATGATATTTCAAAATTCCGAGGCCGCTATGATCTATTCTACTATATAAGAAATAACACTCTATTTTTTTTATTTCATTTGTTTAGAACAGTAGTCCAATCCATGAGCCCAAAAACGTGCCCTCGCGCATTTTATGAAAATCTTTCTCTGCCATTTTGGGTTTAATTAAAAAGTTAAGCAAAATTTACAAAAAGCGAGGACGCTATGAACTATTCCAATAGCTATTCTGCACTATTCAATAAGTCAAAATTGTTAATGTACGCTTGTTTCTGAGATCGACGACGCCAAAATTCCCCATTTTAACCAAAACTCACAGTCGATACGTCATATGGCTCTAAACTAAAGTTCGCTGCATCACTAAAACAATAATTCACGTCTTTTCAAACAATTCAAACATATAGCGCTAGATTGCTTCTAGAATGTTGTTTTCTTGCGACCAAAAGGTAAAGCGCCGTGATTTGCACGGCGCTTACGCGTTATGTCAAACCATGTTTGACGTAGTGCAACAGACGCAGACAAAATGGCCGCCGCAACATATTATGGCGACTTAATGAAATAATTATTACTCAATTGCATGTTAAATAGATAATTTAGTGTGTATTTGCAGGTGAAAAGCAATTCCTTGGGCTTTGTTTGTATTTTGTCAGTTGTTTAGCCGGTACCTAAGCACACAAGAAGGCATATTTGAATAAAATAGAACACAGTACACACACGTATTTTAGATAAATTTAAGATTAATAATTTTTGTAATCTCATACATAGATTTATATTTAACTCACAGAATAAATTTCTTGTTGTTATTATTATTAAGGAAAAAATTTTATTACATCTCATTATGTTTATTTAGCTATATATATTTTGTTATTTAGTTTTTTTTGCCGGGTACTTCCTATATTTTGTTTAAGCCTCATAAAATGTTATGAAACTCTGTAATTGGCTTAAGAGTTAAAATATCATAAGTTATATAAGATACGTTTATAAAAAAAGCTGTTGAGTTTCTGAATAAATACTTAAATACGAATTGTTGTGTCTAGCGCCTGCCACATACTAATTTAGTTGGAGTACGTTAGGCGTGAAATACACAGAAGAGATGCGGCGGAGATAAGGCGCAGATACGGCGGCGATGCCGGCGTTACGTGTATTTGATTGGCCGAAAGCATCCGAAAGTCTCACATCTGCACCGTATCGCCGCCGTATCCGCGCCGCGTCGCTTCGGTGTATTTCACGCCTTAGCTCTAACTCGCGTTGCAAACAGTCTAGTTGAGACGTCTGCTCTAGTACGTAGTACATATTATCGCGATGTTTCCGATGAGGTAACTCATTGACCGACTACGTAACCAAATTCAGTTCTATTTAGGGTGTAAAGCAGTGTATTCCACCCGTTACTTGGTTAAAAATAAAATATACATATCGCTTGCCGAGTTTAAGAAATGAAAAATATTTATCTAGTATCAGTGTACCACAACACATCGACACAGCTTTAACGATATTTTTTTTTACAAGTCAAAGGGTAGATTTTGGGCAGGGTTATAAAATGTTTGATTAAAACACCTCATGACATGACATCATGCGCCTGCTAAGCTTAAACATTTAGTTAAGTATCAGACTGTATTTATACCAAATTAATTAATTCTGATACCAAAAGTCTTTATATTAAAAGAAAAAAATATTGTTTGATTAATTTGTTAATTAATGCTGGCAAATCAAGTGTTTCTGTGTTGGTTCAACATGATTTGAACATTGTTTGTTTGTTCTTGACCTTGTACACAACACAGACATTAACTTGAACATAAAATTTAAACTGGCTTTAATTTAGTCTTAGCTTTATGGCGGGCGGCGTGATAATAAAAAGGGCAGTGACTCGCTGTCTACAAATTCACATTTCATTTATGTATATGGCTAATCTATAACTACTAATATTAAAAACTACAGGTTGAAATCGAAAAGAGTCAACAAATGTTGTGGCGTGGCTTAGTCCGTCAAACTGCACAACTTTGTCTAAGGGACCAACTTAATCAGAGGAAATCAAATATCAGCTGTGCCATACATTTTTCTCGGGTAGATATTGACATTTTCTATGGAACAACTGCCCCCCTACTCAAACAGTCACTTTTCTATTCGTTCGCTAACTTAAAGCTTTAAAATAAGCAATTAGACCGTGAAGGCACATGTCGCAGCTTTAAGTAAATCACAAACATTACGGTATTGTATGGAACTGACAAGCCTCCGACACGTAACTTTAGAGATTACAGCTTATTTTTAATTTTTAAGTTAGCGAACGAATAGAAAAGTGGCTATTTGAGTAGCCCCCCAGATTATTTTTTTGTTCTGATTAAGGGGTCACCAGACAAAGTTTTTCAGTTTGACGGTCTAAGCCACACCACAAATTTTGTCGACTGTTCATCAAATCACCGAAAACGATAAAATTAACAGAGATTAGCCTTTTATATACAAATTCATTTCCGTGGAAATTTCGGCAGTAAAATCTAAATTCTTAATGAAATATTTTTTCTTGTATAAACATATTTTCGTATAATAATAATGTAGATGGGTTTTTAAAACTTATATCATACGAAATGCAAATTAATTTCCAAATTCTTTCGTGTTACAAAGGAGTTTAAGTCCCCGAGGAGTCTGCTGCTGCTCTACAAAACACTCATAATGAGCCAGCTCGAGTATGCCTCGGTAGTTTGGTCACCACAATATAATAAATACATAGACATGCTAGAGTCAATTCAGAGACGTTTCCTCAGGGTCCTGACATTAAGGTATGGTAAAAAAAGAGAGCTCACAACGTACGCGGAACGATTACGCTACTTCAACATAAAGAGTCTCGAGAGCCGACGAAAGGTGCACGACCAAACCTACCTTCACAAAATCGTACACGGATCACTACATACCACTCTGCTATCGGATATTCACCTCAGGATACCGACGAAATCATCTAGGCATGATCGTCCTTTCTCTATTCCATTCTGCGGCACAAAAGTCTCATTCCACAACCCCATATTCAGAATGTGTCGCGAACACAACACTCTGCTTAACCAGTTAGACGATGTGCCTGACATCTACGCTTCCTCGCTCAAAAAGCTCAGAAGTTCACTACATAGGCTGGTTTGGTAGTCTATTATTGATTTATGTTCAATTTGTATTTGTTCCACTTTATTTTAATTCATCGAATTTAATTGCACTCAATCTAATTATTTTTTAATTCAATCTAATTTATTTAATTTTGTTTTATCTAATTTAATTTTGTAATGTAATTTAATCTTAATCAATTCAACTTAATTTATTTTACGTAATTTAATTTAATTAATGACTTGTCCGATTCATGATGTTGTTCACACATATTGTTGGAGTTGCAGCCTAACTGCCTACTTTTTTAAATGTTGTAATCTATATAATGTATTTGCTGTAAATCTGTTTTGTGTGACAAATAAATAAATAAAAAAAATAAATACAATGGAATTTTTAAAAAACCCATTCAACTAAAACATTGACGTTGCAACGAAAAATATTTTTTTAACAAACTAAAGCCCAGTTTACCGTCAACGCCAAGCGTCCCATCCATTTCGGGTGAAAAGCCTGAAAATGTGCACTACTGAATCATTTTGTCAACAAATCGCCCTGGCAGTCACTTTATTACTTTTAGTTGACATGAAAATTTATTGTTTTGTATGTTATTATAACGTTTAGGCTGAAATCAACATTTTGAACATTGACGTAAAATTGGTGTGTTACGGCAGTTAGAGGTAAGATAGCCAGTTCCTCAGTGATGAGGATTCTGGGAGTAGTACACTTCCACCTTCGGCCTTATCGTCACTTAACATCAGGTGAGGCGAAGGCCAAGCACTATCCCGTAGTGCATAAAAATAATGTACTAGTAAGTAAATTTTTTTTTTCAGTATTTGCAACATTAAGCGCCTTCAAATAAAATTTATTTTGTTGATTTCTCTGGGAATTAATGACAAACGGATGATATCATGGTGTGAAAAAAATCGTGAACTCGTTGAGTAACTTAATTTATTATAAAAAACCGGCCAAGTGCGAGTCGGACTCGCGCACGAAGGGTTCCGTACCAAAAAACGGCAAAAAAATCACGTTTGTTGTATGGGAGCCCCCCTTAAATATTTATTTTATTCTAATTTTAGTATTTATTATTATAGCGGCATCAGAAATACATCATCTGTGAAAATTTCAACTGCCTACCTGTTGTCGTTATTAATACTGAGCAAAAAACGGCAAAAAAAACACGTTTGTTGTATGGGAGCCCCCCTTAAATATTTATTTTATTCTGTTTTTAGTATTTGTTGTTGTAGCGGCAACAGAAATACATCATCTGTGAAAATTTCAGCTGTCTAGCTATTACGGTTCATGAGATACAGCCTGGTGACAGACAGACAGACAGACAGACAGACAGACGGACAGCGGAGGCTTAGTAATAGGGTCCCATTTTTACCCTTTGGGTACGGAACCCTAAAAACTAAGTTATGAACTTATTTACAATAAGTTCTCAGAACTTAGTTTTTTACGATCGATCAGGCTCTAATATTCTATGGGTTGGTAATTCAGGGGGCCTATTACGAAAATAACGTACGCAATTGCGTAACGCAATCACTTGGCCACGATAATCGTCCGCAGTTCGTTGGTTGCAGTTATAACAAATATTTTGAATTTGGCTATCGTAGTTTATAGACTACTAAACGAACGATTTCGGATACGCTAGAGAGAGACTGTCAAACTCACGCAGTCTCTTCGCAATATCGCATACGAAAGTGATTTGTAATAGGAAACAATCAAAACGAAGCACGGACGCAGCTGCGTGTATCGCGTTAAACTTTTCGTAATAGCCCCCCTGTTCCCTTGTTTGTTTTAAAGCTTCAAGATACCAGATTTCATTACTAATCATTACACTAACAAACTTCGTCAAACATACTACATTTTATGTTGAATTCACAAAATTCAATCTGCGACTGCAAAACTTTTGTAGGACAAAATTTAATTTGAACGCAATAATGTTGAACTGTTCTCGCAAAGCTTTTACAAAGTCATGTGTATTAAATTTTGTGCAATTAACAAAATACACGTGTAGAACGTTTCATGCTTGCGAGTGCTTCGCCAAAGTAAACGCTTTGACTAACATGCACTTATGGAGTTTTAAATTGCATGCGAAATATTTTGGCAATTCATTTATTTCACCTAACAGTAAAATTATTTTTCATTTCGGGTTTTTTTCATGATGTTTGAACTCAATAATTTTTTTTTACATTTTTGAGTACTACTACGAACAAAGACTCGCGCAGACTAGATGACAAATCGCGCTAACTACCCGCGGCGTTAAAGAATGGGATTGAAATCACATTGTTATCAGTCTTCTCAAAAATATTTGAATCTGCGATGACGTGGCGTGTTTACTCTTATTGTAATAAATATAAAATTTTAGATGAAATTCAAAATGGGTTTAGGAAAAACAAGTCCACTACGTTAGCAGTATATAAATATATACAAGAGGCATTCAATATCGTAAATAATAAAAATATATGCTGTGGGTGTTCTATTGGATATGAGTCGGGCCTATGATCGTGTATCCTATCTATAGCATATTATTACAAAAGCTTTTTGGTATTGGTGTGAGAGGGGTTGTTTATGAATGGTTCAAATCATACCTAACCAATCGCACTCAAGTTGTTGAGGTGGAAAACCATAACCATCATTCGGGCTCCGTATCTAAAATTCGATCCGATACATTAGATGTCAAAATGTCTATACCGCAAGGAAGCGTAATTGGCTGTTTATTAGTTTTAATTTACATAAACGTCCTCCCTAAAATATTACCCCTTAATACGACAAGTGTCCTTTTCGCCGATGACATGTCAGTGATATTCTCTTGTGAAAATGAACGTAATTTAAATTCTAACCAAAATCAAATATTAAATAACATTTCTAACTGGCTCAATGACCATAACCTACTAATAAATTTCTTCAAAACTAAACTTATACAATTTAGACCTTGGCAGAAACAACCACTTAACATTAACTTCACTTATAATAATAATAAATTAGAATGTGTACAGGATTTTAATCTATTAGGAATTAATATAGATACCAACATAAACTGGAAGAGTCATTTAACTAAAATATCAGGAAAATTATCTAGCTTCACCTACGCATTTATACCATTTGAAAAAGTCAACTGGCCAAAAAACCGCAAAAATAGCTTACTATGCATACGCCCACTCCAGGATAAGTTATGGCCATAGACATAGAAAAATTTTCGCTGCGCTCAAGAAGACCAACAAAGCGTGGAAAAGAGAAGTTAACATCATACGGACACGGTCTATGTAAAAAAGAGACAAAGGATCAAGTGACATGTGCCAACTTTTTGTACAGTAAGAGCCCCTAGCGTCCCGCCTAGCACATGAGCAATCACAGTTTGTTTAAAATATTTGTTAATCTTAATTATAATTTAAAATAAAGGTATCGTAGAGCCATGGTGTCTTGTGCTCTAAGTAATTGTGATGTTACAAAAAGAAATTAATCCAAGTAATCACACTTTTCACACGTAAATAAAATATTGCCACACATTTCTCTAAAACTAAATTTCGCTACATTTATTCGTTTATCGACGAAGAAAACAGTATGAAACATAGTTTATTAATTTCCTTTGCCATAATATAGTCATATTTTATGAATGTAAGTCATATTTTACGTATCTCATATAAAATGTATGCATTCGTTTTCGGATCACCTGTTTATTGACATTGTTGTTCTTTGACATTCTATTTCTATGGTTATGGCATTATTTTGTGGAGAAACAGCACAGATGCCCCAAAGATATTTCTTAAATCACGTATGCTGATTACATCCTGATAAAGAATTGTTTTATATAAGTCACGTAAATGCTGATGGCATCCTGACTTCCTGATCAATAATTTTGTTTTTTCTAAGGCACGTAAATGCTGATTTCATCTTGATAGCGACCTTCAATTTTGACAATGCACTGACGCACAGCGTGTTAACGTGTTGCATGATTTTTGTAACATAATTTAGTGTTCAATAAGACTTCGGTGATACCACTCACCTCTCAGTAGTTTTATTTGACTTCTTATCTGCACTCATTTTGCATTGACATTTTACATTATGTAAAGGATATTTTTCTTCTACATTTAGTTGACGATTTGCATCTTAGATATTTAAAGTTTTCATTGACATTTGCATCTTACATTAGTAGTTTATAATTTAATGACATTTGCATTAACATGGTTTGCTTACAAATCTTACATAGTTTGGTCCTTCGAGCCGGACCAAACTGTGGACAAACTACGGACCTATCTTCGCACAATTGTTCTTGCGATGAGATATGTATACGAATCCTTGCAAATATAGATGTGACAGAAAGTTGTAGACCTCACTTTAAAAATCATAAAATTTTGACCTTAGCCTCACTATTATTAGAAATCTGTAAATTCGTCAGAAATAACATTCACTTATTCCCCCAAGTAAAAGACTGCTACACCGGAACAATGAATCTAAGACATAGAACCGCTTAGCCTTACCTCAATCTAATATAAAACTCCATAGTTCGGGAGCACATGTTAACGCCATAAAAATCTATAATAAACTTCCCCCAATAATAAAATTAAAGATGAAAATAATATAAATTCATTCATAAGAAAACTGAAAGAGTATTTGTTAGAAAACAGTTTTTTTACTATGCAGGAGTTTTTCGAGTTTTGTAAATGATTATTTCCAAAATAAATTATTATACCGTTATATTGTATATATATTATTGTTGTTATTATTATTGTTTATTATATATGTTATGTTATATTTATTATAATTATATTTAAAAATGTTAAAATTAATTAAGCAAGTTCTTAATTTAATTAAAAAAATTGTAGTGCCCTAACGGGGTTCATGATGATACTTTTAATTAATATTACCATTAGTAAAACTCATGAGACAATAAAGATATTTGTATTGTATTTGACCATACAACATTGTATCGTACCTACCTACTTTTCGCTCGCACTTCGCACATCATTTCACCAAACCTATATTGCTCTCTCACTCATACTTATTGTGGCAAGCGCAATTAACAGAAATATCCAGTCCCATTCTTTATCTACACGGGTTGGTACCTACCTGCCTACTTTTATTAAAAACTGTATTGCCTGATTTTTTTTTAAACAAACAACAAGCCTGTCTCTAATCCTACTAAGCTGTGAAATAAAAAAAGATCAACTAATTTAACTTAAAAATTGAAAAGATTCATTACCATTCTACCAACTCACTTCGCAGTTTTAAAGCGATTTATCACATAGAATCGCTGGGTCTAGGGAGCCCTAAAACACTGATCGTAATTGCCAGCGTCCATTACTGGAATAGTGCCAGCGGAAGGCTTAAATGGGCTCATACTTCTACCACAATAATATGCTCTTTACCGTAATAAAGTCTTAAACGTACAATAGTAATTTGTTGAAATGTGTTGCTATTTAAATTGTTTCATGAAACATGAAAAAGCTGACATGATGTAGAATAGGAATTTGACATACCCTCAAACTTTTCCATTTCACTTCAGATAAACGCAGTCTTTAACCTTTTTAGGGTTCCGTACCAAAATGGTAAAAAAGGAACCCTTATGGTGTGACTCAGTCTGTCTGTCTGTCACAGCTGGATATCTCGAGAACTACTAATGGTATCAACTTGAATTTGGAATAGTTTAAGATGACATTTACCCAGCTATTTTGCAAATGAGAAAGAAATAAAAAAATAAATATCTTTTTTACAACAGGGCCTGAAAAGGGGTCTTAAAAATTTGAAGTAGAGCTACTAGGGCATGTGGGGTATCATATAAAAGAGCGCCGTTTGCACGTTTTCAATTAATTTTTCTTTTTTTTCTAGACCTAATAGTTATCGACTTATGATGAAAAATGTAAAAAAAATACCGTTCCCTGACTCCCGACTTATCTCCGAACTGACTTATTTCCGAAGTTTGCAAAGAGAAAAATCTGAAATAATTCTATGTGATAGCAATTTATATAAAGATAACAGGAAAAATAAAACAATGTCTCAATATAGCACACTTTTTTAGAAATTATCAAATTTCTAAAAATCTTAACATTAGTTCCATTATCGATCAAGAGATGGCGCTGACCTAAAACTGCAATACAAATTTTATTATTCTACTCTGCAGTGTGGTTTGATGGTGCAATTATGATGGTACGGAACCCTCGGTGCGCGAGTCCGACTCGCTCTTGACCGGTTTTTTTATACTTACAACGTGTTACAAAAATACCCCTAATGCCGAATATGGTAGATAGAGACCATCAAACTGAACAACTTTTACTATGGGACCAACTTTGATATCGAGAAAAAAAACCGGCCAAGTGCGTGTCAGGCCACGCGCCATAGGGTTCCGTAGTTACCTTATACCATACCATATTTAATACCACCTATAATTTTTCGTCTGTAAAAATAACTTTGTTTTTCACAGTATTGGTATGAATGACAAAGTTATATTTGCGGTTTTGGAAAATGTGCTATATCTCAAAAACTAATTACTATATCTCGTTCAAACTAATTTTGGTTGAAAGTGTTTATTAAGATATACAGCATATACTTTTTTTAGATTTTTCACTCTCTTATTTCAAAAGTTAAAGGGGGGGGGGACACACATTTTACCACTTTGGCGGTGAATATCTTTCAAACGGTTGAGTTTGAGAAAAAGTTGTCTTAAAAACCTTAATGTCATTTTAAAGGCCTATCTATAGACACCCAACACGTGTTGGTTTGAAGAAAAAAAAATTTTTCAGTTGCAGTTCCATGTATGGGGAGCCCCCCCTTTATCTTTCATTTTTCTTATTTTTGTATTAAATTCGTTAAGCGGTTAACAGAATACATCTGCCTACCAAGTTTCAACTGTGTAGTCTTAATACTTTCGGAATAAAGTGGCTGTGACATACGGACAGACAGACAGACAGACAGACAGACATGACGAATCTATAAGGGTTCCGTTTTTTGCCATTTAGGCTACGGAACCCTAAAAACCAGCTGTTTCATATATTTTGATATTTTCGTTATTAATTTTTGTATGAAACAGCTGTTTTTTTCGCGATTTCAGAGTTGGTCCCAAAGTTATGAATGACACGTACCTAACGAAAAATCAAAATTGAAGTCAGAAAACCTAAAATCTACTTTATCACAAGAACAAAAAACTATCAACATTTGTTAAACCGCGTCCGACATTGCAATAGCTGCCGGGTGCCAAAGTGCCAAGTACCCTTAGTTGGGTGTTAATGTTAACACGCTAGTTTCATGAACATTTATTTGGCTCTGGTTTAGAGTTTTAAACGGTTTCACGGCTCATCTATCTTGGCAACACTTGAGGGTTTCAAAGTACGTGTTAAAATACTTTTTTAACTACTATTTTCTTTATACAACGTGACAGGTTGCCTTTTTATTTGGTGATTTTTATTCATATTTACCAATTCTATCTGTTAAGATGGTCCATGAAAACATGGTATGCGGAAGTCATATTTTTTTTATAGAAAACGTAAAGTTGCCACAAAAAAACATACGATAAGCTAAAGAGATTTTCTAGTTGCTACAAGTATTAAGATGCGTATAAACCTCACAGATGATTGTAAAAAAATATGAATATCATTAAAAGTGCTTGCGTAGGGTCATATTTTTGGCGTAAATAATAGCGAAATTGTATTGCATTCTACATCAAAATACACTTTAACGTACTGTGAGTGTGAAGTAGCCCCAATAACTTATTTCAAGAAAGGTAATTGTGCTAAAAATAATGATGAAAAAACAACGAAAAACATCGAAAAAGTGCATAAGTGAGGTTATTTTCCATACTCTTTACACGTAAAGAAAAAGACATAGACAAAAGACATAGACCGCATAAACGAACCTTAATCAAGTTTAATTTCAAACTATTTAGTGAAATTTTGGGATTTTATTATCATTATTTATTTAACTACTTGAATTTTCTCAAAGGAATACTAAAGGTGACCTAGGTACCCACTAATCCAGTAAGAAGTGCCCAGAGCGTGCTTTTCAACTTTCATCCTCTTTCGTTTGATCATTAGCAAATATTGCTGACTCGCTTTTGACGGCACGGCGCGGGGCCACTCCACTCAACTGTCGAGGATTTGACCCTCGATAACGAAATTGAAGTAACTAGCAGGAGTTTGTTTAAAGAACTAACTTTAGGTACATAAATAATCAAGATAAGTAGTAGTTTTCCTATTGTTTATGGGATTGTCCAAAATTATTAATTAATTATAATACAACGTGTTATAAAAAAAAAACCCTAAAACGGAATTATGGTAGACCATCAAATTAAAAAACTTTTACTATAGGACCAACTCTGAAATTTCGAAAAAAAAACCAGCTTTTTCATACAAAAAATAATAACGAAAATATCAAAATGTATGAAACAGCTGATTTTTTTTCGTGATTTTAGAGTTGGTCCCATAGTAAGTTGTTCAGTTTGATGGTCCCTGCTTTAGGGGTTGTTTAATTTTATTTTATTTTGTAACACGTTACGAAATATAAGTATGTACCACAGTTTTACAATCAATAAAACTGACTCTACACACTACAGAACTAGTGATATAGTCAAAAGATTTCAGATTTCCAATTTCAAATCAATGAAAATGCAGAATTATTAAAAAAATGTTTAAAAAAACAAAAAACCGGCCTCAAAAAATCTACCTCTAAAAAGCAAGATATAATAAAAACACGTCTATTGAATTTGGGTGGGGCTGGAGTACAAATTCCTTTTTTTATTCTAAAAGCCACACCCGACTTCAATAGACGTGTTTTTATTATTACGAATATTATTTCTTGCTTTTTAGAGGTAGATTTTTTGAAGTCGGTTTTTTGTTTTTATATCAATTTTTTATTTTTTTTATTTTTAGTGTAGGTACCTTTTGTATTAGGTAGTGTAGGTATATTATTTAGGTAGAAAAATCGGCTCAGCCAAACGTGAGTTAATCGCGGAGAAACATACATACATGCGGGTTAAACTGGGAACCTCCTTTTTAAGTCGGTTAAAGAACTACACTTAAGATATCCTTTTTCCAAAAAAATAATTATTATCTTATTCAGTTCATAAACAAAAAAGTTATACGACTGATCATTGAGACAGTTCACACAAAATCATACTATTTTCGTGCTCTTTTCAAGATTACTTGAAAAGTACTGAAAGATTACAGGAAAAATAAAACGATGTCTCAATATAACACACTTTTTTAGAAATTTAAAAAAACAAAAATTATTTTCAAGTTTCACTACCAGTTAACAGATGGCGCTGTCCTAAGAATGCTAACCTAAGAAAAAAAATTGATCTACATCGGTCAAGAGATGGCGCAACCACTACAATAATAAATTGGTGGCTGGTTCTAATATAATCCGTACGAATAAACGAAGAATAAGTTCCTACTTAGTAATATAAACAGTTTGCAATGTGGAGTGGCTGAAACGTTTTTCAGTCACCATAAGCAGCTGTGGTTAAGATTTGTAAATTAACTGTCCACCTGTTCGACCTTCCAGCTGTCTGCCATTTATCCTACTTTTCTGAAGACCGTACTAAAGTAACATATTCAAATATATTTATGATTGTACGCAACCCTCGGTGCGCGAGTCCGACTCGCTCTTGACCGGTTTTTTATTACTGACCTAGGTCAAGATTCAAAGTCCTCTATAGTAAGTAGGTAGGTAGGTAGGTTGCAAGCAGTACCTACGTAACTTTCTTTTCACATCAAGCGAATATCGCTGACGATGACATAGTACCTACTTGAAAGATACTCTCTAAACTCGAGGCCGCCTCGGGATCGAGAGCGTTAAAATTTACGAAGAGACAGAGCTATTTTTAAACGGTAAAGTACTGCTGATGCCCGATACTTTAGTATGCCAAGTGGTTTTTTGTTATGCATATTATAATCTCGTTAAGGATTTTGAAGGGTTATTCCATTCCATTTCCATTAAATTGTAACTTGATTGTTTGTTTAAGTAACGAATTCATAACAGACTGCTTGGTTGTGGATTTTTTAAATCTTATAACTTAAGTTTTTGAAAAGGTAAGTTGGCCGATTCTCTTCAGAATTGACACAATTGTTTTTTTGTACCTACACGGTTCTATTTTATTTCTTTCTTAACATTTGACTTTGTTATTCTACCAATATACGTCGCGTTTATTAAAATAGTTTGGAAACTTACTCAATACTTGTTACCTTATTCAAAGAAAAGCAGTGATTTTTAGGGTTCGGTACCCAAAGGGTAAAAACGGGACCCTATTACTGAGACTCCGCTGTCCATCTGTCTGTCTGTCTGTCTGTCACCAGGCTGTATCTCATGAACCGTGATAGCTAGACAGTTGAAATTTTCACAGATGATGTATTTCTTTTGCCGCTATAACAACAAATACTAAAAATAGAATAAAATAAATATTTAAGGGGGGCTCCCATACAACAAACGTGTTTTTTTGCCGTTTTTTGGTACGGAACCCGTCGTGCGCGAGTCCGACTCGCACTTGGCCGGTTTTTTTTGTGTATCCGTGACAGTATTTTATTTTAGAAATTATCACCTTATGCATCTTTACTTTGAAAATTATTTTTGTAAAGGAAATAAGTGTATTCATTAATTTAATATATAGATTTACTTGGAAACTGTGATACTAAAATCTTTAAATTAATTTGTCTTCTTCATCTCGTGTTGAAAAAAATATTAAAAATAATAAAGATCTATATACGCTAACTTGTGTTTCTTGTCTTCAAATTTTAACTGATAGCTCAAGAACCTATTGATACTTTATTAACCTTCTTTAAGTATTAAAATATACTCACGAAAGAGATATATTGTGCGAATGTAGAAGAAACGATTGCGCAAGGGCGTCCCAGAAAAACCTACGCGGACCAATTAGAGGTTATTATAAAAAAGGCTGGTGTACGCAGTGCCAAAAACCGCAGGGCATGTATGAAAAGACTGATGGATGTGAATGAAGCGAAAAAAGTGTGCAAGGATCGTAGCAGGTGGCGATCCATAGTCTCTGCCTACCCCCATGGGAAACAGGCGTGAGTATATGTATGTATGTATGTAATATACTAAATAAACACCAAGCTTTGACACTTTGTAGGTACTGACCTTTTTATAACCCATAACGAACTCCGCCGCACTCTGACTGTCATTAAATTTTATTACCTCCAACGTAATATGTTTCCTGTCAAATTTTCTTCAATCCTCGTACTACCTGAACAAGTTGGGTGAACTAACGTGCCGGCTTCGTGTTATGAATAATTCAGGTTTCCGGTGTATTGGGCTAATGGTCCGAGGAGCATTTCATTAGTACTACTTAACTTAGATGCGAATTAGGCTTACAACTTTTTGTATTGCATTTTTGCATGCAAGCTTTATATGTATTTTTTGATTTTTTTGCGAAAGGTCTGCATATCAGTGGTTTTTTTCAGGGGTTACATTTTGTTTACGATATAAATATTTAAATAGTAGATAATTGTTACAACACAAATTTCTCAACACGTGAAAGCTCAGACTCGATAACTCCTGATAGTTAAAAAAATATATTTTAAAATGTTTGCGATAAAAACAACATTATAATTCAGTTTTTTTAATTTTTATGAAAGAATATCTTACATTAAAATAAAATTAATTAATTATTATCCATATAATGATCTTCAGCGGTAAAACATAGTAATAAAGCTTTACCCACGGACTGTTAATTTATACATGTTGTATATTACTTAGAAATTGCTACTTTTTTTAATAGAATTAGAACCTGCCATGCTATGATTGCGCCAGTGGCATCATACTATAAAATATGCACTATCACGGAATAAGGTAACTCCACTTATTACCGGCGTATCGGCAAATGTCTTGAAAATTAAAAAAAAAACGGGTTGCACACCGGGAATGCCGGCAGAAGTGAAAACTTGAATAATTACGTTGTGCATATTTGATATTATGCAATGGTTAGTGAATAATTTTGCACGAATCGCTTTAATTATCAGTAAGTATAAAAGTACTATCATTTATGAGGTAGAATACAATATTTATTTATTGCGCTATCGTTTATAAACATGACAATTAATATTACAATAAAAAGTTTATTTCTCAGAAAAATCAACCCGCCGAACGCCAAAATGATCATTGGATCGCTATTTAAACTTTATTGGGCAAATATTAACAGCTCTCATGTTTACTTTAAATTCTAAGCGTTTCTATCTTTAGATTACTTATTAACTTGTGAGTAAGTCAACATTAAAATCTTTTGTTCAACTAGGTTCAAGAGCAAAATGTCAAAGAAGTTTTCGCCCCTACGTTAGCTTTTACCCTAGAACTCGTGTATCAAAGAAGGTACCTACAACCAACATTGTAGAGAACAATGAAAAAAAATCTAATAAAGCCACAAGGTCAGAAACATGTATCGAAAAATATCGGAGTGCGTGTTCGGTGCCCTTTCGGCGTAGCGGCTGTCTGCTTCAGCCGAAAGTGGCATAAAGCTACCGAAATTACTGTCGCAAATGGACGTGCAAAATCAGCGGCGCGGCCGCTCGCGTGCACTTCGATCGTGGCAAAGCAAGGCGCGGAGGAAACGTCAGTATCGTCAGAAAAATCGAATTTCCATGCCGGCAGTCGAGGCCCAGGCGGCGCGGCGCTCACACCGCGCGCGCGCCTCTCGCGCCCTCACCTAACGCCGCGCGCCCAAACTCTTCCAAAGTTCCAAATTCAAACGCACCCGAAAAAAGTTCAAAGTGCTCAAGTGACGAGTTCAGTGTCTTTTGTTTTCTGTGGGTCAATTTTCGATTAAGGATTCGGCACCGATTCCGATAGTGAGACACCGCGTCCGACAAATTTCGTGTTCATACCTTTATTCATAAAAGGTGACGTCACTGTGGGCGACTTTTTAAACCACTCCAATTTACCTATATCCTGGCTAGTATGTCATAGTTGCATTGCCCTGTGGCCGCTCAGTGGAATCGTTTCTGCCGTGACCATCCACAATTACCGCCCAACCAATATTGATTACTAAACGTTATTGCATTCTTTGTAATTCATGTAAACACCTACTGACGTTATGCCTTAATTTGTTAACCTTTAATTTAAATGTAATCTTTTGTTCGTTGACATTGAAGTTTGTTATCGATAAACCAGAATAAACTTGTGCAATTGTTATGAATGTATTTAAAATCGTATAATTACGTTTGTATTTCTTAAGCTCCTAGTAAAACATAGTTAACAAGGTAGGTTGTATCCAATATTGTCACTGGATATGTAGATTTCTTCCTAAGTTATCAGAAAAAGTTATTTAAGTTTTTCATTTATTTGTCAAAATAAAAATGTACATCTTTTTAAATAAGTAATTAACTAATTCTACAAAATAATTTTAGATATCAAATAAATTGATAATTATATCTATTGTGTAAGAAGATCCTAGGTTTTGTTTAAACTGAGCACGTTAAGCTTTAACCTTATAATTAAAACATTTTTTTAGAACAATACTTTAGATAAAAAAATTATTCTTATTACGTACAAAGTACAAATAAACTCACTTGATGTCACAATTAAAATAAGTCCCTACGTGATATTTGATTTTTTTTTATTAAATCAGTGAAATACATAACATTCACAAAATCTAATTACCCTAAGTATCCCATATTTTATTTAGTTCATAATAGAAATAAATCAAAAGATGTCTATTTTCTCTTATTGCCGGGCCACATTATTCTAATAGCGAAGATGTATTACATACAAACAGGCAGTATATTCTCGAAGCAATAAAACCTTTCGACGTTTGTATCAGGAGATAATATAATATATCGCCTCTTTCATGCCATCCTAGTATTTCCCTAAGGCTTTTATCAAGACGGGAACAATGAATTTCTTACGATTTTTGGTCAGTTTCTGCTACATAAAAAAAGAATTAAGGTCTATGGTTTTCGTATTATCGGCAAATAATATGTAGAGAAGTCAAGAGAGCTCCGAATTAAACCGCTGTTTGTGCACCCACACAAATAGACGTTACGTATAGGATATCTGGGGCCAAACTGGGCTTTAGTCAGTTCAATAGTGTAGTTTTCATTAAATATTAACAGCTATTAATTGCCCTCCTTTTGCTCAAATTAAATATGAATTTGCACCACGAACACTTATTTATTAACGCTACTTTAGTAGTTTAATTAAAAATTTAAGTTTCAATAGTTAATCAAGTGTTGCTCTTTTGCTTCAAGTCAATATGTTTTAAGTGACATGAAATTTATCAAAGTATATTTATGAACTAGTCGTCTGCAGCCTGTCAAGATACCTATGTGGTTTATGTGCAAAAAATTATGTCAACTACCTGCTCAATGTCAATACGAATATGTTAGTAACTATAATCATAGAAAACTTTTGGGAGAGCCCTAGTGATGAAGTGATTTTAGTGATTCGTGATTGTAGAAGTTATAAAATGTGTTCCCGTGTTTGGATTACAGACCTTATAGCTTATAGCTTATAGCACTGAGTAAGTACTTAGGTATAATAATTTTACTAATATTATAAATGCGAAAGTCCGTTTGTTTGTTTGTTACGACTTCACATCTGAACTACTGAACCGATCATCATGAAATTTTGCATACACGTTGTCAGGGGTACAGAGAAGGACATAGGCTACCTTTTATCTCGAAAAAAAGTATTGTTCCTGAGGGATAGTATAAAAACCTTCCACGCAGACGAAGTCGTGGGCGGCCGCTAGTTAGTTAATAAACCTTATCACCAACTCAATGACCAGCTTTCCTTATAGAAAGTATTATATTATCTGTGTTTATAGGAAAAACTATGTCATAACTCAATCACCTTCACATCACTGTCCAAAGTTATTTCTGGTCACCCATCTTCTGCGAGGTCATTAAAATAGTTGCTTAACATCAATATCGTTGGCCGAACACAGTAGTCACTGTGGTTTGGAGCCTCAGTATATCATACATACATACATTTTTATCAAAGAAAGCATATTTGATAGTTATTTCGTATGTCCCCGAAACTAACAAAGGCGTCCATTGAGAACTAATAGATACATTATCACCTTATTGAAATTATTTACCTATTGATTTGTGACTGGTTAAAAAAGTAACAGTTAACGTTAAGGCTAAAAGGAATGGTTAGCCTTCGAAAGTATTTGGCGCACTGCTTTAAAAATCAACATACATATTGTTTCACATTTAACTACCATTTATGAAGCGTTCATCACCCATCACGTTTGTTAAGCAACGCTCAGTCCGATCAGGTGGCGGATGGGGTGACCGTCAAAGTGTCATTTTAACTGAGCGCTTCCGTGCCTTGGAGGGCACAACTGTCGGTCCCGGCTGTTGTCATCTGATAACAGTCGTTAAGCCAAGTTGGAGGCCTTCCAGGCGGCTTGATAAACTCTAACACCAGAGGTGGCCAATAATCCTTATTAGATAAGAAAGAAAGACTACCATTTATTTAAAATACACATAAACCATCAAAGTACCTCCCCTTCGCTTTTCATCGCTAGTTAATCCAATGCAAAATTGACCCAGATTTAAAGTAGTAGCTAGTCTTAAACTTTTTATGACGCGATAGTTCCGCATCGATTTCACAGTTGCTATTAAAATATAATAGTGGTCGTATAATTTAATTACAGTTTTCAGACTTCGATATGAAGATTCATATAATAGATAAATCAATATACTGACAAGGATCTGAAATTACTTTAACTTTATAGGCACTGGACACGCACACTAGATGTACTCATAGTTATTCACCGCACTCACTAATGTGTCTGGTAGGAAGTGTCAAATATAAACAAATATTACATTTCAGCGGGCAATAATCACCTATATTTTAGAAAAAAAACATTTAATTACATTTTAATAACATATAAAATGCAGCAATGGTGTAAATTATTGAGGTAATTGAGGGTAGGGACTCAAACACTTGAAATATCGGAATAACGGAACAAAAAAGCTTTTTTTTAATAAAAGAAAAACCTCCTTCAAAAACCTGAAAATAAAAAAGAACTAAAAAGCAAGAAAATATATTAAAATACGCATATTAATCTAATAAAAAACCTCTATTGAAGTCAGGTGGGGATTTTATATTAAAAATAAGTTGTCCTCCATCCAGCCCCACCCGACTTCAATAGACGTTTTTTATTAAAATGATATGCGTATTGGTAATTTTAATATTATTTCTTGTTTTTTAGCGCGTTAACAAAAACAAAAACAGCTTCAAAATCAATATTTTGAAGCTGTTTTTGTTTTTAGGTTTTTGAAGGAAGTTTTTCTTTATAAAAAAGGTTTTTTATTTTCAACTTTATTGTGGTAAGTATTTAAGCGTGTAATATTTTTTAACTTATATATTTTCAAAATGCTTATAACTCAATTTCCAAATTAGCGCTATTTGATTTTAAGGAGTTGTTGTGCTTTTGTAATCCAAGTCTATTCCAGAACGTCGCAGACCATTAGTTCGGTTTGTTTTGGATTGTCATTAACCTACCAATATCTCAATCCCTATCACATCCTATTTGACTTTGAGGAGTTCCCTTGGATATCTTTGAAGTCCAAGTTCCAATGTCAATAAAATCAAAAGGACTACACTTAAGGTATCCCTTTTCCAACAAAAAAAACCGGCCAAGTGCGTGTCGGGCCACGTGCTATAGGGTTCCGTAGTTATCTTATACCATACCATATTTAATATCACCTATCATTTTTCGTCTGCAGAAATAACTTTGTTTTTCACAGTGTTGGTATGAATGACAAAGTTATATTTGCGGTTTTGGAAAATGTGCTATATCTCAAAAACTAATTACTATATCTCGTTCAAACCAATTTTGGTTGAAAGTGTTTATTAAGATCTACAGCATATATTTTTTTTAGATTTTTCACTCTCTTATTTCAAAAGTTAAAGGGGGGGGGGGGGACACACATTTTACCACTTTGGCGGTGAATATCTTTCAAACGGTTGACTTTGAGAAAAAGTTGTCTTAGGAACCTCAATGTCATTTTTAAAGACCTATCTATAGACACCCAACACGTGTTGGTTTGAAGAAAAATTTTTTTTCAGTTTCAGTTCCATGTATGGGGAGCCCCCCCTTAATCTTTTATTTTTCTTATTTTTGTATTAAATTCGTTAAGCGGTTAACAGAATACATCTACCTACCAAGTTTCAACTGTGTAGTCTTAATACTTTCGGAATAAAGTGGCTGTGACATACGGACAGACAGACAGACAGACATGACGAATCTATAAGGGTTCCGTTTTTAGCCATTTAGGCTACGCAACCCTAAAAAGATCTAATTCGGTTCATAAATTAACAGTCGTCAAGGTAGTTAATGCAAACTCATAGTATTTTCAAGATTACTTGAAAACTACTAAACCGATTAAAAAAAAATAGGACAATTTCGCAAGAAAACTCATTCAAACAAATAAAGGATCATCAAAATCGGTCCATAAATGTTGAACATACGCGCGAATAACGGTAAAAAATATACAAACGAAATAAGAACCACCTCCTTTTTTGAAGTCTGTTAAAAATGTACTAAAAAGAATGAACTATATTCATAATAAAGAATAATAACGTTCAGTCTAATAATTTATATAAATTTTACTAACACACTAGCTTTAATATTTTACTAACATATTTGTATGGATTTATAATCTGAAATAAATTGATAATAATAATAATAATAATAAATAACTATATTTATAACCACAATTTTGGAATGGGGCCTTGCTGTTTTCAATGTCATTTCATTCATTTTCAGCATTTTAACACTTTTTGAGCATAAAGTCCATAGTTGATAACATCCAAAGTTCTTTTACTTTGACAAAGTTGATTTCAATTAAATAACCTTACCTATTCATTCCCTTTTTTACATTTCTTTTGTTCCATTCAAAGTAAGTAAAACTGTAAACATTAAAGCCAGTTTCATAGGGTCCAATTGACAGATAATTTAATGGAATCCTTATTTAAAATATTAAAATGGCGAAAGTCAGTTTGTTAGTTTGTTTGTTACGCCTTCACGTCTACTACTACGTCTACTACTGAACCGATCATCATGAAATTTCGCATACACGTTGTCAGGGGTCGAACAGAAAAGGACATAGGGTACCTTTCATCCAGAAAAAAATTACAGTTTCCGAGGGGTAGAAAAAACTTATTAATATATACCACAAGATAGTGCTAATCAGAACCTGTGAAGCAGGCCCTAAATCTAGTAGTCCACTTTCTATACTATTTGCCAAAACATTTATGCTTTTGCAAATTCCTCTGTTAATAGAGTTCAAACTTCTTTGACTCGCAGAGTAATAGAGTCATTAATGTCAGAGCGACCTCTATACAAGTTGATGAGCGAGCTTAATTTACATAAATTGGGGTTGAATTTTTTACTCAATCAGAAACTAAGGGACTTGATTTTCTACCGTGACCTGTTCCGTGTCTAGTGACTGATTAAATAGTTGCCTTTTCCTTGATAAAGCAGACTTTTTTAAACTAGTATTCGCCTGCGACTTCGTCCAACATTCGGATAGTCAAACAATCGCTAGGGAACCTTTGACTGACATAATCCAGTATATAAACTATCTGTGTGCCAAATTTCATCCAAATCCGTTTTTCGGTTTTTGCGTGATTAAGTAACAAACATCCAAACATTTAAATGAAGGAGTCTAATCGTAAGAGGTCGCATTATGCTTAAATACATTCTGTGTACTAAGTATCGGGAATTTGTCAATAAAACAAAAAATACAAATTATTCATCTAAATTTATTTTATCGCCTTCAAAGTAGGCCCCATCGCTTGCAATACAACATCTCCACCGCTTCACCCAGTCTTCCATACATTTTTCATAGGCTATTTGCGGTATGGCCTTTAACTCATTCAGCGAATTTTTTTTTTGCCTTCTATCGACTCAAAACGTTTTCCTCGAAGTGGTAATTTTAACTTGGGAAATAAAAAAAAGTCAGACGGAGCCATATCAGGTGAATACGGTGCTTGGTCGAGAACTTTTGTTGATTTTTTCGCTAAAAACTCTTTCACTATTAATGGCTGTGTGTGATGGTGCATTATCATTTTCCATTGTAAAAATCGCCGAGGACTCAAAACTATCACCAACAAAAAGTGTAGTTTAAAACAAATTAAATGACAGATCCCGCTCAAATTTTGCGCGCTTAATCAATACAGTGCTACCAACATGCAGTAAAAAAATTAGAACGACCTCTTTTACGCGGGTCTTTTTATTGACATATTCCCGATACTTTTTACACAGAGTAGTATATATTTTACTAATAAGTATCTAAAATCTCTCCACTTTAATATAATTTCTACAAATCAACTAATAAAAATAATTTCATTCTCTTATCAGTTTCGCCTTTATGTGGTAAACTAAGGAAAACAACTGTTTGTTTTGCTGGAATCATAAGAAAAAAAAAAATTTAATTGTGTGGTGGCCACACAATCAAATAGCTAAAGATGCCATTTCCAGAAGATTTTTATACACACGAGGTATCTTTGAATCCTTGGTTCTGCCACCAGGGGTTATTCGAGCTGTGGTATGATGGCTATTCAGGGAAAGAATGGAGGAGGTCCAGATCGCTATAAATACCCAACTGATCTGGTCAGCATTCTAAGAGACCATCATCAGATCACAGCTCGGTCAATCCTTGGCGGAGAACCAAGACTTAAAAGTTACCTTGTTTGTATAGAAGTCGACTGGCGTCTTTGATAGTGTGGCCACCACTTTAAGTATATAAAAAGATACAACACGTGCTAACATAATTTATTGCAGTGGTTGAGAATTCAGGGTGAAGTGCGCTTCTATCTTGTCGTTACTTAACATCTGGTGAAATGAAGGCTATTAGTACATACCCATTGTAGATTAAAAAAAACCCGGCCAAGTATCTTTCAAACGGTTGACTTTAAGAAAAAAAAGTTTTAGGAACCTCAATGTCATTTTTAAAGACATACCTATCTATAAACAGCCCGCATGTATAGGTTTGATGAAAACATTTTTTTTTTTCAGTTTTAGTTTCATGCATGGGAGACCCCCTACTTACAAAGTTTCAAGTGTGAAATCTTAATGGTTTCGGAATAAAGTGGCTGTGACATACGGACGGACAGACAGACAGACATGACAAATCAAAAGGGTTCCGTTGTTTAAAATTTTAATTTTTACAAAACTAAAACATTTGTTTGTTCGGGCTTAACATACGACATTTATTTTTATCAAGCCTGCTCCCCAAGGATGTCTTAACACAATATGATAACTATAGCATTTTTTTTCGATTCTTACTGTCAAAAATCGCTATATCATATCGTGTTTCGGTGGTCATGCTAGGGAGGCAGACTCATTATTATAAACATACATAAGAAATATATAAGTAACGTATAATTATTACCACATTAGTTATTTGGCTGTCGAACCAGAGACAATGCTCATAAAAAACTAATGATTTTAATAACTCATGAAGTCATGAGGATATTCAGTAATATCTAAGCTACAAATCATATTGACATCCATAACTAATACAGTCAACGGCACGCTAAGCTACTACTACCATAACATCTGAAACTTCAATCAATTTTAAACTTAAAGGAGAATAAGAATAACGTTCAAAATTAATTGGAGATTTTTGTCAGATTTGTATTGTATGTTGTGCTGCTGACTGTATCCATTTAAATAACACACTTTTCATACACTGCAGATTGACAATATACGATTAGTTTACATTTGGTAACTAATAATAAAAAAAGTCTAAAAGACGCAACCGATACTTTAATAGAAAGGTGTACATTTTGAAAGCGCGATTGCTTTCAGTGTTGATTCTATAATAATATTCTCATACAATTTTAAAAATCCATAAGGTTTATGTTCTTTGAACAAAGCATAATATCATATAAAATAAAACCGGTCAAGAGCGAGTCGGACTCGCGCACCGAGGGTTCCGTACAATCATAAATATATTTGGATATTTTACTTTAGTACAGTCTTTAAAAAAGTAGGATAAACGGCAGACAGGTGGAAGGGCGAACAGGCGGACAGTTAATTTACAAATCTTAACCACAGCTGCTTATGGTGACTGAAAAACGTTTCAGCCACTCCACATTGCAAACCACAGAACAAAGAAAAAACTGTTTATATTACTAATTAGGAACTTATTCTTCGTTTATTCGTACGGCAAATAGTAGGTAATTATATTAGAACCAGCCACCAATTTATTATTGTGGTATTAGGTTGCGCCATCTCTTGACCGATAGTGGAACAATTTTTTTCTTAGGTTAGCATTCTTAAGTCAACGCCATCTGTTGACTGGTAGTGAAACTAAAGAACTTTTGTTTGTTTTTTGAGTTTCTAAAAAAGTGTGTTATATTGAGACATCGTTTTATTTTTTCTGTAATCTGTACACAAACTACTATCACATAGAATTCTTTCAGATTTTTCTCTTTGCAAACTTCGGAGATAAGGGGGGGAACGGTATTTTTTTTACATTTTTCATCATAAGTCGAAAACTATGCGGCCTAAGAAAAAAGAAAAAAATGTTTTAAAATGTGCAAACAGCGCTCTTCCATATGATACCCCACATGCCCTAGTCACCTCACTTCAAATTTTTAAGATCCCTTTTCAGTCCCTGTTGTAAAAAAAATACTATTTTTTTATTTTTTTCTTATTTGCAAAATAGTTGGGCAAATGTCATCTTAAACTGTTCCAAATTTCAAGTTGATAGCATTAGTAGTTCTCGAGATATCCAGCTGTGACAGACAGACAGACAGACTGAGTCACACCATAAGGGTTCCTTTTTTACCATTTTGGTACGAAACCCTAAAAAGTCTAAAATAAGCAACCGATACTTTAATAGAAAGGTGTACATTTTGAAAGCGCGATTGCTTTCAGTGTTGATTCTATAATAATATTCTCATACAATTTTAAAAATCCATAAGGTTTATGTTATTTGAACAAAGCATAATGTCGTATTAGAAAGCGGATCGCTATTGAATAAACTAGGTAGGAAAGTTATAGCGTTGCGAAATAAGGTCTCATTTTCAATATTCTCTCTTCATTTCATTCAAATCGGAGAAGATGTTATAAAATTGAAAGACCTAGTGAAAACTATCGTGTGATATAAGACAATAACGATTGTCTTTTGCGTGTTTGAGAAAGAAATAAGGAAGGTCGTATCGTATTCTTGTGCAGACAACTTCTTTACAAGGTTCTTGAGGGAATTGAAATACTTAACTAATTTGGGTTAAAGTGATTAGTGAATGTATAAACGAATAAATAATTCAGTAAAATATATTTCGCTGTGAATCAAACTAGCAGCTATATTTAGTTATGTATAACGTACACACCTTAATTACGTATCCACTACAGAAAACTACAATACGTGTAAATAACCTAACTAATAACTATTATCCACTGCCACAGAACAATTCACTACAAATAAACTACACTACCTTTCTTCAAGCTTGCCAGGCGAATTTTTGATAAATTGATGGATAAATTTGAAATTGTATTTTATAGAAAGTGTACTATGGCTACGTTGCTTTAATTAAAAAAAATATACATATTACAACGTGGATTTGAATTATAGATATTACGATCGTTACGAGATAAAAATGCATTTTCAAATCCTATGAACTCAGTATAAAATTATTTACAAACAAACTACCTTAGATAGTACAATTCAGAATGTAATAACAAGACGTTTGTACAAAAATCACTATTATGTTTTCACAGAAAAGCAAGATCGCGTGCTTGGCCATTTCGAGAGCAAATCGGTTTGATTAGAAATACACGGTTGCCATTTGTAAAAAGTAGGAAACTCGAGAAAATTATAGTAAAGACAAACAATTTCGAAGCACGGAATTCTATTTTCTAAGTCAGACAATGCCTTTCGCTATTGCTTAGTTTTGTATTGAGGTTTATACTTTTCCTAGAAAATTCGAACTTATGAAGCACTTAATAATTAAACTTCAATTTATCGTTACACTGTGGTTACAATCGTTTTTCAACGAAAACTTGAAAGTAGCGACTGCCGTCAAGATAGTGTTTAATTGTCAATACTCTACAAAATCAGTAATTACATTTCTTCATGTTTAATTGAAGGTGTTTGTAGTCTGATGCTACAGGATTTTATTTTTGTGATTTGAGATTGTTTTTCTTTTCAACGGTTATTGTCATTGTTTATGGTATTATTCATAAATGTTCTAATCCACTTCTGTAAAAACGTCTATATAAGACTTTGTATTTTACATAAATAATAGGTCTTCTAGTAGGCATATTAAGAGTTAACGCTTACTACACTCAATAGCGACTGTAGTTAATATGTACATGAAAACTTTTAGTTTAGTTAGTTTAGAGCAGAGTTGCCCAAACGGTCGATCGCCAAAGGCTTTAAAGTCGATCGCCAAGGATAACTTTGCACCTAATGTAGTTTTACTGACGCAATCTTTTGCTTGTTAAATATTTGTTGAGTTAAACGGTCAAAATGTCGATCACTTAGTCATAAATTATTGCTAGGTCGACCTTCTTAAGAAAAAGTATGGGCACCCCTGGTTTAAAGTGTATAGTAGTTACCGCCAGGAGCGTAGTGCCAAATTGCATACTTTGCTTACTACAGTCGCTATTGAGTAACTATGCAAACTCATAATACAGGCACAGGTAAAGTAGTTGGCCAGTGACATAATAAATTCTAGTTTTTTTGGCTAAACCTCTTGTCAGTCGAAAGGTCAGTCGTCTAGTGGTTCGCTGGATGGTCCTATGACGTCACGTCGGCGTTTAACCTATTTCTGCGACCACGCACCCTCGCCCATCTCTAATCGGTGGGCTTTGTGATTTCAATGAGTTTTATTAATAGTAACGATACAGTGGAATCTACTAAATCTACAAAACAAAACAAAATAGACTACCTACTACAACGGAATCGAAACAATAGATTTAAAAAGATACAAAATATTAAAAACTTTTTATTAGAAGGAATAAAGTGTAATGTAAACTAATCGTGGACGCGGAAAAGTATTTAATTTTAACGAAACTTTAAATAAACACATCCCAATTCCGGTTGAAATCACTTGGCGTATAAGACTTATTATAAAAAAATGTAGCTATTCGCCAACTTATGTAAGAGTCGCAGTAATAGTACATTACTGCCGCGGTCACTAATGACTGCGTTGCTGGCAGCGATGATGATGGCCGAAAGCGGAGCTTAGCGCAGGTCCAGGCCGTCACAGCGCGGTCAGCATTGCAGCCCTTGATGGACAAGCTAGAATAAAGGCCGAGACCGGAGGTCGAGGCCTTTATAGCGCGGACAGCAAGGGCTGCAATGATGACCAAGCTTTCAAGCAAGAAGTAGATAAGAGGTATTGAATGAAAGGTCAAAAAACGGTCAAGTGCGAGTTTTTTATATTTTTCCATACTAATTTTATATAAAAGTACAAAAACATCATCTAGGTACAACAATACAACACCCGCGCAGATATAGAATGGGATTCAAAATGGCGGCTCACCGCACTTACCATAACGAGTGTGACTGAGAGCCATTTCTAATCCCATTCTTTATCTGCGCGGGTTGTACAGTGTATTTTTCATCTAACTATGTTTGAAAGAAAACTCGACAATAATGGATTCTCAAAGGAAATTGCTGGTGGCTAAAACACGACAATAATGAAATCCCATACAACTTTGTTGCGTCACCATCGGAGAACACCGGCAAGCTCGACTTTGTTCAAAGAAGGTTGTCAAAATAATGACCATATTACAAGCTTTTTTGAGTAAAGAAATATAACCATATTTTAAGTCATATTTTGACGTTGCCAGTAACCGCCATTTTTTTTAGTTGACGTATAATCATGAGGCAATAAATAAATTTTCACAGAACAGGTGAGGGAAAAGTCCCTTACTTGTACTGTGAAAATTTCCTGATGACCTAAAATTGACCTAAAAATTCTGTAGTACGATAGTACTACTATAATACTAAGTATGATAATACCCTTCCTGATCACACTTCCTAAAAAGCAAATAGACTAAGAGGGCAAAATGACCAACAGCATACTATTTTGTATGGAACCCTCAGTGCACCAGTCAGCCTCGCAATTGTCCGGTTTTATCTATAATTACCACTTATTATATTTACTATAGGTTTGCTAATTTTCCATCTTTGTTGTATAAAATACGAGTTACATAGAAATATAACACTTACGTAATCTTTTATGTTGGTCGTAAATGCCAAAAGTCATTAAGCAGCCTTGGTTTCTATAATACCTAAATATTTTTCAAGCTATTTTCTAATTTTACGTGGGTGGGCAAGTTGCATTTTTATGAGCCTTAAGTTTTTAATTATAAGACATACTTACTACTCTATTTTAAAACAAGGTTTTTTCAGAAAAAAGAACAAGATCTCTTTCTAAGGATTCAATACTAAATCTGAGAATTACTGTCAGTGCAAAATAAACAATTCTTTAAATATAAGATAGTGCCAAGTTTAAACCTGTTACGATACAGAAGATGGGTCAGTAATTTTGATCTCCAAATCAAAATTACTCAGCCAACTTTTACAATTTCCATATGATGAGCAGCTGCTACCATCGATACTTTTTTAACTTCCATTTCACCAATAATGTATATAACTATAGTACGTGTCGGACTCGCGCACGAAGGGTTCCGTACCAAAAAATGGCAAAAAAATCACTGGGATATGGGAGCCCTCCTTAAATATTTATTTTATTCTGTTTTTAGTATTTGTTGCTATAGCGGCAACAGAAATACATCATCTGTGAAAATTTCAACTGTCTAGCTATCACGGTTCATGAGATACAGCCTGGTGACAGACAGACAGACAGCGGAGTCTTAGTAATAGGGTCCCGTTTTTACCCTTTGGGTACGGAACCCTAAAAACTAGTGAAATATTTTCCTGTACAGTTATTATCTTTATCGTTTACTACTACAAAATAGTACACAATATTAATCTTTACTCCGAAAACTTGAACGAATCGTCTCGTAGCATGTTTCATTACCTGCTACGAGTTTCGACTACGAGCTACGAATTGCTCCGAGAAATTATTTCTATACCTACTTGATAAGTATATCAAGCGTTCCTTTGTTTCGAAAATTTTCTTTTTTCCGTAATTATCTTACTTACATCATCGACTTTTTCGTATCAAGTTTTTGTTAATTATAGTTTCCACGTAGGTAAAGACTTTCCTTAGTTTCGTCAATTATACTTAATTGCTGTGTAAACATCGAATAACATGGTAGTGACGCGATAGCGCAATTTTGTCAAATATTTTGATGAATGTATGTATTAATGAACTGAATTTAGGGAATAAAGATGACTGTTTAAGAAGTACAAATTTCATTTAGATTGTATTTGAAAAAAAATTTCACAAGATTTTCACAGCAATTTCTTCCATAATCCATGTAGATAATTTCTAGCACCTGGACTTAATTTGTAGTACACAAACTCTTGGTTCTTAGTAGTACGACGTTTCGTGGCGTCACGATATTTGTGGTTATCGTTTGATCTAAACGTTCTTTGAACCTTTATAACCCTTGGTTGTTATGTTCGAGCAAGTTCCTTCATTTTCTATATTCGGTAAATTGTAATTCAAGCAAGGTATAGTCAAAACAGAATTAGCTATTTCCATACCGAATCGGTGTCTCAAATAAATAATTGAATTGTGTAGCAGTGAGTAATTTCTATCAAGTTTATTTCAAATATAAGATATCTTAGAAACAATAGAAAATTTTGATTCTAAGTACATTTTAATGGGTAATCCAAACTTTTTGACAAGGTTGCGGTAACTCATATTGAGAAAGAAATAGAAGACCTTAACAAATACTATAAAATATATTAGATTAAGTACCTAGGCTTTGAACTTATATATTGTAATGATTAATGAATGTGATTGTTAATTCAATTGCTTAGCAATGGTGCCAGTATTTTGAATAATTAAATAAGATTTATATTAAACATAGAAATATGTTTAGATTGAATATTTACCTATTATGTTTTAAAACTTTAAGCCTGCGCTGGTTCGTTTAAATAGATGAAAAGTTCAAAACTCTAGTAAGCGTTGTTCCTAACTTGCCTTCCATAGTTTGATCAACTACAAGTTTACACAATAGCTAGTGCTCCATAGGTGTTCCCGGAGGCGTCGTCGGATCCAAAGCGTTGGTCCACATTAATTTAGATTGTGGTAGGTCGGTACAGGCCCAAGGGCTATTCGTTGGCCTTTTACATGCAGTTGATTTGGCCGATCTGTCGATAAAATTGCTCTATTAGGCACTACGAAAAATCATATTCTGTAAGACTGTTTGTTCAGTAAAATAATTTGACAAATGATTGCATCGTCAACGTGTATATTTTGGTTAGAGTTTCTTTCTATTAGGACATAAATAATTTATTAAAAGTAATAATTATCTATAGTTCATGATATGAATGACTGTTATTAATTTGAAAAAGGTTTTCACCATTCACTGATAGTTTTTAAAAACCCTTCTGATTATACCAAGCATAAATTCTGTATTAGCACAATAAATATCACAGAACAAAGAAAATTTCTTTATGGCTGCATTAGTAGGTACTAATGCAGCCATAAAGAAATTTTCTTACTTAATAGGTATTCTAACTACTGAATATTCTAACCGAAACCATAAAGTCTGCATTACATAGATCTTATAAAATATTAAACCACATTAGTGCGTGCATTAATCAAAATTTACCGAGATCTATTAAGGAGCTCGTCGTTTTCCTAAATAATGTTTAGTTCTATTATACAGCTTATGTTTAGAACATTAATTTAGATTGTCATAGCTCTACTTTTCCCGCGAGGCAGAATTATGGCACGAATATATTAAGTCATTTTCCTGAATTCGGATGAGGTAAGATATCTATCTTATCCCATCTATCTTAGTAAGATATCGTAGCCTGCTGTTTAAACAAACCCGAATTGGATTATTATTTGTAAGAAGCATGAAGGCGGTTAAACTTAAATGTATGAAAGCAGGCGAATTCAACTTCGCTGATGTCCTCAGTCCGAATTTCATTTGCGTGATGTAAATGTGCTCTTACGATTGATCATACTATAAAAATTAACACATTAATTTTAAGATTTATTTTTAGTTAGGTTAGCTATTATTAGCTGAAGGTATTGTAATCGTATAAAGGCCTGATCAAAGTCGAAGTTGAGATTCTCATCCTAAAACTTTAGTACTTAGGTACCTACAAAATTATTCATATTAATATGTTAAAGACCTCATTAATTATACATAATAATTACTTTGTAAACACATCATTCTGTTTGGCAGTCGGGCAAAAAAAACATAACATGACACCTTTTGCAGATATCATATTTTATGGCTTGATTTCTTTTCCGACGAAAACTTAAAAGTACATTGATGAAAACGTATTCGTTAAGATTGGGAAAATTCATTAATCTTTTTATAAGACTCAGTATTTGGGCTCTTATCATATTATTTACTATTTCCGACTTAATTAGTTAAAAAAAACGCGAATATTTAAATTAAGCAGCCTATATTTGATTACTGTAATTACATTTTATTTATTCATTCAGAAATAAAAAGATCACTGTACATCGCTCCGTACCGTACTTTTGTATGGAGTGTTCATCCCACGAGCGGAGCGTTCTAATTACTTAGTTTTAATTACTTCCACTAGAGTATTAATATTTTGTTTTGGTGCAATTCAGAAGCTATTTATACTATTTTTACGGCAATGTTATCGTTATTTTTATAAACTTAATGTAAATTTATTTCGCCCGAATTGCATAAAACGTAATTAAATTCTTACAAAGTAATAAGTTAAAATTCGTGAAAAAAATCATTAAAAACAGTTTGCTAAATGTTTTTTGCGGTTTCGTGAAATTCATTGATTTATTGGATAACATACACACAAATTACATTTTAATTTGTTTGTATGTTATACAATTTAACACTTAACACTGACTTTATTCGTAGTCTAGTGTATGTTGTTGTCTGTATAACGGTCAATAATAATCATAATTAAAGTGATTGTTTTATTGTTTATATTATTTTGTTAACAATAGATTAAAATTGTATTTGGTTTTAAGTGAAGATTGTTATTTAATGTTTTTTAGAATATTAGGAATATTTTAAATATACAAATGTACGTACGTTATTTCTTACACTTCTTTACAATTGAGTTACTCTGCTTAAAAATTTATAGGTAGTTCATTTCCAACTTTGGCAAGGTCAAGGCATAGTAGAACCAAATAAGTAAGTCATCTTACTCATTATACGCACGAACGCGGTTTGTATGTGAGCGCGCCCGTACGTATGCGTCGTCGCACGCACACACTGACAAAATTTAAAGGTGATAAAGGTGCAACAGTCATGGCTGCGCCGCCGTACGTAATCCCGAGGATATATTTTACATTAACTTTAAATAATAAAGCATTTCGTACTTGTCGAAACGGACGAATTTTTTTTTAAATCAATTGTGTAATTTTGTTAAAAAATCATAAACTCCTACAGGAATAAGTACTTTTAATGCCTATTTGAGGAAAGTTTTCAATTTCCGAATTAAAAGATTTATTATTTTGATAAGTGTAGGTAAATGAAAAAGTAAGAAACAGTTAATAGTGTAAAAAATAAAATTTCATAATCATTTTATTTTATTTAAATAAACATTATTTAGTAAAGCCACGTTTTAATTAATCCTATTTCGACTGTAAGATTTCAAATCACATAACATGACGTAGGCAATGAAAACATTGTAGTCAGTTCCTGAAAACAATGAATTTAATGTAAACTGTAATTTGACAGATAGATGTGATACATTGCTACTTTTCTTTAGTAAGTTTTTATTGGTGTCAAAAAGAAAGTGCCAATGTATTTAACATTAACTTCATTATTTTAGTCGATAGACCCGCTGGTTTACGTACTAAAAAAAATAAAAAAAAACTTTGTATTATAGTTCCCTAATGCTTACCCTACAAGGAAAAAAATATTTTTTGCATAGAGATTGACTATGCATTTTTTGACGATTGAATAAACTAGCGATGTGACAGCCCTTCGTGTTTAAGCTGTATCGCTCGCTCGAGGCTCGAGTTGGCCTACTTATTTGGTTCTACTATGGTCAAGGTCATGAAATAAGGGCTCTGTCGTGAAAGCCTCAACCTTCAACGCTTGAAAGCGTAACAGATAATCATAATTAAAATTGTCAACGAGTGTTACGAAATATGCGAATGTTTTGCGTGAAAAAATTCTGGTGATTCAAAGTTTTGTAGAAAATTAAATATGAAATGAAAACCTTTCATTGTATAATTATGAAGATTGTGTAAAACTTAGGATTTGCTTATCATGTGGCAATAAATATATTTGAGGCATTCGTTTATTTGCCATTTTTGATAGAATAGAATAGAATCATTTATTTGCGAATATTGAGTATACAAGTTGTTCCATAAGTACAAAAATAATACTATTTTGTCAGTTCTACAGTATTTGCCTTATTAATGTAGGCATGCAAATATTTTGTAAAAAAAAGAACAGGAAAAAAAAGGCTGATTATAGATAATTTAAAGCACAGCAAAGATATACTTACAGCTAAATAAATTAGAACTTCCAGAAACGCTTACAGTGAATAGTGTTGTGCGTAAAATAGCAGTTAATTATAACGTTATAACGTTTAGGTGTGCGCCAGTTGAACGGATGCGGTGGAGCGGTGAGGCGGCGCCGCGCGCCATCGGCTGGGCGGTGAGAGCGCGTCGTCGCTAAACGATGGGCCGCGCTAGGTGAGCGGGGCGCGGCCGCGGTGCATGTACGCGGCGGCGGGCGGCGCGTCGCTTGCGGGCCGTAAGGTAAGCTAATTTGTATGTGTAATAACTTAATTTTGTATATGTTTATATTAAGATTATTAATATAATTGAAAAGTATTAGAAAAAATCGACTCACTCGTAGCAGCATTGTGAATGCATAAAATCTAAAAAGTTTAAAAATTATATGGCTATTGCATCTTAATTGATTGTCTGACATCTGTAAAGGTGTTGCTTTCGAATGTCGAAGTTAATTCACTTCACATTGATGAGATGGCGCTGGCCTACAGCGGAAACGTGAAAAGTATTAGAAAATTTCGCCAATCCTGCTAGCGACCCGGTAGCATAATTAGTTAGTGCATTGGGCCGGAATCCTAAAGGTGGAGGTTCGAGTCCCATCTGAGCAGTAGCTCAGACGGGCAAGCGCCCGTAGCAACGGCTGAGTCGATTTTTTCTAATATTTTTCAATTATATTACTAATCTTAATATAAAAATAGCATTGTGAATTCATAAAAACTAAAAGTTTAAAAATTTGTAAATGTTACCGGCAATGTGTATAATCCGGCATTGTAGACAATGCCTAGGCATTGTATACAATGCCTGTTGGTCCACCGGCAATGTGTAAAATAAGTATATTTCTGTTGTCTGTTATAAAAAATAACGTAACCTATACGCGGGACCTACAGGAGTAAAGCAGGTTAGATTCCAAACTTAACGATCCCCCATCGAGCCCCCCGAGCCCTTCTCGAACCCCCGAACCCGCCCCAGAGCTTTTGCGTCTGCCCTCTAACCAACTAAGATCAAAATCTTTTTATTTTACACATTGCAAAAATGACGCTGCGCACGCTTATTCCACGACCACTATCAAAACAAAGGACTTTTACTTTAAAAATCATTTTTATAACTTTAAAATTATCAAATTCTGTGTATTAGGGTGTAAAAATGTTTTACAAATTTCCGAAAAATCTGGATATTAAAAAATTGATAATTTTTTTAAGAATAAAAACGTCTTAATTTGGCTTTGAATTCCGGCACTTGCATTGTAGAATAGTCTTTTATATTCATTTTCGGTCAATGTGTCTTTTTCGGTAAAAAAAATCCACAAAATAAATACCTATTATCCCATACATTTTGTTCTGAACGTCTACTGTCTTAGGAACAAGCGTACGCAGCAACATCTATGATTAGCTTTGCTTTGCCATACCACAAACTAAGCAAATTATCTTTTGTACGCAGGCGCGCCAGCACGGCCGCCAGCCCGCGCCGCCGAGCCCGCACCCGCACAGCCCCCCCCACCCCGCGCCGACCGGCGTCCGCGCATACTCCTGCCAGCACTGGGAGTCCCGCCTCGCCGCGCCGCCGCGCCCCCTCTCCGCCCTCGTCTCCGAGCCACACTCGCCATGCGACCTCATCGAGGTATACTGCCTGGTTGACGTTGTATAAGTGTCGTTTTATAGTTTAAGCATGTTATGTAAAGCTCGGTGACAATGGCATGACTCGTTTGTAGTAAAAACGGATTTCCCTTTCAGTTATTCAATCGGGCTAGGTATGTAATCATTGTCATCGAGCGATTCTGTAAATTTTATCATATTTTGTTGTATGTATTTTTGAGTATTGGATGTCTTATAACTAAGTATAAGTAAGTATGTAGTTAAGATGTTTCTGTAATGAGCCGTTAGGTTAAGCATGTTTGTAAATGGGGCAATGCAACTATGTCGTAGGCAGTTTTTGACGTCATCTTTTATATATTTTCGTAAAATTACTATTTTTTGCTCGCCGTTGAGTGGTGTTGTTTTTTCAAGGTTGTGGCGCTTAAAGAAAGTTAAGCAATAATATGTGCTATTCGGAAGTGTTATTTAATAAAGTGACAAAAGTGGGCCGGCCATGAAACAGCGATACTTGTCTGAAAGCAGCGTCAGATGGCAGGTGTCAAAGAACCAAAGACTGCGACTTGATGTGCGGAACGAGACATGAGTGATAAAGTTAAAATAATTGCAATAAAAACATTGTTCAATTAAACTAATTACTAAATTAACTCTAAACGCCAAATTGCGCTTGCTTCCATTACTTATTCTTTCTCACAATACATATCGTAATTATAAGGTAACGACCACTATAAAATAATTTAAATGTTCAACTAGCTATAAAATTAATAATTAGTTTCGCGCCTTTCTTGTGCCTATCTCGATCAAATTCTAAATCTTTATTCGAGGTAATGAAAATTAATACAACTGTGATGGGACATTAGCACGTTTTTTACTTTCGGTGTGTAAATATATACTTACATTAATTTAAAAAAGTAGATGAAAACAAAAATAAATTACTAGTTACGGTTATATGGAAGGCAAATAGTAGAGTAGCCGCGCTAGTCGTAGTATTAAAACTTCTCTTAAAAATACCAAAATAACGTTACGTTTAAAAAATAACGCGTTAAAAGTGAAAAAGCGCGTAGTGACGTGAACGCGCTACAGCCGTTGGCTGACTTTTCCACCCGCGTTCTTCCACGGCCACAAAACTGGCAAGTATGCAGGCAGCTCTTATGCTAAGAGCTAAATCGCGGGAGAGAAGAAAACAGCGTCTCAAGAGAGGGATCAAGCAGGAGCTGCCCAGCAATGTCGCCACCAGGTCGATCGCACCGTTCCCGAGATATCCTCCTGCTTCATGGGTACGTCGTAACTGTGTGTCTTGTTCTATCATATTTTTAGTACAGGTCTATCAAGACAAGAACTAGTACTTGAGTACAAGTGGTAGAATTATTACTGAAAAAAATACGATTGTACTGATTTGTAGATATCAACAATCTTCCAATGAGGATCAGTAGCGATTTTTGTTTATTAGCTTATCAGAAAGCTTATGCCACTACATGATTAACTGTGAAGAAATTTTTACGATATCTCTTAAACCTGAGAAGATATACGAGCTAAAACGTGCTAAAACACAGTTATTTTGGGGTGTCCTTATGACGTCATCGAGACGTACGCGAACCTTATGCCGTTCGTGATAAAGCACATATTGCATCGAGCTTGGCATTTCCTTCAAAACCCTCATAACTCAACCATTTCTAAACGGATTTCAAAAATCTTTCACTAATAATAAGTGTCATAGCTATGAATATGTTTTTATATTATACCAATAAAACTATAGGATTCAAATCTGTTACTGATCCTCATTAGGATAAAAAATATAAAGTTCATACCATTTATCTTGTTCTGTGGTTCATACTTACCTCATCCAAGTAAAAAAGTACATGTACGAGCATTTTCTAAATTTATTCCAAAATGTTACAAGTAGGTAGGTATGGTTTTAAAAAGCTTTGGCAAAGGCCTTTGTTTTATCGAGTTCTTGCATCTGTCTGTCGTATGTTGTATGTTACTAAAACATTTTACAAAACACCATGTGATGTGGCTTTTCCGGTGCTTGCATAAGGTACATTTAATACTTATTTTAATTGTAGATAAATCTGCATGGTTGGCGATTTGCTATAAATGTATATTTGTAAATGTATAATTACAATAAAAAGTACCTACCACTTATTTATTTCGGAAACTTCCTCAACAAAAAACACAATGATTGTACAATAAATATTGGAGTTCCTAATTACTACAAATTATCAAATTATCACCAAACAAGTGACAATCGATATTGGCTTTTACTACAGAATAATTATAATATAATAGTACTATCTTTTACGTTATTTTGTTATGAATATTAGGTACATACCTAGGTATTTTATTTTTTCTCGAACATAAATCTCTTTACAAAACGAACTTCATAACTTCAAGTCGTGTTGTGCAGTGGCAAATCAAAGCAAACTTTGCAATGCAACTTGACAGCACAACCTTGAATTATATCTAAGTGAATAGAGCTTACACAGATGACAGAGATGCATTGTCATTTTATGAAAATTGAAATTAGAACTTTTAGTGTTTATAGTCTAGTCGATTTGTTGGAGTATCGTACTACAACAAATCAACTATAAATACTAAAAGTTCTCATTTATGATTGTATGACCGAAAGTGGCGCCCTCAGAGGTTTTTATTTAATAAGTTATTAATAGAAAAAGAGTTTAATAATGTTTATCGTGGAGATTTTAGGGCCCATGGTCTAGTATTTTTAGAAGGTATCACTACATGCCTTCGTAGTCATTCGTAGAAGTAGATAGCAAATATGTCAAAAACGGCCACTTTTAGCAGTTTTTCTATCTACTTCTAGCAGTGACTACAAGGGAATGTAACGATACCGTCTAAAAATACTAGACTGTGCGCCCTAAAATCTCCACGATAAACATTATTAAAATTGTGTATTAGAATTATAATATTAAATAAAATTCACCACGGCGCCACTTTCGCTCTGGGTACCACCTTAATTATGAATAATAATAAATTGCCGATTTTTTCTCACACAGAGACTCTTCTAGCTTCTATGATGTTGAAGATGCTTCGGTTACTTGTTATTATTTCGAATTATGATCATAACGGCCCACTATCAGCAATACAAATATTTTCGTAAGTTTTCCTGAACGTTCCAAAAAAATCTCTTAAAAGTGACTCATTTTTTCGTAAGCAGAAATGACCACTTAAGTCGTTGTAACTTAGCCGATACTCATTTCTTAGGGTTCCGTACCCAAAGGGTAAAAACGGGACCCTATTACTAAGACTCCGCTGTCCGTCTGTCTGTCTGTCTGTCACCAGGCTGTATCTCATGAACTGCGATAGCTAAAAAGTTGAAATTTTCACAGATGATGTATTTCTGTTGTCGCTATAACAATACTAAAATAGAATAAAATTAATATTTAATGGACGCTCCCATACAACAAACGTGATTTTTTTTGCCGTTTTTGGCTCTATATTAATAACGACAACAGGTAGACAGTTGAAATTTTCACAGATGATGTATTTTTATTGCCGCTATATCAACAAGTACTAAAAACAGAATAAAATTAATATTTAAGGGGGGCTCCCATACAACATACGTATTTTTTTTTGCCGTTTTTTGGTCGAATCTAGATCCCCAGAGTTCTATCGCAAAGGCATAAATGAACTTCCGATTGGATGGCAACAATGTAAAGATCATGAGGGTGAAATTTTAACTAAATAAATATGTTACATTGTAGAAGAAAACTAGTTTTTATTTTTCAGTACAAATTGGCAATTTCATACTTTAACCCCTAATATTATTGATGTGTTTTCTTATGAAATGATGCTATTTTTTTGAAATTGATATTTTTATCCAGATATGTCTTACAATTAAAGCAGTTGTTTTTCGTTTATTACCTTGTTTCTTTTAAACTCAAATAAAAGTAATATTTTCATAAACGTTTCCCATTTTTCTAAAGCATTATGTATCATTACAGTATGTAGGTACCTACACTTAATTATTCGAAATTTAAGATGAGAATCTTCAAAGGGTTTCCTTGAATTTAAGTGGAATGTTATCGTATTCTTGCATCAGCCATTTTTCTTTTGTGTACAAACAGCAAATTGTTTTCTGCCACCCGTTGACATTTTGAGATATGACCAAAAAACATGAATTTTTAACAAGGATTGCTTTTTGTTGCGGGGACGTTGAAATAGATAAAATGGTAATTTAAAATATGAATAGCCTAATCGGACAGCGGTAGGTACGTACATATTAAGGATGTATTCGTTAGCAGGGTTATAATTATATAACTAGTTTATAATATTGCTTTATTAAGGAAATAGATAAAAATTTAATTTAATGGTTAAGTTGATGGCTGTTTCCACTTTCCACCTTTAGGTTATAATCACACGTGCCATAGCCATAAAGGAAATAATCACTACGTCATAGCCACATTATAACTACAATAATTAGCCCACACTGATAGCGTGGAAAGGTGCTAATTTCTATGAAAATAAAGGGTAGTATTTAATCGGGTAACATAAATTCCCATTTTGGGTATCAAAAATACTGAAAGCGTACTGAAATACTAAGTGGGCGACGGACTAAGGATGAGTACAAATATTGAAAATAATTGTAATTTAAAATACGAATTGAGTCCAGTTATTCAGAACGGGCAGTACTTTAATTATTAAGCGACCAAATTTCTATTTGGGCGACAACCTTAGGGCATACAAAACATTTAAAATTTGCAATAAATTTTATTAAAAAGTCGACTATTAACATAATCGAGACAAAAAAAGAAGCTCTTATTGCGTTTGCTTAAATCTATCCCTACTACAACCCTACTAATATTATAAATGTGAAAGTTTGTGGGTATGGATGTTTGGATGTTTGTTCCTCAATCACGCAAAAACTACTGAACGGATCTGGTTGGAATTTGGCACACATATAGTAAATAACCTAGATTAAAACATAGAATACTTTTTATCCCGATATTACTACGAGAACGGGAATCACGCTGGTGAAACCGCGGGCGGCCGCTAGTAGTTATCTATTTGGTATAATAGTGCCCACTCAGTATTTTTGTAACTCATTTGGAATTTTCACTCTTAACTTAAATTATTTCTCTCTGACATGTAGTTGCTCGTTTTACGTATTTTTTGTAATCCACAGTTTGTCGTCCGTTAGGTTATTTTGGCGCAAACAAAATAAACTGCTGCCAGGTTTAGTATTTAAGTATCCCATTAACCAGTCGGCTTTATTATTTCCAGTCACCCAATTAAAAATATCCCGAAAATAAAGACAGCAAGATTGTGGTACTATTTCATAATAATTTATCATAGTTAACGGCGATGGAGAGAGAGGTCAGGGTCAGTACCAGTTTTGACTGGAGGCGCAGAATCAAATTGTTTTTCAATAAAATAGCCGAGCCGCGTTATTACGAGTATATGTCATTGTAATACCTACCAATTCTTTTTAGTAAAAATGTTCTTGTTGAATACTTATTCGGAAGCTCAAACAGTCAAAAGTAGTGAACACGTAAACAATTCGTAAAATGGATTGACATTTCCTGACCAAAATTAGTGACTTAATGTGCCCTGGGACTAGCACGTCCGCATGCAAGCCAACAAAAAAAGTCATAGGTACATACTCGAACACATTCTCGTTAATTAGAATTTTATGAGTCAACTTATGAGTAATAGTAATATTTTATATCGTTAGTTTACAAAATAAATAGGTAAATGATAAGTAATACTTAGTTTTAGTAATAAAAAATATGACATTATTTTACATGTGTGCACAAACATTGAATTTTAAAATGCATGTGTAAGTGAAACTTCCTTAATTTCTATCATCTACCTAAATTTCAAACAGATTACTTGAAACCTGATGAAGCTTTTTTTTTCATATTTTATGTAGCATCTAGACAGAACATAATAACAATCACAATCCATAGCCCCTAGTCTTGTTCATTTCATTCAACCAAGTCGCTTTGGTTTTTCATTTCACTGAGTAATTTGTATGAATACTGATAGCAGAAAATTCTGAACACATTTTTGCAGTTATGAAAACGAATTACACGCGTGTAGCACCCAGTATTTCAAATTGTTACTAAATAGAAAGTTCAGGATAACAATAGGAATAAATTTGAATGTAAGAATAGAGATCATGACAAAATTCTGTCGCCAAATAATCTCATGGAAAACTTGAATTCGTAAAACTGAAATTAAGTAGAAAGTAAAAGCTCATATTCAACGTTTTATGGTTGAACTGTGATTACATTGTACAGCGGAGGACAATGTTAAGATCATTATCTTTGAACATTGCTTAACGCAATATAACCTAAACTATCATTATAGTTTAAGTTATATTGCGTTAAGCAATGTTCCTACTGACTCATAGGTTAAAAAAAACCTCAAAAACATAAAATTATCATGTTCAAGCTTATACCGTTAAAATATTTAGAGACTTTGGTAATGGCACCGAATATAAAAGTAAAACTAGTGGCTCTGTAGAGATGTATATTTAGTTCGCGTTTGTGACTTTTTGAATACTTTCGAAATGGCTGAAATATGAATTTCCCCATGTCACCGCCATTTAAAAAAAAATGAAAATTAAATTGGCAAAAAATATAATATATAATTGACCGAGCGAGCGTGATGCGTCTCTACTTCACTTTGGGCAAAAATGCTTTCGTATGTCTGCCAGTTTGTTCTCCTCTACAGGTTTCATACCTCAATTGATTCTCATGAAGTTTTGTGACCAGGTTCGATAATTATATTTTATGTCGAGCCAGTTTTTCGAAATTTTTCGAAAAATATATTACATTCCAGCTATTTCAAAAATTCACAGATCTCGTGCCTTTCACGACCTTCTGGTACATTGAAAATGAATTTAATTAATTACCTAAAACAAAATTTATTCGTAAACATTTTTTATTATTATTAAATATACCTATGTAAATACTATAACTAAAACATCTTAGAGATTCAACAAAAAAATACGTAATAAAAAATTCTAATCAAAATCAAATGCAGTCTCGCGCTGACTTCATCATCATTTGAATATGTGCGATAACAAACTATGTTTATCTAGGCATCATCTTCACATTCTCATTAAGAGACCGTTGTAAAAATTCATTTGGAATCGTAGCGTACTAAGAAAAACATGAGACATGCCCGATTGAGTAATTTTAAATCTCGAAATTGAAATAACAGCAACCCACGAATATACAGCAACATCTTTAACATTAACAAAGGTACCTATTTATTTCCTTCTTTACACGTTTTAAGTGTAATTTATCTTAAAAATTCTAACCAATTAGTGCAAATGCTTTTCTGTATCTACTCCTAAGTATGGAGGCTCAAACTACAAACTCTCTTCTATTCAACTTTCGCTCAAGATTCGTTTATTCGTTTGCCTATACAAAAAAATGCCGGGTATCACGAAATCCCACGGTGCAGGCAATGGTCATGAAATATAGCCAAAACAATAGAAACAGATGCGCCGAAATAGTTTTTTTCGATGCTCACGTGCAACTGCAAGGCAAAGCCCGGCCTTTTGCATAAGTATAGAAACGCTTAATTAATACATGATATCTTGTTCTTCGTATGGGTAAATACTAATGGTGTTTATTTAACTTAGGGCTGATTTTTCAATCCTCAGATAACAGATATCAGTCAGTTAAATTATAATCCGAATAACATAAAAGTCATTCAAAAAATTTGACAAACAAACATATGACAATCATTTTCAATTCGGCGGCATAAAACATTATCAAACGAATAAAGCCCTATCTGGGCATTGAAAAATCAGCCCTTAGTTGTTTTACGTTAGATTTTACACCTAACCATTAAAAAGTCATAAATAAATAATTATTAAAAAATCACAAACAAAATTAATCTCATTTAATCTAGTTTTACTTGATTTAAGAATTTTACATAAGTATTAATAAATTAAAAATATATTTTTGTTTTGCTTTTAAAAACACTTTCATTAGGTACCTATCCAATTTTGTATAATTAGAAAATAACATTTTATTACATTTACAACTCAAAATATTACTTTAGACAAACATTTGTCTTTCAGACCATTAGCGTTGATACGACTAGGTACGTACGTACACTACTGCGCTCAGCGCTCACTCATACGCTCCGCGCAAACTTCACTTCATAAAGGTTAAGCTACAGAATTATCCTTTTATGTTATTTACCTCAAATATTTTTTTTTAAAGTAGACCAAAGTCATATCTCGAGGTGTTTTTAAAATCGACCCGATATCGCGTTTCGTTTACGAGATATGATTTTTTGCTCGCCGAAACCGGGCGAAAATCGATCGCATTTTTCACATTTTTGCGATTTTCAAAAAAAGATTTTGCGATTTAAAAAAAATATTTCAGCTTATAACCCTTGATTAGACGCGTCATTTGATATCTCAATCATTTACATAGCTCTAATATCTACGACACCAGGGTGCACTTTGGCTGAAAATCGGGCCTATACAGATGCCTCAAAAAAAACATTTTCAATGTTAAAAATGGTCGAAAATGTCACAAACACGAGGTCTACAGCTCACAGAGCCACTAATATTAAAAAGTTATGCTCTGTAGAGTTCTGAAATTGATGTGAAATGCTTATCCAGTGTTGTCGTCTCGCCAGTACATCGACATCATGGGTTGAAATTGCTTAACGTGCATAAAGCGTGCGATGCAATGCAGAGTTGTGTGGGCCCATTCAGCTATCTCGGGCTGCTATTATCGCTCCGTGCCACGCAAATGATCGCCACATTTTGCTAGTCTCATCGTCGTTTCATTTTATACTGGGAAGTTATTTAATAAAGGGTTTTCTGCTAACACTATACATGGTAACAAACTAATGGCTCCGTGAGCCGTAGACCTCGGTCAAATGGTATGTTGTTTCAAAACAAATACTCGTAATATACGCAGTCATAAGTTCTGTCACAACCTTATTATTCAAATATTGGCCAAAAATGTTTTGGCTGATTTTGAACTTATTTAACTTAACTTATGAGTCTTCTTAAAATAAAAATAAATGTAAAACAACATTTGCTTTGCACCGCTAACAAAAAAAGGTATGTGTTATTTTTGAATACTTTTCAAAACGACTGAAATATGTATTTTACATTTTGAAAAAAATAGAAAAATTTAATCTACCAAAAAATTCTACAGGGTGGATTTTTGAGATGGTACATTAAGGGCAGGTACCTTAACCGTTATAGTTACAGGAAAACGTTCCTAGGAGACCATCCATAACTTGTTAAGATATTCTGAACTGCATTCACAGATTTTGGAAAAAAAATACCGTTAGCAAAAAGAATGCTAAAATACCAAAAAAAAAGTTTTAATGCCAATCGATCCTATTTCGTGTGGGGATCAAAAGACTCTATGGGATCATTTAAGGTATGAGTACTAGAAACGACAGAAATCCCCAAAAACTTTTCCCATACATTTTGTACTGAAAAACGATAAATCAACTCGAAATATTTTTATAGGATCGATTGGCATAAAAAAAATTTTTTTGGTATTTTAGCATTTTTTTTGCTAACGGTAATTTTTTTCCAAAATCTGTGAATGCAGTTCAGAATATCTTAAAAAGTTATGGATGGTTTTCAAGGAACATTTTCCTGTAACTATAACGGTTAAGGTACCTGCCCTTAATGTACCGTCTCAAAAATCCACCCTGTATTAAAAATGAAAAATTATTTCCTGTGAGTAAACTACTGGGTATTTTTAATTGATATTTTAAAGGCAGATTGGGAGCGTTACTAGATATACTAAATTTAATTTATTGTCGCATTGTCCTCTCCACGTTGTAATTATCACACCTGCCCACAAAATTTCACGTAAATCGGTTGAGAAATGCGAACTGTAGAGGAAAACAAACGGACAGATATCCGCCGGACATACGAATTTTTTTTTTGCCCAAGCTGAAGAAGAGACGCTTCGCTCGCGCTTCGTGCTCGCTCGGCCAATAAATCACCAAAATCCTCGCAATAGAAGATTACTAACATCATAAACAACAACGTTCGTTCTACAACTTTTCCGAAAACAGACAACAAAACGACTCTCCATAGATATGTCCGAACAGCTGATCGAGTTAGGCACCTCTGTATGAAGACGACTTTTTTGTCTGTTTTCGGAAAAGTCGTATAACAAATGTTGTTGTTTATGATGTTAATAATCTACTCCGGCGAGGTTGTTGTGTTTTACAAAGTTAACCATGTATACTAGGTATAAGTATAAGTTGAATTGAAACGATGTCGTTCGTCATATCATAACGTTATTAACGAAAGCAATTTTTTTATATTATAAGGAATTTTGATTGTTGATATGAATAACGTTAATTAGTCGATTTAAGGTTGTCGCTTCTATTTTTTTATTAGAAGTTATTCAAAAGTGTAAGTTATGTAAAGTTATCACTATTTAGTTCAATCCACCCTTCGTCAGACGTCGAAGGTCGACAAATAGTAGGGTGTTGACAGACAAAGAGACGGACAAAATATTTTTACCTAGGTAGTAGGTACAGTCAGCAACGAAAGTCACTTAACACTTTAATACTTTATCATAGCAACTTTTTTGACAGATTTATCACATTTTGAAACATTTGACAAAAATTTACTACGACAAAGTACTTGTTAAGCGATTTTCGTTGTTGACCGTACCTATTCTTTTTTTTATACCGATGGACGAAAGTAAATGAGACACGGGTTTAAAGTTTAAACTTCCAACCTTCTCTATATCAAGTGCCATTTATGCAGGGAAACCACCAGACCACCTTATCTATCACCATCATCATTAGAAGGCGTCGCCTTTAAAGGGCTTACTACAAAAAATATATCGCGATATACGGACGATGTTCGTTGTTTGATTTACTAAATGAGTTATATTGATTTTATATTTAGAACACAGTAATATACAATGAACACAATAATAATATAAACAATAATAATAATAAACAATGTATGTTTAGTCAAGTTAGAAGAAGACAATATTTTGCAGCAGCTAATGACAAAGAATTTTATACGACAATGATAGTCAATGGTTGCAGCTAAAGAAAGATCTTGATAATATATTGCCTAACTAAGCCCTAATCGTCCTTGACTTAAGAGTCAAGAAGGGCTTAGGCTTAGGGTTCGCTGCGTTAAGCGGGACGCGCGCGGGTCGACATAGATTAGAGGTTACTCATTCACTGCAAGCATCTGTTCGTCAAAAAACCAGCAATCTCAAATAATATCGACCCGCGCGCGTCACAACGTACGAATATCGTCCAATAATCGCGTTTTTTAATGTAATTTTGACCCTCAGGATCGCGTGCATAAATAGTGCATGATGCGGTGTAGTAGTGTCGGCGCATTCCGCTATCGCACCAATCATATTATCACTTTGAACCCCACTAATGCTCATTGGGAGTGTCTCTGATTCTAAACTCAGTGTGAGATTTTTTTTTTATATAGATTTTTTTTCCCTGAAAAACTGAAATAAATGGTGTAAGGTGTTGCTAACATCAAGGTTAAAGTTTAACCCAACAGAAAATAAGAGCACTCACCTGCTTTTCAGATAACTCCGATAAATTAGAAATTGTTAAAAAAAGCTTGAATTAAGTAGGTACCTTTTGATTACCAGTATAAATTAGTGATTTTGTAAATATTTACTTCAAACTCAAAAGCTCCAGCTCCATGATTGATGGCGAAACGTTTTCCCAAAAAAAAAATCACATAAGTAAATCACTCTGGTTTTTCTATAAGTGAGTGATGTAGTCGATAGTAGCATATCATGTAACGATAAAACGTTGGTGTCAATGTGGTTAGATCAAAATGAGGCTTATTGCAAGCTGACAAGGTGTATTTCTAAATCTATTGACAAGTGTATGATATATTGAAAGGGTATCATCTATCTAAGATATATAAACAGGTGTGCTGAAGGAGTCGGTTCAGTTATCGTACGGAAGCTATTACCGCTCGGCTTCCACCGCGCAAATGTTCAACATACATATCTAGTGTAGCTTCAATTGTAGCAAATAACATAGTAGAACCAAATAAGTAGGCCAACTCGAGCCTCGAGCGAGCGATAATAGCCTAAACTCGTAGGGCTGTCACTAGTTTATTCAATCGTCAAAAATGCATAGTCAATCTATTTACAAAACAATTTTTTTCCTTGTAGGGTAAGCATCAGAAATCCATAATATTAAGTTTTTAATATTTTTTTGTAAGTAGACCAGCGGCAGCGGGTCGGTCGGCTAAAATAATGAAGTTAATATTAACTGTAATTTGACAGATGTATGTGATACATTGCCACTTTCGTTATGACACCAATAAAAACTTACTAAAGAAAGTAGCAATGTATCACATCCATCTGTCAAATTACACTTTACATTTACTTCATTGTTTTATGCCGATAGCCCTGCAGGAACTAACTACAATGTTTTCATTACCTACGTATGTTAAGTGATTTGAAAACTTACGGTCGAAATAGGATTAATTAAAATGTTGCTTTACTAAATCATGTACTTAGGTACCTTCTTATTTATTCAAATAAAATAAAATGATTATGTGAAATTTTATTTTTTACACTATTAACTATTTTTTACTTTTCATTTAACTACACTTATCAAAATAAAATTATAATCTTTAAATTCGGAAATTGAATATTAACATATGGCATACTGTAGGTGCACGTACAATACAAAGTACAAATTATTACGAGCGGCACCGCAGCGGCGCGGAGCGTGCGTGTGAGCGCGGGCGGCAGCCACGACTGGCGCACCTTTATCACCTTTAAATTTTGTCAGTGTGTGCGTGCGACGACGCATACGTACGAGCGCGCTCACATACAAACCGCGCTCGGTGCTATAATGAGTAAGATGACTTACTTATTTGGTTCTACTATGCAAATAATGTCTCTATAGCTTCAATTGTAGCAAATCATGTCTCTACATACCTCTGTATAAAGGAGGAACTGACTCACTGACGTAACCGTAAGTACAGCCTAACTATTGAGACTAGGAACTTGAAACTTTATACTAAGATTCCTTATACAATGCAGGCTACTAAGGCAATTAAGAGAGGGTTTAGAAAATTCCAATGGCATACGGATTTCCATACATTAATATACAATACACACTTTTGAGAGATTGTAAAGTAAAAACAAATGACTTTTAAAGATGGCTTACAGAGTAAAATGCATAACACAATGTGAAATTGTGAATTATCCATATAGCAGTACAAAATTAATTATAATTCATAAATTAGTTTCTTAAATATTTAGAAAATCATAAATATAATGGAATAACGAAATCTGAAACTACGATTGTTACAGAGCACTAACCGAATTTTTACATAAATAAATTAATGTACTATGATAAAAAGAAAATGCAATACAGAGTTTAATAATAATAATAAATAATAAAATGTTTGTTTATTTTCCCATCACAAATAAAGGACTTAAGTTGTAATTAGAAGCTATACATGGAAGGTTACTAAATTTGTGAGGGATTGGTGCCCGAAGTAGGTTTCAGAGAAGAAACCTGTGACACAGGTCGCCAGGTATCTATTCTGTGGCCAGGCCCACCCACAGACAGTTTTACCGTATGCATTATGTAAGTTTGAGATATATTAACAACATAGTTAAGTATTAGGTGGGTACTATGATCTCTACTTATCTGAAATCAATTTACTTCTAACTCTGAGGTGGAAACTCCATTTAAAAGTTTTTCTGTGTAAATTTTATTTTATGTGTAGCTATTATATTTATAACGAATGCAACAAAACAAAGCTTTTCCTAATTTTATTTTACAAAACGCTTGGTCATACTAATCAGCATAAACTTACATAATACCTTACAACGTAAATGCATGCACCTTATTAAGGGGCCTGTAAGAATGAATTTGTAATGATACGATTTTCCAAGGTTTTTTCCATTTTTGGGCGTGACATGGCAAAAGTTTTACTTAGTGACTTATTGACCCTGACCGAACGTCTGTTTTAGTGGAAATGATACTTACTGCTTGGATATGAATTAGGAATAACAGTTGGATATACTTAGCTTCCTTGCAAATACACGTAACGTCTCTATATCGTTTTTATACTGGTAAAAAAATTTATTTGGCTCTGACGCACCGTTTCTGAGATATTTACATTTTTGTATTTTTTTATTAAGTTAAATACTAAAGCTAGGTAGCACAGTAGGTAACCCTGCGATAAAATAATGAAATTACTTATGAGTAACTTACACATAGAAAAGAGGAAAGTGCGCCATATCGTACATGACAATCCACATAGACATAACTAAAAAAAAAAATGAGTTTTTCATATATTTGGACTCTCTGCAGCTCTGCACTCTAAATTAGCTTGTAAATCTTAATATACTAGTCACAAAGGCTTTATTTTTGAAATATACAAAGTAGAAAAATAAAGCTTTCTAACTTTCTAACGATATACCAACCATTTTGAAAAAAGAAATATATGTAGCTTACTTCAAGCAATGCGGGCGGGCGGGCGGTGCATCTTGCATATATTGTTTGCGGAAGTAAGCTACATATATTTCATTTTCAAAATGGTTTGGGACTTCCGCCAAGTGGCGCCTGATTCAATCAAATATACCAACCAGGCCATAAATACTTCACAGTCAGGAACTAGGTCTGATTTTTAAATCTTTGAAACGCTATATCTCGAAACTACGTTTTTTATAGATATGACTATGTTGATAAAGTTCTTTGTTTGTAGATTGATAATCATTTTTGTGATACGGGAACTAATTCGTCATTCCTGCTTTATCGTCACATCGATATGGAGAAAAACTACCAATAAAACCGCGCTAGTATCCGTTAAAAATTGTTTTATTTCATACCAAAGTTTAACTAAGAAACTTTGGTATGAAAAAAACAATTTTTATTTCATACCAAAGTTGGTAAAAAAGGTAGGGTGTTTCACTTGCCTCGGTGTTTCTCTTGTCCCACGTGACCTTAAATGAGTTGAGTTTTTACTTTTTTTATAACGCATTTTTCGTGTGTATGTATGTATTCTACAATAATTTAAGTACAATCAAAAGAGTTTTAATATAATTAAGTTGATATTTAGGTAAGCCATTGTAATTTTTTGGTCTAACAATCGTTCATAAAAAAAAAAATTCGACTACTAGAGGTAAACACCACAATCAAAAAGGTTACTGTTAACACAAAAACAAAAAACTACTAATATAAAACATTGAAATTCTTTCAAAACTTATTTACTTATTTGTTATTTACCTTATTAGAGTACTACATAAAAATCTTCACGGTTCTCAGAACAGCTTTCCGTCTGATATTAAATTCTCAATATTGCTTTCATGAAGAACTTAAGTTGAACTGCATTAGTTTTCTTTCAGCGCAAATGATTCAGTTGGACCAATTAGGTTTCTTTTCAAAGAAAAAAATGCAAATATCAGTGGAGTTGTTTTCATGCGCTAAATTAATTTTGTTTGTAGGTAGGTACGATTGTTTGTTCTATGTATTTTAAAATTAAAAGCACCTCATATTTTTTGTAGGTTGATGAACTCATCTATTTTTATTTAAAATATGTAAATAACTTTGAAAATAATAAGTCTAAAAGTGATAGAAATGTTGAAAGGGGACTTCGGGAAGGTCTGGCTTGCTAAGGATAATAGGGATTGTCTGAAAAAATCAAATTGGCTGAATATTTCGTTATAGGTAGGAATAAGCTCCCTTATTAAGGCTCGGTTATGCGGAAAAAAATGTCTCTGTCTTTTTCACGATGTTTTCGTATTTTTTGTCTATAGTTTTGTAAGTAAAGGCCTATGAAAAGCTTTTGGATATTAGTTTTCAATTCAGTGCCTTAGGATGGGTAGCCTAAGTATGTCATGCTCTCTTTAATCATTTCTGCGGTGGTGTCGTGTGGGGCGGGTCGTTACGTTCCCTCAAATATGGTTGAGCGAAGCGATGGCTGTTCCATGCGTCATGCTCGTGAACGGGTGCTGCCAGTGGGAATGGGTCTGCTTCTGAGTACCTATCTTAACGCATATTGAATTGTAAGAATTGCGTTTTTATTTTTATGTCTTGTATCAAGTGTTTTTTGGTTAGAGTAGCAGACGGAGTGATTTCTAAACTAGTTGAAAGTTATTTACTCTCACGATTACCTATCTGAATGTAGTAGATATTAAATTTTAACCTACCTACCCATTGTGTGTAACCTTTTGATAATTATTGTGATGGAAAATGACCTCACTTTAAATGTGGAGCTCATTTTTCAATCTTGACGACTCTGTATGAAATATACAGGGAGAAAAAAGCAGCCCTTGACGAGTTTCTTACCGGTTCTTCTCGTTACAAGGTCTCCCGCTTAGGGTTTGCGAACCGATGGCGTAGCTTCTATGACATTCACAAGTGCTTGTAACAGCCTAGACTGAATAAATTATTTTGAATTTTGAATTTCTTTACATGTAAAGAGTATGAAAAATAACCTCACTTCTGCAATTTTTCGATGTTCTTGGAAGTTTTTTCATCATTATCTGTAGCGTTGTGTATAAAAATAAAAAAAAAAATAGCACAATTATCTTTCTTGAAAAAAAGTCCCTACCCCTTGACCCTACGCAAGTGCTTTTGATGATAATATCATTCTGTTTTTTTCATAATCTGTGATGTTTATACGCAAATTAATACTTGTAGCAACTAGACAATCTCTCTAGCTTGTCGCATATATTTTTTTGTGGCTACCATGTTTTCCTATCATGGACCCTTAATAGAAAAAAGTTTCAGGATTGCGGTTGCGTGAAAAAAAAGTCATTTGGTCTTCACAAATGTACGGAAGTAATAGCAGAATGGAGATTATAGGTGCCTTTACCTTGGCCAACACCAGCGATTAGCACAACATGTATTAAAAAAAATACATTTTCGCGAAACTAATTTTTAATACCATGTTGTGATTGTGGCAGGTGGTGGCTAAAGCCCACCGGTAACGATCAATTGCAATTGTCAATTTTTCCGCAATTGACGCCCATTGACGGAAAAGTTGATCGTTTACGCGTGCAATTGAAGCGATTGTCAATTGCTCCAACAATGGAATTGACGGAAAAATTGACAATCGCAATTGATCGTTACCGGCGGGCTTTAGGAATCATCTCCATTCTGCTGTTATTCCCGTACTTTTTCAAAGACGAAGTTTTTTTTTCACGCAACTAAAAATTCTGAAACTTTTTCCTATTAATAAGGGATTTTACTTTTTTGAGACATTCCCCAATATGAGAAAGGATAGAAAGCATGCTAGAAGTGCAATGGAATGGAGAGGAAAGATAAGAATGGATCTAGGATATTGTGTGCGGCATGATAATGTGAATGTGAGTGAAGAGATGACAGGTGACAGGGAAGAATTTTGACTTCCGCTTGGTGCATCGGGTTCGAATCCTAGGAGCAAATGTTTATGTGATTAGCATGGATGTTCTGTTATACGTAGGTACTATGAATGCACTCTCATTTTCAAATCGAAAGATTTTCAACTCGTCAGATTTGCAACTGGATAGATTTTCAAGTCGTTCGTTAAATGTACAGTTGAATACACATTTTCTCATTATTTTCCTCAAACTATATTATAAAACATTGTAGTGAACAGCACCTAGTTAGGGAATAATCGTCGTGAGTTCTTCGGAATTATGTCCTATTATTAATTAACACTGTCAAAGTTTAATTAATCGCTAATCAATGTGTGCAATGTCATTAGTGGTGTGACCGGCATCGACCCTACACATCGATATTCTGCATAGCGAGACCTTGACACACCTAACCGTGTCACCGCACTATGCCCATAGCAAGCAATCAGGCCCTCATGAAAACGCCTAGTGAATTAATAATACCCTTTTGCTAGCATTTATATCACAAATTGCAGTTCACTACACAGCCGTTTATTTTATTGTGTAACAACATGGCACATTTTGAGGTAGCATTCGGTGCAACTTTTTTATTTTGCTTCTTTCTTCGTCAAATAAATATGTTTCTGTTTTGTGCATAGGTAAACATTTTAATAGGTAAGATCATGTTGGGGGCCTAGTATAAATAAACGAAGTTGAAGATCATCATCATCATCACAGCCATTTTAATGACCCCACTGCTGGGCACAGGCCTTCCTTATGGGTGGATAAGGAGGATTTACTATACCTAATATAGTAAATGAAAACTTGCTGTACCTACCCATGTTTAACTGATCACCATACTAACCTAACCTAACCTAAAAACCAGAATATGATCACCAAATCACTTAGTGGTTTAGGATTTTGGTGATCATTTACAAATTCAGAATATGCAAACCGTGTTTCAGGCAACAATACTATGCAAATACTCCTCAAGCGGCTACCTGTCACTCGCAGCTCAAATTAATTTTAATCCTCTGACCTCTATCGCTCATCACTTATTATCCCAGGAACTCCTCTACGTGTAGGTATTATAAAAATTACTTATTATAGCCTTTGTGCAGTGCAGTGTGCTATTTCAAATCTTAGTTCTCTCTATGGCGGCAGCTGGAGATAAGTAGTGATGTACAAGACTTGAGGCCTCCGAGTCCTTTTGTCTAGAGCTCGGAGTCGCTTTACAGGGCTCGCCTTGTTTGTATGAAGCTCGACGACTCGGGAGTCTTTTTCAGAGCTCGGCCGATTTCGAAGCATTTTCACGGCTCGAGGCTTTTTCGGCGCACCAGTTGTGATGGACTGCTGATGATGAATGAGGATAAATAGAGCTAAAGCACAATAGGTTAAGCATTTACGGTGCTTTTTATGACATAAGACATTCATCTTTTTGAGTTCTAATTTTGGAGACTAGAGTCAGATTTGCAGCGCTCTGTGAGCTCGATAGACTCGGCTTCAATATCTCCCTAAATAAATATTGTCAATATAACATAAACATATAAACATAAACTCTAAGCTTTTATGAGGCTCGCGTTCAGTTTAAGACTCGAGCTTATTTGAAGACTCGAGCTTTTTAGGGTTCCGTACCAAAATGGTAAAAAAGGAACCCTTATGGTGTGACTCAGTCTGTCTGTCTGTCTGTCTGTCACAGTTGGATATCTCGAGAACTACTAATGGTATCAACTTGAAATTTAGAATAGTTTGAGATGACATTTGCCCAACTATTTTTCAAATAAGAAATAAATAAAAAAATAAATATCTTTTTTACCACAGGGACTGAAAAGGGTCTTAAAAATTTAAAGTGGATCTACTAGGGCATGTGGAGTATCATATGAAAGAACGCCGTTTGTACGTTTTTAATCATTTTTGTTTTGTTTTAGGCCACACAGTTTTCGATTTATAATGAAAAATGTAAAAAAAATACTCTTCCCCCCCTTATCTCCGAAGTTTGCAAAGAGAAAAATCTGAAATAATTTTATGTGATAGCAGTTTAAATAAAGATTACAGGAAAAATAAAACGATGTCTCAATATTGCACACTTTTTTAGAAATTATCAAATTTCTATAAAAGTTAACATTAGTTCCACTATCGGTCAAGAGATGGCGCTGACCTAAAACTGCAATACTAATTTTATTATTCTCTTCTGCAGTGTGGTTTAATGGTGTAATTATGATGGTACGGAACCCTCGGTGCGCGAGTCCGACTCGCTCTTGACCGGTTTTATTTTGAATAGGTTCGAGCTCTTTTGAAGGCTCGATCTCTTTTGAAGCCTCGAGGCGTGGCTCAGAGAGCTCGGTGTCTCGGCTAGGCTCGGGTTTACAAGCCTACCGAGCTCACAGAGTCCTGCCAATCTGCCCCGAGGCTTCAAAAGTAGAACTCGACGCCTCGAGGTCTGTACCTCACTAGCTGGAGATACACTCGATTCAAATTCGATTTTATGATTTTCATGGTAATGGGTAAGGACTGTGCTTCGTATTATGCAAATACTCGTTAGCCGGCCACCTGTCACTTGCCGCTCAAATTAATTAATCCTCTATCGCTCAATTATCTCAGACCTCCTCCACGTGTATTCAACATGATCCCGCCATAATTGATTGGTTGACAGATCATACAATGTCACCCATACATAATTAATAGCATATATAGGTGGTGCCGGTGAATCTGTCATTTATTTAGGGTTTGATTAGGTTATTTTTAATGCTTTTTTATGTTTTTTTTTATTAGATTAATGGTTAATTAAATAAACAGATATTCGAAAATTCTTTTTTTATAATATCGGGTCATTCTGAACTTACCACACCATCCAAATTTCAAGGATGTGTCCAGTCCATGAAACTAAACACCTTTCTCTAAGAAACATAAGTCGAATTTCGCCATGAAATTTTGGTCACCCATACTAAATTGATCACGTGATCTCTTTGATTTATATGGATAGACGATTTTTTTTTCATATTTGGCTATGTGTTCCTTAGGCCGCTATTACATTATCATATATTTATCATTTATATATGATTTCATATCTGTCAAATTCTATGATCATAGTTATATGATGCTGTCCTTCATTTTTACATATTACACTTATGATCCACCTATGATCATATAAACAATGTCATAAATCAAGATGGATAACGATTTAGCTGTGTTTTCCGTTGCTATGAGTGCAATTTTTATTAATAGCATTAAAATAGAAGAAAACTGTTAAGAACAAAGCAAAAAATAGAAGACGTATTTGGGTTTTGTAAAAACGTATTTCGTTATCCGAAACAAGATTATTAATATAAACACTCATTTTCCTCGTAAAGAGTAATTAAAATTTTTGTTATTTCAATATTCCAGTCAAAATTCTTGCACTTGAAGACGCCATTTTTTGAAATTAGGCGAATAGAGCAAAGAATCACTACTGGTGCAACGAATATGATCCTACTTGTACGCTCGCTGTCAAATAGGATCCCATAACTATGATCAGAGACAATATGAATCACATGTAGTTATTAAACTGTCCTATGTTCTTCATATAAAAATGACTCATACATATATGATCATATTTCTATGATAGTCTAATAGCACTCTTAGAGAAAGTTGTTCAATTTCATGGACTGAACACATCCTCAAAATTCGGATGGTGAATACAAAATGACCCTGTATCACAGAATATATAATAGTACTAACGTCCTGTATCTCTCTTTTCATCTAAATTTCTGTATTATGCTAGTATATCTTATACCTTTAAACGAGCAAATCTTGTATATTTATTTTTATGTATATTTCTGTGATCTCGGAAACGGCTCTAACGATTTCGCTGTATATGGGGGTTTTCGGGGGTAAACTATTGATCTAGATTAAGTAGTCTTATGTTTGGGAAAATACGTGTTGTCAAGTTTTCATGCGTTTTTCTTTCGACGCAGAATATGGTCGCTAATTTCACCCTGCCAGCCACTGTCTATCTGGTCCAGCGGGTTAAGACGCGGACGGCAAGAAACGAGTGTTACGGATTCGAATCCCGCTCGGTGACTTACTTTTTTTTATATGTTCAAGTTTATATATATATAAAAAACAGATAAAAGTAAGACTATAAAAAAGTAGCCATTCACAGATTTAAGACCTGATGAAAATGGTTGGACTTTATCTGGTCTTAAATCTGTGTATGATCACTTTCCAAAGTCTTACTATTATTAGTGGCAATCAAACAACGCTGTAGAACACGACAATAGCTAAATCATGTGGTAAACCTTGAAAAATAAAAAAATATCATTTTTAGATATATACAAATATAGGTTACGGCGGGTTGCGATCTGTAAAACATGGGTATGAATATAACCATGTTTATGGGCATAAATATACCCAGGTATATAATAGTACATTATGAGACAAGTTAGCTTAGATTGCTCATTGCACATAAGGCTGTGGATTGCAGCCCGAGCCGTAGGCGAGGGCGTAACTCAGCCGAGTGTGCAATGAGCAAAAGCTCACGAGTTTCATACGAAATTTTTCAACACACTTGCGAGGAAAATACAAAGTAATTTACCACAAAGCAACAAATACGATAAAAACAAAATATGTCAATTATGGGAAAAGGCGCGTAGGTTTTATTTTTGTTTTTTTCACACGCCCAATGCAAGAATATTTTGCGAGCAAATGGGTTAGTGAGCATACAGCCTACTTCAAAATTATAATTTTAAGTGACAAAATGCAAATATTTTATTATTTTATTACAAAATATTGTGAATTATTAATAATTTGATAATAATAAATAATTGTTTTACTTAATTAAGGACTTACACATTTAATTACTTCAAAAATGAATATGAATTTTAAGCTGAATAAAACCTCTTTGTTGTTAATTTAAAAAAAAACTGTATTACCCGGTTAAATTGGGAACGCTTTGTTTGCTCGCATAGAACTGAGTCCGTTACGCCAGCAAGAAAGTAGCTTCTAGAGGGAAGCGAGTTTGATGAATAATCTGTGCGCAATTCGGTGTAAATGTGCGCCAAATAAAAAAATTGTGGGCCTTATAGTTTTGGAATAAAACGGGAAAAACGAATTCTGCTGGGGTAACGGTACTCCAGCAGGAAGATTCTAAACTAATGATCGAGAAATAAAAGATATATGGGCGCGTAGCTTGATACTAGCAAGAAATGTGCGCCAAATATATAATTTGTGGGCCTTATTTAAATAAAAGCACTCACTCAAATCACTTTTTCACTTAAATGTACGTAGACGTGACGTGTACAAACCTGTTCGACAACAAAGTTAAGGAGGTCATCAATATGTATGAACGCGTCGCTTTTTTGTGGTCTATCGAATTTGGTCGGTTAATCGGAATACTGACAGTTGTTTTGGATTTTAACTGATATTTCCCTTAGTACGAAGAATTTGAAGCTGAAATTTTCAGAGCATGTACTTCAGTAACCGCACAGATTATTTATTGGGCCAGGATCTAAATAATCTCTGATATTTTTATCCTGCTGACCGTCAAAGTCATGACATGGTCGGTCTCACCTTCATGTGGGTATTATTCAAAAACCTGTAAATGTGCGGTTTTCAAAATTTTTATAGTAATGAGAAATAATAAGAAGAATAGAACACCGTTTTTGGTTTCTTTATTTATGTGGTAGTTTAGGCGCTAGATTTTTTTTCTGTTTTCAGAAAATGCCCGATTACTTCAAAATTTGTGAATATTTTTGAAATGTTTTCTACCGCACAAATAGCACAAATTAGGGGCTACTTATATATGTTTACTGTAAGATCGCACATTTAGTAGTTTCCGAGATCTGGGATCCGGCAAAACGTTACGCCAGCAGGAAATCAAATATCTCTAAAACTATAAGGCCCACAAATTATATATTTGGCGCACATTTCTTGCTAGTATCAAGCTATCCGCCCATATATCTTTTATTTCTCATCTCGATCATTAGTTTAGAATCTTCCTGCTGGAGTACCGTTACCCCAGCAGAATTCGTTTTTCCCGTTTTATTCCAAAACTATAAGGCCCACAATTTTTTTATTTGGCGCACATTTACACCGAATTGCGCACAGATTATTCATCAAACTCGCTTCCCTCTAGAAGCTACTTTCTTGCTGGCGTAACGGACTCCATAGAACTTGCAGTAGGGTACTAATTTAACTTTGTAGGGATAATTCTATAACAACCTAGTGTTTTATATATTATTGCACGCGTTTGTTATAGCTCGGTTTATGGCCCTAAAAGCGATGTATTAGGGCTCACTTTACGAGCAAGTGTGTTGAAAAGTATCTATAATTTCGTAATAAATAACTATATCACAACAACTAACGCGTCCCCGTTGTGTCAAAATTAAATAACTAACAAAACCAAAGTTTCGAGATATTCACGTGTTTCTGCTTTTTTTCGTTAAAAATGGCGATAACTTTTTGAGGTGAAGAAAATTTAGGGTCGGTCTTTTGATATGTTATACAACAGACTTATCTTTATTTGTTAAATATTTTGCAAAGATGTTACTTTGTGTTATTTTATATTAAAAAATAAAAAAGTAATTATTTAGTTTTGCCACAAACGTATTTTACAACCAAGTTGCAGTTATAATGCTTTTGTATGTCACTTAGTAAGTTTTGCCACAACCAAGAAATTAAGTTTAATATTAGTAGAATGTACTTGTTTAATAAATGTTTATTTAACGCAAATAAAACTTATGAGTAAGTATGGTTTCCACATAATTAAAATTTAAATTTAAATAAATAGCTTTATTTAATATTTACTATCTATATTTATATTTATTTATTATTTACTAACTATATAAATAGCTTTATTTAAATCAGCCCTCAGTCCCCAGCAGCCCCGCCATTCCTAGCTACAGTAGCGGCTATGGTAACGGTGGGGCAGGGGGTGCTAAGAATCCCCAGGTGCGGCTTGGCTACCACCAATCACGAAAACTGCACCTGGCAACCTATAACACGCGCACACTGAGAACCGACACGAAGTTAGTCGAGTTGGAAGAAGTTATAAGCAAGTTACACTGGGACGTCTTTAGGTTATCTGACGTCCGAGGAGAGGGAGAGGTCTCGATAATCCTCAATTTCGGTAAATTGCTATACTACCGGGAGGGCGACCAACAGTCCCTAGGTGGTGACGGGTTCATCATCCACAAGTCCCTTGTCAACAACGTAATTACCATCGGAAGGTTGTCGACCAGGGTGGCGTTCCTAATACTCAGAATATCCAAACGGTATTCGTTGAATGTTATTCAGGTTTACGCACCGACCTCAAAGCACCAAGATAACGAAGTGGAGGCTATGTATGAGGAGATCTCTAAAGCCATGCATAGCTACAACACCCACTACACCGTTGTGATGGGGGACTTCAATGCAAAGTTAGGAAAACGATGCGGTGATGAGCTGAGAGTGGGGCAATATGGAGTTGGGCAACGTAATGCCAGAGGCCAGATGCTGGCCGACTTTATGGAGAAGGAGAACCTTTTTATGATTAACTCCTTCTTCAGAAACCTGGATAGCTGGAAGTGGACCTGGGTCAGTCCGGACGGTATGGTCAGAAAAGAGATAGATTTTATTATGTCGACGAAAAAGCAAATATTCAATGATGTCACTGTGATTAACGCCGTCAAGACGGGAAGCGATTACCGATTGGAGCGTGGCACATTGAATATCAGCATAAAGCTGGAAAGATCTCGACAGATAAAATCAACACTCCGACCATTGCCGGCCCATATTCAAAGCCCCGAGAGCTTTCAACTCGAACTCCAAAACCGCTTCGAAGCCCTTGGGAACAGCATAGATGTGGACGATCTAAACAACATGATGGTGCATACTGTCCGTACGGTAGGGTACAAGTTTTTTAAGACCCGCCTTCCCAAGCTAAATCAACTCTTCGACCACACACTCCTACTCATGGATCAGAGACGTGAAATAAGCTCCAGAGTTCAGCGGATGCTCATCGTTATTGGCAGCTTAATAAACAGATATCTAAGTCTTTGATGAGCGACCTTCGCCAATTTAATACGAATCGTATTAAAAAGGCCATCGAGCGGAATAAAAGCTCCAAAGTGTTCGCGAGAGATCTGTCTATTGGGCAAAGCCAGATGACGAAGCTGAAAACTAACGACGGACGCACCATCTCATCAAAGCCTGAAATCCTGAGGGAGACCGAGAGTTTCTATAGGCAGTTATATTCCACGCAGACACCTGTTGAAAGCAAGGCTAAAGATCCCAGAGCCAAGCTTACCTGATACTATACCTAAGATATCACGGACTTCAGCCTGTACGAGATTAGTATGGCTCTCAAACAGCTGAAAAACAACAAGGCGGCGGGTAACGACGGAATCACTAAAGAACTTCTGAGAGCGGGCGGTAAGCCGATACTTAAAGTCCTCAAGAAGTTTTTCAATTCCGTCATCGTCGAGGGCAGAACGCCGAAGACATGGAACATAAGTGAGGTGATTTTGTTTTTTAAAAAGGGTGACAAGTCCCTCTTAAAGAACCACAGACCCATCTCACTTCTGAGTCATGTCTATAAGTTGTTTTCGAGAGGCCTTACGAATCGTCTCGCTCGCAGGTTCGACGACTTCCAACCTCCCGAACAAGCCGGGTTCCGAGAAGGCTTTAGCACTATAGAGTCTATAGTGCTAAAGCCTTCTCGGAACCCGGCTTAGAGTATGGATGTGGTCTATAGTATAGACCACATCCATGCGCTACGGCAGGTCATACAGAAGACCGAGGAGTATAATCTGCCACTTTGCTTGGCGTTCGTGGACTACGAGAAAGCCTTTGATTCGATTGAAACCTGGGCGATGCTGCAGTCTCTCCAAAGGTGCCAAGTGGACTACAGGTATATCGAGGTGTTGAGGTATTTATATAAAAATGCCACCATGTCGGTCCGAGTACAAAATCAGAGCACAAATCCTATCCAACTGCAGTGAGGTGTAAGACAAGGAGATGTTATTTCTCCGAAACTGTTCACAGCTGCGTTGGAGAACTTTAAACTCTTAGACTGGAAAAGACTCAGCATCAACATTAATGGCCAGTATCTAACACACCTTCGTTTTGCCGATGATATAGTTCTTATGGCTGAGACCTTGGAAGACCTGAACACAATGCTCGAAGATCTCTGTAGTGCTTCCCAAAGAGTGGGTCTGAGGAAGAACATGGATAAGACGAAAATCATGTCGAATGCCCATGTTGTGCCCGCTCCAGTTCATGTTGGGAACACCACACTTTAAGTTGTTGACCATTATGTATACCTAGGACAGGCAGTCCAGTTAGGTAAGTCCAACTTCGAGAAAGAGGTCTCTCGTCAAATCCAACTGGGATGGGCAGCATTCGGGAAGCTCTGAAAAATCTTCGTGTCCGATTTACCTCAGTGTCTCAAGACTAAAGTCTATGACCAGTGTGTGTTGTCAGTGATGACTTACGGCAGTGAAACGTGGTCACTAACTATGGGTCTCATGAGGAGGCTCAAGGTCACCCAGCGTGCAATGGAGAGAGCCATGCTCGGCGTTTCCCTGCGTGGTCGAATCAGTAACGAGGAGATCCGCAGTAAAACTAAAGTAGCCGACATCGCTCGAAGGATTGCTCAGCTGAAGTGGCAATGGGCGGGACACATAGCGGGAAGAACCGATGGCCGTTGGGGCGGAAAGGTTCTCGAATGCGACTGCGCACCGAACGACGCTCCATGGGTAGGCTCCCGACAAGGTGGACCGACGATCTGGTGAAAGCCGCGGGAAGCCGCTGGATACAGGCAATGCAGGACCGATCATCGTGGAGATCCTTGGGGGAGGCCTAAACCCAGCAGTGGGTGTCGTGCGGCTGATATGATGATGATGATGATGAATATTGACTCTGCTTGTTTTTATTTTTATTCACGGTACCAAATAGGCAAACTAACTAAGTGCACATTTAGATTTAAAAAATGATGTACAATTACAACATTTTTAATAAAGAATCAAATAAGAGCATTTATTTAATTTTGCCACAGCCATAATTTGAGAAATGTTTCGCAGTGAGTTGTGGCAGAATTAAATAAAGTTACTTATTGACTTTTTTTGTATAAGCGACGCATTTAGCTGTAGTTATTTAATTCATTTAAAAGTTATTCAGTTTTTCCACGTTAATTCTACAACAAACACTGTTGTAATATATGGTCAATAGTTTCACTAAACTGAAGATATCTTTGCAAATATCAATCATATCGCAACGTGATAAAGACCAAAATATAGCTAACACTCTACTTTACAAAAAACTGAAAAAGTGAATTTTGCCAAAAGTGTCAGTTATTTAATTTTGACACGACGGGGACGATTACGGTAACCTTTTTGGTGATTTAAATGTTCTACGGGCTACTGTACTATTTGAGATAACAATGTAGATTATCACCTAAACACCACAATATTATAATAAATAGTAACAACCGAGCAAAGCTCGCCCGATATTTTAATCATTGTTTTACATCGAGTACGTAATCATAAATAATTGAATTAATAATGAAAATAGTGAAAGCAAAGTAGTAAATAAAAGAAACCTAAAAAGTTAACTGTATGCTTTGATTGACTTGTATTGTGCAATGTAATCATTTAGTCAAATGAATACCTTACTGCATGTCGCATGTAATCACGTTAAATTATGGTAGTGTGGTAGCATAGTAATCCATCCATACCCGAGGTAAGTAACATTAAAAATGCAAAATTAACCTGATTGAGTTCTCTGTCAGCTTGTTTGCTATTTTTTATGCCTAAACGGCTAAACCAATTTTGAAGAATTTTAGTTTGGTAATCATGGTAGGTAGCATAGTAATCTATCCATATCTGAGGTAAAATTCTTCAAACCAATTTTGAAGAATTTTGGTATTTATTGTCGAAAGACAAAGTTGCTGACAAAAGCTAGTTTCCAATATAAGTTAGGCAGGTCATGCTGAGCGTTTGACAATTTACTAAAAAATAAGAAATATCTACCTATTCTAATAACTTTCCCTAAGAGTAATTTTACCAGTACACAATGTATTTTAGAGGGATTGTAGGTACATTGTACTTTATTAAATACTATAAGCATTATTATTACAAACTGGACTTGATATTTTTGAATAGGTAGGTTTTCGGAGAATTAGAAAACACTCACTTACTGGGAGCCGCGTCAAATATTTATTCATAGGTAACTAGAATTTACACAAAAGTAAATATGTAGGTACGTAATCTCCAAGATTTTAAAAGAAATAAAGTACCTACGCATTGCTTTTATAGAAAAAAACTAAATAAGGTTTTTATATTTTTTTAAGTAACAACATACTTAAATATATGTTACGGCTAATACCGAAGTGCGGCTAAAACTAGGTGTAACCGATAGCTGTTGGCTAAAACTAGGTGTAGCCGATTTACTCGCGGCTAATACTAGGTGTAGCCGGCTAAAACTAGCTGTAGCATGGGGTTTAAAAAAAGTTATTTCTGTCTGTTAAAAAAAATAACCTCGAAATTTAAGGCTCACGCTACGCTGCGGTTCACCTAGTTTTAGCCGGCTAAAACTAGGTTTAGCCGCACTTCGGGTATTAGCCGTAACATAGGTATATATAGTAATCACGTCTCGGATACTAGGAGACTTATCCTAAAGATTCATAATAAAATTCTGTCTTCTTGATTAGCACAGATTTCCCTCGGAGCCGACCAAATACAGCCTGAAAGTTTGATACCGACACTGCCTCGTATAACCCCTTCATGCATATTCAGGCCTGCCTTTACCGTAATTTGATTGAGGCGTCCGTCTGTATGTTGCGGACGTCCGTCGCTGTTTTATCTCGATAGTTTTCTGCCTTTTTACGTTGCATTGTATTGGACACAGGTTGGACAGATAGAATCAGTTTACGTTCGGTTAGTTTGACGTGGAAAAAGCACTTGTGATTTAATGCTATTCGATATTTTGTGCTTATGTGATATTTTTTAAGATCTTTACGTCAACATTTAGATGGGTACCTACTCTTATCTTTCATTTGCTGTCCTTAAACCCAGCACTACCTCCTACCGCTTCCATGCATATTCAGGTGCCTATACCGTAATTTGATTGAGGTGGCCGTGTGTTGCGAACGTCGCTGTTTCATCTGAATAGAGTTTTCTGCCTTTTTGCGTTGCATTCTGTTGGACAGACAGCTTCCTACCATCTGACTTAAAATTACATTAAAGAAGCTTTACTCAAATTCAATTCGAAGTACCTTTACTTCAATCGTATAAGCGGTTTTTTGACAAAATCTTGTACTCACTCGTAATTAGGTATTTACTTTAATAATCGCCTATAGATCAGATGAAGGGAAAGACACTACCCTAAAAGCCCTAACAAAATTGTCACTACGATTATTATGCAGTAAGTTTTAATGTCACCGCCCTCGTGTAATATTTAGTGCGAGTAAACACAAAGTTTGGCGTAGTCACCTAGCCTACCTAACCTCGTTCTTCGTTCCGGTCACTTGATTTCAATGCGGAGGGACTACCTACGTTGAAAGCGTTTTTATAAATAGGTACCTACAAATATACATTTTTAGGGTTCCGTAGCCTAAATGGGAATAAACGGAACCCTTATAGATTCGTCATATCTGTCTGTCTGTCCGTCCGTATGTCACAGGCACTTTATTCCTAAAGATTACACAGTTAAAACTTGGTAGGTAGATGTATTCAGTAAACCGCTTTACGATTTTTACACAAAAAAAAATCAAACAAATAAGTACGTGCGGGGGTGTCTGTCTATAGACAGGTCTTTAAAAATTACATTGAGATTTGTAAGATTATTTTTTATCAAAATCAACCGTTTGAAAGATATACACTTCAAAAGTGGTAAAATGTGTCCCTCCCTCTAACTTTTAAAAAAAGAAAGTGAAAATAAAAATATATATAATATATGCTATAGATCTTAATACACACTTTCAACGAAACTTGGTTTGAACGAGATATAGTAATCAGTTTCCGGGATAGCACGCAAAGCGGTAAATATAACTTTTGTCATTCATACAAATACTGTGGAAAACAAAGTTATTTTTGCAGACAATGATAGTGGTATTAAATATGGTATCGTATAAGGTAACTACGGAACCCTACTGCGCGTGGCCTGACACGCACTTGGCCGGTTTTTGTATCTAGACTAACTAGAAAAAAGGAAGGCATACCATCACTGCTATTTGAGGAACACAGTAGCTTAGGTATATAACCTAAGTAGGTACTATATCATTAAGGTTATAAACGCAATACCTATTAGACGGAACATAGAACAAGGTATTACCCTGTGGTACTAGCGTGTTATGTTCATGCGTTTATTACTTTCGAAGTCAATACTTATGACACAAAAAGTTGAAAATAAATAAATTTCGGACCAGTTATGTCACACTTAGTCCAAGCACTTGTACCTACTATATGGTGACTTAATAATGGATAGAAATAAGTATAAGGTTACAATTGTCAAAAAAATTAAGACAGGCATCGTGTGTGCTTATAAAAAGTAACGGCAGAAATTCGGTCGTTTCATTTTCATTTCCGGCGTCGAAATAAACTTGCAAGACTTTACAAGTGCCAGCCTTAACCCTCTTTTATTTATTGTTCACGTCACAATCCGATTTCAGCCGACGATAGCGCGTATTACTGGCAATAGATAACGCCAATACAAAGGTATCTTGTATTTGTACCTTCAGTTTCCTGAATATTTTTTAATCTATTTTCTGTAAGAGATTTGCCTGCTAGAACTATAAAAAAGTCTAAAAAAGGTAGTGTATCGTATAGCGGCTGTCTAAATTCTTTTCTATTCCAATGTGCAAAAATTTTTTTATTATTAATGTTATTATACTGGGTATCAAATGAAAGCGATTGATGAGCACATCAAAACTATATAGATTGTTACTAAAATGTATGAAATTAAAATAGGTACCTAAATAAAAAAACCTACCCTGCCCAAAATCGAACTGAAAAGTTAAATAACAAGTGTCATTGCAGTCGGGGGACCGTTTTGTGGAACAATTTTTAATCGAAGAGGTCCCCCGACTGCAATGACACTTGTTATTTAACTTTTTAGTTTGTTTTTAGCAGGGCAGTCGTGTTTTTCTTTTTAATTTATTTTTATTTCACACATTTTAGTGACAAATTATATATTTTTGAGATGTGCTCATTAAGGCCTTTCATTTGATGCCCATATTGTAATAATTGAAGTTATATATTTTTTTTCACATTTGATAAAGGCGTCATACAATACAGTTGCCATATTAAATTTTTTCAAAAAAAAATATAGCCAGTGTCAGTCGGAATGATGTAAGAATTCTAACAATACCCCATACATCCAAATCCGTTGAGCCATTTGAAAGTTATGATGGAATAAAGAAACCCACATACCCACAGACATACATGAACCCTGAACACATATACACTCTTTTTGCTTTGGGCAGTCGTGTAAAAACAAGTGTCATTGCAGTCAAGAGACCAGATAAAAAAATATATCACAGAACGTTACCCCAACTACAATGGCACTTGTTTTTTAACTTTTCAATTTGTGTTTGGGCAAAATGGTTTTGTATGTCCGGATGTTCTCCTGTAGGTACGGGTCGCATTTCTCATCCGATTCTCGTGAAATTTTGTGAGCAGGTTCGATAATTATACTTACCTATATAATATTTTTGTCGATTGTTTTTCGAAATTTTTCTATAAAAAATAAACATATTTCAGCTATTTAGAAAAATGATCAAAAATGTCACAAACGCAAGGTCTACAGCTCACAGAGTTACTAGTATATTTTTGTTAACTACCTATTTGACAGTTAAAACGGTGTTGCTTAGCTAAAAATGCCTGCAAGGCATGCCTCTTAGGGTGGATTTCAAATCAGCTGTCACTGTTTAGTAAAGATTGTTTTCATAAAATTTCTGGAACTGGTAAGTTCTGAAAACCCCTTACATGATTGATATTTGATTTCGATTTATGGTTTATACTAAAAAAGAATGAAATATTGTAGGAACTATAAAAATATTACACAAAGTTGATTGTTAAGTTTGCAGTGAGCTTGGGTACAGAGCAGCAACGAGTCAACTCTAAAATGTCCGTTGTTTCAATATACCATCGATATTCAAATCCAATTTAAATATTTAAATTTTTAGTTGTGTAAAAATGTTTACCATTCAAAAAATAGTTCGACGTGAATTTTTATTCGGCTTTCTGACAAAAGTTATCCCTTGGAGATGTCAATTTTCTTTTAATTATCACTTTTGTCATTTGAATTTTAAGGCTTTTAAGGCTTCCAAATTGCCATTAGAAATTTTCAGCTTATGAACGACTAAAGCTGCTATCGGTATCAAGTTTAAGAACACCTATACGACAATATAGATATTGTAGCTAAGCTACTGGGAAAAACTGATAAACAGAGGCGTTTTCTAATTCTTGTCTCAAATTAAGTATCAGTTGAACAACATTGCGATATCGATGTTTTCGAAATCATTAGAATCTAAACTATTGAATTTATAAATAGACTAGCGACCGCCCGCGGTTTCACCCGCGTGGTTCCCGTTCCTGTGGGAAAATCGAGATAAAAAGTATTCTATGTTTTAATCTAGACTATCTTCTATCTGTGTGCCAAATTTCAACCAAATCCGTTCAGTAGTTTTTGCGTGATTGAGGAACAAACATCCAAACCCACAAACTTTCACATTTATAATAGTAGTAGGATTTCGAGCCTTTAACAAAATAAATCTGCCTATATCTCTGTTTATCAAGGTTGCTCCGTCGCGTCACGATAATGTTTCTATTATTCTATTGAAGTCAGGTACCTACTAAAAAGAAATACTATAATTTAAAGATAATGACTTTTCTGCTTATTTCAAGAGTGGCAATTTTACGGTCATTAAAATATGATTTGCTTTATGTTTTCAAAGAAAAACTTGGAATGTGTCATGAAATTACTGTAGGTTTTTTACGTAGCTTTATTTTTTCACACTTTATATTATGCAATCACACATGGGTATTATATAATACATGACCAATTTTTTTATGTACAACGGGATTGTGCTTGTCGTTCATCTCACCTGATGTTAAGTGACGATAAGGCCGAAGGTGGAAGCGCACTACTCCCGGAATCCTCATCACTATAGAACTGGCTATCTTACCTCTAGCTGCCGTAACACAAAAATTTATAAAATGTTGTTACAGCGTCAGACTTAGGTAAGATGGTGGTAGCTAGCCAGGCGGACTTGAAATAAGCCCTACCACCAACCAAACCGAGTACCATACCATGTATTTAGGTCTATTACTCATCCAGTTGTTACCATGATACCAAGTATCGTGTGGCACGCCTACAATTCGCTCGTATTTATAGTATATATAATTTATCGTGTAACATTCGCGACGATCGAATTAGCATAGTTTGCCCTGTGCAAGCTACGAACAACTTTACAATGCCGATTGCATTCTACGGGTTTGACCGCACGCTATAAATCATAATTGTTTATGGTGAGTACCTAATTTGTTTCAAAGGACTTTGATTACCTACCTATGTACCTAGTTTCTAAAATGATACCCATTCAAAGGGACCACTATGGACCATCACAAAATATTATTTGTCGTCATACTTTTTACCCGACTGCAAGAGGGTTATGTTTTTCGCGCGTATCTTGTATGTAAGTATGTAAGTTTGTCTGTTTGTATGTAATATTCTTTATTACCTCATATCTTTCAAACGGCTGAACGGATTTCCATGATTAACATATCGTTAGATTTGTCTCGTCAGCCCAAGTGTTCTTAAGAAAGTGTTGTTATAAAAAAAACCAACATGGCGGCTGTACGGTGCTATTATACGTAGTGGAAAAAAAAATTTTTTTTTGCAAGAATACTGCAATATGTGTATCAAATTAAAGGGCTTATTATAAGGTTTTCAAAAAGGTATATCATATAAATAATAACTAAAACGAATTAAATAAAAAATAAATTTAAAAAAAATTCACAGATCTCGTGCCTTTCACGACCTTCTGGTACATTGAAAATGAATTTAATTAATTACCTAAAACAAAATTTATTCGTAAACATTTTTTATTATTATTAAATATACCTATGTATATGTAAGTACTATAACTAAAACATCTTAGAATTTCTACAAAAAAATACCTAATAAAAAATTCTAATCAAAATCAAATGCAGTCTCGCGCTGACTTCATCATCATTTGAATATGTGCGATAACAAACTATGTTTATCTAGACATCATCTTCACTTTCTCATTTAGAGACCGTTGTAAAAATTCATTTGGAATAGTAGCGTACTAAGAAAAACATGAGACATGCCCGATCGAGTAATTTTAATTCTCGAAATTGAAATAACAGCAACCCACGAATATACAGCAACATCTTTAACATTAAAATAGGTACCTATTTATTTCTTTTTTTACACGTTTTGAGTGTATTTATTTTAAAATTTTTAACCAATTAGTGCAAATGTTTTTCTGTATCTACTCCTAAGTATGGAGGCTCTAACTACAAACTCTCTTCTATTCAACTTTCGCTCAAGATTCGTTTATTCGTTTGCCTATACAAAAAAGTGCCGGGTATCACGAAATCCCACGGTGCAGGCAATTTTCAGGAAATATAGCCAAAACAATAGAAACAAATGCGCCGAAATAGTTTTTTTCGATGCTCACGTGCAACTGCAAGGCAAAGCCCGGCTTTTTGCATAAGTATAGAAACGCGTTATTAACCAAAATAGGGTTATAATATGGTGTTTATTTAACTTAGTTGTTTTACGTTAGATTTGACACCTAACCATTAAAAAGTCATAAATAAATAATTATTAAAAAATCACATTAACAAAATTTAATACAAACAATCTCATTTAATCTAATCTTACTTGATTTAAGAATTATACATAAGTATTAATAAATTAAAAATATATTTTTGTTTTGCTTTTAAAATCACTTTCATTAGGTACCTATCCGATTTTTTATAATTAGAAAATAACATTTTATTACATTTACAACTCAAAATATAACTATAAACAAAAATTTGTCTTTCAGACCATTAGCGTCGATCCGACTAGGTACGTACGTACGGGTATAATATTAGAATGCCTAATTTTTTTTTGTCCTAACTGTCTTTGGCACACTAATTATTAGCCTAAAAACTTTTTGCACAATTTTCATTTGACCTAAATTTGTTTGGCCTATTTTCATTTCGCCTAAAATTTTTTCGCCGCATGTTTACTTCCCAAATTTATCATTAAACATAACTATTCATAATCTCTAGTGTTTAAAAGTACTAAATAACGATTCGCACAATTGTGTAACGCCTAATATTTTTTTCGCCGAATGTTCAATTCCCTTAATCATTAGAGGAATAACCGTTCTTAATCCGTTTTGTGTACTACTTGTATATTGAAAATTATTCAATTTAATTAAACACTTTTGATGATTTAGAATACGAAACACTAAAAATTATGTTTTTGTTAATTAAAAATAAAGAATGAGCAGATAAACCTGTCGTTGTCTTTTTAATTGCCTATCTTATATTTTTCTTACACTCAAAAATGCAAGCATACAAGTGAGCTAGCATGCATGCATACAAGCAAGCAAGCAAATATGCACACAAGCAAACATGACAATACAAGTACAATCAAGATCAAATAGCATGCTTGCATGGCACGCATGCATGCAAGCAAGAGCAGGCATGCATGCATGCAAACAAAAGCATGGAATGCAAGCAAGCATGCAGCATGCAAGCAAGCATGCAGCATGCATACAAGCATTAGGGAGCTCCGCTCGCTCCGCTGTAAGTGGTCAAAATACTAACCTAATGGTCTTCGCATTAAAAGTTTTTCTTTATAGCCCCCTGCACCCCCGGCAAGCATTTTGCAAGCAATCATGCAAGCAAGCATACAGGCATACAAACGAGCAAGCATGCATGCATACAAGTGAGCAAGCATGCAAGAAAAAGCATGCATACATACAAGCATGCAGGGGGGCCTCAGGTCAGTTTTTTGAGGATTTGTTTCTGTAACTAATTTGTAAGCAATACAATATTGTCATGCCAAAAATTATGTATGCAAGACAATATTAGGGTTAATAATACTTCGGCGTAGTCATTATTGTGTCAAAAGATATGTATGCTAATAAATTTTAGGACAATTAACATTAGTGGTTTTGATAATTAGGGATTTCAACGTTTAGGCGAAACGACAAAAATGCGAAAAAATTTATTAGGCCAAACAATAAAGGAGTTTAGGCCAAAGAAATTCGGCCAAATGAAATTAGGACCAATGACTTTAGGCAAGTCAAGGGACACCCCGTACGTACACTACTGCGCTCAGCGCTCACTCATACGCTCCGCGCAAACTTCACTTCATAAAGGTTAAGCTACAGAATTATCCTTTTATGTTATTTACCTCAAATATTTTTTTAAAGTAGACCAAAGTCATATCTCAAGGTGTTTTTAAAATTGACCCGATATCGCGTTTCGTTTACGAGATATGATTTTTTACTCGCCGAAACCGGGCGAAAATCGATCGTATTTTTCACATTTTTACGATTTCCAAAAAAAGATTTTGAGATTAAAAAAAAAATTTTTTCAGCTTATAGCCCTTGGTTAGACTCGTCATTTGATATCTCAATCATTTACATAGCTCTTATATTTACGACACCAGGGTGATTTCGCACTTTGGCTGAAAATCGGATACACAGATGCCTCAAAAAAACATTTTCAATGTTAAAATTAAAAACCCGCCTGCATAAAAAGACAAGTCAACTGAAAAGATGGAAACAAGATTAAATATTAAAGCCAACATTATAACATGCAGTCGGAGGCATAAAGTCTCAAATCATTCATAATGTCACTTTCTTTATGCATGCCTCCGACTGCATGTTATAATGTTGGCTTTAATATTTAATCTTGTTTCCATCTTTTCAGTTGACTTGTCTTTTTATGCAGGCGGGTTTTTAATTTTTTTAAATTTATTTTTTATTGTTTAGATTAGAGTTACTAGATTCCGCACGCGACTTCGTCCGCGTGGACATTCGAAAATATTCTTAGGGATCCTTTAATCAGGATAAAAAGTGTTCTATGTTTTAATTTAACCAATATCCAATCAGCTGTTTTTACGTGATTAGGCGGGTCGTTTATAATATTCAGAATTTGGTCCAGAGATTAGTATATATTACCTTTTTACCATATTACCATTTCCACCTGTCCCCATCTCCGTCCCCCGTCCCCCTCTCCATCCTCTACATTTTAGAAGTACTCCAACGAAGTTTCAAGTCGGAATATCATTTTATTAATTTTCATCCAACGGACATATTGTTGTCGAATGAAAATGAGTAGCAAGGAGCGCTTGACGCCAGCCGAATGTTTAAATAAAAAATAGGGCCCAGGCAATCAAGGGCCAAAGTATACGCCATAGAAGTCATTGGGCCAAACCGGACTATAGTCAAGACCATTAGATCAATAAATTATTTTGCCAGCAACTGAGTGAGTTTTGTGTCTTGTTTTGAGTCTTGTGTTCTTTTTCCGGAAGTTTTTCTTTGTTAGGTAGGTACCAACATTTTTTGTGATTTGTAAAATTAGATCAATAAATTATTGTCATTTTGTTATAAAATATAAATCGCAAATTCTCTTTTGAGGCTTCTGGGAAAAAATTAAATGTTAATCTGATGGTTGTCTTTCCACAAAGTGCCTACAATTCAAGCAGTAACTTTACCGATCAGGTATAAATTAATATGAATCAAGGAAAAGGTAAAAGGGTTTGAGCTGGGCTCGATTAGCTAGAATTGAAGGACGATTAATCGAACAGATTCAGATTTGCTATTATTTCGGAATTGCTATTGTTCTCCTTAGTGATTCTTGGTATCCTAGGCATTCATTGCGTTCTTTATCCTTCTAAGGCAACATAATACTGATGATGGAACAATGTATGTACTTATCATAAAAATTACCTACCTAAAACAATACGTTTTTGTCAGTTAGAATTCGTGCATACGTTGTATCAGTCGGAAAAAGGTTTAATTGAAAATTTTAAGTGAACTATTTAGTAACTTCATTAGGGCTTGTTGAAAGGGCTAAAATTTTAAAGTGATTTTGGTCAAAGTTCTCAAAAACCAAGCTATATCTATTCCCAAAAAACTTCTTTATTTCGCTCCATAAAGCAGCGTCGCGGAACAATGAAATACATTGATATCACCAATATCGCGTAATATGTACGCGTATCGCGTACATGTTGTCGAATGTAAATGAGTAGCAAAGAGCGCTCGAAGCCAGCCGAATGATAAAAAAATAGGGCCCAGGCAATCAAGGGCCAAAGTATACGCCATAGAAGTCATTGGGCCAAACCGGACTATAGTCAAGACGCAGTAGCTCCTAGCTCTAAAAACAAAGAAAATGTTTTAGAAAATATGGCTACACACAGGCTAATATTTTGTGGTAGTCCTAAACTCATCGTGATTAATAACAGCTACACAACACAACTAAACGTTTGATTAATGTTAGTTTTTAGTTCGAGCGCACCGTCATTGTTCTGTGTTTTGTCTACAAACAAACGGTTCGCTTTATGCGTAGGTTAATTAAATTGCTGTTCTAGCTTTTTGTTTAGAAATAATTTACTTAGGTACTAAGCTATTTTCAATTCCGCAATTAGAATTAAAATTTTTAATTTATACCTACATTTATTTTATTTTTAAAGTACTTACCTATCAAGAGACGTGTAAAAATTATAAGGATAAAGTTAACTGAACACTCGTCTAAAAGTAATTTCCCTGTATAAAAGTCCTTCGTGCATTATCAGAAAAAGAAAAGCTCCATAAAAAGATGCACAAGACATGGTTGTAGCACAGCGCACCTACGAAAGCTGCTACGCGATATCATGTTTGTGAAAAGGTAGAGAAAAAACCGGCCAAGTGCGAATTATGGACTCGCGCACAAAGGATTCCGTACCAAAAAACGGCAAAAAAAATACGTTTGTTGTATGGGAGCCCCCTTAGATATTAATTTTATTCTGTTTTTAGTATTTTTTGTTATAGCGGCAACAAAAATACATCATCTGTGAAACTTTCAACTGTCTACCTGTTGTCGTTATTAATATCGAGCAAAAAACAGCAAAAAAAACACGTTTGTTGTATGGGAGCCTCCCTTAAATATTAATTTTATTCTGTTTTTAGTATTTGTTGTTATAGCGGCAACAGAAATACATCATCTGTGAAATTTTCAACTTTCTAGCTATCACGGTTCATGAGATACAGCCTGGTGACAGACAGACAGACAGACGGACAGCGGAGTCTTAGTAATAGGGTCCCGTTTTTACCCTTTGGGTACGGAACCCTAAAGAAGCTAAGGTACACATTTAATTTTTTAAACGATGTCGGAAACCTATAATGCTGTAAAGGTTCTCCTAAAAGTGTCAGGTTAAAACCAGAAAATATCAAAAAGGTCTTTATAATAACCAAACCATCTTATTTTTGGAATATCTTTAGCAGAGAAGATCTATCATTAAAGTTAAGAAGTTATTTTTTTGTATTTTTACTCACATCAAACAAAGATTAAAACAAACAACTAATACTAATAACCTACTCAGTTATGACTTCTTTGACTCTGCCGTAGTCAATTCTAAGTTCTATTTCGCAACACCGATTTTTTGGTAACCGATCACATGTCCGAAATTTACTTGTCCTAATTTCATTTGACCGAAAACTGTTGACCGACGTCTTTGTTGCTATATGTTTTGTTTGCCATATTTTTAAATCATCGAAATATCATTTGGCATATGTCTCATTTTACCGAACTACGTTTCACCGATTTTTAAATAACTTTTTACTATTGGCCGAAGTCTCTTTTAGCTTTTTTTCATTTGCCAGATAACTTATTTGCCATACTTTCACTTCACCAGAACAACATTTTACCGAACATCATTTGGCCGCAAGTTTATTTGAATAAAGATATTTTTTACTTTTACTTTACCTTTGACATTGGTGGGTAAGGTTAGGTCAGTGTTTTGACCACTCGTAGCAGAGCGAGCAAAGCGGGTGGAGCTTAATAATGCTTGAATGCATGTTCCGTGCTTGCTTGTTTGCTTGCTCGCTTTGATGCATGCTTGCACGCATGCTTGCTTGTTTTTTGCATGTTGGGTGCTTGCTTGCAAAATGCTTGCCGGGGCGTGCAGGGGGGCTGGCCCCCCTGCTGGGGGGGTCGGGGGGCCTGAGGCCCCCCGCTATAAAGAAAAACTTTTAATGCACCTACCAGTAGGTTAGGTTAGGTTAGTGTTTTGACCACTCGCAGCGGAGCTCCAAAATGCTTGCATGCATGCAGCATGCTTGCTCGCATGCTGCATGCCTGCTTGCATGCTGCATGCTTGCTTGCATGCTGCATGTCTGCTTGCATGCTGAATGCCTACTTGCATGCTGCATGCCTGCTTGCATGCTGCATGCCTGCTTGCATGCTGAATGCCTGCTTGCATGCTGCATGCCTGCTTGCGTGCTGCATGTCTGCTTGCATGTTGCATGCGTATAAAATTTTGGAAAATATTAGTTAACCTAGAATCGAGTGTTGGTAGTTATTTTGCATGCATATTTATTGAGTCAAACAGAAAATAATTTAAAATAATAAATAATAAATTTTCAGAACATCACGAAAATTTATCCGATTCCAGTTTAAAATGATTTTGGAAATCAACTAATAACATTAGAATATTAAATATTATACTAGAAAAAATACGACTTGCTACGAAGATTAGGAATCGGAAATAGTGTGCTACTAGTTTTTAAAGCGTTTGGTGCACTGAAATTATGGCAAATAAATCAGTGGAATAATGAATATTCAGGCATATAATACTTCGACGAAACGTTTTTTCGACCGAGCATTACCTCGGTAAAAAGTTTTTCGGACAAATGAGACGTCGGAGTAACGAAAAAAATCGAATTAATATTAGGGCAACTGATACAGTGGGAAACGTGATTTCGACGAAGTAAAAAAATGCGAAACTAAAATAGTCGAAAAGTTGTCGGTAAAATGAAATTCGACCAACACAAAATTCGATCTTAAGATAGGTAACCCGATTTTTTACCCCTGACATCGTAGGCACGTCATGAGCTTTTTAATTGCCCGTACATTAGAGGCCACGAAAAAATATTAGCATCATTATGTCACAGATTATTTTGCTAGCAACTGAGTGAGTTTTGTGTCTTGTTTTGAGTCTTGTGTTCTTTTTCCGGAAATTTTTCTTTGTTAGGTGAGTACCAACATTTTTTTGTGATTTGTAAAATTAGATCAATAAATTATTGTAATTTTGTTATAAAATACCAATCGCAAATTCTCTTTTGAGGCTTCTGGGAAAAATTTAAATGATAATAATCTGATGAATGTCTTTTCACAAAAAGCCTATAGGCAATTCAAGCAGTAACTTTACCGATTAGTTACAAATTAATAAGAATCAAGGAGAAGGTAAAAGAAGGGTTTGAGCTGGGCTAGATTAGCTAGAATTGAAGGACGATTAATCGTACAGACTCAGATTTGCTATTATTTCGGGATTGCTATTGTTCTCCTTAGTAATTGGAATGATAACTATAATGAATTAAATAAAGAAATAACATATTAAACTTTTAGAGTAGCTTGCATGCTTGTTTTTTGCATGTTGGGTGCTTGCTTGCAAAATGCTTGCCGGGGCGTGCAGGGGGGCTGGCCCCCCTGCTCGGGGGGGTCGGGGGGCCTGAGGTTTGGTGGTTCTTGGTTTTATATATTGAGTATTATTTGTTTTATGACCCTTCAAAGTTGGGTGGACAAGTCCATTTAAAAAGTATAAAATTTATTGAAATAAATAATACCTTTAATTAGTCCGTATAATGTATAGCAAATTTGTCTAAGAAACCATTTTGATAAGCACAATATTTAATATAGCTGCCGAACAAATTCCTACGCGTTGCATACAAACTACTCAAGCGTGACATCATAATTGAGTAGCCGCTAGTATGGAGCGTTTTTGGGTAAGTCCATTTGTGTGCATTTCAAACTGTGATATTTTGGGCAGTTTTCATGCTAGCGCTTTTACCATGTTTCTTTTTTTTTGAGAGGTAGTTTTTGTAACATAAAATAAAAAAATAGTCATCATGCCAATTCTTGGTATCCTAGGCATTCATTAAGAATAAGAATCATTTATTTGCTGAGAATGCAGGTACATACATATTTGTTGTTAAGAATTAGAATTTTCGGTCCATTACATTCTGCCAACATTTAGCATGCAAATATTATTTAAATTAAAGTCCAGGTAAATTGAATATACAATAACATACATTTCACAATAAAATAGTAGGTATTCAATCATTTAAAACAAATATTTATAAAATAAGAAATGTCAATTAGAAATAATAAGGAATAAATCATATGACGTCAAAATTTATCAGTTAGAAATTCTGTAATAGAATAATAACATTTTTCTAATAATATAGATGTCAATATCTTTTTAAATTTATAACTATTCAATTCCTTAATTTCGTCAGGTATTTTGTTATATATTGCCGGTCCCATTCCTATCACACTTTTCCTAAGCAATGCTGTATGAAAACTTTCCAAACTTAGCGCTTTCGATACTGTGAACGCACTTTAATTGACCTATTCCGTGTTTGGGAAACTTTTGTAAACAAGTGCTGATTAGATTTGACAAAAACAGCAATTTCCAAAATGTATAATGATGGCAATGTCAAGAGTCTTAAGGACTTAAACATAGGCACGCAACTGTCAGTCATTTTTAACCCTGTCATGGACCTAATGCAACGTTTCTGGGCTTTGAAAATCATCTCCCTGTCGCTGCAATTACCCCAGAAAATTAAGCCATACCTTAAAATTGAAGCAACGAGACCATGATATGCCATTATTGTTGTCTTAGAGTTAACTTTCTTTGATAAGTAATATAATATATAAGCGGCCTTACTTAGTTTTTTACATACTTCATCTGCATGCGGTTTCCATGTAAGCTGACTATCAATTAATAGGCCCAAAAATCTCGTGGTGTTAACCTCTTCTAATGCATTACCTTGATAGTTAACATTAAAGTTTGATTGGCGTAGTCTTTGATAGAAATGCACTAGTTTTGTCTTTTGTAAATTTATAATTAAGTCATTATTGTTAAGCCAGTCAATTATGTCTTTCAAAACGTCATTAATATTATTTTCATATAGATTATAGTCAATACATTTTATTATAGCTGTACTGTCATCAGCAAATAAGATCATTTGTTGTCGGACGTTCCTTGGTAAATCATTAATGTAAATCAGAAACAACAACGGACCCAGCACACTGCCTTGTGGAACACCACATTGTACTTCCCTTGCAGATGACAAATATATTTCTTCTTTCTTTGTTTTTTTGTTTATTCTACTAATTTCTACAAATTGTTTACGACCAGTAAGATATGACTCTAATAGTTTAAGAATATTGCCACGTATGCCATATGCGAAAAGCTTTTCTAATAATATTTTATGATTAACTCGATCAAAAGCTTTTGTCATATCAGTAAATATAGCACATACCGGTAATGTCTTATCCATATTTAACATTATAGCTTTTAGTAAGTCATAAATTGCCATGTTTATAGTCAAATTTTTTCTAAATCCCTTTTGTTCGTCACATAAGATGTCAAATTTAGTCAAGAAAGAATAAATTGCCATATTTATAATTTTTTCGAACAATTTAGAAAATACAGATGTCAATGCTATTGGTCTGAAGTTAGTCATATCTAGTTTATTTCCTTTCTTAAAAAGTGGTTCATTGCGTTCTTTATCCTATTATGACAACATAATACTGATGATAGAACAGTGTAGGTATGTAGGTACTTATCATAAAAATGTACCTACCTAAGACAATACATTTTTGTCAGTTAGAATTCGTGCATACGGAATACGAATCAATCGGAAAAAGGTTTAATTGAAAATGTAGTAAACTATTAAAAACGTCATCAGGGCTTGTTGAAAAGGCTCACTTTAAAATTGGATTTTAAAGTGAGTTTGGTCAAAGTTCACAAAAACCAAGCTACATTCCCAAAAAACTTCTTTACTTCGCTCCATAAAGCAGCGTCGCGGAACAAAGAAATACATTGATATCACCAATATTGCGTATTATCTTCCGTTCGGATAACGCGGTATGTTTACGAGTATTTTTATGGGCATTTATTATAACGACGTTTCCGCCTTTCTGGGACATGAAATATCGCCGAAGCCATAGGTAATGCTCACTAAATCTAGTGCGGGTTTATAATATATCCTCATTTGGTTTCTATAGGAATCGTGACTAGGTTGTTTAGTAGAGCTGCTCGTTGTCGTTGAAGATAATAGCTGGATCGACCGCCTTTTCAGGAAAAACGCATTATAATCTGGTCTTCCTTATGGTTAAATAAATACATAAATAAATTATTATAGATATTGTGTTATCGTGTTTGTGCTATACAAGTATTTAGATTTTATGTCTTTTTAAAACTCAACTTATTACTAATAGTAGGTATGAACCTCTATACAAAAAAAGTTGGGAGTTACAAGTTGTGATAAAGTTTGGCCACATGATCCTTAGACTGTTCTTAACTAAACTATCCTTACATAATTAGTTCCATACGGCAGCGGGTTAAATAGCGCTCTTTTACTGGCATAATTCTAAAAAAATATATCAATTCAGGTTTTCGCTAATAGGTAAAATGTGGTATAATTTTCGGATAAATCAATAATGTAGAATTTATTTCTGGTAAAAAAAAATGTAATTTATTGAGCAGCATTGAGCAGTTTCTGAAAAATTACGCAATAACCAACATTTTTAAACTTTATATTTTTATTTTAGGTATTGGCACTTGTTACAGTATTAAAAAAAAAACTACCTTACAGAAGCATTTTTCAGATTAATTTGTTTTATGCTTTTATTATGCCAACTATATTTTATACAACTTGAGCCTAACCCAAGTAGTTAAGGTCCATTGTTTGCAGAGACACAGCTAGTCAAAAATAGTCATTTTTTTACGAAATTAAAAAGCGCTTCCGTTTCGTTCGGAAGCATTTTTCAGGTTGAAACATTGAAAATGTTTTTTTTTTTATGCATCTGTATAGGCCCGATTTTCAGCCAAAGTGCGACATCAGCCTGGTGTCGTAGATATTAGAGCTATGTAAATGATTGAGATATCAAATGACGAGTCTAATCAAGGGCTATTAGATGAAAAATAAATTTTTTGAAACATCTTAAAATCTTTTAAAAATTTTTGAAAAGCGCAAAAATGTGAAAAATGCGATCGATTTTCGGCCGGTTTCGGCGAGCAAAAAATCATATCTCGTAAACGAAACGCGATATCGCGTCGATTTTAAAAACACCTCGAGATATGACTTTGGTCTACTTTAAAAAAAATATTTGAGGTAAATAACATAAAAGAATAATTCTGTGCTTAACCTTTATGAAGTGAAGTTTGCGCGGAGCGTATGAGTGAGCGCTGGGCGCAGTAGTGTACGTAAGTACCTAGTCGTATCAACGCTAATGGTCTGAAAGACAAATGTTTGTTTATAGTTATATTTTGAGTTGCAAATGTAATAAAATGTTATTTTCTAATTATAAAAAATCGGATAGGTACCTAATGAAAGTGTTTTTAAAAGCAAAACAAAAATATATTTTTAATTTATTAATACTTATGTAAAATTCTTAAATCAAGTAAAATTAGATTAAATGAGATCATGTTTGTATTAAATTTTGTTAATGTAATTTTTTAATAATTATTTATTTATGACTTTTTAATGGTTAGGTGTCAAATCTAACGTGAAACATTTAAGTTAAATAAACACCATTAGTATTACCCATACGAAGAACAAGATATCATTTATTTATTATAACCCTATTTTGGTTAATAACGCGTTTCTATACTTATGCAAAAAGCCCGGGCTTTGCCTTGCAGTTGCACGTGAGCATCGAAAAAAACTATTTCGGCGCATCTGTTTCTATTGTTTTGGCTATATTTCCTGACCATTGCCTGCACCGTGGGATTTCGTGATACCCGGCACTTTTTTGTATAGGCAAACGAATAAACGAATCTTGAGCGAAAGTTGAATAGAAGAGAGTTTGTAGTTTGAGCCTCCATAGATACAGAAAAGCATTTGCACTAATTGGTTAGAATTTTTAACACTCAAAACGTGTAAAAAAGGAAATAAATAGGTACCTATGTTAATGTTAAAGATGTTGCTGTATATTCGTGGGTTGCTGTTATTTCAATTTCGAGATTTAAAATTACTCAATCGGGCATGTCTCATGTTTTTCTTAGTAGGCTACGATTCCAAATGAATTTTTACAACGGTCTCTTAATGAGAATGTGAAGATGATGCCTAGATAAACATAGTTTGTTATCGCACATATTCAAATTATGATGAAGTCAGCGCGAGATTGCATTTGATTTTGATTAAAATTTTTTTATTAGGTATTTTTTTGTAGAAATTCTAAGATGTTTTAGTTATAGTACTTACATAGGTATATTTAATAATAATAAAAAATGTTTGCGAATAAATTTTGTTTTAGTTCATTAATTAAATTCATTTTCAATGTACCAGAAGGTCGTGAAAGGTACGAGATCTGTGAATTTTTTGTTTATATTTCTGTAAAGTTAATTAAATTTTCTACAATTAGAGTCTAATTTGCGTAGTCTAGGACCTAGACTACTCAAATTATGTATTATATGACCAAGGCTTCAAAGTTACCTCGTTTGTATGAAAATAACACCTGTATCCCTAGACAAAGTTGATGTGTATATATCGCGTAATATACCATTTTATCGACACACCACTGTCAAAATCCATTGTCTTTCTGACAGTTAAACGTGATAAAACGCTATTTCACGTGATATATATCGTGTTTTGATGGGCATGCTAGGGGGGCTGCTATGTCTGTGCAACCTATAAACCTAGACTACTCAAATTAGGCTGCTGACTAGCTGTGTCTCCGCAAACAATGGACATAAACTACTCGGATTAGGCTCAAATTGTATAAAATATAGTTAATATTACATAAGTATATGACAAATTAACCTGAAAACGCTTCTTTAAGGTAGGTTTTTTGAAAATACTGAAACAAGCGCCAATACTTAAAATAAAAAAAAGTATAAAAATGTGGGTTTTTGTGTAATTACACTTATTATTCAGAAATACCAGACATAAATTCAACGTTATTGATTTATCCAGAAATGATACCACATTTGACCTATTAGCTAAACCTAAATTGATATAATTTTAAGAATGAAGCCAGGAAAACAGCGCTATTTAAACCGCCGCCGTATGGAACTGTATGTAAGGATAGTTTGGCTGAGCCAAACTTTATCACGACTTGTAACTACCAACTTTTTTTTTTGTATAGTCAAAGTCAAAGTCAAAATTAGCTTTATTCATATAAACTTAATTATTAAGTACTTTTGAATCGTCTATATTTTCCTACCACCCGTTCAAGACTTTTTTAACTGACAAGAAGAACGGGCGCAAGAAACTTATCAGCTTTAATAGCAATAAGTAACGATATTTACAAACTTAAACTAGTATAGTATAACTAGTATATTATTTAGTATTAAATATATCGTTACCAGATAATTACAACAGGGTGACAGGATTATTGGCAACAAACATAGACTTATTATATTACTATCTTTGGCAACAAAGTACTTATAGTAGTTATGTGTTACATCATTTCCACGCATTTTGATCTTTAAGATAATCGTCTACTTTATAATAACCTTTACCCATGAGCGTTTTTATAGAGGTTAATACCTACTATAATAAATTAAATTTATCTTGACTGGACTTGCAATATGTAGTAATAAAATATTAACGGTTACATTATTTGGGTTTCAGGTTTAAATAAAAAAAATAGGACAATTTGGGACTTACAGTTATTTATTAACTTATTTTAAAGAAGTAGTTTTGTGTTTAGGTTTGCTTTTTTGTACCTATTTCTTTTGTGTCTGATTGTCTCAAATAAATATAATTTTCTTTTTGTTTCAAGTAATTAACCCAAATAATTTCCGTAATATGTTAATTCTTACATTTGAACATAACTGTAAGTCCCAAATTTTACGAAAAAACATTTTATTTTACCCCTTAAACTCAAAATTAGATTAATGAGTAAGACATGTAAACTTTATTTATAAATTTTTGTCAATTTTGTCATTGATTGTTGACAACATACTTACAATTTTATGTTAAGACATTTAAAATATCACCGTTAAGGGGCCATAATAGGAAAACATGGATTGCGCGGGCTATATTTTTATATAGAAAACGTAAAGTTGTAGGCACAAAAAAAAAACATACGACAAAGGATTATCAAGTAGCTACAAGTATTAAATTGCGTATAAACCTCACATATAATTATAAAAAAATCAGAATATCATCAAAACCGCTTGTCACGGGCCATATTTTTGGCGTAAATAATAGTGGAAACGTATTGAATTCTATATCAAAATACACTTTAACATACTGTGCAGTTGCTCGAATAACTTTTTCGAGCAACTGCACAGTATTCAAGAAAGAATGATAAATCGAAAGAAGAAAGATAAACGACAGATGAAATTCAAGAAAGATAATTGTGCTAGAGATGATGATGAAAAGACAATGAAAAACAGCGAAAAAGTGCAGAAGTGAGGTTATTTTCCATATCTTTACACGTAAAGAAAAAGACAGAAACAAATGATTTTGCATAAAGGCCTTAAGTTTTGAAAAAAAGTAACATTTTATTTAGAAAGGCAAAGAACTATATTTTCTAATTCCACCAATAGATAAAGGAAGCGGAAAACATCTTCGTTGCAAAGATTGCAAGGCTTCTATCTTAAATTGCCATTACTAACCTGTTTCAGTGCGCAGCTGGGCGCACGGCGTGGCAGGAAGCGGCGGTGCTGTCGGTGGGCGGCGGCGGGGCGGGCGCAGGAGGCGCGGCGCGGCGCTGCTCCGTGCTCGGCGACCACCCGGGCGCGAGGGGCGACCACCCGGTCGCAAAGCGCGACCCGCGCAAGTGGCACAAGAACAACCGGGTAATTAATGTGATCTGGCGAACATCTAGGGACCTAACCGCGATCGTGGCAACAAGCGGCAGTGCTGTCCATCGGTGGGCAGCGGCGGCGCGGGCGCAGGAGTCGCGACGCGGCGCTGCTCTGTGCTCGGCGACCACCCGGGCGCAAGGAGCGACCACCCGGTCGCTAAGTGCGACCCGCGCAAGTGGCACATGAACAAACGGGTAATTAATGTGATCTGCCGTAGATCTAGATCTTCGGTCCCTAGGGACCTCTCGGGGACAAACTGCAATCGTGGCAGGAGGCAGCGATCAACCCGCAAGTGGCACAGGGAAAACCGGGTTATTAATGTTATTTGCCGAACATATAGGGACCTTCCGGGGATTAACCGCGATTGTGGCAGTAGGCAGCGATCAACCCGTAAGTGGTACATGAAAAACCGAGGAATTACTGTGCTCTACTGAAGATCAAGGGACCTCTCAGGGACTAACCGCGATCGTGGCAGGAGGCAGCGATCAACCCGCAAGTGGCACAAGAACAACCGGATAATTAATGTGATCTGTCGAAGATCGGGGACTTACCGCGGGATCCCTTGTTTTCGCATAATTGTTTTATACCTAATTTGATTTGGCATAACGGATTTGGCATAATCTTTTTTGTCCTAATAATACTTTCGCATAATTGTTTTTTGGCATACTATTTATATTAGCATAATTATCATTTAAACTAATTTGTTTTCGCATAATGTTGTTAGGCATATTGTCTATCCGCCTAATATTATTTAGACATAAAAATCAAAAACAATAAGAATAATTATTTTTACGCACTAATTTATTTTCATGCAAAAGGGGTAGGTATTGTAATAAAATGCCAAAAACTCATAACACATACGACCTAAATATCGACTCATAAAACACCTATTTTTAAAATACCGGAAATCCTTAATGTCGATATCCAATAGACCGAAACTTAAAGATCGATTATTAAATGACTTATGATAGTTCGAAACCCTGAAAGTTAAAATGCCGATAGTTAAAAATCCCGAAAATCTGTTTAGGTCTATTAGGTGCGACGACGAGCGAGCGTAGCGAGCGAGGAGGAGGTAATGTTCCATTGCGACCAGAACCGACATGCTGGCATGTAACCCTCATTAACCTTCGGTTTTTTAAGCTTCGGGATTTTGTATTTTAGGTAAAATGTTCTTTCGTGATTTTAAACGTCGTGATTTTTTTGTTTATAAAAATATGCGTAAATAACATTATGCGTGTTTAAATTTATGCTAAAGAATATTATGCTTAAACATGACTATGCTTAAAGTAGTTATGCTTAAAAAAATTATGCATAAGCTGTTATGACTAAATAATATTATGCGTAAACATCATTCGGCGAAATCATATTATGCTATGACATATTATGCCTTAAAATTTTATGCAAATACATAGGGAACCACTTACCGCAACCGTGGCAGGAGGCATCGCTCAATCAGCAAGTGGCACAGGAACAACCGGGTAATTAATGTGATCTGCCGAACATTTCCTCTCGGAAAGGAACCTCTCGGGGACTAACCGTGATCGTGGCAGGAGGCAGCGATCAACCGGGTGAGTGCGTCTTCTCCCTGATCTAGTTTCGATCTGTCTGGGGCACTGTCTGTAACTATTTTTTTCTGACGGTAGTCATTTCATTATTCACTTCCTCCCTTCTTCCTTATAATTGCGTACAAAAAAATATTATTAAAAATTGTAAAATACTGACGGAAAAACTTAATGACGAATGCAATAGCCACAAATCTTTACAGAAGACTAAATTTTTAGTGCAGTTTTTGTTAGGCAATGGATGCCAGATCTCTAAGCAATCTCACTATTAAGTCGCCCTGGTTGATTAATATACTTATGAGAACTCAGATCAAATAAAAAAAACCTCCTTCAAAAAACCTGAAACAAAAACAGCTTCAAAATTAAATACCTCTAAAAAAGCGAGAAATAATATTCAAATCATTAGTTACGCATAACATTATTAATAAAACACGTCTATTGAAGTCGGGTGGGGCTGGAAGACAAGTATTTTTTTTAAATATTTCTGAAAGCCCCACCCGACTTCATTAGACGTGTTTTATTAATAATGTTATGCGTAACTAATGATTTGAATATTATTTCTCGCTTTTTTAGAGGTATTTAATTTTGAAGCTGTTTTTGTTTCAGGTTTTTAGAAGGAGGTTTTTTTTTTGTTAAAAAAGTTTTTTATTTTCAACTTTTTAGTGGCAGGTATGTAGGCATGTAAATATTTTTTTACTTTATAAAATATTTTCAATGGTAAAATGCCCACAACTCAAATTCCCAATTTACGCTGTTTGTTTTTGAGGAGTTCTATTGTGTCTTCGTAGTCCAAGTCTAGTCCAGAACCTTGCATTGCAGACCATGGTTTGGTTTGTTTTGGATTGTCATAAACCTACCAAAAACCAAATCACTTTACATATACTATTTGAATTTGAGGAGTTCCCTTGTGTATCTTCGAAGTTCAAAGTCCAATACCGATGAAATTAAAATGTGACCAGTCTTGAAGTATACCCTTTCAAACAAAAAAAGAATCATTTAAATCGGTACATAAACAAAGATGTTACGTTCGAAAATCTGTAAAAACACGTGTGATGGCAAGCTAAATAATTGACATTTTTCAGGATTATGAAAAAACTACCAGCCAGATCTCTGTAATTTTTTTATGGGACCACACACGAACTATGTTCTTTAAGATAAAAAAAAAACCGGTCAAGAGCGAGTCGGACTCGCGCACCGAGGGTTCCGTACAATCATAAATATATTTGGATATGCTACTTTAGTACAGTCTTTAAAAAAGTAGGATAAACGGCAGACAGGTGGAAGGGCGAACAGGCGGACAGTTAATTTACAAATCTTAACCACAGTTGCTTATGGTGACTGAAAAACGTTTCAGCCGCTCCACATTGCAAACTGTTTATATTACTAAGTAGGAACTTATTCTTCGTTTATTCGTACGGCAAATAGTAGGTAATTTATATAAGAACCAGTCACCAATTATTATTGTAGTATTAGGTTGCGCCATCTCTTGACCGATTATTTTTACTACGACCTTCCGTTCTCAAGATCCAGGTAGAAAGGTCTCCACAGCGTATCCTCACATATCTCCTAAACGCAAGACCGACAAACTCTGGTTCTTGGTGACAAACTCCGACAAACTACCGGCTACACACACGAGTAATCAGATTTCTGTTACGACCTTCCGTTTTCGAGATCTGTGTGGCTTAGCTGTAGAGACGTCTCTACAGCTGCGCCACACGTATCTCCTAAACGCAAGACCGACAAACTCTGGTTTTTGTGCGACAAACTCCGACAAACTAACGGCTATACATACAAGTAATCAGATTTTCGCTACGACCTTCCGTTTTCGAGATCTGTGTGGCGCAGCTGTAGAGACGTCTCTACAGCTGAGCCACATGTATCTCCTAAACGGAAGACCGACAAACTCTGGTTTTTGGCGACAAACTCCGACAAACTATAGACTTCATCATGGCATAGTCAAAAAGTCAGATTTCCAACTTTTTTTTTGTGGCGCAGCTGTAGTCCGGCACGTTTTGGTCTGAGTATGAGAAGGCAAGAGTCACAGATCTTTACACAAGAGAAAATTTTTATTGCCGAGTTTTCTTTGGGCAGTGGATGCTAGATCTCTAATCAATCTCACTATTAAGCCACCCTTGATTAATATAAATATGAGTATAAGCAGCGAACTAAAATTTATGGAACAAGCATTGCGCTCAAAAAATGGCACCACACGAAAAATACAGCTAAGTGAATGGAGCTAAACATGCTGGCATTTAATTATGCAGCACAAACACACGTCTGAGCACTGGTTGCTCATTAGCGACCATAATTTGTATACTCATAGATATTTTCAATACTTAGTGAAACGAAAAAAAATAAGATACGTTATTTCTGCATATTTTTACTGCCTTCTTTGCATCTTTTACTCCATTTGACTACACAGGACTTAGAGCATTCAAATGCTCTAAGACACAGGACGTCATTTCTGATAAACTTTCTCTTTTCTCTACAATACAAACTGCAATTATTTTTAAGAACGTTAACGTCAGTCACCAGGTACATGGCTGGCACGACTGAAGCTAAGCGGCTTGTACTTTTTCGGCCCCGTGGTGCCAATTCTAAAGTAATATTTGGTTGCAATTCCACTTCCATAGATTTTAGTTCGCTGAGTATAAGTATCTGAAATTCTCAGTTTCAACTTCCAGGTGCGAGATGCGTCGTACGGATCGTCATCGGAGTCGGACGGCGAGGCGGAGGGCGCGCCCGGCGAGCCGTGGGGCGTGGCGCGGCTGCTGTACGCCGGCCTCGGCATCCTGGCCCTCGGCCTCGTCGTCTACTTCGTCGGCACCGGCGACAAGGTATATAATGTAAGACTGTTATGCACTCACGTTTTTTTAACACAATTGAGCCAAAAGTTTTGCTACTTACGAACTTCCTACACGCTAAAATTTTAATCATTTGGTTTCCGTATTGGGCTGGTTCCACTCATGATTACAAGCAACTTTTAATGTGGAGCCAACTCTGATATCACGAAAAAAAATCAGCGGTTTCATACAAAAGCGCAATACCTTAATGTTTGGAATCAGCTGGTTTGGAAAACAGCTGATTTTTTTTCGCGATCTCTGAGTTGGACCCATAGTAAATGTTGCTTGTAATCATGAGTGGAACCAACCCTCGACGGGAAACAAACGATTAAAATTTCACGCTATATCTTATCCAACTAACATCACTCCACTTATTCATTTCAACATTCTCGTAACTTTTTTTCACCTTCGTCACGGCCTAAACACTATGATCCATACAGAACTAGGTCTTAGGACGAATTTGTAAGTCGGGCGGGGCGTGGCTGCTGTACGCTGGCCTCCGCGCGGCCATACTTACATACCTGAAGCCAACTTTTTGCAATCTACTTTCCTCCTATAATATCTGTTCATATCACTCTACTAATTCATTTCAACAAGCTCGTCTCAGCTGCTCGTCTCTTCTCTTCTATCCTTCTTCACGGCCCGAACACTACAAATTCATCCATGTATACAAAAAAATAATTATAAAACCTAGTTTTTTTAATGCACAACGGGCTAGTGCTTGGCTTTCGTCTCACCTGATGTTAAGTGATGATAAGGCCGGAGGTGGAAGCGCACTACACCCGGAATCCTTATTACTGAGGAATTGGCTATCTTATCTCTAACTGCCGGAACACAACAATTTTAAAATTGTTGTTATTGCGTCTGACTTAGGTAAGATGATGGTAGCTAGTCAGGCGGACTTGAAATAAGCCCTACCACCAACCAAACCGAGTACAAATTGTACCCCCCCTTGGAATCGAACCCGGGACCCCTGCGTCTTTTACGGGTGGGCGAACCACTAGACCACAGAGGCGAAAAGTACTCAAAACTTAGTCGAAACACTGAAAAGAGAGGACTTAGGTAAGTAGTATATAGTTCACTAGCTTTGTCGTACACTAACACACTGTTTACTTTGCGGCACAGTCATTTTTAGAGCGATTTTGGAACACTGCTCAAGCTTGTCTATTCTATCAATACTCTGATTACGAAAATGGTCATTAAGCCCCACATAATTTTGCTTTACCTTTTGTGTGTGGAGGGGAACCCACTTAGGTTTGCGAACCTCGTGCTCCGCGGACCTATGTTGCAGGTTTGCGGAGCTCAATGGGGACGCTATTGCGAACTTTCACTTGCTCCCTTTTGTGTTCGTTCGCATCGGATCGTAAAGTACGGAGCGGGCTTCGAGGTTCGCATCTTAAACACTATGGCGCACTGTTGCAAAGTTCGCAGAGCGCGGAGTTTCGCGATCTTAAGTGGGTACCCATCCTTTGATCTGGCATTTAAGCACCTTTAACTAATTGCAGGGTTTCAAGACGCCTGCGCTTCGACTGGTGGGCCCCTCCCTCATCTTCACTGGGCTTGCGTGCTGTCTACTGCGCATCACCTTCTGCATATTTGCGAAGCCATGCTGCCGACGGCGGACCAATTACAAGGAGAACAGAAGGTATATTTTGTCAGAAATCAGCCCCCTGATTACGTAATTCTGTTGTTAATACTTCTCGTTTCAAATCGTTTGAAATTAATGTTTGACAGTTTCAGTTTATAATAGAGTAATTTATTTAAAGCAAATTGTCAAATTTCATTAATTTCAAACGAGAATTATTATCAACAGAGTTACATAATCAGAGGACAGGGCAGTAAATACATAAAACTCTCTTATGGTGGTTATATTACGGAAAGTGGAACCCTCAGAATAGAAAAAGATTTTAGTTAAATTTTACGTAGAATTTTTAGGGCCCATGGCCACAGAATAGCTAATAGTACAAGTCCATGGCACAGAATAGATATAAGTACTACCGTACAGAAAGGTAATTCTCCGCCCCGCCCCACAATCAATTACCTCACCCCACCGGCGCCCACCGCGCGAGTTCCGTGTGCCGATCCGTGTGCTTATTAAATAGCTCGCACACAGTTGCGCGTGTGCAAAAACGTCACTGTGTAGCGTCTGTGTAATAGGTAGTTGAAACGCGACGCTTGTATGGAGTGCCCGGGTTGTGCCCATGGTTTAGTATTTTTAGAAGGTATCACTATATTCCCTCGTAGTAATTCTTAGAAGTAAATAGCATGTGTAGAAAAGGGCCAGTTTTTAGCAGTTTTGCTATCCTACTTTTAGCAGTGACTACGAGGGAACGTAATGATACCGTTCAAAAATACTAGAATATGGGCCCTAAAAATTCCACGTAAAGTTTTATTAAAATTGTTTGTTTTATTAAGAATTAAAATATCAAATAAAATTCACCGCGGCGCCACTTTCGGACATACAACCAGCAAACTTGCGAAGATATCTACCCTCGCTGTAGCAGCCATTAGCGCTGCGCATTCCAGCAATTTTACACAAAAGAACTTTCTACTATAAGTTTCATAACCCTATCAAAATTTTCCAGACTGTCCGGGTGCGGGGAAGGCGAAGAAATGCCCCTCGCGGGAGGGGGCGGGCCCCGCTTGGGCCCAGCGCAGTGCTCGCCGGCGCGCAGGCTCGAGTCATCCTCGTGCGACGTGTCCAGCTTATCCAGCGGCGAGGAGGACGAGCGCATGCGCCGGTACCGCACAGCGAGCGCTCCCTCGCACCTGCCCTTGCCTATGACGATGCCGTTGCAACAGGTGGACTAACTTTTTGAGGGTCTTTTCTTGGTGTAGGTGCTGATGAGATGGGCTATCCATCTCGACAGCAAGGTTTAATCAGCCGCTGTATATAAAAGCGATGCCAAAATCTGTAGGTATACTTCGTAAGCGTCGGTGGCTCGAGTCATTCTCTTGCGTCGTGTCCAGCTTATCTAGCGGCGAGGACATGCGCCGGTACCGCACAGCGAGCGCTACCTCGCACCTGTCCTTGCCTATGACGATGCCGGTGCAACAGGTGGACTAACTTTTTGAGGGTCTTTTCTTGGTGTAGGTGCTGATGAGATGGGCTATTCATATCGACATCAATCTGAGATTTCATCAGCCGCTGTCAGAAGAATTGCGTAGGTACATAAAAGCGATGACAAAATCTGTACTTGGTAAGCGACGGTGGTTCGAGTCATTCTCTTGCGACGTATCCAGCTTATCCAGCGGCGAGGAAAACGAGCGCATGCGCCAGTACCTCACAGCCAGCGCTCCCTCGCACATGACCTTGCCTATAACGATGCCGGTGCAACAGGTGAACTCTTTGAGGCTCTTTTCTTGGTATAGACTTTGGTATAGGTGCTGATGAGATGAGTTATTCTTTTCGACATCAATATGAAAATTCATCAGCCGCTGTCAGAAGAATTGTTTACATAAAAGCGATGACATTGGTAAGCGACGGCGGTTGGAGTCATTCTCTTGCAACGTGTCAAGCTTATCCAGCGGCTAGGAAAACGAGTGCATGCGCCGGTACCGCACAGCGAGCGCTCCCTCGCACCTGCCCTTGCCTATGACGATGCCACAGGTCATAAGCATAGGTGGACTTTCTCTTTGAGGCTCTTTTCTTGGTATAGACTTTAGTATAGGTGCTGATGAGATGGGCAATTCATATCGACATCAATCTGAGATTTCATCAGCCGCTGTCAGAAGAATTGCGATGCGAAGCGATGCCATAATCTGTACTTGGTAAGCGACGGAGGCTCAAGTCATTCTCTTGCGACGTGTCTAGCTTATCCAGCGGCGAGGAAGACGACACATGCGCCGGTATGTACCGCACAGCGAGTGCACCCTCGCACCTGCTCTTGCCTATAACGATGCCGGTGCAACTGGTGAACTAACTCTTTGAGGCTCCTTTCTTGGTGTAGGTGCTGATGAGATCGGTTATTGTCCGACATCAATCTGAAACAGTGTCCTACGGATTCGTAGGATGTCACTCAAAAGTCAGTAGATCTCCGTAGATTGTCTTTATGAAAATCCGTTGATCTACAGATATATTTTTAAAGCCAAATTTGACTATTTAGAGATGTACTGGCTTTAAAGGAACCTAATTACTTTGTGACCGGTAAGGACATTGTACTGAATCGTGAGATTTGATGATATCTCAGATTCAGATGAGCCGCTATTACACGAATGGTGTTCATAAAAGCGATGCCAAAATCTGTACTTGATAAGCGGCGTGGTGGCTCAAGTCTTTTTCTTGCGACGTGTCTAGCTTATCCAGTGGCGAGGAAGACGAGCTCATGCGCCGGTACCGCACAGCCAACGGTCCTTCGAACCTGCCCTTGGTGACGGTGCAACTGGTACGCCGCAGAACCATTGTAATTAACTTGTGGTAAGGCGCCTCGTCAGCGTCAGAAGTAGTAGCACATTAAAGATCTTCCATCTATTGTAACGTCTCCCATGCCAAACATGTGTACAATTCTGGTACCACTCCAGCATTACCATATCACCAAAAACGAAATAAATACCTACCTATGTAACTTTTTAAATCTGTTTCCAGGGCTTACAACAAAGTGCGCAGCAAAACACAGAAGACGTGCAAGTTCAATCCAGAACGCAAGCATTGCGTCAGAGCTCTTCCCAGTCGAGCGCACCGAGGCCAAGCGTGCAGACGCCCGCAGTGCGACAAAGCGCGTCTCAACCGACCGCTCTTCAGCCCAGCGCATCGCAAAGCATCTTCCAGTCAACTGCTGTCCAGCCAAGCGGGTTACAGCAAAACGCGCTTCAGCCCAGCGGGTCCCAACCGAGCACGCTGCAGTCGAGTGGGTCTCAACAAAGCGCGCTTCAGCCGAGCGGGACTCAGCCGAGCGCGCTTCAGCCGAGTGGGCCTCAGCCGAGCGCGCTTCAGCCGAGCGGGTCTCAGCAAAGCGCGCTGCAGCCGAGCAGTTCTCAACAGAGCGCCTTCCACCAACCAGGCACGCGAAGGCCCCCGCCCCGGAACGTCTCCTTCGCCGGCGGGCCCGACGGAGAGCTCGTCCTCAGCCCCGCCCAGCTGCGCTCCTAAACCCCCAAGCAATAAAGGTTGTCGCAATACCCCTTTTTATACTCCCCAGACGATTTGACTCTTGGTGATCGAAGCGACTAAGTTATGTGATAGCGTGACTCTTACCGTTTTGAGTGATTTTTCTATTCGATAAGCTACGGACGTTTCTTTTGCACGTTTGAATATTCTCGCAATCTCCTATCGATACTCGTATCTAATTTTAAGAATATTTTGCTAGTTACTGTGAAGCGGTCTACGCGTACCTTTACTGTGTGTGACCAAACGTTTGACAGTGATGCGACTGATGGTAAATAAACTTGCTAATGCACAGTGATTTGATAGTTTGATAAGCTTTAATCTTTGAAAACTCTGAAAACATTGGATTTGAATTACATCAAATGTTTAGTGACACACTTTAATAAAACTTTCAGTTCACGATGCTTCAGGATGACCGGCAACGAGGCTGGGAGTTGATGGACCGATCATATGTAAGGTAGGCGTTTACAGACGCTTCAATGTCAGCCAGCATTACGGAGCTGCCATAGTTTCAGATTGTAATACTTACATTTTTTATTAGGAAAACCTATAGTTTGAGCATTTTAAAATTGGAACACCAAAAAAACTAAGAAAAACAAGTGTTACTTAGGTCATAGGTACTTTCTAATAAATAGGTATACATCTACTCGATAATATTTTCTTGCAAGAAAATATGGAATGGAATTTATGAATACAATACAACCCTATCAGCTATTTTTTATAACCGTTACTTTCCTCTTTTTGTTTTAATAAATAAAAACATTATTTTTGAGTGCTCATGCCATAGGTTTGACTATAAGCTTCGACAGCTCCTAATTTTACCGTAGAATTCGTATCGTGTAAAATTTAAAGCGTTCATTCTAACTGTGTAGCGATTAATATGAATGTGCTAGTTCCATCCATCTTAAAGCCAATATGTAGAGTCACGTCTGCAATACGAGGTGTGTTTTTTGTGAATTGATACTTAATAACTTATCATAAAAACAATATGGAAAACGACTTTTACACACTTAAGATAAAAAAAAATCGACTGTGTTTTTTAACTTTAAGCAGGGCTCTGTCACTCCACTCGAGAGTATGATGCGGTAGGCGTCCTCTGCAAGGACAAATTTCATACGTCGGAAAAGATAAGACCTACGCGAAAGAAAGAGAGGCAACTACTAAGTGAATGTTTTGGAGCGAAGGTAGAGCTGTGCGACCTGAATTGCACTTTATTATGTCGTAGCAAGAGTCGCAATTTAATTAAACGATTTTGCGGAGTTCAACTTCTGTACGCTAGTACTATTATCTGTTCTGTGCTTTAGGTCCCACAGACTGATATAGTTGAATCAATTAAGTGGTAGATTTATGAACCAACATTGTGACACTTACAATTTAAACGTATAAGTTTGAGTTAAAAAAACTGTATCAATAGTTACTTATAACAGGAACTCAATTCGAAAGAATCAAAAATATCTTAGAACAAACAAACACACCTCGTAGCAGTTCGAATAAATAGTAAATTAAATATAAAACATATAATTGTGTTAAAACTGCCTACTACTAGATGCGAATTTATATTTAAATATAAATATAAAAGTCATAAAAATAGATTTATAACTGACAATAATGATTGTTAACTGATGTATAAAGTGTTATGGCGTATTGCGTTGATTTTATTTGAATTATGTCCAACATAATATTAAATTTGTGAGTAGTTCAAGCGCCGAGTGTGTCCGAAAATTTAATGATATATTTCACTTATTAAGTGAAATCTGCAACGGTAAGTAATATAAGCTATAATTGAACGTATTAAAATGGCGACGTGGCGGACTACAGCTGCGCCACAAAAAAAAAAGTTGGAAATCTGACTTTTTGACTATGCCATGATGAAGTCGATAATTTGTCGGAATTTGTCGCACAAAAACCAGAATTTGTCGGTCTTGCGTTTAGGAGATACGTGTGGCCCAGCTGTAGAGACGTCTCTACAGCTGCGCCACACAGATCTCGAAAACGGAAGGTCGTAGCAAAAATCTGATTACTCGTGTGTGCAGCCGTTAATTTGTCGGAATTTGTCGCACAAAAACCAGAGTTTGTCGGTCTTGCGTTTAGGAGATCTGTGTGGCGCAGCTGTAGAGACGTCTCTACAGCTGAGCCACACAGATCTCTAAAACGGAAGGACGTAGCGAAAATCTGATTACTCGTGTGTGCAGCCGTTAATTTGTCGGAATTTGTCGCACAAAAACCAGATTTTGTCGGTCTTGCGTTTAGGAGATATGTGAGGATACGCTGTGGAGACTTTTCTACCTGGATCTTGAGAAAGGAAGGTCGTAGCGAAAATCTGATAACTCGAGTGTGTAGCCGTTAGTTTGTCGGAATTTGTCACCAAGAATCAGAGTTTGTCGATCTTGCGTTTAGGAGATATGTGAGGATACGCTGTGGAGTCCTTTTTACCTGGATCTCGAGAACGAAAGGTCGGAAGCGTATCCTCACATATCTCCTAAACGCAAGATCGACAAACTCTGATTCTTGGTGACAAATTCCGACAAACTAACGGCTACACACTCAAGTTATCAGATTTTCGCTACGACCTTCCTTTCTCAAGATCCAGGTAGAAAAGTCTCCACAGCGCATCCTCACATATCTCCTAAACGCAAGACCGACAAAATCTGGTTTTTGTGCGACAAATTTCGACAAATTAACGGCTGCACACACGAGTAATCAGATTTTCGCTACGACCTTCCGTTTTCGAGATCTGTGTGGCTCAGCTGTAGAGACGTCTCTACAGCTGCGCCACACAGATCTCCTAAACGCAAGACCGACAAACTCTGGTTTTTGTGCGACAAATTCCGACAAATTAACGGCTGCACACACGAGGAATCAGATTTTCGCTACGACCTTCCGTTTTCGAGATCTGTGTGGCGCAGCTGTAGAGACGTCTCTACAGCTGGGCCACACGTATCTCCTAAACGCAAGACCGACAAATTCTGGTTTTTGTGCGACAAATTCCGACAAATTAGCGACTTCATCATGGCATAGTCAAAAAGTCAGATTTCCAACTTTTTTTTTTGTGGCGCAGCTGTAGTCCGGCACGTAAAATGGCGTAAGTACCTTAGCCAATAGTCGAAGAACGCAACTCAACTAAAAAAAATGCATTTATTGCTAATTGAAGAATGTCTATTAATATATCATCAAAAAGTATAAAAAGGAGCCGATGTTCATTCCTTTTACAAAATTATTTTGCGAACAACGAACAAGACCAATTTTAACACCACGTAACTTGCAAATAGAATAAATCATTATTTTACATGACACAGTTTTTTCTATATTGCACTATACGAAGAATGTAATAGACAACAAGCAAAATAAAGTCGTATTAAAACATGGTTCTTTTTTAGCATCAACAAGATCGGTTTTAACAGCAAGAATACACAGTAATAAAAAATCATAAAAAAATCATAGGTAATAATATTATACAACACAAAAGAGAAATAAAAACTCCTAAAAAATAATTTCGACTTGGCGTATGAACTACAAATAGACACCAAGTATATATTACACATAGTTAGCTAAATAAATACTAAAGGTTGGTGTATAGTGAGTGGTACTGTTTGACAGTATATGTTTTTTATGTGTAAGTACGTACAGTAATTTTAATAATACATAAATGTGTGTTAAGCGTGCGTTGTATATGGCACAATATATAATAAAATACTGTTTATAAATATACTATATATTTTAGAAATATTTGCACCTTTAGTAGTGAAATATTAAAATGTATAACTGCAGATTTTAGCTAGAATACGATATTTATGACAACACTTTTTGAGAAAAAAAGTGTTTTAACATGGTAACACTTGAAAATTATGTTTCTATGTGACGAAACAGAGGTTTGTATCTATTGTAAAAGTTTTTGATTAGTTTTTGTCAATTATACCTTTGTAATCAGATTAAAAAGTAGTTATTTTGTATTATTTAAATGTAAGAATGGTCAATTACTCAATGATTATTTTCGAGGTAAGATTTGACGTTTAGTTTTATTTGAAAATTAATATTGTACAGCAGTCACGTCTATAAATATGTATACAGTTTAGAAATTTGCCACTCTACAAACTATAACTTTTTTAACAGAAATCAATGACAAATGACAACTACAACAAAGTGGCAAAGTTCTAGACTGTACACATATTTTTGAACGTGAGTGTACACGATTATGTACTACCAATATAAAGAGTACTTTGTATAAGTATTTGATATAATAAAGAGTTTTAAATGTTGACATGCAGTATAGCAGTGCTTCAATACTACATACATTTTAACAGTCAAATATACGTAATATTTTTATAAATGGTTCATATACGATAAATGTAGTGGATGTTTCTGTGTGTCAACTTGGTGTCAACATAAAATATTAGTTCCTACAAATAACGCCAATTTTCTTTGCAAATCAATAAAGAGCAAGTCAGTACTTCAATCGTAAAGTATCAGTGACTGTGTAAGTTTAAAAATTTACTCAAAACAGGAAAAAAAAACTAAATGTTATAACAAAATCTTGGGAGTAAAGTAATATAATTCTTACATAAACATAAATAGATTTAAGAAAAATATGAGCTTCGTTTAGACTTACTGGCTTGTGTGACGAAAAAATGTTGTGTACATTAAAGAAATAATTTCATGTTCATCACCAAAAATTGGTACGAATATTTCCTTTAAATAATTTTGTTATATTTTTTATGATATCCCGATAAAGGAAGCTGAAAAGTGATCGAAAAACTAGATTCCCCTGATGTTTCAAAAGTAAATTATTCATTTTAAGTTCACAACACATTAATAACATAAAAAATAAACAAATAAATACAGACACAATATAGCTATGTACTAACCATAATAATTAATGTACTAACATTCATACTTTCCTCGTAGACAAGTTCTGCAGGTCAGTAATAATGTTAAACTACTTTTGACCTCAAACCATAACAATATTTTTTTGGTTACATTACCTATAGTTGTTCTTTTTAATACAAACATACTTGATTAACATTGCATTACACCGGAATCGATGGTCATACATCTTTAATTATATAATTGTAACCAACTATTGGATTGAGGAACCCGCTTTAAAAAAAAAAGAAATGTAACGGGATCGTTGCTTAAAAATGTCCTAAGCGCACATAAACTGGTAACAGGGTTAATTTATTTTTGACAATGGCAGACGAGAGGTTTGTTTCGGTAGGTAATTCGATATTTTTTTGTGTAACATACTTAGAATAGTGATACTTTCTTCTCAATATTCTTGGTTTTACTAACGCAACACTCACTCGTCTGCATATTTTTAAATATTATTGATTAAAATAGATAAAATATTACGAATAAATGTAACTTCACTATTTAAATACACAGCACCATTATTTTTAGATACTTTATTTTAAACAAAGAAAAATCTGATGTTTTAGTTATTTCGATACTTATATTTCATTTCAGTTTTCAGAACGATTTATATACTCAAACGTGATTGATTCTTCATTTAAGATTGAAAATTTAATCATCTTAAGTTTTTTTTTTTCAAAAATTCATGTTACTTCATTCGATGCTATTAAATGCTTTGTATGAAATAAGAATGAATTTTATGACAATACTTTAGCAATACACTTGCTATTATGATTATGTTACTATTATAAATGTATTTGATCATTTGCACATTTTTATACTTAAACTAGCTTCGAACTTAAGTTAGTTTTAACTTAATCACGTCGCCTATAAGTATACTTTTACGACCAAAAATATGGAATCACCGTATCTTTCGATCTGTTTTCAGCATAGAATTGAGGTTAAAAATATTGAAAGTATCTTTTTCAAGACTAACAAAAGGGCTTTAAAATGCAATTTCCGCAGTGGGGTGGTTCCACTCTAGATTATAGATATTTAATTAAATTGATTCTATGCTAAAAATAGGTCAAAATAAAAAGGTTGATCCCATAATTTTGCTCGTAACTGAATTTCAAGTGTTTCGCGCATTCGTGCTTCCAAACAGCTTGCATGTACTATGCTTTTTCGTGTTTCCTAATAAGTGCTAATAAGTATCTTTATCTATAGATAGATTTATTTTAAAACTTAAAAATCGCGGCCTAACATAACTTAGTTTCTCTTGCAACTGAAACAAATGCATGTTATCAACTTAAGCAATTCTCTAAGCCCAATTAACTTTTGTCGTTAAGGCGACTATGTACCGCCCCGTCATAATAAAAAATGTTTGCTCGCTAAGTAGGTACTATGGGCAACAGCGTCGCTTAACCAGATTGCAACAAAATTCGTGTGCGCGCGTATCGCCCCTGCCTGCACGAACTAATCGTATGTGACAGCGGGCGCGGCGTGCAAGCGATTTTAACCTTAGCAGTGGTTAAGCGACGCTGTTGCCTATGGTACATAATGTATCGAAAACTCACATGGACAGATTGAAGCTAAGGTTCCATAGTTTATTTACAAACAATAACCCCAGTAAAATATAGTTCGTTGTAGTAGTAGTTAAAAGAGCGAAAATTGGCCGCTTTTGGCATTAAATTCAGTTAAGAGGAGGGCGACACTTGAGGTATATGGGAGCATTAAGAGGAAACACTACGGTCGAGAGAATTTAAAAATTCCTATACAAAGTTGACAAAATCAACGTTTCGTTGTCCCCTGTTTTATCCTCCAAAACCAGACCGATTTAAATACTATTTTCATTCCAATTTAAAGAAAGGGTTTGGCTGTGTTCCTATGTTTTTCTTTTTTTCATAAATTAATTATTAAAACAGATATTAATCTTTAAAAAACCTGAAAAATTGCCATTGTTTAGACATCCAGCAATCAAAATTGACGAGATTATATAAAAAAATCAAAACATAGAAACACAGACAAAGCATTCTTTTAAATTATAATGAAAATAGTATTTAAATCGGTCTGATTTTGGAGGAGGAAATAGGGGACAACGAAACGTTGATTTTGTCAACTTTGTATAGGAATTTTTCAATTCTCTCGACCGTGGTGTTTCCTCTTAACATCAATCTTATACATCTGACATAAACGACGCCGACGAATAGAAATTTACTTTTACTAAAAGAATTATACTTTTTAAACAAATTATAAAAAAATGCTTAAAAAGTATAATTTTAGTATTTATAATTGAAACTTGGTCATAGTTGACGTACTTATAGTTTTTAAGTTCGTGTGCAACGATTTATTTTTATTTTTGACGTCATAATTGTACGCAGTGAAATTTAATAAAGTAAAAACGCTTATTATTCCAAGGAATGTAAACTAAAATTTTATAGAATTTATAGTCTCCGATAGTACGTGATATAAAGTGAAGTTTGATCTTAGAGAATGGCTTTTTTTAAACTGCATCACGATGCTTGATATGGGAATGTATGGTAATACTAGTCAAAAAATCTCTAATAGACTTTTCAATTACGCTTACTAAGTTACTATACTACGCTCATAAACGACAAAATATTCTGCTTTTCTAAAAATATGTCGAAAGTCGTTACGAGAATCTTCAATAGTAGGTAGCTCTACCATGAATGGATGCAAACTGTTTTCGCTACCGTAAACTATCAGGTATACTGCTCAGAGTCAATGCGAGTGAAAGAGAAAAAACGATAGTTTACGGTACCAAAAACAGTTTTCATTAACTCATGGTAGGGCCACAACAAACGCCCTTAACGAATTTCGACATACGACGTGGTATCTAGCCAGTTATAAACTTACAAAAACGTGATCTCTTGGTAGATGTAAAGTAGTCTCTAGACATGTATATAGAGACTAGAAATAAATTATATTAGAGACCAAAGTAGCCAAAGGTGATTGAATTCGTTGTATGAGTTTTGCTTTCATGGCTTAACTTGAATGTTATATCATCATACCTTAGAATAATAGCACATAGAACAATAATTCCCAACAAAGCGCACTGTCAAAAGTGAGGCAACTAAAACTGAGCCATAATTTTCAGATTTTTATCCTTCATACGTTACCTAATCGTACCTATAAGTACGAAACAGTTTCAATTTCCCTAGCTTTGGGGATTGGTTAGTATTTTATCTACTAAAGCATGAGGGATATAAACTATGATATATGGCTCAGTTATAATTGCTGTGCTTCACATACGAAGACTCGGCTTCTAGGTGTTATTATTCTAAGAATCATACAGTGAACCGCATGAATTCAAATTGTAGATTTTAGTTATATCTTTATTACGGCTAACCACAACCATCATATTATGAAGCAAAGCTAAATACTTCACACGTGTTTAAAATATAATTTTACATATTATTATTATATTACTTGGATATTAGTTATTAATTCAAAAATAGATGATTGTAAATTATTAACATGTTCATATTTTAAGTACAAATAATTGCAGTTCCAGACATGTAACGTTTATTAAAAAGTATAATTATATAATATTATAAATTATAGCGTACAAAAATTGTTTTGTGAAAGTAAGATATTAAGTTAATGTTCGATGTTCCAATAATTGCTATTGATGCCTACATTCACTAAATATGTATAAGTTGCGCCGACCAAGTTACAAAGTAAGTTACTTACATTCGCTACAGTAATTTAAGAATAATTTTAAATTGTAATATATTTATTTCATTGCTAGTGTGTAAAATTACTACTTATACGAATACTTTTATACAGATCGTAATAATAAATTCAATTATTAATTTCACGTACAAAATAAGATGAAAGACGGATCTAACATGAATGATAAGCGCTCTTAAAATTTATCAAAACGTTTTTTAATTAATCGTTTCATTAGAGAATTGAGTCCTCTTCTTTTAGTACAAGTCAGAGCGAGTCAGCACAACATAACACAATATTTCTAACACCAATTCTCTAATAAAACAGATTTATAATAATTATACAGGGTTATCTGTAAAACACCAACAACCTCGCAGAAGTATATTACCTCCTAAGATAATAAACATCATTTGTCCTACGGCTTTTCCGAAAACAGACAAAAAAACTACTTTCCATACTAAAGTCTAAACAGCTAATCGAGTTTTGTATAAAAAGTCGATTTCTTTTGTCTGTTTTCGGTAAAGTCTTAAATCAAAATGTTGTTGTTTATGATGTGAGTAACCTACTCCTGCGAGGTTATTGGTGTTTTACAAATTACCCTGTATAACGTAATGTACGCAAAAAAACTATAGATTATTTACATCGAAATGTTTTATGTACCTACTTTGTAGGATTGTACTTAAGTTACATTGTACAGGTTATATATACGGAGCACTGTGATTTAAATGTTGTTTAAAAGTGTTGACCGAAGTGAGATAAATAAAGTGTTTATTTAAAATAATAATTAGTTGTTGCGTGGCGAATGCATTGCGCTCAAGAAAGTTGTCTAAAGGATATGAATAGATTTTATATAAGTAAATTAATGTCATCGGTGAAAGAGCAATGGATCGTGTATTGTTTTGTTGTAAATAACTTTATTGTCATACCTCGTATGGTTCATTACATCGTTTGTATTATTTATAGGCATTGGTGCATATCATGTGTATAGAGCAGATGATTATTCAAATAAATTAGAAGAAAATATAGTTGAAAGTATTGTTTTATTTTTGTAGCCTCTATTAATTATAATGTTGCCTTTTAATATTTAATCTTGTTTCCATCTTTTCAGTTGACTTGTCTTTTTAGGCAGGCGGGTTTTTAATTTTTTTTAATTTATTTTTTTATTTATTTATTTTTAGTTATTATTCATATGACATACCTTTTTGAAATCCTTATAATAAGCCCTTTAATTTGACACCCATATTGCAGTATTCTAAAAAATTTTTTTTTTCCGCTACGTATAATAGCACCGTACAGCCGCCATGTTGGTTTTTTTATAACGCCACCTTCTTAAGAACACTTGGGCTGACGAGACAAATCTAACGATATGTTAATCATGGAAATCTGTTCAGCCGTTTGAAAGATATGAGGTAATAAAGAATATTACATACAAACAAGATACGCGCGAAAAACATAACCCTCTTGCAGTCGGGTAATAATGGAAATCTGTTCAGCCGTTTGAAAGATATGAGGTAATAAAGAATATTACATACAAACTTACAAGATACGCGCGAAAAACATAACCCTCTTGCAGTCGGGTAAAAAGTGATATCGGGGAATTTTATATAAGTTGTGATATTAAACAACGATATTATGGGGTTAACTCAAGTCTAGAAGATATAATTAATAGATAAGAAACGTGACTAATAAACAAGAGATTTGACCTACATCAGGTATTGTACCAAAGTCATGAAAAAAAAACATAACAAATATGAAAACGTGATATCCTACAATAAATATTAACTATAGGCTGGAGATATTTGACATATTATTTTTTATCGCTAATCAGATCACAACGCAAGAGATAAATAAAACGACATAAATAAATGTAACATGTCATATATTTTCGATTTCAACTCTACAATAATGTCTCTTTATGACTACAGTAAATATTTACAAGAATTAATTATTGCAAATCTTAAAATAAAATCACAACATAAGACGAGGTGACAAAACTCTCAAACATACCGAAATATAAAAAATATATCATACAATGAAGGTAGTTTGCTTATTAATTTCAAGGTCGAGTTTTCAAAAACTATTTTAGTCCTTTATCCTTTAATTTTCATCGCAAATAGCTTGAGATCAGATAAACCAAAGTTCCACCACAGCATAAATAAGTAAACAGTATTTTATCTCGCGTTGTACTTCAACACGCTGACATCATCAATAATAAGCTGAAAATAAAGTCGTCGATCTTGCCATAATGGGCGATTTTCTGACAGTTCGTATAAAAATAGTTCAAAAAATATACTGATAATTCTGATAAACGTGACGGGGGAGTTAAAACGGCGATAGATATGTAAGCAATTTTACGACGGCTCGACTTTCATAAAACGCCATGTATCGAGATTTTTTGAACTAATTTCTCTAATTTCTTTTATTTGGTCTCAGAAAATCGCTTATTAACGTAGATCCCCTTAGTACCTCTAGTATGATTTTTGATCGCTTTTCATCATTCTGGCTCTTTTAATGGCATAAACTGTTTGACCAACAGTTACATGAACTCGCACAGCCCCTCTAGCATGACTACCGAAACACGATAAATATCGGGTCATTTTGAACTTACCATCCAAATTTTAAGGATGTGTCCAGTCCATGAAACTAAACAACTTTCTCTAAGAAACATGTGTCAAATTTCGCCAGAAAATTTTGGTCACCCATACTAAATTGATCACGTGATCTCTTTGATTTGTATGGAAAGTCGATTTTTATTTTACATATTTGACCATGTGTTCCTTAGAGAAAGTTGTTCAGTTTCATGGACTGAACACATCCTCAAAATTTGGATGGTAAGTTCAAAATGACCCTGTATAGCGATACAGCGGTGATATAGCGTTTTATCGATGCTCAACTGTTAAAATCCAATGTCTTTTGACAGTGAAACGTGATAAATCGCTATATCATATCGCGTTTCGGTGGTCTTGCTAAAAGAGGGCAGGGGGAACAACGCGACTATTATGTTTATACCGAACTGTACCGAGATTCCTTAGCGCATCGTTTCGTTCCGCTTTCAGAGGTTTTATAAAAATAGAATACTGGTTGTTATTTATACTGTGGTTCTACTCTTATAAAAAAATACAAAAATAGGAATCAATTTCGATGCCGTTTCAAAGAAGTTAAACTATTTAAACATTCAGCAACTTCATTTTATCAATAAGTACCTAACTTACACTACAAGTAAGTACAGTAGATGCAAAATAACTTGATCCATATTTTAGTACCACGTGACTTCCGCAGTAGCAATTTCAGCTACAAAAATGTTTAGTGCGCAAGCCTCATAGTCTATGGTTGGGATCAATTTATATTGCTCGAACTGTACCTAATTGATATTTCGCAGACACGTAAAAATTGTCGAGACGGTGACGGAAGTTATTAGCTATTTTTACCTAAGCAGAAATGTTAATTTCATATTATTGGTGTTGTTATCGTCAACATGCAATCGTATTAGTTTTTTTTAATGATATTTATTTATTTGTCCACAGAATGAGTGCTTAAAGTATTGGTTAAGTAAGTATTACTTTTAACTTTTCGGTTTTACAGAAATTCAAACAATGTCTGCTAATGAAAGAGACAAAATAATAAAACCGGTCAAGAGCGAGTCGGACTCGCGCACCGAGGGTTCCGTACCATCATAATTGCACCATCAAACCACACTGCAGAGTAGAATATCAAATATAAAATAAAATTAGTATTGCAGTTTTAGGTCAGCGCCATCTCTTGACCGATAGTGGAACTATGGTAACTTTTTTAGAAATTTGATAATTTTTAAAAAGTGTGCTATATTGAGACATCGTTTTATTTTTCCTGTAATATTTATGTAAACTGCTATCACATAGAATTATTTCAGATTTTTCTCTTTGCAAACTTCATAGATAAGGGGGGGGGGGGGGGGGGGGGGGAACGGTATAAAGAAAAAAATATTGAAAACGTGCAAACGGCGCTCTTTCATATGATACCCCACATGCCCTAGTAGCTCCACTTCAAATTTTTAAGACCCTTTTTCAGGCCCTGTTGTAAAAAAGGTATTTATTTTTTATTTGCAAAATAGTTGAGCGAATGTCATCTTAAACTATTCCAATTTTCAAGTTGATACCATTAGTATTTCTCGAGATATCCAACTTTGACAGACAGACTGAGTCACACCATAAGGGTTCCTTTTTTACCATTTTGGTACAGAACCCTAAAAATAGGGTGTTAATTTTCTGATCTTCATAAGTTCTTTTACCAGCTAAATAATCTTATTCATTTGGCTTGTAATTTGAAAAGGTTAAAATACCATATTCAACATTTATCACAATATTATTTTTCTTCATTGAATTCAAATTACTACGCAAGGTGTAGTTTTAATTGTCTTGTTTTACTTCATTTCGACTAAAGGAGAGCAAGCAATAGTTATTAAAGCGGGAGCTTACAGAACAAAACAAAATAGCTTTAAATAAACTATCCTTTTCAGAAAAAAAACCGTTTTATTCAAGTTATGTCTATAGTCGTATTATATCGATTGAAACAACCAAATAGTGCGTTTTGAAATTTTCAAGATAAATTCCTAAGGACTTCATAAAAAGTACTACTTACATAAATTTTACATAATAAATTAGTATAAAACGCAAATACTTTCTTTTAGAAAAACTTACATAATAAATTTTACTATCTAACTATTTTGAAGTCTATATAGGTTTAAAATCTTTTAAGAGAGAAAGATGTACTTCGTTTTATCTTTTTGCGCCGATATAGTCCGCAAAATCAAGCCAAGTCACCGCTAATACTTCAAAATGTTTAATATTTAAGCTATTTTCAACACTATTGTAAAGTTAAGTCACACCAAGTTCTTCAAAAAGATGCGGACGTAATGCGAAATCTATAGTCATCTTTATAAAAATATCATTATATAAGTAATAACTATTTAACATTCATACATCTATCTATCTAAACACATTATAAATATACACATCAACTTTCTCTAGGGATACAGGTGTTATTTTCATACAAACGAGGTAACTTTGAAGCCCTGGTTTTCTGCCAGGGATGTACCGTGCTATAATCTGATGATGGCCATCCAGGGACTGAATGGAGTAGATTCAGATCGCTATACACACCCAACTGATCTGATCAGCATTCTAAAAGATTAATGGGTCAGAGTTCTCGGTTTGAGGATTTCCATACATTTTCATGCTATTTTCGCGGTTTTTTTAAACATGTCCATTACGTTTTTGAGAATGCTGGTCAGATCAGTTGGGTGTGTTTAGCGATCTGAATCTCCTCCATTCATTCCCTGGATAGCCGTCATCAGATCACAGTACAGTACATCCTTGGCAGGAAACCAAGTCTTCAAAGTTACCTCGTTTGTATGAAAATAGCACCAGGTATCCCTAGACAAAGTTGATGTGTGTATTAATACTTTAGAATGAATTTAATTATTATTATATTTCAATGAAAAGTTACGGTAAAAATAAATGTGTGTTGCAATTTCAAACAAATAAGAAATATTGGATCACTTACAACTCATATAATAGTTTTAGAATAATGAAACTAATATTCTTAAATATTTCGTAATAAACTGTAAAATTAATATAATTGTTACATTAGAGGAGTAAATGAAACAAAAATATATAATTTTAAATAAATGGACGGCGCTTTAGATGAAAGCATAAACATACATATTTATTTATTCTCACTATCATCATAAGAATAAATAAAACTGATTAGAACGGACTCTGCCCGAGTCACAAATGCCGCCCCTTATATAACTACTTCCCCCTTCACCTCCTACGCCCCGCTGTCGTCCAGGCGTGTTGCCAGTGTCCGTTCTAGTCAGTCTTATTTATTCTTATGCTATCATCTAACATTTATTTTTTTGTATGATTTTTTAAGAACATTGATAGTGTCTAGTTTGGCATTAGATAAAAAATATAAAAAAAATCCATAAATATTTTATATCTGTAAATACATTATTCAGAATTTGGTTTGGCATTTATTATCTTTATCATTCAGTTTTCGGTTAAAATAACAAAATAAATACTAAAATTTAGGAGGTAGAAAAATGCAGTGCTGATGATGTTTTGTTTTGTGATTTATGTTTGATTTATAATAATATTGTCTTATGATTACAGATTTACTTTTTTGCCCATATGATATCTTTTAGTCATAAACGGTGTTAAAATATACAATGCTTATAAACTGTTTATGACTAACGGCTGTTTTCAATAATCTATCTTCAGTAAAAGATAGCACTCATGGCGAAATGATCGTACTTGATAACATTTGTTAAGCAACGCTCGGTGCGGCCAGGTGCCGGATGGGTGACCGTTAAATGGCATTACAATTGAGCGCTTCCGTGCTTCAGAGGGCACGTTAAACCGTCGGTCCCGCCTGTTGTCATCTGATAACAGTCGTCAAGCCAAGTTAGAGGCCTTACAGGCGGCTTGATAAACTCTAACACCAGAGGAGGCCACTAATCCTCATACGAGAAGTAAAAGATAGGCCTTCTATGGATCTGTTACTAGGTAACTATTATTTCCCTTTAGAAACAAGTCCTTAGAAGGTCTATCTCTTACGGCCAGGCCCAATTATCAATCCACAGATAGCGCAGGCCTAATCCAGATTAGTTGCTATGTAACGGTTGATATTAATAAAAATTAACGACAGTTGCTTAGCAACTAATCTGGATTAGGCGCATCCCTATCTGTGGATCTGGGGGTTACTGAGGATAAGTTATTGAAAACTGCTGTAAGGGGTTTTAGGCGTTAGTGTTTTAGATTTATAACGGAGAAATTTAATGAGACTAATAAAATACAGAAATACAACGGAATTCCAGTTACAATTTTTTTATTCATCTTAAATTATCTTATTTTCCGTCAAATTTTGAAAGATTGGATTTTATCATAATACGACGTAGTTATATGGTTTGCACATTTCATCACTCGTGACTGTACGTACCAAGAAATTGTTTGAAATTACACATCCGTAATAAAATTCGTATCATTTTACACAATATCATTTATGATCTCCCAATACATTTCAAACATTACATGTTTGAAATTCTAACTTTGCCCTTATTCTTTTAGAATAGAGTTCAAATTCCGATCATACCTTGAAGCTAGGCGTGTTTCAGCTAATATCATATAGTTTCGATCAGTCCTCTCCGCTTCGGGCGAGTCTCACCGGATATGAAGGAAGTCTCTTCTGACGAAATGCGCGTTAGCTTCGGTAGTGGCGTAGAGGTGCTGGGTTGCGACTATAAAACAAAGTATACAGTCATGTCAATAATATTAATGAGATATACAATGTGTTAAAAAAAACAAATGCCGAATATGGTAGATAGGGACAATCAAACTGAACAACTTTTACTATGGGACCTACTCTGAAATCGCAAAAAATTCAACTGTTTCATACAAAAATTATTAACGTAAATTTCAAAATGTTTTTTTCGCGATCACAGAGTTGGTCCCATACACTGACCTCTATTATACAAGTACGCTGGACAGGCTATTGTCATGAAATGACAGCAATTTTTTGTGCCGATTTGAAGCGCCGTTAGTGAGTGTACAGGGAATTAACATAGTGATTTCTAACAATAATAAACACTCGATATGACTAGATACCACCCATTCAGATGTTCAAAATTGATTGTATATATATACCAATATTTAGCCATACTATATTGTAGCTTTTGTAGTATTTTATTTTAATTTTGGGTTCCATTCTGACTACTCTCTGAAACTTATAACTGAAAACTAATAACTGCTTTATATTGCTAATATTTTTTTTATTGTGATCGACTATCTGGAAAAGTTTTTATCGATAACAAAATTCAGTTGTTATAAATTACTAGTATTAGTTCCAAGTACACTCACTACTGCTCTCAGCGCCAATATGGCGATTTTCAAATTGGATCAAATGATTGGTATTGCTCGCCTGTCCAGTATTCTTGTTTAATAGAGGTCAGTAGTGGTCCCATAGTAAAAGTTGTTCAGTTTGATGGTCCCTATCTACCATTTTCGACATAAGGGGATGTTTTTAGGGTTCCGTACCCAAAGGGTAAAAACGGGACCTTATTACTGAGACTCCGCTGTCCGTCTGTCTGTCTGTCTGTCTGTCAGTCTGTCTGTCTGTCACCAGGCTGTATCTCATGAACCGTGATAGCTAGACAGTTGAAATTTACACAGATGATGTATTTCTGTTGCCGCTACAACAACAAATACTAAAATATAATAAAATCAATATTTAAGGGGGTTCCCATACAACAAACGTGATTTTTTTGCCGTTTTCTGCTTTATATTAATGACGACAACAGGTAGACAGTTTTAATTTTCACAGATGATGTATTTCTATTGCCGCTATGACAAAAAATACTAAAAACAGAATAAAATAAATATTTAAGGGGGGCTCCCATACAACCAACGTGATATTTTTGCCGTTTTTGGTACGGAACTCTTCGTGCGCGAGTCCGACTCGCACTTGGCCGGTTTTTTAACACGTTCTATACCATATACAGGGTTATTAGTAAAACACCAACAACCTCGCAGGAGTAGATTACTAACATCATACACAACAACATTTGTTCTACGACTTTTCCAAAAACAGAAAAAAATATCGACTTTTCGTACAAAACTCGATCAGCTGTTCGGGACATTTAACGCTGTATGTATGTTTCGGTGTTCATGCTAGGGGACAGATGTTAATAATCAAACTAACCTGAGTGACTGCAACCACGGGCGCGGCAGAAGCGTTGGCTGCAGCGATCTTCTTTATGTCTTCAAGTGGTATTTCCTCGGATCGCGCCCGAGGCGACCCTTCACGGGACCCATGCGTACTACTGCCTCGCGATACACTACTGTATAAAGAAATCACAGTTTAACTAAAAATTACAGCTAAATCTTAAAAGTAGGTACAGTACAAACGACAGCACGTCAGGTTATCGTTATACGTTATTAATATATTTTAATCCAGGCTATAAACTATCTCTGAGCCACATTCAAATCCGTTCAGCTTTTTTGCGTGATTGAGTAACAAACATCCGAGCGTTGCTTAACAAACGTGATGAGCCATGAGCGCTTCAATTTAAACCTAAAAACCTTAAATGTCTCTAAAACCCTCTTTTTTCAAAACAGTTTAAATATGGTGAAATGTGATGAAAATATGTCTTCATGGCAAATGAGCAGTCGAATAATCATTAACATAAAAAAAATCGACGAGTTGATGAGCTCGGTGGCGAAGTGATTTAGCTCATGGCCCTCGCAAGGGCCGGTCATGGGATGGGTGACCAAAAAATTCATTGTCTCGAGTTTCTCCGTGCTTCGGAAGGCACTTTAAACCGTTGGTCACGGCTGCATTTGCAATCGTTAACACCCACCAATCCGCATTGGGCCTGCGTGGTGGGTATGGCCCATCCCCCTTATCCACCCATAAGAAAAGCCTGTGCCTTAGCATTAAGGACATTAAAAATGGTTGATGTCGAGATAACCACCTCATGTTTTTTTTTAATTGGTTAAAAATTATTGATCATTAGAAAACGGTATGAAAAAAATAGGAATCGTACATGCGAGTCATTGTGAGATGAGAAATATAAAATCATTTTTTACAAAGCACAAAGCATTAAGAAGCGATACACACCGGATGCGTAAGCGTATGCGTAAGCGTGCACGTAGACGTACCATGACGTTGTAATGCCTGAAACTTTAAGAGACATGGCACACTGCTTGCGTAACGTACGCGTGCACGTAGACCGATGCGTAACCCTACGCGTAACCCTACGCATTGCAGCTCCCATCAGACAAACAGGCTGCGTACCTACGCAGAGCGGAACGCATTGATGACGTTGTAGTCAATGGCATTCCCTATTGGACGTCACACAGAACAAATTATAACACGCACGTATCTTTGCTGCGCGTCACTACGCGCGTAACTACGCGCGTGACTACGCATCCAGTTGTATTTGTTTACAAATAGTAGCAGTACTACCGGTAGTAAGTGGTGTTTTATTTCGTTTTTAAATAATGAATAACGATATTAAAGAAAAACTAATTGAATAAGTGCGAAAAAATTAGTCCATTTACTCAATCTTCGTCTGACATCGCGCACTAGAGTCGCAAAGATGGCTGCCACAGCGGCTGGGTACGCAAGGGACAGGTTGCGTTGCGTGCCGGATGACGTATGCGTAACCCGGTGTGTCAGGGGGTTACGTGCGGAACTACGCGCGTGTCTACGCAGCCGGTGTGCCCAGGCCTTAAACAATACAACCTGCGCACGATTCCCACCACCACAGAAATAGGAAATAAAAAAAAATCTCACGAATTAAGGAAATCCTTGACTAACCTCTCCCGGCTAGTGGTCCGTTCTCTGTACACCACTATGCCGTCTTTGAGCATGTGAGCGCTGGGCCTGCGCAGGCGCCGCTCTGTGTCGTCACTATCTGTACCCGATCAAAGAAATAAGCTGATGTTACAAAAAATTAAGGAATATCATAAAATCAAAGGTTTAAAAAACTTAACAATGCTTTTAATGGCAGAATAATTTTGCTGATTCACAAATCAATTGAATTTATTGCATTACACAATGATAACGAGATCTACCATCTTGTTATCATTGTGGAATGCAGTCTACTGTGTGATCTCCTTTTGTGTGAATAAAATATCACTCATTTATGCGACCTTCCAACCCCCTCGTTTCCTTCCCTTCTCTTCTCAGTGATGCTCTGCAAACTTATTCCACAAACAGCAAAATACTGTTAGTACTGCAAGATACTGTTATTTAACTACATCGTTCAAGGTCAATATTGTTTATTTTTTTTCTAAAGATCTGGCTACTCGAATAATGAATTAACCACTGTGCGGTAAATGAGTCGAGCGTGCAATGAGAGAATTCGCTTCTCGCACCGCTGTTCGCTCTTGCGCGTGGCTAGGCGGTAAATTCTCATAAAGTAACAAATTATGCAATAACAAAGATAGAAGTAACAAATTCAATGGCAGGATGACAGAAAATTTATCCCGCTTGGTGGCGCTGCTATAGATGGAGACCTTTTGTACGTGTGAATATGGGTTATTTTCCCTGTTGTTTTGCAATTATGACCACTGTGCGGTAAGCGAGTCGAGCGTGCAGTAGAGAATTCGCTTCTCGCTCCGCTGTTCGCTCTATCGTGTGGCCTGACGGTAGCCTCATAATAACTAAAGTAAAAAATATGCAGATACAAAAAAGTGACAAATTCAATGGCAGGATGACAGAAAATTTATCCCGCTGCTGTATGGATATAGAGATAGAGACCGTACGTGTGAATTTGGTTTATTTTCAGTTATGTCTAAAATGGTTGATAATAAAAATTATTTTTATGGAAGTTTAACTGTAAGCGAATTAAAGGTTGAAGAAAGCCAAGATGTGTTGGAAGAAAAAATGATATTTACAAAAACTCGCTTCCAACATCCAAAAATTGATAGCAAACAACAAAATGACAGGTCTAAATCTACACTAGCGCCAAGTTGGTGGTAGTGCGTCAACTGGTGGACGATTTGTGAATCAGCAAAATTATCCTGCCATTTAGGAATGGTGTCAACAGAATACATGACGTGTGATGCCACGAATAGTGAATTGACCGCTGTGCGGTCGAGCGTGCAATAAAGAGAATTTGCTTCTCGCACCGCTGTTCGCTCTATCACGTGGTTAGGCGGTAGACTCAGAATAACTAAAATAACAAAGTAACAAATTCAACGGAGAAGTTTCATGATGTTAAAACTGCTTTATTTAACTTCATAAAATTAAAACATAGCCTAAAATTAATATACTAGTGAAAAAAAAAATCCATCAGTAAATGGCAGAGTAATAAATAACTAAAATAACATTGCGCAAAAGTTTACGAATTTTTACGCGATGCGATTGTAAGGGCGTGACGTCATCCCACCTGTTGCTTGTATGGCGGTGGCGCGGCCGGCCGCTGGAGATGTTCCGTAGATGACGTCAGGCCACCGGTTCCCGATGAGCGAAATTATCATAAAATCGTAACTTTCACGTCCTGTAACTTTTTCATTTTAACTTTTTAAATTTTAACTTTTTCATTTTACATAGAGATAATTTGACAATTCTTCAACAGTTGTGTATAATTTAATAAAAAAAAATAGGAAACTTCTCCATTACCTGTAGATCTTCGAATGGCCGTCAGTCCAGGGCGAGAGAACAGCGGCCTGTGTCGGGGCGCCATCGCAGGCGCTGATATTCCAGAAACTTCTAAAAGACGACCTATTTGTTGCATCTTCTTCTGCCGGGATTTCGTACGACCCTAGTAATAAAATTTTATAAATACACTTCGATCAAGAATACCCTAGATCAGGGATCGCGAACCAATGGCACGCGACACAATATTTTGGGCACGTCACCAATCACAAAATTCATTATGCATTGCCAAAAAAATACGAACGAATTAATTTAAATTACGCGTATAATTAAAACATTGCAAAATGTACCTATTTTTTAGTAAATAATAGTACATTACTGCCGCGGTCAATAATGACTGCGTTGCTGGCAGCGATGATGATCATAACGTGGCCAGCAGTGCAGTCATTGTGGACCAAGGCTTGTATAGTACTTTACTTAACTTAACACTATTAAAGAAGCTAGAACATTATGGTGTCTCTGATAAATCAGTTAGCCTAATGAAATCGTATTTGTTCAATAGAACTCAGAAAGTAGTGATAAATAAAACTGAATCTACTGGAGCCCCCATCAATATGGGTGTGCCGCAGGGATCAATATTGGGCCCATTGCTGTTTCTAATTTATATAAATGACCTTCCCAACTACGCAAATAATTTATGTGAGACAGTACTATTTGCGGATGATACTTCTTTAGTTTTCAAAGTAAACAGAGGTAGTAACTGTTCGGACGAAGTAAATAGTGCCCTCTCTAAAGTTTCATACTGGTTTAATAGTAATAATTTAGCACTTAACCCCAAAAAAACTAAATGTGTAAAATTTTCATTGCCTAATGTTGAGCAGACAGAATTAAATATTAATTTGAATGACGATGAAGTCGAGTTTATTGAAAGTACAAAATTTCTAGGTATCACACTAGATTCTCGACTGCAATGGGATCCACATATCGAAGCCTTGTCAAGTAGACTTAGTTCAGCGGCATTCGCTGTTAAGAAAATAAGGCTTTTAACTGATATTGAAACGGCAAGGTTAGTATATTTTAGTTATTTTCATAGTGTAATGTCTTATGGACTGCTATTGTGGGGCTCAGCTGCCAGTATTGAAGATATTTTTGTACTCCAAAAAAGAGCTGTTCGCGGCATATACAATCTTCGGCGGAGAGATACCTTGAGAGAACTGTTTAAAGAAATAAATATTTTAACTTTGGCAGGCCAATACATATATGAAAATTTAGTTTATGTAAGAAAACACTATGATTCATTTGCTAAGAACAGCAATAATCACCAGTTTAATACAAGAAATAAAGATAAACTTGCCGTTCCAAGATTTAGGCTTGCAAAAACTAGAGGTTCATTTAGGGGGAAAGGCATAGCCTTTATTAATAAAGTTCCACAACAAGTAATTGATCTTCCTTTGCATGAATTTAAAAACCATGTTAAAAAAACGCTCATGGGTAAAGGTTATTATAAAGTAGACGATTATCTTAAAGATCAAAATGCGTGGAAATGATGTAACACATAACTACTGTAAGTACTTTGTTGCCAATGATAGTAATATAATAAGTCTATGTTTGTTGCCAATAATCCTGTCACCCTGTTGTAATTATCTGGTAACGATATATTTAAGTTTGTAAATATCGTTACTTATTGCTATTAAAGCTGATAAGTTTCTTGCGCCCGTTCTTCTTGTCAGTTAAAAAAGTGTTGAACGGGTGGTAGGAAAATATAGACGATTCAAAAGTACTTAATAATTAAGTTTATTTGAATAAAGCTAATTTTGACTTTGACTTTGACTTGACTCAAAAAATGCGAATACTGCCTACTATACCTACTATAGTAGGTACTTATAACCTAATTTCGAAAAAATACAAAAATGCAAATATCTCAGAAACGGTGCGTCGGAGCCAAAAAATAAAAAAAAAATTATCCCCTTTGTAACCCCGGAAGTAGATAAGGGGTATTGAATGAAAGGTCAAAAAACGGTCAAGTGCGAGTTTTTTATATTTTTCCATACTAATTTTATATAAAAGTACAACAACATCATCTAGGTACCTACAACAATACAACACCCGCGCAAATATAGAATGGGATTCAAAATGGCGGCTCACCACGCTTACCACAACGAGTGTGACTGAGAGAGCGATAGTGAATATGAACGACGCCATTTCTAGTCCCATTCTTTATCTGCGCGGGTTGTACAGTGTATATTTCACCTAACTATGTTTGAAAGAAAACTCGACAATAATGGATTCTCAAAGGAAATTGCAGGTGGCTAAAACTCGACAATAATGAAATCCCATATAACTTTGTTGCGTCACCATCGGAGGACACCGGCAAGCTCGACTTTGTTCAAAGAAGGTTGTCAAAATAATAACCATTTTAAAAGCTTTTTTGAGTAAAGACTTTTGAGTTGATAGTATTTATTATTATTATTTTCCCAACAACCTCAAAGTCAAAATTATTATTTGATGGCACGACTAGTCATTAAATATTTCTTTAGAAAAATGGCACGTTGGTACAAAAAGGTTCGCCATCCCTGCCCTAGATGTCCGGTCAGTCTCAAAAACGGCACCTTGATATAACGCCCCACTTACAAACTGAGCGCTTATTTTGTACAAAGTATTCTCTTTTTTCTTACTACTTAAAGTTGAATTTGGAAAGAATAGTAATTTGTACCAATGGACGAGTAATTTGTACCCACTGACGTCCATTATACAAAGTACGCTGGACAGGCTAATGTCATGAAATGACAGCAATTTTTTGTGCCAATTTGAAAATCGCCATATTGGCGCTGAGAGCAGTAGATTGTACTATGGCAGTAGTGAGTGTACTTGGAACTAATTAGTTCCAAGTACACTCACTACTGCCATAGTATAGAATCTACTACTCTCAGCGCCAATATGGCGATTTTCAAATCGGAACAAACGACTGGTGACGTTTGCCTGACCAGCGTACTTGTATAATGGACGTCAGTGTTTGTACCCGAATATGGGATTCGAATTCCAAAGTATCGATTCACTTTTTTTGTCAGTTGGTGCCATATTTGCGTGCTGTTTTAGTTCGTGATGCGTTATCTAGGATATTATTGATCAAAGTAACTACAACTAAATTGAAACCTATCCAAATGATCATCTTTCACCTATCTTACAATTTCTTCATTAGTCCGTCATCAAATTCTGTTTAGATTTTATTTCATACACTTAAAGTTACACACATCTATTATATTCGACTTATAGAAAAGCTAAGCGTTTGCCCCTTATCTAGGTATTAACTAAACAAGAACTATAACTAGGCCAGGGACACTAATCCGGTCTTTAGGCTGTAATTACTAACTGGTGGGCCCATTTAACCGGGCCAAAGTCAAAGGCGTCAGAAGAGATAAGAGCTACGCGATAGAAAGAGAGGCAAATTATAGGTGAATATAGCTGTAGGAACTAAGCGCTGTGCGATCTGAATTGCACTTTATTGTGTTGGAGCAAGAGTCGCAATTTTTGAAATGATCTTGCGGAGTGTTCCTTTTGTACTTGTATTATTATGTATTCTGTGCTATAACTAACCTTAGTAAGTCTCTGTTTAGCCGCCATACTACGTATGTGGTCGTCGAACTTGAACTTGGCTCTTAGTAGAACTGTTCGCGGTAACGCCCCACTGACACCAACTCGCGGCTTGTGAATAGTCAGGTGTAGACAACGGGGGTCTTCTTTATCACCTTGGATCTGTTTTGAAAGAATATTCATATAAATACTAAAATCAATCACTGATGAGCTCGGTGGCGCAGTGGTTTAGCGCCTGGCCCAGCGATTGCGGAGGTTAAGCAACGTTCGCAAGGGTCGGTCATGGGATGGGTGACCAAAAATTTATTATCTCGAGCTCCTCCGTGCTTCGGAAGGCACGTTAAGCTGTTGGTCCCGGCTGCATTTGCAGTCGTTAACACCCACCAATCCGCATTGGGCCCGCGTGGTGGGTTATGGCCCGTCCTCCTTATCCACCCATAAGGAAGGCCTGTGCCCCAGCAGTGGGGACATTAAAATGGCTGATGGACACTAAAATCAAAAAAGTCAAAAATAGCTTTATTCGAACAAACTTAATTATTAAGTACTTTTGAATCGTCCATATTTTCCTATCACCCGTTCCAGACTTTTTCCAGACTAAAGACGAAGACATAAATATGTATAAAATGAAAAGATGTAAATATATGAGAAAGACATAAACGTATATTAAATACTGATAAGTATAAAAAATGGAAATCAATTTAACTTGAAACTTATCCGGAAATGAAAAGTAATATCCCACCAAAAACATTTTCATGTATAGTGTTGCCAAGACTACATATGGCTTGCACTGTCAAAAAGTTATCAGACCTCATGTAGAGCCAAGCTTCTAACTCTACGCGCCCTAACTCTACAAGCCCTAACTTCAAAAACTTTTCACCTTAGTCAAAATATGTGGCTTGGCCATTTCGCTACATGAAAAAATTTATTCGCTCTTCAACAATAATAGTTCTTGTAATACTAGCTAGTATTAGCACACACACAACAAAAAAAATATAAAATTGGACTTTAACCCTCCAACCGCTTAACCCTCATAACTTGGGTTTGGAAAAATCAAAACTCATAAGGTACTTCTTGAAGTCCTTATGAAGAAGAAGAAGGTATGTAAGCTTACATACCATCCAGCTTTCTAGGACTTCAGGAAATACCCTATGAGTTTCGATGATCATGAGTGAGTCAGTGACGAAATCGGGGTTTTTTTTAGATATTAATAAAATCTATATTATAAAAGCTATACAATTGAAACTTTATATATTTAATAAGTCCACTACTGACATCACATTCCGAGAATTTTGTTTATCTATTATACTCCAAACCCAAGATATGAGGGTTCAAAAAAACAACGAAGCGCTTCGAGAAAAGGTAGGTTGGGCTTCGCTTTCTCGTCTTGGCGGGAGCACTGCCGTGCTCCCAGATTGGGTCATCTTAATGAAACTACGTCATCAAATAAATTTCCGACTCTTAAAATTTATATACAGAAACTTGAGTTCGATAAGGAGTCATCCGTTAATCACGTGAGGCTCGAAAAGGGGGGAGGGGTTCGGATAAAATCACGAAATATCACAATGGGGAGAGTGAGGTATATAGATTTCACGTGTATTTATTTTTTCGTTGAACGCGCGATTTTTAGACCGACATAATCTGCATTTAATGTTTGGATGGACATTTTTAAGATCTTACTTTGTACAAAAAAAATCAAGTGACTTTTGGGGGGCTAGCCTAAAACCTCACCAGGTATCAGCAGGGGGAGGGGGTTAAAAAGTTCCTTCAAAACATCACGTGATTAATGAATGACCTCTTATTATCTATTTTCTTCTAAAGCAGGGGTTTTCAAAGTGGGAACGGGCGCAGATACTTTCAAAGTGGGGTGCGGGCCACCTGTGTAGTTCATGTTCATTGTTTTGAGTCATTTTTAAGGTTCCGTACCCAAAGGGTAAAAACGGGACCCTATTAGCTATTACTAAGACTCCGCTGTCCGTCTGTCTGTCTGTCACCAGGCTGTATCTCATGAACCGTGATAGCTAGAAAGTTGAAATTTTCACAGATGATGTATTTCTGTTGCCGCTATAACAACTAATACTGAAAACAGAATAAAATTAATATTTAAGGTGGGCTCCCATACAACAAACGTGATTTTTTGCCGTTTTTTTGGTCGATATTAACGACAACAGGTAGACAGTTGAAATTTTCACAGATGATATATATTTGTTGCCGCTATAACAACATTATACTAAAAACAGAATAAAATTAATATTTAAGGGGGGCTCCTATACAACAAACGTAATTTTTTGCCGTTTTTTGGTACGGAACCCTTCGTGCGCGAGTCCGACTCGCACTTGGCCGTTTTTTTACTATTTTAGGCTAATAGCAAATTATTAGCCTAAAATAGTCGGGGTAGATGGGGGCGCGGTTTTTTTTTGGTAGAAAGGAGGCATCCCCCTATAAATAAGTTAGGGAACCCCTGTCTTAAAGACAGAACCTTACCTCTAAATCTTGTAAGCTCCCGACTAACTTCGCAACACCCCACCCCAGTCTTTGCTTGTCAGGCTCGACCAAAATAATTTGAATATTATCTACTGCAAGAAATCGATGATGCCAAGTGCCGTCCTTTTGAATAATGTCGCATGAAATGAGATCAGAATCATCTGCAAAATAAAGAAATTTTTGTATTTTCATAGAATATACACGCTGAAATTTTATTCATTTGGTTCCCGCCGTAGGGTGGTTCTACTCATGATTTACAAGCAACTTTTATTCTGGGGCCAATTCTGATATAGCGAAAAAAAATCTGCTGTTACATACAGAAGCGCAATACCTACTCGACCTTAATATATGGAACAGCTGATTTTTTTTCCGCGATATCAGAGTTGGTCCCATAGTAAAAGTGGCTTGTAATCATGAGTGGAACCACCCCACTGCGGAAACCAAATGATGAAAATTTCGCGCTGTATAATAGTAGGTAGTAGGTACTAACAAAGATATTATAATTAGAATAAGATAGTGCACTATGATTTTTTTGCAATGCAAACTGAATTTTATGTCGTTACAATAAAGTTTACCTTCTTAAAGCATTGCGCTAAACGGAAAAAACGATCTGAGCGAGAAAGCCTTATTATGGAATGCGTCTTTGTCTGCATCATTTTTTTAAAAATAGGGTATCCATGTCAATTGCAATTTATAGACTGAAATCGACTTTCTTACTAGATTACCCAAATCAATTAAATAATCTTTGTTACAGTACAGGATTCCTAAAGATAAAGGAATTAAAAGAAGATTGCTTAACGTTTTATTATTAATTGGACACAAAGCCACCATGCGTCAAAAGATACGCAAAACAATTTTATATAGCAATGTATAGTTTAATACACGGACTTTTATTACTCTAAATAGGCTTTTATTTATACCTATTTTCGCTTACTCAATCGATTTCTGGTCAACTATAAATTGTCCTCGAAGAACCAAATCGTGTAGCCAGCCTAGTAGAGAAGGACGCACACCATAAAAGCGCTATCTCGCTCGGCTCGAGCTTTCATTCATTAGTGCGCAATCTTGATAAATAATGTAATATCTTTGGGTACTAAACGTACAGAAGCCCATCCGCGCGAGAACAATCAAATAATAAGCGACTCTCGCTGCACGGCAATAAAGTACAATTTCAAATTGCACAGCGCTGCGTGCCTATTATTATAAGCGCCTCCGAAGCGCTTCTCTTTCTGTCGCGTAGCTCTGTCTCAACCGACACATGACATTCCTCGTGCGCTGGCTCGACTGAGTCAGCCGCGAGCAGAAGGCTAATATAAAAGTTTAGAGTAGAGATTTTCTTGAAAAAAACTGAAAAAAAAACTATGTTAAGCAATTATGAACTTTAATCGTTACTCACTAAGGTCCAAAACGTCCCCAACTTGCACGAACGGCGCTGGATTTGTCAATGGTAACTGGTTTTCTTGTTTGCCCGTTAATTTTAGGTATAAATCTCGTATTAGAAAGAAAGTTCTTATAGCTCGTCGAGCCCGTTCCATCTGAGAAAAAAAATATAAACAACATTTTAATTTTTGGTTGCCTATGCCTATTTTTAGGGTTCCGTACCCAAAGGGTAAAAACGGGACCCTATTACTAAGACTCCGCTGTCTGTCTGTCTGTCACCAAGCTGATCTCATGAACCGTGATAGCTAGACAGTTGAAATTTTCACAGATGATGTATTTCTGTTGCCGCTACAACAACAAATAAAGTAGAATAAAATAAATATTTAAGGGGGGCTCCCACACAACAAACGTGTTTTTTTGCCATTTTTGGTACGGAACCCTTCGTGCGCGAGTCCGACTCGCACTTGGCCGGTTTTTTAATGTATACTTTCTTTGGGGAGCTTACAATACAGTACCTATTACAATTTTTTTAATTACATACAGAAATAAACACCCAAAAGCTAATTACAAGCTTTCACAAAGAAATATTGTAATTACTAAGCAGCTTTAAAACTGTTATAATAAATAACGGTTTCTTTAATATCTGGATGTAATTTTTTAATTATTTTAGCAATTTACAGCCAGAAGAATCAGATCTGTAGGTCAAACCCTCACAGATTATTGAATTTCCTTCTTAGATTTCTCATTAACTGTCATTTGTTTGAATCTTTGGACAAGCATATTCGCGGGTTAAATTCGGCCGAGGGTTGTGTGGTTGCGTTTTGTAAATATAATAAAATACAAGCTAAAAAGATTACCTTTAGTAATAGAATGCAAAAGGGTAGTATTTAATCGGGTAACAATAAATTCCCATTTTGGGTATCAAAAATACTGGATATAGCATACTGAAATACAAAGTGGGCGACGGACTGAGGGCGACTACAAATGTTGAAAATGGGTGACTTTAAAATACAAATTGAGTAACTAGTTATGCAGAACGGGCGACCAAATTACTATTTGGGCGACGACCTTAGGGCACACAAAAACATAAAAATTTGGCATATATTTTATTTCAAAAAGGTGACTATTATCCTAATCGAGATGACAAAAATACCATGTTGGTTAACTTAAATCAGTTATAAGTATAGTTACTAGTTACCTACTTGGTATAATAGTTGCCCACACTAAATATTATTGTCACTCATTTAGAATTTTCACAGCTAACTTAAATTATTTGTCTCCCACATGTAGTCGCCCGTTTTCAGGGACCGGAAAACCCCTTTATTTGATTAATCCTAATGTTAGGGAAACCATATTAAAAGGCTTCCCAAATGATATGGCTTCCCAAATGATAGGGTTTCCCTATCGATAGTATTTATTTGATTAAGCCTATTGTTAAGGAAACGGTATTAGAAGGCTTTCCAAATGATTAAGCTTCCCAAATGATAGGGTTTCCCTATCGAAAATGTTTATTTGATTAAGCCTTTTGTTAGGGAAACCGTATTAAAAGGCTTTCCAAATGATAGGGTTTCCGTATCGATAGGGTTTCCGTATTGATAGGGTTTCCGCATCGCTAGGGTTTCCCTATCGATAGTGTTTATTTTTATAAACCAATTGTTAGGGAAAGCGCATTAAAAGGCTTCCCAAATGATAAGGTTTCCCAATGATAGTGTTTTTTTATTGAGCCTATTGTTAGGGAAAGCGTTTTAAAAGGCTTTCCAAATGATAGGGTTTCCCTGATAGGGTTTTCGGATTCGGTAAGTGCTTACCCGAACTAACTGTATTAATATGGTTAGCCTTTCGTTGGCGTAAGTCGACGATATGCTTACCGAATCGATAGGGTTTTTGAAAACAAGTTATGAAATACCCGATCAAAATCCCCTTTAAGGGTAAGCAGTTCCGGTCCTTGCCCGTTTTACGTATTTTTGTAATCCGCAGTTTGTCGCCCGTTTAGTAATTTTGTCGCCCAAAAAATAAACCGCTGCCCGGCTTAGTATTTAAGTATCCCATTAAGAGTCGCCTTTAATTATTTCCAGTCACCAAATTAATTAATTTCCAATACAAAATCACGAGTACCTCTCCACTGGGCAGTCTTTTGGCAAATGCGATGCCCGACATCGGAGTCCGTGTGGGTGGCAGAAGTATTGCTGCGTCCATGCATAGCCATTCTACGTTCAAGGGGCGCTTGCTCATCTCGCAATACCTGAGAAGCGAAAATATAAAATTTAAGAGCCATTCAATACTTGAAATAAAGCACTTTTAACGGATACTAGTGCAGTTTTATTGAAAGTACTTTTAGTTGGTATTTGGTTTGATTTTTTATTTTGCCTACGTTCCGATACCTTTGCAGCTTCCGTGGTCACGGAGGACTGAAGCTGCTCGTGAGCCTACCCTCAAGCGATGAATTTATAAAGACGTTCAGAAATTAATATAAACACAAAAATAATTGTTTTAAGTTAATGTTATAATACAATTTTGTGAATTAATTAATGCTAAAAAAATCTAATGAATTTCCCATCATTTCACAAAAATTGGGAGTCCTCTCCAAGAAAGAAATGGCCAAAGAAAACTTTCAAAAAATCAATACTTTTCGAATTTAGAGGACCTATTTTTGTAGAAGAAAGGTTGATTACACGAATTTCTCCATTTAAACTTGAACCGCCTGCGAAAGGAAAGGACTTTTCAGACAAAATTGATGTCATTCTAACTTTCCACCGTTTTATTCATGTATAGTTATAGTATGTCAGAGGAAATTAAATGGAATAGTAGGGCGGTAAAACAAGGTTTGAGGTTAGTTTTCGCACTAGTCATCACGCAAATACTAAAATGTGGTATCGATGCATTCAGTACGATGCCCTGATCACAAATATATAAGATGACAAGCGCGAAAATGGTGGGGGTAGAAACTGTGACATCATAAAGTTTTCAGTACAAAGAATTTTTTTTTTCATACCATGTGGTATATCAAATGAAAGGGCTTTGTGAGTAGATTGCGAATATATAACACACTATAACATTCTCACTACTTGGTCTAACAAATTATTAGCAAACGTCGGAAAATTTCGCAATTCAGAGTCGCCATTGAATAGGTCTAGATTGAAAACGACTGAATCGATTTTTACAAAATACATAACAAATAACTATGCACATACTCTTTTCGAATGTCTAAAGGTAATTGACCAAAGATATTTAAAAATAAGAAAAGTACATCAGTTTTAATAACAGCATAATTTTCTGCTTTTTCCAAATTCTCAGATTCCTTTAATAATTAATAAAAAAAATTATAAATCATCTTTCGTATTTTTTGTACGAAAATTTCTTTGTACTGTAAACTTTTTGACGTCACAGTTTCTACCCCCACCACTTTCGTACTTGTCATCTTATATATTTGTAATCAGGGCATCGTACTGAATGCATTGATACCACATTTTCATATTTCCGAGATGACTTGTACGAAAAGTGTTTTCTAAGCGTCTTTTTAGGGTTCCGTAGCCAAAATGGCAAAAAACGGAACCCTTATAGATTCGTCATGTCTGTCTGTCTGTCTGTCTGTCTGTCTGTCCGTCTGTCTGTCTGTCTGTCTGTCTGTCTGTCTGTCTGTCTGTCTGTCTGTCTGTCCGTCCGTATGTCACAGCCACTTTATTCCAAAAGTATTAGGACTACATAGTTGAAACTTAGTAGGTAGGTGTATTCTGTGAACCGCTTTATGATTTTTATACAAAAATAAAAAAAAAAAAGATTAAGGGGGGGCTCCTCATACATGGAACTGAAACTGAAAATATTTTTTTTCATCAAACCAATACTTGTGGGGTGTTTATAGATAGGTCTTTAAAAATGACATTGAGGTTCCTAAGACTATTTTTTTTTAAAGTCAACCGTTTGAAAGATATATGCCGCCAAAGTGGTAAAATGTGTGTCCCCCCCCCTTTAACTTTTAAAGTAAGAGGGTGAAAAATCTAAAAAAAATATGAACTATAGATCTTAATAAACACTTTCAACGAAAATTGTTTTGAACGAGATACAGTAATTAGTTTTTGAGATATAGTACATTTTCCAAAATCGCAAATATAACTTTGTCATTCATACAAACACTGTGAAAAACAAAGTTATTTTTTCAGACGAAAAATGATAGCGGTATTAAAATATGGTATGGTATAATGTACCTACGGAACCCTACTGCGCGTGGCCCGACACGCACTTGGCCGGTTTTTTTTTTAAGATTACCGCCGCACTAGAATGCGAATTTACAGTGCGTCCAGGCTTTATCATTAGTTCCTTTATATACCGCGCGCCAACATAAGCTGTTAGCGCGCGGTAGAAAAAGGAATTAATATTGACAGTTGTTACGCCTTATTATATGGGTTATTTTCCAGAAACATAATTTAACAAGAAAATTGACAACACCGTTGAATCGCCAAGTTGAAATTGTCGCACTGTACATCTATATGACAATATGACAATGAGCTAAAGCTAAGATACTTATAGATTATCGGAATTAAAGAACACACCCATGACTCAATACTTACTCATCCTCAAACATATCCAGGAATATATCGTCACACTTATAAAAGTTTCTAGCAAGTGCAGCCGCGCGGCTTCGCAACGCTTCAGTGGACGCGATATGCCTCGCGCCGGCGACGCCGCTTGCTCCTTGCATGGCGATGCGAACTAATGTGACGCTTAGCTCTAACGTCACTAAGCGGACTTTTGAGGCTGTAAGTAAACAATACATACCTACAATCATAATTTAACCTGAAGGGTTACGGCTTGACCTCGGTATGTGAATTTTTAATAATCATGATGAGGATGAGTGTTTTAACCGTACAATGAAGAGAATTCTATCACCGCGCCTGTTATAGGGAGATTACACGTTCAGTTTGGCATCAATTCCTTCCGTCAGTCTGGTACAAATTTTGGATTAAAGTCTATACAGACTGATGGTATGGACTAATGCCAGACTGATCATGAAATCTCTCTCGTAGATGGCACGGTCATTAAACAGATCTTTCAGTTAGGATGTTAAAACCACAATTATTTAGCAACAAATGTAAAACCTTGATTTTTGTTTCTTTCTTCGGTTACCGCGTGTGTTTTGCTGTAATTATCATTTTGGTACCTAAAGTTCGCTACATTCGTCACCATTTTGTTATCTTTTAATTAATGAAACGGGTACTTAATTCAGATAATACTTAGGTACTAAAATGTATTTAAATAACTATAAATTTTTTGCCGTATACCTTACAATGCAATATTTACTTTTAAACAATAATTCCTGCAGGCTGATTGTCTAACTTTGTTGCAATGAACTTTGACAGAAATCGCAGTGACATTGCTGCTTTAGTAAGAACCAATGTGACAACTATCTTACTTAAAGCAGCAATGCAACTGCGATTTCAATCGAAAATTGTTAGCAACAGAGTTACGTAATTCGGGGTCTGGTTTTGCAGAGCACTTTTTCAATTGATAGGATATTTGTATATTCAATACGAGGTTTTGTATTTGTTTGTATTGTTATTGTCATACATAGTAACAATATTATAAATACAAAAGTGTCTGTCTGTTGACGATATCTTCACGCTTAATCAAGTCCAATATAATATACTATAAAATTCTAAAGGGAAACGATACCGCGCTCTTCAAATAGCTAGTTATAATATTTTTTTAGTAATTTACTATAACAAAATTTCTTACCTGGTTTACAGCTCAAATTGGCAATAGCCATCAGTTTTGCTATAAGTAGAGCATTGAAACTATGCATTTGATTTCTGGAATGTGTTGGCGTCGGAGTATTTTGTTCAGATCTTTCTTCTATAACTGTCTCTGTGTGACTGCTACCAGGCTTATTTAAGTCTTTAACACTCCCCTCTATCTCTGGACATAGGAGTGTATCTAGCAACTCCGTATTTACACCTACAACAAAGGATCTTGTTACAGTTTGATATTCAATGCAAACCGTTGATGTTAAGTCAAATGAGGTGAAATATCTTACCCACTAACAGCCAAAGCAAGCCGAAAAGGAATAGAAAAATTAGTACCGTTCTCTGAAAGTAGCGATCAATCTCTAACTAAACTATAGATTTGATTTTATTCTTTGTATCATCTAAAATTTAAATTATATAACAATATAAAGACTGAAATTTTGGAAGGGATAAAAAAGTAAAAATTAATGTAATGTTCCGACTCAGTTCTTACCTTTGTTATTTATGAGCGCAAACAATAAACATAAGGCAAACAAAGCCTTGTAATCGTTTTCACCACAATCCAAGGAGTCTAGAATAGTCTTGAGGAAAGGCCTCCTTTCTATCTCTTTGTTTTCTCTTTCTAATATTGTCTCCAAAGTCAACACTCTCTCTGCTACTGCAGTGGACGTCACCGCGAGAAGTTTCTGTTTCTCTTCATCCGTTATATTATTAAACTCTGACGCAGTTTTAGACAAACTCGAGTCTATACCAGAGTCGGGTAACGGAGAATCGGGCATATTTTCTTTCACAGTGACGTCAGACTTGATCGGATGTATCTGCGTAACTAAATCTTCCGTCGAATCATGAGCTACGCTGGAAGACTCGCTAATGTGCGAAGTGGACGGCAACGATGTTGAAACCAATTCGGGATCGAGATCACAGCTAGACTGGTCCGTATCCTTATCATCATACCCGAATAGTTTCGGACCACTGTACTCCGGGGTAGTATAGTCCCTCTCATGCCCCGACGTACTTTCTAAAGCTTTCTCCAAGCTCAACTGCGGTTTCGAAAACTCCAATTTCACGTTAGACTTGGCGTTACTTATGTACATTTCGAGAATCTTGGTAGCACCTTCTTCGAATACTGACAAATCTGATTGAATTATGATCCATGCTAACGCGTGAACGATTGGGCCATGGGTTATTATGAGAAATACTTGTGATAGCAGAAATAAGGATACTACGCAGGATACTGAAGGTTTTATTTCGTCTTCTACATCTACCCTGTGCCTGTGAAAGCTCATTCTAGTGGGGGAATGGTCAGAATTTTTTCCTTTTAAAATGGCTTCTAAGTTTCTCGTGATTGTCTCAATACTTTGCACGTGGTCTCTGTTGTATGGAGATGAGCTCGGTAGTCGTCTTGTCGATTCTGATGTCAACGAATAAATGTATAGGGGCACAAGGAGTTTGTGCAAGAGATGCTCCGTCAAAACGTCGTTCAGATCTGGTATATTTAAGCAAAGAATGTCATTGATATAATGCAAATGATCTAGATGCTCTGCAACTAAATCGTCTAGTTTCTGTTGAGACTGATGGCTGCAAATAATCATAAGAAAAATTATAACAATCATTAATAACTAATTTAAGGATATAAATTGATATACAAATATACTTACTCAGCATCGTTCCGGACACATGCATCTAATTCCAGTATATGCTTCCCAATAAACCAAACTAAATTACTGAAGTAAGGTGCAGCAGTTCTAAAAAAAAATAGTACTTAGTTATTTTTCTGTTTCAAAATTTATTAGATTATATAAGATTTAGTGCATGAATCAACTGGGAGAATCTGGCTCTGGCAAACAGATTATTTGCACAGTTGATTGGGCAGAACGTGACGTCATCCAGCAAACAAAGAGGACCGATATTATTTCAGGCGAAGCATGTGCTGGTAACAATAAAGCGATTACAAACTTATGATTAATTTATATAATTACTAGCAGCCGCCAGCGACGTCGTCTGCGTGGAAAGTTTTTTTGATATCCCTCGGGAACAATACTTTTTCTGGATGAAAGGTACCCTATGTCCTTCTCTGTGCCCCTGACAACGTGTATGTAAAATTTCATGATGAACGATTCAGTAGTTAAGACGTGAAGGCGTAACAAACAAACAATCAAACGGATTTTCGCTTTTATAATATTTGTGAGGATGAATTTATGTAGATGGCACCGAAGCTCGACCGGAGATCAACCAGAGCACAGAATAGATATATAAGTACTACCATACAGAAAGGAAACTCTCCGCCCCGCCCCGCAATCAATTACCACACCCCACCGGCGGGCGCCCACCGCGCGAGTTCGTGTGCCGATCCGTGTGCTCATTCAATAGCTCTAGAGTTCACACACACAGTTGCGCGTGTGCAAAAACGTCACTGTGTAGCGTCTGTGTGTGTAATAGTTAGTTGAAACGCGACGCTGGTATGGAGTGCCCGGGGTGTGACCAGAGCTTGACTGGAGCTGGACTGAAGCCGGACCATAGCCTTACTAATGGCGAGCCGTCATTTTCTAATCACGGCGCAGACTCTACGTTGTAGAGACTATGTTATCTATAGGCGCCTATCAACCTATGGTCAATTGGTCAATGGTCTGTCAGTTTCGGGTTGGCTCCGGCTGAGCTCTGTTACTGTCTATACAAAGCCTATAAGTCATCAAGTGATTTTTATAACAAATCTAAATGCTAGACATAGCAATACTATATTATTGTCATAAAAAATTAAATAAAACGACTGTATCTAAATTAAAATTATTATGAAAAAAGTCTTAGTCTAAAAAAAAAATCGTCTAGTAAAAAAAAAATCTTTTGAATTAAGTAAACAAAGTTTTAAGTACTTAAATCTTTACCTGTCTCTAATAAATCTTAACATGCTTGCGTCTTGAACTCTGTAAACATTGAGCGTGAGAGTTCGGACAGCAATGCGGACCATTGATTCACCGTGGTTGAAGAACTTGATTGCCTCTGTGTATAGAGGGAAGTCTTTTGTATGCTGAAAATAAAATTTTAGTAATTATGTAGAACATTTTATAAAGCATTTATTTTTATTCAAGATCTGGTCACAAATTGTAATGAAAAACATTTAGATAAGACGGTTGTTAAAGTTTTAGGCCATTATCAGTCAGTGCTCTCCTGACGGTCAGGACTGACAGTCAGTGCGTATACGCACTGCTTATGCGGACTATTGCGGAAGTGATCAGTGATGCAATGAATGCATGCATTAGCCCTACGGCGCCGGCAATAGCTACGCAAGACCAACGTCAGTCCGGGCCGTAGGAGAGCATTTAATACCACCGTAATTTTGTATTTATCAATTGAGGTCCAGGGTTCGATCCCCAAGTGGTTTTTTTATTTCCATAACACAAGTGGTTTTGCTATTGCTTTGAAAACAGAGCAATTCAATATACAATGAATACTTGTGGCAATGATGGTTACTAAGATTAGGAATTCAACTATTACTTCCAATTCTTAGAGGTAAGTATTATATTATATGTATCATGTTTGAGTGTATAATAATTTGTTCTTATAGAGTAAGGATTATTTATTAAATATCTAACATTCATTACATGCAAGTTTATTTTGTTTAGGTAAACAAAAAAATATGTCTTCTAAACCAGCCATGTCAAACTCAAAATCATTACTAAGCCAAATGCATATTGACCTTACAATCAGTGGGCTGCAAAACCTAACTTTTAAGAAAATGTAAACTGAAAAAAAAAAAGTATTTTTTTCATTTTAATTTTTAGTTAACTTAAGAGCTTAACACTTTAGTGATATTTTTGAATTTAAATGTTATTGAGACACTCTTGCAGGCCACATCAGGAGGATGTTTTTAAAATTGGATCGAGCCACATTCAAATGTGAAAAGGACCTGTAATAGGAGAAAAAAAAGTGTAACAGACTCACCTCATTGTAAAAAAAATGAATTGTGTGGTTATTCAACTTCAAACTGAGTGTTTTCAGGAACGAGATATAATAAGCCATCACCTCTTCATCAGAAAAATCAAATTTGTGTACAATTATCGAGTTGACGTGATTATTACTCAACAAATAATCTGCAAAACAAAGTCAATTTACAGTCTTCTAATAATAATTTATCTTACATAATTGCTTTTTAAAATGTATTTGTAAAGTCTGTCCATCCTTACTTGTCTTATATGGTAAACAATCTTCACCCAACTCTTTATTGAAATAATCATTTATAAAATACAACAAATGGTTTTCCACACTTAGATTACGAAATAAATTGTTAATAAATTAACAACAATTTCATTAAGTTACTAACATATTTTTAAATAACGATTTAAGTATAAAAGACATATGACAACTGTCAAAAACTGTTTACTAAATAAGACAAGTAAGGATGGACAGACTTTATAAACATTAATTAGGAAATAGTTAACATCATTGTCAATTACTATGTACGGTCCGTTCGCTTAGATAGTGTCGGTACACCCGCAAGCACTTGTGTTCAGAGACAGGAATACCGGTAACAAACACAATCTTTCACTACGGCACTTCTATGTAAACTGCCAAAATCCAAATTGACTTGCGGGTGTACGCCGCACGCGGTATCTTTTGTTTATGCGGCCGCATCTTTTGACAAGAAGCGGCACGTGCAAAGGCGGCGAGATAAAAGGACACTATCTGAGCGAACGGACTTTAATTGACTCAAATATCTCTCTATCTAATTAACTCAAAAGTATTTTTTTTTCTAGCAGTATGACTTTTTAATACAACAATTAATATAAATTATGAAGAATAGTGTGTTGAGCTGAGCTCTTAGTTGTGGAAGGTAGTTAGTTGATGCAATGGTTAATAACAAAAAAACACTAGACTAAAGAAATTAAGTTTATTTTGCACACTTTTGGTGCTGATGTCTTTTTTTAGGGGCTCTCTGGATCGGCAGCAAATATGCTGGCTGATTGTGTCTTAAATAATTATTGAGTGTACAAACTAAATGTAAACTGTTTAATCTAGTATTTTACCATTGCCACACCCCGGACACTCCATACCACTGCGCCATTATAAATAGATGACGTCATATGACTTTTTGTATGTGTGCAACTGTGTGTGTAACTTTAGGGCTACTGTACAGTTTGTACTGTGTGAGCGCCTTTCAATTCATAATTCGAACTTTTTGGTAATAAAGTTACAACGTATTACGTACTTTGAATATCAAAATAGGTTGACAGTTGATGAACACAACTAAACGAGCACACGATTTGGCACATGAACTCATGGGGTGGGGTGAGGTAATTGATTCTGGGGTGGGGCGGAGAGTGTCCTTTGTGAACGGTAGTACTTATATCTATTCTGTGCCATCGCATCAACTTACTATAGTCCACAACAAAGAGCTTAACATAATGAACTATGTTAATAGTTGAAATATAAATTATAATCACTACTATTTACTTACACAATGATGTTTCGTTTCTGATATTTTCAAAAAGGATGTTCAGAGTTTGAAGAAGTTGAACGCAGACAAAAGAGGACCCTCCACATTTTTGCCTCATTATCTTCAGAAAGTATGAGAGCATATTTTTTTCCAAGAAAAAGCTATACATATAAAAAAAGTCAACATTGTATTTAGGTACATAGTTAGGTCATAGCTTAGCTAATCACAAAAATGTAAGTTCATGTCAAATGATAATTTAGATATCTGCTAAATTGTGTCACTGTGTTATCAGTACCTAGACAATTCTGTGCATACAATTAATATTTTATAAGTCAAGGACATGATAATTTGTCAATATAACCAATCCAGCTTAAAAACTGAACTACTTACTCAAATACTGAGCTGTCATTTTGATCTCCCCAGATCAGTATTTCTGCAATACACCTCAGTGATTCCACCAAAGTGCCTCTGTTGCTCTCGGATACTGTGGTGTTTTTACACAGTATGTTATGTAAATATTTCAATCTTTCCAAAGAGTGAGGGTTCTTCGGCCGTCCCCACGCTCCACCAAACCAACTTCTACTGCGGAACATGACTTCACAGTGTTTGTTCCGGATTCATTATAGGAAACGACGCATTTTTATGCTATTGTGTGCGAACGATGCACTTCGTCACTAAAACTAATTATCACCAATGGCCATAACTATGATTAGGTTCGCACTCTTCAGACTTCGAATTGAACACAACACTGACAATATTCTCAAGTGAAGTACCTACTTATATTGTTTCTAATTTAGCAATATTATCTAGTATTTTCATTAGTTTTTATCAATTATTTTTTATTTAATGTGCGCCCGCCCCCCTCGATCGAGCAACTCACGGATTTTGTTTGACTTTGACATAAATAAAATGACTGACGTCTGACTGCTGACGACTGACATGACAGCTGACACTGACAGTTAGTGACGACAGATGGGTGCATTCCAGACTAATCGCTGAGTCATTGGCCGCCTAGTACATTTTAATGGTAAGTAAAGTAATAAAATTGAAGTTACCAGTGCCAGCAGTATATCAGTACCCGTAGCGTAGCACGAACGCTAACGAGTGACAAAACAACGACGATATTATATCGAATTATTTTTCACGAACCGACCATCCCTACCAAGAAGTTTCTTGGTGTTACCCTTAAAGCATCAACAACGCGGCTTCCATCCGGTACGGAACTCGTCGGAATCCGCCACGTTGCTCTAAGGTGCTGCCAAGGAATATTTTTTTAAATCCTAGAACCTCGATCACTTACATTGTGTCTATGGAAAGTTAAAATCCTTTGCTCGCTGTATACCATGTTGTCATATCATAACACGATGACAAGGACGGACAGTGCACTGACGTCATAAACCAAAGCCAGAGTCAAAGCGAGAGAGTGAGGCGGTCCGGGAGCCGGTCTGGCCAGGGCGGCTGGTCGGCGATCGCCGAGGGCCCCCGGCTCAAGGGGCCCCCAAAAAACTGACTTGGATAAAGATGAGATAATTAATGTCGTGGCCAGGAGTAGTGACGAACCTACCAAAAAACTGTTAGCATAGTTAAATCAATAATTATCTCTAATTAGTATACTATAATTATATTTTAGTATCAATTATTTTTAATGCAGTGTTTTTTTTTTTGCATTGTGTTTTTCATTGTCATGTTCGCAGTTGGCCTCTCATTGAACCATCGTTGTATTTTAGTTTAAGTAGTACAACATCTTCACTACTTAGTATAAAACAGTCGCTTTTTCTGTCCCTATATCCCTATGTATGCTTAAATCTAAAACTACGCAACGGATTTTGATGCGGTTTTTTTAATAGATAGAGTGATTCAAGAGGAAGGTTTATATAATACATGGTGTCAAATTCCACACCACACCGAAGCGAAGCGAGGTCGGGTCGCTAGTAGTGAATATTGTTCTTTCAAGTAGAGAACTAGAGATACAGTACAGTATAATTAATGAATCTAAATTTGCTGCTGATATAAAGGTAAAATCTTTGGCAATTTATTTAAACCACGTTAATTAAAACCACTTTAGCTGCATGTAGCAAATATTTATGACAATTTTGCCATGAGAGGTCCCAGTGCCGGATTAGCTCATTAACAAATTAAGCAATTGCTTAGGGCATCACGTCTGGGGGGCACCATATTAGGCACCGAAAATAAAAAACCAAAATATTTTTTTCTGTAAGAAATAAAAAGAAATTGTTTATTTCAAATTCCATGTAAAACGACTTACTACAAAATTAGTGGATGAAACTGATAAAAAAATCGCGCTGTGCGGCCGTTTTTAGGGTTCCGTCCGTACCCAAATGGTAAAAACGGGACCCTATTATTAAGACTCCACTGTCCGTCTGTCTGTCTGTCACCAGGCTGCATCTCATGAACCGTGACAGCTAGACAGATGAAATTTTCACAGATGATATGTTGCCGCTATAACAACAAATACTAAAAATAGAATAAAATAAATATTGAAAGGGGGCTTCCATACAATAAACGTGAATTTCTTGCCGTTTTTTGCTCGATATTAATAACAACAACAGAAAGACAGTTGAAATTTTTACAGATGATGTAATTCTGTTACCACTATAACAACAAATACTAAAAACAGTATAAAATATATATTTAAGGGACGCTCCCATACAATAAATGTGATTTTTGCCATTTTTGGTACGAAACCCTTCGTGCGCGAGTCCGACTTTCTTTTACCTTGGCTGGTTTTCTTTTTACTATTGACAACAGGCAAGATAAGAGTACAAGAATAGTGCATAAAATTAACTAAAAATCGCGCTACGCGGCCTTTTTTGGCTATAGACAGGCAAGATAACAGTACAATATTAGTCAATGTAAATGGCTAAAAATCGAGCTGCGCGGCCGTTTTTTTTTAAATTTAGACAACAGGAAAGACAAGTGTACAATATTAGTTGATGAAACTGGTGAAAAATCGCGCTGCGCGGCCTTTTTTTGCTATAGACAACAATTTTTTTGAAAAAATCAGGAATTTTGTACATCGTACACAGGCATCCTCCTTTACATAGATAGATGGTAAGGTAACCCATAGGCTTGGATTGCCCCAAGTAGTCTTAATCCGCCACTGAGAGGACCCCGTAGTTCTCGTTTTATTTCCCGGGGGGCCTCAAATCAGCATCTAGCCGAGGGCCACCAATGGAGCCAGACCGGGCCTGGTTAACATGGCAATACAGTAACCCAGTCCAGCGATGACTTGCTACTGGGCTCGTGTAGACACTAGTTTCAAGTAGTATAAAATAAAATAAAATTATTATTGCAGTTTTCCATCTCTTGACCGATAGTGGAACTCTTGAGCGCAGCGAAAATTTTTCTATGTCTATGGTGGAACTAATGTCAACTTTTTTAGAAATTTGATAATTTCTAAAAAAGTGTGCTATATTGAGACATAGTTTTATTTTTCCTGTAATCTTTATATAAACTGCTATCACATAGCATTATTTCAGAATTTTCTCTTTGCAAACTTCGGAGATAAGGGGGGGGGGGGGAACGGTATTTTTTTTTACATTTTTCATCATAAGTCAAAAACTTTGCGGCCTAAAACAACAACAAATGATTGAAAACGTGCAAACGGCGCTCTTTCATATAATACCCCACATGCCTTAGTAGCCCCACTTCAAATTTTTAAGACCCCTTTTCAGTCCCTGTTGTAGAAAAGATATTTATTTTTTTATTTATTTCTTATTTGCAAAATAGTTGGCCAAATGTCATCTTATATTATTCCAAATTTCAAGTTGATACCATTAGTAGTTCTCGAGATATCCAGCTGTGACAGACAGACAGACAGACAGACAGGCAGACAGACAGACAGGCAGACAGACTGACGATACCCCCCATACATTCAGCGCATACCTACATCCAAATCCGTTAAGGCATTTAGAAGTTATGGTGGAATAAAGAAACTCACAGTCACACTCACATACCCCTCACATAAACCCTGAGTGTGCTTTTTGAAAAATTAAAGAGCTAAAAGAAATCTTCGCGGTACGAAATCAAAATAACTCCTCGCAAGTTATTAATTTTAAACCCGTGGACCCTTCCAATAAAGTTAAACTTCCGATAAAGTGTGAATCGGTCAGAACCGAACTGATGGGGAATTAACTACATACATAAAGAATATTCAAAATTATGACTTGATCCCGCGGTTCTGACATTCATGATAAAGTACCTCAGAAACTGGGGGTCAAAGAGCCTAACTTAAAACCCGGGCCAGACTGTTGCAAACAAGCTTTCCACAGGGGTGACCTTGGTGGGAGGCTTGTGGAGCCCACGGTTGGTGTTTGCGTCCACACTGTTTACAACAAGGCTCCCACCTTACAAGCGGTGTCCCGTCCACAGAGGTTGTGGAAGGTCAAACGAATTTTTGTTGCAAACAAGTGTTTACACTGTTTTAATCCGCCCGGTGGAGACCGATGTGGAGGGCTTGTTTGCAACAGTCGGGCCCGGCTTTGATTGCCACTAACTGGCATTAAAAGTGTACCCATAATGGTACACTTTTAATGGATGTAAAGTATGTAAAGGATGTAAAGTAAACAAATAAAAAATGCAAAATCAAAAAATAAGTAATTTTTATTTGTTAAAAAATAAATTTAGACATTCCTAGGTGACTATAATTTCAAATTATGCACCTACTTATCATCTAAATTATAAATAAATTGCACTCCAACTTATACGTTTGCTGAAAAACGGGAATTGTTTTTCGTCGCTTTGCTCGCTTAGCTTTTTTAACAAGCTCAAAATGAGCTTGTTTATAAAATAGTCTCAATTTCACGAACTGAAATACCCACATATATTCTATGTATATTTATGGTCTTAAAAGACCCCAGGCCGTTCGTGATTTCAACACACGCTGAAATAACACAGTAATTTTATAACCTATATTTTTATTAATATTAAGTTTTATACAATATAATGCTTTTAACAGACATCTTAACTTCTTTACTTGTCGAAGTAATCCACAGTTAATAACACATCGAAAGTTCGGAAAAAAACAATAAATATCATGTTTAGAAAATTTACAAAACAATGAGATTATTAATGAATACCATTTTAGAAAAGTATATTTTCTTTGCAGGTTTCCCATTATTTTTTTACCCTTACCTCCGATGTTTGCTTAGAAAAATCTGAAAGGATTCTATATAAATTATTAAAGAAGTTTTTTATGTAAAGAAAACAGGAAAAATAAAACGATGTCTCTGAATTGCACACTTTTTCAGAAATCATCAAAAAAATACATTAGTTCCACTGTCAGCCAAGAGTTGGCTGACCTCTAAATCTGCAATATTCTACACCACAGTGTATTTATATTATTACGAAATCCTCTTGACTGGTTTTTTTTACAATAAACAAGGTTTGTGAAATAAGATGCAAAGAGATGACTTATATACCTGCGTACGTAGCTAAACTGATTAAACCTTAATATTTTATGGTCATATCAGCTCGCCGTGAACATTTTTTTCTACTAACTTTTTTATTGTTTTATTACACTGGCGTTATTAAAAGTTGAAAATTTTCGGGAAACCTATTTTCTTTCTACTTACTTACTTATCATCATGTTGCTTACGTTAGTCCCATACCTACTCTACGCTTACAATTTAAGTACAAACTACTAAAATTGAGCATAAACATAGGTAATACATTTCCTTATACCTAGCTAGGTATATTACGTTATGATAATCAGAATTCTCCTAGATTGACATCGGCATTTCAATACAAAAAAAATTGCACGAAATACTATTTACTATTTTTTTTATTGTCTTCACATTTTTATTACCTATCTAAGTATTTGTACCTATTACTTACCAGCTTACACACTAAAATATAATATCCAATTGAATTAAATACAATAAATTAATTAGAAATAAATATAAAATTAATAAATAAGTTAGAAAACTATTACTTACAGCTAACATTGACTGAAAATGTTTCATTAAAAAATTACAAACGTTACTAAAATTTAAATTACCTAATTAAGAACTTAGTACCTACTTACATCAAAGGTAATATTAATTAAATAATCACAAAATACTTTATTTTTAATAAATGTAAGAATCTAAAAACAAGCACAAAAAAGCTCTCGATAAATTTTCGATCCTTTGATGGTAGGTAATAAAATTTTATCAAAACTTTAGGCGTTTATAAGCTTTTGGAAGTATATAATCGGAGATATAAAAATATGAAAATTTTTGACTTCATGTTTTGGAAGACTAGAAGGATATAAATATAGGAAGGAATAAAAATAAGAAAGTTTAATTTTTTTATGATTCTAAAATTTAATTTTAATAATAATATTCACATACCAGTAAAAAAAAATGACATTACAAAAAAACGACGAAGATGTAGCAGTTCAATGTTTTAAGGACTTGCATTTTTCATACAAAATTTCGTCACAAGTTTCCTTTCACATATAGTTTTTTTTGAGATATTGAAAAACTACTTTCATATTATTAACATTAAGTCTATGCTTAAAATATTAATGATTTTACTTCTCAAATTTCTAATTAAGGAAACTTTCTTATTGTAGGCAAGTAATTCAAGATGTGGATCGATGGTATCAAGTGGAAAAAACAAAAAAAGGTCATTTTCAAAATTTTCCATAAATCTCCTGAATACTTAACTGATAATTACATTAATTACAAAAATATCAGTTATAGGTACCTAACGTAGAGCATAGTAGTTTTCCTTATAAACTTAAGCTTAGACTTTTATAAGTACAATCTTATCTTTAAGTGCCTCACAATATAAATTCGTTTTCGTTATGTAATTCGTTTTTAAGACGCCTCCAATAGGTAATTATAATGCATTGCCATTTAATTTTTACCAATAATTAATAAACTTCAAATAGAAACTTTCATCAACTGCCTGTGCATAATTAACTTTCCATGCATTTAATTTTGCTTTCAATTCATTAACTTGGTACAAATGTTACTGGTAGACCACGTATTGATCTTTGACGTTTGTTCTGTTAATAACTATAAGTAGCTCGATACGAGCCAGACGATTTCGTTCATAGCACCTAAGTCCTTTTAAGGGTAGAAGTTCTGAAGGGCATCCGAGTATATCGAGTTGTAGGTGTCTCTTAAAACGTATACACTGTCACCTGGTTTGCCATTGAAAGCATATTGACCTTTGAGGCTCGTGATCTTAGAGTTAGTTGGAGCTGGCTTAGGTTTAGGCTTCGAGTAGGAAGGCATATTGTAGTTAGGTCTAGAGGGTTGTGAAATCATAGGCTGTGGCGGTCCGTAGCCAAATGGATCGACTGGAGGCATTTGTGGTATTTGAGGATAGCCAGCACCACCATTCCATTGGTAGACCCCTGTAGGCTTCCCGTTTGAAACAAAGTCAAGAGGCAAATTGATGAAAGGATCGGCGCCTTGAGGAGGTCCTACTGGGGACATCATTGGCCCCATTGGTGGGCCAAGGCTGGGAGGCTGGGAGACGTATCCCAACCCGGGAACAAACATATACGGTGTGGGTGGAAGCCTGATGTAGAATATGGGCGAGTTATCGTACTGAAGGGAGTTAATGTTATCGTTAGAGAAATCAGAGTTGCCGTTTTTCTTCTTATTCTGCTGTCGTCTTCTGTTTGGGATAGTCCGGGAAAGCTCATCGTCATCGAAATGGTCATCATTAACAGAGAATGTGACGTCATCGTCATCATCTTCGTTATAATCTAGCCCTGAGGACAGGAAAGATGGATAGTATCCGAATAGATTGAGGGCTTTATTCTTTCTATTAGTAGGAGCTGGTGCTGCAGTGGAGCTGACTTCTTTGAACTCATCCTGTAGTTTACTTTGACGGCTAATCGTTTCTTGAGATAGGTCTGCGGCTCGTGATCTTCTCGAGCTTGGAGCACTTTGAGTCTGTACAGCCATGTAGAATAGAACCAGGATGCAGAATAGTTTGCTTGAATACTCCATATTTGTTATCTGTAAAGAAGAAAAGTACAAACCATTAAAATTTTACACTTTTTCTCTGAAATGGCCATTGGTCAAGTAGAGCTTGCTGCACTACAAGAACACACAATCTAAATTATTTTTGTGACATTAAGGCTGAGTTGTACCATAACGCTGTCAAAGTTAAAGTTATCGTCAAATGGTAATGCTACCTATTTGTCATGTCAAACTTGTCAAAGGACATCGTGCTGGCTGGCAACCTCTTATTTGGCTAACTTATGCTTAACCGGCACTATAACAAGCTTGTTATAGTTAAAGTAAGATGGTGCAACTCAGCCTAAGTATGATCATGTCAATGATTGACAAAAAAAAATAGTTCTAATAGATAATTAAGGATATCGTAGCAACTTTTTTATGTTGACTCCCATAGTAATTTTACGAGTTTGAATTTATGTTATTGAGGTGAAATATCTATAAAAAATTCGACACAAGAAAATCATCGATCTTTAAAGTGCGAAGGCTAAGACAAATAAATGAACCGTCGATTAATGGTTGTGAGTTTAATAAATTGTTTCCATGGCACCTATATTGAGAACAGGTTAAAATAATTGGGCTCGACACTCTTGTAGAGTTTAAAATATCCTTCTGTGCCGTAATTTTACTTAATTGTCTTGGGAATAACATATTTTCACACCTGAGAGTCGACTTATTTATTAACCACTCTTGATCGTAGTTTATGTTTAAATTTATATGTATGACTTAATTTATTTTTATTTGTTTGTAAATAAATAAATAGTTGGCTTAATTTCACTAGGATTCAAGTCCAATGTCTCTAGATTATTAGGTAGAGAATCTAAGAACGGTATTTTGAGCTTTTGCTCGTAACGTAATTAAGGATGTGAATAGTGACGCGAATACCTGAAAAATAGTGCGCTATATTTTTAATCATTGCATGTTAAATTATACGTTAAAAACCTACAAATAAAGATCTCAAATTCGCGATATAAAGTGGAAGCATACAAAATATATTTTTGTGTTTAGTTAATCTGTGGAATAAAATTACAGTATGATAAAGCCATAAACTCGGTACAAATAAAAACAAAAGATGAACAAAAGGGTTTGAGTAACCTTTAAGCTTTGGTAATTTATATGTTTAAAAGATCGAAGAACTGATTAAAGTCGATAAATTTGTAGTATCGGAATCCTTTATCTTAAATAATCACAACAGCAATAAGAGTTTAATGGATTATAAGTGGTTGGACCAATTACGAAGTAGTGTCGGCGAGCATATATCGGCGTTCGGCTTTCGCATTTAATTAAGTAGAGTACAAAATGCTATAATTTGGAGATGATATTCGCAGCGTGAAATTTAATATTTAAATTCAGGTAAACTTAAGACTTTCGGTAAAATGTTTTTCTCTACCCGTAGAGAAGTAGATAATGGTCGATTTTTTAATTCATACCTATTCAGCATAAAATAAGTGCCTAAAAACCTTGATACCATATAATAGAACCTTAAAAATGCAGCTCTAAAATGCAAAATATAATATTAGAATCTGCTTAATTAACTACAATAAAGTTCCTACGCATATCTGATATTAAAAAAGTTTTATGAAGTCGTTACTTCTAAATCACAACAATCGTTACCGTCGTTGTTAGCACTGCACGCACTGCTCGCATCTGCTGGGCTATGGTTTTAGGTTCTCCCCTTAAATTTCAATATGTCTAAATAGAGCGTTGCACTTTTGACCTACTAAATAATGAGATGCGTTTCGTCATACAATGTTTGCTTGGACCAGCGACGTCAGCAATGTGTACAATAAATCAAATTGTCTTTAGGTGGCAGACTTATCAAAATATAACTCAAAGTAAAATTATAGCGACAGATTTCAATTTGTCCACTATTATAATGTACTTCCAATGTTTCAATACAAAAGACATCAACGCTATACTTTTCTTAGACTCATCGCTAGTATAAATAGGTAATACGTTTAAGGACGCTCCGTCGAGAGGCGGTTTTTTAGGGTTCCGTAGCCTAAATGGCAAAAAACGGAACCCTTATAGATTCGTCATGTCTGTCTGTCTGTCTGTCTGTCTGTCTGTCTGTCTGTCCGTATGTCACAGCCACTTTATTCCGAAAGTATTAAGACTACACAGTTGAAACTTGGTAAGTATATGTAATCTGTTAACCGCTTAACAAATTTAATACAAAAATAAGAAAAATAAAAGATTAAGGGGGGGCTCCCCATACATGGAACTGAAACTGAAAAAAATTTTTTTCTTCAAACCAACACGTGTTGGGTGTCTATAGATAGGTCTTTAAAAATGACATTAAGGTTTTTAAGAAAACTTTTTCTCAAAGTCAACCGTTTGAAAGATATTTACCGCCAAAGTGGTAAAATGTGTGTCCCCCCCCCTTTAACTTTTGAAATAAGAGAGTGAAAAATCTAAAAAAAATATATGCTGTAGACCTTAATAAAAACTTTCAACCAAAATTGGTTTGAACGAGATATAGTAATTAGTTTTTGAGATATAGCACATTTTCTAAAACCGCAAATATAACTTTGTCATTCATACCAACACTGTGAAAAACAAAGTTATTTTTACAGACGAAAAATTATAGGTGGTATTAAATATGGTATGGTATAAGGTAACTACGGAACCCTATGGCGCGTGGCCCGACACGCACTTGGCCGGTTTTTTGAGCCTCTCGAAGTATCGTCCGTTAACTTGTTAAGAGTGATATTTTTAGGGTTCCGTAGCCAAAATGGCAAAAAACGGAACCCTCATAGATTCGTCATGTCTGTCTGTCTGTCTGTCTGTCTGTCTGTCTGTCTGTCCGTATGTCACAGCCACTTTATTCCGAAAGTATTAAGACTACACAGTTGAAACTTGGTAGGTAGATGTATTCTGTTAACCGCTTAACGAATTTAATACAAAAATAAGAAAAATAAAAGATTAAGGGGGGGCTCCCCATACATGGAACTGAAACTGATTTTTTTTTTCTTTCAACCAACACGTGTTGGGTGTCTATAGATAGGTCTTTAAAAATGACATTAAGGTTTCTAAGACAACTTTTTCTCAAAGTCAACCGTTTGAAAGATATTCACCGCCAAAGTGGTAAAATGTGTGTCCCCCCCCCTTTAACTTTTGAAATAAGAGAGTGAAAAATCTAAAAAAAATATATGCTGTAGATCTTAATAAACACTTTCAACCAAAATTGGTTTGAACGAGTTATAGTTATTAGTTTTTGAGATATAGCACATTTTCCAAAACCGCAAATATAACTTTGTCATTCATACCAACACTGTGAAAAACAAAGTTATTTTTACAGACGAAAAATTATAGGTGGTATTAAATATGGTATGGTATAAGGTAACTACGGAACCCTATGGCGCGTGGCCCGACACGCACTTGGCCGGTTTTTTTTTGTCGTTTTAGTAGCTTCGACCACGACTGTCTATCTAGACATTTGAATAATCAAGGGCTTTTCCCAAGGACTTTCACGACGTAAGGAATTACATAGGCCTGACAAAATTACAATCTCGTAATTATAACTAATACTAGTAATGATTACGTCTTCATAATCTATGTCATTGATATACATACCTTTTACGAAGGAAGATTAGTAGTTTTAAATTTTAAAGTTAAATTATTTTACTGTTTTTTTTTTCAAAACACCTTTTTATTTGATTTTTTAAGACTGTAAAAACCAATTATTTTGAAAGTTATTAGACCACCATCAATTTTAGTTCGATATTACTTCGGGGAGCTCGGTGGCGCAGTAGTCTAGCGCCTGGTCCAGCGATTGCGGAGGTTAAGCAACGTTCGTAAGGGTTGGTCATGGGATGGGTGACCAAAAATTTATTATCTCGAGTTCCTCCGTGCTTCAGAAGGCACGTTAAGCCGTTGGTCCCGGCTGCATTTGCAGTCGTTAATACCCACCAATCCGCATTGGGCCCGCGTGGGGGGTTAATGGCCCGTCCTCCTTATCCACCCATAAGGAAGGCCTGTGCCCCAGCAGTGGGGACATTAAAATGGCTGATGATGATTACTTCGAACGTATATAAGCTGTTAATTCTGTAGCCTTAGCACGAACAGCTATCGAAAAAAATAACGCGCGTAAAATCATTCGATAGTGCAATTTTGTATTGGAAATTTGTACAACGCCATCTACCGCTGAATAGCGAAATTAAAATTTCCATAGATAATTCTCTATCGAGTAATTTTACGCGCGTTTTTTTTCTCGATAGTTGTTCGTGCTAAGGGTACTGACCCCTTCAATATGCAAATACATAAATAAACTTCATACAGAAGGTGTTTTATTTTTTAAAATTTCAGAAATGATTCGTTCAGTATGCGCCACTGAACGTACCAAATCATAAAGCCGCTAACACTGTTAATGGAATTGGCAACGCAAAGCTAATTGTAGATGTCGCTGCGTACGCTTGTTCCTAAGACAGTAGACGTTCAGAACAAAATGTATGGGAAAATAGGTATTTATTTAGTAGTATTTTTTTTACCAAAAAAGACCCATTGACCCAAAATGGATATAAAAGACTATTCCACAATGCAAATGCCGGAATTGAAAGCCAAATTAAGACGTTTTTATTCTTACAGAATTTATCAATTTTTTCTATATCCAGATTTTTCGGAAATTTGTAAGTGCCAACATTTTTAAAGCCTATTACACAGAATTTAATCATTTTAAAGCTAAAAAACGACTTTTTAAAGTAAAAGTCCTTTTTTTCATAGTTCTCGTGGAACAAGCGTACGCAGCGCCATTTTGACAGTTGCCTTCCCCATTACTAAAAAATATTAACATATTAAATGTCAGCTATTATTCTCATGCCATTCTCAATCAGTCGACTTGAAAAAAAAATTGTCATTTAATGAACTTAATTGGCTGTGAACATTAGTATTGAGTAAGTTGTTCATCATAATCGTTTAAAGCTAAAATTGGTTTTATTCCCGACAAATAAATTGCAGACCTGTCTCTTTAGCATGTCGAAGTCTAGCTAGAGGATTTTTATACTATCGAAATCTGATAATCTAGACTACAAGGAGACAAATATATTGTTTGGGTTTTGGAAATTTTACATATTCCAATGAAGGCAATCGATTTTTAGGGCTGAAACTTTTATTTCATCATTTATGAGAACAAAAAAAGAACTCGGAGAAACCTAATAGGAAAATAACGATCGCAGATCTAATAGAATAGAATATCTTGAATGCTTATGTTGACGCTTATCAATTAAAAAAAAAAACATGGCCAACCACACGTAGGGTTGTAAGGACAAAAAAGGTTTATAACATTTTAATATGTAAGTTCCTTGAGTAGCCCCAGAGTATTTTAGTATGGAGCAAAACATTGCTGCACAATTCTGCGAATAGGAATGCCGCAAGGCCGTTTCTTGGCCTGCGCTTATTAAGGCCAGTAAATACTCAACTGAAATCGTTTACTTAGCCGGCAGCTGCAAATTGATAGATCCAATTTATACTCAACCAAAGCGAGATAATTATAAAGGTTTATTGAATCATTAACACAATGATTACATATGACTTATGTTGGAGATTATCACTAAGAAATTTTAATGCTAATTACGTCTTTACTAGTCATCTTCAAGTGCCTGCAATTTTTCCCAGTTGATTTTCAGATAAAAGATTGTTTAATCAAACAGTTATATACTTTTATCTAGTAAATGATGAATCTCGTGTTCTTTTAACTTGGATTCTTTAGGAAAACCTGCTAAAATAAAAATACAATCTAATTTATTTTCCAAAGGCATCTCAGGCGTTTTTTTTTTTTTACATTTGGTTACTCATTCTAATAATATTTTTAAAACTATACTTAAATTTGAAAAGTCTCATCAATAGTTCTATTAACTCCAATGTTGTGCATAAGTTTTATTCAAAAATAACCTCAACTTGTTGCTTTTCAATAGCCGTCAAGTTAATTGGACCAAGTGCACGTTATATAACCTCTAAGAAACATAAACAAGAATGATACAATGTAAATAACTCCCTAGGGTAAGAATTATAGAAAAGAAGGCTTCACCAGATACCTTATACGTTGCTGTTTATTATTCAGTAACAAAACCGGCCTACCTACATCCATCATAATTTGTTCTATTTTTAATCCTCTCCTCATGTTTGCATTTGTAAACCAATGCGGTGGGAATGGTCGACTTTTAACGATTCATTTGAAAACAATATTTCTTCATGTCAAATACATCATTTTGTTTGACAAAAACATGGAAAAGTTCGTTCATGTTGCTATGAATAAATCACACATTTATTACTGTCCGTACGAAATGAACAGCCTGAATAAATCAATACTTTATTTGCGGAGTTCAATAGTGATATGTTGGAATTAAATGCAGTAGATGTGACTGTTCAATATCAATGAAAATGCAATTATTCAGTTGAGAAAGCTTTATGGACGGTTGTAAATGTCATTAACATCGAGGGTTAAAGGTGATCTTTGTTTTATGTGGACAGAGCTGCGGTTGTGGACGTTGTCTGCGAAACCATTTTTTGTAAAAGGTTTTTCAGGAACTAAGTTTTTCTTCTGAGTAAATATAACACTTAAGGTCTCTGCCCACTACACCGTACTATTCCATGACCGTGCTAGGAACGTTTCAGGCAAAAAATATTCTTTTCAACACACTTGCTCGTAAAGTGAGCCCTAATACATCGCTTTTAGGGCCACAAACCGAGCTATAACAAACGCGTGCAATAATATATAAAACACTAGGTTGTTATAGAATTATCCCTACAAAGTTAAATTAGTACCTTACTGCAAGTTCTATGCGAGTAAATAGAGCATTCCTAATTTAACCGGGTAATACAGTTATTTTTTTTAGTAACAACAAAGAGGTTTTATGCCGCTGAAAATTCATATTCATTTTTGAAATAAATAAATGTGTAAGTTCTTAATTAATTCAAACAAATATTTATTATTATTAAATTATTCGTAATTCACAATATTTATTTACAAAATCCTTACTAATATTATAAATGCGAAAGTCCGTTTGTTTGTTTATTTGTTTGTTACGCCTTTACGTCCTAACTACTGAACCGATCATCATGAAATTTTGCATACACGTTGTCAGGGGTATAGAGAAATACATAGGGTACCTTTCATCCTGAAAAAAAGTATTGTTCCCGAGGGATAGTAAAAACCTTTCCACGCAGACGAAGTCGCGGGCGGCCGCTAGTATTAAAATATTTGCATTTTATCACTTCAAATTATAATTTTGAAGTAGGCTGTACGCTCACTCACCCCTTTGTTTGCAAAATATTCTTGCATTGGGCGTGTAAAAAAAACAAAAAAAAAACCTACGCGCCTTTTCACATAATTGTCATATTTTGTTTTTGTCTTATTTAGTTTTGTTGCTGTGTGGTAAATTATTTTGTATTTTCCTCGCAAATGTGTTGAAAAACGTCGTATGAAACTCGTAAGCTTTTGCTCATTGCACACTCGGCTGAGTTACGCCCTCGCCTGCGGCTCGGGCTGCAACCCACAGCCTCGTGTGCAATGAGCAACCTAAGCTAACTTGTCTCATAATGTACTATTATATTGAACCTAGACCATTCCGTCACCAGCCATGCACTTGTCATATTTTTCAATACTTACAAAGAATATTTTTTTGCCTGATACGTTCCTCTTTTATTTTTGCGCAAAATTATAAAAACTCTGGAGCCTATGATAAAACGTGATTGATTTATTTCTATTGGTGGCTAGTAGCCACTGAGCTCATCGTGGTGGCTAGCAGCCACTGAGCTCATCGTGGTGGCTACCAGCCACTGAGCTCATCGTGGTGGCTAGCAGCCACTGAGCTCATCGAACCACCAGGAACTCAGTGGCGCAGTGGTTTAGCGCCTGGGCTCTGGCCCTACGATTGCAGGGGTTAAGCATCTTTCGCAAGGGTCAGTCATGGGACGGGTGACCAAAAGTTTATTATCTCGAGTTCTCGAGGGTCATAGTATAGTAGGTAAGTTGTAGTAGGCAGAAACCTTAGGCAGTTAAAAATTCTTGATCCAAAGAAATCCCTGGCGTTGGCATTTTGAATACTAATAAACCAAATAATTACATTATACCTATGTGGGTAGTACCTACTTGTAAAGCCGTGACACAAGTGGCACCTGATAGAGTAGACAGAATAGCTTAGTAGTGTCGTAATTAATTCTTTATTCACACCAAAGTTTAAACCATTTCTCTACAGTAAACTCCCTATTGCCACATGCAATGGCTTGCTGTGAACATTTTTCTATAATTGCTTCGCCGGCTAATAATCAATTTTATGCAGGTTTGATAAACGATTATCGCTTTCATGTTTTACTTGGACAGGAGCCTATAGCTCTGCGGTATCTCAATTAGCACCAGTTTTTTATAACTTTTTATATTTTAACGTCCATTTTAATTGGTAAATTTTATGATGGTCTATATTTATCGAATTGAACTTTGTGGAGTTGTTTAAATGCAGTAGTATTTAGAATATTCATTGTTGTTGTGAAACATGTTTTTTAATGAAATGTTGCCTACCTAATTGAAGGGTGTTCGAGTGACTTAATTATTATTGTGAGTTGTATATGAAATAAGGGGTGTGCAGTATAACGAGGAGATAATAAACAAGGCTTGAAATTGATGTGAAAATAAATGCATTTTTCTTAAACTTCTTACTTATGGCACAGAATATATATAAGTATGGTTGCTTCAAGCTAGATAAAGACATTCGCCTAATACGTAATTATACCATATCAGTATTAAGGACATTGACTAGTATTGTATGGTAAAACAATTAAATTATAGAGACAATGCGTCCGAACAACAATGTATATTGAGATATTCTCGACGACTCTGGACTTCGAATCCATTCGAGCGAGCGAAGCCTTTCCGTTTCAGCTTAGGCAAAAATTCTTTCGTTTTTCCGTCTGTGCTCTACAACCGATTCTAGTGAAATTTTGTGAGCAGCTTCGATAACTATGTAGGACCTTTTTGCAGATTCAGTTTTTCGAAATTAAAAAACATATTCACCTATTTCAGTAATGTTAAAATTGTCACAAACGGGAGGTCTACAGCTCACAGAGCCACTCAGCGAAAACTTTTCTAAGTCTATTGAGCCACTATTAAGTATGTGTTTAGAAAATGTTTCATTTCTTAATATTCATAAATCCATAGCACATTAACTTTCATTATTAATCTCCACCGTGAAGAACAGTTGAAGAGTACCCATAATGTCAGATATAAATTGGCACATGCGTGCGATAGAAAGCGAGAACATTAAAATACGATTTGCGTTTGTTAACTGTCTTTACGACGAAAGTGTTTTAAAACAATTACATTTTGACGCCCTCCAATACGCAGTCATTTGTTTAAAATAGCAGGTAATTTATTAAACATGATTGAGGACTTCTTGCTTCGGATATCATTCAGTATACACGAACCATAAACTAACCCTATTATTACATTAAATAATTGCAAATTAGCTGCTGAAATTCAGTGAATTATATCATGAAATGAAATATTGTAAAGCTGCAGTGCATAAAAAGGGTTCGAGTTTACAAGTATCGCTTAACTTATTGCCTTGAAATTAAATAGATTTTACTAGAATTTCGAAATAGAAGAATGCCTGCATTAGACGCTATAACTTTTGATTTCAGTATGATCAAATCGTCTGTAACAAATTACTTGAATACTGTTATCATCACATGGAAGGTGTTAAAAAATTGAAATATGACGGTGAGGCGATCATTAAACTGTCGACTGCGTTATGATATCGCTATTAAGAGTTTTAAACTTAATCTACCGGCAATGTACTGAGGCAGTGTCTATATTTAAAGAGCAATAAAATGTTAATAAGCCAATAATCTTGTTAAATTAAGTAACGTTAGACGAAAATTGCTATTAAATTATGAACAGCGAATTTTTGGTGTCGATTACAACCGTAACGGCCCCCGTTGACGAATGGTTTGCACATTAGTCGGTCGTTGGTGGGGAGGTTCGATTCCTGTCCTATTCATGTTATCATGTGGTGGTTATATACTAACTTTAAATATAAACATTAGCAATCCTTACTTCCTTACTAATATTATAAATGCGAAAGTCCGTTTGTTTGTTTGTTTGTTACGTCTTCACGTCTTAACTACTGAACCGATCATCATGAAATTTTGTATACACATTGTCATGGGTACAGAGAAGGATATAGGGTACCTTTTATCCCGAAAAAAAGTATTGTTCCCGAGGGATAGCAAAAAAACTTTCCACGCAGATGAAGTCGCGGGCGGCTGCTAGTTTATAATAAAAATATGAACGAATATAAAGTTTGTCACCTGAATACGGAGACACTGGTTAATGCAGAAAAGTTGTGTTTTTTATTTTGATTGGTTTAGGGAATTTTATGTGACGCTGACAAAATTAGGAAAAGAAAAAATACCCGAATTCTGTCAAACAAGTTGTTGTGTAATGGTTTTTTCCTGATACTTCTGACTTCATTCTAAATTCGAATTTGAGTTCATAGTATATAACCACGTATTTAGACTTCATATCGCGCAAAAAATAACAATTTAAGTACTGTATTTCTAAGCGCTGGGCGGGACTGTAAAAGATTGTAACATGAGTAGATACAGTTTTTATTTAAAAGTAAGTAATGAGTGGTCGTTATTCATCTTTTTTAAGTATCTTATTCTATGTCTAATAAAGGCCTATCTAATATTTTGCTCACAGTAAAAACTTCTCTAAGTACCTACTTTTATCTGGTAGTTAAGTATTTTGATTAACTATCTTAAATTCGGAATGCTTAAGTTAAAAAGTTTTCTATAACAGTGATGGTAGGTACATTTACGCCAAGATTCCAAGAAGGCAATGCCAGTAGCCAAGAGGCCTCAGAGGAAAGTAATTATGAAAAAAAGATATGTATTTTCATTTTTATTTAAAAGTTTCGAATTCCCGATAAATTCATATGAATTCGCGTTTTTCTTACTAAAATATTTTTAAAAGCTTGTAAATACTTACCACAACTAATTTGCCAGTGTCATTTTCCTATCAACAAAAAATTGCAAAAAATAAAATACTGATCAGTTAGTATTTTGTTCGGTATGTTTTTAAGAAGTTTAGCAATTTTTCATTATGACTAAGACAAAAGCCATACAATTCATAAAGTTTTATAGCCGATTCGACGAAAGTTTGAAAGGAACTTAAAACTAAAACAGTAAGTACTTAGATTTTTTGCAATTTTTCGCTAATAGTGACACCTTTAAATGCTCTAAGAGAGACACTGATAGTACCGTGCATATTACTTAGTTGTGGTAAAATTTACAAACTTTTAATAATATTTTAGTAATAAAAACCGCGACTTTAAATAGCTTTATCAGGAATTTCAAACTTTTAGGTAATTCAATTAAAAATTCATATTTGCCATTGGCTACTAGCATTGCCTTTTTGAAATCTTAGCGTAACTTCAGAGGGCATACATACATAGATGTTTGGTAAAAGCCTTATAAAGCCGGATATGGTAGATAGGGACCATCAAACTGAACAACTTTTATTATGGGACCAACTGTGAAATCGTGAAAAAAATCAGCTCAAAGTCTCATAGTAAAAGTTGTTTAGTTTGATGGTTCCTATCTACCATATTCGGCTTTATAAGGCTTTTACCAAACAATTTGTATAGTCGGAAGATGTTCGTCGTAAAATATTGAACGATGATTAAAAAAATCGGCCAAGTGCGAGTCGGACTCGCGCACGAAGGGTTCCGTACCAAAAAACTGCAAATAATCACGTTTGTTGTATGGGAGCCCCCTTAAATATTTTTTTTATTCTGTTCTAAGTATTTGTTGTTATAGTGGCAACAGAAATACATAATCTGTAAAAATTCCAACTGTCTATCTGTTGTCGTTATGAATATAAAGCAAAAAACGGTAAAAAAATCACGTTTGTTGTATGGGATCCCCCCTTAAATATTTATTTTATTCTGTTTTTAGTATTTTGTTGTTATAGCGGTAACAGAAATACATCTTCTGTGAAAATTTCAACTGTCTAGCTATCACGGTTCATGAAATACAGCATGGTAACAGACAGACAGACGGACAGCGGAGTCTTAGTAAAAGGGTCCCGTTTTTACCCTTTGGGTACGGAACCCTAAAAAAGACCATTGATAAAACCCAATAATTTTTACGTCCCTATTTTCTTAGTCCACGTCCATTCCGTTCTTTAATTGAAATAATTAAGGTTCAGTTGTTTAGTTTCCATTGAAGACTCGTTCATCGTGCATTCTTGATAAAGACTAGTAATACTGTATAAGGGAATGTACCGCATTGTTGCCATACTAACTCGGAAATTATGTCTCAGTTATAATGGAATACTTCGCAATTGATTTTTAATTGGACGAAGATTCAATAAGAAAATACTTTGATCAACTCTAAACGAGGATAGTAAACAGAGTATTCAATTACATTTATGTTAGATTTTTTAATTTATATTAACTTTTTTGCTAGCTAAATAGAGCTACATAGAGACAAAGCTAGCTGTCATACAGTTGACGTAGACATCTATTTTGTACAATAGCATTTTAGCTAGTTTCGGCAGGCCTTGTTGTAAAAAGCTGTTTGATTAAAATTGCATTTATATTAGTGTCAATTTAGCAAAAAATTAAATATTTTTGTTTCGTATAGTTTTCAAACAATTCCATGAACACAGTAACATAAAATTATCTTGTTAGTGAAGTAATTTGCGCTAAACTAGAGAAGAGGGAAAGTCTAAGAAACCGCCGGAAATGTGGTTAGAAATCTGAATAGGACTGCTTTGTTGATTGAGCATTTTACTAAAAGATTAAGTGTTATACTAGAACAATCTTTACTGTAAAGTTTCCACCATTACTGTACCCTTAGCTTCGAGAAAAAAACGCGCGTAAAAGTACTCTATAGAAAATTACATAAGGAAACATTAATTTCGCTATACGGCTATAGAATGCATTGTACAAATTTTTTGAAGCGAAGAAGATTTTTTTGTCCTATATTATCAATATCGCTGTTACATTATTAGTTTAAGGTTGTCAATGAATTCTATTTCACCGCGTAGAAAGTCTATGAGCTTACCAAAATCTGTCTTATTCAGATCATCACTGCCATACCCAATTTATTTCAAAAGTGGGCAAAGTAGTTTATTAGTTAAGAAAATAAAACCAGAAGAACCAAGTATCCTTACGTTCAATTAATTTCTTTAAAGATCTTAAACCGACTTATTAAGTCATTTGGTATCTGTTATCTTAAGATGGCAGATGATATCGTTTAATCCCTTTTACTTTTTTAAAATACGAAATAAAAAACGACACACGAGATTTTATCACTTGTAATAAAAAAATTAACTCTAAAAGTAGAGAAAAAATTTAGACCTAAAAATATTTGCAACTGCAATGAAATGCATTCGTTAGCTTAAATAAATTAGTTTTTGCATAATTAATCATAATTTTTAAAAGGATTTAAAATAATTTGTGTATTTTTTCGATTCTTTATTATTTACCATAAAATAATAATAAATGTATTTAATAAGTAAATACACAACAAGTGAATTAAATTTTAACCATTACGAAAACTAAACAAGTTTAGTACAAACCTTAAACCAAGGAGGTAACAGCCGGTAAACTGACACTTTAAACACCTTTTAATTAAGAACTGCACTTAGTATGTGTGAATACTTCAGCTGCCCCAACGTCAATGGCTGACCACGAAAAAATATTCACTATTTTAAACTTTATACGTGTTACATATACCGATATTGGCTCATCTCACTTAGACTTTGATGGATTATTATCTACTGACGATATTATTATTGATCGATTATTAAATTAAAATCGGTGGGTGTCATCAACTTTGCTTTTTTATATTTGATAGCACACATAATTTGACGTATAACAAGCTAATAATTCTAGTAATTGAATAAAACGGCTGAGGTCAATAAACTTTATGATTGGCACCCATTACGATAAACAGAGGTTGTCGTTTAATGAGGTCTTCTAATCAGATTTGCAATGGCAATTTTGGACAAGATGACCACCCACACGTATAATTTTTTTGAAGCAGGAATGCAAAAAGTATCAAAACAACTTTTTTAATCTTTGAAGTGAGAGGTTTGCCCCTTGTTTTGATATTGCGTTTTTATATTATAAAATAATATCTGATTAATAATGATAATGTAAATTTAGATTGCGTAAATTTGGCTGTTTGTCAATATTTTTTGTAACCAGCTATCGACGATTAAGTACAAAACACTTTTATCTACAAAACTTCAACTTTACAAGAGAGCAACAAAACGTTTTATTAAATTATTTTTTGAGATATCAAAACAATATTAGTGTTTTTTTTCTAGTTTAATGGCAAACGATACTTGGGGTTATTATATTTGATTGAAAGTAAATTACGGATTACCGTACTTTCAGCAGATAGCATTTGTTGTTTTGCATTAGGGTATAATCAAAATAATATAAGTTATAGGGTAGTTATCGGTGTGAACAAAACAACTTTAAATTTAAATCAAAGTAAATGTTTATTTTTTAAACTTTAATGTACAAAAAATAAGAACAAAGCAAATACACACTTAGTATGGCAGTAAAACTATAATTAAATAGATACTTATCAGAAACTGCAGTTAGCAGATAATGGCAGAAAATACGTATTTTACGCAAATGAAGATAGCATATTTTTTCTAATTAAAAATAAACCATATAAAAACTCTAAAATCACGTGTTCTAGGCTTGCCAGTTCCATACAACACAACAATGTCTGTGATTTACATAAACTTGCGACGTGTGAATTGATCGTCCAATTGCTTATTTTTATGCTTTAAGTTAGCGAACGAATAGAAAATTGGTCATTTGAGTAGGCCATCTGTTCAGCATTTCTTTCAACATTTTAATTTAGCCGCTAATCCGCTATTGGTTTGTAGTGGTATACGTACTTATCTTCTTTAATTCGAATTATATGTTTTTGCTAAATTGTGAAACGTCTCCAGACAAGTCGAACTATAGGTACTATAATATCCAAAAAATATAGATAGCAGTGTTTGGTACTTAATCGTCGCTATAACGTTTACATTTTTGAGAGCAGCGGTAATGTACCTTACGGCTAACGTAAAATGTATTTTCCCTTAAACCTACCGCAATGTGGTAACCTTAGATATACGAACAATATGAATGAACGAATTAGTTTTAAAAGACACGAATCGAACAGCACATAAACTCCTTGAACCGACCACAAATTAAGGAAGCCATTTGTGAATCTGCGCGAATGCACATAACCATAGATAAATGAAGGAAACAATTTTACGCTGGCAACTCCATCTCAGACAAAAAACGATCACGACTGTACAAAATGACATCGCTTAGCTTTGTTTCGTGTTTATGCAACCAATTAATAACAAAGAAACTTCGGCTATTAGAATAGATGCTGCCTATGGTAATAGTACTCCTAACTTCCTATATTCATGTAGTAAAGGTAATTTTCTACGGAGAAAAGAGTCATAATGCATTTATTGCACGGAATACAGTTACGGTTATTGAAAACAAGTTTTAATATAATTATATAAAATAATTGGTAGTATCAACAATAAAATAATTATCATAATTTTAAAAATCTCAATAGGTTCCAGTGCGGCAGAGAATGATAGAGATTAAAATAAAATGTAATCATTCTAAATTCCCGCGAAAATTTGAATAAAAATAGTTACTCTTCATTATCGATTGATGATCGTCCTTGAGTGATTGCAAATCATTTGCATTAAATCGACAGCAAAAAGTTTGAACGATGCATGTCACCCGATGACTTCTATTCACAGACCATACAGCAAATTACTACGTATTTTCTATTATACAACTTAATAATCATGGATGACACCAGTCATTCCACTTTTTACACTTATTTCCTGCGTCTTGACGGTAAATCATTGACAGTTAATCAGTCACACATTCTTTCTTGCAAGCGTGATAAATCGATATTAGCGCGTCAATAATCAGTGATTTTCAGTTAGGGGCAAATTATTAACATTAAAAAATTAAATAAAAAAATCGAGTTGCACTCCGGGAGTGTCGGCAGAAGTGAAAACTTGAATATTAACGTTGTGCATTTTTGATATTTTGGAATGGTTAGGGAATAATTTTGCACGAATTGCCGTCTTACGAATTTACTCTGCATTTGAATTTACGAATACAGAACAGTGTTGTACGAAAGTCTTATCCATAGCTTGACAGAAAATCTAGAATTTTGACATAGAATTAACAAAATTAGCGCGTTGCGATAGTGACACAAGTGTTTACGTCTTGAAATGACGCACCGCCATTTTCGCCGCATCCCGTAGAAAGAGAGGGGATACTTCCGCCGCCAGCTGTCTACTCTCCATCCGTCACATCCGTCTTACGAATTTTTGATCAGGGTCACGTGATCCTGACTGACTGACGAAAGTTTAACATTTTTCCCCATCATAAAAAAGCGTACAACGCCGCTAAATTAGTTTTCACTTCAAAAAATTAAATTATGAGTTTTGCCCTTAGCTCTTGTTTATTAATTATTTGATTCGGTTTGATCAATTTGATGGAGCTTAATGGCACGTCCACACATTGAAACTTAGAGCATTAATAAATTCAATTTTGACAAAAATATCGGCGGCGCACAAAATTGTGTGGACGCATTTTTTCGTTTGCAGCCAGCGATCGTTGCTTGTAGGTATTCGTCGAATATAGGCGAATACCTGTGAGCACTCTGTGGTTTGCGCTACCGGTGATTGTGTGGATGCGCGACACGATCAACGCGACGAATAAAGACGTGCAAATACGAGTCTAATAGCCTACCTTGCGATATTAAGATTTTTTGTCGTTTACTTTGTATAATGAAGAGAATGACTAATCTTAAAAATCTCCCATCACAGTTTTTTCTTATCATAGGGTTTTCATATGGTTGCAACTTGGGTTGCACAATACTCTTATGGGACCTAGCCAAGATGACCTAACAAATAACATACTTATAAAAAACCGTAGTTACGTGCCTGTTGCGATGTTTGCTTGATGTCAATATCACAGTACATGTGTGTCGATATTGACTGGACTAAAATACGTAAACAAGTTCATTAAAAGATAAACATAGTTCAAAAAAATAACAAATAATGCATGTATCATCGATATTACTCATAAATTGTACCACGTACGTAGAGCAACGAAAATGGCAAAGATGATAGATAACATTTTCGTTGGTCTAAGGAAAATAATATAAAAAAACCGGCCAAGTGCGTGTTGGGCCACGCGCAGTAGGGTTCCGTAGTTACCTTATACCATACCATATTTAATACCACCTATAATTTTTCGTCTGTAAAAATAACTTTGTTTTTTACAGTGTTGGTATGAATGACAAAGTTATATTTGCGGTTTTGGAAAATGTGCTATATCTCAAAAACTAAAAACTATATCTCTTTCAAACCAATTTTGGTTGAAAGTGTTTATTAAGATCTACAGCATATATTTTTTTTAGATTTTTCACTCTCTTATTTCAAAAGTTAAAGGGGGGGGGGGGACACACATTTTACCACTTAGGCGGTGAATATCTTTCAAACGGTTGACTTTGAGAAAAAGTTGTCTTAATAACCTTAATGTCATTTTTAAAGACCTATCTATAAACACCCAACACCTGTTGGTTTGAAGAAAAAAAAATTTTTCAGTTTCAGTTCCATGTATGGGGAGCCCCCCCTTAATCTTTCATTTTTCTTATTTTTGTTTTAAATTCGTTAAGCGGTTAACAGAATACATCTACCTACCAAGTTTCAACTGTGTAGTCTTAATACTTTCGGAATAAAGTGGCTGTGACATACGGACAGACAGACAGACAGACAGACAGACAGACATGACGAAAATATAAGGGTTCCGTTTTTTGCCATTTAGGCTACGGAACCCTAAAAATATAAAAATGACCACGCGGCGCATTCAGTCGGAGCACAGAATAAATAATAGTAAAGTCTGTTCATCCTTACTTGTCTTATATGGTAAAAATCTTCACCCAACTCTTTATTGAAATAATCATTTATAAAATACAACGAATGGTTTTCCACACATAGATTACGAAATAAATTGTTAATAAATTAACAAAAATTTCATAAAGTTACTAACATATTTTTTAATAACGATTTAAGTTTAGAAGACGTATGACAACTGTCAAAAACTGTTCACTAAATAAGACAAGTAAGGATGGACAGACTTTACCTACCAGCGTGTCGGAGGCAAATGAGTGAAGACGAGTGGTGACTTTAGATGCAAAAACCGATTCAATCTTTTGATGGCTCTGTAATGGTTTGATAATGCAGGGCAATATTAAGAGCTGGCATAATAATATGTTGTTATGGCAACAATATTAGTTTCAAAACTTGGTGGAAAACTGACTGCGCGGCGGAGGAGGCTCATTTTTAGGGTTCCGTAGCCTAAATGGCAAAAAACGGAACCCTTATAGATTCGTCATGTCTGTCTGTCTGTCTGTCTGTCTGTCTGTCTGTCTGTCTGTCCGTATGTCACAGCCACTTTATTCCGAAAGTATTAAGACTACACAGTTGAAACTTGGTAGGTAGATGTATTCTGTTAACCGCTTAACGAATTTAATACAAAAATAAGAAAAACAAAAGATTAAGGGGGGGCTCCCCATACATGGAACTGAAACTGAAAAATTTTTTTTTTCTTCAAACCAACACGTGTTGGGTATCTATAGATAGGTCTTCAAAAATGACATTAAGGTTTTTAAGACAACTTTTTCTCAAAGTCAACCGTTTGAAAGATATTCACCGCCAAAGTGGTAAAATGTGTGTGTCCCCCCCTTTAACTTTTGAAATAAAAGAGTGAAAAAAAAATGTATGCTGTAGATCTTAATAAACACTTTCAACCAAAATTAGTTTGAACGAGATATAGTAATTAGTTTTTGAGATATAGCACATTTTCCAAAACCGCAAATATAACTTTGTCATTCATACCAACACTGTGAAAAACAAAGTTATTTTTACAAACGAAAAATTATAGGTGGTATTAAATATGGTATGGTATAAGGTAACTACGGAACCCTATGGCGCGTGGCCCGACACGCACTTGGCCGGTTTTTTTAAAGAAAATTTAATTACACCTGGGCGTGCACAATAAACAATGTTAAGGCACTTCACAGGGAAAAAGGCTCAGCCTAATGCAAACTATTAGGTTCAAAGGATCTTAGAGGTAGACCAGGAGGCTAACTGTCTAATTTCAAAAATCTATCGCAATCGCTTTCGTTTGACAGATGGATGTGACACATTGCTGCATTTCTTTGGTAAGTTTTCATTTGTAACAAAAAGAAGCTTCAATGTGTTTCATCCTGAAAGCGATTGCGATAGATTTTTAAATTAGACAATAGAAAGGCAAAATCTCATGAAACGGAAGTGAAACTATTTTTACTAAAAACTCTGTGGTTGTTGCATACAGTCTGTCAAGAAAGTCATAGAATTACTTTCTTTGTCATTATTGTTAATGTAGGTATGACAAATATGAGAATAGTTCTACTTTTGTAATGCAATAATCCACGTGTTTTTAATAAAAAAACTATTTCACTTCCGTTTTATGAGATTCTGGTCTTCCTCTAACTATTTTGTTTTCCACAAGGAACGTAGCAATTTAATAGCAATGTAAAGTGAAATACATTGCAATTTAAGCAGTTCGTAAAAGAATTGATGCAATGTTAATATGGAATTGATAGGTATTCAATAATTGCTACTATGCGCTACATCAAGATAGAATGAAAGTTTTTACTCTCTGCCTAAGATAATTATTATCGCAAATGTATCTGTTGGAAAATAAGCGAGAAATAGCATGGAGCTAAACGTTTCGTGTTTAAATGCACTTAGCTCTGTTACATTAAACGGATAATATGACCACCGATTGACAATATCAAGCTACTTGGTTACTTTGTGTGTTAATACTGAGAAAACGTTTAAAAGTAATAGATTAAATGAGAGTAAGTATAAAAAACCGGTTAAGTTCGTGTCGAACTCCGCACATTTAGAGGGTTCCGTTCCAAATAGGGCTAAGAGGCGTGCGGTAGAGCTTATCTGTGCTACGCGTTTGACCGCAAAATTAGCTACATAATAGGAAAAAGAGGAAACAATACATATTTTTGGTATTTGTTAAAATATAAAGTTTTGTAAAATATACGTAATAATAAACATTATCACCGATCAGTCAATGAAAAGTAAAAAATATCTATGGAACAAAATTTTGAAAAATAGGTGACAGGTTTTTCATGCCTTTGTTTTCTAATATTTTAAATGATACAGTTTAATTTACCGAGCTCTAAACAATGATATCCCCCACATTTGAGTAAAGTATTTTTTCACGTCCCTCTTCACTTTAACTAAAATATTTTATTTATAATTTACTAGCTTTGGGTCAGCAAGACATATTTTTGGCGCAAATGAAGACTGTAACTTCAACGATTTAGCTGCTAGAGCTTTGTGACAGACAGACGGATGGACAGACTGATGGATACACGAGTGACAGCAATAGGGCCCTGTTTAGGCCCTTCGGATATGGAACCCTAAAAGCAATTAGAGATTGCTAGATCAAGATAGTAGATAATACTTTATGGGATAAATATTTACACATAAAATGGATTTCTTGTGTCACGAGCAACAAATTGTTTTAATTGGCTTTTAATGAATAGCCTAGCCTTATTGTGAAACGGCACAACAGTTTAGTTAATTATGAAACGTATGAAATGAATTGTGTGAATTCAAACCACACCACACATAATATTTTTATTCCATCTTTATAGAATAGAATAGAATTAGAATAGAATTATTTATTTGCAATAAATAGGGTAGGTATTTTACAATAATGTTGGTCGTCATTTGTTAAGTGCTTAAAACCTATTTAGCCATATGAGATATCGTGCAAATATGGGATTTTCATTGTTGATTTTATAAAGTATAATATTTTATAATTTATATTAATAATTAACAAGAAACAGTTTATGTCAATACTTTCTTTTGTTTTAAATTTAACTAAGCCGTGCATAGACTACAACATTTATGATGTAAAAGAGCATAGTTTTATCTGCTGTTAACTGTGATCGGTCAAATATATTCGTAAGTGGCTCTGTAGACCTCGCATTAGTAATTTTTGAACATTTTTCGAAATGGCTGAAATATGATTTTTCCCCATATCTCCGCCGCCATTTTGAAAAATTTCGAAAAACTGAATCGACAAAAAAAAACATTGTTAAAAAACCTGCTCACAAAATTTCACGAGAATCGGTTGAAAAGTGAACTGTTACAGGAGAACAGACGGACAGCCAGACGGACAGACGAAGGCATTTTTGCTCAAGCAGAAACGTAGACGCTTTCGCTCCCACGCGCTCGCTCAGTCAATTAAAGATTCAAGCAACAGTATTTATTCTTTATTGCATTGCATCTCATAACCTCCTCAGTCCCATGAAAAAACTTTTCCAGAACACAACATTAAAGTTTTTCCTGAAAGTCCGATTTACATACACCTGTTTCGAGCAAGTAGGTCTATCTTTAGAACTCCATATTAAATTCATGACTTAATTGACGATAGCTCATGCCATGATAACCATCAAGATTTTAATACAAATCTGCTCAAAGGTACATAAAACCATAATTTCACAACTTTACGACTATTAATCCGTGTTCGAAAGTGGTGTCGATGTTAATGCTCATTTGATGTTGCCATACTTCATGGACATGTAAATAATATACAACTAAACCTCTTCATCAGCTATTGATATAACATTTATGTCCACACAGACTTGAACTTGTATAAATACAGGATGTTTTGTAATAGCCTTATCTATTATGGTAGATAGGGTATGCTACCATGCAATCAACCCCTCTAAATTATTATAAACCCTGAAAAACACTTCTTTTTTTTTTTCACAATTTTTGAAGTGAAAACTTCTTTAGCGGCGTTGTAGGCTTTTTTGTAATGGGGAAAAAATGCTAAACTCGCGTCAGTAAGAATCACGTGGCTGATCGAAAATGCGTAAGACGGATGTGGTGACGGATGGAGAGTAGACAGCTGGCGGCGGAAGTATCCCCCTGTCTTTCTACGGGGCGCGTTGAAAATGGCAGCGCGTCATTTTAAGACGTAAACACTTGTGTCACCAGCAACGCGCTAGTTTTGAAAATGGAACTAATAGCAGCGATCTCTTCGGTGAAATTATATACTTATTTATACTCTGTGACTAAGTTTAAATCGTAGAATGCGTGCATGTAGAAATTAAAAAGGCCACTGGCGCGAAATCTTTAGAATTTTTCTCTAATTGAAAAACTGATTGAATTGTGTAACTGTATAGTAATAGGAAAGAAATAATTTTAATCCTTTGCCGCTAATTTCAAAATATCAAAAATACACAACGTTAAATATTCAAGTTTTCACTTCTGCCGGCACTCCCGGAGTGCAACCCGATATTTTTCTTTTTATGATAAACTGTATAGTGGTAACACTATTACCAACATTTTGTTTTGCTTTTGTCCATAAATGGGATTGATTTATCGAATACAATAGTGTGGGTTTTGGGGTTTATAAATACAAAATTTTCGGGGTTGTGTGTATGGTACCCTATCTACCATATTCGGCTTTAAAAGACTATTATACCACAGCCTGTATACCGACTAGTAGCGTAACTCGAAGCAAAGGGTTTAAATCGACTATTATTCAAATAAGGTAAGTATTCAATGAGTTTAAGACTAGATTAAATACAAAATGAAGGCGCCACCAGCCTGTTCTTGCTAGAAACAGGGGTCGTAAACATTTTCTTGCGTACTTGATTTGGATTTACAGTTATTTACTTAAGTGATAATGGAACAGGAGAAGGTTTACTGAAAGCGTCGCTGCGTCTGGAAAGAACAAATGGATGTTGATTATAAAAAGCGTGTAAGTAATAAATTAAGTAGATAGGGCCTGTTTTAACTGTAGTAGGTGAAAAATTGAATTAAACTTAACGATCGTATGTAAATATAAAGTAACATATTCAATTAATATTGTTTTCCATTTCCTTTGCTATTGGCTAGAATTAGTGTATTATCAATAACTAGGTACCTTCAATTATTTATACAGAGCCATACCCCGGACACTCCATACAACCGCGCTCGCGCTCGCACACGAACTCGCGGGGTGGGGTGAGGTAATTGATTCTGGAGCGCGGCGGAGAGTGTCCTTTCTATACAGTAGTACTTATATCTATTCTGTGAGAGAGCCTACGTTTAACAAATTCAAGGTACTTAATAACATTAAAAACACAGGGGAATAAAATGTTGTGCATCTCTGCTTAAAAAGGAGAGGCGACAAATAAAATGTATGTGGCAGGCGCAGCAGTTTTAATGGTAGGTACTTTATGCTCATTTAACTATACTAACACCAAGGATCATTGAAATAATATATTTTCACCTCTCCAGCACGAAAAGGGTGCTTTTGGCGCGTAAAAACTCGCAGCAAAATCGACTTTTGCTGCGAGCGTGAGGCAAAGTGCTTTTTACCAAAAACTCGCAGCAAAATCGACTTTTGCTGCGAGCGTGAGGCAAAGTGCTTTTTTAATTTCTAACACCTTTTCTCGCTAGTAGAGGTGAAAAGTTGTATGTTTAACACGAGACCAAATTTTTTGATGTCTCGTGCCTTTAAATCACTCACTGTGCTCAGAAGTCTATATTAGAATCACTCGCTACGCTCGTGATTCAATTCTAGACTACTTCGCTAGTTCGTGATTTAAAAGTCAGCACTCGCAGCAAAAAATGACTTTGCTCTCTTGTATAACAAATAACTATTTTACCATCGCCACTCAAAAAAGTGCGTCTTATTCATTGATAACAGTGAATAAAACGCGTTTTTATTCACCGAGTGAATAAAAGTATTTTGAATTTGGAACAAGCGCGCATCATATGAATTATATACAAAAAAACCGGTCAAGAGCGAGTCGGACTCGCGCACCGAGGGTTCCGTACAATCATAAATATATTTGGATATGTTACTTTAGTACAGTCTTTAAAAAAGTAGGATAAACGGCAGACAGTTGGAAGGGCAAACAGGCGGACAGTTAATTTACAAATCTTAACCACAGCTGCTTATGGTGACTGAAAAACGTTTCAGCCACTCCACATTGCAAACTGTTTATATTACTAAGTAGGAACTTATTCTTCGTTTATTCGTACGACAAATAGTAGGTAATTATATTAGAACCAGCCACCAATTTATTATTGTAGTGTTAGGTTACGCCATCTCTTGACCGATAGTGGAACTATATTTTTTTCTTAGGTTAGCATGCTTAGGACAGCGCTATCTGTTGACTGGTAGTAAAACTAAAAAAAAATGTTTTTTGAATTTCTTAAAAAGTGTGTTATATTGAGACATCGTTTTATTTTTCCTGTAATCGTTACATAAACTACTATCATGTAGAATTACTTCAGATTTTTCTCTTTGCAAACTTCGGAGATAAGGGGGGGGAACAATATTTTTTTTTACATTTTTCATCATAAGTCGAAAACTATGGGGCCTAACAAAAAAAGAAAATTTTTTTTAAAATGTGCAAACAGCGCTCTTTCATATGATACCCCACATGCCCTAGTTACCTCACTTTAAATTTTTAAGACCCCTTTTCAGTCCCTGTTGTAAAAAAAATATTTTATTTAAAATTTCTTTCTTATTTGCAAAATAGTTGGGCAAATGTCATCTTAAACTATTCCAAATTTCAAGTTGATACCATTAGTAGTTCTCGAGATATCCAGCTGTGACAGACAGACAGACAGACAGACAGACAGACTGAGTCACACCATAAGGGTTCCTTTTTTACCATTTTGGTACGGAACCCTAAAAACGTCTTAAAGTATGGAGCTATTCCATAGATAAACCATAGTTATACAATTAAATAAAAAAAAAATATCCCGCCTATTTTAGTTAGGTTCTTTTTAGTGTCTTAACTTTGGGTTCTTTTCTATCTATAGGTTCTTTTTAGTGTCTTAGCTTTGGGTTCTTTTCTATCTATTATAGGGAGATTAGATGTTCAGTCTGTGGCATCAGTCCTTTTTTTCAGGGTACGATCATCAGGTCTGGAAAAAATTCAAAGTCTACAGATTGATGGCATGGACTGATGCCAGACTGACTGATCTTGTAATCTCCCTCTTATCGTGGTTGTTTTATGTCATGGAAAACTTCTAATTTCATATATACTTCTAAAGCTTGCGCGCGTACAGTTCATTAGAAAATTTCAAAATTTCTAATTTCACTATTTAATTTTTCTAATGTTTTAAATATTATCGACTTACTACCTAAATATCAAAATCTGATAACCTATAAATACCTACTATAGGTATAAGTACTACTATTTGTTTTCTCGCAGTCGATGGTAAAAAGTAGAGTACACAACTTGTGAAAAAAAAAATTCATCTCGGTCCTTTGTGTCCCTCGCTTCGCTCAGGATTCTACTCTAGAATCCTTCGCTACTCTCGGGATCCAACTTAGTCCCTCAAACTAAATTCCCTTTTTTTCACTTGTTGTATAATCTACTATTTCACTTCTCATGCTCGTAAAGTTCGTCTTTATGTTGGGTATAGGCTGCATAAAATCGCTTTTTATGCTCTAGTGCATAAAGTAAAATCTTGGTCTAAGTCTCAGATTTTAAGACAAAGGTCGTCAGGTAAACAGCCACATACGCAATTTAACTTCGTTGAATTAACTTGTTATTTCATTCTGTGTCTTCATTTTTTGTTGTGTTATAATAATACTTTTTATTTTTGAAAATGGGTATCAATTTTATTGAAAGACCTTGATAATTTTTTTTTTCAATTTTTGAATATGGGTTTAAAATGAAAGGCCTTGATGAGCACATTCCAAAATTATATTTTTTTTAAATAAAAAAATGAGTTTTTTTTCTTCAATTTTTGAATATGGGTATCGAATGAAAGGCCTTGATGAGCACATTCCAAAATTATATATTTTTTAATAAAAAAAAAAATAGTTCTTTTTCAAGTTTTAAATATGGGTATCAAATGAAAGGTCTTGACGAGCGCATTCCAAAAATGTATAATTTGTCACTAAAATTTAAGGTTTTTTTTTAGATTTTTACATTATTGTTGTTTAATTTCCTCACAATCGAAGTGAAAAGCAGAGTGTATAACTAGTACATAAAACCCATTTTATGCACTTGTTGTACAATCTACTATATTTTTCTCACAGCGTTTCTTACAGAATTACACGCGTATTTATGACACAACATTACCGAGTAAGATGCTTTTTTCTTCAGCGGAACCGTGCTTTTCGACTTGTCAATTAACAATGTTTCAGCCCTTTCTTGCTTGTAGCACAGAATACATAAAAGTACAAGTACATAATAGTGCAACTACTTACATCACACATCAACTTTGTCTAGGGATACAGGTGCTATTTTCATACAAACGAGGTAATTAACTTTGAAGCCTTGGTTTCCTGCCAGGGACGTACTGTGCTGTGATCTGATGACGCTTATCCAGGGAGTGAATGGAGGAGATTCAGATCGCTTTACACACCCAACTGATCTGACCAGCATTCTAAAAACGTAATGGACATGTTTAAAAAAACCGCGAAAATAGCATGAAAATGTATGGAAATCCTCAAACTTAGAACTCTGACCCATTACTCTTTTAGAATGCTGATCAGATCAGTTGGGTGTGTATAGCGATCTGAATCTACTCCATTCACTTCCTGGATGGCCATCATCAGATTACAGCACGGTACATCCCTGGCAGAAAACCAGGGCTTCAAAGTTACCTCGTTTGTATGAAAATAACATCTGTATCCCTAGACAAAGTTGATGTGTATTTATGTTTGTTTTGTTACCTACATTAAAAATCTTATCTGAGGCTAATATTTCACTTTTTTAAAAATTTTAGTCATTTGGTAGACATTTTTGCAGAATATGCTTTTTGAATATTTGCGTTTAATTTAAACTTCGGAAATTCTGAATAATAAAAATGATAATATTTAACTAAGCTATAAATTCCATAAAAATAGTAATACCAGAAGAAATCGTGCAATAGCTAAAACTAGCTAAAATCACACGCTTAGGAACTTCTGGAAACATGGTCATTTGAATTCATATGAACGTAAAGTAAAACGTAATATTTTCTTACTTTATGGCAACATTAAAGGATAACTTGTAAATACATATTGTAGGCTATAAAGGAGTTGCTTATGGCAGAAGTAGCTGATCATTGCAGAACTTTGTCACACTAACTATAGCGGTTGCTCAGGAACATACTAAACAAGAACCCTAATAAATGAACGCAATAATTGACGCGAAAAGGTCCCAAAGTGCTATTCTACGGCTTTAGCACAAACTGTTCTTAGCTTTACGTATAATTATTGTTATCTTTGGTTTTACAAAGTTGCGCATTTTCTTGGCAATAAAAATCTTAGTTTAATTAATGTGAGTGACATTTTATAAATCTAGGACATTAATACAATTTGTAACTTATTTTTATATATTTTTTCACACGTTTTTTTTACTATAGAAACGGAGCCAACCTATCCGCCAAGATCCAGGGCCGGGGCATGGGTCCCAGCGCGGTATATTGGTCTTGCTCCGTTCGAGCTCCGGCTTCGGTTGAATTCCAGCTCGGCTCCAATCGAGTTTCGGTTGTTACCGGTTGAAATCTGACCCCGAATTACGTAGCACTGTTGCTAACAATTCTCGATTGAAATCGCAGGTGCATTGCTGCTTTAAGTAAAATAGTTTTCACATTGGTTGTAACTAAATCCGCAATGTAACTGCGATTTCTGTCAGAATTGATTGCAACAAAGTTACATAATCAGCCCCCTGGTGCCATCTATTTGAAACCTGTAAGTTGCAACCCTATTTTATTTCTGCCGTTATGCGTGAAATGGCATGCTGCCGTTTGGCGCGAGATATTATAAAATATGTTCATTGTTCAACTACTTCTTACGTCAACCGTACAAGTGAAAAACGCTACTACATACTGCTTCATTTATAATTTTTGTCGCGAACAAATCGTGTTTAATTTCACGATGTTCACAGCGGGAATATAATAATAACGACTTGGAATGCAATATCACTTTAAATTTAATGAAGCGACTCCCAGTAGGAAAATGTTTGAATTAACTTAACCACTATCTTTATTTAAGTTGAACTTTTAAAGGGATATCTTTGGGACAGTATTTGTAGTTGATTTTTTGACCAATCTCCGTTTCAACTTGGGTAAAAATGCTGCTGTCAGGCTCTCCGTCTCCGTTCTCCTCTATAGATTGCATTTCTCAACCGATTCTTGTGAAATTATGTGAGCAGGTTCGATAATTATATGGAACATTTTTAACGATTCAGTTTTTCGTGTAATAAAAAAAAAATTCAGCCACAGAGCCACTAGTTCTATTTGACCGAGCGAGCGCGAAGCGTCTCCATTCCAGCTTGGGCAAAAACGTTTTCGTCGTCCGGCTGTCCGTCTGTTCTCCTCAACAGTTCGTATTTCTCAACCAAATCCAGTGAGCAGGTTCTATAATTAAATGTATTTTTTTGTCGATCCAGTTTTTTTATTCTTTTTAATTGGCGGAGATATGAGGAAAAAATTATATTTCAGCCATTTCGAAAAATGTTCAAAAATGTTACAGACGAGCTCTACAGAGCCACTAGTACCTAATTAAAATTAGATGTGAGTTATTCTTATACAGAGTTTAAATCAAAGGATAAGTAGAGCGTTTCATTATTGTAGTATTCTTAGCATCAAAAAATGTTGACAGTTTTCAACAAAATACTGATCGTAACTACTTGTCGTAGAAACCGAAATAACTATCACTAAAAAAATGCCTTCAACTTTACTTGTGTCTCAATATCGTTATAGAAATAATAATCAAATAAGTATTGTATAGCGTGTTACGCTATACAGGTAAGTTAGTAGTAGGTAGTAGTTGAGTAAGTTGTTGTGGAGTGCCAAAGGATGAAAGTCACAATAAAGATTCACTATTTATTTACGTACACAGTTTAAATAAGTTAAGTGGTTCTCACGCGACGTTAGTCATTCGCGGTTGCCAAGTTTGCACTCAAATAAAGTAATATTATAATAAAATATTTTAGTAAATAGGCATGATTCATCGACCTCAATAAAAATATGTAAACACATGTAAATGTACGAGTAAACCGTACAAGTATTTTAGACAGATTTAATAACAATGATTAATATTAAATCGTGTACAATCAGGTGAGATATATAGAAATGGTCAAAGATTTTTCCACAATCGCTTCATCCTTACGCTATTGCAATAACACTAGAATAGCCTTACTCGTAAATAAACTCGGGGGCTTGTTGAATCAAGCCACCTTTATAGGGTTACCAAAGAAAACTGTCTTGTCAAAAAGCTTCCTTTTGATAACCAACTTTCATGATTTATTTTTGATAAAATCAATAAAAACCTTTTGCTGAAAGCAAAACATTTTAACCAATATAAAAATATTCGAAACTTAATTAAATTATTTAATATATTTCATTTCTTATATAGTACTCGCACATGATATAAGAGCTTGATCAATCCTTTCTTTACTTTATTAATATTATAAATGCGAAAGTCCGTTTGTTTGTTCGTTTGTTTGTTTGTTACGCCTTCACGTCTTTATACTGAACCGATCATCATGAAATTTTGCATACATGTTGTCAGAGGTACAGAGAAGGACATAGTGTACCTTTCATCCCGAAAAAAGTTATGTTCCCGAGGGATAGCAAAAAAACTTGCCACGCAGACGAAGTCGCGGGCGGCCGCTAGTAATATAATAAAGCCACGCCATGTTGCTGAAAACAATGAACAGATTTTCTTCTACTAAAAATAATTTAAATCTGACACTTTTCATTTTCCCATTGACTGTTATATTTTTAGTTTATGCTGAACTCCAGACCCACCCCCCAGCCCCATGCTATCTCGCGCCAATCCTTTGATGTATTATATATGTATTGACAAGCTTACGGCACGTAATTTTATAGTTTACTGCTTATTTTAAAGCTTTAATAGTAAGCGTAGCGTCCAGATGCATATAATGTTGGCCATTTGCGTAGGGGGGCTGAACTTGTCTTCTACGGTTAGGGCTTAGAAAGTAGGTAGGAAGATATAGAACAAACCCTGAGATTCAGCGTAGACTAAAAAATAATAGCCATTCGGTAGCCCTAACCGTGGTCGATGAACATCGTTCGCTATGCCTTAACATACCGTTAAGGCCGATGATACAATAAAGTGATAAATGGAACCACTCCTACGGTAGTCAGCGGAATTGATAACATCCCATTATTCATATTTATTGATCTCCCGTATCTTTTGAGCGTTAAACGTTGTTGTTTTTGTCGGGTATTATAACATCTGTTATTGATTGTGTGGAATCTTTATTGTTTTTTTGTGAGTTTATTAGAACTGAACGGTTAATTTATTTGAATTATGCCAATTTGCTAAACTTTTTATGATAAAGAATTCTAAAAACAGCAGAAAACACAAAATTCTCAAATAAAATTATATTTTTTGTTATTATCGTATTAGTTATAAGTAGTCCTTATAAATAAAATAATTTGACAATAGAAAAACTAAGTACTTATCGCTTTTAATTAAACAATCCATATTCATAAAACAATCGTTTTCAAATACAGTTTAGGCACAGAATAAATAATAGTAATAGCGTGCAGAAGTTGCACTGCCTTGATCTTGACGAAAGCCGACATTTTATATAACTAAACATTGCGCAACCAAGCTAAATTGCACCTAAACACTACGCGTTAGCGTATGTTATTGATCTTCTCGAAGCGAGGGACTCGAACGGCAGGGTTACCTACAGCGGCAAGTAATAATAAAAGTATTAACCCATATGTACTAACATTTAATATCTTACATTAATGACTTGATTAAAATTGAGTGTAATCAACAATAATTTCACTTTAATATAATTTCTAAAACTATTAAGTAAATAACGTTAAATTTTTTATAAACAACTGCGCGTACAGTCCGTTTTTTATGATTTGTTTTATTCATTTATACAATTTTCACAAAACTGGAACCAAAACTCCACTTAGAAAAAGCCACTTAGAAAATAAAGATTTTGTAAAATGTGGTCAATTCGGACTAACCACATCAATTAATTTAGTTCTTAATAACAAAGATAAATCAAAATACTTGACAGGATTCAGCATATTTTTAAATACTAATCTTTACACTCAAGTTATAAGAAATGAAAGCGCGGGAATCGTAAAACGCTGTGAAATACCACTACAGCTATTCTGAGAATGCGATGGACAGCCCTGCCGGTTTTGTCCACGCAGAGGACGCCGAGCGCAAGGTACTTTTCTCATACCTACGCACGGAGTGATAGAGCCCTGGTTTAGGCAATGTGGAAAAATCCGCTTAGCCTCACTAATATAAGTAGTAAAGAGGATAGGAAATTTTCGGATTTGTATCACTAACACTATTGATGCCAAAAAACACTTAATATTTAAATACGAAACTGAAACTATACTTCTAGAAAAGGAATTAAACAAAAAAGTTTCTGTTACGTAAAAGCCCATTCTTTATATAATGAGAAGCTCAATATCAAAAATCAAACGAAACTTCGTTCTATAGAAACTACTTATTATAATGAAAGTAATCCTTTTAATTTTATAACATGAAGCACTCTTAAGAGAGTGTAATATCAGAGTAGATTATGTACATTAAGTGTAGGAACAAAAAATTCAAGGCACTAATGCCTTCATCATTATCTGGAAAGCAATAGATTCTGAGTCAACCTTTGTGAAGCTAGACATAATCTGAGCAAGTAATGGGCTAGCTAGCTTTAACATCTGCAAAGGGTTTCATTAATGAAACGGTAGAGCGCATCTGCTATAAAAAGTTATGAATAATAGCGCAGCGTAAAAGATCGCATAATACAAAAGTATTTACCTTCATGGGAAGATGGTTATAAAGCTATAAATCATAGAGCTAAGAAAACATAATCAACACAAAAAGAGTTAAAAACGTAATGCGTTTTATGTTATGGAGCTAAATATTTTATATTTTTTCAGACGGATTTAAATATGTAATGAGTAGTCGGTAGATAAAAACTGGTGTGCAGTTATTGACTGTGATTATGATAGCCACGTAATATAATGTGATAATATAGTGTAACTAACAGCTAAGAGATTGATATATTTAACTGCAATGTAGAGCAACATGTAAATGTATGACATACTAACCAAAAAAGGAATTTCGGAACAATTTTCATAAGAAAACTTCAAAATCGTATTGAACGCCACTAGTTTTGACATTTAATTTAAATAAAACTCAGATGGATACAGATTCATTTTTATTTATTTTGATTCTGACGTTATCTATCAATAGAATTAACTCTACCGGTTCCCATTTTACCCCCCTTGACTAGTTAACCGTGGTAACTTGACAAATGGGTAAACTCACCGCGAGATTAATAATGACAAATAGGCACAGATAATAACTAACGAAGTTAGTTAATAAGAACGTTACGTGCGAAACTAGATTTAGATGCGTGTGATCCATCTTCCGACGGGATACATTGACTGGAAGCTGGATGACGAATTAGCTGTGTTTAATGCTCGCAAGAAGTAAATACTTGCTAAGTATTACGAGTGTTCTTATTATCATATATTTATCAGGGTTCCGTAGCTCAGAAGGAAAAACGGAACCGTTACAGGAACTTAGTATAAAAATCTGTCTGGCTGTCAAGATCCCTGAAATCTACACTTCCGGTTTTCTATCAGTCAAAGTTTACTTGAAAATAAAACTTTTTATGTGAGATTAGGTATAAAGTATATAAAATAATAATGCCTAGACAACGTAGAACCTTGAATCTTTAAATGTATTTTCCTCCAAATCCTTCAGAAATCAGAAATCAGAATATTTATTTGCACAATATTGTGTACATTACATTGAGATCGATGACAATGTTCCTAATAAAATTTCAACAATATTCTGCCTTAAATCTGTAGGCATGCAAATGTTAGTAAGTGTAAGTGTGTAAGCTATCTATAATGAATATTATTACTACTAAGTATTACTGATGTCAATTATAATTACAAAATTGTCAATAGAAATCTCATATTCAAAATTAAATGTCAGCTATGCAAAATTATCCTTAATACTATGTCAGATTGAGTAGAGATGTCATTTATTTTCCAAATATTCTTTGATCGAATAGAAACTGTGCTGTAGGAGCCAATTAAATAATTTATTCTTGAAAATATTTTTCTCTATTGGTTGATTAATAATGTCCAGCGGTAGCTTATTAAATATTTTGATAGCCATACAATATACATTCTTTCGAAATATAGCTAGATTGGATTTAGGTATTGCTAGTTTATTCTTTCTCGATGCTCGTAAATTATCGTTTTTTTCACTACATTTTAAAAAGTATTCGGGGTGCTTTTTAACCAACAAGCATAGTTCTAATATATATATACATGGTAGAGGTAATATTCTATGTTTTTGAAATAGGGGCTTACATGATTCTCTTTGTTTTATCTCGCATAAGGCACGAATGCACTTCTTTTGTGCTCTAAAAACTCTGTCTACATCTACACTGTTGCCCCATATTATTATGCCGTAACGCAGTAGAGAAGAGACGTATCCGTGGTACGCCTGTAAGGCTACTTGAAAAGACGTTATATTTTTGATTCTATTTAGTGCAAATACAAATTTATTTAGTTTAGTGCAGAGACCGTCTATATGTTTTTTCCAACTGCAATGTTTATCTAGATTTATACCTAAAAATACTGTGCTATCTACGATGTCAATTTTATTGTTATTATAGTGTATGTCAATGTTAAGTTTTTTCGCTTTATATGTATGGAATTGAATTGCTTTCGTTTTCGATATATTAATTTTAAGGTCATTTTTATTCATCCAATTAATTATGTCAAATAGAGTATCATTAATGTCATGTTCAAGTTCGTCAATATTTTTATTTTGAAATAGAAGTGTACAGTCATCTGCAAATAAGAAACAATTATTGGTAGTTATATCGGGAAGATCGTTTATGTACACTATAAAGAGTAAAGGTCCCAAGATACTGCCTTGAGGTACGCCGTTACTTATTAGGCGATATTTTGATCTGACATTTACTTTTGTTGGAATTTGACAACTTGGCGACTCGGACGGAAGCGTTCGCGTTGTTTCGGTACATTGTTGACGATTTGCCAAGTAACTAGCGAACCATTTGTGGGCGATTCCCCTTACACCATAGTCATGAAGCTTCAGTAACAGTATTTCGTGATTTACGTGGTCAAAAGCTTTTGACATGTCAAGAAATACTGCTACGGTTGGTACTTTTTCATTGATACCTTCTATAATTTTTTTTATTAAAGAAAAGCAGGCTAGTGCAGTTGATTTTCCTTCCTGAAAACCGTACTGTTGTTTGTTAATAATTTTATGCTTGGTGATAAAAGAGTAGAGACGTATAGCCATCACTTTTTCAAATATTTTTGATATTACAGGTATAAGTGTGATGGGCCTGTAATTTCCCATATCACTATCGTCTCCCTTTTTAAATAGAGGCTTAACTACGGATAATTTAAGCTTATCTGGAAAAATGCCGCTCTCCATAGAAATCCTTGATGTTGTTAAATTCTAAAAAATGATCTATTGGTCTCTTTGAAAATGTTGCTGACAATAACTCTTTGAAACGCTTCAAGTTTAAAAAAATTAAAACCTTGTCTTCCATCTAATTCACTTTTGTTTGAGCGAAAATAAATCATTTCATGTTATTCATACATGACGTGAACTTTTGACCACTTAGTGCGATGGCAGTGACCTCTACTTGGTATGTTTTGTGAGAACGCAAGTTTTTTGCGAAATGGTTCATAATTGAAAAAGTGAAATATGGATTTTAGTAATCGATATACGTTAGGGATGAGTACCCTATATTACATATAAGGTTGTACCAAATGATGTGATGATACTGATACAGGTGATAACACTATCACCTGTTTCATTATTGTCACATCATTTGGTTCCACCTTATTATAAGTAGGATTAATAGTGATATTCTATGACTTAAATTACTAAATAGGAATGAATGTTAAGGCACAGTAAAAGCACAGAATTAATAAAATTAGCGCAATCCAAATGCAATGAAATCGCGAGTAGCATTCATCTCGCCTACATCTCCCATAAGAAAGCATAACGTCTTAATTGGACATTTTATTGTACACACACTTAATCTGATGCTAATCTTTAAGTTGTTTGCACTGAAGGCAGACTCAGACTGTGACTATCGTTTGATATCTATCGTTATTTCTCGGAAAAAATAAAAGAAAACAGTATCACTGCAGTCTGCAATAATCGTATTTAAGGACCTATAATGAAAATTGATGTTATAGGTAGTTGTTCTATCTCATGGAAACCCTTTTGCTAAGGGGCCATAATAGGAAAACATGGTTTGCGCGGGCTATATTTTTATACAGAAAACGTAAAGTTGTAGCCACAAAAAAAAAACATACGACAAGCTAAAGAGATTGTCTAGTTGCTACAAGTATTAAATTGCGTATAAACCTCACAGATGATTGTAAAAAGAAATCAGAATATCATCAAAAGCGCTTGTCGCGGGCCATATTTTTGGCGTAAATAATAAATAGGTTTCCGCTAGGAAACCTATTGAATTCTACATCAAAATACACTTTAACGTACTGTGCAGTTGCTCCAATATTTTTTTTTAAGAAAGATAATTGTGCTAAAGATTATGATGAAACAACAACGAAAAACATTGAAAAAGTGCAGAAGTGAGGTTATTTTTCATACTCTTTACACGTAATGGAAAAGACAGAGACAAATGATTTCGCATAACGAAGCGTGTACATACATACGTACACATTGTTCAAATATGCATCGGCACGCTCTCGCATTACGCACACATGTGCACACCTAACAAAATTCATAGCAAAAGGGCCTTCGTGAGATAGAATGATGAACTAATGCATGAAGAAATAAACAAAACAAAACTTAAACAAAAGACTTCAGCCAACGTTTTCAGCTGCAACGCCTTTGCAGCGCAGACTATCGTTTTTAGGGTTCCGTACCCAAAGGGTAAAAACGGGACCCTATTACTAAGACTCCCGCTGTCCGTCTATTTGTCTGTCTGTCTGTCGCCAGGCTGTATCTCATGAACCGTGATAGCTAGAAAGTTGAAATTTTCACAGATGATGTATTTCTGTTGCCGCTATAACAACAAATACTAAAAACAGAATAAAATTGATATTTAAGGGGGGCTCCCATACAACAAACGTGATTTTTTTGCCGTTTTTTGCTCGATATTAATAACGACAACAGGTAGACAGTTGAAATTTTCAGAGATACTAAAAACAGAATAAAATTTAATATTTATGGGGGGCCCCCATTCAACAAACATTTTTTTTTTGCCGTTTTTTGGTACGGAACCCTTCGTGCGCGAGTCTGACTCGCACTTGGCCGGTTTTTTATATTAGGCTGATAAGTTCATTCTTTTTATTTTAGTATAATTTTATAAACGTGAAGACCTTTAATTGGCTGACTGTTGATATACTTAAGATATTATTCTGTTTGTCTTGCTGTTGGTCTTCCAAAGAGTAAAAAAATAAAAAATAAAACCGGTCAAGAGCGAGTCGGACTCGCGCACCGAGGGTTCCGTACAATCATAAATATTTTTGGATATGTTACTTTAGTAGTCTTTAAAAAAGTAGGATAAACGGCAGACAGGTGAAAGGGCGAAAAGGCGGACAGTTAATTTACAAATCTTAGCCACAGCTGCTTATGTGACTGAAAAACGTTTCAGCCACTCCACATTGCAAACTGTTTATATTACTAAGTAGGAACTTATTCTTCGTTTATTCGTATGGCAAATAGTAGGTAATTATATTAGAACCAGCCACCAATTTATTATTGTAGTATTATTAGGGCGCGCCATCTCTTGACCGATAGTGGAACTATTTTATGTTTCTTAGGTTAGCATGCTTAGGACAGCGCCATCTGTTTTTGTTTGTTTTTTTAATTTCTAAAAAAGTGTGTTTAAAATATTGAGACATCGTTTTATTTTTCCTGTAATCTTTACATAAACTACTATCACATAGAATTATTTCAGATTTTTCTCTTTGTAAACTTCGGAGATAAGGGGGAGGAACGGTATTTTTTTTACATTTTTCATCATAAGTCGAAAACTATGCGGCCTAAGAAAAAAGAAATAAAAATATTTTAAAATGTGCAAACAGCGCTCTTTCATATGATACCCCACATGCCCTAGTCACCTCACTTCAAATTTTTAAGACCCCTTTTCAGTCCCTGTTGTAAAAAAAATATTTTTTTTTTATTTCTTTCTTATTTGCAAAATAGTTGGGCAAATGTCATCTTAAACTATTCCAAATTTCAAGTTGATACCATTAGTAGTTCTCGAGATATCCAGCTGTGACAGACAGACAGACAGACAGACTGAGTCACACCATAAGGGTTCCTTTTTTACCATTTTGGTACGGAACCCTAAAAATAAAAAAAAAATGGTAGAAATCATGACCGAAAGTGGCACCTCAGAGGTTTTTAATTTATAAGTTGTTAATAGAAAAGGATTTTAATAAAACTTTTCGTGGAATTTTGAGGGCTTTTGAATTTCATAGTCTAGTATTTTTAAAAGGTATCACTACATTATCTCGCTGTCATTCATATAAGTAAATAGCAAATGTGTCAAAAACGGCCATTTTTAGCAGTTTTGCTATCTACTTCTGGCAGTGACTACGAGGGAATGTTATAATACCGTCTAAAAATACTAGACTATGGTATGGTATGGACGCAATATTAAAATAGTGTATGTATATAGAATTAAACTATTTGAAAAAATCACCATGGCGCCACTTTCGGTCGGGGATCGCCTTAATCGGATGACTCGAAAATGCCCTTAGTTAATAATTTAATGAATATTATTTCGTTCGATTGAACACTAATACCTAATCGTTTTTCATGATCGTATCTCGTAAAGAATCAAGTAATTATTAAACGTCTAATTAAACCCTTTTGTTCTAAACTGTGAAAATGCATACATCATTACACTCCAACAAAAACAATTAACCATAATTCAGCTGACTTGAAGTTCGAGTTATTTAAACAATCGAATTACTCATTTCATTACAACAGTTTAACTATTAGTAATTAACTAGCGGTCGTTAACACGGGCTCATGTTGCCTGTAATTATACAGCTATCATACATACGTAAATTAACGAATATCTATGCTAAGAGGTATGCATTATACATTAACAATTAGTACCAAATAATTTAGAAGAAATGATGAGTAGAAAATAATTAATTGTTATTTGCGTTTCGTTTTCGATCGAACACGAATATGTAATCCATCATTGAAGAAAGAATTATGTAACTTACTTATTTTCTAATTTTATTTTATTTTATTATTGTTTTACGGAACCCCATAAGAAATATCTCAGATATATTGTATTTTTTTATATTCAGTTAATTATAATCGTTTGGTGCCATCTTCATACTGAAGTTTAGAAATTAGCAGACAAGAATCTTTTGATCTGACGATACCTGAGTTCAGTTCAAATTAATTTAAATTTAAAAATATTTTCAATTAATTTTACTAAAAATTCAACCCCATTAAATTGGTTTTCATGGTTTTAATAATAGTAATAATATTATTTATTTAAGATAATTAACACAAACATTAAATTAAATTAACCCAAATACAAAACTACACTAATGATTTGCTCCACTTAAAGCTGTCATTCGAGACTGTGAATTTTAGACCAGTATCTAAAAAAACACATTTATCTACATCACAATTAATATTTTTAAGAATAAAATTCACTTTCACGGGCTCTTTCCCAAAACGATGCTGAACGCGAATGGTAAAGAATGGTAACACCTGCCTCAGTAAACATTTCTTTGGCGCTACCATATCTCGGCAGCTTCATCAGAATGCAGAAGGCGTCATTATTATCATCATCAGCCATTTTAATGTCCCCACTGCTGGGGCACAGGCCTTCCTTATGGGTGGATAAGGAGGACGGGCCATAACCCACCACGCGGGCCCAATGCGGATTGGTGGGTTTTAACGACTGCAAATGCAGCCGGGACCAACGGCTTAACGTGCCTTCCGAATCACGGAGGAGCTCGAGATAATACATTTTTGGTCACCCATCCCATGACCGACCCTTGCGAACGTTGCTTAACCTCCGCAATCGCTGGGCCAGGCTCTAAACCACTGCGCCACCGAGCTCCCCTGCGTCATTATATTGAACTCTAATTATGTTAAAAAATCGTTTTGTATAATTTTTACCTATAAAAAATAAAAAAAACCAAAAAGATGAAAATGAAGCCAAAATAAGGGAGGTGAGCATTTTGTCTCACATCTTACAACATGAGCTAAATGATAAACTTACGTGTTATAAGTTATCCAGGATACAGAAAACACGGTCCAGTTTTGACCTGCAAAAAAGAAAATACTGTTACACAATAAATCCAGATGAACTCTAATTTATTCAATCTTAGGTCTGCTGTTGTATTTTCTATTATCTCAGCGAAATGACCTACGAAATTGGTCATAGCTGATCAAATAAGTCATCACTGAAAACATTATCTTGGCTACATAATATTGACCGCAAAATTGACAGACACAGACCTTTGGCTATGATTTTGAGATAGAATCACAAGATTTCCCCGGTTAATCTTTTCTATAGAATTGTATAATTAAATAGTGAATGGACAATATAAAACTTGTAGCTAAATAGACTTTATCAAATAATAGTATTTTTTTCACTTTTATCCAAATTTTTAATAGTTGATGTTTATAGTAATACAATAAAGTGTTTCAAATTTAAAGACCTTTCCAATGATGTAAGACTTATAGATTTATTGCTAGAGGAGGCCCAGATCAAAATGCTCATCGAACTAAAGGACCCCCGAAAAGTTCAAACAATTTGTCAGAAACCTTATGTCCTAATAAATAAATAAATAATAATAATAAATATAAAATCTATATTGAAATAATCTTACATCATAATTTACAACTAGTTTAAACATAGATAATAATATAGAAAAACAAATAATAAATAATAATTAAAATAATATTAAACCATGTGCTTGACCACATGCGCTGTTGCCGTTCTGCTCACTTCATGGCTTGGAAAATATAGAAAGCTACTACCGTCCAAGAAAAACAGATCCTTCTTCAAATTAGAAACAGGGGTTAGTTAATAATTGCTGCAACAAATAAATTGATTGCGATCACCCTGATCCTATTATTAAAATTGCTTATCCTCACATTCATTTACCAAAGAAATTCTACTGATTTTTAATGACAGTGATGTATGGTTGTGAAACACTAATTTATTGTTTGTTTATACATTAGATAACAAGATTATTTATAACTCGGCACTTCACTAGTGAACTGCGGGTCAATACACGTAGGTTTTTTGCCAAAACTAATGAAGCCTACTGTTATTTAACCATCAATTATGTGAATATTATGTATACTCTACTTACAATATTCAAAGTTGTATTATACCTTTAAAAGATTTTCAACTTAAAATCGATCGAATAAAGAACAATATTACTAATCAGAATTCAGTTTAGATAATATTCACTATGATCGGAAACATTTGTTTTGACCAACCCAAACACATTATACAATTCATCAATGAGAAATAAATAATACCTACTGTGTGCTAATACCGTTGTTCCATTTCAATGTTTACATCTACAAAAAATTATCTCCTGTTTTTATCTATATTTTTTGCTCATGTTCGTAGGCGCCATCAATTTTATAAATCAAAGGCTTTTATGTTTGCGTGGGGTAAATTATTACTAGAACACAGTTAGCATGGCTTTAATTGAATCATTTTATTTGTATTTTGATCAATTTAGGACGTTTTAGAGGTTCTTGAATTCGAAACGCCTTTAGAATGGACTAATTGGATTGAGTTTAGAATATTTAAGAGACTAGATTAAATTGTTTATCATTTGTAACTAGCAACATCTATGAAATTTGCGCTTGTATTTAATTGTATATTGTAACGAATCGCCTATTATTCGATAAAACTTATTCGATATAGTTACATATTTAGAGCGTAAAATGTCAAATATACTTATAAAGAAAACAAAAATTATAAAGAAAAACACTGATGCGTATTTAATCACGTGTATATTTACTTTACACTATGCAAAATTGTTTCATTATACTTTTATCAATGAGCATGATGACTTAATCAAGAATTATAGTCATTTATGCAAGTGAATCGTTAGTATAAAGTAGGTACATAAAAGTAATCATGATTTTTCACTCGGGCGATATAATACAAGGTTACTCAAAAGTCACACGTGTACGAGTAAGAAACTATATTATTTAGATATAATAATAACAGCAATTTAGTTCACTAAAACCGTCTAAAAATACTGTTACAACTTATAAATTAAATTAATGATAAATGCACGATTTTGTTTCAGTTCTTTCAGATAATATGGTTATCTTATTTTGGTATAAAAACTAACCCATAACTAAGTATGACATTGCCGATTTTTTCACAGACACAGAAGCTCTCATATTCTATGATGTTAAAGATGCTTTAGTTACTTGTTATTATTTAGAATCATGATCATGACGGCCTACTATCAGTAAAAGTTTTAAAACATTGGCGTTCATGATTGTCGTAAGGAAGAAGGAAGGTGATGTTAGTAAGGAAAAGCTTATTCTTTAAAATTCCCCATACAAAACGGCAAATTCATACTTAAACCACTAATATTATTGCAGATATTGTGCCGTTTATTGTACTAGGAAATCACAGCGATCGTGATCAAGCTCAGAACAAGATTCCAATTTGGCGAAACACTCAGTTCTGTAGGCGTACGCAAATCAAAATGTACCCGGCTAATCTACGAGCAATGCAATCTATTTGGTTACTATAGCAATAAATCTAGCCAGTCTGATTTAAGTACTGATACCAGTTTCACATTACTGGGGATCTACCATGATCTTTTAGGCTGGGGTCAGACTCAACCAGGACGCTATCTCATATTTATACGTGGCAATGAGGGCTTTTCAAAGTGACATTTAAAAAATGAAAATAGTAACTATTTGCCTCATTAGATGACGTTGATAGAAAGAGAAGTGTCAAAATTGGTTTTTAAAATAAACAACCTGTACCAAAAAGGCAAGTAAGCGCTCGCTGGCTGACATCTGCCCAAAGTACATGAATACATGAATATAAGATTCTTGCTGAGTACTCTTTGAAGCCTAGTAAAAAAAATCATATTGACACATACATTTTTATCATCGCCATCTATCGAGCCTAAAGTTTTTGTCATTTTGAAAAGCCCTCATTGTACACACATCAACTTTGTCTAGGGATACCAGGTGTTATTTTCATACAAACGAGGTAACTTTGAAGCCTTGGTTTCCTGCCAGGAATGTACTGAGATGTGATCTGATGACGGCTATCCAGGGAGTGAATGGAGGAGATTCAGATCGCTATACACACCAACTGATCTGACCAGCATTCTAAAAACGTAATGGACATGTTCAAAAAAACCGCGAAAATAGCATGAAAATGTATGGAAATCCTCAAACTGAGAACTCTGACCCATTAATCTTTTAGAATGCTGATCATATTAGTTGGGTGTGTATAGTGATCTGAATCTACTCCATTCAGTCCCTGGATGGCCATCATCAGATTACAGCACGGTACATCCCTGGCAGAAAACCAAGGCTTCAAAGTTACATCGTTTGTATGAAAATAACACATGTATCCCTAGACAAAGTTGATGTGTATAAATGACAATGATAATTTGGTGTCCGTGGCGTCAGCCAATTTGAAACTAAAGTATGGCCAATTTCATAGACCATCAAAATTCAACAACGCAACCTTTTAACTGCAGGCACACAATATTTATTTTTTCAAAGGCACAATTGCTTAATTTTTTTTCAGTTAATTTACATAATTATTGTAATAATCTCAAAAGATAGATTTACGACATGACACTGTAGACTGACAGATGTCAAAATGTGATATATTAAAATGTTGTCTGTCCCACTAGTCCCATTGACCCAGTCCCATGATTGGACAGGTGGGATGATTATGTCTCACCAGTCCCATGGGACAATGGTTCTAATATATTCAAAATTTAAAATTCAAATTTAATTTATTCAGTCTAGGCTGTTACAAGCACTTGTGAATGTCATAGAAGCTGCACCATCGGTTCGCAAACCCTAAGCGGGAGACCTTGTAACGAGAAGAACCGGCAAGAAACTCGTCAAGGGCTGCTTTTTTCTCCCTGTATATTTCATACAGAGTCGTCAACATTGAAAAATGAGCTTCACGTTTAAAGTGAGGTCATTTTCCATCACAATAATTAACAAAAGTTTGCACACAATGGGTAGGTAGGTTAAAATTAAATATATCTACTACATTCAGATAGGTAATTGTGAGAGTAAATAACTTTCAACTAATTGAGAAATCACTTTGTCTGCTACTCGAACCAAAAAACACTTGATGCAAGACATTAAAAGTAAAAACGCAATTCTTACAATTAAATATGCGTTAATACTCAGAAGCAGACCCATTCCCACTGGCAGCACCCGTTCACGAGCATGACGCATGGACCAGCCATCGCTTCGCTCAACCATATTTGAGGGAACGTAACGACCCGCCCCACACGACACCACCGCAGAAATGATTAAAGAGAGCATGACATACTTAGGCTACCCATCCTAAGGCACTGAATTGAAAACTAATATCCAAAAGCTTTTCATAGGCCTTTACTTACAAAACTATAGACGAAAAAATATTACGAAAGCAAAATAATCATTTTAGTCATTAGCAATAAAAAAAGTGAGAAATCAAAACAAAGATTAGTTATTATAGGTAATTTTATGTTTTGAGTAAGAAGTGCCATACAGATTGATAATATTAAACATGAAGAAAAAAAATATATGCGACGCCCTTAGTACAAGCAGACAGAAGCAGACCCATTCCCACTGGCAATTTTTAAATCATGTCCCAGTAGTCACATGGGACAACTTATACTGATATTGACGCTCAGCTACTCCCAATAGTATCAAACTACTCGCAACGTAGCTGTACCTACATCATCATTGTCATTGTAATTTACAATTTTCACGTTTTGGAAATAAGGGTCTGGTACCACATTAAGGGTTAGCGCCATTAATCGAGTTTTGGACGAGCTCCATGGTCGAGTGGTTTGCCCACTAGTTTTCATGGTGTCACCATCTTCGAGGTTACGGGTTTTATCGTCAGATTGGGGGCCCTATTTTTGAATCATTCGTCTGGCCTCGAGCGCTCTTTTCTACTGATTTTCGTTCGACATATGACTCAAAACAATGAGATTTCGAATGAAAATCAGTAGAAAAGAGCGCTCGTCTGGGAGTCGAGCGATTCAAAAATAGGGCCCCAGTGCACCATTATATTTCTAGATAATTTTATTCGTAATTTGATCCAATCATCTAATAACTGCGTCGCGTCGTCGTCATCGTAAAAAATACTCGAACGTTCGATACGTTTTTTTAAACTAAAAACAGTCATATTACACTAATTTGTACGAATCCATACTAATAACCACGAAAATGTTAAGAGTAATTAAATTTTATTGCAAATATTTATGATTGCTAAAATATTCCTTTTATTAGATAAAGCCAGCAAGTCTATTACGTTAAAATAACCGCGAGAAGTGGACAATGTTCGTCCCACTCCGTGACACTATTAACTCACGAATAAGGTTCACTAACAAGTAAATTGAACAACGAATTGCGTCCGCTTATCGCGATTCTTTTTATGTAGGTAATAGGCCTGCAGAACAAAGTCGTCTCGGCATCAACTGTCATAATTTTAATAGTGACTGTTATTTTCAGAGGATGTTTCACTTAATAGAAGCTACATATACTGCTAACAGGGTTATTTGTAAAATACCAACAACCTCACAGAGGTAGATAGATACTAACATCATAAGTAAACAACAACGTTTGTTTTACGACTTTTCCAAAAAGTCGACTCTCCATAGTAATTTCTGAACAGCTGATCTAGTTATCTAAGAAAATTCGTTTTTCTGTCTCTTTTCGGCAAAGTCGTAGAAGAAATGTAAATGATGTTAGTAATCTTCTCCCTGCGAGAGGTTCTTTGTGTTTTACAAACAACAATAATATGGCACTGATTGCTCTAAGGTTAGTCCAATAACTTAACAGTTATTCTGAGGTAAATAGAAATACTCGCAAAACCATAGAAATAGAATGTCAAAGAACAACAAAGTCAATAAACAGGTGATCCGAAAACGAATCCATACATTTTATATGAGATACGTAAAATATGACTTAGATTCGTAAAATATGACTATATTATGGCAAAGGAAATTAATAACCTATGTTCTATACTGTTTTCTTTGTCGATAAACGAATAAATGAAGCGAAATTTGGTTTTAGAGAAATGTGTGGCAATATCTTCTTTACCTGTGAAAAGTGTGATTACTTGGATCGTTTCTTTTTGTAACATCACAATTACTTAGAGTACAAGACACCATAGCTCCATGATACCTTTATTTTAAATTCTAATTAAGATTAAAAAATATTTTAAACAAACTGTGATTACTCATTTTCTAAGCGGGACGCTAGGGGCTCTTACTGTAAAAAATATTGGCACATGTCACTTGATCCTTTGTCTCTTTTTTACATAGACCATGTCCGTATGATGTTAACTTCTCTTTTTCACGCTTTGTTGGTCTTCTTGAGCGCAGCGAGAATTTTTCTATGTCTATGCGCAAAACAGTAGGGTTAATTTTAATAAAATTAAGATGATTGTAGGAATTTTGTCTATTTGACAAATGTCTAAACACTGTCTGTTTTACACACAGCAAGCAGCATTCGGGGATATCAAAAAAATCTAATTACCTCAAATGATTGACTGACTGTACCTAATCTTTATTTAGTTTGATTGAATTGTACAAAAAGATCTTGGGCGGGCTCTGATAGGCCCATGTTGAAATAAGGTGCTAATAATTATATTCAAATAGTTAACGGTCTTATAGAAGATTGGGGTATGAGTGGCCTCTGAGGAGAACCTAATTGCTGTATTTACATTTAAATTGACTGCGTTTTGGCCGTCTATTGCCACTGTCCAAGTGAAATAGGGTTGTCAAATGACGTTTGCGGTTGTTTTATTTCTATAAAAAATATTTTTTAGGGGTTTAGTATTTTCCAATACCTTTTAACTAATAATTGTCGTAGGTATTAATTGAGTCACTAATTAGACAAAGTGTGATTGTCGTCATGTTTTTGTTTATATTTTGGAAATTTAATTTTGGTAACAGGCAATAATTTTCTAAATTCATTTTAACAGTTTGTATTATGACGAAGATTTCCTTAAGTGTTTCATTACTTGATTCTTATCTGCCTTTTTAGGGTTCCGTACCCAAAGGGTAAAAACGGGACCCTATTACTAAGACTCCGCTGTCCGTCTGTCTGTCTGTCTGTCTGTCACCAGGCTGTATCTCCTGAACCGTGATAGGTAGAAAGTTGAAATTTTCACAGATGGTGTATTTCTGTTGCCGCTACAACAACAAATACTAAAAACAGAATAAAATTAATATTTAAGGGGGGCTCCCATACAACAAACGTATTTTTTTGTCGTTTTTTGGTACGGAACCCTTCGTGCGCGAGTCCGACTCGCACTTGGCCGGTTTTTTTAATAACTAGTTAGTTATTTGGTCGACAACCCTGCTAGGTGCAGCTAAGTGCAATGCACGCGAACTTCATAGATTTATTGCCTTGATTCAGTGTCACATTGGGAAGTTGTTTGTAACTCTACAGTTTTCCCCATAAGCTGCCGACGATTGCTAAGTTTCAATTACCACTGGTATCAACACATTTTGAAATATTTCCGCTTTCTAAGATCATAAAATGGTATGTACATAATCATAAAAAAGCAACTAACTAGCAGGGAATTATTTTTAAATGTAATGTTATTTCTTACTTTATTTAACGTTAATTTTAACATTAACGTTATGTCAATAAATAACGTTAATTTTAACGTTATTATAACTAAATTAACGTTATTTCAGTAAATAACGTTAATTTTATCGTTATTTCTTACTTTTTTTAATTAACGTTATTCCAATTAAAAACGTTAATATTTTACCGATAATTTTACCGGTACAATATTTTTAACGTTATTTTTACCGATAACATATTTTAACGGTATTTTTAACGTTATTTTTTCTGTATCGTTATTTTTTTAACGGTATTTCAATTCCTGCTAACTAGTCCGAATTGCGCATTTGCTAATACCGATCGATGTACGTGAACTGAATAATTTGTAAGGAAAAATTTCGCCGCACTGCTTTCAGTGGAAATCATTCAATGTTGTTTTCCTTTGCTGATGAGAACTACCTTGCTCCTTAGGAAATACAGTACTCTAATAATCGTACTACTGACAGTAATTTTTAGGGTTCCGTGCCTCAAAAGAAAAAACCGAAACCTTATAGGATCACTTTGTTGTCCATCTGTCTGTCCTGTCAAGACCTTTTGTCTCGGGAACGCGTGGAGGTATCGAGTTGAATTTAAAACCATATACTTAGGTTTAAGTACAATCCCTTGAAGCTGTGAAAATCGAACGGCCGTATCTATATGACACGTAAAACGTATATTTTGACATTCTCGAGGGAATCAAAGTTTGTAGGTTTGGTGACCTAAAACTGTGAAATTTGGCAAGTAATATTGTCTAATACTACAAGTACAGGAAAAAATCTAAAAACTATACATTTTTAATTAAATAATATAAAAATATACTTAGTCTTTATTTAAAGTACGTAACCAATCCTCGAGTTTGTACGGCACCCTCGGTGAGCGAGTCCGACTCGCACTTGTCCGGTTTTTCTTATTAGGTTTACAATGGACCGCGCGAGAAAGTATTTACAAGTGGTTTTCTTGGTCTGGCAAACGATTTCTTTTGACTGAGATAGAGCTATGGAAAAATATAGAGTCGGTTTGTACTTATAGTTTTTTAAAGCCTAAAGCATAGTTGCAATCGAGAAAAATTTATGATTATTGTGCCCTATGCTATATAATAAAATGAATAAAGGCTGCATGGAAACTTTTGTGGGATACAATAACAACCACTTTAAAAAATGCTTCTTGAAAAACTAAAAGAATTGCATTATGATAGCATAGAAATTCTTCTTATCACAGTCTCATAACATATAAATTTTAAAATTCATTTTTAAAGTCACAAACATACTTACGTACCCACTTATTCTCTCTTACACACACATATGCTAACACACAAACATATATACACTCTACACACAAATACACACACACACAACACACACACACCCATACACACAACACATACACACACACAGACTAATAATACTACTAATACGTATCTAATACATAGTTAAACAATTTGCTGTATTTACTTGCCTCATTATCCTTTTGTTCTTTTTGGTTATCCTATTGTTCTTTTTGTTTTATCTTCATTCATTTTTCATTTCTTATTTTTATTTTTTAATAATTTATAAACCTAAATTGTGTACTAATGTCAATAGTTTGGGAAGACACTGAAGTCTGTAACACAGTTTACACTACCACAGGCTTCAGTGACACATTGTTAAATTGTACAACTGAAGATAATTATTATAAATGAGTTCATCAGCTGTTTCATAAAAATGAGGTGTTATTTTCGTTATTAATATGTGTATGAAACAGCTGATTTATTTCGCGAATTCAGAGTTCGTTTCATAGTAAAAGTTGTTCAGTTTGATGGTGGTTTTTTCATTTTAGTTTAATCATTAACACGTTGTATGGCCAAATAGTTTTTTACAAATTGAATAGAATAGAAATTATTATGTGATTGACGTAAAATGTCGCTGACCATAGACAATCATGACGTTTTGAAGTGTTAATTTCATACCTACACCTAACTAATGTCACTTCTTAATACCAAGCGTTTGCCGTCGGGTTCCCTGAAAATTTGCTGCATTATATAATACTAGCTTCTGCCCGCGACTTCGTCCGCGTGGATGTTAGAGAAAATCCTTAGAGAACCTTCAACCAGGATCTGACCAGTCATTTTTACGTTTCCGGTTCTGGTTCCGGTTCCCGTTCCCGTTCTGTTCCCGTCCGTTCCCGTCCCTTTCCTGTCCCGTTCTCGTACCCCTTCCGTTGCCATTCCCATTCCCGTCCCGTTACCGTCCCGTTCTCGTTCCCGGTCCCGTACCGTTCTCGTCCCGTTCCGTTCCCGATTTATTTCCAGTTTCGTTCCCGTTTCATTCCCGTTCCGTTCCCGTTCCGTTCCCATCTGTTCTTGTTCCCGTTCCCGTTCCTGTCCGGTTCCGTTCTAGTTCCGATCCTTTCCCGATCCTTTCCCCTTAGTTCCCGTACCGTTTTCGTTCCCGTTCCGTTCCTGTATCGTTCCCGTTTCGTTTTCGCTCGTTCTCGTTTCGTTCCCGTTCCATTCCCATTCCGTTCCATCCCTTTCCATTCCCAATTCGTTCCCGTTCGCGTCCCGTTTTCGTTTCGTCCTTCCGTTCCTTTTCCCGGTACCGTTCCCATCCCGTCCTGTCCCTTTCTCTTTCCCGTTCCATTCCCGTTTCATTCCCGTTCCGTTCCCGTTCCCATTCCGTTCCCTTTCCGTTCCCATTCCGTTCCCACTTCATTCCCGTTCCGTTTCCGTTCCAGCCCGTTCCGTTCCCGTCCCGCTCTCGTCCTGTTCCCGTTCCCGTTCCTGTTCCTGTGCCCGTGCCCGTGCCCGTGCCCGTGCCCGTGCCCGTGCCTGTTCTCGTTCCCGTTACTTGGATGTGCAAGTCCAGGTACAGGTCCATGATGTGTCATGTCGTCCACCGTGTTGGACTTCAAAATAAATGTCATTTTCGCAATCACAATCACCATACCATGAAACCTCAAGAACGACATCCACATCGATTTTCATGTTTACTTACCCCATTTACACCCTAAGGGGTTTATTTTCAAAATCACAAAATATATGTTTGCTTATTTATTTTTAGACGTGCTCCTACGAAGTTTAAAGTTGTAATATCCATTTAATATTATTTTTCTATACAAAATTTGAAGCCCATTTTCACCTCTTGAGGGGTCAAATCATGTCCACCGTGTTGGACTTCAAGATAAATGTCATTTTTGCAATCGCCATCCCAGAAAACCCCAATAACGACATCCATATCTATTTTTAGGTTTATTTACCCCTTGTCACCCCCATTTCATCCCCGTAGGGGTTGAAATACTAACAATAACAATATACGTTGCGTTAGATTTCCATCCATAAGCCTAAATTATATATTAAGCAATTTTGACTTCGAAAATAAAGGATTTTCTTCATTACACAACTTCATCCCCCTTTTGACCCCTTCGGGGGTAGAATTTTGAAAAACGCTGAGCCCCGTATTTATTAATTTTCAATCGTCAGCCTAAACACAAAATTTTAAAAACAACTTCAAAACTCAGGGACTTTCATACAAACTTTCATCCCTTATTTCATCCCCTTAGGGATAGAATTTTCAAAAATCCTTCCTTAAGGCTGGTTTACATTATCTTAGTATTTAGTAGAGTGCTTAGTAGCGTGCGAGTAGATTCGAATGCGAGTGCTTTAGTAGTTTTGGTGCCTTTCCAGTGACCGTTTACACGCTTCCAGTAGAGTGTCATTTTCGCCATACTTATTTAATTCAATTACACGTCACGCGTTCACCGGCAAATGCACTCTACTAAAGACGCTACTAAAATGTCGATTTACATGCTTCCAGTGCGAGTGCGAGTAAAATATCGCGCGGGGGGTGAGCGGGCGTGCAGGGGGTGCTACTGGAAAGCGAGTAGAAAGGCTACTAGAACGTTACTCTCTTTAGTCACAAGACGACCGTTTACATGTTTCCACTAAAGCACTCTCCTAAAGCACTCTACTAAAGACTAAGATAATGTAAACCAGCCCTGAGTGGATGCCTACACTGTATAAGGTATCTGTGTGCAAAATTTCAAGTCTCTAGGTCCAGCGGTTTGGGCTGTGCGTTGATAGATCAGTCAGTCAGTCAGTCAGTCATTCAGTCATTCAGTTTACGATTTTATATATTAAGATTTTGTCTAATATAAAGAAACGGCCAACCCTAGTAATACTAGCTGCGCAGGCGCAGAAGCACGCAATCCCACCAGATTTATTACTTTTAATACCAGTAGCACTAAGACGTACGGAATCCTAGTGTCCCCCATAAGTTACCACAACTTGAAGTTATTAATTGCAAAGCTTATGGAAGAGGATTCCGAAGATATCAACAGCTCTTCCTACTTTAAAAAAATATATATTATCATTTTGTAATTGATTGATTTCTTTTAATTGCAGTAGTTCGGTTGTTAGTCCGGTTAACGGATACAATTTAAATTATTTCTTTAAGTTGTCTTTTTATATTAAGTAGTAGTTTTATGATGTTATTTTAATATGTGTTAGAAATTCATATTTTTTACATCTCGTTTTTTTCAAAACAGTTGTAGAAAGCGGCTTTCATTACAATCAAAGAGGCAAGGCTAATATGTATGTTATTTTGCCATCAATGTGTACAGTCAAGTCCATAAATATGTATATACAGCTTAGAACTTTGTCACTTTAAAAGCTATCACTTTATTGAAAAAAAATCAATGACAAATGACAACTACACAAAAGTGACAAAGTTCCAAACTGTATACAAATTTTTAGACGTACCTAATTAACTTATTCATTGACCTTTCAATACTGATTCTTTACCCAGATAACAAAATAAGTTAAAATAGTTCATGAATGAAATTAAAGGTCAAAAACAAAATAAGTAGGTACTATGCAAATGCAAACTCTATGTCATGTGGATTTAAATCCAATTTAAATGTTAAAGTAACTCACTCTTCAAACGCTTTCAGTTATATGAGCGAAAATAACATCTAGTACCCAATCCTATTGTGTCTTCAGAGTCCAGATATAATAAAAAAACTTTAACTAGTGGTTCAGTAGAGCTATAGACCTTGAGTTTGTGACATTTTTAATCATTTCTCGAAATGGCTGAAATATTATTTTCCCCATATCTCCACCATTTTAGAAATTTTGGAATCGACAAAAAAACTACCTATACAAGGTCATTTTGTATCCACCATCCAAATTTTGAGGATGTGTTTACTCCATAAAACTGAACAACTTTCTCTAAGCAACAAATGGTCAAATATGTAAAATAAAAATCGACTTTCCATACAAATCAAAGAGATCACGTGATTAATTTAGTATGGGATGACCAAAATTTTTTGTAGAAATTTGACACATGTTTCTTATAGAAAGTTGTTTAGTTTCATGGACTGGACACATCCTTAAAATTTGGATGGTAAGTTCAAAATGACCCGATATACTAGTAATTATAGAACCTGCTCAGAAAATTACACGAGAATCGGTTGAGAAATGCGACCTATAGAGGAGAACAAACGGACGGCCGGACAGAGGGACAGTGGGACAGACATACGAAATCATTTTTGCCCAACCTGAAGCAGAGACGCTTTGCTCGCGCTTCACACTCGCTCGGTCAATTATTCTGATGAAAGAATTGAATTTACACATTGAAATAAGTACCGCATCTTTTTTATTATCTTTTCCATTCTCACCAATTAAAATGTGGTTTTATACCATCTTATGCGATTAAAATAGCAGATATAGTTATTTCCAGGAGTTGAGATAAAACTCTCTATTATTACGAATAGCGGACGGTAATTGTAAAATTTATTCTTTACAGTTTTACAACACCCAGACGCGGTAAATTTAAAAGTTGCAAGCTCCCCGCAGAGTTACAATCGTAATTTAGAACTGAAATGGGATTCGGTTAAAGTAAAATATGCCTAAGAATATTTTTAAAACCACGAAGTTTTATTAAAATGTTAAAGGGTTAAATAATAATATCCATATGACTTCCCATTTAAGATGTCTTAGTAATTTGTATGTGGGGTGGGTTCCGTACTCAGTTCATAAGTTGTTGGTTAGATTTTCATAATTGAAAATGTGAAGGCACCGTATTCAGCATACGAACTTACGGGTACGTACGATGTTTTGGTCCACTCACTGATACTTTGATGCGATGCGATGTAACATTACCCGCAGTTTCGACCAACCCTATAGCAATTATTCTTAAGTTTGACAATTATTAAAATTATTGAAATTAAAAAAAACCTCAGTAAAAAAAAATGGCCAAGTGACTGTCGGGCCACGAGCGGTAGGGTTCCGTTCCGTAGTTACTTTTTTTTATACATGCCATATGGCTATAAACTTATATTTTCCCTGTTTTACACAACTAACGACTAAAACTAAGTATTTATTATTTGTATTATTCATGAATGAATTTCTGTTGATTGTATGGACAATACAAAACAAAGAACCCACGGAATGTTTATATTATTCTTGGGCTGAGTTTTCAATCCCTAGATAATAAACGCTTAATATAATAATAAATAATAATAATAATAATAAGTATAATACGCTATCAAACGGATAAAGCTCTATCTAGGCATTGAAAAATCAGGCCTAGTACAGTAGCCCGTAGAACATTTAAATCACCAAAAAGGTTACCGTTGCCGTTGTGATATAGTTATTTATTACGACATTATAGATAATTTAACCCAAGTTTTACAGATCGCAACCCGCCGTAACCTATATTTGTATATCTCCAAAATTGATATTTTTTACTTTTCGAGGTTTACGACATAGTTTAGCTATTGTCGTGTTCTACAGCTTGGTTTGATTGCCACAGATTAAAGTAAGACTATAAAAGTAGCCATACACAGATTTAAGACCAGATGAAAATGGTTGGACTTTATCTGGTCTTAAATCTGTGCATGATCACTTTCCAAAGTCTTACTATTATTAGTGGCAATCAAACAACGCTGTAGAACACGACAATAGCTAAACCATGTGGTAAACCTTGAAAAATAAAAATATATCATTTTTGGAGATATACAAATATAGGTTACGGCGGGTTGCGATCTGTAAAACATGTGTTAAAGTATCTATAATTTCGTAATAAATAACTATATCACAACGGCAAACGGTAACCTTTTTGGTGATTTAAATGCTCTACGGGCTACTGTACTATCTGTTTTGTGTAAAAATCGCAATTTTCCGCCCGAAATCTTCTTACTTTAAAAAATTCAGCATGTTTGCGAATTTTTACGCAGAACAGAAGACAGTGTTATGGAAAACAGAATTAATTGGTAACTTTCTTGGTTTTTATAGTCTTTAAAAAAATCAGCCCCCCTACTCAAATGGCCAATTTTCTATTCGTTCGCTAACTAAAAAATAAAAAATAAGCCATAAACTCTAAAATTACGGGTCATAGGCTTGCCAATTCCATACAATACAACAATGAATGCGATTTACATAAACTTGCGACATGTGACTTAATCGTCGAATAGAAAAATGGCCATTTGCCACCTGCAAATGGCCAATTTTCTATTTGTTCTTATTTACGACAATTCGACAGTGCATTTTGCACTTTTTCACAATTTTTTTTCTTTATCTACATGATTTATCTTCAATTCAATATTGTTAGCGACTAGTCAAACTCTGTAGCTATATAGCCAGATGTGTTTTTCGTTACGTTTTCTATATAAACTTATGACAATCCCAGAACACGTTTGACTAGTACCATCCCTTGAGTGGCCTTCATTTCCCCGGTGATTGGGACTTGGGCTATTTGTTTTATAGTTTCTGCCATTATTTATTAAGTACTCCAAACCTAATTAAAATTTATAATTGACAGCAACATCAAATAAATAGTATTGATATAAACATCGGAAATTAATAGGAAAGTTGTCTGCAACTTGTCTGTAACGAAATAAGTAATGAAATGACGGATTTGTAATTTGAGTTCATTGAGAAAGGGTTATGAAATTAGCAGCTTACATAAAATAAATTACGGTACGTAGGTATGATGTACTCAAAATTTAATTGTGTACGTCAAGTTTACGTTGTAGTACATTACTACAACACTTTGTATTAATATATTATGTGGTACTAATTACTACTGTGGTAGGTAACTCGGAAGTTTTGCCAGGGCAACGATGAGATACCTCACAGATGTTCCATTAAGTAATTTTAATTTTGGACGATGATGCTTAAATTATCAAGTCACTTGGTTTAAAAGCCGGCATTTATAGAAAGTTTTACAAACTGAAATATTATACTACGCGCACATTGCGTCATCTATCATACCTCGATTATTCAATTTGGGAGTGCATCTTTGAAATGTCGCAATGAACTGTTTGCAGTCTAGATTTCATCCTTACTATTATAAATGCGAAAGTCCGTTTGTTTGATTGTTTGTTACGCCTTCATCGGCCTTCACGTCTTAACTACTGAATCGATCATCGTGAAATTTTACATATACGTTGCCAGGGGTACAGAAACTGACATGGGTTTCATCCAAAAAAAAAAGTATTGTTCCCTAGGGATAGCAAAAAATTCACAGATCTCGTGCCTTTTACGACCTTCTGGTACATTGAAAATGTATTTAATGAATTAACTAAAACAAAATTTATTCGTATCAATAAATTTAAAATATATTTTTGTTTTGCTTTTAAAAACACTTTCATTAGGTACCTATCCGATTTTATTATAATAAGAAAACAACATTTTATTACATTTACAACTCAAAATATAATTTTGAAAAACAAGCATTTGTCTTTCAGACCATTAGCGTTGATACGACTATATGACTGGGTACGTACGTACACTACTGCGCTCAGCACTCACTCACACGCTCCGCGCAAACTTTACTTCATAAAGGTTAAGCTACAGAATTAACCTTTTATGTTATTTACCTCAAATATTTTTTTTAAAGTAGACTAATGTCATATCTCGAGGTGTTTTTAAAATCGACCCGATATCGAGTTTCGTTTACGAGATATGATTTTTTCTCGCCGAAACCGGGCGAAAATAGATCACATTTTTCACATTTTTTTTCGATTTTCAAAAAAAGATTTTGAGATTTTTGAAAAAAAATTATTTCGGTTTATAGCCCTTGATTAGACGCGTCATTTGATATCTCAATCATTTACGTAGCTCTAATATCTACGACACCAGGGTGATATCGCAGTTTGGCTGAAAATCGGGCCTATACAGATGCCTCAAAAAAAACATTTTCAATGTTAAAAACCTTCCACGCATACGAAGTCACGGGCGGCCGTTTAATAAATTACATAATGCATTTTATAAATCAACTTAGAGGATTTGTCAGTAAATGATCATTATATCCTTAATGCTACCGTGCTGACACGTAGAACGCTACATTCGTCACATCTATCATTTAGCTTGCGCTTGAGGCTCAACCGGCCGGATACAATCTGTATTAAATACTCTTGTGCTCTTATCCAGTTTTTCCAGTAGCATATTCCTTAGGGCGACGACAGAACCGAGCTCTTTTTACTACACCTTACTTTAATGGCAGATGAAATTTTAAATCAATTAATAAGCACGTAGAGTAGACGCGTTGTTTTATATGTCAAGGATTTTATGATCCTGTTAGTTCAGTAAAGCAGAATCGCCTTTTAAGTTAAGTATTTATTTATGACACCTCTAGGGGCGTCGTTAAAATAATAAATATTTTTTTATTTCTCTATTAAAGTGGTGAGTTATTATCTTCCGAGTTTAAAGAATAAAAAGGTAATACAAGCTTCACAAATAAATCTACTTTAAATCAAATGTATTGCAGTCGGCTATCAATTTGACATTTTATGGTTGGTAGATAAGTGAATGACTGTACGTTCAGTGAGAGTAAGTTTTTGCTTTTGGATTCTCGATTTGTACAGAATTACTGTAATCACGGAGCATTTACGTATTTGGCTATTTTTTTGCGCGGCGAGTCGATAGAAGTGGTTTTGTTTTCTATTGCTTGTTTTATATGATAAAAAAATGAGTTACCGATACCATCATCTTACATAAGTCTGATGCGATAACATTAATGTTGCCTTTATTCTAGTATTTCGTTGGATAATAACCACTTCATCACTGATTTAGATTTTTGGATGTACGATTTTGTTTCAGTTCCGCCTTAAATCTTAATTTATCAATTTTTAACATTTAAAGCGCTCATGGCGGAACTTGACAGACTGATCGTAATCGATCACGTTTGTTAAGCAACGCTTGGTCCGGCCAGGTGTCGGATGGGTGACCGTTAAAGTGGCATTACAACTGAGCGCTTCCGTTCTTCGAAGGGCACATTAAAGCGTTGGTCCCGGCTGTTGTCATCTGATAACAGTCGTTAAGCCAAGTTAGAGGCCTTACAGGCGGCTTGATAAACTCTAACACGAGGTGGCCACTAATCCTCATTCGATAAGAAGATGAAATTTTTTTAACCGACTGCGGCGAATCCCTTAAGGTGGGTTATGATGTGTTTTCTTCTTAGTTATGTCCAGTGTCCAACTGGTTAAAAAGACATTCTAGTAAATGACTGTTTTACTAATATCGAAAAGTGTTATTGTCACAAAAGTAAGCTAATTCCAATGCATGGTATTGTTTTTTGTTTTGTTGCTTAATAATATAGCTTATTATTACTTTTAAATTACCATTGTTCTCAGTTGTGTTTCCTGTGCAATCAAATTCGAAAGTTCTGACACGGATGCACAATCTATTTTCTTAATTCGATTTATTAAATTATTGTCTTGCAATCGAATTTAATATTTATCTGCAACAGAATAACTTCACCACAATGGGTGACTTAAGTATAGCTTTCAAGAAAAATGATCTAGTTTCTCTAAGGGAAAGGTTTGATTTGTTATTACGAAGAAATAACATTGGTAGCCATTTCAAAGGTCTGTGACGAATCATTTATTATATATATTTTTTTTAAATAGATGGGCAAGCGCTTGCCTGATATCATGCCTGATGGTAAGCGATGATACGCTTTACGATCAAAGGCCTAGAAGATACCTATTCACTCGTGACTTGACGGCCCCTGGATTTAGTACAGTAGCCCGTAGAACATTTAAATCACCAAAAAGGTTACCGTTTGCCGTTGTGATATAGTTCTTTATTAAGAAATTATAGATACTTTAACCCAAGTTTTACAGATCGCAACACGCCGTAACCTATATTTGTATATCTCCAAAATTAATATTTTTTTATTTTTCGAAATTTACCACATAGTTTGGCTATTGTCGTGTTCTACAGCTTGGTTTGATTGCCACAGATAAAAGTAAGACTATAAAAAGTAGCCATACAGAGATTTAAGACCTGATGAAAATGGTTGGACTTTATCTGGTCTTAAATCTGTGTATGATCACTTTCCATAGTCTTACTATTATCAGTGGCAATAAAACAAAGCTGTAGAACACGACAATAGCTAAACCATGTGGTAAACCTTGAAAAATAAAAAAAAAATATCATTTTTGGAGATATACAAATATAGGTTACGGCGGGTTGCGATCTGTAAAACTTGGGTTAAAGTATCTATAATTTCGTAATAAATAACTATATCACAACGGCAAACGGTAAACTTTTTGGTGATTTAAATGTTCTACGGGCTACTGCACTAATTGTACCTATCGGTAAACACGGACTCAGGCAAGGAGTTCCTCTCTCTAGAGATACGGATGATAGAATTTTAATTTGAATAATAATGGAAAGTGAGTTAAGTGGTAAAAAGTTTTGATTGTGTTTTGACAAATAAATAACACACTCTAGACCACCCGAGTTTCCTACCAAGGAGAGAAAAAGCATAGGTAATCCGAGTTTTCTGCAAATGGGGAATGTCCGAAAAAAATCAATTTGGCTGAATATTTTTTTATAGGTAGGAATAAGCTCCTTCAGTAATAGAAAAAAGTTTCAGAATTTTCGGTTGCGTATAAATAAAAATAAAAATAAAGTCATTTCGACTTCACAAATATACAAAAGTAACAGCAGAATGGAGATTATACCTTTGCCACCACCTGTCATAACCACAACATGCTATCACAAAATGTCAAAACTTTGAAAATGGCAGAAGGTGGCAAAGGTATAATCGCCATTCTGCTGTTACTTTCGTACATTTGTGACGTCGAAGAGACTTTAATTTATTAAAAAATTTTGACGCAACCGAAAATTCTGAAACTTTTTTCTAAAACTAAGGGAGGTTATTCCTACCTATAAAAAAATATTCAGCCATTTTTATTTTTTTCGGACATTCCCCATTGCAATACAACGTGTTACAAAAATATCCCTAATGCCGAATATGGTAGATAGGGACCATCAAACTGAACAACTTTTACTATGGGACCAACTCTGAAATCGTGAAAAAAATATCCTCTGTTTCATACATTTTGATATTTTCGTTATTAATTTTTGTTTGAAACAGCTAATATTTCTTTCGCGATTTCAGAGTTGGTCAAATAGTAAAAGTTGTTCAGTTTGATGGTCCCTATCTACCATATTCGGCATTAGGGGTATTCATGTAACATGTTGTATACAGGATTATTTGTAATACACCAACAACTTCGCAGGAGTCAATAACTAACATCATGTTCATCATTTGTTCTACAATTTTCCGAAGAAAACAAAAAGAATACTCTTCATACAAAACTTGATCAGCTCTTCGGAAATTTGCAAGGAAAGAAATGTATTTGTCTTTTCTTTGGAAAAGTCATAGACCAAATGTTGTTGTTTATGATGTTAGTAATCAATTCTGCGAAGTTGTTGGTGTTTTACAAATAACTCTGTATAAATTGAGCTAGATTTAAAAAAATAAGCTTGCGTTGTTTATTTTATTTTTCAATCTTTTTGAATTTGTTGGCAGGAAAACCTATTTATAGCGACAGTTATTATGCATACCTACTTATTTCTTATGATAATTGTTACTATTAACTGTAAGCGTCCAGTTGCTACACTGTCTTAATTGTAGCTACAATAATTCATTATCATTCATTTAATTAAGTTTTGATAGAGTCGTTTAAGCTGAGAGTACCTACTTACCACATACATTTAAAAAAATACTATCATATTGGTATTCATGGTTACCTTTTTAATAATGCAAGCGTACAAAGATTATTTTATTTTCCTGTTGTATAACAGTTAGCCTGCAGACATTAAATAATTGCATTAAATTGGTTTACAAAGAATTTACTGGGTTATATAGAAGTAATTATACACCATGAAATTGGAAGGAAGGTTTCCAAAAGACGTCTTAATTGTGAAATTATACTTTTTATGTGGTACATCTATAACGTATAATTTAGATCAGAATTAACTGCAGAAAATTTTATTGTGTATAATACGGCCGTGTGTTGATACCTTTATCAGCTTTTTGTTGAAACTAAAATGTAATATGAGAATGTTGGTTTGGTTAAGTGTGGTAGTTACATGCTAAGGGCTACCAAAATTGACTGTGGTAACATACAATTAAATTGCCCGATCACTAAATGAGCTTTACCTACTTTGAATACCAACAGTCTTATAGCTGTTATAGATTAAGAGGCTATAACACGATCGCGTAAGTGGCTGACTCTGGGTTTACAGGATGGAAAGGCACTCTCTGATGCTAAATATGTCAGTCTTCTGTGTAGTGATTGCGTTCTTTTTATACATTATATATTTATATTACATTTGATTTTTTTTCTTGCAACTCGACTTGAGTAAGCTCCAGTTACGCATAAAGATAAAAACAAAGCTTTGCACTTAGAACCTGACTAAACCTAAACACAAGAATTAAGAGATAGAACGTTAGACTTAGATACTTCACTCGGCAACGGAACTCAAAATAGTACGATTAAAAAGGTAATTTATTTATTTTCTAACGTGGCAACCCTGATTACAAGGCACTGGAAAGTGGTAGGCGCCCAGCGATAATGCGGCGATCATATCGCGTCATGTGCAGCCGTCATTCAATCTTCTAGTACAGAGTAATGATTGCTTAAAAACTATTAATTTTGCTTACAATATTTTTTTGAAACCTATATCTATTCATAATCGCGAACTCCGTGTGCACGACTGCTTACATAACATCATAATTAAAAGTTAGTTATTAAGTTTTGAAAGTTGCATTGATTTCGAGGCGGATATACCTTTAACACACAGATCATTAATTTGCATTCTTTTCAATTAATATTAACAAATTATGAAAAAAATACATTAACTACAACCACAGAATAAATAATTCTGCAACCTCCTTCGTGGTTGCAGAATTATTTATTCTGTGGTTCTCTTTCCTCTTCCTCTTTTTTTAAAAAAAAAGGAAAGTCAAACATGACTGAAAGGAGGTTGCAACAAAAAAGAAGCAAAATTGCCTTTTTAATTTTCTTTTAAAAGCTTACGTTCGAAATTTGAAAGATCACGCCCCCTTCTGTCTCTGTAGCCGGCTGCTCTGTTCGACGACAGGTTGATAGGCAACTTGTATAAATAGCGCAACCTGCGCAGCGCAGTCAACGACCGGCCTCCGCGCGACCTTCACTGCGCTCAGCTGCTATTGTTGTCCGCACTTGGATCTTGGCATTATGAATTGTATGCCTTCGCCGATTTGATGAAAGCTCTTATTGTTTTTAAACTTCTTTTTGGAGATTTTTTTATTAATTAATTAAAATCGTTTAATTAACTTGTTTAAGATATTGTTTTTTTGTAATCTAAATCTAGAAGTCAATCGAATAGACAGGGTTTTTAATACTCAGAAGAAAAATTAAGTCACATTAGAGAATGTTTCCGAAACCAGTATGTAACTTTTAACTTCTCATTAAATACGTTTGTACGTATATTTACTATTTGTATTTTTTTTTAAATATTATTATCAAATTTAAGGAAAATATAACTTAGTAACACGTCAAAATTACTATTTCCGTTTTCCATCGTTTATGAAAGAAATAGTTTAATAAGAAATGTTTGACCTGGCAACATACACTTTAATACAACTACCCGTCAGTCAGATAGGAATATGTCCAAAGAAAAATTGCGCGGACTCCCATTTACGAAGTTCATTATACAATCCACCAATTAGGCTTATCGCAGACGGATCTTGTAACACGATTATGGGTGTGCCTTTCGTTTCGAGTTTGTCTATGTCATTTCCTATGGGCCTTGAATGCAGAATTATCATTTAAGGCCATTCCATAAATGTTTAGGGCAGGGCATACCTAAAAACATGATTATATACGTTTATTTAGAATTTTACTCCGTTACTCGCGAATAAACTTAGAGCAAAAGGAAAAAATAAAGGATTAGGTATTTCACTTAACTTAATCAAATGTTAATCACATAATACTTTGCTTATATTTTTTCAAGAATAACTTAAAAATTTCTTCGAGTATTCACAATAACACAATTCGGCCCTCAAATTACAGGCTCATCTCAACGTATCACATGATATACCTACATGTATAAATATTCAAAAATATTTTTACGTGAAAATTTTAAGCCATCTTTTGTAAGAACCGTAGTATTTAAGATTACATTTTTAAGAGTTACCTATTTAAGAAACACAAGGAGGTGGTTCTAATATGATATTTTGATATTTTTGTCATTATCTCTCTATAACTCTATAAGTCACATTTCAGCGATCCTTCCAGAGTGGTTTGAGGGGTATGTATTAAAGTGTCGAAAATTCATCACACATACGATCGAAAGTTCGACGCACAAAATACCTATTTCCAAAATACCGAAAATCCTAAATGTCGATATCCGATAGACTGAAACTTGAAAGATTCATTATCAAAAGACCGATAGTTGGAAATCCTGAAAGACTGAGATAAGGTCTATTAGGTACGACGACGAGCGAGCGTAGCGAGCGAGGAGGAGGTTAGGTTCCATTGCGAAATACAACGCACGAGCCGAGCGAGTAAAGCAAGCGTGCCGCGGCAGCGGCCGGTGAAATGCCACAGAACCGACCTGCTGGCGTGTAACCCTCAATTAACCTTTAATTTTTTAAGCTTCGGGATTTAGTCCTATTTAGTAGGTAAAATATCCTTTCGTGATTTTAAACGTAGGGCCAAACAACCATTCAAACCTTCGATCTTCGGTATTTCATACATAGGTCTTGTAAAATTCGGTCTTATCAACTTCAGCATTGTAATACATACCCGATTTGAGCTGAACAATGTTAAATCAGTTAGTCAGGGCTATTAAACTATAGATTTCTCGCTCAAAGTAAAAAAATATATAATTTATGTTAACTATCTGGTATTTACACTATATCATGTTTGTGTCCGACTCCTATTTGTGGAATACTGATTCCCATCACCTATTAATAAAACGCAGAACTCTCCTTTAAATTTCATTAGCATATCTCCTTTAGTATCGCAAATAATACACAGTGGGCATAAAGAACAAAAATATTACAACCGATAAAAATTAATCGCAATAGTTTTATGAAGTTGAAAAAGTGCACAACATTTATTGCAATGTAACTTTGCCATTGAGAGTACGATAAAAAAGTTGTTGGCATTTAATTTTTTGTGATAATTTTTCATAGAAACTCTTTATTAATTTTACTACTGAAAATATTTTAAGAATTAAGTAATGTGTCTTTTGAATGAAAGAATAGGTCAACTTTTAGTTACAAACTCGCTAAATTTAGGGTACAGTTTCGAATTATGTCACATGTGGCAGTTTTAAAGCGTAGTGTCTATCAATACAATCTACATATAATTTAGACTATTTAGAACGAAGTCTATAATTTAGTTTTAAATATAAATGAAAATAGCAAGACTTTTTAATCCAAGCTTTTATTTAACGTCAAGCAAGTCCGTCGTGTCGTGGAGATCCTTAGGGGAGGCCTATACCCAGCAGTGGGTGTTGTGCGACTGATATGATGATGATATGATGAAGTCAGCCAAGTAAATTTTGTCGTGTTTTGATATCCAATAAAACCTTTCGCTGTGAATATAAGTAGGTAATCTTTCATTAACAAAATGTACATTACTGCGAGCGAAGCCGCGGGCGTAAAAGTGAAAATATTGTACTAATTCTCAAGTAACTAAATAACCACTTGAGAAGATTTATATCTCCGTCTATCTATGTAACGCCTGAAAAATGTGTGATTTCAACTAATTGATTTTCTCCCACATTTTCCATGCTCACTAACTTCTCTAAGCTTAACTTTACTTAGAATTAATGTGAAATAATATACATACGACGACACATCAGACTTTACGTGTTGTCCTTAGATAGTTAAGGTCTAGGTAATAAGTTTTCGCGTTCAACTGTTTGACTTAATGTGCTTTCGTGTGTACCTATGTAAGAGAACAGCTGCTGTCATTTGTTTATCAGACACTTGCGAAAACCGGCGCACTATTAAGTAAATCTGTCTTATTTTTATCAAGATTAGCTTTACTTTCTTGTAACCATCTCGGTTCTATTCCTCAAAGTCGGGGTAAAAAATTGTGCACTTGATTTAAATTTACCTAACTTTTTGCGTTTTTTGTTGGAGTTTGTAGTTTCACCTGTCCTTTTACTTTTTAATGAGTAGGTAAGTAGTATTTATTTTCAACTTGTGGCCTCCTGTGGATTTACTCGATTTTTTTTATCGCAGATTTTTTTTTATTTTAGTACCTATAGTCTCTGCTTTCCTCAATGTTTTATTTGTTTGTTTAGCTAGGTACCAACTATTTAATATTCGATAGAAGATAGATTTATTATTGTTTGTTACTGCCAGAGTTCAGCGTTTACTTTTCTATTTTACTTTGAACATGAAAAGCGTGATAAAAAAAAATTGTATATACCTAAGCTGGTCTATAAGGTATCCTACTAATATTATAAATGTGAAAGTTTGTGGGTTTGGATGTTTAGATGTTTGAATGTTTGTTCCTCAATCACGCAAAAACTGCTGAACAGATTTGCTTGAAATTTGGCACACAGAAAGTAAACAGCCTAGATTAAAACATACAATACTTTTATCCCAAAATTCCCACGTGAACGGGAACCACGTGGATGAAACCGCGGGCAGCCGTTAGTTAATAATAAATAAGCAATTTTTTTAATTGAAACCTTAATTCTTGATACATTTGATTATATTTATTATATCCTACCTGGTCTTGGATATAACTTTCGTGATTTATGAATATTGTCGTTTACGTTTTACAAAACACTGAGAACGTTTAATTAACAATAAAACTTTAATCGGTGAAACAAATTAACACTACTCATGATTTTGAACAGATCGATACAAAAGATAATGTTACTAATTTATGTTGCTATTTGCTCAAGGACTATTACATTTACATGCAAACTGTTATGAACAAAAGCTGAATAGTCCGCTTACAAAGTAACAAGACATGTTTATACGGAGAACATCAAGTTGGTGAAGAAAAAACAAAGTTTACCTACTCTGGAATAAGAGACTTTTGAACTCATGATACCTTGTGGTGGAAACACATAGGGCAATATCAAAGAGCGATTAAATCTTTGACAAAAACTGTAAAGCAATCTATAAGTAACCTTACTATGACCAGTAGCTACAGTTGACATTGTATTGTTTCTTTATATAAGTACCTATGATGAGCTTTAAGTATAATGTATGAGCAAAAGAGCAAAAGAGTCATGGAAGTTTATAAAAAGTAGAGATCGTATTTGACAATACGATCTCTACTTTTTATTGTGCCAGTGTGACCACTGGCACAATAAAAACGGAAACCCATTCGATTGCAAATATTGTTGCTGCTATAAAGTGCTACAGAACATCTAGATCTAAAGTTAAGATATTTTCACAGCGACAGCGGTCGTATTAAATAAGTATTTATTTACCAAGTGGAACAACAGATTTTAAAGTAAAATATTTTCCTTGTAGAAACAATATACTTAACTTTCTTCAGTACAATAAATAGATGCCTTTGCAACTTTAGTGCAAAAAGATGGGATACACTGATTTTTACACTGGAGAAAAGATCTTCAGCATTTGCTGACTATTAAAATTGCTTGGTAAGTACCTATTTATATCTATAATTTCCGCTGGTACTAAACATTATAATAAGCTGCACTATTTTCCAATATTGCATGATTTATAAAACTTTGGATATCGTGGTAGGTAATTATTATTGCATTTCCGGACACTTCGGCACATTTGCAACTGGTATATATGTATATGTATGTATTGAAATGTTGCAATAACAAAATTGTAAACACCAAAACCTGCTTCGTAACTAACGTACCTAGTTATTGTAGTTTTTTTTGAAGCAATAATAACGCAAGATGAACTTCTTGGAATGTCGTTACGAAGATAAATTCGTTTGCCCGAAGCTATTTCGGATCGCACTCCAGTGCCTCAAAAAATGTACATTTATTAACCAGATTCTACGATTGCAGAGCGTTTCGGCATCATAGGCATTACAATTATGACGTTCGGTATCCGTTAATTTGAAGACTTTATTGATTTCAAGAATCTTGTCTGTTTTTAATTTTGAATTTTGTCTTTCCGAGGGAAGTGTTCTTTGTTTATTGTATTTAACGGTTTTTTTAATAAAAAGGTCCACTTCAAATCTATTTTTCTTCGTTGTTTTGCCATAAAAAATCTATACAACGTGTTCATGAATGAACTAAAACTGGTAAAACCGTTTCTTCGGACCATCAAATTGAACAACATTTACTATGGGACCAACTCTGGAATCGCGAAAAATAAATCTACTGTTTCATACAAAAATTAATAACAAAAATATCAAAATGTATGAAACAATTGAATTTTTTTCGCGATTTTAGAGTTAGTCCCATAGTAAAAGTTGTTCAGTTTGATGATCCGATGAAACGGTTTTCCCATTTTTGATTCATTAATTAACACCCCGTATATCTATAGTAAATAAAATCAGTTAAGAGCGAGTCGGACTCGCGCACCGAGGGTTCCGTACCATCATTATAAATACACTGCAGAGTAAAATAATAAAATAATTATTGCAGTAATAAGTCAGCGCCATCTGTTGACTGGTAGTGGAACTAATGAATTTTTGTTTGTTTTTTGAATTTCTAAAAAAGTGTGTTATATTGAGACATCGTTTTATTTTTCCTATAATCTTTATATAAACTACTAACCCATAGAATTATTTCAGATTTTTATTTTTGCAAACTTCGTAGATAAGGGGGGGAATGGTATTTTTTTACATTTTTCATCATAAGTCAAAAACTATGCGGCCTAAGAAAAAAGGAAAGTTTTAAAATGTGCAAGCAGCGCTCTTTCATATTATGATACCCCACATGACCCATTTTCAGTCCCTGTTGTAAAAAAAATATTAATTTTTTTATTTCTTTCTTATTCGCAAAATAGTTGGGCAAACGTCATCTTAAACTATTCCAAATTTCAAGTTGATACCATTAGTATTTATTGAGATATCCAGCTGTGACAGACAGACAGATAGACTGAGTCACACCATAAGGGTTCTTTTTTTATCATTTTACTGTTACTTACCATGTTACTTATCAGATAACCTATAAACTTCAACTCAATAATTGCACCGTGGTGAATTTTATTTAATATTGTAATTTTGTGGAACAAAATTTTAAAACTTTGGTTGGAGATTTTGAAATCCATAATCTATTATTTTTAGAACGAATCATTAAGTAATTCCCTCGTATTAATTTCTATAAGTCAGTAGATAGCAAAACTGCTACATCAGGCCGTTTTTGACACATTCTACAAATAACTACTAGGAATGTAATGATACCTTCTAAATATACTAGACTATGGATCGTTAAAACTCCACGTAAAGTTTTATTAAAATTAAAATCATATTTTTTAGTATGATTTTAATAAAACTTTACGTTACTTTTTAGTTATTAAATACTAGCTGCCGCCCGCGGCTTCGTCTGCGTGGATAGTATTTTGTCTATCCCTCGGGAACAGTCCCTTTTGTCGGGATGAAAGGTACCCTATGTCCTTCTCTGTACCCCTGACAACGTGTGTGTAAAATTTCATGATGATCGGTTCAGTAGTTAAGACGTGAAGGCGTAACAAACAAACAAACAGACAAACGGACTTTCGCATTTATAATATTAGTAAGGAATAAAGGATAAACCTGTGGGGCAACACTTTTGTTATGGGATGCACCATGCATAATGTTTTACCCATTATAACACAGTAATAATAATGTCGTCTATAGCTGTCCATAATTTACCGATGCTGAAGGTGCACTTTGTTGAACATACCTGAAAAAATAAAAAGTCAAATTACTAAAGTTTATTTATGCTTAACTCGTATAGAATTATCTTGACTTGTGATCAATCATTATGCTGTGTGCTACGTTCAATAAACAACGTTTTACAAAAAAACCGTAATGCCGAAGCTGTTCCGTACATTTTAATATTTTCGTTTTTAATTTTTGTATGAAACAGAAGTTCTTTTTTTTTTCGAAATTTCAGAGTTGGTTCTTTTAGTAAAAGTTATTTGATGGCACCATATTTGGCATCAATAAATTATATTTTCATAATTTAGTGATTAATTGTGGGTATCAGGTATATCATTTTATATTATTTGTCCACTTGTACATTTTGAACACAATAAATATAAAATAAATGTTTTTAGACAAATAAAGTATTTTTATTAATTTTCAATTTGAGTTAAATAACAAAATAATTTTATTTTGCCATTCAAACGATTGCTATACCTACATTTATTTTGAAATGACTCATTTCACATTTCAAATGAGATAGTGATCGAAGTTATAAAATAACTACTCAGTGACTTGTAGATTTTCTTATTGCAAAGTCAGTAGGTTAGGTTCTCAGTATATTTGCACAGTTGATATTTTTATATCCATTTCGATCGGCTGATGAGATGACATGATAATATCAATCATGTCAACTAGTTGTTAACATGATCAAATTACCTCGGGAGTGACCGTGAATAAACTACAGTGCAGTCAGGGGTGACAGTGACACTTTATTAATAATCATATTAATACGACGGTTATGTTTTTTCATAATTAATAAGATGGTAAAATAATTATTTAACTTTTAATTCCTATGCCATTATTATAAATTTTACTGGAACTCCTGTACTTTTTTTTTTAAATTGGCAAGGTGTGTTTGTTGCCAAGTCGTGTATCTAATGTTGTTGTAGGTACTTTTGTAAATAAACTCATAATATTTAACCTAAATTAAACAAGCTTAAACATGCCAGCCCTTACTGTTACTACTTATTCTCTCGACACCCTGCAGACATATCAAGTCAGAGTCTGATTTATGAAGTATTTACAGAGCCATCAAAGATTAAATCGGTTTTTTGCATTTAAAGTCACCACTTGTCTTTACTCCTTTATTTACTAGCCTCAGACTGACAGCGCCACGCGGTCATTTTTTATAACTATACTATAGAACTATAGATTCGTCATGTCTGTCTGTCTGTCCGTCCGTATGTCACAGCCACTTTATTCCAAAAGTATTAGGACTACATAGTTGAAACTTGAGGAGCTCGGTGGCGCAGTGGTTTAGCGCCTGGCCCAGCGATTGCGTAAGTTAAGCAACGTTCGCAAGGGTCGGTCGTGGGATGGGTGACCAAAAAATTACTATCGCGAACTCCTCCGTGCTTCGGAAGGCACGTTAAGCCGTTGGTCCCGGCTGCATTTGCAGTCGTTAATACCCACCAATCCGCATTGGGCCCGCGTGGTGGGTTATGGCCCGTCCTCCTTATCCACCCATAAGGAAAGCCTGTGCCCCAGCAGTGGGGACATCAGAAATGGCTGATGGACAAGTTGAAACTTGGTAGGTAGGTGTATTCAGTGAACCGCTTAACGATATTTATACAAAAATAAAAAAAATTAAAGATTAAGGGGGGGCTCCCCATACATGGAACTGAAACTGAAAATCTTTTTTTTCATCAAACCAATACTTGTGGGGTGTCTATAGATAGGTCTTTAAAAATGACATTGAGGTTTTTAAGACTATTTTTTTCAAAGTCAACCGTTTGAAAGATATATGCCGCCAAAGTGGTAAAATTTGTGTCCCCCCCCTTTAACTTTTAAAGTAAGAGGGTGAAAAATCTAAAAAAAATATAAGCTATAGATCTTAATAAACCCTTTCAACGAAAATTGGTTTGAACGAGATACAGTAATTAGTTTTTGAGATATAGTACATTTTCAAAAAACTGCAAATATAACTTTGTCATTCATACAAACACTGTGAAAAACAAAGTTATTTTTTCAGACGAAAAATGATAGCGGTATTAAAATATGGTATGGTATAATGTACCTACGGAACCCTACTGTGCGTGGCCCGACACGCACTTGGCCGGTTTTTAGGGTTCCGTAGCCTAAATGGCAAAAAACGGAACCCTTATAGATTCGTCATGTCTGTCTGTCTGTCTGTCTGTCTGTCTGTCTGTCCGTATGTCACAGCCACTTTATTCCGAAAGTATTAAGACTACATAGTTGAAACTTGGTAGGTAAATGTATTCTGTTAACCGCTTAACGAATTTTTTTAATATTATTTTATTGAGTACGAACGTAAATTACGAAGTTGTACCTTTGCCATTTTCGTTGCTCTACGCAGTGCCGGTTTTAGCACTACCAGCGCCCCTGGGCGACATTTCTATGGGGCGCCCCCTATCTGCGATTCCAAGATTTTCAATTTTGCCTGTTAGTTAAAAAACGGCCGCGCAGCGCGATTTTTTAGTCAGTTTTAGCTACTAATCTTGTAATCTTGCTTGTTTATAATAAAAAAAACGGCCGCGCAGCGCGATTTTTAGTCAGTTTCACCTACTAACCTCGTAATCTTGACGCCTGCAGCGCCCCTTTTTATCCGGCGCCCCGGGCGGTCGCCCGTGCTCGCCCCCCCCTAACGCCGGTACTGGCTCTACGTGGTACAATTTATGAGTAAGATCATCGATACATGCATTATTTGTTATTTATTCGACTATTAAAATGATCTGTGTTTATATTTTAATATTTTATGAACTTGTTTATACGATTAATATTTACAATTGCAAGAATTGGAAGATAATTTTTACCTTTAATTACGTGTCACTTTTAATTAATCTTTACTGTCATTACAAGTATAATTGTTTAAATAGATACGTTTAAAAAACGATTAAATTAATTATTAGTTAAACACTTTTTTAAGTATGCACATACCAATATATCAAGCTTTGATTTAAGTACTATTGTTATTATTTATGTCTGTTTATTCTAGTTATAAAAATAATAATTATTGTCATAGTTAAATTAAAAGTAAAACAAATGCCTACTACAATACTTAAAATTGTATAATATGATTGTAAATCCTCGTGACTTGTACGAATACAACATACTTTGCTGTGCAATTACTAATACTTATTTGTTAATTATTAAGTTTTAAATAACGTACTTTTATGAACGAAAAATGCTAAACACCGTTTCCTTTAAGGTTTTCCGCGAAGCTCTTTCAAAACCCCTTCTTTTTCGCTCCAGCTTTACGAGAGGGAGATAGAAACATCAAAGCCCTTATCTAGTACTTAAAGTAAGCGTACTACGATCAGATAATTGACTGTTAGTTGTAAATCCTGACGGCGCCTGATTGAAGTCTCCTGGCATATACGGCAGCAGAGATATAATGTTTCCGGGCGTCTTCATGTCATTAGGTGCGAATAAGACGTGTTCCAGTCAGAAAACCCGTAAAGCAGTGGTTCGCAAACTCTTTATTTACCTGTTAACTCTTTCTTTCCGTTCAGGGTATGGTTCCCAAACTCTTTTACAATACAACTTCACAGACCATCGTGGTCGTCTCTGAATCAGCTCTTATTTTTGCTGCAAATCTATTTTAGAATTGATTTCTTGATGTTAAATTGTAAATATAAATAAAAATTCCCTTTGGGTCGACAGAGGCGCATTTTTGAAAGGCGACAAATTTTGTGGTGTGGCATAGTTAGACTTAGTCTATGGGACCAAGTTAATCAGAGCAAAAAAATATTCAGCTGTTTCATAGAAAAGTCAATATTTACTCGACCTAAAGTATTTTCATTCATCATTATATTCATAAAGTTGATCCAACTGTTAACTTAATGATTCCATTGACAAAGTTGTTTAGTTTGACGGTCTAAGCCACACCACGTAAATTTCGACTGTTTTCGATTTCACCCTGCAGTATAAAACATTAATTAATTATTGAGCAGCTAATTAAGGCTGTATATCCGAATTTCAAAGAAATTAGTGTTTTTCCAATGAAATTATCTAAAGAATGAAAGCATTATTATTGATGTAAACTTTAGTTTTAGCACGCAAAATTCTTAAATTACTGTCGTATAGAGAGAAAAACGTAATAAATTATCAGGTATTTTAAAACGAAAACAATCTGTTCAAGTGGAATTTCAAATTTGCTTGTCAGAGGTATTTTTCAAAACGTTTTAGCTGTAACAAATAAGAATACGACTCATATGTATTTTTTCACTTATTGTTTGTATTATCAGAAAGTGCCCTTTAGAGAGAAAATAAAAAAAAAAATGTTTTAAATCACATAGAAATAAAATATTAAAAAATACTCTAATTGCTACATTTTGACATGTTTTTTACTGGTATTTACAGATTCTTAAGTCATTTTTTATTTTTCTTAGGAATAATGAGGTATTTGTCTATTGAATTGCATGTTTTGTATATACTTATATCTATTTAATAATGATATTTCAAAGTTCGCCCTCATTACGGCTTGCATAGAATTGTTTTGATCATTTATATTGAAAATTTAAAAATGGAACGTGATGCGCGTCTACACCCTTAATATAATGTTATTTTCTTTAAAATGTTTAACTGGACTCAACTGTTGTCTTGCATGACTTGAAAGTTTTAAGTGATTTCTTTGAAATTTATTTAATCAAACATCTGAAAATTCATGAACAATAAACACCTGTTTTACTCGGTTAGCCACAAGACCTGACCTACAAATCGTAATCTAACTTAGGTCGTTTACGAATTTTTATTTAGTTGTTCAGTTTGTTATTTCATTTCTTTGTGAGCCTATATTTTACTATGTAATTTTGACGTCAGTAAAACCGTAGACCCCTTAAAGGGTAGACAAGACACTTTGGGAGTCACTGCTGTATCAGTTGTGTGGTAGGACGTTTTTGTAATAATCTAGGAGATAACTGTTACTTGTATGGAACCTGTAAGCAAACTTAACATTCCAGTTTTCTTGCGTTTGTAGTTTTAATGTCATCAGTGCGTAAGGAGACCGTTTTAGCTCTTTTAAGAGATGTTTCACTTAGATGAGTATAGCAGAATCATAAGTAATTAGAGCAGGAGATGTTTCACTTAGATGAGTAGCAGAATCATAAGTAATTAAAACAGGAGATGTTTCACTTAGATGAGTAGCAGAATCATAAGTAATTAAAGTGGGTACAGGTTTAATGAACCACTTACAACAAATTATTGTACAAAAGCTTCAAAATCAGTAGTAAAAGAAATGTTTACCAGTCGTCTTATTAGTTTGATAAATATACTCTAATTGTTCTGTCGACGGCACGCTGAACTACCACTACAAGGTTTTTATACCTAAAACAAAGACATTAAGGTTCAAAATAAATTGCAGATTTTCGACAGTTTTGTATAACCTGACATGGTGTTGATTGTACTTTGACCAAAAGAGGCGAAGTTTGGATTACCAATTCAGCTGGTTTTGTGATCTCAGATGATGAGATCCGTAGAAGAACTAAAGCAACCAACATTGCTCGAAAGCGTCAAGCAACAAGCTTGCATCTGTAGTGGGTAGTGAGTTGGACATTTAGTCAGAAAGAACCGGTCAAGAACGAGTTGGACTCTCGCACCGAGGGTTCCGATACTATCATATATAAATACACTGCTGTGTAGAATATTGCAGTTTTAGGTTTGCGTCATCTCTTGGCTGATAGTAGAACTAATCCCCTATTCGCTTAAGTGTAATTTTTGTGACTTAATTTTAGATTTTGTCCTAAACTTCGGAATTAATAGGGAAAGGTATTTTTTATTAAAAGTCGAAAACTATGCAGCCAAAAAAAAAGAAAAAATGTTTTTGAATGTGCACATAGCGCTCTATCATTTTCATAATAAATATTTTTACTTCTTTCTTATTTGCAAAAGTAGCAGCCGCCCGCGACTTCATCTGCGTGGAAAGGTTTTTTACTATCCCTCGGGAACAATACTTTTTTTCGGGATGAAAGGTACCCTATGTCCTTCTCTATACCCCTGACAACGTGTATGCAAAATTTCATGATGATCGGTTCAGTAGTTAGGACGTGAAGGCGTAACAAACAAACATACAAACATACGAACGGACTTTCGCATTTATAATATTACTAGCGGCCGCCCGCGACTTCGTCTGCGTGGAAAGTTTTTTTGCTTTCCCTCGGGAACAATACTTTTTTTCGGAATGAATGATACCCTATGTCCTTCTCTATACCTCTGACAATATGTATGCAAAATTTCATGACGATCGACTCAGTAGTTGAGACGTGAAGGCGTAACAAACAAACAAACAAACAAACAAACAAACAAACGGACTTTCGCATTTATAATATTAGTAAGGATATTATTAGTATACTAGCTTCCGCCCGCGACTTCGTCTGCGTGGAAAGTTTTTTTGCTATCCCTCGGGAACATAACTTTTTTTCTGGATGAAAGGTACCCTATTTCCTTCTCTGTACCCCTGACAACGTGTATGCAAAATTTCATGATGATCGGTTCAGAAGTTAGGACGTGAAGGCGTAACAAACAAACAAACAAACAAACGGACTTTCGCATTTATAATATTAGTAAGGATTAGTAAGGATACTTGGGCAAACGTCATTTAAAACTATTCCATTCAAGTTAACAGCATTACTAGTTTTTGAGATATCCAGCTGTAACAGACGAACAGATAGACAGGCAGACTGAGTCGCACCATAAGGGTTCCTTTTTACCATTTTGTCACGGAACTCTAAAAACGATGGCTGTTGCGGCGAAAAGTTTTTAGAATAGTGACGAAGTACCAAATTTTACCGATCTTTAACAAGATTACTGACTATGACCACGTCGTCAGTAATATTGTTACAGATTGGTAAAATTAGATTGGCGTAAAGCGAGATAGCAAAGAGAAAACCTCGCGCGCCGCCGGAACGAAACTGATTTGGCAGATTAGGCGCAAAAATCACTAAATCTATTCGTAGTAAATAAATTTAATATTCAATTTATTTATTTACAAATTAAGTGTACAGTTGATTTTTAAAGATAGTGATAAATAAATACTTCTACACAACTGTGAATATTGTACCTATGATACAGGTTATTTAAAGAAATTTCGACTTTAATACCTAATGTTGTGTTTCAAATAAAATAAAATATTGTATCTAAATAATTTCAAACTTTAGACTTTTTAAGAGCTACGGGTATTTCCGAAATTAAAATATATCGAGTCAAAATAATTAAATCGTGTTTCTATTTCAATACGTGTCTGCATAAAGTTAAAAAGAAATATATTATATCTTAATTTCAGATTGGTGGGATCTTTCATGGCATTACATCAAAAAGTGTTATTTTCTTTAAAAAAAAAAAAAAAAAAAATCATAACTGCCCTGCTAAAACAAACTAAAAAGTTAAATAACAAGTGTCATTGCAGTCGGGGGACCGTTTTGTGGAACAATTTTTAATTGAAGAGGTCCCCCGACTGCAATGACACTTGTTATTTAACTTTTTAGTGTGTTTTTATTTTATTTTTATTTATTTATTTTTATTTCACACATTTTAGTGAAAAATTATATATATTTTTGAACTGTGCTTATTAAGACCTTGCATTTGATGCCCATATTGTAATAATTGAAGAAAAAAAAATTTTTTTTTCACATTTAAAAATGGCGTCATACAGTCGCACAGTGTATTATGGACCGTCAAAATCGGACGCCCCCTTCATATTCAAAAAGGGAGCTTATTTAATCATTAAAATCCCTAGAGTCGAATTCCCAGGTGGCTGTCATTCATAGTTTTCGTAAAAATGGACCTCAAAAATCAGTCATATTTTACGTGTCGGAAACAAAAAAAAATTGTCTTGACTTATCTATGTCAGTAAATAAATATTTGATAATATGAAATAAAAACTACTTTGAAAAGACATCGATCGAGGGTACTCTTAACATAAGAGTGTTGTTCGAATAAAAGATATTCAAATTTCTGTTTTTTCATATTTCAATTTTTTTCTCAGTAAATACGCCATAGTAGCACAAGATATTTAAAAGACATATAGATTATAGTCCCAAGTACTTGCACAAAATTTGGCACATAATAGTTCCTAGTATTCTAGGAGTTACAGCTATTTTCATATTATCCGGTATTAGGGATGTCGCAAACACATTTGAGAAAATTTCCGGATATTTGATTTGTTTCTGTTTTGTCTGATGAAGTCTTGCATGTAGTATGGGAAGGAGTCCACCCTCGTCAGGGGGTCTGAAATTTTGGGGGGTCACTAATACCCAACAAAATGCACGATTTTGGGGGGGGTCATGTCCCCTGTGACCCCCCCTTCGGACCGCGCTTGGTGTATATAGCTAGGCTTTAGTCTGATTAGTGTAAATAAATGTATATTTTGTGTATAAATGGGATGTAAATGGAGTCAACAAAAAGTACCAAAGTAACTCCAAAAGCCAACCTCACCTGCTCGTGGTATGACATTAGCTGACATTTAATTTTGAATATGAGATTTCTATTGACAATTTTGTAATTATAATTGACGTCAGTAATACTTAGTAGTAATAATATTCATTATAGATAGCTTACACACTTACACTTACTAACATTTGCATGCCTACAGATTTAAGGCAGAATATTGTTGAAATTTTATTAGGAACATTGTCATCGATCTCAATGTAATGTACACAATATTGTGCAAATAAATATTCTGATTTCTGATTTCTGATTTCTGGTACATCCTGCTAGTCAACGAACGAGGTTATGGCAATGGTGAAACTATTGAAAATCCACTGAATTTTTTTTTTAATATCCGGAAGTATCGGGGCAAAAGCAGTGACAACCCTGATGAAATATTAAAAATTTAATTTCTTTCCAGAATAACCAGAATTAGCATCTGATTTTTTCTGTATTAGGAATGGGTGTCATGAACTACACGTGTTATAAGTTTGAAGTGCTACTAACGCGTATTAAAAGAGAAAAATAAATAAAAGTACATGGTACTTTATATTGATTATTTCCACTCATGCAAAGTTTTTCACTTTTATAACATTGTTACAAGCTAGGCACCCAAATTTCCTTTTGAAATGCAGCTGATAAAATGTTATAAACTAATTAATTTTGATACTAGTACATTTTTCGAAAATATCCGGAAAAAAAATATGAAATTTTTAAGTTCTGATTTCTTGAATACTATGAATGTCAGCGACCTGGGAGTTCGACTCTAGGGCTTTAAATCATTAAGTGAGCTTCCTTTTTGAATATGAAGGGGGCGTCCGATTTTGATGGTCCATAATACACTGTGAGTCGCCATACTAACTTTTTTCAAAAAAAAAATAGCCAGTGTCACTGGGAATGATGTAAGGATTCTAACAATACCCTATACATCCAAATCCGTTGAGTTATTTAGAAGTTATGGTGGAATAAAAAAATCACATACCTACAAACATACATGAACCCTGAACACATATTATTATACACTATTTTTGCTTTGGGTAGTCGTGTAAAAAAACGCATTAAATAGTCCGATTTAATCATAAAAAGCTGCTAGATGCATGCAATGAAGGACCAATCTTCGTGAAGATCCTTGTGGCCTATTTGCATAGGTATGTACAACAGTGGACATTGTTATCACAGCTTATGGTATTGATATCAAGAAGCATTTCAATCTACCCTCAACATGCATGATAAAACGACAACTTCCATAAAGAGTCCGCGTAACGTTATCTCACTTAATTTAATTACATGTAACCTTATTAGCCAATCTATAAATCTGCTGGAAAACGTGCGCAAGCTCTTCGTTACCGACGAAAGACATCCTATTAGCCTAATCGCCTCAAGATGTTCATATCTAAAGCGAGTAATTCTCACGCCACCGTATCCATTTATATCGTTTAATAAAATTAACGGTAAAGTACAAATCACGCGATTTAGTTGGCCATTGCGAGTAGCCTGAGGACAGTTCGCAGAAATGAGGTTTATGTTTAATATAAGTACTAAACTCTCACTAACTCCTATTAAAATAAACCTAATTATACGGAGCTGATGAACACACCTCGTGTTACAGTGAACCTAGACATTGCTTTACAAAAATTAAGTTTAATTTCACGATCAAGGAGCTCGGTGGTGCAGTGGTTTAGCGCCTGGCCCTGCGATTGCAGAGGTTAAGCAACTTTCGCAAGGGTTGGTCATGGGATGGGTGACCATATTATCTCGAGCTCCTCCGTGCTTCGGAAAGTACGTTAAGCTGGTTAGTTCTGGTTGCATTTGAAGTCATTAACACCCACCAATCCGCACTGCACTGCACCGTGTGGTCATACTCCTTATCCACCCATAAGGAAGGCCTGTGCAGTGGGGATATTAAAAATGGCTGATGGTCAACACGATCGAGTAACTTCCAAAGGAGATGTCCCAGCGTTGCCCCAGTTTAATTTTATTTAATTACTTTCATCATTAAAAAATGCTAATTACATTTTATTTAGGTATAGTATCAGTCAAGAATTGTTTTATATTTAGAAAAACAATTTCAAAAATATTAAGTTGTTTTCTGAAGTATTTTGTGAAAAAAATGTAAGTAAATAGCACTATCATGATAAAAAATTGTGATTTAAAAGCCTTTTAACTGAAAAATCCCACTTTTTAATGCAGAAAATAATTATTAACCTGATTTTAGAGTAAAATACCTACTCTGACATACTACTTTGATTAAGACGCGATAGACTTTAATTTTTTGAGAATGGTGAGGCAAATGACATAGGCGCGATGGGACATGTCCTTTCTTATAATTACCCTGTTAAAAATATTACATTATTGTAATAAGTATTACGTCATACTGATTTGAAATTTGTATTGCTTTTCCTCTCATAATATACCGACATTGTTATTTGTAAAACACTATCAACCTCGCAGGAATGGATTACTAACATCATAAACAACACCATTTGTTCTACTACTTTCCGAAAAAAAAAACAAAAAATATATTTTTTCCTACAAAACTCGATCAGCTTTCGGGACGTTGGTATGGGAAGTCGTTTTATTTTCTTTTTTCGGAAAAGTCCTAGGAAAAGGACAAACGTTGTTGTTTATAATGTTCGTAATCTACTCCTGCGAGGTTGTTGGTGTCTTTCAAATAACCTTGTATAATGTCCTGTGACAAGACTGGTCTTATAATGAAGGATGTCAGTAAATGATAAAAAACCAATTTAAGTGAACACCTAAGTACTTGTGTCATAAAAGCACTGTGCGTTCGTTATTTTTATTTTATTTGGCATTTATTGCGAACCAGAGCTTTTAGCGTAATTATAGTGATTGCTCTGGCAATCTTTGATCAGGCTAGTACTACCCATATTTTGAGTCAAATGCGCTCCAAATAACTGAAATTATAACATACCACAAAAGTCTTTACTACTAGAAAACTTGTAATTACAAATTTTGCTGAAACAATGCAAAACAAAGTTTGAAACCTATTCAAATAATAAACCTACATAAATAGGTTAAAAGCCATCAACATAATTCGCACTATTTCATTTAGATGTTAACTTAATTACTTACATAAAACGGTATATAAACGCTATAATGTTACCATTTTAAGTTTCTCCCATGGCTTCAGTGGTTGAGAAAGAAAGTGTGTTAATTTGCAAAATAATCTAATTTTGCCAAAAAAAGTGCGTGAAACACCATTTGTAGGGTAATTTGGTTGAAATACGATTTGAAAGTGAATTTGCTGCTATCATTTACATTAACCAACACTCCAACCACATTAACTATAATACGTAATAAATTATGCCTATTCATTTAGAAATTTTGGCAAATTTCGCAATTGCGTTTACTTTGTAGAACTGTTTAGTGGTTTGTTAATAGTTTAGTAAAATCTTATCTCTTTGGTAAGACAGACACATTATATTTGAATTGTTAAGAAAGTACTTTTTACTAGGTACTTTAGGTAAACTTAATGACAAAAAGAAAGATCTGTTTGTTAGTGTTGTTAGTGCAGAGACCATAAGAATCGCAAGTGACTAAGAACGCGAGTGAACTAGGGCCCATAAGAGACTGTAGAGTGCCTACTTAGAAATGCTAGATACTCGTAGAATCGCGAAAGCTGGAAGTTGGTCATTATATCTATGAAAAAATGTCCTCAAATATCCATTGATCGGCTTCATGGTTATTATCATTAAAGGTTATATTATAAAGTCTTTGATAAAGTAGACGATTATCTGAAAGACCGAAATGCATGGAAATGATGATGTATGATGAACACATAACTTGTTAGTATAAGTACACTTTGTTTTACCAATCTTGTTGTAGTGTTTTGGTAACGATTTATTTAGGTAAGTTATGTATCGTAATTTATTTCTGTTTAAGCTGGTAAATTTCTTGCGCCCATTCTTCTTATCAGTTAAAAAAGTCTGAAACGGTGGTAGGAAAATACAGACAATTCAAAAGCGCTTTTTTAAGTTTATTTGATTAAAGAGATTTTGACTGTGGCTTTCTAAGATGGCCCTCGGTATAGGTTAAGATCTTGGACAATTCAAACACTCGTCCAAGGTTAAGATAGAATATAGAGCATATCAGACACTATATAGAACTGACTGTCTATTTAGATATTTCGCATTCACAATGCTAAGTATTTATATATTAAGATCAATGATACTTGATACTTAATAGAAAGTATCTACTCCCTCGTTTGAGGTGCTATGGGATATCATTTATCTTGACTGTCTAATGTCAAATAATGATGCCCAAGGATCTTTTACCACACCTCATAACATCGGATAACCTGCTCTATTTGCTCAGTCAATAAACATTAACTCATATCACTCAGTAATTATCTAACATTTAACGGACCAGTATTTATATCTTTATCACTATTCTGGTTTGACGCCTGTTATAACACCGGTTGATAATGCATCCAGATGGAATTTTTACACATTATGTCTCCAGTTCAGCGGCTGGAAACATCAGTGTGCATTATACTTAACCAGTTTTATTGTTTCAGATTATAATATAATCTCTAGAAATATCTGTTTTATATCTTATTCAATATACCATCATGCTCCACTAATTACACTAGGAATAGCCCACTGACACGACTTGTTAAAATATATAATGAAAATTTCAATGAATATGATGTTTTTCACTTATCCAAAACTGCTTTTAAAAAATCTGTACTTGCCTCACTTACTTAGCGATCTGTCTTGATGATTAATAATTTAATGGTTCATTTTATTAGGGTGTCGTTACTGTTTAGCATAACTAATAAGTAGCTCTATGTACTAATGTGTAGAATTGAATTTAAAAGGTGTAGTTGCGTAGGTATATCTGAATTTCAGTTCGATTGTTATTAATTTATTGTTTGATTGGTGTATGTATAATTTTAGAATTTAGAATTCATTATGCTATTTTTTCTTTGCGATTTAGTAATTATTTAGTATGGTGGTATAGTTATACTTTAATTTAGACACAAAATATATCGGGTCATTTTGAACTTACCATCCAAATTTTAAGGATGTGTCCAGTCCATGAAACTAAACAACTTTTTCTAAGAAACATGTGTCAAATTTTGCCGGAAAATTTTGGTCATCCCATACTAAATTGATCGCGTGATCTCTTTGATTTGTATGGAAAGTCGATTTTTATTTTACATAATTGACCATGTGTTCCTTAGAGAAAGTTGTTCAGTTTCATGGACTGAACACATCCTCAAAATTTGGATGATAAGTTCAAAATGACCCTGTATAATAGTACTCTTTAGGTTCGATTGTTTCGTTTGTTCGGTTCTAAATTTATAATTATATTGGATAATATTTTGTGTAACGCTGTTGGTTTCGTGAAATAAATAAAATAAAAATAAATATCTCAGAAGAACTGACGTGTAAGTAATAGTTTTTCGAGTTTCAAGCGATTGTTTATTTTGTTAGGTGTGTGAGCTTAACGTTGAAGAAGAGAGAAGATAGAGACATCAAATAATTAGGTAAAATAGGACATAACAATAGATTAATAAATTTTTAAATTCCATTTCTCAAATTGTACCCTAAGGAAAATAATTTACGAGTGAAAGCAATGAACTGAGATAAAGAGGCTGCTATTATAAATCCAGTAAGTTTATGCTTACTATATTCGATAGCGACTGTATATCTATATAGTTGGCATTTGTGGCAACTTTTAGTTTAGTGTAGTTACAGTAAGAGGCACTGTGCCAATTTCCATCGAGTACAGTAAACGTAACTGTGCAAACCTATAATAGAAAGAAGAAAGAAAGAAAAAAGAAAGAAGAAAGAAAGAAGGAATAAAGAAGAAAGAAAGAAGAAAGAAAATATATTTATTAGACACAGACATGAGATGAGATTTACATGCTATACTTAGTTATGTACGTAAATCAATGGAAAAAAACAGATTTTTTATACAAACCAAATATAAAAGAAAATAGAAAATAAATGAATCTCACGGCTGCATCAAATTAGGAAGCCAATTCAGCATGTGTCGTGTTTGTAAGACCCGACGCTGTTTTTTTTGACAGCTGAAAGTCTAAAACGAAATAGCTCGCACTCGTATTATGGTAATATAATATATGCACAGAGCTCTATATAACTGCAAGAGTATAATAATGTGTAAATAAAATGCAACCCAAACAAACTACGATTTCACAATAGTGTAGGAAAGGGAGGTTTAGGAGTAAATCCTCAGTAGACGAAACTTTACAGTATGATAAAGCATCATAAATGAAACATAGTTTTTTTTAATTATACAAATCGTTTTTTGAAGTGTAAACTTCTTTAGCGGCGTTGTACGCTTTTTTGTAATGGGGAAAAATGCTAAACTCGCGTAAGTAAAAATCACGTAACCCTGATCGAAAATTCGTAAGACGGATGTGACGGATGGAGAGTAGACAGCTGGCGGCGGAAGTATCCCCCTCTCTTTCTACGGGGCGCGGTAAAAATGGCGGCGCGTCATTTCAAGACGAAAACACTTGTGTCACCAGCAACGCGCTAATTTTGAAAATGGAACTAATAGTAGCGATCTCTTCGGTGAAATCATAGACTTATTTATACTCTGTGACTATAAGTTTAAATCGTAGAATGCGTGCATGTAGAAATTAAAAAGGCCACTGGCGCGAAATCGTTAGAATTTTTCTCTAATTACAAACTGATTGAATTGTGTGACTGTTAGGAAAGAAATAATTTTAATCCTTTGTCGCTAATTTCAAAATATCAAAAATGTACAACGTCAATATTCAAGTTTTCACTTCTGCCGACACTCCCGGAGTGCAACCCGATTTTTTTTTTGTTTTTGAATATTTGTACATACTATATTACATCCCCATCGACTGAGGATTTAATGTTTTTTCTGTTGGCATTTCATTGGAATCTTGCTTATGATAAACATACCCCGTTATCGCGGGTGCACGAATGATTGAAGCCAAAGACAAAGTACAAAAGAAGGTCTATTTTTGATTAATTTGATAATTCTGCCTAGTCCCACTCAACCTCTAAGAGAATATAATCTGTAAGTAATACATATTTTTCTGAAATTATATTCAAGTGGCGGCTTTGATTACAAAAACAATCCAATAAATTTTATTTATTCGTATTAAATTAACAACTCGCCACTCGGTTGTACTCTGGCGTAATTTTTTAAAAGACGGAATTGATTGGGAAACTTCATCTTCGACATTTCTTTTGGGATTCTCTAGAAATAAAACGACACACGACAATGTTAGTGTTTGACACTTCTAAGTAGCGATTCAAACTAACAGATTTGATATGCATACATACAAATTACGTCGCTGGCGCGGGAAATTGTTATCGGCTCTTTGAAGAGACTCACACTGACAGTGGCAGTATACGGATTGATTCACTGTCTCACTCGCACACGTTTTCTCGTACCTACTCGCTTTTCTATATGCTACAATATTCTAAAAATAGCTTCCTACCTTTAGAATATAATAGAAGTCAGTTTGTTTTATGAGTAGCAAACATGTAGGCAGTAAGTAGGTGGCCCTAAAGGACTTTCGCTTCTGATTTTTTTTTAGTCTGTATATCGTTCGTGCACCCGCGATAACGGGGTATGATGATAAATCTTTGTGGTTTTTTAGTGTTATTTAAGTAATTCTGTTATATAACTTGTAATAAATGTTAAATGAATAAATAAAAAAATGTTGCGGTCTCCATACAAAAGATCGCTTCATTTCCTACACTACTAGTTAATCCATATAAAACAATCGAGAAACGATTTGCCTTCTCAATAATCTCAAGAGATATCACTAAACAAAACCGCTACCACAAAAACAGATAACAATCGCCAGCAACAGCTATTTCACTACCATCTCCACCTGTCAGTCAACTGATCCCGTGTCGTAATGTTCCCGCTTAGAACCAGCATCACGAAAGAAGTCCCTTGTATGAAGAGCTGGTATCGTTTAAGTCATTGGATAAAAAGCTTTATTAAAAAGCAATAGACATCATAATGTTATAGTTCCATCAAAATTCCGTGGGACTTTCGTGGTGTGGACTACCTTCTTGTGTTGTAACACGAATTCTTCGTGCTAAGACCCAGATGGCTCATTAAGTACGAAATTAGCTGAATCATTGCTGTCACTGCGGTAAACGGCCACTTATTACGACTCGGATCTGATGTGTACGGTTTAATCCCATCCGTCATAATTTCTTTGCTTCAAGAAACAGATTAACGATAACTCTTCAAAAGTCAAACGCCTTCTCGACACTCGTAAAATATTTTATTTTCATCATGTAGTAACAGTAGATTGTGAATAGATTCAAGCGCTTTCTCAACGTCAATATACATGTTTATTGCTGGGAAATAAGCTTTAATCTGCTGGAAGTCTATGATTAACATGTACGTTAACTAGTTGATTTTCTTGTTTCTAACAGTTTAGTACCAACTAACGATACACCTAGATTCTACAATAACGTACAACGTTAGTATTAGTCGTTGCTTATGATAAAAAAAAATGTAGGCACTGAAACATGTAGCTCAACGTTAAAAGTGATATTAAAATAATCACATACTACACTACTAACGATTAAAATAAAAAACATACTTTTTTATTTAAGTATTTAAATGTAATATTCGAAAAAGCTCTATTATTAGACTTGTCTAAATGATTATTGGCAGTTGGTAGCAATGCGGACTTAAAACCACACATTGCATTTAATCTAATGCGATTAGATGCAAGATATGTATATCTACGGTCACTGACCTTTATAAAAGTCTTCTAAAATGTTTCTGTTATGAGTTTGTCACAGCCCAAAATAAATATTACGAAGCTCGTCCAATAAAAATAAATTAAACAAACAAGGAGATTTGGCAAAATGGAGACTGTACTGTTATGATGACGTGATATTGGGATATTATTCCCATTAAATAAGACCTTCAGACCCCAGAACGGTAAAAGACTACGAAATCAAACTTAACGGAGACATCAAAGTTTTTTTTCTTGTTTGTTTTAAAAAACATGGCTATGTCTTTTGTTTTCTCCACTTAAAGTTGCGCGTCCACTGCATCAGAATCGGTGCAGGCGTGGACGGAGCGTCGGCATTTGTCACTTTGTAAGATTTTCTATGGCGTGGAAATGACGCACGCAGTGCCATAGAAATCCATACAAAGCAACAAATCTGTCCGTTCCGTCCGCTTCGATTCCGATGCAATGGACATGCGTGCACCTTTAGTAACCTGTCTATCACATATCGAATTTTGAGAAACTATTGTCAAAAAAGTCGTATCTACTATGTGAATAAGACATTGCATAGTTACCTGTTGTATACTTTTTTAACTTTAGTTGCCAATGCGCTGCAAACTTAGAGCATTTAACCAATTACTTCGTTAACTACTTGGTTTAATGCTCTAAGGCTGCAAAGAAAGAAAAAATCATGTAATGCCGTACTTGGCATCAAAAAATATAATACAGAGAACACGTTTTATAACTTATAGTATACGTAAAAATACTCAATAGAGTTTAACAAAAGTTACAAAATATTGTTTTTAAAGAATAAACGTAACAAAATAGTAACAGATTGCAATCTGTAACTGTAATGAATGATCTCGTATTACACTGTTTAAACATTATATAGTATACGTATATAATACACGTCCGAGTGAAAGTGAGCTGCGAATCCAAATAAGAGTAAAAATATACAATTGTAGCATAATCGGTTGGGAACATAGGGCTGTCAGAATAATACCTGTCCCATAGTTTAGAGTATTTGAAGCTCCGAAAATTAACTCAAAGTAGTGAGCTCAAGTTAGCGAATTATTACTTCATCTGGACTTTGAACATCCTATATATATATATTTTTAAGTTTACAACCGATTTTGTTCATTTGATATAAAAAGTAAATATTCAAAATCAATCTGCACATTCAATCAAAAAAGAAATGCAGATTACAGACGTTTAACGAAATGTCAATTTACAATGGTTAATTTCAAATCAGTGAGTTGTTCATAGTGGATTCCTCAAGGCTCAATTTTAGCAATGAGATGGAATGATTATTATGATGGCAATGGAATTGACATAATGTATGTTGTATTAAACTAAAAAACTATAACAAGGGAGAACTACATTCTAATACCAATAGTATTTTTTCTAATATCTACATAGGATTGTAGAATAAACTTATGTAAGCTGGGGTACAACCGACGAGATCGAATTCGAGTTCGAATCGAATAAAGGTCATTTGGAAACCATGGAAACAGTTTCCAAAGTGTCAAAATAACAGATTCTTGATATTCGATCGTGCCCCTTACTCTCGACAATAATTGACGGGATCGAGTTCACATCAGGATCGAATAAACGTCAAAAATCTGTTATATAGTACATTGAAAACGGTTTCCATAGTATACCGTTTTGATGTTTACTCGAAATACTCGATTCCAATTCGATCTCGATATTGTCGATCGCGTTGGAAGTAATCCCCTTGATGTGAACTTGAACCCGTCGAAAGGAGGGAGCAGTTTAGTACTAGTTTGAAGAGTTAAAGATTATATTGACATTATTTGCTTACTTTAATCATGATACATAAAGGAAACCAGATCAATCTCATTTTGTACAATTTTACTGCGGAGAAAGAAGTTATGATCACATTTAAGTACCTACTACCTCAAAGATAGATCGGTTGTCGGAACAACCATTACATCATAATTTACGGCATTTCAGCATGGAAAAGGCATGCCTCATTTAGATCTACCTATTTATTGATCATTAGGGATCTCTTGAAAACCTAGATTGGACCTAATCACACACAATTTGTGATTGCTATCAAAATACTTGCAATCAATTGGACTTTGAACTTGATTTTAAGTGTTTTAAAGTATTTCCCATTTCTCTAACAAAATGTTAATTTAGTCAAAATGTTAAATTTAATCAAAATGTTAATCTTTACTAATGTTATAATTATGAAAGTCCGTTTGTTTGTTTGTTTTTTACGCCTTCACGTCCTAATTACTGAATGAAATACACACATGTTGTCAGGGGTACAGAAAAGGACATAGGGTCCTTTCATACCGAAAAAAAGTATTGTCCCCAAGAGATAGAAAAACGTACTTATTACGTTATATAATCATAATATATTTGAAGTAATATTGTTCTGAAATAGTCACTTGAATTTAAAATTTATTTTTATGTTAGTACTACCTTACTTACATGTGGTGGTACCAACTTTATACTTTTAGCTAGTGGGTTTTGGTTTCATAATCTTGGTTCCAATGAAAATAATGAGCCATATTACTCAATTTAACAGATTTTTCTTGCTAAAGGATACGGCAACCCTGAGTATGTCTGCGCAGACGCACGGCCTCCGCAACAGACAGCCGTGACAATCCAGTTAAGTTTTTTAACTATTTTTTATTACCTCACAATGAATTGTGCGCTTTTTATGACGAAGAAAGTGATCGAAAACTATCATTACCTTTAGGGGCTTTTATTGAGTTTCACGCTTGTCGACGCCAGTATATGTATCTAATTTGCAATTTTAACTCGATTTAATGCGGTGTAATTAAAGTATTTGAATTAAATTTGCTAAATAAATACTGACAAAATTCAAAATTTTAGACAGTTTAGAATAGTGCGTAAATCAATAAAATAAACAAATATATAGTTAGGTACTGCTTTAATAATATTAACTATTGGCTAACTTATTGACTAAACAATCTAATGCGCACGAATTGTTAACAACACTGAAATTAAATTAAATAAAAAAAATAAAAAAATAAGTTATTGAATTTTTAGATTTTAGGCACTCGCAATATTTTATATTAACGGGATCCCTTCTGACCTTCTGAGGTACTACGGGTGAGTCGATATTTTCTAGTATTTTTTCTAATAAATTAAATTATCTTAATATAAAACAATGTTTTTATAATAATCACTCGTGATCTAAAAGGCACTTATAATAATTATTAAAATGAAATAGTAAGCATTTTAACGATTTTTCATAGATGTAAATGCTATAGGAACTTCCTAGACACCATTGCAATGCCCGGATAAATAAAAGGGCCATGAATGTCACCATTTCATCGATACATTGTGCATTCAGGGCCATACATTAAAACCGTGCAAAGCCCCTCCTCCAGTACTAGCGACTAAGCTTTGTTGCGTCTAGAATGATTTATGATTTGAATGTTGTCAAACTTATATGCTACGTCCATAATTTGTACTTAGAATAGCTAAGAATCAATGACCTTCGTATATTTGTCTCCATAACTTTTGCGTGAAAATATAATTAATTAACAAAAGAAAAGAGAAGAAACTAAACCACTGCGCCACAGAGGAGCTTGGTGGCGCAGTGGTTTAGCGCCTGGCCCAGCGACTGCGGAGGTTAAGCAACGTTCTCTAGGGTCGGTCATGGGATGGGTGACCAAAAATTTATTATCTCGAGCTCCTCCGTGCTTCGGAAGGCACGCTAAGCCGTTGGTCCCGGCTGCATTTGCAGTCGTTAACACCCACCAATCCGCATTGGGCCCGCGTGGTGGGTTATGGCCCCTCCTCCTTATCCACCCATAAGGAAGGCCTGTGCCCCAGCAGTGGGGACATTAAAATGGCTGATGGACAACGAAAGAGAACCAGTCATAGGTGTTTCAATACCACAAGCATGCCAAATGCACTAAATCTGCTCTATCAAGCTTTTCAATTAAAGTTTACATTACCCTTTATTCTCACATAATTTTGATGCAAAGACGGAAACTTCATACAAAAGATTTCAACGCGTGTTACTGTTACGTTACAGAAAAATAAATCAAATTTTATTCAATTGACAACCGAAGAGCATTATACTTAGATCGGTGTATTTGAGGTTCGTTATGCAGAACTAGGTAAACAAAATGTATTAACATAATTATACTAAACATAAACAAGTTAAATAACTTTGTAAACACGAAAACCATTACAAACTCAAACCTTCTAATAAAAGTGATTTCGGAATTAAATTCCAATTGATTTAATTTATAATAAAACCGGTCAAGAGCGAGTCGGACTCGCGCACCGAGTGTTCCGTACCATCATAATAAATACACTTCAGAGTAGAATAATAAAATTATTATTGCAGTTTTAGGTCAGTGCCATCTCTTGACCGATAGTGAAACTAATGTTAACTTTTTTAGAAATTTGATAATTTCTAAAAAGTGTGCTATATTGAGACATCGTTTTATTTTTCCTGTAATCTTTATATAAACTGCTATCACATAGAATTATTTCAAATTTTTCTCTTTCAAACTGGGGGGGGGGGGGGGGGTTATCGAAAACTATGCGGCCTAAAAAAATAAAAAAAACATTGAAAACGTGCAAACGGCGTTCTTTCATATGATACAAATTTGTAAGACCCCTTTTCAGTCCCTGTTGTAAAAAATATGTTTATTTTTTTATTTCTTTCTTATTTGCAAAATAGTTGGCCAAATGTCATCTTAAACTATTCAAAATTTGAAGTTGATATCATTAGTAGTTTTCGAGATATCCAGCTGTGACAGACAGACAGAGTCACACCATAAGGGTTCCTTTTTTACCATTTTGGTACGGAACCCTTAAAATGATCTTATTAGATCGGTTCGATTATGGAGTCTCGCAAGCACTACCTTACGATATTATTAAATAATGTTCGATCAATGCAGAAATGAAATCGACGGCAAAATGGAAAAGAATTCTATAAAGAAGCGCGTGTGCCGCGGGCCGCGGGCCGCGGCATGTATCATCATAGAGGAAATAATCACTACTATGTATCATTGGTACAGATAATGTAGTTTAAAATAACTTTGGTATAAAAAAATACAATCGAAGAGCTCGATGATGCAGTGTGTAAGTGCATTCGCCTTGTGATTTTGAAAAAAAAAAAACTTTTGCAAGGGTCGATCATATCATGGCATCTTGAGGTTCTCCTAATGTGTGATTCTCTATCAAACTATAGTTTAGACATAACAAAGTTTTAATAACCTTAAGTAGTTTGAAAGTATTAAAAAGAATAAAATTGAAATTTCAAAATGAGTGTTGTTTATATGAAAAATATTGAAAAGCCCAAAATACTAACCCTACTAGCTAAAGCTATCCTGTGATAAAGTGAGTTACAAGCAAATGGAAGTGTAGAAAGAAATATTGACGGTATATAAATAGAGTTTAGCATTATTTAGTGCAGAAGCGGTCGGACACAAACAAGACGTCAGCCAAGTGGGTCGCGCAGCGTGGCGCTGTCGACGGGATCTGCGCACGCGACCGTCGGCGCAGGGTTGAAGATATCTATAAACATTTTTTTTAAAGTATTTTTTACATTATTAGCAGAGAAGCTTTCCTTTGTTCGCAAAATATTATATTCGGAAATATTACATTCTCGAAATATTATACACTTTGTACAATCACAATCAAAGTGGTTTCTGCTTCTACAAATGCCAGATTCTGTAAATGCCAGATTTTAGTAGATATGGAGAAATCCTTTTAGGTCTCTAACGGTAATATAACATTTGAGTAATCAACCTTTTTCTTATTTTTGAAAAAAGAATGACATCAGTGGATTTAAAGATTTTCATCTCGGTCAATGTGGTATGTGAAACATCTTCATGGTGATCTTTAGGGTTCCGTACCAAAATGGTAAAAAAGGAACCCTTATGATGTGACTCAGTCTGTCTGTCTGTCTGTCACAGCTGGATATCTCGAGAACTACTAATGGTATCAACTTGAAATTTGGAATGGTTTAAGATAACATTTGCCCAACTATTTTGCAAATAAGAAATAAATAAAAAAGTCAATATATTTTTTTCAACAGGGACTGAAAAGGGGTCTTAAAATTTTGAAGTGGAGCTACTAGGGCATGTGGAGTATCATATGAAAGAACTCCGTTTGCACGTTTTTAATCATTTTTTCTTTTTTCTTTAGGCCGCATTGTTTTCGACTTATGATGAAAAATGTAAAAAAAATACCGTTCCCCTCCCCCTTATCTCCGAAGTTTGCAAAGAGAAAAATCTGAAATAATTCTATGTGATAGCAGTTTATATAAAGATTACAGAAAAAATAAAACGATGTCTCAATATAGCACACTTTTTTAGGAATCATCAAATTTCTAAAAAAAGTTCCACTATCGGTCGAGAGATGGCGTTGACCTAAAACTGCAATACAAATTTTATTATTCTACTCTGCAGTGTGGTTTAATGGTGCAAATATGATGGTACGGAACCCTCGGTGCGCGAGTCCGACTCGCTCTTGACCGGTGTTAACACGCCGTGGACGTGGTATAAGATAAGTGCCATCTGACGGGCGTGTTAACACGTAACGTAACGTCAACAACAAATGTGTCAGCACCTTAAAGCACATCTACATGCATTGAATGCCTTCGCAAAAAACGCTTCTATAGTCATGTCCTGATGAGGCCCATTTCAAAACGATCGAAGAATATACGGACAGACAGTGCATTCCTATCCTTAGCTAGTAAAGTACCATTAGGAATTAACTAATAGCTCAGTGTGGATGGATTATGCTAATTAATATCGGGAAAGCTTAACTTGTTTAAGGAAATAAGTGGATATTTTACTGTATTTTAGTGCTATAAGCGGTATTTTTCTACTCTTGATTATTGCAATATAGTTGCACCTCCCGTTTTTAATACGTAGGTAGGTTGTCATGTTTACAATAGAACATTGACAGAACTGGCAAAAGGTAAAATAAAGAACGTTACTGTGCGTTCTTAGAACTAAACATTCAAGTTCAGATTTTAGTATCTTTATCTTCTCTTATATAAAATTGAAGCGGTGACTGACATATCAACGCCCAGCCCAAGCCACTGGACCTAGAGATTTGAAATTTTGTACATATATACTTTATACAGTGTAGGCATCCACTAAGAAGGGATTTTTGAAAATTCCACCCCTAGAGCAGTGAAGTGGAGGTTCAAAGTTTGTATGAAAAAAAAATTAAATTGACATTTCGACTTGAAACTTCGTGGGAGTTCTTCTTAAAACAAATAAGCAAAGTGTTTCGTGGTTTTCCGAAAATTAATCCTTTAGGGGGCAAATGGGGCAAGAAAAAGCCGAAAATGACTGACAAATCAACGCACAGCCCAAACAACTGGACCTAGAAACTTGAAATTTTGTACACAGATATCTTATAAAGTGTGGGCATCCACTAAGGAAGGATTTTCGAAAATTTCATCCCTAACGGGGTGAAATAAGAAATTAAATTTTGTATGAAATTCCCTTAGTTTTGAAGTTAGGATTTCATTTTTTGTTTAGGCTGACAATTAAAAATTAATAAATACGTGTCTCAGCGTTTTACAAAATTCTACCCCCGAAGGGGTGAAAAAGGGGATGAAGTTGTGTATATTTAAGTTAAAATCGCCAAATTTATAATTTAGGCTTCTGGATGGAAATCTAACGCAACGTATATTGTTGATAATTATTTTTGAATTTTTATACTCAACTAGCTTTTGCCCGCGACTTCGACCGCGTGGATATTAGAGAAAATCATTAGGGAACCTTCAAGCAGGATCCGAGCAGCCGTATTTACGCGATTAGGCACGTCCCCACCAAGCGAACAGCCTCGTGCGAGGCCCGCCACAGGCGGCAAACGTCTTTCCTCGCGAGGCAGCGCGCTTGGTGGGGACCCGCCTAATCGCGAATCGGCTGCTCGGGTCCTGGTTGAAGGTTCCCTAATGATTTTGTATAATATCCAAGCGGACAAAGTCGCGGGCAAAAGCTAGTTGAGTATAAAAATTCAAATTTAAGTCACAATTACTTTATTATTGTAACGCTTGTATACTACCAACGAGACTGCAAATAAATACTCGATTTGATAAAAAAAATATTAAAAGAACATTGTCCTATTCATGTTTAAAGATTGCTTTTAGTATCAAAAGGATCCCAATTTAATAACTTTTTATTCACCAGTTTTTCACCGATCAACATTCCTATAAAAGGTTACTTTAATCGATTAGCGGACATTAAATCATTCACAATTGATCTTTCAATCGTTTCTCCTTTGAACTGCCAGTGCCTCATTAAGTTGTGAATCATTCGAGGAATCTTCATTCAATTTCTTTACAGTGTTCAACCCTAGAGCGATTTTCTAGTCGGTTTAAAACGCCTCTGCTGTTTTAGTAAGGGAGGTACGAGGTAACCGTCTTTGATTTCCAAGTAATACAAATTGTAATCTAAATAAAACGAAGCACACAGGACCGTGTCATGTCTTTATTCAAGTCGTGCATAGTAAATCTGATGCATTACATTTTTGAACCTGTTCGGAGAAAAATGTGATTTCTGCTTGCGTGCTAGCCGATTTGAAGTGTGAAACTATTAGAGCTGGTGAGATGTCTCCATTTAATGGCCTGCTATTTAATATAAAACTACTTAAAAAACATTGAATCAACCACAGAACATAGAAGTAGGTAGTTTTTTCTTTATTCTGTGAAATCAACTATCTTATACCTTTAAACGAGCAATTCTTGTATATTTATTAATATGTATGTCTATAAATTTATTTCTGTGATCTCGGAAACGGCTCTAACGATTTCGCTGAAATTTGGTACCTATATGGGGGTTTTCGGGGGTAAACAATCGATCTAGATTAGTCTTATGTTTGGGAAAATGCGTGTTTTCGAGTTTTCATGCGTTTTTCTTTCGACGCAGAATATGGTCGCTAATTTTGTCCTGCCGGCCACTGTCCGTCTGGTCCAGCCGGTTAAGACGCGGACGGCAAGATACGAGTATTGCGGGTTCGAATCCCGCTCGGTGACTTACTTTTGTTTTTTTTTTATATGTTCAAGTTTATATTTTTTTTAAGTTTTATTTTGTTAAGACAAGTTTAAAAAAATGTAGTTAATGTTTGAGATAACAATGTAGATTGTCACCTAAACACCACCATATTACAATAAATAGTAATATAACAGACCAAAGCTTGGTAGCCCAGGTACTGGATACTAATAAACAAAACAAGTAGCTGTCTTAAGAATATTATGTGACATGCATTAACCTAAGTGATATGCCCTGGAATCTTAAGTTCATTTTATTTTGCTTCAAGTAAGACTTGAAGCGGAACAGTTTTGTTATCTGAACCGTTAGACACACAAGATATATTATTATTACGACACGACAATACACGCATAAAAGTGTTGGGCAATAACTTCATTTACAATATTACACACTTATGACTGCGTTTATTACACGAGTATATATTTTACTACTTTATGATACCTTAATAATAGTGTATCCGAACGGTATACCTACATTCAGGGGTGGTCGAGTAGTCAGACAAGTTAGGCAAGCTTATCATTTTGGTATTATGTACATCGTAGAAAATAAGTGTTTCATCCCTTTCTTCAGTGGGAAAATTTTGATGAAAGTAATATTATCTTTACTATTAAAAAATTTGTTCCGTGGCTTTATGAAAAAGTAAGTAAAGTCTATCTCTAAGTACCGATGGATATTGGTAAAATTTATATTATAATATGCTATCCTCAATGTTATAATCACTGTATTTATTTATCCACACCCTGTGTGTGTCATGTGCCTATATATTTTTTTTAAATATATTATATGGGCTTACTTTTAGCCTCGTTCGAAAGGAATACTGAGCTTGCCCTGAAGAAGCGTATTCACACCAGGTGCCTCTTTTGCATCCGTAAAGGGCGCAATTATTCAACAATATTCAAGTATGTTTAAATTGTAAACAAACTGAGACGTTTCACATTTTTCGTAATCAATAGGCCAGTAGCACTACCATGAGTTTACAAAAACCATTCTCGATATCGACCGCGTTAGCAATTTGTATGGGAAATTGAAGCAGAGCCTCTAGCGGATACGCGAAGAACTAAAATCTATAGTAAATGTGCTTACCATCCTCGAGTTTACTATCCTCGCTAATGTGAACTCGATACGGGGTAAATGTCCCATATTTCGGCATATTAAGACTTAGGATATTCATTCTAAATGTATGGGGAAGATGGCGAAATTAATAGTTAAGTTTTAATGTGGCTATGTTATACCTTTAGGAGAGTACATTATAAAAATAACTCTCCCCCTCTCCCCTCTACCACGTCACCCCTCCCCCCTAGAAATGTGACCCGTTTTACAGATATTCTAAATTTTCAGGAAAACCATACAAGCTAGGACAAAATGGTCAATAATTCAATTATTTACTGATAAATTACCTACAAATAAGTATAATTATTCATTTTGATACAAGTTATAGTTTCCAAGCTATGGTGTGTCAAAGTTTATGGTAGTGACTGTACACGACAAAAATAATAAAAATTCGGCTATTGCTTAACCAAAGGTTTCCTTCACCAGGATTGATCTTTGTGTTCCTAAGATGGGTTTACGAAGTGGAGCCACCTGGATTTTTCATGTAGGTGGGGGGGAGGGGAGAGTTCAGCCTTCATGAAGTCTGATGTTAATAACTGCCTAAGTATAGTACTAAGCCAAGTTTGGTATCATTTTCGGAAAAATCAATAACGTAGAATTAATTTTTGATTTAGGTTAGGTCTATGTTTACGTGATCGAGTATTGTGCCCCGATTTATGAAATTGTGACATTTGCCTCTAGTTTCGCTGATATAAAAGGTACGCGGATGGGCTATATATCAAATTGTACGTCTGCCAGAGGGAAAGTGGAATTTGAATTCCTAAAATAGGTCAGTAACTTTTTGAGATTTTCCAAAATTTTCGAAAATTGCAAATTCTTTTCGCCGACTTGGATCGAGAATTCCCCAATATAGTTTTATTATTACCCACAAAACAATCCACGCGGCTATACAGGGTATCCCAAAACTTTGCCACACGGAGGGAAAGTACGTTAATATTGAAGATGGCAAATTTTACTGAAAGAAGACTTCATTTTATTGTTAAAAATAATTGGAACTGCATTCAAAGATTTTTGGAAAATCACCTGCCTTAACCAGGAATCGAACCCAATAAAAACTTTTTTTTAAAATTTATTTTAACGATACATATCAAAAGGGTTACTCATAAGGATTATTTTTTCTTAAGTGAGACAGCATGTCAAACAAAAGGAAGACCATGAAATTTAACATTTAAATTATCATTATTACAAATTTGTATCAATTTGTATAGAAACGTAAGCGATTTTAAAAAATCTTTGAATGCAGTTCGGTTTCTTTTTAAAAACAAAATGGCAAGATAGCACTGTTAGATTAATCGTGCTATTGAGTTGTATTGTTAGAAGTATAAGGCATGAGACAATTTTGTTAAAATTAATTATTCCAATACACCTGTCGTGTACTAAGTGGATTTTTATTGAATAGTACACCCTCGAAATCAGGCCTTGGCTGCAACCCTTACTCGAGGGTTGTTCAAAGTTTCTTTCAATAAATTTTCCTATCTTACATATTTAAGGTACTTTCCCTCTATGTGGCAAAGTTTTGGAACACCCTGTATATCTAATTTTTATAGTGTAGTCGCAATGACCACTTTTTGTTCAAATTAGTCAATCAAAACTGGAGTAGAATCGAAAAATGATTACATATTTTGTTTCATGATATTAATCCTTATCCAACTATATAATTTAATGATCAAGGTTGATTATTTACATGCCAATTCTTATTTAAATTATTCTAATCGGACCTTTCGTTTGGAAGTTACTACGGGCATACGGGATCAGTTGTACTATTTAACTATTTAAAATTTTATTCAAATTGACTTTCTGTGAGCTTAAGAAGTAGGTACAATACGAGCGCTAATCTTATGGTGGTGACAAGGAATACACGCCATAAAGCTGTCTGTGCCGACGACTGAGAGTTTTGAACGTCGCATTGCCCTCAGTCACGGTAATGGATAGATACCGTAACCGTGTCTCAGTTCAGTTACCAAAATGTTGGTACTTGATTTTTAGACAGTTTATGTGGTATAGATTTTGTACTAATGTAGATGTAATAATTAATGATTAAACGAACTTACCTGTAAGTGAAGTTCTATCATAATTATACGAAGGATTCTTCCGAAGATATTAGTACTATTAACACATGTAGTATCGCTTGCATGTGTTAAAAGTACTAATATTGAGGAAGAATCATGAATAATATAATTAATAATTTGCGATAGAAAAAAACCTAAACGAAATAACGTACTAACCCGAAATATTGGTCGTTTACCTTAGTTGGTGTACTTTGCAATTATAATCCGACTAAGTAAAAAAACACTAGTTAGTGCGTGTATACCGAATGTAAGTGAATTTAGAATTTATGTTGGTTACTATCTTTTTACTTTCCTCTATGGTTACTATTTATGTCAAATCGAAGATGTCAAATGTAATTTTCACGTTTTAATAATTATTTATTTCGTGTTTTCTTTGCGTATTTTGTTGTGCAATAGCTAGCTTGTTAAGATTGATAAGAATAAAATTAGAAGCAGTCGATTAGAGGAGTTTATATAGTTTAAAGGTAAAATAAAAGGTTGGTACTTGATACAAATCCTTGGACGATTCGTCCAAGTACAAATCATTAGAAAACTCAGATAAACCTAAATCCAACCAGGAAAATACATTTATGAATTTTTTATAAAACTTACGCTGTTTTAGTTTAAGCTTCTCTTAATAATTGTTTCTTAATATTTATGATTAGCTATCCATGACCTTGATTTGTTTTTACTATTGGCTATAGATGCATTTATTTCAATTTTTTAAAGACGACCTGCCCCCATGCTCCAATTGCCAACCTTACTTTTAAAGCTTAAAATATGAGCAATAGACGATTAAATAACGTGTCGCAAGCTTATGTAAATCTCAGACTTTGATATTGTGTGACAAGCTTACGGCACGTAATAACGTAGCGTTCAAACGCATAGAATGTTGGTCATTTGAGTAGGGGGGGACAGAGCGTGATTACGATAATAGCCTAGGTCTTATTTCAACACGGTAGAGCTTAATGAGAACCCCGCAACTTATACAACTTATGGTTTACTTATTTCATTACAGATAATGTGTGTATCATCCAACAATCGACAAAATATCCAATTTTCCTTCCAAATTAATAAAAACATACAAATTGGACGAAATACAACCTGGCAGAGCGACATGCGGCAGATAACTACGTTTTTTTGTGCCTTATTCAAATATGATATTAAATAAACAAATAAGGCCCAAAATGATACAAATCTATGAGTTAAAGTGAGATCTTTTTTTTAGAATATATTATAACATGAATCTTTACTTTGTTATAATAAATATTCAAATTTATTGATAAGATGTTTTTATTTAATATGGTTTCTTAACCTCAATTTAACATAAAACAGTTATAGGCCTTAATTTAATAAGTGTAATCGATTTATTACGGCCAAAGTCAAGTTTTCGGAAAATTACATTTAGTTAGAACTGTTTTCTTATATTCCTACTGTTAAATAATAAATTAAATAATATTTAAAGACTTAAAAGTAAATAGGCCTTATTTGTATCAAGTACTTATTACCTTGATACGGACGGAATTAACATATTTGCAACTAAGTAGATTATTATTTAGATTTAACACAATATTTTCTAATTTTGTTATATGCTTGATAGGAAAGTACTTAATTAAACTGTTTTATATTAGTTTCAAAGTGGAGGAATGCATTACGTTACGGCGTATTTGAATGGTGACCTTAGTAAGCCCACTGAATGGAGGGCCCACCTAGAAGGGCCACTATTCAGCGTTGGGCACAACCTGACCCACCCCCTGACTAGAGGATTTCTAACACGGGTTTTCATATTTATCGGTTTATAATTTGCCCTTGATTTCGTCGCATTATGCAGCTGTGGCGCACATATTTTATGCTAAATAAACCCTGAAAGACATTATTTAGACTATTTTAGACACAAAAAATACTAAATTAAATTAAAATAGAAGTATTCACGCCAATGACTATGTTGTACCGCGGTTTGATTACATTCTCTTTTGTTGTACCTATTTTTTACATTCCTCTATGCCATAGAGGATAGTAAAAGGTATACTCATTGATCTCACGCGTCAAAACGCAAGTGAGTAACTTTACTACTATCGTTACGGTATTTCTCGATACCATCTGTCAATTAGTAACTCATGGTACCGAATTGCTATGAAAAAGGCCAAAACGTTACTCGATGCTCGCTAGCGAGTATAGTAAACTATTGTAGTTTACTATACCAACTCATGGTAGAGCTACAGGTCACTGGTCATGATCAAGTGTGTACGAGTGAAATGGTTTAATTGAACGAGTGAGTGCGAAGAGGGAGCGAAACGTTTCTGTTTCAGCTTGGGCAAAAATGCATTCGTATGCTATGCTGTCCAGTTGTTCGTCTGTTCTCCTCTACAGGTGTATAGAGGAGAGTTTTACACTTACTTGTGAGCATTACTTATATAGAATTTAGGTCAATTTACTTTTTCGATTTCTTCATTTCATCAAAAATATAAATCATTTTTCGAAATTGTTCAGCCATTTGTAAAAATGTTCAAAAATGTCTCAAACGTGAGGTCTACAGTCTTACAGAAACTAAACCAAATGTCAAAAGTTGTAAGTGTAATGCAAGTCGAATGGAATCATCATCGCCACGATTAAAATTTTTTACCAGATACGGCCTGCAACTGAATATAGCCTAAATGTAAACGTGGCATAAACATTTTGTTACAGCAACAAACAGCATATTGCGGTTAAGACGGTACAAGTACCGTTATAATAAGTATATAAGATTTCCCGTTCAAGTATAGGCAGTAAAGTAAATAATAAGTCATAAATTAATTAGTTTACTCTACTAAGTAAACTACAAAGTACGTAATTATTTTCGATATAATATACCTAACTGAGTTTTCTCAGGTTCTGTAAAATAAAAATGTAGGCATTATAACCTAATTAATCGTTACCACAAATAATACTGGTCCTTATGTGAATGCATAAAATTTTAAGTCATAAAGATTTATGCTAAGGTTTTTTGCCAGAATGGTCAATTCGCATAACATTAGTACCGAAAATGTCTACTTACAAAGTGATTATTTCTAAAAAAATGTTTAAAAAAACAAAAAAACGACTTCAAAAAATCTACCTCTAAAAAGCAAGAAATAATATTCGTAATAATAAAAACACGTCTATTGAAGTCGGGTGGGGCTGGAGTACAAATTCCTTTTTTTTTTATTCTAAAAGCCACACCCGACTTCAATAGACGTGTTTTTATTATTACGAATATTATTCTTGCTTTTTAGAGGTAGGTTTTTGAAGTCGGTTTTTTGTTTTTTAATCAATTTTTTTTATTTTTTTATTTTTAGTGTAGCTACCTTTTGTATTAGGTAGTATAGGTATATTATTTAGGTAGAAAACTCGGGTCAGCCAAACGTGAGTTAATCGCGGAGAAACATACATACATGCGGGTCAAACTGAGAACCTCCTTTTTTAAGTCGGTTAAAGAACTACAAATAAGATATCCCTTTTCCAACAAAAAAATAATTATCTTATTCAGTTCATAAACAAAGTACTCTATTATAGGGGAGAAGAAAAAACATCATACGGCGGTGTAGGGTTCGTTATAAAACAACACCTGAAAGCGCACATTACAGAGCTTGCAAGTATATCGCCACGAGTTGCCTATTTAATTCTTAACATCAATAAAAAATACGCACTGAAACTCATCCAAACATATGCACCAACTAGCTCTCACACTGACAATGAGGTAGACTTACTCTACGAAGACATTTTGAAAGCTTTGAGCAGAGGACAACGTTGCCACTATCAAAAACTATCAAAGACGTGACAATGAAAATAGTGTGGGACTATTTGGCATCAACCAGTGAAATGCACGTGGTCAGACCCTTGTAAACTTTCTGGAGGCAAACAACTTATTTGCCATGAACACCTTTTTCAAAAAGAAGCCTAAACGCAAATGGACGTGGGTAAGCCCGGATGGCAGAACAAAAAACGAGATTGATTTCATCCTGTCTAACAATAAGCAAATCATACAAGACGTAACAGTGTTGAACAAGTTCCAGTGTGGCAGCGATCACAGACTTGTACGAGCGACTATCGTTTTAAACACAAAACTCGACAGAGTGAAACTGGTGAGAAGACCTCTGGGGAAATTACACATACCGGAAGGAGTCGACGAAACATTTCAGAACTCCCTCAGTGATAAGCTTAAGCGCAAGGCAACCGAGAATTTTGAGGACAACCTCCAAACGAAGTATGCTAAGTTTATCAGTATCGTAAAAAATGAAGCCATCCAGCATTTCCCCAAAGTACCCAGGGTTAAAGACCACGTTTCAGACCAGGTGCAACAACTGATGCAAAAGAGAAAAAAGGTAGCCAACGAGGACTTCAACAGTGAAATGCACAGAGAGCTGAACAAAGAAATCCATAAGACGCTCAAACGAGATAACCGGAAAAGAAACACTAAACGCATACAAGAACTTATAGAGAATAACAAAGGCCTCAAAGTGTTTCAACGTGCAAATGGAGTAAAGCATCCAAACTCCTTAAAAGACGCAAATGGTAACATAACCAATAACTTCAAGGATATCCAAAAAATCACCGAGGATTTCTACAGTAGTCTATATGCATCCACAATACCCAAGCCGACTTGCTTTGATCCACAGGACAAACGTGCTCGACTAGTACGGCACTGCACAGAGGACATCCCAGAATTTAATACGTACAAGATTAGGCAAGCACTGAAACAACTTAAAAAGTCCAAAGCACCAGGAGAAGATGGCATCACAGTAGAACTTTTAAAAGCTAGTGGAAGTGCGATTACGAAGGAGTTACGACTACTATTTAACGATGTTCTGTTCACTGGAGAGGTACCGGAAGACTGGACTAATAGCATCGTTGTGCTTTTCCATAAAAAAGGTTACAAGACTCAGCTGAAAAATTACCGGCCGATATCATTACTTAGCCAGGTATATAAAGTATTCTCGAGAGTCCTCACAACACGACTGACGCGGAAATTGGATGAACACCAACCTAAGGAACAGGCTGGGTTTCGAAAAGGGTTTGGATCCATAGACCATATCTTTACATTACGCCAAATAATACAAAAGTCGGAAGAGTATAACAAACCACTTTTTCTCGCGTATGTGGATTATGAGAAAGCATTCGACTCAATCGAACACTGGGCTGTAATACAATCCTTGAGAAGATGCCACATCGATGACCGTTACATACAGATCCTTAAAAGCCTATACAAGTCAGCGACTATGAGAGTTCAGTTAAAAGAACACACAAATCCGATACCCCTAGCACGAGGAGTCCGACAAGGCGACGTGATATCTCCAAAATTATACGAACGCTATGGAAGATATTTTCAAGATGCTGAACTGGAAGGACCTGGGAATAAACGTAGACGGAGCTCCCCTAAATCATCTTAGATACGCCGATGATATCGTCCTAATAGCTGAATCGAGGCAAGATCTGCAACGCATGTTAACGGAATTACACCACGCGTCAATCAACACGGGATTAAAAATGAACATGGATAAAACCAAGATCATGGCTACAGTCGATCTAACGCTGCAACCCATAACTCTAGGCAATAAGCAGCTGGAACAAGTCGAGGACTATATCTACCTCGGACAACGCATCAAGCTAGGTCGCGACAACATGGTAGCCGAAATAGATCGACGGATTCAGCTGGGTTGGGCAGCCTTTGGAAAGCTGAAGAAAGATGTTTTTAAGTCCAAGCTACCACAGTCACTTAAGACCAAAGTTTACGACCAGTGTGTTCTCCCGGTTATGACATATGCTTGCGAAACCTGGCCTCTAACTGCAAATTTGGTAACCAAACTTAAAGTAGCCCAACGGCATATGGAGCGCGCTATGCTCGGTATATCGCTTCGAGACAGGATCCGTAACGAAGTGATTCGGAAACGGACCAAAGTGGTAGACATTGGGTACCGCGTCGCAAAGCTGAAATGGGCTTGGGCTGGCCATATGTGGCGCCGAAGTGATGACAGGTGGAGCAAGAACGTTTTTATCTGGATACCTCGCACTAAAAGAAACATAGGCACCAGACCACCAGCCAGATGGTCTGACGACATATCAACAGTTGCAGGACCACTATGGTTTAGACAAACAGAAAACAGGGCTGGTTGGAGGACAATTGGAGAGGCGTATGCTCAACGGTGGGCGGATATGCGCTGAAGAAGAAGAAGAAGAAGAAGAAACAAAGTAGTTATACGACTGATCATCGAGGTAGTTCACACAAAATCATACTATTTTCGTGCTTTTTTCAAGATTACTTGAAAGGTACTGAACCGATTTCAAAATTTTAAATAATAGGACTAACTTGAATTTTTACCTAATGTAATAACGTTTGAATCATTTCAATCGGTTCAGCCGTCTTCGAGTAATCGGTGTACATACAAAAAAACGGGTCGAATTGAGTACCTCCCTCCTTTTGAAGTCGGTAAAAAACAATTGCTGTTTTTCCAATAACTGCACACTGACAGAAAGAAACGAGCATCGCAGGGAACAGAAAAAACTAACGGCTCAATTGAAATATCAAACCTCCTTACTATTCATTTGTCGCCAACTGCAACTCGAGCATTACAAATGTGACTGCTTTGCAGTTAATGCCGCTGATCGTATCTATCATTAGATCTGCTATCGGTGTTTAATCGATACTTAATCGCTACTGTCCATTTATAATCGTAACGTGTTACGGTAGGCGTGGTACGCGTCAGTTTAGCAACGGAAGAAATTAATCGATACTCACAGTTAAGACTAGATATTGTGCAGTTCGGATTGCGCTTTAGGCATTGAAATTTATAGAAAATTTATCTGTTTGAATGGAAGGAAATAGCTTTAGGGTGGCCTGGGAATAAGGACGGAGTGTATTCATGAATGGGAAGCTGTGAAAGTTTATACTGTAGAATGTAAAGAAAGTTAACACAACGAACTTTAGTTTCATACTTTGACGGCTTTGGAAGGCTAACGTTATAAACTGACTTTTAATACCTATTATTATAATTTCTCTGCCTACGTATATGCCTAAATATAATCCAAATAATCAAATAAAAACTCAATTTTAAGTACCACCATAATTTATCACAGCTTATAAATTAAGAAAATACGATACAAATTGCTTTATAATCGAATTATAATGTAATTCATTGTGTAATTTGAATAATATCGCCATTCAACTCAAAAGTTCAACAATGGTCAATGTATGCGTGGATCATTGTAACTGTTGTTGAGTAATATTACTTAGCAAAGTATATAACTTACTTTAAAAATAAACATTTAGCAAAGTGATGGGTCATAAAATTTCATGGTGTGCAAATAAAGGTTAATATCCTCTTACTTTTTTAATGGCAACGAAAGCAAGAATAACTTTTAAGTAACTAACGTTCCAGTCTAAACTCTCAGTTTAGCTGTCCTACAGCTTCTTTGTATGAGGGTACTCAATTGTAGAGTTAGATAGAAAATTTTCATTAAATAATTAATTGAACCCTACATTAACCATAAAATGAAAATCTACAAAGTTCGTGTGACAATAAAGGTAAAATTACGATCGATTCCTTTAACCTATCTTTAGTTAGGACAGTAGTCCTCATCTCAGTAGAGATCAGTTACTATATTAGATGACTGTTGTTACTTACCGTCCTTTTACAGAAATATCTAGGCAATAAATTTTTAGCAGATCTATCTCTCACTAGGGAAAGATTACTGGAATGAAGTATAAATTTATTGTTTACTAGCGGCCGCCCGCGACTTCGTCTGCGTAGAAAGTTTTTTTGCTATCCTTCGGGAACAGTGTTTTTTTTCGGGATGAAAGTTACCCTATGTCCTTTTCTGTACCCCTGACAACGTGTATGCAAAATTTCATGATGATCGGTTGAGTAGTTAAGACGTGAAGGCGTAACAAACAAACATACAAAACGAAACGGACTTTCGCATTTATAATATTAGTAAGGATTCGGTAAAAAATTGGTTCATTAAAAGGGTTGGATTTATTATGGAGAAATAGAGAATTCAATGATGCACAGAATAATAATAAATAAATAATAAATAATTACTTGGACAATTTCACACAGTGCCATCTAGCCCCAAACTAAGCAAAGCTTGTAATATGAGTGCTAGACAACTGATATACTACTTATATACTTTTTAAATATATACTTATTATACATAGTAACAGCCAGACCCGTCACAGAAATTAAAATTCATCATTTCAATTTCTGCCCGGTCGGGAATCGTGCCCGGGACCTCTTGCGTGGTAGACTGGCATGTTGACCACCGCACCACTCAGGTCGTCAAGAAGAAGAAAAAATTGTCCTTACTATGTAATTTAATTCCTCTTATTATTTATAATTCACTACAACTAAGTTTTCTATGGCTACCTTTTTTGGGGACAGTAAAAAAACTCATTAGATAAATAAAAAATAGATAGGTACTTCAATTATTCACTAAGTACACAATTCAAAACAAGCATATCTAAATCGTAAATTAGATTCTAAGCAATCATTTTAAAACTTTTAAAAGTACTTGATGAAATACGACCATTATTTTTAAATAAAACTCTTGTTAGAATATGTACTTAGTAAGTCTAATTAACAGTGCATTTAACTATTCATACTTAATTACATTTAAGTAATGCAGCTTAAACCGAAAACCTTACGTTGTATTAAATTAAGGGTGAAAATTGAAGAGCAATGTTAACTGCGATCCATAATCAATTTCTACCGCTTGTTGCTTGCGCGCACGCAAGTTTGTTTTGACAGGTGGGTAGGAGAAAAAACAATATAGACAGGGTTGCCATAATCCCTTTCGATTTGACAAAATTATACTAATAGAATAAAACTATACGATAGTATTCGGTTTTTCTAAAAATGAATTTAGTTGGTTGCAAAAACACCACCAATAAAGATTAGACTTAAATGCTTTTATCTCTGGTATTATAGGAAATCTCTGACTGCTGATTTTTTTCCAAGATTTCCGTGGTTATACATAGATTGACCCGGTTTTTCTTTATTTATCTAGTGAATAATGTAACCGTTACTACTCAGTTGCTTAGTACGTTTAAGGTAACCCTAAACCCATAGGAGCTCCTCTCATTAATCAAAATTAAGCGAAGTTTATACGCCTCTTAAGGCAGCCATTGCATTACATCGGTAACCGTTATACTTTGGTAATGTATCTCGAAACAACTTGCGTTTAGTTCCGGCAGGTATAGTTTTAAAATTTTATATGAGATTTGTGTACTGGTGTGACTGTACTGATCGGCCGTTTGAAACTGTAGTTTTAAATAGCGTTACTTTAAATATGTTTAATATTCTTACTTTAGTTTGATTTAATATTCATGCTTATATTTGTGTAGGGCATAAACGCTAGTTTTTTTTACATTCTCTTTGTAGGGCTTAGAGTAAGACGCGCTTAAGACGCGCTTCGAGACGAAGCCGGAAGCCGCGATGCTCTAAGTTGTAGGGCATGCTGGCATCTGGGACCATCACATGCAAATGAACATCAAATAAACATTGTGTAAGTATTTAATTATATTTTTTTGCCGAGTGCCTAACTTTATTTCAAATACTAAGTAATTCTTTCTACTCTACATTCTACTCAATTAGAAAAATCCTAGAATATTTAATAAAAGGATCATGCCGCATTCTGGGCCTATATCTGTGGCAGACTCATGTCATGTCAAAAAGGGGTAGATAACAAAATGTCATATTATAGGAAAATGTAACCCCAAACGGCTCCTTGAGATTGAGATTTCTCTTTTTTCCCGCATTATATTTTAATGATATTCTTCCCACGCAATCACTATAAAATTAGTATAGTATTTTGGTAATTTCATCAAAGCGCATCATGGCCTAGCTTGTATAGTAAAATCGGCATAATCCTTTCTAAGAGTGAACTATAATTAGAATAACAAATGTAATTTCGTGTTTTTTTTAAATTCTAATTTTTCATAGATTTAAAAAATACAAATTTTCTTACTATGGTTAAACGAAAGAGAAACCATTTAGACTTTCGCTAAAGTAAGACCTGAGGCACGTTTCACAAGTGTGTTAGTTAAAACCCTTTATTTTAACCAGTAACGGCAAGTCCACACTTAAGGATCTGTAGCACGAAGTAGCTGTTTATCAATCAACCTAATATAATATTTTAACAGCATTGAGTAAATTTTGTGCCCTATGTGAAACCAATCTAGAAAACATAAAAACATGTAAGTGTGTAATAATTGCGATTTGTAGCATTCACAATGCAATTTTTCATAATACTTACTAAATAAAATAAATGATTGATATTTACTCGGTAGTAATAGATAAGTAATTCGGTAGCTCAAATGGAAGAGCATTGGACCGGACTTCCAAAAGTCGCGGGTTCAACTCCTGTCTGAGAAAATGATTTGGTGACGAGTCGATTTTTTTTCTAGTATAGTATTTAGTAAGTATAACATAAGTAGATTTGTTGTTTTATTTAAGTTTGTTTCATTATCGTTATAAATAACAAGATCGTGAATGAACGAAAGTGTAAAGGGCGACTGAACACAGTATGAACGCCGCTTAAACTAAAGTACCGTACAGACTCACGTTTCTCACCTCAACGCGTTATCTCCAGATCTGTAACAGATAACAACACATTAAACAATAGCCTATTAGACGCGAACCGAATAATTCCAGCAATCAGATAGAAATTTCACTAATTTCCATGGTTAACTCGAAACAGGAGGCCTCCATTTCACATGGTATTTAGTGCGCGCAATCATTATAATCTTACGACATAATGATATTTAAGGGCCCGAATTAACGACCATAGTAATGCTAATTGCTTGTACACGTCATAATAATTATGATAATGCATAATGGAAACTTGACTCTTATATTTAAATTGTAAAAAGTTTCACTAAAATACATAATGAACATGGCTTAACATACCATAACATTAGTTAAAGTGCTCCCTCGGCGGGAGCATTCATGTGTAATGTATATAACGTTACAGATTTGAGAATTACAATAGTGAAGGAGGAGAACCGAGCATTACAATGCGCACCTTGTAATGATACAAAACGGGCATACATCAGTGAAGGAGGAGAAACACGCGAATGCTCGTCAGTCAGGGAGGTATTATTGTAATGTAATGCTCAAAGACGAATCTATAATGTTACAGTACACGTGAATGCTCCCGGTGAGGATGCACCTTACACTCATACATGGCAAAAAATCGTCCAAAATTTATTACTCTCATACCTGAATCAATCCTCTACTGTTAATATTTATTGGCTGTGGATTTAGTGACAATAATTAAGTAAATCATAAATTGGTGACACAAACCGGAAAACTAGACACATTTCGTTTCAAAAATACACTTGACGATGACGCGGATGGTTTCGTAATAAAAATATTGAATCTTACAATTCAACAGAGCTTTTGAACATAATAACCTAACCACTTCTGTGGTGTAGTGGTTCACCTACCCGTGTAAGACGCAGGGATCCCGGGTTCGATTCCCAGGGGGGCTACAATTTGTACTCGGTTTGGTTGGTGGTAGGGCTTATTTCAAGTCCACCTGGCTAGCTACCACCATCTTACCTAAGTCTGACGCCTTAACAACAATTTGAAAATTGCTGTGTTCTGACAGTTAGAGTTAAGATAGTCAGTTCCTCAGTGATGAGGATTCCGGGTGTAGTGCTTTATCATCACTTCACATCAGGTGAGGTGAAGACCAAGCAAACCCGTTGTGCATAAAAAAAATATTCTTTCTATTACTGCTAGTATTCCATGTCCACAAGACGGAACCACGCCACACGTAATCGAGTCGTATTTTCCCGATTGTTTTTATCGATTATCGCACACGGGTGCTTCACATTCGGAACAAAAACATGACATTAACATCGATTGTCGATTATTTATAACATGTAATCGACTGGCTACGTGTAATAACTCACACCTTAGTGGCAAGTTAATTGTAACCCCCTGTCCATTGTTATAGTTACATGACTATGTTTGGCATGCAATTTTGTCTCGTTACTACCGATGACAAATTGCTTGTAATGACAATATGCATAAACAGCTGTATTACGCAAAAGCTTTAATTGCATCTTAATCGAAAATGAAAATAGTTTTAATAAACTTATAAACAATGTTTTTCTAAAAAAAGTTTTAATCCATTGAAGTAAACTTAGAATACACTTTTAAATATGTTGTGTTCTATTTATATAAGTAATACATAAACAGGGTTATTTGTAAAACACCAACAACCTCGCAGGAGTAGATTATTTACATCATAAACAACAACATTTGTTCTACGACTTTTCCGAAAATAGCAAAAAAATCGACTTTTCATACAAAACTCGATCAGCTGTTTTTTATGGAACATTATTTTATTTTATTTTATTTTTATTTTATTATGTTCGGAATACCAACAGCAATTATACATTGAATGGAAACAATTTCTTAAATCTACTTAGCTATTAACAGGTATTCGCATATGGATTATAAGATGTACATAGACCACATTAAGCTATTTGCAGAATAGTTTTAGGAGCAACATAAGTTACAATTAAGTATTATCATTATCAAATGTGTAACTGAACTAGTCACTTTCAGAGTGGGGGCCGAAAAACTCGGAGATAAAAAGTTTAGTTATATTTTTGGGATTAGTTCGAAACAGTTCTAACTCGCTATTGCTTTTTGATAGGTCATTGAAAAGATTACTCGCACGGATGAAAAAAGAGTTACGACGATAATTTGAGTTACATCTAGGTATGGCTAAAGGTTGATTACGTCTTACTGGTAGTTTGCGTGGCACCCAGATGTTAACTTGCTTTAATAAAGCTGGGCAATCAATAGCACCACTAGCAATTTTTAACAGGCAAACAATGTCAGAAACCTGCCGTCTCTTTTCCAGAGGCAGGAAGTGATACCTAACACATCTCGTTTCGTAACCATGGTCCCTAACCTTACATTTAAATTGTAAATATCTTAGAATTGTTTTTTGAATAGATTCAATTCGTGAAATATAGACGTTGTATTGCGGATTCCAGACCACTGAAGCATATTCAAGGATGCTGCGCACGTAAGCACAAAAGAGTACTTTTATCGGCTTAATAGATTTAAAATCACGGGTAGATCTTATAATAAACCCAAGAGATTTAGAAGCTTTTTTGACAATGTAATCAATGTGGTTTTCATATAACAGTTTTTTTTATTGTTATGTTTTTTTTATACATGTATGGAAAGTCGATTTTTTTTATCAGTTTTCGGAAAAGTCGTAGAACAAATGTTGTTGTTTATGATGTTAGTAATCTACTCCGGCGAGGTTGTTGGTGTTTTACAAATAACCCTGTATATTTTTTATAGAATATATAATAACTTTATCGAAAGAAAATTGTGATAAACCATCACTAAAGAAAAAAATTAAATTTTCACATAGGTAATCAACTTTGCCATTGTATTCATACTAGATAATACATTCGCAAAAAAACCCGCAAGTGAATTCGCCTTGAGACTATTAATCATTAAACTTATACAAATAACTTGCTCATCTACAACCAAATTGAGATTGGGTATCGCATTGTAAATGCGAAATGTATCAAATGTCGGGTCACGACGTCCGGAGAAAGGTGGATCTTTAAGAAGGATCAACGAAGTTGAAAACTTTTTTGTTCGTCGCAATTTCCTATTTGTCTGAGCGGTCATTATCGAGATGAGTATCGATGATTAATTGCAATTATTGCTTTATTTGCTGGCGGTTATAAAACGATGATTGTTTTAGAGCTCTCTAGCGCCAAATATAGAAAACTCCGTTAGTAAACGCTTCAATTAATGTAGGCCTTAATAGTATTGACTTCTAATTAAAACAAAACTGACTAGAGGAAAAAATCCAACAACTAGGTACTATGGGCAACAGCGACGCTTTACCAGTTAGCAACAAAATTCGTGTGCGCGCGTATCGCGTATAAACATATGTTGTGACGATGTTTATACGCGATACGATGTGCAACGATGCGGTGTGCAAGCGATTTTAACCTTAGGAGTGGTAAAGCGATGCTGTTGTCCATGGTACCTATAACGCCTCGGCCACGATCTCACCGCGCGCGCGTCCTGCGTCTTGTGGATCCCCAACCACTGCGCGCTATCCCGGTGTGTGCCTCTCACGTTCAGTGTCAAAATGTAGGTACACTTCCCAAAATGTGCAAATAGGATTTTAAAGTAACAGGATCACATAAATATGGAAAAGGGTAACTTCTATTATTTAAAAAACACTTTTTTATATTTTTTTATTTTTAAATTAAAAAAATATATATACCTTTTGAAACCTGTGTACATTTTGGGAAGTGTACATTTTGGCAGTTCACCTCAGCGTCTGAACGCTGATGTAACAACACCTCCCAAATTGTACGCTCTTAGAACAGATAGGAATAACTGATTTTAAAGTACCAGGATCACATAAATATGGAGAAGGATACACCTCGTCGTTGCAGGTTGCCTATCCGCAAGACGCAGGACGCGCGCGAAATGAGGTCGTGTCCGAGCAGTAAGAGCAAATTAAGCCTACCCAATGATTCATTTTCACGAATTTCAGTGACACAAAATCTTTATTATAATAAGCAAAATTTTTTTAATAACTAAATCTATTTAGGGAGACAGAACATTAAAAAGGAACCCTCATTAAAAAAAAGAATTAACCACAGAAAATACGGAACAGTAAATTTTCATTGCGGAACTAAAGTTACATTTTTGTTGCCGTATTCATTGAATGACGTATCCGCAATGATTAAAACTGATTGGTTAGTGAAAGTACACTCCCTATTACCACAGATATGTAACCTTCGTGATGAAACTTAAGTGGAAATGTAAGTGATATAACTGTATTATACCTACTCTTAATTTTGTTTTTTTTTTGTCGACTGCAAATAAAAAGGTTGTATTACAATAAAGGGCTGCTCTATCCATATTCGATAATATTAACGTCATATATTTTGTTGTCGCCAAAGTTACTTATTTTTAGGGTTCCGTACCTCAAAAGAAAAAAACTGAACCTTTATAGGATCACTTTGTTGTCCGTCTGCCCGCGTCTGTCATGACCCTTTATCTCGGGAACGCGTAGTACTCAGTTGAAAAAATCGATTAATTTGAAAACGACCAAAGTCATCATTTTTATGAAATACCTTTTTTATGGAAAATATTTCTTCAATATTAAACGCGTCGATTTGTGTGAAAAAAAAAACAATTTATGACCATTCCACGCAGAGAAATCAGCCTTGGAATATTTTGTTTACTTTGAAAATGACCAAAGACCAAAGGCGGATGGTCGTTTTCAAATTAAACGGAACGTTTCGCAGTAGTTATGTGAAATGAGTTGTTAAATTGAGTTTATTGAAGATATCTTTTCTGAAAAGTTACCTGTAAGGTTAGTTTTTTGGATAATATTAAGAATAATAGATTTTAATGAAGAAATACCACGTAAGAAACAGAAAGTATGTGTTAATGCTGATAAATATAAAGGGAATGTAATAATGAAAAAAAAATAAAAAAAAATGATTTCTGCATAAGTAAAAGATTCCGCATTACTAACATGCCAACTCAGAAAGCTTACAATGAAAACAAAATACCAATAAATGATAAAAACTTATGTAAATAAAAAAACAACATAAATTGCAGAAGAACAAAATGAATTTTGGGGTAACATTATTGAATGGGTTACTAAAGCAAAAGAGAAAGAAGAAATAGATACATATTTTTTTACTAAAACGTGGATAAAACAAGAAAATAAATATAAAAATAAAATTCTTTACTTAATACTTTAGTTCGAAAACAGCTAAAATAGATTAATTTAGCTATTTTCAAACTAAATCCATACATTTAATTTGAAAACAACCAAATTCAATATTTTTATTGAGTTTTATGTGAATATGGTAAGACTTAAATAATTGTTGATTACATTAAAACATACCTAATAAAATAAACAATCATTTAAAAAAATAAAAATAAACCTCTTCATATATTTTTTTTTACACTGTCAGTTTTTTTCGCTTCCTGTAAATTTTAAAATGTGTTGCTTTGGTCGTTTTCAAATTTATCGATTCAATAGGTACTCAAGTCTACAGTCTCTCGTAGCTGAGAATAAAATCAAACTTCTAAGTTTACGTAAAAAAGATACGGCCGTTTATGTCGCAAAAAAGCATATTTCGACACCCTCAAGAGAATTAAATTTATAGTGTACTTTCCGTTGATCTAAAATTATGAAATTTGGAAGTAATATCGTCTTATACTACAAGTACAGGAAAAAATCTGTAAACTGTACATTTTGTAATTAAATCATAAAAAAATATAGTCTTTATTTAAAGTTCGTAAATATGTACCTACAAATATGTACGGAACCCTCAGTGGGCGAGGCAGACTCGTATTTGTCCGGTTTTTTACCGTGCTTTTGCATTAATCAATCTTAGTAAATTAACAATATTGTAAGCGTTGTCTCGTACCAGAGTCTTACAGATAGTGAGAACACAACTATGACAAAAATGTATAAATAATTGTCAAAATGTCAATACAGTGGAAACACTCTGTAACCGGAATCACCGCTTAATGGTCCGAGATTGCCTGTACGTACGTATGTCTGTGTGTGCGTGCACGGAAAACCATGATTTATTTTTTTATTGTTTTATTTTATTGATCTTTGGGGGGTTTACAGCTCTTAATTCAGTTTAGTATAATATGATAAAAACTAAAAGCCTATTACAAACCTCCACAGGTATGTTACAAGTTTAGAGCAAAATGATTAAGCCAAGCTAATGCTAACCAGAATATAAAAAAGGAATAATTAATAAAAACAGAAATTTACAATAACGAAAATACATAAAATATGTGCTCATTAGCGAGATTTGAGAACAAAATTTACTTATACCTATTTAATCAACAGTACTTTTACAATCAACTGCCAACATTATAAATTGGTTCCGAACCTACGCTCCGGGTGCAACCAAACGCTCATAACGGCGGCGTTCCAAACATTAGAGCGTAATTTTAATTTTTAAAATGATCATAGTAGATCCTCAAAAAACGGATTTTATTTGATTCAAAATAAAGGAAAGTTTCAATTATTCGTATTCCAAATGGTACTGTTTTATACTATTAATGTCATTTAAGGTTCTTGGTCGTTTCGAACATTAGAGTGAGTTAAAAAACCGGCCAAGTGCGAGTCGGACTCGCGCACGAAGTGTTCCGTACCAAAAAGCGGCCAAACAACTCTACTGTTAACTTTATAATACGTTATATACTGTGTCATCTATTAGATAGGATTCCAGGTGCAATGAACTTTGAACTTTATTACACTCAACTCATCAATGAAAATACTGAACAAAGTCAAAGTCAAAGTCAAATAGGCTTTATTCAAATAAACTTAATAATTAAGTACTTTTGAATCGTCTATATTTTCCTACCACCCGTTCCAGACTTTTTTAGCTGACAAGAAGAACGGGCGCAAGAAACTTATCAGCTGTAACGGCCATAAGTAACGATATTTACAAACTTGAATATATCGTTACCAAATAATTACAACAGGGTGACAGGATTATTGGCAACAACATAGACTTATTATATTACTTCAACAAAGTACTTATAGTAGCAAGTTATGTGTTGAACTGTAGAGTAAAATAAAAATATACCCTTGACGGTAATTTTATTCCATCCACGTTAATAAAGTGAAATGCGATTACGCCAGAAGTAAAACGAAGGCTTAAAAATGGCCTTTTAATAGTATTTTTCTCTTTTTTTACACACTTACGTAGATTATAAGCTTATTTAAAACAATTTACAGCCGTTGCGGAGCTATTAGCCACCTAATGTAGATTTGATTGATGATAATAAAATCTGCATTACGAGCTTAGATTAAGCCTTAAAGATCTAAGCCGGGGAAATAAAACAAGATTAAAATCGGCCAAGTGCGTGTCGGGCCACGCGCCGTAGGGTTCCGTGGTTATCTTATACCATACCATATTTAATACCACCTATCATTTCTCATCTGCAAAAATAAGTTTGTTTTTCACAGTGTTGGTGTGAATGACAAAGTTATATTTGCGGTTTTGGAAAATGTGCTATATCTCAAAAACTAATAACTATATCTCGTTCAAACCAATTTTCTTTAAAAGTGTTTATTAAGACCTACAGCATATTTTTTTTTTAGATTTTTCACTTTCTTATTTCATAAGTTAAAGGGCGGTCACACATTTTACCACTTTGGCGGTGTATATCTTTCAAACGGTTGACTTTGAGAAAAAATTTACTTAGAAACCTCAATATCATTTTTAAAGACATATCTACAGATACCACACGTATTAGTTTGAAGAAAAAAAAATTCAGTTTCAGTTCCATGTATGGGGATACCCTTAATTTTATTTTTTTATTTTTGTGTTAAATTCGTTAAGCGGTTAACAGAATACATCTACCTACCAAGTTTCAACTATGTAATCTTAATACTTTCGGAATAAAGTGGCTGTGACATACGGACAGACAGACAGACAGACATGACGAATCTATAAGGGTTCCGTTTTTTGCCATTTAGGCTACGGAACCCTAAAAAGTAAAGCAGGTATTACAATAAAAAGCTTTTTGACGTAAGAGCAGAGGGCTTAGTACGAGTTGGTTTTTTGCACTCACTTCACTTTGCGAATAGTTAACTATCGCTTTCTCTCTTTCACTAATTCACTCACTCGCATAATTTCCTCTCTTTTACTCGATACTATTCGCAAAGTGAGGTGAGAAACACAACTCGTACTAGGCCCTCAAATGTTTCAATGTCTTTACGTGTGTGATAGCGTATTTTTATCATGACTTTAAAAACTTATTAACAGTTAAGAAACAAAACTTCCTTGATGTAAAGAACAACATTAATACCTTAGTATGTATTTAGTTTAGTAACATAAATAAACAGAAACGTTATAATTAAATCAACACTTTTTGTATAATAATAAAATTATGAATGATACTTACACCGCATTATGAATGACTTAATATTATTAAAATCTAATTGTAACACTTATCTAATGTGTACATCTAGATCAAGATAGAAAATAATTGGTGTATAAATTACCATGTGAAATAAAAACTACATACAGCAATTAAGTAAAACAAATGGGTACATATTCGGGTTAATCCATTTATTTGTAAAGCAATTAAAAATAACGCTAGACAAACAAAATTAAATGAGATCGCGTGAAAGATAATAAAAATTTAATTTCTTTAGCTATACAAATAAAAAGTAACTATATTTGTGTAAAGTCTAAGTCAAAGTCAAAGTCAAATAAGCTTTATTCAAATAAACTTAATAATTAAGTACTTTACTTAGTAAGTAACAGAACATAACAGCTTTGTTACACTTAATTTTAGTAATAACAAAATTGCTAGATTTTTTCTTTTTTAAGACTTTACAATTCTCACTTTTAACATCATAAAGTTTATTCTTTAATCATAGGTATTCAATCTTTACTGTATTAGTATTACTAACATTTTTCTAAATGTTATATTTTTTTATTGAAACTGATTTAAAAATCGTAACAAATTGATTGTATTGTGACAACTGACCCAAACTTAGTAATTGGTTAAATGCTCTAAGGACCCAAATGAAAAGCGCCCTTGAGTTTTTTTTTGTTTGTCACAGTATTCAAACCTTACCGAGGATCAGTAACGATTTTTATTTCCACCACATGATTAACTGTGAAAAAATTTTTACGATATCTCTTAAATCTGAGAAGTTATAAGAGCTCTAAAATACTGTTTTTTGGGGTCCTTATGACGTCATCGCGACGTACGCGAACCTTATGTCGTACGTGATAAAGCACATATTGCATTGAGCTTGGCATTGCCTTCAAACCCTTTTAACTCAACCATTTCTAAACGGGTTTCAAAAATTATTTAACTAGGTTTCATAGCTCTGGATCAATATGTGTTTATATTTTATCAATAAAACTATAGGGTTCAAACATGTTACTAATCCTCATTCCGTACCCTTAGCACGAACAGCTATCGAGAAAAATAACGCCCATAAAAACATTCTATAATTTCATATGGTAAATTTGTACAGCGCCATCTACCGCAGAAAAGCGAAATGAGATTTGCCATAGAGAATTAACTCTATCAAGTACTTTTACGCGGGTTTTTTTTCTCAATAGCTGTTTGTGCTAAGGTTACTGCTAGAAAAGGTAGAAAAATACACATGTATTTTCACATTAATTTACAAGTGGAAAACATAGACATAAAATGATAGCTTCACGTTATAATGCGCTATTTTAATAGCTTATTCTGTAACCTATACGGACCGTTGTCCATCAAAGAAGTATAAATCGATATTTATCGTCATTTCCGCGTTCTATCACGTCTCATACGTGGAAAAACGGTCCCGATTGTGTTCCGTTTAAAAACCAGACATGTTTGAATTGCGATTGAGACATGTAAACATCTGAATGAAAGGGAAAGTAAGACCATTAACATAAAAGGTTCGCGTATTGATGTACACCTGTTCTGGTGATGGACAAGTTCTTTATTACATCCCATTTGCTTAACATATTGTTATTTTATATGATATGTTATGGTGTTCTCACGCTTTGTCAAGTTGTAACAACGCTGTTACTGTTGATAGGATCTTGATAACCATCATGATATTTATAAGTATGCATATTATCGATAAATGGATAGTCTTATCTCGATGTGATAGGAAACTAAGCTTTTTCCGCAATACAGTTTTTACACGACTGCCCAAAAAGGAGTGTATATGTGTTCAGGGTTCATGTATGTTTGTGGGTATGTGGGTTTCTTTATTCCACCATAACTTCTAAATGCCTTAATTGATTTGGATATATGGGGTATCGTTAGAATCCTTAAATCATCCCAAGTGAAACTGGCTATATTTTTTTTGAAAAAAAAATATATTTTGACTGTGCGACGCCACTTTCGAATGTGAAAAAAAAAAATTTTCTTTTATTAGACCAATATGGGCATCCAAGTGTCATTGCAGTCGGGGGACCTCTTTGATCAAAAATTGCTCCATAAAGCGGTCCCCCGACTGCAATGACACTTGTAATTTAACTTTTTATTTCGTTTTAGGCGGGGCAGTCGAATTTTTAATATTTTTTAAATTATTAATTTTTTTACTACAACTAGTGCAGTAATCATAGCCAAAAGCTGTTTAATTAAACTAGTGGCTATGTAGAGTTGTAAACCTCAAGTTTGTGACATTTTTGAACATTTTTCGAAATGGCTGAGATATGATTTTCCCCTTATCTCCACCACTATAAAAAATTTCGAAAAACTAATTCGACAATAATTCTAAATTTTAATTGAAGACCTGCTCACAAAATTTCATGAGAATCGGTTGAAAAATGCTGCCATCAGCCGGACAGCCATACGAAAGCATTTTTGCCCAATCTAAAACGAAAACGCTCCGCTCACGCTTCTCACTCGCTTAGTCAATACCTTTTTGTGAAACAAATATACTATTGTTATAAAAAAAAGCTGTCAGCAGTATCGTTGTAAGAATCGAACTTGTGGCGAACGCACCGGACCGCACTCCGTGGCTAGACCCCTGACAAGGTGGCGCTACGATCTTTTGAAGGTCACGGGAAGCCGCTGGATATTTTGCCCTGTAGTGGGCGTTATGAGGTATATAGTCATGATGATAGTAAATTCGCCTATCAATAGTTACGAGTATACAATCAGTATTTGAAAGTTTGGATCGAAATTTCTCTTAGTGGAAAAATGTTATTAGACACCTTTTTTGCGATCAGTTGCATATGAATTACCTTGACATAGCATCGTTTACTGAACTACTTGGATAATATTCAAGTTAAGTCAAATATATTTGATTTATGTAAGCATCCAACGATGTAATATGCAAATACTATAATAACATCATTAATGTTTAGTAAGGAAATCATTTTTGCATAATTGTTCAGGAAAATGGTGTTATTAATTTTCCGTCATAAATTGGTATCGGTTCAATTCGTGTTTCTGAAGTGCACGCGATAGGATTGAGTTTTTGTAAGCAAAAAATATTTAAAGAGCGCGTGTATAAAAGTGATAAAGTTTACTAAAAATTCAACAAGAAATATTTACGAGAAAATGGTAATCTTCGAGTCTTTATATCTATGGCCCTAACGCTTTTTTAGTTCAGCTGCATAGTGTAATATTTCAACCGCGAAATGCGACGTAATAATAATAAAATCGTTAAAGAAACAAAAATACAATAAAAAAAAGTCAAAAGTTGTCATTAAATGCCATTTGCATCAGCCATAATTTAGTGTGATTTATAAGTGCAATGCGTGAAGATCCATAGTCGTTTCACTTATTTCAATAAAACCGCATCTTTACCGTGGTCAAATTTAAAAAGTAACAACTGTTGTAAATCACATTGTGTTTTAAAAAAGTTATTAAAGAATCACGAATCACTTTATAGCACTAGTTCTGTAGTACTGAAGACATCAGAGCAGAATGTAAATGGTGTATAAATATCCCGCAGGACATTCACTTAGGGCTGATACATTTTACCAGGGATCGAATAAAATTTTGTATGAAACAGCTGTAATTTTTTTTTTACACTTTCAGGGTTGATTCAATACAAGAGTAGTTTATTCTACAAATATGGTTTTTTACAGAAATTTGTATTAACTAACTAAAAACAACGTTGTGTACTATATTTGTGTCTAGTAAGGATCTCTAAAAGATCTGAAATATTTTCTTTATTAACATAAATTAATTAAAATAATATCTATGTAATATTTTTTGTATAGGTATCTTTTTAATTATAATCAATTTGTTTAAATTGTTGGATAAGAGTATCAAAGTTTCGGAGTTTTTTTTTTTCTATTTTGACACTGCTAATGTTTTTTGAAAGGGCCAAAAATTCCATTGCAAAAGCTTAACATAATACTTACTGAAAATACTGTAAATAAAAACGATTTGTTTTAGCAAAAAAGTGTCACTGAATAAAGAATAACACACCACCCCACTTCATTTTGTCATAATAATATCGTTTGATTATATGCTTAGCGTGTTTATGGCTAATGCAGTAATTAGTATCATTCGTGTATTCAAATAAAAATGTCCATTAACGTCACAATCTATGAGCCAATTAGGATCTTAACACGCTTTTCACGTCTGATTTGATCGTTTACTCATCGGAATAAAGAAATCACGCAAAATGCATAAAGAGTTGTTGATGTTTTTTTTACCTTTCTGATAGTTGGCATAAACAATGTTGCTTAGTTTCGAATAGATATTATTTTGCGAATAGTGATGATGAAAAATGAAAATGAAAAAAAAATCAGTATCTTTTAAATACATAATGTTACAATATGGCTGAAGTCCCGTTCTAAGTATAAAACAGATGTCAGAGGGCCCTACTCATTCTGAAATTTCGAAAGATACATTTTATTTTGTTGTTTCCAAAGATCACATTAACTGGTAACTAAACTAGCAATTTAAAGATTTAATCTTAGTTATAAATAAACAAACGAATTGTGTGGAATTGTATTATATATAATAATAAATTGTAATTTGTGTGCTGTATTCTAGATAAAGTGTTGTTAATTACCTATAGTGAGGGGTTCGGTTTTTTTCATTATTTATTGATTACTTAATAAATAAGAGATTACAACAAATGAGGTTACAAACTAGCCCCGCAAAACTGCTGTGATAATAATATCTTCAGTCACCTTTTGCTTGTAATAATGATAGAACTCAATTAAATAGTATATATCTTGCAAGTTAAGTTTGTAATGTCAAGGTGTGAAAATTTATAATTTTATTAATTTTAATATAAATATGTGCTGATTGTACTGTACCCATATAGTGCCTCTTGGCGTATGCAGTTTTTACGTGAGCTACTTTAATATGTGCTGTATCTTACATAATTATATATTATTTATTGTTTTTTTCTTCAGCCCTGCGTAAACTACCCTCCTGCGGCGAGTTTGGCGCGTCAAAGCGTACGCTCTATAATTCCATCAGCCGCCGTAATGGTCAGTGTGTAACCGCCTTTATGGTCCGGTAGTCCTGCGCCACTCGTAATTCAACCGATGACGCCTGAGGGTTAACACGGTACTTTTACATACTGACGTGTAAGTATGCTACAATTTTTTTTAACGCGTCTCTGAATATTGCTTATTTTTGTAAACTAGGTAAAAATGTATTAAACGCATTGAAATTACAAAACCATTTTGATTTTATGAAGTGCACACGCAAGTTTCGACTTGTTAAATTTTCTTAAATCTTTTTATTAAGTTCATTTTAAAAGTCATGATGATAATTTGAATTTTGTTTCAAGCACTCCCTGCACTGAGGCTATAAAATGGTTGAGGGGCAAGCTTTATTTTTTACTATTTGAACTAAGTACCTACTTATGTAGACATTCAAGTTTATCAGAGGAACTTTTAAGCTTGTCTGTTGAAAGTGGAATCTACTCTATATTAATTCCATTTTATGTATAAATAACAGCCCAATTATTTTTCGATACAGCACATAATTGTTAAGTAAGCTAGGTTATCCGAAATATTCATAAATACAACAAAGTCCTAACATAATTGTATACTTCGGAAAGCAATGTAATTTAGATGCGAAACGGAGTTATCGGTTTTAACCTATTAGTACTAAAATGATGTCGTAAACCGTAGGTATTTCTGAACGATCTCGTCAAATAACGATGAGGACCAAAGTAAAATTGTGCGGGCATATTTTATAAAATCATAAACGTTTGACACATCCGGCATTAGGATAAATTAAGGCCCTGTACTCATTTGTCGCCGCAGTAGCGGCGCGACACAGCACTCAAATGAGTATTGATTAACGCTCTATTGAAATATATTTAATATATTCCTCTATTTTAAAAGAAGAATACAGTAATGTGAAGAACTTAGAAATTTATATACGAGACGGAAGATTGAGAAAACAATGTGATAAATTTAAAATGTGTAGATATAAAAACCTGTATGGTGCAAGAAATTATAATTATATACTACCTAAAATTTTGAATAGCCTACCAAGCGAAGTACTCAATATTTACTTAAATAATCCAAATTTTAAAAATCATTTAAAAAAATATCTTATAAACACAAACGAAACTACCTATATAATCTAAGTCAAATGTAATAATAGAAACAGGGTGCTTGCACCAACATTGGTCATTTAGCCTATTCCAAAATAATAATAAAAAAACAAAAATACTTACCTTAAAAATAAATCAAATTTTAAATAAATCAATAAAATCTAAATAAGGACTAATGTTCGTGCAATTACAGTCTGTGTATTTATAATGTTAGTTAAGCATGTTTACCTTTCCATTTTCATGTTATGTTCTAAATAAAGTATAGTGTGCTCAAAACTTGCGAACTCTCATGGGCACACAAACCCTAGTGGTTTTTGCTAATGAGTAACGTATAATATAATCTGTATTTATGTATGTCTTGAACAATAAATAAATAAAAAAATAAAAATAAAAAATATGCTTTCGGTACCGCGTACCTAGTATATTTTCTTTTCCTATATCGAGCATGCTGATGTCGTACCTGCTGCGCCGACAAATGAGTAAAGGTTTAAGTGTTACTTCTTCATAAGCAGACATCGCAAACTGCCGGTCATTCCAGCCTTTAAGTGATATGATTTGGGCCCTCTTTTAATCTGTATTTTGCAAGAATTTCTAATATTTTTAATGAATTCCTTGTAATTTTGAGCTAATAAACATAAACTCAATACCACCCCTTCCCCCACTGTCACAAGTCACAATATAATTTATTAAGAGGGCCCAATCATGTAATTCCAATGCGGACCTACAAAAATCTGTGTGTGTAATTGAAAAATTTGTCTGAGCCACTTTTCGCAATATAAGATTACGGACATTAACATATATTTCGGTTTCGAGTTGCTGAAGTAGGTACAAAAAGTTATCGTTTTTGCCAGTTAAAATATCTGTTAGAAAAGACAACTTTTTGTACTTTAGTATTTTTCAATTACGCACTCAGATTTAAGAAATCTTGAGAAAACGTGCAATGTGCGAGTGAGAGAGCAACCAGTCAGCGACAAAATATGTACGGGCTCTTAACAGTTGCCAGTGCCTTAAAATAATATGCCACTAGAATAACTAGCGGACCCAGTCGTAAATGTTGCTGGACTGAACAAAGCGTTATACATCATTATAAACGAAGGCTGCTGCAACTGTTAAAAAATCGAGGCTGTGATTAATTATCCGATAGAATAAAAATTAATAAAAAAGTTTCCTACTGAATGACAACCACTGTTCAACCACGCTGATTTTTCAGTAATTTATGATAGAAAATATTTCTCACACCGCCAATCTTGTCTACTTTCATGAACTATCTAGGGGTATGTATACACAATAGTAGATTGTTATATAAGGGTCCAAAGGAAGCAATTCCCATGTGAGATATTTAGACGCCCGAGCATAGCGAAGGCGGCTATATTTCGAGTATGGAGTTGATGACTTTTACCCGTGTTTAACACTCTACTTTTCATTTCGAATATAAGGAACTAACAAAGTCTTAGATTTTCCAAAATGTTTATTAACAAAAACATGTACTTCGTAACTACATAAGTAGACCTTATATTTATTAATACTAACTTACCTACCTTACCCATTTTAATTTAATTACAAAATTAGAACAATTTGTGTAAAGTTAAATTCTTGCTTGGAATATTTACAGTTTGATTTATTATGATGACGGATTTGACTTTGTTGGATGCCTGTTGGTGATATTCTTTGGTCTTTGATTAGACGGTGAAATCCGTGGCAGAGACTCTCCTGAAGTAGTTGTTTGAGACGAATTAGAGCGTAGGTTTATTGTTTCTTTTATTTAGTTTAACTTTTTGTTTTATTTTAAAATTCATTTTTAGTACATACAAAATCAACACAAAACTTTAATACGGCACACACTTGGCACACACCGCTCAAAGTCACAGAGTTGGGTTGGGTTTCGTGCTAATATTAATTAATAGATTTTCTTAATTTAAATTTGGAACACGCTGCGTCGCCGGCCGCTTCGCCCAATATTTTTAATTTTGCACTGGCTGTATATACCATTTTTCATTGTTGTTCGTGAATGCGCCTTACCTATTTTTTTTAATCATTACCGATGAAGTAACTCTATGGTTGACTATGTAACCAAATTCAGTTCGATTTTTAAATTTCTTTTACACCCTAGGGTGGAACGAAGAGTTTTGGACCCGCTGCTCAGTTTAAATCACTTTCCGAATATGAAAAATGAAAAATAATTTATATTTTAAACTATTTGCAATAACGGCGATTTTTTTATACGAAATGAATTGATTTAAATTCAATTTGACCTGTGTAACCGGTTTTATTTTCAAACCTATTGCGGGCACCAGCTTCTCACACTTCAGGTCATACAATACATAATTTTCACTCAAATGTGTTCTAGAGTTAAGTAACCTATTGTGTGATAAGTAAATAGATGATTTATTTATTATTATTATCGTGCTAAGGGTTGTCACTGGACAGAAATTAAAAGCCAAAATACAACGCATAATATCATGTGTAAAATATTGCTTTCTACACAACCGTTACACAGAATAGGCGTGGCCACAACGGGTCGTCATTTTCTTAGTGACCACAACACGTACCCCGATCGCACGATGCGGTTCAAAAATGCACCGGCAATCGTTTGACCTGCCGCTGTTTACAAACTAATTGTTTGTCAGGTGGTTAAAGTTAAGTTAAGCATGGGTGTAGCCGCGCATCACGTTCCATTTTTAAATTTTCAATACGAATGATCAAAACAACTCTGCGCGAGCCGTAATGAGGGCGAACCTTGAAAATTCCTATTAAATTATCAAATAGATATAAGTATAAACAAAACACGCAATACATTAGACAAATACCTCATAATTCCTAAAAAATAAATAAATGACTTCAAAATCTGTAAATAGCAATAAAAAAATATGTCAAAGTGTACTGACAATAATAAGTGAAAAAATAAATATAAGTTGTATTCTGATTTGTTACGGCTGAAACGTTTGTTAAAAATAGTAATCGAATTATAAACCTACACGCGTAATACACTTAGTTTGTTGTACTTTTTATTTCATTTGCGTTATTAACAAACATCACATTTTTTTAAAACCTTAATTACAAAAAGCCTAATGTTATACGAGCTATAGCTATATATACTTAGAAGAGGATTTGGGGATTCATTGCTCTATTTATTATCTGGTTCCGTAACCAAAGGGTAAAAACGGGACCCTATTACTAAGATGGTCTGATTGTCCGATTGTCTGTCACCAGGCTGTATATCATGAACCGTGATAGCTAGACAGTTGAAATTTTCACAGATGATGTATTTCTGTTGCCGCTATAACAACAAATACTAATTTGTACGGAACCCTCGGTGGTCGAGTCCGATTCACCCTTGTCCAGTTTTTTTCTATTTCAGTTGAAACAAACTGTTCTAAAAGTCAAATGTCTTCATAGTTCGAGTACAATGAATGAACTACTTAACAATGCTGTGTCATATTTTTTTACGTATCGAGCGATAACCCGCAATTCACTTTCAATCTCTAGCATTTTTTACTCCTAAACCGTTGTGTTTGAGGAGAGCTTTTTTTGATGGAAAAATCCGCACAACATCCTATTATTACCTTATTTTTATTGAAGCTAAATATTTTTTTCCTTATTTTGCATGGTATATCTTTTGTACAATAATGTTAACGTTAAGAAACGTTTAAAGATTATAAAACATTTATACAAGGCTTTCAGTTTCATCACAAAATTGATAAAAATAAAGCAACTAGGAAACTTTAATAAATCAGACTTTTATGATATTATGCCTAGAACTAGCGATTTAATTAGTAAAATGCAATAGTTAATGAAGATGCTAACGGTACGTAGCTCCGGTACATTTTTTGCCGCCTAACCGGCGCTTATTTTTTTATCCACATCAATCTAGAAACATATTACGCTATAACGATTTGTACGGACTATGTAATTAACTTGATTGCTTGCATTAAACATTAATTTCAAGTTAAATGTTGAATACAAGATCAAGTTGAACGTTTGAATTTTTAATTCGTCTGACGCCTATTTTGGTTGGAGTAAGGTTAATTATACAATGCATTTTTTGGTGGCTTCAAAATTCAGTGGTTTAGGTGCAATAATTTACTTAAATTAAAATCCAGACTAACACAAGAATAAGCTTTAATTTATAGCCACTTAAAGTATTGTCACAAGTTCTTAATTTCTTAGAAAGACACTCAATAGCATTGTGTCTATACAGTTATGCCCAAACATAGAATTGAATATTCAAATATGAATCAATCGTTAGAGCTATCGACTTGGGCCCTTAACAACGATTCGCATTCAAGTTTCCATTATTATTGACCATTGCTTCAAAGGGATCGTGAAATTACGATTCGATATTGATAAGAACCCATTTACACCTACTTATTTGGACATACGGGCATTAAGAGGGTTATCAATAGTGGATTCCGAGTTCTGTACTGCCAAATCGAAAGTACAATTAATATTGTCCTACGAATAAGTATCTTTAACGCATAGCATCATGATCAAAGCAACGTTAAAATCCATAATCATTTTTCTTTTTTTTCTGAGCTGGAGTTTTTAGTCTTAATTGGTAATTTAATAAAAATACTATAAAATATACAGCGCGTAATTATTACTAATTGATAACGAATTTCAATTCTCAAATGAAATCAAAAAATACAAGAAATGAAGAAATAACGATATGATAAAATAGAAAAGTGTATTATTTAACAATTTTAGGAATTTATCAGGGCTGACAAAAAATATTATCGATGTGAAACGCCACCAATTATCTCAGGAAAACATCAAAAACGTGTCAACCCACTATACCTTATGAATTATTCGTAATATACGACTAACCATAAAGAGGAATTATAACAAGAGGACATGTTTATTACAACAACTCGTTAGGTGAATTGGAACTAATATTTTAGATTCAGTCACATATTTCATTAGCTCCAAATTGGATCGTAATCTTTATAATTGTATTATTTTCACTAGATAACCATGTCAGGGAAAATATTCAAACAATAATATAAAATTAGCATTATCTTCAAAAGTCTTAAAAATTCCCAATAAGTTTTAATAAATGTAACAAGGCAAATAAATATATTTGTATTTCTTCAAACAAAGTATTTTTTTCATTCAACTAGCACAAAAATAAAGTACGCCACATAAAAAATTCAAATTTTTTTTTACCTATTTATCCATAAAATAATTTTTTGTTACTTTTTGCAACATGTAACAAATATTTATCTTTCTTAATATTTACAACAAGAGTTACGTAAATAGAGTATTTTAGTGTACTCTATTGCTGTCGTAAATTATAGAGTACACCTACACGAAATACCTATAGTACAATACTCTAAGTATTTTAAAGTACGGATGGCAACCCTAGCAGTACTGTACGACACCTTTTCCATTTACGTAGGTAATTGATTCAACATTTCCTTAAATACTACGGTAGTTCTGTCTAAAAAAACTGTGACCGTTTATGTGATAATTATATAGTTTTGCCATAATATTATGTCTAGACACCTTACCGGCTCCTTTGAACTATTCTTCGCTGTCATTAAGTTTTTGCTATAGTGTGGAACTTGTAGTATTATGATTATTCTGCACTTTTTGAGGTTACTTTACACCATTATCGCCTCTTTTAGAATGAATAGAAACAGTAAAATTACAACATTAAAATAAGAGACCTAACTTAATTATCGTTACTTAATAACAGGTACTACTTTCATTTTATAAAATAATCTTAGTGTTAAAATAATAAAAACTTGATAATAAACGCTTTACAAGCGCTTCACTTACCTATTTTAGGTATGTATTCCACATCGTATAAAAGGTTACCAGCCCCCCTACTCAAATGACCAAAATTCTATTCGTTTGAACGCTACGCTTACTTTTAAAGCTTAAATATGAACAATAAATTATTAAATCACATGTCGCAAACTTATGTAAATCACAGACTTCGATGTATTGTATGGAATTGTCAAGCTTACGGTACGTAATTTTATAGTTTACTGCTTATTTTAAAGTTTTAATAGTAAGCGTAGCGTTCAAACGAATATAATGTTGGCCATTTGAGTAGGGGGGCAGATCTAATAATGATATTGCCTGACTTTTTTCCTGACTTTTTAGTTAATTTCCTGTCATTTTGTGCACCTACATCTACATTCTTCATTTAGTTGACGTTAGGTAAATATTTTTTTCTCACCAAATGATTAATAAATGATGTGTTTTCATCAAGTACTTACAGTTTTTGGGATTTCAAAAATTCCTTACAACTACAGTTTTTCCCTGTTTTCCTCACAGATTCCTTAAATTCCTGACATGTCACAAAACTCCTGTTATTTGATAACCATAATCGTATAATCACTTTGGTTTTGAAAGAATTGTTTGTAACGTTTAGTCCAGTTCCACGCAGACGAAGTCGCGGGCAACAGCTAGTATGATGATTAATACACATACCTATATTATGCGGCAATGACAATAAATAGGTGTCTTTGTAATACTTTGTATACGCTTTACAAAAGCCTCAAAATCTAGTTTATTTTATTTTATTATGGAAAATTCGTCCTCTTGTCTTCTCTTCCTTCCCAATATTGCGATACCCAACAGGGTCCATAACTTGTACTTTGTTTTTAGTTGTAACATCTTTATAACATTATGGTTGCAATAAATATATTGAATATAGAAAAAAAATTATATTGAATATTGATATAAATGCTATATTAACAAGTTATTGATGGTTTTGACATACTCTTTGTTTTATCACATATCACAACAAATATTGTAAGATTGTAGTACTTATTTTGTATATACTAGGTGTGCTAATTTAGATAATTATCAATTCCGAATGTTTTTAAGTTTTTGTTACTCAAAAGTTCACAAAATAAAATACAGTATGTAGGTAAGATTATTAAAGAAGTATTTTTACGAGATAAACGAACTTATTAAAACGAAATAGTCAGAGAATTTTAATTAGGACGAAAACAATCGTGTGATAGTTAGAGTTCGTTACGATTGCAAGTTTTACGAGCTCATTCCGATGTATCTTTGTAAGAGAAACGTAGCTTCGTCAACATTGTATAGCTTGCGACTGATCAGTGGACAGTGGACCGCAAGCCTAAGATGGTGGTCGGTATTTGCATGGCAGTTATACGTAGCACTGTTTTTCAAACAAAAACGTTAGACAACGTTATATGAAGTGCAAAACAAACATTTCTTACTTTGTTTGTATGGACGCAAATAATTATAAAACTTCGAAATAAGACAGAGAAGTCAAGTTTGTACATACTTTACTTTTATGTTTTTTAAACACGCTAATACTAAGTATTATTTATTCTGTGTTTGTAGTCATTTCATTATTTTTATGGAATGATACATTAATACATCGTGAAATTTTAATCATTTGGTTCCCGCAGTGGGGTGGTTCCACTCACGATTACAAGAAACTTTTACTATGGGGCAAACTCTGTGGGTGCGAAAAAAAATCAACTGTTCCATACATTTAGGTCGGGTAGGTATTGCGGTTTCATATGGGACAGCTGTAATCGTGAGTGGAACCACCCCACTGCGGGAACCAAATGATTAAATTTCAGCGTGTATAGAAAAAGGGTTATTTATTAACTTGGAGTGTAAATTTTGGGGTGCAAGCTGAATAATTGAGATATAAGTTCAACATATCGTGTAAGGTTCAAGGGTTTTGAGCGAAATATCCCTAACACAAGTGTATCAAATCTACTTACTAGGGAGTCTCACCACTTGTTTAGAATAGAAACTTTATGTTAATAAAACATTTTTTATTTTTTATTTATTTATTATAAGTTACTATTTTAGTGTGCGAGGAACTCTAAACTACAAAAATTGTCACGGTTTTACTCGCATAAGCCCACGAAAGAATTTATAAAAATACGCGAGATAACCGTACATCACATGCTATCAACAAGCTTTCTCATAAATGTTTTCAACATAATAAATAATGAACAACAACAACTTGTTACTTATTGGTACCTGTTTCCCCTAATTAAATGATGAGGGTTATTTTAGGTTACTTACTTAAATGATATTACTTACAAAAAAACTAATCAAAATTTTCTCGCCTCCTCAATTCCTACACTTTTTGTTTTGCAGTGGCACAATAACAGAGTTCCCGCACTTATTACTGTGGCAAATTGATTAGGGAATTTGCTTTTAAAATCTTCGTATTTCTTTCGATAGTAAATGTTATAATTCCTATAAAAATATTGATTCCCTGAAAATAATATAAAACGTCAGTTATGTTACTCTTTCGTAAGACTTACCTACTTAAGAACTTTACTTTGGAACAAGCTGTAAGAAAACAATAAAATGCTGTTTTTCCTCTTAGTTATGTGTACAACCTGTTTATAAATATTGAAGATAACTTTTCTTATGTTATTTAATTCATTACTAATTCTTAAGAAATAACAGAGTAATTTTATAATATTTTACTAATTTCTACATTATCTAATAATACTTCACTTGATAAATGGTTACTGAATAAGTAATTCAATATGATACCGATCGTTGAGTAGGTAACTTATGGGACCAAACACTGACAAGTCACAGCCCGTCGCCTACACGCTATAAAACCCGAATCAACTTGCGCGGGAAGATATCAAAGTACAGGGGCCGTATTATGGCAGTTTTCTGACTGGTTATCAATCTATCTCTTTTATTTGCTATACAGCAAAAAAGAGATGTAACTATAGCAATTCATAAACCTGGCAAGTTTTAAGAGGTTGTAATACCCCCCCTGGTGTTTGTTCACGATTACTCGCAGGCGTGGTCATTGTCACTAAATATCAAATATGGCGTTATACCGTGATACCGGAGTTCTCGTACAAAATGCAGGTGCGGTGTAAGTAGCGGGCAAGCTCGCGGATGACGACAGAGTGTTTTTTAGGGTTCCGTACCCAGAGGGTAAAAACGGGACCCTATTACTAAGACTCCGCTGTCTGTCTGTCACCAGGCTGTATCTCATGAACCGTGATAGCTAGACAGTTGAAATTTTTACAGATGATGTATTTCTGTTGCCTCTATAACAACAAATACTAAAAACAGAATAAAATAAATATTTAAGGGGGGCTCCCATACAACAAACGCGATTTTTGCTGTTTTTTGCTCGATATTAATAACGATAACAGGCAGACAGTTGCAATTTTCACAAATTATGTATTTCTGTTGACACTATAACAACAAATACTAAAAACATAATAAAATAAATATTTAAGGGGAGCGCCCAAACAACAAACGTATTTTTTTCCATTTTTTGGTACGGAACCCTTCGTGCGCGACTCCGACTCGCACTTAGCCGGTTTTTTCATGATTAACGGGATAGTGCTTGACCTTTTCATCACCTGAAAGTGACGATGCGGCCGAGGGTGGAAGCGCACTACACCCGGGTTTCTCATCACTGAGGAACTGGTTTTCTTACCTCTAACTGCCGGAACACAGCAACTTTTAAATTGTTGTTATGGCGGCAGACATAGGTAAGATGGTGGTAGCTAGGCGGACTTGAAATAAGCCCTACCACTTTCTACAATATAGGTCACCCTTCAATATAGGTCTTTAACTTAAATTTCCTGAAGCCTTGGCTATTTCATTCACTATCTTCCGCACTTTAACAGAGTAGCATCCTTTAATAGGCAGATTAATTAGTTTAATTGCGGAAATCTGCTACTTTTTGCATTTTAACTGACTAGAACATTTAATGTGCATATTAACTAGTTAATTCGCATATTAACAGATTCCGTGCTTTAGCGGTAGCACCGGATGCACAGCCTCGGCGGCAACGTACGGCGAAGCGCCAGAAACGACGTTTTTGTACGTGAAACTTCCCTGCTCTCGTCTTTTACACACTTGCCGGCTTCGCATCTGGTATTGTATAGAATACCTAGGTAAAGTTTATAATAAATAATATTTCATACATTACCTGAAAGTTTCAGATATTGTATACAACACCGGATTATACACATTGCCGGTAACATACACAGTGGCAGTTTATACTACTACCTACTAATGCACGCACATTGCACAGGTGTTAATGCAGATTAGCGTAGAGTGCAATTTGTTCTCAAACAGACAGCCATGTTTAGCAAACGTGGGAATTGGACATAAGTACCTAGTGTTGCCACTAGAAGTTATTTATTGCCCGTGAATAAATTTAACCCGAGCGGATTCTAATGAGCATACTTTCCTTTAAATAATGGGCTTTAATTGCAGTTTCCTCGCAGTTTTCTTGCGAGAATGCGTGCGCTTAACTAATTTGCATCTAGGTACGTTCTTACTACTTAGGTACTAATAGTAATAACTAAAAATAAATTAATTATAACGTATCATTTAAACATATAAGCAACATGAAATTGGAAGCCGTGGGCTTTAAAATGGTATTGACAGTCTCCATATTCTAAATAATATTTTCTTGTCTTGTTGGCACTATTTTATAAATATACTATACTTAATTATAGTGCTAGAGTAGAGATCATTGGTCTGATTTAGATTTTCATATCAATTATCGCGAATTATTGGCTGTATTTGCAATAATTTTAACAGATATTCTATAAACATTAGCTTCTACTTAAGTAATAACCTCAAGTAATTTTACCATATTTTGGCTCTGAAGCGAGCCTAATCGCGTTAATTATTCTGAACGATAAAACCAAAACCTTTACGTAGTATGTTGTATTTACCTAAAAATATTTGCTTTAGCTTTAGAATTCGCATTTAAAAGGTCCAAGATCGGCATTCTATGCTCACTAGGCATAGCTTTCAACAATTTTAATAAAACTAAAGTGAAAAATTTTTCTGTAAATAAAACTGAAACGGTAACGATGTAGTTTTGGTTTTGTCGTTGAAAATTTGCGATTGGACCCCTGTTATGGTAAACAATGCTTTATAAACAACAGCTAATTGAAGTTCACCATTAATGTATGTTTATCATTATGATAATACAGCTAGGTGTCGTGTTAACAAATGTGTAATCTGCTTGGCTAATACGAATATTTGCGAACTATTGTATGTGGTTTTAGTGGAAACTAGTTTTGAAGCATTTCAAAAGTCAACGCTATAATAGAACTAAGAGCAACGTAGCTTCCGTCTGGAACGGAAGCCGAGTTGCTGTAAGCCTTTAAAGATTTTTTCACTTCTCATGCTCGTAAAGTTCGTCTTTATGTTGGGTATAGGCTGCATAAAATCGCTTTTTATGCTCTAGTGCATAAAGTAAAATCTTCGTCTAAGTCTTAGACTTTAAGACAAAGGTCGCCAGGTAAACAGCCACACACGCAATTTTACTTCGTTAAATTAACTTCATATTTCATTGTTTCTTCATTTTTTGTTGTGTTATACTTAATACTTTTTTATTTTTGAAAATGGGTATCAATTTTATTGAAAGACCTTGATAAAAATTTTTTTTTTTTTCAATTTTTGGATATGGGTATCAAATGAAAGGCCTTGATGAGCACATTCCAAAATTATATTTTTTTTATAAAAAAATGTGGTTTTTTTTCAATTTTTGAATATGGGTATCAAATGAAAGGCCTTGATGAGCACATTCCAAAATTATATTTTTTTTAATAAAAAATGAGTTTTTTTTCAATTTTTGAATATGGGTATCAAATGAAAGGCCTTGATGAGCACATTCCAAAATTATATTTTTTTTATAAAAAAGAGTTCTTTTTTTCAATTTTTGAATATGGGTATCAAATGAAAGGCCTTGATGAGCACATTCCAAAAATAGATATTTTGTCACAAAAAATTAAGAAAAACAATTTTTTTTTTCAATTTTTGAATATGGGTATCAAATGAAAGGCCTTGATGAGGACATTCCAAAAAGATATATTTTGTCACAAAAAGTTAAGAAAAAAAAATTTTTTTTTCAATTTTTGGATATGGGTATCAAATGAAAGGTCTTGATGAGCACATTCCAAAAATATAGAATTTGTCACTAAAATTTAAGAATTTTTTTTTTAGATTTTTACATTATTGTTGTTTAATTTCCTCACAATCGAAGTGAAAAGCAGAGTGTATAACTCGTACATAAAACCCATTTTACCCTCGACTTGACTATCCACCCTCGCCTGCGGCTCGGGTGGATATATACGTCTCGGGTAAAATGATGCGTTTTATGCACTTGTTGTACAATCTACTATTTAAATAAAATTATAAAACTTTCAATAAAATATAAAAATAATTATCACGAAATGGTAAGAACATAACAAAAAAAAACAACACAAATAATGAGTTGCAATAATGCATTTATACTTAATAACTTTATCGTCTATTTATACACTCGTATATTATTATGCAAATACATGTAAGTACATGCGATAAGGAAAATCATAATGCGTGAAATCACCGAATCTCAAATTGATCGAATTATAACGAAGTTAGAACTTAAAATTTGTACTAAAATACTGTAATTTGGTACTGAATTATTTAGCTGTATATTTTGATAGCTCATAAAAGTTAATGAAATGAATAAGGTTTTTTGTTACTTCGTATTTTTTTTTCGTCTAGGAATGACAAGCATTTTTTAATAATTAATTTTCAATTAAACTATAAGTAGTAAATTATTAATACCTACTTATAAAAGGACCCTTCAAAACGAAAAAAACAATTTTTCACATAAATTTTTCGAAATTAGTGATGGCCATAGTAACGGATCGATTCTAGAAAATTGATTGTAACGCTTTGTTCTTTTATTTTATTATTCTGGACTATTTACAATTGTAATAATTTATAACCTTTTTTTTACGGTTTGGTTGCCAAATTGTATAGACGGAAGGTGTTTACAGGGTCTTCAGTTCCGTGTGAGACTTGGAATATAGGTATCATTAACGTGTAAAATACTTGCACTTTATATTAAATCTATCAACGATTTCAGAAATATTAGTAAATTAACTGAATTAGTAGTCAGAAATTTCGCAGCCATTTTGTACTAAAAATAACTTTTCCGACTACTTATTATTTTAGATACCAAAAATTATATTCATTACAAAATTAAGTAAGATTATATTATTTACCTCTACACTACAGCAGTGAACCATTTTAACTATGATAGGTTGTCTCAAAAAACACTAACTCTCCTTTGTTTTTATAATAAGAGTTCATTGAGCCATCCAATTATGACACCTAAAGTTTATCGATACAAAACACGTGTTCACAACACTAGTCAGAAAGTGCTAATCACAGTTTGACCCCTAGGCGATCGAAATGGCTTCCGTGTTTTCTTGCTCTGATTATTCGAGTTGAATGTCGATCGGTTGTAGCGACCATTTATCGACCACCCACAATAATGGTACCGCATATTGGTAACACTCATAACAATCGAAATTCGAATGCAGATTACGTGCAATATCAGAGTTGACAGATACTGCAAATCTATTTTAATCTTTCTAAGGATATTGGTTATTATTATTAATTATTACTAAAGATATTTGAGGAACTCAGTGGCGCAGTGGTATAGCGCCTGACCCAGCGATTGCGGAGGTTAAGCAACTTTTGCAAGGGTCGGTCATGGGATGGGTGACCAAAGATTTATTATCTCGAGCTCCACCGTGCTTCGACACCATAACAACAGTTTAAAAATTGTTGTGTTCCGGTAGTCAGAGGTGAGATAGCTAGTTCCTCAGTGATGAGTTTTCCGGGAGTAGTGCGCTTCCACCTTCAGCCTTATCGTCACTTAACATCAGGTTAGGAAAAATGTGCATAAAAATAGTCACCTAGCAAGTTACCCGGGAAATCCCCCATTATTATGAAAAAAAAAAGTATCACGTCTCAAAACGAAGATACTTATGTGTTCACTTAATTACTGAGTATTATCGTAATTAAGTAGGTAATAGTAAGGTAATGAAAACTAACAAGCAAGGGTTAAGTTGACAAAAACAAGTATTTACAAGTAGAAAGAAACCGACTGAAATATCTTAACGTGTAAATTAAATAACCGGAGAATGCATCAAATTAACTGATGTTTATGTCGACACAAGTTAAAACCTTAATTTTAATTGGTTAAATTACATGAAAGTCTTTAATGAAAATGATGTGTTTTTAGTCATCTAAGATAATTACAATATGTATGTTTAACTTAAATTATGTATTAAAATCCTAAAGTGGATTTTTTTTATGCTTATCGCGTTGGAATAAACAAAAGAAATGAATAAAAGGTCTTGACAGACAGACGGACAACAAAGTGATCCTATAAGGGTTCCGTTTTTTTCCTTTTGAGGTAGGGAACCCTAAAAATAGATTTTAATGTAATAAATAAATATAATACCTATATTTGTAACTTTTCTTACTATAGCACTAAAACTAGGAGATGTGTCTTTTTAAGGGCCTGCGTAAATTTTGTACGGTTTGTGATATTTTTAGTGGCGTTTCAGTATTTGGCCGTATTTTCATATAAGCACAGAATAGACATAAGTACTACCATATAAGAGTGGCTTCAAGATAATCCATCTCGAAGAACCAACCAAAAATAATGAAAAATTGTATTCATCACATTTGGGAAAGTCGTTTAACTTTCACAATTTTTTTACCGAATAAACTTCACTTTCGTATTTTCCAGTAGGATGTAAAACAATAAAATTGAAGTACTAATTACCCATTAAAGAGTGAAAGGATTTAATTTCATATAATGAACTATAATTAAAACATAATAAGTGCACCGCTACCGAAATGAGTGCCAATAATGTGTCCATGAAATATTTAATCATTAATGAATAACGATTTGATTTCAAAATTTTGTGTTATCCTAAATTACTAAAAAAATAAGTAGTGTAACATACCTTTTTTCAACTTTGTGTAGTATAATCCTTAGAATCACACCTGGAAAGAAAACAAAGTGCTTTATTAGAAAAAATATATATATTCATGGGTTCGATTCCCGTCCGAGAATATGATCTGGTGCGAGTCGAATTTTTTCTAGTATATCTTATTTCTTTATTCAAGTATTCAGGCATTAACTTGTTATCTAATAGTAACTTTTTTGTAAAACCACTCTAAGTACGTGTCTTTGTAAGCCAAATGAGTAACAATACAAAACTCTTGTTTTTGATTTTCTAGATTTTTCCAACTGTCAAAGCTTAGGGCATTCAACCAAAAGCGATAATATTGGCAATTAAACTACCAATTTATTTTAACTTCAAGAATCGAGAAACGCCAGCATCAAATACGCCGTTTAGTTTTCTTGATGTTAAGGCTGATTTTGCAATTTCCTTTTGCCATAACACTTCTTTCGTACACAACTTTAGTGTTAAATCTATTAAATTAACCAGTTTCTATCAACATTACATCTCGGAAGCGATAAAATATCTGTTTTGTACACGCTTATTTCACAAATCACTGTAATATGAACAAATATAAAATTTCAATATATTTATTACTTATTTAATCTTTTCAGCAATAACTATCTTGTTGCTGTATTACAAAACTGACTTCCTTATACCGAAGCAATTCAGTAAATAGAACCGTTTACTAGAATAACTGGTACAAATTGGCTCAATTTTAGTGCGACTAGATAAAATTCAGGTTCAATTTGTTCAAGTCTTTAGTGCACTAGTTCATTGTAATCATTACATGTAATGTGCACCATTAAGTTCAAGAATACTTGTTATATAAGTTCAGTCATATTTCAGTTATATGTTTTTAAATAAATCTGCGCAAACGCTCGTACCGAGTCTCTGTATTGAGATAGTGCTGAAAAAGGCTGATATTATTTTGAAAACATCGCTAATAGTTGGGCATGGCCCCAGAATCCCAATCGCAATAAAGAAAGAAAGTACTTAATCTAAATTGAGAATAATAAAAAAATGGTTTTAGGTACTTTAGGATTGGTTTTGTCATTAAAAGTTAATCCGATCAGTCGAGGCCTTGGAGATGTAAAACGCAGGTCACACTGCAAGCGGGCTAGCTTAATTCTATATTTTTTACTAAAACTCATCCCGTGACCATATCCCCTGGAAAGGTGCCAAAATATGGTGAAGTTAAAAAACAAGAAACAAACTGTACATTTTAACAACAATACCTTAACTGATAAAATACCTTTCTAATCCTTATTCACTTATCATTGAATACAGACGCGTGGAAATCTAAAAAGTAGGTATATATGTGAAGCTCAGTAGCTCGTGGTGTTGCCTGTTATGGTGCGATTGAAATATTTAAAACCCAAAGATAAAGCCAATAGCTTTCTGACTTTTTGATGGTCATGCGTGTACATGACAATGCTTTGGTGAAACTGCGAAAAGTTTATCTGTTCTACCATTGACCTTTGGAGTAGGTGCCTATGAAATATTACGAGTATTTCACTTACGTGACTATACAGACGAGCGACGGGGGCTTAGTGGTATGGTTTCCATTTTACGGCAAGTTTATTGTTTGTACGTGCTATTGCAAGTTTTAGGGCATAAGACAAAATACTTTTTGGTCCTTAAAATGATAACAATTACAATGGTAAGTAAAAAGACTTTAAATGAAAATAAAACTCAACGCATCCAGTATGGCAAATCCCGGTGTAGACACATGAGTAAATAAACGTTTTTTTACTCATGTGGTGTAAGAAAGGAAGGTAGTGGACCCCCACAGTAAATCCTCAGTAGACGAAACTTTACAGTATCAAAAAGTATAATAAATGAAACATATTTTTAAATTATCCAAATCGTTTTTTTTTGGGATATTTGTACATAGGTTTTGGTTCATACTATATTACATCCCTGCAAAGTTTTATCGACTGAGGATTTAATGTTGGGGTCTCCATACAGAAGATCGCTTCATTTCCTACACTATTAGTGGAAAAGTAAATATCTTTAACTTTATGATATGTTATTTTACACTCTTTTTTTTCTCGTAAGCGCATTATTCGCTAGAATTCTATACAAATTTAACATGTCTACTAAATAGCAAAACCAATAACATTCCGTACACGTCCAATTTAATCCACCCATGTCTCTTAAACCATGCCGATTAAATCAGATCTCATTCAAACCGGGAAGCGGTTCCAACTTAACAAGGACCAAGCGAATATCTTATTCAATAAAAGACGCTACGCAGGAAATAATTAGATACAAATTTGTAACACCCCTAGCTAAGTTGACAGGATTGAAATAAAAAATACAATTCTAGATTTTCGAATCGTTCTTATAATGTAGATCCTGTGTCCTGTTAACAGGGTTAGCACATTATTGACGGAAATAATATCTCCATGCTTATTCAATATTTTTTTGCAATTGAACTAAGTAATTGTAAGTTGACACATTTTTTTATACAGATTTGAGAATATAATATTTTACTATTTTTGTAAAATTATTTCAATAATAAGCAACTGTTTAAATAATGTAGGACTAGGTATTAAGCCCGCCCCGGTAACGATCAATTGCGATTGTCAATTTTTACGTCATTGACGCTCATTGATGCGAAAATTGATCGTTTACGCGTGCAATTGAAGCGATTGTCAATTGCTCTAACAATGGCATTGACGAAAAAATTGACAATCGCAATTGATCGTTACCGGCGGGCTTTAGCAAAAATAAGGATTCAGGAACTAAAAGTCTGTGATTTCAGCTATGTGTATTAAACTTTTTCAGTACCTGATAAACTTCGACAATTTATGGAGAGTTATACACGGTTAATTTTTAAGTATATCTAAAAATTAAATGAGTGTGTCCCTTCCCTGTTTTAATCAAGTATGTACAGTTAAAATTTTCAATATTTAATAATTGGCCAAAATATTGAGGTTTGTTTATATCCCAAAATTTTACTGATTTCTGGATTTAGAGCTCACTCATAGAATCAGACGCGCTTAATCAAAAGATAATATCTTGTTTACACGTAAATAATGAAACTAACGAATCTACGCACGCACTATTTTTGTTAGTTTGCCGATTAATCTTTTTTTTTCGATATTTTCAAACTATTAATTTTCAACTTTTAACTTCAAGTTCATATTCAGAAACGTGGGTCTGATATCCCCATTTCATTTTTATATACTTAAAAATTAACAGTGTATTTGATCTCAGCGGCAACCCTACTGGTAGATAAAGTCAGATCTTTCGGAGCGGACAGTTACCGATCAGGCAGGCGGCTCACGCGCAGCGTCGTTACGGATATTTAAATTTTCAGTTCGCACGACCGGGTATTCTCTTTCAGACGTCGCATTAATATTAACAACGCGTATTGCCCGTAGTAACAGTATAAAAACGAGGTTTAATGTATATAAATACATTGTAAAAATACATTGTTTATAAAATATTATAAACAACTCGTGTTAATGTAGATTAATCACTCAATTTTAAAAAAACATTTACATCATTTAATTTCACGCCAGTCAGCCATAGATCTGCTGAGAACGATCTGCGACAGTACTGAGAATAGCACCGCTTGGCCATAAATTGCCTCTAGGCTATTAGAAAACGCAAAAATATATTCCGAGAGGCTCTTATACGTCATAGCAGTACCTAATATTGTAATATTGTCTACAGTCCACGGATCATTATAAACGGCAAATCGATACCGTCGTCGTCAGCATAGCAATCAACATTTTTCATCATCGCACCACCGATCTAACATCTAACGTTAGCCGTTAAGAGACCGGACCAACACCCCGCTTCGGAATTTATCTGCATTTCTTGAGAGTCTTTGATCTCTTAGAAATCTTTAGGTTTTCACAAGTTCTGGATAGCAATAACTAGAAAAGTATCTTCTAGTTCAATTAAAAAGGGACAGAATTTGTGTAAAATTTACTATCAGGTAAATTAACTGGAATACATTTTGCAGAACTTGTGAAATTGATTCTGTGTAATCAAAACTATTTAATATAAATGCTATGGCAATTATAGCTACATCAGACAGTATGTAACCATAAACTTAATATGTAACTCTAACCATAGTAATAACAATAACCAAAGATTGATATTAAATATTGTCTTTGACTCTATAATTATCTTCTTATAAGATAACACTAATTAACATTAGTGTTATCTTATGGATAGACGAGGTGTCGATGTTAGTAGTAATACATAGTTAGCTCTGTACTATTACTAACATCGACAGCTCGTCATAACTCGTTCAATAAACTCCTTCAGGTCCATCCGAGGACGTCAAGGATCTACTCTTTTTACAATCTGGACTTAACGATCAAAGATTCTTTAATTTCCTTCCGATAGAGCTTTCTATAAGTGATATGAAAAATGATTTTTATTTCTGAATACGTACTATTCTTAAAATTGAATCTCTCCGGAATTCCACAGCTATCAAGTCAACCGTAAAGAATGCTGACCATGGCACGGCGGAATATGCGTGTGGCATACATGCGTTAGCGCCACTTTGCGAATATAAAGATCGATAAATCAGAGCAGTAGAGCAAATTGCGAGAGGTGCGAACTGAGGAAGTGGTCTGAATTCGACGATCATTATAAATCTTTTATAAAAAAATTAATGATGTTTCATCTTCTATACGTACTAGCCATTCACCCAATAGTGATGAAACGTATTTGGAGAGTTGTGTCTGCGAAGGTTCCTAGAGGTTTACTTCTCGACTGCCACTCGTCTGTAGTTTCGAGCCGTCAAAATGTTCTCAAGATTTCGTTCATCCGTCCGTTCTACAATACACCAGTCCGTAAATAGGCATCGAGAGTAGAAAACGCCCGAATTCCGCCCGGTTCTATTTGAACCTTGCACAAAACTAATAGAAAAGTGCGGTCAGAGACAAGCTCCATGTACTAACAAGTATGTAAGTTAAAAAGTAAAAATTTACGTTTCTACGTTTGTCCTCTATGCTTTCCTAAACTTTACATGAGAAACGTAGCATTGATAATTAATATGCCGGGTACAGCTAGTTTTACTCGTACATTTTTAAGTATCTAAAAATCGAAATCATTGGCAATTTTTAGGACAAACATTTCTTAAAATCTAATCAGAATTCAAGGTGAAATAAACATATTTAAAAATCACTATAAGTAAAAGATTACTGAAACTAAAACACATGTAACGATTTGTTTATTTTCCTAACTTTCACGTGTCATTATTTTTTCTCAAAATACGTTTATAAATAATGAAAGTTATATGACGTTCAATAAGCCTTATCAGCATTTTAACGAAAAAATATTATTTCTACGAATAAGGTGGTTAATTTAAAAGATTGCCAATGAGTTCTAATTCAACCTGTAGTTAGTACTAATATAATTTTAACCGTTTGTTCTAGAGTAGCATTTCACTTCTCTTCAGTATATAAAGATCTATAAATCAGACTAGTGGAGCATCGCGAGAGGTGCGAACTGAGGAAATGATCTGGGGCCCTATTTTTGAATCGCTTGCCTGGCGTCGAGCGCTTAGTTTCTACTGATTTTCGTTCGACATTTGACTTTCCATATTTTTTGAATCGCTCGACCGCAATGAGTGCCCTCACCAGTCGTTTGCAGTCGAGCGATGCGGCACGGCGAGCGATATTCTTTTCTATTAAAAAGCAAAAATTTTTATTTAACATCCAATAGAATCATAGATATTACGTTCCGTTTTCGTTGCGGTAGTTACCGGTTTCTCTAAATCCTGCGAGGAACCGATTAAATCCAACATTTCGTAATAAGTTAGCAGCACCGGAAACGAACGATCCAAAAAAAACGAAAAATCGGCGTCATGCGACTTGGAAGACGAGTGTGACTTAAGTCACATGCGACGACATAATGTCACACGAGCGATTCAAAAATAGGGCCCCTGAATCCGATGATGCCACTCCGATGATTTTGATCTTTATTGGATACAAGATTGTGATCTTGAGTATGAGAACGTAGAAATGAATGTTGAACTTGGAAAGGTGTGTGTTTTTTGTATAATCGTTTGTATTCAAATTTTACACGTAAACGAATTAAGGAAAATGTTATTTTTGTATTTTACGCTTGTTATCAATAAGTGTATTTTATTTTTCAAACACAATATTTTGTGTATTCGATAAAAACATGTCGGTTAATATCAATTTGGAAACATTGTGCCTTCTTTGCATAGCTATTTTTCTTTTAATCAACTTGACTACTAACTCACACTATTTACAGTTTCGCACCTCATATTTTTTTTAACGGACCGTTAAACTTCTTTTTTGTTATTTCAAAATATGCAGTTCCTGTATAAATAAAACAATTATATTTTCATTAAAACATCATCTTATGTCAATGAACTTCGTATATTAGCATCGCAGCATTCATAAGCACAAACCGAGACGCAGTAACGAGTATCAGCAGGGTACAGTCAGTCAAAAGTAGCTTTCAACTATAGTACCATGTCACTTCAATCATTACCTTCTTGTTGTGTGGTAGCTTCGTACAGAACATGCGAAATAGTTGGTATGACATGGTACTAAAGTGCTTAGTTACTATTGTAGCTGATTGTACATAAGAACGACTGTTTCCAAGAATGGCTCCTTACTCCAGTTTTGAGTGACAGCCGAATCAAAATGCACAGTTATTGGAATATCTAATGGTACAGTTAGATTTGCTTGCTTTTGTTTGGATTATTAATGAAATTAGTGAGCATGAATAGAATTGGCTTTGAAGATAATGGGAGTGATAGTTGGACAATTTGACGTGAATGAATTGTTGGTAGGCTTAATTATATTCGTAAATTTCTACAATTATGTTAAGTTTCTTTAAAAAAGTAGGTATCTTTTTTAAATGACTGTAGATATAGGTCCTGTTTAAGCTAAGAAAATAGCTAACTAAACAATGAAATAACTTATAAAAAGCTTTTGAGTTATTCTGATTTATATCTTATGACAAAAGATAATTCGCTACCTATCTCCATTTTACCATAATTACGTCGAGAGGGTTTCAAATGTTTGGTTTCAATTTTAGTTTATGCAAACACTTTGTTTCTTAGGTTTTGCTAATTGAAGTTACCTAGCTTACCTCTACTAGAACATTTTTTAAGCCCCGACGCAAAAATAGGGGTGTTATTAGTTTTTGTGGACATTCTAATTTTTGCTTAAGGGACTGATTTTCAGTTTATATACAGCAAAGTAAAACACGTTACATTTGCACTGAACGTGAATACTTTTCAATCTTAAATATTCCAAAAAACTGTAACCATAGATTAAGGAACTGCGCTATTATTTTGCTGTTTTATTCAAGTCAGTGTAAAAAAAGCAAAAACTGCACTTTAGTTACATAGATTAGTAGGTATGATGTATCCGCATTTGATAGTGAAATCTGAATAATTACCTACTGCATTTATAAGATGTAATTATAAATAATTGAAATAAAGTAAGTACGATTATGCTCTTTAAAAAATCTTTCAATTGATTTCAAATTAATGTTCAAACCAGATAGTTACAGCAACGAAAAAAAAATAAAGGTTAACCTGATGAAATACAAAAAAAACTGTTGAATAAGAGACACGCTGTAGATAGGTGAAGCATCTGGTTGTTATTTCTTGATAGAGTTAGGTAAAAGATGCTTTCATTACAAAAATCCACCATACTGACTAAACCAAGCAAAATTAAACATCAAACACATCCCCAAATAAGGTTTTATGTCAATAATACAGAACTGTACCCACAAAAAAATAGAAACTCAGAATGTAATTTGAAACAAACATTTACTATAATTGTAGCTCTCTTTCTAATTTACGCAGACATTAAAGAATGGCCCAATTTATTTCTATCCAAACCGCAGATGTAATGACTAAAGTATACAAAAGTACACAAAAGATTGTGAGAGCTCCAGTCAAAGCCTATTCGCAAATGTAATAAGGTAATTAAACAAATAATAATTCGGTTTGCGAACTCAAACCCCTTTCACCAATTCGAGGGCATAGTTTGCAACGAGTAAGCTTCAATACATCCGGATTTTCGTATGTATATTAATCATAAACTTTCATTAAGTTTACTCGTAATTTTGTTTTGTTAAATATCTTATAAAAACAATTTTTTTGCAAATTACCGCTCTGAAAAATTTATGCAAAAGTAATGAATGGGTATCACTTGGGCTGACGATTCTCGAAAACACTGTTTCGAATTTATTGTTGGAATCGAAACACAAAGTTGTGATTTATTTTCTAATGACAGTATACTAATGACATACCTTTACTAAAAATTTCTAGATACTCATAATATTTAACATCATAATATTTGCGTCCTTAAGTTCATTTCCATAATAACAATTTTGTTAGATATTCAAAACCACAGCAAACAAAATTTTCATTAGCTACACACTAAATTACATTGTGGTCATATACTTACTAAGGTGTCATCTAACTAAATAAAATAAAACCGGTCAAGAGCGAGTCGGACTCGCGCACCGAGGGTTCCGTACCATCATAATTGTACCATAAAACCACACTGCAGAGTAGAATAATAAAATTAGTATTGCAGTTTTAGGTCAGCGCCATCTCTTGCCCGATAGTGGAACAAATGTTAACTTTTTTTAGAAATTTGGTAATTTCTAAAAAAGTGTGTTCTATTGAGACATCGTTTTATTTTTCCTGTAATTTTTATATAAACTGCTATCACATAGAATTATTTCAGATTTTTCTCTTTGCAAACTTCGGAGATAAGGGAGGGGGAGGACGGTCTTTTTTTTACATTTTTCATCATAAGTCGAAAACTATGTGGCCTAAAACAAAAAGAAAAACCGGACAAGTGCGAGTCGGGCTCGCCCACCGAGGGTTCCGTACAGACCTTACATCTATACATAAAATAAAGCTATAGAAAAGTTGTGTCGGTACAAAGGAAATATTTTGAAAAAAAAGTGGTTGGTAGTTATTAGTTTTTTATATGAAAACTGTACTACGGAGAGTTCAAGCTTTATCCCAGGTTCTACCTACAGAAATTATGTGAAAAATTGTTTAGATTATAAGTTGGACTCCAAGCTACCAAACTGTAAAAAAATACCATCAAAATCCGTTCAGCAGACTGCTATATATAGATAACCATTTGAAATCCTTTGTCGCCACGTAGAAAATAACCCTTCCAGGGATTACGACAAAGAATTGACCACGGGCGAAGTTTGAAATGGAATAGTACATTACTGCAGCGGCACTCAAGACAGGCATTGAAGAGTGAGTCCATCAATGCCTAGTTGCGGCCAAGGCTTGTGTAGTACTTTTAAACTTTTAACTTTTTAGTTTTAAAAGTTTTAAGCTTTTTATTTTAATTTTAATTTACTTTCAGTAATTGATAAAAGAAAATGGAAAGTGGAATGTGCACATAAAGGCCTTTCGTTTGATACACATATTGAAAAAAAAAACCGTTTTTTTTTTCCTTTATTTCCAGTTTTTCATTTTTTTTCCAGTTTTTTGGAAAGTGCTCATCAAGGCCTTTCATTTGATACCCATATTGCAAAAAAAAATTTTTTTTTGTTTTATTTTTTTTTCAGTTTTTTGGAATGTGCTCATCAAGGCCTTTCATTTGATACCCATATTGCAAAAAAAAATTACCTTTCGTTTTTATTTTTTTTTTCAGTTTTTTGGAATATGCTCCTTGATGAGCATATTCCAAAAAACTTTTCAAAAAACTTACATTTGATACCCATAGGTAATGAAAAAAAAAATTTTTTTCGTTTTTAATTTTTTTTAATCTTTTTGGAATGCGCTCATCAAGGCCTTTCATTTGATACCCATATTGCACCAAAACAGTTTGTTTTCGTTTTTATTTTTATTTTTTTCAATTTTTTGGAATGTGCTTATCAAGGCCTTTCACGTGATACCAGTACCCTTAGCACGAACAGCTATCGAGAAAAAAAACGCGCGTAAAATTACTCGATAGAGAATTATCTATGGAAATTTTAATTAAGCTATTCGGCGGTAGATGGCGTTGTACAAATTTCCCATACAAAATTGCACTATCGAATGATTTTACGCGCGTTATTTTTTTCGATAGCTGTTCGTGCTAAGGGTACTGTATACCGAATATTAAAAAAAAAATTTTTGGAATGTGCTCGCTCATCAAGGCGACATTTGATACCTATATTTGTGTTTCATTGAAAAGTTCGCTCCATTTCTGAATTACACGTGTGTAATGAGTTTTAATTTAATAGAAACATTGCTGGACAGACGCCGGCAATTTTGTATGAAAATCCATTATTACACGTTAGTAATGGATTCTCATACAAATATTGACGGCGCGGTTTAGGTCTGTCCGTAAACTCCTATTTAGCACGAAGAAGGTTGTCAAAATAATGTTCGAATTTCCAAGCATTTTTGAGAAAAAATAAAATAATTACAAACCCACCGCACCTGTTTATACAGGTGTGTACAATACAAGTACTGTTGATTGTCAACAGATGGCGCTGTATATCAATAGTACACTGTATAATGTTCTGTGAAATGGTTTTATCTATCGCAATGTTATTAGAGAAAATGGGTGTATTCCAACAGGACCCTTTGGTTGTGTGAAGCCGAGACTTTTATTGTAGTGGTGGCTACCTCGGCTGACCTTACCGAGTAAACTGTCTTGATTATACTTGGTGCCAAATGCTCCAAGCAACATTGGAATGCGATGCACCCGCATTTTAATGTAAACTGAATCAATCTACCACTGAACTATTCAACACTTGACACTGGCAAAAATTACTTCCAAGAAGAAAGTAGATTGCCAAAACAAAAATAAGAAGAAGAAGACCCCCGTCATACAGCGTGACATACCGCCATGTTGCGAAAATATTTAGAGCCAAATTTATTACTTATTAATTTTATTTTTAAAAGTAATTAACTATATCAATATTTGAAAGGATCTGAATAATTAATAATAATAAATATTGATATTTTAAAAAGAATTAGTGGCGCGATTAATCCAAAAGTAATTAGAAGTTAAACTATGACCGCGCATACCGTTGTTTCACCAAGATGATTAATAATTACGTATTTTAATTACCATATTTTATTATGATTTAAATACAAATATACAGTTTTCAGATTTATTCCTGTAAGTGTAGTATAAGACGCTATTACCTGCCAAATTTCATAGTTCTAGGTCAACGGGAAGTACCCTATGAATTTTGATTCCTTTGAGAGTATCGAAAATGCGTTTTTTGCGCCCTAAACGGCAGTATCTTTTTTTTAAGTTAACTTAGAAGTTTGATTTTTTTACAGCTTCAAGGGCCCGTAGACCTTAGTATATGGTTTAAATTTCAATTCGATACCTCCACGCGTTTCCGAGATAAAGGGTCTTGACAGACAGACGGACGGACAGACAGACAGACGGACAACAAAGTGATCCTATAAGGGTTCCGTTTTTTCCTCTTGAGGTACGGAACCCTAAAAATGATTGAAAACGTGCAAACGGCGTTCTTTCATTTTATACCCCACATGCCCTAGTAGCCCCATTTCAAATTTTTAAGACCCCTTTTCAGTCCCTGTTGTAAAAAAGATATTTATTTCTTTATTTATTTCTTATTTGCAAAATAGTTGGGCAAGTGTCATCTTAAACCATTACAAATTTCAAGTTGATACCATTAGCAGTTCTCGAGAAATCCAGCTGTGACAGACAGACAGACAGACAGACTGAGTCACACCATAAGGGTTTCTTTTTTACCATTTTGGTACGGAACCCTAAAAAGAGCAAAGTTTATATCAAAATGGACTTTCTCTATCACCAAACAAATACAGATTTATTCAAACGCACTATAATAGTTCGAGGGTGTAATAGCTACTTACAACCGAGGTAAGCATACTATTTTACATCATTCATGCGAGGTAAATTTAATAAAAAAATAAAAAAATAAAAAAAAATCTAAATAAAAATAAAAACATTAAAACAAAAATAAAAATAAAACGTCAAAGGGTTATTTCATTTGAAAACTCGTAGGGTTGATCGGACCATTAAACTGAACAACTTTCATTATGAGACCAACCTCGAAATCACGAAAATAAATCAGCTGTTTTTGCATTGCAGAATTTTGCATACCTAGCTTTAACTGAAATATAATGCCGCCATTTTCATTGTTTTTTTTTCAGCCAAAAGTTTCGTCAGTTTATAATAAAAGAAATGAGATTGGTTCACTAAGGAGTTTTAAATGCTTGAATTGTAAAGTAACTTTACAGTTAAAGCATTCACCATCCTTGAATTGTAAAGTGATTTGAAAATGGAACGTTCTATCTAAACAGTGCACTGTGTTGCACATGCCAACTTACACAGCCTCATACTATTTTAGTAAATCCTAGTTACCGAGCAAGTATGATGTAATAGTAGTTTGTTACACAAGGGATGTAAGTGAGCTATTACAGAACAAGATCCAATTTGGCGCCCGTGCGAGCGCAGCTCGCAAAGGGCGCTAATGGATCGAGGGTGTAATAGCTACTTACAACCGAGGTAAGCATACTATTTTACATCATTCATGCGAGGTAATAAAAATAAAAACATTAAAACAATAATAAAAATAAAACGTTAAAGGGTTATTTCATTGAAAACTCGTGGGGTTGATCAGACCATTAAACTGAACAACTTTCATTATGGGACCAACCTCGAAATCACGAAAAAAATTAAGCTGTTTTTGCATTGCAGAATTTTGCATACCTAGCTTGAACTGAAATTAAATGCCGCCATTTTCATTGTTTTTTTTTTCAGCCAAAAGTTTCGTCAGTTTATAATAAAAGAAAAGAGATTGGTTCACTAAGGAGTTTTAAATGCTTGAATTGTAAAGTAACTTTACAGTTAAAGCATTCACCATCCTTGAATTGTAAAGTGATTTGAAAATGGAACGTTCTATCTAAACAATGCACTGTGTTGCACATGCCAACTTACACAGCCTCATACTATATAAGTAAATCCTAGTTACCGAGCAAGTATGATGTAATAGTAGTTTGTTACACAAGGGATGTAAGTGAGCTATTACAGAACAAGATCCAATTTGGCGCCCGTGCGAGCGCAGCTCGCAAAGGGCGCTAATGGATCGAGTGCACCCGAGATATTTAGACGCACGAGCGAGCGAAGCGAGCGAGGGCGAATATAGTTCGAGGGTGTAATAGCTACTTACAACCGAGGTAAGCATACTATTTTACATCATTCATGCGAGGTAAATTTAATAAAAAAAAAAAAAAAAAAAAAAAAAGCATTAAAACTAAACTAAAACTTAAAGGGTTATTACATTGACAACTCGTAGGGTTGATCAGACCATTAAACTGAACAACTTCCATTATGGGACCAACCTCGAAAACACGAAAAAAAATCGGCTGTTTTTGCATTGCAGAATTTTGCATACCTAGCTTCAACTGAAATGAAATGCCGCCATTTTCATTGTTTTTTTTTTCAGCCAAAAGTTTCGTCAGTTTATAATAAAAGAAATGAGATTGGTTCACTAAGGAGTTTTAAATGCTTGAATTGTAAAGTAACTTTATAACATATTTGCTCGTAAAGGGTCTCTTATTACACCAATTTCAATATCGTATTGTATCTCATAAAGTAAAACGCACGGTTTCCTTGATAAACCGTGCGTTTTACTTTACATTACCGCACGGTTTATCAAGATACTTCGTCTAAAACGAACGGTACCTTTTTAAATCTTAGCAAAGAGTTTTTATGTCAGAAAAAGAGTTCAACATTTTATGGATAAAATTAACTTTGGGAGATAAAATATAATAAATAAACATTAAATTATTCAATTTAATTAATTTTGACAATAAATTACAACCATTTATCTGTAACAAAAACACAAAAATATTAATTTACTTTATTAGTAATACTGGCTGTTTTTATGCCTTTGCCTTAAAAAAAGCGCTGATGCGCGCGCATTGCTAATTTAATTTTTTTTTGCTGTATTGTTTTTATTTGAAAATGTCGTCAAGTACTGATGAATTTATTAATTCAACACCGCCAGAAGTCTCAGAGGCAGCGAAAAAGGCTACTCTAAGCCTCTTGCCCGAAAAATTGACCGATAAGATACTACAAGCGTATCAAAATTTAATCATATGGAAAACAAGCAAAGGTGCAAAGTCCGAGTTTTATTTATTTCCTCGCAAATATGTTATAAAACGTCGTATGACATACGTGCGCTTTGATAATTACAGCCTCTGCTTTCTTGTAGCCCTCGCCTACGGCTCGGGCTAGCAATATCGCCTCGGCTGTAATTTTCAACGTACCGCACTTATATCATAATGTACTATTACAGTTAAAGCATTCACCATCCTTGAATTGTAAAGTGATTTGAAAATGGAACGTTCTATCTAAACAATGCACTGTGTTGCACATGCCAACTTACACAGCCTCATACTATATAAGTAAATCCTAGTTACCGAGCAAGTATGATGTAAAATAACTTTTTAATTTTTTTTCGGTATTGCGTGTATAAAGTATGTCAATATAATTTCGTTTTGAAATTCATAATTCGAATTTTACGATATGAGAGTAGATAAAATTTATTTATAAACACATAGTCCTTTAATAAGTTGCTAATAAAAATTCGCAGCAAACATGTTCCGTGCTCATTTCTAAGTAAAGCGAGCAACACTTAATCTAGGCACAGTTAAGTCCGCAAACAGCCGTTAAATGCATTATTCAATGGCTTTATTTCAGGCAGTGAGACGTTGAAGTAAACAAAATCTTGGACATAAACATAGTTGAAATCCAAATTGAGAATTATTTACGTATCTTTCTTTACATATTCATAGAGAAAGAAGTAAATATTGTCGTTCAGGAAAATTCACGTAAATAAACTCAGACATGACTTCTCAATCGAGGCGATTCCTTGAAACTGTTCAATACTTAATTATTAATATTCTAAGAATTATATAATGCTGTTTGTTGTCCTTTTTACCGACTTCAAAAGGAGGGAGGTACTCAATTCGACCCGTTTTTTTTTTTTTTGTTTTTTGTATTTACACCGATTACTCGAAGACGGCTGGACCGATTGAAATGATTCAAACGTTATTACATTAAATAAACTCCCAAGTTGGTCCCATTTTTTAAAATTTTGAAATCGGGTCAGTACTTTTCAAGTAATCTTGAAAAAAGCACGAAAATAGTATGATTTTGTGTGAACTACCTTGATGATCAGTCGTATAACTTCTTTGTTTATGAACTGAATAAGATAATTATTTTTTTGTTGGAAAAGGGATATCTTAAGTGTAGTTCGTTGACCGACTTAAAAAAGGAGGTTCTTAGTTTGACCCGCATGTATGTATGTTTCTCCGCGATTAACTCACGTTTGGCTGAGCCGATTTTAATTTCTACCTAAATAATATACCTACACTACCTAATACAAAAGGTACCTACACTAAAATTAAAAAAATAAAAAATTGTTTAAAAAAACAAAAAACCGACTTCAAAAAACCTACCTCTAAAAAGCAAGAAATAATATTCGTAATAATAAAACACGTCTATTGAAGTCGGGTGGGGCTTTTAAGGGATATTAATTATCCCTTTTTTTATTAATTAGGGATTAATAAAAAAAGGGATTTGTACTCCAGCCCCACCCGACTTCAATTGACGTGTTTTATTATTACGAATATTATTTCTTGCTTTTTAGAGGTAGGTTTTTTGAAGTCGGTTTTTTGAAGTCGGTTTTTTGTTTTTTTAAACAAATTTTTTGTCCTACTATTTCAGGTTTTCACGAAAAGTTTTTCCATGACTTCAATGACATTCATGACAAATATTATAAAATTGAAATGCCCTCATTCAGAGATCAATTTTAATCTAATTCACGTTCTTGAGAAAAAGATCATTATTTTAGTAATCGTAATCTAATATTGCGAAAAATTAATGACCTGATGGTATTAAGATGTTGTATTAGTGGTATTAAGGGTCGTGTTAAATCACGATTGGTATTATTTGACAGTACGATTCCTATCGAAGACTGTATGTGCCATCCAAAGATGCTCACTTTGGGACAGGCTACAAACACGTAGATGAAAGGTGCGTGTTACCGTCTTGTGCGTGCGCAAAGGCACGCAAGATTCTAAATAATGGAAGTATCTTTTACCCACTGGGAAGTGAAGCTATGACCGTCCAAGTATACAGAACATTTTCTAATAACTTCATTGACATCATTAAGTAAACAAAACTTCAACTGGCTTTGAAAATTGCGTTGTTAACTTTGAACTTTTATAATCTGTGGATATATTTTGTACAATAAAGGTACAGTACTCCCAAATGCTTAATAGACCAGCCCAGGTGCCATGTTACCAAAGCCATAGGTAAAAAAATCGGGTTGGCAGAAGTGAAAACTTGAATATTAACGTTGTGCATTTTGATATTTTGAAATTATCGGCAAAGCATTAAAATTATTTCTTTCCTATTCCTACAGTCACACAATTCAATCAGTTTGTAATTAGAGAAAAATTCTAAAGATTTCGCGCCAGTGGCCTTTTTAATTTCTACATGCACGCATTCTACGATTTAAACTTATAGTCACAGAGTATAAATAAGTCTATGATTTCACCGTAGAGATCGCTGCTATTAGTTCCATTTTCAAAATTAGCGCGTTGCTGGTGACACAAGTGTTTACGTCTTAAAATGACTCGCCGCCATTTTCAACGCGCCCCGTTGAAAGAGAGGGGGATACTTCCGCCACCAGCTGTCTACTCTCCATCCGTTACATCCGTCTTACGCATTTTCGATCAGCCACGTGATTCTTACTGACGCGAGTTTAGCATTTTTTCCCAATTACAAAAAAGCGTACAACGCCGCTAAAGAAGTTTTTACTTCAAAAAACACAATACGGTATTTGGGGGTTTATGTAGTGAACACTGTTCTATTATGTTATCCTAATTCCTTATTCTTCTTATTTTAATATAATTTGTTACTCTGTTGTTTCAATATCACTTTTTTTGGTAATCCTCTGAGCATTATACAATACAAGACAAAAATCCTAGTTTGAATTTGCTACTTAGTTTCGAAATTTCACAATCGATTCATGATTAAACTCGCGAATTCCACAAATAACCATTCAACACTTGTCTCGGACATAAAAGCATGACCTAAGAGTGTATCAAATCCGATCCCTTAAACCCTCACTCAATTATACATAAGCGAAGTCGGTTCAAAAGCCATCGGTCAAATGTCGTAACTTAAACACCACTTGTCGATCATTATAAAGCCATAATTTACGCAGCGAAAGTGCTTTCAGAACGTCATAAGTGATTTCAAGTATTGTTAGAGAAAACTCAACTCTGTAACATCAGAATACGTGCTCACATCGTAAGTTTGCGTGACCATATGAACTGGAAAACCAATTTTGGGTATCTATTATTGCATTAGAGACTAGACCGATAGCAGACGAATCGCTTTTTGTCAATTATTCGCTAGCTTTCATCCAATTAATCGTGTGAATTACATGTTGGAGGCGGCATTGTATGTTGTACATAATATGACAATGCCTTTTCGATTTCTATTACGAACAAAAAAGTATAAGCTTTTGGAACTTCCGTGTGTATTTTTGATATGAGCTTTGATTTAAAAATCTATTGATTTATAATACTTAGTAGAAACGTATGAGAATCATAATTTGCAATAGTAAAATATTGTAAAACCTCCATAAATTATTGCTAAGGAATTTGACTACATATTAAACCTAATAGTAACCACAACTACTTATTTATTGAATATAGGTTTACTGCTAATTGGAAATATTTATAAATATCTTTGCTTAGGATTTAACGAATAATTAACAATTTTTTTCCTATAAACTTGAAATCTTTCAGGGCAATAATTACTTTCGCTCATTACTATTAATGTTGATTAATTAAACATAATAGGTAATTTAGGAATCTGCCACGATGAAACAAATAGTACAAAATTACTATACAGTGTCTCTTTAAATATGCGTTCCACTTTACTACTACGTAACTGCATTAGTGTACGTGTCATTAAATTTGTCATTGCCCGTAGCAAAGATAATGACCAGAATCGCAAATTCGATGGCAAGCCACGACGACTCCGTCACGTCCGTACCGACTTTCAACACCTCATTAATTCCTGGTGAGCTCTGACACTTCAACAATAGAGTCGAAATTCCCAATTTGAAGCCTCAGCCTTTGTCTAGACAGGTCTAAGTTCCACCCTAGATAACTATGAACGCAGAACTTAGATGTAATTAGACTGATTCGGACCAATGCAATGACAGGCAAGGTTGAGTACACAACGGGAGCTAATCTGTACTGAATTATTGCATACTTAATTTGTCAGTCAAAAAGCTACTCATTGGATAATAACACATAACTTTCTTTGAATCAATGATAATATGGTGAAATGCATTAGTGACGAGATAGTGAAAGATTACAGGAATGATGATAAAATTGAGAGCGAAATTTTTACTTTCCTAGATTTAGGTACCTATAAACAGTTAAAAATTGAAATAACAACACAGAACAGTGATTTTTTAAACAATTAATACAAAATGAACCAGCACAATACTGACCTAATGGCCAAGTCATTGATCTTTTGAACTAATCGGCGCGGCGTTTCACGCGTGACTGGAATCGTTCGAGTTTATTTGTTTCTTACTGGAAATAATTGGATAAGTAGTATGAAATATTGTACGTAAGCAAATCATTTAAAGTGACATAATGTATGGTAACTGGAAGAATATGGTATGTCTGTAGATAAGAGTTGCTTTCATAACGCTGACAATTCAAACGCTCAATTAGTAATTGATAAAATTACTATAGCTAATTAAATATTTTATTATTTTAGTGACATAAGGGTCACATCTTACAAAATAAAAATTATGCTTTTAGTGCGATGTGATAAATAAAGAATTTACTGCCAAAATTTCCAACCTTTCAAACAGGTAAAATGTAATCGAATCAGAATCTGCATGATCGAATCAGAAATGAGAAGATCCGCAGGAGAACTAAAGTAACCGACATCACTCGAAGGATTGCTCAGCTGAAGTGGCAGTGGGCGGGACACATAGAGAGAAGAACCGATGGCCGTTGGGGCGGAAAGGTTCTGGAATGGCGACCGCGCACCGGACGACGCTCCGTGGATAGGCCCCCGACAAGTTGGACCGACGATCTGGTGAAGGTCGTGGGAAGCCACTGGATGCGGGCAGCGCAGGACCGATCGTCGTGGAGATCCTTAGGGGAGGCCTATACCCAGCAGTGGGTGTCGTGCGGCTGATATGATGATGATGATGATCCTAATGTAAAAATGCCTAAAGTCTAAAAAATATAGTAAGTTTATTTTATCATTTCTTTGTGTCTTTGTTCGATTTCATATAATAGAAACGCGTAAACATAAACGTGTATAAATACTACTTTAGCTTGTTTGCTCAATTAAACGTTCACACCTGACAAACTAGACACAAAATAATCTGCATTCCCACCGAGTGCAATACTGTGTTCAGAATAATTTTAACATTGAAATTCCTTAGGAATCCACGTGGAAATGTAACGGATTGTAAAAGCGTAAACCATTAGTGGGTTCGTGATAGCCGTGCTCCAGAAGCTAAGCCATATTTGTTGGTAAGTGCCATAGATTTATAAACTAGCGATACTGGATGAGAAAAGTGCAAAGTAGAATTTGCAACTCATCCCCCCCTCTAACATGACCACCGAAACACGATATTATATTGCGTGATATAGCGTATTATCGACACTCAACTGTCAAAACCCATTGTCTTTTGACAGTTAAACCTGATAAAACGCCATATCATATCGCGTTTCGGTGGTCATGCTAGGGAGGATGAGATTATTATAAAAAATGTACGTGTATTTCGCACCCTAAAAGGTAAAACCGGATATCTGCACTTTTTGCAAAAATGCGTTTTTACACCAATCGACAGGAATTTCAAGCTGTGTCTACAGGTAGAACCCGTTTTCTCGAATTCCGCTTAGTTTTGGAGATACAGAATTTTATTTCAAAAATATATACAGGTAAAACTAACTAATTAATGTTAAGTCTTTTTTTTACTTTCGAGTAAAACCCAGTAACGTGTTTTTAGTTAGTTTTTGTTGTTAAAATTAATGAAAAATATTAATAATCACTACAACTAAAAGAGAGTAACATAGTTTTAGCATTCTAAAATTTCATGGATTGAATCAGCTAATGTCTATTAAATGTACTTTCTCTCAGGTAAAACCAATTAAATGTCTCCCCTTGTCAAACTAGTCCTAACTGCCCATATTTCGAAGCGTCATATCTTGAGAACTATTAATTATAAAAGGATGATTTAAAAACCATGTTGTAGCTTATTTAGTCTAGTTATTTCTTCTTGAAGACACCTTTGCTGTAAAATCATAGCTTTAGAATTTAAAAAAAAAATACTGAAAAAATGCCGAAATTAGTTTGAATAAAAATTTTACTTTTCTATCGAACAGCTGATTTTTTTTCGCTATTTCGTAGTTGGCTCTATAGTAAAAGTTATAAAATGTACTTCACGCAATTATTTTAGTCAAAACACACTGAAAAGTGTAAAGATTAGCAGATAACAGGTTTTCACATTGATATTTCGATATTTTATACAGGTAAAACCAACTATAAATATTTCAATAAAAATTGTTTATTCAGTTTCTGTAGTACTTACAGGTTTCAAAATTTTATAAAAAATAGCTATTGTTAAGAACGTCTTGCTAAATATTTCTAACAGCGATACGCATATTACTTTAGGAAATACAGCTGCTTATTTTTTATTTTTTTTATTCAGGTAAAACCAATTAAATGTCTCCCCTTGTCAAAGATATTTACATTTTTTTATACATTCCGAGCAAAAATTTACAGTTTTTATCATTTAGATCTTCAGACATATAGTTTGTCCTTCATAATCGTATCTACAACCAGAAAGATTATTTAATTTTAATGCCTAAATCTAACCTCAAACTTTCAAATTGCGATACTGTAAAGTTGATTTTTTGCGGATAACCGGTTTTACCTTTTAGTATACGATTTATTAAGTTTATAATCAAAAATTTAAAAAAACGTTATATAATAATAATAATAATCTCCATGGTGGAGAAGCAAGTTCTTCAGTATAGACATTCACAAAGTTATGTCGAATTCTAATAGAAGAACAATGTAAAATGTTATTCTTTATTGTATTGCTACAAGTAAGAGCCACACTCCACATAATAATTTATTTGATAAACCTAGTGGACCTACCTAATATAATTTTTCTCTCACGTAGTTGGCAGCCAAGGATTTAACTCATCTAGGTAACTTAGTATATAGATCTGTGGTGCGTACGGCGCCATTGTCACCGCTGTAAATTCTATGCAAAATATAATCGAGGTACAGGTTTAGTTAGAAATTATCAAGTTTTGCTACTGTTGTGTGTGGGAAATTATTTGAAAAAGCTCATTTTAGACCGCACAAATTAATTATTTATAGCTTTTCCTCAAGAAAGGCTTTAGGGGCGATATAAAGGAGATCGCTAATCGCTTCTCGAGTATTAAAGAGCTGAATGTTATGCTGATAAGAATCTGTGTAACAGGTTCTTATATAGAATTCATTTTTCATATTTTTTTTTCTCGTTTCCAAATAACCAGAAAACAAAATATTATTGGTATATTACTCAGGGTATTATAGGGTATTTTTTCCGCAGAGTGTACCTCGGTACATTATTTGGGCCATTTTTGATGACATCCTTTAATCCATGCGCTTCAACCAGCGTTATTCATACTTAAACGTGGTATTCCACTATGACAGTTTTCAAAAACACTTTCATAGCGAATGTTCTTGGAATAAAATACCTACCCGTATTTATTAATACCAAAGGTCATTGGGCATTTTGTTCCGACGTTTGACCTACGGCGTACACATACGAAATAGGGCTAGGTATGTAGATAAATGTATCTGCTACGCAGTGGTATGGATCGCATTATTGGAGGACATGTTTCATTTTTTATCGTTTTATCATTGCATTTCAATGATAAATAAAATAAATAAATTAATTAAAACAATATGAACGATTATTATGCTTTTACCAGACATTTTCACGATATTGAAAGTAAAAACTTCTATTTTATTGACAAAAGTTTAATAACATTAAACATATTATACTAACACATAATGTGAAATAATTTTTTTCTGCCGGTCGGTACATAAAAAAATAATACATATTTTGAAAAGTGGGATTGAATTTGGTTTGGTTTCTGTATGCGAACTTTCATCAATCAGGTCAAATATGCCCAATGTCCTTTCAGCCTGATCTGTCCATTAGTTTGGTATGTGCGATGCTGAATCAATAGGTAATAAAATAAAACTTTATATAAGATACTAACGTGATATAAATAGGAGTTTTTGCGCAAAGGAAACATTCCTTTATTTTTAAAAAAAGCAAAACTGCTACAAGTTTTTTTGAATACGCTTGCCGAAGACCAAATTCTCTAACATTCATGTATAGTGGCATTTCCAGACGACATGAAAGTGCAATATACGGCGTTTTTTGATCGAGGGATATCCTTTGGCAGGGTGAACCTTCTGAACCCTTAGATCATTTTAAGAAGGGGACCCATCTTGGATTTTTGTATGGGAGGGAGTCATAACACAATCTTTTTTTTGTATGAAATAATATTGTACATATTCGGAATCAGCTCAAAAAGACCTTTCATTCGATAATCTACTGGTGGGTTTTGGAAAAAAGAAATTCAAATTCCATACAAAAAAAGATTGTGTTATAACTCCTTCCCATAGAAAAATCCAAGATGGCTCCCCTTTTTAAAATGATCTAGGGGTTCAGAAGGTTCACCTTGCTAAAGGATATCCCTCGATCATCAAACGCCCTATTTTTTACTGAACACTCCCGACTAGTATATTTCACCCGTGATCTAAACTATACAGCCTCATTAAAACCGAACAGTATTTAAGTAATACAAATTACAAACCTGCCTTTTAGTTCGGACATTGGCAGAATCGTCACGTAAAACGAGACGCAGCCATTAATTATAAAACTTGAAGTTTAAGTCAATCAGCATGTAGACACATGCAGTCTACGTCAGGACCATGGGGTCTCATTTGGTACATCAGGATGAGGTATCTATACTAGTAGAGTATTATATTATCTGTGGTCAGGACGTAGGTACCTAGAACTATGACTACTTATACTTGGTCTTAGTTGAAATAAAGTTAATAATAAGGATACAAATAACGGCTTTGATACGTCTTACCCACCATAAGTTATCTACAAATTAATGCATACGTTCATTAGATTTGTCTAGTGGCATTCAAACACGCAATCTTGAGTTTTACACTCACGATCATTCAGTCGTCATAAGTTACACAGAAAATTGACTTTATGTATAATTTTGAAATTATCGAAATTTATGTTATTGCGAATAATATAAAAAAAAGGATTAATCAACAACAACAATCAAAAGAAACATATAAGATTTTTGTTTAGTAGTAGCAACCTTCCTAAAAACTTGCTTCAAACTAAAATTTAGCCCTTTATTTACAAAATCACAATTTAATGGTACTCCTATCGCAAAATGAGCTAAAGCATAATATGAAAATCAAAAACAAATGGTCCACAAAACACCAAGACCCGAGAATTAGACGCTGATTTGAGTTAGACTCTGATTTGAACCCGGGACTTCAGAGGTGGCAACACAAAGAAAAACGATGTGCGAGCCGCTCAACCATTCAACCACCATAGGTTCCTAACAAATTATTTATTTTTATTTTTATCCCTTTAATGCCTTAAGGTGGTACGTCAAGCTCAGTAGCGCCACCAATGTAAATAAATCATAACGTTTTATTAAGGGCTTAGAATAAAAGTTTCAGTTATTTTGCGCAAATAGAAGAGTAAAGTGCAATATTTAAATATTTTTTCATGGCCTCAAATATAAGCAATAAGTTATGAATATCGATATTGCCCAATGTGGCCACTTTTGGCAATATCGACATTCATAACTTATTGCTTATATTTGAGGCCATAAAAAAATATTTAAATATTGCACTTTACTCTTCTATTTGCGCAAAATTATCAAAACTTTTAATCTAAGCCTTTGATAAAACGTAATTGATTTATTTCCATTGGTGGCGCTACTGAGCTTGACGTACCACCTTGGATGAAAAACATTTTTTTTTATTCCACTTATAGAAAAGAAATCTACGGCACGCGACGTTTAAAATTTTTTTTTGCTATTTTTTGTTTGTAAAGGTACTTGAAAGTTACATTTTTTTAAATTTGCGTTAAATAGGCTTTGTTAGTATGTTTTTTGTTTGAGAAAAGAAGTACCAGTTTAAGAATTACGTTAACTTAAAACAAAAAAAAATGGGTTTCAATAGATATAATTTTCATAAAATTTAAAATATTTTCTGAACTGTACTACTCAGACGATGCTGTGTATTATAACATTATAGAACATTTAATTCCCTTTCATTAGACATGTATATAGGGTTTATAAAATCTTTAAGCGTACCACCTTAAGTTCCTTACAAAATGATTTATTTTCTTTTTAAGATCTGGTTTCTAAAATAACCAGTTTTGTTTCAAATCCTACACGTATACGTTATTGTTTAAAAAACTAATATCACACACAAATATTAACTCACTTTCGAAAGAGCAGCCGATATTTATCAGAGCACTTAGGTGTGATCTGAATACCCCAGTTTATTTTCTAAGGAAGCAATCGCAGACATTTTAACAATACCACCAATAGACTTTTTAGTTTTTGTGTACCAATTTGATACAATTAGTCTCAATTAAAAACATTTCACCACTCAGTGGTACAATAGGTTTATTGTGGTTGTAAGTGATTGGCGGAACGTTAATTTGTTTTATCCTTATTTATTTTTCTGAGAATGCAGTGAAATTCTTTCACTTAACAAATTCAGACAACACTTTAGTTTTTTTTAAGTAAAAAGTTATATTTTTTTAGAGAATCGTTTTATATCGAAGTTTTACCACAAATTTTATATTTTGTGGTTTACTAACCTATAATTTTAGACTGTCTCTTATTTTTTATCTTTGTTATTTTTCATAATAAACTACAATATATTGAATAACATTCTAAATACAACATGCATTTAGAATATTACCAAACTGAACAAAATATTACTTAATTTTAAATAAATTAAAATATCGAATAATCTGATTCTACAATTTAAGTTCGAAACAAAACCAAATTATCCTAAAATGTAAAGCTTGTACTGTGTTTAATAATTTTCTACACCATAGGTGTACTTAAATTGTCGTTAGTCATAAGGTAACGTACCTAATAGTTGAACTAAAGAGAAGTCATAATACACGAATAATCAACTTATTTTACCACAAATAATTTGGTTAAATTTTCATTAAAAACACTACCACGTAACCTTCAGTAACGACCACTGTAACAAATTACCTCTTAGCCAGCAAAAACATAGGCATTACGGTAATGCGATAGGTAGACACGAATCCTCAATCTACCTCAATAAGCCACCCTACTACACTTTCTATGCACCTAGCACCAAATCTGCACTTTCACGGAAACGTGCGGAAAACGATTCTCTTAATCGATTATCGGCAAAACGGTAACGAAGAATAATCGATTCATCTACTCTGAATCACATCGCGAAAATTATTGTTACGTTATTAATATAATTGAGAAGTTAATAGTGATGAGACGACGGTTTTTAAAAGATTTCTATTTTAGTGCAATATTGTAAGATTGTGCTGTATGAGACAATTTAAGTTACGTAATGCACTCTCTATTAGAGGTATCTGAGTTATTTTCAGTTTTATATCTGACGGCTTTTACTGACAATCGATCAAACCGATTTACGGTCTGAATAATGTATGACTTTAGTTTAGTATGTGAAATATTTCATTCCAATCAAACTGGACGAAATAAAAAAAAACTGATGAATGTTTTTCTCTGTAAAATTATGACTAAGTTTCATGCTAGCGATACATTTAGCTCTATCGTAAATTATATAAAGAAACTATTTTTGTTTAATTAATAATGTATCTTCTTTCCTATTATTATACTTTCCTAACTCATTGTCGAATACAACACAAAATTATTGAAGAAAAATAATAGCGAAAATCCTGAAAAATTTTAACACAAGAATTTTCTTCACGTTTCTCGTCAATACAAAAAACTCACACATAGTATTAGGACTAAAAAAAACTTACCACAGACAAATGAATATCAGAATCGCACCCGTAGAAAGTAAATTCGCTATGGTCACAAAATTGGGGTTTATACACTGACACGACACAAGAGTTAGCGCACGCGCGCTCGCGTGTACGCTGAATCGCGAATGGCGCGCGGCCGGCGCATGCGACCGCTTTTACACAGATCTCAGGGGCTGTGTACTTTCGCTACTACTTGACTTTAGGGATGATTTTTAGGGTTCCGTACCCGAAAGGGTAAAAACGGGACCCTATTACTAAGATTCCACTGTCCGTCTATCTGTTTGTCTGTCACCAGGCTTATATCTCATGAACGGTGGTAGCTAGACAGTTGAAATTTTCACAGATGATGTATTTTTGTTGCCGCTATAACAAAAAAATACTAAAAACAGAGTAAAATAAGTAATTACGTGGACCTCCCATAAAACAAAAGTGTTTTTTTGGCCGTTTTTAGTATAGAAACCCTTCGTGCGCGAATCCGACTAGCACCTGGCTGGGTTTTTTTTTATTTTTTTTAATCCATTATGGATGCCTTCATCTCACCTGAATTTAAGTGACGATAAGGTTATGTGGAAGCTCACAGCACCCGCAATCTTCAACCACTGAGGAACTATAGTCCAATAAAACTAGCTTTATCTGGACATAATTAATAAACTCGTTGTTTTTATTAGTTTATCAGATATTGATATTAAGTGTCAAATATACAATTACACATGTGATGTAAGAAATCCGGGGTGGTAACCGTTTCATATAAAAATTATGAGATTTCGTACATTACCTAGCTTTTTCTTAAAAGCAAAATAGTTAACCAAATACCTTGTTAGTATAATTTTATGGTGAATTAAAATGCTATCATCACCTAATAGCAAAATTAAACTGAATCTAAATTCACATGTTCGTTTTTTTTTCACAGTATTCATCTGATCTCAATATCTAGATAAGCCAAAATGGTAACTATGATGCTTGTATCTTATAAAGCAATGATGCGTCTTTTTAGACATTTTAGACAAAAATTAAAGAGACCATAGAGACGTTTAAGATTGTAGAATAAAGAAATAATAAAAGATATGGAAAAACATCGCACACATAGCTCCGGTTGGTAAGTAGGTAAAGCATTTCTGGAATCAGAAATATACCACATACATCCAGACCCTGACAGTGTGTTGCCAGTGATGACTTACGGCAGTGAAACGTGGTCGCAAACTTTGGGTCTCATAAGGAGGCTCAAGGTCACCCAGCGTGCAATGGAGAGAGCCATGCTCGGCGTTTCCCTGCGTGATCGAATCAGAAATGAGGAGATCCGAACTAAAGTAACCGACATCGCTCGAAGGATTGCTCAGCTAAAGTGGCAGTGGGCTGGACACATAGCGAGAAGAACCGATGGCCGTTGGGGCGGAAAGGTTCTTGAATGGCGACCGCGCACCGGACGACGCTCCGTGGGTAGGCCCCCGACAAGGTGGACCGACGATCTGGTGAAGGTTGCCGGAAGCCACTGGATGTGGGAAGCGCAGGACCGATCGTCGTAGAAATCCTTGGGGGAGGCCTATACCCAGCAGTGGGTGTCGTGCGGCTGATATGATGATGATGACATCCAGACCTAGACAAACTGGGAGAATATAGAAAAGTTAGTTTGGTGGCACCCTGATTGAAAGTGGCGCCGCGGTGAATTTGACAAAATGTTAAAAAAGACTATGCATATTGTGTTATTATTAATGTAAATTTCAAAATTACTATGATTTGGGTGGACAAAGTGTTGTGAAATCATTTTTGGTCATTAAAATTAAATATGGCAAGTAAGATCTCTTCAAAAAGAGTGTTTTATTTTGGTTATATCAGGGTTTGTTTACTTCTTTTTTAGTTGTAGATTTTGTAAAACAAGAGGATAAAGCTACTTTAATAATTTTACTAAGTGATAATAAACATTTATAATTATTCCTGTATCGCTAATAATAAATTAAATATAGTTTTCAAACAGATTACAGAGCCTTCATTATTTCTACTTTTAATTTCTATTTCTTTTTTTAAGGTATAATAATCGATCGCAGCGCTCATGGTGGCAACCATGAGCACTGCGATCGATTATTATACCTTCGCACCCTCCCAATATACTTCTACGAATGACCACGAGGTAATGTGATAGTGATACCTTCTAAAAATATTAGACATAATGCCCTAAAAATTCCAAGTAAAGTTTTATTAAAATCATTTTCTATTAAAAACTTATTAAATAAAAGCCACTTTCTGTGGTATAGCCACCTTAAGTTGAACTAGCCGAGGATATAACTTTGGACCTCAGAGATTGCAATGAAAAACTTTCAAACAATGTTTGAATATCTATTCAAGTCTACCACTTGTTTTAGTTTGTCTCATGTTATTGTAATTAATTAGAAAATCATACAGAAATTTAAATGCGAAAGTTTGGATTTTTGTAAGTTTAGATGTTTGTTACTCAATCAGGCAAAAACAGTTGAACGTACTTATTTGGATGAAATTTAGCACCCTGATAGTTTATAGCCTGAATTAAAATATAGAACTGACACTTTTATCCCGATTAAAGGTTCCCTATGGATTTTCAGAATATCAACGCGGACGAACTCGCGGGCGGAAGCTAGTTTATAATAATACGAACGAAACCTTAAGCACCGAAAACAATTTCTGTGAATGCACACAGTTGACTATTCCACTACCTACTCAAGTTCTAGAACAGATAGATATATTTATAACTTAATAAAAAATCTTAAGTTTAGTGCAAGCGGGTGTTAATATATATGTTACGGCTAATACCCGAAGTGCGGCTAAACTTAGTTTTAGCCGGCTAAAGGTGTAGCCGATAGCTGATGGCTAAAACTAGGGGTAGCCGATTTGCTCGCATCTAATACTAAATGTAGCTGGCTTAAACTAGGTGTAGCATGGGGTATTAAGAAAGTTATTTCTGTTGTCTGTTAAAAAAATAACCTCGAAATTTAAGGCTCACGCTACGCTGCGCTTCGCGCTCGGCTTAAATTTCTTACATATATTCGGGACCTATAGGGGTAAAGCAGATCGGTTCACCTAGTTTTAGCCAAGAGCTACCGGCTACACCTAGTTTTAGCCGGCTAAAACAAGGTTTAGCCGCACTTCGGGTATTAGCCGTAACATATAGAATTCTGACATGTCCTTTAATACATAGCATGAATTTTAAAAACTGATTTTTTAAGTAAATAAACGTAAAGATTATCTAAAATGATTTAAAATTAATTTAAATCAAAAATGTTATTCTTATTTTTAAATGCCTTCTAAGATACATATCTACACTACAAGATTGTTTACACTAGTCTCTCATTATAAATATTTTAACAAGTTTAAAAAGATTGAGTTGCACCATAATCAGTATATTTTCATACACTACTGAGTTTACAACCAGAATAATCCTATATGTTTAAACGAAGGTATTGTAAACCGGTTCACTGATCCTTGGAGATGGTAAGTATCACAATCTACGGTAGGTTTATTGTTATTTAACGCAATTATTACTAAGTAAGGCAGGTAGCCAGACAGTTCATGACGAGACAAACTGTTAAGTACTAGGTAATATTTTTCAACCGCTCGAAAAATCTCTATCGAATTTCCACATAAAACGCACTGATAAAATACACCGTTATTTTGTAGTTGATTTTAAGCTTTCAAGTATTCTACCTATTAAAAATTTTTACCAAAGAAACATGGGTCGGAAAACGAAAAAATTTTGGTCCTCCCATACTGACCCAATAGTTACATTGTATAGTATGGGAAAGTAATTATTTCTTGCCGTTTTTCGACCCAATGTTTCTTCGGCAAAGATGATTATTTTCTTTGGTAGAACACTTACTAGGGATTAAAACAACTACAAAATAACGGTGTATAGTCCTTTTCTAAGGCCAAGCCACACAGCGGGCGTGGCGCGACGGGGCGCGACGGGACGCGACACGCCGGCCTGTGTGACCTCGTCCATAGTATCTAGTACATTACAACTGCTCAGCGTCGCGTCGCCGTCCCGTCCCGTCACGCCACGCCCGCTGTGTGGCTTGGCCTGTGGCTGTTATCTGTATCAGAAAGTCCCGATGTGAAACATATCTGAATCTTTATAATAAGTAAGCGAAGTTTTTTTGAATTGTCTGTATTTACTACCACCCGTTTTTAAGCTGACAAAAAAAAGGCGCTTTAAACTTATCAGCTTTATCAAAAATATGAAATAACTATGTTACCAATTATAAAATTAAATAAAATCAAAGGAAAACGTTTCTCATATTACTCCCTCTCTCTCTTCTCTCCCTGGAAATTCTTATGTCGTCTTATTTTCGTTAATGACTTTTAGATTATTTGTATTTAAAATTAAAAATGAAAGGGTGACAATATTTATACCACCACTGAGGCACAGGCTTTTTCTTTAGAGGTGGATAAAAAGGGTGGGCCATAACCCATCACCATGCTGGTCTAATGTGAATTCGCAGCCGGGACTGAAAGAGCTCGAGATAAGTAGTGTTGTTCACCCATCCCATGACCGACCCTTGCGAAAGTTGCTTTTGATCGCAATCGCAGGGAGTTTCGCTAATACTGTGCCATCAAACTCCTCGAGGACGTGTGGACGTATATTCGCGAAATAAAGACCAATACAGTACGAGGCATATAACTTGAAATCGGGTGGGGATTGCGCGAAACGCGTATTTTGGGTATGCGTAGCGGTGAGGGGCGCGGGCGGCGGGAGAGGGGCGCACGCTATTGGTCGCTCACAAGAGCACATGCGCGAACTTATCCCCACTCCGTCGAAAAAAATTCAAGATACGTGCCTAGTACTGTACCAGTGCCTTTAATAATAGTAGTAAGTAAACTAACTACTATTAGTCGATTGTTTCAAGAATTAGTGCGTCATTTCAAAACTAGTTGAGAGCTTAAGATGAAAGATAGCATGTCACTCGTTGCTCAATTAACTTATTGCCTTCATGTTATTAAGTGGACAAAGTTAAAGCATTCATAACACCAGCTGTAAACACGGTCAATGAAAAGGAGAAATAAGATTTTAAAGTGATTCAGTTATAAGACGCAGACTATTCATTGTAATACCTATACCATTTTTCAATTTGCAACATAGTACCACCAGTCGAGTTTATTTAATAATGTACGGAAATTGCGTTAGTATTTAGGTACTATAATTTTTTTAAAGTCGCCAGAAAATTGTGTTATGATTTCAATGTGGATTTTTTTATCACCGTAAGTTTTTTAATTTTTCAAACCCACCCTCCATATGTATTTTTTATTACTCATACTATTATAATGAGAATTCAGCCATCAGCCTCTCAGTATCAGCCACAAATTGATTTCAAGTATTTTTTATCAATACTATTGGCATTAATTGAAATAAAACACTTTTTAACGGATACTACTAGCGCGGTTTTATGGAATGCACTTTGGTAATTAGTTGGTATTTGGTTTGATTTTTTATTTTCCCGACGTTTCGGCACCTTTGTATCTGCCGTGGTCACTTTGAGGCACATTGAGCGTTGGTATCAAACTAGTATAGTATTATATTATCTGTGGTATCAATTATTTATTATCGTCAATTTTTTTTTTATATTTTCCGAATCTCATATCCTTTATCAGTATGAAAGTTATAATATTTTTATAGAGCTGTTACTCTCCCACGAATCCTGTAGTTTACAACAAGATGGCTCTAATTTAAATAGCTAAGCTAGTTGATACGTTTACGACCGCATCCTTAGAGAACTTCCTTCGTAGAAATGAAACAGCTATAATCCTTACAGCATAACATCAATCTACATGAATGCCTAAGTTTATGGTAGACTATACTTACATTTTTCTCGTGACTTTGTCCACGTGGACAGAATATACAACTGAATTAAAAGGATTGTCTATGTTAGTTAAGCCCCCCTACTCAAATGGCCAACATTCTATTCGTTTGAACGCTACGCTTACTATTAAAACTTTAAAATAAAGCAGTAAACTATAAAATTACGTGCCGTAAGCTTGACAATTCCATACAATACATCGAAGTCTGTGATTTACATAAGTTTGCGACATGTGATTTAATCTATTGCTCATATTTAAGCTTTAAAAGTAAGCGTAGCGTTCAAACGAATAGAATATTGGCCATTTGAGTAGGGGGGCTGGTATCTATGTGTTAAATTTCATCAAAATCTGTCAAGAAGTTCGATTTCCGTGAAATAATAAATTTAATAAGATTACTAGCTATGGTGGCTTAGTCTTTGGTTTGCGACAAGTGACATTGTCTTGGTATGTTTATTTTTCAACCCAAGGGGGTGATCAAAAATTGATTGTCTTACGTGCTTTGGAAAGCACGTTAACTCTGCAGTAGCAGACTTTAACACCCACTAATCCGCATTGAGGCCGCGTAGAGGGTTACTGCTCCTCTTCTTTATCCATAAGGACAGTCTGGGGACATTATGGCTAATTGTGGTGGTAAATAAATTACTATGAGTTCAACCAAGGTCCAATCCGGACCGACGCAGAGCCGTCATTTTGATCGACAGCCGTATAAGTCTTATTGTCGCATCTGTTCTTAAACAAATAAAATCTGGCAGTGTAAACCGCTCGTGTAAACTATTAAGCAACGAGAGTCTATGCAAATAAAGGACTTGGCCAATCTAGTTCCACGAAAATCATACAAAAAAGTTCAAACTTTTTATCTAAGTAAGTAAAAGTCCCTGGCCTGTAGTGGCCCAAGATTCATAATCTTAAACCATTTTAATTTTCTCACTGCTGAACCATAGTCCTTCATTGGTAGATAAGGAGAAAACCTTCCAATACTGATGGTTTCCTTTATTCTCGTCGAGTCACACTTAATCGTGTCACACTGTGGCTGGTTGAGAAAAAGAATTCGCAACGAGTAACAGTGTGACTGTTGCGATTTTTTTTCCAAACGTTTCACACCATACCCTTACCAGTGTTACTGAATGAGAATAAAAATTCGCATCGAGTCACTCTGTTACGCGTTGCGAATTTTTTTTCTCAACCTGTCACAGTGTGACCCGATTCAGTATGACTCGATGAGAATATAAGCCATCCCTAGAGGAAGGTTTTCTCCTTATCCACCTGGAAAGACTATGATCCAGCAGTGACAAAATTAAAATGGTTGATGATGATGATTCTTCCGAACGAGTCACACTATACATGAACCAGTGTTGTTAGATGAGAATAAAAATTAGCAACAAGTCACACCTGTTACTCTTTGCGATTTTTTTCTCAACAGTCACAGTGTGACATGTTTCAGTGTGACTCAATGAGACTATAGGGATTGTTCCGTACTTTGAACTAGTTGTGTATAGTATTAACGCTAGCACAAATCATTTTCTTTTCTTTAATTCTTAATTTAAATCAAAACTGTATCGACCACAATAACTGCAATCCTTCGTAATACGAATCGCAGCGCAGGGCATCGCATCGCATTTCGACAGGGTTTGGCACGCAAGTCTGCTGAGCAAGCTCCCAGCGTACGGAATCCCCGCTGGCTTTTGTAGCTGGGTAGCCGACTTCTTGAGTGAACGGTCGATCAGAGTAGTCATTGACGGCTGCTCCTCTGACCTCATGGCGATTGATGCCGGAGTTCCTCAGGGGTCGGTGCTCTCTGCGACGCTTTTCCTGCTACACATCAATGACCTACTAATATCGGGCATTGTTGGGTACGCAGATGACAGTACTGTCATGGAGAGATATCTGTCCAGCGCGAAAGTCGGTAGAGATGAGGTAAAAACATTGAGAGAGGCCATGGTCGAGCGATTGAACCTGAAGTTAAGTCTCGTCTCCCAATGGGGTGATGAAAATCTCGTCAGTTTCAACGCTTCTAAAACGCAGGCGTGTCTGTTCACCGCAAAAAGGAGTCCATTCAACTTAACTCCTACTTTCCGAGGTACATCTATCCAAGTAACCGATACTCTCCAGCTTCTTGGCATGGAGTTATCTTCTGACCTTAACTTCGGCACCTCCATCGAATCCAAAGTTCAAACTGCAGCTAAGAAACTGAGCATCCTAAATAAAGTCAAGCGGTACTTTAAGCCTGGGCAGCTTTTAACCCTTTATAAAGCTCAAGTCCGATCCTGCATGGAGTACTGTTGCCACCTTTGGGACGGCTCAGCGAAATATCAACTTGCTGCACTGGACTCGGTGGAACGCAGAGCCAAGAGATTAATAGGCGATGAAAAACTGGTAGCAGCTAAGCTTCACAGTTTGGCTCACCGCCGAAAAGTTGCTTGCCTATCGGTCTTTTATAGATTGTACTTCGGTGAGTGTGCTCAAGAGCTGCATGAGCTCATTCCACCTTCTCCTTTCTACTATCGGACATCCAGACGCACTGCGGGCTATCACCCGTTCTTGGTTGATATACCTTTTCTGCGTACCAAGCGCTACTCCACATCGTTTATAATGCGCACAGCTATGGAATGGAATTCCCTGCCGGCGTCTGTGTTTCCGAGCGCATACAACCTGACTCTATTCAAGGCCAGAGTGAATAAGCACTTTCTGGGCAAGCTCGCTCCATCGTAGGCCCTGTCTTTGCTTTTGGGCTAGACTGGGGTCAAGAGCAAACCCATTTAAGATAAAAAAAAAAAAAAAAAAAAAAAGCGCCTTACTATAGAGTAATTAATATAGTGCTGCTATCAAGTGCTCTAACGTCAGAATAGAGAACTACTGATCGGACCGCGACAGCGCCGCGTGTGATAACAGCACCGTAATTCGTAAAAATTCATAAGACCAAAATCCTATTCAAAATTTAACTGTGAAATATTCCAAAATATAGCCAGTGCATGTCTAGAGAGAATTTGTGATCCATCAGCAACCAGTGACCACTCGGGGCCCCAGAGAAAAGGGGACACCAACGAAGCTGCAGTACGTGGTTGATACAGACAGCTTTTCCTCAACAGGGATGGTTCGAATGTAAGTTTACGATCTTATTAATGCCATTTGAAAATGTTTTTCACAGAAAAATGTCAGAGATATCAAAAAAGCTGTAGATTTTATTCATCCTTAACAAATGTTCAAATAAGTTCAGATACGACGAAGAGGCTGTAAAAAATTCTCGATAGTTAATTATAGATATAGAATCGTAGTACTTAATCAACACTATTATGTATATATGTTACGAGACTAACTACCTTTACAGAAATAAAATCATTAATTAAATTTTATTATTACCAATAAAATAATTTATTCAATTAGAGTGGCAAGCGTATCATTATTAGGGTTAAAAATAATATCATAAATTAATTTCAAGTTATAATTTGAATTCAATACAAACAACACATAATAAATGGCATGGTGAATATAACTTTTTAAATATTAAAGTTTACCAGAGTCGTACCAAGCAAAATTGTTGTGTTTCTTTATTTTTACTTTCATTTCCAAATCTTGTGTTATCATTGTTCGCTATACACCGTTAGTTACACGACTGCCCAAAAAAGGAGTGTATATGTGTTCAGGATTCATGTATGTTTGTGGGTATGTGAGTTTCTTTATTCCACCATAACTTCTAAATGGCTTAACAGATTTGGATGTATAGGGTATCGTTAGAATCCTTACATCATTCCGAGTGACACTGGCTATATTTTTTTTGGAAAAAATCAATGGGGCGACTGTACGACGCCACTTTCAAATGTAAAAAAAAATATTTTTTCTTCAATTATTAAAATATGGGCATCAAATGAAAGGCCTTAATGAGTACTTTCTAAAACTATATAATTTGTCACTAAAATGTGTGAAATAAAAATAAATAAATTTAAAAAATATTAAAAACACGACTGCCCTGCCAAAAACGAACTAAAAAGTTAAATAACAAGTTTCATTGCAGTCGGGGGACCTCTTTGATTAAAAATAATTCCACAAAACGGTCCCCCGACTGCAATGACACTTGTTAAACTTTTTGGTTCGTTTTTGGCAGGTCAGTCGTGTTTTAAATATTTTATTTTTAAGTATATCTAAAAATAAAATGGAGATATTAGACCACGTTTCTGAATATGAACGTGCAGTTAAAAGTTAAAAATTAATAGTTGAACATATCAGAAAAAAATCTTGATTATTCGGCAAACTGAAAAAAATAGCAAGACGAGTACATAAACTCATTTTTTTCATTATTTACGTAGGTAAAAAAGATAGTCTCTTTTTATTACACGCGTGTAATAAAAAGAGCTCATTCTGTGAATGAGCTCTAAATCCAGAAATCTGTAAAATTTTGGGACATAAATAAACCTCAACATCAGGGCTGGAAACCGGTTTCTAATTAACCAGGGGGCTAATTGTCTAATTTAAAAATCTATCGCAATCGCTTTCATTTGACAGATGGATGTGATACATTGCTGCTTTTCTTTGGTGCGTTTTTATTCGTGCCAAAAAGAAGCTTCAATGTGTTACATCCTGAAAGCGATTGCGATAGATTTTTAAATTAGACAATAGAAAGGCAGGTTAATTTCAATCTCAAACAGGTTTTTTCGTAAGTGTTCACTCGGAGCGGAACCGATTCGCGAGCGATATTGCTTCTGGGATAAACCTGGTTAATTCCACGACGCGCGTGAATAGCGCAGCGATATATTTTGTCTCTTTTTACCTGCGGGCGGGAACTTTTTTTAGTTGGAACTTCTCGTCTTTCGTTTCGTTGCTTTGCATCGTGTGGGCGGAGCGAACAAAATCATTTTGGTATTAACCAGGTTTTGGGAGCGGAATCAAAACCAAAACGGTCTACGAGCTTAACCAGAAATAATACCGGTTTCGACGAGCAGAATCGAAATAAAAACGCTCTTTTTAAAATGTATGAAGCTGCGTGCGCGAAACCTGGTTGCGAATTTTAACCAGGTTTTCCAGCCCTGCTCAACATCTTGATCAATTATTAAATATTGAAACTTTTAACTGTACATACTCGATTAGAATAGGGAAAGATATACTCATTTCATTTTTAGATACTTAAAAACGCTTGCGTGTATCTACTAAGGCAAATTATGGAGAAGCAAAAAACTATTTTCGCGTGTTTTGTTTAAGTCTGCGCGTGAGTGACAAACTTTGAGAAAGTGTAGCATATGCAATGGGAAAAGCAATCATTGTTTTTGTCTCTCGGGTCGTCAGTAATAGGCCGTTCGGATTACACGAACGAAATTGGATCTAAAATGTTGGTAGGTATTATATTCTTTTATAAAGATGTAAATACGTAATGATGATGAAATGGGGTCTATTACATCCACAGTAATTATATCGACAGTCGTGTCGACAACGTTCCATCAACGGGTTACTGCATCGACAGTTCACTAGGTACACTACATCGACAATACGTCATATCGAAGGTACTTTACATCGACAATTCACCATATCGATAAGATATGGTAAATTGTGGGATCCACATATTGAGGCCTTGTCAAGTAGACTTAGTTCAGCGGCATTCGCTGTTAAGAAAATAAGGCTTTTAACTGATATTGAAACGGCAAGGTTAGTGTACTTTAGTTATTTTCATAGTGTAATGTCATATGGACTGCTATTGTGGGGCTCAGCTGCCAGTATTGAAAATATTTTTGTACTCCAAAAAAGAGCTGTTCGCGCCATATACAATCTACGGCGAAGAGATACCTTGAGAGAATTGTTCAAAGAAATAAATATTTTAACTTTGGCAGGCCAATACATTTATGAAAATTTAGTTTATGTAAGGAAACACTATGATTCATTTGCTAAGAACAGCAATATTCACCAGTTTAATACAAGAAATAAAGATAAACTTGCCGTTCCAAGATTTAGGCTTGCAAAAACTAGAGGTTCATTTATGGGGAAAGGCATAGCCTTTATTAATAAAGTTCCACAACAAGTGATTGATCTTCCTTTGCATGAATTTAAAAACCATGTTAAAAAAACGCTCATGGGTAAAGGTTATTATAAAGTAGACGATTATCTTAAAGATCAAAATGCGTGGAAATGATGTAACACATAACTTGCTACTATAAGTACTTTGTTGAAGTAATATAATGTAATAAGACTATGTTGTTGCCAATAATCCTGTCACCCTGTTGTAATTATTTGGTAACGATATATTAAAGTTTGTAAATATCGTTACTTATGGCTGTTACAGCTGATAAGTTTCTTGCGCCCGTTCTTCTTGTCAGCTAAAAAAGTCTGGAACGGGTGGTAGGAAAATATAGACGATTCAAAAGTACTTAATAATTAAGTTTATTTGAATAAAGCTTATTTGACTTTGACTTTGACTTTACTGTATCGACAGGACGCCATTTCGAAGGTACTTTGCATCGACAGTACACCATAAATAACGCTGCAGCTAAGTAAAAACCATAGACATAGAAAAATTTTCGCTGCGCTCAAGAAGACCAACAAAGCGTGGAAAATAGAAGTTAACATCATACGGACACGGTCTATGTAATTAAAACTAAAACCCGACTACGGAAAAATCGTGCTCTAAAAAGTAAGAAACAAGAAAATATTCGAGTCCAAAATTCAATAAAAAGGATAACCGTAGTCGCATGCCACTTTGTCCTATACACGTACGACACGAACAACAGGCTGGAGGTGGCATGCGACTACGGTTATCCTTTTTATTGAATTTTGGACTCGAATATTTTCTTGTTTCTTACTTTTTAGAGCACGATTTTTCCGTAGTCGGGTTTTAGTTTTAAAACTTCTTTTTTATTTTAAATATTTTGGAGTTGTCAAAGGGTGAAAGCAAGCAAAGCCACGGGCAAAAGCTAACAATATATACATATTTGAAAAGTGCTCATTAAGCCCTTTCATTTGGTACCCAACACGGCATTATTAAAAAATATTTTTTTTTTAGTTCATGTCTTTAACTCCTCTAGAGGGCGCCACATTCAATTTAATGTGACGTCATATAGCCTTTGTTCATTGGACAATTTAGACGCTTCTAACGATACCTCATTTGTCAAATTATAACAAGTAGTTTAGAAGTTATGACGGAACAGATGAATTTACAAACATACATACATACATACAGGTCAAAATATTTTGGAGTTGTCAAAAGGGTGAAAGCAAGCAAAGCCACGGGCAAAAGCTAACAATATATACATATTTGAAAAGTGCTCATTAAGCCCTCTCATTTGGTACCCAACACGGCATTATTAAAAAATAAATGTTTTTTAGTTCATGTCTTTAACTCCTCTAGAGGGCGCCACATTCAATTTAATGTGACGTCATATAGCCTATGTTCATTGGACAATTAAGACGCTTCTAACGATACCTCATTTGTCAAATTATAACAAGTAGTTTAGAAGTTATGACGGAACAGATGAATTTACAAACATACATACATACATACATACATACATACAGGTCAAAATCATATACCCTCCGTTTTGGCTTCGCCGTAGTCGGGTAAAAAAGAGACAAAGGATCAAGTGACATGTGCCAACATTTTTTACAGTAAGAGCCCCTAGTGTCCCGCCTAGCAAATGAGCAATCACAGTTTGTTTAAAATATTTGTTAATCTTAATTATAATTTAAAATAAAGGTATCGTGGAGCCATGGTGTATTGTGCTCTAAGTAATCGTGATGTGACAAAAAGAAATAATCCAAGTAATCACACTTTTCACAGGTAAATAAGATATTGCCACACATTTCTCTAAAACCAAATTTCTCTACATTTATTCGTTTATCGACGAAGAAAACAGTATGGAACAAAGTTTATTAATTTCCTTTGCCGTATATAGTCATATTTTATGAATCTAAGTCATATTTTACGTATCTCATATAAAATGTATGCATTCGTTTTCGGATCACCTGTTTATTGACATTGTTGTTCTTTGACATTCTATTTCTATGGTAAAAACTATTAGAGGTACAACATTTCAGTGAATCTTTATAGTAACTTGGTAGCTCAGATGAAAGAGTAACAACTGTAGGCGAGTTGTTTTCAGGATTCCGTACCCGAAAGGTAAAAACGGGACCCTATTACTTAGACTCCGCTGTCCGTCTATCTGTCTGTCTGTCACCACTGAATTTCATGAACCGTCATAGCTAGACAATTGAAATTTTCACAGATTATGTAATTCTGTTGCCGCTATAACAACAAATACTATAGAAACAGTATTATATAAATATTTAATGGGGCTCCCATACAACAAACGTGTTTTTTTTTGCCATTTTTGGTAGAGAACCCTTCGTGTGAGAGTCCGACTCGCACTTGGCCGGTTTTTTAGTACCTATTTTACTATTTAACATCATCATAGTAATTTAAATGATTGCACTGTAGGGATTTCAAATATAGCGGAAAACTTTTTAAAATTATATCACTGAAGAACAAAAAAATGCAACATTAAATTGCGTTTTTGTTGTTTTTCAGTGATCAAATTGGTGAGTTTTATCCAGGTGAGGCAACAGATATAATCTACAAAAATAATGTCCATATTTATAGTAAGTTGTTATTAAACTAATCGAATTAAAGGAGCCGCCTCAGAATCGATTATGCCAGTAATGGTCGCGAGATATGATCTGATAAAATATTTTGTTGTACTCTCATTGAGTTCTCACTTTCGACTGTTCCCATTATATTCAATTACAATAATTTATCGTCGTTGTTTAGTTTGTTTTTGCGGATACCGAGCTGTAACTTCGATAGGAAAAAAGTGTAATGTGGTCTGTAATTGGCAAAAACTGTTTCAGCGCCGCTACAGGTAAAAATAATAGTGTTTTATATTTAATTGTACGCTTTCATCGTTGGGATAGGTTCAGTTTAGGCAAAAAGAGAAATATTAATAGATATCTAGTATTTAATCATCTGAATCTGTTATTTAATAGTTCTTATTATATCCATTTCATATACATAGTACCTACTTTCAACGGCCGCTTACATCGTAAAAGTGTGGAAATTGCAATAGTGCGCTCGTTAAAATATAATGTTATGCAAAAAAATAAAGATAACTATAATGGAGCTACGTATAAATAGTTTGTGTACTTATTAGCTACCATACTTTGGAAATTTCATCGACACTAACAAAAGACATCAACGACAATTTATCAGGAACAATCGTTAAATACCTATTTTCCTATCCTAAAATATTGGGCCTACTTTATGAAAGATTGGTAACTATTTCTTTTAATATTGTCTCATCTACACTCGGTGTCACAAAAATAGCACCTCCTGGTGTGACTTGGGTGTGGTTGGGAAAACAATTCTTTCAAAGTATTTTTAATCAAGGTGTTATCATTATTACTTCTACGACTACGGTATAGGTACTCAATAGTCTCTCGAAACCGTTCACGGAATTAAAGACTGAGATTTAATTTCCGAGCAATTACACAGCCACATTTATAGCAATAGTTTGAGTAGCTTCATGGACTAGGACCTCAACACGCCAACAGCTTAATTAAGAAAAGGAACACCTTCAAAGATTGATACTAGGTACTGTACCTACTACCTAGTCACTGGGTATCAATCTTGGATGGTGTTCCTTTTTTAATTGAGGTGTTGACGTGAGTTTTCCTAACCTTCTTGAAAGCGATAACATATCTATCAGTATTAAATTATTAATACGTGTACAGATGGACATTTAATTCGAAGAGGTGCGATTTTTCTGACACCGGCGCTGGGTGCTTATTTAAATAAGTAAAATAATTATCAGTGTCATATGAATGGTTGAGAGTGGTTAACTATATCAGAAAATAGTGAGACTATAATAAACTGTTTATTGTTATAACTTACTTATCGTAACTACTCGTACTCATATTTTTTTAAATCTAGATCACATAATGTTGCAATAGCTTTGCCTTTTCTAAAATGTTTTTAGGTACAAACGGCGGCCAAAAACGTAAAAAAAATGTCACCACAACAAAACACAATATCTTAAAAGACCCGCTAAGCACTCTGCATTATTTGTAGTCATTATTTGACCAAGAGAACGTCTATTTATATCTTTACTATTTATTTAACAGATAAAGTAGACCGGTATGATAAGATCTAGAAGAAAAAATATGGAATTTTTGAACTAAAAATTCAATTCTATCCTTTGTGAATATTTACAACTTCATTCATTATAAAAGTAGGACCTCATGAATTTTAAGTACAGGTATCACTTGCAGGTGACCAAATCTAATATTTATGCAAAATAGTACTAAGACAAACATAAATAAAAAAGGGAACTTCAGAATTAATATGTAAGTAAGCGAGTTGAAGATATTTTTTCATATTCCTTATATGCCTCTATAATTTACACTAATGAAACTTTCCAAGGTGTATAAAACCAGTAGTTATAAAAATGTAAAATGTTGAATCCAAATGGCTATATATTCATAATGTCTTGTTGTTTATTTTGTAATGTTATCATAGTTTTTATGAATTTAATTTCCCTGCTGGATTACTTCATTCCTTCAGAATTTCATTTTAACATTTGCACTAAACATGACACGCCTTTTTAAACATATTCATTATGATAATTTAGTTAGGTAATAATATAAACATGAAGAAATTTTTTCCACGACTTTGCAATTTCAAAAAATAAGTGCAATTCGAAACAGATTTCCAAACTCCAAAGAAAGCTCACATTTTAGTACCTAACTTGTGTGTAAATTCTGCTTCACACCAACAATTTAATCCTAAGCTAAGCACAGTTAATGGAAACACATTTTATACAAAGTGTTACAAAATAACCCCTAATGCCGAATATGGTAGATAGGGACCATCAAACTGATCAACTTTTACTATAGGATTTACACTGAAATCACGACAAAATCATCTCCTTCGTACATTTCGATATTTTCGTTATTAATTTTTGTATGAAACAGCTGATTTCAAAGTTGGTCGCATACTAAAAGTTGTTCAGCTTGATGGTCTCTATCTACCATATTTGGCATTAGGGATTTTTTTGTAACAGCGTTGTATAATACTTACCCTTGCAATATTCAGCAACGGGTCGATTACCAAACATTTCCCTACCAGAATTCGACCCCACTACCTATGGATTCGCAGTACCTATCATTATCTGCTGCATCCGTCAACAATTGCGTGATATAAGTTATTAGATCATTTATTTAACATAATAAAAGATATAATGAGTAAGATGAGCAGATCGATCTGTAGTAACTAGAGTGTATCGCCGCGCCGGCTGTCTAGAGATCGTTTCACTGATTGTTATCTTATTATAAATTTAAGAAAAAATACATGTAAAGGAAAATGATACGAATCGTTATACTACACTTTATTACCGCTGTTTTTATTAGCGTGCAAAAGAGGCTTTTATTACTTTAGATGCGGGTAGAGTTTCGAAGTGTGCAAACTTCAGAGATGTTGCAAATCAAGATATTTATATAGAGATTGTAAAAATAAATCCTTTTACAAATATGATGTAGGTACAGTAACTGAAACCAACTCTAATTTAATACGATTTATTTGTTTCGTATGCTGAAAAGAAGTGACAAAGTACGTTTTTTGTAAAAACATAACTCAACACGTCAAACTTTTATTTGCAGAACTGCCGTACCTAGTACTACTCAGAGACGTCAATTAAGTTATGCTTTATTAAGTATCGTCCTCGTCTTATAGTATTACAATAGAAGAGAATAGTTCTTAATGTTAATAAAATGGTACTTATAATACCTAAGCTATAACAAAAAAATCTACAATAAACTGTAAATTATTTTACAAATATGATGTAACTATACCTATGTTACTGAAATCTTTGGGTTAGACTCGTTTGCTGAAAAAGAAGCAAGTACGTAAAGAAGTACGTTTTTGCAAAAATATAAATCAACATTCATTTTCAAACTTCAAGTTTTTATTTGCAGAATGGATACGTTTTTTATACGAAAGAAAATCCATTTACGCACCCCCTTTCGTATGTGGGGCTCGCATATACCTAAGCTATTACATGAACAACAATACGTTACAATGTGTATAGTTATTATTTTACTTCATTCAAGATCAAGAATAAAATTGTCTTACATTGGAACTTTAATCAATATCAGCGATTATGAAAGTCAAAGTCAAGTCGAAGAAAGTGCTCCTCTGACCTATCACGTCACGTCATAATAATCATTAATTTCCTTAACTTAAGTTTAAGTTACACAAAAGAAAAGGTCTTCCCCGAAGACAGACGAGACACCGGTCACATAATGTTTATAAACTCATTAAAATTTCTATAGTAGGTATTACTTAAACTACAGATAAGTGAAATTACCGAAGCAATTTAAATTTAACCGTTGTAAACCTTACAAATTTAATATCAGTGGCAAGAACGAGTGTCTGATGACCCAATAAGGGCTTGGATTAAGACTCCACTATGCGAAATCATTTGTCTGTGTCTTTTTCTTTACGTGTAAAGAGTATGGAAAACAACCTCACTTCTGCACTTTTTCGATGTTTTTCGTTGTTTTTTTATCATTATCTTTAGCACAATTATCTTTCTTGAAAATAAGTTATTGGAGCAACTGCACAGTACGTTAAAGTATATTTTGATGTAGTCAATACGTTTACGCTATTATTTACGCCAAAAATATGGCCCGCGACAAGCGCTTTTGATGATATTCTGATATTTTTTTACAATCATCTGTGAGGTTTATACGCAATTTAATGTTTATAGCAAGTAGCAACTAGATAAACTCTTTAACTTGTCGTATGATTTTTTTTGTGGCTACAAGTTTACGTTTTCTATATAAAAATATGGACCGCGCAAACCATGTTTTCCTATTACCGCCCCTTAAAGTGCCACACTGGGCCGCAAATAATGTTGCAAGTTTGTTCAACTATTTAGATCTTGTTGCGTACATTGATATTTTTTGTGTAAAAATTAAAGTTATTATTCACATTTAAATAGACTTTCGTTATATCTTCAATTACCTACAGAAAGCAAACGCATAATTTTTGAAAACTAATATGAAGCGGATTATACGAATTTCATTATTATGAAAATAAAAATACTTATAATTTAATGAATGTAAAACACTGTGTTCAATTAAGAACAGAGAGGAAACTTCAATAAAAAAGCTCACATTAGTTTTATGAATTATGTAAATTGATGAAATATGAAAAACTTTATTCAAATATAGTTTCTCAACTTTTTACTATTATGGTTGGCTGAGAACATTATGTTTTATGTACGTTACACGTAATTACTCAAAATACTGTTAATCCCATTGTTTTATAGTGATGCTCTTGTAGCTGTCTGGCAGAAACAAATTCATCATACTTAAATAGAAAGGTGAGAAGTGGGGCGAAATCTGAAACTGTATCTTGCACATGTGAATTTGATTAGACAAATATTATGTCGTCGGTTAAGTGACTTGTGTTTTACAAGCTTATTAAAGTTCAATCTACAGGTGGTGAAAATAGCATTATAAAGCCGAATATGATAATGTTTCAAAAATTTTTTATTTTTTTTTAAATCACAGATTTTTTTTTCACGATTTCAGAGTAAGATCCCACTTGTCCTAATAGGCAGTTCTATACCGTAGAACTAGTGCGACTTTTTTCTAATTAGTGCTGACTTAGTACTTTGTGGATCTTTCCAAGTTCCTCTTTAAACATGATAACGTGGTTAGGCTCGAAAAGACATTGCCATAAGCAATTATACCAGCAAGTTTGATAATAGCTAAAAGGTATTGCTAATAATGTACTTGCCTATATCCAGCGGTGGTTGTCGTGCGGCTGATATGATGATGATGAATAATGTAATTACTTGCCACCATGTAAACCATGACTTTAGTTTCCTTTAATTTCATTTCATTTCTTTTCACTTCATTTCGTGTTATTCAATTCATGTCCTTTCGTGACCGATAGGCTCTTTAAGCGCTCCTCTCAAATCCCAGCTAATGTGTAAGTAGTTTACTAATGATATTATGAAATGCTAAAACGCTATACAAATAGAAGTTCAGCAAAAAACAACTTTCATCAATGAAATGTTTTTATTTCTATTCACAAAGTTGCATTCTACGTGACGAACATTCCGAACTTAAGTTTAGTGTCAGTTATGAGCGTGTAGGCGCAGTAATAGCAGACAGCGATGACAGTGATACTGCCGATAATCCTGCAGAACAGCACGCAGTCCTGGTCGAAGCAGAAAGGTCGCTGGCTCAGCCTCTGCGCGTGCGCAGGGCGTGGGACAGGTGCCAAAATTACTTTTCTGCAAAAGAAACCTTAAAGTAAGTAAATCGATAACCTAATAGAGACCATAAGCTGATCTTTTTCGATGTGTGATTTTTTTTTATTTCGCCGAAAAAGAGAGCTGGCCACTGACGTCCATTATACAAAGTACGCTGGACAGGCTAATGTCATGAAATGACAGCAATTTTTTGTGCCGATTTGAAAGTCGCCATATTGGCGCTGAGAGCAGTAGATTCTATATATACACATCAACTTTGTCTTGGGATACCAGGTGTTATTTTCATGGAAATAGTACTATAAACCGGAATGAGCGCTTCGCCCCAAAACGAGCCGACAGAGAGGTCAAGTAGATGTATGTGTCCTTTTCTTCATTAGGGTGACCAAACCGTATGGTTGGCCGAATACTTTAAACTGTTTTATATAAACTTAAATACCTAGGTAGTTCTTTATTTATAATTAACACTTTTTACCGCGTTTTTATTAGGTTGCTTGCTCTTTTGTAGGTTTGAGCACAAATTTTGCAAACGATTTTATACCAAATTCCCGATGAGCTAGAGACTTGAAACTTTGAACACAGGTCAGAAATGGAAGGAAATGCAATATTACAGTGTCATTGAGGTGATCTGATAATGGAGCCGGAAGAACGCCACAGGAACTCTATGATGAATGAAACTATATGTGGGAGAATGCACGTCTTTTCTTAGTAAATAAATAAAAAACAATGCAAATAGTAGATTTTTATTACAATTAATATAATAGTTACAAATAATTAGTTTATTCAATGTAATTTATAAATAAAAGTCACTAAACGACTCGTAAAACAACTGTGTGCACGTGCGCCTCCCCACTGCGCCATCACGCCACATCACGCCACCGAGCTTGTTTGCGCACGTGTATAAAAACGGCTTGCGCAGGTGTCGATAGCTCAAACGTTGTTCTACTGTCGGACACGGCACTCTGTTGGATCGGTGCTCTGAACTATCTGGTAATGTAGTTAAGTATTACTCCTTTTATGACAGTAATAATAGTGTAATAAAATTACAATATTTAATGTAATGTTAAAGCTAATAAATCTAAGACATATGATAAATTTAGAATCAATAACTTATTCGGTAACTTAGTCATAACCACGATATTGAAATAAATTAATAAATATCTCACATTGCCATCCTTTCTTTTATTTTCTCTCACATATACAACCCCATCGTGTTTGGGCTTATTAGAATTGTCTTGACAAGTACTCTGACGGGAGACGAGGTTCAGGGTCGAATGATGAAGTCTGGATTCCATGCCATAGGAACTCAATATTGAAATCATGCAACCCCATCGAGTTTGGGCTCGTTTGAATCGTCTTGACGAGTGCTCTGTTGGGTAATAGTATCCAAGAGTCTGATGATGGAACCGGAAGAAGGCCACAGGAACTCTGCAATAAAACCTTTCAACCCCATCGAGTTTGGACTCGTTTGAATGGTCTTGACGAGTACTCTGATAGGCGGTGGTATATTTTTAGTTTAGCTCGTTAACTAAAAAAAGAAAATTAATATTTATTTAAAAACAAATATTTTTTAAGAACAAATTATTTATCACGTTTTTATTAAGTTGCTTTTTTGTTTTTATTTTTTAAATATGGTAATTCAACCAATTAAAATCTAGTTTATTCAATTCAATTTAATTTCAAGTGTAAATAATTACGCAACTTTAAAGTTTATTCCAATTTTGTATAAAAATGCAATGTGCGTGAACTTCGGAAAAGCAAATAAATGTTGGAAAAACAAGTAAAAGTAGGAAAACATTGTCTAGTGATCTGTAGTTAAAAAAAGATGGAAACGATTTTCGACTTTATTGACGTTTGAAATTCGATTGCTTTTTCCCATAATTATACTTGTACATTTTTTTTTTTTTTTTTTTTATTATTTATTTATCACATAAATGTTACAATGAGACTTATTCACTATAGCTAACACAAAGGAAACCACTAAGGTTTGTATAATGTGTTAGGATTCTACAACGAGATTATCAAAATTATTATTATTTCGTACATTTTGTAGAACTTGTGTAATAATGATTCAATATTAACATTGTTTCAATCTTTCAACATTAAATATGAGAAAAAGAACATTGCATTCCACTTTCCAAAAAATATTGTTTTAGTTTAATCTTTATATTGTCGGGTGTAATGCTTTTAATCAAATCGGGAGGTAGTTCATTTATTAATCTAGGGACAATGTAACTGGCCGTCCGCTTGCCGTACGCGTTATCGGCGCGCTCGATCTTAAGTCTATTATTAGCAATGGCGCGCGTGTATACGGAGTGCTCCTTTTTCCTTACGATATCACTATCATAAAAATATTTATTAAGAATTGTGAATTTTATGCGAGAATAAATTGGCAGTACTCCGCAATGCTTGAAGAGGCCCATTTCGTTGTTATGGTATTTAGACTTAATTTTTGGTGAAACTATAGTCTTTAAAATTTTTAATTGTAGTTTATATATATGTTGGATATAACTATTATAAGTTCGTCCGTAGCAACAAAGTCCATATTGAATGTAGGATTCCGCCAATGAATTGTACAGCATGAGCTTAACTTTAAAAGGAATGCGTCTATTAAGTATTACAACGTTTGCTAGAAATTGGCGTAATTTATTACAGACATGTTCTATGTGTATGTTCCAGTGAAACTTGCTTTCGATATTTAAGCCTAGGTATTTTTGTGACTCGACGTTTTTTATCAGTGGGCATCCGCAAGTACTAGAATTTTTACTATGTAGGCATGTGTGATTGTGAGCTCTTATTTCAATAGATCGGTCAAACTGAATGTATGGGGACTTAATGTGTACTAAGTTTGTTTTATCAGGGTTCAGCACTAAGCCAGCGTCGTGGCACCATTTTGTTAGTGAGTCAAAGTCACGTTGAAGCAATTCACGAGCCTTTAAAGGGTCCTTATCGACAGCCACAAGACAAGTGTCGTCTGCGAATTGGTAGCAGGTTGTGTATTTAACACAACTGCTCATATCATTTACGTATGATAAAAAATGCAGTGGTCCGAGCACTGATCCCTGGGCTGTGCCTTCTGTGGACGTAATGGGGCTACTACAGGTGTCTTCAACCTTGACAACATAGGAGCGGCGCTGTAGGTAGTCGTTGCACCATTTCAATAGAGGCCCACGTATCCCACATTGGTCCAGCTTAGATATAAGGTGTTTGTGATTAAGGGTGTCGAAAGCCCGCGAAAAGTCTATAAATAGTACTAGTACATGTTTTCTAGCATTTAGTTGTTTGTTAACATTGTCTGTAAATTTTGACAAGAGATCAGCTGTACTTTTTCCTCTTTGGAAACCAAACTGATTTGGGCAAAGGACGTCATGTGTTCTGTAAAAACTGTGGATTTGTTCACATATGAATTTTTCAATTATTTTATCAATTGATGAAAGTAGCGTTATGGGTCGGTAATTTGAAAAGTCATTATGCTTGCCTTTTTTGTAAACAGGTCTTACGCAGCCCTTTTTTAGTTCATCGGGGTACATGCCCTTTTCGACACTTCGGTTAATCAAATTAGCTATCGCTGTTGCTACCTTTTTCCCAATAAGCTTAATATCGGATGATCTGATTTTATCTAGACCAGGGGCTTTTTTAGAATTTAATTTTGTTACTATTTTGTAAATTGCACTATGTGAAGCTTTTTTAAACAGAATACTAGAGTTAGTGGGCTTACAAATTTCACTGGAATTACATAGTTTTTCTTTACATTTTGGTATAATGTCCTGAATTACCTTGTGAAATTTATTCGCAAAACTCTCAGCAATGCGCTTACTTGACAGACCCTGTGACTCAAAAGCTTTCATGATAGCGGTATCAATGGACAATGTTACACGACCAAGCATTTTATTAATTATTCCATATATTTTTTTTGTGTCTTTAAAATTTTGTTTTATTTGGTTCATAAAATAATTATTTCTTTTAAATTCAATGACTTTATGTAACTTGTTTCGCACTTTATTATATTCTAGTTTTAAAATCGCGTTATTTGGGTCGTTTATCCAGGATCTATATAAATTATTTCGTTTTTCGCAAAGTCGTGTTACATTCCCATCGATCCACGGCAATTTGGTAGATAAGTTTTGTTTTTTTTGTTTTTCTAATTTTGTAGTAGACGCCAACGAACTTGCTTTATTATAGGAATCATAAATGAACTTTAAAATATCTTCGGGGCTACTCATATTATTTGTCAGTGACCAATCTACTTTTTGGAGTTCGTCATGTAAAATATCACGCTTAATAATGGTTTTGGGAACACTCTGTACATGTGAGTTGCATATTTTATCGGTCGAACTTGTGCATGCAAGGATTATGGCGCGGTGGTCAGCCAGTACAATGTCGAGCACCGCCGAGTACGGATGTAACGTGGGGAATCGCGCAAAGATGTGGTCAATACACGATTTTGTAATTATTTTTAGTTTAGATGCTATTCTTGTGAATTCCGTGATTCCACACGCCAATCCGCGCTCGCTTAGTGCATTTAAGTATGAATCTGTATGCGTATCAATAGATTTTAAATTAATATTTGTGTCTCCGATTAAAAGAAGGTTTAGATTCGAGTCAAAGTTTGATAGGAGGTGGCTTAGTTCTGTGATAAAAATGTTTTTGTTAGTTTTAGGCGGCCTATATACGGCACATATAGTTACATTTTCGTTACTTGTTAGCTTTAGAGTACCAACTATACACTCAAACGTGAAAGTTTTCTGGTGATATGGTGTAAATTTTAAATGGTTTTTTACGTACACAATAATGCCACCACCTTTTTTATTTCTATATCGTAATCGTGAGAATAAGTTATACCCTGGTATATTATACAAATGAACAATGTCATCAGAGATACCTGCTTCCGTAATTACAATTATATCCAATGGAAAATTACAATTATGAATAATTTCGAGAAGTTTATCAAAATTTTTTATTAATGACCTTATATTAATGTGAATGCAAGATAAATTAAAATTATTTAGCGGGGGTATGTGTTTTATAAATGAGTTAGGCGTTGAACAATTGTACAATTCAGTGATTTGTAGTTGACTATCCATGATTTTAGTGTTACTATTAATTTGAATTAAAGTTAATACTAGTATATTACCTAAATATGCTTTTCAACTCCGTTAATATCTTCTAGGGTTCTAATGTAATAGATCTTACTATCATGAGTTTTTCTAACACATACCTTTCCGTCTTTGCACCATATAAACTGAAATTTGTTGCTTAGTTGATGTTTAGTATTATACAATAGGGTTTTCGTGTATTTAGTAAGAGCTTGCCGGATGTACACAGGATTATTGACACTGTCTTGACTTGCGTTTGGAATAAGGGATCCTATAGTGAGGCGCTCCTTCCTGGCAGCATCCGTCCACTTTTTGCAGGCTTCTTTTGACTTTAGCTCGACCAGAATGGGTCCGGGATTTTCTTTTTTGCCGGGTAGTTGTTGGGATGATTGAACTTCCTGCACGTTCATATTAAGTTTTTCGGCCACTATCTCCACCGCTTTAGCGATATTTTTCGCAACTGTTGTGGGCAGACCAGCTATTTCTACGGAAGTCGCAAGGCTTTTTTGTTCGTTTTGCTTCAGTTGTTGTTCCAGGGCGGTAACTCTGAGGTCAAGATTTTTATTTTTGCATTGCAGCTCATGGTTTTTGTTTTCAAGGTCTAGGATTTTAATATCTTGATTTTTAATAGATTTTTCCATGTTGTTGATTTGTTCACTTAAGAACTCTAAGGACGATTCCAGGTTTCCAATCTCTTCTCGCAAAGTCTTCTTTATTTCCCGACTTATATCTTGAACTAGCTTCCTATGATCGGTTTTGGGATTAGATATTGGCTGGCTTGTTTCAGATTCATCGTCATCAGCATCTTCCTCCGGAATCACAAACGATGATCGGCGGGATATGTTTTTTAGGCATTCTCCACAGCTCCATTCCAATCCTGGTGTGTTCCGTATCGTGTTTAACTGCTTATTGGATAAATTTGCGCATGTAGAATTCGCATGTACTATTATCTCACACCTACTACACTCTAGACCGGGCAATTTTTGCGTAATATTCTTTTTGCAACTTAGGCATTTTTTATAAGCCATTGAGGGTAGTTTTTTTAAAGCAAAGTCAACACAAGTACGTAACTGCGCACTACGAGGTCCCGACGCGAACTGATTTACTTTGCTGTTTCATTAAAAACTGTTATTTTGGTAAAGATGTCATCATCATCATCATCATCATATCAGCCGCACGACAGCCACTGCTGGGTATAGGCCTCCCTCAAGGATTTCCACGACGATCGGTCCTGCGCTTCCCACATCCAGTGGCTTCCGGCAATCTTCACCAGATCGTCGGTCCACCTTGTCGGGGGCCTACCCACGGAGCGTCGTCCGGTGCGCGGTCGCCATTCCAGAACCTTTCCGCCCCAACGGCCATCGGTTCTTCTCGCTATGTGTCCAGCCCACTGCCACTTTAGCTGAGCAATCCTTCGAGCGATGTCGGTTACTTTAGTTCGCCTGCGGATCTCCTCATTTCTGATTCGATCACGCAGGGAAACGCCGAGCATGGCTCTCTCCATTGCACGCTGGGTGACCTTGAGCCTCCTTATGAGACCCATAGTTAGCGACTACGTTTCACTGCCGTAAGTCATCACTGGCAACACACACTGGTCATAGACTTTCGTCTTGAGACACTGAGGTAAATCGGACACGAAGATTTTTCGGAGCTTCCCGAATGCTGCCCATCCGAGTTGGATTCGACGAGAGATCTCCTTCTCAAAGTTGGACCTACCTAACTGGACTGCCTGTCCTAGGTATACATAATGGTCAACAGCTTCAAGTGTAGTGTTCCCAACATGAACTGGAGCGGGCACAACATGGGCATTCGACATGATTTTCGTCTTATCCATGTTCATTTTAAGACCCACTCTTTGGGAAGCACTACGGAGATCTTCGAGCATTGTGTTCAGGTCCTCCAACGTCTCAGCCATTAGAACTATATCATCAGCAAAACGAAGGTGTGTTAGGTATTGGCCATTAATGTTGATACCGAGTCCTTTCCAGTCTAAGAGTTTAAAGATATCCTCCAACGCAGCTGTGAACAGTTTCGGAGAAATAACATCTCCCTGTCTCACACCTCGCTGCAGTTGGATAGGATTTGTTCTCTAGTTCTGTACTCGGACCGACATGGTGGCATTTTTGTATAGATACCTCAACACCTCCATATACCTGTAGTCCACTTGGCACCTTTGGAGAGACTGCAGCACCGCCCAGGGACCCTATTTTTGAATCGCTCGACTCCAGTCGAGCGCTCGTTTCTACTGATTTTCGTTCGACATCCCATTGTTTTGAGTCATATGTCGAACGAAAATCAGTAGAAAAGAGCGCTCGACGCCAGTCGAACGATTCAAAAATAGAGCCCCAGGTTTCAATCGAATCAAAGGCTTTCTCATAATCCACGAACGCCAAGCAAAGTGGCAGATTATACTCCTCGGTCTTCTGTATGACCTGCCGCAGCGTATGGATGTGGTCTATGGTGCTAAAGCCTTTTCGGAACCCGGCTTGTTCGGAAGGTTGGAAGTCGTCGAACTTGCGAGCGAGACGGTTCGTAAGGACTCTCGAAAACAGCTTATAGACATGACTCAGAAGCGAGATGGGTCTATAGTTCTTTAAGAGGGACTTGTCACCCTTTTTAAAGAACAAAATCACCTCACTTATGTTCCATGTCTTCGGCGTTCTGCCCTCGACGATGACGGAATTGAAAAGCTTCTGGAGGACTTTAAGTATCGGCTTACCGCCCGCTCTCAGAAGTTATGTAGTGATTCCGTTGTCGCCCGCCACCTTGTTGTTTTTCAGCTGTTTGAGTGCCATACTAATCTCGTACATGCTGACGTCCGGGATATCTTGGGTATAGTGTCGGGTAAGCTTGACTCTGGGGTCTTTAGCCTTGCTTTCAACGGGTGTCTGCGTGGAATATAACTGCCCATAGAAACTCTCGATCTCCCTAAGGATTTCAGGCTTCGCTGAGATGATGCGTCCGTCGTCAGTTTTCAGCTTCGTCATCTGGCTTTGCCCAATAGACAGATCTCTCGCGAACACTTTGGAGCCTTTGTTCCGCTCGATAGCCTCTTTAATACGATTCGTATTAAATTGGCGAAGGTCGCTCGTCAAAGACTTAGATATCTGTCTATTAAGCTGCCGATAACGATTAGCATCTACTGAACTCTGGAGCCTCATTTCACGTCTCTGATCCATGAGTAGGAGTGTGTGGTCGGAGAGTTTCTTTAGCTTGGGACGGCGGGTCTTGAAGAACTTGAACCCTACCGTACGGACAGTATCCACCACCATATTGTTTAGATCGTCCACATCTATGCTGTTCTCAAGGGCTTCGAAACGGTTTTGGAGTTCGAGTTGAAAGCTCTCGGGGTTTTGAATATGGGCCGGCAATGGTCGGAGTGTTGATTTTATCAGTCGAGATCTTTCCAGCTTTATGTTGATATTCAATGTGCCACGTACCAATCGGTGATCGCTCCCCGTCTTAACGGCGTTGATCACAGTGACATCATTGAATATTTGCTTTTTCGTCGACATGATAAAATCAATCTCATTTCTGACTGTACCGTCCGGACTGACCCAAGTCCACTTCTGGCTTTCGGCTTTCAATGTCAATAAGGTCTAAAATACTTGCACCAATTTCTTTACTTGTGAAATTAATAAAATGGGTGCAAGAGATTTACGACGACACAATGTTAAAAATATAAAAAAAAAACAAAATGGCGGCCAACTATATTGTTCGTGGGCCGATTTTATGAAACTCGATTTTGTTACTGTTTTGATCAAAATATAACAAAGAAATGTTAAAAATGTAAAAAAATATGGCAGCCAACTCTTTTATTTGTGGGCTGATTTGAATGAAACTCGGTTTTTAGTACTAATTTGACAAGAAAATAATAACACAATATGTATTGAAAAAATTAAAAAATCTAAGATGGCAGCCAACTTGTTTTTTTTGGGCCGATTTCGATGAAACTCGGTTTTTGGCAATATTTTGACAAGAAAATAACAACGCAATTTTTAAAATACTAAAAATCTAAGATGGCGGCCAACTTTTTTGTTTCTTTGGGCCGATTTCGATGAAACTCGGTTTTTGGTTACTAATTAGACAAGAAAATAACAACTCAATGAAAACTGAAGGAAAAATCAAAAAAGATCAAAATGGCTGCTAATTTGTTTTTGAAATCGGCCCAAGAACAAAAAAGTTGGCCACCATCTTGAATTTTGTAAGTTTTCAACATTGCGTTGTTATTTTCTTGTCAAAATCGTACCAAAAACCGAGTTTCATCAAAATCGGCCCGAAAACAAAAAAGTAGGCCGCCATCTTGGATTTTTAGTTTTTTAAAAATTGCGTTGTTATTTCTTGTCAAAATAGTTCCAAAAACCAAGTGTCATCGAAATCGGCCCAAAAACAAAAAAGTTGGCCGCCATCTTGGATTTTTAGTTTTTTAAAAATTGCGTTGTTATTTTCTTGTCAAAATAGTTCCAAAAACCAAGTTTCATCGAAATCGGTCCAAAAACAAAAAATGTTGACCGCCATCTTGGATTTTTTTAATTTTCAACATTGCGTTGTTATTTTCTTGTCAAAATCGTACCAAAAACCGAGTTTCATCAAAATCGGCCCAAAAACAAAAAAGTTGACCGCCATCTTGGATTTTTTAAATTTTCAACATTGCGTTGTTATTTTCTTGTCAAAATCGTACCAAAAACCGAGTTTCATCAAAATCGGCCTAAAAACAAAAAAGTTGGCCGCCATCTTGGATTTTTAGTTTTTTAAAAATTGCTTTGTTATTTTCTTGTCAAAATAGTTCCAAAAACCAAGTTTCATCGAAATCGGCCCAAAAACAAAAAAGTTGGCCGCCGTCTTGGATTTTTAGTTTTTTAAAAATTGCGTTGTTATTTTCTTGTCAAAATAGTTCCGAAAACCAAGTTTCATCGAAATCGGCCCAAAAACAAAAAAAGTTGGCCGCCATCTTGGAGTTTTAGTTTTTTAAAAATTGCATTGTTATTTTCTTGTCAAAATAGTTCCAAAAACCGAGTTTCATCGAAATCGGCCCAAAAACAAAAAAGTTGGCCGCCATCTTGGATTTTTTAAATTTTCAACATTGCGTTGTTATTTTCATGTTGAAATAGTACCAAAAACCGAGTTTCATCGAAATAGGCGCACAAACATGAATTTGATTATTATTATTAATTTTACCGTCTCGCCTGCGACCTCTAGCCATTTCAATAGAACAATTTCGTTTTTTTGGAAATCTGAAATGGTGCAGTATTTATGGTCACACTAGTAATTTGTAAAGTAACATTTCTTATAGCTTGAAATTCTTAAATTGAAATTCGGCGCCAAGGTCAAAATCGGAGTTGCCAAGATTGACACTTCTATTTATTACCACCTCACCGATGATTATTTTAGATATTTAATTAAATCAAAAGAGTAAGTTCTGTTTTATATTACAATTATTATGTGTCATTCTAAATTAATATTTAAATAGTATATATTCGACTTCCCATTCCGAATCCTTAATTTTGATACACTACTTGATTGGTAACGTACATATTTTTAGTCCTACTATCGTGGTATTATTGTTTAGTAATGGCAATTGTGCGAACGAGACACCGACCTCCACCTGGTGTTGTCTCATTCACACAGTAGTGCCTTCAGTCAATGTCGTCGATAGAATTTCAACTCTATGAGCAATGTAATAAAGTTGAATTTCTTTTAAACGTTAGGTGACAATTTTTTTTAGAGTACTCACTCCCTGTTATAAACCTCCTTGGTTATTTTCATACAAACGAGGTAACTTTGAAGCCTTGGTTTTCTGCCAGGGATGTACTAAGCTGTAATCTGATGATGGCCATCCAGGGACTGAATGGAGAAGATTCAGATCGCTATACACACCCAACTGATCTGATCAGCATTCTAAAATATTAATGAGTTGGAGTTCTCAGTTTGAGGATTTCCATAAATTTTCATGCTATTTTTGCGGTTTTTTTAAACATGTCCATTACGTTTTTAGAATGCTGGTCAGATCAGTTGGGTGTGTATAGCGATCTGAATCTCCTCTATTCACTCCCTGGACAGCCGTAATCAGATCACAGCACAGTACATCCTTGGCAGGAAATCAAGGCTTCAAAGTTACCTCGTTTATATGAAAATAACACCTGGTATTCCTAGACAAAGTTGATGTGTGTATTCTACTGCTCTCAGCGCCAATATAGCGACTTTCAAATCGGAACAAACGACTGGTGACGTTCGCCTGTCCCGCGTACTTGTACCTACAATGGACGTCAGTGGCGCTGGCTTAATTTAAAAAAATATGTGAGTTTATGTTCTACTTTTTGTCGGCGCGGTACAGATTCTTTTCCGAATCTGTATTGAATCTGCCCACCTACTCAAATGGCCACTTTTCTATTCGTACGCTAACTTAAAGCTAAAAAAATAAGCAATTTAACGATCAAGTCACACGTCGCAAGTTTATGTAAATCACAGACATTGTTGTAGGTATTGTATGGAATAGACAAGCTTACGACACTTAATTTTGGAGTTTATGGCTCATTTTTAAGTTAACAAACGAATAGAAAAATGGCCATTTAAATAGCCCCCTGTGCCAAATCTATCGTACCGAGCAAGCTGATGTTGCGCCGACAAATGAGTAAGGCTCTATTGAAATATAGGCGTCCAGTAAGCTTTCGGTACCGCGTATATCGAGCATGCTGATGTCGTACCAATGCTGCGCCGACAATAGTGGCCCTTCTTATTTTATGCTATACGCGACGTCTGATGTCGCATAGACACCTAATAATAATACCGTGGCATAGAGCCCTATTTAATAAGTAACCTACATTTACCATTACAGTTGTAGTAATTGTAGTATTACAAACACATCCCATTACAATACATATGTAATTACGTGGCTTTGGTACCAAGATTGTATTAAAATTATTTCCCTATTAAAAATCGAATAATCATCTTACATCGTTTTCTGTGATTTTTCTACTAAATCAGCCATGTATCAGCCAAGTACCATCCGCCATGTATCTGTATAATAAAAATGAAATTATATTAATACCTACTCCTCCCCTTCATCCTGTATGAGAACACTTGCCTACAGTTTACTGCAACTAACTAGTTCTTTACAATAGGACGATTATAAAACTAATCATCATAATAGCCCATTAAAGTCCTGTGGATCGCGTGGGCCTCTCCTTAACTTTTATAGTACCTAAGGAGAATGCATTTACGCATGCCCCGTGAGCTTGGTAAGCAACTGTGGGACTTGCCTTAAGGGGGCCAAAACGTATAGGGCCTATACGTTTTGGCCCCGGGAGGAGAGCCCCTAGGTCTTTTTTTATTGGTAACTGCGCAGGCATTTGGCCACCATCTTGTTTGGTAAACAGGATGTGGTCTAAGGTGTAGCACGCTTACCCAGGAAATGCTTATTCACTCTTGCCTTGAAGAGACCAAGGATGTAACTATCGGGGAACACATGCGCAGGCAGCGCATTCCATTCTTTAGCAGTTCTTGTAAGAAATGTATTGGCAAAGCGCTTGGTATGGACCGTTGGAGTATCTACTATGGGAATGGCTGCGCCGACAATAGTGGCCCTTCTTATTTTATGCTATACGCGACGTCTGATGTCGCATAGACACCTAATAATAATACCGTGGCATAGAGCCCTATTTAATAAGTAACCTACATTTACCATTACAGTTGTAGTAATTGTAGTATTACAAACACATCCCATTACAATACATATGTAATTACGTGGCTTTGGTACCAAGATTGTATTAAAATTATTTCCCTATTAAAAATCGAATAATCATCTTACATCGTTTTCTGTGATTTTTCTACTAAATCAGCCATGTATCAGCCAAGTACCATCCGCCATGTATCTGTATAATAAAAATGAAATTATATTAATACCTACTCCTCCCCTTCATCCTGTATGAGAACACTTGCCTACAGTTTACTGCAACTAACTAGTTCTTTACAATAGGACGATTATAAAACTAATCATCATAATAGCCCATTAAAGTCCTGTGGATCGCGTGGGCCTCTCCTTAACTTTTATAGTACCTAAGGAGAATGCATTTACGCATGCCCCGTGAGCTTGGTAAGCAACTGTGGGACTTGCCTTAAGGGGGCCAAAACGTATAGGGCCTATACGTTTTGGCCCCGGGAGGAGAGCCCCTAGGTCTTTTTTTATTGGTAACTGCGCAGGCATTTGGCCACCATCTTGTTTGGTAAACAGGATGTGGTCTAAGGTGTAGCACGCTTACCCAGGAAATGCTTATTCACTCTTGCCTTGAAGAGACCAAGGATGTAACTATCGGGGAACACATGCGCAGGCAGCGCATTCCATTCTTTAGCAGTTCTTGTAAGAAATGTATTGGCAAAGCGCTTGGTATGGACCGTTGGAGTATCTACTATGGGAATATTCAATTCAGCAAAGCAATTAGCAACAGAACGGTGTGGGAGGCGGGTGCGGCGTTTTTGTAGTGAAAAATGCCCTAAATTTACCAGTCCAGGAAATTTTTAAGTCGATCTCAGTTCTAGACAAGTTGGCCACCCCTGTCCATCAGCCATTTTTGATGTCCCCACTGTTGGGGCACAGGCCTTCCTTATGGGTGGATAAGGAGGAGGCCATAACCCACCACGCGGGCCCAATGCGGATTGGTGGGTATTAAAGACTGCAAATGCAGCCGGGACCAACGGCTTAACGTGCCTTCCGAAGCACGGAGGAGTTCGCGATAGTAAATTTTTGGTCACCCATCCCATGACCAACCCTTGCGAACGTTGCTTAACTTACTTAATCACTGGGCCAGGCGCCAAACCACTGCGCCACCGAGCTCCTCCCCTGCTATAGGTCTATACTATAGGCCTCTATAAGGGAAGGATATTGCTATAATCTCTATGTTTGACAGATAGGTGTAGATCTTAGAAAATGCTGCCCCCTATTTTATTTAAGTCTACGGAGCGTGGTATAGATCTACTACTTCTAAATCTATGCAGACAGAAAGAGTTCAGCATAAATCATAAAAAGAACACTTAATTTTTAGGTTTTATATCGCTCAGTGCTAGATGCACTCCAATATTTTCTATTTTATTGGACTCTTTTAGACTCCGTTAAAGTAACGCTTGGCCTTCGGAAGTTGAACTGTCGAGGTCCATGTTTCACGTACAACTTTTGCTGCTAAAATGGAACGCACTTTTCCATGTGTGATGCGTGCATTAAGAACTCCTAGAACTCTGACCAAATGAACGCGAGCTGAACGCTTTCCTGTAGGTATGTGAGTGACCATGTGAAGGAGATTTGAAAATAGCTGGGTTGTGAGCGGTTTTTCAAATGTTAATGCTTGTCTAACACCACACGGCTGGAACCGACGAATCTGACTCTTTTAATAATATTAAGTACAGTAATTCTAGAAAACTTTTACTCATCAACATTAGGTGTAGCGTATAAACAATCGTGGTTTTGTGGTCAAATTATACTCAGAAAGAACTCAGACCACAACAAATCGCTATTTTGTCTTATTCGTCATTACTTATGTTGATGATGACGGTCTTTAAATATTTAGCAATTAAAACCAAGATCATAGGTTTTAATTGCTGACTATTCTAGGCCTTTTAATAAATTAATTGTTAAAAGCAGCGCTTTTTGATGTGTATTGCACTTAATTGGAAGAAACGAGTTCGAAATCAGTGGACTCTTTGTGAAGGTTCTAAGAATGACGTGGTTTTTTATTTTTTTTTAAACTTACATGTGGATTATGTAGTTTTAGTTGAATTTGTGAATCAATTCTTTTTTACAAATAAATACGCTCTTCTTTTAAAAGCTAATAATAGAGAGTGACTATATTGTTTTAATTATTAAAAAAAAAAAAGTTTTCCTGGATATTATATCGTATTATCATAATCTTCATATGTAGTTTTTTTATGCACTAGGGATAGAGCTTGGTCTTTACCTGACCTGATGTTAAATGACGATAAGGCCGAAGGTGAAAGCGCACTACACCCTGAATCCTCATCACTGAGGAACTGGCTATCTAAACTGTGAAAACCTTAGATGGATGGTTTTATTTTTTATTGATGGTGGAATTAAGTTGCTATCCTACAGCCGTGGACTATCAGTTCACTTTTCATATAATAAGATAATGACTGCAAATATACCACAGAAATTTGAATAATTTTCCTTGGTCACAACTAAAAGTGAACCTTCATAAAGTTTGCCTAGCTTTCTCCTTTCTCAACCAATGATAGCCTCTGCATCTGCACTATATAAAAGTATTCTTTTATTTAGTGCAGAAAATTAAAAGTATTCTTGTACTCTAGATAGCTAGGGGGAGGCCTATTCCAAGCAGTGAAGGGTGGAAGGGTAGATGGACTGATATGATGATGAATAAAATAATTAATAAACTTATTTTTTTTACTTACTTTGGCCTCATATCATATCTGGGACTATAACTGACGTAATTAAGCTTGGCTAAGTACAAGAAAAACAGAAAAAACAAACTTAGTATAACGGCAAACGCCAAAAATTCTAAATACCAAAGGATATTTGTAAATGCCATGCATTATTTTAATGTTATCAAAAATTATTTCACCAAACGATTAGGTATTTATTGCTGTTTGCATAGGTAGTTTTGACATTTGACACTTCATAGATAATAAATACAGGTGAAAGATTACCTACTTCAAAAAATTTATATTCTTACTAGCTTTCCGCCCGCTTGGACTACAAGTAGGGTTGCCAGATGGTCGGGATTCGCCGGGATACTCCCGAAATTACAAGTGACTCCCGAAAAATCTAAAAATCTCCCGGGAAATCAACTGTTCCGAAAGTCCTCTAGAAAGCAATAATTTTCGCGGATGAAACCACAGATTACAAGATTAGTGGATAAAACTGACTAAAAATCGCGCTGCGCGGCCATTTTGTTTTACTATAGACGGACAGGCAAGAGTACAAGATTAGTGGAAATCGCGCTGCGCGGCCGTTTTCGTGCTGTGTATGTACCCACAGGCATTTAACTTGCATTTTTATTTTGAATTTTTATTTTCCCGTCAACAAGCGCAAAATCCCGACATTTTTAAATTTTCTCCAGATATTTTGGATTTCCGATCTGGCAACCTTAACTACAAGTCATATCGTGCAGGAAAAAAACTTGCAAAAGACCCGCGCCTGCTGTCACAAATTATAATTTTGTACAGAATAATAAAACTTAGTTTAATAAATAATAACACAACAGAATCCTACTAATATTATAAATATGAAAGTTTGTGGGTTTGGATGTTTGTTCCTCAATCATGCAAAAACTGCTGAACGGATTTGGTTGGAATTTGGCACACATATAGTAGATAGCCTAGATTAAAACATAGAATCAAATAAGTCTATGCATAGAATACTTTTTATCCCGACATTCCAGCGCGTCTTACTCTAAGGGAAACGGGAACCACGCGGGTGAAACCGCGGGCGGCCGCTAGTATAAATATAAGATTCTTGAACACAACATATTTTTAAATAGTGATTCAAATTTAACAGAAGCATGGAAACTGTCAAATACTGTTTACTAAATAAGAAAACTAGGTGAGGATAAACTGTCGAAAGTTTTATTAGGTAGGTACAGTTATCATTTTTTATTAATCATTATAGGAATCTGAAAACTTAAAAAAAATTGTTTTAAAAAACAAAAAACCGACTTCAAAAAACCTGCCTCGAAAAAGCAAGAAATAATATTCAAATCATTAGATACGCATATCATTGTTATAATAACAAGACGTCTATTGAAGTCGGGTGGGGCTGGAGTACAACTTCCAAATCAAATCAAATCAAATCAAAATATGTTTATTGCGAATACAGGTGTTATGAGATTTCACATAGGTAGCAAATTAGTTCAGCCATATTCTGCCTTTCTGACATGCAATAATTAAAATAATAGTAAGTAATTGAAGTAGGTACAATGCAAAGTCTTTTAGGTATCAACTATTATCAAAGCTCATTATTACATTAAAAAATTAAATATTATAGCAACATGTCAAAGTTCAATTTCAAATTACAAAATAATGTCAAATTATAAGATGAATGTCAAAAACACAATAAAATACAAAATTAAATATAATGTCAAACAAGAAAACCAATTACCTAAGTCACAAAACCAAATCTAATTATAACATTTTATCTTTCAAATATTCGTCAACCGTATAGTATGCCTTATCAACTAGTAGCTTCTTAATGCTGGTTTTAAAAGTTTCTATTTCATTTGTCTCTTTCAAACTTTCTGGTAGCTTATTATACAGTCGTGGCGCCATGCCAAATAAACTTTTATTGAGCAGAGCAGTTCTAGGGGGGAAACATATATCGTTTCTTTTCCTCAAGCTTCTAAAATGTTGAAACTGATTTATATTTAATTTAACAAATACTACTACTTCATATATATACAGAGATGGTAATGTCATTATTTTAAGGTTTGCAAAATGCTGCTTACAACTATCCCTACACTTTAATTTACAAATTGCTCTTATACACTTTTTTTGGGCTTTAAAAACAGTGTATTTATCAGTGGAATTGCCCCAAAACATAACACCATACCTCAAAATTGATTCAACATGACTACGGTAGGCAATCACTAACGTCGATAGATTCACAATTTTACTTAATCGGTATAATGCATATGAAAATTTGTTGATACGAGTACACACAATCTCAACGTGAGTCTTCCAATTCAGTTTATTATCAATATAGATTCCAAGGAACTTTGTTACGTTTACTTCTTGAAGTTTTTGGTTTCTAAAGTTAACGTCATAGTCATTTTTAGAATTATTATAATTATTAGAAAATGTCATGTAATTAGTTTTGTCAATATTCATACAAAGTTTATTAGCATTTAACCAATTGTCAATATTGTGAAGTGATTCACACATTTTATTGCTTAGGCTTTGGGTATTATTGTCAACAAATATTGCAGTACTGTCGTCTGCAAATAGTACAACTTTTTCATTTAGCGCTTTTGGGAGGTCATTAATGTATACAAGAAAAAGTAGGGGACCAAGTACACTCCCTTGGGGTACACCTCGTTTAACACATTTGATTTCAGATGTATAAGTTACTTCTTTTTTACTTTTCATACATAATCGAGTGACCTGTGTTGACTGTTTTCTGTTTGTCAGATACGACGTAATTAACTTTGACACGTTACCCCTTACTCCATATTGCTCTAGTTTGAAGAGAAGAATTTTGTGATCTACAAGGTCAAATGCCTTAGTTAAATCCATGTATATAGCACTAACCAATCTTTTTTTGTCAATGTTCTTTACTACGGTGTCCAAAAAGTTATAAATTGCTAAATTAATCGATTTATTTGTACGGAATCCCATTTGTTCGTCAACTAAAATATTATATTTCTCAAAGAAATTTATAAAATATCTTTTCAAATATTTTAGCAAATACTGTTCCTAGTGCAATGGGTCGATAACATGCCATGTTTTCAGTCTCTTTTTTTTAAAAAAGGGGTTTGACTAATGATATTTTAAGATTATCTGGAAAAACACCGTATTCAATGCACAAGTTAATAATGTGACTTAATATTGGCGCAATTATATTGCTTACATATTTGAGGACTTTTGTACAAATTTCGTCGTATCCGGTGCTGTTTGTGTTTTTTAACGACATAATCGTATTTTTAATTTCATCGGGAGAAGTAGGTCTCATAAAAATTGATTTGTCATTCTGCGTCAATGAGTATTTCGATGTGTTGTTGTTATTATTAACATTACTATCTTGCAAGTCAACATGTGATTGATTTATAAAGAAGTCATTAAATGTCTGTGCTATACAATATGGGTCAGTGATAATTTTATTGTCAACCTTAATTTTAATTATATCATTTCTTGGTACATTTTTATTTTTTCCATTAATAATGGACCATGCAGCTTTTGATTTGTTTTTAGCAGATAATATATAATAATTGTTTTGAGATTTTTGTGTCTGTTTGATAATGCGGTTGAGTCTAGAGGAGTACGTTTTAAAATCATTTTTAAGTTTTTTTGAGCGATTTTTCCTATAATTCCAAAGCATTTCACGTTTGCGTTGTGAACATTTTTTTATACCGCTTGATAACCATTTAGGTTTTCTATGGGTATAATTTTTAACTCTTATAATGGGAAAGCACAGCTTGTAAAAGAGACAGAACTGATCAAAGAAATTATTGTATGCTTGTTCAGGGTCACTTGTGTTACTATAAATTTCATTGAAATTTAGACACTGTAGGTGTTTTGAAAATTTTGACATATTTTCTTTACTATAAGATCTCCTTTCGCTATACCAAAATGGTAAGGAGCAGACTTGGGTGACTGGGAATGTCAGTAGTTGTGCTGAATGATCGGATATGGCAAATTCTAATAGTTGAGTATTTGGTGATTTTACGTTTTGGATAATATTGTCTAGACATGTACCACTCGCAGCTCTAGTCGGTTCTTTGAATGAAAATTTTAAATTATAGCTGTTGATTATTTGTGTAAACCTTCTTGTATTTATGTCCTTGGTTAGGGTGTCCACATTGTAGTCACCACACAAAATAACCTTATTATTACTCAATCCTAGTTCATTAAGCATGCTATCTAATGTATTGAAAAACGTGTCCAAGTCCTGTTTATTATATCTGGGGGGGTCTGTAAATACATATAATTAGCAACTTATAATGCGTTAATTCTACAGCGCAACATTCAAAAATACTTTCTTTGTTGTATTTTGCTACAGCCGCTATTGGTTTGTATGTATGCTTATTATGTACCAGTATACAGGAGCCACCATGTCGATTATGTCTCGAACTGTAAAAATACATCACTCTCTATCATATTGTGTTCAGTCAAACATAGTATGTCAATAGTATTGCCCTTAGAATCTAAGTTTTCTAGGTGTATGCTTAAAAGGTCAGATTTATTGAGAAAGCCATCAATATTCACGTGCAATACATTAAGATAGTTAGACTCGAAAAAGATTTTTTGTAGCCATATTATTTTTATTTTCGTCATAATCATAATCATTGTTATCATTATCGGTATATGTCAAATCAATATTATATAGTGTCTCATATTGTTCAATCGAATGCATTAATTTCAATATGTCATTAAATATTACTTTCATCCCTAGATTATTTATTAAACCAGAATCATTAAACATTTCATGTGAGTATTTCAGATTCCTGTTCGAATCTAAAAGAAAAGCGTATTCATGAATTAGGTTATCCAAGTAAAGTCTGTTATTAAAAGCTTCTATACGTAGATTGAACAGGTTACTAAAATTATTATACTTAAAAGTTGGGACACATAATATTACATTAGTGTGTTGCACTAACAATAATTGGTTTTTAATATTATTAATAATTTCAAAATAATCTTTAGTTACATGAAAGTCGGCATCACCGATGAGTAATATACAATAGTCATTAAAAGTGAAATCATTCAATTTACATTCAATATTCTGTAATAGTTGCATAATATTACCATTGGGAATCATGTAATGACAGAACTCGTATCCACTAAAAGTTTGTTTCGATATGTTAAGTATCTTATTTTTATTATTACTACTAATTATTGCAATCTTCTTCGTAGGTTGGATATTTTCTTTCGCGGTGTCTTGTATAGGGTCGTCCGACTTATTTATGTTTGGTATAGTCGGAGATACATTCTTCAATTGTGTTGTTTTTGTTCGTTCTGATACTGTTTCCTTTATTGGTGAGCTTGACCCAGTTTTGGGAGGTATTTTAATGTTTTTTGTTTGGCTGCGTTTCTTTTTGCGCCCCGATCGTGGAGTAGACATTTTACAGCTTTCATCCAAATTAAGAGTTTTTAAAGTTTCTTTTAATTTTAGGCATTTTTGTAGTTCAGAGTTCAGTCTTGTCACATCGCTATTTAAATTCTCAATTTCTTTGTGGGCAATTTGTAAGTCAGTCGTTAGTGTGTTTACTTTTTCATTGAGTTCTTGAATTGTGCCAGTATTGTTTAACGATGTGTTAGGTAGACTCATCATTGTCGAGTCAAATATGCTCGAAGTGGAAGAAATATTGTGAAATGAATTACTTCGTCTCACTTTTCGATAAGTTACATTTTCATCCATTATAGTAATAAATAATAATGTACCTATTTATTAATAAAAAATCAAATGATGAAAATAGAAGTCCGAGGATCGAACTGCGGGGCTCCGCTTCCTCCGGTCTATCGCTTGTCTCTATACACCACGGATGCTAAGTATTGAGCGACAAAAAATAGGTTGTATTGTGCGCTGGTTATTGCTATTTGTTGCTTTTTCTTGACTGTCTTAACGTGGTTACACAAACAGTCAATAGATGGCGTAAGTTGTCACTTATTTTATAATTGTTTGCAGTGTATAAGGTTTATAATGGCTTAGCACTGGTTCACGTTTGAATAAAATTAACTGTCTTTAATGATTGAAATGTGAGAAAAGCACTTAGACAGCGATTAGATGTTTTGTTTTAATGTTTCGTACTTTATCACTGATTAAAATATTGATTTTCACTGCTAATAATTGTCATTTGTTGGTATTTGATTGTTTATCAACGAAATTTGACTATCACTTATGACTGTTTATTGTACGTAATATTCTTGATATATTTTAGAAATAACACTTGTGCACTATATTTACATAACACTCTTCACTTTTAAACCATAATAATAACTTAAAACGAATAAATACTATTTTTATGAATTTAAATACGCAGAGCTTGATGTTTACTTGACGGCAGCGCCATCTATATTCCTTTTTTTATTCTATAAAAGCCCTACCCGACTTCAATAGACGTCTTGTTATTATAACAATGATATGCGTATCTAATGATTTGAATATTATTTCTTGCTTTTTCGAGGCAGGTTTTTTGAAGTCGGTTTTTTGTTTTTTAAAACAATTTTTTATTTTTTCATTTTTAGTGTAAGTACCTTCTCTATTAGGTAGTGTAGGTATATTATTTCGTAGAAAAATTGGCTCAGTCAAACGTGAGATATTCGCGGAGAAACATACATTCATACAGGTCAAACTGAGAGAGAACCCTCTTTTTTTTGAAGTCGGTTAAAAATACTACACTAAAAGTACCCTTTCCCAACAAAAAGAAACATCTAATTCGATTTATTAATAACAGAGTCGTCAAGGTAGTTGATGAAAAATCATAGTATTTTCAGGATTTCTTGAAAACTACTAAACCGATTGAAATAAAAATTAAATGGGACCATCTCGCAAGAAAACTCAATCGAACAAAAAAAAATCATCAAAATCGGTCCAGAAATGTCGAAGATATGCGCGAACAACGATAAAAAAAAAAAAAAAAAGTATACAATCGAATTGAGAACCTCCTCCTTTTTGTGAAGTCGGTTAAAAAGCGGGAAATTATTCTGTTATTCAAACTGATCTACTTTAATTATTTTCATATCTTTGGTCAACTTCCTTTACCGCTATCGCACACGTGCAACTTTTGTCTCCGCAGCTTTTTTGTCTCTCACGTGATTTGTATGAAAAGTTGCAGACGACCGTGTCGCTTCGTGTGCGCGCTTCCATATAAACCCGTGGACTTGATGTGAGAGACAAAACAGTTGCTGGGAGACTAAGTTGCCTGTGTGCGATAGCGCTAAAATAGAGTAGGTATGTTCAGAGTCATTTGTTATGTACCTATGTAAAAATAAATTCAGTAGTTTCCAATCTAGAGCTGTTCAATGGCGATTCTGAATTATTGTGAAATTTTTCGACGATTTCTTATAATTTGTTACACCGAGTAGTGAAAATGTTATAGTATGTTATATATTCGCAATGTACTCACAAAGCCCTTTCGTTTGATAATATACCACATGGTATGTAAAAAAAAATCTTTGTATGTACTTACTGAAAACTTTATGACGTCACAGTTTCTACCCCCACCATTGTCGCGCTTGTCATCTTATTTTTTTGTGATTGGGGCATCGTAATGAATGCATCGAAACCTCGTTTTCATATTTCCGAGATGACTTGTGCGAAACTAACCTCAAACCCTATATTATCGTTCTGCTATAACTATATTAAAGGGTACGATTGAAAAACAGGTACCTATAGTTCAGTAAAATTACAGATTCGCGAAACATTAAATGCTAATAACCTGTATTTTTGTTTATCTGATTTTGATGTGATTATAAAACACTATATTTACGAATCCAACAATTACGAATACAAAAAATACAACGTGGTTGTTACTTTTTTTGTTGGATTTACATTCACAATCAAATCATAGTTGCAAATTAAGCAAAAAGTAAAGAAAGTACCTACCTACATGTAATTAGCAATTTTGCTAAAGCAACCAAATAAATTAATATTTTTGTCAGTAAAGAAAATAAATAATTAGTGAAAATTTGTTGGATTCATTTACAAAGCTAGCCATTTAATCTAACGATCAAAAGAAGAAAAACCGCTATTGCAAATTATTTAAATTTCGTCATATTTACTGAACTATACCTTTCATTGAACTACCTTTCATCCTCAGATCAAATAAAAAAGTAAGATGGAGCGTTGCGAACAATGAAGTGAGGCCAGTTTTTGACGGTACATGAGTGCGTACAAGGGGGCGGGCGGGGGCCGGATGCAGGGTTTTATATGGAAAGCCAAGGCGTAGTTTTGTTACATGTGTGTCCGTGAACTTTGTATGTACACAGCCAAGGCGTAGTTTTACAGGCCTCACCGCCTTGTTCGGAAGACTCCGTTTTCCTTTTTTTATTTGGTCTGAGCTTTCATCAATATCTTAAAATAGTAGGCAAGGTATCGTTTTTTATAACAATATTGAATCCAATCAGTACCTAGCTAATTATATTAGGTACTTATAGGTACCATTGTAAAAGTAGGAATCTCCCATATCAAATTTCATGTAACACATCCGAGCAGCCGTCATTATCATTATGTTATCGGATAACATAAATACAGTCTAACTAAACTTTCGCTTCTTCAATCCTACCTACCTTTACCTTCCTATTAATAATCCATTTTGATTATTTTATCCTAATACAGCATTGGAACAAAAAATTTAAGCTAGCTAGATAGTATATTGTCAGCAAGAAGCCTTTGATGAAATCATAAAACCATTCAAAGCCAATTAAAACAAAGATTAAAGACTTCATAATACTCATACGTATTTACAATGATCGACCTCAAGGCTGTCGATTAAATCTTAGGAGCGCCGTACACCAAATTTGTTTTTGAAATTTTGCGGAGTTTTTTGTTCAATCTTTTTGAAGCAAAAATGCTTTAAATTGTCAAAGAACAAAACATTATCAGTTTCGTGACATTACCATAAAATTAAGTGAATATTGAACACAACTTTCATGACTATTTTATCAGATTTATATTAAGATTTTAATAGAAAATTCATAATCTTAAAATCAGAGCTATTATTTTCTTTATTATGGAGAAGTACAATTGCTGATTGATTTATATAGAAATATTGATATAACAAAATGTAAGGTTATTATGACTACCTATATAACTACTTAGAAGGATTTAGAAATACTGAGAATACTAAATAGCTCGGGAAATGCAGTAAGCTCCGGTTACGCCCTTTTTAATGTTATTTGATTTTTAGCTTCTCCGAGTATCAAAATTATCTATCACTCCTTTTTTAGGGTTCCGTAGCCTAAATGGCAAAAACGGAACCCTTATAGATTCGTCATGTCTGTCTGTCTGTCTGTCTGTCCGTAGGTCACAGACATTATATTACGAAAGTATTAAGATTACATTGTTGAAACTTAGTAGGTAGATGTATTCTGTTAACCGCTTAACGAATTTAACACAAAAATAAAAATAAAATATTTTTTTAGGGGGGGCTCCCCATACTTGGAACTGAAACTGAAAGAAATTTTTTTCTTCAAACCAATACGTGTGAGGTTTCTGTAGATAGGTCTTTAAAAATGACATTGAGGTTTCCCAGACAATTTTTTCTCAAAGTCAACCGTTTGAAAGATATACACCGCCAAAGTGGTAAAATGTGTGGTCCCCGCCCCCCCCCCCTCCCCCTTTAACTTTTGAAATAAGAAAAAAAAATATGCTGTTCTTAGACCTGTATAAACACTTTCAACGAAAATTGGTTTGAACGAGATATAGTAATTAGTTTTTGAGATATAGCACATTTTCCAAAACCGCAAATATAACTTTGTCATTCATACCAACACTGTGAAAAACAAAGTTATTTTTGCAGACGAAAAATGATAGGTGGTATTAAATATGGTATGGTATAAGGTAACTACGGAACCCTACGGCGCGTGGCCCGACACGCACTTGGCCGGTTTTTTTTAGATTTTTTGAACAGTAGGTAGGAAAGTATTTTATTACAATAATTATGACATTAACGGCGGGCTGATTATCTAATTAGAAACCACCTAGCGACCGGTTGCAGTTCACAGATGATAGTGATCCATTGCTACTTCTTTTTGGATTAAAAAAAAAACATACCAAAGAAAAGTAGCAATGTATGTGAAATGAAACCGGTCGCTAAATAGTTTCTTTTTAGATAATCAGGGTGCGGCTTTACTGTACGGAAAATCTTGTACCTATGGCTAAGTAATTTATTGCATTATGTACTTTATGAAACATAACACTGAAAACCAGTGAACATCTTTACACTACTTTTCTAAACAAAGAAGAACAGTACAAGCTATTTCAACGCCTTTCTTTTCATAGAAACAGACAGGTTATAAAAATTTCCCTGAAAAAGGTGGTTGGTAGTCGGCCGATAGGCTCGAGATCTAAATGGAAATTACGTCGTATTTTTCTGAATGTCAGTGGTCGGAGTGTTTATAAATGTTACAATTTAAACGGAATGGAGAATTTTCCTAGTTTTTTTTATTCGCTATTATTAAAATTAAGGCCAAATTATACACAACTGTGAAACAATTATCAAAATTATCTCTAAAAATGAATAAGTTACTGGACGTGAAAGTTACGATTTTAAGATAATTTCGCTCATCGGGAACCGGTGGCCTGACGTCATCTACGGAACATCTCCAGCGGCCGGCCGCGCCACCGCCATACAAGCAACAGGTGGGATGACGTCACGCCCTTACAATCGCATCGCGCAAAAATTCGTCAACTTAAATTATTTATTACTCTGCCATAATACTGACGGATTTCAAATTTTTGAAGTGAAAACTTCTTTAGCGGCGTTGTACTTACACTTTTTTGTAATGGGAAAAAAATGTAAAACTCGCGTCAGTCAGGGTCACGTGACCCTGATTGAAAATTCGTAAGACGGATGTAGCGTAGACAGCCGGCGGCGGAAGTATCCCCCTCTCTTTCTACGGGGCGCGGCGAAAATAGCGGCGCGTCATTTCAAGACGTAAACACATGTGTCACCATAGCAACGCGCTAATTTTTTAATTCAATGTCAAAACTCTAAATTTTCTGTACTGTACAATACTGTTCTATATTCGTAAATTCAAATGCAGAGTAAATTCGTAAGACGGCAAGTCGTGCAAAATTATTCCCTAACCATTCCAAAATATCAAAAATGCCCAACGTTAATATTCAATTCAACGTTAATATTCGTTTTTTTACATTATATTAATTTTAGGCTATATTTTAATTGTATGAAGTCAAATAAAACTTCTCCATTGTCTCTAATTTGTATTATTACATTTTTCCACAGATATTATCCTGGATTAAAACATAGGATTCTAAGGATTTTTCGAATGTCCATGCGGATGAAGCAGCGAAATCGCGACCGGAAAATTATATAAAAAATTTAAAATATCCCCTTCATTAAGTCATTTTCACACCGAATCCGTTGCTTTGGCGCATTCAGTGTGCGGTGATCTTAGTATCATTGTCGAACGTAATTGATAGAAGAGAGAGTAATGTTCAGGCATGTTCCTATAAATGGGCATGTGCCATCCATATAGCGGATCATATCTATGATTCAATCTATAAAAGAAGCCGAAAATATAAATTGGCGGACCACCAAATGGGTAGTTTAGTTTAATTTTATTTCAATTACATTTTTTGTACAGGACGCCGGACGTCCGCCCGTGATTGAAGTAGGTAGAGGTACCTAATCACTTTTCTTTAGAATAGTGAAAGCATTCGTGAACGTTTTTTTCTTCGTCTACCAATAGTTCGCTTGGTTTTACATAAGATCATGAGTAATCCGGACTTCAACTATGTAATGTAGGTACCGCAGAATGAAGAGCGCGTAATAGGTAGGTCCCTAGTTGATAAAAAGTGTGAGCAGACCATTTTATTCTGTGGTGTTAGCAGGTATATTATCTACTATCGACAACACGACAATACACGTAGTTGATGTAGTGATTATTTCCTCTGTGGTCAACACCCCCGCTTTACCACTCATAATCGTAACATAAGATTAATAAAATCGCCGATTTTTTCCGCAGCGGTAAAGCACTGTGAGTTGCTTATCGTACGTAAGTAACTAAGTACAGTACGAGACATGTATCTTGAAATTTTTTCGACGGAGTGGGGATAAACTCGCGCATGTGCTCGCCAAATAGACCAATAGCGCGCGCCCACTGAAGGGCAGGCGCCCAACGCGCGAGTTCCGTGTGCCGAATTAGACGTGAGGCGTATTTATTGTAACAGTTAAAAATAACAGATAGTTAAATGTAACTGTTTTGCCCTGTTACGAGTGCTATGAAATAACTGTTGTTCAAAGGAACAGGCGAAACAGACTGTTCTCGCCGTCTAGACTGTTCCCTGTACCGAGCTGTTATCAGAGTAACAACCTGTTGCCATTGTTCCGCCTGTTACGCGGAAGCGCTTTCTTACTCTAACATATGAAAAGAAAAGAGACAAAGCTTGTTATTTTTACCTGTTATATAAACCGACCATATCAAAAATACATTCGACTTTGTAAATTAGTCGTGTTATCTGTTCCTGTGTTTGTTTATGGCCTTTTTTGTTTTTTGTGGCAATAGAGTTTGGCTGTTTTGCCAATTTTATGTTAAAAGGTAGGTAAACAGGCTGAATTAAATAAAAATATTTTAATTTTATTGAGATTCTAAAGGATGTTTAAGCGCTTTATTATTTACGTGGAATGGATGCATTCATAAGCAAATTAGGATATGCGGGTAGGAATTGGGACATCTAGTCCTGCCAGGGATTTAAGGAAAAGATCAGGGTTCCCAGATTGGGGGTATTTTCAGTAAAAAATCCTTGAAATTTTTTTTTCTTCAGTAGACTTAATTCACCTGGTATTTCATCATCATCATCATCATCATAATCATCATTTATGTATCTACTGCTGGGGTACAGGCAATGGCCGGAATAACAAAATAATGTAGAGAATATAGGAAAACATTTGACTAGTGATCATTAGTTAAAAAACGGGTGCAAGCGATTTTAGACCTTACTGCCTTATAACGTCAATATGGTCGAAAATCGCTTGCACCAGTTTTTAACAACAATCTATTTTAATTTTTACTATTTAAACTTATTTAGTAAATTTATGATAATTACTGTCATCTATCGCAATTTAATAAAAATGCTTAATGAAAGTAGTACTGCAAGCAACTTTATTAGGTGACATGATGGTTCACCCAATACAAACAAGATGTCGCATGTGTGCCGTAACTGCTGAAATGGAAAACGTATTTTATAATATTACATTTTACTTAATTGCAATAAAGTTTAGTCTTGCTTAACAGAAAAAAATAACAGAACATTTAATGATCACAAATTAATAGATAAAAATAACAAGCTTCGTCTCTTTTTTTTATGTAAGTAGTCCTAAGGTTAGAGTAAAGAAGCGCTTGTTCCACACCCGGAACAGGAAGAACAATGGAAGTAAATTGTTACGACATGGCTGTTATTTTTGTAACAGGGTGTTGGAACTGTTATTTTAGTGTAACAGGAACAGTTGTAACAGGTAGGCAATTTACCCTGTTACAACCCATGTCTAGTGCCGATCCGTGTACTCATTCAATAGCTCGCACACAGTTGCGCGTGTGCAAAAACGTCACTGTGTAGCGTCTTGTATGGAGTGCCCGGGGTGTGTCAGTGTGTGTGCCACGCACGACTACAATAAAAGTCTCAGCTTCAGACAACCAAGATCGCGCCTATTTCAATTATCCCACATATTGTTCAGTTGCGTAGACATTTATACATTAGACTTTTATTGCTTTAATATATTTACATTAGCAATTTGTAGTTTGAAAAATAACCATTGCAAACGATGCAGGTAGGTATTGCCAATATTGCCATTGCCTTGGCCATACAGCGTTATTTCATCGTTACCTATTTAGATTTCGCCAATGTTGTAAAGTACAACGTTTTTTGAGCACACGCCTCAATTTTAAGACACAAATCCATTATGAATGAATCAAATTTGCAAATAATTAAAATAGTCACCGATGCGATATATGGTTCTACCATGTTTTACGGTAGGTACTGGGCTGGATTCCGGTGGAAGTAATTAATAATATGTCGGTACCGTATCTCGAAAATCCGAATAAAATTAAATAATCTACAAACGGTTTATCTTTTTATTTTTGTTTTGGCAATTTACTCCTCTTCTGGGAATACTTTTGCCAGTTTCAAGTGTTCAGTGATATTGTTCCGGCTTTGTAATGCGGGTGCATCGCTTTCCAATGCTTCTTGGAGCACTTGTACTATTAGTTATTCTGTGATTTGGCTGTCACTGACCAACATTTCTGCAATGGGGAATGTCCGAAAGAAACAAAATTGGCTGAATTTTTTTTTTATAGATAGGAATAAGCTCCCTTTTTAGGTAATAGAAAAAAGTTTCAGAATTTTCGGTTGCGTGAAAAAATAAAAAAAATCGGGTTGCACTCCGGGAATGCCGGCAGAAGTGAAAACTTGAATATTAACATTGTGCATTTCTGATATTTTGGAATGGTTAGGGAATAATTTTGCACGAATTGACGTCTTAAGAATTTACTCTGCATTTGAATTTACGAATACAGAACAGTACCTATTGTACGAAAGTCTTATCCATAGCTTGACAGAAAATCTAGAGTTTTGACATTGAATTAAAAAATTAGCACGTTGCTATGGTGACACAAGTGTTTACGTCTTGAAATGACGCGCCGCCATTTTCACCACGCGCCGTAGAAAGAGAGGGGGGTACTTCCGCCGCCGGCTGTCTACTCTCCATCCTTCACATCCGTCTTACGAATTTTCGATCAGTGTCACGTGATTCTTACTGATGCGAGTTTAGCCTTTTTTTCCTCATTACAAAAAAGCGTACAACGCCGCTAAAGAAGTTTTCACTTAAAAAATCTCTTCGGCTTCACAAATGTATGAAAATAACTGCAGAATGGAGATTATACTATAGTAGAATATTATACCTTTGCCACTACCTGCCACTACGACAACAAGTAAATAAAAAAAAGTTTTGACATTTGTGTTGAAACATGAGTTGAGTTGTGCAGTTGTTGAGTATGCGCAGACAATAATTTAAACAAATGATTCTAACAAGCTGTCTACAAACTCTCTTTCATTATTTTAATTAGTAGTACCTACCACACACAGAAAATAAATAGTGCTAACGTTTAGTAGGAGGCATATATCTTGAAATCGGGAGGGGATTGCGTGGAATGCGTATTTTGAGCATGTGTAGCGGTGAGGGGCGCGGGCGGCGGGAGAGGGGCGCGCACTGACGTCTATTATACAGTATAATGGACGTCAGCGCCGGTGGGGTGACGTATGGACGTAGGTAATTGATTGTGGAGCGGGGCTGAGAGATTCCTTTCTGTACGGTGGTACTTATACTATTCTGTGGTGGTGGGTAACTATGCCTCGGCAAAATTTACCGAGTAAACTATCTTGATATACCTACTTGGTGCTAAATGCTCCAAGTAGCATTGAAACGCGATGCAACCACAAACTAAGGCTGGGTCCATAGCGCGTGTTTTGCCCTACACAATCAACAAAACATTGTTTCACGAAACAAAATCCTCATACGTTTTTTTTTGTTGAATGTTGAGATTTTTTTGTTGATTGTGTAGAGCCAAGAACCTTATATTCATATTGTGTAGAGCAAAACACTCGCTATGGACCCGGCATAACGTAAACTGAAACAATACCTACTACTGAACTATTCAACACTTGATACCGGCAAAAATTTCTCCCTTAGGAGGAAAGTAGATTGCCAAAACAAAAAAGAAGAAGAGGAGGACGGAACGCGGAGTTTTTTGGCGGGATTTTGTTGAGTTCAGTTCGGCGACTATTTTAATTATTCGCAAATTGATTCATAGTGGATATTGTGTCTTAAAATTGGTGCAGTTTTGTGGTACAAGTGTCTACGCAACTGAACAATATGTGGGATAATCGAAATAGGCGCGATCTTGGTTGTGTGAAGCTGAGACTTTTATTGTAGTGGTCGCTACCTCGGCAAAACTTACCGAGTAAACTGTCTTGATATACTTGCTGCCAAATGCTCCAAGCAGCATTGGAACGTGATACACCCGCATTTTAATTGCCTAAACTGAAACAATCTACTAGAAAATGAACTATTCGAAACATGACACTGGCAAAAATTACTTCCAAGAGGAAAGTAGATTGCCATAACAAAAACAAGAAGAAGAAGAAGAAGACGGAACGCAGTAAGGCCGGCCACACACAGACGTAATCACGTAACGGAATTCCGAACGTAATTTCGACAATGTATGAAGATTCCGTACGGAAAAAACACGTTTGTGTGTGGCAGCCCATAGATTTTGTATGCAGCTGCTGCGTTCGGAATCACGTACGTACGGAATTCCGTTGCGTGATTCCGTCTGTGTGTGGCCGGCCTAAATGTCAATGTCAAATCAACTGTCAATGAGTGCATTCCATCAGGCTAACCACTGAGTCATCGATCGTCATAAAGTACATTTTAACCATGAGTAAAATATTGCACTTATTAAAATCCGATAAATTACTAGTCTCCCAGCAAAAATCCAACAAAGAAATCTCACTGTCAAACTGACCTTGATAGTTATATTTTCAGATAAAAACCTTGGGTCACTTCTAGACCTTTTTAATTTATTTTATAAATTTTTGAGCACAGACGAATAAGAAGATACATTTTTGAGTCATAATAAGTATTACTTATGTCATTCAGGGTAATAAAATTTTAAAGTTAAATAATTATTATTGGTTGTTGTTTTGTTGCTGTTCCTTTATTGATAGCTATCGAATTCATCTGTCCCCTCAATACCAAAAGACAAATATGATTATAGCAGCTACTCTATTACTCGTAATAAATACTAATATAGAATGAAATTTTATAAAATGAAGCAAAAGTTTATGTCTATGGTTTGCAGTTGATGTGTGCACAGCATCATAAAAATGTTTTCTACTATAAAACTGTTAAAATGAAACATTTAAATTACTGTTATTGCTGTAAAATTCATGATTCAGAATATTTATTATAGGTTTGTGAAAAAAACATGCGAATGTGTTTATTTCTTCAGTTAGCAATATACTAATTCCTTTTGTGTTGGTTCTGGCAGCACCTTTGTTTACCTTTTTGCTGGGTACGTACGACCATAACTTAGCGGTTGATCTACTGGGTTGCGTTCAGAGGCTTAGAGTGCAGTTAAAAAACAACCAAACGGTTGTTTTTTAACTCACTCTAAGGTTATGAACGACCAAGAACTTTAAATGTCAATGTCAAAACAAAGTCCTCATTTTCCACTTGAAATAGGAATAATTTAAACTTTCCTTCATTCAAAATCAAATAAAAACTGTTTTTTTTGCGAAGCTACCATGATTTATTTGAAAATTAGACACAAAAACATCAAAATACAAAATAATGTCAAATGACATTGACATGTTTTCATAGACAAACGTCAGAGCGTTTTACAACCATCAATTTTGATGGTTGTTTGGTTGCAACGCTCTGACGTTTGGAACGGGAAAGTTGTTACAACCGAACGTCACGCTCTAATGTTTGGAACGGCGTTAGAGCGTTCGGTTGCACTCGGAGTGTAGGTTCGGAACGACCCCCAGCACGCGTAGCATGAGCACACGGGACTCTTGTCTACGAAGACTTGTCGTCTCGACCTTCTCGATTGCTGAGCACAGTTTGACAGACAGGTGGGACTCGTTCTCAGAATTTCGAAACCTTTTAATGTCTCTTAATAAAAAAAGTGAATTTTAAAGGTAATCTTTTTATTTCAACACCAATAAACGTCAAAATTATCTAAAATGATCCGAAATAATTTAGTTTAAACATGATTCTCATTTTTTTATATGTGCTAAGATAAAGAGGCACTCAAGAAAGCGTTCTCTTTCGTAGACAAGCTCTCTCGAGCTCGAGAAGAATAATATTGCCAGTAGAAAATAATTACTTTATTTCTCATAAAGCACCGTTCCTTTCTATAGATTTCACAACGCTAAACTCTTAAAACTAATTAAATATAGCTGTATGGATATAAATTCGTTTGCCTTTCTTTTATTGAGAGTATTTTGAAAAGATAACACAGACTACTAACGAAATTGTTAATTTAGTAATCTGTGTAAAATGACGACAAAATTACGAAATATTAAAATCAACGTATGAAAATAATTTTAATTTAAGTTTTTAAGGAATAAAATATAAGCACGGATAATTTCGATTTATTTTTATTGCGAAATTTAGATTCATATAAAATAAAATACGTAGAAAACTATTTCGAATCTTCTTATTAGTCTGTGATTCTCTCTCGACCTTCTCGATTACTCAAAGGGTGGTAGACAAGTTTCTCTGATTCAACTGTCAAATTAATGTCAGTTGAAGAGAAAAGCTCGTGTTTGTCGACTTTTGACATTAGGCCACGACAAAGAACAATACGAGTCTACTAGTTGTAAATGCGAGCATGAGTATCTCGATCTCAACCCGACAAAAGTGACATTTCGGTGTAGACAAGCCATTGTTCTCTGAGTCGAATCTTATCTCGATGTTGGTCATGCTACGCGTGCTGCACGCGTAGCATGAGCAAACGAGACTCTTGTCTACGAAGACTTGTCGTCTCGACCTTCTCGATTGCTGAGCACAGTTTGACAGACAAGTGGGACTCGTTCTCAGAATTTCGAAACCTTTTAATGTCTTTTAATAAAAAAAGTTAATTTTAAAGGTAATCTTTTTATTTCAACACCGATAAACGTCAAAATTATCTATTTTGATCCGAAATAATTTAGTTTAAACATGATTCTCATTTTTTTTATAAGTTCTAAGATAAAGAGGCACTCAAGAAAGCGTTTTCTTCCGTAGACAAGCTCTCTCGAGCTCGAGAAGAATAATATTGGCAATAGAAAATAATTACTTTATTTCTCATAAAGCACCGTTCCTTTCTATAGATTTCACAACGCTAAACTCTTAAAACTAATTAAATATAGCTGTATGGATATAAATTCGTTTGCCTTTCTTTTATTGAGAGTATTTTGAAAAGATAACACAGACTACTAACGAAATTGTTAATTTAGTAATCTGTGTAAAATGACGAGAAAATTACGAAATATTAAAATCAACGTATGAAAATAATTTTAATTTAAGTTTTTAAGCAATAAAATATAAACACGGATAATTTAGATTTATTTTTATTGCGAAATTTAGATTCATATAAAATAAAATACGTAGAAAACTATTTCGAATCTTCTTATTAGTCTGTGATTCTTTCTCGACCTTCTCGACTACTCAAAGGGTGGTAGACAAGTTTCTCTGATTCAACTGTCAAATTAATGTCAGTTGAAGAGAAAAGCTCGTGTTTGTCGACTTTTGACATTAGGCCACGACAAAGAACAATACGAGTCTACTAGTTGTAAATGCGAGCATGAGTATCTCGATCTCAACCCGACAAAAGTGACATTTCGGTGTAGACAAGCCATTGTTCTCTGAGTCGAATCTTATCTCGATGTTGGTCATGCTACGCGTGCTGGAATGCACCCGATGTCAGTCAGATTCAGATTTGACGTCCCCGTCGACCGTCGTCCGTCACATCCATGTGTCATTTTTATCTCGTGAAATGAAATTGTAGAGCTAAAAATTAATAAAATAATTTTTAATGGCGTTATTTGAGACAAGATGTCACATATTTTTCTCAAAAACTTAACACCGTCGTTAGCCAGTGCACATTACTCCATGAAATCAATCCAGTCTATACGCATTCCATAATAATAAAATAGAAAAGTGAGCGATCAAACTCGAAATTGTGCTTAGAAAAATATAAGTTAATATCTACGTGTTATCTTAGATTACTGGAGCTAGTCATTGCTGCTATATCAATGCCTTCTTGGTGACTTGAAATATGATATAAATATAATTATTATGTACGACTATTACGAATTGGAAGATAGAAAAATGAAAGGCACCCTTCGGGATTGGCGTAAAGCGCTTAGAACACCAGCCACGTACAGGGTAGGCAATGCTGTCCGAATCCAACCACAATTCGTTATGTTAATAATACTTTTTGGTGTTTTTCTTTTAATACTTTTTTATTATAATTGGTGGACAAGCAGCCAGCTACCACAAGTCCACAGATGGATGAACCATATCAGGCCATATAATGCGACATATCCTTTAACACAACCTATTGTTTCTGGTGATTTAGTTGCTTATAGAATAGGTATAGTAGCAGATTTAGATACCAATTCAAAGAGTTCCACAAAGCCACACACATACAATAGCTACTTGAAGAAAGGTTTTTTGAGCTATCACAAGTCGAAAAACTATGTTGCTGTATCTTGGGACCCGGCACCTCCTCTACAATTGTCCTCCACATACTCTCACAAAGGCAGAGGGATGGAACTGTCAGAACTCATTGTGTATGATGGAAGACTCCTTTCATTTGACGACAGGTCTGGCATGGTATGTAAAATATTTATACAATGCAGATTAAATCGACAATGTACAACGGTGGCGACTAACTTAAAAGGCTTATTCCGTTTATCCACCCTAAAACGGATACTTGGAAAACGCATGTTTTGTTTAACCACCTTAAGGGCCCTATCACATTTTTTCGTCGAAATTTCGATTTTGACGGATTTTAGCGCTACAACCTAGAGAAACCTTTGGGTCTACTAAATACATTTATATGTGTTCGTGACAAAAAGTAATACGATGATACACTGGAAAGATAAAGGGTTAGAAAGAAAAATTAAAGTTGGTGAACGATTTCTTAGAGTCAACTTCGAACATACACAGAAAGAAAAACAAGTACAAGCAACAAATAAAAGTATGAAATTTGATTTTCTTATGAAGTAAAGATTATTCTAATATAAATTTTACGTAATAATAATTATGAATCTAGGAGAAATTCACAGTTAATTCTGAGCGTTTTTAGTAGTTTTATGGTTTTTGACTGGGATTTTTTTTCACATATTCCATACATAATTTCAAAATTCCGAGGCCGCTATGAACTATTCGACTATATAAGAGATAATATTCAATTTTTTTTATTTCATTTGTTAAGCAAAGTAGTTCAATCCATGACCCCAAAAAAGTGCCTTCGCGCCTTTTATGAAAATCTTTCTCTGCAATTTCGGGTTTAATTATAAAGTTAAGCAAATTTTCAAAAAAGCAAGGCCGCTATGATCTATTCCAATAGCTATTCTACACTATTCAATAAGTCAAAACTGTTAATGTATTGTTGTTTCTGAGATCGAGAACCCCAAAATTGGCCATTTTACGCAAAAATCACAGTCGAAACGTAATATGCCTCTTAAGGTGGCTGTTTCAGGGTGGATAAATGGAATAAACCACTTCAGAGCACTTGCAGTACAAAATAGTGTATTTTGATCGGTAAAATTTTCTCTTTTATTCTAAAGTGAGGTTGCAGCAGATACTGTCTATTGTCAATTTAATTACATTGTAAATCATTTTTTTAAATGATATGTAAAATTTCTCTGATATAAAGCAAATGAATTCCACATATTACTCTTCCACAGTTCACTCAAACCATTTTACATTTTTTAAATCGCAATCAAAAAAATGTATTCTTATCAAAGACATATTAATTTGAGTATGTCATTATTCATAAGTTATTTAGGTACAAATTTATTGTTTTACAGGTATTTGAAATAATAAATAACAGAGTTGTGCCATGGGTGGTGCTGAACGATGGAAATGGATATGCCGAAAAAGGGTTTAAGTCTGAGTGGGCTACCAGAAAGGATGACATACTGTATGTCGGTTCTATGGGAAAAGAATGGACCACAGCTAGCGGGGAGTTCTCCAGCTACGATCCTATGTGGGTGAAAGCTATAAACATCCATGGAGAGGTAAGTCTAATAAATTGTACATTATTAGAGAGAACTTTTAGGGAACTAAATTATTGAAAAGTGATTTTATAGGGTTAGGACAGATCTAATCCAGCAGTTGGAGGTAGATAGCCAGTTCCTCAGTGGTGAGAATTCTGGGCGTAGTGCGCTTACAATTTCGGCCTTATCGTCACTTAACATCAGGTGAGGTGAAGGCCAAGCACTAACCCATTGTGTATAAAAAAAAGTCGATTGTCCCTGGACTCAGAAATTATCACTATATTAGACAGAAACATAATCAGACGAAATGGTAGCGTTTCCTTATTGCTTACCACTGATTGTGATGTTACCAAGAACCTGAGTTCATACATAATACCTAGATTATTTTTAAATTCATTTAAAACCAATTATACTGCCTGGCACGTAACTTGGCAAGATAAAAACGAGACAAAAGATGCGCAGTAGCTACAAACACTAAACTCGGCGCATGTTTTGTCTCATCTTTGTCTTGTCAAGTTATATGCCGGCACCTATACTGTAATATAAAATATAAATTTATTGTTATGTCCTATCAAGCTTGTTATAATTTTAAATTGTATTAATAATCCAACAAGTGCCTTGTCGTTATCACTAAAAAAACCTACCTCTAAAAAGCAAGAAATAATATTCGTAATAATAAAAACACGTCTATTGAAGTCGGGTGGGGCTGGAGTACAAATTCCTTTTTTTTATTCTAAAAGCCCCACCCGACTTCAATAGACGTGTTTTTACTATTACGAATATTATTTCTTGCTTTTTAGAGGTAGGTTTTTTGAAGTCGGTTTTTTGTTTTTTTAAACAATTTTTTATTTTTTTAATTTTTAGTGTAGGTACCTTTTGTATTAGGTAGTGTAGGTATATTATTTAGGTAGAAAAATCGGCTCAGCCAAACATGAGTTAATCGCGGAAAAACATGCGTACATGCGGGTCAAACTGAGAACCTCCTTTTTTAAGTCGGTCAAAGAACTACACTAAAGATATCCCTTTTCCAACAAAAAAATAATTATCTTATTCAGTCTTAGAGCATTTAACCAATTAAGGAGACGCCACTGTCAGGCGTACCCCTCTGTCAAACAAGAATGACCGCCGCTCATACTCGTTATATAAAACTAGTTGACCCGAGTTCCCCGCCATTCCAGTCTGTCGCAACTTTCATACAAAAAATAATTCTATGAAACAGACATGAATTTTGATGGCGACTATATTTGTCTCACTCTTCCTCATTCTTTCTCGTTCTTTGATGATACGTCATTTGTCAGTCAAAGCAACTATCGGCGGCGGTACATTTAAAGATCTTTGGAAAGTTCTTAGTATTAATAAAATTATAACAATTAAAATAATGAATTTGTGTTAATAGTACGCTAGTAATATAATAAGTCAGTGGTTAATGGTCAAGTTGTTGCGAATTTTAAGTGCGTTCCTAATCAAATCATAATGAAGCATGTGAAATTTGTGGTTTGAAATCGGCGCGAAAGGACGACACAAAATGGTTTTTTATGGCCAAATTTCCTTTTGATGAGCTTCGGTGAGGACGGTGAGTAATACATTAATCAACTTAACATTCGTTTAAACTTTTTGGTAGGTATTTGAATGTAAATAATAATTTTAGTCAGAAAATAATCTGATGGGAAATAGAGTACCTACATCTATAAATATCGATATCGATGTTTTTAATTTTAGTTGTAATGTAAGAAATGTAGGTAAAATGTACAATATACACTTTATAACTTTCCCGTTGCATTGTACAGTCAGCAGGCACATGAGGTTATACAAAGCTGTCAAAATTCATTTTGAACCTTAATATCTTTGCATTTAAGTATAAAAATGTTTTCATATAATTTTTATTTCAGGTCATTACCATCAGCCGTGGAAATAATTGAAGAAGTGCAATGAAGATTTTTTAGAAATAAATACTTTTAATTTTTAATTTCTTTATTTCAAATATTAAACTGAACACATGCTCTGTTTTTTAAAGTACTGCCCAACGGTTAAATGCTTCATAATTAATTCTAACATATTTATGTGACTCAGTACTAGTTAAAAAACGGAGCATTGTGCCATGTTAGTGGAAATTTTAAAATTATTCCTTAAGTAAGCGCAGTTCAGTGCATACATCGATATCGATAAAAATTTAATACTAGGTCGCCCATCTCTATCTTTTTTCCTGTAGGTTGGCAAAATATTGTTTTACAGTCGTTAGGTTGGCAACGATGAGGTATGTTTGATTTGACATTTCATAGATTTTTTTTGCTCTATGAAGTCCCGTCTCTTCTTACGTAGTTATTGCTTTCTCTGTGCGCCATTCAGCTGATCATCGTACACGCGAAACGACCGGAGCTAAAAATGCCGATTTGCAGTGTTTTTTCATGTAAAAAAATATCGGAAACATTTAGTGTGCAAAAGAATAACGTTATTTTCCATATGCTGGTATTATTTTGTCCAATTGTTTTCAAATAATGCACTAAAAATGAAAATAATTCAAAAATATTGTCAATCAAACAGTGTTGCCACTAAATTATACAAAATCCCTTTTAGCCTAATTTTTCAAGTTGAATGTATGACCAATGACACTTAAAACATCACGTTCCTTCTTAACCTGTTAATACCTACCATTCATTAGGTACTGTAGTGTAGACGCTTGATGAATTTATTAGGTATAGATTACTTTTGCAAATTTATTTATTGTTATTTTTTTCTTTATCTTTATTTATTATAATCTCTTACTCAATACTTAAAAAATAGCAGGACTATTAAACTTATGTTTAAAATAGGCATTGTAGCACATGAGTAAATAAACGGAACAGAGTACAAGCTCTCAAAACTTATACCCATTCTTCAAGGGTTGACACCTGCCTTTCTATTGTCTAATTTCAAAATCTATCGCAATCGCTTTCAAGGTTGTAACACATTGAAGCTTCTTCTTGACACAAATAAAAACTTACCAAAGAAATGCAGCAATGTGTCACATCCATCTGTCAAACGAAAGCGATTGCGATAGATTTTAAAATTAGACAATAAGCCCCCTAGTTGCAGGTTGAAAAGTAGGGAAAATAGAATACGTCCGAATGTCACAGCCACTTTATTCCGAAAATATTAAGATTACACAGTTGAAACTTGGTAGGTAGATGTATTCTGTTAACCGCTTAACGAGTTTAACACAAAAATAAAAAAATAAAAGATTAAGGGGGGGCTATTACTTATGGGGGATTATTACTATTCTTCTCGCTCTTTTATATTGATATCGAGTGAGTACACAATTTCGCATTTAAAAATTGTGTATTTTTTTTTACGCGTTTTATTTATAGTTAGTATTAAACCATTGTCAAATTACAACTTAAAACGGGAGTTATATCGACGAGTTCCGTTGTAAAAATCTGTCAAATGAGACCGGTCGCTAGGTGGTTTCTAATTAGATAATCAGCCTGCCGGCTGACAATCCAAGTCTCCGTGCAAATATTTTCTTCTCCATTGTGACATTTGTGACCCGCGGGCTCAGTGATCTGTCACGGGCTCCACTCTCCGTGCTTCTTTTCATTGTGACTTGCCGCGGGCTCCATTCTCTGTGCTTCTCCCCATCGTGAGTATCGTGACCGGCCGTGGGCTTCCACTACACTACGTGTGTGTTTTGAGGATTATCATAAATAAATTGTATTTTATTAAATTATATTTGTGTCTTTCACTTCTTAGATACAATTCTCCTTAGGCGATTCTACTTATCTTTCTTTTACCTCCTTAACGTTAAATAATTTATTATTATAAAATATTTACGGATGTCACTAATTTTTCCCAAAATATGCCATTTTAATTTTAAAAACGGTGGCCACACTGCAGCAAAAGTAATGTTGTGACAGCACAGAAACAAATATCGATATCGACTTTATCAGAAGGTACCTATGTTATTCTGGCTATAAAATATTGGAAAAAAATACTAACTTTTTTTCTGCCGAAAGAGGAATTTCGTTTTTTCAGAAAAAAAAACTCTATTATTTATTTTGACGGAAGCGGAATGTGACGAAAGTGGCCTAAATGTTTATATTTCAGATTTCCAAAAGATGCAATGATACGAGATGCCTCGATCCAAGCTTGTGCAAAACATGTTTCCTAAACGTACTCGCACAATTTGCTCACATCATTTTGAAGCTTCCTACTGTTTTATAATACAAGCTAATAACACTAAACTCAAAACTCAATATAATTTATTCAGTCTAGGCTGTTACAAGCACTTGTGACACAAAATACATAATAGTACAAGTCTTGTGAATGTCATAGTAGCTACGCCATCGGTTCGCAAACCCTAAGCGGGAGACCTTGTAACGAGCAGAACCGGCAAGAAACTCGTCAAGGACTGCTTTTTTTCTCCCTGTATAATATTTCATACGGAGTCGTCAACATCGAAAAACGACCTCAACATTTAAAGTCATTTTCCATCACAATAATTTTTACACACAATGGGTATGAAATGAATTACCTACTACATATCGGATTAGTAATTGTGAGAGTAAATAATTTTCAACTAGTTGAGAAATTACTGATTATGTGACTATAGAAATTAAAATAATTGCAATCAAAAAAAGAGAAATCAAAACGAGGTATTAGTTAATAATTTTATGTTTTGAGTAAGAAGTCCGATACATATTGATAATATTAAACAGAAAAAATATAAGACGTCCTTAGTACAAGCAGAAAGAAGCAGACCCATTCCCACTGGCAGCACCCGTTCACAAGCATGACGCATGCACCACTTTCTTTAAAATAAGTATAACAAATAAAGATTTTTAATGTAGTTATTCCGTTTTAAGGCCTACTTAAACATGAGCGGTATCCGCTACGCCCCGCGGTGCACACGCCCCACGCTCAACCCGAACTCAACTCAAACTCAACCCAAACTCAACTCAAACTCGCCTCAACCGCAGCCCACCTTGAAATACATCGCTTACAATTTTGAGTCACTGTGTAATGTTCAGGTGAGTTTAAGGTGAGTTCGGGTTGAGTTTGAGTTGAGTTCGGGTTGAGCGCGGGGCGTGTGCAGTAGCATTGACAAAATATAACGGAGCTTATTAAAGTGTCATAAAACTGAAAATTGAGAGCGCTTTATTTCAAGGAGTGGGCTCCGGTTAAGTTGAGTTCGAGTTGAGTTTGAGTTGAGTTCTGGTTGAGGTTGGGTCGTGTGTTATCGTCTGAACAAAGCCTTATTTACCCCGCGGACGCACCCTCGCGAACGCACCTCGCGTCGCGCGCCACCACCGCCGCCACCGCTACCGCCTCTGATAGCGGTAAAATTCCGCTATGGTTAAAACAGCGCGTTATCAGCATACCCATTGGGATATCGTTAGCGCCACCGGTAGAGGATACCGCTGAGATTTGAATCGTCTCACTAATCTAAGAAATTATGTCTTTGATTTTAAATATGCGAAAACCTACCAGTATTTGAAAACTCTTGCTTAGTTAAATTGACCGGGTAGAATTTCTTGCAGTATCATCAATTTTACTGACTTATCCTAATAAGTCACCCTGTAGATTTTGACGACAGCCAAAGGTTGCCTTAGCATCATCGAAGGGCCTAAATTGAAAAAAAAAACTACAGACTTATTTGAATTTTTGTCATCATAATTCAATCATTAAGACATAAATTAAAAATATGAGCCGAAGGTATCGAGAGTAAAATATCGATAGTGTCAAGCACTAGCAACGTTTACATGAAAATGACGTCATCGCGTGTACTGACAGGTTGGTTTCTGCGTGTGTATGTATTTGTGTGCGTAAAGTTTAAGCTAGTGTTTGATAATTTTGTCGTGTGCGTGCGTAGCAACGTGATCGAAAATGCATTAGTGTTTAACGCTATTTGTGTGTGCGTTACCTCGTCCCCCGCGGAAAGTGGCAGACTTTTTTGTAAAGAAATTAGTTCTCGTGACGCCTCCTTACTTGGTTAAATGCTCTAAGTATTCAGTTCATAAACAAAGAAGTTATACGACTGATCATCGAGGTAGTTCACACAAAAGCATACTATTTTCGTGCTTTTTTTCAAGATTACTTGAAAAGTACAGAACAGATTTCAAAATTTTAAAAAATGGGACCAACTTGGGAGTTTACCTAATGTAATAACGTTTGAATCATTTCGATCGGTCCAGCCGTCTTCGAGTAATTGATGTACATACAAAAAACAAAAAAAAACGGGTCGAATTGAGTACCTCCCTCCTTTTGAAGTCGGTAAAAATGTTAACAAATTTTATCTTAAAAGAGTAGTAATAATTGAGTTTCAATATAATTATGTAAACGATGTTACACCACCACAAAAATCAGTTTTTTACAGTCCATCAGTCTGGGCCCCTACCGCCTAACTTACATTGCTATCATAATCGCTTTCATTTGACAGATGGATGGGATATATTGCTTCTTTTCTTTGGTAAGTTTTTAGTTGTGCCAAAAAGAAGTAGCAATGTGTCACATCCATCTGTCAAATGAAAGCAATATGATATCCATGTAAGTTAGACAGTAGGGCACCTGATGTGCCTTCCTCTGTACCATTTAATTTTTATTTATTTACTTAAATTAAATTTCAGATCCAGCATCTTAACTGGGCAAACCAATATAAATCTATAAGAAGTGCAATCGGGATTGAGTGGCCGGGATACATGATACACGAGTCTGGCGTGTGGTCTCCCATCAAACAGCGATGGCATTTCCTGCCAAGACGGTGCAGCCATGAAACATACAATGAAACAAGAGATGAACTTATGGGCTGTAATTATCTTATCACAGCAGATAGTGATTTCAAACATATTCAAGCTGTTGAGGTAAGAATTTTATTAGAGATGTACATGGTGTCCCAAAACTTTGCCACACGGAAGGAATGTACCTACTGTACGAGGCATACATCTTGAAATCGGGTGGGGATTGCGTGGATCGCGTATTTTGGGCATGCGTAGTGGTAAGGGGCGCGGGCGGCGGGAGAGGGGCGCGCGCTATTGGTCGCTCACAAGAGCACATGCGCGAAATTATCCCCACTTCGTCGAAAAATTTCAAGATATAGGGTTATTTGTGAAACACCAACAACCTCGCAGGAGTAAATTACTAACATCATAAACAACAACGTTTGTTCTATGACTTTTCTGAAAACCGACAAAAAAAATCGACTCTCCATACAAATGTCCCAAACAGCTGATCGAGTTTTGTATGAAAAGTCGATATTTTTTTGTCTGTTTTCGGGAAAGTCGTAGAACAAATGTTGTTGGATATGGTGTTATTAATCTACTCCTGCGAGGTTGTTGGTGTTTTACAAATAACCCTATGCCTCGTACTGTATCTTAAGATAGATTTTTTTATTGAAACAAGGCTTCATTTTGTTTTTAAAATAATTGGAACTGCATTCAAAGAGTTTTTTTAAATTCGCTTATGATACAATCTATTATATTATCTGCGATACAATACAAATTGATACAATATGCAATAATTAAAATTTAAATGTTTAATTTCATGGTCTTCCTTATAACACAGAATAGATAATAAGACTAGCGTACAGAAGTTGCACTCCGCAAAATCGTTTAAATAAATTGCGTCTCTTGCTCCGACACAATAAAGTGCAATTCAGCGCTCCCTTTGCTCCAAAACACTCAGTTAGTAGTGGCCTCTCTTTCTATCGCGTCAGAGCCCTGCTTTTATTTAAGAAGCTATGTTACACTAGATGAAATAAACGTAATAAGCTACCCTTTCGATAATTATCGTAAAAATAAAAGATAGTTTCTTTTTATATTTTGTATCGAACCCAGGAATTATGAAAAAAAATTTTTTTCGATGTCTTTGAATGCAATTCCAATAATTTTTAAATCAAAATTAAGTCTTCTTTTAGTGAAATTTCCTACCTTTAATATTTAAGGTACTTTTCCTTCGTGTGGCAAAGTTTTGGAACACTATATACTATATTTACATTAAGTGGTTGTTTTTCATTCTTCTTCTTCTTCTTATCGAATGATGATTAGTGGCCACCTCTGGTGTTAGAGTTTATCAAGCCGCCTGTAAGGCCTCTAACTTGGCTTAACGACTGTTATCAGATGACAACAGCCGGGACCGACGGTTTAACGTGCCCTCCGAAGCACGGAAGCGCTCAGTTGTATTGTAATGCCACTTTATCGGTCACCCATCCGAAACCTGACCGGACCGAGCGTTGCTTAACAAACGTGATTAAGTACGATCAGTCTGTCAAGTTCCACCATGAGCGCTACATTCAATATTCAAGTTTTTCATTCAATATGATAGATTTTCTGACAGTTGCAATAGTTATGGCTTTGTTTTTTCATTTTTGTAAAAAAGTTGTATCACCATAAGAACAATTCTTATGGTATCACGCTACACATTATAAAACACAAAGTACCTCGCCGCGTCTGTCTGTCTGTTCGCAATAAACTCAAAAACGACTAAACGGATTTTCATGCGGTTTTCACCAAATGATAGATTGATTCCTGAGGAAGGTTTAGGTGTATAATAAGTTGTGGTTTTATGTTAATAGGTAGAAATATGACAATAATGGGGAATGTCTGGAAAAAATCAAATTGGCTGAATATTTTTTATGGGTAGGTAGCTCCCTTCTTAATAGAAAAGAGTTTCAGAATTATCGGTTGCGTAAAAAAAGTCTCTTCGACTTCACAAATGAAAGAAAGTAACAGCAGAATGGAGATTATTCCTTTGCCACCACCTGCCACAACCACACATGGTATTAAAAAAAAGTTTAAAGACAAAATGTCAATGTATTTTATTTAAACTTGTTGTGGTTGTGGCAGGTGGTGGCAAAGGTATAATCTCTGTGTTACTTTCGTACATTTGTGAAGTCAAAGCAAGAAGCTTATACCTCCAATGGAGATTGCACGGCCAGTGTCATAGTGAAGTGAAGATTGAAAAAAAGTCCTTTAGTGACGTGACGGCTTATTGGTACCTCTTTCTTTAGTGTTACAATACGTTTTCGTTTCTCACGAACGAACGAACGACGAACAACGAACACGTATTGTAACACTAAAGAAAGAGGTAGCAATAAGCCGTCACGTCACTTAAGGACCTTTTTTCAATCTTCACTATAACACTGGCCGTGCAATCTCCATTGGGGGTATAAGCTTCTTGAGTCAAAGGGTTTTTTTTATTTTTTTATTTTCAGACTACCGAAAATTCAGAATATTTTTCTATTACTAAGGGAGCTTATTCCTACCTATAAAAAATATTCAGCCAATTTCATTTTTCGGACATTCCCCATTGTTGAAGATGTCGACGAAAAAAAAATTAAGCCGACTGGGAGCTTGCATCGAAAACGCTGCATAAACCCTTTGAGCTATAACAAAATAATGTATGATGGAATTGTTCCTCTTTTATAGATCTACAAAAAAGTCTGTCTTTTAAGAATAGCTTACTAAAGTCGCATTACTAATTTCCCAGCAAAAATGTAAACAAAGGTGTTGCCAGAACAATACAACACAAAAATAAATAATATATTGCTAAGTCAAGAAATAAACACACTTATATGTTTTTTTATCACAAACCTAATAAAAATAGATTAGATAAATATTCTGAATCATGAGTTTTGCGGCAAAAACAGTAATATAATTTAATATTTCATAATAACAGTTTTATAGTAGAAAACATTTTTAAGATGCACACATCAACTGCAAACCGTACACATCACCTTTGGTCATTTTATAAAATTTTCAAAAAAAAAATATTACGAGTAGCAGCTGTAGTAGTAACATTTTTGTCTTTTGGTATTGGGGGAACAGGCGAAGATGCTACGTATTTTTGATAGTTTACATACAGTAATTATCTAAGTAAATTTCTTATCAGTTCGTTTCAAGAACTTTTAACATCAAAAATTATGATAGGTTATTAAGATAAAATTTCTATTTACCAAATTACCCTGGATGGCATTATATTTATTATGACTCAAAATATAATAAACAAATTAAAAAGTTATAAAAGTGACCAAAGGATTTCAATATCTGAAAATGTCACTATCAGGGTCAGTTTGTCAATTTGACAGTGACGTTTCTTTGTTTAATTTTTTGCTGGGAAGTGAGTAATGCGACTATATACCCATTTTATCTTCTAAGAAATTGGTCACATACAATGCGGTAATTTGGAAAGCTATTTAGAAGGATACAGTATTAATCCTTATCAACTAAACTACGTTAGTCACGTTAAGAATTTTATGCACATTATTTGAATCTTTTACACCATCCATACCATTTAAATGAATATCTTTAGGAGTTATCGCAAAAAATTAACGCGTGCGAAAATAAATTCAAACGCGTTTCTTACACCGATGACGGGACGGGACTCGAACGGGATGGAAACAGACTTTTGGAGCGAATGGGTGATGACGACTGTAAGGTATTTGGGTAAGGCCGACTAACTTTGCCGATTTCGTATGATTGACAATGTCTGCAAGTTTAAATAAATAAATAAAAAAATGGTAACGATTTTTATGAACTCTAATTATTGTCATAATTAAGTCACATTTACACTCTAAAAATAAAAATAAATAAAGTTAGTACAATGTATTTACTCAGTTAAATTAATATATTTTTTAAAACACTGCGTTCTGGTTCCATACAAAATTTGAGTGTCTCCATGAGACCTTGCATCGGATATTGTTGATTCATTTGGGTTCTAAGTCAAAAATACACAAAGTATTGTGTTTTCATAATAGTGTAACGTATAAATATAGGAAAAGTATTATGACTTAGTATTTTTTATTATATTTTATAATTAATTCACTGCAAATAAAATGTGTCTCCATATATTTTGCGTCCGTTACATTTTTCATCCGTTACCGTTTTCGGCAGGTTTCACTTTAGAAACTGGCAATATTTACTTTTTTTTAAGAAGCGCCAACACTGCTTTGGTTGACATTTATGTTATCAGCTCTATTCCACCATTTTGTTTAAAGAAAAGTGTTGAACGACTTTGTGTTCGCAGCGTGTCAAACTAATATTTTCGTCAAAAAAGCTGTTTTTCGTTAAAATAAGTGAATGTTCCATTAAAATTTTCTTTAAAAAGTGTGGCTAATGGTTAGTTACAGAGGATTTGTGCAAGAAATTAGGTAAAATACAAAAGAATTAAAACTGAGGTTAGATTAAACATGTAGCATGGGCGCCCGTTACCGTCTGTAACTCGAATCCGTTACCATCCATAACCTAAAGCTTAGTTTAAATCAAGGTTTTCTAATTTAATTCGGAAAATATAAAAATGACATTAATATTGTACCTCGCCGCTACAATACTGTTATAAACGTGAAATAAAAAAACCTTCGGTAAATTAGCTTTCTTTGAATAGTTACTTATTTTAGATATTATAGAATATAGGTATATACGTTTTTATTTTATATATAAATAAATTTTTGATTTTATACTGTAAGATGCAGCACTATTTTTGTTAATTTAAATGTTTAAAAGACTATTTAAAGCGATAATAAAAAGAAATTGGTTGATATTTTTTATATTGCAATTTTGTTTGATCTTTTAATAGTATGTGAACTAGACTTTACAATTTTGTCGCGTAACCGTCCGTTACCGACCGTAACCGTCCGTGACCGCGTTAGCGGCAAAGTTTCTCGGCCTTACCCATTTTTCTTTTTGGGTGTTGTTGGAAGGTTGCATTTAGCTAATAAGGCAGGAACCGAAGCGAAGCGAGGGCGGGTTGCTAGTAATGTAATAAATCCTAGTATGGTTGTTCTACAGTACGAGGCATATATCTTGAATTTTTTTCGACGGAGTGGGGATAAGTTCGCGCATGTGCTCTTGTGAGCGACCAATAGCGCGAGCCCCTCTCCCGCCGCCCGCGCCCCTCACCACTACGCATGCCCAAAATACGCGTTCCGCGCAATCTCCACCCGATTTCAAGATATTTGCCTCGTTGTAGCTCACGATCACGATGTCCGTTCGGCTATGAATGTTGATAGGCGTGCACAATGCTTTAGTGTGCGCTCTCTCGTAATACGCACACTAAAAAAAATGTGCAATGTGCACGCCTAACAACATTCATATGCTAATTTATGATATAGCATAAATTTTATTATCTTCGTATGCGTCGTATGGCAACATAGAAGTCTGTTAGAGTAGTTCCATTCCAAAAATAATAAGTTATGTGTCTATCAGAAAATCTCATACCAATCAGTCTCGATTTGAAACATTTTTGATGTCCTTATGAATTTCATGATAATTTAATAATTTGCAGATCACAAAGCATCAACCAAAGTATGGCTTCTCTTCGTTCAAGTTCATACCTGGATCGAAAGACGAGGCCATTGTTGCTTTAAAAACAACAGAGTTTGAAGGCAAAACTGCTACATATCTAACTGCATTTAAAACCGATGGTACAGTACTTCTCCACGACACTCTTATTGAGAACCTTAAGTATGAAGGCATAGAGTTTATATGAGATCAACACACCTTTAGACAAACTTGTAATTTATACTAAATGAATTGTTTTTTATAAAAATCAGGTGTAAATATGTAAAATATACTAATAGTTTTGTTACATTTTGTTTCAATTTAATGGTAGCTGAGAGAGATTTCTAACGAAGAGATGCCTTTTCAAACTGATTTATGCATAGTAAAGTATTATTAATCCCCCAAAGGATTTGATTGGCTAAACAAATTGAGTTTAACTCGCGCCATTAAAGAAAGGAATCTAAAATGATGGCAATTATCACGCCATTTCACGCGGTATATCATTTGTTTTTAGTTGTATGACTGAGATAGCACGATAACTGATGCCCTATATTGCCGCCATTTTAAATTCCTTTCTTTAATGGCGCAAGTTATAACTAGATTATGTTCGACAGTTTTTTTGGTAATTTGGGTACAACAAATATGAAACAAAAAATAATTTTATAACATTTATTTAAATATTTATAATATCACATTTTACATTTTTAAAAATATAGCGTATACATACATATTATGTCAACGAAACAAACTATAACTATTTAACAAATTGTAGTAAAGAAACAAGATGATACCTACCCAAAATCTCAAGTAACCCGACTGAAATACCTAGACTATAATATTGATTATAGACTAAAGACGGCACAAGATAAAAGAGTAACAAAAATCACATTATGAAGTGATTAAAAAGATTAATCAAATTAAAGCAACTACATATTCGAAATGGAGAAAATTATTCTAGGAACATAGCACCCAAGAACTAACTATTATCCACCCTCTATCGTCCATAGATAGAACATTATAATAATATTTTTTATGACTTGCAACACTGACTTTTAAAAAGCAGTGTTAAAGGGCAGCACTTAGCAGACGTGACAAAAAACTTCCAAGTTATAGATTCAAAAAATAGGTAGCATTTTTAGTGTCATTTTAAGCCTATAGTACGAGTTATCTCTTCAAAGACTGTCCAAGCCATGGCCGCCATGAGAGTTCTGCGTAACATACGAGGTACTGCTCCCTTGAAGTACCCTCTGACACCATAAGTCTGTAACAATGGAAAAGGTAATTAGTTACAAAGTCACTATTGATCTGCAATCCTCCAAATTCCCACATTTTGACGCAGATCGTCATTTTCGCAAATGGACATCACGAAAAATTTGGTCACTTTCGCAACTGGTCACTTTCGCAGAATCTCATTTTCGCAACTGGTCACTTTCGCAAAAGGTCACTTTCGCAGAATGTCATTCACAACTTTTTCTCAAACTCACAATTTTGGAAAAAAAAAAGAAAATAAAAATAAAATAAATCAAATTATGCGAAAGTGACGTTTTGCGAAAGTGACCTCTTGCGAAAATGACATTTTGCGAAAGTGACCAAATTTTTCGCGATAGCCATTTGCGAAAATGACGATCTACGTCATGACTACGTAATTTTTTATCCACGATACGATAAATATAAAACGTGTTACAAATAAACCTAAAGTCAAATATGGTAGTGATAGGGTCTATCAAACTGAACAACTTTTTTCACTTTTATTATGGGACCAACCCTGAAAACGCGAAAAAACATCAGTACATTCATATAAAAATTAATAACGAAATTATCAAAATGCACGAAACTACTGATGAATTACATTCTGCGAAAGTGACGTTTTGCGAAAGTGACCTCTTGCGAAAATGACATTTTGCGAAAGTGACCAAATTTTTCGCGATAGCCATTTGCGAAAATGACGATCTACGTCATGACTACGTATTTTTTTATCCACGATACGATAAATATTAAACGTGTTACAAATAAACCTAAAGTCAAATATGGTAGTGATAGGGTCTATCAAACTGAACAACTTTTTTCACTTTTATTATGGGACCAACCCTGAAATCGCGAAAAAAAATCAGTAGATTCATATAAAAATTAATAACGAAATTATCAAAATGCACGAAACTACTGATTTTTTCGCGATTTCAGAGTTGGTCCCGTAGTAAAAGTTATTTTGATGGTCCCTGTTTGCCATATTCAGCTTTAGGCATAGTGGCTTTAGGTGTTTTATTTTTGTAACACGCATACAAAAAACCTAAAGCCGAATATGGTCCATCAAACCAAACAACTTTTACTTTAGGACCAATTCTGAATTTGCGAACAAAAAATCTGCTGTTACGAAACGAAAATATCAAAATGTACCTATGCACAATGCACATGAGACAATTATTAAAGTATTAGGATTGGGGTCGTTTCCAAAAATTTTATATTCAGCATTAATTCACATCTAATGCGTAATAATGTAGCCTTGATGACAATCTTTGACCACATAGGTTATAATTTAAGAAAAGTTAATTGCCAATTTGCCATTAAGCGAAATAAATGAACCGTGACCCGCGTTAGGGGATACACGTGCCATAGTCGTGAAGCTGATAAGATTTTATATTTTAATTGGCAAGTTAATATTTATTAATGAATTCTGTATACATAATAATTATAAGATCATTAGTGCTTGCTGCACAAAGTATAATTATATTTTGGTTATCATAGTAATTAGTTTATTTTATTTTATTGGTCAGACTTTAACTAAGGCGAAGCTAGTCTCCTTGAGAATGCTTTAAATACTCTCCTACATCCACAGAATACATAATAGTACAAGTACAGAAGATGCACTCCGCAAAATCATTTAAATAAATAGCGACTCTTGCACCTACACAATAAAGTGCAATTCAGGTCGCACAGCGCTCCCTTCCCTACATATTCACCTAGTAGCTACCTCTCTATTGCGTAACTCATACTTCGATCAAGAATATCCTAGTCCTAGATAATGATTCATCAACTAAAACAGTACACAAAACTCGAAACAGCACCACTTACAAACTTGGCGCTTATTTTGTGCATAATCACCTCTTATTTTTGTACAAACTCACATCTTTTATCACTAACTTTGTGCAAAAAGCGCCCAGTTTGTAAGTAGGACGCTATTTGAGACTGACCAGACATCTGGGTATTCTTGTTCCAAGAGCTCATATCTTTTCTGAAGTATGAAATTGTTCCGTCCAGATGGACCCGTCGGCTACTTTATACCTAAAGCGCTGAGTGCGCCTGACCTGGTACATCTAAGCAAGCACAGATTTCGGTTATACCTCTATCAGGAATTGCCACAGGAATGTAAGCTCTATTTGTCACCAATTTAAGTGTCAAAATAATTTACCTGATGTACATAAATAGCCGCGCTCAACGCGTTCGGGAACTTTTCCGGGTACAGCTGCATCTTAGTTTTGAGGACGTCCGCGGGATTGGTGACCAGGGAGGCTGCAATGCCTGCCATTATACCGCAACTGAAGTGCACCGCGCTCGCAGCGCTGGGAGATTGTAGCCATTCTGTGGAAGACGATAAAGTTCAATATTGCTTGTCATTTTGCAGAAAGTTACCTTAAAGCCCGATTCACACATATTAGTGAAATCTCGGTTCCGACACAGTACCGCCACCGTGGTAATTATTCTTTCATACATTCTTTACAAAAGCGTCCACACCTATCAGTGTCAGTGACGAGACAGTGCTCTCGGTGTCAGTGAACGCGTGTTCATAGAGAATGTATGAAAGAATAATTATTGGCGATGGCGGTAACTGTGATTTCACTGATATCTGTGGCTTGTCGGCTTTAAAGTACCTATTTATTGTAGGTAGATAGATATACTCCTTTGGGTATACCGTTACTTTAATTTTTTGTACTTAAAGTTCAAAGATAAAACAGGGTAACTGGCATTTTTGTTTTTTAATAAATATAGCATTATTTTTTATTGTATAAGCGTAATAATCAGATATCAACATTACATTGCAAAAATAAAGATTAGTCAAGATAACTTGATGATAATTTAAGTACTCATGAACAGGTAAACTTGTTTTTCACGCCTATTTTAGAGATAAGATAATGAGATTAATTAAACATGTCATTGTATAGAATTAAAATAAGATGGCGCAAACAATATTTATCTGATGAAAACGTGCTAATCTCTTGCACAAACACACCTATTTAGATATTATTTTATTTAAAACGCATAAAGTATACGAAGTTCTACAGGAAACATGAAACGCAAAAGAGTATGCTGAAAGGATGAGTAAACAACTTAAAAATGGTCATAGCCCATTTTACATTAAAATGTTTGTCAATATGGTCGGTATAATAAAGTTAAGGTATTTTTTTGCCAAAAACAAGTGAATTGATTTTGCATTAATTTTTGTCCCAAGTTTTGCATCAGTTTTACTTCTGTTTGACGGTAGGTAAGTACTTGTATTCAGATTTCAGCAGAAGCAAACTTCAATTAAAAAACATCAAAAATATCAAAAACTAATTTAAATTCAAATACAATCTATCTGAACACGTATAGTATAGCAATCGTTCATTTAACTAAATGTGAGATAAAAGAGGGTACGTGCGGTTTGATTACATTTCAATTAATTAATTTAGATTTTAAATTATTAACAAACATTATAATCTGTAAATAATCGTCTAATGACGTACACTAATTAGATGTCTATTTAAACAACGAACGGTCAATAAACTTAAGAATGTGCTGTTGGGAAGTCATGATAACATTTTTTTGCTCGGTAACAACTAAAATACAGAAAGAACTTGAAGTATTATAGACTATTTTTTCGTGGTTTTTGAGACATTTGTTGTTGTTATTGTTGGATTGTTATATCTCTTATCATAAATAATTTTTCGAGTTTCTTACCTTTTGGAGCGGATTGTTTAGCTTGTGTGTAAAACATCAAATAGAGGCCCGAGAATGGAGCATCTCTGGCGAGTGTCGGGCCAAGACCGCAAGACAGACCTCGGATGCCTTCAGCTCTGTAAATGGCCTTCAGAGCTCCACCAAGGCTGTCATATTTATACACTCCCGATTCATACCTAGAAGTGAAAATACATGTCATTCATTACAATAACACATTAAAGAAACTTCGTCATAACTTTAAACAATACCAATTGTATGTAAATAGAAATCTGTATTCTTTAGCCTGAATTTTCAGGCTACTACGTCGTAGTGATTTTATAACTTATTCTGATTATTACACTAATGTTACCAATGTGAAATGACTTAATTATCATTGATGTACATTAATGTACATTACCATTTTCTTTTCAATTATAAAAAGGTTAACTATAATGTACTCCTCGACTTAAGTTCGTACCTTGTTTTGATCACAGTCATGGGTATCAATGCAACTCCACTCATAGTTCTAGCCATAACACCAAGCGTGACCGCTTCCATAGCACCCAAATCTTGATTCCTAGTCTTCCCCATCTTGACTTTTAACCAATGCAGGGAGGAGAAGTATAGACCAACACCAGGAACGCAACGTGCCACTGAAGGCACCATACCTCGCCATAGCCCGACGATATGCTCCGTGCGAACAATATTCGTAAAAATCGAGATCATGCCGGGTTGAATTCGGCCGCTGAAAGAAAATAGAAGAGCATAAGCAAGGCAATCTTTATGAAGTTTAATAATATTTAAACGGGTAAAGTCTGTTTACTTCAGTATCAGACTTTACCCTGTGATGTTGTTTTCTAAATTCAAATAATTATGGATTATTTAGAAACAAAATGACAAGTGAGAAACTTACTTGAGTGTCGCCGCAATAACATTTTGGCTAGGATTCTGCAACCTCGTTTTCACTAAATCCAAAGGCTGGAATAATATCGTACTGAAGGTTCCAGAGAAGGAGCCAGCAAGGAAAGCCTTGAAGACAGGGTGGTACTGTGAACAAATAATGGGCAAATGAAAACACGCGCTCTGATTATTTTAAAGCTGACAGTGATACTCTTTGACCTATTCCCATTTGTGAGATATGACTTAACAATGATAAATTGATACTGACTGACTGAGGCGTTTGTTTAACTTACATTTGCCACAATATCCATGATAGTCGAGAAAATTTTTGCAACTATTTAGCGTTCTGATGTCAGGTGATGTCTTTTGGATAAACACCAAACTTGTAGTACTCAAAATTGTAGAGCCAATGGCAAATCGAGCGTTTAAGTTGCAAAAATAATTTCAGGTGTAAGCCTAGATCGTATCCGAGTAGTCTGAGTAGTATATAGGGTTGATACGGAACATCAAAGTAATGGTCATTTTTTGCAGCAGCTCGCTCGAATAAATCATGTATACAGTTGCCAGATCGAATCGTAGCGATTTTTTCGACCTGAATAGCCGATGCACTAAAGCTTGCGCGCACTTGAAACTGTCCAAAATTAACTTTTAAATCACAACTAATTTGGAGACAAGAAATCACAATAATTAACGAATTTAGCCATTAGGAACAACAGACTAATAAATAATTATAACAATAATGTATTTAACACTGAGTTCGCGGGGGACTAAGACGTGGTCTCAGATTGACTACTGGAAGCGTATTGAACAACTGATAACTGACGAATGGTGTGATGCGATAAACATAGGTACATTTATAGGCGTTTGCTATCGGTTGCAGACGCCCGCCGCGGGTGATCGAAGTGCTAAAGGCGTAAGGTCGCCCTTATCAACCCCTGATAATAACGTATCCGTGCCTACTTACTAGGGGGTACTGATAAAGTAAACTAAGGAGTAGGCAACCGTTTTCTCAAAACACACTTGCGATATAGTTTATAAAAAAGGAAAAAACTATTTTAATAAGTATATCAGTTACACTTACACTACACCTGTTTACCTTTTGGAAATTTACATACAGAAGAAGAACCTAAAATCGTTTTCCTCATTGTGGAATGTAGAATAGATATTACTTTTCCTTAATCATTGCATAGGTAGGTACCTACTGCTTAATTAATAGTTTTACACTTCGGGGGTTCACTTCACATAATGAAGAAAAACGAATACAAAACTTAATACCTACTTATCTTTTATTTTTGGCGAAAAGTAGGCAAAAGAAGTTTTTTTTTTCCTTAATCATTTAAGAATACCTACGCCTAATTGAAAGAAGCTAATTTTAGTCTGAAGAGCCACCTTTGCAGTGATATTTCTCGTGATATATCATCACAAAATAAATTAATAAAAACATTTTACTCAAAAGTAATTAATTGTACAAATAATTTGACGATCCCATGTCATTATAGGAATTATAATAATTTCAATTTCCAGTGGGTATGTAAGTTGAACTTAAGTAGGTAGGTAGGTATAATAATATAGTGGCGTGTGCTCAATAAAAAAATACGGCGTTTGGTGATCGAGGGATATCTTTTGATAGGATGAACCTTCTGAACCCTTAGAGCATTTTAAGAAGGGGAGCCATCTTGGATTTTTGTATGGGAAGGAGATATAATACAATCATTTTGTATGGATTTTTTTTAACCTATTGTGTGGGATATTGGATGAAAGGGATTTTTGAGCTGATTCCAAATATATCCAATATTAACACATTGTAGCTACTGGTTTAAAAAAAAGGGGAAAAACATTTTCCTAACATACTAATGTCGTGAGGATGTCGTATATTGGACTTTTATGTCGTGTCGTGAGTGATGCAACTAACATATTTTATCTGCTCAAAACAAAAGGAATCATAATTATAAGAATCTATATTATCCATTATGATAATAGGTATGTACTAAATGTATAGGTATGACGTTTTTTACTATAAAGATGGCCGATACTCATGCGAAATATATAATCTCATTTTAAATCATAACATTTAACACCCAGAGCAAAAATATAACGTAAGTAATATAATGTTGGACGTATGTACCAACAATTTAATAACGTAAATGATTATTTTCATACCTACATTATCTGACAAACAAGATAATATGATATTACGTATTCATAAACACTATACAAGCATGTAACATTGAAATTATTTTGCCATTATTATGTGAGGATAGTATGTATGTATTCCCGTGTAATCAATAGAAAAATCTCAATTAACAAATTAACACATGCCAGACCCACCAGACATAATAATATTAAAATAACTTTACCCAGCAGAAAATGCCTCTACAAGGTTTTCTTTTTAACATTTGGGAGTGGGAGCAGCTTGACCTGCCTGATAAGCGATCAATGTAGTAAAGTTTGTCGCGATGTCAACCGGACCAAATGCAGGTAAGTAATTCGGTATCGGAATGTCATCCCACCTACCCTACACTAGACGTGTGCGCCGATCGGCGTGGCGCACGCCGCCGGTCATTTTGGCCACGCCGCCGCCGCCGGATTTTTCATCGGCGTCATCGGCGTCAAAATCCATGTGTAAGAAGCAAGTACAAAAGCTATAATAACTTGCATTTTGATCATAAAATTTTATTCCTTTTCTCTCTTTTTTATATTAGTTTGATTGTTGCCATCATATAATTATTTTGGTATTGAAATTGTGGTTCTATAATTGCACCTGTTTAGTCACCGTCATCATATTAGCTGTACGACACCCACTGCTGTTTATAGGCCTCCTCCAACCCAAGCATCTCCATAACGATCTGACCTGCGCTGCCCGCATTCAACGACTTTCCGTGACCTTCACCCTCATGTCGCGTCGGTCTACCTGGTCGGGGGGGCCTACCCATGGAACATCATCCAGTCCGCGGTCGGCACTGTAAAAGCTTTCCGCCCCAACGACTATCGGTTCTTCTCGCTATGTGTCCCGCCCACTGCCACTTCAGCCGAGCAATCCTCCGAGCAATGTCGGTTACTTTAGTTATTCTACGGATCTCCTCATTTCTGATTCGAACACGCAGGGAAAAGCCAAGCATGCTGGCTCTTTCCATTGCACGCTGGGTGAACCATCTTATGAGATCCATGGTTAGCGGCCAAGTTTCACTGCCCACATACTGGTCATAGATTTTTGTCTTGAAGTCATCACTAGCAACACATACTGGTCATCGATTTTTGTCTTGAGGCACTGAGGTAAGTTGGACACGAAGATTTGGCAAAGCTTCCCTAATGCTACCCATCCGAGTTGGGTTCGACAAGAGAGCTCTTTCTCGAAGTTGGACTTACTTAACTAGACTATTTGTCCTAGGTAAACGTAATGGTCAACAACTTTGAGTGCAGTGTTCCTGACTTCCTGACATGAGCTGGAGTAGGTACAGCATGGACGTGATTTTGTCTTAACTATGTTGATTCTAAAACCCACTTTTTGGGAGGCACTACGGAGATCTTTGAGCATTGTGTTCAGCATGGTCTCAGCCATGAGAACTTAAAAATGTTAAAAAAAAAATGCTTAAAAATGTCCATCAATGCGATTGGGAACAGATTCAGCGAAATAATGTCTACCTGTGTCACATCTCGCTGCAATTGGATGGGATTTGTGCTCTTGTTCTGTACTCGGACCGGCATGGTGGCATTTTTGTATAACTCAATACCTCGATATACCTGTGGTCCACTTGGCACATCTGGAGAAACTACAGCACTGCCCAGGTCCCAACTTTTAAGAACAGCATCATCTTACTGATGTTCTATGTCTTCGGCGTTCTGCCCTCGATGATGAAGGAATTGAAAAGCTTCTGGAGGACTTTAAGTATCAGCTTACCGCCTACTTTCAAAAGTTCTGTAGTGATTCCATCGTCACCCGCCGCCTTGTTGGTTTTCAGCCGTTTGAGAGCAATACTAATCTCTTACAGGCTGACTTCAGGGATATCTTTGGTATAGTGTCGGACTGTCGGGTAATGGCCCTGGGGTCTTTAGCCTTGCTTTTAACAGGTGTAGAATATAACTGCGTAAAGTTTGTTCATCCTTACTTGTCTTATTTAGTAAACAGTTTTTGACAGTTGTCATACGTCTTTTAAACTTAAATCTTAATTTAAAAATATGTTAGTAAGTTCATGAAGTTATTGTTAATTTATTAACAATTTATTTCGTAATCTATGTGTGGAAAACCATTTGTTTTATTTTATAAATGATTATTTCAATAAAGAGTTGGGTGAAGGTTGTTTACCATATAAGACAAGTAAGGATGGACAGACTTTATAGAATCTCTTGACCTCCCCCAAATCAAGCTTTGATGAAATGATGCGACCGTCGGTCGTCAGTTTGTATTTTATTACAGAAAAATTCTTGTAATAATTTAAAATCGGGCAACAAAGGATTTAGTTGATCTCTAATAAGCATGGCATAATATAGTGTTGATTATAATAAATAAATAAAAAGTTTCGTAATCCACGCCGATTGCGCCAATGACGCCGCCGCCGCCGACAATTTAGACGCCAGACGCCGCCGCCGGTCAAATGACCATCGGCGCACATGTCTACCCTACACCTGACCACATCATTACCCTGTCAACATGGCGGAGTTACTCCACTTGTAGCTTACTAGTGATCATATGGCAGGCCAGCCAGGGCCACTCCGCACTTTTAGGTATCAAGCTATAATAAGTACGTGGTTTAGCCGGGCCAAAGCCAGAGGGCTGCTGGGCGTCAGAAGAGATAAGAGCTACGCGAGAGACAAAGGAAATTAGAGCTGTGCTGTGCGACTGGAATTGCGTTTTGTGGTGTCGCCAGAGCAAGAGTCGATAATCAAGCGGAGTAGGAACTTGTTTGTACTATTATGTATTCTGTAACTATGGTTCAGCGATGTATCATGTCTAGGGTGACCAGACGTCAGGATTTGTCCTGACATTTTGGTCATTAACTAGGTAAGTAAGTAGCTGGTAAGGTTTATATTGGCAGTAAGTTATCAACATACGTAACTAAAATTAGCATAATGCCTGGACAGGCAAGAAATCAGGTTTTTAGTCAGGATTTTATAGGTACCTAAGTATACCATCTAATAGCCCCAATCGTATTGGTACTTAATTAAAAGACTAGGTTGCACAAATGGTTGACTAATTGTGAACTAGTGAGATGAAATGAGAGAGTGAGAGTCAAAGAGCTAACTAACACTTAATAACTATCTCTTCTTGATTTGTCTGAAATTCGAATCTTGAGCAGAAAGTACCTACTCAGTTTTGAGAACAACATTACTCTTCCAAGCACCTATCAAATTTAGAAACCAGTTCCTGTAAACCACTGACCACTGAAGCGCAATAATGATAATGTATTTCAGTGGTCATAAAGGGGCTAATATGCCCTGATGATAAATCCTACAGTTTTACAATAAAATATTGGAAATCATCGCATACGTTGCTCCGATTAGGAAGTAGGTAGCTACTTACTATAATGGAAATCAGAGACAGCGGTACCTATGACAGTGGTAAGTACAGTCAGTGCCAAAATAATCTGAGCATTCAAACCTACCAAAACAATACGACGTCCCCCGCGAATAATCCGGCAACCGGTAAAGTCAAAATGTTCAGGAAAAATAAAAGAAGCACTTTTGTTCATAACTCTATTAAACAATAAGTATCAGAGACTTTTTATAATACATATGGAAGCTATTTTTTTCAGCTATCTTGTTATTTCATCCAAATTTAATTAGTACCAAGGTCTTCGTTACAATTTAACTAAATGCATTTTACTATACTAATATAGGTTAAGCTCTGATCAGTAGTAACATTTACGATATTATTCGTGTAAATTTCTAGTGCCGTCTGCAACAGTAATATCGTGTCGCGATATTATTCTTGTAATTTTATATTTTCGACTACAAACAGTAATATCGTGTTGCGATATTATTCTTGCAAATAGTTTTGTTTAATGTACATTTGTAAAAACAATTACTATAATATTCACCTGTTGAAAAATAACGTACGTTTTATTGTTTTGATCATTACCGCTTATTTGATTAATTTGCTAAAGTTTTTATTATTTTACTTGTCATGAAATAAATGATATACTACTAATGTAACAACATAAGTTAGTTTAAAAAGTGATTGTTATTTGTAAAGAGACTATATACTATAGATAGCTCTTTAGTTCTCTATTGTATATCTATGGTAGTAACCATGGCAAATTACTTGTTGATAGATTTTTCTACCTTGACAACTGGTGATCTTTTCGCATATTCAAATACTTCTTAAACACTTGTTAATATTTAGTTTAACTACAAATAAACAACAATTCACTAAGTCAAATCTGTTTATTATTGCCACATAGTGATTCTTCAACTGTAAAAAGTTAATATGGTAGCAGAGCGTATACAAACAAAAATCAAGCGAATCAAGTGAAACGTTCTTTGTGCTATTACAAACATGCCGAGGACATACCACATAGATCCACTTGAAAAAGATAACTACGACACATGGGCAATCCAAGCAGAAGCAATATTAGTGAAAAACAATTTATGGAAGTATGTCACTATTCCTCTAGCCCCAAACGCGAGTGCCGAAGCCGTTGAGGGTGACAGACAGGCGAAATCAGAGCTAATCCTTATAATCGCCCCCTCACAGCTAAAGGAAATTAAAAAGTGCACTTCTGCAAAGGCTCTTTGGGATAAACTTAAAGAAATTTATGCAAGCAAAGGTCCCGCACGTAAAGCATCCCTTCTCAAGCAACTAATTCTTACAAAACTAGAAGGAAACGATGTGCGTGCACACTTAAACAAGTTGATGGACACAGTTGACAAACTGGCGGATATGGATGTAAACATAAACGAGGATCTGTTGACGATAATGATGTTATATAGCCTATCCTCAGAATACGAAAATTTTCGTGTTGCCATAGAGTCACGCGACATCCTGCCGAAACCAGAAGAACTTAAAATTAAAATTATGGAAGAGAGTGAAGCTCGACATCACAATGATGAACAGTACGATCCTGGTCAGCAAACCCAAGAAGAAAACGCACTCTATACTTTTTGTAAGGTCTGCAAGAAAACTGGAAGAAATATATTTCAGAAAAAGACACACAAAATATGCTCAAACTGCTGGAAGAAAAACAAAGAGAGGAAGTCCAACAAATCTCTCACTCCAACAACTAACTATGCTGAAGAGTGTCTTCTTACCTTGAACAGGAATAATCAAAACGATTGGGTACTTGATAGCGGTTGCACATCTCATATGACACATCAACGTGAATACTTCAAAGACATGAAGTCAGTGTCAAGAAAACTCAACTTTGCATCAGAAGATCATTCTGCTGATATCAAAGGAGAAGGCAGAGTTACTTTGAATTTGAAAAACAAACTACAAAGAATACATCTAGAAGACTCACTATTTGTACCCGCACTCTCTGTTAACCTACTCTCAGTGTCTAGTATGACCAATCACGGTGCCACAGTGAAGTTTGATAAAGACAAAGCAGTCATACGCAATAAAACAGGAAAATTGCTGATGACAGCAGAAAAATCAAATGGCCTCTACTACGTTAGATCGCCAAACATTGAAAGAAGCTTTACAGCAACGTCTGCAACAAGTTCTACAAACACAATACAAGACTGGCACAGGAAGCTTGGACATATGAACGACAAAGACCTCCACACAGCTCTCAACAATGAGACGTTAATTGGATTAAACTTTAATAAAAATGAGACTTTGTCAGATTGCGAAACCTGCATTCAATCAAAACTAACTCGAGTGCCAAGCCCTCCTAAACGAACTACACCCAGAACTACTGAACGTCTAGAGATTGTACACAGTGACGTATGTGGTCCAATTAGTACACCATCTCAGGGAAAAAACAAATACTTTGTAACTTTTATTGACGATTACAGTAGGTACGGACGGGTCTATTTTTTGAAGAACAAATCAGAAGTCCTTGATAAGTTCAAAGAGTATAAACAAGAAATGGAAAACTTTACAGGCAACAAAATCAAACATTTGCAAACGGACAACGGTACGGAATACATCAACGGGAAATTCCAAGCCTATCTAAGAGAACACGGAATTGCGCGAAGACTGACCGCACCTTATACCCCACACCAAAATGGTATCGCTGAACGGAAGAATCGAACATTATTGGAGAAAGCCAGAGCTATGCTTATTGACGCAAATGCACCAATGCAATTATGGGCAGAAGCAATCTGCACAGCAAACTACCTGTCCAATAGAAGTGTGAACAGTGCTATTGAAAACAAAACACCATTCGAGAAATGGGTGTTAAGAAAGCCCTGTGTTTCTCATCTCCATCCTTTTGGATCCAAAACGTTCATACTGAATAAAGGGCCCAGAGGTCATAAATTTGGCTCGAAAGCTATACCAGGACTGTTTGTTGGATACTCTGATACCAGCAAAGCCTACAGGGTCTTCGTTCCGTCCAAACGCAAAACATTTATTTCCAAAGATGTAAAAGTTGTAAAAGCAAACTATTACTCAAACTCTACTCAACAGATTGACATCAACGTTCAAATCAACAAATTGACATATAATGAAAACAAGATTTGTAATTCGGATTCAGAAAGAAAAAGCATGCAAGTAGACATCGATGACGAAGACAATAATCGCTTTGAAAATGTCATAGACGCAGAATCTACTCAGCATGATGATAATCAACAAGAAATCGTTAATGGTCAAGCAACTGACAGTGACAATGAAGAGTATCATGAAATATCTGAACACGAAGCTCTTGTCAACGACTATGTAGCTGAAATCGAACAAGAACTTGAACCGAATCATTACAATCTTAGAGACAGATTAGCAATACAACCGCCACAACGGTATGATGACTTCGTACTGGCAGCTGTTGCTGAAGTAGAAAACTTACCTGAAGATCCAATGACTTATAAACAAGCCTTGGACTCACCTAACAAGGAAGAATGGCTCAAAGCCATGCTGAGCGAGATAAACTCACTGAAAGAAAATAGCACCTGGGACTTAGTAGAATTACCTAAAGGACGAAGAGCACTACCATGCAAATGGGTTTACAAACTGAAAACGAATCCAGATGGCTCTATCGACAAATTTAAAGCCAGGGTAGTTGTAAAAGGTTATTCACAACAAGAAGGCGTCGACTACGATAAGACGTTTAGTCCTGTGGCCAGACTCAGCACTATAAGAGCAATCATAGCGATCGCCACAAAAGAAAATTTGAACCTTCGTCAATTTGATGTATCAACAGCCTTCCTTAATGGCACAGTTGAAGAAGAAATTTATGTTAAACAGCCCGAAGGCTTCCAAGATGGAACAAAGCGGGTATGCAAATTAAATCGCAGCTTATATGGACTGAAGCAAGCACCACGATGCTGGAATGCGTGCATTGCTGAATTTCTGTTAAAAAGCGATTTTAAACAAAGTGAAGCCGATCCTTGTCTATACATTAGAGTTAAAGGACAGTCCAAAGTTTTAATCGGTCTTTATGTTGATGACGGACTTGTGGCGTCTAACACAGTCGCTGCTGGAGATGACTTCATCAATGAAATTAAAACTCGTTTCAAGATAACGACTAAACCTGCCTCTTACTTCCTAGGCATGGAAATTAAAGCAGAAAAAGGAAGAATAACACTATGCCAACAAGCCTATACACGAAAGGTCCTTGAGAAGTTTGGTATGGTGAACAGCAAGTCAACACCGACTCCAATAACAAAAGAAAGTGTCAACGACACAGAACCTAGTGGATATAGACCAGAATTTCCATATAGACAGGCTGTCGGAGCACTTACCTACTTAGCAGTGGGCACAAGGCCAGATATAGCTTACGCTGTGAGCAAAGCATCCAGATCTCTAGAGGCACCTACAACAACTGATGTCTTGCTAGTGAAACGGATCTTTCGCTACCTGAAAGGAACTATTGATAAAGGCTTAGTATATAGACACACTGCAGACACCCCAAATAATTTAGTGTGCTATTCTGACGCTGATCTTGCAGGAGATCAAACAACAGGGAGATCCACAACTGGAATGGTGTGTCTACTCTCAGGAGCAGCTATTAGCTGGAAAAGTCAACGACAAACTGTCGTGTCTCTCTCATCAACTGAAGCGGAAATTATCGCAGCCAGTGAGACAGCACAAGAAATTTTGTGGATGAACAGCCTATTGAAAGACTTGGCCAACTTGGAAAAACCGGTGCTTTATCTAGATAATGAATCGGCTGTGAAACTTTCTCACAATCCTAAATATGAGTACCATAAGAGGACCAAACACATTAAGTTGAAGCACTTGTTTTACGTGAATGTGTTACTAACAAAGAATTTGAAGTCAAACAAGTACCTTCTGCGAGACAGCTGGCTGACATGTGTACCAAGCCACTCTTTGGCCCAAAATTAGAAGAACTAAGTGGAAAGATTGGCTTAAAGAGAATTTAAAAATTCTTAAAAGTTCGGAGGGTGTAAAGAGACTATATACTATAGATAGCTCTTTAGTTCTCTATTGTATATCTATGGTAGTAACCATGGCAAATTACTTGTTGATAGATTTTTCTACCTTGACAACTGGTGATCTTTTCGCATATTCAAATACTTCTTAAAAACTTGTTAATATTTAGTTTAACTACAAATAAACAACAATTCACTAAGTCAAATCTGTTTATTATTGCCACATAGTGATTCTTCAACTGTAAAAAGTTAATATTATTATTAACATAAAAACACAAACATAAAGACACTCACCTTTTCTATTAAGCTCTGTTTGTTCCTGGACGAAGTTAAACAATATTTTTCTTCTAGATGTACTATATGCTTTTGGTTGTCGTGGCAACATATTAACAATATTACCGTATAATAAAATAAATAACAACAACACAAAGTATAAATTAATTAGTTCACTTCCTAACAATCCAATTATTACTGCACAAGCACAACCTTTCACACGTATTATTATATTATTTAATTGTTAGGGGCAATGCAGCTCAGATAAAGCTGTAGTCACTGCGACCTAAAAGATCTATTGTGACTCGCCATCTATTTATAGTAACTCTATAAGCCCAGCGGCTTCCAAGAAGTCTAGTATCTTCCTGGTTTTCAGAGTTTTTACTTCCTCCGTGTCGATTACGTGTCGCCCCAGATGGATACTACGCTTGTGGATTAGGGGTCCACAGTCACATAAGAGGTGTTTGGGCGTTTCCTGCTCCCGATTACAATATCTGCAGACGTCAGTATCACTCAATTTCATATGAAATAGATGTCTGTTTAGTTTGCAGTGTCCGGTTAAGGCTCTAACAGTCGCGCTGACGTTCGATCTACTGAACCGTATAAGTTCATTCGTCCGTCTTTGCGAGTAGCCTTCCATCAAAGATTTGGCATGTCTCAATCCTGGCTGTTTTAGCCAGAATTTATTCGACTCGTCCAAAAGGTTATCTTTAAGGAGTTGCATCGCCTGGTTTTTTGAGATACCGCAGAAGGGTTCTGGGCCGATCTGTTGGTCTCGCGCCCCAGTTCTAGCAAGCTTGTCGGCTTTTTCATTGCCGATGATGCCTGAATGCCCTGGTACCCATTTCAGAATAATTTTATTCTTTTGTCCCAGTTCATTCAGTTTGTCTACGCAATCTTTTACCAGTTTCGATCGTATTACGTTCGAGTTTATGGCTTTAAGCTGCTTGCCTATCTGAAAAGATATAGATAGTCTGATTTGTAGTTTCGTTGGCGGTTAATTTCTGCACATTCTATAATGGCATAGATTTCTGCCTGGAAAATTGTGGCATACCAAGGTTAACACTAAGGTTGACTCTTGGTCTCACGCCATGTATAGAACGTATGTATAGAACCAGACTAGGCTTCCAGCCTTACAGGAGCTTTGGTCATCAGACCACATCTCTCTGCTAGGTAATTCCACAGAGTAATTTCTAGTGAAATTACAGAGTGGAAGCGTGACAACAGATGTCATTGAAAGTGGTTTGATTTCAAGCACCGATTCATGTAAAGATCTCAGTGCTTGAGAGTGCCAACCTACTTTGCCGGTGTTGCCCACTCTATAGATCCCTGCTTTCGCCTCCTTCACAATAAACAGGTGAAGTGGCGGTAGGTTTAGCAGAGCATTTAGTGCTGCTCCTGGTGTTTTAGACATGGCCCCCGTTGCCATAAGGCACGTTAATCTTTGCAAGCTAGTTAGCTAGTTTATGACTGTCGTTTGAGTTGCTTTTTACACAGGCATACGTTATTATCGGCCTGACTATAGCAGTATACATCCACAGGGCAATTTTGGGGTTTAGGCCCCACCTTGCACCCGCTAAACGACAGCAGGTTCCTAAGGCAATTTTGGCCTTTTGGATCACATTATCTATGTGTGTATTCCACGTCAGCTTTTGGTCGATTGTAAACGCCCAAGTATTTGGCTTCCGTAGAAAATGGTATGGCGTACCTTTTAAAGTAGGCGCTTTAAGTTTGTCCAACTTACGCTTTCTAGTAAATGGTACTATTGTTGATTTGTTCGGGTTTACCGACAAACTGTTCTCAGTGCACCACTTATTGATGACATTGAGAGACCTTTGAAGTATGGATGATACAGTGCTCTGACAGGGGCCTATCACACAGGCCACCACATCGTCAGCATAGCCCTGTATGTCCAGGTTCTTTTTAGAGGCTTCAATCAGTAATTGATCGACAACAAGTGACCACAAAAGGGGCGATAATACGCCCCTTAATAATATCAATAAAGAAAAGCGTCATGTAAGGAGTGAGTCAATAATGAGTTTAGCCGGAAATCGGTTTCTTAATAAAATCCCGAATAAACCTGTATTAATTCTTACATAATTACGGTAATAAACTGTTAACCCGTATAATATCGTAAAGGTGTCTACTGACAAATCCTTTTGGTATTTTTTTTCGTAAAGATCTCAAACAATATTATTCGCTTAAAACACTTTTTAAAGCATTTCAATGGAACAGACACGTAATTTTTCATATCTTTGTAAATACCCATAGAAAAATTCTGAAAAAATTCACTATGATTCATTACATGTTCTAGATACCTATAAACACATAACCTGAAAAACCCCGTAATAGCTCATTACGGGATTATTCGCGGGGGGCGTCGAATAGATCAACTGATCAACCTTATCTCAAGACATTAAAGGAGTCACTATCAGAATACACACATTGTAAAATGACAATATAGCCCAAACGTCTTGATATTAAAACGCAATAGTTACTAAATAGACATGAACGCTAAACGCCTTAGTAGCAAAACGTCTGGATCTTAAAATGTCGTAATTCAAAATACGCTAGTAGCAAATAGTCTTTATATTAAAATGCCATAGTTACTAAATGACTTCTTTGAATACTTTTTATCGCTTAAACAATATTTTCTAGCCTGTCGTTTAGTTTTATGAATATTTTTGGCTATCCCATTCTGTGTTTTTGTCATATCCAACTAATTTGACTTCCGGCTAATAAGGTGTTTTAAACATACGGACTTTTGCAATTCCAGACGTTTTGCTGCTAGCTCATTCTGCTTGTATGTCGTCCCGCGTCCGGCTGAGTTGAATCTCTGCCCAACTAGCACAAAACGTCTGCTTAAGACCTATATAGCGTATATAATTACAGTTATAAGCTGCAAGAGTCAGCTGCATAACGCGCTATGCAACCCTTTTGCAGCTGCTTTAGATCTAAAGGGGCGACTTTAGAACCTATTTTAATCTTATTTTAATATATCTTGTAGAGTTTTATAATAGCGCATGTAATTTCTTACAGTAAATATACGATTTGAGTTACGCGGCTTGTTTAGGTGATAAACATCGGCAAATTTAATTTACTGAGAAACGTGTATGGTGTTTTTGGAATAAAACTAATGGGCCCTCAATTAATTGAAGATTTTAAGAAAATTTAATTAATTTGTAACTGCGGGTCAAAAAATTGTATCTTAATTTTGAAAAGTATTCCACTGAATTATATTTATTTATGGATAATTAACGATAACATGTTGTTTGCGATCATAATAAACTGTGCCGTGTGACCCGTGTGTTTAAATAAACAGAAATATATGAACAAATGAAATAAATTGTCTCAGAAAATGGCGTCAATATTATTGCAGCCTTGGTTTCTAGTTTTCGCTACTGTAGCCCCCTTTTGCAGAAATGGGTGACAAAAATCACTGTTCAGAAACTCCTAGATCCAATTAAGCTGCTAAATTCTTTGTTCTGGAACTTACACCTCCATACAATGTCCAATAAAGTGGATGTTATGACCTAGAGTAGAGTGTGAATTTGACGTGATATAAAGTTCGCACCTGCACTGCATCACATCACATACAATAAATATAATTTAGGGATCTGCAATCAATGCCGGAAACCCTTGCTTGAAATTGTTTGATTGATTAAAAAAAGTAGTATTATCACAGAATAGACAGGTAATAGTATCTACTAACGGTATTATGCCAATAAATTCTTCTTTCATACTATTTATGATCTCTAAAAATCAACTTTGAGGGCAATGCACTTACTTTAAGAATTAATCATAAAAAAAAACTTTGTTAATATTAATTTTCAAGAATTTACGACGACGAGAAATAGTTAAAATAAAAATGTTTAAATAAAAGCATATAACCGACTTCAATTAAGCCTTCGCTTTTGCAAGTAAACGAATGCTCCGACTTTAATTGAAATCGATTTTATGTTTTTTTAAACATTTTTATTTTAATTTTTTTCCGAAACCGCAATTATAACTTTGTCATTCATACAAACACTGTGAAAAACAAAGCTATTTTTGAAGACGAAAAATGATAGTGGTATTAAATATGGAATGGTATAAGCAAGGTAACTACGGAACCATACTGCGCGTGGCCCGACACGCACTTGGCCGGGTTTTTTTTAAGTCGGTTAAAACACATATTGCTCAAGCTATTATTTTCTATCATGAAGCACTGCAGACTCCATGGTAGTTCCACAAAAAGGAATTTTACGAGTTTAGGAGCTAATTTTACCTCTCAGGCATAACAGAAACCGTAAGAAGTAAATTAGTCACAATTTCCTATCCTATAGAGAACAGGGTGGTAAAGTATGCCACACGGGACCGTAATGCAACTAAAAGTGCCAATAAATATGCAATTATAACTACAATGCAGTCAATAATGTGGTCTGAAATGCTATGCGAAACCATTATGCGAGTAAAAGTGGCAAAAAAGTTACAAATCTAACTATTGTGCAGTTAATGGTGCTATAAGGTGTCACAAAAATACCTAAGGTTTTTTTCTGCGGTCATAGTTATAATTTTAGCTGTTATCGAACCTGTGCCTAATTCTGACTCCCTTATGCCACCTCTATAGATATTGGAGCTTTAAGGAAAGCTGCATTTTTCCCTTATGCCACCCCTATAGACATTGGAGCTTTAAGGAAAGCTGCATTTTTCACTAGTGTGCTAGTTGGGTGCTGACTGGGTATTCTGCTTTTATGTCGTGTAGCCGAATTGTCTTTCGGCTATCTTGGTATCTTGCTTTCATGTCATGCAAGCAACGAAACAAGAACATGCAACGCAAATGTTCTTTCAGCGAAAAGGTCAAACTGAAAGAGAGACAGTGCACTTTCTATTGTTCTCAGACAATAAATGAAAGTGCACCTTAATGTATTGAGATAAGGTTGATCTATGTTTAATGGTCAGATGTTTTGGTAGGTTTGAACGCTTAATCATTTTGATTCTGACTGGTACAGTCACACCACGAACACCCCAACCTGAGACAATGTTCTTATAATGTTTTGCTGAATTAAGAATGAGAGTTTTTGGGCTCTTTTTCAATTTTTTTTTTACTTTACCTAGGTACTTAAATAAATCAATATTTAAATTCAACAGTAATGTAAGTAACGCAATAGAAAAGATATAAGTAATTTAACAGACTGTCTATAAATATTTGACTAAACTATCTAATATACCTAGTCTCTAAAATGTTAACTTTTGTAACTTATCTTTTATTTATCTACCTAACCTTTGCTCAGCGTCGTTCAAGAGGCACAATGTTGCCATTTATCTTATTATTATGTTTTTTTATTATGTTTTAATCAAATATCATTAATAAAAAATAATAATTAAGCACTTCAAATATGTAAAAATTCTATACCTGACCATTACAACAGGTAGGTAATTTTTTTTTTTGCCAAGATGCTGATAGTTAGTTTAATTACCTAGGTATTTATTTAAGGGTATGATTTTATCAATTACCTAATAAATGCATTTTCAGTGACCTAATAAATAATATTTGTTCCTAAAATAGTAGATCTGTCACCTAAATTGAATCACCAAATAATATTAAAACGATTACCTAAATATTAATTAGAAATTACTTGGAAATAATATCAATTATTATCAAAATAATAAAAGTGTCACTAAAATTTTATTAACTAAAATTTATATCAATGTCTGTGTATCAACTAAAACTAAAATTTATATCAATGCCTAAAAATAATTTTTATTTACTGGAAAATAGTTTTGATAAAACACAATTAATTTAAGTAAGTGAAAAAAGAATAGAAAAAGATACATTTTATCTTAAGTAAGTACACCTCGCAGCACGGCACAGCAGATATACCGTGCTGCGAAGTAAGTATATCTCGTGGCCTGCGCGAGCCAGCGAGCAGTCAAGATGATTGGTCAATTTACATAGCCCGCCAATTAAGACTCCGCCCCTATTAGGATTTTTTCTATTAATTAGGTGACAGATCTATAATTTTGATAATTGAACGAATTAAATGATACTAACAGTTAGATGATTAGATTTATAGTGACAGATTTACTATTTTTAGGTACAGATGTATTATTCCTGCCCGTGACTTACTTTTTGGAGCATAGATCTTATATTCAGGCTATAGAAAAAAAGTGATCAAACTATAATTTAAGATAGGTACATATTTACATTAATCCGATGATTTATACTTAGAGACAGTTTTGATAAATATGATAACTAATATATTTCTTGGGGATAGATATTATTATTAGGATATTGCAGATTAGTGAGTGACACATCTAAACTTAGGCGACAAAAAATATTGTTCCCTTTATTTAATTGACAACTAAGAGGACAATTTAATCTAAACTCCGAGAACAAGTTTGGTGTACTACCTACACTTCAGTATGGTGGCATAAGGCACAACAAGAATATAACAGAAAAGAACTCACAAAGGTACAAAGACTAGCTAGCATCATGGTAACAGGAGCCATGAGAACAACTCCCACGGCCGCCTTAGAAATGATACTAGGCCTTAGTCCTATAGATCTTGAAATCGAAAAGAGAGCTACAGAACAATGGTTTAAGCTGAAAAGCACTAACCTATGGATAGGAAGACATACTGATAAAGGTCACGCAGAAATAGGGAAGAAGTACGAAGATAACCTTTCTATGATACTGGTTAATAATGACCTAATAAAAACCGGCCAAGTGCGTGTCGGGCCACGCGCAGTAGGGTTCCGTAGGTACATTATATACCATACCATATTTTAATACCGCTATCATTTTTCGTCTGAAAAAATAACTTTGTTTTTCACAGTGTTTGTATGAATGACAAAGTTATATTTGCGGTTTTGGAAAATGTACTATATCTCAAAAACTAATTACTGTATCTCGTTCAAACCAATTTTCGTTGAAAGTGTTTATTAAGATCTATAGCATATATTTTTTTTAGATTTTTCACCCTCTTACTTTAAAAGTTAAAGGGGGGGGGGACACACATTTTACCACTTTGGCGGCAGATATCTTTCAAACGGTTGACTTTGAAAAAAAATAGTCTTAGGAACCTCAATGTCATTTTTAAAGACCTATCTAAAGACACCCCACAAGTATTGGTTTGATGAAAAAAAATATTTTCAGTTTCAGTTCCATGTATGGGGAGCCCCCCCTTAATCTTTTATTTTATTTATTTAATACACTTCACATACTTACCTAAAGGATTTGCCACACTGGATGCGTTCTGCGGTCCGGTCAACCCATACATAGGGTGAACGCAATGTATGAGTTGACCGGACTGCAGAAAGCAGAACGCATCCAGTGCGACAGATCCCTAATACTTTTAGGTGAAAGTACCTACTTTAACTAATTACTTACAATATCTGTTTTTAGAGCTCTTTACCTCAAAAGGAAAAAAAACAATATCTTATAGGATTTCATTGCTGTTTGTCTGTCTGTTTTATGTCGGCTTCAAACAGGGATGCCAACCCTACTATATAATATAGTATCCTACTATATTGAGGGTCCGCCTACTATATTTTTTGAAAAAATATATAATAGGCAAAACTATTATATATTTTTCAAGAGAAAAAATTAAACAAAAGCAACAAAAAAAATATTACTTATATGCACATTAACAAACTGCATAATATTTTTTGTGATTAAACACTTGTGTTTATGGTCGTTGGAAAAAATATGAAAATGTTAATACATATGAAAAATGCAATTTCTTTAAAATCCTCCATACAAAACGGCAACCTACTATGTTTTTTTGCACTTTTTCGCCATCTACTATATTTACACTAATAATCTTGAAAATACTATATACGATGCAAAAAAAGTTGGCAACCCTAGCTTCAAATCAGAAATATCATAAGAGGAACTACCTAAATCAGAGATGTATTTAGGTATCCTAAGCGCTAAATGAATTTTGTCTGCCAGTGTTTTAAAGAATAGTGTTAAACACTCTTAACAAAACTATGTCTTAATTTCTACAGAAAATATTGAACTATTACAATTTTGGAGCACAATATTAGTTGCCAAATTTTAATTAATATTTTTGAGATAAGCGGTGATCATTGCCAACTGTTGAATTGGTATTTATGAGTTAAGCGGTGAACAAGGGTGTTACAATCTGTTGAATACACTACATGCAATGTTTAAAACAAAATAAGCTTGATCATGTAAATAATGATAACTTCACAGTGATAATACTAATAGTCTCTGTTCACATTACCTGATTACAGCTCTCCATAAATTTTCTGTGTGATATCTGTGCTGTGCAAACAAAACTTACTTACCATTTATTAACATCCCAGTAAATGATGAGTAGTGATGCCACATTATAAGCGCATTGCAGGAGCCTTGATAAGACAGGAATAATACCCCTCAGAGAGGGTCACTCTTAGAGGACAGTGATAAGATAGGCTACAAATAAGACAAACAACTTCGCAGGGGTCCACTTACGTCGGGGTCGGGGCGATTGAGGTCAGTCGGCGGGGTCGTGTCGATCGCCCAGCCATTTGAAAATGCTTCGAGCTGTTGCGACATTATCTCATGTGATGAGAGTAAACATGAAAACTTAAGTTTTCTTTTCGTAATTTCATACGCATTGCTTTTGGCTTTAATGGTTTAGTCTCCGCCGTTCCATTAATAAAATCTGGTTTGATAATTTCTTATTAACAAGGAGATTTGAATTACGAACATGAAAACTAAAAATGATTAATTTAATTAATAATTTAAATAAAATATTAGTAACCTCTAAAAAACTCAGTTTGTTTTGTTTGATAACTCAAAATTGAATTCGATCAAAATCTACTAATCAGATGATAAGGAAATCGTTGTTATCCAATCAGATACGAGCAGTACATCCCATGGCATACATTTCCATCAATCGAAGGAAAGGAGGAAAACTGCAAAATTTAGTTAATTTTTGTTTGACAATTTTGACATAATAAAGCAAAAGTCAAAAGTTTGATAAAAATCTGTCGTCCGTCGTTATGTTTTGACTTTGACGTTGACATCTGACATTACAGAAGATTCTTCTTCTTCTTCTTATTTTGGCAATCTACTTTCCTCTTGGAATTAATTTTTGCCAGTGTCAAGTGTTGAATATTTCAGTGATAGATTGTTTCAGTCCGCATTAAAATGCGGGTGCATCGCATTCCAATGCTGCTTGGAGCATTTGGCACCAAGTATATCAAGACAGTTTACTTGGTAAGTTCTGCCGAGGTAGCCACCACTACAGTAAAAGTCTCGGCTTCACACAACCAAGATCGCGCCTATTTCAATTATCCCACATATTGTTCAGTTGCGTAGACACTTGTACCACAAAACTGCACCAATTTTAAGACACAATATCCACTATGAATTAATTTGCAAATAGACACCGAACCGAACTTGACAAATGGTGCCAAAAAACTCCTTACGGATGATTTCCGAAACGTTCACTATAAGGCCGGCCACACACAGACGGAATCTCGTTACGGAATTCGGCGGGCTGATTATCTAATTAGAAACCACCTAGCGACCGGTTGCAGTTCATAGATGATAGTGATCCATTGCTACTTCTTTTTGGATTAAAAAAAAACATACCAAAGAAAAGTAGCAATGTATGTGGAATGAAACCGGTCGCTAAATAGTTTCTTTTTAGATAATCAGGGTGCCGTACGTACGTGATTCCGAACGCAGCAGCTGCATACGAAATCTATGGGCTGCCACACACAAGCGTGTTTTTTCCGTACGGAATCTTCATACATTGTCAAAATTACGTTCGGAATTCCGTTACGTGATTACGTCTGTGTGTGGCCGGCCTTAAGTTGTTTAGAAGCAGGGCCCTATTTAATAACGATTAGCGTATAGTTGGCAGCCTCATCATGGAATTAAAAGGTTTTGACTAGGTCAAAAAATTGTTAATAAATAGTGATAAATAGTGAACTCTGGCATATAAATAGTGATACTATGATTCAAAAGATATTTGAGTATCTTGGTGAGGCTGCTAACTTGACGTCAAGTTGGCAGACACCTTAAGAAATACAGTTCGTATCATTATATTTATATGCCAAAAAATTGTTAGAAAATAGTGAATCGTATACGCAAAATTTCAATAACATTGCTTCAATACAAGCCGAGATATTACGGTCTCTAAGTGATCTGCTAACTTGACGTTTCAGGCGATAGCGATTCCAGAGAAACGGGTACAAATAATTAAATAAAAAAATTGTAAGTGAAATTGTGATTCCTACGATATAAATAAAACAAGAATTATTTATTGCTATTTTCTAAAAATCGAATGTTAAGAGTCCGCTTGCAAAATTTTTACGTGCGTTCGCTGCCCCCCACCCACTTATTTTACTCGCAACTGTCTCGCTCCCGCACTCTATCGCGCGGCCGAGCGCTTTGTGTCCATCGTTCTGGCAGCGCCCCGGTTTCCGATTTTGCAAAATTTTCAACTGATTTAAAAAATATATTTTATATGATTTTTAGATAAGAAGTATTTATTGAAAGGTCAAAAAACGGTCAAGTGCGAGTTTTTATATGTATTTTTCTAAACTAATTTTACATAAAAATACAAAAACATCACCTGTGTAATAGGGGTTTCTCCCCTCAATGTACTAACAACACCTGCGCAGATAAAGAATGGGATTGAAAATTGCGGCTCACCGCGCTTACCACAACAAGTGTGACTGAGAGAGCGATAGGTGTGGCGTTTAGTGTGCGAGCGAGAAGTGAATATAAACGACGCCATTTTTAATCAAAGTCAAAGTCAAAAGTCAAAAATAGCTTTATTCAAATAAACTTAATCATTAAGTACTTTTGAATCGTCTATATTTTCCTATCACCCGTTCAAGACTTTTTTAACTGACAAGAAGAACGGGCGCAAGAAACTTATCAGCTTTAATAGCAATAAGTAACGATATTTACAAACTTAAATATATCGTTACCAGATAATTACAACAGGGTGACAGGATTATTGGCAACAAACATAGACTTATTATATTACTATCATTGGCAACAAAGTACTTATAGTAGTTATGTGTTACATCATTTCCACGCATTTTGATCTTTAAGATAATCGTCTACTTTATAATAACCTTTACCCATGAGCGTTTTTTTAACATGGTTTTGAAATTCATGCAAAGGAAGATCAATAACTTGTTGTGGAACTTTATTAATAAAGGATATGCCTTTCCCCATAAATGAACCTCTAGTTTTTGCAAGCCTAAATCTTGGAACGGCAAGTTTATCTTTATTTTTTGTATTAAACTGGTGATTTTTGCTGTTCTTAGCAAATGAATCATAGTGTTTTCTTACATAAACCAAATTTTCATATATGTATTGGCCTGCCAAAGTTAAAATATTTATTTCTTTAAACAGTTCTCTCAAGGTATCTCTCCGCCGAAGATTGTATTTGCCGCGAACAGCTCTTTTTTGGAGTACAAAAATATTTTCAATACTGGCAGCTGAGCTCCACAATAGCAGTCCATAAGACATTACAATAGGAAAATAACTAAAATATACTTACCTTGCCGTTTCGCGTTGTGGAAACGAAAAAAGCCATATATAACAGAAATTTTTGCTAAATGTAAGCGTATCTGGTTTTGATTCCATTGTTATCTGAGGTAGGTACAGTAAGTAAGTTGTTTATATGCAAAACGTCAGCATTGAGGAGCCATACAAATTGCGTTCTCCAGCACTACTGAGCTAAAAATAAAAAAAAAATAGCAAGTACTTTACGCATTTGCTGCTAAACGATGCATTAATTTTCTAAAGTATTCAACTGGTACTTAGCGAGTTCCAGAGTGGCTCCTCAAACCTGATGTTTAGACTGAGGAGCCACCTTTGCATTGATACCTCTCGTGATATATTATGATGCTAACTTCAGGATTTGTGCTACAAAATAATCTACTTTGCTTGCTTTGCTGCTAAATAATGGTGTGACGTGGCTCCTCAAACCTAATAATGGACATATACATACATCTTCGGATGTACCTCTTCCAGTGGGGGGCGATCAAACCTACTTTCTCCCGAGCTCCCGACTGGCAAAAAATTGACATTCGTGGTGTATTTAATTCACGCAAATCGGAAACCGTGGCGCTGCCAGAACGATGAACACGCGCGCTTTGCTGTTTGTTACCCATACCACAGTTATACAATCTTTATCATAGAAATTTGAGGGAAACCGCCCTAGCCCTCGCGAAATCCCCTCCGTTGCTCTGCGCAAGTACATACGTTAAACAACTGTATAGATAGTGTTACGGACAGCTTCAATCGCGTGAAACTAGTGAAAAAAGTGATTAAAATGTGTATAGCAAAAAGACTGTTTAATGGACCGCTAAGTGCGTTACTAGTGATAGAATCTGTGTTTGTGATTATTTCATGTAAGTACTTTGATTTGTAAACAGTAGCTTGTTATAACTGATTGAGTCATTTAGTTTGTGTTTTTAATTACTTTGAAGTTTATTAATATGTAACGTTCTATTTGGTTTTAAATTGTTGCATATAAAAAGTTCTGTAAAATGAGATATTTAGCGTAGCTGTAAGTTTTATAGTTTGTGAAATATTTAAGTTTTAGTAATTCAAATAGGTATTGTTTAGGTATTTAGGTATCCTATGAATTAAATGATATGAATGCTTGTGTTTTTACTTATACTACCTGGTAAAGGTTTTGAGGTAATGGGCTAGGTAATATAGGTCTAGGAGGTGGTAGTTTCGACCTGAAATGTGTCTAGGTCATACGCCAACCTTTGTCCTATAAGCCCTAAAGGTTTTGATATGGTACTAAGAGGTAAGATTATATAAATAAAGGCCTCTTGTATAGGTCTCTGATAAAGGTAATGAGAAACCTAAATACCTAAACCTCGTATTGAAAGGTAGCCAAATAATAAATTAGGTAGGTAATCTCGTAAAGAGCCAGGAGTGGGGGTTTGCTATCCCCACCACCGCTAACAATTTATGGTAACGTAGGGTAGTAATGATTTGAGTTTTGTAAACTACCTAAGTTAAGTAGAAAATGTAAGTTTTTGTATTAGTGGATATTTGCTATCGTACAAAATGTTACCTTAGGGACGTGTGATCGTAGGAAATGTTGTAAGCTCGCACGGCCCAATTCGTTATAACCACAATATATGGGCATATAAGAAGAAAGTGTTTCATTCTGTTCCTGCTTGGCGAATCATCCTATGGTGCAGTGTTGAGGTTACCGACATCGGTAACAGTACTGCGTGGTCCTTCAGAGCAGCGGATAAGAAGATTCTGCGCGTCAAGCGAGAAGAAAGAAGCGAAGCATCACATTAACATATATACGTCCAACGATTATTGAAGAAAAGAAGCATCACAGTAAACATAATACGTTCACTGAAGACTGAAGAAAAGAAGCATCACAGTAAACATAATACGTTCACTGAAGAAAGAAGAATCACAGTAACTAGTTTCACTACGCGGGTGGACCGCGGCTCACACTGCCACACCCTAACGGTGCCAAGTGTGGTTAGGGTGAGTAACGCCATTCAAGGCGGTGCAGTCTGACGGACACGGCTGCCAGCCGCCTTTTTCAAGGCAGCTGAAATTGTCCGGCTACGCCGGTAAGGGTTGTGTCGCACTGAGGGCCGGTCTGTAGGCACTGCTGACGCTGCCGGGCGTTCCTCCCGGTAGCCGAGCACCTCGGAGTTGCACACCCCCTCTGCCGGGTAGTTCCTCCCTTCCACTCCTGCTACAACCTCCATCCTCACCTGGGCTCCCCTCGCTAGTGTGCCCGGGCGAGATTGTTAGGAGTAGACATCAAGAAAGAAAAAGATGCCAGTCACGAGAAGCCAATCTGGAGGGAAGAAGAGGGAGGCAATCACCTATGATGAGCCACCGGCGTCACCGTCGACGATCGCGCCACAGCCACCGCCACCACCACCGTTATTGACTACAGTCGCGATGCAAGAGGCCACAGAAAGTGGTACAGAGAGATCGTTACCGCCGCCGCCCACCAAGGAAGTTGACGATGGCAACGCCGCCGGCGCCGCCGCCACCGACACTGGGGCTTTGAGACGTAACCCGCCGTCAGTGTGTTCGTCGAGTGTAGCTGCGCGCGTCCGGCAGGCGCAACTTCGGGCCGCGGAACAGTTGGCCGAGATTAAGAGACGAGAAATGGAATTAGAACGTGAATTAATTCAACAAAGGTTACAAGTTGAAATGGATACTATTATGGAAGAAGAAACCCGTGCGAGCTTACCCGCCGAGAGCGTCCCAGAGAGGCTGAAAGAATGGTTGGATACCACAGCCGATCCTCGGTGTCGGGTAGACGAAAATTTAGAGAAAGACAGAGATATCGTTCCCGTCGTTTCACAAGAAAGAGACAGAGATATCGCTCCCGCTATCGTGCAAGACAGAGACAGGGATATGAAGCGCAATGAGGCGCGCGCCTTAGAAACAGATAGAAACCGAACGTTTAGTATAAATCCAATGGAGGCTGACGCGAGGCCCGTAATCGATACGAAAAAGGGCTACGGGGTGGAAAACCTCGCTGAAACATTGGACAGGGTTCTAACTAGACGACCGATGCCGCGGTACGCGCAAGAGCTGCCCGTGTTTAGTGGCTCACCGACGGAATGGTTGTTATTCAAGGCCGCAGTGCGTGATTCCACACGATTATATAAGTTCACTGCAGAGGAAAATCTAGCAAGATTACGCGTGAGCTTAAAAGGGGAGGCGAGAGAGAGTGTGTCGGCGCTATTATGGAGTGCGACCGACCCCGATCGTATTATGACCACACTAGAACAATGCTACGGCCGCCCCGAAGTGCTTATAGACAGAGCGCTCGAAGATATGAAAAGTTTACCGCGTTCCGGTACGAGTGCTACAGAATTAAATACCCTCGCTGTGAAATTGCAAAATATAGTTTGCGTTATTCAAGCGGTTGATGACCGAGGGTACTTACGAAATCCGCTATTGGTTCGAGAAGTAGTCAAGAAACTCAGCCCACATTTGTTATCGAACTGGGTCGCCTACGCCGAAAAGAATGAATCGAGCGAGCCTGAAATAATTATTTTATCTCGATTCCTTATGAAAGAGGCCGACTGCGCGCTGCGTTTTGCATACGTACCGACTACGTCACAGCAAAGAGAAAACGTCGCTGTAAAAAACCGTAGCGAGAAACGCACCGATAAAAAGAAAAATGTAGCAAGAATATACACTTTGGGCCAGAAAGAGACGCCGCCAGCGCCGTGTTTACTATGTGGAAACGATCATGAAGTACCCCACTGTAACAAATACAAAGCCATGACGGTAGATGAAAGATGGCAGTGGGCAAGAAATAATGGAGTGTGCTTTCGGTGTGTAAACAATAAGCACCGGAGGTTCCGCTGTACACACAAACTATGCGGGGTGAACAACTGTAATGCGCGTCACCACGCTACGTTGCATAAGGACCGTGCCGCCAGTAATGAAGAGACGTTGGTGCGAGAGTCGCAGACTGAGACGATCGCCACGATTAATAGGGCCAACGTCGCGGCGAATGTCATGTTAAAGGTGTGTCCAGTGACAGTTAAGGGACCCGGCGGCGCCGTACAGACATATGCGCTGCTGGACGAGGGATCGACAATAACGATCATTGATCAAGTCCTGGCGGACGAAATAGGTGCGAAAGGGCCTGTAAGCGACTTGCGTATATGTAGTATAAACGCGCAAGGGAGCGTAGCGAACAGTGAAGACGTAAGCCTAGTGTTAGTAGCAAGAGATGAAAGCACCCATCATGTTCGCGCCAAAACGATGACAAGTTTGACGCTCAATCATCAAACAGTTAGTGAAGATTGCTTACAGTACGCACACTTAAGAAAATTAACGGCTAGTGACGTGTGTTATGACAGAGTGAAACCACGTTTACTGATCGGGGCCGATAATTGGCATTTGATTGTGTCACGAAAGTTGTTAATGGGCAATCAGAGACAACCGGTAGCGTCGCTTACGAAGCTAGGGTGGGTCATACATGGAACGGCGCCTCGAATTACGGCGCTAGAGGGCGCGTCTAACGTATACAAGACGGAGCTCATCGCACCCGAGGTTGAATTGCACGACATGGTGAAACGTTACTTTGAAATAGACGCACTCGGTATCGCTAGGAGGGAACGCGAAAACCCAATGGAAGTGAGAGCGATTAAAGCGTTCAATGAGAGTATTAAACGAGTCGGCGGCCAGTGCGAAGTACGACTACCGTGGAAGAGAGACGACGTCACGCTACCACCCAGTTATTATAACGCTGTAAAACGCTTGAAGTCTATAGAACGCAAGATGGACCGGTCAAGCGACTTTGAAAAAGCTTATACAGCACAGATAGAAAATTTATTCACGAAAGGCTACGCGGAGCAGTGCAGTGGGAAAGAGACAGACGATCCACGATCATGGTACCTGCCTCACTTCGCGGTTACTAACGTGAACAAGCCGGGGAAGTTAAGATTGGTTTTCGATGCGGCGGCAAAAGCCGATGATGTTTGCCTCAATGATGAGCTTTTAGAGGGGCCCGATTTATTACAAGATTTAAATGGGTTGCTTTTGCGGTTCCGTGAGAAAAGGATAGCAATAACAGCCGACATTCAAGAGATGTTTTTACAAGTGAAAATCGCACCTATAGACCAACCGGCACAGATGTTTCTATGGAGAGGCGGCGATAGAGATGGACCGCCACGAAAATATAAAATGACGTCGATGATATTTGGGGCAAAGAGTTCGCCATTCTTAGCACATAGTGTGCGTGACTGGAACGCGAGAGAGAGCGCCGACGAGTACCCGCTAGCATGTCAAGCGATAACTAGCAATCATTATATGGACGACTGGGTGGACAGTTTTGATGATAAGGAACGGGCAATTGCTACGATGAAACAAGTGATTGAAGTGCACAGGCGAGCAGGATTCAAGCTGACAGGCTTCAACTCAAACGAAGCTAGAGTCTTAGCTGAGCTGCCATTAGAGAGCCGTGCTACGTCATCGCCCAAGCAACTGGGGTCCAACCTAGACGATTGTGGTCGCACGCTGGGGTTACTATGGGATGCGGTGACCGACACACTGGGGTTCAACACGACGCTTGCGAGGGTACCGGCTGAAGTGAAGACGTTAGCGAGGCCGCCGACAAAGAGAGAAGCGCTAAGCGCCGTGATGTCGGTTTTCGATCCGTTGGGCTTACTAAGCTACTACACCATTCGAGCGAAGATTGTATTACAAAACATTTGGAAACTAAACGTAGAGTGGGACGAGGCTTTACCAGGGCCGGAGGCCGAAGAGATAATCCAATGGCTTAGAGACATAGAAAAGCTACGAACACTAAGATTACCGCGCCTCTACGCTCAAACGGGGGGAGAGCCGAGCCGAGAACTACATATATTTTGTGATGCAAGTGAAGTTGCTTACGCGACCGCGGCTTACTGGCGCGTCAAGAATGAAAATGGTGAAATAGAAGTGACATTAGCGGCCGCTAAAGCACGGGTAGCGCCAATGAAACATCTTAGCGTACCAAGACTCGAATTACAAGCGGCTCTGATTGGGACGCGTCTGGCAAGCTCTATCAAGAGACAGCAAGGCTGGGAACCCGAGAAAACTGTATATTGGACGGATTCGCGTACCGTGTGGCATTGGATACGGAATGATAGCGTGCGTTACTCACCATACGTAGCGCACCGCTTAGGAGAGATGGCCGAGACTACGGACGCTAGCCAATGGAGATGGGTTCCGACAGCGCTGAATGTGGCGGACGACGCAACGCGCCCTTATGTAGAGATGAAGACGTGTAATGACAGATGGTTTAAAGGACCCAAATTTTTATATGAAGATGAGGCTTTATGGCCCACGTGTGATATCGTAACGGAAGAGGACACGGTAGAGATAGTGCTCACGACAATGGGAGAAGCAAACGATAGTGTGCCCCGAGCCGAGCGTTTTTCCTCATATGAACGCTTGGTGAGAGCGATGGCGAGAGTATTACTATTCGTACGCAAGTGTCGTGACCGTGCCGCTACGATGAATGTAGAGCTTTTAGAAGAGGCTGAGATGAGACTGCAACGAGCTTCGCAGCGCCAATGTTTCGCTGAAGAGATAGAACGCATCACCGCAAAGCGAAACCTCAGAGCAGGAAGCCGGCTACGAAAGCTAGATCCGTATTTGGACGAACAAGGTGTGCTGCGTGCCAGGGGACGAATAGGGGCAGCGGGTGTGTCTGCCCCCGCTACTCACCCCGTAGTACTGGACGGCAGGCACCCGTATGCGCGGTTGCTACTATATCGTGAGCACCGTCGCGCCCACCACGCACACAATGAGCGCGTTGTGAATGACGTCAGAGCCAAATACTGGATACTACGACTGAGACCGACGATACGTACAGTCGCTAGCAAATGCGTGTTTTGTCGCGTACGAAAGGCACGTCCTGTGGTTCCAGTGCACGGAGATTTACCTAAGGCAAGATTACAGCCATTCACGAGGGCCTTCACATACTGCGGGGCCGACTATTTTGGACCTCTAACGGTGACGGTGGGACGGCGGCACGAAAAACGGTGGGGCGCACTATTTACGTGTCTCACGACGAGAGCGATACATATAGAATTGGTGGCGTCGCTATCCACAGACTCGGCAATCATGGCTCTAAGAAGAATGGGCGCGCGCCGCGGGTGGCCGCGCGTGATGTACTCAGATAATGCAACAAACTTCAGAGGCGCCGACGTAGAGTTGCGTCGTGCGGTAGAAGAATGGGAACCGGCGCTACGTGATTACGCACTAACAGAGCGTATGGAGTGGCGCTACATCGCTCCGGGCGCGCCACATCAGGGAGGCGCGTGGGAGAGGCTCGTGCGCTCGGTCAAAAGCGCGCTACGAGTCACACTGAACGAGAAGTCGCCGCGAGAAGAGGTACTAGCTACGCTGTTGGCGGAGGTAGAGCACACCATAAACGCTCGCCCGCTAACCCACGTACCAGTCAGCGAAGAAGATCCAGAGGCGCTCACCCCAAATCACTTTCTGTTGGGGGGTTCGCGCGGCCTGCCACTCACTGGGCCGTGCGAGCCAGCTTCGCGCAAGGCATGGCGTGCTGCGCAGGCGCTGGCCGACGAGTACTGGCGCCGCTGGGTGCGCGAGTACCTGTCCGAGCTCATTCCGCGCGGGGGTGCGCGTGACGTCACGGGCCGCTCACTTAAGCCCGGTGACGTCGTCATCATCGTCGACTCCAGCCTGCCTCGCAATGTGTGGCCGCGAGGCGTCGTGACGGCGGTGTATCCGGGACCAGACGGCGAGATTCGCAACGCTGATGTCAAGACAAGAGGAGGAGTTTTTCGTCGCCCGACAGCGAGATTGGCTGTCCTCCCTACTGAAGAAGAAGGTGCCGCGAGTGCTGCACCGGGGGGAGACTGTTACGGACAGCTTCAATCGCGTGAAACTAGTGAAAAAAGTGATTAAAATGTGTATAGCAAAAAGACTGTTTAATGGACCGCTAAGTGCGTTACTAGTGATAGAATCTGTGTTTGTGATTATTTCATGTAAGTACTTTGATTTGTAAACAGTAGCTTGTTATAACTGATTGAGTCATTTAGTTTGTGTTTTTAATTACTTTGAAGTTTATTAATATGTAACGTTCTATTTGGTTTTAAATTGTTGCATATAAAAAGTTCTGTAAAATGAGATATTTAGCGTAGCTGTAAGTTTTATAGTTTGTGAAATATTTAAGTTTTAGTAATTCAAATAGGTATTGTTTAGGTATTTAGGTATCCTATGAATTAAATGATATGAATGCTTGTGTTTTTACTTATACTACCTGGTAAAGGTTTTGAGGTAATGGGCTAGGTAATATAGGTCTAGGAGGTGGTAGTTTCGACCTGAAATGTGTCTAGGTCATACGCCAACCTTTGTCCTATAAGCCCTAAAGGTTTTGATATGGTACTAAGAGGTAAGATTATATAAATAAAGGCCTCTTGTATAGGTCTCTGATAAAGGTAATGAGAAACCTAAATACCTAAACCTCGTATTGAAAGGTAGCCAAATAATAAATTAGGTAGGTAATCTCGTAAAGAGCCAGGAGTGGGGGTTTGCTATCCCCACCACCGCTAACAATTTATGGTAACGTAGGGTAGTAATGATTTGAGTTTTGTAAACTACCTAAGTTAAGTAGAAAATGTAAGTTTTTGTATTAGTGGATATTTGCTATCGTACAAAATGTTACCTTAGGGACGTGTGATCGTAGGAAATGTTGTAAGCTCGCACGGCCCAATTCGTTATAACCACAATATATGGGCATATAAGAAGAAAGTGTTTCATTCTGTTCCTGCTTGGCGAATCATCCTATGGTGCAGTGTTGAGGTTACCGACATCGGTAACAGATAGATTGCAAAGCAATGCTCGTACTGATAAAAAATTCGATGCGCGAGCGACACACGTCCTACCTCGACGGCGCACTGCGCAGTACTAACTTGGTACTAATGAAGGCGGCGCCCACAGCGCGCTGGTATTTAATCTCTTTTTTGGTAATAACGATAGTAATAATTAATATATACGATTTTTGTGCCGTCAGTCACTGGAACACGTAATTTGCTTTTGATTTACATAAATTTTGCTCAGAAACGATGTATAATTAAAGAGATATTTCAAAAATTCCCCTAAAAAGGACATGTTTTCAGAATAAAAAACTATCGAGCCAAACTCAATAATTTTTGAAATCCTGCCGTCATCCACTAAATGAAGGTCCATAAAAGCATATATCTGAATTTGACATTCATTGAGATTGTACAGACGTCACTATTTGAGTTCAAATATTGCCAAATTCTGGGAGCCTCCTCTTAACTTTTACATAATAATCTGAATAGGCTGTCGATCAATATTGAACTTTGCTCCACAGTAATAAGGTTCAAACTTCATTGCAATCATGAGGTGAGTACTATCAAGCAAAAAAGTGAGATTTATATTTTTAGCCATATCCTCGAATTATTATTACACTTGATTTATTAATTAAGTGTTGGTATCAAACAAACGATATTCATTATTAACAATAATATTCATAACAATAGCGCCATCTCTCGGAAAAGATTGTCAATTTCTTAGTTATAATTTACGTTAGGTGCCTATTTATGTATTAGGTATTATTATACTTAATTATTTTTGAAATTCAAAAAGGCAAATCATAGCGTGCCAACCCTTAGGGCGGGTCCATAGCACATGTTTTGCTCTACACAATCAACAAAAACATCTACACAAAACATTGTTTCCGAAACATGTTTCTCTACACACGCCGTCCACAGCGATTGCGTGGTTTGTGTAGACAAAACTTCAGTGTTGCCAATTTTAGGTATATCTGAAAATGTAACTGTCAAGAGGTCAGTTTGACAGTGACATTTTTTTTCCATTTTCGCTAGGAGAATTAGGTAAAGCGTGTTTTTTTTTTGGTTTATTTTACTTGACGCATCCATCGGGAAAACATGTCTAGTTTTGCCTTCGAATAGAATGTTAATAAAATAGGTACAATTTTACATTTATTGTGATGATAAATTAATAAAACCTGTTTTGAGAATCAGTATTTTTACCGGTATATTTTGCATGTGCAAGTTGGTATATTTCAGTATTTTTTGAGGTGCTTCGGTATTTTCGTAAAATTTAATCTGGTCACACTGATGTTTTGTGTATGTGTTTTCCATCGGGCATGGAAAGCAAAAACATTGTTTCTCTACACAAAAATGTTTCGCGAAACAATGTTTTGTGTAGATGTTTTTGTTGATTGTGTAGAGCAAAACACGAGCTATGGACCCGCCTTTACACTTTTAGTCGTTGCGTCAACTGTCTAGTCTAGTTATACGAACGGTGGCTTTTGCGCCAACAATAAAGGCGATGATCGACTACTCTTTAGGCTTTGGTCAATACCCTACTCTTAGTTCAATATTATTAATTCAGGAGAAACTATTAATATTTTCTACTTATATTACTTCCTACCTACTCACATACCAACTGATACTCATTTTACTATAAATCTCACCAAATAATAATAATAATATCTTTAGTGTACCTAATACATAAATAGGTACCTAACATTAAATTATAACTGAGAAATTGACAATCTTTTCCGAGAGATGGCACTAATGCTATGAATGCACTGACATGAAAAAAATTTTTTTTATTTAACTGGACTGGCTGTCTGTATGATTTGACAGCTAAGTTTTTGTGCCTATTTGAAACGCCACTAGCGTGCGTCTAAAGAACTAATTTTGACGTACAATATGAAAATGGTTGCCGTGATGGTCTCTCCAGACTTCAAACTTTAGTACCATGTACGCACGCTATGCTCAAGCTACGTCCTACAGCGCCAAAATGGCGGAAATCGAATAGGCACAAAAACAGTTTGACATAAGCCTGTCCAGTGTAAATATATGCAGGTCAGTGTATGAATGTTATTAATGAATATCGTTATTGTTTGATACCAACACTTAATTAATAAATCAAGTGTAATAATAATTGGAGGACATGGCTAAAAATATAAATCACACTTTTTTGCTTGATAGTACTCACCTCATGATTGCAATAAAGTTTGAACCTTATTACTGTGGATCAAAGTTCAATATTGATCGACAGCCTATTCAGATTATTATGTATAAGTTAACATTAGATTTTTAGAAAATAGCAATGAAGCATTCTTGTTTTATTTATATCGTAGGATTCACAATTCACTAATATTTTTTTGATATATTTATTTGTTTAAAACTTGTACCCGTTTCTCTGGAATCGCTATCGCCTGAAACGTCAAGTTAGCAGCCCACTTAGAGACCGTAATATCTCGGCTTGTATTGACGCAATATTATTGAAATTTTGCGTATACGATTTACTATTTTCTAAAAATTTTTTGGCATATAAATCATATTAATACGAACTGTATTTCTTAAGGTGTCTACCAACTTGACGTCAAGTTAGCAGCCTCACCAAAATACTCAAATATCTTTTGAATCATAGTATCACTATTTATATGCTATAGTTCACTATTTATCACTATTTATTAACAATTTTTTGACCTAGTCAAAACCTTTTAATTCCATGGTGAGGCTGCCAACTATACGCTAATTAATAACGTGTCAATGGGGAATGTCCGATAAAAATCAAATTGGCTGAATATTTTTTTATATTATGTAGGAATAAGCTTCCTTAGTAGTAGAAAAAAGTTTCAGAACTTTCGGTTCCGTAAAAAATTTGGAAGAATGGAATTTATACCTTTGCCACCACCTGCCACAACCACAACACGGTATTAAAAAAAAGAAATATCAATACTTTTTTTCTTAATACTTGTTGTTGTTGTGGCACAAGGAGGTTTATAAAGGGAGTGAGTACTATACAAAATTCTCACTATTCGTTTAAAAGAATTTCAACTTTATTGCCTTTGTCATAGAGTTGAAATTCTATCGATGACATTCACTGAAGACTCTACTGTGTGAATGAAACAACACCTGCACGCGTAGCATGAGCAAACGGGACTCTTGTCTACAAAGACTTGTCGTCTCGACCTTCTCGATTGCTGAGCACAGTTTGACAGACAGGTGGGACTCGTTCTCAGAATTTCGTATTTTCGAAACTTGTCTACCACCCTTTGAGTAGTCGAGAAGGTCAGGAGAGAGAGTTCACAGACTAATAAGAATATTCGAAATAGTTTTCTACGTATTTTATTTTATATGAATCTAAATTTCGCAATAAAAATAAATCTTAATTGTCCGTGCTTATATTTTATTCCTTAAAAACTTAAAATTAAAATTATTTTCATACGTTGATTTTAATATTTCGTAATTTTCTCGTCATTTTACACAGACTACTAAATTAACAATTTCGTTAGTAGTCTGTGTTATCTTTTCAAAATACTCTCAATAAAAGAAAGGCAAACGTATTTATATCCATACAGCTATATTTAATTAGTTTTAAGAGTTTAGCGTTGTGAAATCTATAGAAAGGAACGGTGCTTTATGAGAAATAAAGTAATTATTTTCTATTGGCAATATTATACTTCTCGAGCTCGAGAGAGCTTGTTTACGGAAGAGAACGCTTTCTTGAGTGCCTCTTTATCTTAGAACTTATAAAAAAAAATGAGAATCATGTTTAAACTAAATTATTTCGGATCATTTTAGATAATTTTAACGTTTATTGGTGTTGAAATAAAAAGATTACCTTTAAAATTCACTTTTTTTATTAAAAGACATTAAAAGGTTTCGAAATTCTGAGAACGAGTCCCACCTGTCTGTCAAACTGTGCTCAGCAATCGAGAAAGTCGAGACGACAAGTCTTCGTAGATAAGAGTCCCGTTTGCTCATGCTACGCGTGCAGATTCAACTGTCAAATTAATGTCAGTTGAAGAGAAAAGCTCGTGTTTGTCGACTTTTGACATTAGGCCACGACAAAGAACAATACGAGTCTACTAGTTGTAAATGCGAGCATGAGTATCTCGATCTCAACCCGACAAAAGTGACATTTCGGTGTAGACAAGCCATTGTTCTGTGAGTCGAATCTTATCTCGATGTTGGTCATGCATGCTACGCGTGCAGGTGGAGGTCGGTGTCTCGTTTGCACAATTGCCATTACTAAACAATAATACCACGATAGTTGGAAAAAAAATGTACGTTACCAATCACGTAGTGTATCAAAATTCAGGATTCGGAGTGGAATATTGAAAATATACAACTTAAATGTTAATTTAGAATAACACATAGTAATTGTAAAATAAAACTGAACTTACTCTTTTGATTTAATTAGATTTCTACAATAATGCTAATCAGCATTATTGTAGTTGTATAAATTAAAGTGTCAATCCTGGCAACTCCTATCCGATTTTGACTTTGGCGCCGAATTTCAATTTTAGAATTTCAATATTCAGGAAATATTCCTTTACAAAACTAGGGTGACCATAAATACTACACCATTTCAGATTTCCCAAAAACGAAATTGTTCTATCAATTGAAATAACTGGAAGTCGCAGGCTAGGGGTAAAGTAAATATTAATAATCAAATTCATGTTTATGCGCCGATTTCGATGAAACTCGGCTTATGGTACTATTTCGACAAGAAAATAATAACGCAGTGTTGAAAATATTAAAAAATCCAAGATGGCGGCCAACTTTTAAGTTTGTAGGCCGATTTTGATGAAATTCGGTTTTTGGTACTATTTTGACAAGAAAATAACAAAGTAATTTTTAAAGTATATAAAATTCAAAATGGCGGCCAACTTTTTTGTTTGTGGGCCGATTTCGATGAAACTCGGTTTTCGGCACTATTTTGATAAGAAAATAATAACGGCATGTTAAAATATAAAAAAATCCAAGATTTTAAACATTAAAAAATTCGAGATGGCAGCCAACTTTTTTGTTTGTGGACCGATTTTGATGAAACACGGTTTTTGGTACTATTTTCACATGAAAACAACAACGCAATGTTGAAAATATTAAAAAGTCTAAGATGGTTGCCAACTTTTTTGTTTGTGGGCACCGATTTCGATGAAACTTGGGTTTTGGTACTATTTTGACAAGAAAACAGCAACACAATGTTAAAAGTATTAAAATCGGCCAAATTCTTTTCTTGTTCTTCTTTTTTTCAACCCAGTATCAAAATCAACCCAAAAACAAAATTAGCAGCTATTTTGACCTTTTGACATTGTTTACGTTATATTTACCATTTTTATAAATCAAAACAAAAAAATACTTAATAAAATCGTCAAAAATAACTTGTTTATAAAAAGTATTTTTTAAATAAATAATTAGTTTCTGCTTTTTAGTTAACGAGCTAAGCTGAAAATATACCAAAATATACCTCTTATCAGAGCTCTCGTCAAGACGAATCAAACGAGCTCAAACTCAGTGGGGTTGCATGGTTTTATTACAGAATTCCAGTGGCCTTCTTTCGGCTTCATCATCAGCCCCTTGGATATTATTTCCCAACAGAGTACTTGCCAAGACGATTCTAACGAACCCAAACACGATGGGGTTGTATGGTTTCATCATACTGTTCCTGTGGCGTCCTTACGGCTCCATCGTCAGATCAGCTCAATGATACCATAATATTACATTACCTTCTAGTTCTGTGTTAAAAGTTTCAAGCCTCTAGTTTATCGGGAAGTTATTATAAAATCGTTTGCAAAATTTGTGCTCAAACAAACAAACGAAAACCCAAACAAACGAGCAAGCAACCTTATAAAAACGTGGCAAAAGTATTAATTGTAAATATAGAACTACCTAAGTACCTAAGTTTATATTAAACAGTTTAAAGTAATAAGTATGTCTCCGACCAACCATACAGTTTGGTTACCCGAATGAAGAAAGAGATACAATTATCTACTTAACCTCTCTGTCGGCTCGTTTTGGGGCGAAGAGCTCAATCTGGTTTATACCAAAGGGATGTGCTACGTCTATGTTGTGGCAGGTGATGGCAAAGGTATAATCTCCATTCTGCTGTTACTTTCGTACATTTGTAAAGTCGAAGAGACTTTCATTTTTTAAAGATTTTTTACGCAACCGAAAATTCTGAAACTTTTTTCTATTACTAAAGGAGCTTATTCCTACCTATAAAAAAATATTCAGCTAATTTGATTATTTTCGGACATTTGTAATTTGCGGTGTAGATATGAGTAGTTTATTCTATTTTCAAATCGATTGACGCAATGGATATAAAAATGTCATGACAGGTGACAAATTGTCACGTTTATTATATAGGGCCGAGCACGCGTAGCATATGACCACCTCCAGAAAAGACTCGACTCAGAGAACAATGGCTCGTCTACACCGAAACGTCTATTTTGTCGACAAAAGTGACGTTTCGGTGTAGACAAGCCATTGTTCTCTGAGTCGAGTCTTTTCTCGAGGTGGTCATGCTACGCGTGCAGGAAGCAGGCAGGGTATCAAAAGCTAAGATCAAAAGCATCGGAATAATTTTCCGAAAAAATGATTATTTTTTCGGAAACGGTAAGTAACTATCATAAGGTCTATCCCCACATATCCGGCCCGTTGATTACGTAAGTCTGATGCTAACAATTCTCGATTGAAATCGATTGAAAGCGCAGTTACATTGCTGCTTTAAGTAAGATAGTTGTCACATTAGTTCTTAACTAAAGCAGCAATGTGACTGCGATTTCTGTCAGAGTTGATTGCAACAAAGTTACAACGCCCCGGGCGGCACTATTTAGGGGGCGGCAAAATTTCACAAAAAATATTGAAAAAATATATAAGTACTACACTATCATTGACGATTTTGACCAAATAATCATATCGTATGGCCCGGAGCGAACGATAGTGTTTTTCTTGACTTATTGTTACTTAAAGGTACTAAAACCTGAGATAGATTTCATTTGCGCTGGGGCTCGGGTAATTTTGAATGTAGCCTGCGCATTCACCTTTCGTGGTCTTCCTTTTGTTTAAGATGCTGCGTCCTTTAATAAAAAATAATCCTTTCGATTGGTGTCGTAAAAATACCTATATATTTTTTTCTTTTTTGGTCGTTTCGATTCCTGGTTAAGGCAGGCGATTTTTCAAAAATCTTTGAATGCAGTTCTAATTATTTTTAAAATAAAGAAAATTATCTAAAGAATGAAAGCATGAATGCTTCAGACTATAGTTATATATAAGAAGCAAAATTCTTAAATTAGTGCCGTATAGAGAGAAGAACATATTTAATAAATTATGACAATCTGTTCAAGTGGAATTTCGCTTGTCAGAGGTAAGTAAGTATTTTTCACAAAAGTTGCAGCTGCTGTAACAAAAAGGATACGACTCATTTTTCACTTATTGTTTGTATTATTGTCAAGAAACAAGAAGTGCACTATATTAGAGAGAAAATACAAATACAAACACAGCATCCTTTCCATGGCGGCAATACTGCTTCTCTTAGAAGGATCCGTCGAAGTGCATTGACGCTGTCACTGAGATCATACTCCGAGGTATGGAATAATACGTTCCTTACTCCGATGTCCTATCAGGCAGTAAAGCTCGCCCTTGGTTCAATGCTGACTGTCGCAGCGCTGAAGCGCAGAAAGAGTCAGCTTTTTTAGCCTGGGCTGATGCTCAAGCGCGTAAATCAGCGGACACTCAAACCATGAAGAAAGCCTATAACCGAGCCGCCAAGTCTAGTGAACGGATGTTGCGCAGGGCACGATTTGACCACATTGACCGCATTGGAGCCAAACTTGCTTCCCATCCATCTGGAAGTAGAAAGTTTTGGTCCCTAGCCAAAGCAGCCGAATCAAATTTCCCACCACTGCTGAAATCTGACGGATCGCTAGCTCACACTGCTACTAAGAAAGCAAACTTGTTTGTCTCTCTTTTTGCGGAGAATTCGCGTCTAGATGTCGGTAGCAAAGTTCCACCTACGATCCTACGATACCTTGTGCTGGCTCCTCTATGGGAGACTTTCAGATCCAAAACAATGAGGTATTTAAAGCTCTCCGTACTGTCTCCTGTAACCCGCCTGTACCGCCTCTCACTTGAGACTGGAATAGTACCCCAATCGTGGAAACTTGCAAATGTGCAGCCTGTGTGTGCTCAAAAAGGGTTAGCCATGCCGATCCTTCCAAAGCCGTGCGGTCGGTCGACTTCTCGTGTATGCCACCCGTCTTTGGAATGAAGCTATTGAGAAACACGGTGAAGCCCTTGCCGTATCACTTGACATCCCCAAAGCCTTTGATAGGGGTCTGGCACGACAGCCTTATAGGTAAGATTCCCTAATACGGTATCTCTTTCGCCTTTGCACTTGGATTGCTGACTTCCTCCGGAATCGCCAAATCCGAGTTGTGGACGGTCAGTCATCCGACCTAAAAGAAATTGATGTAGGTGTCCCGCAAGGATCTCGGGGGTAATTATGTAACTTTGTTGCAATCAACCCTGACAGAAATCGTAGTTACATTGTTGCTTTAGTTAAGAACCAATGTGACAACTATCTTACTTAAAACAGCAATGTAACTGCGCTTTCAATCGATTTCAATCGAGAATTGTTAGCAACACAGACTTACGTAATCAACTGGCCTGTCTTTGTCTGCGGCATTGTTTCTTCTGCATATTGACGATCTGCTGGACAATAAAACTATTGGGTATGCAGATGACACCACCATAACCGGTAGATATCTTTCAACTGCAAAGGCTACCATTGATGAAATCCAGTCTTGTCGAGAGTCCCTTCTTGAGCAAAGTCCCTTGTTGCCAGCGTTGAACAAATTTTCCGCTTGTCGCGAGACAGGGCGAAATTCGCTGAGCTGACGGCGAACCTCCAGTAGTGGAGAGCCACAAAAAAGAAGAAGAAGAACCATAGAGCCCGTGAAATAGTTACTTAGTGTGTATGTGCTACTCATGGTGCTATATTTTACCATTTAATCACAAAATCAGGCTCAGGAGTTAAAATACTTTTCATTATAAAATGAAATTAAATAATAAAGTTCTCCAAAGTTCCATTATACATATAATAATAATATAGATAACAGTTGTAAAAATCATATTTAGCAATAACTTCCACAAGAAATCTGTGTACCGCCCGCCCGCCCAAACATGCACAGTGTAGTGCGCATTTCTGGGCGGGCGTGCAATACACATGTGCATTGCACCTTGCCCTCAAACCAACTTGTTGTTGTAGGGGCAAAACACGTATTGGTGTCAATGTGTTTGGAAGGTATTTGAGTGTGCATTTATTATTTGCACAGATTTCATGCATGTTTATTTATTGTGTTGGGTGAAAGTTATTGCTTAATATTGTTTTTTGCATTTTGCATCCATTAAAATAAAGATAATTTCAATGACCAAATAAAAAACTAAATTATTTTTATCACTTATTTAATCTATGTACTTCCATAAAGTGAAAAGTACTTCATGAAACTTACTTAATATTACGCGTCAAGTACGTAGTACATAACTATACATACGAAAATATAGTTATTATAAAGTATATAATAAAATCATTAATCACAGTGTGTACTAACATACTACAAACTCTGGAATGATTATTTTTAATATTTTCAATTTCTATTCAAACAATAAATAAGAAGGAAGCCAATTATTTGAAGTTCGACAATTTTTTTCCAGTTTCAAAACCCCTATGGAGTTTCAAGGCACAATAGTTTTATTATTTATTATACATTTTATAGACAAAATAATTTATAATTTATGACAATAATATAAATTGTACTGTTTAGTAAAAATAGTAATAAACATTGTGTTTTAGACATTGGCACTTAACAAGAATAAATATTTACTTAGAATTAAAATTCTATGTATTTTTTTAAATAGTCATGTTTTTTACGTAGAGTGCTAGCTTATCAAATATAAATAAAAAAAACCCATAAATTAAGTTATCGACATTAAAACAGCATAGAAAAAATAAATTCCAAAGGAGGAATGGTTGCGGAATGATTAATAATTATTATACAAGACTAAATGCTAAATTATTACGAAATAATGACTGAGAGGATTCATTTTTATAAAAATAATTTTGACACTCAGAGATTCGCAATCGAGAAATCCCGACTAGGAATGGTCCATTACAATTAAGTCTTCTAAGTTAAGTGTTCTAAGTACATTACTGAATCTAAGTAGTCAACAATACAATTAGATTTAATTCAGATGATATTGTCATCATGGGAATATCGAAGGTTCAAACAATCAGTTTATCTATATCAACTCTAAGCTAAACTATATATTAAACCGAAAAGCAATATTCAAATAGACAATCAACAGTAAAGTTAAAATACGCCTGCTTAAACATTTTGCAGATTAATAAATTCGTAGTAAAACACCATAATACTCGTAAGTAAGTTTGACTATCGAAAAATTGTTTCATAGTTTCGCTTAGAATTGACAATCAAGAAACGATCTTGTCACACAGTTAATTTGGTGCAAGTTACATGTGTCGCGTGTTCCCGAAGTTAATACCACTTTGGGTGGCACCCTTATTGGAACCGTATTGCAAGGATATGACACCCTGGCCAGCCCGCAACTGTTCCTCAGTGAAGTTCCTGACGTTCTTCTCAGCCTCTTTGGGGCCTATTGAGGGCTTGCCGAAGTTGCCAGCCTGGAATATAATAAAGGAGATGCGGTAAGTCACAAATTATAAAGCAAATAAGTTTCGTCCTAAAACTCAACACAGCATGGAGGCCAGTCATCCTGAATTTTAATGTTCTTGTGTGGCACATCCTATTACAAAGTGATTTGATTTTATCGTAAAATAAGTAAGTGGGTAAGCTCTTTAATTTTAATTTTGCCTGGTGTAAATGATATAATAACTAATAAGAAAGCATATTTCACCAAATTTTCTTAAACATTTCGTAATGGTCTATCTAACCAGAAACAACATAGAAATTGTTATATACTTAGACATCAAAAATAGTTGCAGGAATTTTAAGTCGAGTATTCCATATCAAAGACAATTTAAACGATAATGATAAACGCTTATCCATCATTTCAACACTAGCTTCATATGAGTCATAGTACTTAGAAGGGACATTAAAAATACTGATTAATAAAGTTGAATGGTTGGGAAGAAAGAATGCTGAATTATAAATCAACTAATAAATAAGCTCACCTTTCTCCCAAGAGACTGCAGGCAAATAACCACCGAATTGAGATTCTGTCGCTCCCACAAATCCACCGTCTGGAATGTTTCTTGCGCAGGCACGCCGAGGTTCTTGGCTGCCTCCAGGAAAGCGTTGATGTTCTCCATGCACTTGAACGCCATCTTGGACTCGTTTATCTTCTTCACCAATCCTGGCTGTATGTTGTTCACCAACCTGAAAAACAATTTAATTGAGATATTATTATTTAGGTAAGTACAATAGTGTTTACAGATTTCAGTAAGAAGAGCATTTCTCAAGCTGTTAATCTTGTTTCTTTCCGTTGTTTTACAATGGTGAACTCACGTTTAATTTATAACTTTAGTAATTCTTTAGTATTCATCATTATTATCTGTTTACACTATAACTACTTTAGTTTTTTGTATTTCGATGATTCAATAGGGTCGTTAAGAATTTCATTCTCGATTTGCGCCTACACTATTTGGTTTGCCTTAAAGAGCACTTGACAAATGTTAGATTATTGCATGACCATGCATGACATCATTAACGTATTGTGAACCCACAGACGTTGATGAGACCGATACAAAATATTGATCTATTATGTCCCTACGAATAGATTTAGAGATTTATTCTTTGGTTTAAACAGGCTGCCTTACTATCGTTACCACTAACGTGGTGGAATATCATGTTTGTTCTTACAAGTATTATAATACCCATTACTTCTAAAAAATCCTAATAAAACAGTTTTACTATAAGAGTTTGAATATAAATCAAATATAACAAGACCTACTTGCAAAGTAGTGTGCCGTCTTTAAGGACTTCATAGAAGTTGTCCATGTCACCAGATAAATTCTGCGGCTCACCGGTGATCTTCTGCACCCATTCCAAGCATTCTTGGGCCAACTCCTCACTGTATTTGCTGTTAATCTGAAAAAAAATATTCAAGATTAAATTATTAAGTTAACAAATCCAGGCGGTAGAGTGCGTTTCATCGGTTATTACATCTGCCGTTATGCTGCTTTTCCGAAAATCTATTCAATTTTGAACTTTAATCCATCGCAATAAGATTACAATTACGGTACTGCCAACATAAAATCAGAGGAATTAGTATCCTATGAAACGCACTCTAGCCAACTCTAATCTATCGAAGAGGACGTATGGCTTTGACTGCCATTTTAAAAATATTCATCGGTTATTGCCATCCTAGCACAGCACAGACCATTTTCATACATTTTTGCTTTGCTGTGTATTCTGTAATTGACTAGCTATTTCATAACACTTAATTTTGCAATAGGTCCTCGTACTCACACACTATCAGTATTTGTCACTCATTCTTTGAATTCAAAGCATGTTTTTAACTTCTATTGTTTGAATCATTATTTTTCGGTTAATTGCGTCACGTCACGTCATACACATTGTGGGTCAGTACTAAAAATAGCGATTAGCTTAATGATTTTTATTAACACAACCACCACACCCAATTACCCGACAACAGGGACATTATTCTGGTCGAAAAATATCTGACAATAATGCTATTTTAACAAAGATAACAAAAAGTGTCACAAACTGGTTTTGTTATATTTCGGAATCGGAATTGACGATGAACCTTAGATATTGTTAGATATTGTTGAATAGATACATATAACTTATATGATATGTATTGTATTTAAGTAATGATTGCAAAGATGTAATATCTGGTGTTAAACATCACAATACAGAATGGTTAATTAAAGTACCCACTAATGTTTCTAATATAAGACGCAAATTATAATAAAGAATTGAATATGGCTAAGCATAAAGTTCTCATTGAAAAGGAACAGTATAACGAAGTCGTTGATTATAACGATGACGTAATAAGTTAGGGATGCCAAACCAACGTGACTCAAACTTGCCGTCGTCGGACGGTACCAACAAAAAATGCGAATGGTGCTCATGACGGGGGTCCTAACGAATTTACAGTACCCATAAGTATATGAATCAGTGTTCAAGGATTTGTAAATAAAGTTAAATGGATATTTATAACATTCATGAAAAAACTAAACACAACAAAAGTAAAAAAAATGGCAAACAGAAATTCAAAAAGTACAATGTAAAATATAACTAAATCTGTCCAGTAAAAGATACATCTTAGTTTGTGTAATTTTTCAATTCTTATGAACTTGAAATAGCGGGAAGGTTCAATGAATTCCTCATCTCAGAGATGGGTCGTCGAGATATGACTGGCCTCTACGCTTTCATTATTATTCAAAAGCGCTATCTAATTTGTGTTCGAAGACAAAGGAAGTGAACGTTGTAAGCCGTGTCCTGTCGTGCTGTTTTAGGCACCTGCCATATTGTTTTAATTGAATGTGGGCTGTTAGTGCAGTGGAATTTTTAAAAACGGTACCTGGTCTTTAATTTCTCCCATCGCATATTTTAAGGCCTGCTTTCTTTCGTTTAACAAGAATGTTACTCTATAGACTATCGAGTAACATGATAGTGTAAAAAATATTAAACAGATTTCTTAGGTTTCTAAGATAGGTACAAATGTTTAGAATTACGGTTGTTACCATACTGACATAATTTTACACAGCAATGTTAAACATCACGCCGACCGTTATCTAAGAGTTCATTACGTTTCTATCAAACTAACAGAAGGTCGTTGGGTGAATTACTAAACCCGATAGCAACTTTAATGCCTACTTCATTAGTTTTATCTAACTACACGCGGTTCATTTTAAAACTGATATTAAAAAAAATAACAGCGTTTAACTTTTCATCCATTAGAAGACCTTTCATGGTTGTTCGCACCACCATATGTTCAAAGAGGTCAAGATGGATGAGATTACGGATATTATTCCGGTAAATGACATTAAGGCATGCGTTCATTGCTAATCTTTCCATTACCAACCATACACAGTCGGGCAACAAAAACGGCTGTTGCCATAAATAACTATGATTCAATGTCAACGGATTCAGAGGCATCGTTGCGTCAGACTTCAGAGCTGGTTAATTTGTAGTCTAAGCGTTCCGTTTTTGGAATATCTAGACAGAAGTCAGTATTGATAGGAGGTAAATTATATAAAAAGTGGGTAGCCTTGCAAGGAATCGTCGACATTGTTTCGTTGACATGTACGGAGGTTGGAATGGGGTCATCGAGCGAGGCTGCATCGGCCAATGCGATGCAGCGTGCAGTTTATTGCGACAGAGCTTTTGACAAGCCAGAAGCTAAAGATAATCTGGCCTATTATTCAATGTTTCATCACCTTTCTTTGATACTTAGTTCAATAATTTCTCATATCTCAAAGATTTATTTAGATTACTTGCACTAATACACCGTTAATTTTTAAGTAAATCAAAAAAATTAAAAAGTGATTTCAGACCACCTGAATGAACAAATTTTACTATGGGGCCAACCACGGAATCTGGAAAAAAGAATCTGCTGTTCCATAGAAAAGTACCTACAACATCGACTCGACTATAATGTATGGAACAGCTGATTTTTTTTTTTCGCGATTTCGTGGTAGGCCCCTTAGGAAAAGTTGTTCATTCACGTCGTCTGAAAAGCCCCTTTTCAATTTTAGATTTACTTAAAAATTTACGGTGTTTAACAGGATATTTTCTCAAAGTGCCTACAGTTATTTATTGAAAGTAATAGTTTTCAAGTGTAGCTGTCCGTTCGTATTGGCTATGGTGAATTATTGGAAGTGTTCACAGAACTACAGCTCTCAGCAGTGGAATGGTTCATAAACTCTCATTTACTATGCATTGTAATGTCACGCTTTATTTTCGTTTGTGCCGTGTTATCGAACTGTGTGCCTTAGACTAGTTTGCCTAGCAATTTTCAAATTGTCAGCTTAGTTTTTTGCTGAGGAAATGCAGAAGTATTTGTTTAAGCAAGGAATATTTACTCAGTTCACCGTCAGTAAGGTATTGTAATATCCCCACTGCTGGGGATTTTCTTTAGGGATGAGTAAGAAGAGATATTACGTAGTTCGTTCCATTTAAATAGAAATTGCAATAAATTACCTACCTTTTTTCTTTCATAGGGGTACGCGAAAACCAATCTTTCTACGATTGTTACAATATTTAATTCGCCTCATTACATACTCTCATCACGGTTCTTATTATACTTTTTGTTAGTTAGTTATTACAAATATCCTTCCAAGGTGTTTATAAGATCGCTAATAGATCTCATGATGAAAGGTGTAAATTGGCTTAGTTACGTATTCAGCACTACCAGTAGGTAAGTACTTACTTATTAGGCAGATTAAACTGATGTTTATTTTGGTGAAGTAACGCCTAATTGAACTTATCAAATTAAAAACAAAACAGTTGCTATAGAGATATATTATCAATATGATTCATTGTAAAATGTTAACTCCATATTTTATTAAACCAATTAACTGCCTAAATTAGTACTAAAATCTAAATTGATAGTAGAATTTAATTTATTTCGAGCGTTCAATTTAAAAATATCATTAAAAGAAATTGAATTTAAATACAAGTATTTATGTAGCAAACGTTATGGTGAGTTTGAATATTAACAAAAACATTACGTTTACATCGATTCGAGGCTACTTCGACATTATAATAAAAGCGGCATAGTACATACTTACGACTCATATAACAAACATAATAGACCTACACAGTTTACTGTAGGCCACACACGTGGTAGTCGAGTAGGTAAGTAAGTGGACAATTATTATTGCTTCTGACAGAGGCAGAATTTGCCTGTTCATTTGATTAAATGTTTCAACTAACTTACGATGCTTATATACCTATTATTACTTAAAATTTACCAATACTGAACTCAAAATTGAAATTATAGCAATATTATTTTGTTTGTCTATACAATATAGCAATAAATATAACTGATTCTAACCCAAGTGTTGAAAATTAAAGAGAAATTTCGTACAAGCGCCAATCAGCAGCATATGGTGCGTATTGAAAGTGGCCAGATTCGTTTACCCTGAGTAAAGGCCGGGCCATATATGGCCTGGTAGTGGCGTAAGTGAACCACACCGATATGAGTCACCGTCTCGGTGAATTAGTCAAGTAAACTCTGATCGAACATCTGGTACCTGCAAACGTGTGTGAATGTACAAAAATAAGCAGGTAATTAATTAGTTACATTTTTGAACAGTAACAAGGTCACATTGCGAATGTGAGATTTACTTTGTAACTTGTGTAAATAAACCATACAATAAACTTCGTGAGTAAAAAATTTAATACGTCAAGGAGCGATACGACTGAGTTTCAAGAAGTGCGGGTTCAACTTAGAAATATATTGTTATAATCCCCGCCAATTGGTAAAGCGCCTGGACGCCATTTTTTTAAGCTCATAAGAAAAAACAATTGTTAAAATATTAAATACTTAAACACAATCATAATGAAAATAATCTTACTAATATTATAAATGTGAAAGTTTGTGGGTTTGGATGTTTAGATGTTTGTTCCGCAATCATGCAAAAACTACTGAACGGATTTGGTTGAAATTTTGCACACAGAACTATCTGTGCTAATCTAGGCTATCTACTAAGATAGCCTAGATTAAAACATAGAATACTTTTCATCTCGATATTCCCACGGGAACGGGAACCACGCGGGTGAAACCGCGGGCGGCCGCTAGAATTTCATAATTAATATATTATTTACCTATTAGAATTTTCTTGTTTCATAAAATTTTTAGTTGCGGATGACGTTAACATAGATTTTAATGTAACAAGCTTCCTGCGCATTAGCAATTGGCGGGGATAGTACAGCTATATTAATTCCTAGGAACTAATAAGATGATTCTAGTTCTCATATTTAACAAACACTGCCCAAATAAATGTTATTGCTGCTATAGGTTTCGATTCCAGTTACATCCAAATAGTTGATTGAATAATATGAAATAGTCGTGTTGTCATCATTTGTCACGGGTTTAAGTCGATAAGTATGCAGGCGAGGATTGGTTCTAAATCGAACAAATATTGACGGTAGCAAACACGTCTGTTGATAAAGCGAATAGTATCACGTTCATATTGAACTCTAATGCAACACGCAAATTGAACGCAGTTTGCGAGTTAGAAATTATCAAGTTTCCAGACTTATTCTCAAATAAATAACAAAAAATTGTGGACAAACAATCAAGAAGAGGTAAAATAGAAGAGATGAAAAGAGCGAAGTTTAGCAGTGTCTAGAATATCTATCAGTGGACAGAATATTACGCAGTTTGTGAGTTAGGAATTAGTAATTATTTTACAAGTTTAAAGACATTCTTTGGAATAAATAATGAAAAATTGTGGACAAACAATCAAGAAAGCGACTTAATGAAAATGTGGTTTAATAGAAGTGGATGAAAAGAGCGAAGTAGAGGCACTGACAAAATTTAATTTTACGCAGTTTGGAATTAGTAATTATTTTACAAGTTAAAAGGCTTTTTTTGAAATAAATAACAAAAAATTGTGGACAAGCAAACAAGAAAGCGACGTAATGAAAACGTGGTAAAATAAAAGTGGCTCAAGAGCTAAAGTAGAGCCACTGATAGAATTTAATTTTATAAGTTCTGCTATTAAAACAAATTAAACAGTAAAGTTACCTTAAAATGTTTATGCTATTTATCTACTAGATTCAGTTACCTAGATTTTTTAAAATTACCTAGATTGAATCATCTTCGTTTGAAATGATTGATGACTGTGATTTGATTTCTCTAATGAAATTAGGTACTGTATTTTTAATAAACTTCAGTAGGTATCCTATGAATCCTATCCCACACTGTCCCACACTATTCAACTTTCCAGAATGTTTTTCTACTTGTATTGTTTTTTTTAATTGGTTGAATAACATTGTTTGAATTTAAAAAAGAAATCCTGATGCATCAGTGGCATCACCTGCTTTCGGAACCCGGGGCACTTAAGAAACTGGTTTTAATGTAAAAGCTACGCTGAGTCTCCTTGACCTACATATTACCACGGGCATAAGGAATATTACTTTAAACAAACCTACTTAGTCAATTATTCAGCGTTAATATAGTATAAGACAAAGTAGCTTCCCGCTGTCTGTCCCTATGTATGGTATGCTTAGATCTTTAAAACTACGCAACGGCTTTTGATGCGGTTTTTAACCGACTTCAAAAAAAGGAGGAGGTTCTCAATTCATCGGAACCTTTTTTTTTTTTTTTATGTATGTTACTCGATTACTCGAAGACGGCTGGACCGATTTGAAAAATTATTTTTTTGTTTGAAAGTATATACTTCCAAGTTGGTCCCATTGTCATGAAATCAGGATCTGATGATGGGATCCTGGAGAAATCGAGGGAACTCTTCAGATATTAAAGGCACATCTATAGCGATTTTAGTATTTTCTTAAGTAACTTGTGCATTTGCTTTCGAAAAAAGTAGTTCACTGGTACGATACGATTACTTTAATATGGTTGCTAGGCTATTTATGCTCATCATAATTCATATGGTGAAGTGGAGCGGATAGTGAAGTACCAGGAGAACTCCTCAACAATAAACGCCCCTCAACAATAAAAAGCAGTACTATGTAAAAGGTGATGAGCCGTTGACATAAGGCTATTGTAACTTAGATAATATCATCACCAAATATACTTACCACAAAAAAGTTTAAAATAAAAAAAATTTTTTAATAAAAAACAAAACCTCCTTCAAAAAACTTGAAAATAATCTAACAAAAAACAGTTTCAAAAATAAATTAATGGCTCTAAAAAGCAAGAAATAAAATATTGAAATCTGCATAATAATTAACTCGAAAGTGTATGCATATCTTATATTAAACAACGTCTTATGAAGTCGGGTGGGGTTTAAACCCATGATTAAAGTTTAGATATATTAGTTAAGATAAAAAATATCCCCCCCCCCCACCCGACTTCAAAAGGCGTTGTTTAATATAAGATATGCATACACTTTCGAGATAATTATTATGCAGATTTCAATATTTTATTTGTTGCTATTTAGAGCCATTAATTTATTTTTGAAACTGTTTTTTGTTAGATTATTTTCAAGTTTTTTTTTAATAGATAGAGTGATTCAAGAGGAAGGTTTAATGCATATAAATGGTGTCAAATTCCACACTACACCGAAGCGACGTGAGGGCAGGTCGCTAGTCAAGAATAAAGAGAGTTTGAAAAATCAAAATTTCAAATTTTTTATCAGTGAAAGACATCAACGCGTGAATATTACATATTTAAGATTTCGTATACGGGAACATTAGCCATTTCCGGATTTAATTCTAATAGATGTGATAAAATTGTTTGTCTTATAAGACTACCTATTTATATAATGCAGGAAACAAACTCTGTAAAATATAATATTGTTATTCAAGCTTACGAACTACGCCCAAAATTGGCAGATGATCTAATGATCCGAGACAAATGACAATTTAAATTGGTTTATTATTTCAGGAGAACTTTGAATAAAATTGCACGTACATACATTTATCAGCTACTAATTCTCCGGTAAGAAATCGAAATGATTACAATTTTGTTTTTCAAGAAAATAAAGAACTTTTGCTTTTTTTGTCGGATACAGTTTTAAGAAAACTGTTAATTGTTTGAAACATTTATTGGTTAATCACTGTAATATACCTACTTATTTGAACATTAAGTTTGTGCACGCTAATGACAGGTTCACCTACGCTGCAGTTTTAATTGCAACACAATATGGACAGAAAACGTTAACGCAGTACAGGGTCGTTGCCAAAGTTTAAGATAACATTAAAATAAGGAATTCGCTGTTAAACTGGTTGTAAACGATAAATATAACGGTATATCCGAAAATAAGAGCCGATGGTGCTTGTGGGTGTAAGGCATGCGAGGGTAAGCTTGGCTGACAGAGCGTAAGTAATGGAAGCCTTAGGGCAACGACCTGACATCACAGAGCTAATGTTTTTAAGAGTCCATATCTAGGAATAGACTAGGTATCTCATAAGCATATACATACAATTATGATGATTCTCTGATTTTTACTATACGCTACAGAGATACAGCGGTCTGCCCTGTCTGTGTTAAATTAATTATCTTACCGATAAATGTTGAATTCACTATGTCCAATGGTACATATAAGTTGTTATAATAATTTTTCCAGCATATTCTGTCGAATGTTTCGACATGCAAATACTTAAATTAAAAAAAAACTATGTAATTTTATTACATAACTAGCGGCCGCCCGCGACTTCGTTTGCGTGGAAAGGTTTTTTTGCTATCCCTCGGGAACAATACTTTTTTTCGGGATGAAAGGTACGCTATGTCCTTCTCTGTACCCCTGACAACGTGTATGCAAAATTTCATGATGATCGGTTCAGTAGTTTAGACGTGAAGGCGTAACAAACAAACAAACGGACTTTCGCATTTATAATATTAGTAAGGATACGTATTGCCATACAAAATGAGTTTTATGTTTGAACAGTAGGGAAGATTTCCATGGTTTGGTTTCAACTTTCAATAGCTAGACTGCCACGTCTAAAATCCGGGTTCGATGTTCAATAATACTTATTGAGCTTTTTTGTGTTGTTTCGGTGATAGTATCTAGTACTGTTTGCAGTACTACGTAGTACGTTGTATTACTTTGACGTATTTTTTCTAGAATATTATTTAGTATCGTTTAGTCGCATAATGCCTAATTCGCGAAATGGCACCCGAGTCTGGAGAGCACTAATTCGCGAATAGACTAATTCTTAAAAAGTCTAATTCGCGAAATGGCTAATTCTCAAAAGGACTAATTCGCATAATGGCCAACTTTTACCAACGCATGACAGCACAAGTAAAACATTTTATTATGTTTATGGTTATTATTTTTATTAAAGAAAAGCTGATTATTTTACTTTAAATAAAAATAAATGCAGAAATTTTTGCATTTCATAAAAAAAACCAAACAAACAAAATAAAAACTGATTATTTTATTTTAAATGTAAATAAAAAGCAGTTTTTGTTGGTATTTCATTTATAAATATAATAATATCCCTTAAAATAATAAAATGTTATTAAATAATATCCCTTAAAACAATAAAAATAAAAAAGTATATAAACTTGAACATATAAAAAAAACAAAAGTAAGTCACCGAGCGGGATTCGAACCCGTAACACTCGTTTCTTGCCGTCCGCGTCTTAACCCGCCCAGACGGACAGTGGCTGGCAGGACGAAATTAGCGACCATATTCTGCGTCGAAAAAAAAACGCATGAAAACTCGAAAACACGCGTTTTCCCAAACATAAGACTAATCTAGATCGATTGTTTATTTTCGAAAACCCCCATATTTTTATACCAAATTTCAACGAAATCGTTAGAGCCGTTTCCGAGATCAAAAAAATAATTTTACCAGCAAGGTTTAAAGGTATAAGGTTTATTTACCAGCAAGGAGAAACGTTTACATGCTAATTTATTTGTTTACCTAATGACTGTTTATGTTGTGTGATTTTCCAGCTCATTGTATGACTTTGCATCTTTTGCATTATTTATTTACTCCACTTACTGTACTGTAGCTAAATGTAATGTTTCTAGTTTTCTCGATATTTTTTCGGTCAAAGTGTCGTCTTCATCTTCATTTTCATTTAAATGACAAAATTATTAGGTATATTAGTCTCCCTTTCACTAAAATAGTTATATACACCATAAATATCAGTAACTTGGCTATAACTGATTCTATTTGTCTAGAATTAGATCCGGTTCATCTTACTGTAAATTGTTTTATTGAAATTGCTATTCATTCAAGTTCTTTTTCTGTTTTTAGGGTTCTGTACCCAAAGAGTAATAACGGGACCCTATTACTGAGACCATACTGTTTGTCTGTCTGTCACCAGGCTGCATCTCATGAACCGTGATAGCTAGACATTTAAAATTTTCACAGATGAAGTATTTCTGTTGCCGCTATAACTACAAATTAAAGTAAAAAAAAATCGGGTTGCACTCCGGGAGTGCCGTCAGAAGTGAAAACTAAAATATTAACGTTGTGCATTTTTGATATTTTGGAATGGTTAGGAAATAATTTTGCACGAATTGTTTTAATAATCAGTATAAAAGTACTATCATTTGTGAGGTAGAATACAATATTTATTTATTGCGCTATCGTACACAAACATGACGCGCCGCCATTTTCGCCGCGCCGTAGAAAGAGAGGGGGATACTTTTGCCGCCGGCTGTCTACTACGCTACATCCGTCTTACGAATTTTCGATCAGGGTCACGTGACCCTGACTGACGCGAGTTTAACATTTTATCCCCATTACAAAAAAGTGTACAACGCCACTAAAGAAGTTTTCACTTCAAAAAAAAACTAAAAACAGAATAAAATAAATGCTCCCATACAACATACGTGATTTTTTTTTTGACGGGACCCTTCGTGTGCGAGTCGGGCTCGCATTTGCCCGTTTTTTTTTCATATAATAAACGATTTGTCGGTTGTTATTACTTAGATTATTACCTTCTTACAAAATTTCCAAATAATCTGTCAACTGATGTAGAGTTCTTACATTCATTTAGATAACAATCGAGTACCTACTAATACGGCAAGTGATTCATATTAAAAATTCTTAGAATGGAAGTTAACTAATTCAAAAGAAATACGTTTGTTGCTTACAAAGTTGTCTTTATTGATATCCTCCTAAGCTATTGGAGAATACGGCGATAGAATATCTATTCTAGGTATTCTTCAAGCTAGAAACAATTATTTTACATTACATTGAAGATGAAATGACCCATAAACAATAGATTTTCTATTGTTTCCTCGTTTGTTGACTGTGTTAAAAGTGTACCTAAAGCAAAGTATTTTCAGTGCCTGATATTTTTATTTACTTATTATAGCTCATTAAAAAGTTAAGGCGGTTGTATGACCGAAAGTGGCGCCCTCAGAGGTTTTTATTTAATAAGTTATTAATAGAAAAAGATTTTAATAATGTTTATCGTGGAGATTTTAGGGCCCATGGTCTAGTATTTTTAGAAGATATCACTACATGCCCTCGTAGTCATTCCTAGAAGTAAATAGCAAATGTGTCAAAAACGGCCACTTTTAGCAGTTTTTCTATCTACTTCTAGCAGTGACTACTAGGGAATGTACCGATACCGTCTAAAAATACTAGACTGTAGGCCCTAAAATCTCCACGATAAACATTATTAAAATTGTGTATTAGAATTATAATATTAAATAAAATTCACCGCGGCGCCACTTTCGCTCTGGGTACCACCTTAAGTTGTCAACATTATAATACTTAATAGTTCCGTGTTTTTTAACCATCATCACAATTTGCCCCAAAAACGACTCTCCGATACAATTACTTTCGTACATTTAATGTCGTTGCTTGTTCAGTCACACCCTGTTTAAGCTTTAACGACTTTTCTACTACTATGTGATAAGCTATCATTACTTTGTTTCCTCTATAATTACGAAGCTGAGGTTTAATTCATACATTGAATGTTAAATATAAAGTTTTTTTAATCTCAGGTTGTCTGAAGTTCGCCAAAACTGACATCATCAGTTCGAGTTTTTGCTGGAAAACCAGTTTGTTTCGGACGTTAGGGATACCTACTATAGTTAATTTTATTATTCATTCTACTGATTTCATTTTAAGCTATCAAATCAACCAATAATATTCGGCGGATGAAAATTGTAAGTTTTCCAAATTGTTTCCAAAATAGTCTAGTGTTGTCATAGGTTATCGATAATAGTGGAGAGATGCAGAGCCAATAATTGACCTCAAAAAGACAGTACTGTAAGATAATATTGTGTAGAATTGTTTAGATAATATACAGGTAGGTAAGGTTCACCGACAGTATGTAGGTATTAGCTAAACATCTTTCGCCGCAATGGATGACGAAAGACGTCATGCATAGTTGTTGGTTTGAGTTTAAACTACCGTCGTTATATGATTAGCATTCTATGTATTGTATTTAGGTGTATAATATAAGGCACTGTTTCACACTTGACATGCAAACTTTATATTCATCGACGTAATGATGAGTACTTGTTTACATTAAACTAGTAATTCTGATAAGAAAAAAACTAAATACTTTGAAAACTGCCCTCAATATTTAACAACTTCCAAGAGTTAATGACTATTGCTATTACATTACATTTAAAGCAATGATTCGTCATTCAAAGTAATGTGTTAACAAAAAACTGGGGCCATGTCGCAAGTATCAACAGCATGTGTCATAAATGTAGGTCATGGCTGAGTCCTTGTAACACAATTATTCTGGACCACAGCGTCCCGAATCAATAACTAGGCGTAACACAACCTATTTACGTAGACCGGCCGATCTGTACCTACTTTAGAACGGGTGATATCACAAACGGAACTATACTAAACAGCCGTATAACGTATGACAACCCGGCAGATGAAAATTTACAAGTTTAAAAACTTACCTTTCTCTGGGCTTCGGCGGCAAATCCGGATTTGGTGGCACGGTTGTTAGCCATGTTTGGACTAACTAAACTAATTCGTATAAATAATTGTTATAAATAAATCACAGACACGGTTAGTCGCCGTGGAGTCACTGCGTATAGAATGTAAACAGCGAGTGATGGCTTGCAAACGAGTCGTATGTGTGAGTGTGTGCTCATGAATGACATCATGAGACGGCAGGCGGGCGGCGCACGGCGCGACTCGACTCCTAGCTGGGTAGGGCGCGAGCAAACCTGTTGTCGATAGCTTTGGATGTTAAAAATTATTATCGATAGAATTCGGAGAACCTGCCTTTCTATTGTCTAAATTCAAAATCTATCGCAATCGCTTTCAGGATGTAATCCATTAAAGTTTATTTTTGGCACAAATAAAAACTTACCAAAGAAATACAGCAATGTATCACATCCATCCATCTGTCAAACGAAAGTTTTTTGAATTAGACAATTAGCCCTGTAATCTGTAAAGGCTGTAATCTGTAGCCAATGTCACATTTACAAATTTTCGCTATCGCTTCGCTTCGAAACATGTGGATTTGACGTTTTAAAATTCGATCGTTAACGACACCTTGGCAACCTCGCAGACTACAGACAGACTTTCTATCGGCCGATAGTTGGCCGATAAGAGTAGGCTGATACCAAATCCTACTATTAAAAATACATAAGGATAGATAAATAATATTTATAATTTTGTAGCTGTGTTAAATAAACATAAGTACCTTCGTCTAAACAAACTTTAATTACAATAATATACTCGTAAAAAAGAAGATAATTCTCATGCTAATAGTATTTGTTTGTATATAATATTTAGGTTTTAAGTTATCCTGCAAGGCTCCATTTTAGGTCCTATTGTTTTTAAGTTTAGTTTTTAAAAACTATTACAGTTTTAAAATGTTTGACCAACAATACAAAAATACATATGCTTTTATTTATGAAAACCATTGTATTGTTTCAATATTATCAGTTTATTTTGGTAGTTTCAAATAACAGTAAAATTAAGCAGTGGTACGTGAAAGCTGATTAGCGACAAGTCAAAATTATCGATATCAACACATCACTACAGTTCAAAATGTAAAACGAAAACCAAGTATGGAATACAACGAGTGAGAGAGAGCGAGGTGATCTAACCGTGCTGTTCTAACGTCTCGAGTCTCGCCGAAACAGCGGCACCTCCACGACCGAATGCTCGTCGGTCGAGGGTCGAGGCACGTCTAGCGTCTAGGCTAGGAAGGAAATAGGAAAGGTGACTCGGGTGAGATCGGGGTCTACCGCGCCGTCCGTCTGTCCCTGTCCAAAATTCCAAATGGTCTGAATCTGACAGACATTTTTAATGTGGTAAGTTTGTATGTTTGGAAGGATCCGAAGGCTTTTCATGAAGCACGCGCAATTATTTTATTTACGTAAGCAATAATATTTATTTTGTTCTTACGCGGAAAAAATAAAAAAGCCACGATCCCAGCAAAAAGTAACAAAAATAAAATTATTAGATCAAAAATTTCACCCTTACGAATTTTCATTTTTTTTTTTCATATTCATCATACAAATTTGTGGTTAAATAGGTACCTACTTAATATAAAAAAATATGTACAAAGATTCAATTTTATATCAAAGAAATTCTGTTCTGCAATAATGTCATTACTTACATTACATACCTACTCTAAGCGCCATCTTCCGCATTTTGACGAAACTAAAATAAGGCTTAACCGTCTGCTATTATGTTTAGCAGGGCCGGGTATTTATAAGCATTTTCTTTAGCGAATTATATGGAAATGTGCTAGATGACTCTGTTCTCTTTTAAAAGTAATTAAAAAACCTAACAAACAAAATCACAGTAACCAAGTATTTTATTTATTTTCAAATTCGTATCATAGAATGAATTTAAAGTTCTTGAGAGTAACCAAGAATTTTAAATTCATATTGAATTGAATATAGAATCCCACCAAAAACATTTTCATGTATAGTGTTGCCAAGACCTCGTACTGTCAAAAAGTTATCAGACCTCATGTGGAGCCAAACTTCTAACTCTACGCGCCCTAACTCCACAAGGCCTAACTTCAAAAACTCTACACCTTAGTCCAAATATATGGCTTTTCCGTTTCGTTACTACAAGAACTATTCTTTATCAGAAACGTTTCCATGTAACGAAATGGAAACGTTTCTGATATGTAATTCTAGTAGGTAGGTAATTAACCTATTTCAACGTGAAGAACTGATACCAAAAATACAAAAATATACACACAGCACAGAAAAAAAAATATTCGAAATGACCCAGCACGCCTAGCACGTCCACAGAGAAAGCAAGCACGTCTTTGCAAGAAATCAATACCTACTAGATGATCGAAGAAACAATAATAAGTACCAAGAATATTTTACATATTTATATTCTAATAGAATATGATTATATTATTCTTGAATAGTACTAAAAGACTTGACAATAAGGCTTAGCTAGCACTGTGATTAAACGCACATGTTTAATCGCGGTCTATGAAACTGCCAAAAAATGTAGCACATAATGATTACTAAACAAGCAAGCGCACGCATTTGTGCGTTTTTCAGAAACTGATTTAAAAAACGTAACTTGTTACGTTTAGACCGCGGTTCGTAAACGCGCGTTTTTATGTTCCATTGTATAGTATGTTGGTATTGATATAAAATTGAGCAAAACGCCAGCCGCAGTGCGTGCTTGCATGCGGTTTTGCGTTTTCAGCTATTCCTAAACCGCTCGCGTTTAATCGCAGTGCGTGCTAGCCTAAGCAAACTTTTTAGACATAGACCATAAAGAAGACAAAAAAACTTTGAGATCGAATACCAAAGAGAACATTTTATGATAAATGCCAAACAATATGACGACACAAATCCTGTTTGCATCACGAAAAATATTTTAACAGAAATGTCGTAATTTAGGCAACAATAAATTTCAAATCAATAGCAAAAAAAGGTGAAAACAAAAAGCAATGAAATTGAAATACTGAAGACTAAAAATTTGGTAAAAATGGAGCGTGGAAGAAGATCTCGTAGAGGACGTGGGCGTTCTCGGTGTAACCATGTACAAGCCCATTCTTTCACACATCCACAAAATCCCAAACAAAATTCGTTCCTAAACACTCTTTACTCCGTCTTAATAATGTCGAGTTTGATAGCCCTCATCTACTTAATGCTTCAGTACCATTGCCAAAATTGTAGAGAGAAGTGTAACATACACAACATCTCCCAAAGCCTTGATGATATAGCGGTAAGTTTCTTAATAGTTTTGTAGTTAATACAGAAAAGTGAAATAAAATAATAAATACCTACCAGAATATTGGTGTTAATTCATAAAAGGATGTTTTTATGCACCATTGAGTCTGTTGAAATGTATATTTTGTGTATCTGTATTATTATGATAGTGTATTTTAAGGAACCAAAGCGATCTTTTTTCAAAAGTATGTATTGTATTAGAGGAATAATTCTCTTTATCTGGGGAAGGGAGGGTAGGGGAGACACCTGAGGAAACAAGGCCCCGGAAGGTTTTATAAAACAATTGGTTACCGTAGTTATTTTGGCATAATTTATGTTTCATCCACAGAAACACTTATCGATTATGAAAGACAGTTACTATGATCTAGAATTGAAGATATCTCGATTCTCACAAGAGTTGCCAAAATTAGAAGGTCAGATAGATATTTTGGAAACTTTAGCTAATACATTCGAGAAGAGTCACTTAGAAGGTTGGAACCCAACGACCCAGCTGCCTACTTTACCTAATGTTGATGACTATCTAGATAAACCATACCAACCACAACCAGAAAATAACAGCAACGCTTGTACGACATGTTCAATAGCACAATTAAATCCAGTACAAGTAAATCAAGATTGACTAGATGATAGCAATAACACAGAAGAACTTAGAAATAAATGTTTCGGGTATTTTTAAAAAGAATAAGTAAATATGTCATATTTCAAAACAATTTTATTAAACTTCTTGAAGTCGTCTATAACCTCTTTCATTTCCGTATTGATCTGCAAAATAATCAGACAGTATACTTCTAGAAAACCTGCGATAAGCTATATGAATCTAAAACTTCAAATTTTCATAAAATTTGTAGCATCCGTGATCTCTACAACACTTAGCAATTTGGTTACTAGATGTGCTATATTTATCATAATTAACTTTATTTTTATCTGTTTCAAAACCAACACCTTTAGATTTTAGAGGATATCTAGTCATAGTTGATGCAATTTTAGTTATTTTTTTCGTCTCTGGTACTGTAAGTTGAGTGGATTTATTTCTATTATCTTTTATGAAAACTTGAGCAGTTTTATTGCTTAAAAGTGGTTTTGTGCTCGTTGTGTGGTTCTTTCCATTGATGATTGCTTCAATTTCAATATCGCGATATAGTCCTCTGTCTATGTAGTAATACTTCTTACTTTCTGGTGGTCCGGTTTCTCTTTTTGCTAGAATAGATGGAAGCGACGTATGCCGCTTCGTTTTCTCTGCTAATCCAGTAAGTTCTCGATGAAGCCCGTCATAGGCATATCCAATTTGATTTATCGTTTCCTGAAAGATGAATTTCAACGTCAACGTCGATGTTGTAATCGCTAGTAGTCGAGCAGTTGAGCATTCTAGTTGAGCAGTGGGGAAAAAAGGGTGTGATCAATACAGAAAAGAAATTGTTTGTCATCTAGGGCCTAGATTCTGGGCAGTCTGTTCTGTAGTACCAATGTTTGACCAAAAATGTGGAGTGCCTAATATTACATGTCTTTAAAATGTATTGGTCGGCATATTGACCCAAAGTAATGTCAGCCTGCGTTTAGTATCAAGTGGATGAATTGATAATAGGAAGTCAGTGCAACATCATCCCCGACTTGTAAAACTAAGACTAAAAGGGAAATTTAGACCTTGTCCAGAAAGGACAAATTCGCCACAATTTTGGTTACATTGCTATTAATATTGCACACGTAATTGCAGACGTCGCATCGTCGATGATCCAAAACACTTCTCACTCGCGCGTCGCGGACAGAGTCATAACATAAATGGTGTCATCATAACACAAACTTTTTGAAACATTGGTAAGTATCATAATAAGCTTATTTACCTTCAAGGAATGAAGACTAGACTTCATGTTCTTGAGTTCTTTTTGTATAATGAAGCGTTCCCAGAAATTAACAGATAGATGCCCCAATAATGCGACCATGCTGACGAATACGAGTAAATCTACACACACAGATTGCAATGACCTGTGACGGGGCATTATTGTTTAATTTTTGCGCTCTATTATATAGCACGTTTTTTTTCATAATGTTTTTATTGCTTTACATACGAATTTTGCCCATTTTTACATGAAAGACCATAATGATTGTTTGATATTTATTACCCAGCCGGAGGCTATGCATGACTGGTTGTCTTATTTCTATCATTATTTTTGAATGATTAATGACAATGTCAATAGTGAAATAGAAACGTACAAAGAAAAACAGAAAAAAAGTAATTGTTTTTCAGATCTGTGTACTAGTTTACTAGGTACCTACTTACTTATTCTGTGTATAGCAGCTAAATAACGCTTATGCTAAAATCTGGGTACCTAATATTTTAAAATATTCTACTGAGTTTATTTAAATGTTTAGGTAGTTTAGGTTAGGAATGATGGAAAATATAAAAAAGGTCACTATTACCTTTGAAATTGTCTTAATCCACCACGCGGACCTAACGCGGATTGATGGGTACCTATAACTATGAATAACCCATAATATAAATGCTACATTTTCCCATATCTATTCCGATCAACTGAACCGATCAACTGGAAACTGAACAACTATTTTACTTTTCAACAGCTCAACTATTTAGTTGATCGGTTTTGAATGTAGGGCCAATTATTTTTAAAATCAAACTGAGGTTTTCTTTCAGTAATACCTTTAATTATTACAGTCCACAAAATTATGTGATTCAAATCCGCAACCGCCCATGCTAAAATCATTTCAAGGATAAAATTAATGTTCAATTCAACCATCCCGTACCGCAAAATACAAACTGGTAAAAAGCTCAGATAATGCTAATGGCAATTTATTCAGTCACTTTTTCCAATGAGCGTGAATGGGATATAAACTCCTGTTATTAACGTTTGATAAGCCTTCCATTTGCCAATCGCAAATAAAGCGCAACGAATTCATTAACCAAATGTTTATTAAAGTGCCAGAAATAAAAATACTCATTTAACACAATCTGGATCATTATGATGTTGTTGCCGTCGGTTTTTCAGCGTTGAACGATTCCGTGTACAAGTAGGACATAATTGCGATTTCCTGTAAATGAATTTTTTTCTCATTAAATCCGATTTTTGGGGCAGTAGCCTAGCAATAGAGCTGTGACAATCCAGTTTAGTAATTATGGCTAATCTAAGTCAGGTTAATATTTTGTGACTTATAAATACAAGACATACTGTAGAATAGATGAAGATATTCCCACCAAAGGTTGTAAATTTAAACTCGAACAAAGTAGCTCTACCTCTTGTAAGCAGCTAAGCAGCTTGTGACTGAGTGTATCCGATAAGTGAACTACACAGCAAACTGCTTAGTACGCTACGGTCAACTCAGTAAACCTGAACAGTTTAAGCTTTCTAAGAGTTTAACACTATGTCACACCAACTATTGAGGCTATGACCCTGTTTAGTAAGTTGCAACAATATTATTACGAACGCAAATAATTCGAGTGACATGATACTGAAGTGTTCAGTTACTGTTCATAAATTAGTATGTAGGTACTGCAATGTTCATTGATAGATTAGGTTTTCATGTTTTTTTGTATAATGTAATAAGGATAAGCCTGCATCGATAAATAAAGGTATATCGCACGCATATTTAGTTTTAGCTTTACCTGATGCAAATATGTGAAATAGCTATGACTAATTTAGCAGGCTCATAACATAACATACTAGTATGACAATATCGAAGCTCGAACTATCTATAATTATTTTGTTAACTTCTCAACCAGTTTATGTGGGTTTGTGGCAATATAGGTACACGATGAACACAGTTATTTTCTTCAGTTTCCTAGTAATTTTCCTTCCTATACTGGCGACCACCCACGACTTTGCCCTCGTTCCCACTAGTACAACCGGTTAGTTCAACCGTTGAACTAGTGCAACGTTTTTTGTCTCAGTAGTTCAACTAGCCATAAATCCTTTAACGGGTTGAACTACCGCGACTGTTCGCTCCCACTAGTACACCCGGCTAGTTCACCCGTTGAACTAATGCAACTTTTCTACCTCAGTAGTTCACCTGTCTCGTTCGCAAACTTTGTGGAGAAACAAACAAACCCACAAACACACAAACGAGAAAGCAACCTTATAAAAACGTGTTAAAAAGGCGTCGGGTTTTTTCATCCATATGTGGACATTTAGTTTGTGATCTCATATATTATTTTATTACCTTTAGCGTAATGAGTTCAACCATAGTAGCAGTAGTTCAACTCTTATAGAAAGGTGAACTACTGAGATGAAAAAGTTTCACTAGTTCAACGGGTGAACTAGCCGGCAGGCTTATTAGCGAAATATAGCAACCGGTTGCTAATAACGCGACTGAGACTAGTAGCGGTTGCTTTTTTGGTATTACGGAAACAAATCGCGAACTCATTGCTCGCCGAGTGCATTTGCGATTATTATGTATGGAAACTAGCGCCACTCGCAATTGAACGGCAACCAATGACAACTTTATGATTGCGTAGTTGCGATTGTCGAAAAACTTATTACAACTAATTCTAAATCAAACTTTATTCAAAACACAGATATCTTTTATATAAATGAAAAATGTTTCTAATGAGAACGTAAGATGTTTAGAATGAAACTTAATCTCTAAAGTCGTTTAGGGTGATAGAAGTGGTTTCAAGTGGTACAAAGGAATTCTTGTGCAGTTTTTGTTTCGTCGAAAGCTGATAGAGCGCAACTTATTGAAATGTGTAGTTAACAAAAAAGGTAGGTACCTACCTATTTTGTTAACTACACATATTGTTAAGTTAAAGGAATATACAGTGTGTTTTTTTGAACAGTGATCAAATTTTGTGGTATGGCTTAGACCATCAAACTGAACAACTTTGTCTATGGGAACAACTTAATCAGATCAAAAAAATATTCAGCTGTTTCATAGAAAACATTAATATCTACTCGACCAAAACGTATGGAACAGCTGATTTTTTTTTGCTCTGATTAAGTTGGTCCCATAGACAAAGTTGTTCACTTTGATGGTCTAAGCCACACCACAAAATTTGATCACTGTTCAAAAAAACACACTGTATATTTTTTTAATGGGTTTTGAAGATTCTACGAAATCAAGTGATGGATTTTGTGTTTAGTTTGGAAACATGGGAAAAAAGAAATAATAAGTATTATTTGTAAAATAAAACTAATTTAATTCAATATGAATGTTTACAATAATTTATTGTCTGTGCAGCTATGCCTTTGCCTAGTAAATCCTACGATGGGAGACCTTGTACCAAGTAGAAGCAGCAATAAATTTGGCAAGGGCTAGTTTTTTCTCCCTTTTATTTTTTACCTATTTCTCCATGCTCTTTGACTTCGAGCAGCATTTAGCTCCGACTGAGAAAATTAGAAGATGAGAAGATTTGAAAATCTGAAATGAGACAAAACAATAGGTACCTAATTTAAATAAATATTGTTTACAAATGTTCATAAAATTAATTACATTGTTCTATTTATACTTACTTATTGATTATTCCCATTCTTTCTGATATATTTTGTAGGAAAATTATGGAATATTAATATTCTAATGTATCTGTCATCTCTCTTATTATATTATAATACACTAGCAAGGCTGACTAATTCCATGTAAATAACTTAATGCTCACACAGGCTTTTGATAAGACCCAGTAGCATAAAAAGAGAGGGCAGTTAAAACCTGCAAAAAAATAATTATGTAAGTTTAAAGGTAGGTATTTAAATTGTATTATTAATTAACCTTTCTTTCTGTGTTTACCTTAAACTCCACAGAGATTTTATTCCTCCTTCGCCGTCTAGGCAACAAAAAAATAGTTCAGAACATAACCTTTTAAAAATATATTTGTATAATCTGTAGTGAGCTCTGAACTCGACATCTGAAATCTGTAGAAGATAGTTTATATCAGTTGTACGAACTCTTCTCCGCACTCGGACAGCGTTAGCTTTTCTTTCACTGGTTTCTTGATGTAAATAGTCCATTAGCATCAAAGCTTTTGCCATAGTGAATTATTACTTCACGTAATTAAAATATAACCACACAATTTATTATCAACACTATTTAAACACAAACCACTGGTTGAACATAGTAAAAAGGCCGAAACTTATTAAATAAAGACTAAGCAACTGCTAACAATCACAATATCACTAGTTGTTAAATCTCAATCGCCATTGCTCTCGAGTCGCTGTCAAAAAACGTTTCGTAATACCAAAACAAACAATCGGTTGCTGTGTTCTAGGCGAGGTCATGCATTTTTAGTTCGTCCATCGCTCGCATGTAGCGCTACTGTGGAGTGGTCGCTAACTTTGCGTTCCGTAATACGAATTTGCGATTTATTAGCAATAATTGTACAATTAAGCGATTGCGACTGTCATTTGAAGAACGCTAATAAGCCTGCGGGTGTACTAGTGGGAGCGAACAGTCGCGGTAGTTCAACCTGTTAAAGGATTAATAGATTGGTGAACTACTGAGACAAAAAAGTTGCACTAGTTCAATGGTTGAACTAGCTGGGTGTACTAGTGGGAACGAGGGCGACTTCGTCTGCGTGGAGAGTTATTTTTCTTTTCCTCAAGAACAGTAGAACAGAAAAGATCTCCACTCCTGTACCACAGACTTTCCTTATGGATGGATAAGAGCAATATGGTTCTTGGTATTAAACTTTATTACCTTGTGGGAGGTGTTGGAGTGAGGGTACAATGTTGGCTGTAATACCCCGATCTGTCTTTCAACTTGTGCTGAGACGGTGGACTGTGGGCAGTTGCTGGTACAAATTGACAACTCTTGTACATGTCCTTGCTGTGGGACAAAATAACATCCTCGTCATCGTTATTAGCTATTTCTAATGGGGTCGTATTTAATCGGGTAACAATAATTTCAATAAATAATAATTTGGGTAAGTATCAAAAACACTGAATACAGTGTATTGAAATACTAAGTGGGCGACGGACTGAGTACGACTACAAATATTGAAAATGGGAACTTTAAAATACAAACTGAGTAACTAAGTAGTTATTCAGAACGGGCAGTATTTTAATTAATTAGCAACCAAATTTCTATTTGGGCGACAACCTTAGGACACAAAAAAAATTGACATAGGTACCTATATTTTATTATTTAAAAAGGCGACTATTTAACCTAATCGAGAAGACAAAAATACTATGCTTGGGCAGCTTAAATCAGTTATATAGTTACCTACCTACTTTGTATAATAGTTGCCCACTCAGTATTTTTATCATTCACTTAGAATTTTCACTGGTAACTTAAATTATTTAAGGTCCTTCTTAAATAATGCACATAATTTTAAGGGGTCAATGTACTCATGCATACAAGCAACTTTTACTATGGTACCAACATTGAAATCGCAAAAAAATCAGCTGTTCCATACATTTTGATCTATTCGATTTTAAATTTTCTATGGAACAGCTGATTTTTTTTTCGCGATTTCCAGTCACTTCCAGTCTCCCAATTAAAAATACAATATTTCCTACTTTAAAAAAATATCCCGCCTAAGGTTAATTTGAGGTTTTTAGTGTCCTAACTTTAAGTTCTTTTCTATCTATTAGAGGGATATTAGATGTTCAGTCTTGCATCAGTCCATTCCATCAGTCTGGTACGATTATCAGTCTGAAAAAATATTCAAATTCTATACAGACTGATGAAATGGACTGATGCCAGACTGATCATGTAATCTCCCTCTTAGCGTGGTTGTTTAATGTCATTGGAAAACTTCTAATTTCACTATTTTCTAATGTTTTTTTTATATTACCGATTACCTAATAAAATGTGATAACTATAAATAAATACAATATCTACTATAGGTAGGTATAGGTACTGCTATTTGTTTTCTCGCAGTCAATAGTAAAAAGTAGAGTATGTACGTACCTACACAATTCGTAAAAAAAAACGTCTCGGTTCTTTGTATCCCTCGCTTCGCTCAGGATCCTTACTTTTGAATCCAACTCTTGTTGTATAATCTGATATACGAGTTCTGTTTTAGTTTCCAAAAATATATTAATCGATGTTTGTTAACAAGTAATGCTAATGACTCAATATATAAATTTATTAATTAATATATGTATTTATTTATTGTAGGTACTAGGTTGGATGTTGGATTTTAAATTGTCAGTTTTTCTTTTTTAATTTTCGCACTTTATGTCACCCGCTTAATATTGAAATCTCGAATACGTCTCAGGTTGGCTGGAAGAGATCTCTTTAAGAGATAAGTCCTTTTTTGTGTGCATATCTCAGTTTATTTTTGTGTTGGTAACTGTTATTATGAGTTGGAATAAAGAGTATAATATCTTTGAAGCAACTAGAATAAGATATTTCATGAAATTTGGATTAACTTCACAATTTCATACATCGTGAATTTATAATCATTTGGTTCCCGCAGTGGGGTGGTTCCATTCATGATTACAAGTAACTTTTACTATAAGGCAAACTCTGATATCACAAAAATGTCAGCTGTTCCATACATTAACGTAAAATAGATACTGCGGTTTTGTATGGAACAGTTATGTTTTCGCGATATCAGAGTTGTCCCCATAGTAAAAGTTGCTTGTATGAGTAGAACCACCCCACTGAGGGAACCAAATGATTAAAATTTCAGCGTGTATCGAATTATACATAGGTATAAAGTTTTGGAAGTAAGTTTTTAAATTAATCTTTAATACGATGTGACGATGGAATAGCGACCTGATACTAACAGTTTCCGTGGTGTCGTCCTGCATGGCGTACTGCAGGTAGCAGACCTCATCGGCAGCAGTAAAGCATTCAGCTTCAGCAGTCCTTACTTCTTCCTATTAATTGTTTTTATCATAAAAACCCATATCACCAGAAACACTAGGCCCGTATTTTAAAACCACTCTCAACGTTAAAGGCTATCTTGAGATCCAACCTGCCTGAGATGCTGTTCCTAGAAAGAGCATCTAACGTATGATCTCAAGAATATAGTCAAAGTGTTTATTTGCAAAGAATAGAATAGCTCTCAATGTTGAGAGTGGTTTGTAAATACGGGCATTAGACTAGTATAGTAACTATACTAGCGTTGCATTATGAAATTCAGTACAATATTATAACACTCTTACGGATAACATAATGACGAGTAGGGGGAGGAAAGTAAAAAAAAAGTTAAAGTCAAAACCTTTATAGAGGATACATATCATGGGTGTAAATAAATATCATGGGTGTTTTTAATCCATATGTATTAAAATATTGTTTGTTTCCCAAATAAAAATAAAAAATGGGTGTAGATAAAGTCTTGTATGCAACTGTAAATAATTAGGTATTATAAAACAGTTTCATAAATAACTAAAATACCAAGAGTATTTTAATAAAAACCACTTTTTGATGTTCGATTACATACGTATCGAATAGTCAACTCTTAATGTTACCTAAATCACTCAAAATTACTTATCTACGAATTGCGTTCTACAACACGGTAAGAGAGTAGAAGATCTGAATTTTATGTCCCGCAAATGGAGACGAATAAATTTTTTCAGTCAGAAGTCGTGTCGTCTGAAAACTGCAGACGTTGAATTTTCTCGCTGTCGGGATCAGAGGATGCAACAAGTTAAGACGTCTAAAGAAAGAACTATGCTGTCTGAGCGCCATATTTCGTCCCATTTCTTTGGTAATAGAATAAGACCTGTCTCCGACTGGCTCAGCTTAGTTCATAGTTATTTTAAAATGTTTATTCTTCTACCAATGCTATACATACAGGGTGGAAATAAAAGACGGCGGTTAAAGGGAAATACCCTAAATATTGATGATGGCAAATTATACTGAAAGGAAACATTCCTTTATTTTTGAAATAAGTAAAACCGCATTTAATGTTTTTTGATAAATCACTTGTTTCAGCCGGGGAATCGAAAAATCTGAAAAATTAAATAATAACAATCCTGTACTCTTAGGATACCAATAGATAGGGTCAATAATAAGGGCCAATTTCTTCTAAATAATATAGTACTTAAATTATGTTTGGCCTTTTAAAGTATACACATCAACTTTGTCTAGGGATACAGGTGTTATTTTCATACAAACGAGGTAACTTTGAAGCCTTGGTTTTCTGTGTAGGGATGTACCGTGCTGTAATCTGATGATGACCATCCAAGGACTGAATGGAGTAGATTCAGATGACAGTGACGCCGAGCGAGCGCTTCGTGCTCGCACACGGACTGACAGAGCCCTGGTAGCGCTTACAAGCGTTACAATACCTATGTATATTAATCAAATATTAACTGAAGGTTGACACTTGGCAGTAACACTTTCGAATTTTGCTTGATGTATAGCAAACCACACGGCGTAAGCCGTGCGTCTGTCATATCCATACATATGAAAGACGCCGCGAATACGTCACGTTTACGCAGCGTTTACGCCGCGACTAAGAGTGACTACAGTCTTTCTATCGGCCGATAGTTGGTTTTTATATGAAGAATCGACCGATACCAAATTGTTGTAGTGTGTGCACCACTTGCATACTTCTTCATACTGATTTTGGATGACAGTTTGGTCTGTAGTTTGTGGGAACTCTAAAACGCCTATAAGTATGTGAAAATGCTCTCAGGCGTAAAACTGACATGAAACAGGGAACGTAGGAAAGAATTTGTATAAATGAAGTTCGCCGTATATTAAATTTTGAAACAGGAAAATGTAACTTATTTACTATGATTTTTAAAATCTCGGCATGTAACTGAAATTTCATATTCCCCCAGCTTGTTTAAATGCCAGTCACGTTTATACGTCGAGTGAATTGTGTGCCATTTTTATTTTAAAATGCTCTCTTATTTCGACAATTCAGAACACATATTTTTATTTAAAATACTCAAAGTACAATGACCACTTCCCGTACAAATTTTTAAAAGTGGATGTACCTTGGATGATTGGTTAATTCATCCAAGGGATGTACCTATAATGATAATAAAATTATATTTGAATAGTTGCTATAACTGTAGAACACTGTGCAAAAAAACGCACAGTTCTTTTCTATGACGTCTACTGCAGTGCAGCACAGAGGAAAGCGATTGCGAATTTACATTAAAGAGACGAATTTATCCAGGATTTACAATTACGTCTACTCAATAATAAAATTAGAGTTGGCAATATCCTGGGGCCTTATTTTTGAATCGCTCGGCTAGCGTCAAGCGCTCTTTTCTACTGATTTTCGTTCGACATCTCATTGTTTTGAGTCATTTGTTCAAAAATAGGGCCCCAGGGGCCCTATTTTTGTTTCGCTCGGCAGGCGTCGAGCGCTCTTTTCGACTGATTTTCCCCAGGTCATAGAATAAAAAGTCAAAAGAACAATCAGATGTGAATACCGATCATCTACCCCGTTCAGGGTGGATAGTTGTACATAGTTTTCGAGTATCCACCTTAGGGTGTCTGTTTCAGGGTGGATAAACGGCATAAGCCGACCATCTCTGAGTTTACTACTTAAGATGATCATGTATCTGACCTATCCGACACAGGCAATACTTAAACTAAAATACAAAACATGGATCCTCTTACCGCCATAGCATCTAGCACTTTTTTCATGCTGTTCAACTCCGTAGTCGCGTGTATCCTCTGAGATATATCAGGGATGAGGAAACTCAGTAAGACAACGGCGAAGACGGTCGCCAACACGAGGTAGTTGCCATACATCATGTTGTAGCCTGTCCACACGTACTGCGATACGAGATTGACGAAGTTCCTGAAGGTCTTGCTACCTGTTTCGTGCGCATTCCCACGAACGGGGAACGAGTTCCGTCGTCTATGATGTGTGTACAAGCCTAATAAATAATAACTTAAATAGGTATTATCAGAAAATTTTAATGTTCACATTGATGGGGCATCATAGGCCTTCCTTGTAGAAGAATAAAAACAAACGGGCCAAGTGCGGATTAATGGGTGTTAACGATTGGAAATGCAGCCGGAAATAACGGATGGCTAACGTGCTTTGAAACAGATTTTAGACGTCACAGAACTTTTCAGCTTACAAAGGTCGGAGTACAACTTTAACCCATCAAGGCCTGGAAAATGAGACACCATAGATATTCCATTGTTGTCCGAACGCCGGCGTCCACGCGGGCATTGATGAATTAAAGTCGGTTAATTTTTCTTTTACATTCAAAGTTATGTCGTAATGTTCCTCGTGAGACAATATGCAGAAATGAATGTGGTTTTTCGCCAAGTACTACTATGATAGACATTGCTTCTTTGTAGATATAATGGCCGAGTAACCAAACTGATCGTCGTTGGACGAGGCTCGCACTTCACGTAACTATTTGGTATTCGCGTTTGGTAGTCAACTTTGAATATATTTTATGATTCCTAGTTAATAACTGTTAAATATTACCTTGGTAAGACCGCCTTGCCATGCTCACATCCTCCACAAGGTATTATTTCATTTCACGAAATTTTACTTTTATATTTATGATGACAGCATTGCTGTCGAACATCTTTGTTGCTGTCATCTGTAATTATATTCTATAGTATATCCCATAAACATAATATTCCACTGGAATAGACGAACAGAGTTCGCTTGGCTGCAATGCAACACCAAAAGTGACATGTGACAATGTGACAATGTGAATTTTAGAGATGCCTTGAAGTCCATTTTAGGTTGTCGATAACCTTAATGTATTATTGCTTTAATAAATAAAACACAAACAAAATTTTGAACAATTTTATTTAAAAAAATCTTAAAGTCTCCTTTAAGGGCTCCCAGTCTATTTATGACATTTATCCAGTAACTTAATCACTGGATTTACAGGAAACCTGGAAATATTGTTAAATTAGTACTTAAGTAGGTATAATTTACCATTTGAAAACTGTCGGTTAAAAGCAGCTTTAGATAAAACTATCAGTGTTCACAAAGACAAACAAAGTTATATTGGAAATCATCGACATGAGTATCGATATCAATAATTTTTTATCAATCTCTACGCCTTATTTTGTCAAGTTCACGGACATAATATCTTTTTATCTAAGACATAATGTTTATAAATCAGCCTTTATTTAGAAAATAGGCGGTTAATAGCATGATATTAGTGTTTTACTTAGTGTGTTTGGGAATATATTCAACTAAAATATGAAATATGAAAATGGTACTTGTACAATCTTATTTACCTGTGAAATGAGTGTTTATTTGGGTTTTTGTTGTAAATAACATTACAATTTAACACAGAACACGACACCATTATAGATTTATGTAGTTATAAGAGCCAAATCGACCCGATCGCGATCAAAATAATATAATAATCGAACGGACGCTTTTCCCCAAGATGATAAAAGATGATAAATGAAGTCAAACTAGGTTCTGCTGTCATTTTCTTTTAACTCTTTCTCACACATCGCATAAGCCGTAAGAATCGGTTTCTCACTCGCACCATAGTGCGTCTACTTGAGCGTAGCGAAAAAATTTCTATGTCTATGAGTATATCCATAATGAAAAATCCCATAAAAGTTACTGGTACGTAATATTGTTATTGTTTTCTGTGGGTTACTATGATTATAGAGTTCTTCGGTTACTTTGACTATGAGTTACATGACAGGTGTACTCCAAGACACTGGACCTACCTACATATCAGGACAGAGGCTCTTTAAGGCCAGTACATGCCAAAAACTCTGTCTCTGTCTTTTTAGGGTTCCGTAGCCTAAATGGCAAAAAACGGAACCCTTATAGATTCGTCATGTCTGTCTGTCTGTCTGTCTGTCCGTATGTCACAGCCACTTTATTCCGAAAGTATTAAGACTACACAGTTGAAACTTGGTAAGTATATGTATTCTGTTAACTGCTTAACGAATTTAATACAAAAATAAGAAAAATAAAAGATTGAGGGGGGGCTCCCCATACATGGAACTGAAACTGAAAAAAATTTTTTTCTTCAAACCAACACGTGTTGGGTGTCTATAGATAGGTCTTTAAAAATGACATTAAGATTTTTAAGACAACTTTTTCTCAAAGTCAACCGTTTGAAAGATATTCATCGCCAAAGTGGTAAAATGTGTGTCCCCCCCCCTTTAACTTTTGAAATAAGAAAGTGAAAAATCTAAAAAAAATATATGCTGTAGATCTTAATAAACACTTTCAAACAAATTTAGTTTGAACGAGATATAGTCATTAGTTTTTGAGATATAGCACATTTTCCAAAACCGCAAATATAACTTTGTCATTTATACCAACACTGTGAAAAACAAAGTTATTTTTACAGACGAAAAATGATAGGTGGTATTAAATATGGTATGGTATAAGGTAACTACGGAACCCTATGGCGCGTGGCCCGACACGCACTTGGCCGGTTTTTTATGTGTGAAAAGTAATGAAAATAAGCACACTTTTTCATTATTTCAACGTTTTTTCTGTTATTTTCTGCAGTAAGTCACTTTTTGAAAAAGTAACCGTGGAATATTCTTCTATATGTCATTGCCTATTTTTCATATATTTTGTGAGTTAGAGAATTATAAACTAAGTTTATCCAAAAAATAATAAAAATGTTGTCTTTGCATATTTTTATAGTCGAGTGAAGATACGAATATCGTGTTTTAAACCGTAAAATAATCAAGATCGTTTATGAAACAACATATATTTTTATCTGCTCAAAATAAAGAATATTTGATTATTTACCGTTGAATCAAAAATAGGTTAAATTCGATAATTTCGAATATACTGGCCTTAAATACCACAGAACAAAGGTATATTATTTTTAAATTCATTCTATGTTAAGTTCTTGGAATAAATCATAACAACCATAGGTTAAAAAATAACTTTATTCAAACAAACTTACCAAAATTTTATAACAAGTTACATTTCTTAAAAATACGAATTTCACAAATTATAACAGCCTATGCGCACCAACAATCAATGATTTGAATAACAATTTGTAATGTGATTCTACAATTCAATAAATATTTTGTATTTTTTAAACAATTTTTTCTCTTAACACACAATACAAAAAATTACCATCTCCACCGGATAACTCAGCCCCCCAGCATGACCACTGAAACACCATATTATGATACCTAATAGTGATTTACCACGTTTAGCTCTCAAAAGACAATGAATGGATTTTGACAGTCAAAAGACAATGAATGAATTTTGACAGTCGGGTGTCGATAAAACGCTATATCACGCGATATATATCGTGTTTCGTCAGTCATGCTAGAGGGGCCGTTTGTTAGTGTTAATGAGGTTATAATACCGTTTTGTCTTTTCATAATAAAACAAAAAACTACGTAAAAAAGATTTTTTACTCTGTGGAGTAGGTATCATTTATATATTGCGGGACTAGTTTAATTTATACTCTGGTAGAGAGGCGTCATCGTTTATCGTCGTCAGCACAGCACATGGAGCAGCAGGAAGCCTTTTGTTGTATAAAGCGAGAGCACGGCCGGGTCGCAGACAGATGATCTGCTGGCAGAATCGGAAATATCAGAAAAGTAAGGGCTGGCTTATACGGGGTTAGTGACTGGACCCAGTGACTTCAAATTTCGGACCCAGTGACTTCAAATTTCGGACCCAGTAACTGGGTACATGTAGATAGGATCGGCAGTAAGTCGTACTGTGCCCGAAAATAGAACGGCAGGCTGATTGATTATCTAATTAAAATCTACCTAGCGACCGATTTCAGTTCACAGATGAATGTGATACATTGCTACTTTTCTTTGGTATGTTTTTTACCCCAAAAAGAAGTAGAAATGTATCAGATTCATCTGTCAAATGAGACCGGTCGCTAGGTGGTTTTTAATTAGATAATCAACCTGCGGGTGGCTAGTCAGATGGACTGACTTGCAAGCGACAAGTCAGCACTGGACTTAAGGCTTTAACATGCCTCAATCCGAGCGGGTCAATCCGTGATGGTGTGAAATCGAACGTAACTCTACTCACTTTGGGTTCAAATCAGTGCTCGTTCCAACGCGGCGGTTGCGTTGAGAACTAGCACCGAATTCTCAATTTTTACATGTTTTTATTAATCTTAGCTTTCAAGTTAGTTAAAAAAAGTCTGTTCAATTAAGATTGAATGTGTTTTTATGTGTTGGTTTTAACATAAACGAATGTTCTGTTTCCGAGAAATTTTGCAAATAGGACCAGAAACAGGGTCCACGAAATATTTTTTTACATCAAAAGTGATAACGTTTTTACAAATACTTTTAATTAAATCTATTGTGTATTATTCCAAGTACATTATATATTTTTTCCATGATAGCTTCACGCGCGTAACCTTTCAATAATTTGAATTGAATATTGGGATTTCACCCTTCTTAGCGCCTTAACTAGTGTCTACACGAACCCAGTAGCAAGTCAGTGTTGGACTGGATTACTGTACTGCCATGTTACTGATCCCGTATAAACCAGGCCAGTATAGCTGTGAAAGAGGCGCCACCTTCTATTTTAATCTAATAGGTAATTATTTACTCGCTCAGCGGAAAATTTATCATAAATCCACATGAGCAAGTTGAAAAAAAATCGATATAAACTAGAAACAAATAAATCGGTGAAATATCCGCAGTAATTAAAGATAAAAAAGCTAAATTTGAACTTTTCAAACTTCACAATCTAAACAGAATGAAATTAAAGACATTTTTGATCAAAATCAAAAATTATTTATTTCCTTATAGACTTACAGCACTTTTTATTTAACGGAGCCTCCTTTTAGGCTTGTAATCGCCTGTGCCAGGAGAAAACGCTCTGCACAACTTAAGTACTTAATATATAAATGTGTTTATGTTAATAAAAAGTACATACATAAGGTCTTATTTATACAAGATTATTCGCTAATTTTGAATTAAAATTAAACCTATAATCTAATATTATATTATTGATATATCATTGAATGAAATACCATACGAATCTATATTATTTTGGGACAACAGCACGACTTGTTAAAATTATAATTGAGTGATATTTTTATTCTAAACAATGTGTTACAAAAAAATCCCTCATGCCGAATACGGTAAATAAGATAGGGACCATCAAACTGATTTTTTTTACTATGGGTGGGACCAACTCTAAAATCGTGAAAAAAATCAGCTGTTTCATACATTTTGATTTTATAGGGTTCCGTAGCCTAATGGCAAAAAACGGCACCCTTATAGTTTCGTCCTCAGACCAAATACAAAAGGAACCCTTTTTTATTTGGTCTGAGGTTTCGTCATGTCTGTCTGTCTGTCTGTCTGTCCGTATGTCACAGCCACTTTATTCCGAAACTATTAAGATTACACAGTTGAAATTTGGTAGGTAGATGTATTCTGTGAACCGCTCTAAGGTGTTTACATAAAAATAAAAAAAATAAAAGATTAAGGGGGGCTCCCCATACATGGAACTGAAACTGAAAAAAAAAACTTTTTTATCAAAGTCAAATAAGCTTTATTCAAATAAACTTAATTATTAAGTACTTTTGAATCGTCTATATTTTCCTACCATCCGTTCCAGACTTTTTTAGCTGACAAGAAGAACGGGCGCAAGAAACTTATCAGCTGTAACAGCCATAAGTAACGATATTTACAAACTTTAATAAATCTATACATGAGGGGTGTTTATATATAGGTCTTTAAAAATGACATTGAGGTTCCTAAGACTATTTTTTCTCAAAGTCAACCGTTTGAAAGATATATGGCCGAATACTCAAACGCTAGTTAACTTTGAGGGGCTCTCAAAAGTCGTCCTGTCGCATTAAATGTCAAAGATATGACAAAGACAGCATGCTGTTTGAGAGCCGCTCAAAGTTAAGTAGCGTTTGAGTATTCGGCCAATACACTGCCAAAGTGTTAAAATGAGTGTCCCCCCTTTAACTTTTAAAATAAGAAAGTGAAAAATCTAAAAAAAATATATGCTGTAGATCCTAATAAATACTTTCAACGAAAATTGGTTTGAACGAGATATAGTGATAATTTTTAGAGATATATCACATGTTCCAAAACCGCAAATATAACTTTGTCATTCATACAAATACTATCAAAAACAAAGTTATTTTTGCATACGAAAAATTATAGTGGTATTCAGTATGGTATGGTATAACTACGGAACCCTACTGTGCGTGGCCCGACACGCACTTGGCCGGTTTTTGTTACCAATTAATTATTGTATGAAACAGAAGAATTTTTTTTTCGCGATTTCAGAGTTGGTCCTATAGTAAAAGTTGTTCAGTTTGATGGTCCCTATTTGCCATATTATTCGGTACCTATTAGGAGTTTTTTGTAACACGTTGTATATTTGGAGAAACATATACTAACGATTCGGAAAACAAGTTGGCAGACTGGGAATGAGGATCCTGGAATGAAAGTAGAATCGGAGTAAGAATATCTCTTAACTAACGGCCGCCCACGACTTCGTCTATATCATCATCATCATCATATCAGCCGCACGATATAGGCACTGCTGAATAGGCCTCCACAAGGATCTCCACGACGATCGGTCCTGCGCTGCCCGCATCCAGCGGCTTCCCGCGACCTTCATCAGATCGTCGGTCCACCTTGTCGGGGGCCTACCCACAGAGCATCTTCCGGTGCGCGGTCGCCATTCCAGAACCTTTCCGCCCCAACAGCCATCGGTTTTTCTCGCTATGTGTCCAGCCCACTGCCACTTCAGCTGACTATATGACTTCGTCTTATGGAAATTTATTTTTCTATCCCTTGGGGACAGTGTAGGTAGGTACTTCCTTTTTTCGGGTAGAAACGTGTATACGTTTCATGATGATCGGTTGAGTATTAAGACGTAAGTGTAACAAACAAACAAACACACTTTCACATTATCTTTATTAGTTTAAGTTCCTCAGCGGATTTTTGGGCCCTAAATCAGAGGGCCTATTACAAAAAAGCATCGCGATAAGTGTACGATGTTCGTCCTACTCGGTGGCACTATTGACTCACGAATAAGGTTCAATATCAAGTAAATTTAACGACGAATTGCGTCCGACTATCGTGATTCTTTTTAGGGTTCCGTACCAAAATGGTAAAAAGGAACCCTTATGGTGTGACTCAGTCTGTCTGTCTGTCTGTCTGACTGTCTGTCTGTCTGTCTGTCTGTCTGTCTGTCTGTCTGTCTGTCACAGCTGGATATCTCGAGAACTACTAATGGTATCAACTTGAAATTTGGAATAGTTTAAGATGACATTTGTCCAACTATTTCGCGAATAAGAAATAAATAAAAAAATAAATATCTTTTTTACAACAGGGACTGAAAAGGGGTTTTAAAAATTTGAAGTGGGGCAACTAGGGCATGTGGGTTATCATATGAAAGAGCGTCGTTTGCACGTTTTTAAACATTTTTTCTTTTTTTTTTAGGCCGCATAGTTTTCGACTTATGGGGAAAATTGTAAAAAAAAATACCGTTCCCCCCCCTTATCTCCGAAGTTTGCAGAGAGAAAAATCTGAAATAATTCTATGTGATAGTAGTTTATGTAAAGATTACAGGAAAAATAAAACGATGTCTCAATATAACACACTTTTTAAGAAATTCAAAAAACAATCAAATTTTTTTTAGTTTTACTACCAGTCAACAGATGGCGCTGTCCTAAGCATGCTAACCTAAGGAAAAATATAGTTCCACTATCGGTCAAGAGATGGCGCAACCTAACACTACAATAATAAATTGGTGGCTGGTTCTAAAATAATTACCTACTATTTGCCGTACGAATAAACGAAGAATAAGTTCCTACTTAGTAATATAAACAGTTTGCAATGTGGAGTGGCTGAAACGTTTTTCAGTCACCATAAGCAGCTGTGGTTAAGATTTGTAAATTAACTGTCCGCCTGTTCGCCCTTCCAACTGTCTGCCGTTTATCCTACTTTTTTAAAGACTGTACTAAAGTAACATATCCAAATATATTTATGATTGTACGGAACCCTCGGTGCGCGAGTCCGACTCGCTCTTGACCGGTTTTTTGTAATAGGCCCTCAGACATCATCAGACTCAAGTTACGTCGAATACACTTGTGTGCCAAGAGTGCATAAGTTTCTTATAGAACACTTACCTAGGAGTCGAATTGCATCGTTTTAAAGATCGTCGACTACATTTCTGAAAAAAGTATCTCATTGTATCATATCTATCTTTAAAGGACATGAATAATTATTTTGATGGACGTACTGGGGCCCTATTTTGAATCGCTCGGCTGGCGTCGAGCGCTCTTTTCTACTAATTTTCGTTCGACATATGACTCAAAACAATGAGATGACGATCGAAAATCAGTCGAAAAGAGCACTCGACGCCTGCCGAGCGATTCAAAAATAGGGCCCTGTATTATTTTAGCTTGATATAATAAATTCATACAGCGGTAGTGTGGATGTTATGCTGTACCACAATATACACGCTGAAATTTTAATCATTTTGTTCCCGCAGTGGGGTGGTTCCACTCATTATTACAAGCAAGTTTTACTATGGGGCCAACTCTGATATCGCGAGAAAAAATCTGCTGTTCCATACAAAAGCTTAATACTTAGGTACTCGATCTTAATGTATGGAGCAGTTGATTTTTTTTCCGATATCAGAGTTGGCCCCACAGCAAAGTTGCTTGTAATCATTAGTGGAACCACCCCACTGCGGGAAATAAATGATTAAAATTTCACGATGTAAAGCTAAAACTTTCATACAACGCCTCACGAAATTACTGATTGCACTTGGAAAATACTACTTCACTAAGTTATTTTCATTAAGCTTACTGAAGTTATTTTTAAACTTACCGAAGCGCTCATGGCGGAGCTTGACAGACTTACTCGATCACGTTTGTGAAGCAACGCTCGGTCCGGTCAGGTGTCGGATGGGTGACCAATCACAACTACGACATTACAACTGAGCGCTTCCGTGCTTCGGCTCGATCCCGGCTGTTGTCATCTGGTCACAGCTGTCAGAGGCCTTACAGGCAGCTTTATAATATAGCGCACCAGAGATGGCCACTAATCCTCATACAATAAGAAGAAGAATTAAACTTACTGCTGAACAGCCAGATAATCCAACACTTGTAAGAAGTCTCTCATCTAAGCTGGGAACACCGGTTCCAGTTTTCCATGGTATATTATTGGCAACATCGGATTCATTTTTATTGAAAGACATATTTACATTGTTTGAATTGGCATCATCTGAATTGAAATCCTGGGATTCATTCGTAACGTTGGACGTATTCACATCATGCGAAGCTTTAGCGATTGCGTTATTCCGGGATTTATTCGTAACGAAGAACTTATTCACATCGTGAGAATTGGCATCATCTGAATCCAAATTCTGGGATTCATTCGTAACAGACGTATTCACACCATGCGAAGCTTTAGGGATTGCGTTACTCCGGGATTTATTCTTAACGAAGAATTTATTCATATCGTGCGAATTAGCATCATCTGAATTCAAATTCTGGGATTTATTCGTAACGTAGGTCGTTTTCACATCATGCGAAGCTTTAGGAATTGCGTTACTCCGGGATTTATTCTTAACGAAGAACTTATTCACATCGCGCGAATTGGCATCATCTGAATTCAAATTCTGGGATTTTCCTTTAACGTAGGACATGTTTACACCATGCGAAGCTATAAGCTTTGCGTTATTCCGGGATTTACGGATGTTTTCGTTGTGAAAATTTTGGAGAAATGGGTCACTGTTTGGTGAATCCATCATCTCCATGGCAATTTGGTTTGATGGAGCGTAGTTCATGGTCGTTGCTTCTGAACTATGCATTCCTACAGGTTCTGCAGATAAAATAGTAGTTTGAAAATTTAAAATTAAAGAATATTTAGATAGATTATAAGGGTTCCGTTTTTTGCCATTTAGGCTACGGAACCCTAAAAAGGGCCAGCTTAATTCTAATATTTATTGTTTCTCCTACTTTAAAATTAAGTACTTAGTTTGATTCCTAATTCAGTAACCTATTTTTTGTACGTACGTGTATAATATCGTCGTCATTTCTGATTTCCATAATTCAAGTGCTTCAATTAGGCAATTACATTTTGAATCATATCAATATTGTAATGCCTTCTTATTGTTGTGCTGTGCATGTATTAATATTTGTATTCCTAAATAATACACGCAATAAGCGCAAGGATATTTTACCGTTTTTTTTGCATAAATATCATTACCTGGTTGATGGTAATCTGACGTAGTTTGTCCTGTTAGCAGTGCATCAAAAAGGTTGCGATTAAGTTTTAATGCATATGCGATCATGACGATGACAACTCCGATTGCCAAGGATAGGATGACCAGAGTTTTGGTCACAAAATCCTCGAAGCAATCGACTAGTTCATCCATATAACATTCCAAAGAATTTACTAGCCGGGAGTTCGTACACATTTGTGAACTGTTTTTTTTTTCTTAAAATGTATAGTAGATATACCTGGAAAGGATTTTTATGTACTCGTACTTATATCTATTAGAAGAAGTAATTATTGAAATTGGATAATAAAATTAATTTGTTCAAGTAAAATAAAATTTTATTATAATACTCTTGAATCTGTGCTATGCTTATATTCTAATCTGTGTTTGTATCAGATCAGAATATAAGCATAGCTTTGAATTTAATATTTGTTCGTACCTTAATTTATACTGGGTAAAATCGAAGTCATTAAGAATCTAACCACGATATTGATAATAATTTTAGCGAAACGTTTTCAAGAACGAAGTTTTAATATCAAATAAAATGGCTTTTGATAAATTTCTCAAACCATCGTCATACAAAACTTGAAACATTCAGCCTAACTTTGTCAATAAGGCGTGTCTAACCAAATAATTAAGTTAACGTCTTTTTTAAGGACTGTAAACGCAATCATCATTACCCAGACCTTAGAACTGGAATGAACTTTTGAAGCGAATCGTTGGCGAGCCTTGAACAGCTGAAGTCAACCCTTATAATTATGAGTCATAAACTAAATTGTGATTTAAGCGACGCACGTATTAGATTAGTGGATTTACAAAGTTAGATTAGGATGATACTAGAGTCCTTAAGAAAGTAAATTTGTATTACTGTAAGCTATTAGCCATTGGCCTTTTCCCATTAGCGGGCTGACTTATACGGCAGGTGAGGTGGGTAAGCATTAATAAAGACGAACCTAATGGAACGGTGGAGAACCACTAACTATTATTCTATTCTATGAATAGATACGAATGCCTGCGATGAGAATATTGGGCTATTTGGTGTATCAGTAGCAATTTCTGCCTGCTGTGACGAAGATCCGGATTCAAATTCGGGTAAGGACATAAATGTTTGTGTACCTAAGTGGGGGCAAAACTCTTATTGGTACAGGGTATTATTGTTATTGTTTTTAGATTGCTAGCTTATTTAGATGAGTGAAACTTTTCGGTATTGTGGGTTTAAGTTCTGAAGGCAGACATTAATTTCTTATTAATTTGTGAATAAGTAGACAAAGTGCTAGGTGAAACTCGACTTACCAAACGATCCTTTTCACATTTTTGAAATATTGTGAGTATTTTTTATACACAAAAACGGGGCGCATAGTATGTTATTGTTAATTTATATTGAAATTAGTGAAATCAAAGGCACATAGTATGACAGTCTATTTTACAGAATGACAATCAAAGAGTAAATTAGTCTATATGATGACAATGACAGTCGTAAAGTTTTTTTATCATTTATGGTTGGTTATGTCCAAGGACTTTTATAGTACATTATTGCAAAGGCAGCGAAATAGGCAATTGCCATTTCGGCCGAGGCATATATAGTGCTTTTCTTAAAAAAATGCAAGTAAATAGAAAAGGGATATTGCTCATGTTAGGTTTTAATATGAACTGTACATTTCAGCTTAGAATAAATCGCCCATAATGTAGACGGCTTTTTAGTTTTAGCGATTTCATTGAAATACGCCAAAAACACTGTTTCGGAGAACAATTTTGTATTTTTCTCGTTTTTCCAGAACATGAAATTTTCATATACTTTCATATATTTTTCTTTTGATTTCGCTGGAAGCAGGTTTTCCATCGCTAATTTAGCTTCCGATCTTAAATCTGGTGGAGTGCAGTCAATGTTCATTTCATTTTCACTTTCAGAATCATCGGACCTCATTTTAATTATTTTTTATTAACAAAATAACAACGAACTCCGCTTTACCGCCATTTTATTATTTTATTTTACAGTTTGTGCCGAAAGGTTTGTGCATCTGTGGCTATACAGCCACGAGAACGCAATGTGTAGTGTGTACGATAGATGAAAGAGCTCTGAATTCAAACAGCACACCGTTTCATACAACATTGCCGGCGCGCTCACGCGCTGGGAAGTGATTTAGGTTTTTCAGTCTACGTAAATATGATACTTCGCCTGTTCTTTATTCAAAAGTAACGACAATATTTCTGCGCATGTTTAAGAAAAATAATTTGTCCGTCTGTCACTATATTAAACATAACATAATCATCTTGCCTTTGCTACACCGCCAGGAATTATTGTGTTCTGTGCACCCAATAATTTTATATTCATATTCTATATTAAAAATAAAAAAATCTTGTGTGCTAAGCTTCATACTTCGAGCAACAAAGGCTTCGTTAAGCCCGTCTTACCTTACTCTAAGGCTTCACACAGAGACTTTCGCTACGCTCGCTTTACAGAACATTTTTGTTTACCTGCTTCGATCATTTATGATCAAAACTCTGCCAAAAGCACAGAGCACAATTTTACAAAAGTCTTAGAGCAACGTGCCTTCACGAAAGCCCATGTTGCTCTAAGCCAAAAGTCTTCGAGCATCGCGGCTTCGTCTGGGACAGAAGCGTCTTACTCTAAGCCAAAAGTAAACAATCAACGAAGTATAGTTTGAGACTTAGAGCATCGCGGCTTCTAAGGTTTGAGAACAGTGAATCTCTTCCAAAGTAATATATTAAGTCTATGATCTCTTCTAATTTTATATTTTTGTATCCTTGGTTCATAATTCATTTTTATTACTTTCCTTTATGAAGGGCTGTGATCTGTGATGATGATGAGCTACCATGCTACCATCACGTTACACGAACCAAATAGTTGCTGAGACAAAATTCTAAAATTTTCAACTACCTACTTCTAAGACAAACTGTAACTGCTTCATTTATTTGTAAACGTAAGAGGAAAAATTAATGTATTATTTCAACAGAAATATAATTTTGTGCTTATAGGCCTTGAACTTACGTGCATAAGGAATTTAGCTCGATAATTAATAGTGATAAGCCATTCTACCCCAGCAATAAAATAACAGGAAATCATGTAAACTAAATTGATATGAAAACACAAATAGATTTTTATGACGCACAATATATTGAGGATACTGATGCAATTTATATGATCCTTTAGAGCTATCGCGGTCCATTCTCCATAATCCATAATAAACTGGCAATATTTCGGGCAGCCTTGTCGACATGTGGGCAGGATGATGGATCACCTCTGGTCCCTCCATTCTGATTTATTTCGCTTTTATGGATAGATATTCGACTTTTATTATGTTTTTGTTTAGTGGCGATAGACTAAGTTGGGGTTTTATTGTATTTGGTGGTACTTTGGTAAATACGTCATAAGTATTTATTACTTCTGATAAGAATCGGGCTGGAGTTTAATGATCATTTCTGTTCATAATAATTAATTCGTTTGGTAGTACTTGAAAATACAGTACTTATACGTGAAAAATCATAATCCTTGGTATAGTTGAAAGTCTTCACCAATCGCAGTCTTTGTTTTTCCTGAAAAGTAATTAAGCATCTCATAAATAAAAAGCATAAAAATATGCTATTTTTCGATCCGTCAATTATACTGAATTACTGATAGATTACCAGGAAATAGGTAGGTACCAGGTTCTCAGCTATCAAAACAAAACATTATAATTACAAGAAGTAATAGTTAAAAAATACCCCTTTACGGATATAAAAAAAACCGGCCGGCGAGTCGGACTCGCACACGAAGGGTTCCGTACCAAAAAACGGCAAAAAAAAATTACGTTTGTTGTATGAGAGCCCCCCTTAAATAATAATTTTATTCTGTTTTTACTATTTTTTTGTTGTAGCAACAATAAAAATACATCATCTGTGAAAATTTCAACTGTCTACTTGTTGTCGTTATTAATATCGAGCAAAAAACGGTAAAAAAATCACGTTTGTTGGGAGTTGGAGTTGGTATGGGAGCCCCCCTTATTATTCTGTTTTTAGTATTTGTCGTTATAGCGGCAACAGAAATACATCATCTGTGAAAATGTCAACTTTCTAGCTATCACGGTTCATGAGATACAGCCTGGTGACAGACAGACAGACGGACAGCGGAGTCTTAGTAATAGGGTCCCGTTTTTACCCTTTGGGTACGGAACCCTAAAAAGTACTCTCATGAAAGTATTCGAACGTATTTTTTTTAGATTGTTTTAGCTTTTTTTCTTGGTTTCATTAAGATTAATTATTTAATTTTGCGTCGTTTTGGAACCTTTTCTATTTCAAAGAAAACATCGCTCAGAAATGTTAGAAAATAAAGAAGAAAGTATCAACAGATTGTTATGACGCAACAAAAAAAAACATTATGATCAAAGTTCAGCAGTAGGCAAATACAAACGACGAACCTGCAATTTTAAGCAGTGTAAAGCGAAAACTACTAAATGTAAATACATTTTAAAAATTAACACGTGCTAGGGAATTTAAAAAAATATATAACGACTTAACCTATTAAGTAGTATGCCAAGGGGCATTAACGACCCAAAGTCAGCAACTTTATCTACCTTTAAATTTTAATGAGGTAGGCAGCGTCAGAAACAGTATTCTGATCTGCTGAATAACTAAGTACTTACTTACATTTATTTTATTATAGGTACTTTTATTTCTTGAGTAATCGATCATAGTACAAGTACTAAGCGAAGTCTTAAATTGCCTTGGTCGGCCAACCGCTATAACTTCCACATAAAATACCAATTTGTTTCTATTGAGAGATAGGCAGGGTTGCCAGGTGTTTGGTATTCTACCGAACCGTTCGGTATTTTAGCACTGTGTTCGGTGTTCGGTATGACAAAAATGCCGAAGTATGGGCGGTTCGGTATTTTTTCTGATCACGATTCAACTGTCAGATTTGACGCAATCGGCAATCGATGTTGCCGCTTCGGGCACGCGCTCACTGTAGCCATTTTTAACCGACTTCCAAAAAGGAGGAGGTTCTCTGTTCGGCTGTATGTATGTTTTTTTTTATGTATGTCCGCCGATTACTCGAAGACGGCTGAACAGATTGTAATAATTCAAACGTTATTATATCAGGTTTGTTCCCAAGTTAGTCCCATTTTTTAAAATTTTGAAATCGGTTCAGTATTTTTCAGGAAAACCTGAAAATACTGTCGTTTTCGTTACCATTTTATGAACTTATGCGGATTGCGAATCGTGCATGACGTTTTCCATCTCTTTCACGTTATTATTAGGGGGTCTACCGCGTAACTACCTATATTAATATGAAGTTAATTTAAATGTTGACACTAAAAGTCTTTTCTCTGGCATGTTTTTTTTTGCTCACTGTTTGGTATTTATTTAAAAAAGACCTGGCAACCCTGGAGATAGGTGACTGCTTTTCACGAGAGTATGGGTGACATATTGGCGGGTTTATTATTTATAGTGCGACTGGACAAACGGTAGTGATCGATGTTTCTGGGACCTTTGCCTCGAGGGAGATGGATGTGCGTGAGGTATAGAACTACCCCTCTGAAGGACGGTTCCCGCTTGACTGAATATAGCTTACTTACTTCGAAAACCGAACCACAATAATCGGACGTGATTGTTTCGGTTTGTGACATTCCTTGTTTAGGAATTAGGTCAAAACTATGCAAACGAAACGATGAACAACGATTATTTTTTCAAAGTAGGCTCTCAGATTCAGCACCTTCTCGGGACCTACAGTTTAATACTTGATCTCAAATTCAGATTCAACATTATTCCCCCTTGCTGGGACACGAGCCTTCCTTACCGATGGATAAGGAAGATGGGTAACCCCAAATTGGTGGGTGTTAACCAGGTAACAACGATGCAAACTCAAGCGGGACCAAATTACTTAACGAACTCACCCATTACAGGAATTTTAGACTATTTTTTTAAGCCGGGATATCCTGGAAAAACAGAAATTGCAAGAAAAATTCTGGAGCGAAGCTAAAATAACTCATTTTATTTTTTCATTTGGTCACATACAAGATATCTGAAATTTTTAATTTATTATCCAGTACATTCTAGTGTCTAAAAACCTGGAAAAACTGGAATTTTCTTGGAACTGGAAGAAAAATCTAAATACCTAAAAAAAAATTTTTTTAGGTATAGCAATATGGGCATCAGGTTAAAGCTAATAAAAAGCCAATTTCAAATATATATACATTATGATACTTTCATGTTATTGTTTTGACAGAAACTTTAAAAAACCATGACTCAGAAGTGTGAAATATTAGTAAATTATTAGAAAATAAAAAAAAACCAGCCAATATCTACACAAAAAAGGCAAAAATCGCAAACGGGCATGTAACTACAATTTTTTATAATGTTTTTAGGTCTCTTGAGAGTAGTTTATAAAAATTGGTGGAATTTGTTTATTCCACTATTTCCACCTATAGAAGAAATTTACGGCACACGACGTTCAAAAATTTTTTTCGCTATTTATTGTTAAGAAAGGTACTTAAAAGTTATATTTTTCCAAATTTGCATTAAATGAGCTTTGTTAGCATATTTTTTTTTTTACAAATAAGAACATCAATCAGTTTAATATTTATGGTTACTTAAACAGATTTTTTTTGGGAAAACTTAAATAAAACTTAAAATTTCTCGTAAACTGTGGTATTTACACGTTCAGGTGTAATACAATATTGTAGCGCATTTAATTTTGCTTTTTATGACACCCCATACAAGCTTATAAGTTATATACTTTCTGTTTTATAGCCCACTCCAGAATTTTTCTTGAATTTCCAGCTTTTCCAGGATATCCCAGCTATCCCACTTGGGAAAGTCTGGGACTTTCGGGAGCGTCATTCTGGAAGGTGTCCGAAGATATTCCAAATGGTCCCGTTTAGTAATCATCAATGTGCAAGTTAAACCCTAATTTTCCTGGTTATATGATGACCGGCCCTTGACAATTGCTTAGTTAGAAGGTTACAAAAGAAAGGAAGTGTTTGTGATTTGCCTCTTAAATTCGAAGTCCTAGTTTCTGAAGAGATTTATCTCCACAGTATTTATGACAGCTTTTATGGTGAACAAAAAAGGTTCTATTCTCCACATGACAATAGCCAATTCGCTTATGTCGTTGTTTGACCGAAAGTAGGATTTGTCAGAAGGTAAATCCTACCCACATTCTGCCCAAATGTAAGGCTTAAGCCACACTACCTACGAAAAGCCTCAGTAAACACAAATTGATGGTCATAATTATTGTAGTAAAATGTATACTTTCGGAGATACTTTTTTTTAGAGCCTAGTAATTTTACTATGATATTGATAATTTTATTATGGTATTAAAGTTTTCATTATATGAACTTAAAGTAAAATGTTTTTGGTGTTAAATTATTACACTCTTACCGCTAAATGAAATGCAAAATAGTCTGGAGTTGCAAATTGAAGTGTTTCTTTCTATCACGATGATTTTTTTTGAAGTCCCATAAAATGTCCGATAAAATGGTGTTCGACGAAATGTACTATCGGTGTAATAAGTTTTCCTTCAAATGGCTTGTTGATGAAATGACCCATCGGTAAAATAGCCTGTCGGTAAAATGGATCTTCGGTGATATGGCGGTCGAGCAAATATGGCATTCAATGAATTGATTGTCGGTGATTAGTTTTAATTCCCAAAATGTGCTATACACAACAAATAACTATTTGGTTTCTTCACTTAACTGGGTAAATTAAGATTAAGTTTGTTTTCTAACGTTAGCAAAATAGATAGGTACTACCCAACAAAAAGATTTTCCAAACAAAGGACTATAATACGGCATCTCGTTAGGAGTACCCTAATGGTGAACCCTAGGGTAAAGCCACACTGCACGTGCTTAGAGATTTGCTACGCGACTTACGTGGTGAGGTGACTACCATGACACCTACATTGAAGCATCGCTTGCAGGCCCAGAACACAGAAACAAAGTAAAAAATGTTATACAACGTGTAACAAAACAACCCCGAACGCCGAATATGGTAGATACAGACCATCAAACTGAACAACTTTTACTATGGGACCAACACTGAAATCGTGAAAAAAATCTGCTGTTTCGTACTCATCATCATATTTTCATATTTTCGATATTAATTTTTGTATGCAACAGCAGATTTTTTTTGCGATTTCAGAGTTCGTCCCATACTTAAAGTTGTTCAGTTTGATGGTCCCTATCTACCATATTCGGCGTTCGGGCTTGTTTTGTTACACGTTGTATAACATTTTTCCTTTGTTTCTGTGTTCTGGGCGTGCAAGCGATGCTTCAAAGTGTCATGGTAGTCACCTCACCACGTAAGTCGCGTAGCAAATCTCTAAGCACGTGCAGTGTGACTTTACCCTAGGGTTCACCATTAGGGTACTCCTAACGAGATGCCGTATTATAGTCCTTTGTTTGGAAAATCTTTTTGTTGGGTAGGTACCTATCTATTTTGCTAACGTTAGAAAACAAACTTAATCTTAATTTACCCAGTTAAGTGAAGAAACCAAATAGTTATTTGTTTTAAATAATTAGTGGAGGATCTTGGAAAGTTGTCACTTTTATCTTATCTGTTAGGATAAACTTTAACAACTTCGTAACTTTCGAGTTGAAAACTAATTATTTAATTAGGCTAAAGGCCTGAAACTTTCTAGACGGATTTATTCCTAATAGTACAGTAGCCCGTAGAACATTTAAATCACCAAAAAGGTTACCGTTTGCCGTTGTGATATAGTTATTTATTACGAAATTATAGATACTTTAACCCAAGTTTTACAGATCGCAACCCGCCGTAACCTATATATGTATATCCAAAAATGATATTTTTTTATTTTTCAAGGTTTACCACATGGTTTAGCTATTGTCGTGTTCTACAGCTTTGTTTGATTGCCACTGATAATAGTAAGACTACGGAAAGTGATCATACACAGATTTAAGACCAGATAAAGTCCAACCATTTTCAACAGGACTTAAATCTGTGTATGGCTACTTTTTATAGTCTTACTTTTATCTGTGACAATCAAACCAAGCTGTAGAACACGACAATAGCTAAACTATGTGGTAAAACTGGTAAACCTCGAAAAATAAAAAAATATAAATTTTTGGAGAAATATATGTTACGGCGGGTTGCGATCTGTAAAACTTGGGTTAAAGCATCTATAATTTCGTAATAAATAACTATATCAACGGCAAACGGTAACCTTATTGGTGATTTAAATGTTCTACGGGCTACTGTACTATAAGAAAAGGTAAGGAAGGACTAGTAAGTTTGGTGACTTTATCTTAGTCACGAATCCAATATTACCTAAGAAAAGCCCATATATCTAAGTAACTAAAATTACATTTAGATATACTAACGTTCACTCTTTTTCTTTTCAATATTTTAACCGTTACATTAATTTTAAAAGATGTGCAAATGTGATTTGATGGATTTGTCAATTCATAAAATGATGGGAAATTATGACTCAACACAAATCGATTTTTTTTTAACGATCTGAGGTGAATATTCTTGATTGTTTTCTTGACATTCAAAGTTTTCCAAGGTAAATAATGTTCCGAATGATCAATACAATTTATGATCTGTTTGCTTCTAACAAACATAAGTGACACATACAAACACTATTAACCAGATGTTCAAAGTCAAATTCTCAAAGTCAAAGCAAAACCGCCTCTGTGGTCTAGTGGTTCGCCCACCCGTATAAGACGCAGGGGTCCCGGGTTCGATTCCCAGGGGTGTACAATTTGTACTCGATATATTAAAGTTTGTAAATATCGTTACTTATGGCTGTTACAGCTGATAAGTTTCTTGCGCCCGTTCTTCTAGTCAGCTAAAAAAGTCTGGAACGGGTGGTAGGAAAATATAGACGATTCGAAAGTACTTAATAATTAAGTTTATTTGAATAAGCTTATTTGACTTTGACTTTGACTCGGTTTGGTTGGTGGTAGGGCTTATTTCAAGTCCGCCTGACTAGCTACCACCATCTTACTTAAGTCTGACGCCAGTACAACAATTTAAAAATTGTTGTGTTCCGGCAGTTAGAGGTAAGATAGCCAGTTCCTCAGTTGTGTGGATTCCGGGTGTAGTGCGCTTCCACCTTCGGCCTTATCTTCACTTAATATCAGGTGAGATGAAGGCCAAGCACTATCCAGTTGTTTATTTTTTTTTAAATATGCTATAAACTATTTTTAAAGATTTTCGTGTTTTTGATTTGATAGAATTCATGTGATTGATTATTGATAAAACAATAATTAATTTTACGTCTCTAAACTAGAAAAATATTTATTTATATACAAACCCATAGAATAAACTATTGATAAACATTCATTAGGTTATTCTCTGTGTATATTTTTGAGCGTTCTCACTTATTATAAAATAAAACAAAAAAGCATTATATTATTCAGTCCAAAGTTGAAGAAAACTGAAAAGCCCTTTTACTTTTTAGGGTTCCGTACCAAAATGGTAAAAAAGGAACCCTTATGGTGAGACTCAGTCTGTCTGTCTGTCTGTCTGTCTGTCTGTCTGTTACAGCTGGATATCTCGAGAACTACTAATGGTATCAACTTGAAATTTGGAATAGTTTTAGATGACATTTGCCCAACTATTTTGCAAATAAGAAATAAATAAAAAAATAAATGTTTTTTTTACAGCAGGGCCTGAAAAGGGGTCTTAAAAATTTGAAGTGGGGCTACTAGGGCATGTGGGGTATCATATGAAAGAACGCCGTTTGCACGTTTTTAATCATTTTTTTTTTTCTAGACCGCATAGTTTTTGACTTATGATGAAAAATGTAAAAAAAATGACCGTTCCCCCCCCCCCCTTATCTCCGAAGTTTGCAAAGAGAAAAATCTGAAATAATTCTATGCGATAGCAGTTTATATAAAGATTACAGGAAAAATAAAATGATTATCAAATTTCTAAAAAAGTTTACATTAGTTCCACTATCGGTCAAGAGATGGCGCTGACCTAAAACTGCAATACTAATTTTATTATTCTACTCTGCAGTGTGGTTTAATGGTGCAATTATGATGGTACGGAACCCTCGGTGCGCGAGTCCGACTCGCTCTTGACCGGTTTTTTTACATACTTATACTTAAGTTTGTCGAATTATAGACTAGATATTAATTCACATAAAAAAATACATTATAATCAACAAATACATACACGTACAAAATGCCGATTACATCAAAATATACCTAATGTATTACATATTGGAAGCGACTTATGATAAAGTTGTGGAGTAGGTGCGCCGCCGTACTCAGAGAAGTCAAATATTGTCAATGAGGGCTTTTCAAAATGACATAAAAAAATAGTAACTATTTGCCTCACTAGATGGCATTGATGGAAAGAGAAGTGTCAAAATTGGATTTTAAAAATAAACGGCTTGTACCAAAGAGACAAGTAAGCGCTCGCTGGCTGACATCTGCCGAATATGAATATAAGGTTCTTGCATCTGCCCAAAGAAAAACATTTTATGTACGATTCAAACAGACCGGCCGGAATCGGCCCGCATCGGAACGGATGCGTACGGATGCGTCGGCAGCCGAACGCAGCCGTCGGCATGCGTACGGATCCGTCCGCATCCGTCGGCACGCGTTCGCATTCGTCTGTACGTTCTTATAGAAGGAGCACATTGCAGTCTGTAAGTCAGTGTCTGCTTGCCCGTGTTGACGTAATTTTAATATTATACGAGTAAAATTGTAGATAAAATAATATAATAAAAGAAAAAAAAAGAAAAATGAGAAATTGGGTTGATGAAGGTTCGATACCTTTTTTAAAGTGTTGTAATGCCAAATTTAAAAAAGTAACAGAGTTGTACGATTTTGCCATGACAATCTATATCAATACATATAATAAATCTAAAGAATAGTTGTGTCTGTAGAAAGAAAATATTTTGCAAAAAGTGGTATGTTTACAAATCGAATTCATTTTTAACATTTTCTTTCTGTTTATCTGTTTGTTTGTATGCTTATACGCTAATAACGTCAAAAATACTCAATCGTGTTGACGTTTACATAAAAATTTATTACATAAATAAATTGTAATTTGAAGTAACATTTATCTTTATTAGTCTTTATTTAACCGCAATCAGTTTACTCCAACAAAAGATATAGGAATTTTAAGTTTAAAAGAAGAAGAAGTTTAAAAAAAGACGACAGTGAACTATTCGTCAAGATGTTTCATCCGTTTTACGACGTAGTAAAATGCCCAAAAACAATCTTCCATATGATGAACACGTCGCGTTAAAGAATTTACGCACTAGACCAGAATTAACTATCCTCCGAGCTGATAAAGGTAACGCAACGGTAGTTATGGATACGTCGCATTATAACACAAAAATTCAAGAACTTTTAAGCGATGAGAAAACATACAAACATGTCAATTGTGATCAAACCACCAAAATCCTTAATAAAACGAAGGAACTCATCAAAAACCATCCAGAAAAGATAGATCTGGACGTCGATTATCTTATTCCATCCTGCCCTACACCGCCGAAACTGTATGGGTTACCAAAAATACACAAAGACAACGCTCAGCTACGTCCCATAGTAAGTCAAATTGACTCACCAAGCTAAAAATTGGCTAAACACGTAGCGAAAACACTCACTCCACTGAGAGGTAACACATCAGCCTTCGTAAAAGATTCCTACCAGTTTGTCAGTGAGATACAATATCTACATCTCGCTGATGATGAAACTATGGTTAGTTTTGATGTTCAGTCCTTATTCACATGCTTACCAGTACAGGACTGCATTGATATCATCAGGAAAAAGCTAGTTGATAACAACATGCCAATTGAATATGCAGAACTACTAGAATTATGCCTAACATCTGGCTATCTGTTATGGAATGAGGAGTTCTACGTGCAAGTGGATGGCGTAGCAATGGGCTCCCCTGTATCCCCCATTGTTGCTGACATTTTCATGGAGGATTTTGAGGAGAAAGCACTAGCCACAGCACCTGTGACTCCCCGGTTCTACAAACGGTACGTAGATGACACTTTCACAATACTACCTAAAGACAGTGTCCCTGCATTTCTCAACCATCTTAACTCCATAAACCCCAACATACAATTTACTATGGAGTTAGAAGCAGATAATAAACTAGCTTTCCTAGACATTCTCATTATCAGGAATCCGAACCAAACCTTGAGCCATACAGTGTATCGTAAAGCAACCCATACAGACAGATACCTTAATGGTGACTCTCACCATCATCCTATACAGTTAGCTACCGTAGGGAAATCTTTGTTTCAGAGAGCCCGCGGCATCTGTGATAAACAACACCTGACTGCTGAGCTTCAGCACGTCAAACAAGTACTGCATAACAACAAATTGCAAGTACCACGCCTTCATCACAGAAAACGCGCCAAACCAGCCACAGTAGAGCGTCAACCTGCCGTCCTACCATAAGTGAAGGGTGTCACTGACAAGATTGGAAACATTCTGAAGCGAGCGTCAATCAAAACTTACTTCAAGCCGCCGAAGAAGATCAACCAATTCTTACGACCTGTCAAGTGTAATATCCCCCTTCAAGCCGCAGGCGTCTACAAACTAGATTGTGACTGTGGGCTCTCCTACATCGGGCAAACAAAGAGAAGCATAGGGACCCGCGTCAAAGAGCATGTAGCTGACATGAAACATAGGCGCGACAACAAGTCTGCAGTGAGTGAACACGCCTTTGAGGGGCCCAACCATTATATTAGATTTGACAAACCCCAAATCCTTGCTAGGGAACGTAGATTTATTCCTAGAATGCTACGCGAGGCTATCGAAATAAATAAATACCCTAATTTCAATAGAGATGATGGTTGGAAAATTCCACCAGCTTGGGACCCCATCATTCACAAGCTTAAGCCCCTCACACACACTGTAAGATCTAATGATACAGTTAGTTCCTTTTGCAAATAAATAAATTAATATAAAAGACGGAGGTCGGTTTTCCTCTCCAAGTTTTCTTTCGCCATTTCTTTCTTGGAGGGGCCTCCCAATTTTATGAAATGGTGGTAGCTTCAGTAGATTCTCTCTCTTTTAGCACTAAATAATTCACAAAATTAAATTATAAATCAACATAAAACAATTAAAAATTTTGTTAAAATTTTAATTTCTGAACGTCTAAAAAAATTCATCGCTTGAGGGTAGACTCACGGGTAGCTTCAGTCCCCCGTGACCACGGCAGCTGAAAAGTTGCCGAAACGTCGGGAAAACCGAAAATCAAACCAAATACCAACTAATTACCAAAGTGCTTTCAATAAAACCGCGCTAGTATCCGTTAAAAATTGTTTTATTTCATGTTTAAAAGAAGAGTTTACCATAGCCATATGGATGGCATTGGTATGGTATTGCGAGTGACATACGAACGTACGAGAGGGCAGACCGTCGGACTAACAGCTGCTAAAATGAGACATACTAATACTACTGAATAATACTACTGAACTGATGATGATGACATTTCAATAGATGGCGTGACATGTATTATAAATCACGTTGTGTTGTTGGGCATTAAAGGTGTATTTGACAAAAAATATAAAGTTTAGTTATTAGATGCTGTACTCTATATCTGCGTTTAAATGTCAAAGTGCCAATCACTGTGAGGGTTCCAATAGAAGTAAAGCTTACCCTGTTACGAAAAAATTAGTACCTACATCAAGCGAAACGATTTAGTCTAACCTCAGAATAGATATAAGTAATAGTAGGTATGAACCCCTATACAAAAAAAAGTTGGGAGTTACAAGTCGTGATAAAGTTTGGCCACATGATAGAAACTGATCTGTAGGCTGTTTCTAACTAATATTGAGCTGGGCCAAACTATCCTTACATACAGTTCCATACGGCGGCGGGTTGAATAGCGCACTTTTCCCGGCTCCATTCTAAAAACTATAACAATTCAGGTTTAACTAATAGGTCAAATATAGTATCATTTTCGGATAAATCAATAACGTAGAATTTATTTCTGGTATAAAAAAATGCAATTTATAACGCAGTTTCTGAAAACTTACACAATAACCAACATTTTTAAACTTCATTTTTTTAGTTTAGGTATTGGCACTTGTTTCTGTATTTTCAAAAAAACTACTTTAAAGAAGCGTTTTTCAGGTTAATTTGTTATATGCTTTTGTTATGTTAACTATATTTTATACAATTTGCGCCTAACCCAAGTAGTTGAGGTCCATTGTTTGCGGAGACACAGCTAGTCAAAAATATGCATTTTTTCACGAAATTAAAGGGGTTTCCGTTTCGTTCGGAAGCATTTCTCAGTTTTTTTGGTTATATTTCTGTAAAGTTAATTAAATTTTCTACAATTTGAGCCTAACTTGAGTAGTCTAGGTTTACTAGTTGCAAAGACACAGCTAGTCAAAGATAAGATTTTTTCAATTAATTTCAATAAAAAGCCCATTTTTAACCAGCTATGTCACTGCAACCAATAAACCTAGACTACTCAAATTAAGCTCAAATTGTAGAAAATTTAATTAACTTTACAGAAATATAAACAAAAAACCTGAAAAATGTTTCTGAACGAAACGGAAACTATTTTTATTTCGTGAAAAAATGCATATTTTTGACTAGCTGTATGTCCGCAAACAATGGACTTAAACTACTTGAGTTAGGCTCAAATTGTATAAAATATAGTTAGCATAACAAAAGTATACTACAAATTAACCTGAAAAACGCTTCTTTAAAGTAGTTTTTTTGAAAATACTGAAACAAGTGCCAATACCTAAACTAAAAAAATGAAGTTTAAAAATGTTGGTTATTGTGTAATTTTACAGAAACTGCTTATTAAATTGATTTTTTTTTTTTATATCAGAAATAAGTTCTACGTTATTGATTTATCCGAAAATGATACTACATTTGACCTATTAGCTAAACCTGAATTGTTATAGTTTTTAGAATGGAGCCGGGAAAAGTGCGCTATTCAACCCGCCGCCGTATGGAACTGTATGTAAGGATAATTTGGCCCAGCTCAATATTAGTTAGAAACAGCCTACAGATCAGTTTCTATCATGTGGCCAAACTTTATCACGACTTGTAACTCCCAACTTTTTTTAGTATAGAGGTTTATACCTACTATAAGTAATATGTGTTTAAGAGTTGACAGAACAAGCTTCTAAGAAAAGTTACAAGGAAAGTCACGAGAAAATAACTATTTTTGCCTTACACTTTTCTCGCTGGTAACAAGTGAGAAGTTGTATGTGTTGCATGAGAGTAAATGAAATAACTTTGTTAATGTGTTGCACAAATAAAAATTAAATACGTTAAGTAATTTAAATACCTCTACGTTTGTCCCTTAAAAAATCAGCTACAAATATAAAAAATATACAGGTACGCGACTAATTGATAACCTCCTCCTTTTTTGAAGACGGTTAAAAAGTGGCGGCCTAGCTCTGATCTTAGCTGATCGGCGCTTATCAGCGCTGGTGCGCTGGTTTAAATTTTAGTGTTGGAGATTCTGTTATCATGCGACTGAGCCACAGAATAGATTTAAGCTATAATATAAAATATAAATATTAATTATTACTATATAACTGAGCGCCAGTTACCAATCTTCATAAGTGAATACGCCCGAAGTATATATGATAGTACAAGTGGGTCGGCTGCCGCGACGTACATGCGGAGCCGGTCGGCTTCGACGCGTGAGGACGGAGCCGAACGGCTGCCTACGCATCCGTACGGATGCGTACGGATGCGGACGCATGCCGACGCGTGCCGACGGAGCCGAACGAGTTCCAAGCTGCGTAAATTTCAAAGAAATATAGAACTTAACTACCTATATTGAAAGCTACATTTCCTTCAACAGTTTGTAAAATGCGTTTCGGTGCGGGCCGACTCTGGCCGGTCTGTTTGAATCGTATATTAGAGTTACATCTGCCTGCCTACGAGTACTCTTCGAAGCTTAGTAAAAAAAATCACATTGACACATACATTTTTATCAACGCCATCTATCGAGCCTACAGTTTTTTGTCATTTTGAAAAGCCCTCATTGTCATCTTAAATTAATAATGGAATTGAAAGTGATAGCAGATAGCCCCAAATTAAATAAAATATTGAATTTCATAAGATCTCTGAGGGGGGCAGTAAGCTATTGACATTACAACGTTTTATAAATACATAATTTTTGTATATTTTATGTTATTGATGGAATTAGTATTCTCGTACTCCACAGAACAAGACACACTTCTGAAACACTCAGTCAAATTGAATCTGATGTCCAACAAATAAAGTTGAGACTGATAACATTTTAAATGGTCCCCATTACGCAAGCCATTAATATTGACAGAACAAAAAGTAGGATAAATTGTAACTTTCTGTGAAATAACAACGATTGGTTGGCTTCTCCAATCACTTTAATTTTAGTTTTTCAGTTAAACTGACAGCAAAACCTACCGTGTAATGGATGCCTAAAATCCACGTTTGATAGTGCCGACACGAATTTCGTAACTGTCGCATATTACGTTAAATCAGACCCATACAACAAGTGGTTAAATATAGCAAAAAATTTAATGGATCAATAGTAATTAATAATCGGGTAATATTTAAACATTTCAAATGAGCAATTTAGCAAAGTTCAATCTTTTTCACGTAGAACTTGATCGTTTAGTCTAACTAAGGAATTCTTATAGTAATTTTAATTTAGAGATTTTAGCATTTACAATGCTATTTTTATATTATATATATATACTTAAAAATAGAACGACTCGTCACTAAATCATTTTCTCAGGCGGTCATCGAATCCGCGGCCTTTTGAATTTTTTTTGGAATATCCTACACTTTCGCGATGCTAACCCGCGGTACTTTATCAATGTGAGGAATTATCCTTAACATCCAACACAAAATAAAGAGACTAACAGAAGTTTAGCTTAGTACTACGGGCGCTCGAGCATCGCACACACACAAAGACAGCTCTCGCCGCTGCGTCACATACTCGAACTGTTTTGAGAGTGGTATGAGATACAGTGTCGGTGAGAGATGTCTATGTGTGCGTTGCTCGAGCGCGCAAGTGCTAAGCTCAACTACTGTACTCTCTATATATTGTGCATCCAATGAGGGCTTTTCAAAGTTACATTTAAAAAATTAAAATTGTAACTATTTGCCTCACTAGATGGCGTTGATGGAAAGAGATGTGTAAAAAATGGCTTTTAAAAATAAACGGCATGTACCATAGAGGCAAGTAAGCGCTCGCTGGCTGACATCTGCCCAAAGAGAAACATTTAGGGTTACATCTGCCTGCCTATCTAGGTACTCTTTGAAGCTTAGTAAAAAAATATTACATTGACACATACATTTTTATCAACGCCATCTATCGCGCCTACAGATTTTTGTCATTTTGAAAAGCCCTCATTGAAATATCTCTCCAGATACTTATATATAGTACAGTAGCCCGTAGAACATTTAAATCACCAAAAAGGTTACCGTTTACCGTTGTGATATATATAGTTATTTATTACGAAATTATAGATACTTTAACCCAAGTTTTACAGATCGCAACCCGCCGTAACCTATATTTGTATATCTCCAAAATTGATATTTTTTAGTTTTTCGAGGTTTAAAACTTGGGTTAAAGTATCTATAATTTCGTAATAAATAACTATATATATCACAACGGTAAACGGTAACCTTTTTGGTGATTTAAATGTTCTACGGGCTACTCTACTATTATTTGACAATCGATTAGATGAAACAGATTATAATTTTTAATTTTGAGATTTTGGCTTCACAATGTTATTTTTATATGTATAATAATAAAAAAAAATACTCGTCACCAGAGTAGGAAATACTCACTGACAAGAAAAAAATTTTTTGCAGGTCAATGGATATACTAGAAAAATTTCGACAATGCCACTAGTGTCTCGGTAGTTCAGTTGGAAGAGCATTGGACCGAAATCCATAGGTCGCGAGTTCGATTCCCGCCTGAGAAAATGATCTGGTGACGAGTCGATTTTTTTCTAGTAGGTATATTTATTTATAATTCTTATAGTACTTAAATCAGAGCCCTATTTAACAACGTGACAACTTGTCAACTGTCATGACAATTTGGTTAGATTGCGATGTAGCTATGAGTAGTTTGTTCTATTTCAGATTGTTTGAAGCAATGGACATACAAATTGTCATTACAGGAGGTGACAAATTGTCACGTTTATTAAATAGGGCCCTGATATTATCTCTATATACTTATACATCTATTTAAGTATATACACTCAGTCAAAAATGATAATTATTTTGCCTCCAATAATATCCTACTTGTCAAAAGAAAATAGAGGCAAGCTACTCTATGATTTTTAATACAAAAGAATGACAAAAGAGTTAATTTCTGAAACGTATTTATATGATAAATTCAATCTGATTTTATTTGATTTTGTTCCAAAGCTGGAATGGTCAGATTGATTTCAATTTTATTATACAAAATCTATACAACATTGAAGTTCATACAAAAATATGCGAAATTTAAGATTTTTCAATTCTAACAGTGTCACGGCCATAGACATAGAAAAATTTTCGCTGCGCTCAAGAAGACCAACAAAGCGTGGAAAAGAGAAGTTAACATCATACGGACACGGTCTATGTAAAAAAGAGACAAAGGATCAAGTGACATGTGCCAACATTTTTTACAGTAAGAGCCCCTAGCGTCCCGCCTAGCAAATGATCAATCACAGTTTGTTTAAAATATTTGTTAATCTTAATTAAAATTTAAAATAAAGGTATCGTGTGTAGCCATGGTGTCTTGTGCTCTAAGTAATTGTGATGTGACAAAAAGAAACCATTCAAGTAATCACACTTTTAGAGGTAAATAAGATATTGCCACAAATTTTTCTAAAACCAAATTTCGCTACATTTATTCGTTTATCGACGAAGAAAACAGTATGGAACATAGTTTATTAATTTCCTTTGCCATATATAGTCATATTTTATGAATCTAAGTCATTTTTTACGTATCTCATATAAAATGTATGCATTCGTTTTCGGATCACCTGTTTATTGACATTGTTGTTCTTTGACATTCTATTTCTATGGTCACGGCAAAGAGAAGAAATTATACAGTAAATTTGACAGTAAAGTCCTCAAGTTGACTAAAACAGCTTTAAAACAATATCACATTTAAATTAAATTTGATTGAATTTTTAATACCTCAGATATTAGCAATTTTGTATGGAAAATTATAGAGTGGTCCCTATTTTCTTTTGAGCATGAAGTATATTTATTATATGTAATTAAAGTTACCTAAAAATGTACTTTTCATTAGATACATCGGCCTCGTAACTGTCTCAAATTACTTTAAATCTAATAATATTTAATGGATCAAATAATCTGGTAAGTAATATTATTTAATCATTTCAAATGGGAAGAGCAAAGTTCAATATTTTTTCACGTAGCACTGTTTTTTTTGCGATTGATCATCTAGTGTAGGGAATTTAAAGACAATAACATTAGTACCAATAGCACGAACACCTATCGAGAAAAAAAAACGCACGTAAAAGTGCTCTATAAAGTAATACAACGTAATATTTTCGTTATTAATTTTTGTATGAAACAGCTGATTTTTTTTCACGATTTCAGAGTTGGTCCCATAGTAAAAGTTGTTCAGTTTGATGGTCCGAAGAGGTTTTCTCATTTTGCGTTAGTTCATTAACACGTTGTATATATGAAAAATATAATTCCGCTTTTCGGCGGTAGATGGCGCTGTATAAACTTCCCATACGAAATTACTTCATCGAATGTTTTTACGCGCGATATTTTTTCCGAATAGCTGTTCCAGGGTACTGAAATTACCTAAACTGCTAAATGAACTATGTAAACAATAACGGCTTACAAGCAAGTGCAGCAACAAATCTTGAATTGAATTCTTCAAAGTTTTAACACCAATCACCACTCAGCAAAGCTTAGGGCTGTCCCACCAGTCTCTAAAATTTTCAATAACTTTAGTCCTTTTCACCATTTCGTCGTCGTTCAGAATAGCACAGAAACGACAATACTCGTCGGTCTCCGTGCTATCGTGCAGGCTGTGGTAGGAGTAGTACTTCTTCCACCTGAAGAAGTTGGCGTACCTCTCTGGATCATTCATGAGCTCATGCATCTTCGCAGCCAACTTTTCAGGTCCCAGTTCTCGCGCGTTCAGGTATATTCCATCTGGCATGAATCTGAAAAGATATTTTTTTTCTTTATTTCCTTGTTTTACACCTACACGAACATCTATCAAGAAAAAGAAAAACTCAGGTTGCACTCCGGGAGTGCCGGCAGAAGTGAAAACTTGAATATTAACGTTGTGCATTTTTGATATTTTGGAATGGTTATAGGGAATAATTTTGCACGAATTGCCGTATTACGAATTTACTCTGCATTTGAATTTACGAATACAGAACAGTATTGGACGAAGGCCTTATAGCTTGACAGAAAATCTAGAGTTTTGACATTGAATAAAAAAATTTGGGCGTTGCTATGTTGACACAAGTGTAATTACGTCTTGAAATGACGCGCCGCCATTTTTGCCGCACCCCGTATTAAATTAATATCTTTATATTATTATGTAAGTAAAGTAAAGTATTAAGGCCGGTAACCTATCATACTTTCGAAACTTTTTTGTTCGAATTTCAATGGGGAATGTCCGAAAAAAATCAAATTGTTTGAATATTTTTTTATAGGTAGGAATAAGCTCCCTTAGTAATAGAAAAAAAAAAGAATTTTCGGTTGCGTGAAAAAATTTAAAAAAATTAAAGTCTCTTCGATTTCACAAATATAGGAAAGTAACAGCAGAATAGAGATTATACCTTTGCCATCATCTGCTACATTCACGACATGGTATTAAAAATAAAATTTCAACACAAAGTACCAAAACTTTTTTTTTTAATTCTTATTGTCATAGTGGCAGGTGTTGGCAAAGGTATAATCTCCATTCTGCTGTTACTTTCCTACATTTGTGAAGTCGAAGAGACTTTAATTTTTTTAATTTTTTTCACGTAACCGAAAATTATGTTTTTTTTTCTAAGGGAGCTTATTCCTACCTATGAAAAAATATTCAGCCAATTTGATTTTTTTCGGACATTCCCCATTGTACGAAAACGGTACGTCAACGTTTTAAATACCAGATTGGTTGTTTTACATAACTTTGTTAGAACATAAACTGTTTAATTTTTCAGAAAAACTGTAACTCAAATATTAAATCACTTATTTTTCTTTGACAGCTGTTTTCTAACCATAATTTTCTTTACTATAATTTATTAAAGATCGAAGTAACCTTTTATAGAATTTCGTGTTTCATCATATTTAATCGGTTTAGAAATTTTCCAAAACCGCAAATATAACTTTGTCATTCATACCAACACTGAAAAACAAAGTTATTTTTGCAGACGAAAAATTATATTATTTTTTATTAAATATGGTTAGATGTAACGTAACTACGGAACCCTACGGCGCGTGGCCCGACACGCACTTGGCCTTTTTTTTTAAGTATGTATGGTTAAGACGTATTATGGCCTAAAATCCAAGATCCTTTATAATTAAAACAGTTGGTTTAAAACAGATTCTATTATTGGTGGTTAATTAATTTATTTATCGTACCCATTGACCGGCGATAACATTTGGCATGCACATTGACAAGCTCTATAATCTGTGTCGTTATTTAAAAACAGATGCCCCCATATCGAAGTCAACGTTGATAAAACTGGGTTTTATTCTGGATATACCTACCTAGCGGAAAAAGTATACAACGTATTACAAAAAACGACTAAAGTCGAATATGGTAGATAGGGACCATCAAACTGAACAACTTTTATTGGAGGACCAACTCTGAAATCGCGTAAGTATATAAAAAACCAGCTGTTTTATTCGTTTTGATATTTTCGTTGCCAATTATTTTTTGCTTACTTTTTGTATGAAACAGCTGACTTTATTTCGCGATTTCAGGGCTGGTCCCATATATGTAGTACAGTAGCCCGTAGAACATTTAAATACCCAAAAAGGTTACCGTTTGCCGTTGTGATATAGTTAATAGATACTTTAACCCAAGTTTTACAGATCGCAACCCGCCGTAACATACTATTAATTTGTAAATCTCCAAAATTGATATTTATTATTTTTCGAGGTCTACCACATAGTTTAGCTATTGTCGTGTTCTACAGCTTGGTTTGATTGCCACAGATAAAAGTAAGACTATAAAAAGTAACCATACCTACACAGATTTAAGACCTGATAAAAATGGTTGGATTTTATCTGGTCTTAAATCTGTGTATGATCACTTTCCATAGTCTTACTATTATCAGTAGCAATCAAACAAAGCTGTAGAACACGACAATGTGGTAAAACCATGTGGTAAACCTTGAAAAATAAAAAATATATCATATTTGGAGATATACAAATATAGGTTACGGCGGATTGCGATCTGTAAAACTTGGGTATAATTTCGTAATAAATAACTAACTATATCAAAACGGCAAACGGTAACCTTTTTGGTGATTTAAATGTTCTGTACTGTACAGTAAGGCTAAGTTTACATGACTGCGCGTGCGCGGTACCGCGTGGAACTACTACCCACATGGTGTTGAAATTAAAAAGTTTAATATTAGTAGGTAGGTACTTAAGTATTTAGGTTTTTTAATGTACATAGTATTTGTGTGATTCAGCATAACGCATCTATCTCCATTACAACAAACTTTATAAAAGTGATTGTGTAAAGGAAAGATAAATAATATTGACCTGTATTTTTTTAATCTAAGCAAAGAATTATTCTAAGAGGAAAGATAAATCAAACTAATCATTTAATGAAGTTTTGAGACTGATTACTAATTGTAAAAAATAAAAAATGTTGTTACATTATAACTCACTGCAAGTGATTTCAATGTTTAAATGTGTTACAAGATTATACTAAACTGCGATAAATCGTCTACATTACCGCGCGGTGTATGAGTTCTACGACAGACAGTCTCGATTTCTTCTGTCGGGATTGAGAAACATTATCTGCTGATTCAGGCTAATTTACATCATTTAACTGTTTTCAGAAGATACAAAGAATACAAATACAAAGAACTTTATTCGATTCCACAATTTTGGGTAGGTAAGTACAGATAATGTAAGGTAGGTACATTATGAAACCGAAAAGGTTACCACTCAGCATAAGTTGCAGCATGATCAACACCTGCAACGCTGATATTCTGCGGAACCTTGAATTGTACGTAGGTGCATGCCAAACAAAATAAATAGGGCTATGTTAATTACATTCATATTTTTAACTTTTAGATTTTTGCATTCACAATGCTATTTTTATATTAAGATGAATAAACAATGAAAAGCATTGGGCCGGAATCCTAAGGGTGCGGGTTCGAATCCCGTCTGCGTTGCTACGGGTGAGTCGATTTTTTCCAATACTTTTCACTATTTATTCATCCTAATACATTCTTATTGCCATTGAGCTACAATAATACTATATCACACACATTTCACTAGTATGAACAGTGGACCAAAAAACTGCAGACATATTACTTTTGCTATGAGTTGTATAATGAGAAATTTAGATACAAAATAGTGTTGTTTAAGTTAAGCACAGTCGCCTGTTAGGATACCTTTTGTTGTTCAAGCAAATAATCTTTAAATTTACGTTTGAAAGAATTAACCGATAGAGAAGCTTTTATAGGTGGTGGGATATTGTTCCAACATTTCGTGGCAGCATAACGAAAGCTACCACGAAAAGCAGCCGAACTGTGCATGGGGTATATGAGTATAGAAGCTAGTCTAATTTCGCGTTGTGAGAAAATCAGTTTTTCGTAAAGATATCGAGGTCGGTGAGACTTAATAATTCCAAATAGTAATGTGGAAAAGTGGAGTAATCGTCGAGCCTCCATTTTAACGATGTTTTCTCTGTTAAGAAATGGCGTGACATGCCCACGACGTGGAACTGTGAAACAGAAGCGCGCACAAGAGTTTTGGACGCGTTGAATAAGAGCCTTTGTTCGGGACAACAAGCAGCTACTAATTACGGAATCAGCATAGTTCAGTTTGGATAAAATGAGAGCATCGCATTATCTTATTCTCATATCAGTGGAAAGATGTTCCCGAATTTTGTATAAGACCTTCAACCTGTAAAAACAGTTCCTGACAGTGTCACGTACGTGTAGTTCGAATCGCAAATGGCTGTCCATCATAAGACCTAGATTTCTTGCTACATCTACATGTTCCAAACAGTCGCTTTCTATTAGGATACGTGGTTTTTCACTCGTAATTTTGCTCACCTGGAGTTTTGTGCCAAGTACGAGAAATTTTGATTTAAGTGGGTTTAGAAATAAGCTGTTCTGTTTGGACCATTCCGTTAGCCGCGCGAGATCTTGATTGATCAGGTCAACTGCAGTTGCTGTGTTTTCAGGTTTAAAAGATAAGTAGAGTTGCAGGTCATCCGCATACATATGAAACTTACAGTGAATGAAACATTTGGTAATATCAGCAATATATAATATGAACAAAATAGGGCCTAAAATGGATCCCTGAGGAACTCCACACTTTAGAAATAAATTTTCAGAATAAGTAATAGATCCAAAACGATCACGCAGCTCAACCCTTTGCGAACGTCCGAGCAAGTAACTTGCAAACCACTTTATTGTACTTAAGGTAAAACCATAATAAGCAAGTTTTGACAGGAGAAGATCTAAATTAATTGAATCAAAGGCACGCGAGAAGTCTAACAGCACAAGTATTGTACCCTCTCCCACATCCTGAGCAGCTAAGGTATCATCTATTACATCGAGAAGCGCTGTCGTTGTACTATGCGCCTTTCTAAAGCCAGATTGTTTTAAAGGAAGTATATCATTGGCTTCAAGGAAGGCGGTCATCTGCTCACAAACTATTTTCTCCAGTACTTTAGACATAGTAGGTAAAATACTAATTGGTCTTAAGTCATTCAAGCTAGTTGGATCGCTTTTTTAGGGTTCCGTAGCCTAAATGGCAAAAAACGGAACCCTTATAGATTCGTCATGTCTGTCTGTCTGTCTGTCTGTCTGTCTGTCTGTCTGTCTGTCTGTCTGTCCGTATGTCACAGCCACTTTATTCCGAAAGTATTAAGACTACACAGTTCAAACTTGGTAGGTAGATGTATTCTGTTAACCGCTTAACGAATTTAATACAAAAATAAGAAAAATAAAAGATTAAGGGGGGGCTCCCCATACATGGAACTGAAACTGAAAAAAATTTTTTTCTTCAAACCAACACGTGTTGGGTATTTATAGATAGGTCTTTAAAAATGACATTAAGGTTTCTAAGACAACTTTTTCTCAAGGTCAACCGTTTGAAAGATATTCACCGCCAAAGTGGTAAAATGTGTGTCCCCCCCCCTTTAACTTTTGAAATAAGAGAGTGAAAAATCTAAAAAAAATATATGCTGTAGATCTTAATAAACACTTTCAACCAAAATTGGTTTGAACGAGATATAGTAATTAGTTTTTGAGATATAGCACATTTTCCAAAACCGCAAATATAACTTTGTCATTCATACCAACACTGTGAAAAACAAAGTTATTTTTACAGACGAAAAATTATAGGTGGTATTAAATATGGTATGGTATAAGGTAACTACGGAACCCTATGGCGCGTGGCCCGACACGCACTTGGCCGGTTTTTATTTTGGAATCGGCCTAATCACTGCTTTCTTCCAAAGATCCGGAAAAGTACTGGATTCTATTGAACTATTAACAATTGCAGTAACAATGCTCAAAGTTTGCGGAAGGGTTAACATTAACATATCTTTCGAGATTCCATCTACACCCCGAGCATTGCTAGATAAAGACTTAATTATATTAAAGACAGTTGTTTCATCCACAGGTGACAAAGTGAAATTAGCAGAGCTGAAACGATGGAATTCAAAAAAAGTTAAGGCAGAAAGGCTTACATTATCTTTACAATTGATTTTCAAAAAGTGTTTGTTAATCTCGTTAGGATTGTCAAAATGATTCGGCAGCTCCTCATACTTACTCTTATTAAAATCGACGACGTTACGCTTTATGTTTTTCCAAAGGACACGCGGATTATTGATATTTCTATTTATATTTGTTTGGAAAAACGCTGACTTTTCTGTAAATAAAGCTGTTGACACAGTAGTTTTTAACTTTTTATAATACTTTTTGTGGATGTCAAGTTTTGTTTTGTGGCTTTTAGCAAGAGCGTTATCTCGAAGAGCCATCATTTCTTTTATAGTATAAGTTATCCAAGGGTAACTATTATTTCTAAAGCATCTCGTTACATATGGCGCATGGTGGTCAAATAAAATTATAATGTAAGCGTTAAAATCATTTAAGGTAGAATTGACATCCTCACTAATCAAGCTATCCCAGTTAATTGAATTCAAATCTGCATCAAATTTCGGAACATCAATGTTTCGCAGAGGTCTATATGTGCGGTACTTCGGTACTGGCTTAGGCTTTTTAATATTGAGCTCACAGGAGATAAGAGCATGCCTACCTAGCTCAGGTATGCGATGAACATTAACTTCATTTACTTTCATATTAGAACATATTAAATCTATAAGTGATTCAGAGTTATCAGTAAAGTGTGTAGGCTCAGTAACATATTGTTCAAGATTAAAGCAGCTTAGGAAATCTAATAATTTTTTGGCATTACATTCATTTAGTTTTAAGCAGTTTATATTAAAGTCACCCAGGAGGACAATGCGATCATATGTTGAAAATGCGCACAAAGCTTCCGTTAGACTGGAGAAAAAGTTATCTACGTCGTACCAGGGTGGGCGATAAGCCGTACCAATAGCTACCCTAATGCCATTAATTTTGAGACCTAGCCACATCTGCTCAGTGGGTGAGACATCAGGTTGGTCCAGCACTCGTGCAGTAAGGCCGCGGCGGATGTAGAATCCAACTCCTCCGCCTCGAGACCGCAGGCCTGCTGGGCGAGGTATGTGACGAAGTCGATATCCAGGGATAGAAGGTGCGCGTGCTTCCTCACCAGCGCGCAGCCATGTCTCGTTTATGGCTAAGATGTCTACCGGATGCCGTTCCATGGCTGCAACAAGCTCGTCGTGACACGTCCCCAAAGATCCAGGATTCAAGAAACCTAACGAAATGTTTTTAGTAATATGCAAAACAATATATGAAAATAGAATTTCAATGTATTTGGAGTTATTATAATATAAAGTGAGCATGGTTATATGGCGCCAGTTTAAGAAAATCGAGTATAAGACATTATTGCCCGAGTATAATAAACATATGGAAATGTTTTTATTGGTATGCAAAACAATATTGAATGAAGTTTCAATGTATATAAATATATAGGTATAGGATATAACATTTAGGTATAGGATATTACCGCCAAAATAGAATAAACTCATTGAAATGTTTTCAACTATAAAATGCAAAACGATATAATAATATGAGAACAAAATCTCAATGTATGCAGAGTTATTCGAGAAAAGAGTGAGCAGAGTTAAGTGCCGCCTAAGATGAACAATATCCTCATGTAACGCTACTTATATTTGATAACAGCTATCCTCACCTAAACAAAAATCGGGTTGCACTCCGGGAGTACCGGCAGAAGTGAAAACTTTTTGCACGAATTGCCGTCTTACGAATTTACTCTGCATTTGATTTACGAATACAGAACAGTATTGTACGAAAGTCTTATCCATAGCTTGACAGAAAATCTAGAGTTTTGACATTGAATTAAAAAATTAGCGCGTTGCTATGGTGACACAAGTGTTCATTTTACGAATTTTCGATCAGGGTCACGTGATCCTGACTGACTGACGTGAGTTCAACATTTTTTCCCCATACAAAAAAGCGTACAACGCCGCTAAAGAAGTTTTCACATCAAAAAAAATACACAATAATATTATTATCACCCAAAACTATATTATAAACTGTATTAAAAGGACCTTGGATATATCCGATCTAAGTAACGTCATTATTTGCTTTACAAATATTATCACGATGCAGTAACGTTTGACGCCGCCTTATCTAAGTAAAACTACAATAATAAAAATTCTTCGACCAATGTAAAAACTGGATAAGTTAATCTTGTAAGAAGTTTCATACTGGCCCAGTTTCCATTAGAGCGAGTAATTTAGTGGAGTAGAGATACATTGCCTGGCAATGTGTGTTGATTTTAAAACAACGGCAACTAAATTACTCGCCTTGATGGGAACTAGGCTAGGCATATGCCTATGGATAGATAGAAAAAAAAACAAATGACCAACTGCGTCTTCAGGAATAGTACTGAACTAAAATTCTTTGGGTACAACTTTAGAGGTTAAAGTTAATTTGTTCACTTCAAACATGGTAGGTCATCTCGGGTTTTCAAAAATTCTTACATACTTACTGAGTGACATTGCTATATTTTATCAATGTAATATAATACTATAGGTACTTGTAATTTTATGAAGTACAGACTGCGGGAAGTTAAATTTCATGCGGACGGTAGTGAGTGGATGAAATATGTTTTTTTGTAAAACAGCCTAAACGTACTCGCAATGCTGTTATACTGATAAAGTGTTGATAATTCATTTAACATTAAGTATTATTGTTTCAAAGCTTTTTACAGTTTGATTCTCACTCAAATAGTTTCTTGTTTTAAGTACTGGTTTTCAAGATTTTCCCATCTCTTGAGATAGTTAAATTTAGGTAGCATAGATTAAATTTAGAAACAAACTTTTCTATAAGTACACACATCAACTTTGACTAGGGTAGGTAGGTATACAGGTGCTATTTTCATACAAACGAGGTAAGTTTGAAGCCTTAGTTTCCTGCTAGGGATGTACTGTGCTGTGATCTGATGATGGCTATCCAGGGAGTGAATGGAGGAGATTCAGATCGCTATACACACCCAACTGATCTGACCAGCATTCTAAAAACGTAATGGACATGTTTAAAAAAACCGCGAAAATGGCATTAAAATGTATGGAAATCCTCAAACTGAGAACTCTGATTCATTAATCTTTTAGAATGCTGATCAGATCAGTTGGGTGTGTATAGCGATCTGATTCTACTCCATTCACTCCCTGGATGGCCATCACCAGATCACAGCACGGTACATCCCTGGTAGAAAACCAAGGCTTCAAAGTTACCTCGTTTGTATGAAAATAACACCTGTATCCCTAGACAAAGTTGATGAGTATATTAGCTTAGGTCTGGGTGTTTGTGATGCCACCGTTGTATCTGATTTCCATAACATAAGTGCTATAGCTACTTACTTTACAGTTGGAGCCTATGTATGTAGTGTTGTCCAATATTGATGCACTTTTTTAAATGTTTTGCTTTTTCTATAACTTTCATCAGCCTTTTAAAAACATCTATAAGTACCTAAACTAGTGGCTCCGTGAGCTCGCGTTAAGAAGTAGCTCAAATTGTATGTGTTTAAAACAAATAACACAAAATAGATTTAGTTTTTTCAACTTATAAGTATCTATTCTGTGCAAATAATACACAGTCCTAGTCACAAAGTCACAACCTTATTTATTTTCAATATTGACCAGAAATGTTTTCATTGATGAACTTTTGAGTATTCTAAAATAAAAAAAAAATCATGTCAGTGATTCTAAAAATAACAAATCTAATTTACTTTGCACCGCTGACAAAAAAGTTTTGTTACATTTTGAACATTTTTCGAAACTGCTGAAATAATATTATTTTAACATATCTCCGCCATTTCAAAAAAATTTGAAATACTAGCTCTACTAAAAAATTCTGTATAATTATCAAACCTGCTCACAAAATTTCACGAGAATCGGCTGAGAAATGCGACCTGTAGTGAAAAACAAACGGAAAGCCGAAAGGGCAGCTGGAAGGACAGCCGCCGGAAGGATATACGAAAGAATTTTTGCCCAAGCTGAAGCAGAGATGCTTCGCTCGCGCTTCGCACTGGCATTTATTATGTTAAAAAGTACATTTTACATCGGCATTAGTCTATATTTGATGTACTTTTACAATATGCGATGATGCGGATACTTACGATAATTCTATCTAAGACGAACAAATTAGTACCTATTTGATAATGAGCTGTATAACTTTATACATGATGATCATAAACGTTTCTAGAACCAACAAGTGGCTCACCTCACTAATCGTTGTGCAGCGAGATAGTAACACAAATGTTTAATGAATTTTTATCTTATTCTTTGATTAAATTTAGATCTGTTTTAACTGCAACGCTAGACAGCTGTCTTATCCTTTTAGTAAATTAAACTATCAGTATTAATCCAGGTCTAACTTTTAGTGCACGTTTTAGAATAAGGGGGAGATGATGTTTGTTTAACTAAATCCAAAAGAACCATTGTAAGAGCGTAAATAAAGCGTTGACAATTATGGATAGTTATACGATTTGTTGTGTTTGATTTTCGAATATTATAATGCTTTTATTTTATATGCACTGTATTAGAGCTCTTACACACAGGCGACACGTTGTCAATACGTGCCGCCCGTGTAAAAGAGTTCTAATCCTTATTTTATTTCACTAATTTCCGTGTAAAGGGCTTATTACAAAAAGCATTGCTATAAGCGTACGATTTTCGTTCCACTCCGTGATCACAGAATAACCAATAGTACCCGTGACATTATTAAATCATGTAAATTAATCAATAAATTGAACATCGTCTGACTATCGTGATTCTTTTTAGTAATAGGCGTCAAGAAAGTATGGTTATTTTTATTTATTTATTTAAGACACAACTACAATAAACAATTCGATACATTAATAAAGAGTAAGAACATATCGATTTTTTTTTTGTTTGTTTATTACATTATCCACATCTTAACTAGTTACCTACTATCCCCGTCAATTGGTAATGCGCCTGGCGGCCATGATTTTAACCTCAAAAACGAAAAACAATTGTAAAATTTTTATATACCTAGACCCTATCTTATTGAAAATAATAATTCAATAATTAGTATATTACATTACCTATTAGAATTTTCTTGTTTCATGACATTTTTAGTAGCGAATCACGTTAACGTGGATGTTAATGTGACAAGGTTCCAGCGCATTACCAATTGACGGGGATAATACTCAACCGAACATCATAACATTTTTCATACACGTTTTCAGCGATGCAGGAAAGAGTAGAATAGGCTTACGGTACCTTTTATCCGTTTAGAAGAAGAGTACTGTTCCTCAAGGATAGAAAAAGAACTGTCCACGCGACGTCGATGAAGTCGCGGGCGGCTGCTAGTTGTTATTTTAAGATCTGCCAGGGTCGCCAGATAAGAATTTAAAAATACGCCCAGATCTCGTTTTATTTTTACCCAAAGTGACACATTTTATAACGGGTGTGACAAGACACTCAACGAAGCCGAAGTCCACGCATTCCGCCCATCACCAGAATCATTTTTGTCTTTTAGACTATACTTAGGAAACAAATAACTACGAAGTTATTGAAGGTCAAAGTCAATTTATTTTTTCAATTTTTTTATGTAAGTAATCTTATTTTATTCGTTATTTCCTAATTTTTGTCTACAGAAATATTATCAAAATTGTATGTATTTCGAAACAAACAATGGCTTCAAAACGTCATCACTCAATGTATTTCATGAGCACGCACATAAACGTAGCTTTTCAACTCAGCCGCATACAGCTGTGTAGCATTTATTCGCAGGCGCCGCGCGGTCTGTTGTACGCGTTACATTGCGTGGTAATGTATGCAACGCTTTTTTAACACCAAAAATTAAAATCGTTTCCCAGCAATCATTTTGAACAGAAATAGTCCTGATGATGAGGAGAAAACGTAGACCTCGGCTTCGTTGAGTGTCTTGTTACACCCGGTATAAAGAGAAGATTTAAAATTACCCTCAATACGATTTTTGTCTTCCAAAATTATACGTTTTATAAATAAAACGCCCCCCCCTCCACCCATCCAATAATTAAAAAAAAACAAAATCGCGGAAAATAACCCCCAATCTAATAACCCTGACATCAATCAAAGTTAATGTCAAAACCCTTTATAGAGAATACATAGGTATCATGAGTGTAGATAAAGTCTTGTATTAAACCCACATTTAGTATTTTAATACCCCTCATTATAGTACCTATAGTTTCATAAATAACTATAAACGATTAAAGTTATATATAGGTTTTAACTTGTCAGTTACAAAAACCTGTTACAGAGTTGTATGAAATAGAGGTCACCATAAGTATATACGAATGAGTCGCCATAAGCGTATCAATGTTTACACAAATGTTACTACTGAAAACACATTTCAAATAGTTGATAAATTGAATGTCGATGTTGTTTCAAAGACGCATGAAACGCTCATAAAAGTGTATGATTAGTTCCAAATTTAAATTTAAATTCTTTTGTTTCCATGTAAATTAATGCTAACGTACCTTGTATAATTAGCAGCTCCATACACGATAGGAACTACGTTGTTTCGTAATGCGTGTAGCAGTTTTTCAGTCACATAATCCTCACTGAACGAGTTTTCAAAAGACAAATAGAAATAGTACGTATTATCTAGTAATTTATCACACTCGTCTTGTTTATCTCTAGGGCAGGATAAAGTACCGCAATCACCGTATATATCGAGATGTAATCCATATTTAATAAGCTTTTTCTTTAAATCTTGCGCATAAATCATCCGTCCAGATTTATCGAAGCAATTAGAAACAAACCAAGCGGCTGCTTTAGTTTTGTTTGCTAATTTTTCCTTGAACTCTGCGCTTACCGGTTCCATTTCCTCTAATTTCTTCCAATGCATAATTTTTTTTGGGCCTATTGCGTTGTTATTCTGGTCTCTTATCAACATATAGCCCCATCGTACTTCGGAATCTAGTCTGAAAGTCCACGTCCAGTTGAAAAAGCCATCCAACCTGTTTGAACATATTGGATAGTAGTGCGACGATTCTATAGAACAAAACACATATTTTTGCTTCGGGGATCTCTCTTTTGGAAGTAATCTAGTTGGAATATGTATCACTTCAGGTCCTGAAAACGCGATTACATCGAATTTGGTCAAGTTACCCAAATAATTTTTGTCGGAAGTGACAATGCAGTTTGTGTATGGACAATTCCGGCTCGTGAACCCTTCTTGACCTACACCCATGTAAACAAAAGGCACGTTTCTCGATGAAGTCCACTGTAAAATATATTTCATAGCACGAGTGACATTTTTTGTGGGCGTCACTTCAGTTTTTAGATGCCCAATACTTGTCGTAGTTTGTACACGGTTTTCTAACTTGAATATTGGAAATTGTGCGCTCGAGTACGGCCTTGCCGTACGTTCTCTCACTGATAAATATAATAGAAAAATTATAGTTACGAGCGAACAACAAAAAAATACTTTCGCGGAAAATAGCGTACGCATTTTTGTTTTTTTATTAATTTGTGATGCAGATGCGCGCGCGAACTATGGCTCGTATGATCCGTTACTGAAAGAAATAACTTTAATGTAACGCCGATAATGAAACATACTCGTAGGTACAGATATTATTGTATTAAAATAACAATATTCCATTTTGTTAATCTTTATACGCAAGTGGTGGATGGTGGACTTGTTAGTAATTATTGTTTTGTAACGATATTCAAAGTCAAATGTATTATTGCGGTGACATTCATTTTGTCGTTTTGGATAATTGGATTGTGTTTTAAATTGATTGTTAAATTGATCGTGCTATCAATATAATAAAATACTCACGCATTTCCATAATTTGTTATTTTACAAAACATGTAAGATTACGCACTGGAGGTCATTTTATTACTTTATTGGATCACTCCCGATAACATTTTTATTCACCCACTTACAGTTTTCAAAACCTACTTATATACTCTTATGTTTATCTTAAAAAAACCGCAACTATACCGTTTCAATACGAAGCTGGCTTGAAACTAGTGCAAAACGTTGTTTTGTTTATAGGTAACCGGTATTTATAGACATTCAGGGTGTGTACCAAGGCTCAATTCAGACACTCCCTAAATGACATTGGAACCGAGTCAAGGGTGTTTGTAAAAAGCTTACGCCGTGTCAAATTTTGTTTTTATTGTACTGTTTTATTATAAACTAGCTGCTCCGCCCCAGATTCGCACGGGTGACGCCATCTTATAGTTATATTGCGATTAAAAATGACGGAAAAAAGCGATTGAAAAAATTGATTATTACGTTTTTGCGTATAATTTTTTGAAATTTTTTTTATTCATCTTGTCCTGATAATAACAAACACAACAAAAAAAAAATTATCTATTTTGGTTCAGTCGTTCTGATTTTATGCGCTTACATACATTTCGGCGATTATTTTTTAATATGACAGAAAAGAAAAATATTTTTTTTACGTCTTTAGCTAAAATTTTTTGAAAACTATTTTTATTACAAACCTAGCCATGATAATAACAAACACAACAAAACAAATTCGGGTTGCACTCCGGGAGCGCCGGCAGAAGTGAAAACTTGAATATTAACGTTGTGAATTTTTGATATTTTGGAATGGTTAGGGAATAATTTTGCACGAATTGCCGTCTTACGAATTTACTCTGCGTTTGAATTTACGAATACAGAACAGTATTGTACGAAAGTCTTATCTATAGCTTGACAGAAAATCTAGAGTTTTGACATTGAATAAAAAAATTTGCGCGTTGCTATGGTGACACAAGTGTTTACGTCTTGAAATGACGCACCACCATTTTCGCCGCACCCCGTAGAGAGAGAGGGAGATACTTCCGCCGCCGGCTGTCTACTCTCCATCCGTCTTACGAATTTTCGATCAGCGTCACGTGATCCTGACTGACGCGAGTTAAACATTTTTTCCCCATTACAAAAAAGCATACAACACCGCTAAAGAAGTTTTCACTTCAAAAATATCTAGTTTGGTGCAGTCGTTCTACATCATAGACTTATTATATTTGTAAACTTAGCAGGTGCAGGGGTTCAGCGACGTCGGGCAGAAGAATTAAAACTCCAGCTTTTTTTTACTATTTGTATTTTCAAACCATAGTAGGTATATATTGAACTGAACTGAACAATTTTCATACAAAACAGCCTTATTTAAGTACAAAATGTTTACTCGCACTTAGTGGCTAGTTAGTTTTCTACAATATAGCTATTAGCCAATTACAACGCATACAGTTTGCACACGGCACTAATTTTTGCACACGGCACCAATCTTTCCTGTCTCTTTCCAACATTATAGTGCTATCTCTTTCTAACGGTGCAAACAAAATCGCTAATAGTATCTATACAAGAAAGATAAATAACAAATCAAAGGTCTTAATTCCTATCTTAATTTCTACATGTAAAATATACTAGATAAACATAATTTAGTGTTCAAATAAGAGAAAATAATGTGATAAAACAAAGTAATTCTACAAAATATCAAAATTTAAACTATCTTAACTATATTTACATATTTTACAATCGTTCTGCCGTCAACATTCCACCCCCTGGTTGCGGATTTACTCCCAACCATCATGCCTCTGTAGGCAGAACTACCACTTTAACTGCAGGGCGGCGTAATGTCCCACGGCAAGTCCTTATGTCTACTATCCTAACTTGGCCATCCGCTCCAGGGTAAACCTTTACTATCACACCTCGGGGCCAGACGTTTCTGGGCAGAGTGGGGTCGACGATTAACACTAAGTCCCCAACTTTCAACGGTGCCACATCCTTCGTCCACTTCGATCGCTTTTGAAGTGTCGGCAGATACTCTGACACCCAGCGGCGCCAAAATATGTCGGCCAATGCTTGCGCAGCTTTCCATTGTTTCTTCGTTGTCAGGTCTTCTTCCGAAAAATGTCCAAGTCTGGTGGTCGTTGACGCGGTACCCAAGAGTAGATGGTTCGGAGTTAACGTTACTGGGTCGTTCGGATCCACAGAGACGTGGGTCAGTGGTCTACTATTGATCGTAGCTTCCACCTCAGCCAGCAGGGTATTTTCAATGTCCATCTCGAACGCAGTTTTCTGAGACTGACGGATCAATATCTTCTCAGCTTCTCGGATCAAGTCTCCAGTGACCTCGGGCCGTTCTTTCAGCCTTAGGCGCTTGATGTAGGCCAGCACACGAGCCATTGTTCTCACCGCCCGAATCCAGGACGAAAAACGCTGGACTTCCAATATAGTGGGCGGGGCTTCCGTGATGGTGTGAACTCGATTCGGGCGTAGTTCACTGGTCTCTTCATCGGTGGCATTCGATAAGCCTTCTTTCGGCCACTCATCCTCATTTTCCTTAAGAAAGTCTGGGCCTGAGAACCATATCGACTTTTCTGGCGTCCAACCCTTTCTTGTTGCTTCGTCAGCTGGGTTTTGTGCTGTCGGAACCCATCTCCATTCATCGCTTCTGGATCTCTCATCTATTTCAGCTAAGCGATGTGCCACGAACGGCTTGAAATCCCTCGGGTCCGATCTAATCCAGTGCAAAACTGTTTTGGAGTCTGTCCAAAATACTCTTCTTTTTATCATGAAGCTATGTTCTTTCTCCACCATGTTTGCCAGGCGGCAGGCTAGCACGGCTGCTTGCAGTTCAAGCCGTGGCATCGAGACCATCTTCATGGGTGTCACTTTGGCTTTTCCTGAGACGAGCGCCACTTCCCTTTTCTGGTCAACGAAGTACGCGACGGTGGCATAAGCTTGCTCGCTCGCATCGCCGAAGATATGAAGTTCAACTTCTTCTTCCTCGATCCCATAATGTCTCGGTATTTTCAGTTCTCTAAGCACATGAAGACTTCTTATCCATTCTTTCCATTCTTCATGACATTCTTCGTTTATTTTCTCGTCCCATTTGACGCCGGTCTTCCATATCCGTTGCATTAAGATCCTTGAGCTGATTGTCATTGGGCATATCAAGCCTAGTGGATCAAACAGACTCATTATGAGTTTGAGGAACTCTCTCTTTGTGGGCACTTCCTCGCCACTCGCAACTTCTTTCTTGATTTTCTTGAATGACACGTCGAAACTCAGGGTGTCATCACTCGTTTGCCATACCAGACCCAACGTTCGTTCTGTTTCTCCACCAAGCTTTGACAAATTCACGCTTTGCGGTGCCACGTACGGGAGCTTTTCACGCAACTCAGGATGGTTGGTCGTCCACCCCCTGATGTTGAAGTTCCCTTGAGCGTGAATGTCACTTATTTCTTTAATCATCTTGATGGCATCTTCCACATTTTCTACACTATCTATGTAATCGTCCATATAGTGTCGTTTCTTAATAGCCTCGACCGCTTCTGGGAACTCTTCTCTAAACCTCTCAGCGTTTCTGTTTAGCACGAAGATTGCCGATGTTGGAGAAGATGTTGCTCCAAATATCATCGATTCCATTACATATATCTCAGGGTCTTCATGTTTGTTCGCACCTCTCCACAGAAACAGCTGTGCTCCTTGGTCTTCTTTCCTTATCTTTACTCTAAGGAACATATCCTCGATGTCCGCGGTGATTGCGATCGGCTTCTGGCGAAACTTAAATAGTATTCCTAAAAGGGAGTTCAGTAAATCTGGGCCGCTCAATAGCTGGTCATTCAATGACGTCCCTTTATATGTCGCAGCTGCATCGAACACCAAGCGCAACTTTCCTGGTTTATTGACGTTTGTCACGCCAAAATGCGGGAGAAACCAAGTGTGTTCGGAAGGTATCGGTTCTTCCACACGTTTCGCGTATCCTTTTTCAATTAACCTGCTTATCTGGGCGCAGTAGGCAATCGCGAAGTCCGGGTTTCTGTCCATTTTGCGCTCGATTCCTCTTAGGCGTTTCTCAGCGTCGTTAAAATTATCTGGCAGCTGGACGTTATCTTTTCTCCAGAGTAGTCCCACCTCCCAACCTTCATTGGTAAGGCGCGCAGTCTCATTGAGTATGGTCTCAGCTCTCTGTTCTTCAAAGTTCACTCTCTTTTTGGCGACGATCCCCATATTTTCAATGTCAAACTGCTGTTTGACGAGATCGTTCAGCTCCGCCATGCAGTTTACGGTGTCGGGCTCGTCGCTCTTTGTACTTACCGGGCCATGAATTACCCAACCTAGCTTGGTCAGGGAGGCCACCGGTCTTCCCGATTTCCCTCGCCTTATGTCGCCGCCCACTATTGTTTCCCAATTGTCTTGTCCTATGAGGACTAGTGGGACAGCGTCTCTCATTTCTTCAATTCCCAATCCTTTCAAATGATCACTATTTTCGATCACACTCTTTGGCACAGTCTGCGGCGGCAGGTTCATCTCCCTGATGGTCCTCATCTTCAGAATGCGGGGTTCTTCATTTGGTCCCCATAAAGTCACACTTACTAACCTTGATGAGTCATCTTCAATCGAGTGTCCGCCGGCACTGAGGATCTGGATCGGTGATCTCGGACCTCGCAATTCCGTGGCAAGAGTCTCGTCTATCAACGAAATAGTGGCACCGTCGTCAAGCAGAGCGTAAGTGTCAATCAGACGACCCCCGTTTTTCACTTGTACAGGCACTACCTTCAGGAGTGACTTCACACAACGTCTGTCCCCGAGGTTAGTGACACGCTCAGTCTGAGTAGAAATATCAAAAGGTTGGTTACCTGGTTTATCCACGTGCAGGAGCGTGTGATGGCCATAATTACACTTAGCACGTTTCCTATATTTACACCTTAATCGACTATGATTGCCACTTAGACACTTAAAACATAACTTATTGTCTTTAACAAAGTCCCAACGTTCATTTACACTTTTGTCACGAAAACTGTCACACGAAGCTAACCGATGATCACTTTCACATAGCACGCACTTTATTTCACTGTTGTTATGCACGTTTACTTTATGCACATTTTTCACACTGGCACGGTTACTCACAGTTTGATTCCGTGGTGTCACCTGCCTTTGCGCAGCCGCAGGTCTGCTCCCGATGATGTCGGCAGGAAGCACGAAAGCTGCGGTGTCGGCGAGCTCCTCCAAGAAGTCCACGAATATGATGAGGGTTGGTGACACACGCAGATCGACTCCACCGGCGATGGCTTGACTCCGTGCAAACTTGGAGTACTCGTGGCGCTGGGTCGGTGTTAGTTTCTCCAGCAGCTCACTCACAAGTTGTGGGTTGTTGATGAAGCCGTCCGCCTTGATGTTTCTGAGTGTGGAGATGCAGGAGCGGACGGTGGCACTGAAGACACGAAGGCCATCGCTGTCATTGTCGGCGGTCTTGGGTAGTGCTCGAATCTTCCCGATAGCGCTCTTCAATAGGAGGTTTGGATCCCCGTAGGTGCGCTCTAAGCATCTCAGGATCTCGCCAGGATCGGAGCTGGTGCGGAGAAGGTCTTCAACCAGTTGCTTCGCCTTGCCATGTATTGCTGATTGTAGTCTCGCAAGGTTTTCTGATGGCCGGAACTCGTACTGGGCAGTGGAATCTTCATATTTCTTCTTAAAGGCAAGCCAGTCAGCTGGATCCCCACTGAAGTTAGGCAACTCGTAGAAAGCTCGTGGCATAGGGCGTGGTTTGGCCATGTCTCGTAGGGTTTCGGCCAACTCTTCAATCGCCTTCCCGGGTTGTCGACGTCCCCTTGATGAATCACGTCCATCTCGGCCAGAATGCGGGGTCTTCTCACGAGCGGGCTCAAAAGGTGACTTCTGGAACCACTCCTGGATGCGATCTTCTTTAGGTGGTTCTATTCTCGCTAAGGCCTCTTCCTCTTCTTCCTCCTCTGCGTCTAGTTCCGCCAGTTGCATTGCCTTCTTTTTCTCGGCGAGACGCTGTTGTGCTGCGCACATTTCAAGTTCTGCTTCGTATTCGATTCTCTTTCGTGTCGCTTCTCTGTGTGCGCGACTGGAACGGGACGACGTGACACTTGGAGCTTTTCGGGGTGCTCGTACGGTGCTCACGGTCGGCGTTGCTTCATGATCTGGATCTCTGGTCGTGAAATCCACCACTCTTCCACCAATGCCGGAAGACGGAATCTCTGGGATGTATATTTCACCAGGTATCCCTTGGTTAACCGTCGACGGCGATCGGAGTGGGCGGACGAACGTAGCTACCCCGGAGTCTGCGGGTTCCGTATGTGCAGGATCGCTCTGGGCCGTTGACGTTCCACCTCTCTCCTTTGCCTTGCTCCTCGTCGGGTACGACATGGTTGCTTCTTCAAGTATCCCAGGAATTCTTCAAGTCCCAGACTGAATGATCCAAAAATATTCTAAGTCTTGGGAATTTTTCTTCAAATTTTCTAAGTCCTGGGTGCTGGCAGCGAAATCTTCTAAGTCCCCGGCGTATCCGGCTCGAAGGACCACTTGTAAACTTAGCAGGTGCAGGGGTTCAGCGACGTCGGGCAGAAGAATTAAAACTCCAGCTTTTTTTTACTATTTGTATTTTCAAACCATAGTAGGTATATATTGAACTGAACTGAACTGAACTGAACAATTTTCATACTTTTTTTTTTTTTTTTTTTTTTTGGGGCTCTCCACCTTAGGGGCTTTGAGCCACCCTCCCCCACGGGGGGGAAGGAGGCGGGAAATCCTCATTGGATACCACCTAGCCGGTTGCTACCGGACTAATCTGGTTATGTCAGACTCGTACTGACTAAAAACCGCCTTAATCTGGTTACGTGACCGGAAAGTCAACGAACCTTCATCCGGAAGCGACTGCCCTCCCTCAGGGGAGAGGACAGCGCAGACGTCACATTTCACCTAGGTGATTGTGCGTCGAGAGACGAGTAACAATTAAGCTGACTCCCTGAGGGGGATCGATCAGCCAGAGAGGGCGGGGGGTGACCTGAAGGGTCGGGCTTGGTGGGGTTTAATCGTCCTCCGTCGCCTCCAGGAGGAGGTTCAGGTCAGACGAAAGCTTGTTGGGAGGGTCCGTTAGGACCGATTTAGGTCGGCGGGAAAACGGGGCGGAGGAGGTAGGCGGGTCATAGACCGCTGCGGAACGGATAAGGGGGTTAGGATGGTCTCCTGCTGCTTTAAAAAAGCGTTCAGAGGCCTTACAGGTCCATTGCTGGAGGGTGGGAAGGTCTAGGTCCCTATGCAAGTCCGCATTGCGAACGTAGTAAGGAGCGTTTGCCGCTCTGCGGCAGAAAAGGTTTTGGACTACTTGTAATTTATCAAGTGTTTTTGGGGCGGCGTGAGCGAATACGGCAGAGGCGTATGTCATCACCGGTCGTATGCAAACCTTGTAGAGTGTTCGCTTGTTTCGGAGGGACATTCTACTATGGCGACCTAACATGGAGTTAAGTCGGTGAAGATAGAGACGGGCATTACGGGTCACTCTTTTGACGTGAGGCTCGAAAGTGAGTCTCTGGTCCAGAGTGACGCCGAGATATTTGGCAGACCTCTGCCAGGGGATGGATTTACCTAACATAGTGGGAGGTGGGTGATTGGGGTGCATGGTATGGCGCTTAGTATCGAAGTAAACTGCAGCGGATTTCTCCGGGTTTACTTCGATGCGCCATTTGCGAAACCATTGGCCTAACTTATTGATAGAGGACTGTAGCCTCGGAAGGATTGAGTTGACGTTTTGGCCTTTGCGATAAAGAGCCGTGTCGTCAGCAAAAAGGGATAGTTGAACGCCGTCGTTCGGAATGGGTATGTCATTTGTGTAGACTATGTACAGCAGGGGAGCGAGGACTGAGCCTTGAGGCACACCTGCTGTAATAGGGCGGGGGGAGGAGAGGGTACCTTCGTGTTTGAAACGGAAGGTACGGTGATGAAGGAAAGATGCCACTAACCGGACCAAACGCAAGGACAGATTTAGTCTGTGTAACTTGACGATTAGTCCGGTGTGCCAAACCTTGTCAAAAGCTTTGGCGACATCGAAAAAGACTGCTACTGTTTTATATCTTTTAGGATAGAAACCGCTGGAGATAAACTCGACTATGCGGTGAACTTGTTGGGGACATGAGTGCTTTGGCCTAAAGCCGTATTGGTGGGGGATGATCAAGTTTTCCCCGAAGAGGTGCTCTCTCATACGAGAGAGTACGCACCTCTCGAGGAGCTTGCCTAACGCCTTGAGGAGGCTTATGGGACGGTGACTGGTGGGGAGATTCGGGGGTTTACCCGGTTTAGGAATGCCTATTACGATAGCATCTTTCCAGGCGGCTGGAAAGTAGCAATGATCGAAACAGGCGTTGAAAATAAGTGTGAGATAGGTTAGCACTTGGATGGGAAAGTGCTTAAGGGCCATGTTAGAGATACCGTCGGCACCGGGCGCCTTTTTGGGTCTGAGGTCTTTAATAAGAAGTCCGAGTTCGTCAGTCGAAACTGTCATACGGTCAGTGTCGGAAGGCAGAGGTATGGAGTTAAAGGTGTTGAACTCCTCGTCTACCTTCCTTATGTGGGAGGGGTCGCACTCTTGGGTGCTAACAGAGCATTGGGCAGCAATACTGTCTGCGAAACATTCCGCCTTCTCATCGTCTTCGAAGGCTGTAGAGCCATCTGGACGGAGAAGGGGGGGGACATGGGTGATAGCATCACTACGGAGAGACCTAGCCACTCTGTAGTAGGCTAGGTGAGAGGGAGTGATATCGGCCATGAGATCGGCAAAACTATCGTTCCTAAACTCTGCGAGTTTGGTGGTATAAGTTTTTTGGAGTTGGTTGGCTTTACGCCTAAACTCAGGGGTGGGATACTTTGCCGCTCTCCGGAGAGCGGCGTTTTTGGCCCTTCTCAGGTTGCGCAAAGCCGGAGAGATGGCACTGTGGTTTTTCACAGGTACCTCTCTCGCGTTCTCAGCAACGGCTGATTGGACCAAAGTAGTGAGGGAGCTCACCGCACAGTCTATTTTATCCGTACTATCAAAATAGTCGGCTCCAATAGCGTACGGTGAGTTGTCAGCGTCCATAGCCGACGAAAGGGTGGATTTGACACCGTCCCAGTTGGTGATAAGTTTAGTGGGAGGGCGGGAGGGGTTTGGGCTTCCCATGATAAGGGAGACAGGGCGATGGTCTGAACCGAGATCGTCGAGCGAGTCAATCGAGTTCAGAAGGAGGGAGACACCTTTCACTATGGCAAAGTCAAGTATGTCGGGGTCGTGGTCAGCATTATAGGGATAATGAGTAGGGGCGTAAGGAGAGATAACATCTACGTCAAGAGCTTTGACTATTTCAAGAAGGCGGCGGCCGCCAGTATTGGTTTTAAAGCACGTCCAGTCCGTGTGCTTGCAATTGAAATCACCAAAAAGAATAACAGAGTCGCCTAAGGAAAAGAGCGATACGAAATCACTTTTAACGGGGAGTGTGCCTGACTGTATGTAGACGGAGGCTATGATAAGAGTGCGGTGACCCGTCATAGACAGTCTACATATAGTGGCCTCCATATTCTTGAGTGGTGGCGTAGGAATACTAGAGCAATGAATTGATCTCTTGAAGTAGATGGCAGTACCTCCTGAGGCGTCCTGAGTGGACGGAGGGTTTGGGAGATCGGCACGGTCATTGCGTACCATTGAGTATTTAGGAATCGTGAACCCTTTCCGGTCAGCGGGTTTGAGCCACGTTTCCTGAATAAGAAGGAGGTCAACATCTCTGTCGCGGACAAATTCCCTTAGTTCAGGTACTTTGTCGCGCAGAGAATGGGCATTGAATGAAACAAGCGAGATACCCTTTGGTTTAATACGACCGGAGGTGAGAGCCACGTTCGTATTAGTGGGACCCGTTTGGGTAGTGGGAATAGAGGGCGTACTCATAATGAGCGAAGAAGTGATTCGTGCTCGCAGATAGCCACCAGTTTTTCCTGGGGAGTGCGAGCTTTACGGAGCTTACCCGCTAAAATGGAAATCTCCCCTAGGTTGATGCCACGAATTGCGTTTATTACAACGCTCATGTCATCGGCCAGGGAGGTCCCATTTTGCGGGAAGGGTGAAGGGACTGGGTTTGAGGCAGGAGCCTTTTTGGAAGATTGCGCCTTGGGCGGCGGAGTGGGAGGGCCCCAAGCCGGCTTGGGAGCCGGGGGAGCGGGAGCTTCTCTCGACTTGGGAGCGAGAGGGAAGTGATCGTTTGTACGGGGCGGAGGGCCTTTCGGTGTCTTCTTCTTATGAGAAGAGGACTTCTTATGAGAAGAAGACCCCTGGGCCTTCTTTTTAGAAGATTGGGGTCGCGGGGCGCGCGGGCAGCCCTTGTAATTGGCAGTATGACCGACCTGGCTACACAGCACACAAGCGGGAGGGTCAGGGGAGTCGCGAGTGCGGGAGCACTCTTTGGTGGAATGGGGAATAAGGCACTTTACGCACCTAGGGGGAGCTGAGCAGTTGGCTGCCGCATGCCCATAAAGTTGGCAGCGGTGGCACTGTCCCGGAGTGCCGCGCCTATGAGGAGGCTCTACTTTAATCTCGGAGAGACCGCAGACCTTGAGGTCCTTGGCCCGGAAGAGATCGCGCGCAGAGGGTTGATTAGTCAATATGACTAAAGCGAGAGGGAAGGCTTTCCCCTTTCGGCTGTACATTTTGTGTACAGACTCCGCGGGAAAGCCTTGGGAAACGAGATCCTTGTGGATGTCGTCGTTGGAAATGTCGTGGGGCATGTTGCGGAGGACCGCACGTACCTTACGCTCTTCAGGGAGGGCGTAGGTGTGATAAGCCACTTTGCGAGTGGTGAGAAGGCGCGTGAGATTTCTAAAATCGTCACGCGTGGGGGTTTGGACCTTAACGGCTACACCCACGTTTTTGGCGTGGGTGTAGTGCACCTTTTCGTTGGTGCAAAGGGTCGAGATTTCCGTCCACTTGCTTACGTCACGGACGAAAACAGGCGGAGGGAGAGTGACCTTTACAGGCTTAGGGTCGCACCTAGTGTGCGGACGGGAGGGTGGAGGGGTGGCCTTACGGGCCGGGGCCGTATCGGCGGAAACGTTAGTGGCTAGTGTAGCCGGGTCGATGTCTATTGACATAAGTGGGACAGGTGGGATGGGTGACGCGGGGGCCACTGAGGGCTTGGGAGAGCGCAGCTTAGAAAGGCGCTTGCGTTTGTAGGTCACCGTTTGAAAATCGGTGAGAGTTTTGGAGGAGGAGGTCGAATCCGTATCGGATTCGGTTTCGGTTTGGGTATTACGAGCCTGCGAGGAGGACTCGGAAGAAGAGGATTGGGAGGGTGAGGGAGAACGCTGAGAAGCGGTTCTCTTAGTAGGGACATTGGGGCCATTAGTATCGCAGTCCATTGCGAAAGAAGGGGTCGGGGTTGGAGGGCGGGACGAAGGTTTGGGAGGTACGGGGACCTTTTGGGAAACCTTTTGAGTAGGTTGAACTTGGGTGGGAATATACGCCGCCTTTTTCTCTGACAGCAGCTGGAGTATGGACTCCATAGCGCTTTCAGAGACCAAGGGACGTATGTCGTCGAGGGACAAGGGAAAAAAGGTCTGAGAGTCGAACGACTCCATGACCTAGAGTGACTCTACGTTAATATACTAGTTGCGATCGCGCAACACAAACTAGTTGCAACCGTGCAACGCAAAGCAAGACACACCCCTCGCCAGGAGGCGAGGGGGGAAGGGGGAGCGCGGGTTTTCCCTACTCCTATCAATCTCGCCTGGGCACACTACCGAGGGGAGCCCAAGTGAGGATGGAAGGTGAAGCAGGAAAGGAAGGGAAGGAACTACCCAGCAGAGGGGAAGTGTCACTCAGAGGTGCTCGGCCACCGGGAGGAACGCCCGGCAGCGTCCGCAGTGCCTACAGTCCGGCCCTCTTTGCAACAAAACCCGTACCGGCGTAGTCGGACAAATTCAGCTGCCTTGAAAAAGGCGGCTGGCAGCCGCGTCCGTTCGACTGCACCGCCTTGATCGGCGTTACTCAGACTAACCACAGTTTGGCACCGTTAGGTTGTGGCAGAATGAGCCGCGGTCCACCCGCGTTGAAACTAGGATACCGAAGAATCCGAATCGTGAGATGAGAGCGCAACGGAACGAGCGACACAGAACGTGACCGCTCGCAACGAAGGCAAAAATGGAAGTGAATTTTCATACAAAACAGCCTTATTTAAGTACAAAATGTTTACTCGCACTTAGTGGCTAGTTAGTTTTCTACAATATAGCTATTAGCCAATTACAACGCATACAGTTTGCACACGGCACTAATTTTTGCACACGGCACCAATCTTTCCTGTCTCTTTCCAACATTATAGTGCTATCTCTTTCTAACGGTGCAAACAAAATCGCTAATAGTATCTATACAAGAAAGATAAATAACAAATCAAAGGTCTTAATTCCTATCTTAATTTCTACATGTAAAATATACTAGATAAACATAATTTAGTGTTCAAATAAGAGAAAATAATGTGATAAAACAAAGTAATTCTACAAAATATCAAAATTTAAACTATCTTAACTATATTTACATATTTTACAATCGTTCTGCCGTCAACAATATTGCTTACATAAATTTCGGTGATTCATTTTTATTACCTACTAGCTGACCCGACAGACGTTGTCTTGTCTTAGTTATGATTTATGAATTCGAATTTTAAACGACATTCAGTTTTTTTGCAGCCTGCATTCTGTCAATTCTATGTCAGACGTCATAAGGTAACATTAATAAAGTTTATAGTCCAAACAAAGACTTGTTCTTTGAGTCCAAATAAAATTTTATATGGTGGTTAAGTATTCTTAAATTTTCTTATTTTCCACGCAATTTACTTTATTTTTTCTTCCAAAAGAACCTTCTCCTGATAATAAAAAACACAACAAAAAAAGAATTAGCGAAATCGTTTCAGCTGTACCCTTAGCACGAACAGCTATTGAAAAAAATAACGCGCGTAAAATCATTCGATAGTGCAATTTTGTATTGGAAATTTGTACAACGCCATCTACCGCCGACTAGCGAAAATAAAATTTCCATAGATAATTCTCTATCGAGTAATTTTACGCGCGTTATTTTTCTCGATAGCTGTTCGTGCTAAGGGCACTGACTGATCTCGAGATCTGCGCTTAGCAAGACATTCAGCGATTCATTTTTATATTATAGATAAGTATAGCTATAATAAAAGTACCTAGCTGTCCAGTTGTAAGCATTGATTTAAGGGCACTTGAATTTTATCAAACTTAGGTTTAGATAACCATCTAATAATTGTTTTATAAGTTGGGAGATTAATAGATTACGTAAAGAGTTTTTGTGATTCTCATTAGTTTGTGGAAGTTATTAAATCATTGAGTGAAAATTATTTTGAGTAAACATTTGTTAAAAATAAATAATTTTCTTTTAGTATTTTTTTATTTTATTTGATTAGTCTCGTTTTTTCGTCTTTTTAGTCTGTGTGTTGTCACAGAACAATCTTTGGTTATTCATAATAGGTTATTTGACTGTGGTTGAAATGTGCGTGTGTTTTCTTTAGCGATCTGGGCCTCCTCTATTTACTCTTTGAAAGGCTATCAACAAAATTCTCACCCCGTTTAATCCTGGGTGGAGAAACAAAGCTTCAAAGTTACCTCTTTTGTATGAAAATAGGCCTCTATAGTACTTAGTTTTGCAGGCCAGTGTATTTAATTATGACATTCAGAAATATACCATTATTGAATAATAAATATGAAAAAAGAAATTTTATTCAAGCTAATTATGAGCTACTAAATTGTGACTCTAGCTATCTTTTTCTAAAACGAATTTTTTTATGACGAGAGTATGGCGATACAAGCATGTAACGTCACTTGCTTAAAAGTTATAACGCTCTTCTTGTCTAATAAGTTTGATGCTCTATATCACTGGAAATATGCAAGATATTTGAAAATAAATACCTAGGTTATGTTGCTAATATTTCAATAAACGTGTTTAGTCAATAAAAAAAATCAGTCAAATACCCTATTTCATGATCTATTTAAAGTATTCAGCTGTACGCAACGACAACGACAACATAACAAGGAAAATATCAAATGGCATGTTATTGTACATGGATAGGAAAATATTCAAAATGTATGGATGAAAAACCCTCAACTTACAACAATCTTTAATAACATTAAACGCAGTTTTTTTAAGTTTATACATTTTATTTACCACTTTTATTCATTTTTAGATAATGTTGTGAAACTTTTAAGCTGGGTATTTGAGACTAGAAAAAATATAGTAATATTTGATTCCTGAATGTAGAGTTAAACTAGTGGTTAGGGTTACAAATGTATATGAATACTAGCTTCCGCCCGCGACTTCGTCTGCGTGGAAAGGTTTTTTGCTATCCCTCGGGAACTATACTTTTTCTCGGGATGAAAGATACCCTATGTCCTTCTCTGTACCCCTGACAACGTGTATGCAAAATTTCATGATGATCGGTTCAGTAGTTAGGACGTGAAGGCGTAACAAACAAACAAACAAACAAACAAACGGACTTTCGCATTTATAATATTAGTAAGGATTCTGTGATTATTTCCTTTCATTTTTACGATTCTTTATATATTTTTTTTATAATCAATATGTGCTGAACACCCGACAAAGTAACATTCGATATTCTTTGCTCGAAATCTTTAAATATGTTTGACGTTTTAAAAATCAAATTTTGCGAAAACTTATACCAATACCAACATCTTCAGTGTCGAATTCGTCGCTGCGGCAGCTCTGTTTTGCAAATATACTAAGTGCTGGCCCCAAAAATAAGTGGACAATTTATAGAGCGACGAAATCCCTCTAGTTAGTTTGCCATACTATCATTATTAACAGATCTGGGCACCTTGATGCCGCCTGGCACTACTTTTCCACCAGTCAAAATGCCTGGCAATGTTATATTCGATTTAGATACATGATTGGCTTGCTATTATACCACACCAAATCCAGAGCTCTATAAATTGTATACCTTCAATCTCTTTTCAGCCCCTTTGTTGTTCAACCCCTCCCACCTCCACCACTGAAAATCTACCAGTTGTCCGGATCTGTTAGTAATGATAGTATGGCTAACTAACTAGAGGGATTTCGTCGCTCTGTAAACTGTCCACCTATTTCCGGGGCTAGCTCTTAGTCCAAAATGTCATACACTCATTACTGGTTAATCTCCTTGGAATCTATGACATTTTGCCTATTGACATTTAGTAAATGGGCAAGAACTTTATACTATGAATTTAAAGTTCTTGGTAATGGGTATATAAAAACTTCCAGAAACTAGAAGAAAGTCTCGCTTTGTTCAAAATCGTGGCCCTTTAGTCAGACCACAGACCATACAACAAGTACTGATTCCAAGGAAATTATAAGTACTTCAACAAGTGTTTAAATATTCCTTGACTGATTCATACTAATAAATTGTAAACGTCACTTAGTCTTGATCTATTGACATGTTAGTTAGAGTATGACTGTTGTGAATATTATAATATTACTGTGATAGTATGTTATGTTCTAATGACCCGTCTATAAATAGGTACGTCGCAGACAAAATAATTACTTTTGTTAGATTCGTTTGTTTGCTATACAATTATATTGTAAAAATACTAAAATATAATGTGTTTTGCTTATAAATTGTAGTACATTGCGTTGAAAATATGTTTTTATAGTAAAAACTATTTTATTGTCACGAACATTGATCCGTGAGACGAAGTGAAGATATTCTACGAAACGCTTGGCCTTGATCTGACATCATTATTTGTCAAAATGTGTACCTGACTCGTCTTAACTAAATGTACTATGGGCAACAGCGTCGCTTAACCAGTTTGCAACAAAATTCGTGTGCGCGCGTATCGCCCCTGCACGAACTAAACTTATTTGACAGCGGGCGCGGCATGCAAGCGATTTTGACCTTAGCAGTGGTTAAGCGACGCTGTTGCCCATGGTACCTTGTGTAGGCTCCCCATAGGCTTTTTGTCGGGTATAGTTAGGAGTAAGCTTAAAACAAAACCTGACTACTAAACATACCCAATTTAGGGTGTCGTAATTGAGTAGGTATATTTAGGAGCTAACGTTTTGTTAATACTTAATTACTAAATATATCTGGACAGAGCACCGACTGACTGATTCGCGTGTTTACAGAATGTACATTATGGTGACGTCCCATAGGGTTTTGTTCGGGTATAGTTTGGACGATGCTCTCTGAGAGCAGCATGAGAGCAGCTCTCATAATTTTCAAAATAATAAATATACATCTTTATAAATACATTAGATAAAGAAATGGCGTTAATACCACATATAATATGCCGATCTAATATTAAAATTAAAAGCCAAAAATCTGACATTGGAGTATTTATTAATAACAAGTCCGTGTCAGGCCACGCGCAGTATAGGGCTCTGCAGTTACCTTTGGGACACTAATTGACTTCAACAAAATGTTGAACTTTAAAACTGAATATTTCGAAAACGGATCCCTAAATCAAAAATAATTTTTACAAATCTAAAATATTATTGAAAGACCTATCCAACCACATCACACTATGAGATTGGTGAGAAAAAAAAAATTCATCTCCACTTTACATTTATGGAAGGTACACAAAAAAAATATTTATCGACATTTTATTCTAACACTTTTTTGGCGTAATTAATATTACATTCATGCTGAATTTCAGCTTTCTAGTACTTAGGGCCTCTGAGCTATGCCGCAGACCTTAGAGTAAGACGCGCTTCTGTCGAAGCCGCGATGCTCTAAGCCGCAGACGGATGGACGGACGTCCAGATGGACAGACGGACATGGCGAAACTATAAGGGTTCCTTATAGTAACGATATATTTTTTGTTTTCTGACAAAGTTTCTTGCGCCCATTCTTCTTGTCAGCTAAAAAAGTCTCGAATGGGTGGTAGGAAAATATAGACAATTCAAAAGCACTTAATTGTTAAGTTTATTGGAATAAAGGATTTTCTATTTCAATTTCAATTTGTTGACTTGACTACGGAACCCTAAAAAGGAACAAAAAATATTTATGTTATTAGTAATTCAGTAATTAAAATTGTTGTGGTTTTGGTACATTGTCTTTATTTAATGTTTGCGTAATCGTGTATTTTTTCATGAATCACTTAAAGTAGTTTGGTATTCTTCAGCATTGTAAGTTTTTGTTGCTGTTCATGCACAATGCATAGCACAAGTATGAAGTGTCAGCAATAATATTGAAAGATTATTTAAAGTGGCAACATTATTTTGAGTTCGTAATTTATTTCCGTGTTATTAGTTCGAAAACGACTAGACGCGTAGTGCTGTTATTGGCTATGCGTTACCGCCGAATGGTTTTTAAACCAATAAGCGAGCAGTATGTTTTGGAGGGAAAATGTAGCGAGGTCGCCATCTTGACAATGCCGAGCGTTCATATGAACTTCATTCTTACTTGGGATTTTGTCTGGGTAACATTGGTTTTTAGTAATTGGAAAAATTGAGTAGTTTAGTAATTGTGGAAAAGAAATAAAAGTATTTGTTGTAATTTCTGGGGTTATTATTCGACGTCCTTCTTGAGAGAATATCCCGAGTTCCTGAGACCAGCGGTATCCAGATATCTGCGACGGCGCGTCCAGAGAGAGAGCATCGGCTGCAGCTTCCGAGCATCGTGTTCCCGAGCTTCGGCCAGGTTCCGGCAGTTGGTAGTATGGATCATCTATCAGAAGATATTATTTGAATGTCTCGAAGGGGCTGAGTATGGGTAGACAAGACACATCAATACTCCAATATAAGTTGAAATTACTGCTATCTGTACACGATTTCTGCCGCATACAAGGGTTGTTTGTGTTGTGATTGAAATCGGGTATATTTAGTAGTGCTTTTGTTTCATATTGTTACTACTAGAAACTGTGTCTTGTACGGGTTCCATTTAGTAGTGCTCACTTGATTTGTTTTATCTCCTAATTATACCCGAGGTCGACCAAGCCTGTGACGTCACCGGTGTCCTCAGATGGTACATTTTGTAAACCTGCATAGTTGCATACCCAACCGCGATTCAAATCCTAAAATCGAATTGTACTAAGTATAAAACAGCGCCATCTATGCGACGGCTTGCTTATTACAAATAACGAAATAAAATATGCATGAAATTTTGCTCACGCGCAACAGAAGTGACTGGTTTGCCTATAGTGGGTACAGAGGGCGCTGTTACAAACCTATATAAACAGATACCGGCCATACGAGTGATATTACACTATCATAGATATATGATCATATATGTATGAGTCATTTTTATATGAAGAACATAGGACGGTCTAATAACTACATATTATTCATATTGTCTTTGATCATAGTTATGGGATCCTATTTGACAGCCAGCGTACAAGTAGGATCATATTCGTCGCCCCAGTAGTGATTTTTTCCTCTATGTGCCTAACTTCAAAAAATGGCGTCTTCCAAGTGCAAGAATTTTGACTGGGATATTAAAATAACAAAAATATTAATTACTGTTTACAAAAAAAATTAGTGTTTATACAATAATCTTGTTCCGGATAACGAAATACGTTTTTACAAAACCCAAATACGTCTTTTATTTTTTATTTTGTTCTTAACAGTTTTCTTCTTTTTAATGCTATTAATAAAATTGCACTCATAGCAACGGAAAACACAGCTAAATCGTTATCCATCTTGATTTATGACACTGTTTATATGATCATAGGTGGATCATAAGTGTAATATGTAAAAATGAAGGACATCATCATTTAACTATGATCATAGAATTTGACAGATATGAAATCATATATAAATGATAAATATATGATAATGTAATAGCGGCCTACGCCGCCGGTGTTCTCCTTGAGTCAACATAGCATCGATACAACCAACAAATAAATCCCAGTCAGTTCGAATACAATTTTTTAATCCTTCGGGGCACACAATATACACTAATGTAATTGTAGCTCAAAACAACATTTAGTAGCCCTTCACTAAACTTTTTCTAGATAGTCGTAGCTCGACTGGAGATCGACTGAAGTTCGACCATAGCCGGACCGGAACCGGTTTAATTTACAGGAGCCAATCGAGCTCTAATTCCGGGCTAGCTAGCCAGCTTCAATTGAGATCCAGTGCCATCTTCACAAATTATTTGGATCCATTGTTTTTGTCGGACTTCACATGGCATTATAGGTAATTCAATACAATAGATGACTGAGCGAGCGATAAGCTTCTTTGCTTCAGCTTGGGCAAAAATTCTTTTATATCTTCCGGCGGCTCGGCTTTCCGTTTGTTCTCCTCTACGTGTCGCATTTCTCAACCGATTCCCGTAAAATTTTGTGACCAGGTTCGAAAATTATATAGATTTTTTTTTTATCAAAATTATTCGAAATTTTAAAAATGGTGGAGATAGATGAAAAAATATTTCTGTCCGGTTTTCCGGCGCTGGCTGGTTCTCCTCTACCGGTCGCATTTCTCAACCGGTTATCGAGATTTTTTTTGTGAGCAGGTTCCGAAAATTTTATATTTATTTTTATTCAAGCCAGTGTCTCAGGCCAAATAAAAAAGTAAGGACGGAGTCTTCCGACAAAGCGGTGAGGCCAGTAAAACTACACCTTGGCTGTGTACATACACAGTTTACGCACACATATGTAACGAAACTACGCCTTGGCTTTCGTTCGTCATTGGGCGTTCCATATCGAACCCTGCCGCCCGGCCCCCGCCCGCCCCCTAGTACGCACACATGTACCATCAAAAACCGGCCTCACTTAGTTGTTCGCAATCACTGCGCTGCGCAACGCTCCATCTTCCTTTTTTATTTGATCTGAGGCCAGTGTTTCGAAATTTTTCAAGATGGTGGAGATATGTAAAAAAAACATATTTCAGTCCAGTTTTCCGGCACTGGCTGTTTTCCTATTTTCCTCTACAGGTCACATTTCTCAACCGATTTTCGTGAAATTTTGTGAGCAGGTTTGATTATTATATAAAAAATTTCAGTCAAGCCAGTTTTTCGATTTTTCTTTTGAAATGGCGGAGATATATAAAAAAACCGGACAAGTGCGAGTCGGGCTCGCCCACCAAGGGTTCCGTACAGACCTACATCTATACATAAAATAAAGCTATAGAAAAGTTGTGTCGGTACAAAGGAAATATTTTGAAGAAAAGTGGTTGGTAGTTATTCGTTTTTTTATATGAAAACTGTACTACGGAGAGTTCAAGCTTCATCCCAGGTTCTACCTACCGGAATTATGTGAAAAATTGCTTAGATTATAAGTTGGACTCCAAGCTACCGAACTGTAAAAGAATACCATCAAAATCCGTTCAGCAGTTTTTAAGTGATTCGCGCAAAAACATTTAGAATTGACTGCTATATGTATATAGATAACCATTTGAAATCCTTTGTCGCCACCTAGAAAATAACCCTTCAAGGGATTACGACAAAGAATTGACCACGGGCGAAGGTTTGAAATGGAATAGTACATTACTGCAGCGGCACTCAAGACAGGCATTGAAGAACAAACGTGAGTCCATCAATGCCTAGTTGCGGCCAAGCTTAGAGTAAGACGCGCTTCTGTTCCGCGATGCTCTAAGCGGCCAAGGCTTGTATAGTATACTTTTCTCAAATAATGCGCGGAAATTCAAACCAAGTAGCTTATAAACTTTTAACTTTTTAGTTTTAAAAGTTTTAAGCTTTTTATTTTTATTTTAAATTACAGTAATTGAAAAAAGAAAATGGAAAGATTTTTTTAATCTTTTTTGGAATGTGCACACACATTTGATACCCATATTGAAAAAAAATTTTTTTTTCTTTCGTTTTTAATTTTTTTTCAGTTTTTTGGAATATGCTCATCAAGGCCTTTCATTTGATACCCATATTGAAAAAAAAAAATTTTTTCGTTTTTAATTTTTTTTTATCTTTTTGGAATGCGCTCATCAAGACCTTTTACGTGATACCAGTATACCGAATATAAAAAAAATTTTTTTTGGAATGTACTCGCTCATCAAGGCGACATTTGATACCTCTAAGTATTTGTGTTTCATTGAAAAGTTCGCTCCATATCTGAATTACACGTGTGTAATGAGTTTTAATAGAAACATTGCCGGACAGACGCCGGCAATTTTTGTATGAAAATCCATTATTACACGTAAGTAATGGATTCTCATACAAATATTGACGGCGCGGTTTAGGTCTGTCCGTAAACTCCGATTTAGTACGAAGAAGTTTGTCAAATAATGTTCGAATTTCCAAGCATGTTTGAGAAAAAATAAAATAATTACAAACCCACCGCACCTGTATAAAACACAAGTACTGCTAATTGTCAACAGATGGCGCTGTATATCAATAGTACACTGTATAATGTTCTGTGAAATGGTGTTATCTATCGCAATGTTATTAGAGAAAATGGGTGTATTCCAACAAGACCCTTGCTCCGAAAGTCTGTTTCCATCCCGTTCGAGTCACGGCATATTGGTGTGAAAAACGAGCTGATTGTTATATACCTACTCTGTGGTGACAGCTATTGGTCTGCTGGAATGCACTCCGTTAATTGTTTTACTCTTTGACGCCCTGTCATGCAGCGTGTCATACCGCCATGTTGCGAAAATATTTAGAGCCAAATTTATTACTTTTTACTTTTATTTTTAAAAGTAATTAACTATAACAATATTTGAAAGGATCTGAATAATTAATAATAATAAATATTGATATTTTAAAAAGAATTAGTGGCGCGATTATCACAAAAGTAATTAGAAGTTAAACTATGACCGCGCATACCGTTGTTTACCAAGATGATTAATAATTACGTATTTTAATGACCATATTTTTTATGATTTAATTACAAATATACAGTTTTCAGATTTATTCCTGTAAATGTAGTATAAGACGCTATTACCTGCCAAATTTCATAGTCCTAGGTCAACGGGAAGTACCCTATGAATTTTGATTCCTTTGAGAGTATCGAAAATGCGTTTTTTGCGCCCTAAACGGCAGTATCTTTTTTTTACCTTAGAAGTTTGATTTTTTTACAGCTTCAAGGGACCGTAGACCTTAGTATATGGTTTAAATTTCAACTCGATACCTCCACGCGTTCCCGAGATAAAGGGTCTTGACAGACAGACGGACGGACGGACGGACGGACAGACAGACGGACAACAAAGTGATCCTATAAGGGTTCCGTTTTTTCCTTTTGAGGTACGGAACCCTAAAAAGACATATTATTTCGACAGTTTCGAAAAATAATCAATAATGTAACAAATTTTTTTTGTTAGCGGTGCAAAGTAAATTTTGACTTTTTATTTTTATTTTAGAAGATTCAAAAATTCATCAATCAATAAATTTCTGGCCAATACTTATTTGAAATTTGAAAATAAATCTGTGGTGTTAAGGTAAAAGGGGATGAGTCAAAAAAATAGCTAAATGGGATTATTACACCTAATCGTTCAAAACACTTACATCTGTCACGGCAAAAAGGAGCTGAGTCAATAAACTTTATAATGTTATTTTCACACTCCTACGAACATAAAGAGACTAGTCATAACATAAACATGTATAATTTAGTATAAAGAGATAAATCGCGTTAGCTCCGTATGCGCTTCTTACCGCTTAGAATTTAGTTACGCATAGTGAGATGAGTCGACTCACACCTAAAGTGCGTGACAATATTTTGCATCAGTTGTGACTTGAGCGTGTACTCGTTGTGTGTTACTCTAACATAAAGTTGTGTTTAAATTAGTTTTATCGCGTTATAAGTTTTGATACTCATCAATATGAATAGAATTAATAAGATAATGTCATTAACCTTAAAAGAAAATCCCAAAGAACGTTCTGCATATTATCTATCATCCCTTATTTTCGATGCACCAAAAAAAAACCCATCGTATACGAAATACTAATGGAGAGCCTAAGGCAAGAACTCTAAACCACAAATACCATTTAAAAGTAAATGGTGACTTAATTGAAGTTTGCAAAGTTTGTTTTGTAAAAACATCTGCAATTTATAATAAGAGTATAGAGGTAATTATCAAGAAACAAACTAAGAGGGTATCTGGTCTTACAAGCCCTGACAAGCGGGGATCGCATGTGCCATTTAATAAATTTGATGATCATGTAGTGCAAACAATAAAAGATCATATAAATTCATATCCTCGATACGAGTCACACTACAGCCGAAGTCATACTAATAGGCGATACCTACTATCAGGACTTTCATTGACTGTAATGTATCAAATGTATAAAGAAAAGGTTACTAACAATCCAGTGTCATATAGGTACATTTTTGGGCAATATTTTTCGCACTATGGGTATATCTTTTAAAAAACCGTCATTAGACACTTGTAATATGTGTAACTCGTACAAAATGAAAATTAAATTAACTTTACCGCAAGATGCAGAGACTCTAAATCAAGAACTTGAGGCTCATCAACTGGAAGCAGATTCAGCTTATACAATGAAAAAGAAAGATAAAGAGGAATGTAATGAAGACGAGAGAGTGTATTGTTTTGACCTTCAACAATGTCTCCCAACACCCTTCTTGAAAACTAATGTTGTATTTTACAAGAGGCAATTGTGGACCTTTAATCTGACTATTTATGATTGCTTTAGCAAAAAAAGTTTTTGCTATATGTGGCATGAAGCAGATGGGGGCCGTGGGGCAAACCAAATTGCTTCTTGTTTGTTTCTTTTTTTAAAATCACTTCCAATATAAAAGAAGTTACGTTCTACTCGGATACATGCGGTGGACAAAATAAAAACAGCCACGTTGCTGCTATGTTTCTTTGTATAAGCAAACTTATACCAGGCATGCGAATTGATCGCAAATTTTTAACCCCTGGTCATACCCATATGGAATGTGATTCTATTCACGCCCAAAAAGAGCGAAAAAAGAAACATACTGATATGTCTATATATTTGCCTAGAGATTGGTATAATTTAGTTAGATTAACAAGCCCAAATATAACTGTCATAGTAATGAAAAATTATAACTTGATTTCGCAAGTTTGTACAAGGGTCCACTGCAAATGAGGAAAGTCGATTCATCTGAGGAAAAAATTTTCTTGGCATGATGTGAAATGGTTTCGGTACAGCAGTGAAAATGAACTGGGAGTGATACAATTTAAAACACGCTTAGATTCGACTGAATTTAAAAGTATATCTTTTTGTAGAAGAGGCAAAGCAAATGAATCGTTGAATTCCCAGAAATTCTATGATAAACCATTGCCTATCAGCCAGGAAAAGAAAAAAGATCTCCTTAGTATTCTTCATTTGATTGACAGTGATTGTCACGAATTTTATAAGAAATTGGACATCAGTTCAAACGCCCATGATACAGACCCTGATTTAGAAGAATTTAATGGTATTTAAAATGATTCTGTTGGTCTATTTAAATGTTTAGAGAAGCAAAATTTAAAATGCCAAACGGGATATGTATTTAAATCACATTTTTTGTTTTTTTTTTCTCGATAAGGGAAAATGGGACATGTCAATTATTTTTATTATATAATAATTCCTTTTTATTGAAAATTTATGTGAAATGTTCGTACCACCAACTATTAAATATATAAATAATAAAAGTTCTACTTTTAAATTTAAGTACGAAATAAATTTAATATTTTCTACTAAACCACACGAGTTGTTTTCTTAATTTGCTCCTAGTGAAAAGTTAGGGCGTATGGACTCATCCCCTTTTTCTGTGACACCACAGAAATAAGGTTGTGACATTGTGGTAGAACACTACGAGTGCGTATATTATTTGCACAGTATAGATACCTATTACTTAGTTGGAAACACTAATAATCTATTCTCTGTTATCTACATTAATAAATTGGTCATATTTAATTATGACTTGCTATTTATGCTCTTATATTATCTACGATTGAGTTCGAGAAACTTATAAAGGTGAATGCTTTAAGTCAAAAGTTCAGATAACATTTTGACAACATGTGTGCATAAGTAATTTTATTTTAGAGATATTTAACTTTTTTCTGGTTACATAAAGGTGAAAGTGTGAATATCTTAGACAAAACAGATTCGTATTGACAAAATAAACAAAATATTGGGAAAAACAGACACAGTTTTTCGAATCAATGATATTTAAGAGAGAATGTCTTTCTTGACCACGAATGCTGTAGAGCCAGATGTCCGTACTCCTTTGAATTTCAGGTATTTTGTTCAAATCACAGAAAACCTAAATTTTTCTTTACATAGTTGGAATCGTGACCTGAATTTATAAAAATTAAAGTTGGTATATTTTGAAAAAGAGTTTAAAACATTTTTTTCAAGTCGAACAGTGTTGTTAATGTAATGAAGGATTTGTGAGGAAGGAAATCTTTTAAGAAATATACTATATCTTAGAATCGTCCAGCAGAACTAACAAGAATAAAAGTTACTGTGTTACCATTGATTCAAAGTACAATGCGAAAGTGCAGCCCTTAGAAATAAACGTTCAATTCTAACATATTATTAAAGGGTTCGTTCGCTTTGATGCTGTCACGCTTTATTGTGGTTTCGGTATTCATTTGATATGGAAGGGATGCGAGCGGATATACTCACTGCCGGCTTATTTGGGCTAAGGCCACTGTCAAAATAAGGGTTGATATGTAGGGCTGCCATAACTTTCAGGAACTAATACGGGACAAAAAAAGGTTACTTAATCAACGTCCTCTTGCTCTTACTCAAAGCCCACCCATTTTTAAACGCACTTAAATAGGTAATTTGTTTTGATAGCGCACTATTTGGGTGCGCTTCATTAGGTGCGCTTCGAGGAATACCTCTTTTAAAATCCTTTAGATAAGTAATACTTACTATAAATATATAGTAATCCTTACTAATTTTATAAATGCGAAAGTCCGTTTGTTTATTTGTTACGCCTTCACGTCTGAACTACTGAACCGATCATCATGAAATTTTGCATACACGTTGTCAGAGGTACAGAGAAGGACATAGGCTACCTTTTATCCCGAAAAAAAGTATTGTTCCTGAAGGAAAGCAAAAAACTTTCCACGCAGATGAAGTCGCGGGCGGCCGATAGTAATAATATATATACCACTCGCGCTCAGTTCGGGCCTGCATTTTTTCGAAATTATCAAAATATGGGACAATTACGGGACACGTAAGCAATACGGGACGCAATGGTCAAATACGGTGACAGTCCCGTATATATGGGACGTATGGCAACCCTATTGATATGACATGTATTACGGTGTGTTGTGTTTGTTTGGGTATGTTTTTGTATGTGCTTGTTTTCCTGCTAACTGATAGTGTTGTGAGCAGAATGTGTTTTGATGTGATCGGGGGTTCAAAGATATGTCTCTCCATAGAGAGAAATATCTTTACTCTACTAACAATAAAATATGTGGTAGAGGTGTATCGTAAATATTTAAACACCGTAGGACATGATAGAAAATTAAGTCGTATGCAAGTACATGAATTTTGGTTTAAAATTATTGAAACAAAAGCCCTGTGTTAAGATAAATTACATTATCGCCACGTACTTAATAGTACGTGATAGTTATGGTCTTCTCTAATCTCAAAGACGTCCTTCCTTTAGCACGTATCTTGTGATAGTTATTTGAGAATGTAATGCAATACATATAAGTACTGTGCAGACCGCAACTTTGCCTGGCAACAGGTGATATTGCTGGTCATGGACAATTTAACAGACATCTTTTTAACTTAGGTGTAACAGACAGTCCCCTATACAGAGGATGCATGGAGGAAGAAGAAACAGCAGCCCACGTGCTGCTGGAATGTAGAGGGGTGGCCCCTTACCGGGTGAGGTACCTCGGTTCGCCGGGCAGCGTCCAGGAAGCGATCACGAATGTGAAAGCCCTTGGAGCGTTCCTGGCTGAGCTGGGCTGGCTGGAGTGATCCGGCCGCACATCCTCTGACGCAAAATAGGCGCAATGGACGTCGAGTTGCGGAAACCGCCTGCACTGATATGAAGAAGAAGAAGAAGCAATACATATACATTCTACATAAGACTGTTTCATTTCGGGTCTCCGTCACAACGCCTCTGCAACTCACAAAGTATTTTTATAAGTATTTGAAACTTTAACCTGACAAAGAAACTAACTACATCATTGCAATAATATGTATATTGTAAATTCATTAGGTACTTACGAGAATGTACTTGTTTTGGAAGATTGTAAAAATATATTAATATCTCTTCTTATACCTAGATACAAACAAAAACCAGCCGTATTTCATAGTAACAGATAACCTGTTTTTCTTTTGTAATTGACGATATTTTTAATGAAAAAAAACGGTCAAGAGCGAGTCGGACTCGCGCACCGAGGGTTCCGTACCCTGTGGCGGGCGCGGCGGGCAGACGACGACGAGAGCACTTAAAAGATCGTCCACACTAAACCACACACGTCACAAATAATAATACCAGTCGATAACTTTCAATTAGTGGACTGTAAACACTCAAAATTCTTCATAGGATTATCGCCGGCTGGACGAGGAAGGCGGTTGAACACTCGGTCGGAAAAACACTATCACGGAACACACCAGTCAACAGTGTTCATAAACTAATGTCACTTCACATAAATGTCACACCAACGTATCAAAAATTCTTTTCACCATTTTCACATTATTTTGTAGTCGGCGCAGTCAATCTTCGTAGCAAGACACGTAGCTCCATAGCAAAGCACTAATTCACACTTATAACATAGTCAAAGTTACTAATTCACCACCTTGAAGCACTTTGAAACATATTATTTGGAGCACTAAAATCTTAACATTGTCGCGCTTACTGCCAGGATGCACTAACTTTTAATTAAAACTTATTACTGGGACCTTTACTTCATAATGAAACCACTATTTACTGTTTCTTCTTTTATTTCTTCCTTTTTCTTCCGATTACGATGATATCTTCATTATTGGAAAACTATCGGAAAACTATGCGCTTACTTCGACCTCTCCGATTTATATATCGATCGAAAATTAATCCTAGAAAATTCGGAACCTATCAGATTTCTTGGAATTTTCATGAAAATCAATCTAGAACTTTCTAGTTTTTCTAGAACTCGGACCTCTCTGTCTCACAGTAAGTCTTGTCCTGTTCACGCGCAACTGTCTTTGTCTAATTCTAAACAAAACTATCTCTATCTCTTTCTAATATCGAAATAAGCGGTTGTTTTTACAAACCTTTGATAAAACTAACTCAAACTTAATTTCTATAGATAGAACTATAAACATCTAATCGATTATTAACTATTTTATAACAAAATCTCAAAAATCTCAATTATTTCAAAAGATATTTACAAAAACCTTCGGGGGCTTTCTATGTGGTATTGCCCCTTTGATATGCCTAATTTCAAAAATTGGGGCTTTGTCTTTAAGGTATTGCCCTGTTGGTATTCCCTATTTTACATAGAAAAAAACCGAAAAAACTGAAAATTACTTACAAATAGCAAAAACCTAGATTCTATTAAGAACGTAAAGAACTAATACAAGGTCTAACTAACAAAGTCTTACATCTAAAGCGTAGATCACTAGGTTAGGTCCTTAATTAATTATTCATAAGTCTCACTTCACTAATTACAATTCACTATTAAAAGTTTAACACTTATCACTTTCAGTATTAATTTTATCACTTATAACGTGTCACTAACACTCATAATTCACTTGCGTCGCTAACAGTACCATCATAATTGCACCATCAAACCACACTGCAGAGTAGAATAATAAATTAGTATTGCAGTTTTAGGTCAGCGCCATCTCTTGACCGATAGTCGAACTAATGTTAACTTTTTTAGAAATTTGATAATTTCTCGTTAGACATCGTTAGTTAGACATCGTTTTATTTTTCCTGTAATCTTTATATAAACTGCTATGACATAGAATTATTTTAGATTTTTCTCTTTGCAAACTTCGGAGATAAGGGGGGGGGGGGGGAATGGTATTTTTTTTACAATTTTCATCATAAGTCGAAAACTATTTAGCTTAAAAAAATTATTGAAAACGTGCAAACGACGCTCTTTCATATGATACCCCACATGCCCTAGTTCAAATTTTTAAGACCCCTTTTCAGTCCCTGTTGTAAAAAAGATATTATTTTTTTATTTATTTCTTATTTGCAAAATAGTTGGACAAATGTCATCTTAAAATATTCCAAATTTCAAGTTGATGATACCATTAGTAGTTCTCGAGATATCCAGCTGTGGCAGACAGACAGACAGCAGAGAGACAGACAGACTGAGTCACACCATAAGGGTTCCTTTTTTACCATTTTGGTACGGAACCCTAAAAAGACAATAACAAGTATCTCCAATTGTTTCCTATTGCCAATACCATTGATTTATTAAGTACTTACATAAAACGATGAGCTTAAGCCAAACAAATATGCCCTGTTCCATTTTTATCTCTTCCGTTCAGATTGCTATTGTAAAATATTGTTACGCAAATTCATTAAATGAAAATGTCAATCCCACAACAATACGTTCTTATCGGACGGACTTATTTCTGAGATTTGCATATTTAGAGTAATTCCACATTCAGCCGGCGAATATTATTTACACATTCAACTATGGTCAGTAAAAATCATTACACATTTAACCGGCTACTTGGATAGAAAGCTATAATACCTAATAACTAGGCTATTACCTAATGGCTAATTACTGTATTAAGTACCTACATGTATTTTTTTGTTGACGCAATCTGAAAACCATTTGTACAGTTGATCAAAATGAACACAACTTTTTGTATGGAAGCAAAATCGCGTAATTTTTTAACCGACGGTATTTTTTATTTTATTTTTTTTATGTGTGTTTTAACATAACTTCTTCAGCTGTTAACCGATTTATACAATTCTTTTTTTATCTCAAAGAACATAGTTTGTGTGTGGTTCCATAAAATTTTTACAGAGATCTGGCTAGTACTTTTTTCATAATCCTAAAAAATATCAATCATTTAGCTTGCCATCGCACGAGTTTTTACGGATTTTCGGACATAACATCTTTGTTTGTGAACCGATTTTGTATTTTTAATTTGTGATTTATTTGCAGTTTGAAATGAAAATATTGATGACTTTGTTGAAAATATTATGAATGTAAATGAAAGATGGGCTAAAGTTTGCTAAAGTGAATAAAATTTACCTATTTTAAATCCAAAAAAGCTATAAAGAATTTCTAACAATCGTTTTATCTCCTAAATAGAAACCCTGACCTGTTTTATAAGTAATCTCATTTTGTAGTCAGCAAATTTGTTGTCTTATTATTGGGTCCTAAATTGGGTATTTTGTGGACTAGTTCACTAAATGGGACCCAATTTACTAGTAAAGTTTTATTTTACTTTTCAAAATAATGAAATGGGCAACAGATCGAACTTTTGTTATGTCAAATTGAGACATAAATTCACAAACGCTTTTAGATTTAGATTTAAATAAAAATATCAATTTAGGATTACTTTAGGTAATAGAAGGTAAAAAAAATTAAAATTTCATACTTTTCGAAAACTTTGCTCTAGTCCAGGAGATTATGAAACAAAATGCGTTTAATACCGTGAAACTGAAATAAGATAATGACTCATTATTTATCTAACCTTAGGCAACATTTTCAATTATAGGTATTATTTATGTGTGTTAACCGTTTTTCTAGTAATTTTTATTCAAATACGGTTTATTCTGGTAAATATTATTGACTGAGCGAGAGCGAAGCCAGGGCAAGCGTCTCATTTCAGCTTGGGCAATAATTCTTTCTAATGTCCATCTGTTCTCTATAGGTAGACCGATTCTCCTGAAATTTTGTGAGCAAATGCGATAATTATATAAATTGTATTTATGTCGATTCAGTTTTTCGAAAACAAAAAGATTTCAGCCATTTCAAAATGTTTAAAAATGTCACAAACTCATGGTCTACCGTTTTTAGAGCTACTAGTAATATTTATTCTTTTCAGTGTTAGAATAACACATAATAAGCTACATAACAAAAAGAGCCTATCTTTTCAGTAAACATACGGCTTCCGATGTTCACACTGGCTGTGTTGATCTTTGCTAGATTGGTGTATTCTGTAAATAACAGGATTCAGAAGTGTCCAAACAAATCCGGTCGAGATCACGACTCGAATTGAATGTGACAAGGATCGATATACATACCAGAAATATGAGAGTAGAATAATCTTCTTTCAATAGAATACAGAAGAAGACTACGTCAGTAAATGGGAAACTCAAAGGTTTTCTACGGCAAATCTTAAATGTTCACGTAGGTATGACTTTTTTAATCTGTTATTATTATTATTGGGTTACCTACGCCATATCGAATACCAAAATATCAAACATTATTCATCGAGCAGTCAACAAATCGCACGTTCAAATATCGAATTTACAAATAATCGAACGATCAAAAATCGAATGGTTAATATATCGAACGCTCAATAAATCGAACGATTAATTTATCGAAAATTAATATTTTGCATAGTTTTTTACATCATGAACAAAAACATCTATTTAGCTTCTCAAATTGGCAAAACTATAAGGATTCTTTGTTTACTATAGTACCTACCCTAAAATTGTGTATATTTGTGAATATGTTTTATTTAGTTATATGAATCATATTACAGCGGTTACTTGTACTATTAGATTAATATAATCATGAAATCACATCTAGCTAATAATAGGATAACACAACAAATAATATTTATAATTTAGTTTGTATTGCGATTGCGCGTAAAAGTTTAACAAATCCACGTATTTTTTTGTTAATTACATTATTAATGGCCATGTCATCTTCTTTTCCTTTTTTTTAGGTATTTCTTTATATATTAACTATGCAAAATATTGATTTTGGATAAATTAATCATTCGATTGCGCAGGAGCTCGGTGGCGCAGTGGTATAGCGCCTGACCCAGCGATTGCGGAGATTAAGCAACTTTCGCAAGGGTCGGTCATAGGATGGGTGACCTAAAATTTATAATCTTGAGCTCCTTCGTGCTTCGGAAGGCACGTCGAGCCGTTGGTTCCGGCTGCATTTGCAGTCGTTAATATCCACCAATCCGCATTGGGCCCGCGTGGCGGGTTATGGCCGTCCTCGTTATCCACTCATAAGGAAGGCCTGTGCCCCAGCAGTTTAGTTCAGAGGACATTAAAAATGGCTGATGGACATGGACAAGACAATCATTCGATTTATAGAGCGTTCGATAGATTAACCATTCGATATTTCGAACATTCGATTATTTGTAAATTATATATTTTGAACGTTCGATTTCATGACCGTTCGATTTTTTGACCGTTCGATGAATAGTGTTCGATATTTTGATTTTCGATCATTAATTTGGTAGTCGATATGACGTAGGTAACCCATTATTATTAGTTTAGGTATACTTATCGGACAACTGCCGACAAAAAACAATATTTTTTTATTACTGTCTTATAAATAAAACTTTTTAAATGAGATTACTTTATTTCCCTTTCGATAAAATGGCGTTCAATGAAATGTACTCTCGATGAAATAAGTTTTCCGTCAAATGGCTTGTCGGTGAAATGACCCATAGCCTATCGATGAAGTGGATCTTCGATGATATGGCGGTCGAGAAAATGGAATTCGATGAATTGATTTTCGATGATCAGTCCTAATCCCATTAAAGATTGTAGTATACTCAATATTTACTTATATCATGTTAGCGCCTTTAATACCGCCACAGCCGTAGAGTTAGTGTTTAACGGGACACAGCAAGTTTCAACAGGCGTAGGCATTCACTTCATTCTGATAAAATATTTTTAATTAGTAGAACTAGATAGTTTCGGTTAGGATGATAGTAATATTATTAACACAACCCATGTCATTGTTATTTTAATATGATAAAGGATAGCCACTAGATGGCCACTGTGTACATTAAATATCATCAGTACTTGATTAATTGTCTGACTATTTTGAAAATATCAACTAAGTAAAATTCTCAAAAATCTTGTGCGAAAACGTGTCACTAACAGCACAAGTAATTTCAATATTAAGCTCAATTCTTGGACACAGAAATCCCTACTAATATTATAAATGCGAAAGTCCGTTTGTTTGTTTGTTTGTTACGCCTTCACGTCTTAACTACTGAACCGATTATCATGAAATTTTGCATACACGTTGTCAGGGGTACAAAAAAGGACATAGGGTACCTTTTATCCCGAGAAAAGTATTGTTCCCGAGGGATAGCAAAAAACCTTTCCACGCAGACGAAGTCGCGGGCGGCCGCTAGTTCAAAATAAAACTTTTATGTGGTAACAATTTCAAAGTTCGATAAATTAAAGGAAACAATCAATGTAATAGTCTGTCTTCACCGAATCACTTCAACTTTCAAGTCAACTTGCGTCAAGCGCATGCAATATTGCTCCAAAACCGTGCGCTTTCCTTTTCAACTTTCAAGTCAACTTGCGTCAAACTCATGCAATATTATTGAAATTCTAGATTTTAGGCATTCACAATGCTATTTTTATATTAAGATAATTAATTTAATAGAAAAAAAAACTATAAAAAATCAACTCACTATTTTTTGTAATAAATTAATTATAATGCAATATTATTGATACGCTTTCACGTTCAACATACAAAGACGTTTTTTGAGAAGATAGGGCATGTGCTTTTGTATGCGATATTGCATGCCCTGAAGCATGCCTCTGTTGACAGTGCAAGAGGAAAGCGAAAGCGCATGGTCAGCGTGCGCTGTTGAATGCCTAAAGGCATGCGCTAGATAAAAGTGAAAGGGAACGGGAAAGCGATCCTATGAAAACACGCCTTTAGAATGTTGCTAGTTTTGTTTATTTTTCTACAGGAAAGACGTTTCGAGCTAGTCATGGGACAATTATCTTGACAAAATATTTATATCGATCATTTTGATTAATCCTTATCCTTACTAATATAATATTATAAATGCGAAAGTAAGTTTGTTTCGATCATCATAAAATTTTGCATACACGTTGTCAGGGGTACAGAGAAGGACAAAGGTTACCTTTCATCCTGAAAAAATACTGTTCCCGAGGGATAAAGAAATAACTGACCACTCAGACGAAGTCACGGGCGTTAAAATCTTTATACACAATATAATTTTTGTGAATGTCAGAGGATTGAAATACCGTTAAAAAATAACGATACAAAAAATAACGTTAAAAATACCGTTAAAACCTTTTATCGGTAAATTTATAGGTAAAAATAACGTTAAAATATTGTACCAGTAAAATTACCGTTAAATATAGCGTTAAACTTTACCGGTACAGAAGTACCGGTAAATTATCGGTAAAAAAGTAACGTTAATGATTGCAATGATTCATTAATTTTAAAGTAACAGTAACAAAAAGTAAGAAATAACGTTAATTTCAATGTAAAGTTATCTAAAGTAACGTTATTTATTGACATAACGTTAATGTTAAAATTAATGGTAAAAAAGTAAGAAATAACGTTACATTTAAAAATAACGTTATCATTCCCTGGTCAGACTACGATTTTTTTTCTCTTGAATTTAACGTGTTCAGTAATTCCTTTCAAAAAATGGCGCATGTGGTGTGAGTTGCGTATTTGCGTTGGCGAAACGGCCCATCATTTAGATAAAATATTTTTGGTTGGCTTCACCTATTACAATATAATAAAGGTTTTGTTTAAACATACAACAGGAACACTTTTAAAAGTACCATAGATTTATCATCGATATCGATAACTGTATGACTTTAAATCACTAGTACATACATAATACAACAATTCCAATGTTGTTTATTTATTATGTTCACCAAATCGAAATGAATGATAATGAAGCCCAAATCCAATGTTGATTAATTATTTCATTCGCCAATTTAAAGTGAGAATGAAGCCGTTTAAAGCAAGAAGTATTTTTAATTTCGCTTTTTTATTTACTTTGTTATTAGTGTTTGTTATTTTTTATGATATCAAATTAGGACTCATAAGGATACTAAATTATGAAAAACCTGTCATGAAGTACATACTTTTATGGACTCGTGCAGATACGGTGCCGTTCGTTTATATGGGAAAAGGTCAAGAAGTTTTCACAAGCAGGAAATGTGAATTCACAAATTGTATAGTAACTTCCAATAGAGATTTGTTGGGTGACGTCACGAAATTCCATGTTGTCGCCTTCCACGGTCCTGATGTGAGGGACTACCATTGCGAAAAATTGCCGAAATTTCGATCGCCGCATCAAAAGTATGTTTTTGCTTCAATCGAATCGTCTCAGTACTATCCGATTTGCAATAATCGATTTGATAACTACTTCAACTGGACTTGGACGTTTCGACTCGATTCCGATGTTCGATGGGGGTATATACTGATAAGGGATAAATACAACAACATAATAGGTCCAAATAAGATCATGCATTGGTTGAAAGTCGAGGAGATGGATCAATTAAGCGAAGATTTCAAAGACAAATTAAAAACAAAGACAAAAGCAGCAGCTTGGTTTGTTTCCAATTGTCATGATATTTCGAACAGACGAAAAGTTGCCCATAATCTTGAAAGAGAAATGAAAAAGTACAACTTAGTGCTGGATGTCTATGGAAATTGTGGTTCTTTGTCGTGTCCCTCCACCGATGTAAAAGATTGTGGCAAAATGCTGCAAGATGATTATTATTTCTTACTGGCTTTTGAGAACTCTTTTGGTGAAGATTATGTGACTGAAAAACTAACAACAGCGTTAAAGAATAACGTCGTGCCTATAGTTTATGGTGGTGCTAATTACACAAGGTGATGTTAATTAAGGACTTACGGGGTACTTACACGGCTACTTGGTAGGCAACTTGGCAGGCAGTCAATTAGTGCTATTTGTCGACAATCGCTTGTAAAATCGAATCGCCACCTCATTGAAATTAGGTTTGTGATTAGATTTTACAAGCGATTTTCGATAAAAAGAGCAAACTGGCTAAAGTCATCTGCCGTCTGTTGTGTTGTTGTGATAAAAAGACCGTTGCCGTCCGTTACGTTCCCTCAAATATGGTTGAGCGAAACGATGGCTGGTTCATGCGTCATGCTCGTGAACGGGTGCTGCCTGTGGGAATGGGTCTGCTTCTGTCTGCTTGTACTAAGGGCGTCGCATATATTTTTTTTCCTGTTTAATATTATCAATCAGTATGGCACTTCTTACTCAAAACATAGAATTAATAACTAATCCTTGTTTTGATTTCTCACTTTTTTATTGCTAATGACCAAAATGATCATTTGGCTTTCGTTATCACGATGTTTTCGTATTTTTTTGTCTATAGTTTTGTAAGTAAAGGCCCATGAAAAGCTTTTGGATATTAGTTTTCAATTCAGTGTCTTAGGATGGGTGGCCTAAGTATGTCATGCTCACTTTAAACATTTCTGCGGTGGTGTCGTGTGGGGCTGGTCGTTACGTTCCCTCAAATATGGTTGAGCGAAGCGATGGCTGGTCCATGTGTCATGCTCGTGAACGGGTGCTGCCAGTGGGAATGGGTCTGCTTCTGAGTACCTATCTTAACGCATATTGAATTGTAAGAATTGCGTTTTTATTTTTATGTCTTGTATCAAGTGTTTTTTGGTTAGAGTAGCAGACGGAGTGATTTCTAAACTAGTTGAAAGTTATTTACTCTCACGATTACCTATCTGAATGTAGTAGATATTTAATTTTAACCTACCTACCCATTGTGTGTAACCTTTTGATAATTATTGTGATGGAAAATGACCTCACTTTAAATGTGGAGCTCATTTTTAGGGTTCCGTACCCAAAGGGTAAAAACGGGACCCTATTATTAAGACTCCGCTGTCCGTCTATCTGTCTGTCTGTCTGTCTGTCTGTCACCAGGCTGTATCTCATGAACCGTGATAGCTAGAAAGTTGAAATTTTCACAGATGATGATTGCCGCTATAACAACAAATACTAAAAACAAAATAAAATTAATATTTAAGGGGGGCTCCCATACAACAAACGTTGTTTTTTTGCCGTTTTTTGCTCGATATTAATAACGACAACAGGTAGACAGTTGAAATTTTCACAAATGATGTACTTTTGTTGCCGCTATAACAACAAATACTAAAAACAGAATTAAATTAATATTTAAGGGGGGCTCCCATACAACAAACGTAATTTTTTTTTGCCGTTTTTGGTACGGAACCCTTCGTGCGCGAGTCCAACTCGCACTTGGCCGGTTTTTTCAATCTTGACGACTCTGTATGAAATATACAGGGAGAAAAAAGCAGCCCTTGACGAGTTTCTTGCCGGTTCTTCTCGTTACAAGGTCTCCCGCTTAGGGTTTGCGAACCGATGGCGTAGCTTCTATGACATTCACAAGTGCTTGTAACAGCCTAGACTGAATAAATTATTTTAAATTGAATTGAATTGAATTGAGTTGTGATAAAAAGAGCTAACTGTCTAAAGTCATCAATAACTACGTGTAATGGGATATTTATATGTTCCTCCATGTAAATATCCCATTACACGTAGTTATTCTTTTAGGATATACGATTAAAAAAGAATTAAAACAGTATTAGGAGTTACTTATTTTTCTTTTCCTCAACTAAAATGAATAAAAGTTTCTCTAGAGTACCTAGTAAAATATTGTGTAATGCTTGAGTGTAAAACCCAATTCCGACAAGATACTTCCGACAGGCAGGACGAAGCTCCAACAGCCCGAGCTCCGACAAGCCTGATCTCCGACAAGCCCGAGCTCCGACAAAACAGGAGCTCCGACAAGACGCCGGCGCCGTTCCGACAGGACATAGTTCCGTGTTTGGAAAAAATCCATACTTAAATATATATTTTTTTATGCAAAACACAAATAATAAAATATTTTAGAAATTTTAATGTCAGTTTTCTTTATTGGATTTTGTTTTTTATTTATTATATGTTAGGTACATATAATAAATAATAAAACAAAATCCAAAAAAGAAGGCGGTAAGTATTATAAACGTATTTTGCATACAGAAAATATATATTTAAGTAAGTATGGCTTTTTTTACAAACACTATTCTGCCGGATACTAAACTCCTGTCGGAGCCGCGTCTTTTTGGAGCTCTGTCCTGTCGAAGCTCGGGCTGTCGGAGCTCCGACTTGTCGGAGAAGTACCTATCTTGTCGGAATTGGGTTTTACACTCGTAATGTTTGTTTGTCTTGTTCAAACAAATCTCCTTAATTATACTAAAAATATTTCAATCAAAATGCAAATATGTATATTTACTTACTAACAAATTATTTTATAAATTGCAGGTTCATGCCAGACGGAATTTATTTAAATGCAAACAAGATGAGTGTTAAACAGCTAGCTGCTAAAATGGATGAGTTGATACAAAACCCCAGACAATACGCAGAATACTTTAGATAGAAAAACCACTATTCTTATCACAATCTTAACGAACATACAGAAACTGACGAATACTGTCGTATGTGTGCGATTCTCAATGATGAAGAAAAACTTAAGAGGATTTCATTCATAAAGGATTTTGGGAAATGGTGGAATAATCCTAACTATTGCACCAAGCCTTAAGTCCGGTAGTCAGGTAATTTTGCCCGTTGCCTGGAAGGCAAGCCATTTAAGGAGTTTTGATTCTTCTACGTCAGATAGCATTAAGGACTGTTAATTATCCTTACATTAAAGCGACCTTGAACACTGCGCGAAAGTTAAAAAAAAATTGTGGTCGAGCCCTTGTACTTTTGGTAACAAATTAAAAACAAATGTCTTAAAAAGAAAAATATATGTGAGGAAAGCAAAGGAACTTAATTTACTACAGTTTATTACATTGCAACATCTAGATAAAATATATATAAAGAGTGACAACACAATCAACATTTCTAAGTGTTAAATATAACTCATGTTCATTAATATGTTGTCACTCATCTAAAGATTGTATCAAAATGTTGTGGTAAAATAAATTGTTGCATCTATTTTTCTTCTATTGAATCTTTTTAAATCCTTACTAATATTATAAATGCGAAAGTCCGTTTGTTTGTTTGTTTGTTTCTTACACCCTCACATCTTAACTACTGAACCGATCATCATGAAATTTTGCATACACGTTGTCAGTGGTACAGTGAAGGACATAGGGTACCTTTCATCCCGAAAAAAAGTATTGTCCTGAGGGATAGCAAAAAAAACTTTCCACACAGACGAAGTCGCGGGCGGCCGCTAGTAATACATGTATTATCAAAAATTCAAGAGCTTGATCAAAATTTTTGTTTTTTTAAACTCGCACACAATTTTCATGGTCGCAAATTCAATGTTAACAGCTCTCAGTGCTACCCACAGTTTAACAAATTGGTGCTACCTGACACACAAGAATCAAAACTCCTCGAATTAGTCACATTGTAAAATAATTTTACATATGTACCTTTATTTATTGTACTATTGCTGCGTTTCGTTCATTGTGTTTCAGTTTACTGACACAAAGCAGTAGCATGGTTACAACTGGGACATTTTTCAAACAAGTCTCAAACGTTCATGGTTACAAGCGTAAACGTCAGATTACTCCAGTGAATTAATGATTAGACTTTAAATAGTTATTTAGCCTAGTATATTGTTTTGTTACCACTGTAGTAGGTAAGTCAGTAATAAACCGCTGCTGCTACCATCCTTTCGTTTTTTCTTTACCCAAACGGTGACCGTGTTACACAAAAATAAAATGCATTTTAAATGTTTTATTAAATTAAGTTTCATGTACTCTATTCATTGAATAATCAATATATAAAAAAATAACTACACGTTATACACAAAAAACAGAGAAGCATACGTTCTGTGTATTCGGAACGTGCACGACACCAGCGCCACCATGTAAACGCAACAAAAGGGGAGTATGTCAAACAGTGAGTGCATAATGTTTTTGTTTTAAAATAAATAAAGTAAATATATAGAATAACAATAAATAGTGTTTTTACAGATATTTTATATGATTATATTATTATTTACTTACTATTTATTTTCAGACTATTTTGGAATATAATAAGTAGGTATTATAATTCACATTTTCTTAATCGGAAAACTATGAAAGAAAACGACAACTTAATCTAAAAATAAGTTTATTTTATTTGTCTTCAGTTCGTCCTACATATTAGGGTAGGTAGTCGGAAAAGTTTGCGGCTTTTTCTTAGTAAAAATAATAAAGATACCACAGCGAGGAACTTTTTAAACTAAAGCATTTGAACCATTTTTTTGCAGTAGTATTCGACAAAGCATCTCCTCCATTAACATTTCAAATATTTCTTTGAGCACCATACAGCAGCACTGCACTCTTTTTTATAAAGAGTCTGACAGAATCCTAATCGAAAAAAATTGTAAAACGTATCTAATAAAAAATATTAAAAAGTAAGACAATTTATTATGTGTTTCAATTTTACCGTTATTACCAGAAAGTCAACTAGACGTTTTTTTGAAACTATATGAATTCAAAACAATCTCTGCCTACATTAGGAATGAGCAAAAGCTCATTCCTAACGAACGTATTAGAAATACTACGTTCAAATGCAGTTGATCAAACATTTCTTGACTCTTTCTTTATGCGTTTATAGTCTGTGAGTGAGTTTCACTAACCCCTTTTGTTACACAATTCTGCCACACCGTGCGCTGCCATCGTTTACTATATCCTTTCCATACACTTCGCTCGTACTCAATATAGCAAACACTATTTTTGTACCTACCGTTTGTTCCCAAGTTAGTCTCGTGTTTTTATTTTGAAATCTGTTCAATAGTTTAGGGTTATCCTGAAAATACTATCATTAGTGACTAATAGTAATGCGTTAAGTAGAAAAGAAATATGGAATATTAACGTAATTAATAGTTATCAAAATCAAGTTATGTTTTCACTTTACAAACAGTGTCGGCGATTCATTTTTACCGACTTCAAAAGGAGGGAGGTACTCAATTCGACCCGTTTTTTTTTTTTTTTTTTTTTTGTTTTTTGTATGTACACCGATTACTCGAAGACGGCTGAACCGATTGAAATGATTCAAACGTTATTACATTAGGTAAACTTTCAAATTGGTCCCATTTTTTGAAATTTTGAAATCGGTTCGGTACTTTTCAAGTAATCTTGAAAAAAGTACGAAAATAGTATGATTTTGTGTGAACTACCTCGATGATCAGTCGTATAACTTCTTTGTTTATGAACTGAATAAGATAATTATTTTTTTGTTGGAAACGGGATATCTTAAGTGTAGTTCTTTAACCGACTTAAAAAAAGGAGGTTCTCAGTTTGACCCGCATGTATGTATGTTTCTCCGCGATTAATTCGCTGAAAGACTGGTAGCCATTGACGTCATCTGTTCACAAAACGTTTACAATAAAATTCTTCAAATATCCGTTGACAGCGTATTGGACACTAGATTCTTGTACCTAACCAACGCGCAGGCAGTTTGTTTCTTTAAAAAGATATACTATATTTCAAATTATTTCTGTTAAGTATTAAACCAATTTCAAAACAAAAATTCGTAAAAGCGAAATGCGGAATATTCTCTGTTTAAAGGTACTTGCCATCTGCTTGATATTGCTGTTGTTGTTGTTCGATATTGTTGATGTTCAATATTGTTTTTTTTTCAAAGAAAAATAATGTACGTCTGTACTATTCATATACGTTTTAGAGCGAACGTCTCCAAAAACAGAATTACTGTTCGAGTTTTTGGGTAGGTACGGACAAGAAGATTTTATACAACGACAGTGCGACAATACTAAATTGTTACGTTATCTTTAACATAATTTGAGGGAGAAACGTGATGAAGTTCGCGGCCATTGTGTTCCATGGAACAGAACTTCACCGTAACTGTTTAATGTGTGAAATCAACACATCAAAATTATGTGTTCGCTTCAGTGGAATCATCTGAATACTATTGTATTCGTTAAGAGAAGATTAATTCTTTAACTGGACTTGGACATTTAGATTCGATTCAGATGCAAGATAGTGATATTCTATTCTTGTAAGGCCTTAAACGGTGCTGTGGTTGGACCAAATAAAGTTATGCATTGGATGAAACTGGAAGATATGTATGTATGTACCCAGTAGACAAAAAATAAAGTTAAAGTAAACATAGAGCGGCAGCTTGGTTTGTTTCGAACTGCAAGGATAGATCAGGGCGAAAATATTATACGAACAGATTAATATCGGAGTATCAGAGTTAAAATTACTTAGACAACGTATAATTATGGAGATTGCGGGATGAGTTTATATTGTGTTGCTGAATGTTATGAATGTAAAAAAAACCGGCCAAGTGCGAGTGACCTATAATGGATATAAAAGACTATTCTACAATGCAAATGCCGTAATTGAAAGCAAAATTAAGACGTTTTTATTCTTACAGAATTTATATTTTTTTCTATTTTTCGGAAATTTGTAAGTGCCAACATTTTTAAAGCCTATTACAGAGAATTTAATCATTTTAAAGATAAAAAAAATGATTTTTTTTTAAGTAAAAGTTCTTTGTTTTCATAGCTCTCGTGGAACAAGCGTACGCAGCGCCATTTTGACAGTTGCTTTCCCCATTATTATGATCTTAATATTAAGTATAATAAGTATAAAGAAGCCATGTATGATCCAGTTTCCAGAAATTCATTGGCAAGTTCCACACCTGTCGCAGTCAGCGAACTAGAATCTATGGAAGTATAAATTGCAAACAAATATTGCTTCAAAAATGGTACCACGGATCCGAAAAAGTACAACCCGCTCAGCTTTAGTCGGGCCAGCCACGCAGCCGGTGACTGACGTTAACGTTCTTTACAATAATTGCAGTTTTTATTGTAGACAAAAGAGAGAAAGAGCAAGTTTATTAGAAATGACGTCCGGTGTAGTCAAATGGTAGTCATTAACGTCATCTAAAAGATGCAAAGGCATTAAAAATATGCAGAAATAACGTATCATATTTTTTCGTTTAAGTATAAAAAATATCTATGAGTATACAAATTATGGTCGCTAATAAGTTACCAGTGCTCAGACGCTTTGTGCTGCATAATTAAATGCCAGCATTTTCAGCTCCATCCATTTAGTACTTTTTATGTGGTGCCATTTTTTGAAAGCAATGCTTGTTCCATAGATTTTAGTTCGCTGGTCGCAGCTATGCCAATGAGTCAATTTGGCCGACTTAGCCTATTTCCTACACATGATGAAAGAGCGATTGACAATCAAACCTTCATTTCCAGTGGACATGGGGCGGCCTTGGCAATGTTGATGAGTCAAATCAATAAGCACGTTTTGCACATCAGTTGTTTGAAGATACAGTCAGCAGTTACTTTAGGAATTTTGAATTGTTTCTCTTATTCCCTTGATGTGTGGCGTGGCGATCGTGTGTTCAATAAAAAACCGGCCAAGTGCGTGTCGGGCCACGCGCCGTAGGGTTCCGTAGTTACCTTATACCATACCATATTTAATACCACCTATCATTTTTCGTCTGCAAAAATAACTCTGTTTTTTACAGTGTTGGTATGAATGACAAAGTTACTATATCTCGTTTTAGATTTTTCACTTTCTTATTTCAAAAGTTAAAGGGGGGGGGGGCACATTTTACCACTTTGGCGGTGTATATCTTTCAAACGGTTGACTTTGAGAAAAAGTTGTCTTAGGAACCTCAATGTCATTTTTAATGACCTATCTATAGGAAGAGTGTTGCGTATAGAGATAACAACGAATAGAGATTCGATGTAGGTTAGAGAATTTCACAGGCAATGGGAATAATAATTTTCATTTGATGTTCATTGAGCATTGAATAGCGTAATAATCCCTCACTCGCAGACAAAGCAATCGAGCTTATGTTCTGATTGGCGCAAACCTCGGAGTTGTCTTGAGACAGCGCACAACCCTTAACGTAACAAGCGCGGCCAATTTTCCATTCCACTGGGAATTACTGGAACTTGTGTGATTGTGTTTACGTGTGATTCTAGCTTTAGTAGACTGTTGGACGTGATCACAGATTACGCAGTATGAAGGGCTTTATTTTGTTTTATAAATTAACTACATTTTTTTTCGTGAACTTTCTTGGACCTACTTGTGTCCAGCGGTGGGCTTCGGCATCGTGCGGCTGATGATGATGACTTAGATAAATGAGATTATAACAAGTTTACAATAATTAAACTTACTGAAAGAAATAATTAATCAGCTATATTAATTTACAGGCGCTTGATTTTCAATGATCCTACTCCTACCAATGTTATAAATGTGAAAAAGTTTGGATGTTTGTTACTCAATCACGCTGAACGAATTTGGATGTTTGGCACACTCACTGTCTTATTCAGAGTGCGTTCGTTGAACTAGGGCCAAAGTTAACATGACGTTAGACTGCGGACTAACGCCATTTTAGCGCAAATTGTATTCAGAGTGACAGTTTAACGTTTAGTCCCACCGTTTAAGGATTAAAAGGTGCATTGTGATTGGTTTACAAGCATTAAACCAGGTTTTCTTAGAACAGTCTTGCACCCCAGTTTTGTAAACCTTTCTGAATAACACAGTTAAAGTTTCTAGCCTGTATTAAAACATAGGTTAAGTCAAAGGTTAAGTCTATGGATTTCCCGCATGACCAATTCTGATGAAGTCGCGGGCAGAAGATAGTATTATAATAATTGTGGTCATAGCATGGACAATGGGTATTATTGATTCTCAGAAGAGGTGTGTGTGTGCGTGTGAAGGAGATGAATGAGAACAAGGGATTTGGAAAAAAACATGCGTGATCCTCTGCGTCATTATGGAAAACGTGTCTTCTTGTTTCATAATTTTATTTAAGTAAGAAAATAAATAGCATTGATTAAAACTGCCATATTTCGTGTTCTCTTTTATTTTTTATTTATTAACCTTTAATGCTAACTAATTTACACAATCTAAAAATTAATACAAAAACTAATTATTTATGGTGTCGGCGTGTTTTGAAACGCAAAGGCCTCCTCCAGCATTTTCCATTTTTCTCTTAATTTAGCCCTTCTACTTCATGATGGGCCGCAACCTTTTTGATTTCGTCGGACCAGCGTTTCTTTTGCCTTCCTCTTCTTCGTTTTGTTTTGAATCTAGGTGTCCACTCTGTTATATTTCTTGTCCAATTGCTTTTCCTTTCCTTTAACATTAACATATGACCCACCCATTTCCCTTTTAGTTTTTTGGTTTTGACCACCACTCCTCTATTGTTTTGTTACCTGTCTTATGTCCACTGCCCTTTTTCGGTTCCATTTTGTAAAGCCAAGCATGCTGCTCTCCATGGCTCTTTGGCACGCGATTAGTTTACGCTGTTACTCGCGTGTGTTTGCCCAAGTCTGGCAACCGTAAGTCAGTATCGGTAGTATGCATGTTTGGTATATTTTACTTTTCATTGCAGTGTTATATTGTTTGCTTTTCATTACTTCTTTAAGAGACCAATATATTTCCATAAGTTGGCAACACATCTTTCTATTTCTAAATCCATTTGATCATTAAAAGCAATTAGTTGGCCCAAATATACATAGGAGCTTACATATTCTATTTCCTCCTCTTCTAGTGTTATTTTCGTATGGGACCTGTTTGTTATTAATGTAGTCTTGGTCTTATTCATAGTTAAACCCACGTTTTTGTTTTCTTGTTACAGATCTTGTAGCACGATTTGAAGGCTTTCTGGATTATCGGTTAACCTAAAAATTTTAAACCTAAAAACGTGGGGCGCGTTTTGTAAAATTTATTATCTATATTGTCAATCTATATTCTATAGCATGCGCCCCACGTTTTAAGGTTTAAATTTTTTAGGTTTAAAATGTTTGTAGGTATCGGGTACTAGGGTTATAAATATTTACAGAAGAATTTATTTTTTACTTTTAGTTTTTTTTACTACTCCGTTTTAATGTTTTTAGTCCGATTTTTTGTAATAATTTAGTCCGTTTTTAAATATTGCTTTTATAAGTGCTTGTTTAAGCATGTCAGGAAACTTTCCCTCATCAAAGGACTCATTTATTAAGATAGTAAGCAGGTGGGCCGATTCATCTGCACAGTCTTTTATCAGTGAAGGTGGTAGATCGTCTATACCGCAGCTGTTTTTATTCTTTAGAGTTTTTATATATTTAAGTATTTCTTTATAATCTACGGGGCTAAGATACATGTATTCACGGTAGGGTTTAATACTGCGGCATCACATGCAAAGACATCGTTTAAGTCTACATTACCCATTGACGCAAAATACTCATTGAATGTATTGCAGACCTTCGCGGGATCAGATATTACTGTACTGTTTACTTTTAATAATTGTATATTGCACGTTTCTGGTCTTTTCTCTTTATTTGTATTTTCATTTATTATTTGCCACATTGTTTTAACAGTATTTGTTGATTATAATATTCTATTTTTATTATTTAGTTTCTTTGCATGAATTATTAGTCTCTTTAGTAGTTTTTCATATGTTTTATGGTAACGTTTGGTAATTTTATTTTCAGTTTTCTGTGCAATTATTTTTATTAGCCTTTTATTACCACATGAAGTTTTTATGCCTAAAAAAAATCATTTCTGCGGTGGTGTCGTGTGGGGCGGGTCGTTACGTTCCCTCAAATATGGTTGAGCGAAGCGATGGCTGGTTCATGCGTCATGCTCGTGAACGGGTGCTGCCAGTGGGAATGGGTCTGCTTCTGAGTACCTATCTTAACGCATATTGAATTGTAAGAATTGCGTTTAATTTTTATGTCTTGTATAAAGTGTTTTTTGGTTAGAGTAGCAGACGGAGTGATTTCTAAACTAGTTGAAAGTTATTTACTCTCACGATTATCTATCTGAATGTAGTATATTTAATTTTAACCTACCTACCCATTGTGTGTAACCTTTTGATAACTATTGTGATGGAAAATGACCTCACTTTAAATGTGGAGCTCATTTTTCAATCTTGACGACTATGTATGAAATATACAGGGAGAAAAAAGCAGCCATTGACGAGTTTCTTGCCGGTTCTTCTCGTTACAAGGTCTCCCGCTTAGGGTTTGCGAACCGATGGCGTAGCTTCTATGACATTCACAAGTGCTTGTAACAGCCTAGACTGAATAAATTATTTTGAATTTTGAATTTTTTAATGTTAACCAGTTTTTCTTTTTGTTTGTTTTTAATTTTACTTTGCGTTTTGGAAAACATAATTAATTTAGTTTCATTAATGTTTCGTGAAATATTAAATAGCTGTCATTTATATCTTAAGAATTTTTGAATATGTTGTACCAATTTATTTTACTTAAATGATTTTTGTTAATATTCTGAACTTTATAAAATCTTTTAATTTATAAGTATTATGTCATCTGCCAATCCTAGGTGATTTATAAGAGTTCCATTGATGTTAATTCCAATATTATCCCATTCCATCTTTCTAAATACTTCTTCCAGTACCGAAGAGAAAAGTTTTAGTGAGCGTGGGTCTCCTTGTCTCACTCCTCTACGTATCGGGAAAGTTTCCCCTTCGGTTTCTAACTTTATTCGTGCTGTGTTGTTTGAGTATACGTTTTTTATTATTCTGGTATACTTACTTCTTTTCAGTTCCTTGATTTTTCAAGACTTTTTTCATGTTTTAAGGATTCGAATGCTTTATTATAGTCCACAAAAGCCAGCAGGTGGTGGTATTCTTGGCATTTTTCAATTAGCTATTTTACCACATGTATGTGGTTTACTGTGGAAAATCCAGATCAAAATCTAGCCTGTCACTTTTATTAGTGTTTATTAAATTACTTTTGTCAAACAAAAAACTGCACATTGCCACATGATCTTTATTACTTAAGTTTAGAGCAAATAGCTATATAAATTAAGAAGAGCCTTGAAAAGGCTTACTTATCTTATCATACCGTTCTTTGGTCCATATTTAAAGCGTTTGTATTTCCTATTTTTTTTATTTCATTCTTTAGTTATTACAGCATCATGACTACTCCCTGTCGTGTGTGGTCTAAGTTTACTGCCAAGTCGAAGTCTGGTGACAGTTTCTTTAATCTTAGAATACAAGACATGCCGAAAGATCGTTTTGATGAAGTTTTAGAACTATTTACAAAGTATTTCTCGACAGAAGAAACGTTACATAAAGCTGCAGGTAATAATAACAAAAATATCGGATCAGTTTAAAAATCACTTCACTTTGCATAGAAACTGCATTGTGCTTCTTGCTAAGAAAATATTAACAAAAATATACTTTTCACGCACAGTTTACAATGATGTATGCACAAAATAAAACTAACTGTGACGAATAACCATATAATTACAAACATTTTATAGTGATGAACTTCAAAGAATTAACATTTTTACAGAGTGTAGTTGTCTCTTAGTTTGATTATTCGCAAATTGTTTGATATGCCATATTAGATGAACTAGCGAAATAGGTATATAATATATTTTTATTTTTATTATTAACAGGAATACCCAAAAATGATGAAGCTTTGTCAGAATTAAATGTCTTCATTAGAGATTGGTTGACTGATTCTCCGCATCACATAACAATATGTTGCTTAGATGAAGATGCGAATACAGTTGGAGAAATTATTGGAGCATCCATTATTGCAATTTATTCGGAAGATAAGCCCGATGACGAAGACTTAAAAGTAAGTAAAGTAGGTGTGATTTAATAGAAAATGGAAATAGTAGGTATACTGACTGATACACTGAATAAAATTAAATTCACCGTGACCCGTGTGATTCGTGGTGTGGTAGAAGATTTTTTTTTCTGTTGCGTGACTTAGGCCAGTTTTGAGTGGTTATTGGTTATAATAAGTACATTAAAATTATGGTTCATACATTCTTTTACATTAGGTACCTATAAATCACGCTCTGGACCTATAGGAATTTTAGCAGGGCTTTGCGAAACAAGTTATTTATTCTCTGACACAATACCAATAAGTGCACCTAAATAGTGTCGAGTTGCCAGCCTGTCGCCTAAACTTTTATCTTTATTGGCTGGCTATTCTGCTCTAAAGGTTTTGAAAAATTATCAAAAATGACACAAACACGAAGGTCTACAGCTTCAGCTCACAGATACACTAGTTTGTAGTATTAACTAGTCAAAATAACTTTAATTTTTTAGCCAAAGTCCAAAGAAGTTGCAAAGTTGTTTGAACTTATGGGTGAGCTATATTCATTGTTGAAAAATGTTGAAGATCTGGATATATTTTATGACGATAGAGGCTTAGTAGTTCAACCCACTTACAGAGGCCTTGGGATAGCCCAACAGTTGCTTCATGTAAGGTAAGTCTACTTTTTCGTATACTTTGAAATTAGGAAAGAAGTCGGAAAAAATTACGAAGTAGGTACCTACGTAATATGTTCGGTTTATTTTACCTTATATCTGTTTTATTGATAATATACTTGAAGCTACGTATCACACACGCATCACGCTGCTGGAGAATAAATCACGTGCGATAAAATAGATTCGTTGTTGGTGTGTAATACCATGCGTGATTTTTACAAGAACTTTGTTATGTAGGTACCATGGGCAACAGCGTCGCTTAACCACTGCTAAGGTTAAAATCGCTTGCACGCCGCGTCCGCTGTCACATACGTTTAGTTCGTGCAGGGGCGATATGCGCGCACACGAATTTTGTTGCAAACTGGTTAAGCGACGCTGTTGCCCATAGTACCTACATCTAAAATCTGCAATCACGCATGATGAATAGGAGTCTTCATCCAATTTTTTGTCACGTGGTTTTGATAAATAAGTTATTTATCCGTTAGTGACGACTAGTCGTCACTTGTCACCACAATCACAGACAGAAGCTCACAGTCGTATGTGTTTTTTCCCATTTAAATTAAGTTATCTCTTCATTCTTCATCATCGACCATTTTTATGTCCTCCTTATTGATTTAAGGAGGATGAGCCATAACCAATTTCGTGAGACCAATGCGGACCAATGTTAATGACTGCTAATTCAATCAGAACAAACGGCTTAAATTGTCTCCAGGTCAGAAGAGTTCAAGATTAATTTTTGGTCACTCATTAATAGACATCGGATTATATGCACTAACAAAGTGCCAAAATATGCTTGCAAATATGCACTAAAAAAGCCAAAATATGCACTAAAAACTGTTAAAATACCCAAAATATGCACAATGCAAAATCAAAAAATCTTTTTTATTTTTATATATTTTAATTTAAAGACGTTACAAAACCGAAATATTCTTGAAATTATGCATTGTTTTTGAGACAATTACAATTGGCTTTGATAACTTTTTGAACATGACTGGAAATCTCAAAACCATTTCGAGGAATAAGCTTTCGGTACAGTGTCTACTAATTAAATTTAAAAATAAGTCTATATTTTTAAAGATATTTATAATATTCAATAAAAAGCTTTAACCTTCAAATGACCTTCATATGACGTCATCACATACAGATCTCCCAGCCATAATAAAAAAAAGAAAAAAGTGCAAAGACAATTTTGACAATGAACTTGGCATTAGGGATGGTGGAAGGTGGAAGTGAAAAAATATCGATATAGGTAATATTTCTCAGAAAAAAATGGGATGAAATGGGACGATGACTAAGTAATGTTAAGGTATTGTAAAACATAAAAAATATCAAAATAAACCCCTACGCAAAATTTTGGCTCGATTTGACGAATTTTACGATGATTTTTAAGACTCAAAGTTGGAAAAAATCAAAATGCTCCAGTGACAAAATAGTGTCGACTATTAGAATCCATACGTACCTAATTACCAAAAAAATGTTTTGGAAAAATTATTGTAAAAACATCTATCGATATATCAGAGTATTTTATATCGCCCGAAAAATATCGATGAACTTATCTCGGAATTTTTTCCACATCCCTACTATTAAATGTTTGTAAATAGAAATAAAGTATGCACATATTTTCACAATGTTTATTATGTTATCCTGCAAATTTATCAGTCCACAAGCAATCGTTACAATTTCATCCATGTAGCCTACATCCAAAATAGACACAATACATACAATACATTTCGCAATTTGGGTAGATTGGGCGTGTCAGTTTTTACAAAGTTTTTCAGCAGAGTTTCCACTGGTAAGCATTTTTATTATAATTTTACCACCTCAAAAATTATTGCGGCAAATTAAGAAGGTAGGCTAGAACCGTCACAACTGGATTAAATGAATAAAATAGAAGAAATATTAACTATAACTTATTTGTTTACAAACAACCATAAAGTCATTATGACAGTTAATGACACTTGGCCTTTCTTTTTCTATAAGTAGATGGCAAAGGTTTTCTTCTTAAACTTTCATGTCACTAATGACGTCATTCCGGTTGACCATATCCGCTCGACAAATATATTTATAAAAAAATAAATACGGGACCAAATGTTAAAATATTCAAATTAGTTTCTTAAATTGGCCTAATCTGTAGTAATAAAATATAAAAAAAAATCCTTTTATTTTTTAACCAAAGCCAATTAAGTATTGTTTCCAAATTTTTGAGTGCAAATTTGTGACGTTTGTCACCCAGTAACGATTTGTACGCCGGCCGTTGTAAATCAACCTTTCTTCATTAACAGATTATTGGACAATTTAAAATTTGGCATCATTTCTGGAGATACTTGTTTAGGCAGGGTACGTACCTGTGCTATTGTTGGGTTTTTACGCAAAATAGCGTCTAATATTTCATTTTTTTTTCTGATATTTAAATATGAAAGCCGTTGGCGAGTTCTATCATTGTTTCCAGTAAATCTATTGATTTAAATAGAGGCTGCTTAAACAGCTCGTCCCTATTCATACCTTCCGCTACTAAACGAAATATGCACGATTGGGGAAAATAACCGGCCAAGTGCGTGTTGGGCCACGCGCCGTAGGGTTCCGTAGTTAGGTACCTTATACTATACCATACTTAATACCACTATGATTTTTCGTCTGCAAAAATAACTTTGTTTTTCACAGTGTTGGTATTAATGACAAAGTTATATTTGTGGTTTTGGAAAAAGTGCTATAGCTCAAAAACGAATTACTATATCTCGTTCAAATTAATTTTCGTTAAAAGTGTTTATTTAGATCTACAGCATATATTTTTTTAGATGTTTCACTCTGTTATGTCGTAAGTTAAAGGGGGGGGGACACACATTTTATCACTTTGGCGGTGTATATCATTCAAACGGTTGATTTTGAGCAAAAATTGTCTTAAGAACCTCAATGTCATTTTTAAAGACCTATCTATAGACATCCCGCACGTATTGGTTTGAAGAAAGATATTTTCAGTTTCAGTTCCATGTATGGGGAGCCCCCTTTAATCTTTATTTTTTTTATTTTTGTGTTAAAATCGTTAAACGGTTTATAGAATACATCTACCTACCAAATTTCAACTGTGTGGTCTTAATACTTTCGGAATAAAGTGGCTGTGATATACGGACAGGGCTACGGAACCCTAAAAAGCTAAAATATGCATTAACGTCGCAATTAGAGAGTTATATGCATTTTCATATGCAAATATGCAAATGCATAAAATCCGATGTTTACTCATTAAGCTTCACCGCACCGCATTCACTGGCTGAATGCGTTATGTCATTGCATCTTCATTTGACCTTAATATTTTTCAGGCGCCTAATTTGCGAAGATACTGGTATTTCCATGACCGCTGCATGGGTTACAGCAATTGCTTCACAGAAAGCCTGCGAAAGAGATGGATGGAAGACTATCTACGAAGTTTCCTACGATGAATTTGGCAAAAAACATGGAGTTACCTTTGAAAATGTACCACTTACTTGTAAATTTATGATTGCTAGGGTATAAAGTTGAATCATATTTTTAAAGAAATTATATGTATCTGAATATAGAATTCCACAAATTTACTCCCACTCCCTCTTGTGTGCAAGCCGTGTCGTTATTACGTTATCCATCGCCATGATTAGGGTTGTCATTTGGATTAAATGAATTTCTAAAAAGTATTTTATGCGATCGGATACAATGTAATTTTGATAAGCAGTTACTAAAAGGACATCAATATTGATGTACCCAAAAGTAGAGATGACGCTAGAAACACTTTAAGAACCAAACCATGTAAGCTTTGCATTTTCTCTTCTTTTGAGTGATATGTGTAGCTAGCTAGAATGATAATAGCTATCTAAACATTAAGGAGAAGCATCAAGGGTATTCATTTTGTTTTTTTTCACACTCACGATTAAGCCAAAATTTTGGATGAAGAGAAGACTTTTTGGATTAGGAGAAAGTACAGAGGTTGTTAAAATCAGGAAATTAAAAAAAAAGTTATGTTTCTAATGATTTAGCACAAATTGTGCTTTTCGCGGTATGTCAATTTACTTTAATGGTCATTCGATATAAATTTAAGCCCTTAAATAGCTAAGGAACTCATCTTAAAGTACCTGCTGTATTCCAACCTAAGGCTTGAGCGGCTGCCAACCTTCAGCATGACATCATCGTCAATCGTTAGGCGCTTTGCCCGAGCGCCCCGTAAGTAATTGCAGTCGTCTCGTCAGCACTCAATAGGTCTACTCTATCGACAACGCAGCCTTGAAATGGTACCGTATAACGTGTATGCAAAGTTTCATAATGAGCGGTTGAGTAATTGAGACGTGAAAGCGAACCAAATAAACAAAAAACCCTTTCGCATTTATAATATTAGTGAGGTTGTTTGTTACTTACTAGTCATCAATTTTTAATAGGACCTTAAATAAGTTAGGATTCTATTCCGAAAGGACCTACCTGCGGTATTTCAACCTCTGCTATATACCTTTATTGCTTCTACGGCTGCCAACCCTCGGCATGACATCAACGTCGATCGTTAGGCGCTTCGCCCGAGCGCCGTAATTGCAGTCGTCGTCGGCGCTCAATAGGCCTACTCTACCGACAACCAGCCTTGATTTTTGTTCATCTCATTTGGGTTTTCCGGGTTTCTCTGTGAAAAGTAGTTGTAATACTAACATATATTACTAGTGGCTGAGTAAGCTCTAGGCCTCGCGTTGTTGTTTAAAAATTAATCTAATAGATGTTTTCATAAGCAGTAATACAAAGTGCTGTTTGGTAGGTATTCTGTTATTAACACCCTCCAAGCAGTAGGTAAAAAAAATCCATATAAAACTAGAAAGTATGCCTTATTATCAGTTGGATGTTTGTTCGTAAATATTACCTAAATTATACAGATTATTTTGATAAACGTTCTCTAATGCAAGAATAACAAAATGTAACTAAACAACTTACGTCATCACTCTTCTCACTGATATCTATTTTTTCTTGATGTGTTCGTTAGACCGTTGTTTCCATTATTTCTTCCTCATTAAGCACCAAGAGACCGGAAAAATATGCAGAATCTTGCAAACAACACGTGCTAAAAGAGATTCTCTTTTACAATTGCATTAATATGGAAAATGTCCTCTACCTACCTACGTCCCTATAATTTAAAAAACCGGCCAAGTGCAAGTCGGACTCGCGCACGATGGGTTCCGTACCAAAAAAACGGCAAAAAAAATCATGTTTGTTGTATGAGAGCCCACTTTAATATTTATTTTATTCTGTTTTTAGTATTTGTTGTTATAGCGGCAACAGAAATACATCATCTGTGAAAATTTCAACTGTCTAGCTATCACGGTTCATGAGATACAGCCTGGTGACAGACAGACGGACAGCGGAGTCTTAGTAATAGGGTCCCGTTTTTACCCTTTGGGTACGGAACCCTAAAAAGAGGTGTCATTGGCTACCACAGTGAATTTGTTGGCTATTAAGATACCATAGAGAAAAGTTAAAAAAAGATACGTTTACTACTAAACTTCTAAATAGGGTCTAAGTTATTGCTTTCTCTGTAAGGGTCTTCAACAACAAATTATGCGTAGTAAAAGCCCACGAGCGATTAATCGCTGAGCAATTTTTTGTCGCCGAGAATAGAACATATGGAGTTCAATACGTAAACGCCCTCGAGTGACTTTTTGTAGCTGTGATAATCGCGGCGTTAATCGCGGCGTTAATCGCGGCGATAATCGCGGCGCTTTTTCGTCGCTAGCTTGATGATAGTTTGGCATTTGAAAGTGTACAATAGAACCATTGAGTTCAAACAGCATAAAGCCACCATTTGCACCTATCACGCATACGGATCAGTGAATAAATGGGCAATTCACCCTGGAATATTTCCCCGAGTTACGCAGTCCCTGCCAAAAGGGTATATCAATCACTCCTTCCGCTGAATGGGACGTTACGCCACATTATGGTGACATTTGTCCGTATCAATCATACTAGGAAAAAGTTGACCCTCACTGAATGCTTGCAAGAAGACATTAATACCATATTTGTGTACAGAAACGATTACAGGATTTTTGTCCTTGACCTTTGGCTCGATTAACCTCATCGAGTTTGTCGGTCTTATTAAAATATCTACATTGGATAGAATTGAGGTCATGTCAGTAATAATTAAAGAATATATTGAAGATGCAATCTTGGTAAACTTACGATGTCTCAGTAATTTAGGCCGAGTTGCACCATCTTGACTTAACTTTAACAGATATAACTTATCTGACTGGGTGACAGCGTCACTGGCGTAACCTAGGTAACAATATGTAATAACACCTTAAAACAGTTCTACTTTTGACCACTGGCTCAGATAAGCTTGTGTCATGTACTGTTAAGTTAAATCAAGATGGTGCAACCGAGCCGTTAAGTCCATTAACAAGAAAGATGTAAAGACTTTTCAATGCAATCTAAACAGTATTGTATTGTATCGCTTCTTTGCGACAAATGGTAACATATCACAAGACGACTTTAAGTTACAAAATTAATGTTTTAACCCCCAACTAGCATTATCAGACACTGCTATCCCAATGGTACTGCAGAATACATTGCGTCATCAGCTAGCAACACGTACCTAAACAAACTACGTTGGTACGTACCTTAACTCACAATTTCCCCCGTGTCCCATAAAACACAAAGTGATTTACATTCTCGAAGTTCTCCTGATTATTGAGTCTATTCACGGGGTATAAAAGGTAAGCGTGAAAAATGGAGTGATTTATCGGGGCCCACGATAAGGTGTAAAACGTATTTTTAAGGGGGCCCGGAAGACCCTGGCGATGACTAAGTGGTTTATTGTGATCTGAAAATGGACGTGCTTTAATCAAAGAGTGCTTGAGATTTTAACCGACTTCAAAAAAAGGAGGAGGTTATCAAGTCAACTATATGTTTTTATCTACACCCATGCTTTAAATCAGCGATTCTTAACCTCGGGTCGCGACCCAAATTCGGGTCGCGAGAGGTATTGGGTTGGGTCGCGGGCCCCCAAACGACTTTAAAAAGTGATAAATTTTTTGTTGCCTGGTGATGAGCGACGAATAAAACTGACTAAAAATCGCACTGCGCGGCCATTTTTTAGTATAAACAAGCAAGATCAGTGGATGAAACTGATTAGAAATCGCGCTGCGCGGCCATTTTTTTCTTTAAACAAGCGAGATTACAAGATTAGTAGATGCAACTGACTAAAAATCGCACTGCGTGGCCTTTTTTTTTCTATAAACAAACAAATTTACAAGATTAGTAGATAAAACTGACTAAACATAGCGCTGCACGGCCATTTTTTTCTATAAACAAGCGAGATGACAAGATTAGTAGATGAAACTGACTAAAAATCGCGCTGCGCGGCCGTTTTCTGACCAACACAGGCAAAATTGAAAATCTTGGAATCGCAGTTAGGGGGCACCCGTAGAAACGTCGCCCAGGGCGCTGGTAGTGCTAAAACCGATTATGAAATTTTGCATACATGTTGTAAGGGGTACAGAAAAAGGACATTTAGTTCCCGAGGGATAGCAAAAAACTGTCCACGCAGGCAAGTCGCGACAAGTAAAAAATAAATGTCATTTTAGTACCTGTCACTGCAAAATAAAAAAAATATATTAGGATTAGGGTCGCGGACTTCAAATATATTTCTACTTTGGGTCGCCAGCCAAAAAGGTTAAGAACCACTGCTTTAAATCATCTGTAAAGGGTTCTGAAACAGTTGGCTTACTGCCATCATTACAGTATCCCGAGCCAGAGCTGGTCCTGCAGCGCCGCGCGCCCACGCGCGAGCGTTGCATTATGAAATTCAGTACAACATTATAACACTCTTGCGGAAGACATAATGACGAGGAGGGGGAGGAAAGTCAAAGTCAAAAACAAAGTCAAAGTCAAAACCTTTATAGAGGATACATATCATGGGTGTAGAAAAATATCATGGGTGTTTTTAATCCACATGTATTAAAATATTGTTTGTTTCCCAAATAAAAATAAAAAAAATAAAAAAATGGGTTAGATAAAGTCTTGTATGCAACTGTACATAATTAGGTTTTAAAACACTCATGTGATACTATTATCACACTCGGCTTCGTCTCGTGTTATAAACCCACATTCGTGTTTTAATACCCCTCATTATAGTACAGTTGCATAAATAACTATTATGGCATCAATTTACTTCTTCATTATTTCTTTCATACAGGGTTATTTGTAATACACCAACAACCTCGCAGGTGTAGATTAGTAACATCATAAACAACAATACGTATTTGTTCTACGACCTTCCCGAAAATAAAAACAAAACTACTTTTCATATAAATGTCCAAACAGTTGATTGAGTTTTGTATGGAAAGTCAATTCTAACAATTTTTTTTATTTAATTTATGTTAGTAATTTACTTCTGCAAGGTTGTGGTGTTTTTTTAACGCACAAAGGGATAATGCTTGGCCTTCACCTAAGGTCGAAGATGCAAGCGCACTATACCCGGAATCCTCATTATTGAGGAACTGGCTATCTTTCCTTCTAACTGCCGGAACACAAAAAATAAAAATAAAAATGTTATGGCGTCAGACTTAGGTAAGATTATATTTTTTTAATTAAATTAAAAAAAATAAGAAGTTGCATCAAATTTTAGACTAAATTTAATTTACTTCCAATGGATTGCATATTACCGAGTTGTTTTTTTATAACACATTTATTCTAGTTTACATTACAAAGTATGTAAATATTATCGATTTTTTTAATACGTATATTCTATGAGTTATATGAATTATTTCTCATTTTGTATCGTTGTGCAGTTTGTGTGCCCCTTTCTCACGCGAGCTTTTATGTATATATATTTTTATCCTTGTTGTTACAAACGTACAAATCAATCTCTCTTATATAAAAGTGAAAGGGTGACTGACAGACTATTGCCCAGCCCAAACCACTAAACCTAGAGACTAGATTTTTTGTACAAAGATATTTTATACAGTGTAAACATCCACTAAGAAGGGATTTTTGGAAATTCCACCCCTAAAGGGTTGAAATTGGGGTACAAAGTTTGTATGGAAAAAATAGACATTTCAACTTTAAACTTCGTAGGAGTACTTCTAAAAACAAATAAGCAAACACGTGTTTCGTGGTTTTCCGGAACTCAACCCTTTAGAGGGTAAATGGGGTAAAAAAGCCCAACATCGATATGGGTGTCGTCATCGAGGTTTTAAGGGATGTTGATTACAAAAATGGTATTTATTTTTAAGTCCAACATAGTGGCTATGTTTCAACCCCTAAAGGGGTAAAATGGGGTTCATGTTTTGTAAGTAAAAATATTTTTATTTTTATTTTTAAGTGGTAGACATTATTCAACCCCTAAAGGGGTCAAATGGCGTTAAAACTTTGTATGGAAAAAATAAAAAATAGATATTACGACTTGAAACTTCGTAAGATTACTTCTATAAACAAATGATCAAATATGTATTTCATAAATTTCTGATAATCAACCCCTTAAGGGGTGAATGGGGTAAAATCCCAAATTCGATATGGGTGTGGTTATTGAGGTTTTATGGGATGTTGATTGCAAAAATGGTATTTATTTTTAAGTCCAACATAGTGGCTATGTTTCAACCCCTAAAGGGGTAAAATGGGGTTCATGTTTTGTAAGTAAAAATAATTAAATATACATTTCGACGTGGAACTTCGTACGAGTGCTTTTAAAAACTAACAGCTTTTAAAAGCAAATAGGTACGTATTTTGTGATTTTCCGATAATTAACCCCTTAGGGGTAAATGGGGTACAAATGGGGTAAATACTCATAGAAAAGAATAGAATAGAATATGATTTATTTGCATTTGCTTAGTAGAGTACACAAGAGATCTTTAAAAGATCTGCCTATTAAACTATTAAAAATAGCATGCAAACATTATTTTAAATTAAAATTAACAAGTAAGTACTTATCTAATGAATGTCGTTATTGAGGTCTCATGGGATGTTGATTTCGAAAACAGAATCTATTTTGTATATTATTCTATAAGTCCAACACGGTGATGATTCAGCCACTAAAGGGGGCTTATTTTGTATCGATTTTTTTCTATTAAAAGACATTTCGACTGAAAACTTCGTAAGAGTACTTTTAAAAACTAAGCAAAAACACGTATTTCGTGAATTTCCGAAAATGTTTAGGTTTTATTCACCCACTAACCCCATAACCCCTTGGGGTTTGGTGGGTAAATTAACCTTAAAATCGATATGGATTTCGTTTTATGGGATGTTGATTGTTGATGGCGAAAATGGTATTTATTTTGAAGTCCAACACGGTGCCATGATTCAACTCCTAAAAGGGTAAAATGGAATTCATATTTTGTATGGAAAAATTATATTCAATAGACATTTTGACTTAAAACTTCGTATGAGTACTACTAAAAATAAATAAGCAAACAAATCGATATGGATGTCGATATTGAGGTATTATGGGATGTTTATTTTGGAAATGGCATTTATTTTAGGGTCTAATACGAAACGGTGGACATTATTCAACACCAAACAGGAATGAGAACGAGAACGGGAACTAATAATATTATAAATGTGAAAGTTTAATGTTTGAATGTTTGTTACTCAATCACGTGAAAACCAGCTGAGCGGATTTGGAATAGCACACAGATAGTTCTGTTATAGCCTGTGGTAAAACATGGATATTTTAAGATTATTAATAATTCAATTCAATTGAAAAATATTAGAAAAAATCGACTCACCCATAGCAGCTGCTATGGGTGAGTCGATTTGTATTAATAATCTTAATATAAAAATAGCATTGTGAATGCATAAAAAAAGTCTAAAAGTTTAAAAATGGATATTTTATCTCGATCAAAAGTTCCATAGCGATTTTCTGAATGTCCACGCGGACGAAGTCGTGGCCAAAAGCTAGTTATAATATAAGTCTAATATATTGTTCAGTGCATTGGGCCGGAATCTCAAGGGTGCGGGTTCGAGTCCCGCCTGAGGTGCTACGGGGGAGTAAATTTTTTCTACTATTTTTCTTGTATATTAATTATCTTAATGATATAAATACTTACAAGATTGAAAACGGCCACTGTTTGTTATTCAAAATCACGTTATTCAATAGTATAAAGAGCCAATTAATTTTATCATAAGCCTATTGTTTCAACAACAAAGCCCCCATGGTTCTGAAGATATCAGAGGATTTCGGTCAAGGCCGAAATGAGAGGCCTGTGAATTCCCCGTGGATGGTCTTATGAATAAATTAACCTTTGTAAAATTATTCGTGTATTATAGGGTGGACTGAACATAGGTATTTGATTTTTTATGCACAGCGGAATAGTGCTTTGTCTTCACCTCACCGGATGTTGAGTGACGATAAAGCCGAATGTGGAAGCGCACTATACCCAGAATCCTCGGAACGTACCCATACTACGTGACCCATATTTTACCATTTTTGACCCCCCTCCCCCCCCTCGGTGACCACCCGTAGTATATGCCAAGACCCCCCTCCCTCCCCCCTGGTTTTCACGTAGTATTTCATAGATAATGATTTTACATCATTTTCAACAGAAATCTAAAAAAAATTGCTCATTTTTGTCTTTTCATTAGTAAGGCGCTTGCCACGTAATGCCAAGAGTGTGTATTATAATTTTACATACAATTACAAGTGAAAAAATGTATCAAGAAGAAAAAAAAATTTCACTGCGTGCCATATTTGAATACAACTTGAAAAAAAGAACCAGATTTCCATTGACAATATTGACTACGTGACAAAACATAGGCCCCCCCTCCCCCCCCCCCCGTGACCAAGCGTGGTATTTTAAAGACCCCCCTCCTCCCTTAACGGGTCACGTAGTATGGGTACGTTCCCCTACCACTAGCTGCCGGAACACAACAATTTTTAATTGTTGTTATGACGTCAGACTTAGGTAAGATGGTGGTAGCTAGCCAGGCGGACTTAAATTAGGCCCTACCACCAACCGAACCGAGTACAAATTGTACCCCCCCTGGGAATAGAACCCGGGTACCCTGCGCCTTACAGGTGGGCGAACCAGTAGACCACAGAGGCAGTTGATGATGATTATTTTCCATTAAATTTTATGATGCATTTTGTTGGATTTAATTTTATTATTAAAAACATATAAATCCTCGTTGTGTTTGTTTGAGTAGATGAGGTAGTCTATATCAAGTAGATATTAAATCAAAACAAATAGAGATGGTCGGTATCTTAAGATCCCGCAATATTGCTTCGTGAGTAGAATACTAAACGATATCTTTTCATGGAAAAAATATTTTTGTTTGTTATACGTATTCTGGCTTATCGGATGGGATATTAATACCCTACGGTTCTTGAAAATCAATGGGTTCTAGTTTTCTTTGAGGTTATGGGCAGGAATTTCCTTGAAAACAGCTTATAAAGTAAACCTAGCTTAAATTAATACGAAAGTGAGTTTATTTCTTTCGCTTTTATTGTATTAATTATATAAACGTTGTCAGGGGTACAGTTTTGCTGTTCACAAAGTACCTTTCACCCAGAAAAGTACTGTTACCGACCAAAAATGACCACGGAGACGAAATCGCGGTCGGTCAGGCCACTATTTCTGTAATATAATTTAATTCAAATATAAAGTACTTTGAGGATACGTTAAAAATTATAGTTTAACTTATACAGGGTTATTTCTAAAACACCAATAACCTCGCAGGAGTAGATTACCAATATTATAAACATCAACATTTCAAGGAGCTCGGTGGCGCAGTGGTTTAGCGCCTGGCCCAGCGATTGCGTAAGTTAAGCAACGTTCGCAAGGGTCGGTCATGGGATGGGTGACCAAAAATTTACTATCGCCAACTCCTCCGTGCTTCGGAAGGCACGTTAAGCCGTTGGTCCCGGCTGCATTTGCAGTCGTTAATACCCACCAATCCGCATTGGGCCCGCCTGGTGGGTTATGGCCCGTCCTCCTTATCCACCCATAAGGAAGGCCTGTGCCCCAGCAGTGGGGACATCAAAAATGGCTGATGGACAAACATCAACATATTTTGTTTTACGAGTTTTGATAATTCGTTAGATTTTACTTTCATACAAAAAAAATTCACAGATCTCGTGCCTTTCACGACCTTCTGGTACATTGAAAATTAATTTAATGAATTAACTAAAACAAAATTTATTCGTAAACATTTTTTATTTTTATTAAATATACCTATGTAAGTACTATAACTAAAAACATCTTAGAATTTCTACAAAAAATACCTAATAAAAAATTCTAATCAAAATCAAATGCAGTCGCGCGCTGATTTCATCATCATTTGAATATGTGCGATATCAAACTATGTTTATCTAGGCATAATCTTCACATTCTCATTTAGAGACCGTTGTAAAAAGTCATTGGGAATCGTAGCGTACTAAGAAAAAATTGTTTTAAAAAACAAAAAACCGACTTCAAAACCCCACTCTACCTCTAAAGCAATAAATAATATTGAAATCACTAGATACGCATTATCATTGTAATAAAACACGTCTAATGAAGTCGGGTGGGTCTGGAGGACAACTTTTTATTTATTTATTCTAACTTCAAAAAAGGAGGTTCTCTTCTCAGTTTGATCCGTATGCATGGTTGTCCGCGATTATCTCACGTTTGGCCAAACCGATTTTTCTATCTACCTAGATAATTAACCGACTTCAAAAAAACAAAAAACCGGCCAAGTGCGTGTCGGGCCACGCGCCATAGGGTTCCGTAGTTACCTTATACCATACCATATTTAATATCACCTATCATTTTTCGTTTGCAAAAATAACTTTGTTTTTCACAGTGTTGGTATGAATGACAAAGTTATATTTGTGGTTTTGGAAAATGTGCTATATCTCAAAAACTAATTACTATATCTCGTTCAAACTAATTTTGGTTGAAAGTGTTTATTAAGATCTACAGCATATATTTTTTTTAGATTTTTCACTCTCTTATTTCAAAAGTTAAAGGGGGGGGACACACATTTTACCACTTTGGCGGTGAATATCTTTCAAACGGTTGACTTTGAGAAAAAGTTGTCTTAGAAACCTCAATATCATTTTTAAAGACCTATCTACAGGCACCCAACACGTGTTGAATTGAAGAAAAAAAATTTTTTCAGTTTCATTTCCATGTATGGGGAACCCCCCCTTAATCTTTTATTTTTCTTATTTTTGTATTAAATTCGTTAAGCGGTTAACAGAATACATCTACCTACTAAGTTTCAACTGTGTAGTCTTAATACTTTCGGAATAAAGTGGCTGTGACATACGGACAGACAGACAGACAGACAGACAGACAGACAGACAGACAGACATGACGAATCTATAAGGGTTCCGTTTTTTGCCATTTAGGCTACGGAACCCTAAAAAAGGAGGTTCTCAGTTTGACCTGTATGTATGTATGTTTGTCCGCGATTATCTCGCGTTTGGCTGAACCGATTTTGATGCGATTTTCAGAAAAGTATTTGTTATACACAAATACTTTTCTGAAAACCGCATCAAAATCTTTAAAAGGTTTTTAAAGATTTCTAAACAATAACATTTTCGAAAAAAAATAACATACTGTACATTTACTGTACAGTGTTGAGCGGGGTATTTCTTTATCAAAAAACCATACAAGTGCGAGTCGGACTCGCCCACCGAGGGTTCCGTACAAATTTGTTGGTACTTAAATAAGGACTATTTTTTTTTAATAAAGACGTTTTATTTTTAAGATTATAATGTATTTATCTTGTAAGTGAATGAAGAAAAAAAATTTTAGAGAAATAAATGTCTCAAACCTCAAGACTATATTTTTTATGATTTAATTACAAATGTATTTCTAGTTCCTAAATCCGTTTGCTATTTCTATTGATATTTAATCTTTTAATTTTGTTAGCTTTCGAATGACACAAAATTGTTGCTTATAAATGTTCAATTGTCCATGCTGTCACTTGTTTTTGAAGGATAAGGTCAAAAATAAAAGACAAAGATTAAATTATTGTAATTTAATGAGGGGCGGGCCAGGCCCCTGATTTTTTTTTATCGATAAAATAGTCCTTAGATCACGTCCTTAAAAATTGATTACTACTACCCCAGATATACTGTACTTATACAGGGTCATTTTGAACTTACCATCCAAATTTTGAGGATGTGTTCAGTTCATGAAACTGATCAACTTTCTCTAAGGAACACATGGTCAAATATGTAAAATAAAAATCGGCTTTCCATACAAATCAAAGAGATCACGTGATCAATTTAGTATGGGATGACCAAAATTTTCTGGCGAAATTTGACACATGTTTCTTAGAGAAAGTTGTTTAGTTTCATGGACTGGACACATCCTTAAAATTTGGATGGTAAGTTCAAAATGACCCGATATAGTGGATTAAGTCCTTTGATGTCTGTGAGCCTAGTATTATGTTATTCACTTAAAAGCGTATAAATATTAGTTCCTTTGAATTCTGTGAGGTTTTACCTTGTATTATTTTATCTGTGGCATTAGGAATATTCTGCGTATTACTTAACTATATTTAAATTTTATTTTTCTCAGCTAAAAGCTTATTATTATTATTAATCCCCATGAATATGGGTCAAGAGCATTGGATTTAAACGACACAAACGACATTAATTGTTTTATGATCGAGAAATTTTGTTTCTGTATCGTAACTTATTTTCCTTGTGGTCGAGTCCATTACTCGTAGGGTTGATAAAATGAAAAACAAAAAAAAAAGGTTTTTGAATTATTTCTGAGAGTTATTATTTAATACTAGCGGCCGCCCGGGACTTCGTCTGCATGGAAAGGTTTTTTGCTCTCCCTCAGGAACAATACTTTTTTTCGGGATGAAAGGTACCCAATGTCCTTCTCTGTACCCCTGACAACGTGTATGCAAAATTTCACGAAGATCGGTTCAGTAGTTAAGACGTGAAGGCGTAACAAACAAACAAACGGACTTTCGTATTTATAATATTAATAAGTAAGGATTTTGTTCATGTTTCCTCAAGAATTTGTAATTATCATAGCCATCATTGTTGTGGCACCTTCACATAATCACCGATTATGATGGCGCCAATGTTTATTAGCAACCTATCTATCTACAGGGCAATTTGTTAAACACCAACAACCTCGTAGGAGTAGATTAGTGATTACTAACATCATAAACAACAACATTTGTTCGACTATTCTGAAAACAGACATTTGTATGGAAAGTCAATATTTTTTATCGTTTTCGGAAAAGGCGTAGAACAAATGCTGTTGTTTATGATGTTAGTGATCTACTCCTGCGAAGTTGTTGGTGTTTTACACCCTGTATAAATAAAAGGAAATTTCTGACTGACTGATATAATTTTATTATCATTGCACTACCTAAACTATTTGGGTTAAAACTCGTGGCTAGAACAGACACATTAAAAAGTAGCTTACGATAATTTAAAAATTAAATTAACACTGTTTTTTATTGTTTTATGTGTTTTGCCGAACTGGCAACCCTGGTATCAACAGATGTGCTCGCTCGTTACTACACTGTTTAATTGTCGACCAAAATAAATATACAGGCGGACACTCGGTATTTATATACAAAACATTCAGGTTTCGTGCCCGCATCAGTTGAAAGCTATAACGGTAGGTGCAAGGTACCTCAAGTTTCATCAGCAAAGAAAGATTAATTCGTCTTGTATTGTTATAGAGAATGAGAAACGTCGTTTAACGATGTTTATTATCAACCCATAGGTTTTCTTCTTAATCATTTTGTGGAAAGAACCTTAGGTGTAAAATTACATCGATAAACTCACTCTCACTTATATTGGGTCCTAATTTGGTTTTTTGTCACTGGTTTTTTCTCACACACAGAGAACCTCATAGCTCCTGTGATTCAAAATATTTATCAGTTGCTGGATATTACATCAAATTATTGACTTATGCTCCATAGCTCCTGGGTGACACCAATTTAATATAAAAAATAAAAATAAAAGATATTTTGGGGGGGCAATTGGTAGGTATTAAAATATACTATATCGGGATTTTAACCATGTACCTTTTTATTTTTGAGACTCCGATATTTTATGGATGGAGAATGGGTAGGTATTTTATTAGGGGTCAGAAGGGAACAAAAAAGAAAATTATTAAAATATTAAACTGCCCCCGGTGGCTATGGAGCATAGATCAAATTATTTCCATAGCCATCAACTATCAGCATAATAAAGTCTATTTTGTTTTCTTAGTATTAAAAAAATATCCTGAATGTGCCTCCTTTTTTTGTTAGCAAAATGATCACTTTTACCGTTGTAACTTAGCCTAAACTTATTTTTCAACCTCAAATTTTGTTTATTTGTTACCTAAAACATTTGTACTTAAAAGGTTTGTTCCAATAGCGTTTACGGTTGTTAAATAAATTATGAAAATACTAGTATGGAAAATGCAATTTGTTAAAAATTCTCCATACAAAATGTCAATTTCATAGTTATATAAGGACCTAATACTTATTATAAGGCAATCATAACAATGAGCCAAAACATGAGCCCAATTTAAAATATCTTTACGCTTCCGCAAAGGTGGGGTGGCAACAGTCTTAACGGCAGACATTAACGATGTTGTTAGCGGCACAAAACGTTATCAAAGTGAATTTTGTTAGTTCATGCAATTCAGTAGTTTATACAAGCTATCCAGCCAACTGGAGCAATGTTACCTGACCAATATCCTCAACCATCGCCAGGCACATATCCTAAGCATCAGCAAACAGTCTGCATCGTACTGCGCAAATATGGATCAATTATTTCACTACAAGGCGAAGGCAGCAAACGGTTCCATGTAAAAGAGCAAACGCAAACACTTTATAACAGCTCTACGGTCCAACTACTCAACGTAGGTTAAAACGTGTTTGCAAGTGGCAAGTGATCTTAACAAATTATGCTGACTAACTTAAAAAGTCAAAGTCAAAATCTTCAAATAAACTTAATAAATAAGCACTTTTGAATCGTCTATATTTTCCTACCACCCGTTCCAGACTTTTTTAACTGACAAGACGAACGGGCGCAAAAAACAATCTTATCTTATCAACTTTAAAAATACTTTAAGAAACAGAAATAAATTAGAAATAGATAACCCGGATAAGTCCCCTGTTCGTTATGCGATAGCATAACGAACAGAGGGATTTAGAAATGAAACATTATATCTATAGTAGCAGAAATCTTATAAAAACTCATGCAATTTATTTCTTAATTGAGATTGATTATGGCATGTTTTGTGCATTTTTACAATTCAAAAAGCAATTTTGAGTTTAGAATAGGAAATGACACATAAAATCTTGCCCTTTGACCCCCGGGTTCCCAACAAACCAATAGAATTTCTGTCGAATGTTATTGGAGCTATGCCACTTCTATCTGCTAACCATAGATGGCGCTGTACGCTTTTAAATCGCGGTAGCGACGACTAAATTTGATATATCTAAAAGCAAATGTGATTTTCACAGAATTAGAACTGACTCGTTTCGTTTTAGATCGATGTCAAAATGAATATACAATGAAATTACTTATTTTTTGAAATATTCCCCTAGTGCTGCCAGGCATCTGAAGGGTATTTGATTTACGGAAATCCGATTTAATTTATGAAATCTAAAGCCTCTTACACTAGACGTGAGGCGTATTTATTGTAACAGTTAAAAATAACAGATAATTAAATGTAACTGTTTCGCCCTGTTACGAGCGCTATGAAATAACTGTTGTTCAAAGGAACAGGCGAAACAGACTGTTCTCGCCGTCTTTACTGTTCCCTGTACCGAGCTGTTATCAGAGTAACAAAACAACCTGTTGCCACTGTTTCGCCTGTAACGTGGAACAAGCACTTTCTTACTCTAACATATGGAAAGAAAAGAGACAAAGCTTGTTATTTTTATCTGTTATATAAACCGACCATATCAAAAATACATTCGACTTTGTAAATTAGTCGTGTTATCTGTCCCTGTGTTTGTTTATATTTTTTGTTTTTGTGGCAATAGAGTTTGGCTGTTTTGCCAATGTTATGTTAAAAGGTAGGTAAACAGGCTGAATTAAATAAAACTATTTTAATTTTATTGAGATTCTAAAGGATGTTTAAGCACTTTATTATTTACGTGGAATGGATGCATTCTTAAAGCAAATTAGGATATGCGGATAGGAAATGGGACATCTAGTGCTGCCAGGGAGTTAAGGAAAAGATCAGGGTTCCCAGATTGGGGGTTTTTTGTAGTAAAAATTTCCTTGAAAATGTTCCTGCAGTAGACTTAATTCACCTGGTATTTCATCATCACCATTTATGTCTCCACTGCTGGGGCACAGGCAATGACCGGAAGAACAAAATGATGTAGAGAAGGTAGGAAAACATTTGACTAGTGATCATTAGTTAAAAAACACGGGTGCAAGCGATTTTCGACCTTACTGACATTCTAACGTCAATATGGTCGAAAATCGCATGCACTAGTTTTTAACAACAATCTATTTTTCTTTTTATTATTTGAACTTATTTAGTAAATTTATGATAATTACTGCCATCTATCGCAATTTAAGTAAAATGCTTAGTGAAAGTAATACTGAAAGCAACTTCATTAGGTGACATGATGGTTCACTCAATACAAACAAGATGTCGCATGTGTGCCGTAACTGCCGTAATGGAAAACATATTTTATAAGATTAGATTTTACATAATTGTAATAAAGTTTAGTCTTGCTTAACAGAAAAAAATAACAGTTTATGATCATTATAAATAAAAACAACAAGCTTCGTCTCTTTTCTTTATGTAAGTAGTCCTAAAGTTAGAGTAAAGAAGCGCTTGTTCCACGGACGGAACAGGAGGAACAATGGAAGCTTATTGTTACGACTGTTATTTTTGTAACAGGGTGTTGGAACTGTTATTTTAGTGTAACAGGAACAGTTGTAACAGGTAGGCAATTTACCCTGTTACAACCCATGTCTATCTTACACTACACTCGGTGGCCAGAACGATACCGTTTTATTTATGTTTAATGGGAAAGGCAACTGTCAAAATGGCGCTGCGTACGCTTGTTCCCACTGACGTCCATTATACAAAGTACGCTAGACAGGCTAATGTCATGAAAGGACAGCATTTTTTTGAGCCGATTTGAAAATCGCCATATTGGCGCTGAGAGCAGTAGATTCTACTATGGCTACGGTCCGCATGTCGATAATATCGATATTATCGCGAAGCCGTATAAATGCTGTAGGCAGCCTGGCGCAACTAGGAACAAAAAAATCTTTGTATGGAGTTTAGTCTAAAAATAATGGCGGATATTGCCGTCTCATTCTCTCCGTTTTCCATCCTACTTCAACTCACAGTTGACATAATTCAAGATTATTTCTGTTTGTTTTGGAATTAAATTAATTAAATTTAAGTGGTTTGATTCGTGTAAAATTGAATTTACTGTAACGTACGTTTTTTTAATCATGTCACCAAGAACAAATTATAAAACTTGTGTAGTTTGTGGTGTTCGTGCCTATCGAAACAAAAATGAGAAAAGGAAGTTTATAGCTAGATTTTCTTTGGATCCTGACCGGTAAGCAATAAATTGTATAATATTTAGTCCCGTATACCACAGCAGGTTCTGTTCATAAATGTTTTGTTCATAATAACACTAGTGCTGCTAAATAATAAATGTTTAAAAATAAATAAAAATAAAATAATAAATGTTTTGTTCATAATAACACTAGTGCTGCTCCTGATAACTATCGATAACTGGGTACTAACAATATTTTTCAGTTGCAAATAATGGGCAATAAGGACCTAGCCTGTATTCTTATTAAGAAATTATGAAAAATAAATTTGTTTGTGGTGACCACTTTTAACCCAATTGTTTCAACCGAAAGAAAAGTCGTTTAAAGAAAAGGTTAGTAAAAAATATTTACAATATTTCGACGTTACCTATCGTGTTTTTTTACCTTCGTAGGGAAAAAAAGTGGTGTTCTGCCTAACCAAGATCAAGTGCTGATTGATCTGACTAATCTTACAGAGCTACAGAATGTAGAAATAGGCGGTAATTTGAGTCTTGGTAAAACTTTTTATAGATCATTAACTAATTAAGTGACGTCACTCTAAAGGTGAGGGCACATTTGTCTGACGCCACGTGTTAACACGCCGTATTTATATGGACGTGTTATAAGATAAGTGTGAACCTAGTGCATACATTTACTATGAAAACCGATGTCATCTGACGGCGTGTCAACACGTGTTAACGCGTGGCGTCAGACAAATGTGCCCGCACCTTTAATATAATATGGCGGACAAGAGTGCAGTCGACAATAAAAGCTTGTACCAAAAATTATTTTTCTGACAATCTTATTATTTTAACAGTTTATAGTAATTAGTTTGACCCATAATTTCTGTTTTTGTTACAGATGTCACAATTAGTCTCCGAAAAAAGAAACTGCTGCAAAAAATACATAATAATAAAATATAAAAATAAAGTCTCTTCACAAAAATCTTGGACTTCATCATAGAGTCATCAGTATTAAAAACACTTATTACTTCTACGGCCAAAAATAAAAAAAAAGAAAACAACAGGCTAAGGCCTAAGCGCTAAAATATTTTATTTTTTAATTTTCATACCAATATTAAATGTTTTATTATGATGAAAATGCTTGTTTTATTTTTTGTATTTTTATCGATAAATCATCAGAGAGGTAGCACAGAACCACAAATAATTATCGATAAACGCAGGGAACGCGTGCGAGCAGCACTATCCGGTTCGCTATGTTGGCACTTCTGTTATTTGACGCAATTTTGACTTTTGTGCTGGAAATGTGGTACTAGATTTAGACTAAATTGATTCCATTTTGCTTGTACTGAGTCCCGTCTCTTAAAACGTAGTGATTATTGATTATTTTCTCTAAGGCTGTAGGTACAAAAACCCTATTAATTTGTAATATATTTTGAGACTTACTTAATTTGGTCGGATTCGCGCCATAATCGATTTAATCGCCATGCGGACCGCAGCCTATTACAGTTTTGAGTGTACTTGGAACTAATTAGTTCCAAGTACACTCACTACTGCCATACTATAGGATCTACTGCTCTCAGCGCCAATATGGCGACTTTCAAATCGGAACTAAATGACAGGTAATGTTCGCCTGTCCAGCGTACTTGTATAATAGACGTCAGTGCTTGTTCCACGAGAGCTATGAAAACAAAGGACTTTTACGTTAAAAAATAGTTTTTTTAGCTTTAAAAATGTTGGCACTTACAAATTTCTGAAAAATCTGGATATAGAAAAAACTGATAAATTCTGTAGAATAAAAACGTCTTAATTTGGCTTTCAATTCCGGCATTTGCATTGTAGAATAGTCTTTTATAGCCATTTTGAGTCAATGGGTTTATCGGTTAAAAAATACCACAAAGTAAATACCTATTTTCCCATACATTTTGTTCTGAACGTCTACTGTCTTAAACTGGCGTACGCAGCGACATGTACAATTGGGATGTTGACTAATGAATAAAATAACGAAATACTAATAAAAATCGTAAACATATTAAACTTTTACAGTAGCTTGTATACCTCTTGGTTTTATATATTGCATATTATTTGTTTTATGACGCTTCAAAGTTGGGTGGACAAGTCCATTTAAAAAGTATAAAATTTATTAAAATAAATGATACCTTTAATTAGTTCGTAAAATGTATAGCAAATTTGTCTAAGAAACCATTTTGATAAACACAATATTCAATATAGCTGCCGAACAAATTTCCTACGCGTTGCATACAAACTACTGAGGCGTGACGTCATAATTCAGTAGCCGTTAGTATGGAGCGTTTTTGGGCGAGTCCATTTGTGTGCATTTCACACTGTGATATCTCGGGCAGTTTTCAAGCTAGCGAAATAATTATTTTACCAATGTTTCTTTTTTGAGAGGTAATTTATGTAATATAAAATAAAAAAAGTTGTCAACATCCCAATTAGCTTTGCGTTGCCAACCCCATTAAATAAGTACATAAATAGTAATATTATTTTATTATCATGATCAGTTCAATCAAGGTCAAGTGTTTAGTGTACAGTCAACAAAGGTATGGGGTGTGCACATCTTAACAGCGTTAACGCAAACGGCATTTCACACAAACTTTCAAGTCCTTATTTTTCGAAATAAATAAACCGATTTTAACAAAACTTCATACACGTAAGCAGAATACATGGGGTTAGATTCCAGGCCGAGAATTGGTCTGGTGCGAGTCGTATTTTTTCTAGTATATTATTTGGTATTGTATAAGGATAAATTAGGTCTAAAAAGTCGTAAGGAACATTTTTGAAATGTCTTATTTAAAAAAAATGATTAGAAAATGTATGTTTCTATGTAAAATTTAAAATTGATCTAATTTAGCTATTAATTATCGAAAATTTTTTCAACCAACTTTTTAGACCAATGTATTCTGCTTATGTGTATGAAGTTTCATTGAAATCTGTTCATTTATTTTGAAACGGAATAATAACACCTACTAGAACGATAGTTCTCTACAAAGCGCACTGTCAAAAGTGAGGCAACTATTAAAACAGCCAAAATGGCACCGTTTTCAGATTTTTATTATCCATTATTACCTAATCATACCGAATAAGTACAGAACAGTTTCAATTTTCCTACATTTAAGAAAATTGAAACTATAAACGAAAAGGAAATTGGTTACTATATTATTGGATTTTAGTTCCGGTTAGGTAACGTATGAAGGATATAAATCAGACAAGACACTCCTTTCCTCTTGGAAAATATTGTATTAGGGTGGGTACCCACTTAGGTTCGCGAACCTCCGCGCTCCGCGAACCTGCACCGAAAATATCGTTTATCTCTGCTGAAACAGGGCGCCGAGGTGTGTACGTGAGGGAACTCGTATGCGAAGCTGGTTCGCACAGGCACACACTGTAGCCAAAGTAAAAATATTTGTTTTTGCTATGGATCACTGTTCAAGGTTCGCGGAGCGCGGAGGTTCGCGAACCTAAGTGAGTACTCACCCTTTGATGCCCTCGGACAAGTTCAAGTCTTAACAAATTGTTTTCTTTACCTACTACCAGCACTAAATATGCTGGTAGCACTTTTCTGTTTAGAGCTTGTAAGGAATATGATAAATGTTTCACGTCTATAGATTTTTTCAATTGTAGTATAACTCAGTTTAAAAATCAAATACATGAATTGATTGATAATGGGTAATTGTAATTGTAAACATATATTTAATTAACAGTTCCATTTTAGATGTAGTATAACTGTTAACTTACTCTGTGAATTTAATTAAGTTCAAATTACCCTGTAGTTTATTTTGTATGTTCTAATTATTAGTGGAAACTTTGCTGATCACTGTTTTGTATTATTTGGTAATACTAAATGTACTGTGAAATTGTTTGTTTCCCAAATAAACTAAAATAAAATAAAATAAAAATAAAAAATCTGAAAACTAAGCCATTTTGGCTCAGTATTAGTTGCCTCACTTTGCATACGAGGACACGGCTTCTAGGTGTTATTATTCTATGTTTTGAAAAATAAGGACTTGAGGAAGCATATTTTGAATAGAAACAATGGAGGCAGGTACAAGACAAACTTTTGGTGTCACCCTTGCAAGCGAATTTGTTTTCAAAATGTTCATAACTTTACACTAACACATTAATTCTAATTAACAGGTTAAAAGATTTTGGTCGATGTAATTGCGATCTATTTCTTTCTTATAAGTACCAAAAACTAATACCAATGGTATTTGTTTATTGTCGTAATACATTTTCTATAAGTACCTAATTAATACCAAATATTAAATATTTAATGAAGTTCCAAATCTAATCATTTATGATTGGTATTCTTTCGGAATAGAAAATTAACTACATAAACAAATTCCATTGGTATTGGTTTTTAGTATTAGAAAAGAATAATAATATAATGTATTTATTGGTCTGGTCACTTCACAAAACATGGATATTATGTATACAGAGTTCAAGGCATAGAATAGATCTGCATTGCGTTTAGCGGAAAAAAATAAAATGAAAGAAAATTAAAATCGTAGTTTTCAGTAAACGCACACTTTATGTGTGCGTATAAACATTACGTACAGACAATCTCAGGCCAATCCGAACTATATTCAGTAGTGCTCACAATGTGTTTGTGAGAATTTCAGTTTTTATATTCAATTAGGTTAAAAGGTTCAACTGAGTAATCAAATAATAAATAAAAAAAAACCGTTCGGTCAGAAAGAGAATATTAAGCGGAAGGTAATGAGGTATTTATTTTTAAGTACAGTTTAAAGAGATCGCAAATGGTTTTTGTTGGCTTTTCGGGGAGAAAAGGTTTATATTTTAAGAGTGTCATTACTTTTTATTTTTCATCCATAACCTATTCAGGTGTGTTGCGCCGCATCCCGGCCACAGTCGATTTCATAATATACATCGTGAAATTTTAATCATTTGGTTCCCGCAGTGGGGTGGTTTCACGCTTGATTACAAGCAACTTTTACTATGGGGCCAACCAGCGAACTAAAGCTATGGAATAAGCATTCCGCTCAAAAAACACGAAAAGTACAACTAAGTGGATAGAGCTAAAAATGCTGGAATTTAATTATGCAGCACAAAGCGTCTGAACACTGGTTGCTTATTAGCGACCATAATTTGTATACTTATAGATATTTTTTGTACTTAAACGAAAAAATAAGATACGTTATTTCTGCATTTTTTTACTGCCTTCTTTGCATCTTTTACGCCATTTGGCTATATAAAGGACGTCATTTCTAATAAACTCTCCCGTTCTATCTTTTCTCTACAATATAAACTGCAATTTATTGAAAATAACACTAACGTCAGTCACCGGGTGCGTGGCCGGCTACTAACTAAAGCTGAGCAGGTTGTACTTTTTCGGCCCCGTGGGGCCATTTTTAGGGTTCCGTAGCCTAAATGGCAAAAAACGGAACCCTTATAGATTCGTCATGTCTGTCTGTCTGTCTGTCTGTCCGTCTGTCTGTCTGTCTGACTGTCTGTCTGTCTGTCTGTCTGTCTGTCCGTATGTCACAGCCACTTTATTCCGAAAGTATTAAGACTACACAGTTGAAACTTGGTACGTAGATGTATTCTGTTAACCGCTTAACGAATTTAATACAAAAATAAGAAAAATAAAAGATTAAGGGGGAGCTCTTCATACATGGAACTGAAACTGAAAAAATTTTTTTTCTTCAAACCAACACGTGTTGGGTGTCTATAGATAGGTCTTTAAAAATGACATTAAGATTCCTAAGACAACTTTTTCTCAAAGTCAACCGTTTGAAAGATATTCACCGCCAAAGTGGTAAAATGTGTGTCCCCCCCCCTTTAACTTTTGAAATAAGAGAGTGGAAAATCTAAAAAAAATATATGCTGTAGATCTTAACAAACACTTTCAACCAAAATTGGTTTGAACGAGATGTAGTAATTAGTTTTTGAGATATAGCACATTTTCCAAAACCGCAAATATAACTTTGTCATTCATACCAACACTGTGAAAAACAAAGTTATTTTTACAGACGAAAAATTATAAGTAGTATTAAATATGGTATGGTATAAGGTAACTACGGAACCCTATGGCGCGTGGCCCGACACGCACTTGGCCAGTTTTTTAAGCAATATTTGTTTGCAATTACACTTCCATAGATTTTAGTTCGCTGGGGCCAACTCTGATATCGTGAAAAAATCTGCTGTTCCATACATTAAGGCCGAATGATATTGCGCTTATGTATGCAACAGCTATTTTTAGGGTTCCGTAGCCTAAATGGCAAAAAACGGAACCCTTATAGATTCGTCATGTCTGTCTGTCTGTCTGTCTGTCTGTCTGTCTGTCCGTATGTCACAGCCACTTTATTCCGAAAGTATTAAGACTACACAGTTGAAACTTGGTACGTAGATGTATTCTGTTAACCGCTTAACGAATTTAATACAAAAATAAGAAAAATAAAAGATTAAGGGGGGGCTCCCCATACATGGAACTGAAACTGAAAAAATTTTTTTTCTTCAATCCAACACGTGTTGGGTGTTTATAGATAGGTCTTTAAAAATAACATTGAGGTCCCTAAGACAACTTTTTCTCAAAGTCAACCGTTTGAAAGATATTCACCGCCAAAGTGGTAAAATGTGTGTCCCCCCCCTTTAACTTTTGAAATAAGAGAGTGAAAAATCTAAAAAAAATATATGCTGTAGATCTTAGAAAACACTTTCAACCAAAATTAGTTTGAACGAGATATATTTATTAGTTTTTGAGATTTAGCACATTTTCCAAAACCGCAAATATAACTTTGTCATTCATACCAACACTGTGAAAAACAAAGTTATTTTTACAGACGAAAAATTATAGGTGGTATTAAATACGGTATGGTATAAGGTAACTACGGAACCCTATGGCGCGTGGCCCGACACGCACTTGGCCGGTTTTTTAAGCGATATTCGAATTGGCCCCATATAGTAAAAGTTGCTTGCGGCAACCAATTGATTAAAATTTCAGCGTGTATAGTCGTATCAATTTAATGTTCTTCATTGTTCTTGCTGTACTCGTGACTAGATTAATTGTACCACAATTATATCTTGTGAAAAAAGCACTTGTTTTTGGCCGGGTCGTACCGTATACGCTGCAGCCCGGCCACGTATGTTTTCTGTGGTATTAGTGTGTATATTAGGGAACATTCTGAGCATCTCAGAATGTTCCCAAATATAAACCAAACAATTGTTTCCTTTGACTCCTTTATTTTCCAATTAAATAAGCCCAGAGAAATGCATAAACAAACAGAAAATACTTAATTTTTTTTTGCCAGTTAGTGCCTGTGTAACAAAAATAGCAAGTTTACTTACAATGCTGTTTAAGGCCAATAGGCGTTTAGTGCATTTTTTTAACCGACTTCAACAAAAGGAGGAGGTTCTCAATTCGATTGTATGTTTTTTTTTATTGTTGTTCGCGCTTATCTTCGACATTTATGGACCGATTTTAATGATTCTTTTTTGTTCGATTGAGTTTGCTTGCGAGATGGTCCCATTTAATTTTTTTTTCAAATCGGTAAAGTAGTTTTCAAGTAATCCTGAAAATACTATGATTTTGCATCAACTACCTTGACGACTTTGTTATTTATGAACCGAATTAGATGAAGTTTTTTGTGTTGGAAAGGGGATACCATTAGTGTAGTCATTTTAACCGACTACAAAAAAAAATAAGGTTCTCAGTTTGACCTGTATATAGTATGTTTCTCCGCGATTAACTCACGTTTGGCTGAGCCGATTTTTCTACCTAAATAATTTACTTACCTACACTATCTAATACAGAAGGCACTGACACTAAAAATAAACAAATAAAAAAATTGTTTAAAAACAAAAAAAACCGACTTCAAAAAAACCTGCCTCTAAAAAGCAAGAAATAATATTCAAATCATTAGATACTCATTATAACGTCTATTGAAGTCGGGTGGGGATTTAAGAATAAAAAAGAAAGTTGTACTTCCCGTACCGTCCGTACGGTACGTTCGTACCCCACCCGACTTCAATAGACGTTATAATGCGTATCTAATGATTTGAATATTATTTCTTGCTTTTTAGAAGCAGGTTTTTTTTGAAGTCGGTTTTTTTGTTTTTATTTAACATAATTTTCTATTTATTGATGCGTTTCACTTGTTTTATTTAATTGGAAAATAAAGAAATTAAAAGGAACAATTGCTTGGTATATATTTGAGAACAAAAGAGATTCGTCATCTACTTAGTGAACGGGTTCGTATAACTTTGTGCGAGTCATTAATACGCTCCAAACTCAATTATGGTGATCTTGTATAATGGACCACGTTTGTTATCTAGTACTCAGAGGCAGTTGCAGCGAGTGCAAAACGCTTGTTACCGATTCTTTTTCGACATACCGCTGCGTAGTCACGTTACTCACTACTTAGATAGGCACTCCATTCTTAAAATTAATTTTCGTCAACATATACGTCTTGCTGGGTTATTATTTGACATTATAAAATATAATGAGCCCAAGTATCTTTTCTCTAAGTAAAATTTTATGCAGGGTCGTGGTGGTAGCAGTATGAGACCGAGGCGCATAGTGTTGTCTACTCAACAGCACTGTACGGTAGCTTTTACTGGCAGTTTTCGATACCAAGCCACAAAATGTTGGAACAACATTCCACCCCGTATAAGACGCATGTGTAAGACTTCTCTCATAAAATACCGTAAACTAGAATTTTTAGAAAACCAGAAATTAGTTGTTATAGCTGCGAGTCTGCCGAAATTGATATTATTGCTTAAGGCGAGGTGGTAGTGAAAGTGGCGCCGCCACTACATTTATTTTTATTACTCGTAAACCTAGTCAATATTACCTAGTAATAAAAATAAATGTAGTGGCGGCGCCACTTTCACTACCACCTCGCCTTAAGCTTGTCACTTGTATTCTAATATTAACCTACCTGAAAATGCTTTTTTAATTTCTCTAAATATTATCTTGTTGTACCTACTGCTTATTTATTATTTACTGTGCCGCATGTATTACCTACTTATATTTATAAATATTATCTACTAGCAGCCCACCCTGGCTTCGCACGGGTATTTAACAAAACTTATAAAAGTTATACATTTAAACATACACACACATACATTTTTGTGTCGAGGGATTACTAAAAAATACATTATATTTGAGTCTATTTAAACAGTTATAACTTAAATACAAATAAAAAAACAAATAAGTTCAATTTCAAATTATAATTTCAACATACTTTTAAAAGTTAAAAAAGCAAGCTGTTGATTTTCGCCGATTGTCATTAAGATGCAAAAAATTATAAGTGCAAAATAAAATAATAATATAATAATACAAAATTGTATGCCTATTCTCTCTGACTTTCAAGATGATTTTCAGTTTCTAAAGAAGATTCTCCGTTACGTCGTATTTTTAATGCCCTCGTCCGGGAACTAACGATTTAAAAGTACTTAATAATTAAGTTTATTTGAATAAAGCTATTTTTGACTTTGACTTTGACTTTGACTATTTCTAGAAAGTTGAGATTTTGTTCTTATAGGCATTTTTGCAAAAGAGGCATTTATCTGAAAATGAATGATCATAATTATGTCAAATTTCTGTGAAATTAAAAACTCATGGTACCGAATGGGGAAAAATACGAATTTTCCTAGATATGAGACCTGAACCGTTTTAGAGTGGATACTCACTTAGGTTCGCTTTGTAGCTTTCTAATGGTGAAAGAATTTTCCAAATCGGTCCAGTATAGTATCGGAGCCTATTGGTATCAAACAAACAAATCTTTCCTCTTTATAATATTAGTATAGATATATATTTATATATTGTACATAAATATATATTTTAATGCGTGTATGTATTGAAGTACACTCTTTTGCTTTGTGTTGTTGCTTGCGACCAAACGATGACAGGGACTCAGCTGAAAATCAGTGTCTGGTTCTTTGGAACTATCAACACTGAGTTGAGTTCCTTTTCTGTTTGCTATACTATTAGTTTATTATTATAGTTTATTATATTAACGATATATTGATACATCTATATATTATGAAATCGACTGTGGCCGGGATGCGGCGCTTCACACCTTATTCGGGATGTTAAAACAATAGTCAGAAAACAAAGAATTAATGAAACTTTTGAAAGAGTTTTTTCTAAAAATAGGTACCGTTTGTCACTAAAACACAGATCTGAAATTACTCCGTGTAAGCTCCGAGTTCGATCCCCGGCTTGTTCAATTTAATAAACCAGACGTTTCTATATCTCAGGTTGTGCTACCACTGTTTTATCTAATTTCCATAATACAACAAGTTCTTTAGCTACTTTATTTGGAATCGGGGCAATGTAGTAAGTATGTGAAGTTTTCCAATATTTATGTGACGTTGTCAAATATGTGTGCTAGTGGGTATCTGGCTTTACAGTTACAGCTGGCCCGCTGCTAATGAGTACCCGGCTCAACATCACAACATTATGGAAGTCACGTTTCAATTTATCTCAGCTATATTGTTCACAACGTGTCGGCTACGGAGACGTGTCCTGATTATTTTGTGGTATTGTTATGTTTTTGTCCTGGCAATGTGTTCTTTAGAAGTACTTACGTACTCTTAGTAATTCATATTCTAAGTACTTATCCCATTTTCTGGTAAAAGATCGGGAAAAAGATTAATCCTTGCAATTTTAAGGAAACAGTAAGTTCCTGGGGAGAAAAGTTTTGTCAACTTTATAGTAACCAAGAAAGAAAATGTTGTAGTTACAAAGATATCACATAACAAATATAATTACTCTAGTATATTTTTCTGATACCTAATCAAAATTAATGCAAACCTCTTCAAGGGATTTGCCTAATTATATTTGAACGTATTATAGGATTAGATGAATTAACGTAACGACCGCCTATTGATTGCCGAAGTACTGAAGAACATAAACAGTACCTTATGTGCGTTACGGTGAGGCACTACGGTCCGTATTTATATAAATCTCAACGACCTCAACGTTGAGATAGCTATCTTGAGATGATACCTGGGGTGCTATTCTCTAAAATGCAACTTCACCGTCCGTGATCGTTTCGTCGAGTTTCTGACAGATGTCATAAACTCAAACCCATTAAGGAGTCACTAGGCAAAATGCCATTCCAAAGAGTTTAACCAGTGAGTAATGGGAATATGACACCTGCCGGACAACGCAGCTGCAGCGACGAACTGGACGCTGCAAACTTTAGAGAATAGTATACCTGAGACCCTGTTCCTATTTAGAGAATAGTATAGCTGAGACGCTGTTCCTATAACATCTCAAGTATGATCTCAATCAAGATATAAATGTCAACGTTGAGAGCAGTATATAAATTGGGCCTAACGAGTGCTACGACCGACGTGACCGACGTAGCGTATATTGCAGGTCATAGTAATTTAAATAAAAAAACGACGTACCTATAATCAATTTATTTAAGGCCGAACTGACCGAAAGTGGCGCCGCGGTGAATTTTATTTAATACTGCAATTAAAGTACACAATTTTAATAAAAGTTCTCGTGGAATTTTTAGGGCACATAGTCTAGTATTTTTAGACGATATTACATAGCTCGTAGTCACTGCTAGAAGTAGATAGCAAAACTGCTAAAACTGACTGTTTTTGACACATTTGCTATCTATTTCTACGAATGCGAGGAAATGTAGGTGATATCTACCTTCTAAAAATACTAGACTATAAGCCAAAAAAAATCCACTAGAAGTTTCATTAAAATCCTTTACTATTAACTAAAAACCTCTGAGGGTGCCACTTTCGGTCAGGGAATCGTCTTAAAAGAGTTTTATATCTGGTGGTACAGTACGAGGCACATATCTTGAAATTTTTTCGGCGGAGTGGGGATAAGTTTACGCATGTGCTCTTGTGAGCGACCAATAGCGAGCGCCCCTCTCCCGCCGCCTGCGCCCCTCACCGCTACGCATACCCAAAATACGCGTTCCGCGTAATCCCCACCCGATTTCAAGATATACCTATGCCTCGCACTGTACCTAAACAAATAATATAGTAGGTATAGTCAAATTAGATCGAATTTGCAAAAAGATTGGAAGTAATTCGTGTATAATTATATTTTTATGGAATAATTAGAAGACACGAATATAAGTTTCCTCCGAGTTTGTACCATTCTTGTTATGTACGGAACATCGTGTAATGTTAGGTATTAACATTAAAGTCCCAATTTTTTTTTTAAATAATATAATACCTACAATTATAGTTTCTTTCCATGTTTTGTTATAATTTTAATTATCTATCATTGCATACCTTGCATAGCTTACTTAAATCAGATAAAAAGTTACCGAGATAATTGACAAAATCTAAACCTAGGTGATAATTACGTGAGCGTGGACTAAATGAAAAAGCAGCGTTTTAAACTAATGCAATGTAATTCTTTGCTATCGGTTACAGATATATATTTTTCTGACATATTAGCTTCAATCAAAAAGGAACATTAGTCATGACGTGACACTACATTTCATAATAGCAATAAAAAGGTACGCTCTGTGCCGACCAGCCAGCCAGCTTCCAACATCCCCGCCCCCAGTGGAACACTAACAATCGTTGGAAGGTGGCTGGTTGTCAGAGGTTATAAGTAAAAGCTTTCGGACTGGGCGGCGCAAGGTTCCCCCTTTAGTTAAGACATCCGCAACGTGCACAGTTCCGTCAGCCCCCTTAAATATTTTTACAATTCTTCCTAGTGGCCACAGGCCACGCGGTAGGGAAGAGTCTGCGATAAGCACAACGTCCCCCTCGGATATAGCTGGAAAGCCGCCGCCGCGTGGTCCTCTAGGTCGCAGTGTAGGCAGGTACTCTTGCAGCCACCGCGTCCAAAAGTGATCAGCCAAACGGAGTGTCTGCCGCCAATCACATCGCCTTACTAAATCTGAGTCTGTGAGAGACGACGTCCACGGACTGATGGATGATGTTCCGAGAATGAAATGGAATGGTGTTATGGCTTCCGGAGCTTGCGGCGAGGGTGATATATACGTGAGCGGTCTTGAGTTAACAATTCCCTCTACTTCCGCTAGTAGGGTTGTCAATATTTCTTCCTTGGGAGATTTGGTCTTTAGGGTGTACCTTAGGGCAGTCTTCACAGTCCGAACCAGACGCTCCCAGGCCCCTCCCATGAATGGTGATGCAGGGGGAATAAAACGCCACTCGATCTTGTGGTTTGTAGCATACTCCCGTAAATCATCTCCATGCAAAGCTCTTAGGATCCTATTGGCGCCGACAAAATTTGTGCCATTGTCGGACATGATGACTGATGGGGATCCTCTTCGGGCTATGAACCGCCTCAGGCTCAACAGTGCGGAATCTGATGATAGTGACCCGACCACTTCGAGGTGCAGCGCTCTGGTTACGAGACAGGTGTATAGGGCTACATAGCGCTTCTCGTGGCGACGATTGACCGTGACGTCTACGGGGCCGAAATAATCGAGGCCGACGTTGGTAAAGGGTCTTCTGTGGTGTTCAAGCCGTACTGATGGTAGGTTGCCAGTTTGCGGGATAACAGGCTGAATCTTATGCCGCTTGCATTCGTTGCAGGTGTTGGCGACGCTCCGTATAGTACTCCTCGCTTTGAGTATCCAATACCGCTGTCTTAATTCGTTCAAAACAAGTTCGTTGAATGAATGGGCCGTCTGGCGATGGTAGTGCAGTATCATGAGGCGGACTATGTGATGGCGGCCATCCAAGATCATCGGACATTTGACACTCTCACTTACCCCAGGAGCGGCTGTTATACGTGAATCAAGTCTAATGAACCCATCGGGGCCTAACACTGGGAAAAGTGCGGCTATTCTGCTATTCTTGGCCACTGGCTGCGATGACTGCAAGGACTTGTATTCTTCAGGAAAGCTGTCAACTTGCGCACGATGAAGAAGAAGGTTCTCGGCGTGGGAGATATCCAGAGCCGTCAATCTAGAGGGGGAGGTGGTGCCATCTGCGTACAAATAAGAGCGTTAATCAATTGTTCGAGACAAGAAGGATCTAAAAATGCGCGCGGCTTGTATAAAACGAGCGGTTGCTCTTAGTAGGCGCAACCATTTACTAAAACGCGTAAATTCGGGAACCGGTAAGTCCGGCAGAGGAATGTCGATAAGAAGTCTCACTAGTTCCGATTTGTCGTCGGACGCTGGTGTGACTTCCTCATCACAGCTAGATTCGACGGGCCAGTTAGAATCAGGGCATAAAAGAAAAGATGGACCGGAAAACCAACGATGCGGCAAATCTAGTTTCAATTCCTTGGGCTTTGTAGCATCGTCAGCGTTATTGAGTGCACTTGGAACCCATCGCCAATTGGAAGGGTTTGTGGTTTCCAATATTTCCCCAAGACGGTGGGCCACAAACGGCTTAAATGCTCTAGCATCGCCTCTTAACCATTTGAGGACCGTGGTCGAATCAGTCCAATAAAAAACTGCGGAAGGTTTTAGGCGATGGGCTTTTAAAATAGCTTGAGCAAATCTAGTTGCAATTAACGCCGCTTGTAGCTCCAATCGCGGAATCGAAATGGGTTTCAATGGAGCAACTCTGGCCTTGCTACCGATAAGTGACAAGGACACTTCATTATCACCGTAAGTGAAGCTCCAGTAGGCAACACAGGCGTATGCCTGTTCACCACCATCAGCGAATACATGCAACTGAACGTCTGAAAATGTCGATTGGTTCATGTAATGCCGTGGGATGCTCACGTTCGACGTGGATTCCAGCAGGTTAAACCAATTGTTACACTCTGGTATAAACTTTTCGGGTATTAGCGTGTCCCAGTTCAATCCCTCTCTCCACAGCTTTTGAAGAATTATCCGACCTTCAATAATGATAGGCATTAACAGGCCGAGAGGGTCATAAATTTTCATGACTTTTGATAAAACATATCGTTTTGTCAAAGAGGCAGAAGAGTCGTGTTGGACTACGCGAAAGCTTAATTGATCTGTTCGTGGGTTCCATCTAACCCTTAAAACACCTACATTAGCATTTGGTGGAAGATTGACTTCAGAGCCGCTCTCGCTTCGTAGTTCAACTGGAATTTGAGACAGCGCTTCTGGACAATTTGAGACCCAAGAGCGCATTTCAAAGCAACACGCGCTATGGACTTTAACGATGTCAGAGGCGATTTTTGAAGCTTGCGAAATGTCAAAATGGCTTCCCAAATAATCGTCCATATAGTGATCGCTTATGATTGCGAGACAAGCGTCTGAAACTGGGCTTGAAACTCTTCAGCATTTTTGTTTTTAAGTGCCAGGGCAATGAAGGGACTAGAGACGGCACCGAGCATCATCGATGACATGCGATATTCTTTTAGGTTTCCTTCCTTGCTCCGCCCTAGAAAACGTTGAGCGTCCCTATCCTCTGCTGCAATCTTTATTAGAGGGAACATTTCCCTTATATCTGCGTTCAGAGCGATAGCGCCCTCTCGGAAACGGAAAAGAATATCAAGCAAGGGTTGAAGCAAGTCTGGGCCCTTTAGCAATAAACTGTTGAGACATATATATGCCTTTAGTCTTTGCCGCTGCGTCGTGCACCACTCTCAGTTTCCGCTTCTGTGGGTGCATCACGCCAAATGTTGGTAAGTACCACCGTATGGAGTCATTATTACTGGAATAAGAACCGTGGTAGGTCTCTTTCTTACATTCTTCGGCGTAACCTTTCTCTATGATTCCCGAAATGAATGCTTCATAGCCGGCCTTAAGCACGGGGTCTTTAGACAGCTGTCTCTCGAGCGACAAAAAACGCGATAATGCTAATGTGTATGAATCGGGCAGTGGTTTCGGTATATTCTCGCGCCACGGTAGCCTCACTTCGAACCGACCAGTATCGAGTCTTCGCGCTGACTTCGTAATGATATCGAGTGCACGTTGTTCTTCGACGTTTTGTTTCGGTAGCTTTTTGCTAATGCCTAAAGAATCAATCTCATATTGATGTTTAATAAGATTCTCTAACTCATCATATTGCCTTTGCATAAACGCTTGTGTTTCGGTGTCACTAGTGTCATCGCAAGTGACGTTCACGAAGTCGATAGGTTTCGAAGAAGTCGAAATAGCGCCGTGTAACACCCACCCTAATAAGGTCCGTGAGGCAACGGGCTCGTTCTTTTTGCCTACTCTTACATCTCGGCTTAGCGACAAATCCCAATTTGAAGCTCCGATGAGTGCCGTCGGACTCGTATTGTCATGTGACAGCTCCTCGGAAAGGTTGGCCAAGTGCTTGAAGTCGCGGTAATTTATTTCGCCTATATTCTGCGGACGCAAGCCTAGTGGAGTAATAGCGCGGGCATTTTCAATTAAATAGCGTTTTGTCTGATTACGTCCTCTTATGTAAAAATTTACGTAACTTATGTCGACATCTTTAGACATACCGCCGACACCTTCTATGCGAAGGCGGCTTTCGCGTGTTGTAGTACTAGCTCCAATACGCGCGGCTACGTCACCGTCAATTAGTGTGGCAGTGCTGCCCTCGTCAAGAAGTGCTGTTGTTGCAAATTGTCCCTTTGGACCTTCTAGCACGACCGGGAGCACCTTCAAGAGACCACGCGGAAGTGCCTTTGGTTGTGGCAGCCCTGTTGCATTAACGAGAGTTTCGGATACATTTGTTACCTGAATATTAGACTGGTCAGTGGAAACGTGTATAATATCTGTATCAACATTTGTCATTGCGACTGTACCTTTATCTACCGACCCGCTACTGACGGGCTGTGAAGAAGATTCTAGTGTGCCATGGAGCAAAGAGTGATGACGCCGTGTGCACCCATTGTATACCACAAGGCTTAGCACGACAAAAATTCCACCTATGTGGATTAGACTTAAGGCACCTGTAGCAAATTTTGAATTGACGTATCCATTGCCAACGACTATCAACGTTGAGAAGCTGAAATGCCTTACACTTGACGATAGAATGTGAGCCTTGCTTACAATAAGTACACTGTACGTCGTTAATCTTTGTGACTGTGGCATGTACGATCTCATTTACGACCGGCTTAGGGACAATGAATCTATTCGAAGAGCAAGCGGTCATTGAGTCGGAAATAAAGTTGAATTTAAGTTGACGGTCCGCCTCCTCTAACAAAAAGTCCGATAGTAGTTGCAGTCGAGGTGTTGTGTCATTTTCTCGAGACACGACACGTGTGGACGCGTAGTCGGTAAAACGACTTCGCGTGTGCTCGCTCAGTTTTGACAGAACGCTACGGAAGAGTTCCGGCGAATACAAGTACTCGTACTGGCGCAGATATTTGATGGTTGAAACACAGTTTATTAGCCAAGATATTTAAATGTTCTGTGTTACTTATCTTAATATTCCGCAGTGCAGAGATCTCCCGTGCCACCAGAATTTCTGGCCTGGCGAAGCTCTGCTCCAGCGTGCGGATGACGTCGTCTGGGTCGCTTGAGTCCCACAAGTGCGACGCCACGGCTTGATACGCTGGGCCGCGAACAGCGTTGCTTAGTCGTACCAAATTCTCGGCTGGAGAAAAAAGATGTTTTGTTTTATCGTAGCTAGACTTAAACGACATCCATTGACTGATGTCACCTGAGAAAACACCTAGCTCCGGCCGTTTGGGCCGTTCGGAAGCAGCAACAATAGCTTTTGTGAGTTGTGACATACAGTCGGTGCTATTGTTGTTCGGTGGAAGTGCAGCACCTGTTGTGGGTTTGAATGGCATAGATGAAGTTACATTCGCTGTCGGAGTGTGCGTCGCGGAGATGGCCGGCCGTTGTAGGGCGTCCAGCGTCTTGTGCTGGGTAACGGTCGGTAGCGACACTTGGACCACTGCTTCCAGTGGTGGTTCTGACATTAAAACCCTCGGAGGCGTCGAGGACCAAATGATAATTACGTGAGCGTGGACTAAATGAAAAAGCAGCGTTTTAAACTAATGCAATGTAATTCTTTGCTATCGGTTACAGATATATATTTTTCTGACATATAAGCTTCAATCAAAAAGGAACATTAGTCATGACGTGACACTACATTTCATAATAGCAATAAAAAGGTACGCTCTGTGCCGACCAGCCAGCCAGCTTCCAACACTAGGACCACCTTTGTGACGTCGTAGGTACTTGTTCTACTACTTTAGCGAGTGACAAAAAGTGATTTGATGATCAGTAACGCGCGCGCAACGCGAAAGTAGTGAAACAAGTACCAAGACGTCACAAAGGTGGCGCCTCTTAGGTTTAGTTATACCTCGGTAACATTTAAGCTAGGTATGCACGACAAGACGTCGATTCCGCTGCCGCCCGATGCCGCCTGACGACGGACGCCGCATCACTGCAATACGAAGCGTAGTTTCTGCAATATTATTTATCGTGGTTTAGGGATTATACTTACCGTCATGATTAGTATTGTCATAATTACAAACAATAGCAATTTGGAATTTGGGTTAACTGAATATTATTTATAGTAGCATATTTAGCTGTTTAAAAAGTTAAACAAAAACAAGATAAAAATATGGAACTGTTAAATGTCAAGTCAACTCCACTAGAATCCGTTAATGTTGTTAATAACTTTTTCGCAGATATTGGAAAATCATTGGCTGAGGATATTATCTCAAAAAGCTCTCAAAAAAATACAACACCCACTGATTCAGCTCATAGAACGGGAATTTCCCATGCCTCGTCATTTGTTTTACTGGATACTGATGAGACAGAGGTTATGTCTGTGCTGATGAATCTTAAAACAGAGAGTGCCCCTGGATATGACAATATTACTACGAAGTTTCTGAAACAGTCAAACACTGTACTAGTTCCACTCATAACACATCTAACAAATCTTTGCTTCAGAGAAGGTGTTTTTCCGGATGCTCTTAAGTTGGCAATTATTAGCCCAGTGTATAAGAGTGGTGATAGAGACGATCCAAATAACTTTAGACCCATCTCCGTCCTTCCTGCAATATCAAAAATCTTTGAAAAATTATTAAATAACCGTTTGATAGCTTACCTAAATAAATTTAATTTACTCTCACAATCACAATTCGGTTTCAGACGAGGACTTTGCACAGAGGATGCTGTTACAGCTCTGACGTCAATAATTATTGAACAGGTAGATAAAGGAAACAAATGTCTGACTGTTTTCCTTGATATAAAAAAAGCTTTCGATAGTGTCTCTATCCCCACTCTACTACTGAAACTTGAACAAATTGGTATACGAGGTATTCCGCTTGAGTTGTTTAAGAATTACCTTACAAATCGAAAGCAACGGGTAAAAATAGGAAATTATTGCACTCAAGACTCTATCATCACCTATGGAGTTCCTCAAGGGAGTGTTTTAGGGCCAACCCTATTCCTGATATATGTTAACACCCTTTGTAGCATGTCTCTGCAAAACGGACATATATTTTCGTATGCAGATGACACGGCGCTGGTATTTTGTGGTCGGGATTGGGGAGAAGTTCGACACAATGCTGAAATGGGATTAGTCAAGGTCGCGCAGTGGTTAGAAATACACCTATTAACACTCAATGCATCTAAGACAAACTTTATATGTTTCACAAATTATAATAACAGTCAACCTAATCTCAACATTAAAATTCATACTTGCTCTACATTAGACAACTCGAACTGCTCCTGTCCTCAAATAAACCAAATAAGTAGTACAAAGTATCTCGGTATTCTGATCGACCAGCGATTGTCCTGGCATTTGCATATAGAACTTTTAATGACAAGATTAAGAAAATTCATCTGGTTTTTCAAATGCTTAAGACATCTTACAACTCCCGAATTATTAAAACAGATATATGTGTCGTTAGTACAATCAGTTTTGGTTTATTGCATAAGCGTATGGGGAGGAGCCACAAAAACAAAAATTTTGGATATAGAAAGAGCTCAGAGATCAGTGCTAAAGGTAATGTACTATAAACCATACAGGTTCCCAACACATGAGTTATACTCTCTTTGTGATCTTCTTACAGTCCGCAAGCTATATATTATTAATCTAGTTCTTAAACAGCACAAGTCTCTAGTCTACAAACCTGAATCTGAAGAGAAAAGAAGGAAGGCACCTGCAGTTCCTAGAATTCCTGTAGAAACAGCGTTCGCTAAACGGCAACAGGCCTCGCAGTCTTTTTATGTATATAATTTCTTGAATGAACATTTAAATATATACCCAAAAACAAATAAGCAGTGTAAAATGGCTGTCATTGAGTGGCTAAAGGGTAAAAACTATGAGGAAATAGAAAGTATATTAAAATAAAATATCGTTAATGCAATACAATATATATATATGTTACCGGCAATGTGTATAATCCGGCAATGTGTATAATACAATGCCTAGGCATTGTATACAATGCCTAAAACGATCAGGCAATGTATGAAATATAATTCATTTTATACTTTGCCTAGGCATTGTATACAATGCCTGCTGGTCCACCGGCAATGTGTAAAATAAGTATATTTCTGTTGTCTGTTATAAAAAAATAACCTCGAAATTTAAGGCTCACGCTCCGCTGCGCTCCGCGCTCGCCTTAAATTTCTAACCTATACCAGGCTAGGCGCACTCCGCGCTTTAGGTACGAAGCTACAAGTAGGCAGCGGGTCCGTCCGGACGGACTAATTTCAGAGGGCTACCGCCGTTGGCTGGCTGTAAGCAGTTCGATTTCGATAGTCACTCACTCGCCGCGTTCATTTTAATACTAATATAAAGGATCCGAACCTCACGTTTTTCACACTTCCAAAAGTTCCAAATGACATCGAAACGTAAAAAGTGCTTGTCTACTACCTAGATATATATTTAGTATCCGTTTATTCTTAGGTAGTTACTTGTCTTATTTGCTAAACAACCTTCACCCAACTAGGTATTTATTGAAATAATAATTTATAGATTAGGTACGTACTTAATTACCTACTTTCGAAATAAAGTTAATTATTATTTAACAGAACAAACCCTAAAGTCGTTAGAAGAGATAAGAGCTACGCGATAGAAAGAGAGACAAATTCTAGGTGAATATAACTGTAGGGTGGGAGCGGTGTGCGACCTGAATTACACTTTATTGTGTATGGGATAGAGTCGCTATTTATTTAAATGACTTTGCGGAGTGGATCTTCTGTACTTGTACTATTATGTATTCTGTGCCTATACGCGGGACCTACAGGAGTAAAACAGGTTCGATTCCAAAGAGCCCCCCTCGAGCCCCCCTCGAACCCCCTCGAGCCCCCTCGAGCCCCCCTTGAGCCCCCTCGAGCCCCCCTCGAGCCCCCCTCGAGCCCCCCTCGAGCCCCCCCTCGAGCTTTCCTCAAGCCCCCCCCCCTCGAGCTTTCCCCAAGCCCCCCTCGATCCCCCCTCGAATCTATTCTCGAAAATCTTTTTATTATACACATTGCCGGTAGACCAGTAGGCATTCTATACAGGCCTAGTCATTGTATATGTTACCGGCAATGTATGAAATGCAGGCATTGTATACAATGCCTAGGCATTGTATACAATGCCTGGCCCTTTTAGGCAATGTATGAAATATAATGAATATTGATATCTATTTCACACATTACCTAGGCAGTGTATACAATGACTAGGCATTGTATAGAATGCCTGCTGGTCCACCGGCAATGTGTATAATAAAAAGATTTTCGAGAATAGATTCGAGGGGGGATCGAGGGGGGCTTGGGGAAAGCTCGAGGGGGGGGGCTTGAGGAAAGCTAGAGGGGGGGGGCTCGGGGAAAGCTCGAGGAGGGTTCGAGGGGGGCTCGAGGGTGGCTCGAGGGGGCTCGAGGGGGGCTCTTTGGAATCGAACCTGTTTTACTCCTGTAGGTCCCGCGTATAGGTTAGAAATTTAAGGCGAGCGCGGAGCGCAGCGGAGCGTGAGCCTTAAATTTCGAGGTTATTTTTTTATAACAGACAACAGAAATTTCAGTTTGTAATCGAACCTGCTTCACTCCTGTAGGTCCCGCGTATAGGTTAGAAATTTAAGGCGAGCGCGAAGCGCAGTGGAGCGAGATCCTTAAATTTCGAGGTTTTTTTTATAACAGACATACGAAATATACTTATTTTACACATTGCCGGTGGACCAGCAGGCATTGTATACAATGCCTAGGCAAAGTATAAAATGAATTATATTTCATACATTGCCTGATCGTTTCAGGCATTGTATACAATGCCTAGGCATTGTATACAATGCCGGATTATACACATTGCCGGTAACATATACACTGCCTAGGTAATGTGTGAAATAGATATCAATATTCATTATATTTCATACATTGCCTAAAAGGGCCAGGCATTGTATACAATGCCTAGGCATTGTATACAATGCCTGCATTTCATACATTGCCGGTAACATATATAAATAAAATAAAAAAAACACACGCGCACACACACACATGCGCACACACACACGCACGCACACACACACACACACACACACATCACATCGCAGTCAATTACTAGCACTAAATCTTTTCTTTTGTTTTATTTTTTTACCAATTTGTATTTCTGTAACTTAAATGTATTTGTAAGAACATTGAGAAGGAGCGAGATCTTTTAATACAAGTATACTCTATACTTAAAAGAGGATCTCCACGCACTGTTATAGTCTGTAGTTCTATTGTTACGAAATAAACATTTTTGATTTTTTTGATTTTTGATTTTTGAAAAGTATTTATTCTGATAACACAATTAAACAGCTAAATATGCTGCTACAAATAATGTTCCGAATTGCTATTCCGATAGAATCAAATTATCATCGATATTTTATGATAATAACGCTAAAAGGGTACAATAGTCACTCCTTTATTTAGCTGATACATACAGTAAACAACTATAAATCAATAACAGAATCAATGATAACTGAATATCAATTTGAGATTCAGTTATCATTGTATGTGACTAAATAGATTTATAATATAGATTTGAGATTCAATAGTTTTCACAACTTGTCAATATTTCCTTCTTATAACAATACTTAAAATAAAAACAAAAACAGCTTCAAAATTAAAATGCACTAAAAAGCAATAAATAATATTCAAATCACCAATACGCATATCATTTGCTTTTTAGTGCATTTTAATTTTGAAGCTGTTTTCGTTTTTATTTTTAGGTTTTTGAAGGCGGTTTTTTATTTTTTTAAAAGCTTTTTTATTTTCTACTTTTTTGTGGTATGTAAGCGTGTAATATTCTTTAACTTTATATGTTTTCAAAATGCCCATTACTCAATTTCCAAAGGAGTTCCTTTGTGCCTTCTTAGTCCAAGTCTAGTCCAGAACGTACGTAGCAAACAGACCATAGGTCGGTTTTGTTTTGGATTTTCATAAGCCTACCAATTTCTCAATCACAATATATATCCTATTTGAGTTTGAGGAGTTCCCTTGGATGTCTTCGAGGTCCAAGGTTTAATGTCAATGAAATTAAAATAACAAAGTCGTCAAGGTAATTAATGCAAAATCATAGTATTTTCAGGATTACTTGAAAACTACTAAACCGATCTGAAAAAAAATAAATGGAACCATTTTGTAAAAAAAATGTTATCAAACAAAGAAAAAATCATCAAAATCGGTCCATAAATAACGAAGATATGCGCAAACCACGATAAAAAAAACATACAATCGAATTGAGAACCTCCTCCTTTTTTGAAGTTGGTTAAAAAGCATCGCATTTGTGATTAAAAGCTTTAATATTCCTACAAAATAAGACGTGGAAGTTATTTTAAAGTTTTTACTGGTTTAGTAAGTACCGAGAGCTTTAATTAACCACGCGAACAAACTTAACTTAAATAAAAGCTTGTTAGTCACTCCGTATCACTATAGTCCTGCAACTTCGCCACCAGCTGGAGAAACTATACTGCTAACAAGAAGGTAAGTAAAGTAGCTTAACTAGCGGACAGAGGAGAATGTGACGTAAATAACTTGTGCGGACTTGTGAAACAAACATGAAGATGTTTCATTGTTTCTATTAAGGGAATCATAATAAGTTCGTTAATTTCAATTCATTTACTTAACGTAACTTTAAATTAATTTTTCGGTCACTGTTATAAATTTTCAAAAAAGGTATAATTGTGGGCAATTTTTGATGGGCAAGCTTCTAACTGACACCACAGAATAAATATAAGTACTACCGTCTGATACTGTAAAAAACATGAAAGAATTAATTCTTAATAAAATAAATTAAATTAAACTAAAGTTGTGAAAAACTTTCACTTATAGGTAGGTATATATTTTGTTATAGATTATGTAATACAAATTCTACTTTACTTGTTAATAAATTGTATTTAAAATGTCTCTCTGATCTAATCTATGCAACTACAGTTATCTAATTAAAATATCGTACTGTTGTAAAGAATAAGGAATACAATCTAGGTTTGGGCAGAAATCCTGAATAAACAGCGATTCCAGGAAACAACTGACTGACACTACAAAAGCAACTCTGGAGCTGTTAAATCCGATAGGTACAGTACTTTGATAAATTATACCTATATTAAATTAACAAAACTTTTGGAAATGGCTTAAATTTGATTTTGGCCATACCTATCTCTGCCATTTGGAAAAATTTAGAAAAATTGAATCGACAAAAAAATTGCATATCGAACCGGCTCACAAAATTTTACGAGAATTGGTTGAGATATGCGACTTGTAGGAGAACAAACGGACAGCCGCACGGAACGAAAGCATTTTTGCCCAAGCTGAAAAGGAGACGCTTCGCTCGTGCTCTGCGCTCGCGTGGTCAACTAGATTTGTTAAAGAATTAACTAGGATCTTTTTGGAAAATTTTCACTGTTCTTTTTTTTGTCTGCTAGTTTTCAGTTTGAACCTGAAAAAATATATTCAAATAAAATTGAATACTTATGTACCTTTCTATAGTATTTATGTAATAAAATTAAAGTGGTTCTGCTTGAGATAGAGTTTTCTTACCTATTATGGTTTTGCTTTAAATACTTCTACGTACATTTGAGCGTATAAGTAGTACACCTGTTTTTGAGAAAATGGATCATCCTAAACACTTGTACTATTAGTTATTCTGTGCCTAAACAGACACGGTATAAGTATAACAAACAACAAAAAACAAGAAGTATTTTAGCTCGCTTAGTTGTAAGCAAGTTGAAAGTTCGGACTCGTGTCTCATTTTTGTTGACACTCGAATCTCCGTTCATTTGATTTTTGCTTTATTAAAGATATTCAAATTGAAAACTTCTAAATGACGAATCTTATGAACCATCATCGGTTACAAAAACCTTAGGATACCTATCTTTAACCGCCTCTGTAGCCTATTAGTGGTTCGCCCACCCGTGTAAGACGCAGGGGTCCCGGGTTCGATTGCCAGGGGGGGTTCAATTTGTACTCGGTTTGGTTGGTGGTAGGGCCTATTTCAAATCCGCCTGGCTAGCTACCACCATCTTACCTAAGTCTGACGTCATAACAACAATAAAAAAATGTTGTGTTCCAGGAGTTACAGGTGAGATAGTTAGTTCCTCATCAGTGATGACGATTCCGGGTGTAGTGCGGTTACATCTTCGGCCTTATCGTCACTTAACATCAGGTGAGGTGAAGACCAAGCACTAACCTGTTGTGCATTAAGAAAATCTTTAAATAACTTAGCTTTATTTTAGCTTTGTTAAATAGAGCTACCACGTGAAGCCAGGTCAAGTTAATTTTAATTTAGTCAATCTTAGCATTAACTTTTCAGTACACACTGATCGAAGATTTGTTATCTCTCTACATAATATAGTTCATTGTAGCGTCACTTAGCTCTAAGTATATTACTCTCAATAGATTAGTTTCAAATTGAAAGTGAGGCTTTCACGTCGCTTATCTCGAAACATGAATACCCACATCAATTAAACGTATGCTCTGTGCTAATATGCCACTACATATATCATCTGTGTACGTATGAGAATGAGCTGTGAATACGAATGCAATTATGCTTGTTCGCTAATATTTCATTTGAATGGAACTGAATAATTGATTATAATAAAATTTAATGTGGATAATGAAAAACCAAACAACCTCTCACCTTGAAGCCCTAAACGCATAAGACATTTTTCGTTCCATCGCGGATAAAAATCATGCTTTTTGAAAAATCATGCTCAAGGATAATCATCTTATTTATTATAAATGCGGAATGTAAGTTTGTTTGTGCGTGGGTTAAATTCACGTCTTAGTTACTTAATCGATTATCATAAAATTTTGCAGACACGTTGTCAGGGGTACAGAAAAGGACAAATAAGGGTACCTTTTACCCAGGATACTCGTAGATGCACGGCTTTTTTCATCATTCAAACATCAAACGACTCAATTATAAAATGGGGCTATTTTAGGACAGCTCTGTTTTTTGTATTAAAAAAATATGTAATAATTAAAAGGCAAAACCCTTTTCGCTAGTGCAATCTTTCATATTGAACGGGTCTCAATATATGATAAGTAGACACTTCCAACATTGTTAGAATAATGTTATTGAATTTTTAATAAAACAGAGCAAAAGTATATTCTACTATGGAGTAGCGGAAATCCTGTAACTTATCAGTTTCCCTTCCTGTCTCCCGTCTGCCTAGAGTGAGATTCTCGTCCTATTTTCGCCTTAAGTTTTGAACATAATAATCACGCTTTTATTTTATAAAATTTGAACTTGATATGTATGGAAGTCTATGAAGAAGGGAACTACTTTAATTAGCTAATGAAAAGTGAATCCGATCTTATTTCTATTGCGACAATGTACTCTATATTATAGCCCTATTCATAAACATTTATAGGCACTGTATAAATAGTTTTATCACTTTTACTTCGTATATAATGACATTCAAGTGACATGAATAAAACATATTGTAACTATTATAAATAGTTTATAAACAGTTATAAATAAGGGGGTGAATTAAATTGCCGCTAAGATAAAATAATTTAACCCTACCTTTTATTTTATATATTTTGCTTGGACAATTTCACACAGCGCCGTCTAGCCCCAAACTAGCTACGCGGACGACATGGTGCTGCTGACTGCTTTGGTTTGTGGACTTAGAAAGCTGCTAAGGATGTGTGAGGACTATGCAGTCGATCATGGGCTTGCATATAATTGTAAAAAGAGTCAGAGAGGGGCCCAAGAAAAGTAACAAATATGCCTCCGCTATTTCTAAATGGATCTCCGTTTGAAACAGTAGAGAAGTTTAAATATCTTGGCCACCTGATTACGCCAGCCCTGAAGGACGATGCGGACATTGAAAGGGAACGAAGGGCGCTGTCGGTAAGAGCAAACATGTTGATCCAGCACTCCAGGTTTGCTCGGTGTTCGAGAGAGGTAAAGATAACTCTTTTTAGAGCTTATTGCACCTCTTTCTACACCTGCAGCCTGTGGAGTGACTACACGCTTAAATCGTCTAGCACCCTTTGGGTCCAGTTTAATGACTCGTTCAGGATGTTGTTGGGGCTCCCCCGCTCTTGCAGTGCATCTACAATGTTCGCGGAAGCGAGGGTGGAATGTTTCTACACCGTAATGCAAAAGCGCGCTGGCTCGCTAGTGCGCCGAGTGCGGGGGAGCACCGACAGCATGCTGGCCGTGCTCGCGGCAAGGCTCGACTGCTCTTATTTTAATCACTGCTGTAACCTACACATTGCACATGTACACAGTAACAGAGCCGTCCGAAATCAATATAATTTTATTAGTAATTAATTAATGATTTGTTATTTAGAATGATTTTTTATTTGATACTTATACCTAATGTGATTACTAGTAATAATTAATTTTGATTGTATTCTATGTAATAGTCTTTGTTACTTGAAATAAATGCATTATTATTATTATTATTGTAGTCAAAGCTTGTAATATGGGTGCTAGACACAGAACAATTTTTTTTTGTGCTAGACAACTGATTTTTAGGGTTCCGTACCAAAATGGTAAAAAAGGAACCCTTATGGTGTGACTCAGTCTGTCTGTCTGTCTGTCACAGCTGGATATCTCGAGAACTACTAATGGTATCAACTTGAAATTTGGAATAGTTTAAGATGCTATTTGCCCAACTATTTTGCAAATAAGAAATAAATAAAAAAATAAATATCTTTTTTACAGCAGGGCCTGAAAAGGGATCTTAAAAATTTTAAGTGGGGCTACTAGGGCATGTGGGGTATCATATGAAAGAGCGCCATTTGCACGTTTTTAATCATTTTTTCTTTTTTTTTCTAGACCGCATAGTTTTCGACTTATGATGAAAAATGTAAAAAAAATGACCGTTCCCCCCCCCTTATCTCCGAAGTTTGCAAAGAGAAAAATCTGAAATAATTCTATGTGATAGCAGTTTATATAAAGATTACAGGAAAAATAAAATGATGTCTCAATATAGCACGCATTTTTAGAAATTATCAAATTTCTAAAAAAGTTAATATTAGTTCCACTATCGGTCAAGAGATGGCGCTGACCTAAAACTGCAATACTAATTTTATTATTCAACTCTGCAGTGTGGTTTAACGGTGCAATTATGATGGTGCGGAACCCTCGGTGCGCGAGTCCGACTCGCTCTTGACCGGTTTTTTATTTAATATATTTTTTTAAATATATACTTACTAAGATAGTAACACAAAGACCCGTCACAGAAATAAAAATTCATCATTTCAATTTCTGCCCGGTCAGGAATCGAACCCGAGACAACTGCACTCGTTGAACATTGCACCACTCACGGCCGAATACTCAAAGCCTTCTTAGTTAAATCTTTAGTTAAGGTCTGTCAGCTTCATAGAGTTTCTATCAAATCTGACAACTTTTTTTAATTAAGGTGGCCTAACTTTAAAATTAGTTTGAGTATTTGGCCGTCAGGTCGTCAAAATTTTTTTTATGGCAGAATTCTGCGGTGTTGTTATATTCACCAAACACCAATGACAACATGACATCTACAATTATTTAGAGCTATGTCCGCCTTTTCTCCCGATAGTGTCGCTAGTGTTGTTGGGGGTCATCTCATTTTGACAACTCCATAGAGTGTATATGGTATTTTTAGTTTTGTTATTTTATTTTGTAAACAATGGCAGAAAAATACGGATCTTGAACTGTTTATGAATTAAAAAAGGAATTAGCGAGAAGAAATGCAAGAATAACTGGCAAAAATGAAGACCTCATTGAATGTTAAACATGAATAATAATCATCTCTAAATGTTGGTATTCTCGCCGAAATTTCATCGCTCGCTACCATGTGCTGTTTAAGATTTGGCCATTGTGAAATCCAGGAGCGGCCTTAGGGTGGTGCAAGCGGTGCGACTGCACTGGGCGCCCTAGTATGTGAGACGCTGGAAACGCCCGACTACCGTTCGATGTAACTAACCAAATATCGCACTGCGTAGCCCTTTTATTATAAACAAGCAAGATAAGTGGATTAACTGACTAAACTTTGCCCTGCGTGGCTGTTTTTATACTATAAACAAGCACGTTTAGTCGATGAAACTAACTAAAAATTGCGCTGCGCGGCCATTTTTTTATGATCAAGTGAGATTACAAGATTAGTAGATGAAATTGACTAAAAATCGCACTGCGCGGCCGTTTATTACTATAAACAAGCAAAGTACAAGATTAATATATGAAAGTGACTAAAAATCGCGCTGCGCGGTGATTTTTTTACTTTAATAAGCTAAATTAGAAGATCAGTAGGTGAAACTGATTAAAAATCGCGCTGCGCGGCCATTTTATAGCTAACAGGCAAGATTTAAAATCTTGGAATCACAGAGGGCGCCCCGTAGAAATGTCGCCCAGAAGCGCTGGTAGTGCTAAAACCGGCACTGTATTTCAGAACGCTATATTCAGTATTTTTGATACCCAAAATGGGAATTTATTGTTACCCGATTAAATACTACACTTTACATAACAAATACACACTATTTATGATTTTCTACAACAAAATCTAGTGGCATTGTGTAATCTGTTTGAACAAAATAAATTCGTGCATTTATTGTTGGCTCAAATTTAGGTCTTCTTATAGCTACGTGCGTGCAATGGAGAGAGCCATGCTCGGCGTTTCCCTGCGTGATCGAATCAGAAATGAGGAGCTCCGCAGGCGAACTAAAGTAACCGACATCGCTCGAAGGATTGCTCAGCTATAGTGGCAGTGGGCTGGACACATAGCGAGAAGAACCGATGGCCGTTGGGGCGGAAAGGTTCTTGAATGGCGACCGCACACCGGACGACGCTCCGTGGGTGGGCCCCCGGCAAGGTGGACCGACGATCTGGTGAAGGTTGCCGGAAGCCACTGGATGTGGGAAGCGCAGGACCGATCGTCGTGGAAATCCTTGGGGGAGGCCTATTTTATTTTTTATTTTATTTGTTTATTACACAACACAGATTACAATTATTACAAATTAATATCAACAAGTACATTGAAGTTCTTAACTGAATTGCAATCCAGACAAATGTGTACAATACAAATTTAGTGATATTAGTGAATTATATTAGATGTGTAAAATTAACAAAGACAATATATTGTAAGTGTAACTGCACAAACTCAGCGCCTAAGCTGAGTCAGCCCTATTTGGTGTGAAATAGAGGATATCCTTTAGTGTTTTAATATAAGATATAAGTTTAGGAGTGAATATATCAAGTTGAGAGTTAACCTTTGCCAAATCGTTATACTGGCGAGCCATCCTGACCAGAGGATTGTAATAGGAAATATTATTTTTGTAAGTTTGTAAGACAAACAGATTCGTTTTATTAGACCTACGCGTGCTGTATTTGATATTAAATGTTAGTTGAGATAATAAATCAGGGGCATCTATAAAAGAGTGGATAATTTTATAGAGATAGATAAAATCGAGATACATTCGACGTGCTTCTAGTTTTTGAACATTGAATTTGACTAGTCTTTCCTCGTAACTGCAAATAACACGTCCAAGCTGTTGACGGTAACACAGCAATTTCAGACACTTTCTCTGCACCTTCTCAATTTCATCAGTATGTACTTTGTAGTAAGGCGACCAAATAGGGCTACCATATACTCCAAGACGCTTCGGACAAGACTGTTAAAGAGGTACAGCAGGGAACGAGGATTTTTAAAACCCTATACCCAGCAGTGGGTATCGTGCGGCTGATATGATGATGATGATGATGATAGCTACGATCCACTTTTTTCTCAACTGTTTATCTTTGGGAAACCTGTGTCCCGATGTTCTGGATGAGCACAAGGGCACAGCACAACACTGAGGCATATTTATTTCACAATTAAAAGTACTACACCCAAATTCACCCAATATTTACATAGAAACATAAAGAGTTTGACAGATAGCATGACCCCCAAACTCACTAGCGCTATCTGCTTTAAGCTTTTCAGATTAGCTGCCATTCCAAATGGTTACAACAGAGTTCGGTGCGAACGTAAAGGGCTGGATTTCATATCTCAAATTGCGTATAATATTTTACGTGCAGGTGAGCAGATGGTCGCCCAAAATGAAACATTTAGACACACTCGGTTGTATTAAAACTTACTACAAGTAGATAAGCGATTTAGTAGTACTTGTAACTACCCCTATGTTATGATGATATGATATGATTGAAGAGTTGAAGACTCGCTACCCTACTACCGATTTGCTAAGCTGTTTGATAATCTTTTAATCCTAGCTTTTATATAACCTAACACATACCTAACTATAATCTCTACTTAAGGTGATTAACCACTCGTCGGCTTTAAACCTAACAATGCCTATTTATGAATTGATTAAATGTTTGACCTAAGTTCTGCTTGGTTTTACTTCCTATAACCCTAATCTAATGGTGTGACCGAATATGCTACTGATTTGGCTTTTGTATGTGTGAAAGGGCTCGTGACTTCTAGCGATAGGACCCGGTTGTAAGCGTAGACCCGTGTTCTTGAGTACTGCTGTCTGATTGCTAATAAATACTAACTCTAAACGCTGAATTTAAATTATCTATGCTCTGTTAATTATTAACCTAGGAATCTATTACAAAATAATGAACATTACTTCGCTTGATTTTAAATAGAATAGAATTTTATAAAATTATTTTTCTACATTAACTAACCCGAACCCTATACTATTCTTTTAACTTGGTGGAGTATTCTTGTTTGCTTATCAGCTGAAATAAATGCCTATACCATTATAAGGAGCGCTATGCCTACCAGCTCTATACCTACTGCTAGTAAAAGTGTGAACTATGCTAAACCTACTACCAAAATGATAGTTAATAATTAATTAGGAACTAAATTGAGATATGCAATTGGTTGCTATAAGTGATAAAGGGAAAGTGCGATGTGAACTGTGTGATTTCTAAAGAATTAGATATAAAGTATCTTTTACCGATGCCGAATATTTATTGCTTTCATTTCTGTGGTTATGCTTAAATTGTACTATTAGTCATTACTAACTTATATGCTGGGTTGAACGACCCCTAAAAAGAAATAATCATTTAACTAGCTTCAGAGTAAGATTTTCAATAAATGGTTAATACTAGTGGTTTATTCTGATAGAATAAAACTCATCATTTCCTATTATAATGTAAAACCCATTACTGAATTTTCTATTATGGAACTTAATTTCTTATTTTTATGAGATAATATTATTGCTAAACCTTAACTTGATATGCGGATGTTATAAGAGTTAAGCAGGAGATATGAGAGTAACACTACAGTTTCAAAGTGAGTATAATGCAAGTATCAAATGTTATATCAGTCGAATAATTAATCAGTTGTGGAAAATCATTTATTGCCATCGGATAGTATATTAGTTCGTTACCTATCTTCAAGTTTAATGAGTTTATATTTATGGTAGAAAGTAACCAGTGTGTTTTTCCGGCTAATGGTAATGGCACCACCCCGCCATCACGATAGGTCTCGACACCAGACTGGGACAACCTTCTCCCGGAACAGCCAGTTACTTTCTTACAAGCTTTATTATGTATTAAATATATTAAAGTCCATAGTCCATGTTAGTTTGTAATATTTCCAACTAAAAGGAGGACAAAGCAAAATGCTTTCAAGCGATTTACCAAATTTTCACAATTGAAATATTTCCTTTTCAATGTGATGGCTGATATAAAATTAAATTTAAATTATTTTTTTTTTTATATATTGAACCAATTCTAAAGTTGACTTACTTTATGTCTCACGAATTCAATCTTACAATCCATGACAAAATTATGGGAATTGGTAAATCTTTTTTGTTCTGAAGGAAAGATTTATTAGAAAAAGGGACAAGATGTATGTACTAAGCAATAAATAACCCTCCTACACTTTACTTTCGCAAATTCTAAGTTTAGCTAAAATACTTCGACGCTGTGTTGTTAAAATGGCATCGAAGGATTTGTTTTAAGATGGAAACAATTTGATGTTAGTTTCTTCCAAATTGAAATGATCAGAAAACCTCCAGATCGCACCTGTGTCGACGCATCAACTGAGCACCAAAAACAAGTATTTTCGCCTGTATTCACTATATTATAACGGTACTGTTAGTGGTAAGAATTTAATGACATTTTCTTTCAGCCACTTCGTCATTTGTAAAATAAAATTTCATCTTAGTGGTTTTTATATGATCTCCACGAATCAACCTGGGAGAAATCATACATACCGGCCCTTCCTAACGACCAAAGATTTATTTCACTTCACAAATTATTAAATAGCTGAGTTATCACAAAGACAAAATAAATCACTATTAATGCGGCTTCACACGACACTTGTGATTACTTGATTTCAAATCTGGTGGTTCATATGACCAACCCAATTCAGAAATTTTACTATTATCATACTTTAGTAATTTACTGATTTATTAAATCGTTTACTTGGCTGGCTTTAGCATGAAAATAATTAATTAACACTCACTTGATTTTCACAATCGACGCCATTTTGTACAACCAAAACTCAACACAACACTGCAGATATTTTAAAAGGTTTACTGAGAATCAAATAGTATCGTGGATTTGCTAAAATACCTTAGTAGATCTATTGATCTGCCGATAAAAACCCTGTCTGAGAGATCTAAAATCATGATTTTCTTTATTTAGGTGATTATCTTTGATCCGCCATTTTGAAAACCAAGCGTCCATTTCGACCATGACAAATTTAACATTTAATGCTTACATAAAAATACCTATTTCTAGCTCAAGTTACGGCAGCCATTTTGTGCGCTCCGAATTGCATTTTTCCTAACTACAAAATATTTCGGCCATTTTGTCGAATCACGCCTAATCGTTACCCCTAGCCAGCTCGCGACGTCTAAACCAGCCTTTTGTCGTCGAAACCCTATATGCTACACTTTTCTGTATAGAAATTTCCAAAAGTCGTTCTCCTATATAAAATATGTTCTTGCCTAGGTTTTGACCTAATCATATTTTCGTTTGATCAACATGGTCGCCTAACCGTTTACACACCTATTTCGCTCTATTAACGTCAACTCGAACCACCTTTCATCACAAAAACCCACCCAATTTTTGTGATGCCTACTTAACCTTCGCGATACTAACCTTCATCTATCCTACAAGATTTTACCTGCCTAACCCAGACTAAATGAGAACTTCCTATGCAAATTGTGTGACGCTTACCTCGTCATCCGGAGCCCCGTTACCTGGACAGTTTGAGCAAGCAATACTCCCTGACCACCTAGTGCTTGACCGTGCCGAAGATGGATGGGAAGGAGCCATCTTCGGTCCCTAGCATGAGGTATAGCATAATCATGTACTTAAGGACTTGACCAAGGACCAGAATTACATTCTAACGACCTCATTTCTACGACGTCTGTCATCAGCCACGTCACACATGATTACACTATGTGACTTAACTAGGCAATCAACGAGTTGATGCCCGCTTATGAAGTCACACTCATAAGCTATCAGTTACCTCATTGCCCCCCCAGAAAGTCCATTACGGATCGCCCCAATATGGCACAAATTTTCTAGTAATTATTCTAAATAGAATCTCCCTTCCCACATTTTATTTCATTTAAATTGATATTAATTTAATCTGATTTTACTAATTCTGGAATTTACTTGGAACAGCTAGCGTTAATTTTGATGTAACCTTTGCAAATAGAATTATATATTTCAGTCAAGGCTTAATTTTTACCATTTTAAAACCCTGTTTGAAATATTTCCCCAAAGAAAACTTGCCCCGATTGCAAGGCCTAAACAATGGACTTTCCTAAATTCACTAATTTGCTGACTTCTTCATATGTGCTTGAGTATAAAAAGAACTTGTTCTATGGCGCTTCTTACAGAGGGGAGGCAGAGATTCGTCTTCTTCTCGGCAGGTGGAAAAATGAGATCGAGAATAAGCTCGTCGAAGCTTTTATAACCTAACCCCCACCCATTATTTTTCAAAGCGTCCCCTAGCTACACATAATTCCTAGTATTCTATTGTTTGTATCCTTAATGTGCCCTGTCACAATCTATTTCCCCAAAATGCTGGGAAATTTTCCACTAATTGACTTACAAAAATTGCCTAGTGCATTTAGTCCCCCTAAGTACCTGTAAGATACTTTAAATAAATAAATAAATAAATAAATATATATGTTCTTTTTTTTAACAATCACCCTCAAATATTTAAATTACGTGAACATTTTACGAATACAAAGATTAGTAATTACCTCCGTACTTAATAATTAATTTTGTTTAATCTAGAGTTTACAAAGATCCTCAAGTAAATATATATTATATGACACAAGCAATTTAATCTTTCCTGTATGTTTGAATAAATCTTTTGGTCTAATCAATTTCGCTAACCTTCAAAGAAGACCCCTTATAATCAATAAATCCGCTATCAGCCTACTTTTATTATTTACGATTGATGCATGACTCTATTCATAATGTTAATTACTCTTTGCGCCACCCATTTATTTATTCTATTTGCCAAAGAACGTTTCGTTACTGGCCAACTTATTTTTTTTCATATAATTTCATTACTATGGGTATTTTATGATTTTATACTGGTATCATTTTTTTAAATCTTGGCGCCACCATTCTGAGCTATTATTTGCTGACTCTAAAGTTAACTCCCCCCAGATTCACGCGTTACGATTGGCTAAACATCAACTCAATTCATCTCCTTTTATGGTCACAAAACGCTTCGCAAGCTTACGATTGGCTACCACGAAACTCTCCTTTTGTCTCTTGTTTATGGACAAAGAGAATGTAGAACATTCCGTTTCACCATATATATATTTTTTGTCCAATTTTCTTACAACTTTTTACTAGTTATTGTTTTTATTTAATTATTTTCTTATTACAAATATAATCATTCATATTCTTTCTTTACTTTTAATATTAAACTGATTTTACTTTATCTATAATCCATAGCTTAAATTACAGTTCCGTGCGTTGCGTTCCGTTTCCCACTAGTATGTGACACATTTATTTGCTCTAGCAAGTATGCTTATAAAACTTCGATTTTTCCAAATTTAAATGTTATTCTACCTAAACAGTGATTAACTTTAATTATCATTTATTTATTTTGTAATTTTATAATCATTCGTCTCTTTTCTCTTAATTTATTAATGGTATAAATTTCCAAAGATTATTTCTTTTTTTTTTATAGAGTAGACTTTCTCGATGGAATGTCAGTTTTTAGTTCCAAAAACGTCCACCAAATGTCAAATACATTTGTCTATACCAAGTGTCAGACGATCTGTTTATTATTGTTGAAACATATTTTCAAGTTATTGAATTACCATAAAATTATCTGTTTTTTATATAGAAATACGGATATTTTGTCAATGTTGAATTTGCATATTGCAATCATAAGCTTATAAAGTGCATATGAACAATGGATTTGTGTTACAAGAACATTATTCTATCGTTAGTATAACTATGATATTTTGAATGCAGAATGAAATGCAATAAAACCTCACAAATTGCATAAACAACCATTCTTTTAGTAAAATGAGAATAACCACCCTCTTCATGGTAAGTTATTCAAAGAATTTATTATTTGATTAATCGCATAACTTTACTTATTTGTGTTTACAACTATTTTTTCCAACCCTGGATTTTTTGTACTTTTACAGACTTCTAACTAGCCATAAATTGTGGACCCTCTGGAATGTGATAAAGAAGGTAACCGACAAAGAATAAGACCTACAGAAATCATGAAAACTAACCCTATGCAGGAATACTTAAAGTTTGTATTTTGCCCGCTTCCGGATCAATATTTGAGAAAAAAAAACATGTTCAGTTTTGAACTGTTACAGCTCGACCCCAAAATTTATACACAGGTGACAATACAACGTATTGGATCCGAAGTAAAATTTTCTCCTCGAATCTCAAATATTTATATTACCCCAAAGATACACAATCTTCCCCCCTTTTTTTTTTTATAACCCTAATCATATTACTTCTCCAAGATCAAAGAATTGTTGGGTGAGCCCTAGTGTAAATGAAAATTTAAGATTGTAGAGTGTATTTAAACCAAGACCATATCAGAGATTATTAAGCGAGTTTTAAGTATTTGTTGCTTTTGCCAATTCCGTCGTATGCATATTCAGCACCAGAGTTGTACAACACTATGGTAAGGTGTAGGTTGTGAGGCTACAGCCCAGATTAGGCCTACCCGAAAAAATAGGCTCTTTTCTTACCTTATGAAAAGATTAAACGTATTCATTCGTTGTATCCCTCCACAACATTGTAATCCTCCTTCCAAACCAAAGGTTTAGCGGTGATCATATACACAGACCATATATTTCCAAAAGCTCACTTAAGACTCTGGAACAACCTTAATATCACCTTGGAGAGTGTGCAGTTGCCGAATTTGAAATTAGCTTGTCAGCTTCTTGTGTAGTATGAATTTCAGACAGTCGTTCACACCAGGACAAATTACAAACGTCAATAGTGTTTGTTTTCTCTCTTTTTTTTTTTCTCTAACCTAACACCAAAAGTCCTTCTGTACGAAATTCTATTTTGTCAACCCTAAACGCCGGCCCGGCCGCAAGCACAAACCAAACGCCAGAGCAGTGTGGTGGTCCTATCTCTTGGAAAAATAATAAGTCTGCATTCAGGTTTCACATATGTTATAATCCAAAGCCCTCCATATAGAATCTATATTTTAATTTCCGTTCCTTTCTCTCGTCAATTTCTCATTCTATTCATTCTCTTAAATCATCATTTCATACATACTCCTATCCTAGTTTAGATTCTCATTTTATTCATCTTTTCTCATTACACAGCAACCACTATCGTCATTCACTAGCCTACATATACGCCACCCAAGATCATATCATAGCTATAACCTGAATACAAAATATATACAAATAAAGATAACGATTTTGAAATATAATTTCAATGTTAAAATCAAATACGTCGACTTGTCACCATATGAATTCTACGCAAAATTACATCAGAAGATCGCAATTAATTTACGCAATAGTAACGCTTTACGCTTTAAAACCACTTTATCCTAAACATCCCATTAGTACGCATATCTACGCTACATTACGCAACTTTCCTATTATGCCACTCTACGCTAATTCTTTCCCTAATATGCCTCCCTATTCTAAAGTTTCTCAAATAATACTCGACCCCAAGTGTGTATATAAATATATACATTTTTTTTATATTACTACTTTAACCATCCTTTTAATTTTAAATATTATTAACAAAAATACCTCACATTCCAATTTATCCGTTAAGTTTTTATTTTTAAATTTTATAATATTATATATATATATATATGTTTGGTTCATCGAAAGCAAATTTTTATTTATTTTAAATTTTTACAAACGCCGTTCCTTTATTAGGATTCCTATTTCCGACCGTATTTTTTTTTAAGTATATTTTTTTTTTATATTTTTTTTTTTTTTTTTTTTTTAGTTATATTAGCAGAAAACCTTTCCATATCTCTAAATACTTATGAAAAATTTCCCCCCCGAGAAGAAAAGCCGCCAACTCTCCCCTCTATCTGACCTTACAATTTTAAGCAACGCAATAATTAAAACGTCCATTTGGTTTATGCGGACTTTGGTTAATTTAATAGAAAATTACTTTCATATGACAAGATGGGTTACCTTATTAACAACACTCTAAAGGTTAATGACTTTTACTTAGCCTGGTTTTTTTTTCTTAAAATTGAGTCCTTAATTTTCTTGTAAGTTCAGATAGGCTTTTCCCGTTCCCAACAGACTTTATACAATTATACCCCATTATTATTTATTAATCAACTTAAATTACATCTTCATGTAGTTAACATAACATTAAACATTTCTTTTCCTTAAAATTAGACATGACATTAAATTTTACTTATAATACTTAGACAAATGTATAGCGTTAAACCTTCCTCTTTCTTTACCAGTCTCCGGATCAACAAGTAAATATACATTTTTAAACGGGTTAGCTCCAATCACAAACGGACCCTCATATAATGGTTCAAACTTTTTTGTTATTTTTAATTTTGCGTCAGACTTATTTAATTTCCTTAATTTTACTAAATCTCCTATCTGGAAATGGATAATTCTATATTTTTCATTAAATTTGTTTTGACGTAGTTGTCCTGCTTTCTTTAAATTTTCCCGTGCCTTTTCCCTAATTTCGTTAATAGGCGGTGGTACTAAATCAGTCGGTATGACATTATCAAATGATAATCTAGTAGGTTCACTGTATAAAATCTCACAAGGTGTAAACCCCGTACTTTCGTGATAAGTATTATTATAAAGAATTTCTAACTTCGGCAATAAATCTACCCAACTTTTGTGATTGGTCCTACAGTAAGTCCGAAATAACCGTCCTAACTCTTTATTTACTCTTTCGGTGGTATTAGGTCTAGGGTTCCTAACTGTAGTATAAATTACTCTAACCCCTTCTGCTTTCATAGTTTCTTTCCACAAGTTACTAGCAAATTGTGACCCATTATCTGACATGATCGCCGTAGGTTTTATTATGCGAAAGAATTTCCTCATTTTAGTTAATACTGATATTGCAGTTGCTCTTCTAAGATCATAAAATTTCACAAATTTACTAAAAGAGTCCTGAATAACTAAAATGTAATTCATTCCAAACTTCCCAGATGGTAATGGTCCATATAAATCTACCATAACGATGTCCCCCACATTTTCAGTTATAATTGAACGACAAGGTCCTACATACTTAGCTGTATCACTTTTAGTGACCTGACAATCATGACACCCCCTTAATAAACGTTTGACCTGTTTAGTTAATCCCTTCCAAAAAATTCTATCCCTAATATATTTAATTACTTTGTACGCCCCTTGATGACCCATTTCGAAACGCACCTGCCAAATAACTTCTTCCCTAAGTGAATTTGGTAAAAATAACACTCTTTTATTTCCTTCGGATACGTACAAATAGATATCTTAGTTCCGATATTATTCCGGCCTAAGGATTCACCCGGACACCAATTCATTTTAACCATCATACTATAATTTAGGTCCCCCGTGGCTGAAGCTGATCCGGAGACTAGAGTCTCAGCTTCCGCTAGTTTAACACTCCGCTACCATCTACATTAGTATTATTACTATTTAAGTTAACCGCTTGTACTTGATTCTCTCTAGGTTTCTGCCATTGCCTATAATTTTGCTGAATGCCTCTCTTCTTCTGTTCCCAATCCTTAGAATTTTTAGACGTTGAAGTGCTCGGTACTTCTTGTTTCTGTATGTTGTCCATACTTCTTAAAAATTCCGCCGCTTCTATTATATTTCCTATCTTATTGGTCACGAACGCTTGTTGAATATATTTCGGATAGTGTCGAATGATATCGCTAATTAATTGTTTTTCTGGAATGCTGTAGCTTAACATTTGCGCCTTGACTGTCAATTTCAAAAAATGTTCCACCATGGTGGGCGTCTCCGTCCTATTCCATACGCCTTGCACTATCTTCCTTCTCAACTCATTTTGTTCATTCTCTCCCCAATATGCTTTTAAGAAATCTATCTTAAAATCAGCCAACCCTGTCCATCTTCCTTTATATACTCTAAACCAGTCTTTCGAACTCGAAGTTAAACAGTCTTGTATTAAACTTAATTCATTTTCAGCCTTCCCCGCCTTCTTCAAATAAGTTTCTAAATCTTCAATGAAATCGACCGGATGTATCGACGAATCCCCAAATTTAGGTCTATCTAAATGTATATTTTTGATGTTACAAATGACGTACTTCTGAATATCCTCAATCGCATTAGACTCCTTAATCACATTCCTACTTTCCATTTCCACATCGTTCATCGGTGTTGCTTCAACTACTGGCGATTTTTCGACCTCACTAGTATCCTGATTAGAACCTTGAGTCCTTTTAACTTCATCGCTTAGGTCATCTATCCTCTTAGTTAACACGCCTACCGTGCGATTCAGCATTCTTTGTATTGTCATTAATTCGCGCGATCGCGTTACTTTCGGTTTCATTATGGTCTTTACTATCCGCTGTCTTGCCTCTACCGGTTGAGGCTCTCTATTTTCTATAACCTCGGATTCTGACTGGCGGGAACTACGTGGAACCTCCACTAATTCTGCCGGCTCCTCAGATGATTCATATCGCTTTGGCGCACGACGAACTCGGACCGGTTTCCCCATGGCGAGTCTTAATTGTCTGTTGCTTTAGTGTAAGGTCAGATCTATATAAAATATTAGCACACGTCCCTATTTAGCTTGATTTTATAATATCCAATAATTTGGATACGATAAAACCATGCTCCCAAATCTTAATTTGTTTTATTATAAAATATTTATTTTAGTTTTAGCAACGCGAGTTAGTTCTAATGTTATACCGAATAGTTTATTTGTTTAGTTTTAATTAATTCATTTACATTTCTTAATTTTTTCATTTTTAATTATTTATTTTTGGTTCCGTTAACTTCTGTCACCCTACGCTTTACCCAAAAAATTAATTATGATGTAATTAATTATATAGATAAGTTATTTTTATTTCTTATAAAAAGGTAGAATTCTTTGTCAACTCTCAATAAAACCGTCATCATATATACTTCGAATCAAGAATTAAAAGTTAGGTTGGTCCGACATATACGATAGTTCTTAAATAAAATCAAACATTTAATCCGCATTTGATCGCAAATGAACCCAGCGAAAAACCGCCATAAATATAATTGACCTCATTTACCTACTAGTATTTCTAGTAATAAACCAATACAAGATTAACTTAATGATTTTAAATCTGTACGCTAAATAAAACCTTAATAGCAAAGCCTTTTCTCAATTGTACCATTTTCAATGTCATTATCGCAGAAAACAGATGCCTATTGTAACGCTGTAACGCACAACCAAACTTGATACTTCAACATTCCGCTCTAACCGTTAGCAATAACTAAAATACAAACAAAATCATTACTCCATAATCCTATTAATTTAAGGGAAGTCGCGGCTGCTAATAGTTGCTGTTTAAAATTAACCCGAATCTTCATCGTTATTTCACAATTTTTTTTTGAAAATTATAAACTTTGAATTTTTTTTTTCTAAGCATAGTTTAAATTCTATTAAACATCCTATGGCAACCTGACTATTTCACTAAATATTTATTATACCTATGTATTTCTTTATTTAAAAAATCAACTTTAAACCTTTGGCTCATACACTAAATTTATTAACTAACAACTACCGTGCCTATTCCCAACACCCAAGACTGTTGTGTCTACGTTCGGTTCGATAAGTTTAAGGTTAATTCAGTAAATAACTATTTGCTTCTAATTCGCTTGTAAAGGCTACCTAAGTATTCTCCGACCCCCATTCATCAAAGGTCAAAATACTATCCTTAATCTAAGCTTACTTAAAACCCGCATTTTAGTCATAACGTTTCTATCTTAATTTACTCCCAAAAAATATTCGTTTAATTAGAAATACTGTTAGCAAATGTTCTCATTATTTACTTACGGTCACCCATCACTCTAGCTTCCCATTTGGATTGTGCGTTTATATCACATAATCTACAAATACTCATAAGATTTTTAAACCATATTATTAAGTTTTGTTCATTGTAAACTCTCATGTACTTGAACATGTTTTCTGAAATATAAACAATATCGTCCCTCCTTTTATCAAATTACCTTATAATTCTAGTCAAATCTATAAGTATTATGGCAAAATCTACTTACATTCAGTTATAAATTTCATTACATTCTAACTCGAGTCTTGTTATAAAGTTGACACTTTTAAAACTTGTTTAATCACACACATTTCCGCTAACTCTCTTTTATACTGTTCATTAACTATTTGATAACATTTTCACGAACAACTAACACATAAATCCATATTTGTAAGGTTTTAATTTTCGACAAAATAAAATATAACCTTTCGTTTTGTTTGTTGATAAACATACTAGGGTGACCAGCTACTTTTTACAATTCCGCCTAATGCACCCCGAAAGAAAAATAAAAATTTCCAATTTTTCATGAGAGAATTTACAACAATAACAACCTTCGCGATAATTTTTACACATTCATCAACACAATAGTCAAGGTCAAAAATCTTTTATTTTTTAACATAGGTAAAAGATATCAATACTATTTGTAATTATGACGGCGTAGTTTTTCCTTTTTTTTTTCAAATTACTGAACTTTAAATCTGAAGAAATGTAAGTTAAATCCGGGCACTCTATTAACAACAACGTTCGCGAGGACAGAACGGTGTGTTCCCAAAACTCTATATTCAAAATATACCGAAAATACACGTAGTCGCCAATTTAACTTCAATATACTTACACTCGGAAAAAGTCGCGAATTATACAGAATCCGTACTAAAACAGCATCTGGTCACCCTACAAGTTTTGACTTGGTTGCCAGTTTTGACAATGACATCTGTCAAAATGAACTATCGAACGAATCTCAATGAATGACAATCCAAAGGATCTATGCCGTTAGCTTACTAATCATTCGTTCTTCTATCCGTCATTCGTTCTTATTTTATATTTTTTTTCTTTAAATAAATGATCCTAAATGTATTTTTAACGTAAACGAACAGTCCACCAATTGACTCAACTAGTTTATATTTCATTACCCACAAATCTATTTTTTTTTTTTTTCAATGCAAACGCAATTCTTATTTTCACCGATTTCGAATTTTAATTACCACTAACGCCATCTATGACATTTCTATGTACTATGTTTACTTCAATCTAACTAAGGCATAGATTACACAATAGGTTTTGTTGTAAGTTTAACCACAGACACAAGCTATGACTAACTGAACATGACTAACGCTTGCATGACCATGTAATGGCTGCAAAAGTCTATCGAATTAATCGTTCGTAAGTCCGACCCCACGACTTATGCCCCGGTGCCGATCTAACTGAACGAGTCTAATACAATATTTTTTTTCTCTAGAGTTTATGATCTTCTTTCATTTAATATAGTTGACAGTAGATTAGACCTATTACATTTAATTTACCTACTTCCATCCATCCCAACACCTCTTCAAGATTTTAAACCTCAATTCCACGTCCTCACTTATCATAATCAAGATGGGCGGTAATAAAAACGCTCGTCAAAAAAAACGCTCATTCTAATAATTCCCGAAATAGCATAAAGAAAATAGCAATAACGTTTGCGCTAACAAAATAACTCTAAAGTTAGTTAAAAATTTGTTTCTTTTATTGATTGCTATTGAGTTTATATTTCTAAGCTTTATCTATGAAGTTAAATCTAAAAATTTAAATTCTAACATTTTCCGTCTAGTTTTAACGTAGCTGCGCTAATGATTCTATATTGTTGCAATGAAATTTTTGAACTTTGAACTAACATTTGTTATGTGAATGCTAAATACGATATTTCTACATTTTTTTTCTATTTGTGCCCTATTGACAAAGTATTTCAGCAAACTCATCGCTAGGTCATCAGACCCCCTTAACCTAGTCTGCTTTATTTGACAGGACCCCTTTTTTTTCTATCAAAGAAATCTAATCTTAGTCATAATTTTCTTCATAACCTAACTAAATATTATCACAATGTTAATGTTTTTTTTTGTTTTTCTCAAGAAATAACTTGTATCCCTAGTAGTGATGATCAAAGAAGGCGTAAACCAATGGTTTATTATAACAACTCATTACTACAACAACCTCCCTTGTAAGTATCAAAAATAAGTTGGCATTTTTTCTTTTGTGAAACACGATTTAATGTAAAATGTCAGTAAAATTAATGCCCCCAATCGAACTGAATGTTACTTTACCTCAATCATTAAGAAAACTCTCTCACAAACGCTAACATACAACTCAATTATCATTAATGTGAAATTACATAACCTATTTTAATATTTTTTTTATTACTTTCAGCTATAACCAAATGAATTACGTGTCCAAAGTAATGGATTAAAATGAGTGCTAATATACTGAAATTATGGAAAATCAACAGCAGCCTCGTACACTCCACGACAGCAAAATGTGGCCGCACCATCTTAAACTGTATGCGACCACTGCTTTCACACTACAAAAACCCTGGATTTGCAGAACCACCCAAGTTATAATCTACGATCTAAAGTAAGGTATTACCTTATCCTGGTCAACGGCATATCATAATGTAACTACCCCTATGTTATGATGATATGATATGATTGAAGAGTTGAAGACTCGCTACCCTACTACCGATTTGCTAAGCTGTTTGATAATCTTTTAATCCTAGCTTTTATATAACCTAACACATACCTAACTATAATCTCTACTTAAGGTGATTAACCACTCGTCGGCTTTAAACCTAACAATGCCTATTTATGAATTGATTAAATGTTTGACCTAAGTTCTGCTTGGTTTTACTTCCTATAACCCTAATCTAATGGTGTGACCGAATATGCTACTGATTTGGCTTTTGTATGTGTGAAAGGGCTCGTGACTTCTAGCGATAGGACCCGGTTGTAAGCGTAGACCCGTGTTCTTGAGTACTGCTGTCTGATTGCTAATAAATACTAACTCTAAACGCTGAATTTAAATTATCTATGCTCTGTTAATTATTAACCTAGGAATCTATTACAAAATAATGAACATTACTTCGCTTGATTTTAAATAGAATAGAATTTTATAAAATTATTTTTCTACATTAACTAACCCGAACCCTATACTATTCTTTTAACTTGGTGGAGTATTCTTGTTTGCTTATCAGCTGAAATAAATGCCTATACCATTATAAGGAGCGCTATGCCTACCAGCTCTATACCTACTGCTAGTAAAAGTGTGAACTATGCTAAACCTACTACCAAAATGATAGTTAATAATTAATTAGGAACTAAATTGAGATATGCAATTGGTTGCTATAAGTGATAAAGGGAAAGTGCGATGTGAACTGTGTGATTTCTAAAGAATTAGATATAAAGTATCTTTTACCGATGCCGAATATTTATTGCTTTCATTTCTGTGGTTATGCTTAAATTGTACTATTAGTCATTACTAACTTATATGCTGGGTTGAACGACCCCTAAAAAGAAATAATCATTTAACTAGCTTCAGAGTAAGATTTTCAATAAATGGTTAATACTAGTGGTTTATTCTGATAGAATAAAACTCATCATTTCCTATTATAATGTAAAACCCATTACTGAATTTTCTATTATGGAACTTAATTTCTTATTTTTATGAGATAATATTATTGCTAAACCTTAACTTGATATGCGGATGTTATAAGAGTTAAGCAGGAGATATGAGAGTAACACTACAGTTTCAAAGTGAGTATAATGCAAGTATCAAATGTTATATCAGTCGAATAATTAATCAGTTGTGGAAAATCATTTATTGCCATCGGATAGTATATTAGTTCGTTACCTATCTTCAAGTTTAATGAGTTTATATTTATGGTAGAAAGTAACCAGTGTGTTTTTCCGGCTAATGGTAATGGCACCACCCCGCCATCACGATAGGTCTCGACACCAGACTGGGACAACCTTCTCCCGGAACAGCCAGTTACTTTCTTACAAGCTTTATTATGTATTAAATATATTAAAGTCCATAGTCCATGTTAGTTTGTAATATTTCCAACTAAAAGGAGGACAAAGCAAAATGCTTTCAAGCGATTTACCAAATTTTCACAATTGAAATATTTCCTTTTCAATGTGATGGCTGATATAAAATTAAATTTAAATTATTTTTTTTTTTATATATTGAACCAATTCTAAAGTTGACTTACTTTATGTCTCACGAATTCAATCTTACAATCCATGACAAAATTATGGGAATTGGTAAATCTTTTTTGTTCTGAAGGAAAGATTTATTAGAAAAAGGGACAAGATGTATGTACTAAGCAATAAATAACCCTCCTACACTTTACTTTCGCAAATTCTAAGTTTAGCTAAAATACTTCGACGCTGTGTTGTTAAAATGGCATCGAAGGATTTGTTTTAAGATGGAAACAATTTGATGTTAGTTTCTTCCAAATTGAAATGATCAGAAAACCTCCAGATCGCACCTGTGTCGACGCATCAACTGAGCACCAAAAACAAGTATTTTCGCCTGTATTCACTATATTATAACGGTACTGTTAGTGGTAAGAATTTAATGACATTTTCTTTCAGCCACTTCGTCATTTGTAAAATAAAATTTCATCTTAGTGGTTTTTATATGATCTCCACGAATCAACCTGGGAGAAATCATACATACCGGCCCTTCCTAACGACCAAAGATTTATTTCACTTCACAAATTATTAAATAGCTGAGTTATCACAAAGACAAAATAAATCACTATTAATGCGGCTTCACACGACACTTGTGATTACTTGATTTCAAATCTGGTGGTTCATATGACCAACCCAATTCAGAAATTTTACTATTATCATACTTTAGTAATTTACTGATTTATTAAATCGTTTACTTGGCTGGCTTTAGCATGAAAATAATTAATTAACACTCACTTGATTTTCACAATCGACGCCATTTTGTACAACCAAAACTCAACACAACACTGCAGATATTTTAAAAGGTTTACTGAGAATCAAATAGTATCGTGGATTTGCTAAAATACCTTAGTAGATCTATTGATCTGCCGATAAAAACCCTGTCTGAGAGATCTAAAATCATGATTTTCTTTATTTAGGTGATTATCTTTGATCCGCCATTTTGAAAACCAAGCGTCCATTTCGACCATGACAAATTTAACATTTAATGCTTACATAAAAATACCTATTTCTAGCTCAAGTTACGGCAGCCATTTTGTGCGCTCCGAATTGCATTTTTCCTAACTACAAAATATTTCGGCCATTTTGTCGAATCACGCCTAATCGTTACCCCTAGCCAGCTCGCGACGTCTAAACCAGCCTTTTGTCGTCGAAACCCTATATGCTACACTTTTCTGTATAGAAATTTCCAAAAGTCGTTCTCCTATATAAAATATGTTCTTGCCTAGGTTTTGACCTAATCATATTTTCGTTTGATCAACATGGTCGCCTAACCGTTTACACACCTATTTCGCTCTATTAACGTCAACTCGAACCACCTTTCATCACAAAAACCCACCCAATTTTTGTGATGCCTACTTAACCTTCGCGATACTAACCTTCATCTATCCTACAAGATTTTACCTGCCTAACCCAGACTAAATGAGAACTTCCTATGCAAATTGTGTGACGCTTACCTCGTCATCCGGAGCCCCGTTACCTGGACAGTTTGAGCAAGCAATACTCCCTGACCACCTAGTGCTTGACCGTGCCGAAGATGGATGGGAAGGAGCCATCTTCGGTCCCTAGCATGAGGTATAGCATAATCATGTACTTAAGGACTTGACCAAGGACCAGAATTACATTCTAACGACCTCATTTCTACGACGTCTGTCATCAGCCACGTCACACATGATTACACTATGTGACTTAACTAGGCAATCAACGAGTTGATGCCCGCTTATGAAGTCACACTCATAAGCTATCAGTTACCTCATTGCCCCCCCAGAAAGTCCATTACGGATCGCCCCAATATGGCACAAATTTTCTAGTAATTATTCTAAATAGAATCTCCCTTCCCACATTTTATTTCATTTAAATTGATATTAATTTAATCTGATTTTACTAATTCTGGAATTTACTTGGAACAGCTAGCGTTAATTTTGATGTAACCTTTGCAAATAGAATTATATATTTCAGTCAAGGCTTAATTTTTACCATTTTAAAACCCTGTTTGAAATATTTCCCCAAAGAAAACTTGCCCCGATTGCAAGGCCTAAACAATGGACTTTCCTAAATTCACTAATTTGCTGACTTCTTCATATGTGCTTGAGTATAAAAAGAACTTGTTCTATGGCGCTTCTTACAGAGGGGAGGCAGAGATTCGTCTTCTTCTCGGCAGGTGGAAAAATGAGATCGAGAATAAGCTCGTCGAAGCTTTTATAACCTAACCCCCACCCATTATTTTTCAAAGCGTCCCCTAGCTACACATAATTCCTAGTATTCTATTGTTTGTATCCTTAATGTGCCCTGTCACAATCTATTTCCCCAAAATGCTGGGAAATTTTCCACTAATTGACTTACAAAAATTGCCTAGTGCATTTAGTCCCCCTAAGTACCTGTAAGATACTTTAAATAAATAAATAAATAAATAAATATATATGTTCTTTTTTTTAACAATCACCCTCAAATATTTAAATTACGTGAACATTTTACGAATACAAAGATTAGTAATTACCTCCGTACTTAATAATTAATTTTGTTTAATCTAGAGTTTACAAAGATCCTCAAGTAAATATATATTATATGACACAAGCAATTTAATCTTTCCTGTATGTTTGAATAAATCTTTTGGTCTAATCAATTTCGCTAACCTTCAAAGAAGACCCCTTATAATCAATAAATCCGCTATCAGCCTACTTTTATTATTTACGATTGATGCATGACTCTATTCATAATGTTAATTACTCTTTGCGCCACCCATTTATTTATTCTATTTGCCAAAGAACGTTTCGTTACTGGCCAACTTATTTTTTTTCATATAATTTCATTACTATGGGTATTTTATGATTTTATACTGGTATCATTTTTTTAAATCTTGGCGCCACCATTCTGAGCTATTATTTGCTGACTCTAAAGTTAACTCCCCCCAGATTCACGCGTTACGATTGGCTAAACATCAACTCAATTCATCTCCTTTTATGGTCACAAAACGCTTCGCAAGCTTACGATTGGCTACCACGAAACTCTCCTTTTGTCTCTTGTTTATGGACAAAGAGAATGTAGAACATTCCGTTTCACCATATATATATTTTTTGTCCAATTTTCTTACAACTTTTTACTAGTTATTGTTTTTATTTAATTATTTTCTTATTACAAATATAATCATTCATATTCTTTCTTTACTTTTAATATTAAACTGATTTTACTTTATCTATAATCCATAGCTTAAATTACAGTTCCGTGCGTTGCGTTCCGTTTCCCACTAGTATGTGACACATTTATTTGCTCTAGCAAGTATGCTTATAAAACTTCGATTTTTCCAAATTTAAATGTTATTCTACCTAAACAGTGATTAACTTTAATTATCATTTATTTATTTTGTAATTTTATAATCATTCGTCTCTTTTCTCTTAATTTATTAATGGTATAAATTTCCAAAGATTATTTCTTTTTTTTTTATAGAGTAGACTTTCTCGATGGAATGTCAGTTTTTAGTTCCAAAAACGTCCACCAAATGTCAAATACATTTGTCTATACCAAGTGTCAGACGATCTGTTTATTATTGTTGAAACATATTTTCAAGTTATTGAATTACCATAAAATTATCTGTTTTTTATATAGAAATACGGATATTTTGTCAATGTTGAATTTGCATATTGCAATCATAAGCTTATAAAGTGCATATGAACAATGGATTTGTGTTACAAGAACATTATTCTATCGTTAGTATAACTATGATATTTTGAATGCAGAATGAAATGCAATAAAACCTCACAAATTGCATAAACAACCATTCTTTTAGTAAAATGAGAATAACCACCCTCTTCATGGTAAGTTATTCAAAGAATTTATTATTTGATTAATCGCATAACTTTACTTATTTGTGTTTACAACTATTTTTTCCAACCCTGGATTTTTTGTACTTTTACAGACTTCTAACTAGCCATAAATTGTGGACCCTCTGGAATGTGATAAAGAAGGTAACCGACAAAGAATAAGACCTACAGAAATCATGAAAACTAACCCTATGCAGGAATACTTAAAGTTTGTATTTTGCCCGCTTCCGGATCAATATTTGAGAAAAAAAAACATGTTCAGTTTTGAACTGTTACAGCTCGACCCCAAAATTTATACACAGGTGACAATACAACGTATTGGATCCGAAGTAAAATTTTCTCCTCGAATCTCAAATATTTATATTACCCCAAAGATACACAATCTTCCCCCCTTTTTTTTTTTATAACCCTAATCATATTACTTCTCCAAGATCAAAGAATTGTTGGGTGAGCCCTAGTGTAAATGAAAATTTAAGATTGTAGAGTGTATTTAAACCAAGACCATATCAGAGATTATTAAGCGAGTTTTAAGTATTTGTTGCTTTTGCCAATTCCGTCGTATGCATATTCAGCACCAGAGTTGTACAACACTATGGTAAGGTGTAGGTTGTGAGGCTACAGCCCAGATTAGGCCTACCCGAAAAAATAGGCTCTTTTCTTACCTTATGAAAAGATTAAACGTATTCATTCGTTGTATCCCTCCACAACATTGTAATCCTCCTTCCAAACCAAAGGTTTAGCGGTGATCATATACACAGACCATATATTTCCAAAAGCTCACTTAAGACTCTGGAACAACCTTAATATCACCTTGGAGAGTGTGCAGTTGCCGAATTTGAAATTAGCTTGTCAGCTTCTTGTGTAGTATGAATTTCAGACAGTCGTTCACACCAGGACAAATTACAAACGTCAATAGTGTTTGTTTTCTCTCTTTTTTTTTTTCTCTAACCTAACACCAAAAGTCCTTCTGTACGAAATTCTATTTTGTCAACCCTAAACGCCGGCCCGGCCGCAAGCACAAACCAAACGCCAGAGCAGTGTGGTGGTCCTATCTCTTGGAAAAATAATAAGTCTGCATTCAGGTTTCACATATGTTATAATCCAAAGCCCTCCATATAGAATCTATATTTTAATTTCCGTTCCTTTCTCTCGTCAATTTCTCATTCTATTCATTCTCTTAAATCATCATTTCATACATACTCCTATCCTAGTTTAGATTCTCATTTTATTCATCTTTTCTCATTACACAGCAACCACTATCGTCATTCACTAGCCTACATATACGCCACCCAAGATCATATCATAGCTATAACCTGAATACAAAATATATACAAATAAAGATAACGATTTTGAAATATAATTTCAATGTTAAAATCAAATACGTCGACTTGTCACCATATGAATTCTACGCAAAATTACATCAGAAGATCGCAATTAATTTACGCAATAGTAACGCTTTACGCTTTAAAACCACTTTATCCTAAACATCCCATTAGTACGCATATCTACGCTACATTACGCAACTTTCCTATTATGCCACTCTACGCTAATTCTTTCCCTAATATGCCTCCCTATTCTAAAGTTTCTCAAATAATACTCGACCCCAAGTGTGTATATAAATATATACATTTTTTTTATATTACTACTTTAACCATCCTTTTAATTTTAAATATTATTAACAAAAATACCTCACATTCCAATTTATCCGTTAAGTTTTTATTTTTAAATTTTATAATATTATATATATATATATATGTTTGGTTCATCGAAAGCAAATTTTTATTTATTTTAAATTTTTACAAACGCCGTTCCTTTATTAGGATTCCTATTTCCGACCGTATTTTTTTTTAAGTATATTTTTTTTTTATATTTTTTTTTTTTTTTTTTTTTTAGTTATATTAGCAGAAAACCTTTCCATATCTCTAAATACTTATGAAAAATTTCCCCCCCGAGAAGAAAAGCCGCCAACTCTCCCCTCTATCTGACCTTACAATTTTAAGCAACGCAATAATTAAAACGTCCATTTGGTTTATGCGGACTTTGGTTAATTTAATAGAAAATTACTTTCATATGACAAGATGGGTTACCTTATTAACAACACTCTAAAGGTTAATGACTTTTACTTAGCCTGGTTTTTTTTTCTTAAAATTGAGTCCTTAATTTTCTTGTAAGTTCAGATAGGCTTTTCCCGTTCCCAACAGACTTTATACAATTATACCCCATTATTATTTATTAATCAACTTAAATTACATCTTCATGTAGTTAACATAACATTAAACATTTCTTTTCCTTAAAATTAGACATGACATTAAATTTTACTTATAATACTTAGACAAATGTATAGCGTTAAACCTTCCTCTTTCTTTACCAGTCTCCGGATCAACAAGTAAATATACATTTTTAAACGGGTTAGCTCCAATCACAAACGGACCCTCATATAATGGTTCAAACTTTTTTGTTATTTTTAATTTTGCGTCAGACTTATTTAATTTCCTTAATTTTACTAAATCTCCTATCTGGAAATGGATAATTCTATATTTTTCATTAAATTTGTTTTGACGTAGTTGTCCTGCTTTCTTTAAATTTTCCCGTGCCTTTTCCCTAATTTCGTTAATAGGCGGTGGTACTAAATCAGTCGGTATGACATTATCAAATGATAATCTAGTAGGTTCACTGTATAAAATCTCACAAGGTGTAAACCCCGTACTTTCGTGATAAGTATTATTATAAAGAATTTCTAACTTCGGCAATAAATCTACCCAACTTTTGTGATTGGTCCTACAGTAAGTCCGAAATAACCGTCCTAACTCTTTATTTACTCTTTCGGTGGTATTAGGTCTAGGGTTCCTAACTGTAGTATAAATTACTCTAACCCCTTCTGCTTTTATAGTTTCTTTCCACAAGTTACTAGCAAATTGTGACCCATTATCTGACATGATCGCCGTAGGTTTTATTATGCGAAAGAATTTCCTCATTTTAGTTAATACTGATATTGCAGTTGCTCTTCTAAGATCATAAAATTTCACAAATTTACTAAAAGAGTCCTGAATAACTAAAATGTAATTCATTCCAAACTTCCCAGATGGTAATGGTCCATATAAATCTACCATAACGATGTCCCCCACATTTTCAGTTATAATTGAACGACAAGGTCCTACATACTTAGCTGTATCACTTTTAGTGACCTGACAATCATGACACCCCCTTAATAAACGTTTGACCTGTTTAGTTAATCCCTTCCAAAAAATTCTATCCCTAATATATTTAATTACTTTGTACGCCCCTTGATGACCCATTTCGAAACGCACCTGCCAAATAACTTCTTCCCTAAGTGAATTTGGTAAAAATAACACTCTTTTATTTCCTTCGGATACGTACAAATAGATATCTTAGTTCCGATATTATTCCGGCCTAAGGATTCACCCGGACACCAATTCATTTTAACCATCATACTATAATTTAGGTCCCCCGTGGCTGAAGCTGATCCGGAGACTAGAGTCTCAGCTTCCGCTAGTTTAACACTCCGCTACCATCTACATTAGTATTATTACTATTTAAGTTAACCGCTTGTACTTGATTCTCTCTAGGTTTCTGCCATTGCCTATAATTTTGCTGAATGCCTCTCTTCTTCTGTTCCCAATCCTTAGAATTTTTAGACGTTGAAGTGCTCGGTACTTCTTGTTTCTGTATGTTGTCCATACTTCTTAAAAATTCCGCCGCTTCTATTATATTTCCTATCTTATTGGTCACGAACGCTTGTTGAATATATTTCGGATAGTGTCGAATGATATCGCTAATTAATTGTTTTTCTGGAATGCTGTAGCTTAACATTTGCGCCTTGACTGTCAATTTCAAAAAATGTTCCACCATGGTGGGCGTCTCCGTCCTATTCCATACGCCTTGCACTATCTTCCTTCTCAACTCATTTTGTTCATTCTCTCCCCAATATGCTTTTAAGAAATCTATCTTAAAATCAGCCAACCCTGTCCATCTTCCTTTATATACTCTAAACCAGTCTTTCGAACTCGAAGTTAAACAGTCTTGTATTAAACTTAATTCATTTTCAGCCTTCCCCGCCTTCTTCAAATAAGTTTCTAAATCTTCAATGAAATCGACCGGATGTATCGACGAATCCCCAAATTTAGGTCTATCTAAATGTATATTTTTGATGTTACAAATGACGTACTTCTGAATATCCTCAATCGCATTAGACTCCTTAATCACATTCCTACTTTCCATTTCCACATCGTTCATCGGTGTTGCTTCAACTACTGGCGATTTTTCGACCTCACTAGTATCCTGATTAGAACCTTGAGTCCTTTTAACTTCATCGCTTAGGTCATCTATCCTCTTAGTTAACACGCCTACCGTGCGATTCAGCATTCTTTGTATTGTCATTAATTCGCGCGATCGCGTTACTTTCGGTTTCATTATGGTCTTTACTATCCGCTGTCTTGCCTCTACCGGTTGAGGCTCTCTATTTTCTATAACCTCGGATTCTGACTGGCGGGAACTACGTGGAACCTCCACTAATTCTGCCGGCTCCTCAGATGATTCATATCGCTTTGGCGCACGACGAACTCGGACCGGTTTCCCCATGGCGAGTCTTAATTGTCTGTTGCTTTAGTGTAAGGTCAGATCTATATAAAATATTAGCACACGTCCCTATTTAGCTTGATTTTATAATATCCAATAATTTGGATACGATAAAACCATGCTCCCAAATCTTAATTTGTTTTATTATAAAATATTTATTTTAGTTTTAGCAACGCGAGTTAGTTCTAATGTTATACCGAATAGTTTATTTGTTTAGTTTTAATTAATTCATTTACATTTCTTAATTTTTTCATTTTTAATTATTTATTTTTGGTTCCGTTAACTTCTGTCACCCTACGCTTTACCCAAAAAATTAATTATGATGTAATTAATTATATAGATAAGTTATTTTTATTTCTTATAAAAAGGTAGAATTCTTTGTCAACTCTCAATAAAACCGTCATCATATATACTTCGAATCAAGAATTAAAAGTTAGGTTGGTCCGACATATACGATAGTTCTTAAATAAAATCAAACATTTAATCCGCATTTGATCGCAAATGAACCCAGCGAAAAACCGCCATAAATATAATTGACCTCATTTACCTACTAGTATTTCTAGTAATAAACCAATACAAGATTAACTTAATGATTTTAAATCTGTACGCTAAATAAAACCTTAATAGCAAAGCCTTTTCTCAATTGTACCATTTTCAATGTCATTATCGCAGAAAACAGATGCCTATTGTAACGCTGTAACGCACAACCAAACTTGATACTTCAACATTCCGCTCTAACCGTTAGCAATAACTAAAAAAAAATTTACTACAAAAATCATTACTCCATAATCCTATTAATTTAAGGGAAGTCGCGGCTGCTAATAGTTGCTGTTTAAAATTAACCCGAATCTTCATCGTTATTTCACAATTTTTTTTTGAAATTATAAACTTTGAATTTTTTTTTTCTAAGCATAGTTAAATTCTATTAAACATCCTATGGCAACCTGACTATTTCACTAAATATTTATTATACCTATGTATTTCTTTATTTAAAAATCAACTTTAAACCTTTGGCTCATACACTAAATTTATTAACTAACAACTACCGTGCCTATTCCAACACCCAAGACTGTTGTGTCTACGTTCGGTTCGATAAGTTTAAGGTTAATTCAGTAAATAACTATTTGCTTCTAATTCGCTTGTAAAGGCTACCTAAGTATTCTCCGACCCCCATCATCAAAGGTCAAAATACTATCCTTAATCTAAGCTTACTTAAAACCCGCATTTTAGTCATAACGTTTCTATCTTATTTACTCCCAAAAATATTCGTTTAATTAGAAATACTGTTAGCAAATGTTCTCATTATTTACTTACGGTCACCCATCACTCTAGCTTCCCATTTGGATTGTGCGTTTATATCACATAATCTACAAATACTCATAAGATTTTTAAACCATATTATTAAGTTTTGTTCATTGTAAACTCTCATGTACTTGAACATGTTTTCTGAAATATAAACAATATCGTCCCTCCTTTTATCAAATTACCTTATAATTCTAGTCAAATCTATAAGTATTATGGCAAAATCTACTTACATTCAGTTATAAATTTCATTACATTCTAACTCGAGTCTTGTTATAAAGTTGACACTTTTAAAACTTGTTTAATCACACACATTTCCGCTAACTCTCTTTTATACTGTTCATTAACTATTTGATAACATTTTCACGAACAACTAACACATAAATCCATATTTGTAAGGTTTTAATTTTCGACAAAATAAAATATAACCTTTCGTTTTGTTTGTTGATAAACATACTAGGGTGACCAGCTACTTTTTACAATTCCGCCTAATGCACCCCGAAAGAAAAATAAAAATTTCCAATTTTTCATGAGAGAATTTACAACAATAACAACCTTCGCGATAATTTTTACACATTCATCAACACAATAGTCAAGGTCAAAAATCTTTTATTTTTTAACATAGGTAAAAGATATCAATACTATTTGTAATTATGACGGCGTAGTTTTTCCTTTTTTTTTTCAAATTACTGAACTTTAAATCTGAAGAAATGTAAGTTAAATCCGGGCACTCTATTAACAACAACGTTCGCGAGGACAGAACGGTGTGTTCCCAAAACTCTATATTCAAAATATACCGAAAATACACGTAGTCGCCAATTTAACTTCAATATACTTACACTCGGAAAAAGTCGCGAATTATACAGAATCCGTACTAAAACAGCATCTGGTCACCCTACAAGTTTTGACTTGGTTGCCAGTTTTGACAATGACATCTGTCAAAATGAACTATCGAACGAATCTCAATGAATGACAATCCAAAGGATCTATGCCGTTAGCTTACTAATCATTCGTTCTTCTATCCGTCATTCGTTCTTATTTTATATTTTTTTTCTTTAAATAAATGATCCTAAATGTATTTTTAACGTAAACGAACAGTCCACCAATTGACTCAACTAGTTTATATTTCATTACCCACAAATCTATTTTTTTTTTTTTTCAATGCAAACGCAATTCTTATTTTCACCGATTTCGAATTTTAATTACCACTAACGCCATCTATGACATTTCTATGTACTATGTTTACTTCAATCTAACTAAGGCATAGATTACACAATAGGTTTTGTTGTAAGTTTAACCACAGACACAAGCTATGACTAACTGAACATGACTAACGCTTGCATGACCATGTAATGGCTGCAAAAGTCTATCGAATTAATCGTTCGTAAGTCCGACCCCACGACTTATGCCCCGGTGCCGATCTAACTGAACGAGTCTAATACAATATTTTTTTTCTCTAGAGTTTATGATCTTCTTTCATTTAATATAGTTGACAGTAGATTAGACCTATTACATTTAATTTACCTACTTCCATCCATCCCAACACCTCTTCAAGATTTTAAACCTCAATTCCACGTCCTCACTTATCATAATCAAGATGGGCGGTAATAAAAACGCTCGTCAAAAAAAACGCTCATTCTAATAATTCCCGAAATAGCATAAAGAAAATAGCAATAACGTTTGCGCTAACAAAATAACTCTAAAGTTAGTTAAAAATTTGTTTCTTTTATTGATTGCTATTGAGTTTATATTTCTAAGCTTTATCTATGAAGTTAAATCTAAAAATTTAAATTCTAACATTTTCCGTCTAGTTTTAACGTAGCTGCGCTAATGATTCTATATTGTTGCAATGAAATTTTTGAACTTTGAACTAACATTTGTTATGTGAATGCTAAATACGATATTTCTACATTTTTTTTCTATTTGTGCCCTATTGACAAAGTATTTCAGCAAACTCATCGCTAGGTCATCAGACCCCCTTAACCTAGTCTGCTTTATTTGACAGGACCCCTTTTTTTTCTATCAAAGAAATCTAATCTTAGTCATAATTTTCTTCATAACCTAACTAAATATTATCACAATGTTAATGTTTTTTTTTGTTTTTCTCAAGAAATAACTTGTATCCCTAGTAGTGATGATCAAAGAAGGCGTAAACCAATGGTTTATTATAACAACTCATTACTACAACAACCTCCCTTGTAAGTATCAAAAATAAGTTGGCATTTTTTCTTTTGTGAAACACGATTTAATGTAAAATGTCAGTAAAATTAATGCCCCCAATCGAACTGAATGTTACTTTACCTCAATCATTAAGAAAACTCTCTCACAAACGCTAACATACAACTCAATTATCATTAATGTGAAATTACATAACCTATTTTAATATTTTTTTTATTACTTTCAGCTATAACCAAATGAATTACGTGTCCAAAGTAATGGATTAAAATGAGTGCTAATATACTGAAATTATGGAAAATCAACAGCAGCCTCGTACACTCCACGACAGCAAAATGTGGCCGCACCATCTTAAACTGTATGCGACCACTGCTTTCACACTACAAAAACCCTGGATTTGCAGAACCACCCAAGTTATAATCTACGATCTAAAGTAAGGTATTACCTTATCCTGGTCAACGGCATATCATAATGTAACTACCCCTATGTTATGATGATATGATATGATTGAAGAGTTGAAGACTCGCTACCCTACTACCGATTTGCTAAGCTGTTTGATAATCTTTTAATCCTAGCTTTTATATAACCTAACACATACCTAACTATAATCTCTACTTAAGGTGATTAACCACTCGTCGGCTTTAAACCTAACAATGCCTATTTATGAATTGATTAAATGTTTGACCTAAGTTCTGCTTGGTTTTACTTCCTATAACCCTAATCTAATGGTGTGACCGAATATGCTACTGATTTGGCTTTTGTATGTGTGAAAGGGCTCGTGACTTCTAGCGATAGGACCCGGTTGTAAGCGTAGACCCGTGTTCTTGAGTACTGCTGTCTGATTGCTAATAAATACTAACTCTAAACGCTGAATTTAAATTATCTATGCTCTGTTAATTATTAACCTAGGAATCTATTACAAAATAATGAACATTACTTCGCTTGATTTTAAATAGAATAGAATTTTATAAAATTATTTTTCTACATTAACTAACCCGAACCCTATACTATTCTTTTAACTTGGTGGAGTATTCTTGTTTGCTTATCAGCTGAAATAAATGCCTATACCATTATAAGGAGCGCTATGCCTACCAGCTCTATACCTACTGCTAGTAAAAGTGTGAACTATGCTAAACCTACTACCAAAATGATAGTTAATAATTAATTAGGAACTAAATTGAGATATGCAATTGGTTGCTATAAGTGATAAAGGGAAAGTGCGATGTGAACTGTGTGATTTCTAAAGAATTAGATATAAAGTATCTTTTACCGATGCCGAATATTTATTGCTTTCATTTCTGTGGTTATGCTTAAATTGTACTATTAGTCATTACTAACTTATATGCTGGGTTGAACGACCCCTAAAAAGAAATAATCATTTAACTAGCTTCAGAGTAAGATTTTCAATAAATGGTTAATACTAGTGGTTTATTCTGATAGAATAAAACTCATCATTTCCTATTATAATGTAAAACCCATTACTGAATTTTCTATTATGGAACTTAATTTCTTATTTTTATGAGATAATATTATTGCTAAACCTTAACTTGATATGCGGATGTTATAAGAGTTAAGCAGGAGATATGAGAGTAACACTACAGTTTCAAAGTGAGTATAATGCAAGTATCAAATGTTATATCAGTCGAATAATTAATCAGTTGTGGAAAATCATTTATTGCCATCGGATAGTATATTAGTTCGTTACCTATCTTCAAGTTTAATGAGTTTATATTTATGGTAGAAAGTAACCAGTGTGTTTTTCCGGCTAATGGTAATGGCACCACCCCGCCATCACGATAGGTCTCGACACCAGACTGGGACAACCTTCTCCCGGAACAGCCAGTTACTTTCTTACAAGCTTTATTATGTATTAAATATATTAAAGTCCATAGTCCATGTTAGTTTGTAATATTTCCAACTAAAAGGAGGACAAAGCAAAATGCTTTCAAGCGATTTACCAAATTTTCACAATTGAAATATTTCCTTTTCAATGTGATGGCTGATATAAAATTAAATTTAAATTATTTTTTTTTTTATATATTGAACCAATTCTAAAGTTGACTTACTTTATGTCTCACGAATTCAATCTTACAATCCATGACAAAATTATGGGAATTGGTAAATCTTTTTTGTTCTGAAGGAAAGATTTATTAGAAAAAGGGACAAGATGTATGTACTAAGCAATAAATAACCCTCCTACACTTTACTTTCGCAAATTCTAAGTTTAGCTAAAATACTTCGACGCTGTGTTGTTAAAATGGCATCGAAGGATTTGTTTTAAGATGGAAACAATTTGATGTTAGTTTCTTCCAAATTGAAATGATCAGAAAACCTCCAGATCGCACCTGTGTCGACGCATCAACTGAGCACCAAAAACAAGTATTTTCGCCTGTATTCACTATATTATAACGGTACTGTTAGTGGTAAGAATTTAATGACATTTTCTTTCAGCCACTTCGTCATTTGTAAAATAAAATTTCATCTTAGTGGTTTTTATATGATCTCCACGAATCAACCTGGGAGAAATCATACATACCGGCCCTTCCTAACGACCAAAGATTTATTTCACTTCACAAATTATTAAATAGCTGAGTTATCACAAAGACAAAATAAATCACTATTAATGCGGCTTCACACGACACTTGTGATTACTTGATTTCAAATCTGGTGGTTCATATGACCAACCCAATTCAGAAATTTTACTATTATCATACTTTAGTAATTTACTGATTTATTAAATCGTTTACTTGGCTGGCTTTAGCATGAAAATAATTAATTAACACTCACTTGATTTTCACAATCGACGCCATTTTGTACAACCAAAACTCAACACAACACTGCAGATATTTTAAAAGGTTTACTGAGAATCAAATAGTATCGTGGATTTGCTAAAATACCTTAGTAGATCTATTGATCTGCCGATAAAAACCCTGTCTGAGAGATCTAAAATCATGATTTTCTTTATTTAGGTGATTATCTTTGATCCGCCATTTTGAAAACCAAGCGTCCATTTCGACCATGACAAATTTAACATTTAATGCTTACATAAAAATACCTATTTCTAGCTCAAGTTACGGCAGCCATTTTGTGCGCTCCGAATTGCATTTTTCCTAACTACAAAATATTTCGGCCATTTTGTCGAATCACGCCTAATCGTTACCCCTAGCCAGCTCGCGACGTCTAAACCAGCCTTTTGTCGTCGAAACCCTATATGCTACACTTTTCTGTATAGAAATTTCCAAAAGTCGTTCTCCTATATAAAATATGTTCTTGCCTAGGTTTTGACCTAATCATATTTTCGTTTGATCAACATGGTCGCCTAACCGTTTACACACCTATTTCGCTCTATTAACGTCAACTCGAACCACCTTTCATCACAAAAACCCACCCAATTTTTGTGATGCCTACTTAACCTTCGCGATACTAACCTTCATCTATCCTACAAGATTTTACCTGCCTAACCCAGACTAAATGAGAACTTCCTATGCAAATTGTGTGACGCTTACCTCGTCATCCGGAGCCCCGTTACCTGGACAGTTTGAGCAAGCAATACTCCCTGACCACCTAGTGCTTGACCGTGCCGAAGATGGATGGGAAGGAGCCATCTTCGGTCCCTAGCATGAGGTATAGCATAATCATGTACTTAAGGACTTGACCAAGGACCAGAATTACATTCTAACGACCTCATTTCTACGACGTCTGTCATCAGCCACGTCACACATGATTACACTATGTGACTTAACTAGGCAATCAACGAGTTGATGCCCGCTTATGAAGTCACACTCATAAGCTATCAGTTACCTCATTGCCCCCCCAGAAAGTCCATTACGGATCGCCCCAATATGGCACAAATTTTCTAGTAATTATTCTAAATAGAATCTCCCTTCCCACATTTTATTTCATTTAAATTGATATTAATTTAATCTGATTTTACTAATTCTGGAATTTACTTGGAACAGCTAGCGTTAATTTTGATGTAACCTTTGCAAATAGAATTATATATTTCAGTCAAGGCTTAATTTTTACCATTTTAAAACCCTGTTTGAAATATTTCCCCAAAGAAAACTTGCCCCGATTGCAAGGCCTAAACAATGGACTTTCCTAAATTCACTAATTTGCTGACTTCTTCATATGTGCTTGAGTATAAAAAGAACTTGTTCTATGGCGCTTCTTACAGAGGGGAGGCAGAGATTCGTCTTCTTCTCGGCAGGTGGAAAAATGAGATCGAGAATAAGCTCGTCGAAGCTTTTATAACCTAACCCCCACCCATTATTTTTCAAAGCGTCCCCTAGCTACACATAATTCCTAGTATTCTATTGTTTGTATCCTTAATGTGCCCTGTCACAATCTATTTCCCCAAAATGCTGGGAAATTTTCCACTAATTGACTTACAAAAATTGCCTAGTGCATTTAGTCCCCCTAAGTACCTGTAAGATACTTTAAATAAATAAATAAATAAATAAATATATATGTTCTTTTTTTTAACAATCACCCTCAAATATTTAAATTACGTGAACATTTTACGAATACAAAGATTAGTAATTACCTCCGTACTTAATAATTAATTTTGTTTAATCTAGAGTTTACAAAGATCCTCAAGTAAATATATATTATATGACACAAGCAATTTAATCTTTCCTGTATGTTTGAATAAATCTTTTGGTCTAATCAATTTCGCTAACCTTCAAAGAAGACCCCTTATAATCAATAAATCCGCTATCAGCCTACTTTTATTATTTACGATTGATGCATGACTCTATTCATAATGTTAATTACTCTTTGCGCCACCCATTTATTTATTCTATTTGCCAAAGAACGTTTCGTTACTGGCCAACTTATTTTTTTTCATATAATTTCATTACTATGGGTATTTTATGATTTTATACTGGTATCATTTTTTTAAATCTTGGCGCCACCATTCTGAGCTATTATTTGCTGACTCTAAAGTTAACTCCCCCCAGATTCACGCGTTACGATTGGCTAAACATCAACTCAATTCATCTCCTTTTATGGTCACAAAACGCTTCGCAAGCTTACGATTGGCTACCACGAAACTCTCCTTTTGTCTCTTGTTTATGGACAAAGAGAATGTAGAACATTCCGTTTCACCATATATATATTTTTTGTCCAATTTTCTTACAACTTTTTACTAGTTATTGTTTTTATTTAATTATTTTCTTATTACAAATATAATCATTCATATTCTTTCTTTACTTTTAATATTAAACTGATTTTACTTTATCTATAATCCATAGCTTAAATTACAGTTCCGTGCGTTGCGTTCCGTTTCCCACTAGTATGTGACACATTTATTTGCTCTAGCAAGTATGCTTATAAAACTTCGATTTTTCCAAATTTAAATGTTATTCTACCTAAACAGTGATTAACTTTAATTATCATTTATTTATTTTGTAATTTTATAATCATTCGTCTCTTTTCTCTTAATTTATTAATGGTATAAATTTCCAAAGATTATTTCTTTTTTTTTTATAGAGTAGACTTTCTCGATGGAATGTCAGTTTTTAGTTCCAAAAACGTCCACCAAATGTCAAATACATTTGTCTATACCAAGTGTCAGACGATCTGTTTATTATTGTTGAAACATATTTTCAAGTTATTGAATTACCATAAAATTATCTGTTTTTTATATAGAAATACGGATATTTTGTCAATGTTGAATTTGCATATTGCAATCATAAGCTTATAAAGTGCATATGAACAATGGATTTGTGTTACAAGAACATTATTCTATCGTTAGTATAACTATGATATTTTGAATGCAGAATGAAATGCAATAAAACCTCACAAATTGCATAAACAACCATTCTTTTAGTAAAATGAGAATAACCACCCTCTTCATGGTAAGTTATTCAAAGAATTTATTATTTGATTAATCGCATAACTTTACTTATTTGTGTTTACAACTATTTTTTCCAACCCTGGATTTTTGTACTTTTACAGACTTCTAACTAGCCATAAATTGTGGACCCTCTGGAATGTGATAAAGAAGGTAACCGACAAAGAATAAGACCTACAGAAATCATGAAAACTAACCCTATGCAGGAATACTTAAAGTTTGTATTTTGCCCGCTTCCGGATCAATATTTGAGAAAAAAAAACATGTTCAGTTTTGAACTGTTACATACTTAGTTAGTAGAATTTGTGACAAGAAACAAACAATTGGCTGACAACGTAGCGAAGTGAGTGATGTTGAAGTTCACCAACACTAAAACAACTGATTAAGTTTTAACCGTCTGTTTTTGACGTTTTTGTGTATGGAGAAAATATCAAAAACTGATGGTTAAAAATTAATCGACTGGTTAAATACACACATCAACTTTGTCTAGGGATAACAGGTGCTATTTTCATACAGACGAGGTAACTTTGAAGCCTTGGTTTCCTGCCTGGGATGTACTGTGCTGTGATCTGATGACAGCTATCCAGGAAGTGAATGGAGGAGATTCAGATCGCTATACACACCCAACTGATCTGACCAGCATTCTTAAAACGTAAAGGACATGTTTAAAAAAACCGCGAAAATAGCATGAAAATGTATGGAAATCCTCAAACTGAGAACTCTGACCCATTAATCTTTTAGAATGCTGATCAGATCAGTTGGGTGTGTATAACGATCTGAATCTCCTCCATTCACTCCCTGGATGGCCATCATCAGATCACAGGACGGTACATCCCTGGCAGAAAACCAAGGCTTCAAAGTTTTCTCGTTTGTATGAAATTACACCTGTATCCCTAGACAAAGTTGATGTGTATAGTTGGTGAACTTGGGTCTAAAAGACCTATCAGGCAATGACTTCAAAGTTATTACTTAAAAACCTTTACAAAAGATTAAAACGTTAAGTACTTAATTTTAATCGCTTTTTTTAAAGTGCCACATTTTTATAATAACAGTTGTGGCAAAATCGAAAACATTTGTGAGATATAAGCCTAACACTTCGAAACGATCCGCGCGAAAAACGAATGCTTTAGAAATACTAGAAAAGATTTCCATTGGCACCCACTGTATAAAATAAATTATCTGTGAGTGCCGATGTTATCACGTGAAAAAGGAGCAAGAGTGTTCATAACTAAGATTTCTTTATTATAACCGTTCTAAGAAATTTATAAATTAAATTCCATGTTGCTTACCAACTAAATAGAAAACGCTTGGTTTTGTAGCACTGGTTGAAAATAGTCAGAATATTGCATTTTACCTCACAACGGTGAAAGCTAATATGTAATCCTAATGAATTCATATTTTTTACACAAAAACCGGCCAAGTGCGCATCGGGCCACGCGCAGTAGGGTTCCGTAGGTACATTATACCATACCATATTTTAATACCACTATCATTTTTCGTCTGAAAAAATAACTTTGTTTTTCACAGTGTTTGTATGAATGACAAAGTTATATTTGCGGTTTTGGAAAATGTACTATATCTCAAAAACTAATTACTGTATCTCATTCAAACCAATTTTCGTTGAAAGTGTTTATTAAGATCTATAGCTTATATTTTTTTTAGATTTTTCACCCTCTTACTTTAAAAGTTAAAGGGGGGGGGGGGGGACACACATTTTACCACTTTGGCGGCATATATCTTTTAAACGGTTGACTTTGAAAAAAATTGGTGTTAGAAACCTCAATGTTATTTTTAAAGACCTATCTATAGACACCCCACAAGTATTGGTTTGATGAAAAAAAATATTTTCAGTTTCAGTTCCATGTATGGGGAGCCCCCCCTTAATCTTTCATTTTTTATATTTTTATGTTTAAATCGTAAAGCGGTTCACAGAATACACCTACCTACTAAGTTTCAACTATGTAGTCCTAATACTTTTGGAATAAAGTGGCTGTGACATACGGACGGACAGACAGACAGACAGACAGACAGACAGACAGACAGACAGACAGACATGACGAATCTATAAGGGTTCCGTTTTTTGCCATTTTGGCTACGGAACCCTAAAAAAACCACTTTTCTCTCTGGTAGAGAATTTAAAATAAGTAGACTATTTATATTTCTTCTAAGTTGTTTATTTGTAAAAATAAATATTGAAATCAAAATTTGATTCGAAGTATTTCGAAGTAAACAGCTTTACTTAGTTCATTTATTACATATGTTATAAGTGTATTTTATATATCTATATAATAAGTTCGTTGTAACGAACAGATTACAACGAACGTCGTTCTTTTAACGTAACTGATATCCTTTCTAATATTTTAAATGCGAAAGTCCGTTTGTTTGTTTGTTGCACCTTCACGACTTAACTGCTGAACCTATCATCATGAAATTTTACATACACGTTGTCAGGGTTCAGAGAAGGCCATCGGGTACCGTTTATTCCGATAAAAAGTATGGTTCCCGAGGGATAGTAAAAAAACTTTCCACGTAGACGAAGTCGCGGGCGGCCGCTAGTGATACCTTAATCATTACCGTTTCGGAATTGGATTTTAGTTAAACATTTTGGGTTTGTGAAGAAAAATCATAAAATTAGCGCGATTATTGGCCCCCAGTTCAAAATAAAAATATCTGTCAGATTTAAAAAAACATGAACCAACTGCAGATTATATAAAACACGTAAAATTATTGCCTATAACCAAAACGAAGCAGTGAGGCAATAAACATACAATATACAATTTGAGGGTGGAAAAGCGTACTTAACTGCTTCTAGATCCAATTTTTTTTTTCTCTTTATTGGGGTCAACTAACAACCACATATTAATAAACTATAACTCAAAATAACATTAATTAAGTAATTTTAATACATTTCGGATGGAATGCTTGAATTGCACATCAGAGAGTGTAAATATGTCAGCGTTCAGAAAGAACGAGTTATAATTTTCAGTTATGCGTCGTAGAGGTGAACGTTTACCTGCATTAGTACGACAACTTCCAATTTCCTTTTCTAGTAGGACGCTAGGGGCCAACAAATATCGAAAATTTTTCTATGTCTATGGTTACAACACTGGGGCAATCGGGACTGTGAAATCTGAGATAAGCTGATTTTTCACAGATTTGTTAGAGAAAAAGAGTTTATTTTGAAAAAAGAAATATATGTAGCTTACTTCCGCAAGTAAGCTTGTGTAAGTACTTTAAGTCTAATTGGTGAAGGTGCAAGGTGTATTACTGTCTGGCTAAATGCAGGTATTGTGCACTGATATTTTGCGGTGTGCATGTGCATTTTTAGGGTTCCATACCAAAATGGTAAAAAAGGAACCCTTATGGTATGACTCAGTCTGATTGTCTGTCTGTCTGTCACAGCTGGATATCTCGAGAACTACTAACGGTATCAACTTAAAATTTGGAATAATTTAAGATGACATTTGCCCAACTATTTTGCAAATAAGAAATTAATAAAAAAAAAATACCTTTTTTACAACAGGTCTTAAAAATTTTAAGTGGGGCTACTATTAGGGCATGTGGGGTATCATATGAAAGAACGCTGTTTGCACGTTTTTACTCATTTTTTCTTTTTTTTTAGGCAGCATAGTTTTCGACTTATGATGAAAAATGTAAAAAAATGCCGTCCCCCCCCCTTATCTCCGAAGTTTGCAAAGAGAAAAATCTGAAATAATTCTATATGATAGCAGTTTATATAAAGTTTATAGGAAAAATAAAACGATGTCTCAATATGGCAAACTTTTTTGAAGTTATCAAATTTCTAAAAAAGTTAACATTAATTCCACTATCGGTCAAGAGATGGCGCTGACCTAAAACTGAAATACGATTTTTATTATTCTACTGTGCAGTGTGGTTTAATGGTGCAATTATGATGGTACGGAACCCTCGGTGCGCGAGTCCGACTCGCTCTTGACCGGTTTTTTTCAAAATGGTTTGGGACTTCCGCCAAATGACGCCTGATTCAATCAAATAAAAAGAGTTTTATTTTTATGTGCTTTTTAGCATTTGCAGTCGTTAACACTCACCAATCCGCATTGGGCCCGCGTTGTGGGTTACGGCCCATCCTCTTTATCCACCCATAAGGAAACCCTGTGATCCAGCAGTAGGGACCTTAAAAATGGATGATGGTCATAGCATGCACATAAGCAAAACCAAAATGTCACGAGACGACCGACAACCATGAAGGATGTCTTTTCATTTAGAATCAATATTTTCAGTGCTGAAAACATACTGAAATAATGCAGAATCAGAACTCACATATTAAAAACCCTACCTGTTAACCACCGGCCGTCCAATTAAATCCCTAAATAACTCAAAGCTTCCAATTAAAATTACAGAGCAAAGTTCACCGTAACGTGAAAATTAAGTTCGCTATCGTACCGTGTACTCTTTGCGAAGGAAATCAATTCAATATGTCCATCAATAGCAGCTACTTAGTTCTGGATGTTCGGGAGAGGCACCTGTAACAGGTGGGGGGAGGAGGGAGGGGCAGCCTGGGACTCTACAGGAGCAGTGCAATTCCAGCAGCCGCGAGGAGTACACGCGCGTGCTTTGTACAGTATTCAGTGCCGCGCGAACGAACCAATAAGCTTTGTGATTGTGAACTTATTGAAAAACTAAAGTGCTTAACAGACGTGTAGTAAAGTTACTGACCTTTTAATTTTTATTTTGTTTTAGTGCTATTTAATGCTTTTTTGAGTCAGGTATGTATGGTTTTAAATAATAATTAAGTCTCATATATATATTTGTAAGACTATTTAAATACATTTTTTATTATTTCCTGAAAATTTACATACTAATGTAAGTGGTAAAATATTTTTTTTATTTGAAGCTTTGAAGAATTCCTAGCGCGCGTGAAGCTACAGGTTTTCAAAGAGCTTTCGTAAATTTAAATATGAATGTTACTTTGACTATTCTATTTTATTGTCTAACATCAAAATACATTTTATGAGCATAACTTCCCACTGTAAATTGAACATGAGATATTATAATGCTGTTAGAACTATTTCAATCACAAAAGTTGTAATTCTTTGAGGTTTGAGACATTTTATTCTTTTAGAACATTATCACGTTTATGAAAGAGCTCGTGAATTATTATGAGTATTGTGATGACATACAAAATCAAAAGATATAATTATTTAGAATTTATGATCAACGAACATCGGTCCGTGAAATGACCAAGGTCGCATACCTTCCGTAAAATGCGTGAAAATATTTCACACTGTTCTTGCTTTTTAACATTAGTGTAAACTTTTTAATTTTTAATTCTGCCATCATTTGTGTCTCGTGATTACCAAAATGTATACCACTGTATAGTTTTCCTAAACAAACGAGCAAATTCTGGTAAGGTTTTTTTAATATAAATACAATCTAATATTATTTAATTTGATATTGTAATGACTAACTTGCGGTCTTTACTGTCGAATTTACTGTATAATTTCTCCTATTCACCGTGTGTCAGTTAGAAATGAATAAAAAAATTCACGTGATTTTTTATGAAACTACAATTTCTTTCTATTTGACTGAGACACAGCGAATAGGAGAAATTATACAGTCAATTTGTCAAAAAGGTCCGCAAGTTAACTATTACAGCTTTCAAAAAATATCAAATTCAAATAAAATCAGATTGAATTAATACTAAAAAAAAAACCTTACCAAAGTTAGCTCCTTTGTATGGAAAACCATATTATTATAGTGGCCCATATCTTCTTTTGAGTAGTAGTAAATTATAAGCTATCCAACTAAATGACTGAAAGAAATATTTATCTCAAGTGAATACTAATTTGATGTGAATAAAGCGCATGCGCAGACTGTCACAATTACTTTAAAAGTTAAATTTTTATTGTACAAGATTCAGGAATAAGTTTACATATCTAGATTTATGCACCAACGAACTTAATCAGAGTTAATAATAATCATCATTATAATATGAAACATCAAACTTTTTGACGGACAATTTAAGTCTTAGATGACCGAACTCAACCATTGTTCTCAATAAGAAATCGATTAGAACCAGGTAATAACAACATTTGGAAAATAACTAAAGTAAACCAGAAGTATCTCTTATTGTGGACTCCCTATAGGGAAAAGCCGTAAAACATCTAATCTGAAAGCACTTTGGAGACCCAAGCAATTTGGAATTATACGTTAGTTTCATGGCGAGATGCCAACTTAGTCAAATAATGTTATAAATATTAAACCTTATGGAAGCTCTCTTCCAAATTAAGTATTTTTCTGATTTTATATGAAATAGTTATTGTTTGTATTATCTTATGCAGATTTCAAATGCAGCATGAAAGATCACACGGTATTATTAAACTAAGACACAAAGATAACTTAGTTTTACGGCTGCGATTCTAGTCTAAGATATATTTTGTAGCGCAAGTTCGCCATAAAAATGTTTGCACAAGTTTTAAATGTACACTAAAAATCCGCTGAACAACAAACGAAGGCCTTTTACATGACGCCTCCTTTTTTTGTAAGTAATAAGGAAAAGGTATGTTCAGTCTGGAGCTCGATGGCTTCAGGAGCTCGATGACGCAGTGGTTTATCGCCTGGCCCACTGATTGCGGAGGTTAAGGAACTTTCACATGGGTCGGTCATGGGATGGGTGACTAAAAAAATATTATCTCGAGCTCCTCCGCACTTCGGAGGGTACGTTTCGTTGATCCCGGTCGTATTTGTAGTCGTTAACACCCACCAATCAGCATCGGGCTTGCGTGGTGGGTTATAGCACATCCTCCTTATCCACCCATAAGAAAGGCCTGTGCCCTAGTAGTGGGGATATTAAGAATGGCTGATGGTCATGTTCAGTCTGATATAAATAAGTTGGACAAAGCAACATGGCACTCTTTATAGTTGCTAATCGTTAACAGCCTAAAACGTCATTGTCTAATTATCATAATTATCTTTGCGTGTCCCTGACGAGCTCAAGGATAAAAGATTAATGGGTGCTAAGGGTTACTCTGGTCTTTACATCAAGATCGAGACAATGAATTTAAACTGCTTATCTTTAAAAAGTAGTTACTGAGTTACTTTCTCCCGACTTCAAAAAAGGAGGAGGTTCTCTGTTCGTCTGTATATTTGTTTTTTTTTGTGTATGTCCACCGATTACTCAAAGACGGCTGGACCAAATGAAATGATTCAAACGTTTTTACATTAGGTAAACTTCCAAGTTGGTCTCATTTTTTTAAATTTCGAAATCGGTTCAGCACTTTTCAAGAAATCTTGAAAAAGCACGAAATATAATGATTTTGTGTGAATTACCTCGATGATATGGTCGTATTACTTCTTTGTTTATGAACTGAATAAGATAATCATTTTTTTGTTGGAAGAGGGATATCTGTGTAGTTCTTTAACCGACTTAAAAAACCCGCCTGCCTAAAAAGACAAGTCAACTGAAAAGATGGAAACAAGATTAAATATTAAAGGCAACATTATAACATGCAGTCGGAGGCATGCCTAAAGAAAGTGACATTATGAAAGATTTGAGTTATATGCCTCCGACTGCATGTTATAATGTTGCCTTTAATATTTAATCTTGTTTCCATCTTTTCAGTTGACTTGTCTTTTTAGGCAGGCGGGTTTTTAATTTTTTTAAATTTATTTTTTTATTTATTTATTTTTAGTTATTATTTATATGATATACCTTTTTAAAATCCTTATAATAAGCCCTTTAATTTGACACCCATATTGCAGTATTCTAAAAAAAAATTTCTTTTTCTACTACGTATAATAGCACCGTACAGCCGCCATGTTGGTTTTTTTTTAACGCCACCTTCTTAAGAACACTTGGGCTGACGAGACAAATCTAACGATATGTTAATCATGGAAATCTGTTCAGCCGTTTGAAAGATATGAGGTAATAAAGAATATTACATACAAACTTACATACTTACTTACAAGATACGCGCGAAAAACATAACCCTCTTGCAGTCGGGTAAAAAGGACCCGTATGGGTCATACTGAGAAGAAACATACATACATACGTATGTATGTTTCTTCACGATTATCTCACGTTTGGCTGAGACGATTTTTCTACCTAAATAATTTATCTACAAGGTGCCTACACTAAAAATAAAAAAATAAAAAATTGTTTAAAAAAAACAAAAAACCGACTTCAAAAAACCTACGAATTTTTAATTTAGACATGTCCGCTGAAATAAGATCACATAATGAAGTAGAGGTAGATTCAACGTAATGGATTTTGTCGCAATAAAGTCTGACCTAGAATAATAAATTCTTACTCGTAAGCACATACATATACAAATGACTTTTGACGCTATCGGTAAACATTGCTACTACTTTCATGAATTACAGAACAAATCTTTGTCTATATTGAATTAAAACAATTGAAAAACCTTGAGAATTACTATTGACTTTATTGAAACTGTTATTATTATTTTACTAGGTGCTAAGTGATGACCTAAAAATTGCAGGTAATTTCATCATCTTACCATCACCGGACACTTCGATTGCATTGTAATCCTTAAGAAATGTAAAAAAAAACTGAAACTGTACTTTCCATTTTGATAAACTGTTGATATTTGTTAGTGAAGAAATAACGAACAGAATTTAATTATATAAGTCGTCTACTAACAAAAACTCTACTAAACTAAAGCCTCCATTCACTTCAAAATTTCGTGATTATTCCGCAGAATCAACCGCATAATGATAATGTTAGTCAAAGTAAATCAAAACTAAGTTGCGAAATCTCAGAGAATTGTAACTTGGATTCACAGTGGGTACTCCGCTAATCTGTGTTTTGGCTGAGGTTCAAATATCGGATTAGATATGGTAGTATTGAAGTTGCTACTTATTTATATTTTAGTGACCTTCGTAGGAAAATATAGCGAATATCGTACTTGATTGAATTTGTTGATCAAATATTAATGCAGAAGAAATAAATTGGGGAGTTCGTGTTGCGACGAGATCGTGTCGTGAAATATTTAACACGGATCAGAAGGTTCTACGGTTTATTAACAGTACTGTAGAAAACAATTTGATTAGAATTTTATATTCCTGACATGAATGTTCTACAAAATTAAGGAAAAAAACACTAAATACTATTTCATTATTTAACCGCCTCTGTGGTCTAGTGGTTCGCCTACCCGTGTAAGACGCAGCGATCTCGGGTTCGATTCCCAGCACAATTTGTACTCGGTTTGGTTGGTGGTAGGGCTTATTTCAAGTCCTCCTGGCTAGCTACCACCATCTTACCTAAGTCTGACGCCATGACAACAATTTAAAAATTGTTATGTTCTGGCAGTTATACTTAGATAAGATAACCAGTTCCTCATTGATGAGGATTCCGGATATAGTGCGCTTCCACCTTTGGCCTTTTCGTCATTTAACATCAGGTGTAATGAAGGCCAATTACTTACTCCGCTGTGCATAAAAAAAAAACATTTTCCGATATGAAAGCTCTATGAAACGACTATGAAATGATTGAGTGTAAATTGACAGTGAGACTCAAGTGGGATACACAATTAGTTACAGATATTATTGATACTATCTAGGCAAAAGAGGAGTTACCATGAAAATTATATACTTTTTTCTAAGAGATCAACTCTAAAACAGAAAAATAACCTTGTACATAAAATTAGCATCTCACTAAACTATTTTGTAGGAAAATTTGTATTGTTTTTATTTCCAGACCATTTAAAAATTAGAAAACCATATTATTAGAAATTATAACAGTATAATATAATAGGTCCTACTCTACCTTGAAGATGTATAAAGCGAAACCAAGATTTCTTTGCTCTCGACTACTAAAAGAAGTTTGAAAATACCGTAAAGTTTTGTACAACTTTATTCATTCATTATATTAGCGGAACAAGTTGGAACATTCCAATTAAGAAAGTAGATGGAAAACTGAAATGAAAGTAAAATCAAGTTTATCATAGTGTAATGCATATCACTTAAAACTACTCTTAAAACTTCTTACTCGAAACGTATATATCATAATAACTTACCTTGTTTTGATTTATTTAATTGCAATATTTTTACTTTCTATAGCCAGTAGTTATGTATTATAAGGCCTATGAAAAGCTTTTGGACATTAGTTTTCATGCTCCTTAGTATGTCATGCTCTTTTTAATCATTTCTGCGGTGGTGTCGCGTGAGGTGGGTCGTTACGTTCCCTCAAATATGGTTGAGCGAAGCGATGGCTGGTTCATGCGTCATGCTCGTGAACGGGTGCTGCCAGTGGGAATGGGTCTGCTTCTGACTACCTATCTTAACGCATATTGAATTGTAAAGTTTTTTTTTCTTGTAACAGCCTAGACTGAATAATAACTTCAAACTTTGAATTTAGCTTGAACCCTGTAAATTGATTTAGTAATGATCTAATAATAATTTTATTTATTTGTTAATCTTTGTTAATATAAAGTCTGGAAACGATATACATTTTTGTAAATATCGTTCCATTTGATAAAGCTGATAAGTTTTTTGCGCCCATTTTTCTTGTCAGCTAAAAGACGTCATTACCTAATGGGTTGTAGGGTAAAAAAATTATTTGACGATTTAAAAACGCTCATTATGTGAGCTTATTAGAATAAAGAATTTTTCATTTCACTTCATTCATTTCATTTCATTTCACTAAATAATAATATAAAACAATCTTGTAAATATTCAGTTTTACTAATAAAAGGAGGAGGAGACTTTCTGTTGTCCATATAAGTACTTGCATACTTAAAATGGATCACTTTCATTTATTATGATAATAATTAACATGGTAAGTATGGTTAATTGATAATGCTATATCATAATTATTATTGTGTTTTAAAAAAGGCCTAATCTCATAAAATCTCATGTAATGTTAACTTTAGAGGAAAAGGCTTTCAAATGCACATCAGCCATTTCCATAAAAGCTTGGAGAATAATACAACACGCGGAAAACATAGCCGCGTTTTTTTCCCCTGTTTCAGTTATTCTGTCAAAAAAACCGGCGAAATTTTTCAGACCCTTTGTCGCTACATTATTCTGCAAGCATTGTAGTAAACAAGCCGTATGTATGCCACGTAATCTCTTAGCTCATTGCATTATTTACTTGGGACGCCTCCAGAAGGATTTCGTCCGTTGGACCGATGGCTGTTTCGATTTTTCCCTCTGGGATCTGACTGACGAATTATTTATGGACGTTCTATGAACAGCTTGATTGGAGGCCCTTCTCTGAAAACTAAATCACGATAGTCGGACGATTTTCGTTCGTGACATTATTATCTCAGAACACTGACGTCCATTAAGAACTTAGGTCCAAATTTAAGTATCGAACGACGAACATCATCCGAATGATGCGATTCTTTTTTCGACTACGATTTTTGGTGGCAAAAGAGGTGGAAGATATTAACATAGAATACAACATAATAATCAAAAACTCTTACTTACAAATTTCTGTTCTGTTTCTCTTTGAAAATCCGGTCACAATGTGGTTGAAAAAATCAAAGTAAAGCAATTTAGATTATTAATGTCAAGATCGTTAAAACGTTTTGAACTAACCCATGACCGTGAATTAGGTAATTGGTCAACTAAATCAATCAATACGAGATAAGTAACTCGTAATAATAATTCATATAAACTAAATTAAGGAAATAATATAAGTTTGCTCGTACCTGAAACTAAGTGTTTAAAAAATAAAATTTTATGTTACGTGAAATATTTATTCATCCCAATTTTGAATAATTACGTCTGAAAGTAAGGAAACTTTATAAAGCCTATTTTATGAAAGGCTTTAAGCTTTCCATTACTTAAGTACACACTGGAACGCTATTCCTTTCTGCGAAGGTACGGTTATGAATTTTCTAAATCACAATACCAACTCTGTTAAATACGGCTGGGTAAAATCAACCGAATCGCAGGTAAAAAAAACCTCCGCCTTTTTATTTCATAAGGAAAAACACATTATACGGACCTCAGCTTTGTAAATTTCATCTCATTTCCATTACAAACCATGATATTTTACATCAAATATAACCTTTTTGCCATTGGAGCAGTTAAAACGATGAAATATTATTATTTAATACTCTTATATTGTCATGCATGTATCAGTTGTTCTACTTCTTGTATTTGTTTTTACTTTAAATATATATTTTTTTGTTATATAATAGAGCTTTTTCGGGTTTAAAAGTGTCTTAAATCGAACGGGTACAGGGTGGAAAAAAAGACGGTAGTTGGAGGGATAAAGTACCCTAAATTGATGATGGTATTTTACTGTAAGGAAACATTCCTTTATTAAAAAAAAAAAGTAAAACTGCTTTCAAAGATTCCAAAAAAAAAGTAGTTACAACAAAAATGTTTGAACTAAACTACCATTTTTTATCTTACTTATGTCTGCCTTTAATTTAAAATACTTATAATGTTATTTGGAAGAAATTGACCCTAATTCTAACCCGTTTGATTCCCAGCTGAGACAAGCGATTATCAAAAAATCTTTGAATGCAGTTTGACCTATTTACAAATGTTGTACAAATTAGTAAAGGATTAGTATGCACTTACCTATTATAATTTTTTGTGTAGCTTCATATCTCAACATGTATGTACCCAACATTTGCATGCCTTTGTTATGGGTTAAATATGAGAAACTTTTTATAATATTGGAACATCAAATGTACCTACCATGTTTGTGGCAAATAAATTATTTCTATTTATATTTCTAAGTAAAATTTTCCATCATCAATATTTAGGGTATTCTCCCTCCAACTACCGTCCTTTTTTGCACTCAGTATCTTTTTTATGGCACTTTGACTGTTATATCTATATGTCTCTTTGACTGATTATCAAAGTTACCGCTTAATCATGTTAATAAAAAACACAGTGTTGATTCGATTGAAATAATCAAGCCATTCCACACATATCCAACCTTTCATCAAATTAAAATTACGTTGCAAAAATTCGTGTCCGAAGTGAAAATGATAAATGGGTTTTGGCTCGCGTTTACATTTACTTCATACAAATAAACCTGTTTCTGGCCATTAATGACCGAGGTAGTACAGTCATTATTTTACGTGTCAATGACAACGATACTGTGTATCGTAAACCTTTTGTGGAGGTAGCTTTCATTATTCAATGTCAGTTCTAATTCAGAATTGTTTGTAAATCTATATTAATAGAATATGAGGTTTTAGTGTATAACTTTCTGATAGCAGAAATCTTCATAATGTAACCTCTTTAACAAAGATAGTTAAGAAAGAGTAACTGTGAAATATTAATTCTTATTTTTTTTAAACGAATTCTACTCGCTTAGTAGACCATGTGATGAAATATAAATATCTACGTTTCAAAATACTTTTATGAATTTTCTGCAATTTTACGCCATAATGAACCAAGAAAGTTCTGTTCTTTCCTTGTTGTTATTTCCACATCACGTCGCATGTCACTCAAATGTACCTAATACTTTAATATATAATTGAGAGCTTCAAAGCACGTTCGAGCTGAGCGTAAAGTACTGACGCTCTCGCGCTGAAGAACGCTCCACGAATGTATTATTTTATTTTCCGCTGCACGCACAAATATTTTCGGGTCAAGGGTCACGGAGTATCTGCTCCCTTATATTTGTACTCGTTTCCAATCTAAAAATATTATGTACCTACTTAGATGATCGAAGTACTTACCTATTGATCAAGAATTGATGCTCGTTTGTTTGGTGTGGTTCTTGTTCTCGCAGACGCATTAAAATCTATACATAAAACTCTAAATTGATTGATTGATTATTGGCGTACGCGTACAGCCCTAACGGCTGAAAGTAGAGACGCTATTTTTGGATGGTAGATACCTTTCATGGTGCAGGTGAGCACTGAGTAAGGATTTTCAAAAATTCCCCCCTAAGGGAATAAAATAGGGATAAAAGTTTGTATGAAAGTTCTTCAGTTTCATAGCTAAGATCTTTTTTAGGCTGACAATCAAAAACTAATATAGGTATATGTGTCTCAGTGTTTTTGATAATTCTACCCCCGAAGGGGTGAAAAGGGGAATGAAGTTGTGTATAGAAAATCCTTAATTTTCGAAGTAAAAATCTCCTAATTTATTATTTAGGACTTATTTTTGGAAACTAACGCAACGCATATTGATATTGTTGGAATTTCAATCATTGAGGGGGTGAAATAGACTAAATACTCAAACCTAAAAATTGATATGGATGTCGTCATTCTGGTTGTATGGGATGTTGATTGCGAAAATGACATTTATTTTGAAGTCCAACACGGTGGACACGGTGGACCCCCTATAGTGGGTCACGTATTCGTAAGTTAGTAAATGTTTTTGTTCGAAAATTTCGGTTGTCGAATATGGCAAACAATACATATAGCAAAAAAGACGTCGGTCAAATGAAATTAAGACAAGTAAATTTCGAACAAGTAATCGGTTCCCTGTAAACTCCTAACGCATGGCCGTGATAGAGCATAGCTAGAGTTGAAAACATCTCAAATGATATGTTATCAACTCTAGCTACGCTGTAATCAACCTTTGCCCGAAATCATTAAAGGTTTCATCGTATATTACCTTAGTATACATTTAAAGTATAAATTTAACACACAGGTACTTTACACAAAGCCCTTGATAATACTGTTAGTACAGCTATTATGACGTTAGTGCTCGAGATCGGCCTACCGATTCCCACTTGAATTGTCTCGATAAGAAATAGCGTTGGGTTTCATTTGGCTCCACCCATTTAATTTATAAATGGAATAAAATTTAGTAAACGAAATATTTTATATCAGCTTATCTTTAAAACAGAGGGTTAAAGAAGTTGATGTACTATCCCCGTCAATTGGTAATACGGTTTAACTTCAAAAACGAAAAACAATTATTGTGAAATTTTTGTATATCTGGACCCTATCTTATTGAAAATAATAATATTTTAGTTGCGGATCACGTCAACGTGGATGTTAATGTGACAAGGTTCCAGCGCATTACCAATTGACGGAGATAATGAGTAAAGATATGAATACACTGTAGATGCTGTCGATTGTCTTGCTTGCTATCTGATAAAATCTGCGAATGATCTATGCCTGTTTTAAGCTAAGAGTTTGCACCTTTACTTTTACTATACTCGATAGTGACTGTAGTAAATAAATTTGTATATGTCACCGTTAAAGTGCGGAAATCAGTTAGAGTGTACACTAACTAGTTAATCTGCAGATTCACTTGTCAAATCAGTAAAGTACGAAAAATTGTTTCATTTCATACTTTAACTAGGTAATCTGCAGATTCCCTAGGTAATCTGATCTAACGGCCAAGGATTAGTTAAAGAAAAGTCTTAAAGAGGTCAAGGTTAGGTTAGTATTGTGACCAAAAACGCGCGAGCCGAGCAAGCGGAGTGAGCGGGCCGCGGCGCGCGGAAGCGGCCGGTGAAGCGCCAGAAACAACGTTTTTTGTAAAATTTACTTTTAACTTAAATTTCTTAAACTTTTCACTGTCTTCTGTATTTTAACGGTGTAGCCTCCGTTAATGTGCAGATTAACTAGTTAAAGTGCGGAAATCTGCTACTTTAAGAAAAATTTCGCACTTTAACTGACTCAATCAGTTAATGTGAAAATTAATTAGTTAATTCACATTTTAACGGATTCCGCACTTTAGCGGTAACATACAATTTGGCACAGCGCCTCTGGCGGTAACTACACTAAACTAAAAGTTGTCATACAAATGTCAACTACAGTCGATAGCGAGTGTAGTAAGCGTAACCAAAGAAAATATACACTAACGGCGTAACATCATAATATTTTGTTAGTTATCAGCAAAAATCAGTGCATGTTCTGTTAGTGTAGAAATCATTGAGGGCATTCCAATAAATTTTATTAAAAACAAACCAGATACTGTCAATAGAATAGCAAGCCTTACAAAATGGCACGAGCAAAAAATGGGTCACATATCCCCGTAAATACACGAAAAACGTTCAAAAAGTGAGAGTTTGCTATCATACGCTCTTAACCGCACCTTTCACGTCCGACGGAAAATATCGCCGGCCGAGAATCCAATAATATAAAGTTGAATGTCCAAATTTACGGGCCCGAGATAGGTCTAGTCATACAAAAAATATAGCTAAATCAGTAACACAACTTCATGAAATATCCAACAAGCGCACTCCAAGGACCGGAACCGCGTACCGTTCAAGGGGTTTTTGATTGGGTATTTCATAGACTTGTTTTCAAAAACCCTATCAATACGGTAACCCTATCAATACGGTAACCCTATCGAAAGGGTAACCCAATTCGAGCTCGAGTCGGCCAATAACTTTGTCACGCTCATCCCGCCCGCTGCCACGTATCATCTACGATCTTTTTACAGCGAGATATCCAAGCTAAATAATTCTAAAATAACACCTGAAATGACCTGAATCAATAAATATACGCGCTGTACTGTAATCCGTAAAAAGGGTTTTATTTCGATGAACAGTACGCGCGAAGACTTAAGGCGAGATAAGAGCTTAGTTGAGATACTGCTTAAGCTATTTATTTACTGTGAGCTAGTGATTTCTACGTCATTTGTCCCCTAAAGACGGGAGGCGTATTGTAGCTTGAACCCTTGTAAGTGAATATATTTTTCCAATTTCGATGCCCGCAATTTCGGGTAGCGTTGTATTGACGTATCAATAACAATATATAGTTCTACCGATACCAAATGTGACTTATTGCTGCAGCATTGATTTCGATTATTATACAGTGTGTTTTTTTGAACAGCGAACAAATTTTGTGGTGTGGCTTAGACCATCAAACTGAACAACTTTACCTGTGAGACCAACTTAATCAAAGCAAAAAAATCATCAGCTGTTCCATACATTTTGGTCGAGTAGATATTGATGTTTTCTATGGAACAGCTGAATACTTTTTTGATCTGATTAAGTTGGTCCCATAGACAAAGTTGTTTAGTTTGATTGTCTATCTAAGTCATACCACAAAATTTGATCAATGTTCAAAAAACCACACTGTATATTCTGAGATATTCTTGTTTTACAGACATGAAATATAATTATAGAGACGCCATAAAGACCAAGTACACGATGGATTATAAACAAGTGTGCATCTCACCATTAATCAAATCCGGGATGATTCCTAGGAGGGGATACCATTATGTAGGTATTTGGTTTGTCTGGTGGTAACTTATGGCATGTTTCAAGTCCGTCCTAGCTACCACCATGTTACCTAAGTTAGATGCAATAACAACAACTTAACATTGTTGTGTTCCGCTAGTTAGAAGCTAAGTATAGCAAGTTTCTCAATGGTTGATTAACTCGGTACAGTCTTTCTTCTTCTAATCGAAACAGGATTAGTGGCCACCTCTGGTGTTAGAGTTTATAAAGCCGCCTGTAAGGCCTCTAACTTGGCTTAACGACTGTTATCAGGTGACAATAGCCGTAACCAACGGTTAAACGTGCCCTCCGAAACACGGAAGCGCTCATTTGTAATACCACTTTAACGGTCACCCATCTGACACATGACCGGACCGAGCGTTGCTTAACAAACGTGATCAAGTCTGTCAAGTTCCGCCATGAGCGCTTATCTCGGTAGAGTGTTCCATCTTCGGCTTTATCCAGCCAAGCACTAACCCGTTGTAGATAAAAAAAACTATCGATATCAGAACAACATTATCGTGAGGCTTATTGAAACTGTATAGAGTTTACTAGGTGTGATTTTCATTGGAAGTAAATGCGGCACGGGTGTTATTTCGGTAACTGATCTGCGCGTTTTCCTTGTATTACAGAAATAAAAGAAACGGAAGCGTTTATCTGGATGTCTTCTTCAATACTTTCGCTGTGTAATCTTACGATGTTTGTTTAGGAACCATCCACCATCTTGCTGTGACTTATTTGTTATTAGTCTGTTACTGAAGACCATGCGTGAAAATGATTCTGTAGTGTATTTTTTGAAAATTCACATAAGTAATTAACCAACGCTCACAATGTTTCAAGTAAGTATTTGCTTTAGTTAGCCTTCTCTTATTGAAATAATTAATATAATTGAAAAAAATACTGAATAAAATAGATTGAAACCCGCACACTTTGGATTCTGGCCCAATGCTGTAACCAATCCCATGGGAATTCCAAGGGTGTGGGTTTGAATCCCGTCTGAGCTGCTACGGGTGAGTCGATTTTTAGGGTTCCGTACCCAAAGGGTAAAAACGGGACCCTATTACTAAGACTCCGCTGTCCGTCTGTCTGTCTGTCTGTCTGTCTGTCACCAGGCTGTATCTCATGAACCATGATAGCTAGAAAGTTGAAATTTTCACAGATAATGTATTTTTGTTGCCGCTCTAACAACAAATACTAAAAACAGAATAAAATTAATATTTAAGGGGGGCTCCCATACAACAAACGTATTTTTTTGCCGTTTTTTGGTACGGAACCCTTCGTGCGCGAGTCCGACTCGCACTTGGTCGGTTTTTTCTAGTATTTTTTCAATTATATTAATTATCTTAATATAAAAAATAGCATTGTGAATGCATAAAATATAAAAAGTTCAGTAAGCCTTTTCTCTTATCTTTACATTAGAATATTAATAAATCACTTTAGTTTATATAAATATATTTTTGTTAAAAATGATCCTATTATTTTCGAGTAAGAGACGAAACCAAATCGAGTAATCACCGATCCACGGAGAAAATAAAACCTAATCGCATTACTGAAAAGGTTTACATTCGAAACGTTAGGTCTAAGGCTGTTTGGAAATTGGATTTTATCTCGCATTACCTTTCATCCGGATAGAATGTTAAACGGATCATTCGGGTAGATGTAAACGGAATGCTGGTAGGGAACCCGAGAGGAAGTTTGATCGGCATCGAACCGTGAAAGCCACGCAAGTTTGCAATTCTGTTTGGGAGTCCGAGATAGCTATGTGGCTGAGGTCACTACATCATGTTACTCAAAGTCAAAGATACCCTTCGTTCATGTACGCATTTACCACAAATAAATGTCTAGACTAGGTATTGAAAAACACTACTGTCATTTGATTTGTTGCTTCACGTACAAAAACACGCGAATATGGCACTGACTGACTAAATTAGTAGGTACTTAAATAAAAAAAACCGGCCAAGTGCGAGTCGGACTCGCGCACGAAGTGTTTCGTACCAAAAACGGCAAAAAAAACACGTTTGTTGTATGTCCCCTTAAATATGTATTTTATTATGTTTTTAGTATTTGTTGTTATAGCGGCAACAGAAATACATCATCTGTGAAAATTTTAACTGTCTACCTGTTGTCGTTATTAATATCGAGCAAAAAACGGCCAAAAAATCACGTTTATTGTATGGGAGCCCCCCTTAAACATTTATTTTTTTCTGTTTTTAGTATTTGTTGTTATAGCGGCAACAGAAATACATATACTGTGAAAATTTCAACTGTTTAGCTATCACGGTTCATGAGATATAGCCTGGTGACAGACAGACAGACAGACAGACAGACAGACAGACGGACAGCGGAGTCTTAGTAATAGGGTCCCGTTTTTACCCTTTGAGTACGGAACCCTAAAAACGTCCTATAGCGTTTAACAGTTTAAACTAATTGATGCATTGTCTGTTCCCCTGTTTCCACATTCGCCAACTTCCTTTTTCGCCAATTCCTGATTTGCCAACTCCAGATTTGCCAACTCCCAAACATCTCATTCTTGATCGAAGGCTGCACTGATAATTTTTTGGTACTACTACTTTTCGCATTTTATTGAATCATGCGTAAATTTACATATTAACTGTAGATTTTTGTTCAACTAATGTGTCAAGTTTGAAATTAGCTATAAAAATCTATCTGATGACTATTTTTTAGGCGATGAAAAGTTTCAGCTTGGGCAAAAATGCTTTCTTATTTTTCAACCGATTCTCGTGAAATTTAGTGAGCAGGTTCTATAATTATGTTGTTTTTTGTCGATTCAGTTTTTCGTAAATTTTCAAACTGGCGGATATATAAGGAAAAAAAATCAGTCATTTCAAAAATGACACAAACGGAGCTCTACAGAGCCATTAATTTATATTAATATTATTTTCAACAAGAAAAAGTAATCGGACGATGTTTCTTGATAAGATTGAATTCGATTTTCTGTACATTTTGTCGAGTGTATTCAAGAAGAAGTTCGTTCGCCTAGTGAGCCGTGTAACCCGCGCGTGTTTGCGATTCCCTTTGAGGGTCCCGTGATGTGGTGCTCAGGGACTCAGATCACTAAGTAACGACGTGTTTGCCGAATCAAGTCGAAGTTCAATCAGAGTTAACCACAGCTAGTAAACATGAAGGAAATGCCTATTACTTTAGTGATTCTTAGGGCCTGTTTCATAAATTCCGATTGTATACTTGAAGAGTAATTTTAAATTATTTTACATTTTTTAATTAAACCAGAATTTAGTGCCTTATTTATAGATTGTGAAACAACGACTAAGGGCGACTTGCACCATAAAAGAAATATTGTTTAAGTACCAAACAATTTCATAACATCATTAAAGTAAGACATGTCTGGATAATTCTTCTGGTAGTAGCTAATAATTAGTTTGGTGCGCTAATTTTTGACTGTCTATCGTATCTTGCGTTTTTTATTCTGATAGCAAACTAATAACGGACTTAACTATGTCAGGATTTACACCGTGTACCTGTTTATTTTTGAGGCTCCAATATTTCAGAGCATTTCAATGGAAATTCATGGAAATTTAAAACAATAAAATAACGGACTCTCGAAATCAGCAAAGTTTTTAAAATTTTTGTTAGTGAAAATTATTGTAATCGAAATAATTCTATCTTTGAGTGGGAAATAGTGAAAAGATGGAAATTTACGGTGGAAATAATGTTAGAGGTATACGAGTATATCCCTTCCCTACCCCTGCTATACCCCGTCTTTCCACTACTACGTTAAATTAAAGCGAAATAAATAGGTACAGTAATTATCCTATTACATTTTCTACTACATATTATATCTAGAACAAGAATATCTATGATCGTAAGGGGAAGTCCATTTGGCAAGTGAACCGTAAAACTGGCGTGTTTGTGATTGCCTTCAACCGTCCCGTGGCGCTCTGAGCTCTGCCCCGGTCACAAAGTCACGCTCCGTTTAGAGCTTTGCGAAGGCAGCAAGTTGCCACATGTAGTATCGTAAGTGACAATGCACTAAAATATAGTTATTACCACTGACGTCCATTATACAAAGTACGCTGGACAGGCTAATGTCATGAAAAGACAGCAATTTTTTGTGCCGATTTGAAAATCGCCATATTGGCGTTGATAGGAGTAGATTCTACTACGGCAGTAGTGAGTGTACTTGGAACTAATTAGTTCCAAGTACACTCACTACTGTCATAGTATAGAATCTACTGCTTTCAGCGCAATATGGCGATTTTCAAATCGGGAAAAACGATTGGTGACGTTCGCCTGTCCAGTGTACTTGTATAATGGACGTCAGTGGTTATTACATAATGCTTATTTTTTCTATGCCACATACATCAAGAACCAAAAATATCTACGAGTATGTATGTACGTAGCAAGTAACCGGCGCACTCTGAATTTTGCCCCGCTCACAAAGTCACGCTCCGTTTGAATCTTCGTAGAGGAAGCAAGTTGAATGAATTTTGTCGAATAAAGAGTTGTAAACAAAAACTAACTAACGGGCAATAATAATATGAAATCACCTTAGCAGACTTTTCAACCCTAATGTAGATAACATAACTTAGATTATGACATACATTGTTAATGTTCAGATATTGTGGATTCGCAGAACGACATGAGTCAGGGTGCCCTGAATGATACATGTCAGGAGCAGGTTGCATAATTACTGCGCTGACTTTGCCCATTCCGTCGGATCGGATCAGCGAACTGAAAGCTATGGAACAAGCATTCCGCTCAAAAAATAGCACCGCACAAAAATTACAACTAAGTGGGCGGGGCTAAAAATGCTGGCATTAAGTTATGCAGCACAAAGCGACTGAACACAGGTTGCCTAATAGCGAACATAATCTATACAGATATATCAGAGATCTATAGAGATCAGTATACACTGATAGATATTTTCTACTCATACTTAAACGAAAAATATTTAATACTTATGATACGTTACCTCTGCACCTTTTTGCCTTCTGTGCGTCTTTTACACCATTTGACTACACAACGTCATCCTTACATATAATAAAACAGTCAAAAAAAGTGTGTCTGTACATTACATATATTTAAAAAAAAAATATCTGTGACTATGGAGACATCGTTATCCTTACATATAATAAAACAGTAAAAAAAGTGTGTCTGTACATTACATATATTTAAAAAAAATCTGTGGCTATGGAGACATAGTAATAGAGTAAGAATTTAAAAAAAATGTGTGTCTGTTTGTTTGTCTGTTTGAACACGCTAATCTCCGGAAATACTGAATGGATTCGAATAAAACTTTTTTTGTTATATAGCTGTTAAGCCTGGGCATAGTTTAGGGTATAATTGATTTTGGAAAATGGAACACCTGATGCAGAACCGTAATGGCCCAACTAAACTATAAGGAATATAAAAATGACGCATAAACAAAAGTTGTTCAGCCTGATGAGCATTTTTTGTTGAGGTATAAAAATCGAAGATCTGGAACACCTGATGCAGAACCATAATGGTCCAGCTAAACTATACAAAATATAAAATGACACCTTAGCAAAAGTTGTTCATCCTGATGAGCATTTTTTGTTGAGGTGTAAAAATCGAAGATCTGGAACACCTGCTGCAGAACCATAATGGTCCAGCTAAACTATCCTTACTAATATTATAAATGCGAAAGTCCGTTTGTTTGTTTGTTTGTTTGTTTGTTTGTTTGTTTGTTACGCCTTCACGTCCTAACTACTGAACCGATCATCATGAAATTTTGCATACACGTTGTCAGGGGTACAGAGAAGGACATAGGGTACCTTTCATCCCGAAAAAAAGTATAGTTCCCGAGGGAAAGCAAAAAACCTTTCCACGCAGACGAAGTCGCGGGCGGCCGCTAGTTAGAAATATAAAAATGACACATTAGCAAAAGTTGTTCAGCCTGATAAGATTTTTTTGTTGAGGTGTAAGAATCATAGATCTGGAACATCTGATGCAGAACCATAATGGTCCAGCTAAACTATACAAATATAAAAATGACACCTTTGCAAAAGTTGTTCAGCCTGATGAGCATTTTTTGTTGAGGTATAAAATCGAAGATCTGGATTACTTTAATTTATTTGCATTAACATGTGTTTACAAAAATCGAAGATCATCTGATGTGGAAGGAAATCTAAGAGATCAGGTTAAAGATGTTTAGCATAATATAATAACATAAGCTGGGAGTTCCAGTTTGGGCCTAATTTTTGATATCGACTTGCCTAAAAACGGGTCAGACGCATATAACCGCTGGTGTCGATCTAAGGACTGGTTGTTTTTTGCTTGGATAACTTTATGTGGCTCTTCCAGGGTTAGTAACGCTTCGGATCTTTTCATATTGGCTCCCAAAAGAAAGACTCCGAACATAACATAGTTTATAAATATTTTTTGAACTATGTTTACATGTTTGCAATATTAAATATAAAAATAAAATAAAAACAGTTTATTAACTTTTAACATTATAACACTGCTACAAGTATTTTCTTATGTAACTACTTTAGTTCATATTTATATGCATACGCCGGCGTCATAAAGTCTACGTGTACGAAGTCGCGAGCATCAGCTAGTTTCTAATAAACTCTCTCTTTTCATTAAAATACAAACTGCAATTATTCTAGAGAACACTAACGTCTATCACTGGGCGCGTGTCTGACCCGACTAAATGCTGTGTGAGTTGGCATTTTTTTTGTCCCGTGGTGGCATTTCTTAAGTAATATTTGTTTGCAATTACACTTCCATAGGTTTTAGTTCGCTGGATCGGGTCTTGTTGTCAGTGCCATTCACTATCACGATTAATCACAAAGGGATAATTGACATTCAAAGCAATTCGGACGTGAGTCAGCTATAAGCGAAGATTCGAGGATATCGAACTACTAAGTACTGTTATGTAGTATTTTTTTTCAACTCATCCGTTTTCATGGTGTTGTTTCGTGCTATAAGGTGCCCATTATTATAATTGTAGCTTACCTAGGTAGAATAGGGAAATAAGTAGAATGTTAAAAATAGAGAATGGAATAAAAATTCTAAACCACACTTTGAGTAAAAATTCGTAGCACACTAGCGTACACTGCACATACGAATTCAGCCCTTACTTACGCATTCTAAGCCAGACAGCCTTTATTAAAAGAGTCTTGCTGTTTTCGTAAACATCCTCTAACTCTAATATAGATCCACAGTATTACTTATAATTCCTTCATAGTAAACAAATCGCCTCATTTCGTCGACCTGAATCGAGCACAACGTTTGTGCACTCAGCTGAGCGGTGGGGGTGTTTACTGATGCTGTTTGCAACAATAAGCATACTGATAGATTGCAAACATTTTACAGAAAAAACGAGAATAGTTAACCATCTTACTATTCTCAATATGAAAAAGTATTGTATGAAAGTGTACAAACTCATTGAAATACAATTTTCTGTTCTGAAGACCTGAAGAAATAATTACTACAAAAATTAATTCGAAGCTTTAAAAATGTGGTTTAATTAATTTTCAAATAAACATAAAAATTACTTGAGATAAGATTTTATTTTGCAACCATAACAATAATGCTTTTTGTCAGAAACTGGCAATCAGAATAATACGAATAAACGTTACAAAGTATCCATTAATTTTGAAAGTCAAAATCAATATGTCTTTATTCAAATAAACTTAATAATTAATAACTTTTGAATCGTCTATATTTTCCTACCACCCTTTCCAGATTTTTTTAACTGACAAGAAATAAATGTTTATACACTAACCTATGATAAATAATCTGCACTATATTGAAACAACATTGATTATGAAACGTAAGGTTTACTTTAAATTTACAATTTATCATCAAAACTTAACTGCACCTATATTTCAAATAAAAAAAAAAGATTTTTGCAAAGACAGTCTTTTCAAATGTGTATTCCGTTTTCTCATTAGATAATGTCCTACCTTTTATGAAAAAGTTTTGATTAAAAAGTTTGGATGAGCGAATCGTAATTTAGTAAATTGAACAAAAGAGAATTCTTGCAATTTTTACTGAATGTGGCCGTTGAGACATGTAGGTCAACTCGATATTGAATTCGCAATAGTTCTAGCAAACAACCCGACTTCTTTGATTTCCACTAAGATTTCTAATAATGGAAGACTCTTACAAAGTCGGAAATATCTGTCTCTTAATATTGGCTGGAGACAAAAAGTCTATCGTACAAACGAAATGCCGCCATCAAAATATTTGCCAATGAGACGGAGATAAGGTATGTTTGTCTTTCTGCTTGCAAAAGTAATTTTCTTAAGAACAGGAATAAACTAATAGTGTCTGTAAAAAGTTAGTTCCTTTATTGAACTAGTTGCCATGTAGTGACGCTAAGATTCAGATGGCTCCTATGTACTTCGGCGTACTTCCCCTGTAAGTGAAAATACGTGTAGATATTATATAGTTTAATACAAAAACAGGGAGCCTATTACGAAAATAACATACGCAATTGCGTAACGCAGTCACTTGGCCATGATAATCGTCCGCAGTTCATTGATTTTAGTTATAACAAACATTTTGAATTTGGCTATCGTAGTTTATGGACTACTAAACGAACGATGTCGGATGCGCTAGAGAGAAACTGTCAAACTCACGCAATCTCTTCGCAATATCGCATACGAAAGTGATTTGTAATAGGAAACAAACAAAACGAAGCACGGACGCAGCTGCGTGTATCGCATCAAAGTTTTCGTAATAGACCCCCTGAACTACTTCAATATCTTCGTTTATTTAAAATAAATAAAGAGATGATTGAATAACATTACTTTCATCTCGTTAAATTTTGTGTTAAAATTCATCTGGAAGGAAATTTCGCACAAAAATGAGAAAATAACAAAATTGCTTGATTAACAACTTGCAAAACCAACGGACTAAGTAAATCAAGTTATTGTATTTCAACTAGGAAACTTTTCCTTGTTGTTGTATTGTGATTCGAAACTGCTGTGAATTCAGTGGCAACTCACAAATTCATTTATGCTGTTTGTTACACGAATCGCAGATTGTCGGTCCATTCCTTGTGCTTGCCGAGTTCAGCGCATATTCATCTTGGCAAATGCTTTTCTATAGATTGGACATAGCAGCTGGTTCTGATGACATTTCTTTGAGTCCCCGCAAATTACAGACTTTCTATATCGGCCGACAGTTTAGTCGAGCTTTTAATCAGAATGAAGATGCGCTCACTAGAACGATGCGTATATCGACCGATAAATTGCCTTCAAACTAAACTGTTGGCCAACTATCGGCCGACTGGTAATCAGTGTTGGCTCATATCCACGCGCGCACACCCGACGATTATTTAATCGGCCGACTCGGATGATGGTTCATTTTGCTCCGAGTTTTGGCGCAGGACAGTCGAGCGTATTTTTTTAATAATGGCATTGACCAATTCTTAATCGCTAACTGGAGACGTATGTCCTAAATTTGATTACGTAAGTAAGTAAGTCGAAAAACGGCCTGCACTTTAAAAAAAAAAACTTAAAAGAGTACTCGGACGTGAATGTGATGAAAAAACTGTGGGAGGAAGTTTGTGAAATAATTGTTCCATATTGAAATCAGCTTCACTTCACTTCAAAATTGGTTACAAACTAGCAAATCAATCGAAAAGTCGGCCGACTGTTGGCTGCATTGCGCACTCATCACCAACCACACTATTTAGTTGGCTCAGTGTGCGCGCTAGCAACCCGACCCGATCAAACTATCGGCCCATGGTAAGTCTGTAGTCTGCGAGAGCTCGACGAAGAAGAATCTGATTCTCCCCTAGACAAAATCACATCATTGATTTTTATCAATGTGATTTTGTCTAGGGGACTTCTTCGCTTTTGCGAACGAACGAGCTTAGCAAAGAAAACAGGATCGACAACAGCCATTTTTAATGTCGCCACTGCTGGAGCATAGGCCTTCCATATGGGTTGATAAGGAGGATGGGCCATTACCCACGACGCAAGCCCAATTGGTGGGTATTAACGACTGCAAATGCAGCCGGGGCCCGGGACCAACGGCTCAACTCACGGAGAATCTCAACATTTTTTGTCACCCATCCCATGACCAACCTTTGCGAAACAGGGCCAGGAGCTAAACCACTGCGCTTCCAAGCTCCACAAATAGGTATTGATTTGACATATTTTATGAACATATCAAAGTCATTGGTCACCCATCCCATGACCAACCTTTGCGAAACAGGGCCAGGAGCTAAACCAATGCGCTTCCAAGCTCCACAAATAGGTATTGATTTGACATATTTTATGAACATATCAAAGTCAAGTAAATAGGCATGGATTGACATAATTTAAACGCTACTATTAGTTAAAATGTCAAGCCCATTTTTAAAACTTTTCTTTGCGACTTTAGTACCCACTTTTTATGATGTATTTTTTTGTCATTACTCGTCAGTTCCATTTAAATAGGTATGAAGTAAACATTTTTAAATAAAACAAGTATCTATTGAACTCGTATTTCCACCTCCAAAGTGCACATACGAAAAAATTCGGATGCTTCAATTGAATGTTGTACAAACATTTTAAAGGTATTTCTGTTTCCATTAGCCTCTATAAATAGGCCGATCATTTATATCTCGATGCATTAAACTCAATGCCATCTCGTATCGGAATGCGTTCCTTATATCATATTAACGGGAATTCCTTCGTTCCCACAATGCCGATATATGGCTTTTGGAAATACGTGACTCTTTGAATAGAAGTACTATAGAAGTTATGATGCTAAACATTTTTTGATAGAAAATTACTTCTTGATGATAAATATATGATCTTACAAACTGTAATACTCTGTAATAAAGAAATTGCAATTACTCAAACTCACTATGCAAACCTATAATAAATAATATTCCTAAATTATAGAGGTAGATCTCCATGGTTATAGAATACTACGAGCGTAGGTTTTATTAAAAAATAGACAAAGCAACAATTTACAGGTATTGGATAGATGATCGAAGGGTATTACCTACACAGAACTCTATTGCTCATTATTTGAGCAAGTTTCCGCAATACTTTAATAGTTTTTTGCTCTGAATTATTGTACGCTGACTAGGTTAATATTTAAATGCTTTTACTATACAAAACTAAACTGATACTTATTGCAATATACTTAGGTTTCTATTTGGCGTAATATCGCTTTAGAATGCTCAATTCATTAGCTTGGCTCAACAGGATTTGCGAGATAAAGCTATAAATCTTCCACACATCCAAAACGCACGACGGATAAACGAAATTCGGGATCTAATACACAATTTGATAACTAAAAGCTTTTGATACGTCACATCCGTTTCGAAATTAAAATATTATTACTTTTTAGAGCACATTTAAAAGATCTGTTTAAAACACGAAATTACCTACCTACAAGTGAATTTAATTTGAATGGGTAAAATGTTGATGACGATGCTTCGCCCACTTATGTTCGCTGTGTGTTTATTTAGTTTTCCCTTTGTAGGCAGTATTAGAAATCTCTTAAATTCAGTAGTTCTATCTTGTGCGTAATTTCTCAGGCCAAGGGTTTTGTGTGATTTAATATGTGTACAAAGTACAAGGTTTAGGCACAGTCATAATTTATAATACTGTGGTTTAGGTGGCCCATGGTAATGTGTGCCAAATGATGTACATACACCTTACGTCTTAGTACAAATGTTTATTCGAATCACGACACTATTTTGACTTACTGACATACAGTTGGAACCGGATATCCGTTGTTGTACGTATTTGCCACTATCAAAATAATGACGGAAGATCTGCTAGGAAAATCTTTTTGATTGGGTTTGATTAGTTTAAACGCAATTTTTCTATAGATCAAAAATAAAAGTCAAATACAAAAAAATATGTCGGAAGTTTTTTCGTCTGAAATGAAAACCAATCATTATTTTTACTTTTGATTCATTAACATTAACTCAATTATATTATTTTTAACGGTCGTGGAATTTATTTCAAATAGGGAACATGCATCAATTTTTTTTTGTATGAAAATCAAAAGTATAATGCGTGAGAAAATCAACTGTAATATTAAAACTTTTCTCATGCGTTTTTTTCTCGTGATATAGTCACTTGAAGTAAGCACGCATCAGCTCCCGCCGAAAACGCTCTATACAAAAAGGTTAACATTTGTGACGTCACTCATGTCACGTTCCAGGCGCATTATATGGAGTTAGCCAAGAATTTTCAAATATCTCCCTAAATATTGCGTTTAAGTACATATGTGTCATACAAAATATTATTTCTTATTCGATATTCTATCCGACTGTTAAGTGCATTATATCCGAAAATGAAAAATTTCGTTATTTGCCCCTGTGTGATAAAACTAAAATATTTTTTTTTTATTTATTTTTCTTTTCCATCATGTTTTTATATGTGTTCGCAGTGACCAAGCTCAAATTTATCAAAATCGGTGACTTATGCATGTTCCCTATTCATCATGCATAATGTGATATTTCAAAAAAAACCGGTCAAGAGCGAGTCGGACTCGCGCACCGAGGGTTCCGTACAATCATAAATATATTTGGATATGTTATTTTAGGACAGTCTTTAAAAAAGTAGGATAAACGGCAGACAGGTGGATGGGCGAACAGGCGGACAGTTAATTTACAAATGCTGCTTATGGTGACTGAAAAACGTTTCAGCCACTCCACATTGCAAAATGTTTATATTACTAGTCCATCAGCCATTTTAATGTCCCCACTGCTGGGGCACAGGCCTTCCTTATGGGTGGATAAGGAGGACGGGCCATAACCCACCACGCGGGCCCAATGCGGATTGGTGGGTGTTAACGACTGCAAATGCAGCCGGGACCAACGGCTTAACGTGCCTTCCGAAGCACGGAGGAGCTCGAGATAATACATTTTTGGTCACCCATCCCATGACCGAACCTTGCGAACGTTGCTTAACCTCCGCAATCGCTGGTCCAGGCGCTTAACCACTGCGCCACTGAGCGCCTCGTTATTATTATATTACTATATTACTAAGTAGTAAGTAAGTTAAATTAAGTAAGTAAGTAAGTTATTATTATTATTATTATATTAGAACCAGCCACCAATTTATTATTGTAGTGTTAGGTTGCGCCATCTCTTGACCGATAGTGGAACTATTTTTGTCCCTTAGGTAAGCTATTTAACAATTTTTATTATTTATTATATTATTATGCTTAGTACAGCGCCATCTGTTGACTGGTAGTGAAACTAAAAAAAATTTGTTTTTTGATTTTCTAAAAAAGTGTGTTATATTGAGACATAGTTTTATTTTTCCTGTAATCTTTACATAAACTACTATCACATAGAATTATTTCAGATTTTTCTCTTTGCAAACTTCGGAGATAAGGGGGGGGGGAACGGTATTTTTTTTACATTTTTCATCATAAGTCGAAAACTATGCGGCCTAAGAAAAAAGGAAAAATTGTTTTAAAATGCGCAAACAGCGTTCTTTCATATGATACCCCACATACCCTAGTCACCTCACTTAAAATTTTTAAGACCCCTTTTCAGTCCCTGTTGTAAAAAAATATTAATTTTATTATTTCTTTCTTATTTGCAAAATAGTTGGGCAAATGTCATCGTAAAGTATTTCAAATTTCAAGTTGATACCATTAGTAGTTCTCGAGATATCCAGCTGTGACAGACAGACAGACAGACAGACAGACTGAGTCACACCATAAGGGTTCCTTTTTTACCATTTTGGTACGGAACCCTAAAAGTGTATTTTATATGCATAATTGTGTTTCATTGAGTGGCTACAAGAATCTATAAATATCAAGGAATAGGTAGAAAAGAGATTGTCAAGGACGTCGATTAATTCTATAACAGATAAAGCTTCAAATTGAAGGCTCATTAAGCAACTTATTTCATTTATTACGTAAAATATAACAATTGATGAGTAGAAATTCATTTTATCAAATCGATTTGAAACCTATAGTGTCAAAAATAAGAAACCCTAATAGCGTTTACGTTATTGATCCCATTTCTCAAAACAGAAACGTCTATTTTCATTTCAATAGCATTTGGTAATAACTCACAGAAGACATATTACTGATACACATGAACGTATAAATCAAATTAATATTGAATTGAGGCAAAGATATCGTTGGGGCAAACAAATTGCGTAATTCACTTTTCAATGTTTATCTATAAATCGAATGAAAAATATACTTTGAAGAATTCATGGATATACATGACCTACGTTGTTTTGGACAAGGTTTGGGTTGCTTATTTCATCTTCATGAATCCAATCTAATAGAAGTGAGCCGATGAAAAAAATCTACAGATCTCACACTACGCACAACTAACACAGGCATTGAAAATGTAATTTGGAAATAAAGCAGGCAAACTGATGCGTAAGGGACCCACTACTCTACATCCTACAGTTTTTTTCCGCCCGCCTCCTAAGATGGCTCTAACTGTAGGTTATTTCAATGCCGAGTTATATTTTTTTTTTAAATATAACTCGGCATTGAATCGGGAAATTCTAGATCCAAGTCAACGAAAAAAATTTGAAATTGTAGAAAATCTCAATAAGTTACAGACCTATTTTGGGAATTTAAATTGCACTTTGAAGCACAGGGCTTCACGCACATTTTGACATATAGTTCATTCACGTACCATTCATATCTGTGAAAGTACAAAGTCACAGTTTCAAAATCGGGGCACTTTACTCGATCACAAAAACGTAAACATTTTCAATATCAAAAATGTCTAAAAGATATTTTTGAATTGCAATCAAATTACAAGGTGGGTTTATTAGATTTTTACCTTTTAATTTACAGGTGTGTTGAAAATTAATTACTTTCAGGAGATAATTAAAACTTCACTGGATTCGGACGTCATTAACAAAATTTTATTAATTAAGTAACTGAAATTACCTTTTCCACAAAACAAATCTATCTTCAACAGAATAATTATTTTTACATAACAATACATTGAACAACAGACCAACAGAATAAAACACTAACAATTTTATTAAAATAAGCGCCGAGTTTTCCTTTCAGTACAATAGAATTTTAAACTTGTAATTTTTGTCTTGTCTGAAAAATTCATGAAGGTGTTAGCTCAAAAAAAAACTATTTTTAGGCAAATCCTTTAGGCAAAATGTTTCACGAGAAATTGTCATTTTAATAGAAGCTCTATTTCTTTCACTTGTGAGCTGTGAATAGACAAAAATCGATATGACAATAAAATAAACATACTTTGGACAACATCAGTAAACATTCTGACGGCAAGATTAGTATAAAATTGTTAAGGGTTTCTTTTCATTTTGTCTAAAAATGACAAAACTACAGCAGTAATAAGTCGAGTGTATCTTCAAATTATATTTAAAACTTTGTAAACTACTTTTTATCGAATAGGGTTTTGACCGATATACTTCTGTCATAATAATAAAAATTGATCATATTTGCTTCGATATTAGTGCCCGGTTCACACAGCAATCCATTTTACATGTCCATTTTATTGGATACGTTTTTATTCGGCTATGGCGTATGTAGTTGTATGAGCCTGTTCACTCACAACACGATATTTCGGATCCAGTAAAAATACCGATCCACTTTACAGGTTCGTTATATCGGATCCGTTATTATTCGACGATGGCGTATTAGTTGTACAAGTGTGTTCACACACAACACAGTATATCGGACCCGTATGTGAACTGTATCCATAACAACGGATACGATAAAACAGTCCTGTAAATGCGGTGAGAACATAACATCCAGTAGCGCCAAATCCGTAAAAACAGTCCTGTAAAAACGGATCCGCTGTGTGAAAGCACGGTTATTCTCAGTTTAAGTAAAAAAGTTCCGTACGCTCTTAAACTAAATAAACTCTCAGAAAGTTAATAAAATACAAAATCATTTGTTACAGATGCCGGCCTGATTCGTGATACAAATAAAACTTAGCAAATTAAAACTTTCTCGGTATAAGTGAAGTGTATAAGTATTGAAAAGTTCCATTGGGTGCTGCGCGATCTTTCAAAACTTCCTGAGAAAGGTAAGCGTTTAGTATTGAATTTAATTACTTTTTAAACTGAGTGCGTTTACTTTAAGTTACTTGGATCCTATAAAAAGTACCTACAATATTCTCGAAATGTTTAATCGGAATTATTTAGACTTCAGGCTTAATTCAATTCCCTCTTTAATTTGTATAATTAGGTAAGTTTCAAACTATTTGTTCATACTTTTACTTGCCTCAAACTGAACCCTGAAAATTATAAAAAATAATAAGATTTATAAATATTTAATACCCGCATAATTATGTTTCAGTAAAATTATCCGGTTTTACATTTACTCCGATTGAATCCATATTCGATAAAATTTCATTTCGATGGACAAATAATTGAAATCAAAGAAAATGTATTAATTCTCGTGAAATACGTGTTACGAGTACAGATGGGGAGATTTGAATTAATCTAAAGCTTAAAGGAGAACATACACGAAAATATAAATGTTACCATCTACTTTTGAATAAAATGAATCCTATTTTTAGCACATATACAGAAAATATTTCAAATCATTTTCGAATGGGTTACTATTTGAAAGCTTTTAAGCATTTTTGATTTGCTTAATTCTCAGTCTGTATGATTGAATATTTCCATTCATTTGTTATTAAATACCACTTCATGCCTTGAAAGTTTCGGATTCACATTATACAGGGTGGAAAAAAAGATTATAGTTTAGGGAAAGTACACTAAATATTGATGATGACAAACTTTACTGAAACGAAACATTTCTTTATTTAAAAAAATACCAAAAGATTTTTGATAAATTGCTCATCTCAGATGATTTCGATAAAATAATATCCTGAACTTTTATGAAACCAATTGAATGAAAGGGTTAATGATAAGGATCAATTTCTTTACATAACATTATATCTTAAAGACCACCCAAAACAGGTAAAAAATATTATTTTAGCCTGTTCAATTCATAAAAAAATTGTTTAATGCATATTTATTTATTTATAAAAATAAAGTAATGTTTCCTTTCAGTATTTGCCATAAGTCCCGTATTTTTGTCCACCCTGTATACTCCCATTTTAATTTTATCTTGCCTTTTTAACTTATAATAAAAAAGTTACACAATAATCTTCACACTATTAAATTGTTTTATATGTACGTGTAAAAGTACTTACATCCTTACTAATATTATAAATGCGAAAGTCCGTTTGTTTGTTTGTTTGTTTGTTTGTTACGCCTTCACGTCTTAACTACTGAACCGATCGTCATGAAATTTTGCATACACATTCTTAGGGGTACAGAGAAGGACATAGGATATCTTTCATCCCGAAATAATGTATTGTTCCCGAGGGATAGCAAAAAAATCTTTCCACGCAGACGAAGTCGCGGGTGGCCGCTAGTAATAGATAAACTCAACTGTACTTAAAAATAAAAATAGACTTTACATACCCAAGAATTTTATATTCATACTTTACCAAAAAGTACTGAATGAAAAAAAGTTGTCATACAAAGGAGTAATGTACTAATAAGGTTGTCCTTTTTTAAAATTCCGACCTCAATTGTGGTAGGTACCTCAACAAAGTCAAACATCAAAGTTCATGGCGGCCAGACGCTACGTAAACAAAAGTCCATTGTGAACATTACGATCAGTTCGGAACTCCTAGATAAGGCAGATAGCTGCCCCAGTTATAGCCCACCCTTCAGGTATTGTGTTGTGACAGTAAGGGCTGCCGCACACTGGCCAACTAGTTGCGGCCACTAGGCGCGACCACTAGTGGCTCAGTCAAGCAGTGGCTTATGAGTGTCGTCGTCATCGTCGTCGTGAATGCGAGTGGCGTCTAGTGAGACGCAGCCACCAATCGCAGCTGCTAGTGGCTTAAGGCCCTTATAGTCGTCAACTAGCGCCGCTAATTCGTTTATTTTTATTATATTATACTTAAACCAGGGCAATATTTTATAAAAGGAAACAACCATGCCCTCTTAAATTGTCTCTAAAATTTTTTCAACAGTTTTCATTCAAGTGTAAGTTTTAAAATCCATTTAAACCAAAAGTGGCCACCGTCAGTTCTAATGCATTTGCAAAACTAGTACAAAGAATGAAAAACGTTTAAGAGTTATTCATAAAATATTAGAGACAATTTAAGAAGGCATGGTTGTTTCCTTTTTTTTTAATATTTTCTTGGTTTACGAGTAATAAATATAAATGTATTGGCGGCGCTAATTGACCTATATAAGTGCCTTAATGGCCGCCACCAGAAAGAAGCCGGCTACTGTGAGACTGAGTGTACGCACAATGCGAGCGACAAAACGCGGCGCGGCCACAAGTAGTGAGCTCGGGCAACTCCCGTGGCTTGTGGCTCGAACGCGGCCACTCGAATGCTCGGTCCGGGCTGGTACTATACAAAGTGTATGAAAAAAAATCGGTTGGCACTCCGGGAGTGCCGGCAGAAGTGAAAACTTGAATATTAACGTTGTGCATTTTTAATATTTTGAAATTAGCGGCAAAGGATTAAAATTATTTCTTTCCGATTACTATAAAATTCTAAAGATTTCGCGCCAGTGGCATTTTTAATTTCTACATGCACGCATTCTACAATTTAAACTTATTGTTTATTTATACTCACAGAGTATAAATAAGTCTATGATTTCACTGAAGAGATCGGTGCTATTAGTTCCATTTTAAAAATTTGCACGTTGCTGGTGACACAAGTGTTTACGTCTTAAAATGACGCGCCGCCATTTTCAACGCGCCCCGTAGAAAGAGAGGGGGATACTTCCGCCACCAGCTGTCTACTCTCCATCCGTCACATCCATCTTACGCATTTTCGATCAGCCACGTGATTCTTACTGATGCGAGTTTAGCATTTTTTCCCTATACAAAAAGCGTACAACGCCGCTAAAGAAGTTTTCACTTCAAAAAAACTCGTCCGCAGCTTGTGGTCGCGTTTAGTGGCCGCGACAAGTGGCTCAATTGCAGGCGCTCTAAGGCGTGAAATACACAGAAAAGATGCGGCGGAGATATGGCGCAGATACGGCGGCGATACCATACATTTCGATGCGCGATACGTGTATTTCCTTTGCCGATCGTCTCACATCTGCACCTTATCGCCGCCGTATCCGAGCCGCGTCGCTTTAGTGTATTTCACGCCTAAGCTGGTGCTTATACTGATTATTTAGAGGAAGGAGGTTCTTTTTGCCTCTCTCTCATTAAAGCTAGCGTAGGGGTGAAAGCGGGACAAGTGTGAACTTTTTAATATAGGTATAAAAGTTGCCATTAAATATTAGATTTTTGCATTCACAATGCTTTTTATAGACAGTAAAATTATATTACTAGAATAAATAACTATTTTGTTTTTTTTTATAAAAAAAGAAGAACAGAATTTGTATGTGAGACTTATTTAGGCGAAAAACATGACTGCGCAATGACTTATGTCAAAGTTCAAAAATTGAATCCCTCGTGCAGTGTGTTGATGATGTTTTTTTTTCTCTTTGATTTTAGGAACGGAACCCTGAAATCTGACCTTTTGTGGAAATAAAGGTTATTTTATTCCTTTTATAAAAGATATCCCATTTATGTAATAAAATTCTAAATATACTTTTTGGCTCCTTTTCAAATGTCTTGTTACGGTATAATAAGTAGTTCAGATACGAATCGCTATTATAATTTTCTTAAATACGAGTAGGTATTTTAATACAATAATTTCTTTGAGCAACACAAATCCAATTCTACCTATATGTTAAAATCCATCCAAATAAGTGATTTTCTCAAAAAAACACTCTTTTATTTCAAATGTTTTTTCGTCTTACTGTAGTTACTAATAGGATTCGATTTAAACTATAGATCTTTTAAGCATACCGAAGGTGGGCGTAGTTGACGGACCAAAAATATTACAATAATTCAATCCGGCGATTGCGCCCGTGGGTCCAGTTAAAAGTGGGCGCAGTCGCCGGAAGACTCAATTAATTGATAAATGATTTAGATTATGTAAGTATACCATTACTAAACAATTATTTAAAAAGTATATTATTTTCAACTTAAAAATAAGTAAGAAAAGACTATGAACTACATAAAATTACTTAAAATTTAAAAAAATTACATTTTCAAAGGAAAATCTATCAATAAATTACCAACATAATAGACCTAGAATTTACATCGTGTACATATAATATTGACAATAACAACAGATACGATAGTTTCCGACCTAGTTTCCTTCCCATAGGCATTGTCGTGACCTCTAATTATAAAAGAAACTAGGTATACTATATAGTTTCTCATTACAAACGAGCTAACTTTGGCAAGGTTTTTTTTAATTTTAAGTAATTTAACCTGTTTTTACAAAGAGAATGTAAAAATAACTAGCGTTTTGAATTTGATATTTTTCGAAAGCTGTACCTAATAGTCAACTTGCGGACTTTACTGACGAATATACTGTAGGTACCTATAATTTCTCCTATTCCCCGCGTGTGTCAGAAAAAAAAATAGTTATGTTAAAATTAATATGTTAAAATAGAAACTGGAGTTTCATACAAAAACACGCAAAGTTTTAGGTACATATTTCAATTCTAACTGACGCACGGCGAATAGGAGAAATTAACTCTTTTATATTTTTAATGATGCGAAATAATGCAAATGCATTACTCGCGTCATGCCAAGAATATACTTTCAAACATTCATAAATACGGCCCTGTGCTCTCCTGAAAACTTTTTGGAGCGTAATAAAATGATAATATCGTAGAAATACGGGTAGCGGGCGGGATCGCAGTTATGTTGTATCTCGTTATTTATTAAGGGCCGGATTTCTGTAGCCAGCGAGAGCAAGAGTTGTTTACTGTTGAACTGTTACGGCCGATAAAGTCTGTAAACATGCTCTTTAACAGTCTCAAAAAAGGTTGTTCAAGTTTTATGCTTTTGTAAGTGCTAACTGCTATCTACTTGTAGGGTTATGAAAAATGTAAAGCTTTTTGTGCAAAACTCTACATTGTTCTATGTTTTTGATGCGTATTTAAACATTTATGATATTTGAACATAATTTTAACTCGTAACAGTAAATTCTTAAGATTATATTGGTTGATGACAGCTCTTTTCATACTAATATGCTTAGAAAAGACGAAGTCACTTCGACAGAAAAGACAAAGAAATAGTATATTACTGCAGCGGCAGGCAACACAGGCATTGAAGGGCGAACGTGAAAATGTATGCCGAGGCACACATACGTGAGTCCATCAATGCCTAGTTGCGGCCAAGGCTTGTATAGTACTTTTCTCAAACAATGCGCGGAAATTCAAACCAAGTTACAGCTAACTTTTCTAACATCTTATTTTTATTTAAAATTACAGTAATTAAAAGCACCAAATCGCACCGTCTTGAATTTTTACGTCTTTTACATAAATACTGTATAATGTTGTTGCATCTTTATGCACCGAAAATGCCAAAGATCAAACCTGCAACAAAAACAAAGAACGTGTAAAGTTGTGACGTTAGCTGTTTAACAAAAACAAAGTGGTAAATTAGTACCTAGTTACTTATCAATACGAAAACTTACTTTAGGATCCAAATACACACTGTCTGATGCTTCTGACAAGAGCTGTTTAATGCAGACATTCTACATTTATATCCTTTTGAATGTCTTTTGAGCATTGCAGTTAGATTTACATCTGGTATACTTAATGTTTTTTTTTTTATTTTGGAGACAACATGTTTTCTATTACAGTTCTTGCCGCTTCTTAAATTTCAGGTGGCGTCAAAATATCACTTTCGTCGCTTGAACTCATTTTTATAATTAAATAATTTAAATCGAAATATTCGACAAAACAACAAACAATTTCAACAATAATAACTTCCCGCGGCAAGATCCATAGATAATACAACGGTTTTTTATGCCGCCTAGCGCTTGTCTGAATCGTATGTTACACGTAAGTTTTGTAAGGAATACGGATTCATTGGTGGGCGTTATTAGTGCGCTCATGACACTCTGTTACCGTGATTCGGAACTTTCCATTTGCAAAGCCTGTTCTAATTTTAAATATTGATCATTGTCAAGATCACAGACCTCATTCGCTGTCGCGTTTCATTGAAAATTTCGTTCCATTTCTGAATTACACGTGTATAGAATAATGAGTTTCAATACTAACATTGCCGGTCAGACGCCGGCAATTTTTGTATGAAAATCCATTATTACACGTTAGTAATGGATTCTCATACAAATATTGCCGGCGCGGTTTAAGTCTGTCCGGAAACTCCGATTTAGCACGAAGAAGGTTGTCAAAATAATGTTCGAATTTCCAAGCATATTTGAGAAAAAGTAATTTTGTAGCCAACTAAAAATAAAATAAAACTTTACTCTTAACATCACTATAGAGTTGAATAAAAAAAGTCTGCTTTCATCTGTGGTATTAGTACATAGCGTTAATAATAAAATATGCAAGGTAGAATTCACTGTGAATGAACACGCTCAGAATCCTGGAGATATTTACCTGAGCTTTGAAGCTTGGACCAAGTCAAGTGAACTACCAATTTATGCATGCGACTTTAGAACCGCGCTCTTTTTCATTTTCATAGTAAAGACAACAAAAAGTGTTTGATTTTGGCAGGTTCAATTGTTAGAAAAATTGGTATCCACGTATTTGCCCTGTCTGCCTGTTTCTCAAATTATCGTTGTACCTAAATGTAGAATCATAATAGTAGATACGAGCGTCTTAGGGGCTATTTAATAAACGTGACAATTGTCATGACAAGGTGACAAACTTTCATGTCAATTTTATATTCATTGCTTCGATTTGAAAATAGAACAAACTACTTAAGCTACACTGCAACGTAAACCAAATTGTCAAGAGTAGTCAAGACAATTGACAAATTGTCATGTTACTAAATAGGGCAATGGTTAAATTTTTAATTGTGACAAATTTTCAATATAATAACTTGTAAAGTAATTTAACTGGAATTCCGAAACCTACAAAACCTGTGTATTAAATAAGTGCGTATCGGTCTAGTTTTTGTATGAAAAATTGAAAACTCTACAACACCCTTTAATCCGTTGCTCACATAATAATTCCTGCCATCTGTAATCTGGGAGCTTGGCGCAAAAACTTCTGAACTTGGTAAAAAGGTTTTTTTCTGAGGCCTTACAGCGAAAGGCTCTTTGCGGTTCTCACTGTGTACTGTCGCCCTGATTTCACACAATTTGTCCTTGTACGCAGTGTAGAATATAAAAAACACGAGTAAATCTTTTACTTTTTTATTTACAAGCAAATTTGATGATTAAGTGATTGGTTTGATTTTTACAAGATTATTCCTGATGCTTATTAGTAGCTCAATGGCCGAATACTCAAATGCTAATTAACTTTGAGGGGCTCTCAAACGTCGTCCTGTCGCATTAAATGTCAAAGATATGACAAAGACAGCATGCTGTTTGAGAGCCGCTCAAAGTTAAGTAGCGTTTGAGTATTCGGCCATTAGATAAACATAATATCTTCTGCTAATCTTTCTTTATTTTTATTACTACCTCAGTGACTTTTAAATTAAGACAAAAACTTACCATCTGTTAGGTCTTAATTTTCAGTTCTCTAAAATGTTGAGATTACTAATCGTCTATCTCGAGTATACTGAAATTATCACTTGTTCTAATAGCTCAGTGTGATCATGTGTTGTTGAAAACTGTTTACGTTATCGAAATCTATCATTTTCTCTTTTACACTTGTATTGTCTATGAGCAGTTTATTCGATAGAATTCGACAGCGAAAATTGTTGAAAGTCATGGTAGAGCCACAGGCAGTAAATGTACTTGAAACGATTACAAGAGTCTTGAAGTTTGTTTTGCAGTCGTTTTTTCACGTAGGTATTTTCAAATGTTACCATTAATCAAAATCCTGATTAACTAAGAAATAATTTTGTTCCATTTTAAACAACCTCCTTGGATTTACATACCAAAGCAGCATTGTATTGTAGCTGTCGTAAAATAAAAATTATATCTGCTTTCATAGTACCACAGGATTTTTTTCATACTTTTGCCTAGAAGTTTCGTTAGAACTGTTTGATTAATTCTCACCATACATCAAGTCTGACATAATGCTTTTGAAACAACTGACCTAAAATAAAAGCGATCGGTTCACAACGGCCAACACTCGTAAAACCGTGCAGGGGAAAAAATAAAAAGCGAAATCGCCCGAAGCGTTTCGTTCAAAGGAATCGTAAAGATCGTTGGCGGTCATTAACTCGGGAATGGTTGCAAAATGTCAGTTCTCATGAAATTGCATTCATGTCATGATTCAGTATATTGCACATCAAGTACATTTCGTAACTATGGACTGAGTATGAATAAAAGTTACCTACAGTACTGTGAATCAAGTACTTGTTTGATTTGAAGTTCTTTATTAATTTGTAGAGAATAAAGTGTAAAAGCTACCTACTTCTCATTCCGCGCAAGTTTAAAGAAGTTGCGCGAAGTTTTAAAATTTAGGTCTTTACATGAAATTGCCGATATTTTGTCACATACAGAGAAAATAATAACTTCTATAATTTAAAATTTTAACAAAATCGTGAATATTACATCGAATTATGATCATGATAGTTAACTATCAGTAAAAATAAAGTCCATAGCTTTCGTGACATTAAAAAAAAGATCTTGAAAGTGACTCTTTTATGTGAGCAAAAAAAAAGGGTGACCGAAGGGGTTGTAACTTAACCAAAACTTATTTTTTCGCTTATCTTAAATGGAAATAAGTTAGCATAGTGTTCAAACATTAGTACATAAAAGTTTTGTTACATGAGTGTTCATGGTTGTTAAATGAACAAAGAAAATGCTATTATGAAAAATGCAACTTCTTGAAAAATCTCCATACAAATCGGCAATTTCATAGGTAAAGACCTATTAGAAAGTCGAAGAACGTTAATGTAAGAATTAATAGGGCGTGTACCAACTTTTTTGAAGATCTAAATCGGTTGCTAAAATAAAGATGTTTGTAGTAACTACAACGATCGGCAGAGTATTTAAGAGGCAATGGCTGTACTTTTTTACCGACTTCAAAAGGAGGGAGGTACTCAATTCGACGCGTTTTTTTTTTTGTTTTTTGTATGTACACCGATTACTCAAAGACGGCTGAACCGATTGAAATGATTCAAACGTTATTACATTAGGTAAACTCCCAAGTTGGTCCCATTTTTTAAATTTTGAAATCGGTTCAGTACTTTTCAAGTAATCTTGAAAAAAGTACGAAAATAGTATGATTTTGTGTGAACTACCTCGATGATCAGTCGTATAACTTCTTTGTTTATGAACTAAATAAGATAATTATTTTTTTGTTGGAAAAGGGATATCTTAAGTGTAGTTCTTTAACCGACTTAAAAAAGGAGGTTCTCAGTTTGACCCGCATGTATGTATGTTTCTCCGGGATTCACTCACGTTTGGCTGAGCCGATTTTTTTACCTAAATAATGTACCTACACTACCTAATACAAAAGGTACCTACACTAAAAATAAAAAAAATGTTTAAAAAAACAAAAAACCGACTTCAAAAAACCTACCTCTAAAAAGCAAGAAATAATATTCGTAATAATAAAAACACGTCTATTGAAGTCGGGTGGGGCTTTTAGAATAAAAAAAAAAGGAATTTGTACTCCAGCCCCACCCGACTTCAATAGACGTGTTTTTATTATTACGAATATTATTTCTTGCTTTTTAGAGGTAGGTTTTTTGAAGTCGGTTTTTTTTCGTAGGCATGTTTCATAGATAAGTTTTTAAAAGTAATAAAGGAGGTGACCCACTGCACTCGGGAAACTGAAATGCAGCCCGATGCACAACACAGGAAGGTAGATATCGTGTCGACCTAACCTTAATCCACCGTAGATGTAGTGCGGGGATATCCGTGAACATTTCCGTCGCTATAATACCTACTGAACTACAATAAAATTAAAAACTATATTCAATAACTAAAGAACTAAACTAAGGTAACTAAAAAGTAACCTAACGCTATGTATAGTTTTATGTAATATGTATGTTAGTAAGTTATGCTTTTAAGAAGATTCAGTAATCTGTTAGTGAAAGGATTTTAGTAGCACCGAGAACAATTTTAAGTTTAATAGCTTTAACTGAAGATAAAACATTGAAAGAATTAATGTTGGATTTAAACAAATCTATTCTTCGTAGACTTCTGACAAGATTTGTAATTAATAGCGATATAAATAAAAGCAAAATGACTAAGGAGATAAGAGCGAGGATTTTTAGAGGAAAAATCATGGACCTGAAAATTTGCGCTCCATCGCGTAGCGCACCGAATTATAGGAACGCTTCAAACGGAATACAAAAAAAAACAACAAGTTTAAAAAAGCTTAGTTATAAATGAACCATACACAAAGAAACACAACTATACTTAACATTTATTATGTGAGCCTTCTTTGTCCTTCTCTATGTTGACCTAACAAATCACGTCACTAGTATTAATGGCTTAGATTCAATCGTATCTATGTAAACATGTTTGTGTGTTAGTTTGATGCCTCGCTCGATCCCCCATGTTTATTCAAATGTATTAATTACACACATTTGGTTTGTAGATTTTGGTGAAGTGTATATGTACTGTATACAATTGCCATTATTATGTACGTTTTACAAACTTTATAATGATTTTTTTTTAAAACATCTGGGTACAATATTGTTTCATAATCCAACTGTTGCGTTAACGTTTAAATTGAAGTTAATGTTAATAATAATGTCATGGGTATGACGGATTGATTGCAATTTCATTTGATTATATGAATTTCTCATAAATTAGTAATTTAGATTAACGGAGAGCATGCTGCAATGACGTTATGCTTCGATAAATTAATTATATTTTAGGTATATTTGTATAAACATACCAAGAGTAGGTAATGATAGTTTTACTAATAAAAATTGAAATCAGTGGTTTCATTTATAATGGCTGAATTCCAAAATTCACAATAAATTCCTAAACCTGGGCTTGATACTTACATACTTTGTAGTTCTACTTCCCTAAGTATTTTTTGTACTTATATAATCGATTAACATTTCACCTCACATGAAATGTAACAAATATGATAAATATTTCACGTACTAAAATGATAATGATATTGGATAACGGATCAAAAACACTTTCAAATTCAATTGTGAATATTGCTGTCACAAACTTAGAATTGTTTGTTTTCGTCGCTTTGAGCTTCTGTTTTCCTTACATTTCTATTTCATTTTATTGGTTTCTTTTTTCTCGCCATAATCTTAGTTAAAAGTAACATAGTGATTAGTTTGGAATGCGATAGTTTGTTGTACATGACATGATTAAAGGACATGAACAGCCAAAAACAATTACTAGTTTACAACAAAATTAAAAACAAAACCTATGCAGATTAGGCCAAATACGTCATACACAGAAAAAAATATCAAATATTAATTGGTTGGATTAATTAATACCTGCTCAAAAGAAAATAGGGGCCACAACATGATTTTTCATACAAAAGAGCTAAGTTCCGCAAGGTATTTTTCTGAAAAATTCAATCTGATTTTATTTGAATTTGATATTGTTCGAAAGCTGTAATAGTCAATTTACCGATTTTACTGTCAAATTCATGTATAATTTCTCCTACTGTGTGTCAGTAAGAATTATACAATAATTCAACAAAAATCTGATTGAATTTATCAGAAAAATACCTTTCAGGACAGCTCTTTTGTGTGGAAAATCATATGGTGGCCCCTATTTTCTTTTGATCAGTATACATTCGACGTCAGAAAAATCGCACCTCTTCGAAAATAAGTTAAGACTTGGCCACCTGCTATTGCTAGCTAACGTTTTATTGTGTAAATGTTGATATCTATTGAAAGTACATTTAATGATTAAATTAACAATAACAGTTACCATAATTAAAAGCTTAAAGCATTATTGCTTGCGCCGCCATAAAAGGGAAATAAAAGAGGTCAATTCAGGAAATGCAGGTAAATTCGCTATCGAGATGATGGAGAAAACACACTTCGACAGTTCAATTAAAAAAAGGAATATCTAAGATGAATACTATTGCCCATGAAGTTGCTCAAATATTGCAAAAAATGAGGCAATGTAAAGTTGCTCGGAAACTGAATCTCAGTAATTGATTCCGTTCGACGAGTATTCCAACGGTTTCTAAAGACTGTTAGCTATGTCCGAAGGGGAAGAAGTATAGTAATAACACTTACCATTAAATTAGATAGGATTAAATTAACTTTGAAGAAATTTTTGAAGAGGTGCGATTTTTCTGACGCCAAGTGTATAAATGTATTCGGGATGGTTTTCTTTTTGGGGTCTATCAATATTAAAATGAAAAAGTTAAAATAATAAATTTTAACTACTGACTCATCTCATAAATTAAAATTTACGAATGCTACTTACATCATCTTCAAACATCAGACTGCTAAGCTAAGGATGTTAGAAGTGAATTTTGCGCTTCGCTAAGCCAAACCGTACATATCGCGAACAATCTGCGAAGTTCATAAGCCGCCGCATCGGAAGCGATTGCGATAAGGCCTGCTCTCGACTTGCGACACAATCTCGATTTGATTCGCCCGAAAACTGCTTGTAGGCTGGGAAATTAGCTGTTACCGTAAAATATGATATTACTTTGACATTAATCTTCGCAACAAACGTAACTCATAAAAATTGTTTGGAATTAACATTAGTAAGTAGTAAAACCACGGATAATAAAATCAATATTAGGTACTATTTTTGGTATCTCAAAGATTAATCAAAAATAATTATCACTAATTAAACCTTTTTTTAACACTTAAGTACTTTATTTTCAACTAGCGGACCCGCCCTCGCTTCGCTTCGGTGTAGTGTGGAATTTGACACCATGTATTTTAAGCCCGAAGTACACATTGGACTAACGCCTGCCAGGGCATGTCACTGTTTACACGTTGGCGCCAACTCCCAACATACCGCCAAGTAGGTCTTTACACGTTGGCCCAACGCGCTCGGCCAACGCGTTGGGCCAATGTGTACAGGGCACTATACATATAAACTTTCCTTTTGAATCACTCTATCTATAAAAAAAACCGCATCAAAATCCGTTGCGTTGTTTTAAAGATTTAAGCAAACATAGGGATATAGGGACAGAGAAAGCGACTTTGTTTTATACTATCAAGTGATTCAACTCTCTCTTCGTAAATTGATTCAAGAACACAAAATCTCTCAATATAATTTCACAGTTCGGAAAAACATCGTAAAAAATAATAGAAGTAAGTATCTTGAGTGCTCCCATCGGAATCGGAATAAAATCTTATAGCATCACATCTCGCGCTCGAACGAGCTTTTTAGATTTATATGATAAGTATACTGTCTGTTTTTTAGTAGCCTTAAAAAGCCGAATATGGTAGATAGGTACCCGTCAAACGGGGAAACTAGAGCCAATTTTGCAATACAATCCTTAAAAGAAGGTGTACATATCATCATAATGACTCCGATATTTATTCTGCAAAATTCCACCAGCTTGGGACCCCATCATTCACAAGCTTAAGCCCCTCACACACACTGTAAGATCTAATGATACAGTTAGTTCCTTTTGCAAATAAATAAATTAATATAAAAGACGGAGGCCGGTTTTCCTCTCCAAGTTTTCTTTCGCCATTTCTTTCTTGGAGGGGCCTCCCAATTTTATGAAATGGTGGTAGCTTCAGTAGATTCTCTCTCTTTTTAGCACTAAATAATTCATAAAAATAAATTATAAATCAACATAAAACAATTAAAAATTTTGTTAAAATTTTAATTTCTGAACGTCTAAAAAAATTCATCGCTTGAGGGTAGAGTCACGGGTAGCTTCAGTCCCCCGTGACCATGGCAGCTGCAAAGTTGCCGAAACGTCGGGAAAACCAAAAATCAAACCAAATACCAAATAATTACCAAAGTGCTTTCAATAAAACCGCGCTAGTATCCGTTAAAAATTGTTTTATTTCATGACTAGTTAGCGCGTAAGCTTGAGAAGTGAATATTGCGAAAAATTCTCATCATTTTTTCGAGAATAACTTATTATGTGGAGTTAGAGTTGTTAAATCGACTGGCTGTTTTTGCGATATACAACCTTATTCTATTGACATTTAATGTTTATTACCGTCATATTGATATAGACAACGGCATAAAAAATTTATTTATTTCGATAGCTTCGCGGAGCATTCTAGGAATAAATCTACGTTCCCTAGCAAGGATTTGGGGTTTGTCAAATCTAATATAATGGTTGGGCCCCTCAAAGGCGTGTTCAGTCAATGCAGGCTTGTTATCGCGCCTATGTTTCATGTCAGCTATATGCTCTTTGACGCGGGTCCCTATGCTTCTCTTTGTTTGCCCGATGTAGGAGAGCCCACAGTCACAATCTAGTTTGTAGACGCCTGCAGCTTGAAGGGGGATATTACACTTGACAGGTCGTAAGAATTGGTTGATCTTTTTCGGCGGCTTGAAGTTTTGATTGACGCTCGCTTCAGAATGTTTCCAATCTTGTCAGTGACACACTTCACGTATGGTAGGACGGCAGGTTGACGCTCTACTGTGGCTGGTTTGGCGCGTTTTCTGTGATGAAGGCGTGGTACTTGCAATTTGTTGTTACGCAGTACTTGTTTGACATGCTGAAGCTCAGCAGTCAGGTGTTGTTTATCACAGATGCCGCGGGCTCTCTGAAACAAAGATTTCCCTACGGTAGCTAACTGTATAGGATGATGGTGAGAGTCACCATTAAGGTATCTGTCTGTATGGGTTGCTTTACGATACACTGTATGGCTCAAGGTTTGGTTCGGATTCCTGATAATGAGAATGTCTAGGAAAGCTAGTTTATTATCTGCTTCTAACTCCATAGTGAATTGTATGTTGGTGTTTATGGAGTTAAGATGGTTGAGAAATGCAGGGACACTGTCTCTAGGTAGTATTGTGAAAGTGTCATCTACGTACCGTATGTAGAACCGGGGAGTTACAGGTGCTGTGGCTAGTGCTTTCTCCTCAAAATCCTCCATGAAAATGTCAGCAACAATGGGGGATACAGGAGAGCCCATTGCTACGCCATCCAATTGCACGTAGAACTCCTCGTTCCATAACAGATAGCCAGATGTTAGGCATAATTCTAGTAGTTCTGCATATTCAATTGGCATGTTGTTATCAACTAGCTTTTTCCTGATGATATCAATACAGTCCTGTACTGGTAAGCATGTGAATAAGGACTGAACATCAAAACTAACCATAGTTTCATCATCAGCGAGATGTAGATGTTGTATCTCACTGACAAACTGGTACGAATCTTTCACAAAGGCTGATGTGTTACCTCTCAGTGGAGTGAGTGTTTTCGCTACGTGTTTAGCCAATTTGTAGGTTGGTGAGTCAATTTGACTTACTATGGGACGTAGCGGAGCGTTGTCTTTGTGTATTTTTGGTAACCCATACAGTTTCGGCGGTGTAGGGCAGGATGGAATAAGATAATCGACGTCCAGATCTAACTTTTCTGAATGGTTTTTGATGAGTTCTTTCGTTTTATTAAGGATTTTGGTGGTTTGATCACAATTGATATGTTTGTATGTTTTCTCATCGCTTAAAAGTTCTTGAATTTTTGTGTTATAATCCGACGTATCCATAACTACCGTTGCGTTACCTTTATCAGCTCGGAGGATAGTTAATTCTGGTCTAGTGCGTAAGTTCTTTAACGCGACGTGTTCATCATATGGAAGATTGTGTTTGGGCAGTTTACTACGTCGTAAAACGGATGAAATATCTTGACGAATAGCTTCACTGTCGTGTTTTTTGATTTGGTTTTTAACTAGACAATCCTCTACGTTGCAGATAATATTCTCATACGGTATTCTGCGAGGTGTTACCGCGAAATTTAGACCCTTATTTAATACTTTTAAAGTCGGTTCATCCAATATTTGTTTTGATAAATTGACAACAGCACGGGTTTGACATTGACGGGTGTCATCTTCTACTCTATGGTTCGGAAATGCATGATGACGTTTGTGCAACTTCTCATATTTAGAAATTTGTCTATGCTTACATTCGTTGTATACAGCTGTTTCGCGTTTATTAAGCACCAGAATGTAATGGTTAAAGTCCTCCGTGGCAAGTTGTATTTTTAAGTCATTGGACAAGCGATCTATTTGTTGATTTAATGTTACTAAATCGGAGCGATGTTGGTGGATAAGACTCACGAGTAACTTTTTGCTTGCCTGTTGTAAGATCTTGGCGCTCCCTCGTATGTCATGTTTTGGAGAAATTCTGACACAGTGCGGGATGAGATCTTGATCACGACATCTCTTCAAGAAGTTTAATGATGTTATTCTTCTTGCGCGCTTCGTCATAAGATCTTCCAACCGACGGAATTTGTTTGCAACATCCAGTCCGTACTGGTTGACCTATTCACTTCTCAAGCTTACGCGCTCACTATTAGATTTGACAAACCCCAAATCCTTGCTAGGGAACGTAGATTTATTCCTAGAATGCTCCGCGAAGCTATCGAAATAAATAAATACCCTAATTTCAATAGAGATGATGGTTGGAAAATTCCACCAGCTTGGGACCCCATCATTCACAAGCTTAAGCCCCTCACACACACTGTAAGATCTAATGATACAGTTACTTCCTTTTGCAAATAAATAAATTAATATAAAAGACGGAGGTCGGTTTTCCTCTCCAAGTTTTCTTTCGCCATTTCTTTCTTGGAAGGGCCTCCCAATTTTATGAAATGGTGGTAGCTTCAGTAGATTCTCTCTCTTTTTAGCACTAAATAATTCATAAAATTAAATTATAAATCAACATAAAACAATTAAAAATTTTGTTAAAATTTTAATTTCTGAACGTCTAAAAAAATTCATCGCTTGAGGGTAGAGTCACGGGTAGCTTCAGTCCCCCGTGACCACGGCAGCTGCAAAGTTGCCGAAACGTCGGGAAAACCAAAAATCAAACCAAATACCAACTAATTACCAAAGTGCTTTCAATAAAACCGCGCTAGTATCCGTTAAAAATTGTTTTATTTTAATTTTTCGCAAGGTCATATAATGTAAAAAATTAGCAATTTTAACGTTCAAACATTTTTTTTACATACCCGCTTCCGGGGACTTCGATGACTATCCTTGTCCGTGACAGCGAAAAAGGCGAAAATCAACCGATAGTGGTACCAGCAATAGCCGTCAAAAGTTTCACACAGATTTGTCTCAACTAAAACCCTAGTCTAAAGTTACCCCTTTTGACAAAATTGGAAAATATTATAAACCCTGAAAACCGCCACATGACTGAGAAATTTTGTTTTTTTTTTGTATTGAAAAATGCAAAATGACAATCCTAACCGCAAACAGACTAATGTATTTGGTAATCAATATCATCAATGGGCGAAAGCAAAATGTATTTTCGGTCTAGGGTTGCCACTTTTTATGATAAAAAGACAAAAGAACGAAAAGTGTTGGTTTACAGGGTGTGTAATAATTTTACGGGGTTGTATGCATAGTATCCTATCTACCATATTCAGCTTTATGAGGCTATTACTAATCAGCCTGTATAATGTATACAACGTATTACAAAATAATCCCTAATGCCGAATATCATGATGATAGGGACCATCAAACTGAATAACTTTTACTATGGGACCAACTCTGAAATAGCGAAAAAATCGGCAGGTTCATACATTTGCTTGGAAAGTACATTTGATATTTAAGCTATTAATTTTTGTATGAAACAGCAGATTTTTTTTCGCGATTTCAGAGTTGGTCTCATAGTAAAAGCTGTTCCGTTTGATGGTCCCTATCTACCATATTAGGCATTAGGGGTTATTTTGTAACATGTTGTTACTTTATTAAAGTCTTCTCTCCATTACATTTTGTTTTAATACATAAGTCAATACTAAAGACGAGAAGATGTGGTTTGCATACTTACATTATTCTTTTTATATCACATATTTGTATGTAATAAGAAAATTTTTTTGCTCTGTCTGTAATGTCAAATAAAAAGTTCTCAATCACACAAAACCCAATTAAACGGAAAGCGTCACTTTTTCCTTAATCGGTAATGTTAATAAAAATGTTTGAAGGACTAAAAGACAGCCCAAAACAAGGTAATCAAATTTACTGTGCAATAAATAAAAAAAGCACTTTGTGGCACACAATAACACCACTTTTTCTAGCTTAACCTATTTATACAGTATGAATTTCTTACCTAATTGTTTATAGTCATGAGGATTTTTTTAACGCAATTAGGATCATTAGTAGAAAAACAGTGGTAGCTAGCTGTGCGAAAAAAAGCAATTTGTAGCATACAAGTGAACGACTTTTTCTAGCTTCGCCTTTTTACAAAACCTACTTTTTACCTAATTATTGTTTAATGTCATGAAGATTGTTTGAACGTAATTAGGACCATTAGTAGAAAAACAGTGGTAGCCAGCTGCTGTGCGATAAAAAAGCACTTTGTAGCATACAACTGAAATGTTTTTCTAACTGTTGCGAGTACCTATTGTGTGGAGACCTTGCTAACTCTCGTTGTAACTACGTGATTACCCTAATGGACGCATTCACGTTTACGGGTGCATGTTTTAATAACACTTTGGTAATAATTAAGGGACTAAATTAAATTAACAAAACGTTTTAAAGTTAAAACATGAAAGTTTTAACTTTCATTCGAATGTCTCTTTAAATATAATTTGAAATATCATAATTAAATACGCAATATTATTTACATTAACAAAATAATTTTGTGTAAATAGCTATAAAATTACTTGGTTTATATTATACTAGCTTCTGCCCGCGACTTCGTCCGCGTGGATGTTAGAGAAAATCCTTAGAGAACCTTCAACCAGGATTTGATCAGTCATTTTTACGTTTCCGGTTCCGGTTCCCTTTCCCGTTCCCGTTCCCGTCCCGTTCTCGTCCCGTTCCGTTCCTGTATCATTCCCGTTCTGCTCCGTTCCCGATCCTTTCCCTTCCGTTCCTGTCCCGTTTCCGTGCCGTTCCCGTCCCGTTCTCGTTACCGTTCCGTTCCTGTATCGTTCCCGTTTCATTCCGATTTCGTTCCCGTTTCGTTCCTGTTTCGTTCCCGTTCCGTTCCGTCCCATTCCATTCCCGTTTCGTTCCCGTTCGCGTCCCGTTCCCGTCCCGTATTCCTTCCGTTCCTTTTCCCGTTCCCGTTCCCGTTCCATTCTCGTCCCGTTCCGTTCCCGTATCATTCTCGTTCTGTTCCGTTCCCGATCCTTTCCCCTCCGTTCTCGTCCCGTTCTCGTTACCGTTCCGTTCCTGTATCGTTCCCGTTTCATTCCGATTTCGTTCCCGTTTCATTCCTGTTTATCTACTGTTTCGTTCCCGTTCCGTTCCGTCCCATTCCATTCCCGTTTCGTTCCCGTTCGCGTCCCGTTCCCGTCCCGTACTCCTTCCGTTCCTTTTCCCGGTACCGTTCCCGTCCCGTTCCTGTCCCTTTCTCTTTCCCGTTCCGTTCCGGTTCCGTTCTCGTTTCTTTACCGTTCCGTTCCCGTTCCATTCCCTTTCCGTTCCCGTTTCATTCCTGTTCCCTTCCCGTTCCGTTTCCGTTCCGGCCCGTTCCGTTCCGTTCCCGTCCCGTTCTCGTCCTGTTCCCGATCCCGTTCCTGTTCCCGTGCCCGTGCCCGTGCCTGTTCCCGTTACCTGGATGTGCATGTCCAGGTCCAGGTCCATGATGTGTCATGTCCACCGTGTTGGACTTTAAAATAAATATCATTTTCGCAATCACCATCCCAGGAAACCTCAAGAACGACATCCACATCGATTTTCATGTTTACTTACCCCATTTACACCCTAAGGGATGATTTTCAAAATAAGAAAATATGTGTTTGCCTATTTATTTTTAGACATGCTCCTACGAATTTTAAAGTTGTAATGTCTATTTTATATTCTTTTTCTATACATTTGAACCTCATTTTCACCCCTTTAGGGGTTAAGTCACGTCCACCGTGTTGGACTTCAAAATAAATCTCATTTTCGCAATCACCATCCCATAAAACCTCAAGAACGACATCCATATCGATTTTTTATGTTTACTTACCCCATTTACCCCCTAAGCGGTTGATTTTCAAAATCACAAAATATATGTTTGCCTATTTATTTTTAGATGTGCTCCTACGAAGTTCAAAGTTGTAATGTCTATTTTATATTATTTTTCCATACAAAATTGGAACCCCATTTTCACCCCTTTAGGAGTTAAATCATTTCCACCGTGTCAGACTTCAAAATAAATCTCATTTTCGCAACCACCATCCCATAAAACCTCAAGAACGACATCCACATCGATTTTTATGTTTACTCACCCCATTTACCCCCTAAGGAAGGGGTTGATTTTCAAAATCACAAAATATATGTTTGCTTATTTATTTTTAGACGTGCTCCTACGAAGTTTAAAGTTGTAATGTCCATTTAATATTATTTTTCCATACAAAATTTGAACCCCATTTTTACCCCTTGAGGGGTCAAATCATGTCCACCGTTTTAGACTTCAAAATAAATGTCATTTTTGCAATCGTCATCCCAGAAAACCCCAATAACGACATCCATATCGATTTTTTATGTTTACTCACCCCATTTACCCCCTAAGGGGTTAATTTTCAAAATCACAAAATGTATGTTTGCTTATTTATTTTTAGACGTGCTCCTATGAAGTTTAAATTTGTAATATCCATTTAATATTATTTTTCCATACAAAATTTGAACCCCATTTTCACCCCTTGAGGGGTCTAATCATGTCCACCGTGTTGGACTTCAAAATAAATGTCATTTTTGCAATCGTCATCCCAGAAAACCTCAATAACGACATCCATATCTATTTTTAGGTTTTTTTACCCCTTTTCACCCCCGTTTCAGCCCCGTAGGGGTTGAAATTTATTTATTTATTTATTTATTTATTAGGTACACCAACAGGTAACATGTTCACATTACAATATAAAATTCTTAAATCATAGGTCTAGCATGCAACCCAATTACAGGTGAACACATCATTGCAATTAAATAAAATTAAGTAGATAGATACACATTACGTTTCACAAAGCCGGTACAAAGATTTTTTTTTTTTTTTAACAACACTTCAATTGTGACTTTAATAGGATGACTGAACCATACGTTTAAATTTTAAGAGTGAGTCATGGTAAATATCCAGATCATTTATACTGCTTACTTTATTGTAACTAGTGAGCATTCTCGACAAGGGTGAATGTCTACTCAGGTTTGTCCGCGCTTGAGGCACAATGTATGTATTTATGAGCTTCCTACGCGCATTAGGTCTGGGTACAATCAGTTTGATTTTGCAAAAAATGTTTTGACAGTCGACTGCACAATGAACGAGCTTGTGCAAAAACACTAGATCCAGCATCTCACGGCGATCGGCAAGAGCTGTAAGTTTAAATTTCGAGAGACGATCACTATATTCACTCCGATAACTAAAGTTTGGAGTTTGAAATACTAACAATAACAACATACGTTGCGTTAGATTTTCATCCATAAGCCTAAATTATATATTTAGCAATTTTGACTTCGAAAATAAAGGATTTTCTTCATTACACAACTTCATCCCCCTTTTTGACCCCTTCGGGGGTAGAATTTTGAAAAACGCCGAGACCCGTATTTATTAATTTTCAATCGTCAGCTTAAACACAAAATTAGAAGATCCTAGCTTCAAAACTGAGGGACTTTCATACAAACTTTCATCCCTTATTTCATCCCCTTAGGGATAGAATTTTCAAAAATCCTTCCTTAGTGGATGCCTACACTGTATAAAGTATCTGTGTGCAAAATTTCAAGTCTCTAGGTCCAGCGGTTTGGGCTGTGCGTTGATAGATCAGTCAGTCAGTCAGTCAGTCAGTCATTCAGTCATTCAGTTTACGATTTTATATATTAAGATATTGCGAAATGTTTATTACAAATAGACTAAAACAGTGTCTATAACTACATAAATAAAAATTATATGTAATTGCAATAAGAAAACGTTCTAAATAAAATAACTCATTTTTACATATTTTCGAAGTTCCGTACATCGCAATCGTAAACATTCGCAATGAAGTAATTCTAAACAGCATTTCTTAACTTCTCAACTTTCTAACTCACGTAATTCGCACTTCTATACTTTCTGAATACAGTACGTCGATATTTTGAGCTTCGAAGTTCAGTAGGTATGACAGTCCACGCTTGTAAATAAATTCTAGCCTGCAAAATGTATTTTATTTTGAATAATTACTATATTTGGCTGCTTTTGAGGCGCTTTGGTGAAAAATTATGAAACCAAGTTTTGCTTATTTCTATGAAGTTCAATAATTTGAGACAATCATTACGCAAAATATGCAACAAGGACATTTTTACATAACATATTTTTTCATACTAATGACTTTTCAACCCTTTCACAAGGGAACCTTGCTGAATTTCGAGATAATAAATAAATAATAATATAATAAAACTTTAAAATTAACAAAAACAAAAACTTTTTAGAAACAATTTGGATTAAATCTTAACATTAAACAATTTAGATTTAAAAACATCTGCACCCGAACTAAGAGACCTGTATCTCAGTGCTCTTTCTCTATACAATAACGCCAAACAGCAACGGGTGATTGTTACAAAAAAACAAAAAGTGGATAATGGCATTTGCCAAATATAAATAAAACTAAAAGTCTAGTGTAGAATGAACTTCTCATGGTGAGGAGGTTGTAAGTGAGTGAGTGTGTGTGTGAATAAAAAAGAATAAAGATTACTAAAAAGATTCACCCACAAAGAATGCAAAATATTTCTGTCCTAAGCCAAAATAGACTGAACACAGATATTATAAACTACCACAATACTATACTATTTTATAACTCTGGAATTCTTCACAAACTAAGTCCAGAGCAGAATTTGCTGTACTCTCGACCGCAATATTTCGACCGAACGAAGCGACCTCGACAAGGACTAATCCTGTGAAACTCAACCCCATAATTCAACCTAGAGTCAACAGGTTTTGCTTTTACTAGCTTGAAAAGTGGGAATCAGTAAATTTCTCTGAAGAAAGATTTTTCAGCGCAACCCTGGTTGGTGGTAAAGATAAACTGTTAGAAACATATTACTGTGTATTTAGGCTTTAAAAGAGATTGCGTTAAGGATAATAATAATAAATGCTTGGACAGTTTTACACAGCGCCATCTAGCCCCAAACTAAGCAAAGTGGAATATGGGTGCTAGACAACTGATATACTACTTATATATTTTTTAAATATATACTTATTATACATACATACACCCAGACCCGTCACAGAAATTAAAATTCATTATTTCAATTTCTGCCCGGCCGGGAATCGAACCCGGGACCTTTTGCGTGGTAGGTGGCATGTTGACCACTGCATCACTCAGGTCGTCGATAGAGGAGTAATTAAATTGTAGTTTAATTAACTATTTACTCTGTAAAATATAGTGGTGATAGAAAGTAAAGTGCTAAAATGTGCTTTCTAGAACTGCTACAATCAGCACTATTTTTTTTTCTATTAAAGATTGCAAAGTAGCTGAAACAAAAGGGAGAAACAATTTGATACAGATGTTTATTCATTCTATATTAGATTATTTATTCTATAATAGAGCTACATAGAGCTCTGGTTTTAGCTTCTGAGTTTGATTATAAGTAACGTTTTCAATTAAATCTATAAATGTTATGGTTATGGATATAAACTTTGATACTAAATCTTAACGATTTTCATGAAAACATTGGTCAACTAATAGTTATGATACAATTATGATACAAGTTAGCTTAGATTGCTTATTGCACACAAGGCTGTGGGTTCCAGCCCGAGCCGCAGGCGAGGGCGTAACTCAGCCGAGTGTGCAATAAGTAAGAGCTCACGAGTTTCATACGACGTTTTTCAACACATTTGCGAGGAAAAAACAAAGTAATTTACCACACAGCAACAAATACGACAAGAACAAAATGATAATCATGGTGAGAAAAGGCGCGCAGGTTATTTTTTTGTTTTTTTCACACGCCCAATGCAAGAATATTTTGCGAACAAAGGGGTTAGTGAGCATACAGCCTACTTCAAAATTATAAATTTAAGTGATAAAATGCTAATATTTTAATATTTTATAACAAAATATTATAAATTAGAATTAGAATAATTTGATAATAATAAATATTTGTTTGAATAAATTAAGGACCTACACATTTATTTATTCCAAAAATGCAAATGAATTTTCAGCGGCATAAAACCTCTTTGTTGTTACTAAAAAAATAACTGTATTACCCGGTTAAATTAAAATGCTCTGTTTACTCGCATAGAACTTGCAGTAAGGTACCTATTTAACTTTGTAGGGATAATTCTATAACCAACTAGTGTTTTATATATTATTGCACGCGTTTGTTATAGTTCGGTTTATGGCCCTAAAAGCGATGTATTAGGACTCACTTTACGAGCAAGTGTATTGAAAAATCCATTAAAATGTAACATTTATTAGAAAATTTATTTCAAAGGTTTTATCTTTATTTTAAAGGCCACCTTATTCCCATAATAGTGTACGCCCTTAATAGGATATTAATCCTGTTTCAAAGTTAAATGTACCATAAGCTGTAACGTGTTAACTCGATAACGGTCAGGGTTGTCACCCGCAACCGGCGGACGGCTTATCTCGTCCTTACTTAGTGAGTGGAGCTTAGTGTACAATTTGTAGATAGATAGGTAGACCTTTCATTAAAAACCTTTTCTTTATGTCAAATGCAAACTTGTGTGTTCAATGTGTGCTTATAGTAACGCAGGAACCGATCGTCATGGAGATACTTAGAGGAAACCTATACCCAGATGTAAACGTTTTTTGGCTGATCTGGGAGCACGGTAGTGCTCCCGCCAAAACGAGGAAGCGAAGCGCAAGAGCACTACCTGTCTTTTCTAGAAGCGCTTCGTCGTTTTTTTGAACCCTCATATCTTGGGTTCAAAGTATACTAGATAAACAAAATTCTCGGAATCTGATGTCAGTAGTAGAGTTATTAAATATATACATTTTCAATTGTATAGCTTTTATAATATAGATTTTATTGTTATCTAAAAACCCCCGATTTCGTCACTGACTCACTCATGATCATCAAAACTCATAGGGTACTTTCCTGAAGTCCTAGAAAGCTGAAATTTGGTATGTAAGCTAGTATTAGGACACACACAACAAAAAAATATAAAATTGAATTTTAACCCTCCAACCGCTTAACCCTCATAACTTGGGTTTGGATTACACTAGAAAAATAAAATTTTCAGAATATGATGTCTGTAGTAGACTTATTAAAATACAAAGTTTCGTTTGCATAGCTCTTAAACTTTGGATTTTATTGAGATCTAAAAAACCCCGATTCCGTCAAAACTTACTGATAATCATCAAAATTCTTAGGGAACTTGCTGAAGTCCTAGAAAGCTGAAATTTGGTATGTAAACTAGTTTTAGTACACAAACAACAAAAAAAATTATAAAACTTGGAACTTTTACCCCCAACCCCTTAAACTAGGGGATGGAAGTTTGTATGAGAGTTCCGCAAATTTTAATGAGCCTACAAGCCCTATAAATAACTTCAAAAACTCTTCATCTTAGTCAAAATATGTGGCTTGGCCGTTTCGTTACTACAAGAAAGAACTATTATTGTTGAAGAGTGATACATTTTTCCATGTAGCGAAATGGCCAAGCCACATATTTTGACTAATGTGAAGAGTTTTTGAAGTTATAGGGCTCGTAGAGTTAGGGCGCGTAGAGTTAGAAGCTTGGTTCTACATGAGGTCTGATAACTTTTTGACAGTGCAAGCCATATGGAGTCTTGGCAACACTATACATGAAAATGTTTTTGGTGTGATATTATTTTATAAAGATGACGATGAGAGTTTATTTGCATAAATAAATAAAAAAAGTCGAAAAACGTGATACTTTTCATTTGCCTACATGATGATATAAGTAAACAATCGACAAAAATAGGTTAGTAATGTTTGTATGTATGTTTGTATGTTGTGAAATATTTTATTTTAAAAGTCCGCAATATAACTATTTTCACGCCTGATGTGCTACCATTACAATTGCGAACCATACAGCCTACGAAACACTCGATTACAAAACATACTTTAATACCGACTAATAAATGACTATCAGATTTTAAAACCGATTCCTCTCTCGTAACTTTTTTTTCATTCTATATTTTTCTCAGCGAGACAAAAGTGGCATTACGAGGAAGCCACGGCACAAAAGCTCGCGACGCCGCGGCCTGATTCCTGCCCTCAAACTGGAACGAACCAAGCTGTATTTAATTCCAGCTCTCTTTTATATATTCTCCTTGAAACAGTGAAAAAATATACCTTTATTTCAAAAGTGATTATATACAAAAGTGTAAATAAAGCTTAATTTTTAAAGTGATTAGGATTTCGACACGTCCCTTTTCACATTTACACTCTGTGTTTATCATTTGGTAAACCTCGAAAAATTAAAAAAACATCACTCTTAGAGATCATATAAATAAGTTCCGGCGGGTTGCGATGTGTAAAACTTGGGTCTTAGTATCTACAATGACGTAATAAATAACTATATAACAAAGGCAATCGGTAAAATAGTACTATTAAAACAATCAATCAATTACGATATGATGCAATAGTAATATTGAACCGTATTTGGTAGCAATTCATAAATTATTAGTTGAAAATAGTAATTGAATAAATGCATTGACGTAATCAAAACTCTACTTATAATATCATCAATTTAACTATATTGTTATATAATGAAATATACATATATTTAATACAGAGCACAATACATAAATCAACAAAATATAAAAATCACCTCTTCATTTTTCTACGCACCACTCTCAGTAGGTACTTTATTCTGGCTAAAAAGACAATTTATATTGAATGGTCGGACATCATTAATCTCAATATATTTGGGGTCGTGTGGGTCCTTTGGGGAACCATTAGGTACTTATTGGGTCCTCTCATTTAATATCATCTATTCTTAAAGTCTAGTGATTTTCTATACCCGATATTTTCTTTTTCGGTATTATGCTAAAACGAAATACTTCATCTATTTTAGAATTTTCTTAAATAATATGATTCAAACCAACAAGTTTCTGAATTATTTTCTTGTGTTAATGCTTTTTGATTAAGTATTATTAATGATCCGCACCCCAAAAGGAAAAACGAAACCACTATAAATAACAGGTTAGCAAAAAAATAAATATTTTGCATATTTTTTTATATGTCAAAAACCGCATCATCACCATTTTACATCGTATCCGAATCCAATTCCAAGTTCGCCCGCAAACTAACGTAAACAAAGAAAATCCAAAATGACAATGCAGAAAATTACTTCTATTTGTTTGAGAGAAAAACGCCATTTCCTCTCCACGAGGAAACAAGTTGGCGCTAATTAGGCGTAACATGGCTTTAGTGGGATTGTCCCGTGTCTGTGCCAAGGCGTTAGTGGCAATACACGGGTTATACGGGAACAATGATCTGGGAATAAGGGGCGACGTGTAACTAGCAGCTGGTATAATTCCACAGACGTGTATTGAACGTTTGATTGCTTGACCTTTTTAGTTATTATTTAGCGACTGATATTTGAAATGAGAAGAATAATAGTATTATAGTATTTTATACTAATAGATAGTTGAGTTGCCAGTGAGTTACAACAAGGTTACAACTCATGCACGATAAGGTCAGAGCTAAAAAAGCTCGTAGTCGGAACTAATGCTACGGACTACGGATATTTTCGTAGCAAAATGGAGGTAGTAGGCGTAGTTGACAGAATTATCGTAAAACTGATATATTGTAGTGAAATTTAAAGCAATTTTTATAACACTTCAGTCACTTTATGAAAAAAAATTTTGTACATAAATCTTTTTCCCGACTATTAAGTCCTAACTTTTGCAGGTCTTTTAACTGCAACGCCTAGATGAAAAAAAAACTCTATTTAGGATGTAGAAAAAATATTTTATTTCAACTTGAATTGCAAAACGAGTTTTTTCTCGTAGTTAATTAGCCGAGGCAGCTTAATAGGATTGTTGTATAATGGTGCCAACCGACAGACTTTCTAAACTTACAAGTTTACGTAATATAATATTTTTAAGCCATTTAATGGCGCTGCAGTATGTGGAAGAAGTATAATAGGGATATACAAATAATTGGACGCATTTAAAATCTTGTTTAGATGAGGTTATATAGTTAATTTCAAAACTTATTATGTCAATTTTTTTTTTCATTAAAAAAAACACAGGAAAACATTGTCAGTTTCTCAAAACACCAAGACAACATGACTTACTGCACATGTTTACGCAAAAGCCACTCAGAGAAGTAAACATTTGGACATTGTTATGACTCAGGGTTATAATTATTCTCATCAACAGGTCCGGAATAAAACACACATTGACCCATTAAGAAAGTGCTTATTAAGAAATGCTGTTGAAAGAAATTGTCCACTAAATATTCATTGAGTTGTTCCACTAAGTGTATCACGCGATACAAGCACTCAACGTGTATGCTTAATTATATTAACCATCGATCAAGCAGCAAAGGAATTAGTGACGTCGTTCTTATCGTGATACGAAATCAAACTCCTTGACTTTGATTAATTCCTTAATGTAGGTTAATCAGCTAAAGTACTGTTGACGTAGTAGCATGTACCTACTATGACTAAGATTTTAAATATGAGTGAGTTTAAGACCAGGTAAAATCCTAAAATCTAATTACTTTTAGCTATTGTAAAAATAGGAGCTCGATGGCGCAGTGGTTTAGCGCCTGGCCCAGCGATTGCGGAGTTTAAGCAACGTTCACAAGGGTCGGTCATGGGATGGGTGACCAAAAATTTATTATCTCGAGCTCCTCCGTGCTTCGGAAGACACGTTAGGCCGTTGGTCCCAGCTGCATCTGCAGTCATTAACACCCACCAATCCGCATTGGGCCCGCGTGGTGGGTTATGGCCCGCCCTCCTTATCCACCCATAAGGAAGGCCTGTGCCCCAGCAGTGGGGACATAAAATGGCTGATGGACATCGTAAAAATAATACTAAAGTATTTTGCATACATTTTAAGACATAATCAAGTCTATCACAGATTCCATGTTAGAAGCATTACTTTATTGTAATTTTTGTGAGTTTTAATTAATCGATAAGTTTACCATAACTCGACAATATAAAAATAATGTATTACAGTTTAAAAGTCTTCAGATTAGATTAGATAAGAAACATACATAAAGAATTAACAATAAACGACAATAGACGATCTCCTTGGTCGAGTGGTTTGCACGCCGGTTTTCAAGGCAATTTTACCATCTCTAGGTCCCGGGTCCCCGGCTGGTTCAATGTAGAAAATGAACTTGTCTATATTGTCTCAGGTCTGGGTGTTTGTGATACCACCGTTGTCTCAGATTTCTATAACACTAGTGCTTTAGCTACTAACTTTGGAATCATAGCAATGTTTGTGATGTTGTCCAATATTTATTTATTTATTAATAAAACTTACAGAGCTACACATGGCGGTCTTATCACTAAAAGCGATTTCTTCCTTCTTTAATATGCTAAAACTCGAAGTGAGAACTTCTATTATTCTAAGCTAGCTATTCTAAGGCAAAGTGGCAGGGAATTTGACAACATTGCTCAGATATTTCAAGTTACATTAGATGTCTAGATTCTAAGCAAAATCTAGTGCCAAGTAAATTTACCGTAAGTTAATTTACTAGTTCTGAGCTCATCACAATCAAAATGACTAATTTGATTTACGTTTAAAATTATATTTAATTCGTTCTTTCATCATGAAAATTATGGAGAAGACCGATTTTTTAAAGATATTTTTCTATATTTGTGTGCAAATTTTTGAACGCTATACTAACTTAAATAATGCCAATCTCGGCTAAATTATTATAAAGTAAAAATTCAGGATCTTGAAAATTAATAAAACGTGTCGTTGAATAAAATTCTACGGAAGTAACTACGTAAATAAAACTTTATGAAAAATGAAATCTGTCATTTAACCTCGGCCAGATTTTATTACGACAAGATTTCTTAGCGACGAATATTGGGCGTCACTTTAATTTAGTAGGAGCTAAGTTATTTAACTTGACTGATGCCAAAATCTCGCGAGATTGCATTACCTTGTTATAAGTATATAGCTCATAATATACTTACGGCTATTATAATCTACTTATAGCTTACGATTAAGCCAAATTGATCAAATCATAAACTGTAGACCGTCTAAAAGGCAAACAATATGAATATATCAAAAGGTGTATCTAGATTAAGGGGTAAGGTAGCTTTAATCAATATTGACCCTCGTGTTGTGTTTATTGTGGATAATTTGTGATGCCTTAAATGTTCTTGATATGTATTAAATTGATATCAGTTATTTTTAGTTTTAATAATTAAGAAAAAAAGTTTTAGTATATGAATGCGTTTCATAATACGGCAAAACCTTAAAACGAAGAAGTTTTTACTAAGGCGTCTTACATAGGTACTTCGATTTGATTTTACTTGTTTTTTATTGATCGTTTAAACTTTTTGAATCCGATCTCTCATTTATTTAGTGATATTGACTACCATTACATTGGTCAATCAAATTTTATAAAATAATAAATCACCAATCTTATAAGGAGGCTTTCCCTACATTCATCGTCTGGTATCAAGGCTCGAGTGTGCTCAAGTGCTTCTTAATGTGTTTGAGCTCCGTCACCGCACATTACTTGAGCAAACATATTACTGTCCGACAGTTTGCCGAAGCTTGACTCCGTCCTTCAATCAGGTTCTATTTGGCTTCTTTTCTAAATGAAAATGTAGATACTTTGAAAATACTTTTTAATTAATTGGTCGATGTTATGAATAATTTTTTTTCAATAAAGGGTGTACACGCGCATCACGTTCCATTTTTATCAATACAAATGATCAAAACAACTTACTAAACCAAATTATTTAATATATATAAGTATATACAAAACACGCAATACAATAGACAAATACCTCATTATTCCTAAGAAAAATGAAAACATACTTTAGATTCTGTAATATTCCTAAGAAAAATAAAAAAATACTTTAGAATCTGTAAGTACCAGTAAAAAGACATGTCAAAGTATACCGATTTGAGCATTTTTTAATACTTTTAATATTTTTTAAAATTTTCTCTATAGGGCACTTTTTGACAATACAAACTATAAGTGAAAAAATAAATATGAGTCGTATTCTTATTTGTTACAGCTGAAACGTTTGTGAAAAATACCTCTTACAGGCAAATTTAAAAATTCCACTTGAACAGATTGTCTTCGTTTTAAAATACCTGATAATGTATTTTTGTTATAGAGTTTTTGTCTCTATACGGCACTAATTTAAGAATTTTGCTTCCTAAAACTAAAGTTTACATCAATCGTAATGCTTTCATTCTTTAGATAACTTATTTGGAAAAACGGTAATATCTTTGAAATGCTGAATACTTTTGTGTAGATGGGCGTCATTACCATAGTGACACCAACTTTGTTTTTACAGATAAGCGTTCAGCGCATTAAACTTATTTCAAACGAACATTCATCGTATATACCCTGTATATACCTGCATTCTTTCGCATTTACGTGGATCACACACACACAATCGATCTTTCGCCCAAACGTTCATCGTACTATCGTCGTTTGACCTTCCATTACACACTCGGGCTAAAAAGTCAGTTGGGGGGTACAACCGATGAGATCGAGTTCAAGTGCGAATCGAATAATAGTCAAAACAGTACAATGGAAACCATGTCAACAGTTTCCAAAGTACCAAAAAAAAAACAAAAAACCGACTTCAAAAAACCTACCTATAAAAAGCAAGAAATAATATTCGTAATAATAAAAACACGTCTATTGAAGTCGGGTGGGGCTGGAGTACAAATTCCTATTTTTTTTATTTTAAAAGCCCCACCCGACTTCAATAGACGTGTTTTTATTATTACGAATATTATTTCTTGCTTTTTATAGGTAGGTTTTTTGAAGTCGGTTTTTTGTTTTTTTAAACAATTTTTTATTTTTTTATTTTTAGTGTACCTACACTTTTGTATTAGGTAGTGTAGGTATATTATTTAGGTAGAAAAATCGGCTCAGCCAAACGTGATTTAATCGCAGAGAAACATACATACATGCGGGTCAAACTGAGAACCTCCTTTTTTTAAGTCGGTTTAAGAACTAAACTTAAGATATCCCTTTTCCAACAAAAAAATAATTATCTTATTCAGTTCATAAGAAGTTATACGTAAGAAGTTATACGACTGATCATCGAGGTAGTTCACACAAAATCATACTATTTTCGTACTTTTTTCAAGATTACTTGAAAAGTACTGAACCGATTACAAAATTTTAAAAAATGGGACCAACTTGGGAGTTTACCGAATGTAATAACGTTTGAATCATTTCAATCGGTTCAGCCGTCTTAGAGTAATCGGTGTACATACAAAAAACAAAAAAAAAAAAAAACAAAAAACGGGTTGAATTGAGTACCTCCCTCCTTTTGAAGTCGGTAAAAATAACATATTTTTGACGTTAATTCGATCCTGATGTGAACAGGATCTCTTCGAGAGTAGCTTTGACATTACAATACGAACATCCATGTTCTAATGAACGGTTGCTTTTCGTTAGTACGGACGGAATAGCCCAAACTCATCAAAATCGTAGTGTTGTCGCCGTAGTGCTGTTGCCGTGCGACCACTTTCCCCAGAGTAAAAACTTATTTCTCAATTGCAAATTCGAAACTATGTCAAATTTTTATTTTGTTCCGAAAAATATTAATTAAATATGAGCGTTCGATGTCTTTAGACGTTTTTACTCTCTGTAAATTTATTTATATAAAACTAGCGGCCGCCCGCGATTTCGTTTGCGTGGAAACGTTTTTTGCTCTCCCTCGGGAACAATACTTTTTTCGGGATGAAAGGTACCCTATGTCTTCTCTGTACCCCTGACAACGTATGCAAAATTTCATTATGATCGGTTCAGTAGTTAAGACGTAAAAGCGTAACAAACAAACAAACAAACGGACTTTCGCATTTATAATATTAGTAAGGATACATTAATAGTGGCTATAGAAATGTGTAAACAGTAAAACAGTTCTGTTCGGAGACTGTTCTATGTAATAACTATGCTAAAGTCTAAATAGCGCAAATTATACAACGAATAAAATGTAATTGCGAGCCGTATAACTAAACCTTTTAACGAAGAACCCTAACCACGGTCTTTATTTTGGAAATACAATTATCATACTTCAGTGATTCACCCTCGAGATTATATTTCTTTACTCGTAGTAGCACGGATATGTGCTGCCATCATACACTATTTGAGAGAAAACACCAGACAATACCATAGATAAAAAACCGGCCAAGTGCGAGCCGGACTCGCGCACGAAGGGTTCCGTACCAAAAAACGGCAAAAAAGTACGTTTGTTGTATGGGAGCCCCTCTTAAAAGTTTATTTTATTCTGTTTTTAGTATTTGTTGTTATAGCGGCAACAGAAATACATCATCTGTGAAAATTTCAACTCTCTAGCTATCACGGTTCATGAGATACAGCCTGGTGACAGACAGACAGACAGACAGCGGAGTCTTAGTAGTAGGGTCCCGTTTTTACCCTTTAGGTACGGAACCCTAAAAGAAAAAAATGCTGATTTATACTTTTTGAGCTGGCAACTCTCATCATCAACATTGTGTATACCTACCTTAAAAGTGTCTTATTTTTTAGTTTTTAGTTTCTTTTTGGCAGGACAGTCGTGTTTTTAATATGTTTTTAATTATTTATTTTTACAATTGTGTAACTAAATAAGTCCTATCGTCGAGGTCATCATGACCTAATACGTGTTTAATATGTTAATACATATACATAAAGGTTATAGATGCAAAATAAGAGTTGAAAATATCGCACTACATTGATGTCGCACTTATGTTTGTCGCACAAGCGTGTATCGCATATCCGTTTATCGTTATACACTCATTCAAAAGAAACATTACATGTGACAGACTGTCATTAAAAATAAACTTCATTACAAAAAAACACTCAGAAACTTAGGCATAGCAAGTCGCGGAATAAAGGATAAGTCCTCAACAATTCAATTATTCATATAATTATTGTCCATAAAGTAAGTAATATCAATTTTAAACAATAAAACGTATCTCTTTAAAAGTCCATGCAGTATTCTAAATTGAATCGTTTTACGTGGCTTGTAAACATTGACAAGGTATTCATATAATTATCGTCCATAAAGTAAGTAATATCCATTTTAAACAATAAAACGTATCTCTTTAAAAGACCGCGCAGTATTCTAAATTGAATCGTTTTAACTAATGAACCTAAACCACATAAAACTGATATAAACGTTGGAGAATACCAGCAACCAGATACGTCAGTCTCGACCCAGCTGTTTATCTGAACCGGCCGTTACCATGATTCATGGCGATTCTGCCCAACGAGCTTCGCAGAAACAAAATGTGCACTCAATAAATCAAGCATCATAACAATTGGTTCTGCCGACCGTCGATCGAAAAGACTTCGGACGACCTTGGTACACGGCTAATAAAGTGCTAGTACGTTTTCTAGAGAACTAATTTTAGCAAGATTATATTAAAGTAATGTACTTGAAAAGAATCGAGTTAATGCAATATTGGTGGATATCATCGTTTGAATATAACAAACGATATTAAGTATTGTGACTCTGGGATTTTTATTACAAATCGGAAATGGCATGGATCAATTATTGCAAAATCCGACTAAAAGCTACTCTGACTCGTGCACCGAAAATTCTGTACAAAATCCTTTACTAAACAGTTGGCCTATTACGAAAATAACATACGCAAATGCGTAACGCAGTCACTTGGCCACGATAGTCGTCCGCAGTTCGTTAGTTGTAGTTATAACAAACATTTTGAATTTGGCTATCGTAGTCCATAGACTACTGAACGAACGATGCCGGATACGCTAGAGAGAAACTGTCAAACTCACGCAATCACTTCGCAATATCGCATACGAAAGTGATTTGTAATAGGAAACAATCAAAACGAAGCACGGACGTAGCTGCGTGTATCGCATTAAACTTTTCGTAATAGACCCCTTGAATATTCGATATGATCTTTTGACTAAATCATTATTAGTCTAGTTAAACATTAGTTTAAATAAAATTAGCGCATTTGAAAATTAGGTAAAATGACATTATTCCAAAGAAATAATTATACGAAATCAAATTAAAACAATCAAATATTACATTCCACATAATAATAATTATGTGGAAAAAAAAACCATTTTTTTATTTTTATGATACCGATCGAAAGGGTTACTCATCGAAGCCATTTTTACTTAAATAACAAAGCATCTAAAAACCGGCCAAGTGTGTGTCGGACTAGCGCCGTAGGGTTCCGTAGTTATACCACACCATATTTAATACCACTATCATTTTTCGTCTGCAAAAATAACTTTGTTTTTCACAGTGCTGGTATGAAGACAAAGTTATTAATTATATTTGCGGGTATGGAAAATGTGCTATATCTTCAAAAACTAATTACTATATCTCGTTCAAATCAATTTTTCTTGATAGTCTTTATTAAGATCTACAGCTTTTTTTTTAGAATTTTCACTTTCTTATTTCAAAAGTTAAAGGGGGGGGGGGACACATTTTACCACTTTGGCGGTGTATATCTTTCAAACGGTTGACTTTGAGAAAAAAATGTCATAGAAACCTCAATATTAATTTTAAAGACATATCTATAGACACCCCGCACGTATTGGTTTGAAGAAAACATTTTTTTTCAGTTCCAGTTCCATGTATGGGAGCCCCCCTTAACTTTTTTATTTTTTTTATTTTTGTGTTAAAATCGTTAAGTGGTTAACAGAATACATCTACCTACCAAGTTTCAATTGTGTAATATTAAAACTTTCGGAATAAAATGGCTGTGACATACGGACGAACAGACAGACAGACAGACAGACATGACGAATCTATAAGGGTTCCGTTTTTTGCCATTTAGGCTATGGAACCCTAAAAAGGAAAACCACAAAATTTTAAATTTAATTAAGTATTACGTTTTTAATTGTATCGTATTCGATTTTATTAAATCTTTGAATGCAGTTCCAATTACTTTTAAAAACAAAATGAAGTCATCTTTCAGTAAAATTCAGTAATTAAGGTACTTTCCCTCCGTGTGGTCGTTTTGGGAAGTGTCCCACAGAGTAAGTAAGAATAAGAGTACAGAGTGCTGTAGATAATTATAAACAATAAAAACTCATATATCAAAACAACTTATAAAATCCTATGACACGCATTTTTTTACAAAAATATTTCATATTGCAACTACCTTTCAACATATTTTTTAAAGAAACAAGGAGTTTCATTGATCATAAGTATTAGATAAACTTAAAAAGCTTTTTAAAAAAAGCAAGACCTCCTTCAAAAACCTTAAAAAACAGCTCTATAAAAAGCAAGAAATAATGTTAAAATCGATTAATTAAAACACGTCTATTGAAGTCCTAAGTTCCTATTTGAAGTTGATGAGTCTTCTTTCAAACAAAAAAAGAATCATCTAAATCGGTTCATAAACAAAAAAAGTAATGGTTGAATATCCTTTTCAAATTTTTGAAGTCGGTTATAACAAAGAGAGCTTTTCGATTCTATCGCAGTATGAAAGCGACTCAAACTGTTTTACTGTTGGGAGCCGTTATTTGAAATCGAAAGTGAAAATATCATACAACAGAATTTGAAAGTGTAAATATCATACAACAGAATTTGAAAGTGTAAATATCATACAACAGAATTTGAAAGTGTAAATATCATACAATAATGAATTAACCTATTGCATATTCCAATAAGCAAAACAATATGAATAAATCTGAATTATAAGAATAAAATGCCAAAAAGTACTGCAGTGCTTATTCGGAATCTCTGAAACAGGCCATAAGTCAAAATTTTGTTATCAGCTAGGAGCATTACATTTTCAAAAGTTGCTTAAGGTATTTTATATAGGTAATTGAAAAAAGTTATTACTCTAAAGTCATTACTCTAATTAACTGCAAATAAAAATAGACTAACAAAAAGGGCAGAGCAAAGTACATATTTTGCAATTACGTCCGAATTTATGTACAAGAAAAGGGCGGATGTATCGTTATTTTATCTAGTGAAGTAGGTTGGCCCCTCCTTCAAGTTTCACTTGCTATTTACAAATATACTTGGTTAAGTTAAGGATTGCACTTTTAGTGTGAGTTGCACCAAAACGCTGTCAACTGTTTTGTCTCTCACATCAAGTCCACGGGTTTATATGGAAGCGCGCACACGAAGTGACACGGTCGTCGGCAACTTTTCATACCAACCATGTGAGAAACAAAACAATTGCTGGGCGGCTAAGTTGCCCGTGTGCGATAGCGCTTATTGTCAAATGATAATGCTACCCAATGCTACCTATTTGTCACGTCAAACTTGTCAAAGGACATCATGCTGGCTGGTAACCTCTTTTTTTGGCTAACTTATGCTTAACCGGTACTATAACAAGCTTATTATTGTTAAAGTTAGATGGTGCAACTCAGCCTTACAGTCAACAGTAAATATCGGAGGGAGTGAAATGGGGATGATAGTTTGTATGGGGACCTGTACCCATAGCACGAACAACTATAAAAAAACACAAGTAAAAACATTCGATGATTTCGATTTAATTCAAGTAATTTTGTATGGGAAATTCGTATAGCGCCATCTACCGCAGAATATTGAAATTAGATTTTCCATAGATTTTACTCTATCGAGTAATTTAACGCGCGTTTTTTTTCTCGATAGGTGTTCGTGCTCATAGGGTAATGGATTCTGTACCCTTAGCACGGACATGTATCGAGAAAAAAAACGTGCGTAAAAGTACTCGATAGAGTAATTATCTATGGAAAATTCATTTCGCTTTTCGGCGGTAGATGGCGCCGTACAAATTTCCCATACAAAATTACTCTAGCGAATGTTTTACGCGCATTATTTTTTTCGATAGCTCTTCGTGCTAAGGGTACTGAAACAAAGTCCACGTGGACGAAGTAGCGGGCGGTCCCTAGTTTTCTATAATTTATAAGGAAGAATGATAAATTAAATTACGCGTTATTGTAAAAAAATGTACGTTTGCATAAAATTCAGGGCAACATACAAATTGGTACAGCACATGGAGTGTTGTCGCAAGCAAATGAATGTTGTTGCGGTGTGGTGCGGGTAGGCAAAGGGACGCGCTCGAAATACAGACTCGGAAATTAACATGTATTGAAAAATATCAGAATACAGAATGCATTCCTCAGCATACATGAAAATGTTTTTAAATGAAATGAGATTTCAATTAAAATTTCCCTTTTTTTAAGAAACTCTTTTGAGAATTTGTAATTTAAAAATACCAACAGGGGGTCTATTACGAAAAGTTTAATGCGATACACGCAGCTGAGTCCGTGTTTCGTTTTGATTGTTTCCTATTACAAATCACTTTCGTATGCGATATTGCGAAGTGATTGCGTGAGTTTCACAGTTTTTCTCTAACGTATGCGACATCGTTCGTTTCGTAGTTTATGGACAACGATAGCCAAATTCATTTTTTTTGTTATAACTACACCCAACGAACTGCAGACGACTATCGTGGCCAAGTGACTGCGTTACACAATTGCGTACGTTATTTTCGTATAAGGCCCCCTGATTTTGTTGAACATTATTTGATAAATTAATATATAGTAATAAATAATTTCATTGCTGCGTTAGTTTTGGTCTACCGAACAAGCTATAGCTTTTCTTTATGCTCTCCACAACGGTTTCAAATTATGCTCATTCTAATTTTACTGATTTAATGTACTGCCTCGCTCGCTTGATTGAAAATTAGAGAACTCGAAAGTGGGGAAACCGAAAAAAAATGTTAATGTATTTTCTTTTTATCCAAAAAAATATTCAATATTTTTAGAAGGTACTGTCGTATTACCTACAGCTTTCTTTTGCAACTGATAATTTCTATTAAAACCTACTTAACCTAAATGGTTTCGTTAAAGTTTCATGTAGGTACTTGTTTACATGTTTCGCAAAGGTTAGGTTTGCTATCTTACTAACAATATTTGTACCATATAAGGTTACATTTCCCATAATCTTTGTTGAGTTTATATTCAGGTCTGGTGTTTTGACTCAGATATTCAACCCATTGGCCTTCAATTACAGTTTGCTGCCAAACGCAGCCCGCTGAACTAATTACCATAAACTTTTACTTCTATTGCGCGCGGTGAAACAAGATTGCGCACAATTTTCCCGCTCTACTCTAAGTAATTGGTTATTGTTAAACGGCTGTGCTGGATTTTGTCACAAAAAATGCTAATGTTCTTTGTAACAAGGTTTCCTGGTAAGAAAAGTCACTCCTTAGTAAAATTAGACGGGAAATTGTTTTATTACAACTTCGGGCGCTATTTAAGCCCATATACAAGTTTCCCGTAAATACATTGAATTGTATGTTGATTGTAAACTTTGAATTCAGCTTGAACCCTGTAATTTGATTAAGTAATTTGAAATTCATTAAGAAATGAGCTAATTAAATAATGTTATTTATTTGTTAATCTTTGTTAATGTAAAGTCTGGAAACGATATACATATTTGTAAATATCGTCGTTCCATCTGATAACCTTAGAGTAAGACGCGCTTCCGAAGCCGCGATGCTCTAAAGATAACGCTGAGTTTTTTGCGCCCTTTTTTCTTGTCAGTTAAAAGACGTCATAGTTGGTGTTATGGTAAAAGATTTGACGATTTAAAAATGCTTATTATGTGAGCTCATTTAAACAAAGATATTTTCATTCATTCATTCATACAAATACCTTGTAAATGAAAGTTATCCTTACTAATATTGTAAATGCGAAAGTCCGTTTATTTGTTTGTTGCGCATTCACGTCTTAACTACTGAACCGATCATTATGAAATTATGCATACACGTTGTCAGGGTTACAGAGAAGGACATAGGGGACCTTTTATCTCAAAAAAAGTATTGTTCCCGAGTGATAGCAAAAAACTGTCCACCAAGACGAAGTCGCGGACGGCCGCTAGTTTAGTATAAATTAGAAAAATAAAGATAAAAGTGGCTTACTATTTAGTCAAAACGGAAACATCCTAAGACAGATAACATCTTACTACTAAAACCAATTCCTAAGTAGATGTCTTTTGTTTCAAAATATAGTGATTGAAAGCTATAAATATTTTCTCTAGAAAAATATAAAAGTAAAATATATCCTACTGTTTCGATATAATCGAAGTTTCATTTTTACCATGAATCATTGAAAATCGAAGAACGAAGCGATGATTCCATCGATACTCACGTCAAATATTTCGACACAATCTTTTTACAAGAATTGATGAACAAAGAAAACGGATATTTATTTTTCTTTGTTTCAGATCGCTCTATTAGATCCCAAACGATTGATTTCTATATGCATAACGTACTCTTTAACGATACAACAATTGATTTATAAAACTATCAAATACATTTATTAAAGTTCAGATTTTAGCATTCACAATGCTATTAATAAATTTTTAATAATAAATATATCGGGTCATTCTGAACTTACCTACAAATTACAAGGATGTGTCCAGTCCATAGACATAGAAAAATTTTCGCTGCGCTCAAGAAGACCAACAAAGCGTGGAAAAGAGAAGTTAACATCATACGGACACGGTCTATGTAAAAAAGAGACAAAGGATCAAGTGACATGTGCCAACATTTTTTACAGTAAGAGCCCCTAGCGTCCCGCTTAGCAAATGAGCAATCACAGTTTGTTTAAAATATTTTTTAATCTTAATTAGAATTTAAAATAAAGGTATCGTGGAGCTATGGTGTCTTGTACTCTAAGTAATTGTGATGTGACTAAAAGAAACAATCCAAGTAATCACACTTTTCAAAGGTAAATAAGATATTGCCACACATTTCTCTAAAACCAAATTTCGCTACATTTATTCGTTTATCGACAAAGAAAATAGTAGGGATCATAGTTTATTAATTTCCTTTGCCATAATATAGTCATATTTTACGTATCTCATATAAAATGTATTGATTCGTTTTCGGATCACTTGTTTATTGACTTTGTTGTTCTTTGACATTCTATTTCTATGGTCCAGTCCATGAAACTAAACAACTTTCACTTAGAAACATGTGTCGAATTTTGCTACAAAATTTTGGTCATCCCATACTAAACTGATCACGTGATCTCTTAGATTTGTATGGATAGTTGAATTTTTTAAACATATTTGTCCATATGTTCCTTAGAGAACGTTGTTCGGTTTTATGGACTGAACATATCCTCAAAATTTGGATGGTGAAAACAAAATGACCTTTTATCAGAAAAATACGAATCGTCAACTCGTCCCACCTGTAGACTGATAATGAGTCGTTTTTTCTTGTAAGTGTATTATTTTCTTCTTTTTCTTCTTAGTCGCGGGCACTCTTGACAGAGTGGTCGTGGCCGACGATGGACAGGGTTGCGGCTCGCCGTCGCGGCTGCACGACGTGCGATGTCTCTCCACTTTTGTCGACTTTCAGCATTGCGAAAACACTGTACTGCAGTCGACTGCGTAGTTTTCTTAATGAGTTCGATCCAACGAAACGGAGAGCGGCCTCGTGGTCTCGTGGTCTAATAGTGTTTACTTACGGATTTAATAATTATGGCACTGCAAAAGTCCCTTTGACTCGATGACTTTGTTTCTATAATTACTGTTTGTACTGATTAAGGAACAAAATAATTCTTTCGTAAACTATCCGCGATTTTGTCCGTGTATGTTCTTTTTCCGGTGATATTTTTCTAAAACTATGTTTCCCAAAAAAATTGTAATGTGATTTTTTCAATTGATTACGTTTACGCGTTGAATATTAAATTCAAAGTCCATTCACGATTTGGACAGAGATAGGTATTTCCAGCGTGCTTATCTGACACAAAAATTAGCCAAAAGCTCACCCTTGCATGATGTTATCGCCTTTTGTTTAAATTTTTTTTTATAGTTTGTTTAATTGGACCCGATAAAATTTTACTGCCTGGAAAACAGCCCCCTGATTACGTTACTCTGTTTCTAACAATTCTCGATTGAAATTAATAAAATTTGCCAGTTTCAGTTGCTAATAGAGTACTCTGTTAGAACTGTCAAATTTCATTAATTACAAATGATTTCAATCGATAATTGTTAGCAACAGACTTACGTAATTAGGGGGCTGGAGTCTGCTACTTAAGCGCTAGCAAAAGCTTCAGTATCAAAGTTGGTTAGAGCATCTGCAAAGATTTTTAAAAGGTTCAATTCCACTATAGGCAACTAAAGTCTTCCTTTTTTACAGAGGAACAAATTCAGAATTTCAACTTCTCCTTTCAATGTTACTTAAATATAAATAAAAAAAACCGGTCAAGAGCGAGTCTAACACGCGCACCGAGGGTTCCGTACCATCATAATTGCACCATCAAACCCCACTGCAGAGTAAAATAATAAAATTAGTATTGCAGTTGTATGTCAGCGCCATCTCTTGACCGATAGTGGAACTAATGTTAACATTTTTAGAAATTTGATAATTTCTGAAAAAGTATGTTATATCGAGACATCGTTTTATTTTTCCTGTAATCTTTATATAAACTGCTGTCACATAGAATTATTTCAGATTTTTCTCTTTGCAAAGTTCGGAGATAAGGGGGGGGAACGGTCATTTTTTTTACATTTTTCATCATAAATCGAAAACTATGCGGCCTAAAACAAAAAAAATGATTGAAAATGTGCAAACGGCGCTCTTTAATATGACACCCCACATGCCCTAGTAGCCCCACGTCAAATTTTTAAGACACCTTTTCAGTCCCTGTTGTAAAAAAGATATTTATTTTTTTATAAATTTCTTTTTTGCAAAATAGTTGGGCAAATGTCATCTTAAACTATTCCAAATTTCAAGTTGATACCATTTGTAGTTCTGGAGATATCCAGCTGTGACAGACAGACAGACAGACAGACAGACTGGCAGACTGAGTCACACCATAAGGGTTCCTTTTTACCATTTTGGTACGGAACCCTAAAAATATAGTAAATCGATAAATAACTCTCTTGCTTTCTAAATAACTCAAGCGAGTAATTTAAGCATAATTATATTTATTCAGTGAGCATAAATAACATTAATAATATGAAGACCTTCTTCTTAAACGAATGATATTATTTTGTGAAGTTAATAACATTTGCGAACCTTTTAAAGCTTTGATATTCAAACATAATTATAAGCCGTGCCGTATATTCACAAAGAAAATGTGTGTATCTGAAACATAACACTAAACACGTTTTATTTGTTCACAGGTACGATTACTGAGGATTATTCCTACCTTCAGATACTTTGGTAACATATTTGTGTTTCCCACACACCTATTTCTGTATTTAACGCCAAACATTTCATTGATACATATTCCTACATATTAATATTATGCGTTCTATCTAAAGCTTATTTGGATAAGAATAAAGGTGAAAGTTGAATGGCACAACTTCATTGGTATAATTTTCGGTAGAGTTCTGTTCCGTACACGCTCCGACTCCTAGGAATGCAATATTTGCTTCTGTGTTTACGGAATTTCCATCCTGTGCAATTTATAATAAGTTCTAAAATTATGTACCGAGTGTATTTTACGAAATAATAAATCGAATGAACAAATGATTATTATTTATACGCTTATAGAATCGCTATTACCTTGACCTTTATGCTCAACGGTAATTACTATTATATTAATAGCTTAAACTGCTACATTCTGTTGAAATTGTAAGTATAATAAAAAAAATGGTTAAACTATTATGACAAAGCTTTTGCGCAAATAGAGCTTCCAAATAAAACCTTCACCAAAAACATAAGTACATACTTTTTATAGAATAAATCAATTTAAATTAGATTTTTTTAATGCTTTCAATAAAACCCTATTGTAATAATTCGAGAAAATCAATTCCAAAAGACGATACAAATTAACGAGCATGAACAATTAGTATACCTTAAAAAGTACCTATTTTAATATTCACTAAAATGCTGAGTTTTAAAAATAACGTAAGTGTCTGTAACCCACCGCATTGTAACGGTAATGACAAGGTATGGGCACCAGCTATTCTTTACGACGATGCAAAGAAGGATATTCAGAAAATCTGAATTCGCAACCGGACACAGTGACGATGCATAGGTACCACAAAGTGAGTTGAAGCTAGTTCACTCCCGGGCGGAAAAAATCCGTCACTGTGCCGTTTTCAGCCTTCTGCTTACCGCAAAAGGCGGTTCCGACCGCAAACCACTGTCGGTCTATCGCACTCCGTAAACACTGCTAACAATGGCCAGATGATGGACAACTAAAATAGAACGTAACGTAAACAATTGCGGACAAAGCGATGCGAGTTCGTGAGATAAACCAATGCGAGCGAGCTTTTGATATCGCAGTGCGCACGTTGCACAAACCTTACAAGTATCACAAAATATGTATATAAGTCTGTGTTATAATAAGTATCTTAACAGAAGTGGCGCTCGGCAGTCTTCAATTCATCGAGTTTGACAGATACATTTTATCCATTACTGAGTCACTAGGCAAAATGTCATATTCCCATTCTTTGGAGAGTTTACCAGTTATGGGAATATGACACCTGTCAGCCTAACTCAACTGTTAAAGAGCTGCTAACTCTAGATTAGAGACTGTCATAGCCGACCGTGCCATGCTAGAAAATACTTAGGAACGTGATTTGTTTTGTTGCACTAGGTAGGTAAATATGCCCCCCTAACATGATCACCAACACACGATATGATATAGCGATTTATCACGTTTAACTGTCAATAGACAATGGATTTTGACAGTTGGGTGTCGATAAAACGCTATATCGTGTTTCGTCGGCCATGCCATGCTAGGAGGGATGGGTCAGTTTGGTACGAGATTTGAATGCATGCACGGAAAACTATTTCCACGGGGCGGCTCTTCTAGCTGTTAGCTTTTTAATTTGTGCAAGTGTTCTGATCGTGTTATGTTTACTCATTATTTTTACTCTGTTGATGCTACGAAGTGAGTCACGGGAACGTGAGCTCACCTGTAGATTGTGCTATTCATGATAAAAACGCTGAGTTGCATCAACCAATCGCTTTCTGATTTCCGATTCAAATGTATGCCATTTTTATTACTTATCAATGATTCAGCAGAAATGTTGATGAACTGCGACAGTGTTATGAATAGTTTATTTATGAGTGGGTAAATTGCGAATACCTATTGAAAGCTTTAGGTAGTGAAAAATAACATAATAAGTTTTCACAGTGTTCACACTTCCATAGTCGTATTGTGCAACGGTAGTGAACTGTGCCATAGCTTGCGGGTTCGAGTCCAGATATGAAATTTTGGTTTCGTGATGGGCAATCATGGTTATTTGCACATAAATACGTGTGTACGTGCGTACGTATTATAGCATGTATTCTTTAGGCTATTCAGCGTCTATATAAACTAATTACTTTCAAATCATATATGCTAATTATTTTAAGACATTTTAATTAAGTGTGCTTCCAGGCATTGCTTCCGGGCCGATTTTTCAATCCTCATAGATATCGGTCTGTTATATTAATTAACAAATAAAATAAAAGTCATTTAATATTTTGTCGGTATAATACGATACGACTATCATACGAATAACTGTTATATTGGCATTGAAAAATCAGCCCGCGTTTCGAGTAAACTAAACTTTTTGTCAAAAAGAAAACCTAAAACCTAACGTAAAAACTTACGCTAACTTCAGCAATTTCCTCCAGCAAACCCAAAAAGACAATTCCATTGAGTCATCACAGCTTCGCATGAGTCACTACGTCGACAGTTTGGTAACAATACTCTGCTAGATCGTTTGCGGGCGCCACACAATCTATCACCGCGGTGGAACTACTCAACTAGCTTACTCGTATATAGATGCGTCGAGCCGAGTCATTTTGTCTCGGGGCTGTCTGTCACAAGTATTGTAATACTCACTAGGCAGTCCCAACCTGCTGTTTTGAAAACAAATGTTTTGTGAACAAAATAAACATTTTTGATTTTTTGATTTTGATTTTGATTTTGTTTAGAAAATTCTAGATACTTGCTCACTTTTTACCTAAGTGTTTTTACATCATTTTATTAGAGTAAAAAAGAGTGCAAGCCTAAAGAATTCAAAGCAATAATACGTATGTACCTACTGTTAAGATTTTAGCTCTTACAAAAACGTCATTAATCTATCGGCGCTGCTGCGATGAATAGTTTTAAAAACCGGCCAAGTGCGTGTCGGGCTACATGCCGTAGGGTTCCGTAGTTACCTTATACTATACCATATTTGAGGAGCTCGATGGCGCAGTGGTTTAGAGCCTGGCCCAGCGATTGCGGTTAAGCAAGTTTCGCAAGGGTCGGTCATGGGATGGGTGACCAAAAATTTATTATCTCGAGCTCCTCCGTGCTTCGGAAGGCACGTTAAGCCGTTGGTCCCGGATGCATTTGCAGTCGTTACCACCCACCAATACGCATTGGGTCCGCGTGGAGGGTTATGGCTCATCCTCCTTATCCACCCATAAGGAAGGCCTGTACCCCAGCAGTGGGGACATCAAAAATGGCTGATGGTCACACCATAATATTTAATACCACTATCATTCAAAAAATAACTTTGTTTTTCACAGTGTTTGTATGAATGACAAAGTTATATTCGCGGTTTTGAAAAATGTGCTATATCTCAAAAACTAATTACTATAAGTATCTCGTTCAAACCAATTTTCAGTGTGTAATAATAGTACATTATGAGACAAGTTAGCTTAGATTGCTCATTGCACACAAGGCTGTGGGTTGCAGCCCGAGCCGCAGGCGAGGGCGTAACTCAGCCGAATACATATGCAATGAGCAAGAGCTCACGAGTTTCATACGACGTTTTTCAACACATTTGCGAGGAAAATACAAAGGAATTTACCACACAGCAACAAATACGACATAAACAAAATATGACAATTATGGGAAAAGGCGCCTAGGTTTTTTTTGTTTTTTTTTTCACACGCCCAATGCAAGAATATTTTGCGAACAAAGGGGTGAGTGAGCATAAAGCCTACTTCAAAATTATAATTTTAAGTGATAAAATGCAAATATTTTTATATTTTATAACAAAATATTGTGAATTATTAATAATTTGATGATAATAAATATTTGTTTGACTTAATTAAGGTATTTCACATTAATTTATTTCAAAAACGAATATTAATTTTCAGCGCCATAAAACCTCTTTGTAGTTACTAAAAAAAATAACTGTATTACCCGGTTAAATTGGGAATGCTCTGTTTACTCGCATAGAACTTGCAGTAAGGCACTAATTTAACTTTGCAGGGATAATTCTATAACAACCTAGTGTTTTATATATTATTGCACGCGTTTGTTATAGCTCGGTTTATGGCCCTAAAAGCGATGTATTAGGGCTCACTTTACGAGCAAGTGTGTTGAAAAATCTATAGCATGTATATTTTTTTGATTTTTTACTCTCTTATTTTAAAAGTTAGAGGGGGGAGACTATTTTTAAAGAGTACAAGCCAGGAAAAGTCACATCCATCCATTTGAGTTGAGTTTGAGTTTAGTGTAGTTCTTTCAAAAATGTCATCAATAAAAAAACAGTGCATTAAAAGCTCTATGTGTGTGTGTTTGTTTTTCCTAGGCAAACCTAAAAAAGAAAATTCCACAAAAAACTTTTGACTATACAAAAAAGTAAAGACTTTAATAAAGATTAACCTTACATCAATTTCAACTCTAATATGTGTGACGATCAAAATCTGGAGACTTGGCAAATGTGCATAGTTTGCGGTGATTGGCTCGTAAATCGATATCCTGTGGATCATAAAAATATACCTTCGTTTAACGGTTGCACAGTCACGGCCACTCGGAAATTCAATTTTCTAGCTGAATCCAGTAAACTGAAAAAAGAAAAAGTAATGTATATTCTCACTAAAGGGCTCTCGCTACTTACTTTGCATTACAACTTGCAGTTTCATTAAGAATACCGAGTTATCTCGAAAGGTAATTTAATAACACCAGTAAAGTCAATCAGGTTGAGAAAGATCAAAAGTTTTCCAAGCTAATTGATCTTTAATTATTTCTATCTTTAGTCTCATTAGGTTTTATGATTTCCAGAAATGTTCAGAAACCGGTCAATTGCGAGTCGGACTCGCGCACAAAGGGTTCCGTAAAAAAACGGCCAAGTGCATGTCGGGCCACGCGCCATAGGGTTCCGTAGTTACCTTATACCATACCATATTTAATACCACCTATCATTTTTCGTCTGCAAAAATAACTTTGTTTTTCAGTGTTGGTATGAATGACAAAGTTAAATTTGCGGTTTCGGAAAATGTATTATACCTTAAAAACTAATTACTATATCTCGTTCAAACCAATTTTCGTTGAAAGCGATTATTAAGATCTACAGCATATACTTTTTTAGATTTTTCACTCTCTTATTTCAAAAGTTAAAGGGGTTTTACCACTTTGGCGGTGTTTATCTTTCAAACGGTTAACTTTGAGAAAAAATTGTCTTAGGCGACTCAATGTCATTTTTAAAGACCTATCTACAGACATCCCACACGTATTGGTATGAATAAAAAAAAATTGTTAGTTTCAATTCTATGTATGGGGAGCCGCCTTAATCTTTTTTTTATTTTTCTGTTAAATTCGTTAAGCGGTTAACAGAATACATCTACCTACCAAGTTTCAACAGTGTAATCTTAATACTTTCGGAATAAAGTGGCTGTGACATACGGACGGACAGACAGACAGACATGACGAATCTGTAAGGGTTCCGTTTTTTGCTATTTAGGCTACGGAACCCTAAAAACGGCAAAAAGAAATATGTTTGTTATATGGGAGCCCCACTTAAATGTTTATTTTATTCTGTTTTTAGTATTTGTTGTTATAGTGTCAACAGAAATACCTGTGAAAATTTCAATTTTCTTGCTATCACGGTTCATGAGATACAGCCTGGTGATAGACAGACAGACAGACTGACGGACAGTGGAGTCTTAGTAATAGAGTCTCGTTTTTACCCTTTAGGTACGGAACCCTAAAAATGCAATGTTCTGATTATGATTGACTATTAAACTGTATTTTTTCAGCTCTACTGAAATTACTTCTATGCTTTTTGCTAATTACTAAGTCAGTCAGACCCTTTAGTTTGTCACCTAAAATTATATGTTACTAGCGCCCGCCCGCGACATTGGAGTTTTTTTACCATCCCTCGAGATCAGTACTTTTTTCTGGATAAAAGGTACCTTATGTCCTTTTCTGTACTCCTGACAACGTGTATGCAAAATTTCATGCAAAACAGCAGCGATATCCCAAATTGTTATTAATTCGAACGACAACCCACCAATGTATGCTATAAAAAAGTATAAAGCCAAAACAGCAGCGATATCCCAAATTGTTATTAATTCGAACGACACCACCCATGTATGCTCTAATAACATCGTGTAAGCAAGAAAGTGCAGCCATTCGTCTTACGTCCCATCTCGATTCTTATCGTGGCGGCCATCATTAATCACAACATAGAAAGGGTGTCTGCCTTCAGCGGGTACAGAGAACTGTTAGTGTTTTTGCTGGGAAAAGCAAATGATGCGATTATCACTGGCGTTTAGCAATGATGAGTGTCTTTGCATTTAGCAATGAAGAGTATCATGGCATTAGTAATGACAAACGTGTCTTTGCTTTTAGCAATGACGAGTATCTTTCTTTACGTTCGGCGTTAAGTGAATGAATGAAATTATATTTGTGATAATTTTTTATACACAATGGGATAATGCTTGGCCTTCACCTCACCTGATGTTAAGTGACGATAAGGCCGTAGGTGGAAGTGTACTATACCCGTAATCCTCATCACTGAGGAACTGCCTATCTTACCTCTAACTGCCGGAACATAACAATTTTTAAATGGGGCGAACACTAGACCACAAAGACGGTTGAAGACATAAGACTTGAGCATATGAGCATTACGTATGTAACTAAGTTCAAGGCCAAGCTTCTGATAAGCTATTTCAATTGTTTAAATAAATAATCAACTCTATTTAGTGGAACTGGGCCAAATATACATATTATATGCTTGAAAACCTCGTGGCAAGAGGGCGACATCTATATTTTTTTACAACTTACATTTTAAGTTACTTTTTAACGTGAGGTCTATAGCTCACGGAGCTGTGTCAATTTTTTTTTTTTAATTTTAGGATCAGCAGTTGCTATACTTGCAGAGTTCAAAATGAGAAATCACATTCACAATCAATAAAATGCCGAATAAAACTTCAAATAGATTCCAAATGATTAAAAACTCCAAAACATTTCTTAGCAAAATATTTTCAGACTCATTTCATCGCGGGATGATTTAACTTGAGCATTACCCTTGCTACTAAATGTTTGTTAGTTTAATAAAGAAGCTAAAACGATGATACTTACTTAAATCCTACCTTATTTACCAACCACGATTTACTTAACAACAGAAACAAGTAAAATTAATTTTGGTATACCTGGGAGTCGCTCTCATACCGGGCCAGTACAAAATTAGCTTTTAGCTCAGCGGCATTAAGGTATACATTTAAAATGCTAATCTGTATTTAAAACATAGCGACCTTTAGAATGTTTCGGTCTATCGCGCAATAAAATCGATCATAAGTTCGATCTTACACGCATCGAGTTTATGAATGAATTATAAACTCTTTTGTGTGTGTGCGTAGAGTTTGCGTTCGTAGAGTTTGCGTTCAAGCAATTATTTATTCTGTAGTTCAGGCCAAGGATTTATTTTCAAACGAACGGAATATGTCTGGTTTTAATTTTTTCTTAGAACTATGTAGTTCTACGTGGTTTGATGACTGTATTTCATACTATCTTAGTATTTTATTCAGATATAAGTACCTAATTCATATTGGCTTTGGATTTCATATTTATCAGTAAAGCCCATTTCAGATTAAGCTATATTATTATTGTTAATAAGTTTTATTGGTTTACATCACTTATGGTAACCCGTTTTTTTTAATTGCACTTTATTAAGTAGTCTAAAAACGAAAACCAAACCAGTGTTTTTTTAATTTTTTTTTTAGGTGATTTCGTTTAAGAAAATATAAATAATCTTTTATTATCAATTCCCAATTGGACCATCATCGGCCCAGAAGCTCATTTTCAATCTATCGCATATTCGTACCAGACCACATTAGCAAGATAGCCATTAATTTGGTGTTATCAAATATTGTCGTCTGGGCTGTGAAATAGGAAGCTTCTGGGAGATATGCAACCCTGAACATATGGCCTCCCATACAATGATCTCCGATCGCAAAAAATAATCGATCGCATATTGATATAAATGGTGAACAGGATGGTAGATGGCATCATTACAAACATATTAGATATCGGCTTGGTTAGTTTTTAGGAAGCATGCGCGCGGCCAGGGTAGAAACATAGAGCCTTTTTTCCAAAAAAATAATTGACTACATATTGGCATGTAATTACATTCAGGGGGTGGGGCAGGTCCCAAGCAAATATAAAACCATAGCCTTGCGTCGCTTTCAGGTCAGGGCAGGTAAGTACATTTCACATATATGCTCTTGTGATCCTTGTTCCTTATTCGATCGATATGAAAACACAAAAAAATAGTTCAGGTAATGATGCCACCCACAGGACCCTGTTCACCATTTACGTAAATATGCGATCGGTATTTTTTTAGCGATGAGTGACCATGTTCAGGGTGGCATATCTCCCAGAAGCTTCCTACTTCGCAACGCAGATAATGATTTTTGTTAACACCAAGCTAATGGCTATCTTGCCAATTTGGTCTCGTCCCAATATGCGATAGATCGAAAATGACCCTCGTTGGCCGACGGTCCAAATGGAACCGTATGTCAAATATGAAGGTAAATTGCCTAGTTTGTGCGCTGTGACAGTATACACAAATAAATGCTGATTTCGAAATACACAGTACATTTGGCGAGGCTATTTGTAAATTGGTGTATGCAAAGTGACGAGCTAATGAAAACCACTCTCATTGCAATTTGCTTTGTGACGCATTGTGTCGTGCGTAATATCAGTCATTCAAGACACTTTTGCGAGAATAGCAAAGCTTTCACCTCGTGTAGAAAGCAACTTTGGTCGCTGCAAGACAAGCCTTCGTTTTATAAACTCTGACCCATAATTAGATTCAGTGCCTACCAGTGGCGAAGGGCCCATACAAGCCGTTAGAAATCTCACTCCACCTATCTATGCAGATCATAACATTTTTGTAGAACGACTTAGAACGACTTACCTTCGCCATAATTTCACCCCGCGTCACCCGCCTACTTTGGCACTTGCCTACTTGGCACAAATGATTTTGCCACCCTGTGTACTAGAGCGATGTGATTATTAAATACTTGTATTTCCAAACAAAACCAATCTTGATAGTTGGCTGCGTCAGAAAATCTCTTTGTGTGTTGTGAATTTTACGAGTAGGTGCATTATTTAACCGACATTCTTAAAAAAGAAAACAGATCTCTAATGCTTGCTAACAAAAAAGTGAGAATTAAAATGATTTCTAAAGGAATTAAACGCGTACGTTACTAATGATAGGTATTTTCACAACTATCTATTTCCCGATGTTTTTTAATTGTGTACAATGCAGCGCGAAAAGTGTATGATTTCTGGATAATAATTTTTGATTATGTATTTTATTGTTTGTATTTCAGTTTCACAAATTATTTTTACCTGCAATAATTTCCTACGAAATGTATGGGGAAGATTTTTTGAGATTTCTGACTTTTTAGTACTCCAACCTGGGTCGGTAGTACCCATAGAAATTGTTTCAGAAACAGTATCGATTGGTAAAAAATGTGTGTAATGACCATTTTATTCTAACTATAGGTATTTTCTTTAAACGGTGAATCAATTGACAGTTTAAATGTTTGTATATTCTATGCACTCCAAAACTTTGGTGCTTGTTCTACTTACGAAAACTTATTTTTACAAAAAAATATGGATAGTCTTTTAAGACCATTCGTGTAGCTACAACGGTTAATTAAGGAACTTCTTCTTACTGTCCCGCTGAAAATTTTTCACCATGTATCGCCGTACTAAAAACAAAACAGACAGATTGACGACCTGAGTGGTGCAGTGGTCAACATGCCGCCTACCACGCAAGAGGTCCCGGTTTCGATTCCCGGGCGGGCAGCAATTGAAATGATGAATTTTAATTTCTGTGACGGGTCTGGGTGTACTATGTATAATAAGTATATATTCCAAAAAGTATATAAGTAGTATATCAGTTGTCTAGCACCCATATTACAAGCTTTGCTTAGTTTGGGGCTAGTTGGCGCTGTGTGAAATTTCCAAGCATTTATATATTTATTATTATTCCGCTATTTAAAAAAATAAACATTTTACGCCAAGCGTTTTGATCTTAGATTCTCTATCGAATGGTAAAATTTAATTTAATTTAATAACGTTATTTTGTGAAATTTACGCGGTTAGGTTAGGTAGATTTACCTACTTTGCATTGAAATAAAACAATTTTTATTCAATTCAGGAGCTCGGTGGCGCAGTGGTTTAGCGCCTGGCCCAGCGATTGCGGAGGTTAAGCAACGTTCGCAAGGGTCGGTCATGGGATGGGTGACCAAAAATGTATTATCTCGAGCTCCTCTGTGCTTCGGAAGGCACGTTAAGCCGTTGGTCCCGGCTGCAGTTGCAGTCGTTAACACCCACCAATCCGCATTTGGCCCGCGTGGTGGGCTATGGCCCGTCCTCCTTATCCGCCCATAAGGAAGGCCTGTGCCCCTGCAGTGGAGACATTAAAAATGGCTGATGGAAAAAACAATTTTAGGGATCGACATGAGCCATTTTTAATGTCCGAACCGGTGGGGCACACCACAGGCTTTCCTTGTAGGTGGATAAGGAGGATTGAAGGACCACGCGAGCCTAATGCGGTTGGTGGGTGTTAACGACTGCAACTGCAGCCGAGACCAACGGCTTAACGTGCCTTCAAGCACGGAGAAGCTCAAGAGAAGTACATTTATGGTCACCCATCCCATAGCCGACCCTTACGAAAGTTGCTTAACCTCCATAATCTCAGGGCCAGGCGCTAAACCACTGCGCCACCGACCTCTTCCTCTCTCTTTTACGGACAGTAACGGTTTTATTAGAGGTTTTTTATGTCTTGATTGGTTTTTATTTGATTTTTGGATTTCCCGACAAAGAGCCGTGGTCACTGATGACTAAGGCACCCCAGTATGCATAAAAGAGTTTTATTTCAATTGATTATTAAGTACCGTCGTATTCGTTCCCTCTCTCTCTCTTTTACTTTCTCTCACTCGGAACGGACGAAAGATAGGTCCAGTAATAAAAAACCGGTTAAGAGCGAGTCGGACTCGCGCACCGAGGGTTCCGTACCATCATAATTGCACCATCAAACTACACTGCAGAGTAGATTAGTAAAATTAGTATTGCAGTTTTAGGTCAGCGCCATCTCTTGACCGATAGTAGAACTTATGTAATATTTTTTTGAAATTTGATAATTTCTAAAAATGTGTGCTATATTGAGACATCGTTTTATTTATCCTGTTATCTTTATATAAACTGCTATCACATATAATTATTTCAGATTTTTCGCTTTACAAACTTCGGAGATAAGGGGGGAACGGTATTTTTTTTACATTTTTCATCATAAGTCGAAAACTATGCGGCCTAAAACAAAAAAAATGATTGAAAACGTGCAAACAGCGCTCTTTCATATGATATCCCACATGCCTTAGTAGCCTTATTTCAAATTTTTAAGACCCCTTTTCAGTCTCTGTTGTAAAAAATGTATTTATTTTTTATTTATTTCTTATTTGCAAAATAGTTGGGCAAATGTCATCATAAACTATTCCAAATTTCAGGTTGATACCATTAGTAGTTTTCGAGATATCCAGCTGTGACAGACAGACAGACTGAGTCACACCATAAGGGTTCCTTTTTTACCATTTTGGTACGGAACCCTAAAAATTGAAACTAAACTAGCTAGCTATTAGTTCACATCAATCACTATTTGAAGAGTTCAACACGATCGAATTGCTACTTGTTAAAAATAATGTGACATTTAGGTACAGTACCTACATACCTATGTATCGCAGGAAGTAATGGTGTCGTGTCGATGTTTATTTATTTCAACTGTCTTTATCATTCCTTTCTGACGTAACTTTAGACATTGGTGGTGTGGAGTTGTGGACACACAAACCATACAACAAATTCTTAACATGATCCTAAATATTATAAACTACCGACCGCCCGCCCGCGACTTCGTCTGCGTGGTCAGTTCTCTTTCCCTCGAGAACTGTACTTGTTCCCATGATATTAGGAACCTTATGTTCTTCTCTTCCCTGGCAACGTGTATGCAACATTTCAAAATGATTGGTTGAGTAATTAAGACGTGAAGACGTTACAAACAAACTGACTTTCACATTTTTAATAAGTACTAGCTTCCACCCGCGACTTCGTCTGCGTGGAAAGGTTTTTTGCTATCCCTCGGGAACAATACTTTTTTTCGGGATGAAAAGTACCCTATGTCCTTTTCTGTACCCGTGACAACGTGTATGCAAAATTTCATGATGATCGGTTCAGTAGTTAAGACGTGAAGGCGTAACAAACAAACAAACAAACAAACGGACTTTCGCATTTATAATATTAGTAAGGATTAACTAAGGATAATGATGTGAAAGTTTAGATGTTTGAATGTTTGTCACGCAAAAACGGCTGAACGGATTTGGATGAAATTTGGCACACTGATACCTATCAGTTGTATCCTATGTTTTAATTCTGACTATAAACTACCTAGTTTATCGTCAGAATTAAAACATAGGATAATTTTTATCTTCGTCAAAGGTTCCCTAGGGATATTTCGAATGTCCACGCAGACGAAGTAGCGGGCGAAAACTAGTAGAATAATACAAAGAAGACACTACAAAAAAATGGTTTGCCTGATAAATCAGTTTAATTAATAAATATCTGCGAAATGAGTTGCTGATAAATAAATAATAGTTGTATAGAAAAAGAAAAATGCAGTACTTTTTTTCTTGAACTTCCTGTTTTTGAGAAGTTGATGTTAATGAAGAAGTTCGCTTGATTTTTCTGTCCACTCTCCTTTTTTAGGGTTCCGTACCGAAAGGGTAAAAACGGGACCCTATTACTAAGACTCTGCTGTCAGTCTGTCACCAGGCATTATCTCATTAACTACTGAAACTGAACTGAAAGCTAGAAATTTGAAATTTTCACAAATGATGTATTTCTGTTGCCGCTATAACAACAAATACTAAAAACAGAAAAAAAAATATTTAAGCGGGCCCCTATACAACAAACGTGATTTTTTTGCTGTTTCTTGCTCGATATTAATAACGACAACAGGTAGACAGTTGAAATTTTCACAGATGATGTATTTCTGTTGCCGCTATATCAACAAATACTAAAAACAGAATAAAATATTTATTTAAGGGGGGCTCCCATACAACAAACGTGTTTTTTTGCCGTTTTTTGGTTCGGAACCCTTCGTGCGGGAGTCCGACTCGCACTTGGCCGGTTTTTTTTTAACTATCGAATAGAACATTTATCCAGTGTTACAAGAATAGATGAGTGTTTGAGCCACGTGTGATTCTAAATCAAATTGAATATTGCCAGAGGCGAATTCGCGGCGCGGTATTGTTTTGGAATGAGCGGCATGACTATAAATAAGTTTTATACTTACCCTTTTGCTAAGGGTGAAGTTTGTGTGACATTTTTATTACGATTAACTGAGTTTTGAATATTCATGCCTGAAAATGAAAAACGTTGTCATATCTATCATCTTTTAATGGTCCTTTTATTCCTCAAAGTAGCGCCCTCATCTTATTTTTTATTGCTCGGTAAGTACCTACATAATGTATCGAAAATTGACATATACATATTGAAGCTAAGGTTCAATAATTTATTTAAAAATAAGAACCTCAGTAAAATATAGTTCTTTGCTTCGTTGCCGTAGTAGTAGTCCAATAAAACTAGCTTTATCGGGACATAATAAGATAACTGAAATTTTCTTTTTCTATGTCATAAATTAGTGTTAGTTATAGTTAAAATAAAAGGAATTAAACATTTAGAAACTTCGCATAAAACTAAAAAAAAATTAACTACTGAGAAATACATTATTATTAAAACGTAAAAAATAAATGTTTAATTTTTGTCTAAAATGTCTAAAAAGACGCATCATAGCTTAATAAGATACAAGCACCATAGTTACCATTTTGGCTTATCTAGATATTGAGATCAGATGAATACTGTGAAAAACGAACATGCGAATTTGGATTCAGTTTAATTTTGCTATTAGGTGATAGCATTTTAATGCACCATAAAATTATACTAACAAGGTATTTGGTTAACTATTTGGCTTTTAGGAAAAAGCTAGGTAATGTACGAAATCTCATGATTTTTATATGAAACGGTTACCACCCCGGATTTCTTACATCACATATCTAATTAATATTTGACACTTAATATCAATATCCGAAAAACTAATAAAAACAACGAGTTTATTGATTATGTCCAGATAAAGCTAGTTTTATTGGACTATAGGCAAAAAAACAAAAAGTGGCCACTTTAAGCACTTCTGCCTACGACTATTACAATGAACTATATTTTACTGAGGTTATTGCTTGTAAATAAACTATACAACCTTAGTTTCAATCTGTACATGTAAATTTTCAATAAATTATGTACTAAGCGAGCAATAAAAATTAAGATGAGTGCGCCATTTGAGGGATATAGGTGCCTTAACTGACGAAAAGTCTATAGCTAGTCCAATGTTTGAAGTCGTCTTGCGTCTTAATTCCCGGGCCTCTCATTCCTGAAATTTCGCTTTGGAGGATAAAGCTATGTAGGCACTGACCGGCGCCTTGCCTAGCGCCTACATCCCTATAGGGATAGGCGCTAAGCAAGCAAGCAATCTAGCGTGACTTTAGATAGTCACGCTAGGTGACTTTCTAGTCACCTAGCGTGTAGCGAAGAAAAAGGAACGTTCTATAATGTTCACAACATGCCGCCCTATGCGCTTGGCGTGTGGCACTATGTGGCTGGTTGCGAACATTATCGAACATTCCTTTCACTTCGCTACATGCTAGGTGACTCGTTAGGCTCTAAATACTGCGGCTGGTTGCGAGCATTATAGAGCGTTCCTTTTACTTCGCTACACGTTAATTGACTAGAGGCTCGAGGCGCTAAGCAAGCCGCCTATCAATGCGAACGTAGCCTCTCTGCTTTACGTTCTTCTCTCCGTTTCATGACTGTGACATCGCTTTCTTCTAAATAAATAAGTTGGTACGGTCAGCAACTAAAGTCGTTTAACGCTATAGTATGTTATCGTAGCAACTTTATTGATTAATGTATCAAACTGTAACACATCAGAATTGTTTCTTAGTAATAGAATTACCTACCTACGTTTAAAATCTCGTTCAAATTCTTTCCACTGCACTCGTCAATAGGATATTCATTATAGTACCCAAGCTAATATAGATATTACGGGCATGTATCGGCATCGGCAGACGCCAGACTAAAATAAACCTAACCTATTGTGCCGGTTCGATACTACACATTGGCATGCAGGGCTGCCACTCGCCTTCCAGTGACCTTCCATGAATAAATAAATGGAGAGACCAACTATTTACATCGGTAACTTAGCTTTTGGCCATTTGTTCCCAAACGAGTCACACCATCAACTGTCACACTGTGACTAGTTGGGAAGTTTTTATTCAAAAAATCCTAACGAGTCACACCTGTTACTCGATGGGAATAGAAATTTCTCAACCAGTCACACTGTTACAGGTGAAATAACCTGTAAAAGTGTAACTGGTTGGGAAATTTCTAATAAAAAGTTCCCATCGAGTAACAGGTGTGACTCGTTGGGAATTTTTTGATAAAAACTTCCCAACCAGGCACAGTGTGACAGTTGATGGTGTGACTCGATGGGAACAAATGCTTTTGGCCGGTATGTCCGACTTTTTACATTGGTTCAAGTTAAGTTTAACAGACTTAAAAGAAAACATATTCCTTCGGTCGTGAGAAACAATAAGTAATTTTAAGAATAATAAATTGTTTATGTTGTTTATCCAAATTTGGGTACATGGTCTTCCCCGAGAGTTAAATAGCAAAGTCGAGTAAGAAAAACTTCATGCTTATTACATGAAGATCGAGAATCAAGAATTACGAGTAATAAACAGATAGAAACCTACCCATTCCCTTTTCGGGTAGCACCCGAATTCGGTTCGGCCAAATGTTATTGCGCCATAAGTAATTTCATACTAAATTCCTTTAAGATAAAGCATCTTTTATACTCGATAAAATGTTAATCCGAAGAAATTCAATCAAAGTTATATCAAAAGACATGTGTCAATGCGCCGAAGCGTGAACATTTTTATTTCTCCATCTCAAAACCTCAGAAGCAATTTTACTGAAGAGAGAAACCGACAGCACTCAATACTTTGCGCTTGAAGAAATAGCCTCTAAGTGGCCGAGAAATGTTTTAAGTTAAAAACTAAGTCAAAACTACTTTAAGTGTTCTATTATTTCCATTGGCAAAAATATTTTCGATCTATGAAATTTTACTCAATTTCTTTTATCTTTTATACTACTAAATGATCAATCCTTATCTTATTTTTAACACCATTTATATCTTGTCTTACCTCTTTCCAAATAATCAATTTTTTTTGGATTCAGTTGATATATTATTGCCAAACTTCAAAAATTAAAATATTGTAGTCATAATTTTTTAAATCTTTAATATTGAACAGAAGAGAAGAAAATGCCCAGCCCTAATTCAGAATCGCTTTGATCTGTTTTCGCGTGGTTTCAGGCCCAGGTATGCTGTGAGCCACGTTCTTTGTTAATTTATGATCCATTTTGTGGCCATGTCTAATCTAGTCTTTAGTGCTCATACTAATTAGGCCTGGGACCCTACCGGCTAACTTTTCGAACTTCGGTGGGTGTGCCGAGCTTCAACTTAATACAAATATCGAAGTTAAGAATTTCTTATTGTACTATTTTCCGAAGTTATTTGGAAGATAGGTATCGATGTTCGTGTGACATCATCAATTGGGGTTCGCCATTTTGGTCTGATTGGGACTCGATTTATCTGTTTTAGTTTGAAGCCCGGCAGACTTGCTGAAGTTCAAAGCGTTAGCCGGTACGGTCCCTATTCCTATTTATTAGTGGCTCTGTGAGCTCTAGACCTCGCGTTTCTGTCTGTTTTGGTTATTTTTCAAAATGGCTGAGATTTTTTAACATTTTTCCTAATTTCTAAAAAATTAATCGACAAAAAATCTATGTAATTATCAAATCTGCTCAGAAAATTTCACGAGTATCTATTGAGAAATGCGACCTGTAAAGGAGCAAGCATTTCTGCCTAAGCTGAAACGGAACCGCTTTGCGTTCGCTCGGTCAATAGTAGGCACTCAAAACTGGACATAGGAATAACTCAATATATACGGCAGCTGCAAAGTTGCCGAAATGTCGGGAAAACCAAAAATCAAACCAAATACCAACTAATTCCCAAAGTAATTTCAATAAAACCGCGCTAGTATCCGTTAAAAATTGTTTTATTATGGTAATACACTTAAAAAACCGTCGACTTAAGAACCTTCTCCTTTTTTTGAAATCGGTTAAAAATAGTAAATATTTAATTAGAGCAAGTTTTTCACGTATAACAGAATTTTGATTTTACATCGGTAAAGTATGTTTTTTATCGCGTTTTTAAGGCAAAGTACAGGAAATGCCTCTGCAAGTGCACGCCACTGAGCACGATCCACGGCTACTCTCATCCAGCTTTTGCCAGCCACCTTGCGAAGATCGTCGCTCCACCTTATCTGAGGGCGTCCCACATTACGTTTGCCGATACGCGGTCTCCACTCAAGAACTCGTTTGCCCCAGCGGCCATCGGTTCTACGGCTAATATGGCCGGCCCACTGCCACTTCACCTTACTGATCCAGTGGGCTATGTCGATGGCCTTTATGGCACATCAAATATCCTCCTCGCAAGCTTTAATATATTCCACATCAAAGCTTGCAAGGACGAGGACTGGTCTACTATAGAATGCACTTAGTATCGATGCTCAGCCAATAGAGGACACGGTAACTACGCAATCAGTTATTAGATGGGAATTTGCTTTGTTGGAGTAATAACAACCTTTGAAAAGAAACTTAAGCCTTCCGGTGACCGGAATCCGGTCTGTATCTTCGTATTATTTCTAAGTTTCCTATTCTACTAATATTATAAAATGTGAAGGTTTGAATGTTTGTTACCTACTCAATCACGCAAAAACGGCTGAACGGATTTGGATGAAATTCGGCACACAGATAGTTTATAGCCTGAATTAAAACATAGAATACTTTTTATTTTTATCCCGGTTAAAGGTTCCCTAATGTCCACGTGGATGAAGTCGCGGGCGGAAGCTAGTATTATACTTCTTTCAGTGACCAATATCGTGACCAACCTATTTGACACTGTTCTTTGTACTACCTTTTTCATATTATGCTCATTAGCTGTAATTATTTGTCTTAAATAAATATTATTCTTCTACATACTCCATTAGCCATGAATTTTGTTTTTGTTATATTCAATATTCATAGCTAATTCAACATTTTCACTTATTTTTGCAGCAGCATTGACATAAGCTCAGTTAGGGTAAGAGGAACATAGTTTGAGGAACATAGCCAGATGTTTCGAGAGCTTAGAAGAACAGATAATATTTTCAGAGAATTCTGGGATACATAAACCTAACACTTTACTAACTTTCCATATTTTAAGAATCATAATGCTAATATACATACTAACGGCAGTATCGGCTAAAAACATTTAGGTTGTGCTAACGTTTTTCTTCCCCCTCCTCTGGGGTAAGAGGAACACTTATTGTATCTCCTACAAATGTGATGTTTATTAAGATTAATACTTTTCAAGTAAAACGGATTCAATCGAATTCGATCTTAATGAAATTAAAATAAGGTAGTTTAACCTTACAGTTTTGAAGAAAAAAGAGAAAATTCACCATCTCTCACTCTAACAATATTTTTGGAGGTTATAATTTTGAATTCGAGAAAACTTGTATTATTTGTAGGTTCTGGTGTAAAATATGAAACAAAAAGTACAGCAAACCGTTTCATCTTAGTATTTTTTCATTGAAATAATCAATAACACTATAATTTTCACAATTTTAGCGCTAATTTAAAGTTAGTTAAAAGAAACACTATTTGACTGAATCAACTCGTGTTTTTAGACTTCAGAACTGTCAAACTTTATTTTTTATTTTTTCAGCGTAAGAACATCGTAGCGACATCTGTTACCAATCCTTTTTTTCATAGAGTTAAACTCAGTCATGGTTTCGTGTTCCTCTTTTGCCTGTGTTCCTCTTACCCTAACTGACCTTGGGTGCAATTTTACTTAGCTATTAAATATTTGGTTTAACTTCGCTTGCATTATATGCACCCTACTAATTTCCCTGTCCATTGAGCACTGCTCTGATGCCAAACTAGGAATTTCATTTGAGTATGGGCTTGAATCGAATCCCTAGCTTCTGATATCGGATATTGACAAGATAATTGTTGTTGATCAACTAGTGTAAAACAAGTGACTATTATCATAGTATATATATATATATATATATATATTTTTAAACTAATGTAATATACTTTTGCTGGTAGAGATACCATTTTTGGAGGGTAAGAAAGGATTTTGAAAAAATTAGGATAAATACTAACTTTGTAATATTCTTGTTTGCAATTTCATTATTGATAGGATAATCAACAATGAAAAATTATAAATTACTAGCGGCCGCCCGCGGTTTCAGCCCCGTGGTGCCCGTTCCCGTGGGAATATTTGGGATAAAAAGTATTCTATGTTTTAATCTAGGCTATCTACTATCTGTGTGCCAAATTTCAATTAAATCCGTTCAGTAGTTTTTGCATGATTGAGAAACAAACATCCAAACCCACAAACTTTCACATTTATAATATTATTAGGATTATACTGGATATTTATTATCTTTTAAATCAGTCAAAATTAAAAGCAGTTTAAAAAACAGCATTAATCTATATATATAAAAGCGTAAATCACTCACTGACTCATCACGAAATCTCAGAAACTACAAGTGCTAGAAGTCTCAAATTTTGCATGGGGGTCCCTTTTAGGGTGTAGGTGCTCACTAAGACGGGATTTTGCGAAATTCAATCCCTAAGAGGGTGAAACAGGGTGGCAAAGTTTGTATGGGAGAACGCGATTCCTTGGCCCGATTGACTTGAAATTTGGCATAGACATTCTTTTACAAAATTAATTGAACACATGTTTCGTATTTTTTTGAAATGTATCCCTTAACAGGGTTGAAAAGGGGTAGAAAGCTATTTTTAGGGTGGTTGACTTCGAAATCGGAATCAAAACTTCTTAGTGCTTTTGAATGATTAAGAAAAATAAATGTCAGTTGTCACTGCACGGGCTGACGTTTAATCTCTAATTTTCCCGATTTTCAAGACAAGCTTTGATTCTTATAATGTTGTTTATGATTTATCCCTATTTTCACTACTTTACGAAATATTAGTCAAATAAAACGGCAACATCTGGCAAATATCAGATAACGTGACAAGGAATGTGGTATTTAGAGAAGTGTTTCGATGGAGAGCCTGATAATAATGCACAACATTAGTTGCACCCGGCATAAATCTTTGCCCGGCATGCGTTGCAATGTCACGTTTTTTTTAGCCAGAAAACTTTTCAGTAGTAAGCAGAACAATTCACCAAACATTCACCAAAGTTTCATCATAATCCGATGTGGTTGAATGGTTTAGGAGTGCAAAGGAAACAAATACACATACATCAATTTTTATTTATAAAGAAGATAACTATTAAGCAAAGATATTAGAATTTTTAACTATAAGGTAAGTATTAAATGTAACATAATATTATTATACTTATTTTGTTAAATTACTGCTAATAAATTTTATTAAGTACCTACCTAACTAATACAGAATCGTTAACAGGGCGTCGATTCTGTAACCAAACTCGAACCCCACTTCGAATCCCACTCCACTGCACGGGAATTTTAAATCATAAATAAGATAATGATAAGAATTTTTTTTTATCACAAAAGATAGCAACGCTACCTAAATTTTTTGCAATCAGTAAAATAGCTCATTTAGTAAACAAATGTCTAATAACAAATTCACGCGAAGTGAAGTGAGATGCGAGTTTGGTTACAGAATCGACAGACTGCGCGGGTAAAACCACGGGGTGCAGCTATTACCTATATAATCACAAAATTGTATAAATGTGAAAGTTTTGATGTTTGGATGTTGTTCATGATTTGTTACCTACTCAATCATATCATACTCAATCACGTCTGAACGGATTTAGGAGAAATTTGGCACAGATTTAGATTAAAGTCTGGAATACTTAACACAGGCTTCTTTTCATCCCGATCATTGGTTTCCAAGGGAAGACTTACAACGATTACCGACTCCCACGCGGGCGGAGCCACGGGCAAAAGCTATACCTACATAGTATAAAACAAAGTCGCTTCCCGCCGTCTGTACGCTTTTCTTAAACTATGCATAAAAACCGCATTAAAATCGATCCATAAGTTTGGGAGCCAGGTTGCCTCAGATAGACAGACACACACACGTCAATTATATTATAACACCTCTTGCGTATGTACGTGGTATAGGTATATGTCGTCCTCCTAGGTATATGTATCCTGTAGTATAATAATCTGATAACTTTACACTGACACCACATTAGCACAGTTTTACATTTAGTAACTACATTGCACCCGTGCGAAGCCGGGGCGGGCCGCTAGTATAGGAATAAAACGGTAAAATGATTTATGTCGTAAAATGACAAAGGTAAAATGTACGTTTAACGCGATAATTTGAACATCCCAGAAATCCGTGTGAAAACTCTACCTTTTTTCTCTTTTTTCATAAAATTACCTGAACCGAATAAATCATGCAGATATGTTTTTTATTCAATTATTAAAATCATAATATTTTAAGGAATTGCAAAATCGTAGTAACTAAATTGGACTTTATTATTCATTACGCCAGCAAATATTACGTTCAGCTAATTTCAAAGTAATATCTTCCAGAAATTGTCATTAAATTATACGAAAATGGAGATAACGAGAAGGGGAAATTAGTTCTCGAAAATAATCATTATTGCGTTTTACTTCAGAGCAATAATCATTTGAAGCTGGTGACATTAAAAATACATTATAAATACAACATTAAATATTTCTTTTTTTGATGGCTATTTGCGAATCAAAGAATGGTGAGGAAATTAATATTGATTTGTCAACAAATACATTTTCATAGTAGTTTTGTTGAAAACTTTTATTTGTTGAGTTCTCACAACTTTAGCCCTTTTCGATGTAGAAATACTTACATCAAAAGTCAGATTTAATAAAAATAATACAAACATAAATAATTTTAAGTAATAATTCAACTTGCTTGTAATAAAACTGATAATTGTCATAAAATAATAAATTAATAAGTATGAACCATAAACAATCTGACTACAAAAACAAAATTGTATTTTTCTATATTCTTTACAAACATAATTTATTTTGTTATCCGCAAGCACGTACAGTTAACTTCAGAAGTACCATTAGTCACTGCAATAAATGCATTGTATCCAAGAATACTTCCCACTGTAAACTTAATTCACCTGGGTTAATTCACCTAGGTAAATTAAACCTACTTTTAGTAAACTTTAATCTTAGAGTAAGACGGGCTTCTACAGAAAGAGAAGCCATACGAAGCGTTCCCCTCTGCCGAAGTACAAGCCCAAATGGGCATACGCGTTAGTAAAACCAGTTGCGCCCGGATTTCTTTCTAGACCGAGTCCAGTCGCGCATGTGAACGCTGCTCTGTTTAAAATGTCGAATTGATGAGTTTTTTGCTGTTAAAAGAGATCTTGAACATCAAGTATACAAAAAGACGGTGTTACATTTCACATAAAAGTAAATTTTTATCGTATTATTGCTATTTGTTTACATTTAAACATTAAATTCGTATAATTTATTCTTGATTAGTTGTCAAATTTGTTCAGTGACATCGGGTCTGCTAGTCCATGGCTCGTCCGTACGAATTTCAGATCTGTCGCTAGATAAATCCCAGTTCTCGCCGATGGGCAGCTTAGTGATGTTACCGTTAAATAATGTTTGTCGATAAAGTGTTGGTCAATCTGGCCCTGATTCTGCGTCAAATTCATTTGCGAGATTTTTGCATGATTTGCTCTGCACTGATGTGAGCGCGACAGATATCGCGAAATAAATGTCGAAATAGTAGATTATACAACAAGTGAATAAAAAGGGAATTTAGTTCGAGGGACTAACGGTTTGCATTAAACTTAAGAATCGCCTAGTCTTTTCCTAAGTACAACTCGAGCAAGATAATTAGGGGCATGATAGCTGCATGACAGCTAAGTTCATGACACCGTTTTAATTTGGTCGAGTTGTAGTTAGGAAAGATTTATGCGATTCTTAAGTTTAGTGCAAATAGCCGTAAGTATTATACAAAGAACCGAGATGAGTTTTTTTATTCACGAGTTGTGTACTCTGCTTTTTACCATTGACTGTTTGTTCGTAGATTGACTCCGAGAAAACAAATAGGTACCTAGCAGTACTTTTTACTTAGTATTTATAGTTGACCATCAGCCTGTATATACTTTGAATTTTTGCAGACTGAATATCGTACCAGACTGATGGTATAGACCTTGGCAGGTAAGGGGGGTTGGCATTCAAAGTTTCGCGCCGCCGCACTTCAGAAAAAAAGCCATATCTCCTTCAATATACCACCTCGAATGAGGTATCATATTATGATAAATCAGGGATGATGAAGCCATTTTTGAGACATTGAATGTACAGTTTCTTAGAAAAATAATGATATATTTTACTATATTGACGACATTATCAAAATCAGTTTGCTATTTTTTTATTCAACGGTCGGTCAAAATTCAAATTGTTGGGTGTGCAGATGGCAGTACTGTCATGGAGCGATGTTCAGTGTCAGCAGCCTGAGCCCAAGTTTCCTGGGTACACATAAGTCCCAACCCAATCACCTACACTCTCGAACTTTTTGTATAAAGCTCAAGCGTATAAAAATGACCTCTTTGTTGTTATTCACCCCATCGTAAAATGATTGAGTTTTTAACCTTTATTCCTTTTTCCGTATCGATATTGCTGCATCGACAGTTGAGCCCAGCCCTTTATGTCAAAAACGTGTCATAATTCCATGTGTGACTCATCCGTACACAAATTTTTGCTATTTTGTTTTATTTTTTATGTGTGAGTGTCGTCATTACAGTGTTGTTTTTGTATGTGGGTATGCGGAACTGCACTTGTGTGCATTCCCTCCCCCCCGCAAAAAATGCCAGAATAATTTGAATAGAGTAATAATCGCTAAGGCTTCTCCCTTCGTGACAAACGAAGCTTTTGTTGCTCGAAGACTTTAATCATGAACGCTGGTCACAAAACAAGACACTATGACAGCAAGCCGACCTATAAGTGCGGTGCGTTTATAGAAGTGTATGTTTATTTACCGAGCGAGCACGACGTGCGAGCGAAGCGTCTCTGCTTCAGCTTGGGCAAAAATTCTTTCGTATGTCCGGCTGTCTGTTCCAGCCTACAGGTCGCATTTCTCAACCGATTCTTGTTAAATTTTGTGAGCAGGTTCGAAAATTATATATAATTTTTTTGTCGAGCCAGTTTTTTTAAATTTTTCAAAATGGCGGAGATATGTTAAAAAAACAGATTTCAGTCCGTTTTCCAGCTCTGCCGTTTTCCTCTACAGGTCGCATTTTTCAACCGATTCTAGTAAAATTTTGTAAGCAGGTTGAAAAAAGATGTAGATTTTTTTTGTTAAACCAGTTTTTTTAAATTTTTCAATAGCGGAGATATGTTAAAAAAACCTATTTCAGTCCGGTTTTCCAGCGCTGTATGTTCTCCTCTACAGGTCGCATTTCTCAACCGATTCTCGTGAAATTTTGTCGGCAGGTTCGAAAATAATATAGAATTTTTTTATCACGCCAGTTTTTTGAATTTTTTTTAAATGACGGAGAAATGTTAAAAATACGTATTTCAGTCCGGCTTTCCAGTTCTGTCTGTTTTCTTCTACAGGTCGCATTTCTCAACCGATTCTCATGAAATTTTGTAAGCAAGTTTAAAAATTGTATAGATTTTTTTGTCAAGCCAGTTTTTTTTTTTAATGGCGGAGATAATGTAAAAAAATCGTATTTCAGTACAAATTTCCGGCGCTGTCTGTTCTCATCTACAGGTCGCATTTCTCAACCGATTCTCGTGAAAATTTGTCGGCAGGTTCGAAAATAATATATAATTTTTTTGTCACGCCAGATTTTTGATTTTTTTTATAATGAAGGAGAAATGTTAAAAATACATATTTTAGTCCGGCTTTCCAGTTCTGTCTGTTTTCTTCTACAGGTCGCATTTCTCAACCGATTCTCATGAAATTTTGTAAGCAGGTTTGAAAATTGTATAGATTTTTTTTGTCAAGCCAGTATTTCATTTTTTTTTAATGGCGGAGATAATGTAAAAAAATCGTATTTCAGTCCGGATTTCCGGCGCTGTCTGTTTTCCTCTACGGGTCGCATTTCTCAACCGATTCTTGTGAAATTTTGTGAGCAGGTTTGAAAATAATATTGAATCTTTTTGTCACGCCAGTTTTTTGAAATTTTTTAAAATGACAGAGAAATGTTAAAAATACATATTTCAGTCCGGCTTTCCAGTTCTGTCTGTTTTCTTCTACAGGTCGCATTTCTCAACCGATTCTCATGAAATTTTGTAAGCAGGTTTGAAAATTGTATAGTACTTTTTTGTCAAGACAGTTTTTTTTTTTAAATGGCGGAGATAATGTAAAAAAATCTTATTTCAGTCCGGATTTCCGGCGCTGTCTGTTCTCCTCTACAGGTCGCATTTCTCAATCGATCCCGGTGAAATTTTGTGAGCAGATTTGACAAATATATAGAAATTTTTTTTGAAGCAATTTTTTGAAATTTAATAAAATGACGGAGATATGTAAAAAAACATATTTCAGTCCAGCTTTCCGGCTGTTTGATCTCCTTTACAGGTCGCATTTCTCAACCGATTCTGATGAAATTTTGTGAGTAGGTTCGATAATTATATATAACTGTTTAGTCAAGCCAATTTTTTCAAATTAATAAAAAAAATATTCACACATTTTAAAAAATTATCAAAATTAGAAGCACCATCTAGCTGCGAATACTCACGTATCTTTTGTGTGTTTTGAAAACTTCATGACGACATTTTATTTATTTTTATCGCGAGGTCTACAGCTCACGGGGCCACTAGTTTTATGTGATTCAGACAATATTTTTATTTTCTGTAAGGATTGTTAGTGTTGTAAGAGCCCACTATTTATTACTTTACAAACAGCATGGATATGGTGAAAAAAGTTGTTTCATTTACTATGTTTAAATCCTCTCAATCTGTTAACATTTTGGAAACTTTCACATCGAACTTTTCTACGGTTTGAAAATACATTTTTACTTGGTTTTTTACTTTCTACGAAGCGCCGTACAAAGTTCAACATAAATCCCATTTGCCCGTGTTTGGAACGGTCGTGCCTGGCACGGAGGGATATCGAGAAAACAATACAACACGAAATATTAGCGTTCTTAGCTTTATTGAGAAAGAGCGGCGGACTTAGTGACTAGGAAGGGAGAACTCCTCGTAATTTATTATTGAGATTTGATTGGATAGGTGAGAAGTGATTTGAGCGTCCATTTTCTTGGTTTTCTTTTGTTTACTTTGAAGTTTATGGTACCTTATAACAATGAGTTTACCTCCTTACTTATCCGGATTTTGTAGCATTGTTTTGTTCGTGTCATTTGAATGTTGTATTGGAGTAAACAAGAATTTTAGATATGATTTAGAAATTCTTGAAGTAAAACAAAACACACATACCTACTATTTAATTAAAGACACCAGTAAATTTTTAACCGACTTCAAAAAAGGAGGAGGTTCTCAATTCGATTGTATGTTTTTTTTATCGTTGTTCGCGCATATCTTCGTCATTTATGGATAGATTTTGAAAAATCTTTTTTTTTATTGAGTTTTGTTGCGAGATGGTCTCATTTAATTTTTTTTTCAGATCGGTTCAGTAGTTTTCAAGTAATCCTGAAAATACTATGATTTTGCATTACCTATCTTGACGACTTTTTTATCGTTGTTCGCGCATATCTTCGTTATTTATGGACAGATTTTGATAATTCTTTCTTTGTTTGATTAAATTTTCTTGCAAAATGGTCCTATTAAATTTTTTTCAGATCGGTTCAGTAGTTTTCAAGTAATCCTGAAAATACTTTGATTTTGCATCAATTACCTTGACGACTTTGTTATTTATGAACCGAATTAGCTGATTTTTTGTTGGAAAAGGGATACCTTAAGTGTAGTTCTTTTAATTTCATTGACATTAAACCTTGGACCTCGAAGATATCCAAGGGAACTCCTCAAACTCAAATAGGAAATGTAATTGTAATTGAGATATTTGTAGGACTATACTTGGACTAAGAAGACACAACTGAACTTCTTTGGAAATTGAGTAATAGGCATTTTGAAAACATATAAAGTTAAAGAATATTACACGCTTACGTACCACAAAAAAGTTGAAAATAAAAAAAGCTTTTTTAAAAAAAAGAGAAACCGCCTTCAAAAACCTAAAAATAAAAACAAAAACAGATTCAAAATTAAAAAGCACTAAAAAGCAATAAATAATATTCAAATCACTAATACGCATATCAATTTTAATAAAAACCGTCTAATGAAGTCGGGTGGGGCTTTTAGAATTAAAAAAAGTTGTCCTCCAGCCCCACCCGACTTCATTAGACGGTTTTTATTAAAATTTATATGCGTATTAGTGATTTGAATATTATTTATTGCTTTTTAGTGCTTTTTAATTTTGAATCTGTTTTTGTTTTTATTTTTAGGTTTTTGAAGGCGGTTTCTCTTTTTTTTTAAAACCTTTTTTCATACAAACGAAGTAACTTTGAAGCCTTGGTGCTCCGCCAAAGATCGGCCTAGCTGTGATCTGATGATGGCCATCTAAGGAGTGAATGGAGGAGATTCAGTTCGCTATACATACCCAACTACTCTTATCAGCATTCTAAGTGATATAAGGATATGTTAAAAAAACCGCGAAATTAGCTTAAAATGTATGGAAATCCTGAAACTGGAAACTCTGATCTGTATATCTCTTAGAATGCTAATCAAATCGCTCTCTGGATGGTCATCATCAGATCACCTCTAAGTCAATCCCTGGCAGTGAACCAAGGCTTCAAAGTTACCTCGTTAGTATAAAAACCGACTGGTGTTTTTAATTGACTTGATTCATTGACCACCACTGTACCTATACATTGCCTATATATCTATCCAAGCACCTATTATTATCTATTTGAAACAATAAGTTTTAGAAGTACCTAAACGTTAATCGAATCCAAAATTGAAATAAAATATTTTATTTGCCATTTAGAATATGATTGAAAAGCTGAATTTATTTACTTGTCATACTAAATGGTCTCATGTTGATGGCAAAATGCTTTTAGTGATACTTTATTTATCTTAACATTTTAGTCATAGCGATAATCATAGTCGGTTTAATAGCGATGTTCCAGCCGTTTTTAAAATCCAACAAAATAAGTTAAAAAATGTATTCCCAAAAATGCTTGCAACGCACAACCTTGCTGCACTGTGTTGGAATGCTCGGAACAGTATATGCTCGTTTTAAATAATAATTACCTACTGCAGAGCGGTTCAGTGAAATATTTAAATAACAGCCTTAGTGTTCGTTGTTTTTTCTTTAATTCAAATTTTTTCCATGAAAATCTCAGAGTAAAACAAAAATTGCAAAAAGCTCGATATTATTCTATGGAAGTTACAAAGTTAGATTTAACAAGGTATTATAAAATATAGGCGACTTAGGTAGGTAAGTATAAACTTTTCAGAATTTTAGAGTCACAGAATACAAAATAGAGGCTGAACACTGACGTGCTCTGCCAACAAACACAAAAAAAATATTTAATCTGTGGTACTAACTTCTTAAAAGACTGATCAAACACTGTTTTATCACTACAGATTGAAGATCAGCAAATGATATGCGGTATAATATAAAATTGTGTCTGTATATGTTACCTCGCATGTTTTGTAACCGAAATTGGGACTTTCTTGACGTACAACTTTAAATAATTCTGCGGCAGCGTGGTGAGTGGCCGTGCGTATTTCAATAAGTCCTGTGTCAGAGTGCACTAAATAAAAACATCTTTTTTGGTCAAAGGCTTTAATTTATTTTTTGCGGTTTCCCATAAACTATTGTTCTATTGTTAAAATAATTGATTTTTTTAATATATATTATAGACTTATTTATTAACACTTTATAGCAAAAACACACAAAAACACAAACTACTTAAAGGAACAGGACTACCAAAAGACTGAAAGTTTACTTATTCCTCTAAAATAAAAATCTTAATTATCTAAACCTACCTGCACACATGAACAATAGTAAATACTTAAATAAATAATAGATTATAAAATAAAAATTTTATGAATAACATTGGCTTTTCCTTTCGACTCGAGTAATATCGGCAAATATAATAACATTGGCTCATATACACTCACACACACACTCACGCTCACTATCACACACAAGCACTCATACACACACAACCACAAAATTCTGCTACTATTTAAAATGTTTAGTATGTACAAGTTCTATAAGTTATCTTTATTATTTTTTCATGCAATAATTAATACCATCTATGCTATCTACTATCTATTCACATAGGTCTACAATTACAATTAACTAAGAACAATTGTATCCTTTTGCGGGGGTGGCCTGGTGACCTGTGTAATCGGTTTTCTTTTAAAACCTATTGTGGGCACCAGCTTCTCACACTTCAGGTCTACATGTATTTCACTGAATTAATGTTCTAGTCTTAAGAAACCTACTGTGTGATGAGGAAATAAATGATTTATTTATTATTTATTATTATTATTAAAGCGATTCGGCTGACGCAACAAGTGCAACTAAATATCATTTAGTAGACAGTCCCAAGAAACAGTGAAAATAACGCGTTACCTCGTGTTGCGTTACATCATTAGTTCTCAACGTTTACAAAGAGCCTGTCCAATGGAACTTCGCATTGATTTATTACTCGGACTACGGGGCGACTCGGATGAAGTTGTTAGTATGTCACACGAGTGATTAATAAGTCGCTTCTCGCAACATATACGAACTTAAGACAAATGAACTCGGAAGTAATCTACTGTATAACACAATTGCACAGGGCAAAATGACACAATTGTACATTTTGTCTTGTGACTAGTACCTACTACTCGTAATGGGAAAATGACACACCTGTCAAAACTCGATGAATAGAATCGACATCGAAGTTGGACTTTACAGAATAGCTCCGCCAAACTGTATGCTGAAATGACTAAATTCTTGTACAGTAAGCGTCAAATTAATATGAGCGTCAAGAGTAGTCAAAATGATCTGAAAAACACAAAAGCAATTTTATTTATGCAGTCCGAATCATTATATTTTTGTAAGCGCACAAGGTGTTCAAAATATCTTGCAACTCATTGTTCAATATTTATATGAGCTTGAGCAGTAAAGGTGTTCAAAATTATCTTGGCAAACACAGCTATCAAAGTAATCTATGCATATGAAATAATTCATTAAGCACAGATAACTTTGAGAGATAATTTTGAACACTCTGATTGCTCATATGAGTAGTAAGATATTTTGAATAACTCATGTGCTTACAACAATATGATGATCCGAACTGCGTATATCAAATTGCATTTATATTTTTCATATCATTTTGACTACTCTAGCTAGACGCTCATATCAATTTGACGCTGACTGTACACACCACACCTCACCTTGTACTCTATACGATAATACGAGTATTGGAATAATAATAATGAAGTGTTTATAACAATGTAAGTTATATTCAGTCAACAGGCTCAGTTATAACTAAATGCTCACCAGGGAAATTAACACTGTAGGATAACCATGCGATTAAATAATAAAAACAATACACATTTCACCTCATCCATAAAGATCTGTCAAGATGAACAGTTCTTTTCAATTTGGCATTCAGTCTATTGAGTTACATCTGAAAGCCATTCATTCTGGAAAATACCGTGGAGTAATTTAGCATTCACTTTGATGTCGACAAACAGAAATAGGACATGACGAACGACTCCTGAACAATTCATTCATATTTAAATATGATATATGATGATACTTCAGACATGTAGTTACTTACTTACTCATCCTTTTGTGTAGAGAAAGCGTTTTAGTATTTAAGATGTGCGCTGTAGAATAAAACAGTAACTTTTTCATGTCTGATCAAACGAAATACCTACACACATTTTGTTTTAATTTTACCAAATACTATTGTGCATATTAATAGTTTTCACACACAAATAAGACATATATTGTAAAACTAATAATAAGTAAATACAAAAAAACGGAAAAACATTTTTCAATGGCCGTTGTTAATTATCATTCGGACAACTGGACACACGTGGGTCCAGTCTCTTGTGTCCAGTTAGTGAATAACCCCGGACTTGATGTAATTGCAAGATATCCAAGATATTATTGTCTGTATTGTCTCAGTGGATTTAGTAATACAGGTTTAACCCATATCACACGCTTCTAACATTATATACCTGTCTACTAATAGTATCACTATTATTTATTGTATATTCTTTAATTATTATTTGTAAGAGGGAATAAACTTTACCCTATAAACTAGAGGTGCATATGGTCCATCGCGATATACCGGTCAATTGCGAGAGGTTTTAAGGCTAGCTAAAATTATCAGTGATAAATATTTGGTGGGTTTAACAGTCAAAATATCGGTCTCTTAGTCATAAATTTTTGCTTGGTCAATTTCCTGAAGAGAAAGTATGGGCACCCCTGCTTTAAACCTATACGAAAGGAACTTGATTCTGTTTACCATTGTTTGGCAGATGCCAAACATTGCTCTGTCAAAGGTTTGGTATCTCTTTTATCCATAATAATAACAGTAAAAGATGATACAACACGTTAATAAGGCATTCAAATTAGTTGACGTCTCTGATGGTGATGGATGGTAGATGGTAGTTTCAAAAGTTGAAAATATTGCTTTGCTTTTTAGGGTTCTGTACCCAAAGGGTAAAAACGGGACCCTATTACTAAGACTCCGCTGTCCGTCTGTCTGTCTGTCTGTCACCAGGCTGTACCTCATAATTCATAATTCATATTCATAATTGTTTATTTGCCATAAATAGGGTGTAACAGTGATGGTCAGATATAATATAATGTTGCTTAAACCTATTTAGCCATACAATGATAGCATGCAAATATTAATATTTAAACTAAAATGTAAAATTATATTTCGGTCACACTAAAATGGGATAGAAATTCCATGCATCTACCATAATCTCATATATTTATTTTTTTACTTGTTTATGTTGCAAGAATTCATCGACAGAGTAAAAGACATTTTCGAGTAACTATTCGCGCAGGACTATTTTAAATTTTTTGAAGGGTAGACATTTTATGGCGTCTGGTATATGATTAAAAATGGTAATACACATCGCATAACAATTTTTCAAGTAGCACATTGATCTAGGTATATTATGTAATACTAACCTACTAGGATTTCTATTACTTCTACTTGTCAAATCTTTAGACTGTGTAAATTTATTTATATTTTGATATGTGAAGACTCCCACTTCAAAAATATAAATGCATGGTAATGGAAGTATTTTTAAGCATTTAAAGTAGGGTCGGCAAGGTTCATCTGGGGCTATGTGACATATTGCACGAACACACCTTTTTTGTGCAATAAAAGCTTTTTTAGTTTCTGTTCCATTTCCCCAGATAAGTAGGCCGTATCTAAGAACAGATTCTACATAGGCGAAATAAGTGGTTAGTGCGGTGTTTCTACATGCTATCATACTTAGCCTATGTCATGAACCGTGATAGCTAGACAATTGAAATTTTCACAGATGATGTATTTCTGTTGCTGCTATAACAACAAATACTAAAAACAGAATAAAATAAATATTTAACGGGGGCTCCCATACAACAAACGTGATTTTTTTGCCGTTTTTTGGTACAGAACCCTTCGTCCGACTCGCACTTGGCCGGTTTTTTTTTAATGACAAAGCACACTAAGTGGTTAGAACTACAATGGAACCGATGGAAGCTAAACAAAACTAGAACTTAATTGAACATATCCAATTTTAACCTACATTAACCACCTTATGTCAGCGAAATAGTCTTATACCTTTTGTGACACACGGTACATAATCGATAATACTATTTAACGATAATTACGTTCAAATCGTTTATGAAAAGATTTATAATAATTACCTATTACCTAACTGGTGGTTTAATTTATTGTAACTTATTGAACTTAAAAATTTATCTGTATAGTTATAGCTAGATTAGATCCAACTGTTATAAATGAAGGTTCAACCGCCTCTGTGGTCTCGTGGCCAGACTGTGGCCCTTTCGTGTAAGGTGCAGGGGGCCCGGGTGCAATTCACAGGCAGGGCTGGAAACCGGTTTCTAATAAACCAGGTTAATTTCGATCTCAAACAGGTTTTGTGTTCACTCAGAGCGGAACCGATTCGCGAGCGATATTGCTTCTGGGATAAACCTGGTTAATTCCACGACGCGCGTGAATAGTGCAGCGATATATTTTGTCTCTTTTTATCTGCGGGCGGGATTTATCCCAGGTTTATTCCAGAAGCAATATCGCTAGCGAATCGGTTCAACACTTACGAAAAAACCTGTTTGAGAAATTAACCTGGTTAATTAGAAACCGGTTTCCAGCCCTAGTCTTTCGTTTCGTTGCTTTGCATTGGGTGGGTGGAGCGAACAAAATAATTTTGGTATTAACCAGGTTTTGGGAGCGGAATCAAAACCAAAACGTCTACGAGCTTAACCAGAAATAATACCGGTTTCGATGAGCAGAATCGAAACAAAAAACGCTCTTTTCAAAATGTATGAAGCTGCGCGAAACCTGGTTGCGAATTTTAACCAGGTTTTCCAGCCCTGTTCACAGGGTACTATTTGTACTCGGTTTGGTTACTGGTAGGGCTAATTCCAAGTCCGCCTGGCTAGCTACCACCATCTTTCCTAAGTTTGACGCCATAACAACAATTTAAAAATTGTTGTGTTCCGGCAATTAGAGGTAAGATAGCCAGTTCCTCAGTGGTGAGGATTTCGGGTGTAGTGCGCTTCCACCTTCAGCCTTATCATCACTTAACATCAGGTGAGGTGAAGGTCAAGCACTATCCCGTTAAGCATAAAAAAACAAAAAAGGTACCAAAACAAAAATATTTTTTTGGGATTCAACTACAGTTTTTAGGGTTTTAGCCTAAATGGCAAAAAACGGAACCCTTATAGATTCGTCATGTCTGTCTGTCTGTCTGTCCGTATGTCACAGCCACTTTATTCCGAAAGTATTAAGACTACACAGTTGAAACTTGGTAGGTAGATGTATTCTGTTAACCGCTTAACGAATTTATTACAAAAATAAGAAAAATAAAAGATTAAGGGGGGCTCCCCATACATGGAACTGAAACTGAAAACAATTTTTCTCTTCAAAACAACACGTGTATATGCTGTCGATCTTAATAAACACTTTCAAAGAAAATTGGTTTGAACGAGATATAGTTATTAGTTTTTGAGATATAGCACATTTTCCAAAACCGCAAATATAACTTTGTCATTCATACCAACACTGTAAAAAACAAAGTTATTTTTGCAGACGAAAAATGATAGGTGGTATTAAATATGGTATGGTATAAGGTAACTACGGAACCCTACGGCGCGTGGCCCGACACGCACTTGACCGGTTTTTTAGTTGTTACAATTAATTGGTGTGTTTTCTCATAGACTAAATTGAAACAGAAGCCAAGCATGCCTGCTCCGAGGCATAAAATTCAGTATCGCGGTACAAAATGACAAGGCAGTTTAAACTCTTTTTCAATTAAAACTTTTCCCGAGGCCGATACGTTTTTAATCCCGCTGTAACTATACCGTTTTACGTTTACCGCGATTGCGCTGATCCTATTATGGTTTGTAGGAGCTTTGAGGGATTTTAATGCTTTAATGCTAATTGCGTTTACTGTTTACCGTGAGTGAACCATTAAATTTTATTATCATAGTCCTGTTATTTTTACGACCTTTGTGGCTGAGAAACTAGACCGAAACTAAGGCAAGTTCTGAGTTCGCTAACATAATGAATCTGAGTTCTTTTTCAATTTATTTTTCCTTTTATACAATAGAATGCGATGTAATCATTATCTAAATAGTTTAGTCTTATTCATGAATGAGAGTAAACATTTTTTTTATCTTTGGTTACTTCTATCTATCTTAACAATAACCACGACGACACGCAAAGATATTGATTTTTTATTGCACTTCCGTTCCGATTTCGATTCGTTTACAAAAGACACGCCGATTGAAAGAATTTATCGAAGATTGATTTCCAACAAAAACCTCGAGGTCCATTCTACAAAGATTAAAATTGAATGTTGCACTATCAATAATAACACGAGTTACGTGATATCATATCAAAGTCAAAATCAAAATGTCTTTATTCAAATCTTTTGAATCATCCATATTTTCCTGCCACCCGTTCCAGACTTTTTTTAATCCAGTATAGCAAATCATGATCCAGCATTGCAAAAAAAAAGTACGTTATTGACGATATCTTGATTTTATTGGAAAAGTAATTTGATGACTTAATCTCGTAGTTACTATTTATTATACTAGTGGCTCCGTGAGCTGTAAACCTCGCGTTAAAAAGTAGCTCAAATGGTATGTTTATTAAAAACAATAACATAGTATAGATAGATATTACCTAGTTTTGCAACTAATAAGTATCTATACTGTGCAAATAATATACACAATCCTAGGTTCTGTCACAAAGTCACAATCTTATTTATTTTTAAATTTTGATTCTATTAAAAATAAAAAACAAAATTTACTTTGCACCGCTAACAAAAAAGGTTAGTTATACTTTTGATCATTTTTCGAAATTGTTGAAATATGTCTTTTTTTACATATCTCCGTCATTTCGAAAAATGATCAAAAGTATAACTAACGGGCCCGACTAAAAAATTATATATAATTATCAAACCTGCTCAGAAAATTTCACGAGAATATGTTGAGAAATACGACCTGTAGAGGAGAACAGCCAGCGCCAGAAAACCGGACTGAAATACGTTTTTTTACATATCTCCCCCATTTTGAAAAATTTCGAAACATTGCCTTGATAAAAAAAATCTATATAATTTTTGAAGCTGCTCACAAATTTTCACGAGAATCAGTTGAGAAATGCGACCTGTAGAGGAAAAAAAACAGCGCCGGAAAGTCGGACAGAAACAGGTTTTTTTTTTACATATCTCCACCATTTTGAAAATTTTCGAAAAACTGGCTCGTCAAAAAAATTTTATTTAATTTTCGAACCTGTTCACAAATTTTCACGAGAATCGGTTGAGAAATGCGACCTGTAGAGGAGAACAAACGGACAGCCGCCGTAAAGACATACGAAAGAATTTATGCCCAAGCTGAAGTAGAGACGCTTCGCTCGCACTTCGTGCTCGCTCGGTCAAAAAATCCTATGTAATGTTTATGATTGTGACAAAAGTGCAAATTCTATAAGAAAAAACTATTGTGTATGTTCCAGACAACGTACTCCTTTACGATAGATTACCAAGAGTGTTTCATTCATTTTCTTTTTCGTAATACTTTGAAACTAAAATAAAGGTCAGCCAATGGTATCTAGGTCTTTGAAAAATATATGAGCTATCTATCTTCAAATAGTTCCATCGCAAGGATAATAGTCTATAACTTTTCAAAGATATTTTGATAGAAATAGTCTGTAATAGGTTATTACCGGACCTAAAGAGACCTCGATTTATGGAACTGTTAGATTGAAACGTTTTGTCACGAAATCAAAAAAAGTTACTAAAAGCTTTAAAAATTTTTTTACTGTAATATGGGTTTTGTCAATGTACTTACCTATTTCGATCTATCAATTTGAAATAATAGAATCAATTTTTTTTCTGTAATAAAAAGAAATATGCTGGACCTTTGGAAAGTTTTGAAAAACGTCATGAACTTCTTTCAGACAGATTCTTTCAGTAAGCGTTTACTGTTGAATGTCTGACAATTTTCCAACGGTTTTCGATTTTTCTTTTGAGACACTACTTGCTTTCGGTGAATTTCTAAAAACAATAATCGTATTATTTTCTATAGTTTTCATGAAATAAAACACTGATCCTGTGTATATGTAGGTATACAAAATAAATATAGGTATTTTGATGTAACAGAAGCTTTTTCTATTGAACTTAAACTTTTTTTAAATTCAGGCCGAATATTGTGACGGGATTGTGGGATAAAGCAGTGTTTTTGAAGAAATTGAGTGAAAAACTTACTCAGTATTGTTAGTCAGATACATTTAAAAATTCACTAGCTCACATTTTAACGTGAAATGCACCTTTTAGAGGTCAGTGACTAAAAGTGAAAAAAAGTTGTATTTTTTCGATGTCAAGAATTTTGACATGGGTAGAGGTCGCTTTGAGTTCATTGCAATACAATCAATAGAAATAACATCTCTACATTCAAACCTACATAATGTAAGCAATGTTGATTTAATATATTATGGAACGAAGGGAAGAAATATTTATTTGTGTATATCTCCTTTAGGTGGTAATTTATATTTTCAGAGTTTCAGAGTTTTTGTTCCACTATAAATCTACTCACGTCTCTTCATCGTCATAGCAAGTTTTTTTTTGTATGAGTCTATTTTGTCAACGCTTACTTAAAAATACAAAGTTAAGTCTACACACTTTACTCTAAAATATAAATTACTACACTAAAAAGCTATATGGAGGGAAATACATCAAAAATATTTTGACGCGCTGCTGATGATGTTAACGGGGCTAGAAAAATACCGTAAAAGATTTTCATGACTGTTACAAATGTTTTAACCCTCAAAACGGAGGAAATGAGATATTCATAAAAGATAACACGCGATAAATATGAAACCTTACAGTCAGGCAATTTGATAGCGAACATTTGACCATACTATACTTTTTATGTAGAGGCGTAAATACACACTTGAAGGCGAGACTTACCAGCCCTTGTGGAATTACGAATAATAGAGGGATTTTAACAACATCGAATGTCAGAAATGGCACCTCATGTATATATTTTTTTTGTTTCTCTGTCAAAATGACATTTCGATGTTGAAAATTTTTTGTGCTTTCGGTACAACGTATACCGAGCCTGCTGATGTCGTACCGATGCTGCGCCGACAAATGAGTAAAAGACCTTCTTAAGGTACCCTTCGGAGCAATGCGGCTTGTGTCATGCGGCCCACGCGGCCATGCGGCTGTACTTTGAATTATAGGAGTGTATGGAACAGCCGCATGGCCGCGTGGGCCGCAAGACGCATAACGCAAACCTTTAGGCCGAATCATAGCATAAACGATTAGACCATGGGTTGCGGCCTAGCTTTGAGTATTTTCAATATGTGGTGGACATCATCTGCCCGAAAAAGTCTTACATATAATATTGCTTTCTCTGTGCGAAAAAGCGGCTGAAATACTAAAAAACATGATGACGAACCACAAAATTGTTCTCTTGTTTTGTATTTTGTTTCCATTAAAATGGGAACAACCAATTTGTTTCCATGTCATGGGTTGAACATCAAAAGTATTTATTGAAATTGGCGCTTTATGGCTAGTTATACCCAAAGATCTTATTTTTTCATCCACTCTTAGAGAAATTATAAAATTGCCCTGTAAAGAATATTCATAGCCTCCTCACCAAAAGTCGTTTTAATTTTTTATCACGTTCGTTTGACAAATGTGAGTGCACATGTACACTGACTTTATCACCGCAATTCTGGCGCCATATTACAAGATTACGTTCGTATAAAACTTTTATAGCTTTTGAAGAGAGGTCCCGAGTAATTTACATCCAAACATTCCACTAAAATAGCCGGGAATATGTTTTACTTAAATAATATAATTTTACGAATCTCGTGCGTTATTGCAGTTTTATGTGGCTTAAGTTATTGCCCAGTTATTACATTGGTGTAATTTTGAAAGTTTCGCTCAAATTGGTAATTAAAAAAACGAGTAAAGTTTAGTTGCAAGACTGTGTCTGAACTATCAGACAGACAGTCTTTATAGTCATAGGTCTTATGATTAAAAAGCTGCAAATCATAAAGAAAGCATGCCGCTTTGCACAGTGATAGAGGGGGCACATATAAACAATTTTGCCCGCAGCAGCAAAACTTTCACCCCTTAGGCTACGAGATGGCGCCACTTCAAAAAAATATTTTAAAGCTCAACGGGTGCACTGATTTCAATGATTGAGGTGTCAAACGATTCATATTTTTATTTTTTATTATAAAAAAATATAAAACGTAACATTTTTGCAGAAAATAGACAAAAAATTCTAAAATAAAAAAAATGTATAATAAAGGGAAATTATTGTTTTTATTCAATAACGATAAACATATTTTATTTATTATGTTTTTTTATTATAAACAAATTAATTCTAAATCCAAATACGAGAACCGCTGAATATTTTTTCAATTACATATTTAATATAATAATTAAAATAAATAAATAGATGTGAATAGCTCTCTGGATCAGTTCATTTGCCAAAAAGGTAGTAGGTACCTAGTTTTTTTTAGTAAACGATGCTGATCTTTCACCTTAATAAATACCTATTAGAAAATGATGAGACAAGGATTAGCACAGAATACATAATAGGATAGGATAGTCCACTCATTGAAACTTTTACTGCAAACGAAACTAAACTTAATTATTTTAATGAAAACTGTTCACATTATAAATTCCTTGAACTCGTTCAAATTATTATTAATGCTTCTCATGGAAATACACTCAAAAAATACGTTGAATCTGGTTAAGAGGAAAAGTTACCGGATACACTAAATTGCATATTGAATTACTTATGCCTGTATATTAGCCTAGCCTATATTACCTACACAGAAAAAATTAAGCAAGAGAAATTGTTTAAGCCATCCGCAAAAAAGTTGTATCGAAAAGGAGAATGTTTCGATTCGAACCTAGGAAAAGATATTTTTTTTTTCCTATATTGTTATTTTAGAGAGCAATTTTAGGAAGTGCTATTTTATCCTACTAATATTATAAATGTGAAAGTTTGTGGGTTTGGATGTTTGTTCCTCAATCACGCAAACACTACTGAACGGATTTGGTTGAAATTTGGCACACAGATAGAAGATAGTCTAGATTAAAACATAGAATACTTTTTACTCCGATATTCCCACGGGAACGGGAACCACGCGGGTGAAACCGCGGGCGGCCGCTAGTGCTTAATATATTTAAGTGAGTTGCAATCATTTGAAAGATATTAACGGAGTGATGTTTTATATTTTATTCGTTTTAATTCAAATAAAGAATTGCTAACATCTATTGCCATATAAAATTGAAAAACAATTTTGAAGAAAATAAATTACTGGCGACAACAAGGTCCAACCGTGGCACACCGAAGTAATTCAATATTATTCCTTTGTAGATAAGATTTTGTATGAATCTTACAAATTTATAAGTAGGTAGTTATGGAATAAATTGTTTTCAAAATAACACAGAACTGAAAAAAGTTATGCTTTTGAAAAGTGACTTTCAGAATTACAATGTTACATTACTACGCATCTTACAAAAACACAAAATTCCACCTTTCTGGTTTATGAAAGTTAAATTGAATCGGGAGTCCAAACTTTTTACCGCTATTCCAATTTCGCGTCATAACACAATTTGCTTGAGGTCACATGTTATTTCAACTCGTACATTGGCTGTGCAAAATTTACCGCTTTTGTACGCAAATAAACCTTTAAAACTTCACGAACGAGTAGTACGTTTATGGTGCAAAATGTATTTTCGTTCCAATTTCACCACCTACTTACGTCCGTAATAAGTTCCAAGGGGATAAATTGGATCAGGCAGCGATTGTGAGAGAGTTATATTGAAATCTACATATTTTATAAGTGATGTTGAAGATGTTACTGAATTTCACTTATCCGCTTTACTTCTAAAGTAGTTGGTAAATCTATTTCGTTAATACTCCGGAGAGAACAGATAAAAAGGTTTCTGATGATATTGAGGGAAATGTGGATTTCCTTCTTCACATTTTCTTATGGTTTTTCGTTTTGTTAGATGATCGAATATTACACAGTAGAATTCGAAATTTGATATAAAACTTGATTTTTCTCACCCAATTACTTTCCAACTCCATTGCTCGTTCGTGTTTTACTACTACACTACCTATGAAACTACATGTCAAAGTCATGGTCAAATAAGTTTTATTCAAATAAACTAAATTTTAAGTACTTTTGAATTGTCTATATTTTCCTACCACCCGTTCCACGTTCCGTTACCACCCATGTTACATAAAATCTGTCTTTATAGAAAAAAGTACACGTACATATACGGCTCAATAAAAAAATCAGTGAAAAGTTTTCTAGGCAGTAAGTTTTTAGTGGCTGGGTTGATTGATTTCTAATATAATTATAATTTACATAATTATTATAGACCACATCTTTACGCTGGACCTGACCGAGGAGTATAATCTGCCCCTATGCTTGGCGTTCGTGGACTATGAGAAAGCCTTCGATTCGATTGAAACCTGGGCGGTGCTGCAGTCTCTCCAAAGGTGCCAAGTGGACTATAGGTATATCGAGGTGTTGATGTACTTATACAAAAATGCCACCACGTCGATCCGAGTACAGAACCAGAGCACAAATCCTATCCAACTGCAGCGTGGTGTGAGACAGGGAGACGTTATTTCTGCAAAACTGTTCGCAGCTGCGTTGGAGGACATCTTTAAGCTCTTGGACTGGAAAGGACTCGGCATCAACATTAATGGTCAGTACCTAACACACCTTCGTTTTGCCGATGATTTATATCATCGGCAAAATCATCCTTATGGCTGAGACCATGGAAGATCTGAACACAATGCTCGAAGATCTCCGTAGCGCTTCCCAAAGAGTGGGTCTCAGGATGAACATGGATAAGACGATAATTATGTCAAATGCCCTCTCCAGTTCATGTTGGGAACACTACACTTGAAGTTGTTGACCATTACGTAAACCTAGGACAGGCAGTCCAGTTAGGTAAGTCCAACTATGAGAAAAAGATCTCTCATCGAATTCAACTCGAGTGGGCAGCATTCGGGAAGCTTTGAAAGATCTTCGCGTCTGACTTACCTCAGTGTCTCAAGCCGAAAGTCGATGAACGGTGTGTGTTGCCAGTGATGATTTACGGCAGTGAAACGTGGTCGCTAACTATGGATCTCATAAGGAGGCTCAAGGTCAGCCAGCGTGTAATGGAGAGAGCCATGCTCGGCGTTCCCTTGCGTGATCGAATCAGAAACGAGGATATCCGCAGGAGAACTAAAGTGACCGACATCGCTTGAAGGATTGCTCAGCTGAAGTGGCAATGGGCAGGACACATAGCGAGAAGAACTGATAGCCGTTGGGGCGAAAATGTTCTGGAATGGCGACCGCGCACCGGACGACGCTCCGTGGGTAGGCCCCCGACAAGGAGGACCGACGATCTGGTGAAGGTCGCGGGAAGCCACTGGATGCGGGTAGCGCAGTACCGATCGTCGTAGAGATCCTTAGGGGAGGCCTATACCCAGCAGTGGGTGTCGTGCGGCTGATATGATGATGATGATGATGAATTATTGTTATCGATAGGTAGCAGTATATAACCAGTGAATAAAGAAATATTAGCTTTGATCTTGCCACAAGTGACAATAAAGCGGCATAAAATCCCAAGAAGCCGGGTTTGATCGAATAATCCAGGGTGAGCACGAGCAACTGACATTTAACTATTTTCTATGTTTACCCGCGCCCGGGAATTATTTTACTCTTTGTGCCCGGGTCTCGTAGCTGACAGCTCGAAGATTAATATTCTCGGCATTTGACCCGGATATTGATGCACTGTTTTGATATTTTATAGCCTTACAAGGGTTTTTTGCTGTTTTGATTGGGATTTTTATTTGATTTTTGTATTTCCCGAGGTGAACCTCACATTTCACTTATAGCTTTCAAAACTAACACTCCTCAAGATATTTTATTGACACTTATTTCTTAATTTTATTGGCAAGATAGTTTTGCCTGATTGGTTTACGTTTGTGTAAAATGAATAAAAATTGAAGCAAACTTTTATTCATTTTTGGCTCAATCGCCAGAAAATATACTAAGTACACGGGGTTACAAAATGAAGATCGAGCTAATTCCACCTCTTGTGAAAAAAAGAGTGCAGACATGACTTAAAAAACACTTAACTGAATTGTATTTTTTCCTTGTTACAGATTTCCAAGCAGTGCCACCTTCCATCATGCATCAATCTTCCAGCCGGTTGTCTAAGCAGTTAGCCCCTTCACTGCGAATCCAAACCGACACCTATTTGTATAGTTGAACCGCTAAAATGGTTAAGTAGCATAAGACTGTTAAGTGATAAAATGAGCTTATAATTTAAGTTGATGTCGGGAGAGAGGATGCCTTACTACGGGTACAGAGAGGGGTCAGGATCGAGCGGGGCCTGCTCCGAGTCCGAGGGCGGCGATTCGGACTCGGAGGGGGGCTTGAGTACGGAGAGTACGGTGGGGCAAGGCCTCCCGTTCCCCGGGTTCACGCCGGTCGCCCTCCGGTACCTGACGCAGGAGACGAGGCCGAGGAGTTGGTGCCTCAGGCTGATCACCAATCCATATCCTTTTCAATAGTCGAAGTAACTTTAGTTTGCTAAGCAGAGGAGCTTCTTTAACTTCTTGGACCTGATTGTACACAATTGTTTTTCATGTTCTTGTTCAAATATTTATCAATAATATAAACTATTTACCTACATACTATTTTAGGATTGAAATATTAGAGATCTGATGAGATCTGAAAATGGTAGAATAAAAAAGCGTCGAGCGTCGTTCGATTTTCGACGTGTTTTTTTCCCATTGCTAAACGATTTATCAAAATTATTAGATATAAAAATCTCCAAGAAAATTTTCTAATAAAAATCTTTTCTCCTAAAAAAAGATCATAATGTCATCGCCTCAAACCGAAAGCCTTGAAACCTAAACGAGCTTTTTAGAGCGCTAACACGTCGGAGATTTTTTTTCTCCCTCCATATTTTTCTGTGACATAAGTAATGTTTTACTTAATCTGTACTTATCATGGCACAGGATTTTCTTCTACAGCAGTCTCACATTACGGTATTTTTGCTACGTGAATATCTTTCATCATTTTAACTCCTTTTAACTTATACGCACACTCATCTCTCCTCGTATATTCTGAAAAACAAAACAAGATAATTTAGTAAAACTAGAGACACTTTGCAAGATTACGAAACAGTGCATAAATTATGAAAATATATCTTTTTGAGTATTCGCTGTTCAAAATACTTGCTTCATTATAATAGAGGTTTTATAAGATTGTCGATTCTAAGTCCAGCTATTCGTTTCGCTTCAATTTCACTTACACTTGAACTGTAGCTAAGCAAAGGTTAAAGCTCTGAAAGCATGAGCATAAGCGCTTGAGCGTACTGCACATGTAAATTTATTAAAAGCGAGCTGCAGTCGCTCGGGGACTGTTTGCCTTTGGTACGATGTTGTATGGACACAATAATTCCATCTATTAGGGCAAAATACTGTGCTGAAAATATGAAATACTGGACTAAGTATTAATATTGAAGCGCAAGCCACACGGTCGCCAAACAGTCTCAACCTTAGTTACTTATCTGCCAAATATGTCATATAGTAGGTATAAGTAATTTTTTACATAATTATGAAGAAATTTGGGTAAAAAACCAAATTTTATCAGTGATTCCCAAAGAACAGAAATAATTGACATTAAAAATAGCTTTCAACCCAGCTAAAACGTTTACCGTGGTCTCACAGAATAAATAATTTTACTATTAAAACCAACAACAACCAAACATAATTATGGACTTAACTTTTTATTAAATAACTTTAGACCGTGTAATATAATGCCATTAGTTAAAAAATGCTAACGATGTAAAAAAAAATCGTTTAAAAATCTGTCTGTAGTAATCTGGGCAAAATAGATTAAATCTAAATTGCATAGAATCTTGTCCACTTTTATCATAATGAATTCCAAAAAAACGAAACAAACAAACGAATTTTTACAGGTAGCACAGAATAAATATTATAACTAGTAGAATTTTCATTTAAGGAGCATCCAGCTGTTCGCTACGCATTGGAATATTTTTTGAACCACGTTTACTAGTTAATTATTAAAGTGTAGGTACTTTTAGTCTTAATTAATTAACCAGCTCATTCAGCGCAGTCTTAGAAACAAATATATCAGTGTAATAAGCAAACATTCGTTGGCATCCATTCCATTCTCGTAAGGGAATTTATGGCCGACGCATGGAGGCATCGCCTCTCCTAAGTAATGTAATTTTAAGCCGAGAAATTCCGAACGTACCATCAGATTTGTTATAAATTCTTCCCAACAAATTGGTTAACAGAATTAATGTGACATTTCAATTAAAAATTTCCACTTAACATTTTAAATAATTTCACCATTTTTTATCTATTTTGCTCACTATTTGAAATTGGCAAAATTTATATTCTACTACTGCTAATTTTTATTAAGATCATTAAAGAAGAGAAAACTTACAAATATGTTATACCTACATACTTAGATAAAAAAAAATATTTTTTTTAAATCCAGATAATCGGTGATAGAAATATCATATCTATCTTCTACCTAGACTATAAAGAGCCAGTTTCATATGTCTTGGTAAAGTTCCTATTAAGTTACTTGACTTTGGTAGTATCATAGAAACTCTGTCTCATTTTTAAATTAAATCAGAAAATAGGTACTATCCGGAATCTGTGAGAGAAGCCTTAAGAATGCAAAAAACTGTACCTTATAAAGTAAGCTACAGGCTTTGAAACATTAATTTATTCAGAGGCAGTCATATGCAGAGAGTTACACGATAATAACTTCGAGCCGCGAGTGTCATATCCCGGGCCATTTAATTTGAAGACAAACAAGCCCATGCTAATTGTGAAAATTAAAATTGGCGTTGGTTGCCACGTCCTTGTATTATAATTATAATTAATTCAGACAATTTATAATTATGTTAAAACTGACGACTCAACAATTTCACATTAACCCAGTGGAACTTTATTTTTAAACGAATTTTGGCGTTACGGCATAAAGCGTGTGCCTCACGTTTGTTAAAATCGTGACTCAATTAATATTATATTTGTGTATTTGATCTCTAGATTAAAAACCTGTGAATGAAAGGTATTCATTTTCCCCCATACCCATACCCATAGTCACCCATACCCATAGTCCCCCATACCCATAGGTAGCTCATCTGTTATAAAACTAACCCTAACTAACAAGCATTGTAGGTTATTAATCATTAAATAATGTTTTAATTATACCATTTGAATGCAATTTTGAATATTTGCCAGTAATTACTTCCACATTTCGACTTTATGACTGTGCAATGTGTTACTCAACCGTTGGACTGTCTAATTTGCGCAATCTCGTCTAAAAATGTATACAATTTAAAACTATGTCACTCTTAAAGCTATATTACTTTTTTGAACAGAAATCAATGATAAATGACAACTACAACGAAATTGACGCAGTTCAAAACTGTAATGCCATCTCCACACTCTCGGTTTTATGGTGTTAGCGAACACTGCTTCCCCGAAAGCGAAACCACGATAAACCAATAGCAAAACCGTAATTACTATTGAATTTTACATACACAGATCGCAGTTTTCACTAGCATTTACATAAATGTGGAGCCGCCATAAACGACAAGTTGACGTAAAACAAACGATCCCTGAAATCAGCTTAGTCCAATTACATGTTGAGGTTTGATATTTCCGTGTGTACTTAAGTGACAACGTTTCATATCTTTTGGGAAATTGTAACTAAACAACATACAGACTTATTATTTTGTGAGAAAACTGTACACAAGAAATGTAAATAGTTATTTTTACGTCTTGATTTTAGTGAAATACACTATCGGAAAAGTCTATAAATAGATTTAGCAAATCAACATTTGGATCGAATTTGAAGTTTCTAACATTTTACTAATAGATAGTGTAAATGAAAAAAATATAGTCGAAAAATAGTATTCAAAAACATACTGTGACCTTAAAATTGAACGAGCGCAACTTTATGTGACATATCAATAGCCATAAAAGTGTTCCGATGAGACGTATAAAAAGCTGCTAAATTATCAGTATTTTGTAGCGGCACCTACGTGACTCACGTACTCACGTTGGACTATAAAATCCGACATTGGGTTTAATCAATAAAAAGCTTATGGCCTCGAAGTTAGGCTTTTAACAACATATTTGCACTTCTTTAAGACTACAAACGACAAAACTTGCAACTATGTTAATTGCTTTCAGCGCAATTTTATGATGTTTTTTTATGACTGTTGATGAATTTTAACAAGTTGCATTTTACTACAAATTATTGATTGATTTATTTATCTAGAAATATTTTTATAGTTAAAAATATATTAAAAAATATTAATAATACATCGCAACAAAAAGATATATTATATTTTAAAGTACACTCTTGGAAATACAAACATTTTCCAATTTATGTAGGTATACGTAGGAAAATTCACGTCTAATTTAGTGTCTAAAAGTGGCTTGAAAATATGTATAGGTAGGTATTTATATACCATTTCAACATTAAGTCGATAAATTGCTTTTAAACTACTTAAAAAGTATTTCAGAACTAAAATTTTTCTTTTAAAAGTATTTGATTAAGAGTTTTTTATTAAGAGTGGGAGGCAACGTAGACTACGGTTGGTTAAATTTTTATTTTATTAAAACTTCTCAGTCGGTAATCTTTTCAACGTCAAAAGTTAATGAACTGCGGGCGACATTTACAACCAGACTCGCTTAATGTGATTATGCCATCAAATCTTTGGAGGTGCTAAAACAACGCGAAGAATTACGCATCTCTTAAAATTTAACTTGTTGTGACCTTTTGGAAGATGCCAAGATATTACGATTTTTTGAAACTCTAAAATAAAGTCTTATTTTATTACAATGCTATACTTTATAATATTATCAGGGGTCTAAATGATTTTATACCTCTAGTTGATACTTTGTTTGTACTTTGTGATACTGTAAATATATTATTAAAACCTGCATATATGGTATTCACGATACAGTAGGTAATATATCTTATACGATGTTGAAAAAGAAATTATTATTTACAGTACCACAGCTATCGAAAAAAATAGCCCGCGTAAAAACATTCGTTAGATTAATTTTGTATGGGAAATTTGTACAGTGCCATCTATCGCCATAAAGCGAAATTAAATTTTCCATAGATAAATTACTCCATCGAGTATTTTTACGCGCGTTTTTTTCTGGATAGCTGTTCGTGCTAAGGGTACTGTTCTATTACGGTTAAGTAAATAAAATATCGTTTAATTCAAGCTTTATTCAAATCAAACCAAAGTTTAATTAAATCAACCTCAATGACAAAACAATAATAAATTTACTAATGATTAAACACCATCCGTACAATTCATATATTTACAAATTCATTCGTTGCCAACAACAATTGAATTATATATTCGGATTTACTAGAGGTAAACTTTATTTTTACACATCTGGCCGCTCCATAAAATTGTCCATAATAAATAAACAAGACGATTGGCTTGAATCCAACACGAAAAATCCCTGTTTCAGAATATTAGGTGTATAAACCAATGTTTGACATTAAACCTTCAGTTTACTCTTGATATAAAGATGAAATAGAGTTTGTTTGAAGTGATGAGAGCTGTGGTCAAAGAGTTTAATAATGACTGATGTATTACGAAAAAGGCTCCCAAGAGGTCAATTTTCTTTTATTGAAGGGTGCAAACTATAAACATGGTAGTTAAACCAATATTTAGCAACTGGACACATAACTTAATTGTAAGTAGGTACGGTGTTTCGTAACCCCTTGAAACAAGATTATTAAAAAGATTTTCTTCAGAATTTAACCATGAACACAATACACTTAAATGAATACTTCTTTAAGCAACTCTTCAACCAAGTAAGAGCTCGCGGCTCGAAGCCCTAGAAAATTAAATTAAATGTTCAGAACAACTTTGTCTTTGCCGTATCATTACAGACGACAAAATGAACATAACTAAATTTTCCCGTTTCTACTACAAGATCTAATTTATTCAGTACCGTACAAAATTGAAGTTAGCTTGACATTGCTGAATGCGCTGAAGTTTGCCAACTAAAACTATGTTTTGGCAACCTGAAAATAGAGTTGATATTAAGAACTGGCTGCAGTGTGGTCAACTAGATCGTCGGGAAATTCATGAATAAATTTAAAAATTTGAATGCACCGTGTCCACCAGGTTGTTTGATAGCTTCATTGAAATTTCATGACTGGATTAGAGGTGTTAAATTTAACTTGCACTTTCAAGTTTAATATTCATATATTATATTGAAAATATAATTAAGTGTTTAATTTTATAAAAAGATTACACACATATAACAACACTACAAATGATCCTAACACAAAAACAAATTAAACCTGAAATTTCATTCTAAACTTTCTCAAATTTTAATGTGTAATTATGTGTCCATGTTATGTAAATGTTTATTACTGATTATATTACCTACATGTATTTTAACATAAAATACTTACCGATCTTTTTGTCATGAATAGGAAAAGATGACACAAAATTCAATATTTTTGTCTCCCAAAGTAACCCCCAGGGTTAACGTAACCCGCTGCTTCAAAATTAGGTATACAGAACAAACTTTTGGAGGGCATCTCTAGGGAGCTGTCCAGATACTATACAGATTCAAACGGTATTTTTCCAGTTGGACAATTGCCCAAACTGCTATTGGGAACTGTTGTATTGGGAGTAACCGAGGAACTTGCAAAACATATAGGTAGAACCCTTTTATAGTTTTTTTCATGGCGATCGGATTTTGTTTTCGATAAATTAACTATCATAAGTAATTAAGTATGTTGTTTGCTCATTTTCATTTATTTTTGTGCTCGAACTTACTGTTTTTTGTATGAAAATCGAATCATTGTAGGTCATTGGCCTACTTTATGCTCAACTATCAACATTGTGAACAAGACTAATCCTCGTACTATATACGAGTAAGTAATGATTTGAGTAAAACTTGCAATTTTCAAATGCTTCTAATATTATTCACATGCAATTTATAGTATAATTTATCTTAAATTCTGTTTTAGTGAATAAACCTAATATAAGAAGCATTTGAAAATAGCAAGTTTTACGCAATTCATTACTTACTCGTCTATAGATATGAGGGTTAGTATCTCATCATTTTAACTAGCTGTGCATTTTATGAATAAAACAATAATTTATTTCATCTACCGCATCTAAGTTAAACTCTCTAATTAAATATTTGAACTTATACATCTAGTCTAGGCACACGGTACTAAAAATACTTTCTAGTTCTTGTTTTCAACGTTAATACCGTTTTACGATTCCTTGAAATGATCTGAAAGCCCATAAAACTAGCATAAAAACTCTCAACAGCTTTTATACAAGTGAATACTCGTAGTATAATCCACGCAAACCAAAAGAAGTTCTTCATTAGAACGCAAGAAAAAAATCCTTTCATAAAAACACAGGAAAAAAATAAAAATTCCCGGTCCCTTCATCGCAAACGTATTGTTACCGTCAACTTTCCCCTGACATATTACTGGGCTTTGTGGGAAAATAATCACTTTCTAAACTGGACCCTTTTAAAATCAATGACTATCGACCTTTTTCGTTTATTTCCTCATTATTGGGTTATGGCCCATCCTCCTTATCCACCCATAAGGAAGGCCTGTGCCTAGGGTTGCCAACCCTACTATACAATATAGTATCCTACTATATTGAGGGCTCGCCTACTATATTATTTGAAAATATATATAGTAGGCAAAACTACTATATTTTTCCAAGTGAAAAAATGTAACAAAAGCAGCTAATAAAATATTACTTATATGCACATAAGTAATTGCATAATAATTTTTGTGTTTAAACACATTGTGTTTATGGTTGTTGAATAAATTATGAAAATGTTAGTAAGTATAAAAAATGCAACTTCTTTAAAATCCCCCATACAAAACGGCAACCTACCTACTATATTTTTTGGACTTTTTCGCCATCTACTATATTTTTACACGTAATAATCTCGAAAATACTATATTTGATGCAAAAAAGTTGGAAACCCTACCTGTGCCCCAGCAGTGGGGACATTAAAATGACTGATTGTCACATAAGGGTTTTTACTGTTATGTTTCCTTACTTAAAATTGTTAAACAGTCACCAAATTAACTTTTGCTACATTATAGTCAAATGTTGTTACCTAATCAAAGTCGTGTGGTGCCCGGCAAAGTAAAATAGTACCAACAAGCCTTCATACTAGTGCTGCCATCCGTCCGGGTTTCCCCGGATTTGTCCTAGTTTGGGAGGCGTCCGGGGAGCGTCCGGGCGGGGTTCTGATTGCAGTCCGGGTAAAACCCGGACTTTAATTGAAATCCGGGTTTTGGATCAAACTCCCTTCAAAAAAGTATGTACTATATTCAGCGCACGTACTACCGGGCACCTCACTTTACTACGCGTGGCGCACCTCGTAACCCGCAAAAAATTGCGCTGCGCGAGCCATTTATTTTACTGTAAGCTATTTTACTATTTAATAATAATAATTTTACTACATAAACAAGCAAGATTACAAGATTAGTGGATGAAACTGACTAAAAATCGCGCTACGCGGCCCATTTTTTTACTATAAACAAGTAAGATTAATGGATGAAACTGATTAAAAAACCCGCTGCGCGCCCATTTTTTTTTTAATTACCACCCCTGGCTATTTGGGCATTTATTTTGGAACGCTACGGTTACAAAACTACTAAAACTGCACCCTGGCCTTTCACAAAATTGTGTTGGACACTCCTGCTCTACATCATAACTAGTAAAACACACTATTTTATGCGAAAAAAGCTTAAAATTTCATTTTTTTTTTCAGTCAAGTGTTGTGTAATAGTAGTTTGTTACACAAGGGATGTAAGTGAGCTATTACAGAACAAGATCCAATTTGGCGCCCGTGCGAGCGCAGCTCGCAAAGGGCGCTAATGGATCGAGTGCACCCGAGATATTTAGACGCACGAGCGAGCGTAGCGAGCGAGGGCGAATATAGTTCGAGGGTGTAATAGCTACTTACAACCGAGGTAAGCATACTATTTTACATCATTCATGCGAGGTAAATTTAATAAAAATAAAACGTTAAAGGGTTATTTCATTGAAAACTCGTGTGGTTGATCAGACCATTAAACTGAACAACTTTCATTATGGGACCAACCTCGAAATTACGAAAAAAAATCAGCTGTTTTTGCATTGCAGAATTTTGCATACCTAGCTAGAACTGAAATTAAATGCCGCCATTTTCATTGTTTTTTTTTCAGCCAAAAGTTTCGTCAGTTTATAATAAAAGAAAAGAGATTGGTTCACTAAGGAGTTTTAAATGCTTGAATTGTAAAGTAACTTTACAGTTAAAGCATTCACCATCCTTGAATTGTAAAGTGATTTGAAAATGGAACGTTCTATCTAAACAATGCACTGTGTTGCACATGCCAACTTACACAGCCTCATACTATATAAGTAAATCCTAGTTACCGAGCAAGTATGATGTAAAATGTATTTTTTAACCAAGGTAAAAGTGAATATAAAAAAATTAAATGTCCGGGGTCAAGGCTCCAAAGTCCGGGGTTTTTACGCTTCCGGGCCGGGGCGGCAGGTTTTAGAGATGGCAGCCCTACTTCATACTGACTTGAAGATTTTTAAAAGATGACGAATGACTTCTTTTATCTTATTGATCCTAGGAAGATTTGCAGCTCTGAGCTCTCAACACAGTTTAGTACTAAATTAAAGGACATGTCCCTATGTCATTTGCCTCACCTTTCTCAAATAAAACCGGTCAAGAGCGAGTCGGACTCGCGCACCGAGGGTTCCGTAGCACCATTAAACCACACTGCAGAGTAGAATAATAAAATTAGTATTGCAGTTTTAGGTCAGCGCCATCTCTTGACCGATAGTGGAACTAATGTTAACTTTTTTAGAAATTTGATAATTTCTAAAAAAGTGTGCCATATTGAGACATCATTTTATTTTTCCTGTAATCTTTATATAAACTGCTATCGCATAGAATTATTTCAGATTTTTCTCTTTGCAAACTTCGGAGATAAGGGGGGGGGGGAACGGTCATTTTTTTTACATTTTTCATCATAAGTCGAAAACTATGCGGTCTAGAAAAAAAAGAAAAAATGATTGAAAACGTGCAAACCGCGCTCTTTCATATGATACCCCACATGCCCTAGTAGCCCCACTTCAAATTTTTAAGACCCCTTTTCAGGCCCTGCTGTAAAAAATATATTTATTTTTTTATTTATTTCTTATTTGCAAAATAGTTGGGCAAATATCATCTTAAACTATTCCAAATTTCAAGTTGATACCATTAGTAGTTCTCGAGATATCCGGCTGTGACAGACAGACAGACAGACTGAGTCACACCATAAGGGTTCCTTTTTTACCATTTTGGTACGGAACCCTAAAAATGAAAGTCTATCGCGTCTTAATCAAAGTAGTATGTCAGAGTAGGTATTTTACTCTAGAATCAGATTATTAGTTACTAGCTGCCGCCCGCGACTTCGTCTGCGTGGAAAGATTTTTTGCTATCCCTCGGGAACAATACATTTTTTCGGGATAAAAGGTACCCTATGTCCTTCTCTGTAACCCTGACAATATTAGTAAGGATTTTCTGCATTAAAAAGTGGGATTTTTAAGTTAAAACGCTTTTAAATCACATTTTTTATCATGATAGTACTATTTACTTAATTTTTTTTCACAAAATACTTCAAAAAACAACTTAATGTTTTTGTAATTGTATTTCTAAATATAAAACAATTCTTGACTGATACTATATATACCTAAATAAAATGTAATTAGCATTTTTTAATTATGAAAGTAATTAAATAAAATGAAATTGGGGCAACCATGGGACATCTCCTTTAAAAGTCTATGAAACACGATGTTTATATAGCGTTTTATCGACACTCAACTGTCAAAATGTTTATGACGACCTCCGTAGTCGAGTGGTTTGTGCAACGGTATTCAAGTTGTTGCCATCTCTGAGGTCCCGGGTTTGATACCCGGCTGGGTGCTTTTGTTACTTATAGTGGTCGTTTTACGAGCTCAAAATTAATGGAAAACCGCAAATCGATGTACAGCATAGCCGTTTGGTACACATATACTTGAAGTCAAAACAAAATTTTGGACCCGCAGTTCTTTAAAATTCTTCCCTTAGGAGAGGAGTTATGGTGTCATCTTATTTTTATATGGGGATTTTTTTTTTGTTTTAAAACCTATACTCCTTGCAGTCTCTCTGAATATTATAACACACAAATTTTTCGCGAAACACATACATTTTTAAAACACGAGAAATTCTTCAGTTTCCACAAACGTCCATTCAAGTTGGGATGCTTTTGCAATTTTAGCGTTTACCGGAAAACACGAAAGGAAAACAGTACAGCTCAACGATTCATGTAACTGGGTTTTAGACCCTTTGCGAACCAAATAGAGTTGAATTTGGCTTGTGAAACCTTTTTCAGAGCAAGGTTGAAAACGTGTAGACACAAAACGTTTGTTCTTATGCGGCAGACAGCCCTTTGATGCAGCGAGAAAAACGCCTCCAAATTCTTTATTGTCGGATTGAAACTTATATGAGTTTAATTAAACAATACAAATAGATAATAAGTAAGTACATACCACTTAATCAGCCTACAATCGTCTCTAAATTGACTGTTTCGTAAATACACACATCAACTTTGTCTAGGGATACCAGGTGTTATTTTCATACAAACGAGGTAACTTTGAAGCCTTGGTTTTTTGCCAGGGATGTACTGTGCTGTGATCTGATGACCGTTATCCAGGGAGTGAATGGAGGAGATTCAGATCACGATACACACTCAACTGATCTGACCAGCATTCTAAAAACGGAATGGACATGTTTAAAAAATCCGCAAAAATAGCATGAAAATGTATGGAAATCCTCAAACTGAGAACTCTAACCCATTAATCTTTTAAAATGCTGATCAGATCAGTTGGGTGAGTATAGCGATCTGAATCTGCTCCATTCACTCCCTGGATGGCCATTATCAGATTACAGCACGGTACATCCCTGGCAGAAAACCAAGGCTTCAAAGTTACCTCGTTTGTATGAAAATGACACCTGTATCCCTAGACAAAGTTGATGTGTATATATAAACGAAAAAAGGAAAAAATATTGGTAGTGTCGTGGGGAATGCATTTGTATGGAATTTTTCATTTACCTACGACACTACGGGGCCGGTAGTGTAGAAGGGAAAAAAATACCCACGACACTACCAGTAGTGCGCCTTGGTAGTGTCGTGGGGAAGAAGGGATAGTAGGTAGGTACTATACCTATTTCATACAACAATAATATTGTTTACTGTTTCCGTGTTTGCTTTGTGATTTTACTTCATAAATAATGTATAATGGAACTAGATACTAGTATCTTGGTTTAATGCCCTAAGCTTAGTATCATCGTTAGAAAGTCAATAATTCAGGCTTCACGTTAATAGCACTCTGGGGCAATCGCGCTATTTCTGGACTATAAAACCAAAACCGTTGTTATTTCAGTTAATTTACCTAAAAGTCTTTGGTTTTACACAAATGGTCCAAGATTGGCATTCTAATCTAAGCTCCCTAAGCATAGCTTTCAATTATCAAAACTAAAACAAGTATTTTTCTTTAAACGAAACTGAAAAGGTAACGATTTAGTTTTGGTTTTAGGGTTGAAAATTATGAATTTGCCTTCAAAATTGGAAATAACTTATAATAATATAATAATAATAATAATAATAATAATAAGAATATTTATTTTTCTCTCCAAAAAGTTACATGTTGTAAATTATATTAAGTTATAAACTAAACTAGATAAACTAATATTGGAGAGAACTGGTGCCCGAACTAGGTGAGGTTAGACCCCCCTGTGTGACAGGTCACCAGGCTCACTCCACCCTTAAGATTTATAACTTATTAAGGAATAAAGACAATGTTTTACACTGGGTGTTCAGATTAACAGGGAGATTAAACAAATTATTATTGAATTATTAACACAAAACAAAACAAAGGAGGTAATTACTAGTTAATTAATAAACTATAGCAAGCAAAGTTACATCTGTATTCTGTTTTAAGGTTCATTTATTATAATTGTGATAAATATATAATAAAATTAATAAAAGGTGTTATTTTATCTGAGAGTGTACCTATGTTATTTTACTAAAGCTGTTATATTATTATTGTTAATAATTACTCTGTAGCATCATAGTCAAGCTTTTGAAGCCATTTAGTAACGGTTTTCTTACAGGTAAATCTAGGCAAGGAATAAATGGATAGAAGGCTGTTAATCTTATTGTATAAGTGGCTTCCAAGGAAACAATAAAACCTATGGGCGAAGCGTTTGTTAAATCCCACAACTTGACAAACATTGTCCTTACGTATTATGTGTAACAAATTACCGTTGGCAAAATACATCGCGTTTACAGATAATTTAATTCGATCTAATGATTTATTAATTTCTTCACAAATCGTTTTGTTAATAAGAGTAATGCACAGGTAGTAACAAAAAAATAAAATCAAAATCTATACTAACATAATAGGGTTAAGAATTGTCAGAAACCAACAGAAAAAAACTTCATAAAAAAATAAATCTGAAAAATTCCGACGCTTTTTCGAGACTTCGTGAAAGCATCCCCGTCTCTCCCAGACGAGAAATAAAAGATCCCGTTTTCAACGTTAATGAACCCAAATTCGTGGATGGAGCCTCGTTTAATTGCTTCGGGCAATCTTCATTGAAATTCCGATAGTTGGGACCATTCATCTGGCATTCATCCCTATTTTAAAACGGGAATTTCTTCTGCTTACCTCAAGTAATGTAATGCTTTAAAAAATAACACTAAAGTCTAATTATTAATTTACTGGAGTAATCTGACGTTTACAGTTGTAACCATGAATGCTACTGACTTTGAATGAGTGAACTAAATCACAACTAACGAAGCGCAGCTCTAGTACAATAAATAAGGCAACATTATTTTACAAAGTGACATTAGAATCTGTCAGTTTACTCCAGTAAATTAATAATTAAACTTTAATAAAGAGTTTTTCATTTTAATAGTAAATGAGTGAGCTATATTGCTTTTACTGATAGGTAAAATGGTTTTTCTAAACACTTTCGATTTACAAATCAACGTTGCTGAAAACTAAGCAGTTGTTCATTTCGACATACCGCTGAATCCAATTACCCCCATAACCTGGGGGTAATTACCCCCGCAGGGGTAAAACAGTTATTCTATGGGGGTAACAGAGGTGGTACCAGTAAGAATGAATAGAATAGAGAGATGGCACTATGGTTTGTTTCAAAATGACATTTCTTCAATCTTCAATGATACTATTTCACTATTTGCTATGCACTGTGCTGTGAATGTGATACGGCGGCAACACCTCCCATTGTTGGGGGTAAAGTCGGCTTCTCTACTAGGTGATATGGGTTTTATCGAGACTCAACTGTCAATCAAAATCCATTCTTTTGACAGTTAAACGTGATAAGTAAGACAGATGGAATTTAAAAACTAGAACCCTCCAAATAACCTTATATTATTTTAATAATTAAGCACTTCCTCTGTTTTGGCTGGTGATTTAAGAATTCATTGATTTGTCTTTTGTAACTGAATAGCATTTTTAATAACGAGAACTTCTGTTGTCAGGAATGTAATAAAATCATAGAAAAAAATAACAGTGTTGACTTTCCGCGTTCCATTTCAGCAGAATTCATTCGGTAACGTCAGTCCATTTGTAAAGAATGAAATATTAAAGCGAAGAGTCTCGATGATATGACATCGCTGCCGTCGCCATGTCACACTCAAGACAGTGAGACTCTTAACGCCAAGTTACTGACTTGAAAATGGATAAAAATAACTTTAAATATTGAAAAGTGAAAAACAGTGAAATTTTATGTAATAATTTCACTGTAATTTGTCTATGTGAAACATGGTTACATGATTCAGTTCTCTCAACAGAATTATTTGATAATAGATATTTTGTAGTACGTAGGGACAGGGATGCTAAATTTCTTAAAAAGTATAATAAGCATCACGGTGGAGGAGTGTTGGTCGCTTTATCCAAAAATGTTCAGTACAGGGTTCGCTCAGATTGGCAAACTGAGACCGTCGAAGATTTATGGGTTCAAATAAAGTTTAGTAAAAATAAAACTATTAATCTTTGTGTAGTTTACTTGCCTGATTACTTAACGGCTGAGGATTTCCATGATTTTATCAAGAGCTGTGAACATGTGTTGAACCAACACTCGGATCAAATCACTTGCATACTCGGGGATTTCAATCAAGCTGATCTCAAATGGTCGTCTGATGTTGGTACTCCTTTGAATCCGTCCTGCTTTAAATCACAACTTCTATATGACTTATGTCATAATACATCATTATATCAACTAAATTTAAATGCTAATCATAATGACCGAATACTAGATTTGGCTTTAATTAACAATAATAAAATAATAATAAAATAAAATGTTTGTTTATTTTCCCATCACAAATAAAGGACTTAAGTGGTAATTAGAAGCTACACATGGAAGGTTACTAAATTTGTGATGGACTGGTGCCCGAAGTAGGTTTCAGAAAAGAAACCTGTGACACAGGTCACCAGGCCCACCCACAGACAATAGTTTTACCGTATGCAGTATGTAACTTGATACTAACACCTACTAACACCTAGTACAAGACGGTAAACAGACTAGTAATATAATAAGTCTATAAACAAAAGTAAATTATAATTACAGGTAGGTATGAAACTTGATCAAAACAATGTAAACTAAACTATAGTAGATACCCCAAAGCTAACATGTATAATTAGTGAGTGAAAAAAAAAATGTGTGTGTAGGTGAATGTGTGTTCGTGTTTGTATGGGTGGTGTGTGCATGTGTCTGCGTGAGTGGTATCTGTGGGAGCGAGAGATATATACCGGCACGAAATCCAATATTTAATGTAAGTACTTATAAAAATAAAATAAGATAACATTTACATTTATTATTTGCATTAAAATTAGAATTAAATTATTTCAGAATGATGAGTAGGTTTTCAGTCGCGTCGTAGTCGAGAGTCGTAAGAAATTTAGTCAACAATGCAGATTGGTTTTCATTATCAAATACTATTCCTATTAGCCGTCTGGATGTACATCACCCCCTTCCCAGTTATCCGTTAAGGGACCATCAGATCAGTTAGACACAAACAGTACCAATGAGAAGCTCAACTTTTATAAATCGGACTATCAAAAAATTATATTTGAATTACAACAGATTGATTGGGAACACCAAGCACTCTTGCTTGATTGTGATGATTTTATACAGTTTTTTTATAATAAACTATACAGTATTATTGAACAGTTCACACCAAAGGTAAGAAAGCGTAATGATTATGCGGTGTGGTTCTCTAGAAGTCTAATTAAGTTGCTTAAGGAGAAATCAAAATACCAAAGTAGGTTTCATAAATATAATAATCCCCGGGATTACGACGCCTTCTCCTCACTTAGATCACGATCCAAAAAAATGGCTGACAAGTGTTTTAAGACGTATATTAAAGGAATTGAGAAGGACTTAGTCCTTAACTTAAAATCGTTTTGGAGATATACTAAGAACAAGCGAGTTACTAATGATACACCTAAATATATGTATTTAAACAGTGAAGCTGCCAATAATGGTACACAAATTGCTGATCTGTTTGCAAAGTATTTCTCCTCAGTTTATAGTCCTGAATCAACACCACACTATCATCCTGAATTTGAGTCCACAGAATTCTCACTTAGTAATATACACATAAGCGAGGAATTAGTCTTAAAATTTCTACGGGGAGTTAACCTTTCTAAAAGCGCAGGGCCTGACGGAATTCCTCCTATATTTATCAGATTCTGTGCACAGGCTTTAGCGAAGCCACTAACGCTTTTGTACAATATGTCTCTAAATAGTGGTACTTGCCCATCTCTATGGAAAATAGCTAATGTCACTCCAATACATAGGCCGGTGACAAAGGTGATGTAGCAAACTACCGTCCTGTTTGTGTACTTAGCTGGTTTGCGAAGTTTTTTGAAAGTATAATATATGACCATCTTTACAATCACATACGACACGCCTTAAGTCCATTTCAGCATGGATTTGTTTCCGGAAGATCAACTGCTTCCAATTTATTGGTTTATACAACACTAGCGGCCGCCCGCGACTTCGTCTGCGTGGAAAGGTTTTTTGTTATCCCACGGGAACAATACATTTTTTCGGGATTAAAAGTACCCTATGTCCTTCTCTGTACCCCTGACAAAGTGTATGCAAAATTTCATGATGATCGGTTCAGTAGTTAAAACGTGAAGGCGTAACAAACAAACAAACAAATAAACAAACAAACGGACTTTCGCATTTATAATATTAGTAAGGATTTCTTTGCCATTCCTTCAATGATAAGATTCAAGTTGATTCAGTCTATGTTGATTTCTCCAAGGCATTTGACCGCGTTTACCATCACATTCTTTTAAATAAATTGTACCACTTGGGAATTCATGGAAATCTTCATCGTTGTTCGTATCTACTGAATCGTTCACAGCTGGTGACACTCAATGGTTATGATTCGGTCCCATATTTAGCTACGTCTGGCATTCCTCAAGGATCAAATTTGGGTCCTTTATTGTTTTTAATTTTTATTAACGATTTGTTGAATTTATTTAATAGTAACTGCTTAGCATATGCTGATGACATAAAGCTTTCAGGCAAATTAATAATATTAATGATTGTAAATCTCTGCAAGATGATATTAATATTTTGTTAAATTGGTGTAGTAAAAATTATATGTCACTTTGTTAAGTGACATACAATTACAACTAAGAAATGTCAAACAATCAGTTTCACAAAAAAATAAACATCAAATATTATACAATTATGATATAAATGGAGTGGTCTTGGATCGTGTAACCGTTGTTCGTGATCTGGGTGTATTTTTTGATTCAGTATTATCGTTTAGGCAACACTACGATCATATTTGTAGTAAAGCTAAAAGGATGCTTGCTTTTGTAATAAGACAATCCAAACCACTCAAAAACCTGAATTCGATAGTAATACTTTATACATCTTTGGTTAGGAGTATTTTAGAATATTGCTCTAGCGTTTGGTCGCCTTTCTATAATAATCACATTGACAGAATTGAGTCTATCCAGCGCCACTTTTTGAGAAATCTATGTACAAGGCTTTGTTTGAGACGTAAATTACCGGAATATGCTGACCGGCTTACAAAGTTTTCACTTGTCAGTTTGGAAAAGCGTAGACTAGCAATGACTTATGTGTTTTGCATAAAATAGTTAATGGTGGATATTGTGATCAACTCTTAAAACAGATAAACTTTTCAGTACTCGTTCAGTACGTAATTTCAATTATTTATTATACCAGGTACGAACAATAATGTATCAAAAAATGCACCACTCTTACGTATGTGTCATGCATATAATAACTTATGTTCTCAAAAAGATATTTTTAATTGCAGTTTAAATTCATTCAAAGTGTCACTGCTGCGTGATATTTAATCAACCTGCATTTTTTATGTTTGTATCTGCTCATAGCACTCGCTTAATAATTTGCTTCCATTGTTCATTTAATAAAAAATAATTGTTCGTAGCTTTTTAACTTCTTAAATTAAGTTAATTAAATATTTGTTTACTGTTGTTTTTATGTCAATGCTGTGTACAATTGTTATTGGGATACAAATTTAGAAAGTATTCTTTAATGTAGATTGCAATGTAATAGTTTGTATTCTGTTATTGTACCTTTAACAATAAAATTAAATAAATAAAAATGTTTTACCAAACAAACGCATACAATGCGATAGTTTTACAAACAGGTATTATATACAGACGGATACAATTTTTGATTGAAAAATAAGTAAATCAGGTCTTTCGAAGATTAAAATTATCAAGTCAGAAGTAAAATTTTCATAGTAGAATCATATAACTGAATAAAGACTGAGTAGAGTTGAATAGAGTTTGAATAAAGTTGTATGGATTCACGAATATTTTGAATAATTGTTAACTGCAAGTACTTAAAAAAGCGAATCGTGAAACTGATACATGACTACCTTCACATCGAACTAGGCAGCTGAAATACCACATTGTAATAAAAGGAGCTCGGTGGCGCAGTGGTTTAGCGCCTGGCCCAACGATTGCGGAGTTTAAGCAACTTTCGCAAGGGTCGGTCATGTGATGGGTGACCAAAAATTTAGTATCTCGAGCTCCTCCGTGCTTCGGAAGGCACGTTAAGCCGTTGGTCCTGGCTACATTTGCAGTCGTTAACACCCACCAATCCGCATTGGGCCCGCGTGGTGGGTTATGACTCGTCCTTCTTATACAATACACCCATATGGAAGACTTGTGCCCCAGCAGTGGGGACATTAAAAATGGCTGACGGACGAATAAAAACATCAATTTCAAACCTGGCCACTTTGCAGAGCTACATTGTAAAGCCGTAATGGTATTGGCCGTTGCAAACGAGGCTTCGAGGCTTGGCTGTTTGTACGAACAATAGATAGGCGACTGTCCCCCAGTACAAAACCTTTTGAAGCGGGCTGTGAGTCCGGTCGTAATACAATGACATCTGATATTCATTAAATCTAACCGAGTCGAGATGGCTAGAATTGATAACTAAATAGCGCATCGCCTTTGATGGATTAACTCAAGGGAAGTTTAGAGATTCACCTTTTTGGGTTACTTTGGTGTTGTTAAGGCTTAACAGGAATCAGCGTTTTTCATCGGGTTGAAGTTGACGTTTTAAGATGGGAATAAAATTAGTAATACATCACCATCACTAAAAAATCATGCTTCATGCATTAGTACCTAAGTAAGAGGAATTCGGAAGTTAAGTAGTTAAATTAAGTTAACATACTTAAAAAAAACAATTTAAGTCCGGTTCCACTCACACGTCCCAGGTATACCTAAAAATAAGAGGTCTGAACCGTCCGAGTCAGGTTAATATAAGGTTTTTGATGATAAAACAAAAAATCGAGTGCCGCGAAAATTTTATTACTGGAATGGTACTACAGCTTGAACTGAATAAAACATGCATAAAAATAGTAAATTATAAGCAGAAAGGCACCACACCCACCAAACTTTTTGTATTAAAAAATGGATATCTCTGTTTTAAAACAATAAACACAAAATTGAATACCTATACGTTGGATCAAAATCATTAAACCGCGTACAGCGGTTGTTAATTAGATCAGAGTTTACTCTAAAAGATATGAGGGAAAATATAAACATTTTATCACCTAAAAACATATTACATAAAAGTAGCACCTGCTACATGTCATTTATAAATGTGTAAGTCATCTCGTGTAAAGTTAAAGGTTATTTTATTTTTCCCTTCGTGTTATGAAGCGTGAAGGGTCATGAGGGCGTTGGGTTTAATTTTACAGGTCATTTAAGTAAAAAGGGTAAACAAATTTGCGGCAGCAACCAGTGGACTTAGAATAAGGGTTTGGATTACTGCTGAAATCTGCAATTGATCGTTTCGGTTTACTGATGAATTGAAGATTCTTATTACATATTGGGTACAGCTTGACTTTCATCACCAATGTAAAATAGCAGTTATATTAGAGTTGAAAGTGAACTTTCATCTGTGAAATTTCATGAATTGAAATTCACCACAGGAATAAGGGCCAACCAAAACTGTTAAAATACAACAATGCCGATTTTTTTAGGGCGCTGGTAGGTGAAAGCAATAATTATTAGATGGTCCTTCTTTGACTGATACTTTGAGCGGATGAAATATTAAATTGCAGGCGCTATTAAGTTTAAAATCATTATTAAGGAGAGCACCTTGATTTTATTTTATATGAAACTTTAAATGTCTGACTATTTTGTTTGTTGCTCTAACTATTAATCTCATAAACATTTTTAACCGACTTCAAAAAAAGGAGGAGGTTCTCAAGTCGTCGGTTTTTTTTTTTTATGTATGTTTTACCATAACTTCGTCAGTTGTTAACCGATTTATACAATTCTTTTTTTATCTTAAAGAACATAGTTTGTGTGTGGTCCCATAAAAAAATTACAGAGATCTGGCTGGTAGTTTTTTCATAATCTTGAAAAATGTCAATTATTTAGCTTGCCATCACACGTGTTTTTACGGATTTTCGAACATAACATCTTTGTTTATGTACCGATTTAGATGATTCTTTTTTTGTTTGAAAGGGTATACTTTAAGAGTGGTCACATTTTAATTTCATCGGTATTGGACTTTGAACTTCGAAGATACACAAGGGAACTCCTCAAATTCAAATAGTATATGTAAAGTGATTTGGATTTTGGTAGGTTTATGACAATCCAAAACAAACCAAACCATGGTATGCGATGCAAGGTTCTGGACTAGACTTGGACTACGAAGACACAACGGAACTCCTCAAAAACAAACAGCGTAAATTTGGAATTTGAGTTGTGGGCATTTTACCATTGAAAATATTTTATAAAGTTAAAAAATATTTACATGCTTACAAACCTACCACTAAAAAGTTGAAAATAAAAAACTTTTTTAACAAAAAAGAAAAACCTCCTTCAAAAAACCTGTAACAAAAACAGCTTAAAAATTAAATACCTCTAAAAAAGCGAGAAATAATATTCAAATCATTAGTTACGCAAAACATTATTAATAAAACACGTCTAATGAAGTCGGGTGGGGCTTTCAGATATATAAAAAAATAACTTGTCTTGCAGCCCCACCCGACTTCAATAGACGTGTTTTATTAATAATGTTTTGCGTAACTAATGATTTGAATATTATTTCTCGCTTTTTTAGAGGTATTTAATTTTGAAGCTGTTTTTGTTTCAGGTTTTTTGAAGGAGGTTTTTCTTTTTTGTTAAAAAAGTTTTTAAAATTTTAAAGCAGATAAAAATATCTTGCTTGTTTTGATTTACGAATTGTTAAGATGTTATATTTAATTTGTAAGGTAAATTATTTTTCTAATAAATCCTTTCTATGTAGCTCTCATTCTGCGGGCAATTCTCAGCATTTGATACTTGAAACTTTAGGTAGCTGAGTGCTCCGCTTGTACCTTTTGTTCGTGGCCCTTAGCTCGTTTGTGGGATTACAGAACATAGAACAAAAGACGTCTTCAAATGTATTTTTCAATAAATTTCCTTCTCGGACATTTCCATTTTATTTTTAAAGACCATTATACTTATCTATTAAAAAACAAATTGCACTCCGGGAGTGCCGGCAGAAGTGAAAACTTGAATATAAACGTTGTGCATTTTTGATATATTGGAATGGTTAGGGAATAATTTTTCACGAATTGCTTTAATTATCAGTATAAAAGTACTATCATTTATGAGGTAGAATACAATATTTATTTATTGCTCTATCGTACACAAACATGACAATTTATATTACATTAAAAAGTTTATCTCTCAGAAAAATCAACCCGCTGAACGCCAGAATGACGCGTCGCCATTTTCGCTGCGCCCCGTAGAAAGAGAGGGGGATACTTCCGCCGCCAGCAGTCTACGCTACATCCGCCTTACAAATTTTCGATCAGAGTCACGTGACCCTGACTGACGCGAGTTTAACATTTTTTCCCCATTACAAAAAAAGTGTACAATGCCGCTAAAGAAGTTTTCACTTCAACAACAGTGGTAGTTACTCTCAGATCTATAAATAACAATTTATATACCTACACACCAATATAAAAGCTTGACATACAAAGAACAGTAGGCCTACAAAACAGACGTAGGTACCTAAAGGCGAACCACATAATTTATGCACGTTGACATCGACAATAGTACTTTTCCCCAGGTATATGAATACGCGATATGTGGCATGATAAAAAAGTTTTATTTTTGTGTTAGTAATCTAACCTAACAAACAAAGAAATCAAGCTTATAAAAGTTACAAAGTGAATTTACAAGGCTGTTTAGGCTGCGAATTGTCAATCATATTACCTTTCCCACCAGCTTAGATTAAATCCATCGGAACGACATTTTAAAATATTGTAGCTCCCAATTTAGTAACTAATAAAGTTTCGGTAAAACCAATTTCATCCAAAAACAACAAAAGGTCATGGACAGCCAATAAACGACAGTGGCCATGCTATAAATGATCGGTGGGACATTTTGGCGCAGCCCGCGCGTGTCCGAGAAATAACGCGAGACGTAAACATCCTTCCATAAAACGAACGTTCGGTTTGTGTTTGCAAAACTTTCTGGTTAATCGACGTAATAATACAAATGTAAAATATTGAATAACAGAGATGAAGGACGACGAAACGCTTGTAAAATAGTTTGACCATTTCGGAAAGTACACATTATATGGGAGAAATTCAAAATTTAGTTCAGAACAAACTAAGACGAATCTATTGCTGACAAAGATTTCATAACCCCATTAACTACAGTAAAAAATAATTACTTAAATCTGTGAAATAGCGGAAGTGAGCAGACAAATTAACAACAACACCAAAAACATACAGAATACATCTTAATTTTTAAACAAGCATTAAAATTGAAAACAGCAGGACACTTCAGTGCACCAGTCTGCGAAATAACGCGAAACGTAAACATCCTTCGACGAATCGACGGCGGGTTGTGTTTTCAAAACGGTCGATGCATAATCTAGATTCAGCGCATGCTTTCAGTCAAGGCTGCCACTGCAATTCCGGAATGACAAGGTACAAAACACAGGGGAACTTCGGTTATAATTACATTCTGTGTGCCCGTCTGAAGCTGCGGGACAATGTAGGTACCACCTAGCCAAAATTTTAAAATAAGTGACAGTATGGATCTTGTTTCAGTAAAAAATTAAAATCTACTCTTATTCACAAATCTTATATTCGTAATAATGTGTTTTAATTTTATAGATACTATTAAATTCTGTCAAATGACCGATATAAATATATTATGATTATGCTCTTATTGCTCAGGCCTTCATATTATGAGCTTAAATAAAACAGGTAATCTAAAATAAAAAACCATTACTTCGCCAAAAACATCAAAATAGTTGCTAAATCTATATTAGAAAGCAGTTGGGCGTATTCGATACCGCGATGATTCGTCAAAATGTGATACAGCATCGCTCGCTGAAGTCAAAACTATCGTGTCTATGTGGTGCTTATAGCAACACTATTATTTATTTATTTTATTTATTTTTAATTCAGGCAAACTAAGCCCATACAATATATACCTTACAGACAAACATACATATATTAAAATTACATTTTATAAACTATTTTCCACGTATTGATGGCGGTGACGTGTTGCGCAACGCAGTGTCCGGTACCCGACCGCGAAACCGTCGGAACAAAGACATCCTTCGGCCAAAAATCTTCTTTCATGAAGTTCGACAGATGTTCGGTCGGTGCCCTCACCACAAATGAATTCAAGTTAAAAAATAAGCTTCTGTTAAATATTATACAGGTAATAAAATTACCGGAGCCTAAATGTTTAAAATTATTTAAACTAGTATCTAATCCTCTGCGGTACCAATGTGGTTACATGATGAATTCTGAACTGTTTTATTTTAACATTAACGCGACCACAGTGGATGAATGTTGCTTTGAACTCATACTATAATATTATACAATGTCTTTGGTCTTATATTAGCGATAATTAAAGGCGTTAAATATACTTAATTCAATCGGCAAAAACACCCACATGTTGAGGGTCCATCCCCTCTCCTTTTAGAATGACCGACATTTAAATTTTACTTATTATTTTAGATGACCCTGCCAAAAAATATGAATTTCTCTGAATCTAGAAGTCCTACAGATGTAAATACTATTTGAAAGGTAATAGTATCAAGTAAAGAAAAACTTCGAGTAAACTTTTAACTTTAATGTTGTTAAGTGTGTAGTGTGCTTTTTAGGGTTCCGTACCCAAAGGGTAAAAACGGTACCCTATTAATAAGACTCCGCTGTCCGTCTGTCTGTCTGTCTGTCTGTCTGTCTATCTGTCTGTCTGTCTGTCTGTCTGTCTGTCTGTCTGTCTGTCTGTCTGTCTGTCTGTCTGTCTGTCTGTCTGTCTGTCTGTCTGTCTGTCTGTCACCAGGCTGTATCTCATGAACCGTGATAGCTAGAAAGTTGAAATTTTCACAGATGATGTATTTCTATTGCCGCTATAACAACAAATACTAAAAAAAAACAGAATAAAATTATTATTTATGGGGGCTCCCATACAACAAACGTAATTCTTTTGCCGTTTTTTGGTGCGGAACCCTTCGTGCGCGAGTCCGACTCGCACTTGGCCGGTTTTTTCGTTTTTCTTACATACCTCAAAAACTAGGACATTAATTTAATTTCTTTTCATTGATATGAATCATATCTTAACCGGAAACTGATACCTATTAGGAATATTAAAATTACTTCTTTCTCTTGAGCTACCTACTAATACAAGTTCAAAACAAAGAATTTTATAGTATATTTTACCTACTTGTCCTATTTCGAAAACCAACTTTAGCAATTCTTTACGTAATCTAGCTACCATGTATGGATATCCATTAGTTGTTCAACTTACTTATTCGAATCAACTTTAAAAACCTCAAGCAACCAAAAATATATAAGAATATCATAAAAGTATGTTAACAAAAATGTGTCAAGGTTATAAGTGAATCGCTACTTCGAACGCCCTTAATCTTGGATTATCTGCACTCAACGTCGAAACCAAGTTCTCTGGGACAGGTTTGATTTTTTTCTGCCTTATTTTAAAACTCCATTAAATAAAATGCTCATATTAATATAAAAACTTGACTGAAATACTATAAAAAATAGATTAGATATTTTAATACTTCAGTATAATTATTCCATTATGATCTAAGACTCCTATCATATCACGGGTAGCTAATCATAATATTTTTGGAATTGTTAAAAAAACGTCTTAAAACAGGCGCGGATCCAGCCCTCAAAAGGTTGTGGGCACAGCCACCCGAAAATCGGCCGAGTGCGAGTCGGAATACTAACTCGCTCATGAACAATCTCATGACTCATAAACAGTGCAGTAAATAGCCTTTTCTGCGGCCGGTTCGAGCTTCTATAACTGCGCTCTTGTTTTTTTTTAGATATGATCGGGTACCGGCAGGGGTGTCCATTACAATTTGGTGGAGCGCAGATTTAGTACTTTTGTTAATCGTAGCAGCCCAAAATAAATACCCAATAGCCAGGGATAGCCCAAGGCGATTTTTAATCAGTTTCATCCAGTAATCTTGTAATCTTGCCTTTTTATAGTAAAAAAAAGGCCGCACAGCGCGATTTTTAGTCAATTTTATACACTAATCTTGCTTGTTTATAGTAAAGAAAACGGCCGCACAGCACGATTTTTAGTCAATTTCATCCGGGGGGCTATTGCATAACAAATTACAAGCTAATATTATTAGCGCTTTTCCATAGAAATTCACTAATAATATTAGCTTGTAATTTGTTATGCAATAAGCCCCAGGTTGTAATCTTGCTTGTTTATAGTAAACAAAATGGCCGCGCAGCGCGATTTTTACTCAGTTTCATCCAGATAACCTTGTAATCTTGCCCGTTTATAGGTAGTAAAGAATAGATTCACGATTCATTTTATTTATTTTTATTTTTTACGACGACGACGACGTGACGTCGCAAGTCGATTAGTGTTGTGGGCATGCCCATAGTGCCCATAACGGTGGATCCGCGCCTGCTTAAAAATTACTAAATTGATTTCAAATGTGTCTGTCACTTAAAATAACCACATCAGCGTTGTTGATGTAAGGTCTGACAATTCCTTCAAATTGCTTGATACCATCCATACAGGATTTTTCCCTTCTTATTCGAGGAGTCAACCGCTCGCAACGACACTGACGTTCAACGGGTAGACACACGCGAATCCAGATATTTTAACGACACTTTTACGACCGGCTGGAGCCGCTGACTCAACGTCCAGATCAATTCCGCAACCGAGAACGCTTGACCCCGAAGTTCCCCTATTCTAATGACAAAGTTACGAAGCTTAGCGATAAGCAACAACCTATAAAATTAGGAGACAAAATACCGACAATGCAAGTTCTTAAGCAGAGAAGTTGTAATAAAATTCCATTCTTAACTATCAGCGTAAATTTTTTTCTTTCTGTTAGTACCTATTTCCTTTCAAACTATTTAATGTTTTTTAATGCATATCAGCCATTTTTAATGTCACCACTGATATGGCATTATGGGTAGATTTAAGATGGACGGGCCATAACCCACCGAGCGGGCCCAGTGCGAGTTGGTGTCTGGCTTGGTAATAATTCAATGAAAAGGGCTATGCGTTCCACATTTCCTGGGAGACCCTTTGCAGAAATAAAATACACCAATCCAGTTATAAATAATTTAAGGCCCAAACCAAAAGATTCCCTTTTTTTCGATATTGCGGAAGAAGGATCATCTGACTTGATAGCATAAATCCTGCACACTCGACATTTACACGGTACTATATAATAAGCAAACTGGTTTCTCTTAAATTCATGTAGACAGTTAATAAGGCCAAATTCATCTAGATTTAGGTAAGGTGAACATTCCCTTTGTCTAGATCTACCAGATAATTAAGAATTCCACTCCAAAGCGACTCATTAATTCGAACAAAATGTTTTAGAACCTGGCTAAGATCCACTTAAATTTTAATATCTTCCTTCGCATTGAGTGAATCTGCTGTTCGCCTTAAATCGTAATCAGCAGAATTGAGATTTCAGGCATAATTTTCTTAAGCAAAACTTGGAAGATATAAATCAAGTACAGGAATTGAAATTGATTGATTATCTATAATCGAAATGTTTTAATCAATCTTATTTACGGAGCTAGAGCGAAATAGCCTTCGTTATTGGTAGGTACGTACTACAAAATATACTCGTAATACTTATAATAACAGTATCCGTAATAAAATTGAAGTAACTAATTTTTCTGTTGGTCTACTTTTAAAAGTTATTTGAAGAAAAACAAACTTTGTAGAGATGTTATCTGGTATACAGGCATATTTGAAACTGTCGAAACTTTTAGTATTACCTATACACTTTTTAGAACAACAAATACGTAAATACTCGTATAATGAGGTCATATTTTGTCCTAATGTTTCTTTAGACTATTTTGGTAAGTTTTTACTTACCTATTAGGTCAATAAGTTAGCTTGTATTTTATTCCGCATTTACCCATAGTTTTGTCTCTCCCACTATAACCATTTCAGTGTCGTAAACCAAACATAGCCGAACCATTAAAAGCTACTCTGTGATATAAGGGTTTGGTCCCACCTTCCAAAACATAAACTTGGAAGCGGCAAGACACGTATGTTCAAGACATTGACCTAAATCATAGTGGTCGGTTTACGAGCTAGAAGCAAGTTTGTCGCCATTAGCCAACGCGTATATCTCTTAGATAGCCCATCGCAAGCATGTTACGGCAAACCGTGGGGTGTGACGGAATTATAGGGGTGATCGGAAAGTAAGGGACCGGATTTTACGTATTGAGTAAATACAAGGAATTTCAGGACAGTTACTGAGAGATCTTTTGTTTTAGAGGCAAGTAAAGACATTTTCAAAAGAGTTTAGGTACTTAAAGAGTTGCATAATTAGCACGTCAGCAATTTTTAATGTCCCTAATGCAAGGACACAGACCTTCATTATTGGTGGATAAGAAGCAAATTAATACAAGTTTTATAATCCAATAAAAATCTTAGAAGCAAGTTTGTCGCCATTAACATAGTCCATCGCAAGCATGATAATTCCAAGCCAGCATTGCTGTCGTAATCGCTCTGATTGCAATTGCAATACATTACTACTTTTCTTTGTTAAGTTTTTATTTGTACCAAAACGAAGTAGCAATGTATCACATACATCTGCCAAATCACAGTTTACATAACTTCATTGTTATTAGCCGATAGACCCGCTGGTGTGACGGAATTTAAGGGGTGATCGGGAAGTAAGTTAAAGGACCCTTTCATGTGATAATTATTTAATCTTATAGAGGTGTAAAAGTGAAACGAATGAAATGATATTATCTTGTATGATATTATTATTTAATCTGAAATTTAAATCTTACACTGTCTTCCGTTCCTATTGGATTTACTCGAAAATACTATTTCCTCAGTCTCTTAGATAGGAAACCTAATATCAAAACCATCAGTAAACTTTGCCAGAAAAGTTTTACGAAGATTGGTCTTCAATATCAGCTTTCAGTAAAAAAAGTCAGCCATTGTTAATATTACGGTAATCCTGAATTCTCCGGAGGTTTCGTATTTTCATTTTTGAGATAAAATACCGATTCCATTAGATATTCTATAAAATATTTATGAACTGAGTATTTCTCACGATGAATTTTTGTATCATTCCATGTTCCAAGGAAACGATTAAATCAATCATTATTCTTTGGGGAATAAATCCTCTATACTTGGCTTGGCACTGAGAAGTATACTACTGGGGTTTGACTTCAAGATTTTTTATAATCCAAAAGACTCTCAGTATCTTTGTGAACAAATTTCTAGGGATGAAAAGAAAAAAAAATTCTTCAGTTTTTCACCCCTAGAAATTAAAAATATTAAAAGCAGTGCAGTAATGGTAGCACGCCGTTTTAGTTTACTACACTGATAAATAAATACTTTCGAGTCCTTTTCAGACGATTGATGACCCTGATTGATGAGGTAAAATGGCGGAAAGTTGCCCATTGTCCGTTAAAGCTCGTGAAAATACTTTTGTAGCGCAAGCATCTACGATAAAGGTCTTTACTTACCTTTAAGTCAACATAATAAGTACCTCTAATATTTTGACTCTATGGAACAATTTAGTGGTACGACAAAGAATACATATAATGCACTTCCAGCAAAAAAATGACGTGGACTCGATTTACCTTGCAGTAGGTACCTACGTAAAACATTTTATGAGAATAATACAAGTTACCCAAAGACGTAATTCTATTTCTACGAAAGTTTAAGTTTAAATTACGATGTTTATGATTCATTATAATTATAACGGTGTTTCGCGAATATACTCTACAAGAGATCTACTAAAATAAACTATGTTCTAAATTGGTGTTCAATCTAAAACCAGCCCCAAATTAACTGTGTGTTAGGTCAAAATATAGTAACAATTTCTCAGCATTTTCTTCATAACAAAAAGTATTAATTAAACGTAATTCAATTCATTTCAAGCTTTATGCTCAGTCGTATAACCGCGTGCGTGGAATTGTTATGATGTGATAAAAGCATTTACCGTGTTTTGATTGGCATCGTACATTTGAAAGGCCCATAAATTTTGACACGACAAACAATGTTATACAAATTAACTGAAATTAACCAGTATTTCATTATGCAATATAATATTCTACGTGGATCGTGTTTGATGAATGAACATGAAAATGCAAGTCAGACAAAATTGCTTTATCTCCACAATCTTGGCGACTTCAAATTATTCGATTCGACGGTGATAATTCCTCAGATATATTTACAGCAATGTGTTTGTTACGTACTTTTGATAATAAAATTAATCCTCAAATAATGAAATTTGTGAGGCACTGGAACTGTTGAAAACCGATTTTCTACATTAAGCCTTCTTGCAACCCGTGACAACACAAATTGCAACGCAAGTATTGTTTATAGAAGTTTTGATCTGCACTTTACAATTCGCAAACAATACAAAAGCTACATACTAGCTTTGAGCTATAAACTTTTATAAAACGACAGAGTTATTGTCCCTAAGCGACACTTGAAGACGACTGTCTCGGTCATATTCAAAATTTCACGAGACACGCTTTCAACTTGTAAAGTCAATTTACTTCGTTATAACTTCCACATTTTCATAAGAAGGAAAATTGCGCACATACACACATCTACCTTCAAGGGCGTGTACACAAAAAAGTAGCTACATTTCTCGTCGTTTCAATTAGCAACACGTGTTCCACTTACGCCAGGCGGGCGGAGGGAAAAATAAAATATTCCCTTTGTTCTATAAAGTTTAATATCCCCGCTATTTGGGTTTGCGCCTCGGTTTACTTCATTGTTGTAGCGGATGTAGACGGTAATGTGTACGCAGCATATAACTCCGGAACAATGTACGTAAATAGACAAATAGCTACTTTGCTGTCTCACGATCTTATTTCAGCGCTAACACCCGTTACCGGTTAGTTGGTATTAAACTTATTACTGATGATTAACTATGACATTGAAGAATGAAAACATGTGTAATGTCTTTTCCTATAGAGAGATAACTCCTTAATCTCGGCGATGAATGCAGACAAATGACTAGTTCTACGGTCCCGCACTTTCAGTAGTGAAAAGTTAGGTACACCACTGTGACGGGAGACGCCACGCTGTCCCGCACCCCACTTCATCGTTGCCGAGTTACCACCCATATTAATCATACGCTATGATAGAGGTGGTATACTTGAGTAATGATACTTAAGATCTAAGACATGAACCTTTGTTACTGTTTATCCGTACGAGCCCAACGACCTATAAGTCGGCATTGGCTTCCCTCAGAGTGTAATCAATCAAAGATGAAAACTTTCTAGAGCTTCAGTCTAGATTAACTTTTATGGTAGGCAGGAAAGTACAAACAAAAGTTCTTGTATTGAGTCGAGTTCTATAACAAATTGTGTTATTAAAGAATATAATGAGTTTCCCATCCCATTAGGCGGCTTATAAAAGAACTCAAGCTGTCGTTTTGAACATTTGAACTTATAGAATATTAATATCTATCCGATCGAGTTTTGCTCGGTTATTACTATTTATTGTAATATGGTGGTGCTTAGGCGATAATCTACGTTGTTATCTCAAACATTAACTATATTTTTTCAAATTTATCTAAATACAATAAAAATAAAAAAAAATAAACTTGAACATATAAAAGAACAACAAAAGTAAGTCATCGAGCGGGATTCGAACCCGTAACACTCGTTTCTTGCCGTCCGCGTCTTAACCCGCTGGACCAGATGGACAATGGCCGGCAGGACGAAATTAGCGACCATATTCTGCGTCGAAAGAAAAACGCTTGAAAACGCATGAAAACTCGAAAACACGCGTTTTCCCAAACATAAGACTAATAGTTCAGTCAGGCAATGAACGTTGAAAAAAAGGTATCCTCTATACCTTTTTTTCAACGTTAACTTTCATTTTGTAAAAAAACTCATGTCGCTGGAATGCATAATTTTCGAGATATATCTGAAAAACCGAAAAATGGGACCTTCAAACCCCCCCCCCCCCCCCCCCCTCGCAAAATGCCACACGGCCAAAAAAAGGCCACGTTCTCGGAATGATTCGATACAAATTGATACAATCCGTAATTATTAAAATTTAAATGTTAAATTTCATGGTCTTGCTAATATTTAAGATGCTGTGTCACTTAAGAAAAGATAATCTTTATGAGTTACCAATTAGATTGGTATTGTAAAAATAAATAAAGAAAAAAAATTTCGTTTTTGGTAGGTTCGATTCCTGGATGAGGCAGGCGATTTTTCAAAAATCTTTGAATGCAATTCCAATTCTTTTTAAAAACAAAATGAATTTTTCTTTCAGTAAAATTTCCTATCTCCAATATTAAAGGCACTTTCCCTTCGTGTGGCAAAGTTTTGGGACACCTGTATAAACAAGAATTGCTCGTTTAAAGGTAAAAGATATAGCCAACTAGCGGCCGCCCGCGGTTTCACCCGCGTGGTTCCCGTTCCCGTGGGAAAATCAGGATAAAAAGTATTCTATGTTTTAATCTAGGCCATCTTCTATCTGTGTGCCAAATTTCAACCAAATCCGTTCAGTAGTTTTTGCGTGATTGAGGAACAAACATCCAAACATCCAAACCCACAAACTTTCACATTTATAATATTAGTAGGATCACTGTCTTTCAAGATTATACGATAACACTAACCTAATACATTTTGCTGAATAAAACTATGTAAGTAATAGGTATATGATAAAACTTTGTTTGTTAATAGTTATTTATGCAACTGTACTATAACGAGGGGTATTAAAACACGAATGTGGGTTTATCACACGAAGCGAAGCCGAGTGTGATAATAGTATCACATGAGTGTTTTAATACCTAATTATGTACAGTTGCACACAAGACTTTATCTACACCCATTTTTTACTTTTTCTTATTTTTATTAGGGAAACAAACAATATTTTAATTCATATGGATTAAAAACACCCATGATATTTATCTAAACCCATGATTGTATCCTCTATAAAGGTGTTCCGTACATTGAACAAGTTGTGTATAGTATTAACGCTAGCACAAATCATTTTCTTTTCTTTAATTCTTAATTTAAATTGAAACTGTATCGGCCACAATAACTGCAATCCTTCGTAAAACGAATCGCAGCGCTTTGCTATAGACAGTGCTGCTATCAAGTGCTCTAACGTCAGAATAGAGAACTACCGTTCCGATCGCGAGCGCGCAGCGTGCATCACCGCACCATAATTCGTTAAATATTCATAAAACCAAAGCAAATCCCAAAATCGATCTGTGAACTATTTAAAACCATAGCCAGTGCTCATCTAGAGAGGATTTGTGATCCAACAGCAACCAGCTACCACTCCTGGGGCCCCAGCGACGAGGACATACGAGGAGCACCAGGTACGTGGTTGATACAGTTATTTCTCCAACACAAGTTTTGGTCCTTCGAGCCGGATCATAATTAAATTCAAAACTTGATTTGTGCTGGTTATTCATACTAAAAACTATTTTTCGATAGTTTATTTTGTTCAACAAGCGCGGATCCTACCGCCATTTTACAACTTTCATGCAACACTTTTATGCAATTAGCGTTATTATTTTTCGATAATACCATTGCGTACAGTGATTTTACATCGTATATTTGCGATAAACAACGATACATTTACTTAACAAGTGATATTTTTCAACTTAGTTTAATAATATTTCGTGCGGTGTGCCGTCCATCGCGCCAGGCAGGCGCCACGCTGTCGCGAATCCGTTTCAATCTCAATAAGGCTAGTTACACACAAAATATTTATAGTGTTTATGTATTACGCACATGACATTATTTCTTATTTAATTAGTATTTTCGTACTAGTTATTTATTGTTCCACTTAGTATTACGTACTAAGATTTTGCGAACTATTTAGCAATTTTGTATTTTCGTACAAAACTAAAAGTTTATTACGTTTTAAGCGGTTCCTGTATTTTCGTACAGTTCCCAATTCAGCGGTCCGTATTTTCGTACTTACTTACCCATACATGCATACTTATTGAGCGGAACCTGTATTTTCGTGCAGTTCCCATCTCGCGGTTAGTATTACGTACTTACCCATAGGTATATATCTATTAAGCAGTTCATGTATTTTCGTACTGTACTCACCCTTAAATATTTAGCATTACCTAAAAGTGTAATTAATTAAGTCTGCGACTGTCCTAATTACATACGATACACATTACCTACCTCAGCATATTTTACATTTTAACCTAACATAACTAGCCTACAGGACATTTACTTAAACTTACAAACTACATTTACCTACCTAACTAAAAACATACAATACAATAAACTATTTACAATTTAAAACTACGTTTTATCTTATTCACCACAATGGAAGTTGAGCAATTAATTTTCGAGCGTGAACTCGCCCTTAATAATATCCAACGCATGGTAGATTGCATTGACAATGACACAGAATTTCGAGTTCGCACTAAAGAGTTGAATAACGTTAAGAAGTCATTTTTCGCAGTTCAATTAAAGATTGAAAAAATATTAGCAAAAGAATCGAAGTTCGATAAGGATGAACAGTTAAAAGTCCGTAATTCTTTTGATACTTTATACTACCAAGTTCAAGTTGTGTTGGATAATATGAAGGAAACTCAACGTAGACAGAGTGTCGCGAACATTAGTATGACACAACCCTGTCATGCCCACTGTACTGGCAGCGGGACAACAGCTGATTCGCATATTCGCTTACCTACAATTTCTTTACAAAACTTTGACGGTAAAGTCACAGAATGGAATGCATATTACGATTTATTCAAATCTATTGTTCATGAAAATAAAACATTGACAAACGTCGAACGTTTTCGCTATTTGTTGTCGTCTTTGAGGGGTGAACCGTATAACCTTTTAAAAACTATTCAGATTACAGACAGTAATTACGAAGATGCTTTACAAATCTTATTAACTCGTTACGAGAATAAGCGAATTATTGCAACCAAACATTTAGATAGAATATTGGATCTCGAGCCAATGTCAGATAAAAATATTGAACTCGGTTTACGTAATATTATGAATACCTATGCCGAGAACTACTCCGCTTTAAGGGCCTTAGGTATTAATATCTCTGATTGGAGTTTTATTCTTTTAAATATTTTATTACGTAAAATAACGCCAAATATTCGTAAGCGTTTCGAATTATCATTACATTCGCCTAATGAAATTCCGCATCTTTCCGAATTACTCGATTTCCTTGAGAGGGAATTGGCGGCAACAGAAATCATGTCGGCGACCGCGCGCTCCAACGCCGCGGCCGGCCCCACGGCACCGTCTGCGTCGCGCCCGCACGCCGCTGCTGGCGACTCGGCCGGCTCGACGGCACCTAACTTTCCGTCGCGACACGCACAAGCCGCTCGTCGCGCACTATCTCGCACGCACTCAGATGCGCAGTATAATATAAATCGTAATAATAATAAGGTGCCTTATTTTAATCGTAATATGAGCTTTCATGCTGCATCTGCAACTGATCATTTAAAGCAAATAAAATGTGCTTATTGCAAGGATAATTCTCATCCACTAAATAAATGCGATAAATTTCAAAAATTATCTTTACCGGAGCGTAATAAATTCATAACTGAAAACAAGGTTTGTAGCAATTGTTTATTCCTTGGTCATGAAACTAAGGACTGCAAATCGCGTCATAACTGTCGTATTTGCTCACAGCGGCATCATACTTCATTACATGAAGATGTGCCCGTGCAAAATGTTACTTTAAAAACAGAATGTTCCATTTCTTCCCCTGAGTTACACTCGGTAGCGGAACCCTCAGCGCCCCCACCGACACTCGGTGTTTCTGGGCCTACCAATAAAAATGACTGCACGGTTTTATTGACCACCGCGTTAGTTAACGTTCGTCCCACTGATTCTAAGCCCTTTACTCCACGTTTAGTTCGCGCCCTCGTGGACCACGGCTCACAGGTCAGTATAATTAGTGAATCGTGTGTCCGACGTCTCGGTTTACCACGTTATCATTCTCAGATGAGTGCTACCATCACGGGCATCGGTGATAAGGGTGAACAGCCGCGTGGTTATGTTTTATGTGAAGTTACGCCTCACTTTAAACCAACGCCTCGACTTTTTATTGAAGCTCTTATTTTACCTAAAATAACGAGTTATTTACCGAACATTCCTGACTCTTTTGAGTTTATTTCACATCTCAGAAATCTTCCTCTAGCGGACCCAGAACTACGTTCTGCCCGTCCCGTTGAACTTCTTTTGGGATCAGACTATACTGATAGCATTCTGCTTCACGACAATATCAAAGGCCCACAAGGTACTCCTGTGGCAATAAATAGTATATTTGGTTACCTTCTCAACGGTAAAATCTCTCATAGTCTTTCTGCACCTCAAGTGTGTATGAACCTTAGTACAAGTCAACTTGACAAAACCATACAACGGTTTTGGGACATTGAGTCAGTGCCTGACGATGAAAAACCCTTGACTAAGGACGAAGCCCTTTGTGAGTCCATTTTCGTGGAAACTCATAAGCGCGCCGAAACTGGCAAATACATAGTTTCTCTTCCTTTCAAGAAGGATGCACCTCCTCTAGGTGAATCTCGAGACATTGCGCTCTCACGTTTATACAAATTAGAAAAACGACTTTCTCATGATCCAGCTTTACGAGCGGATTACAATCAGTGTCTGCAAGAGTATGTAGACTTGGGACACATGGAACCTGTTCATACCCCTACGACCAGTGACACGCCTTCGTATTATATTCCTCATCACTGCGTGGTGAAAAAGTCAGCAGTCACCTCCAAAACTAGAGTGGTGTTTGATGCCTCATGCAAAACTACTTCTGGGCGTTCACTCAACGATAATCTTCTTATTGGTCAAAAACTGCATCATGACATTACAGACGTTCTTTTAAAATTTCGACTACATAAAATTGTTTTTACAGCGGACATCAAAATGATGTATCGTTTTATAGATATTTGTCAAGAACATCGTGATTTTCAACGAATCCTATGGCGATTCTCTCCCCTTGATCCTGTTCAGGAATACCGCCTGTGCACAGTAACCTTCGGGGTTTCTTCTGCGCCATTTCTGGCCTTACGCACTCTTCGTCAGTTAGCTGTCGATGAAGCTGCTTCCTTCCCACTTGCTTCGCAAGTGCTTCTCAACGAAGTCTTCGTAGACGACATCGTCACGGGCTCAGACTGTGTCGATAACGCTCTTGCTCTTCAACGCGAGCTTATTGACATTTGCAAAGCGGGAACGTTCGAACTCCGCAAATGGGCAAGCAACAGTCCTGAGTTTTTATCTTCTTTAAATCAAGACATCTCCAATCAAGACGATGCTCTTATTCTTTCAGCACTTGACAATGACGCTTCAGTCAAAGTGTTGGGATTAAAGTGGAATCCTATGTCGGATACTTTTACCTATCAGACAGAGGCACCTGCCCAAAAATGCACAAAACGCATAATGCTTGCAGAAATTTCTAAAATATACGACCCCTTGGGTTTTTTGAGCCCTATAACCTTGTTTGTCAAACATCTGATCCAACTCTTATGGGTTTCTGGTACAGATTGGGATGATTGTCCTCCTGATGGTATTCGTGATCTTTGGTTTAGATTTGTTACAGAACTTCCACAATTACAAGACATTAAATTGTATCGTCCTGTACTTCCATGTACTAATGATGTACAACTTCATGGCTTTTCAGACGCCTCTGAAAAGGCTTACGCTGCATGCGTATATCTACGAGTTGTTGACTCAGACGGTGTTATTCACACTTCACTTCTTCTTGCTAAAACAAAGGTTGCACCTTTGAAACGCCTCAGTCTTCCTCGTTTGGAACTCTGTGGGGCTTTGCTTCTTTCGAAGCTTATTCAAAAAATTCTCGGTGCTTACAGCACATTCTTATCGATTGACAAGGTATTTGCATGGAGTGATTCTTCTATTACCCTAGCTTGGCTACGCTCACCTCCCCATGAGTGGCGTACATACGTCTCTAATCGTATCACAGAGACCACTAACCGCGTGCCTGCCTCACAGTGGCATCACGTGCGTTCTGCAGACAACCCTGCGGACGTTGCGTCGCGTGGTGTTCTCCCATCCGAACTAGACCAACGACAGTGGTTCGACGGGCCCAACTGGCTCAGGCTACCTGAATCTGATTGGCCTATTTCGAATGTAGACATTAACATAATCTCGACCGACGAAGAGCGTCGAAAGCATGTACTTGTGTCAAATGTTCAACCCGATATTCAATTATTCGAAAGATTTTCATCTTTATCTAAAATGCTACGTATTATTTCATTATGTTTTCGCTTTTTCCATAAATGCCGTAAGTCGAAAACTTATGAATCTTCTCAAATTACAGTCCACGAAACTAAATTCGCTCTCAACCGAGTTATCAATCTTGTTCAACAAGAAAACTTTGCGGAAGATATTGCGCGTATCAAAAATGACGACGTGTGTACCAAACGTTTAAGAAAGCTTAAACCGTTTCTTGATGACGCCGGACTTCTCAGGGTCGGCGGCAGAATCAATCGTGCTAACGTTCCTTACGATGCAAAGCATCAAATTCTCTTACCAAAACGACATCATTTTACCAATCTTTTAATCGATTTTTACCATCTGACTAATTTGCACGTCGGTCCGCAAACGTTACAGTTTATACTCGCCCAGAAATACTGGATACTTAGTGCTCGTGACGCAGTTCGTATGCGCACTCGCCGCTGCGTGCGCTGCTTCCGTACACGCCCTGTCGCTCCACAGCCTTCGATGGCTCCACTTCCGGCCGCGAGAGTTCGTGCCTTTCGTCCGTTTCTTCACGTTGCAACCGACTTTGCTGGACATTTTTTCCTAAAATCCAATAAATTTCGTAACGCGAAGGTCTTCAAATGCTACGTGTGTGTTTTTGTATGCATGTCGACGAAAGCGACACACTTGGAACTCGTTCCAAACTTAACAACCGATTCTTTTCTAAATGCATTGCGCCGATTTATATCACGACGTGGCCTTTGCACTGATATTTATTCCGACTGTGGTCGAAACTTCGTTGGATGCGATCGTTACCTTTCCGATCTTTATGAGTTCTTGCGGAACGAAGATAATCAAAATATTATCAATAAACAGCTGACCAATTTAGCCGTTACTTGGCATTTTAACCCCCCCTATGCTTCTCATTTCGGAGGGATTTTCGAAGCAGCCGTGAAAAGTATGAAAACGCATCTTTTCCGTGTTATAGGTCAACTCACCCTATCTTACGATGAATTCAACACGCTTCTTTGCCAAATAGAAGCAGTTCTCAACTCGAGGCCACTTTTTGCTCAGAGTAATGATCCTGCGGATCCATTACCCATCACACCCGGACACTTCCTAATCGGGGAACCATTAAGTTCTTTACCTGAATTTAACTTCACTGATGACAATACAAGTCGCCTTGTTCGTTGGCAAGTCTTGCAGCAAGCTGTCCAACACTTTTGGAAACGCTGGAGCGTTGATTATCTCCACCAACTTCAACAAAGAGGTAAATGGTTTCGTGACCACACTCACACACCCCTCCGTGAGGGCTCGGTAGTCGTGTTAGTAGATAATACACTACCGCCACTGAAATGGCGCCTGGCTCGCGTGCATCAGCTGCATCCAGGCGCAGATGGTATTACTCGTGTTGTCACTGTACGCGTTGGTAATACTCTTGCTAAACGACCTGTCGTTAAGGTCTGTCCGTTGCCCTTCGAGTAGGCAACTTTAGTTTACTTTCTTAGTTGTAGGCTAGGTTAGTAACTTATTCTTAGTTTCTTTCTTATTAAAATATGTATATTTTAAGGTCGGCGGCATGTTCCGTACATTGAACAAGTTGTGTATAGTATTAACGCTAGCACAAATCATTTTCTTTTCTTTAATTCTTAATTTAAATTGAAACTGTATCGGCCACAATAACTGCAATCCTTCGTAAAACGAATCGCAGCGCTTTGCTATAGACAGTGCTGCTATCAAGTGCTCTAACGTCAGAATAGAGAACTACCGTTCCGATCGCGAGCGCGCAGCGTGCATCACCGCACCATAATTCGTTAAATATTCATAAAACCAAAGCAAATCCCAAAATCGATCTGTGAACTATTTAAAACCATAGCCAGTGCTCATCTAGAGAGGATTTGTGATCCAACAGCAACCAGCTACCACTCCTGGGGCCCCAGCGACGAGGACATACGAGGAGCACCAGGTACGTGGTTGATACAGTTATTTCTCCAACAAAAGGTTTTGACTTTGATTTTGTCTTTGACTTTGACTTTCCTCTCCCTCCCCGTCATAATGTCTTCCGCAAGAGTGTTATTGTTGTACTGAATTTCATAATGCAACGCTCGCGCGTGGGCGCGCGGCGCAGCAGGACCAGCTCTCGCTCGGGATATTGTAATGATTGCAGTAAGCTAACTACAGAACAAAGAAAAAAATTTCATGATTCATAGTACTTATTTGCAGAACTTAGTATTCCTGTGATGATACTAAATAAACGTGATATTAATAATAAATGAGTAACTCCAGGCTCTACTATTTGCCTCAATAATAATACCTACTTAGAAAGAATGTTTACTTCGGATCTGCTACTTATTTCATTACATATTCTCATTCATCAAGTATCTCAGTAAATAAATAACAGATCACAAGCATTTCATTCTTCTGAAAGCTTTATATGAATTTATATGCAAACGGTGTACGACAGTATGTGTATAATTTGTTTCATTACTCAGCAATCTCAGTATACCTACATGTAAAAGATTTCTCTTTGAAGAGTATATTATAAGTTGTAAAATGTTTTTATCAGTACCTTTCTAATACAAAATGTCATTGATTAAGATATTTTATGATAAAGGTTATTCTTACTTTATTCTTTAAAATCTGTATTGTACTGAAATTGCCGAATAAATGCTTACTTTACATTACAATGCTTAGAATTAAAAAAAACGGAAGGGAACTTTAGAAAAAACTTGAAACGCATAATACTGATGATGTAACCTTTGGAAAAAAAAACTATTGTGGTTTAGAAGACATTACTACTTACCTACTTACATTGATTGAAATAGGTAATCATTGTGATATACACAGTGTGATAAACATGAAAGAAAAAAAATATTACCTAAATCACTTGGATTCGCACACATGATAATTTAGAATTATGCTCCTTTCACAACATTGATTTTTTTCCAGTTATTTTTATTATTTTATTTTAGACACACTTTTAAGGTATAGTTGCTCCTTTAAGCAGCAGGTAGTAAGTTCCACTCTTCACTCACAGTTAATAATACAACAAGCTGTTTTCCCCAAAATAACTGTTCCGTTCTGAAGCGGTGGCCACAGAGCGCTGCGAACTGTAATCAGCCTTCCGTTTCACTAATTAATGCAGGCAAATCCAGCTCGTAATCATAGGCAACAACGTAACCTCCTGCCGGATACGCCAGAGTCATGTGTAATGGTTGTACGGTACAATTTGTGGCACGCGATTTGGTGTACCTACGAGTATGAGCGAAATGTTTGAAGATAAAAGGTTGGCTGACTGTCGTGGGCCTATTTACCTTTTCGGTTCAGTCACAACAACAAAAGAAGAAGGAGAAACTAATGGTTAGCCTGAAGTAACGACTTAGGAAGGGGACGATTAAGAAAAAGTAAATTATAGTGACCACTTAAGAAGGTGACCACGTGGTCCTGACTGTAATAGGTATTTTTGTCTAATAATGAGAAAATTAGGCTTAGGCTTACGAATTCGTAACTTTGAATCTGTCTATCTGTAGGTATAAAAAAACTTAGTAAGTACACCATACTTCAGAGCTCTAAGCTCTTGTGCTAAATATAACCTGATGATCACTAAAATCAAAACGAACTAGTAAATAACAACGCACGCCTTTTTATGGGTACGTTTCAGAATGTCTAAAGTTAGAATGTCTAAACTTAAAATGACAAAGTTCAAAATGTCAAAAATTTGAATGTCTAACGATTGAAATGTAAAAAGTTCAAAATGTCATAAACGAAAATGTCAAACGGTCAGATAGTCCTAATTTAAAATGTCTAAGTTCAAATGATCAAAACTTAAAATGTCTAATAGTCCAAATACATATAATGACGTATAGAATTTACTTATTTTATTTCATTTAGGTATCTTATTAATAAGGTTAAATAACTGCGTGTTAACCTCTGTGCCTCCGCCGCACATCAATATAGCTGCGCCACTCACTGATTCAGTAGCCGGCGAACAAAACCCACCAATTGACTTTGAAATAGATGTTTTTTTCTGGCGCTTCGCCGGCCGCTGGGTTCATGTCAACCTAACATGCTCGTCGCTACGCTCCTCGCACCTATCTCGTGACCTGCGGTCTACGGATTCTAAGTCCCAGTAGACTAGTTTAGACTCGTTTCCGGCAGCTAAATTTGCTATAAAGCATTTTAGGCGAAGCCCAAAGACACCTCCACAGACTCAATTAACCTCAAAGAAGGCGATTCATTTTAAGATTCAACCCAATTCAAATAAATCATTGTGAACTTAGACTTAATGACCATTGATATTTTAACTTTCAAGTATTTGATACGTTTGAAACTTTGGATTTTGCTATTTTGAAGTTAGACATAATGATTTTCGACATTTTAAACCATTTGAATTTTAATTTTTGACATTTTGAACTTTGTCATTTTAACTTTAGACATTCTAACTTTAGACATTCTGATACGTACCCCTTTTTATCGCAAAAAAATATTTTTTTCATTTGAAGCTTACAATAATTTGTGAAAAATTGCAGTTTTCCGCTAAGTGAACCTTATTAAAAAAATGGGGATTTTTTTTTGATAAGATTTATCTGAAATCACAGGTCACACAAGTTTCATACTCAAAGTTATAAAAAGTTTCAGTTTAGTTCTCAAATATGAGATGAAATGACTAGCTTTTATTGATATTATATCGTCCCCAGTTCAGGAGGACCATGGGTACATAGTGGTACACCGTAGTCCAACCAGAAGGTTTTATCAGTGGGACCACGGACCCTCAATGGAAATTGTATCGAATAGCCAATATACATTATTTAACACTTCCTATTTTCAGTGGGGAATAAATAGTAAATTACTCCCAAATAAGGACACCTTGAGGCCGCATTGTTCCTCCAAATTTGTTCACCCACAACTCCTGGCTGACCCGAAATGACGGAGCATTGTGCGTCCATTCTCCACTGGTGGAATAATAGCGGGGATATCCGTTTAGCAGCCTATTATTTAAACACCAATGAATACACCATGGCTATTGTGCGAACAAGTAATTACGAGGTTTTGTTCTTCGGAACCACGATTATTTTCGTTTTATTTCATTGTCTGGCTTTATCGTCTTTTTGTTAGAGAAATGGAGTATAAAACAGTACTGTTTAAAACATCTGTGACTTGAAGTACTTTAGCGATAAAGTTGACTAAATAATAGGATGCAAAGTACAAGACAAGCTTCGTAGCACTTTTGACAATTCTCAATTTCTTCCTTTATTTGAAAATGAGTTATCAACAAAACTACTTTTGAAGCTAAGAGGCTGGATGGGCATTTAGATAACATATTATAGTAGCATATTGTACCTATTTATACACTGAAGTGGGTACCTACCTTGGTTTCTCTATTCCATTTAATACCACACCATAAACTACCCATATCTATCTCTAGTAACTTTATCAAGCTTGCAATGGTTGCCTGGAAGAAATTTCTTTTTAGCGAATAAGGCCGCCAATTGTTCTTCTTTGTGTATTTCTGTATATATTTTTATGGTGTACAATAAAGAATATTATAACTTATCTTATCTTAATTGCGTTTTCCAAAATATAGTACCTGCTGTCAATAATTTCCATAACTCAGAATGCACGTGGTTCGAGCGAATATCAATGTTGGTGATCCTGTTTAACTGCATCACCCTCGGCATGTACCAGCCCTGCGTGGACGACCAATGTGTTACCAACAGATGTAAAATATTACAGGTAAGCCTTGACATTTAAATCACAAAAAATCGACAAGAAATCAATGTCATTTGTATCATCGTTATACTATTAGTCGTACGTACCACGTTAAGATCTGTAACGTTAGCACGAACAGCTATCAAAAAAAATAACGTGCGTGCAAAAGTAATTTCGTTCATTCGATAAGGTAATTTTGTATTGAAAATTTACAGCGCCATCAACCGCCGAAAAATGAAATGTAATTTTCCATAGATAATTACTCTATCTATCCAAGGGCACCAGACACTGACCTGCATATATTTACACTGGACAGGCTTACGTCAAACTGTTTTTGTGCCTATTTGATTTCCGCCATTTTGGCGCTGTAGGACGTAGCGTGAGCATAGCGTGCGTACATGGTACTAAAGTTTAAGTCTGGAGAGACCATCACGGCAACCATTTTCATATTGTACGTCAGAATTAGTTCTTTAGACGCACGCTAGTGGCGTTTCAAATAGGCACAAAAACTTAGCTGTCTAATCATACAGACAGACAGTCCAGTTAAATAAAAAAAAAAATTTTCATGTCAGTGGCACCAGACATTGGCCTCTCCCAGGGATTTCTACAACGCACTGACATGAAAAATATTATTTCTTTAGAGGTCAATGCTACAACGATAGTCTTCCTCTTTTCGCATCTACTTTCCGCGACTGACACGTTACCGAAGGCTATCCCCACTAGTATCGTCAAATTAGCAAAAAAGTTGGAAGTAATTCGTGTAGTTGTAATTTTTTATGGAATCATTAGAAGACATGAATATGAGTTTCCTCCGAGTTTGCACCATTCCTGCTATGTACGGAACATCGTTTAATGCTAGGTATTAAAATTAAAGTCCCAATATTTTTTGAATTTGATACCTACAATAACTGTTTCTTTCCATGTTTTGTTACAATTTTAATTATCTGTCATTGCATACCTAGCTTGCTTAAATCAGATAAAAAGTTACCGAGATAGTTGACAAAATCTAATCCTAGGAGGCGCCACCTTTGTGACGTCGTAGGTACTTGTTCCACTACTTTCGCGTTGCGTATGCGTTACTGATCATCAAATCACTTTTTTTTCCTCGCTAAAGTAGTGGAACAAGTACCTACGACGTCACAAAGGTGGCACTCCTAGTTTTAGATTTTGTCAATTATCTCGGTAACTTTTTATCTTATTTAAGCAAGCTAGGTATGCATTGATAGGTAATTAAAATTGTAACAAAACATGAAAAGAAACTGTTATTGTAGGTATTATATTTTAAAAAATATTGGGATTTTAATGTTATAACATTAAACGATGTTCCGTACATAGCAGGAATGGTGCAAACTCGGAGGAAACTTATATTCATGTCTTCTAATGATTCCATAAAAAATTACAACTATATACACGAATTACTTCCGATCTTTTTGCAAATTCGACCTAATTTGACGATGCGCGGTCGCCATTTCTATATTATTATATTTGCTAACCACAGATTATATTTCCGTAGTAACTATTATTTAAATGTGTGCCAAACATAATGAATTAAATCGATACTTTTGGAAAATCTATTATAGGTAGTAGATAAATTACTCGTAACTGTATTTAATGTTGAAAATTCAAATAATTTCAGGATTCGAGTGTTTATAATAAGGTTTGCCATTGGCTAGTTTTTACCTAGAACTACACTAGTATGATTACATTCATAAACAGAAGCTAGAAATTATTATCAGTCAAAGTGAATTAATCAATACTCAATATTGAATTTTATTGCAACCTCAGGCCAAATAAAAAAAGTAAGACGGAGTCTTCTGAACGAAGCGGTGAGGCCTGTAAAACTACGCCTTGGCTGTGTACATACACAGTTCACGCACACACGTGTAACGAAACTACGCCTTAGCTTTCCATATAAAACCCTGCCGCCCGGCCTCCGCCCGCCCCCTTGTACGCACACATGTACCATCAAAAACCGGCCTCACTTCATTGTTCGCAACGCTCCATCTTACTTTTTTATTTGATCTGAGATTGCAACCATAATGTCCTGAGTCAAAATCAAAGTCATTGCATTCGACAAAACAATATAGATCCTTTTATTGATAAAATAAAGGTTTATACCTACGTCATTAAAATTAAGCTAATCACGAGCATAATTGGAAACCACTATAAAAAATTGAATTCCGAAATAAACTGATTCTCTGTTAAAGCGGTTGTATGACCGAAAGTGGTGCCCTCAGAGGTTTTTATTTATTAAGTTTTCAATAGAAAAAATCTTTAATAATGTTTTACGTGGAGTTTTCAGGGCCCATGGTCTATTATTTTTAGAAGGTACCACTACATGTCCTCGTAGTCATTCGTATCGTAGACTAGCGGCCGCCGGCGACTTCGTCTGCGTGGAAAGTTTTTTTGCTATTCCTCGGGAACAATACTTTTTTTCGGGATGAAAGGTACCCTATGTCCTTCTCTGTACCCCTGACAACGTGTATGTAAAATTTCATGGTGATCGGTTCAGTAGTTAAGACGTGAAGGCGTAACAAACAAACAAACAAACGGACTTTCGCATTTATAATATTAGTAAGGATAGCAAATGTGTCATGAACGGCCACTTTTAGCAGTTTTGCTACCTATCTACTTCTAGCAGTGAATACGATGGAATGTAACAATACCGTCTAAAAATACTAGACTGTGGGCCCTAAAAATTCCAAGTAAAACATTATTAAAAGTGTGTATCCTTACTATAATATTATAAATGCGAAAGTCCGTTTGTTTGTTTGTTTGTTACGCCTTCACGTCGTAACTACTAAACCGATCATCATGAAATTTTGCACACATGTTGCCAAGGGTGCAGAAAAGGACATAGGATACCTTTTATCCAGAAAAAACGAGCAGTTCCCGAGGGATATCAAAAAAACTGTCCACGCAGACGAAGTCGCGGGCGGCCGCTGCTAGTTAGAATTATATTAAATAAAATTATATTATTATAATATTAAATAAAATTCACCACGGCGCCACTTTCGCTCAGCGTGCCACCTTAAAGCTTCCAATGACGACCAATAATAATTAACGAATTATAACTCGAACATTACAATAAAATTATTCACATTCATTATGACTACGAATTAGATATGTTGCCTACTTATAATTCAGTTCACAACATAGTTACATAGATATTGTGAAAATTGTTTACAAACGTGGGCTTATCTCTAAAAGAGATATTTCCAGCCAACACAGGATTGTTTGAGATTTTTAAAATCAGGTCACAGGAAGTGCGAAATTATTAACTATTACTTAAAATAAGTAGATAAATATAATTACGTATTAAATTTTATGCAATAAAAATGAAATGACATAACACAAAGTTTATTAGCGAAGTTCGTTATAACACCTCGTAAAAAGTAACTCAATTGTCTTTCCAATCTATCTTCCGATCTTCTTTTGTTCCTCCGGGCCATTTTTGGCGGCAATGAAATTGAATAAAAACAAACAGGTTGACGTTTACTTTCACCATTGTGTCTGACTCAATGTTTTGTTTAAAAACACTCTGTTGAAGGTAAAATATTGTCAGCATCAGAATTGTTTTACAATATTTTAGTGCACATGTACAATGCGATTAAATTGACAATATACACTGATCCGGTGCAACTTCACTCGAGAATGTATGGTAAAGAGAAAAATTTTACAGATTAAAATACGTAGTTTTGTACCACAAACGCTCTGAAATTGGTCACTTCTGTTGTATAATTAATCGCATTGTAATTACATATGTCCGCAAAAGTTTAATTTCAATCGATAGAATGAACATAATTATAGTATTATAATAGTAGTTTATGATACAAGGTTGGCAAGGAGGTTTTTAAAACAGGCGAGGGATTATAATCGTAATGAGTTTTAAAAAACCTTAACAACCTTGTGCTATACTACGTTTTCCAATACATGTGTGATCTATAAATGTAATAAAACTGTAAATTCTAAATATTTGTACGCGAATTACGCAAAAACCGCTAAACGAATTTAGATGGGAGTTTTACAGTTTAGTAGATTGAGGTCCAACTTAAAATCTAAGCTATGTTTTATCAAATTCAGGTGTGTGGAACCAGGGAAACAGCTTGAACTCTCCGTAGTACTAGCTTTCATATACTAAAGAGGTCATTTTAAACTGGTCGCTTTATTTTTCTACTGTCCGCGCGGATAAAGTCGCGGGCGGAAGCTAGTAGAAATTTAAAAAAATAATCGTAAACAAAAACGCACGGCGCCGACGTGCGGTAAAATCAACTTACCGCACGCTGAACCGTAAACAAAAACGCACGGCGTGCGGTAAAATCAACTTACCGCACGCTTCACCACAAAATCTCGAGTTGGAATTTTGCGTTTGTGGTATTATGCGTCTAAAGGGCTGCACTGCCATCGTAAGCTCACATTTTCGAGCAACTGTATTGAAAAATAAATAATACGTACAGGGTTATTTGTAAAACACCAACAACCTCGCATGCAGGAGTAGATTACTAACATCATAGACAACAACATTTGTTCTTCAACTTTTCCGAAAACAGTAAAAAATCGACTTTCCATACAAATGTCCGAACAGCTAATCGAGTTTTGTATGAAAAGTTGTTACTTTTTGTCTGATTTAGGAAAAGTCTTAAAACAAATTTGTTGTTTATGATGTTAGTAATCTACTTTTGTGAAGTTGTTGGTGTTTTACAAATAACCCTGTATAATAAAGTTATTTCTTATTATAAGGAAAATAGTTACCGACTCAGTTTCCAGATCTCGATATAAAAGTTATGATGTTTAATGAACATTTTTTTCAACAGGTATTTGATGACATAATATTCGCATTTTTCACATTGGAGCTAACAATCAAGATGGTGGCCATGGGAGTGTGGGGCCACGGGACCTATCTGGCAGACTCCTGGAATAGACTGGATTTTTTCATCGTAATGGCAGGGTAAGTTTTTATTACTTACTTATTCTTATTAATTTTTTGTGGTAGAATGGAAGATAGGTAATGCTATTTTTTTAGCTCGATTGATTATTGACTAGAAATTCTAAGAGAATGTTTTAAAGTACTTGTAAAGCATTTTATTGAAAGTTTCAAGTGGAAAAAAAATTAAACGAACAGCCCCCTACTCAAATGGCCAACATTCCATGCGTTTGAAGGCTACTCTCACTATTTGATAAAGGCCCTTATAGCCGTCAACTAGCGCCGCCAATTCATTTATTTTTATTATACGTAAACCAGGTTAATATTAAAAAAAAACCGGCCAAGTGCGAGTCGGACTCACGCACGAAGGGTTCCGTACCAAAAAAGGGCAAAAAAATCACGTTTGTTGTATGGGAGCCCCCTTTAAATGTGTATTTTATTATGTTTTTAGTATTTGTTGTTATAGCGGCAACAGCAATACATTTGTGAAAATTTCAACTGTCTAGCTATCGAGGTTCATGAGATACAGCCTGGTGACAGACAGCGGAGTCTTAGTAATAGGGTCACGTTTTTACCCTTTGGGTACGGAACCCTAAAAAGGACACAACCATGCCCTCTTAAATTGTTTCTAATATTTTTTGAATAAGTCTTCAAAAGTTTTCAATCTTTCTGTAAGTTTTAAAATCCATTTATATTAAATTTAATATTAAAGAGTTATAAAAAGAAATATTAGAGACAATGAAGAGGGCATGGTTGTTTCCTTTTTTTTAATATTTACTTTTTTTACGACTAATAAAAATAAATGTATTGCCGGCGCTAGTTGGCCTATATAAGCGTCTATATGAGCAATACACTATTGAATCACATGTTGCAAATTTATTTAAATCATAGACTTTGTTGTATTGTATGGAATCGACAAGCTACGGCACCTAATTTTAGAGTTAACTGCTTATTTTAAACCTTTAATAGTGAGTTAGGAAAGTTGGCCATTTGAGTACAAGGGTTGGTCTGCTTCTCGTTCTTATACTGCCATTGTATCCCCTTTAATAAAACTATTTTAAAAACAATTTTCATAGATTGAAAACGTTACCTAGCTATTTATTTAAAAAATCTAAGTTTATGAAATTTTCTAAGTACGGTCGCTCTTAGCTCTTTGATATTTTTAAGCACAATATTATTTTTTGTAAATACGAAAGCCGAAACACGGGTCACATATTTTCATTTTCAGAATCAGTATAAAAAAATGTATAATGATACCTTAAAAACTCACGAAGTTACCAGCTTTTTGTGTTGTGCGCGCGAGACATTTTAGTACTTTGGTTTTGTAAATATTATTTATTCAAAATATAACATGATATAAAACATATTACAATCGATTATATTACTGATTCTGAACCAACAGTTTTCAGGTTTCGTATATAATAAAAATAACCTTGTAGAATATTGAAAACTGTGATGGATGACACTACTATAAAAGGGTATTATTATTAAGTCCAAATATGATTTATGTAAATGAATACCTTTAGGGTGTGAACGACTCGTAACTTCTGGTTTAAAATTATAGAAAGCCAAATGAAATTAGAATGAGATTTTCAGAAATTTTCGTTCAGTAATGTGAATAATTATAACTTCTTGACGTTCCACCTTGAAAAGGAATTTCAAAGTTATCTTAAAGTTTTCATTAAAACAACATCTAAGCCCTTGAACATTAAAAGTTCTAATTAGTTATTTAAAATTTAATTCGTCTTTAAAATTATCAGGCGTCGGCAGTGAAAAGTGGCTTCTTGTATAGTCCATACTTTTATTATTTTATTTATGTCTTAACATTACATGATTTTCATCTAGTTTCTTTTATGTGTGTAAGTATGTATTCTATATACGTGTTCTGGATTCGGTTTCCGTGCTACTTAGATCAAATGTAGAGAATCATTTTAGTGGTTTTTGTATAAATTACTTATTAATTTAATAAGTTTTTTGTCATATTGAAAAGCCTTCATTGGAACAAAGTTTTGGGAACTCTGTATGATTATACACGGTTAATTTTACGTATATCTAAAAATGAAAAGGGGATTTCAGACCACGTTAATGAACAACTTTTACTATAAAGCCAACCACGAAATCCCGAAAAAAAATCAGCTGTTCCATACATTATAGTCGAGTCGATGTTGTACTTTTTTATGGAACAGCTGATTTTTTTTCGCGATTTTGTGGTTGTCCCCATAGTAAAAGTTGTTCATCTACGTAGTCTAAAATCCCCATTTCATTTTTAGATTTAACTACTTAAAAATTAACCGTGTATAAAGTCTTACTTTATTATGCTTTGGCAGTAAAACCGAATGCTCTAGTCGCAGAACTGACTAGTCTGTTTATCTTGGGAACTCACTTTGTTTTACTATTTATGGCAATGTGAAATTTTAATGATTCTACTGCGGAACTCTGTTGTAAAGGAAGGTTTACAATCAGCAAATTATAAATAATAATAATAATTTATTTCAGAAACAATGTCCATAGTGTTAGTTACAAAAATTTACCTTAAAACTATGTTAGTAATTTAGTAAATTATACTTGCTTGTTTATTTGTTGTTTCAAGAAAATTATTTTCTTTTAACAACGTATTGGAGGTACTACAAGTGTGTTACTAAGGTGCTTTCCTGACCGAAAGTGGTGACGTAAATAAAATTTATTTAATATATTGTAATTCTAATACACAATTTTAATAAAACTTCTTGAGGAATTTTCATAGAGTAGTATATTCAGACGGTATCATTACCTCATAGTCACTGCAAGAAGTATAGATAGCAAAACTGCTAAAAGTGGCCGTTTTTGGCACATTTGCTATCAACTTCTACGAATGACTGCGAGGATATGTACCTTCTAAAAATACTAGAATATAAGCCCTAAAATTCCACGACATGTTTTATTAAAATCCTTTTCTATTTACAACTTGTAAAATAAAAACCTCTGAGGGTGCCACTTTCGGCCAGGGAATCGCATCATAAGTGGAATAAAAGCTAAAAACTTTGTTTGTTTGTTACGCATTCACGTCTTAACTACTGTACAGATCATCATGAAATTTTACATACACGTTGTCAGGGTTACAGAGAAGGACATAGGTTACCTTTCATCCAGAAAAAAAAGTATTGTTCCCGAGGGATAGCAAAAAAACCTTTCCACGCAGACGAAGTCGCGGGTGGCCACTAGTAACCTTTAAACTGCTATAATATTGGATAGAGACGAAAAAGTCAACTAATAGACTCGATACTCGATATACACTCGGTGTCAGAAAAATCGCACCTTTTCAAAAAATTCTTTAAAGTTAATTTAATCCTATCTAATTTCATCGTAAGTGTTGTTATATACTTCTTCCCCTTTGAACGTAGCCAAGTCTCTAGAAACCGATGAAATACTCGTCGAACGGTATCAATTACTGAGATTCAGTTTCCGAGCAACATAACATTGCCTCATTTTTTTGCAATATTTGAGCAATTTCATGGGCAATAGGGTTAGGAATCTTGGGTATTCCTTTTTTTTAATTGAACTGTTAAAGTGTATTTTCTCCATCATCTCGATAGCGCGGTACCTACATTTAAAATCAATACCATTTCAAAGTTTTCTCCCATCAGCATTATTTAGGGATGATGCATACTAGACGAATTGTGCGTACGTGTCCCATACGAAAACCGTATTTTATCTACGTTTGTAAGGGTGAGGCACGGATATAAAAATTCACGTAACTTAAAATAAAACTTTCTTGAAATTATTAAAACAATCGTCACCCGCTCTTGTAAATAAATAATACCAACAAGCTTCTTTAAGATAATTCTACAATAGGTATGACTTAACAAAAAAAATCTAGTTAGGGTTTTGTTTTATGATAACAGGTTTTTATATGAACAACTATTTTGTTTGTTCACAGCGCCCTGGAATATGCACTGAACGTGGAAAACATAAACTTGTCCGCTATCAGAACGATACGAGTCTTGCGGCCTTTGAGAGCTATCAACAGAATACCAAGTAAGTTTCACACACTATAAATTTTATTATTATACAAGGTGTATTTGTAACCACTCTCCAAATTTTAAGGATGTGTTCAGTCCATGAAACTGAACAACTTTCTCCATGAAACATGTGTCGTCATACGCCAAAAAATTTTGGTCATCTCATACTAAACTGATCACGATATCTCTATGATTTGTATGAAAGGTCAATTTTTTTACATATTTGACACTATGTTTCTTAGAGAAAGTTGTTCAGTTTCATGGACTAACACATCCTTAAAATTTGAAGAGTGGTACAGATACACCTTGTATTTTATGAAATATTTAAATAAACAGCAAGCAAAGTGAATTTATCCAACATAATTTTTTAGGCCATCATTAAACAATAATACTTTATAAGTGATTATTTTTTAATGATGGCTTACAAAATATAAAAACATATTTCATAGTTTTCTTTGAAATATGTTTATAATGTTATTATTTCAATAATATAAGTCTTTATCAACACTTATGTTACTTAGTAATAAGTTAAAATATGAATTAAGGTTTATTTTAGACAACACACAAAATCTTCAGGATACAATGAGGGCTTTTACAGTGTAACAGTAACAAGTACGTTTTGATTTTAAAACCACAGACTAGGCGTGTTAAATATACTTACAGATAAGTAAATATCATAGTTGTAAAATCGCCAAATATTATTTCAAAATCATGATAAATTCAATATTCCAACAACTGCTTTAAACTTAAGTTTATATTATGTTGAATCAATGCTACGACCCCTAATCTTCTTAAGAGATTAGCTAAGTGAGGAAGAAGTCAAAGCTTTCTTAAGTTAACTTTCCGCTTTAAAACACAATTTACAATATGCCACTTTGCTACTTAAGGGGCCGTACACGCTGGAAGCAATTTTCATAATAAAAATTATCGAAATTATTGACAACCACACAACATAATCATTTTTAGGGTTCCGTACCCAAAGGGTAAAAACGGGACCCTATTACTAAAACTCCGCTGTCCGTCTGTCTGTCTGTCTGTCTGTCTGTCTGTCACCAGGCTGTATCTCATGAACCGTGATAGCTAGAAAGTTGAAATTTTCACAGATGATGTATTTCTATTGCCGCTATAACAACAAATACTAAAAACAGAATAAAATTAGTATTTAAGGGGGGCTCCCATACAACAAACGTAGTTTTTTTTGCCGGATTTTCGTACGGAACCCTACGTGCGTGAGTCCGACTCGCACTTGGCCGGTTTTTTAATTAAGAGGCATATTACGTTTCGACTGTGATTTTTGCGTAAAATTGCCAATTTTAGGGTTCTCAGGAACAAAGATACATTAACAATTTTGACATATAGAATAGTGCAGAATAGCTATTGGGATAGTTCATAGCGGCCTCGTTTTTTTTTAAATTTGCTTAACTTTATAATTAAACCCGAAATTGCAGAGAACGATTTTCATAAAATGCGCAAAGGCACTTTTTTGAGCTCATGGATTGAACTACTGCGCTAAACAAATGAAATAAAAAAAATGAATATTATCTCTTATATAGTTGAATAGTTCATAGCGGCCTCGGAATTTTGAAATTATGTATGGAATATGTGAAAAAAAATCCCAATCAAAAACCATAAAACTACTATAAACGCTCAGAATTACCTGTGAATTTCTCCTAGATACATAATTATTATTACGTAAAATTTATATCAGAATAATCTTTACTTCATAAGAAAATCAAATTTTATACTTTTATTTGTTGTTTGTACTTGTTTTTCTTTCTGTGTATGTTCAAAGTTGACTCTAAGAAATCGTTCACCAACTTTAATTTTCCTTTCTAACCCTTTAACTTTCCAGTGTATCATCATATTACTTTTTGTCGCGAACACATATAAATGTATTTAGTAGACCCAAAGGTTTCTCTAGGTTGTAGCGCTAAAATCCGTCAAAATTGAAATTTCGACGAAAAAATGTGATAGGGCCCTTAATAACTTATAAACTATTCTTACTTTGGAAAACTGTCAATCACAAAACTAGAGAGCGAGTTAAGGTTTATTTCTAATAAAGTTTCAATATGTATTATAGATTTATTATTGGTTGGCACATCACTAAAAACCACAAAATTGGAGGTCACTTTACGATTATTTCTATCGAGAGAAGTTTTAGCTATCATGTTTCTGTCAATCACATAGGTAACTGAGTACTAATAATCTACTTTCTACATAATTTTCTGGGACTTATAAATTAAGTAGTAACAGGTCTGTGGTGTGAAATCTTTGTTCAAAAATGCCCGTGAAAGTGAAAGTGAAATACCATAATATAAACCAAACGTAATACCATAATGGTTTGTAATTTGAACATAATCAACTCTGCTTGTAATGTTATTCGGATTAAGACAGTATTTGTCTAGGATTCTATTAAAAAAAAACAAAATACCAAACCAAATAAAAAATAATGTGATTTAAAGTTTTGTACTAATTAAAAATGTTATTGTTTTTTTTGACTGGGTTAGTATTTTGTTTTTTTATTTAATACTGATGTTATTCGGATTAAGCCAGTATAGACAAATATCGGCTTAATCCGAATAACATCACAAGACTTATTGCAAATAATTTTGGTATTGCGTTTATATAGGAAGTTAACTGTTCGCCGGCCTCTTAAACTTGCAAACCGATTTATAAGTTATACTGTGCCATCGAGGACGATCCATGCCAGGTGGAATAAATAAAAATCGAGGTTCTACGTAGTTTGCTTGGATACTTTATCCAATGCGGCTAAACATTTTACATATTAAGGTGGTTTGATGAGCTCAGTAGCGTCACCAATGGAAATAAATCATTTACAACCATTTTATCAAGGGCTTAGAATAAAAGTTTTTGTTATTTTACGCAAATAGAAGAGTAAAGTGCAATTTTGATATATTTTTCATGGCCTCAAATATAGCAATAATTTATGAATCTCGATATTGCTAAATGTGGCCACTTTTGGCACTATTGAGATGCACGACTTAAGTATTGCCACAGAATAGATATAAGTACTACCATACAGAAAGGAAACTCTCCGCCCCGCCCCACAATCACCCCACCGGCGCCGGCGGCGGCGCCCACCGCGCGAGTTCGTATGCCGATCCGTGTGCTCATTCAATAGTTCTAGACACAAAATAGAGAGACTAACAGAAGTTTAGCTTAGTACTACGGGCGCTCGAGCATCGCACACACACAAAGACAGCTCTCGCCGCTGCGTCCCGTACTCGAACTGTTTTGAGAGTGGTATGAGATTGCAGTTATACAGTGTCGGTGAGAGACGTCTATGTGTGCGTTGCTCGAGCGCGCAAGTGCTAAGCTCAACTACTGTACTCTCTCTATATTGTGCTCTAGACTTCACGCACACAGTTGCGCGTGTGCAAAAACGTCACTGTGAAGCGTCTGTGTAATAGGTAGTTGAAACTCGACGCTTGTATGGAGTGGCCGGGGTGTGGTATTGCTTAGTTTGAGTTTGAGTTCTTGAAACTATATTTGGAAAGTCCATTTTCCTTTTTTATTTGCGCAAAACTATAAGCCCTTGACAAAACATAATTGATTTATTTTCATTGGTGGCGCTACTGAGCTCATCGAACCACCATGAAGAGTGCACCTTTTTAAATCGATTAATTTGCCACCGAGTGTATTGATATTAAATGTACTACATATTCAAACTTTTGCACAAGAAGTGCGAACTAAGGACGATATATTTTTGTATAAAATAAACTTAGTTACTCTTTAACTACATGAAATTTTTTAAAATGTATTTAAAAAAACACATTAAGTGTGTATTAGATTTAATTTAGTAGTGTTCACTTTTGACGACAGACAATGTTTCAACAAAAACTAATTCACGTCAATAAAATACAAAACAACGAAAAAAACGATATATTTGAATACCAAATTATTAATAATAATGAAATAAATTTTCATAATTTTTTTTACTAATGTATCTCTATAAACGACGTACAAAGTTATTTAGTTACCCGACAAAAGTTTTATAATTATCTATTACACACGCTTTCATTAGAGTGCGCGTTAATAAAGGATTCATATATAAGAGAGAGAGGCCATTATTAAGGGATTACTTATAATTATTCTAGTACCCGAGCTATAGGTACGACCTTAATAATATTTCAGTAGGTGTGCAAATTAGTGGTTTACTTAATGAAAGTGAGTAATTTTTAAAGATATTAGGTAGTAGATAGGTAGTAGGTGTATTTTCAAACACACTTTTACAATATTGTAATTTAACACATTTTAACCTGTGTAAACGCTTTGTTTTAATGTCAAATTTCATATTACCGTACACCCAGTTCATACCAAAAAAATATAATTATGTATGTAGGTTGATGATGAACTTTCTTTTTGGTGAGGAGGCCTTCCAGAAACTCCCGTATTTTTAATTGCCGCATAGCATGAAAATTAGCTACTATCGATTTTATGGCAAGCTATTCGATTTTTTTTAAAAGGTTAGAGGAAAGCGACCTTGAAACTCTTGTTGTTTTTAAACATTTTTATGAACGTATTACGTTGAACTAGCTATTTTGCATTATTGTGAAAAACGTTATTATATTTTTTTGCGTTTCCAATCTGTTTCATAACATCCAATCCGTTAAGATAGAACTCATCACTGTCCCATTAGGGATCTTTCGAATTCGTAAATGAGGACCCATTAAAAGAATGAAATCGCCCCATTGTAAATTGGCAGTCAAGAATCAATTTTCGAGACGGAACAATCAGTTATCTGAGATCTACCAGCGGCAAACGATATTTTATTATAACCACGAATCATCCAGTGTCTGACATTTCGTAAAAAACATTTTGTCTCAAAACTTAATAGGTACCTATTTTGCGTTAATTTACGGAAGAACTCATCAGTATCTCGTTTAGAAGTCTTCTTACACACATTTAACAAAATCAAATTGTATTGTAATGCCTAATAGTGAGGGTGGTTTGATAAGTCTATGACTTTGTAGAGAAGAAACACTTTTTTTCAATATATTTTGTTTTATTTTTCCACATAATCTTTTAGTAGCTCGGCGTACTCAGTCCAACGAAGTTCCTACCTCTTTAACCCATTATTTTTTTCTTTAATCGCCTGAAAACTGTGGTAACTGAAATGAGGGCCCATTTCAGACACCACCTTTTGGCTTGATGAAAATCTTTGCCCGACAAAACATTTATTCATGTTTCGTAGGAGAAAAAAACTCAGTGCACTAAATCTAGATTTTAGGAAGGATTCGCATCTTCATTCGATGAGTTTTGATGCCATGAGAGCCGCCGAGAGGGTCGACAGGGTAATTAAGAAAAGTTAGAAGTTGCTTGAGCTTTTTGTTTTCAAAAATAATAATCTTTAGCCGAATTTGAAAAAAAATGTAGTGCAGAGATTCCTAAGGAGTTTCTTTTTAGGATACAAAAATAAATTATGAAAAACAGTATTTCTTCTTTTCAAACTATTTACTTATAGATTAGGGGGTCACAACAAAGTTGGTAACGATCGCGTAAGTGGCTGACTTTGGGTTCACAGGATGGAGAGGCACTCTCTGATGCTAAATATGTCGGTCTGTTTGCGTATATTAAATCGACAACCGTGACAGAATCAATGTTCGTAAGACTGACGGAACAATCAGCTATCTGAGATCAACCAGCGGCACTCACAGAAATGAGTCCGGACGGGAAGCGTAGGCGGTATCGACCGCGCAACAAGTGAGCCCGGCCTGTCGCGACCCGAGGTCGACATCATTGGGAAACCTGAAAATAATTGTAGGATATAATTTTGATATGTCGAATAATATTTATTAACATCTTCGATCAAGAATACCCTCGATGTCCGATCAGTCACAAAAATGGCATCTCAATATAGCGTCCCACTTACAAACTGGGTGCTTATTTTGCACAAAGTAAGTGATAAAAGATGTGATTTGTACAAAATAAGCTTATTTTGTACAAAATAAGTGATATTAGATGTGAGTTTGTGCAAAATAAGATGTGATTATGTACAAAATAAGCGCCCAGTTTGTAAATGGGACGTTATTTCGAGGTGACGTTTTACCTTTTTTAGGGTTCCGTAGCCTAAATGGCAAAAAACGGAACCCTTATAGATTCGTCATGTCTGTCTGTCTGTCTGTCTGTCTGTCTGTCTGTCTGTCTGTCCGTATGTCACAGCTACTTTATTCCGAAAGTATTAAGACTATACAGTTGAAACTTGGTAGGTAGATGTATTCTGTTAACCGCTTACCGAATTTAATACAAAAATAAGAAAAATAAAAGATTAAGGGGGGGCTCCCCATACATGGAACTGAAACTGAAAAAAATTTTTTTCTTCAAACCAACACGTGTTGGGTGTCTATAGATAGGTCTTTAAAAATGACATTGAGGTTCCTAAGACAACTTTTTCTCAAAGTTAACCGTTTCAAAGATATACATCGCCAAAGTGGTAAAATGTGTGTCCCCCCCCCCTTTAACTTTTGAAATAAGAGAGTGAAAAATAAAAAAAAAAATATGCTGTAGATCTTAATAAACACTTTCAACCAAAATTGGTTTGAATGAGATATAGTAATTAGTTTTTGAGATATAGCACATTTTCCAAAACCGCAAATATAACTTTGTCATTCATACCAACACTGTGAAAAACAAAGTTATTTTTGCATACGAAAAATGATAGGTGGTATTAAATATGGTATGGTATAAGGTAACTACGGAACCCTATGGCGCGTGGCCCGACACGCACTTGGCCGGTTTTCATTCGTGGTGAGGGCACCGACCGATCATCTGAAGACCTTCATGAATGAAGATTTTTGGCTGAAATTGATTTGGGTGTCCTGTTCCGTCGGTTCCGCGGCCAGTTACCGAACACTACGTTGCGCAACACGTCGCCGCCAATACGTGATAAAGTGTAATTTGTTTTATTATGTATGTATGTTAGTCTATAAGGTATTTATTGTATGGGACATTGATGCTTGAAATAAAAATTAAAATGAAAAATTATTTATTCCAGTACCAATAAACTTTAACAACATGGTGATTGAAAGTGCATAGTACACCTGTGCCAGATGTAGTCGCTCTTCCATAAGAAGCAACTAATATTAATGATGGTACAATGTACTTAATTAAGTGCTAATGCTAATTAATGATTGTGCCAACTAAAACACAAGAAACTTTATCTTATAAATAATAAAATATATCTTATAAATTACAAATTACTATAAATGTGTGTGTGTGTGTGTGTGTGTGTGTGTGTGTGTGTGTGTATAACAAATAGGATGATAAATAACCATAGTGACACTGTGCAAATTTAGTATGGGTTTGTTGAGTGATAGCAACTATGTCTTTCCTTCGCCTTTTCAGAATAGCGACATTGTAGTGCAATGTTTTATGTTTTTTTTTTTAATCTTATACAAAATGTACAGTTTTCTCACTGTAAACAAGTCTGTTATTGTGTAAAGGCTGTGGGTTGGAAATTGGCGCTTGCTAAAATACATGAGTAAGTAGTGCTATTTGTGCTCTTTTATCGATGATTAACATGTAAATAAAAACACTTAAAGTTGCTACTGTAAGTGTTTTGGCAGGCACTCTTTTTGTGTTACTATCTGGTAAAACAGACACAAAAAACAGTGCCTGTTTCACAGTCTGTGGTTAACAATTGTTAACCACAGACTGTGAAATAGGTTGTACACTTGGATGAATTAACCACGTTGTACAGAATAATTCTCAGCGTATCGTATCGTGTCAATATTCAGTAGCCTATTAACAGATACACATTACATTACAAAAACATGAGCATAGCAGTCTATTCTAAAATAGAGTACAAAATTGTATAAACTAGACGCAACTGTCATTTGGGGACAAATTAGTTTGCAAACGGCACTTTTGAAGTGTAGTAATATTGGCAGATGACAAAGCAATTTTTAGTTTAACGTTTTAAAAGGAAGAAATTTTGTAAATTAATCGTTTAACTCAGACCTAAGAAAACATACCTGCAAAAGACTTTTATAGAATTCTTATCTTATCTCATTAAATGGCAATTGCATTGAATAAAAGCGTCGAAACACTTTTTTTTTATTTATTTGTATCACTAATAGTTTTTACTTTTGCAAACATAATTATAACAAGAACTAAACTTTATGTACAACTACTTAAAGGTGAACGCAGCATGCACTATACTATACTAAAGTTGAGGTAATTAGCGCCTAATTAAATTAATGGTGTGTAAGTATTTGTGTGTTTGTGTGTTGGAATGTTTGTGTATGTGTACTTTATACCTAACTGTTCATGAAAAAGTTTTCTTCTCGTAACTATTCAACTTTAAGCTTTAATAATTATATCTTAAGCTCACATTTGCTAAGTTCAAACATAATCAGACAGACATTAGTATAATATCTGAAGCTCACATTTCGCTTCATTCTAACATGATCAGCACATGCTGATAAAATGCTGAAGTCAAGAAGCTTACAGCATTTTAAAACCAGTGACACACTTCCAGATGTAACACAATCGGCCAGAATCGATCCGTGCAACAAGTGAGCAAGGCCTAGGTACGCGATTTCGAGAAGAGGTGACGTTTTAGTATTTTTTTCATTTATTTGTGTAAACAAGCAGTGACAAATTAAAAGGTAATTTAAAGTAGTATAAACTATGTTAAAAATAAATGTTGTTGTATGTTAAAAACCAACACCGTTTACCACAAATGGTACTACACCACTACATACATATTCGTATTGAAAATGGCATACATTACATTATCCTTAAAGTAAACCATCCAGATAAGTAGGTATGTTGAATCTACTACACAAGTTATGTAATAAAAAGTAAAATATAGGTAAAAGAAGTACTAAAGTAAAAATAAAAATAAAAGGCAAAATTTTATAATAAATAAACAGAACGAAACGTATTAGACATTTTTAATATTCTTTGAAAAGAAAAGAATATAAAATAAATAGCCCTTTAGGCAAATTAAGGAAAAGGGTAAAAAACGAAGCAAAAAAGGTAAAAAAAGTTTTAAAGCGGGCAGCAGCTAAAATAAAAAATAAAACACAATCTGCCGGAATCGATCCGAGCAACAAGTGACGGCCTACGCGCTCTCGAGCTGAGGTGGCATTTTAGCTACGATAACATTAAGTACCTACACGGTAGCCGTGTCAGGGATTTGTGAGGTGTATATTTATAGCAACGTAGGTGTAAGTCATGGGTTTAAGTAAGGAAAGTTGAGAACCTACCTTTTCAAATTATGTTTTACAAAAATACTTATAATTGTGAAATCTATTAACTGAGAGTAGCTACTTAATTAATTTTATTTTATAACCAGGAGAGATATTACAACCTGTTAAACCTGTTATAACCCAATTTAAAAACTAATCGAATAGGTATGCTTGTATCTGCTAACGTAAATTTTACCTACATTGAATATTTTTAGAGTTCCGTACTCAAAGGTGAAAAACGATACCCTATTATACTAAGACTCCACTGTCCGTCTGTCTATCTGTTTTTATATCAATCTCTATTTACGCACGAACAGATTAGATTACAGATTAGATTTAGAACAAAAGAAGTTACGAACCTAATTACCTAATCTAATTATTATTCAGTGATAGGTAACAATCTTTGCCATGAATACTTTTATACCTAATTCTTGTTTTCTTATTAACATAGCTAGTAATGAAAGAGATTTATGTTTGTTATTATCTGGCAATACAAACACCATAAAAGATTTCAGATGACCTCCGGATATTAGTCGTCGGTCGTAGTCGTCTGGCCAACGACAATAAAAACAAAACACGCACGCAACGCAAACAAAACTAATTTACGTCAAACTCAACATAAAACTGTAGTAAACAAATATTTTTCAGAAGCTTCTGGTTACCCACAAAAATTGCTTGCAAGGTGTTTGGTAAAAGCCTTATAAAGCCGAATATTTTACTATGGGAACAACTCTGAAATCGCGAAAAAAATCAGCTGGTTCATACATTTTGATATCTGCCATATTCGGCTTTATAAGACTTTTACCAAAAACTTTGTATGTCTGAAGTAATAAATCGTATTCGTTTTTGTTAATCATATTAGAACTGTATTTGAAATTCATAAAAAAATATTCATGCCTTATCAATCAAATCATTTTTTATATATTTTTTTATTTTATACCTGTAGGTACATATTTCACACCTATTCATTATAATGGTACAGGATGCCCTAAGGTCTTTGAAATCACGTATTCAATCATGTCCAAAAGATTTTAGGTTTAAAAACCAAATAAGTAGGTACAACACTAAGTATAGTACTAGGTAAGTGGGTAGGTAGTTACATTATTTTTGTACTTGGGTGATGTCTGCTTATTTCAGAAAATAACTTTTAGTAAAAATGACAATGTAAGAGAAAACTAACCAATACTTAAAACCTCGTTAGATAGGTGCTTAATGGTGGTAGAGAGAAAAGAAATGCCCATCGAAAAATAACTTAGATTTTCATAAAATATGGCTAAAGGTTTTTTCTGAACAAACCATTTCAATGTTTTGTAAATGTTTCTAGTTTCCCATTTCTAAAAGGTTTTTACGCTCATATTATAAAGGTATCTTCCTCACTTCGACCTTCTAAATAAAACAAAACTTTATGCCATTCATCGCGGTAACGTCGTCGTTCTACAAATCAGCGTTCCACGACGACGGTTCCGAACCTCGAAACTTAGGAGCTGCCTTATTTAAACAAAAGAGTCTAACTCAAGATCTATGCGACTCTCGCAACTCGGGTAATACAACCCGTCGTAAATTAATTTTGGCTGAGCTTTCTGCATGAACCGCAATAAATAGTTTCTCGACGTTAAACATCTAAGTTGGTTCAAACCTGGAAGTTTACTTTACGTTATTTTATTACGTAGTTACTGTTAGTTTCCTACAGCGTTTATACTTCTAGATTAAGTTAACCTTAAGGTATTTGGCTTGCTGGTCTGTTAATTACTTCAAGTAAAATTAACTTTTATATGCTCATAATATATTAGTAACCAGTGACGTCACATTTCTGTTAACACAGCGACAAGTTGAAAACGCATTCAAACAAAAGCCAGCTGTACTAGAACGCTAAAGCGACACATAAATCCTAATAGGGCTCACTAACAACCGGCACAATGCAAATCGCAAATTATTTTTTTATTATTCATAATCAACGGGTTTGCTCTTGACCCTAGTCTAGCCCGAAAGCAAAGATAGGGTCTACGATAGAGCGAGCTTGCCCAGAAGGTGCCTATTCACTCTGGCCTTGAAAAGAGTGCGGTCGTATGCGCTCGGAAACACAAACGCTGGCAGGGAATTCCATTCCTTAGCTGTGCGCATTATAAACGATGTTGAGTGCAACACGCTACAATAAAGCGAATTTAAATTATCTGTGGTCTTCCTATCATTACATTCCCCAAGCAACGCAACGTTACATTGCTGTAAACCTTCTGTAAACATTATATAGCAACTTTAAACGCATTCAAACAAAAGACAGCTGCTCTAGTGTCGCACAAAACCCATATGGGGCTCACGAACAACTGGCACAACACAAAGCAAGCCGCAAATTAAATCGGGCACGCGCACCGCGGTAGACATACATCGGCACTAATTTGCCCCGCCCGCAATTTATTGCTCCCTCGTGCATTTTTGTTCCGCTAAATTGAAATATAAATTCTGGTTTAGATTCTCACGGCCGTTCGTTTTTATAAAGATACGTAAGTGTAAAACATTTGAAAATAAGGACTCTGGTTATCTGGCCAGTGCGTTAAGGTTGTCTACTACTGACGTAGTTATAGTACCCACTAATAGTATTTTAGCCTGATAGTGTATTTTTTTCAACTATACCTTTGCCTACTACAATCACTTAATCAAGTAAAGTGTATACTTAATAAAATTCGTTTATAAACTATTCTAGCTTTCTATGTTAATTTTGAAAAGCTGTTTATGAAATAATTATTAATAATTAATTAAAAAAAGATTTTCACTAATATCTATACAAGTAATTATTTTACGCTACTTAAATATTTCAAACATCTGGGTACTTTAATTGAATTAACAAAGTACAACGCGTTCATTTCATCATTGCCGCTACCTCCCGGCCCGCTTCTTCATACCGCGCCCCCGGCGTCGCCTGGGGAGGCGCGCGGGAGGGCGACACAGGGGGTGCGGAATGATGAGGCGAGCCGGGAGGTAACGGCAATGGTGAAATGAACGCGTAGTATGTACCTATCTCATTAATTTTCAACTGTCATAACCATACCCCGTTATCGCGGGTGCACGAATGATTGAAGCCAAAGACAAAGTACGAAAGAAGGTCGATTTTTGATTAATTTAATAATTCTGCCTAATCCCACTCAACCTCTAAGAGAATCTATCTGTAATACATATTTTTCTGAAATTCTATTCGATAGACGGCTTTGATTACAAAAACAATCCAATGTCACAGCATAAAAAATCCTTACAGTAAGCTAACGCGACGCCTTGGTAGTTGGGCGATACCGCCGCCTGTAGGGTATTTACAACGAAGGGTATTGACAACGGAAGGGTTGACACAAATCTAAAATGTCTTTTCCAACCCCCGGGTACATATTGGTATTGCGAAATTATAAAAAATAATGAATTAGGGGTGGCATATTTTTGAATAAAGGTTTTTTAACATAAATGTTTCAAACGGTTTTCTTTATACGCTGCCGCCTGCCGATGCTGCCGCACTCACTCGTAGTTTCACGAATCTTATTTAATTGCCACAGTCGCACGCAGGGTTCGGAAACCAGGTTAAATCTAAAAAAATCCAAGATGGCGGCCAACTTTTTGTTTTTGGGCCGATTTCGATTAAACTGAGTTTGGGGCACTATTTTTAAAAGAAAACAGCATCGCAATGTTAAAAATATAAAAAATCCAAAGTCGCGGCCAAATTTTTTGTTTGTGGACCGATTTCGAGGAAATTATGTTTTTGGAAATATTTTGACAAAAAAACAGCATCGAAATGTTTAAAATATAAAATATCCAAAATGGTGGCCAACTTTTTTGTTCGTGGGTCGATTTCGATGAAACTCTGTTTTTGGTAATATTTTGACGGAAAAAACAGCAAAATGGCTATATTAACAAAATAGTACAATTGATTTTAACAAAATAGTACAAAAAACCGAGTTTCATCGAAATCGGCCCAAAAACAAGAAAGGTTGGCCGCCGTTTAGATTTTTTATATTTTTAACAAGCGTTGTTGATTTTTTTCAAAATAGTGCCAAAAATATAGTTTCATTGAAATCGGCCAACCAAAAAAAAGTTGGCCGCCATCTTGGTTTTTTATATTTTTTTACATTGCTTTGCTGTTTTCTTGTCAAAATAGTACCAAAAAACCGAGTTTCATTGAAATCGGTCCACAAACAAAAATATTGGCCGCCATCTTGGATTTTTTAATATTTTCAGCATTGGGTTGTCATTTTCTTGTCAAAATAGTTCCAAAAACCGAGTTTTATCGAAATTGGCCCACAAACAAAAATGTTGACCACCATCTTCGTTTTTTACATAGTTGCAACATTGCGTTGTTATTTTCTTGTTAAAATCTAAAATTTAATAATATGTTGAGTAGCAAAAATGTAACGGCAGTAGATAGGTAAATAGGTGGACCTAAAGGTCTTTCGCTTCTGATTTTTTTAGTCTGTATATCGTTCGTGCACCCGCGATAACGGGGTATGGTCATAACAATTGAAAATCGATTAAAATGAAACGTTACGCCCTAAAATTTCGGCAATATTTCTCATAACTTACGCTTACTGGTATAATGCCCATTTAAATGATTTACGATTTGCAAAGTTTGGGGTTCGATGCCAATTTCAATTGACCCCAATTGTTGCGCTTCTAATTAATGTGAATATTAATGAGAAAGCGTAACTGGTGCGAATCTTCATTGGTCTGATACACCAATCAGCTTTAGGACTTTATTGGGATCCAATTTTACTCCCTTGAAGCTTCAATAGTGTAAACAAATCTTCACTTACTTTAGATTTATTCCTGTGCTCTATTCCTGTACTGTAAAGCTGCAGTTCTAGATAAGATAGAGAACTAGAATCATACTATTGTAGTATCAGTGGGTCTATTGCCCAAGTGTCGTCGACTTCGCCGTCGACTTCATTTGACAGATGGTTGTAATACATTGCTACGTCTCGTTGGTAAATTTTATTGGTACCAAAAAGAAGTAGCAATGTATCTCATCCATCTGTCAAATGAAGCCGACGGCGAAGTCGACGACACTTGGGCAATAGACCCACAGGTTACAGCGTTATTAAAAAAATATTTTTAGTCAACACGTTACAGTACAATTAACCTATCCAAATTGCGTTTGTTACAATCTCTAGTCTTATCAACTGTGTTCTTGTTTCCCGTAATTTGCGTAGCAATTTGCTGCACGAAAGCTCATGGGATTACCTACCGGGTAATTTTACTTTATTAAGTATTACCGAATAGAAAATATTATTTTGGACAATTAGTATGGTCACGTTTACAGTTTGAAACTTTAAAACTTATCAGCTTATTCAGCGTCTTCAAAAGTTTTAATTTAATGGAAATAAAAAAAATATCCTTACAAATTCAGCCTCCCTACTCAAATGGCCAACATTCTATGCATTAAATGTTAGAATGCTGGCCATTTCAGTAGGGGGCTTTCAAATTTGAAAACTCAGCCCCTACTTTTCAAATTTAATTCACATTTTAAATTAAGTAAAAATCGTCATCGTTAAAAATTTGTTTTGTTGTTCACAGGTATGCGCATTTTAGTAATGTTGCTTCTCGACACGTTGCCAATGCTCGGCAACGTCCTGCTGCTGTGTTTCTTCGTCTTCTTCATATTCGGCATCGTGGGCGTCCAGCTTTGGGAAGGCATACTCAGACAGCGCTGTGAACTTGTTCTGCCTCCAAACGTTTTTCGACCAAAGTATGTTATTCAATATATCATCCAAATTGAGAAGGCACAATGAGACTCTTCGATTCATAAATTTTATCCCATTTTGCCTTCACCAGTAGATCATAATAGAAGTAAGCGTTAATTAGTATTGAATAAGTAAATAACCCAAATTGGCTGATGAAATATTGGTTGGAAATGTTAAAAGTTACATAGATGAAATGGCAGTTGAAATGTCTTTTTCGTTTTGTACCATTTGCTCGAGAGCGCTCGTTTTAGCAGCACGTCCCACTGCTAATGTTGACTGCATGCAATATTTAACGCTTACATCGTACGAGCACATTTGTGGCTGCTCTTATCATATATTAATCTACGTACATTATTGTCTTTGCATTATTGTTTTCAGTGTTATTAACATTTTTAAAGCCGCATGTAAATTCGATCAGCTTATTATCAATTAACATCAACACATGTAAGAATATTGCATTCCGTCAACACTCACATGAAATTACCATAGGTACACGCATGTAAATCATCATAATGTAGCATTATCATTTAACAACAGTAATTATTCAACAATATTAATATTCATAATGATCTGTTACTGTCGCTACATTATTATTGAACATTTCAACCCAGACATAGTACAAAGTAGCATTGTCATCATAGCCAACAAGAACAATGATAGCCATAGTAAACAACCCCACATCATAGATTTAGATAAAAATAACCCTACACTGTAACTTGAGGATGTGATAAGAAATATAAGCAACACTTCTATGGGTAATCAAACATTACATGCTCTGGTTACAGTACTGTGTGGGCTACCTACTCTAGGTACATACATAACTCCCGTCACCGCTTCCTAACTTTGTGTTCCAGAGACCTGTCCGATTGGTACAGAGTGCGCGTCAGACTGAACTCGTAAGGATTTGCGATCAAAATTTAATGTGTTTCTATCGAGGACATTGAGAACTGTTGTATCGTGTACCTTCACACATCTGCCGTCCAGATGTGCTGTTTGTTTCCCTTCACGAACTGGCAGTTTTGTTTCAGTCTTAGGCTGACAGCTAGAACAACATTATATTTAGTTGACCATTTTTGCATCAGAAGAACTGCCAGTTTGTATCTGACCGAACAAAATATGAGTAGTTCTATCTACTTCCTAAACAACATTACCTATTACACTTTCATTTCTTATATACATAGTACCTACATTTTTTTTTAATCCGAACTAAGCACATTCAGAAATTAGAACTGACATCTACGATTCACATCTAGTAAACTGTACCAATATCTTCTCAGATGACACGGTACTTGCATCTAGACTAACTTACTTAACATCAATAACATTAATAAACATCTCATTAATTTAAAAAAGCTTTGTCATTATAATTTTATACGAAATCTCATTTTATTCACGAGATGTAACATCTATTTCGTATATCAATAGATGTTTACGTCAAAGTCTTTTTGTAGACGTAAGTAGTAAAACGTTTTTCAAAGCATTACGTAGCCTTTTAGAACGGCACAACAAAAACGTTATTGCTATCATCAAGGCTACAAGGGTCCTTACAATCGAGCCTTAATGGCGTGGGCTTCTATGTAAGAAGTATTGTATGTGAGTCCTACGCCTTAGCTTATTCTACCTTCTAAGTTTAACAAGTTAGAAGGTGTACTATTAACCATTTTTACAGTTTTGTATAATTATATCGTTATTGTCATACTAATCTATCTTTGAAGCAAGATATTCTTCATTTTCATTTCAACATACCTTGCATGTGATAGATGTAGCATAACTAACTATGTAGATGATTTTGCATGGATGTAATTTCCATTATGAATTTTTTTAAGGAATGCATTGTTATTTTGAATGTGTATAATTATTATAGATGACTGCTTTATTCATCGTAACATGTTTATTCCGTTTTTTATACAAGTCACATTATTTTAGCACAAGAAGTATAAAATATTACGTCAAGTTCATTAGATAAAAAAGTGTTTTTCAAATAAGTACTTAGTTCAAGAACTATCCAACTTCGAGTGAACTACGACCGATAGTGGAGGAGTTCCTCCAACTTTTACTAAGCTATCAAACTTAAGAGTCAGTGTCAAAACGATGGTTGTTTGCTTGTTCTTCGCAGAGTAACTTATTACTTAATGTGACTAATCAGTCCATGTCAAGATTTTGTTTGATAGATACAACTGTATAAACAACAAACATAATTTACGATAAAACATTATATAAGAAACCAAATTCAGTAAAATCTATCTCTAATTCACTAACAATGTTCCACGCATCATAAGGATGAACAGTCTCGTATTCAAATAGTTTGTCTCAGAATAAAAAAATAAAAAAATTTACCGCTTCAATTACAGTATTATTTGTTTTGATGCAGCATATCATTCTACTACGAATTCTCGAAAGAATTGGACTATATCTGCACGACACCAGAAGACAGTGGAATGCACTTTTGCGGGGACTTCCCTCCATACCGTTATGGTCCCCTGGTCTGCAATGAGACGGCCAAACCATACTCCTACAACACTCCAACAAACACGTCTTGCGTGAATTGGAACCAGTATTATACGAATTGCACACAGAGAGGATCAAATCCATTTCAAGGGACGATATCGTTTGATAACATTGGTCTTGCGTGGGTTGCCATTTTCTTAGTAAGTATTTTCTGTGAAATTCCTTTTGAAAAGTCCATATTCTATAACGTCACTCAAGAAGCATTCATATTTCATGCGAAATTCTCATCCATTTAAATTGAATGGAACTGCAATTTTGTGTAAAATTATTCAGGGGTAAGTTTCCAAAAAATATTATTCAGGCTAAACTGTAAAATTTTGCTCGTTTTTTCCCGTTGGATGGGTGGCAAACGTTTTTCATCAAAGCCCAATTTTCAGCGCACGTCATTTTCACTCCAACCGCCAACTAAACCGATAGCCAATTTACATACCGTAAATATCATCCATCACTTTAGTAACTGTTACACTGAACGAGGCCTGTTTTTTATTTCGAAGAAGACTCAAACTTAAAACTTCTAATCAAACGTATTTTCATCGAATACCTAGATGACAGTGATAGATAAATAGTTTCAATTTATATAAAATTTTGTACTTTATAGGGAGTACTCAACTCATGTTCTTCGTAACGTAATATTACTTCTAAACTTTATCATCGGCAAAACAGCCTTCAAACATTCTCATAATACATCAAACACACAAGTTAGAAGTTATCTTATTTGCGATGTTGAGGGTTTCCTGAATAATTCAAAATTGTAGATCATATTTTCGGGCAGACGGCGGCAGCGGTAATATTTTTTTTCTTTTTAGGTGATTTCACTGGAGGGATGGACGGATATAATGTATTATGTACAAGACGCGCACAGTTTCTGGGATTGGATTTATTTTGTGCTACTTATTGTGGTGAGTTATATCAAGTTCGTGACGTGGGGACTAACAAAAGCGCAAAAGCCAATAATAATTCTCTTGCGAGTCGTATTGATGAAATAAGACTATTGTTTACTCACAAAGCAACATTTTTATTATTTTACGGAACAACTTGTATTTTTTAGGGTTCCGTAGCCAAAATGGCAAAAAACGGAACCCTTATAGATTCGTCATGTCTGTCTGTCTGTCTGTCCGTCTGTCTGTCTGTCTGTCTGTCTGTCTGTCTGTCTGTCCGTCCGTATGTCACAGCCACTTTATTCCGAAAGTATTAAGACTACATAGTTAAAACTTGGTAGGTAGATGTATTCTGTAAACCGCTTTACGATTTCTTCACAAAAATAAAAAAAATAAAAGATTAAGGGGGGACTCCCCATACATGGAACTGAAACAGAAAATAATTTTTTTCATCAAACCAATACTTGCGGGGTGTCTATAGATAGGTCTTTAAAAATGACATTGAGGTTCCTAAGACAATTTTTTCACAAAGTCAACCGTTTGAAAGATATATACTGCCAAAGTGGTAAAATGTGTGTCCCCCCCCCCCCCTTTAACTTTTAAAGTAAGAGAGTGAAAAATCTAAAAAAATATATGCTATAGATCTTAGTAAACACTTTCAACGAAAATTGGTTTGAACGAGATACAGTAAAAAGTTTTCGAAATATAGTACATTTTCTAAAACCGCAAATATAACTTTGTCGTTCATACAAACACTGTGAAAAACAAAGTTATTTTTTCAGGTGAAAAATGATAGCGGTATTAAAATATGGTATGGTATAATGTAACTACGGAACCCTACTGCGCCCGACTCGCACTTGGCCGGTTTTTCCATTGTGACTGACTCAATAAATCAACGTCTTACTTCTTACAAAGGAATAAAAATAAATCGCCAATTTTTTTCAGATCGGTTCATTTTTTATGATCAACCTTTGCCTGGTCGTCATCGCCACGCAGTTCAGCGAGACCAAAAAGAGGGAGATGGAACGAATGAGGGCCGAGAGGGCTCGCTTCACATCCACTTCTACATTAGCCTCGTCGACCAATAACAGCGAGCCTGCCACGTGCTATGCTGAAATAGTGAAGTACGTCGCACATCTTTGGAGGAGGTTCAAAAGAAGAATGGCCAAGAAGATCAGGTATGTGAAATGTATTAGAACGATGCAGGTTATTTTTAACTACAAATATAAATAACAGAGTGAACCCCAACTGCATTGGTGATGGTAAAACAAATTCATAATAAAGCCTTTATTCCCTTCTGCCACCTTCGAGCTTGCCATCGGGGTGGTGGTTGGCACTAATGGTGGGCGTTTACCACCCTGGTGGCTGAAGGCACCTATTATTTCCATCTGCCCCCTTCGAGCTTGTCATCGGGGTGGTGGTGGTGATGGCAAGCTCGAAGGGGGCAAATGGGAATAAAAGATAACTTAACCTCTGAAAATTATACTTTGACTTTTCCACAAATAACATTGGTGTGAAAATTTATCAGGCAAAATAAACATAAAGCAATATTCACTTTACCAAGGTATGGCACTTATCGCTGTTAGTGCACTTATCGTGGCCAGGCCAGCAAACGGGCAGTATCGACTATGCCATTTGCGCCAATTGATATGCACATTGCAGTTATATGAGCCACTCTCGTTATCGGCTTACTGAGAGAGCAACTAGTGACCTACTAACTGAAATACTAAAGTAGCAGACGTAATCACCTACCGCAAGGTTATTTCATCTAAATAATTTAAAATTCTAATTTGAAAATTGTAACTTTTGTACTTGAACATTTTGGAGAAATCGGCTTACCACATCAGTCTTAGCCAAAGTCACAAATAAACTTGTCTGTTTTCCTTCTCCTTCTGCGTGATACGTAACAGTTTGTGAAACATAATACAACTTTTACCTACAACTCTATCGTGTCATGCGAATCTAAAAATGTGTAAATCATACTGAGCCCAATACATAAAAGGACAATATAAATATTTATAAAATTAAATCAATACTAGTCAGGCACATGAAAATTGTTTCTGTGAATTCACCGCTATAGAGACAACATAATATATGAGTCGTGTTTATGAAAATTTTGATGGAGGAATTACCCGAGGAATTACTTAATGGACACCTTTCCACCTTAACATAAAAACCGCTTTGTTAATTTTAAAAATACACTTTATATAAAGAAAATGCTAAAGGACATCAGGCAGAGTCCTATAGAAAAAACCAAAGAATGTATAACATTTCTGTATTTTTCAAAATGTAGGCATGTAATTAGTAATTCATAGAAAATATTCAGATTTTTACGAATTTTTATGTTTTAAGAGATATTTATGTTTGAAAGTTTTTTTTTGGTAACCCCGACACTAAATAGCAACACCAGTACCACGACAACACGTTTCGTTAGCTGCGTTAGTGATACAGATTAGCACCACAATGTACGAGTCGGAACCAGATCAAACGGAAAATCTGTGCATATGTCGCACGTAACTAAACGCTTTTGACAGTTGACTGACAGCTGGCAGACATTCTTTTTTTTAATGTGCAATCACTTGTGCCACAGAACAAATATACTCAGGGGAGACTTGTGCAATCGCTGACAAAGATGTCCGTTTCATTGATATGCTTTTGTTTTTTTCAATAATTAATTAAAGCTAAATGAAGGAGTTAAAAAATAATGTTGCTACTGTTTTATGATTGTAGTAACATAAAGTGTTAATAGATAACAGAATTATGTTTATACACTTTTGGGTCTCATGTGCCTGATGTCCTTTTGTCTTAATACCCCATTATGCTGTCACAGAGTTTGATAAGGGGTCCATTTTTAACAAGGCACCTGTTAAAATTGTTATCTTTTTGCGACGCCGAGCATCTTTGGCAGCCTTCTGATATTCTGTGAAGAAGTTTGGTTAGCTCTATTGTGCGGGAAAATATTAACGACAACGGGTCTAATCTTTTATGAACTTTGATATTTCACTAGCAGACTTTTCTTAAGACTAATAAAATCAAGCATCTTATAAAGCTGTATTGCCAGGTTTAATTAGAGTTCAATATTCTAGAACCAATAGCCTAAGTTCATATAATAAGATCTTTAAACCTTTAATATAAAAGCAAACGATTACTATTGCCTTAGTTGTTTTGAAGATAAGTACCTATTTAGTATGAAGAAGGGATTTCTTTACAGCAGCAGCTGATATGCTTCGTTATTGTATGAATAACTATTAGGTATTATCTTTGTAAAAATTCGTCCAACAACAAATGAAATGCCATTACTGACGTCAGCCCAAACGTATAATGCAAAATACTAAATTGTCCTACTTTCACAGGGTATACCGCTACCAACGGGCCCAAATGCGATGGCGGACCAGCCGGGAAACCTTGCAGCTGCCAGTGAACAAGCCGAAACAACATCACCCGTGCTGCCCGAGAGTCCATCCGCAGGTACGTAAACTGATTTAGATTATGTATTTAATAAGATTTATTTTGTTACTAAAATGAAATGGATATCATGAAGCAAAATCTTTTTGTAACGATTTAACATTCTAGTGTTAAAATTTGTACATAGATTTGTACATAAATGAACATCTAAAACTTAGTCGATTTACTTAGGTATTTATATACTGTTATATACTCAAACGCGGGATTCATGAGAAAAGTTTTATTATGATCAATGTATAAATTGAAGACACCCAGATAAGATACTCACATCAAACAATTACAACGTTAATTTATCAAAAATATTTAAAACCAAAAATTATACATGTTTTAAGGAAATTCATTTGCCTAAATACTCCATTAAGTGACTCCAAAAATTCTTGTGATAATATTTAGTATAACTATGTTAAGCTACTAGCTTCATTAACACCTTCGCGGTAATAACTTTACACGTTAAACCGTGGTCTTTACTAAACTGTCACTGTTCTATGAAAGTTTATTAAGGATTTTGGAGACATGCAATCCAAGGATAATGGAAACTATGTTAATAATTATGAGACCAGGGGCACTATTTTTGAATCGCTCGAAGCCAGTCGAGCGCTCGTTTCTACTGATTTTCGTTCGACATCTCATTATTTTGAGTCATATGTCGAACGAAAATCAGTAGAAAAGAGCGCTCAACTCCAGCCGAGCGATTCAAAAATAGGCCCCCATAACTGTATTGATGATATAATTATGCAGCCAACGCAATGTATATTCGGCCCAGATATTGTAAAATACTGTTTATGAAAGCAAAGCAAGCAAAAGTTCAGAAATAGGTACGATTCTTATTCGTTAATGCTATACTTCAAACAAAAAAGTTAAAAGTGTAGAGGTTGGTCATATTTTTTTCGTGAAAAAAGATTTCATTTGTAATTCGAGCAAAATAGACAAAACACCCAACTATTCTAAGCTTACACTGTATTTATTTGTATTACCCTATTTGTAAGAGGGTGTGTTTAATGGAGCATGTAATGTTTCTGTGAAACAATGTCAGCAAACAATTTAAGCAAATAGGGAGCCCGCAAATCGTATATATCTAAGCATTATTAATACCTAATGGTATGAAATCACTAATATTATTATTTAAAGTAAATAATATGGTGTAGGTATTGAAAAGTAATTTTATTATAGCAACCTAATGGAGGAAAGAGTGAAGAAATAGCAGGAACCGAGGAGCCAGTAAGCAGACCCAGTTTGCTACGCGTGCCATCGCTGTCAGCCGCAGATCTTGAGGTAAACTCATCAATGTAATTCATAATTTTTTGTCTGCCTCACTATAACATACCATAGTCAACACCCATGGAACGCCAAAAGATCATGACCCAATAGCCCTCGCGAATTTTAAAAGTTTCATCTGTCTCCGTTAAGGCTATTCCCCCTAAAGGACATTTAGACGTACAATACCACATACGCAAAACACCACCTTTACGAAATATTACTAAATAAATCTTATAGGTGCCTTTACCTAATATTAACCAAAATGCTCTCTCACATAATATTATTCCTCTGTTTTATTCTAAATAAATTCGTCCATAAATATTACAATTTGCGGGCGCCCCATCCTATTTTGAAAATCTATATTCGAGAGAAGGAAAGGGGCCGCCCACAGTCTCCCCCGACCAGCCTGTTGCTTGTGTCCCGGTAGTGTTGCCAGACACGAATAAAGAAACCACTTTGGTATTAGCTTTTAGCAGAAAAATATTGTCTTGTTTTAATCATAATTTTTTAATCAGAATCTGATGTATATATTATTCTTTTTGTAAATGACAATTATTATGTACAAGTAAACTACACTGTCTTACTAAACGATATACAACAGACAGACTTTATTTATATACGAATTCACTTCACTTGGTTTTTAGGGTTCCATACCCAAAGGGTAAAAACGGGACCCTATTACTAAGACTCCGCTCTCCGTCTGTCTGTCTGTCACTGTCTGTCTGGCCCCTCAGGTTGTATCTCGGGAACCGTGATAGCTAGACAAATGAAAATTTCACAGATGATTTATTTCTGTTGCCGCTCTAACAACAAATACTAAAAACAGAAAATAAAATTAAGCGGGACTCCCACACAACAAACGTGATTTTTTTGCCGTTTTTTGGTACGGAACCCTTCGTGTGCGAGTCCGACACACACTTGGCCGGTTTTTAATATTTTAAGTTTAGATAATCCGGAGGAGTTGTAAGCTCGTGTCTTATTTTTGACAAGGTTGGTTTTGTTTAATAACAACAAATTATAAATAAATAAAAGACCTGCAACAAATCAAAAAAGAAAATAAAAAAATTAGAGTTCTCAATTCAGTAAGGAAACTGGCAACACAGCCACAGTGAGATCAAGGAAAGGTGGCGACATAAAAACACGAGTTATCAAATTGTACCTCTGAACGTGAGGGCGCTTCAGACATACGTACAAATAACATTATTACGAATTACGCCCTTTTCTTCTGCTCGCGACAGAACATAGAATCTCTTTGAAATATCTTTCTGAAGACTCTTAGTTACTTATTCTTATTTACCAAATAAATACGTCTTTTTAGGGTTCTTGAACTTCTTAGAATTATTTTGAAGAAGGACTCTTTTACTTAATTTGAGGTTCTTTTAATATGTTACAGTTCCTATAGAACCCCCGGCTTACTAGCCCCGGCTCTGTTGTATCACTACATAGTATAAGACAAAGTCGCTTCCTGCCGTCTGTCCCTATGTACGAGTATGCATAGATCTTTGAAACTACGTAAAGGATTTTGATGCAGTTTTTTTAATAGGTAGAGTGATTTAAGAGGAAGGTTTATATGAATAATACATGGTGTCAAATTTCACACTACAGCGAAGCGAAGCGAGGGCTTGTCGCCAGTTTTTTATAATATTTAAATATTGAGTGTAAAATATACGCTTCAATGTCCGTAAATTGTTTATAACCTAACAGCTTCAAAGCTTTTTGTCCAAAATTAATTTTACGAGTCGTGCTAGGTATATGTTATCCCCAAATTAAAAATGTAAACGAGCAATGTATGTTTACAGAATTTAATTCCCGTACACTTTTCGCACCTGATACCGTAGGCTATTAGTACTGTACGCGATATAATGGGGTTCCAAAAGCCATTACTAAGGATTTACTTCCCATGTTGTATTCATAAACAGGAAAGGGGTTTAAATATTTGATGTTAATCAAACTGTCATAATATTAGAACAGTACTGTACCAAATAAATGTTGTCTTTTAATATACCTACCTACCTACTCGTATAAATCTTGATATACATAAATTGAAGTTTTATTGTTATTTCTCCTTCCATTTTGGTTTTGATCATTGTTTTGAGCTCACAATTTAGAATTTTGTCGATGAGTTACTTGCTAAAAGCTCCATATTCATCCTCTTTACTAAGTTTTGTAACAATTTTGCAAAATCTAGCGTTTTTGTTCAGAATGCATCGAATCTATCGCTCTTATCACCACCCTCTCTGGCACGTCGAAGATCATCGGTGATGTTCAGCGACACAGTTCTGCTCCACGCACCGAACGCACCACACGTGGCCCACCCTCACAATGTATGCTCTTCAGAGAAGATGACCCAAACAGGTATTTACAAACTCCAAAAAACTAAGACGAAAGAAATTTACTGACGCCTAATCTTTACTAACCTCTTCAACCTTAAATTGCCCTAAAATATAATCGGGTTTACGAATCTGTTAACAATTTAAATGAATATATTTTGTAGATTCGTTATGTCAACGTGATTGGCTTAAGAGCCAAAGTGGTGAGTCTAGAGACGGTAGATCTAGACGGTATTAGCGGGGCATGTCAATCTGGTCTAATTCTCTCGCTTCCTTACGCTATTCTTCAAGTCAAGACTAGGCGAACTGGACTTGGCCGACTTAATTTCTTCCTTTATTTCGCTTTCATTTTTTCGATAAACTTAGGTTAGTTTCTAATTGTATGTAATCTTGATGTGACATCTTCAATCTATACCTATGTTACGTTAATACCTCGAACGCATCATACACTTTAGAGTGTACGTCCTTAAGAACAAGAACCTTATGTGCGGCACAAAAAAGTGGTTATGCTCAAAGTTTGCACTCTTTGCCATCCCAAAAGCAACGATAATCTAAACCTGATCCTTAATCTAATATCCCAACATGCTTTCGAGGTAAAATTTAATAGCAAAATCGCACTGTAGTGACACTTATGTTGGGGGCGTAGAATTCGACCTGCCAACAGGCGAGACGGCCGAAGAAAGAGCAGCTGCGGGAGGCACTATGTCCTGTCAAGAACTACTAGCCCTCTCGGGAGCACTGTCCGCTGCCCTGCCCACTGGACAAGTGGCCTTAGACTCGTTCTTCGAAGAACTTACTAAAGGAATCAGCAAGAGAGCAGGTGAAGAGAAAAATGACACAAAGGTACTATTCCAACTGTTGGCGTATTTCATTGTCTATGATATAGTAAAGCTACATAATTTTCTGTCCTTCTCCCAGATTATAGATATAGAAGACTTTTCATGCTGTGCCGAGTTGTTGGCGGCAGAAGCGCTAGCAAAAGAATCTAGAAAAAACAGATTTGCCAATTCATGTTCCGTATTTTGGAAAAGGATATCAAAGTTTCTATCATGGCTACGAAAACACATAAAAAAAATTGTCGACCAAAAATATTTCCAACAAGGTAAGACACAAGTCCCAAAAGTTAGCATAATTTTATTTCGCAAACTTCGTGATTTTGCTACTGTAACGAGATGTGAAGAAATTTTTATAGAGTTCTTCGGCAAATTGATATTTATCATTTTATGTATCTTTTACGACTTGTTTCAATAAAGAAAAGTTTAAAAAGTTTGCTAGATGAATCATCAAAGAAACATTATGAATAAAAGAATTTGAGAAACGTGGATCTAATTAAATTGTTTACTCGAGTTGATACCCAAATAAATTAGCTTTGTTCTGTCATTCACGATTGAAAACGTTTAAATACAGTTACACCCTAATAATTCTTTTCATTTCAAAGTGACAAATGAACGATGTTTCTGCGGGTTCTAAAGTAAAGAATGCCTACAAAGCAAAGCGTTATCTTTTTGTTACAATCTATTAAACTTTATACTCGAATGAAATATTATATTCTGTCATTGGAATTACCTGTATAATGTAGATAAGATGTAACTATTATAGACAGTCATCGCATCACGCCTAATTTTTTTACAACTTTTATTTTGTTTCTTATTCAACAGGTATCCTGTTAGCAATCCTTATAAATACACTATCAATGGGCATTGAATACCATAACCAGCCCGAAGAGCTAACAGTAATAGTAGAGATCAGTAACATCGTTTTCTCCGCAATATTTGGCGTCGAAATGATCCTCAAAATTATCGCCGAGGGACCCTTCAAATACATTTCCAACGGATTTAACGTTTTTGATGGTGTTATCGTGATTCTCAGGTAAAATATATTATGTTCCACCCTTTTGAAATCCACATAATTCTTTTGTGACTATCAAAAGCGACTAAATATTACAGATCAAATAGAATTCCTTTTAGGCGAGTGTTAAAACTTTTCGAACTGCTAATTTAAATGTAATATTTTCTGTGCCTAATTTTAGGGAACCAATGAAATAAAACATAGCGGTTGTGAGCATTAAAATATGCCTTTTCTGGTGAAAAATATTAGTATACAATTTTCACTTATGGATGGAAATCAAATCCATTTGTTATTAAAAATATTATACAATTATGTGTTTCTAATAACCTATATATATTTTTTATTTTCCGCTTTGATACAGTGCATTCGAATTAACTCAAAGCCTAGGACACGACAGAGATCAAGCCGGCAGCTCCGGTCTCTCTGTGTTGCGCACATTTCGTCTCCTGCGCATACTGAAGCTAGTACGATTCATGCCGAATCTGCGACGACAGCTGTTTGTAATGCTACGTACCATGGACAATGTAGCGGTGTTCTTTTCGCTACTTGTACTTTTCATATTTATTTTCAGGTAATTATGCATTATGCAATACTTATGGTTTAGACTTATGAAAAACTTCAGGCCAACGTTTATCTACAGTATTTATACCTGATTTAAATATATCGTAAAATTTCAATTTAAATTGCATGAGTTAAATAAAGATACATAAGTAAAGTAATCTTGAAATAAATTTTAAAATATTGAGGTGCTATTTGTTTAAAAACAATGTACTTAATTTTCAATTTTTCTTGCAATTATTTTTTATGTGACAGGAATCACAGGAACATAAAATAACTATAAAAAGTTGAAACTAAAGTAATTTTCATTTTATTTTTTTGTTTCTCTGAAATAATTTTCTTCAGTCAACTTTTAATAAAGTACTGTTATCTTACTGAACTAATCCTGAGAATCTTCTAAGCCTATCGTTTTAAAATCTCGTTTATCTTTTTGATATCTCATACCCCGTAGCCATCGTACCCGAGTAGAAAACATCATTATTCAAGGCAATCACTCGTAGATTGCTCAACCCTATTTTTCATTTTTCCCGTAGCAAAGAAGATTTATTCGACTCCATAAAATATGAAATTCTGAATGTTTCTACTTAACTGTCACACCCGCATCCCCTAACCCGTGCACTAACTGTGAGTGATTTCTCCTTTTTCTTTTCAATCTTTCCTTATTTGTATCTCGATCACTTCTGTCTACCTGACATTTGACCCACTACACACTGCCACTGTCCACACTTTCACAACTTTTCTCTTCTATATTATATTATATTATCTTTTTAAAGTCTTTCTCGCTTCTGTGCTTTTTTGTCCACCTCAGTTTATTTACACCTGCACTATATCACAGTCATTTAGAATTTATAGTCACCTTTATATGTGTATTGTATTGTATATATGTCATCTCTCCTTCTCTGTTTGTGGAAGAGACTTGGGTGACAGCTATTATCTAATCGTATATTGCGTGGTAACGTTCAGCATCCTCGGTATGAACATCTTCGGGTGCAAATTCTGCGAGAAAGATGAAGAGGGCGACCCAGATTGCGACAGAAAAAACTTTGATACTCTCTTGTGGGCCTTTGTCACGGTGTTTCAGGTATTGAACATTTTAAATTAACGTACCTAACAGACAATCCAGAAACAAACTGAACTTGCAAAACATTACTAAACGCTTACCTTCAGGTCCGTCAGCAGTAAACACTCATGTCAATGTGACAGTCCCATTAACAAAGATATGTATTTGTGACGGCTAATCAACTAACCACGCGAGTACACATTTGACTGTCCACTTTACTGCAAGAAAATATAGTATTAACAGAAGCACTCTGTCGTATGAAGAAGTTTGCTTGCAGTATGGTGTGTTGTCAGACAAGCGTTGTCGCGTAACCGCTACCCTAGTACCTGCATAGTGAGATCTAGTACCATCGTAACAAATTGATCCAACATCATTTTAGTGTCACGTTCACCATGTTGTGTCGTACAGTACTCCAAACAAAAATCGTCAAGAGCACATTATTAGTCAGAAGCTTGATTGAGTTGTAGGTTAGCTTAAGGTCGATCGATGCCGTGTCGCGGGTTAACCTGGTCGTCAGTTCCTCTACTCCCACTACTACAATGCACTCAGTTGAAACAGAATATCTATCACTTTGCATGCTGCTTCTATTATTTAGGTATCTTTTATTCAGTTGACCGAAACCAGTGAAGTGATTTATGTGAGATCTTTAATCAAATTGTGATTCTATTACACCGATATTTAGCATCCTTTCCTCACCTAAAGTTTTCACTGGTTTCGTTGTCAAGCCCGGCATCTTTGTTAACTTCAGTAACGATCTATTTTTCTATAACTCCCCCTTTTCTTTAACTTTTACTTTCTATTTTCTCTGCTAGTATGATTGATCTGGCCCACTTATCTTAATTTCCTTTTCTCTTTTTCTACTCGCATTATTCTCAATAAAAAAATATTTTTAAATAATGCATTTAATTTGAATGGAAAGTAATTTGAGAACCTGAATCAACAAGAATGATATTTTACTTTCTTTTTGCACTTTTCTTTGGCCTAATTTTCTCTTCCAGATTATTTTTATAGCATTTTATATTTAATATTATATCATTGTTAAATCATGAGGCAGTATATAAAGAATGATTTTTAATATTGTTCATAAGCATATCGAGGAACTTAATTGCACTATAAATAACACGATGTAATTACGTTGACTTTATTTAGATTTATTAACAAGCTCCTCAGGCGAGCGCGGCCTAGCGGCGGTAACACTGCTTAACCAATTAGGCTTTTAATTGCTGGTAATTATAATGTTAGATCAACTGCTAAGTTGTTAAACACATACTTCTAGTAATGTAACTAATTTTACGCTTCATATAAATTAAAAGTAATGTGTTAGAAATAGATAAATAGAACGATAACAAACCTCACTATAGTTGTCATTGATAAGATGCTTACAGCTCACATACTTATTACGTAAAATTAGTTTCATTTCGTAGAGGAAGGTTGCAGTGTTAACGTCGGGTACGCATTGAGAGTGTCGTCAGGAAGACTCGGTCGCGGCGTATGCGCATAGCATTTTCTTTTTCTTTCATTTTTTCATCGGCTCCGCGGCGAACAGTATTCTGGGCATGTATCTATTCGGTGGTAAGTTTTGCAAGTATGTGGAAGACAATGGCACCGAGCGGGACTGTACGTGCCCCGAAATCATCTCCCACCACCCCAAGTGTGAGTGCGACAGAAAACATTTTAATAACATCCTCTGGGCTACCGTCACCGTCTTTCAGGTAAGCCTTTGAGAATGGTGTTAGACAAGGTACACAATAGTCGGTTTATTTGCGATCCCGTTTGAATTATGAAACTAGAGCGTAGACGCCGCGTATTTCTCGTACCGACAAATCAAAATGGATTCTCGTGTCTTATTTGACAACCATATTGATCAACTGTTGTGAAAAAAGACATTTCACTTAATTGGTCATGTTTGAAACAAATTTGGCACAAGCGAGAGATTCGCTGTAGTAGATTAGAAGTTTAGCAGTAGTTTAGTTTGTTTGTAATGCATCTTCAAGGAGCGCTCCGTAATTACTGCATACTTTAGTAGTGCTTCAGAGGATTAGATTATGCTGGATCCTAGAATGCCTGTGTACTCGAATGGCCGTTTATGTGTTCCCTCCATTACTTAATACCCTGCATATTAGTGTACACTAACACGACGACATTACACTAATTAACACTAACACGCTGGTTTTTTGACAATTTTGTATTTATTGTTTACATTAATTTGTTAACATTGGATTACAAACACTAAGGCACGACTTAAATACAATATGACAGCACACCTTGCTTATTTTGATTTATTAAAGAGATTCATAATTGATGATGAATATTTGATGTGGTAGCGTTGTTACTGCGACTTTGTTGAATGCTGACTTTGATGTTAATATTTCAGGTTTTGACTCAGGAAGATTGGAATGTGGTATTGTTTAACGGTATGGAAAAGACGAGTCACTGGGCCGCTTTGTATTTTGTAGCACTCATGACCTTTGGCAATTACGTCCTCTTCAATTTGCTAGTAGCTATACTAGTGGAAGGATTTAGTTCTGAGGTATGTAACTACGTAATAACTAATTTGATAACTAATTAACTTACCTTCAACATAAACAGGAGCATCTTTCCAAATCACGGAAAGTGATTATAATAAATAGGTATCTAATGTAAATTGCCCAAAAAAAAATATTGGTGTCAATTCGATGCAGCGTCTTAACTAAATTGACAGAAATAAACTAAATTAAGTTTGCATCCTTTTCTTTCCAAATCGAAAAGACAAAAGAGAATGTTTAAATTATGTTCAGTCCTGTCAATTTAATTTAGTCGTGTACTCTATACCAAATCGATACCATTAACTGCGCTTTGTTATGGTTAAAAATTGCTGTACATTTTGTTAGGACTTTTAATACGAGATAGTATGTTGTTAGGTGTGAACATAGACATTATTTTAGTGTGCGTCTGCACAGTCTAGACTCTAGACTCTTGTATTACGCACACTAAATAATTTGCATGTGCACGCCTAACAACATTCATAACCGAACGGACTTCGTAAGACAGAACAACTTAATAATATCAAAACTGTTTTTCAGCGCAACGAGAGGCGAGAACGTGAGCAACGCGAATTAGCGAAATCTAAATTGTCCAGCGATTGTTTCTCGGACAACAATGAGATGCACTACGACGACACCAATTCTGGATCGCATTCCAGTGATAGCTTCTCTCAGGTAAACATTTTTATCACTTTTTCTATCGGAACTTTTACAACAATTAGGCAAAGGTAAAAACAGATTAATGAAAACTTGGGACTAAAAATTAATGGAGAATTAATTCACTCTTAAGAAGTGAATTAGGTACTTACCTTATTGTCCATTTTCCTTGTTCGACATTATATAAGTACCCACCTTTATTATTATATACCTGGGTTTCCATGGACACTCCAGGGGTTCAAATGGGGGTATCAAGTGAAAAGAAGGGATTCTCCAAGAGGGGTGACGGTTGCATTGCAGCGATTGCAGCTAAAATACTACATTAGTACATTATGAAACAGGTTAGCTTAGGTTGGTCATTGCACACAAGGCTGTCGGTTGCAGCCCGAGCCGCAGGCGATGGCGTAACTCAGCCGAGTGTGCAATGAGCAAAAGCTCACGAGTTTCATACGACGTTTTTCAACACATTTGCGAGGAAAATACTTTAATTTACCACACAGCAAAAAATACGACAAAAACTAAATACGACAATTATGGGAAAAGGCGCATAGATTTTTTTTTGTTTTTTTCACACGATCACACGCCCAATGCAAGAATATTTTGCGAACAAAGGGGTGAGTGAGCATACAGCCTACTACAAAATTATAATTTTAAGTGATAAAATGCAAATATTTTAATATTTTATAACAAAATATTGTAAATTATGAATAATTTGATAATAATAAATATTTATTTGACTGAATTAAGCACTTACACATTTATTTATTTCAAAAATGAATATGAATTTTCAGCGCCATAAAACCTCTTTGTTGTTTCTAAAAAAAATAACTATATTACCCAGTTAAATTGGGAATGCTCTGTTTACTCGCATAGAACTTGCAGTAAGGTACTAATTTAACTTTGTAGAGATAATTCTATAACAACCTAGTGTTTTATATATTATTGCACGCGTTTGTTATAGCTCGGTTTATGGCCCTAAAAGCGATGTATTAGAGCTCAATTTACGAGCAAGTGTGTTGAAAACTATATGACCTTTATACCTATTTATACAAATTTTAAGGTGCTGGCACATTTGTCTGACGTCCGTGTGAACACGTGTTAACACGCCGTAACTTATATGTGTTCTAGTTCATACATTTACTATGAAAACCAATGTCATCTGACGGGCGTGTTACGTAACGTCAGACAAAATAATGTGCCTTTATCCTAATGTTTTACCACCACCTTAGATTTCGATCACAATTTCATGATTGTCACTATATTTTAATATTTGTCTATATGATAAGGATATCTACGACAACAGTAGAAAAAACCTGTCGAAGCGTGTTTTCATAAAAAAATAACATTCATGTTATTAGATACTTTTTTTGTGCTGTTTGATATCTCTAACGACGTCATTAATTCATTATTTAGAGCTTCGGTTTAATTAAAAAATGACGATATATTTTTTAATTTAGTAACAGTTACGTAACTTAATATTGTTGGCTTTGTTGAAACGACTATAACTGAAATCCCATTATCGTTAGTACCCTAAAAAATAAAAATAATGAACCAAATTTAGTCTAAACATTAAATTAACTTTGAGCAATATTGAATATTAAAATATGTTCAATTTAATGCCTTCGGGTTTATGAAAAAAGGTGGGTATTAATTATTTGAAATGGGTTTATAAAGGGAACTTTATATTAAGTTCACACATTTTATTATAATGTCCTACCTACATGCATTTAAAAGAGCTTTTTAAAATTTATCCAACTATCTATCTAGCTGACATACATGATTGTGTTCATAAAAAAAAATGGTTTCCTGCATAATATTTCTAAGCTAAAATTCTCCAACACAGAACGAAATAAAGAACTACTGGCGATCCGCGGACGATGTACGAAGAGCCAAAGACGAGAAAGATGTTAACGGGCATAAAGATAAAGTGGCGAAGTCAAGACGCAAACAGAAATCTTCAACACACCACCCAACGCTCTGCAAAGATTGCGCGCAATCTAACAAGTGCAATATACAAAAGGTAAGATTAGAAAACAATATTGGCACTGGTTCAATGGAAATGTTAATGTAAAGAAACCTTTAAGAAATTGACTTTTTTTGAAATAAATAAAAAAAATAACTTAGCTGCAAATGCGTGAAGAAACAAGAAGTGTACGCTTTTATTGTAACTTTAATGGTGGTAGTTACGAGTTTCATAAATACATATTAATTAATAGAACACCAGTGAAAACACGTTCTAATTAGATACTCGTTCAAATATCGTCGTTCATATTGCAATTTGGTCAATGTTAATTTGTATATTAACTATTTATATGTAATAAAATATTTATATTACTTAATTATGTTAGAAATTTGACATAGAACTTACTATGTCAAATTTCTAACATAAGTAATTTAAATATTTATAGAGATTTTATTATTCAAAATGGATAGGAAACATTAGGTGTCTTAAAAGATTTTTTCCAGTATGCTGTTACTCTCCTGTAAACTTGTCAGTTTTGACATAGAACAAATTGCAATATGAACAAGGAAATTGTAAGTACTGTACTTACAATTTCCTTGAATATGAACGACGATATTCAGTTAAGACGATATTCATTGTTCTCCTTATTAAACAAGGAGCAAATAGTAAATCAATTCTGACTTGAGTATAATTGCTCTTCACCTATGAACCGTTCACTTCACTTCAGATTAATCCAATATAAAACAGTACCTACATTGAATTTAATTCTAAGGATTTCAAATCTTAGATGAAGGACTTAGAGATAATTGGATTTCGCAATCTTAATACTAGGCATAGAGGGAATATCTTAGTCTATTTGTACGTATACCTACTTCACATTTATACATTACATCTCCTTCTTGTTGTGCGTAATAAAGAAAGATAAATTCATCGCTTTGTTTAGCGATGTAAGCTTTGTAAGCTTCTAGCATATAGAATATATAGAAACTTAGAATAAGTGTCTTATAATTGCCACCGTACCATCAATGGTACTGTCTTATTGTACCACGGCAAAGGAATGATCTTTTGATGTGTGATTGAAATATAACATAACGTTTCTAAAACATCTTACTAAAATCTCATATTATTCTAACTCAAACCAACGATTTCATATAAATTAAGGCATGACGAAAGAAGTCGGCTTTTGTCTTTAAGACACTGTTTATATCTCTCTAGCCTAACCTAGTCTAGTCTAACCGTTTACAAATGCATGAAAAAAAAGCCTTTGCTGAATAAATTATTTCAAACATTTTCACTTAGAGTGTTCTACGAGACTGCGATTAACAAACTACGAAGGAACATACCTTCAATGATACGTCATTGTTACGTACTGTGAAAGACTAACCCTCGTATTCTAAAACTATTAATTATTTTTTATTCTATTCCTTTTATTCTATTAAAATAATTATCTTAATATAATAAAAATACCATTGTGAATGCCTAAAATCTAAAAATTCAAAATTATATAGCTGTTTCATCTTAATCTATTATTTGACATCTGTAAGTGTTGCATTCAAATATTGAAGGTAATTCTTCACATTGATGAAATAACGCTGGCTTACAGCGTGAACGTAAAAAGTACCTACTAGAAAAAATTTCGCCGTTCCCACTAGTGACTCGGTAGCATAATTGGTCATTGCATTGGGCCGGAATCCCAAGGGTTCCCACGGGTTCGAGTCCCGTCTGAGCTGCTATGGGTGAGTCGATTTTTTTTCAAGATTTTTTTCTATTGAAAATTATTTCAATAGAAAAAATCTATAAATCTATAATAAGATAATTATATCTTAATATAAAAATAGCATAGTGAATGCCTAAAATCTAAAAATTCAAAATTATATAGCTGTTACATCTGAATTGATTGTCTGACATCTGTGAAGGTTTTGCATTCGAATGTTGAAGGTATTTCTTCACATTGATGAAATAACGCTGGCTTACAGCGTGAACGTAAAAAGTACTAGAAAATTTTGCCGCTCCCACTAGCGACTCGGTATAGCATAATTGATCAGTGCATTAGTCCGGAATCCCAAGGGTGCGGGTTCGAGTCCCGTCTGAACTGCTACGGGTGAGTCGATTTTTTCTAGTATTTTTTCTATTAAAATAATTATCTTAATATATAAATAAATAAATAAAAATAGCATTGTGAAAGCCTAAAATCTAAAAATTTAAATATAGACCTTGTTTAAAACACATGCTGTCTCCGTCTTCTCTAACAAATAAAAGTAACAACGTTAGTTTTAATTAGGGTGGCCAACTGTCCTGTAATTTACGGGACGTCCCGTTTGTCAGTTATCATTTTGGTATTCTGTATTTTACTGATTCGTCCAAGATTTTACTTCGTAAAATACTTCATGACATGATAAAAAACTTTTTTATGCTCTCCTGTATTTTTTCTTAAATCCTGTAATTTTAGATCGCTTGTACTGTAAAATGAGCACACAGGGTTGGTCACCCTAGTTAGGATTAGTTAAACCAGGTCCAAACATTTTAGAATAAGTGAGTAGACTTCTTCTGAGCAAAATATCGCTCCATTTTCAGCCACTTCTTAGCTTTAAGTTTTGAATAAGGCTAAGAAAAAGCCCATTTAAATATAAAAGGGGCTAGTTTGGTTTTATATAATAGGAATAAGAAACCTTTAGTTAATGTGCAATTTAAATCTTATTTCTGACTGAGTCGAAGAAAAAATGTGTCATCAAAGAATTTCTTCTCCAGGAGTCAAAAATGTTGGCAAGCGGGGCGACGAACGAGTCGACAGTAGTTCCAATGATAACGCACACCGCAGCCACTCCTCAGGACTCCCCGTCTACCACCTTAGAACCGGGGGCTTCCTTCAGAGACTTCAACCTCGCTCTGACTCTAGAGCGGTCTTCCATGTTATCCAGTTTAGATTCCATCGATCGGACCTCTGTACGTATAAATTCATTTAACGAATCCGGAACTTTTTCTACAGTTTGTTTGCGGCAAGTTGATGAAAAAAGTAAAAAAGCAGGGTTTCTGAACTCACTAAAAATTGGTGCCCGCTAATTATTTCCATACAAAGGACGCGACAAAGGACGAAGTCGGCAGCCCTGCGCTTGACAGCAGCTGCATGCCTAGTACCACGAAACTTAGTGCGCGCGGCGATAAAGTAATGTCCGTCATACATATTGCGATAATTAAGCGACAGTTGCTATTCTGTGACGTTTTTAACCAGGGGGCTAATTGTCTAGTTTATAAATCTATCACAATCGCTTTCAGGTTGTGATACATTGATGCTTCTTTTTGGCACAAATAAAAACTTACCAAAGAAATGCAGCAATGTGTCACCTCCATCTGTCAAATGAAAGCGATTGCGATAGATTTTTAAAATTAGACATTAGTAGGCCGTATTATAATCACAAGAATAATGGTAAAAAATATACTGTGTGCTTTAATTATATAGATTTTTATCAACATACACTTATCGTGACAGTGATGAGTTGATTGTTAGAGCTATTACAATTAATGAGTCTACATATAAAACAATAGTGTTCGTGACTTGAAACCATTCAAATGCGCGATTAAGAGTGTTAATACATAAAAACGGTTTTATGGTTATTTGAATTTGATTTTTACGAATAGAGTTCGTAAGCAAAACAAAGCTTAATTTATGAATTTGAACAATTCTTCGACTTTACCTGAGTACTGAAGTATTCAAATTCAAATTAGTAACTAAATTAGTTATTCGAATCGGTACTAACGCTAGCTTTGTCAGTAGACTCGCGTTTAAAAAATATTAGATATTTTCACATTGAAAGCCAAATTACTGCTGAACAATGGACGATAACTAAATTTTCAGCTAAATCCTTATAAACTTTTATTTTCTAGTGCACAAGTATACCAGGACTTCTAAAACCTCCGAACAGCTACACGCTCACTCTCCATTCAGCCGCAGCTCAGTTGGGAGCAGAAAAAGCTCGTCTTCCACCCAGGACCCTCGCTCCACCACCACTAACTTTAGCCCCTCCACCAATCAGATCAGCTTCCTCAGGTTCCACATCACCCAGTACCCCTAAACCAATAGCTTCTCCCCTTTTGCCGGAAAAAAATTTGCAGATCACAATCGTGAAAGACGACCATTGTTTGAATACTAGTGATAAATCAAGCCTTCTAAGTTCTCAAAAGTAAGTACTTTTATTTATTTCAAACTGTTAGTTTATCATTAGTCACAAGTAGGGTAACCAGATGATAGGAATTTCCCTGACATGTCAGGAATTTAAGGTATCTCTCAGGGAAACAGGAAATAACTATAGTTGTCAGGGATTTTTGTTATCCCAAAAACTGTAAGTGAAAATTGAAAACACATAATTTGGTAATCATTTTGATGAGAAAAAATATTCAAACGTCAACTAAATGAAGAATGTTACACGTAGGTGTCCAAAATGTCAGGAAATTTAGTGAAAAGTCAGGGAAAAGGTCAGGAAATCAATGTCATTATTAGTTATAGTAAATAACATAAAATCATTGCGTTTTAAAAATATTTCTACCTGGCACTAAAGTTTTAACTCTGCTGTATTTAAATTGTAACTATCATAAAATGTATGGGTCATAATCATAATACAAAATCGATAAATGTGTAATTGTAATGCTGATGATTAGAATACAGAATAATGGAATAGGTATAATTTATATTAATTATTGTTCTGAACTGATGATGTAAGCCCGGGTCCATAGCGCGTGTTTTGCCCTACACAATCAACATTTCGCGAAACAAAATCCTCATACTTTTTTTTTTGTTGAATGTTGAGAATGTTGAGAAGTGAATAAATGATTTATGATTTATGATTTATGATTTATGATGTTTTTGTTGATTGTGTAGAGCAAAACACGCGCTATGGACCCGGCATAACATACAAAATGCTTCGCTAAAGTGTATGAATTAGCTTTTACATGTTGTATTGTAAGAACTGCAAATATTAAGTAACCTTTTATATTAGGAGTCTAAGCGCCTCAAGTGCTGGAGTTAGCGGAGACGAAAAGTGTCGCGTACAGCGTGGCTACAGCTGGCGACTCTCGCGGCCCAGCTTACGCCGTAAGCCGAAACAACGCACTGGGTCCGACTCGGACGCAGTTGTGTTAAACAATGGGAGAGACCACGCTACTTGCAATGGTAAATACTTTAGAGCTATTGCTTCTAGTCTCTGTGTCAGCATTCATATTGAAGAGATGAGGGATCAAGTTAAGTGCAAGTCTACTGAAATCAGTTGAAGCTGAAAAACCGATTTTTTTATGCTTAACGGGATTATGCTTGGTCTTCATCTCACCTGATGTTAAGTGACGATAAGGCCGAAGGTCAAAGCGCACTACACCCGGCTAGCCAGACGGACTTGAAATAAGCTCTACCACCAACCAAACGGAGTACTCCGTTTGGTTGGTTTTGAAAATTGTACCCCCCCTGGGAATCGAACCCGGGACCCCTGCCTCTTACACGGGTGGGCGAACCACTAGACCACAGAGGCAGTTAATCTATCTATCTTACAGCTTCGATCTCTGATATAAGTACTTCTAATATCTCTAGCATATTTCTTCATAAAAGCGGAACCTGTCTCCGAAGCGGATGACCAATTCTTTGTAATTTATTTATATTTCTTATTAGGTTCCGGTCTCCGTAAGAACGAGCTCCTGCTATCATCATCAATGGTGATCAAGAACGACACTCAATCGGAGCTGCCGAACAACCGGACGAGGTCGCAGCTGCCGGCGCCGCGCGTGTTGGCCCAGCCCGCAAGGCGGGTGTCGGCCCACACTGCGCCGTTGCTGCCTGATGTGAGTGCTTATCACTTTGGGTTACCGCACACGGGCCACTTACCACAACCACAAAACTGACCTATTCCTGTGATTTTCATACTTTATATCTGGGGTGGCCAACTTGTCTATGGCTGCGATCTACTTTTCCTGGCCTATAGAGATCGACTTAAAGCATTTTAATTTTTGCGGTATTTTACTACAAAATCGCCGCACCCGCCTCCTGCACCGTTCTGTTGCTACTTGCTTTGCTACCAGCAAAGCACCACTTTTTGTTATGATATGACTCTCTTGATCGACTGCACTGTCTCCAGAGATCGATTAGTTAGATCGCGATTGACTTGTTGACCACCCCTGCTTTATATGAACTCGGCGCAAACGATAGTCGCCAAACGCTACAAATCATCGCTGCTTGCTTCTTGTGACCGGCACCGGCCACTAACGCCGACACAATACACGCCACTCGTGCGATACCCCACCGCACTCTATCCCTCTCTCCCTTCGCTTCAGTCAACCATTCCAATTCGAGTGGTAGCGGCCACCAACCGCAAGTGTCTACTACCGATCACAGTCTGTCGCGCGCTTTAGCTACTTTTGTAGCCGCTTCTAGCTTCATGTGGCAGCGTTTGTGGCTGTGGTTAGTGGCTCGTGTGCGGAGACCCTTTATGTTATGGATATTCTATCTATGGACAAAAAGACGGCATGTTGCAGAATGTAACGCTTAATCACTAATTAGAATATAGATAGAGCACATGTTGCACATCAACTCTTTTTAATGTCCCCGCTGCTGGGGGATAAGTATTCCTTACGAGTGGATAAGAAAGGATGGGCCATAAATAACCAACCACGCGGGCCCAATACAGATTGCGGTTCGTAATAGAGCCAATGTTGGGAGGAAACATTTCGCAGACCACACTATAATATTAATCTGTGCTTATAATTATGACGCAGCACTAAAGTGCGGCATTTCATTCTCGTAACGGGAATTAGCAAAATACTGCGCGGCATATGGAAATGTGTGATACGCATTTTACAATCTTTGCTATTTCGTTTAAAGTAAAAATTGTGAATCTCTATATAAAAATGCACCAAACGAACAAAATTATATTGTGTCCTCATAGCAATCCATAACAGACCTTCGGCCGTTAATGTTAATTTTCATTTTCTAACAAGGTATCTTGGAAAGTGCCAGAGGCAGGATTCTCAGCTGACTCGACAATTCGACTAGATACTGTCAAACCACCTCACAGGCTTTCCCTCACCAATGAATACCTCACAGGTAAGTTTGAGTCAACATTATACTTGTTTTTCATTCTTTCATTTATTGACTTAATGGGTACATAGTACTTTTAATGATCAGTCTTAAAATGTACGAATTCAATCAAAGATATTTAGAAATAAATAATTTATTTCGTGTTGTATTTAATCGTATCATGATAAAATAAAAGTGATTTCAAAGCATAGCCATTTTTTACAAATATACCACAAAAAATTATCGGAAAAAATAAATATCCGTGACCTAAAACCTTGTTTCCTATATAAAACCTTTCACTATTTGTAAAGGTTCAAACGCAATGACCACACACATTAGGGCTGAGCCGAACAAGTAGCAATCCCAAGACAAATATCCAAACTTCAACTGTACAACACGGCCCTGCTAAGGGTGGAACAAACATTGTAAATAGCCGACCTTGTGAAGGGTTACCATAAGTCCGCAGTTATCCGGACATATCCCGACTTGGGCTTCTATCCGGTATTTTGATGTATCCGAACTTTTCATTTATACTAAAAAAAATATTTCCAATTATCTTATTTATTTACTGAAAATCCGTAAACAAATGCTTGAGTTTTTTTAATGTCCGTACTTTTGTCCGGTTTTTTCAATGTTTGATATGGTCACCCTACTCATGTTATTTATTCAAACGATTAGTGTGCCGGAATACGAGAGCCTTATTAATTTGGGAGAATAAATATCAACTGCGCCTTCATCTGGAGTCATGACAAAGTTGTTTGTTTCGCGAATTACATTCAGTTGGCGATATTTTCATTTCATTTTCTAGGTTCTCTTATTAGCTTACGAACTGAAATTTCTACCCTAATTTATTATGCTTTGCACAAGTTTTATGAATTACAATTATATTTTATGGTTGTTTTAAGTGTATTCATTTTGATACTACTGTATCAAAACAAAGACACGGCGAGTTGGCTACGACATCCGGTAACGTCCCGTAGCCAACTCGGCGTAGCTGTTCGTAGCAAACGTAGCGTCGTAACTGTTCGTAGCAAACGTAGCGTCGTAGCTGGTCGTAGCGATCGTAGTAAACCAAAGAACACCTTTGGTATAAAATAATCATACTCTCAAATGACTAACTTTATACGTTTGAATTCTTCGCTTGCTATTATGACCTAGTGAGGATATGACCTAATGAGGACATGACCTAGTGGGACTAGATGTAAAGCTTAAATACGAGCAATGGATGATTAAATCACATGTCGCAAAACTTAGGTAAATCACAGACTTTTATGTATTGTATGGAAATGACAAGCTTACGGCACGTTATTTTATAGTTTACTGATTATTTTGAAGCTTTAGCTTAAATTTCCATATTGTTGTTTGATATAGGTGTTCTTACTCTACGCTTAAGGTGCCGACACACTATTCTGTCGTGTTGTGTTGTATCGCAACAGAAGCGTATCAGATTTATACATTTAGTATGGCCAGATACACATTATTACACAACATCGTGTCGACACAAGACACTGTAATAATGCGTCTCTAATCATACTATGACTAAAGTTCAAACGCATAGGGGCAGGACAGTCTAATGACCTCACGAGGCCACATTTCTCTACAGTGACGTCAGTGTCAGAAGTCAAAGCCAGCAACCTTACTTCTCCGGCGCCGCTGCCCGCAGCGCGATCACCGCTCGCCGAGGCGCCCGCGCTGCCACCGCGACTCAACCAGCCGCTGCCGCTCCTCAAGCAAATCAATGAAGAAGTAAGACAGAACTGACAACAACACTGACCAAACTATAATAGCCATAGCTGTGGCTGGTCAAGAGCAACATTGATCAACACGCTCTGACGAGCGACGGTTTGATGACAAATATGAAAAACCGTGCGACACATAAATGCAAAATGATGCGTATGGTTTCCCTAACTTTTTTTGTATGGACAAACCGTCGAAAGCCGTCGATCAAATGTACGAGTATCTTGACCCTAACGCATACTATAATGCGTTTTTTGTCTTTTCTTTCAATGTAAGGCAATGTTTTTTTAGTTTGAGAAAGATATACTGGTGTTTCTATAAATATGCTTTAAAACCATTACTAGTAAATATCTTAAAGTAAATCAGATAATACATACATACATACTTTTCATACTTTTCACATGCTAATTTAATTAGTCTCGTAAGTCGCAAATACACGATGGAGATTATTTACATACACATCAGAGCTTTATTAGTCAGCTGTTTAATTAAATTAAATTAGGCCATGTAGGTATATTTCACAAAGATGATGTTAGAAACATAGAAGAACAAGAGAAATCCCTAATATAAAATAGCATCCAAAGACACCTACAAAGAGCATCTCAAGTATGAATGATCTCAAGATAACTCTTAACGTTGCTGAGAGAATTCATAAATAAGGGCCTTAGATCAAACTTAGATAGACTACCCGTATACATTATGTATATCACTCAACTTGTTAAATTATACTTTGTAAACAATTCAAAATCTCGGAGTATGAAAGTTTTATTTCATTTTAGGTAGCAATTAACAACAATGTTTGTATACTGTCGGGGAGGTTCGACAGAAGGACATTCAGAATAAAAGACCTTTTTCGGTTTATGGAACCGACAGGATGCCTCAAGGAAAAAGAAGACTATTCGATGTATATTTTCTCTCCTAGCAATAAGTGAGTATGTTTTAATTATTTTTGGCACAAAACAAAAACATTTTATTATTTTTGTCAAAAAACAATAAATCTTGGCACATGTTATTTTAGAGCTAATCTAAGACACCGTACCGTACTATGTACAAAATGTATTGATATTATAACACTAATGCCTAATTTATGCCATATTTATGTTGAAAGATGAAACGATGTTAATATTGAATCATTGTTATCCAAATGCTAAAAAATGTAAGAAATAATAATAATTTTGATAGTCTCGTTGTAGAATCCTAACACATTATACGAACCTTAGTGGTTTCCTTTGTGTTAGCTATAGTGAATAAGTCTTATAGTAAAAACATTTATGTGATAAATATATTTAAAAAAAGATGCAAACTAATATAATTTTAAAAATATCACTTTGTGAAATTATTCCATTTATCACTGTCAGTCAGCCTCATTGCTAAACAAGCGTGTCACAAACTCACAACAGCTATTTATTGTGTGTACACTTGTTGTTCAATTTAATTTAATTTATTTATCAATTTACATGCAGGCTTATAGAGCTAAAGCTTCAATAATAATTTGCAACTCTACAATATCAAATCGACAATTGACAAGACATGTTTCCTACAGAAGGAACACAAGTAAAGTTACTCAAGCTATTAAAACCAAACAGGGTTGCCAAATATGAATTTCAATTTTTCCCAGTAGCACTTCCCAGTAGATGCAAACTGTTTCCACTACCGTAAACTATCGGATACATTACTCACAGTCAATGCGAGTAAAAGAGAGAAAACGATAGTTTACGGTAGCGAAAACCGTTTGCATCAACTCGTGGTAGGGGCACAGATCTCATTTTATTTTTCCCCAAAATGATACTTTTGTATGAAAAGATGATTAAAAGTTTCCCCAAACGCGATTTTCTTTCCCCCAAAATTAAAAACGTTTTTTATGAAGAGAAGGTTTGGTTTTCTCCCCAATAAATTACATTTTTGGGGAAAAATTCCCCAATCTGGCAGCCCTGAAACCAAAGATACTTTTAACCTAGGATGAGGCGTCTCTGCACTTGGATGGTGACAAGAAGCTGGTTCGACAACATAGTGCTGTTATTCATAGCCCTTAACTGCATCACGCTAGCGATGGAGAGACCCAACATTCCACCAGACTCTAAGGAGAGGGCGTTCCTCGGCAGTGCGAATTACGTGTTCACTGTTGTGTTCGCCGTCGAAATGTTCATTAAGGTCAGTGGAAGTAAACCTTAATTAGTTCTTATCAGAAGTACCAACAACTAAGATGAGTTGAGAAAGATGACAGCTCTAGTTCCCTAGTTCAATAAATAAAGAATAAAATAAGAGTAGCATACAGAGTAGGCGGGCATCCCACCCGTTACAGAAAGAATGTAGATGAATAGTAGAAAGATAAATGCAGCATAAAAGTGAGAGGCATACTTGATAGAACTAGTATGAATGAGAAACTAGATACGCAAAAGCCTGGACCTCATGTCTGAGGAGTAGTAGAAAAAAAGGTGACAGCAATCACGAGTACCTAGTCATTAACAAAGTTAAGTGGCTTAGACAGAAAACTTAGGATACTACAAAGCATGTATTAATTAAGAATCAAATAGGTAGTGCACACTTCTAGAATCACTTAAAAATTTTAGATTTTTTTTTTTTAGAAAATGTTAGAAGTGTTTTATTCTATATGAAATAATATGTTTTCTACAGCATCAATTTGTGCTCCTAGTAATTAATAAAACTATTATGAATCATTCAAATTTTTCGTTCACAGGTTGTGGCTTCAGGAATGTTTTACGGCCCTGAAGCATACTTCACATCAGGGTGGAACATTATGGATGGCTCATTAGTTATTATTTCCATTATCGATCTACTAATGTCTCTGGTCTCGGAGTCGAGTCCAAGAATATTCGGAATTCTCAGGGTAAAGCATCTTTTGGCATGCTATAAATTATGGTCTTGGAGTAATTACTCACTGGAATTATTCAATTTACAGGTATTTAGGCTATTAAGGTCGTTACGGCCGCTAAGGGTAATAAATCGAGCACCCGGCTTGAAACTCGTAGTTCAGACGCTACTGTCTTCTTTAAGACCCATAGGAAATATTGTATTGATATGCTGTACTTTTTTCATCATATTCGGCATTTTGGGTGTACAGGTAAGTACTAAACAAATTCGTTTTGCTTTATGACCAAAAAATAGCAATGGTCATTTGAAATAACTAGAAAAAAGGAAATCTTTAAAATGGTTTAATCTTTTATTGTACGAAATGATTCCAGTTATTCAAAGGAGCATTTTTTTACTGTGAGGGTGCACAAATAAAGAATGTGAAGAACAAAACCGACTGCCTCGCGATCGAAGGCAATGTGTGGGTGAATCGCAAGTACAACTTTGATGACCTCGGAAAGGCGTTGATGTCGCTTTTTGTACTTAGCTCTAGGGATGGATGGGTTAACATTATGTACACGGGGCTTGATGCAGTTGGTGTTGATCAACAGGTAACAAGAAATAACTAATTCATAAAACTATTATTAGTCCTGAAGATGTAGATAGCCTTAACTGAGTTTCTAATCATTCATTTTATTACATCAATTACATTACAACCTTTCGCCGTAGACTCGCAATACTACTTTTAAAAAGTACTTGAAAAAAAACATATTGAAAATTATGATATTTTTTGCTTTCATCATTTTAATGATAAAGAAAAGATACGATTAAGATACTTCCGACTATTTTAGAAATGTATTAAGTATTCTAGAGTTTTTTTTTATTAGGTAATCCAACAACAAATTATGTCTAAATTATGATTGTACAACAACAGCTATAAAAATGTTTTTCAAAATATCCTTGTAAAATATACTATGTAAAAAGTACAAAAATTAACACTACTTTTCCTCACAGCCAATAGTGAACTATTCGGAATGGCGTCTCCTATACTTCATCGCGTTTATTCTGCTAGTGGGATTCTTTGTACTGAACATGTTCGTGGGGGTTGTGGTGGAGAACTTCCATCGCTGTAGGGAAGAACAGGAGAAAGAGGAGAGAGTCCGGAGGGCTGCGAAGAGGGCACTGCAAATGGAGAAGAAAAGGAGAAGTGAGTATCAACACTAGAAGCGCAAAGACAGGATTAGAATTAAATTATAAAAATATTTAAGATTTCAATACAAACACATAAAAAACTCATGTAATTGTTCTATTTATAAAATATAAGAAATCAGATAACTTAAATTATGTTATTCCATTTTCAGAAATGCATCAAAGACCCTATTATGCAGATTACTGCCAAACACGACTTTTTGTACACAATGTCGTGACCTCTAAATATTTCGATTTGGCTATAGCTGGAGTGATCGGTTTGAATGTAGTAACTATGGCCATTGAATACTATAGAATGCCTCCAGCCTTACAATATGCATTGAAGATATTCAATTACTTCTTCACAGCTGTTTTTATACTTGAAGCATTAATGAAACTCGTAGCGCTAGGTTTTAAAATTTACTTAAAAGACAAATGGAATCAGCTGGATGTAATAATCGTGATTTTATCAATTGTGGGGATAGTGTTAGAGGAGTTGGAAACAAATATAATTCCAATAAACCCGACTATAATGAGGGTGATGAGAGTGTTAAGGATAGCAAGAGTGCTGAAGCTATTGAAGATGGCGAAGGGTATAAGGGCCTTGCTGGACACAGTCATGCAGGCTCTACCTCAAGTTGGAAACTTGGGGCTTTTGTTTTTTCTATTATTTTTCATATTTGCCGCTTTAGGCGTTGAACTGTTTGGAAGGTTAGAATGCTCTGATGAAATACCTTGTCAAGGTGAGTTTTAGAATGTTTAATAACACAAGTGTATAATCTGAGATCATTTAAGTGTGTTTTGTGTGATCTGTTTATGTGTGTTTTTAGGACTTGGAGAACATGCCCATTTCGCCAACTTCGGTATGGCCTTCCTCACATTATTTCGGGTGGCAACAGGCGACAACTGGAATGGGATCATGAAAGACACACTTCGAGAGGATTGCGACAGTACAGTGGATTGCGTGCGGAACTGCTGCGTCTCAACTATAATAGCACCAATTTTCTTCGTGGTGTTTGTTTTGATGGCGCAATTTGTTCTGGTCAACGTTGTTGTTGCTGTAAGTCTGATGTTAATATTCCGTGAGTTGTTTTTGTTATATCTTCTCTGAGGTGATTACATATAATACAATATTACAGGTACTAATGAAACACTTGGAAGAATCACACAAACAAATGGAAGATGAAAATGACATGGACGTGGAACTAGAGCGAGAGCTAGAAAGAGAAGCCGATGATGAGGAAGATAGGGCTCTATGTCGGGCATTAGAGCAATGCACTGCACCACCTCGACCACTAAACAAGGTACCATCCCTTCCAGCAAACTTTACGTACAGCGAACCAAAACACCCACAAGCACTGTCCCCCGCACGCAGGAGACGCACTATGCACTCCCACCACGCTTTACTACCAGCGGCACTACCACCAAGACGGGCCTCACTTTCTCCTCACGCCTTCGGTCGACGTCGACAGGACTCAACATCGGACCCACCCGCGGCGCTGTACGAGGAAGACGCAAGATTCATAGACGCCGATGACATCGAGGAGCTGGAACCAGGCAGTCCACCTCATAGAGATTCATTCGCGCAAAATAGGAGACAAAGAGTTGACAAACGAAATTCTCTGCGGGGCGAGGAAGCCAGACTACTACGGCCCGTTCTTCTCGCCGTGCCATCGATGAGACAGAACATGAGGATGACTTCTAAAAGAAGAGCATCCACTGAGTCAGCTACAACGAGCGACATTAGCCACGCCTCTGCGCGCTCACAGGCTCAACCTCCAACAGAAGTAGTGGATCAACCGATCAGCGAACAAGAAAAAATAAGAATTGTGATTGCTGAAAGACGTAAAATAGAAGGAATGAAGCCGGAACCTGATGATGTGGTGGAGCTAGCGGAGAGAGGGTCCTAGTCCAGGCGGAGCCGGCTGCAACAACACCATGAAGTGTACATCTAAAAGCGTACGAAACGCTGATAGATGTCGCTGGAACTCTTCCTCTCTCTTTACCTCGAGTGCTAAAGGAAAGATAATTGTTTGAACTCGGTTGCGCTACAGTGTTGCAGTAACTTTTCTTAGTGTTTAAATTTCTAGATATTCAGTGATGTGGACTCAACCGACAGAGTGGAAAGTGTCTGACGTTAAATGTGGTGATTTCCTTTTCTTAACGACCCTTCAAAACTTCACCCAACAATCCTTACTTTTCCAATTGCGGCCGGTTCAACGACTTTGTAAAGAGACTTTAATAAATTTAAACTAATGTGAATAAACTTAGGTAGATAGGTATTAGAACTAGTCAATTTGTTGTGGTGAAATGTTTTCTACGAGAGCTATGTTCACTTCAAAATTATTTTATTAAGTAATTTTAATTAGTGCGGTGCTTGCTGTTAAAGTTTTATTCGTTATTTATAAATTATAGAATAGAAAGTACTCTAGGAGTCTCAAAACAACCTCAACGAACAATTGGTTTGTAGAAACTGTTGAAATAGTTTTCGTTCGTTGTTCTCAGCGAACTTGTTATTTGTGAGTCAATTTAAATGTTAGAGTTTATTTACAGTGTAAGAAAAGGTTTCAAATCATTGAAGATTTTAATGTAGGTTATTTTATTCATTCTATCCAACGATGTGACAAAAAGCCTATAACGATATTATTTAATTGTGCCTATTTAGTATCATTTTATTTTCAAGATAAACTTCTAGTCAACGACTGTGTAGCCTCGTAGTAAATTGTTGATAGATAGATCTTCAATCTATTAAGAATCTGAACAGAACCAATCGTTCGTGAATTGAGTATTAATCTCTTTGAAGATAATAAAAGTATTTTCTGAATATAAAAGAATCATATTTTCTTACAGAATCGTACCAACGTAATTTAGACGTGTATCTGGCAATACGCACATAATGATAGATGATAGACTAAAGTAATGTAGTGAAGCGAATTACAGAAATTAGTGGTCAAGAATAGTGACCCTACATTTATCTAAGCTGTTTTCTGTCAAGCTCAGTCTGTCAGCCGTGCCAAATCTTTGTACCTTTTCTAGAGATTTTTTCTATTATTTTATTTGATATATTGCTCGACTATGTACAATTTAAGCTTACAGCTAAGATCATTAAAATAGTAATTTAGTAGAATGATTTATTCTATTATTCCAGAATCATTCACTTTCATCATTATTTCAGTATTGCCTGTGCATTTCAAGATATACACTTAATAAAAGATACCTAGTTAGGGAAGTCAGCAATAAATTTTATACTTCGACTGTGCCTTTCCTATTTCTAATGTACTAGCTTGTGAAGTTGATTGTGGGTAGATTCTGATCTTAAATGTATACTGTAGAGGTTGAAGGTTAATTCGTATAATTCTTGTTGAGTCTATTAAGTTTGTAAGTCATATGAAAAGTTTTGTAAGATTGACATAAATCTGATGGTAATGTCAATTTACCCATCATTCCCACATAAAATAAATCACAATGTTATGTATGTTTAAATGACGTTATTATTAGGTTTAATACATTATTATTATTATTCTACGTTACACTGCATTTCATAGTTCACTTGGATTATTGTCTTTTTGTTAGCTATGTACTGGTTTACTCAAAGTCTTCCATATTTTATCTTTATTGATAAATTTATGCTATCAGACAAACATTTAGGAGCAGAATAAATTTATTGATTATTTAAACTTATTTAAAAGAATTGACTAAATGGAATTTAGTAAACTATAAGATTAGTGTTTTCGTGATAAAAGTAAATTTCGTGATAATGATGAATAATTGTTTTCCGATACTGACTGTATTATAATTTTTAAGAGGTATGAACAATGTTCATTAGTTGAGTACACCTGTTAAAATTAGCTGGTGGTCTGTCAAGTTAAAAAAGTTATGACAGTGTTAGGTTGAAAAAAATAAATCTAAACTCTGAATCTTTTTTTATTTCTCGAATTCACCTTGTTAAATATTAATCGAATGCGGATTGAACTAAGAAGGTCTCGAAAAGTAGAGGATTTATATATTTGATTTGCAAAGCAAACGGATCCTCGTACAATGCGTAGAGAGGTACAAAGGGGGAGCAACAGGCGAGTCGAATTGAGTTTAGCAACAATCTTTGTGAGAGCCTATCTTGTTAGTGAGCGCTTACAATCTCATTTGCATAATTCCTCGAAACGAATTTTAATGGGTTCTTTATTGTGTTGAACAACATAATGCCGCATTTCGCAAAAAGGTGAAGGCCTAACACCGTTATGAGAAAGGATTTATTTGTCAAGTAATTAAGTCTAGAGAACGGTGGAGATGGCGGTACCTTATAATTTGAAATTCAGTTTTGATCAAATCCTGCCACTCAGAATTTCAAATAAGGGCTAAATGGTAACAGAGATCAAACAAATTGGTAAGTACTCTTCAAAAACGAGGCAAAGTTTTCATTTTGTTTTTAAACTAAATAAAAAAATATGAAGTGACCGCTTTGCCTACCTAGGCAAATATTCTATCATCGCATATAGGTACTTATCCATAAGTAGGTAATCAATTCGATGTAGTTATGTATATATAAGATCATACTAATACCACAGAATAAATAATAGTACTAACGTACTAATACATCGAATTGATTAATAGTACAGTAGCCCGTAGAACATTTAAATCACCAAAAAGATTACCGTTTGCCGTTGTGATATAGTTATTTATTACGAAATTATAGATACTTTAACCTAAGTTTTACAGATCGCAACCCGCCGTAATCTATATTTGTATATGATCTCCAAAATTGATATGTTTTTATTTTTCGAGTTTTACCACATAGTTTAGCTATTGTCGTGTTCTGCAGCTTGGTTTGATTGCCACAGATAAAAGTAAGACTATAAAAAGTAGCCATACACAGATTTAAGACCTGATGAAAATGGTTGGACTTTATCTGGTCTTAAATCTGTATATGATCACTTTCCATAGTCTTACTATTATCAGTGGCAATCAAACAAAGCTGTAGAACACGAAAATAGCTAAACCATGTAGTAAATCTTCAAAAATAAAAAAATATCATTTTTGGAGATATACAAATATAGGTTACGGCGGGTTGCGATCTGTAAAACTTGGGTAAAAGTATCTATAATTTCGTAATAAATAACTATATCACAACGGCAAACGGTAACCTTTTTAGTGATTTAAATGTTGTACAGGCTACTGTACTATAAGGGAATACATCTAAAATAAAGCTTAATCGATAGAGCAATGAGAAAACACCTCGCGCGGGAGTGAGACCGATTCGGCAGATTTGACGCAAAAATCACTAAATCAGTTCGTAGTAAATAACTGTAGCGATTAAAGAGAAATGCTTCTACTCGATTCTGAATCGATATCCAAATTATTTAAAACAATTTCGAATTGAATAACTAATGTTGTTTCTATATAATTTCAATTTTAAGATTTTTTAAGAGGTAGGTATTTTGAGATTCAAATGTATCGAGCCAAAATCACAGAATCGTGTTTCTGCTTCTATACATGTCCGGAGAAAGATATAAAGAAATATATAGCATAATATCTTAATTTCAGATCTGGAGGATCTTTCCGCGACCTATAGCATTATATACATCAATAAAAACACGTCTATTGAAGTCGGGTGGGGCTGGAGGACAACTTTTTTTTATTCTAACAGCCCCACCCGACTTCAATAGACGTGTTTTATTGCAATGATAATGCGTATCTAGTGATTTCAATATTATTTATTGCTTTTTAGAGGTAGAGTGGGAATTTGAAGTCGGTTTTTTGTTTTTCAAAACATTTTTTTTTTTAGTGTAATTACCTTCTGTATTAGATATATTATCTAAGTAGATAGAAAAATCGGTTCGGCCAAACGTGAGATAATGGCGGACAACCATACGGGTCAAACTGAGAAGAGAACCTCCTGTTTTGAAGTCGGTTAAAATACCAAAACCTTGTCCTAAGTGTAACAAATACTTTTCTGAAAACTGCATCAAAATTGGTTCAGCTAAACGCGAGATAATCGCGGACAAACATACATACATACATACACACATACATACAGGTCAAACTGAGAACCTCCTTTTTTGTTTTTTGAAGTCGGTTAAAAAGGATCAATTTTTAGATGTATCCCCTTAAATACTTTTGTGAGATTAAACATGCGTTTATATTATTATTATCTACTGCCAATGGAATTTAAGACGAAGCTGATTTTATGGAGTAGGAATATCTACTTGACCCATTTTCACAAAAACTTATCGCAAAACTTCCGCACAGCACTCCCCTCGCGGAAGATCGTGTTATAAATAAACGGAACACAAAAACTCTGAAATAGGCCTTGGGTGATGTGCACGCTGAGGCGGCCTTGGAACTTAAAACACATAACAACGGTTGTTTTCTTTTCACTGTCGGCCATTCCAAGAATGTCTCCCATCATATCCGCGATTTGTCAGGGCTTATTTGTCAGTCGCGCCCGCGCGGAGCCATTGTGACCTAAAAACTCTAATAACGAATATATTTCATAAAATTCCCATTGGAAAACAGCGAAGTCTTCATTTATTATCCGATGAGTTATTGTGGAACTTCGCATAGAACAATTCAAGTCGAAACTGAAAACTGACATCTTAATTAAAATTAATGAGCTTCTGTTTCACCATCGCACAGATAATTTTACAATTACCTGATTGCGCCATGAAATTGAAGAATCCTATTTATTTCAATAAATCTTAATTACGAAAAACCATAGTAAAACTTATGTCTAATGAAAAGTAAACTCGGGGTTTCTCTACGAACTATGGAAAAGCGTGACCTGAGCACACGGGAATATAAAGAGGTATAGTCGACCGCCAAATCAATATCAACAGCACAATGAGATCAACATGCATGCTATTCGGGGACCTCAATCTCGAAAAATATCTGGGTTCCCTTCTACAGCTACAGGCTAAAAAATGTATTGACCAGAAGCCATTTTTTAAAATAACGCATTTTTAAAAACGTGTTATGTTTACGTAATTGACACTTGACAGCATATTCCATAACAATAAATTTTTTTAACTTGGTTTTCTATTAATTAAAGATACTTTCATAATTAGAAGTTTTCCGAAGATATTTATAAAACAAATGAGAGCTTAGTGCGAAATCAGGAATAAGAAAATATTTAAACTAAATCATTTATCACAAGGCGTCTTCTTCTAATGACCTACTAGAAAGTTTTCTTAGATTTATTCCAATTATTGATAACAAACTCAGATTTATACCAATGCTTCACAGTAACAATTATCTGGGAATTTATCAAAGCTACTCGCTGGAAAGAGTTAAACAAACATCTCTGCATAAGCCAAGCTCTACCCAAAGTAGAGCTTACCAAAAAGTAACAAAGTTGAATATTGCAAAACTTACTCCACCGCAATCAAAAGGAAATGCCATTCAACTATTTTGATATACTCAAAAATTGCTTACAAAGTTTACGAAAGCAGAGCAATATATTCCAACAAATACCACTTCAAAAACAGGCCGATGGACTGCGCAAACAATATCCGCCGATCTAAACTAAAAACAGTTTACCTTTGAATATGCTCGTTGGGAAAACTCCATTTAGCTATCAACTGTTTTTGTTTTCCACTTCCATCTCCAAAAAAGAAGGTGGAATAGTAATTAAATACGGCTCAATTCAGACTTTATTTAAAAATTTTTAGATGTGACAAAAAAGGGTTTCGGCTTTCTACCAAAGTCTATAGTGTACCTAGCTGGCAAGACCTTAGTGAGTTTTTAGAACGAGGTATTTACAATACATAGATTCCGAACGCAAAGTGTTATCTGGAGCGATAGAATCATATAGAAACTTTGGCACACAGATAGATTATAACTTAGATCAAAACAAGATTTTGGGGTCGCGTCTAAGAATAAAGACACCTCACCAAAAATATTCGGCCGACAAAATTAATTAGTAGAGTTTTTTTATTAGTATTAGTAATACAGCATCATCAGCCGTTTTTAATTTCAATTTTAATTTTTAACTTATTTCAAAAGGAGGTTCTCAGTTTTTATGTATGTTACTCGATTACTTGAAGACGCCTGGACCGATTTGAAAAATTCGTTTTTTGTTTGAAAGTACATACTTCCAAGTTTGTCCCATTGTCATGAGGTCAGGATCTGATGGGATCCTGGAGAAATCAAGAGAACTTTTCAAATATTATAGGCACACCTTTAGCGATTTTGGTATTTTCTTAAGTAACTTGTGCATTTGCTTTCGAAAAGTATCATTTTGGTGAAGTGTAACTGATGATGAAGACCAGCATAGATGATCTTCGGAACTATTCAATACTAAGTATTTCACTGGTACGATACGATTACTTTAAAATGGTTGCTAGGCTATTTATGCTTATCACATCATAATACATAATGGTGAAGTGGAGCTGATAGTGAAGTACCAAGAGAACTCCTCAACAATTAACGCCCCTGCGTCGGGAAAAGCAATATTTTACAAAAAGTGATGATCCGTTGACATAGGCTATTGTAACTTAGATGATATCGTAACGTAACTAAATATACCTACCACAAAAAAGTTTAAAATAAAAAAGTTAAAAAAACAAAACCTTCAAAAACCTTATAAATAACCTTACAGCTTCAAAAATAAATGGCTCTAAAAAGCAATAAATAAAATATTTAAATCTTCATAATAACTAACTCGAAAGTTTGTACGCATATCTAATATTAAACAACGTCTTATGAAGTCTGGTGGGGTTTGAAACCCATGATCGTAGTCATCCTACGTCGTCGACCCCGTCCCCCTCACCCGAATTCAAAAGGCGTTGTTTAATATTAGAAATGCAGATTTGAATATTTTATTTCTTGCTTTTTAGAGCCATTTATCGTCATAACATAACCCCCCACGCTGGCCTAGTGCAGTTTGGCGAATTGATAATTATACAATCAATCGTTTCAACTGTTGATAAGATCAACCCTAATTACCTTATCATCTTAGTTTGATTTTCACAGCCTGAGCATTAAATTATGTTCCGCAGTCACACGAGGCCGGTGTAATAATAGCTAACCTGGAACGTCGATATCGGCAGGGCCTCACTTGATCACGGTGGGCCGCTGCCAAATTAATTGATGGAGAAATTCAATCGGGCTCACTCTAAATTAATCCCTACACGGTTACTTTACATTCGTTATTGGAAATCGTTTCAGATGAAGCTTTGATTACAAGTTGTTTATAAAATAACGCTTCCTATTAACCAAAACAATTATATTTCCTAAAATATCTCAGTAAATTGTTTTAAACAATTTTGAGAATTCTTCTGACTTAATTATGTTTGTCTTCTATGCGTTCCTAAATCATTCATTCGTACTGGGCATTGCAAAGCATGTCGAGTCCCGGATAAATACAGACTACAGCTATATTACAAACCTTTCACAGTCACACTTGAATATAGCCTCATTTGGACAAAAGCTGGGAGAGTATTGTAACTGCATGAATAGTCGGCACTATTGAGATACGTGGTGTAGTATGAGACGAGTACATAAGCTCTATAGACCATTTCCACTGTTACATACATAGGACTCATAGTACAGTAGCCCGTAGAACATTTAAATCACTAAAAAGGTTACCGTTTGCCGTTGTGATATGGTTATTTATTACGAAATTATGGATACTTTAACCCAAGTTTTACATATCGCAACCCGCCGTAACCTATATTTGTATATCTTCAAAAATGATATTTTTTTATTTTTCGAGGTTTACCACATGGTTTAGCTGTTGTCGTGTTCTACAGCTTTGTTTGATTGCCACTGATAATAGTAAGACTATGGAAAGTGACTGTACACAGATTTAAGACCAGATAAAGTCCAACCATTTTCATCAGGTCTTAAATCTGTGTATGGCTACTTTTCATAGTCTTACTTTTATCTGTGGCAATCAAACAAAGCTGTAGAACGCGATAATAGCTAAACCATGTGGTAAACCTCGAAAATTAAAAAAATATCATTTTTGAAGATATACAAATATAGGTTACGGCGGGTTGCGATCTGTAAAATTTGGGTTAAAGTATCTATAATTTCGTAATAAATAACCATATCACAACGGCAAACGGTAACCTTTTTAGTGATTTAAATGTTCTACGGGCTACTGTACTATCATAGAAGCATAGCCTGAATACAAATAATACAGTTTGTGGGCCTTATTGTTACAGACATTAACCAATATTTATAAGGAATTGTTTACACCAAACATGATCGGTACCCTTAGCAGGAACAGCTACTTATAGAAAAAAATAGTGCGGATAAAAGTACTCGATAGTGAATTATCTATGGAAAGTTTAATTTCCCTTTACGGCGATAGATGGCGCTGTACAAATTTCCCATACAAAATTACTCTATCGAAATACATTTTACGCGCTTTATTTTTTTCGATAGCGGTTCATGCTATTACAGGTACAGACCTTGATTTATATATCATATAAGTAAAGTATATTTTTCGTGTAGAATTGTTCTTTACCTACTTCATTTAATGTAAAATAGTTATTTATACTAGGCACATAATATTATCTAAGTATTTAACAGTGGTTTAATCAGAAAAGAAAGAAAAAATATAATACATAAAACTAACTCTAAATCGATTGATTGATTGTTTGTTGGGATACGCGTAGTGCCCTAACGGTTGAAGCTAGAGTTACCATTTTCGGAGGGTAGATACCTTTCATAAGTAGGTGAGCACTAAGAAAGGGTTTTTGAAAATTCACGCCCTAAGGGGATGAAATAGGGGATGAAAGTTTATATGGGAATTTGTATAAGAAAATTGAAATGTGTGATGCAGCCTTAACAGATAAAGGTAGAGATACCATTTTTGGAGGGTAGATACCTTTCACGGTGTAGGTAAGTACTAAGAAAGGGATTTGGAAAATTCCCGTTATACAGGGTGTTACAGGCTCTTTCTGTTTGTATGGGAATTTTTATGGGAAAAAGTGTGGTGTGTAATCCATGCTTTCAAAATAAATGCACAACTATCTTAATAACGCGAGCAAAGTCGCGGGCAAAAGCTAGTATTGACATACAAGGATGTTTCTTTGGAATATGCTTCAGGAATATACCTCCCGATAAGACGTGATCGCGCTTTCAACGGCAAACGTAAGATGACAAAATAGATTTTCAAAATGTGACTTTGATAAATAAAAGTCACCTTTTTGGTCCTTAACTTAATTTTATAAAGAATAAGATCGAGTAGACAGACCTCTAATCATTTCGGATCTCGTATAAATCCTTGCGTAAAGGCGAAGTCGTAATGAATTCTCTTTTAAAACCTTATGTCACGTTCAGACAGCTTATCGTTACGAGAATCGTCGAGTATTTTATAATCCTACAACGAAATTAACAAACAGCACTCAAAATGTGTTGACGTAGGTAGGTGATCATTTCGAACAGACACGCGGTTAAAATGGAGGGATGAATTTTTTATTTCGTGTGGTTCTAATAGCATTTTCATGTTACAGTGAAAATTAAGTTAATTAACCACTAGAGGTGCAAAAGTATCTTTGACGGTTAAGTAGTCACTGTGGAATAGACAGAGTTGTTAGACTGATTTATATGGCTTACGTTTAAATGATCACCTAACCTAATCCAGAATTAGTAAATGCTCACCAAATCTTCTTGGGAGCTTTAGGATTTGGTGAGCATTTACTAATTTTGGAGAACAATATGTTTTTTTGGTATGCTAACGTATTAATTCCTATTTAAAATAGGCCGTTGGAAATAGACATTAAATTTGCAAAGCGTGATGTAGTTCTGCATGTAGTTTTTCTCGATTTTCTCAGTTTCCACAGGTTTTTCGAAGTTGCAAATTTGAATTCACACTACCCTAACAGATACAACATACCAAAATGCAGAACTACATCACGCTTTGCGAATTTAGCCTCTTTTTTTGTCTATTTCCAACGGCCTAAAAGTGAATTACACTAGTTAAAGCCTTTAGCACATTAACGTAAACTTTTTAACAATTTGTCTATTAATTCTTTGCAGTGTTCCCCTAACTCAAAATTGGCTCGCAACTATTACAGCTTGTTAGTTCCTTAGAATAACATGTTTGGACAAGGCCGCCTGCACCAACTACTGGAAGGCAAACATTTCAAAATTAACCCGATACACCGGCCATAAATGTTGTGATACCGACCTAACCCTTTAATGGAGTACAGTCCGCCCCTTCTATGTAAATAAGCGAGGAAGTTGTGACCCGAGTGTTATCTTATTAAACATTGGCAGAAGTTTCAAGAGACATGTCTTTGGGATAGCCGTGTAAGTGAGATTATTGTTTAATTATATAGTCTGCTACATTTAGTTATAGAGTAGCGTAGGTCCAGGGGGGTATTACAATCTTTTAAAATTGCCAGGTTTATGAATTGCTGTAGTTACATCTTTCTCACTGTTTAGCAAATAAAAGAACGCATTGATAGCCATTCAGAAAACTGGCAATTTTTATGAGGCTGTAAGTAATATACCACTGGAAGTTCAAAATTGTTTACTCAGTTATTTTGATCGTTCCTCGTCACTTAATAACATTCCTATCTAAGTATAACTTCTTATAAAAGCTTTACTGCATATTTACGACCGAGTTTCAGGCGCAAAAACTTGACATGCTCGTAGTATTATTAGAGAGTTTTAAAACAAAACTTTAAAGACAATCACGTAAAGTAAAATAAGTTAATGTAAAAATAAATAATAAAGGTTTAATTTCTAAATGAAATATTTAAGATTCATCGACGTAACTTTATTCAATTCAAGTAGATCATCTTAGAGTAGAAAGGAATCCGAGTGTCAGTCCTAATCACACAATATTAAACCAGCTATAATGGAATGTAAAAATCCCGAAAACCTTCCGAAAGTCTCATTAAAAACATAAAAGGCAAATTGAATTAGGAAAGTCAGCTTTAAGTGAAAAGGGGATACTTGGTGCTCCAAAATTCATTATTACATTTTGACCTCTTGTGCGAAAATGATAAGACTTGCCACGATGTTTTATTGGAGGTCTGCGGAGTGAAAGGTTTTGATTTTGCCGTCTTGTCACGTAGCACTGAGTGTTTGTGAGAGGGTGACCTGAAGGTCGACCCTTGACATTCCTGGAGATCTCATGCTCACTTCGTGGACGCGATTCCGCAGAGACTGTCACAAATGGAATCAGTATTATATTTTTTATAAATTCGCCACAATTCACTTTAGCCTTGAGAGGCAATAAGAAAAGTATACAAGAATCGGGCTCGTATTTAAGCATTGAAATCCTTATTGTTTGACTTGCAAATGGAAAAAAGTGTCCTTAATAGTATTAAAGCGTACTTGAGGGCAAAAAGGTGAGCTAATTTTGAGTTAAGTAAATATTGTTTTATCTATTTTGATAATTACTCACCTACACAATTCTACTAAGCCTACACTGATTTCTTTTGGTATTTTGGTATCATGCTGTGTACACTATCTAAGGAGGATTATTAGTAGAGGTTTATTATTAGTAAATATTAGTAGAGGAGTCAATACATGTTTAAACTGTACCACTTTTGTTAAAACATATATTGACTCTAATCTGCTGTTGTTGTCTGTGTACCAAAATCTAATAAATAAATATTATTTAATCCAAAAGTTTCCTTATTCAGTGTCAATTATTGGATGTCACCTGATTTGATTATCTAGATATTTTCTAACTTGACATATTTCAATCAATAAAGTTTTTAAAAGTAGTAAGTTCAGATATTCACTCAACCCCTAGTAATATAATAAGTCTATGCTCAAACCAAACAAACTCGAAGTGTCTACGGCAAAGAGTTTCACAGTGATACTGGAACGGCTAATTAGTTCGAGCTCAAAAGAAGAAATCCTTTGTGTAAAGTTCGAGAAATAAGTTCCTAACTTAATCAGTGATTCTATTTCCTATCAAAATCAAATTACCTACATCTATTGTATAAGTATTAACGTTTTTGTATTTTAATTCCTTATTAAAAATAACTATGAATTAGTACTTTTATTCAATTTGAATGAAAAAAAGACTGACTAATTATTTACTTAATAAAAACTAAAAATATCTAAAAAATATGTTACAACAAAACAAAATTAGCTTACCTCCATAAGGATTAGAAGAGAACTCAATATAGTGAATAACTTTTATTATGGGACCAACTCTGAAATCGTGAAAAAAAAATTAAGAACGAAAATATCAAAATGAACAGCTGATTTATTTCACGATTTCAGAGTTGGTACCATAGTAAAAGTTGTTCAGTTTTAGGGTCCCTACAGGCGCGGTACGAGGGGACATGACCCCCCCCCCCCCTAAAATCGTACATGTCACATAGAAAAAGCATCTAAAAATTTACAAAAATGCAATTATTATTATTAGTGACCCCTCCCCCCCCCCAAATTTCAGGCTGCGACCGCGCCTGGGTCTACTATCTACCATATACTTATGGCATTACAAGTTATATAGGATTCAGTTAAAGTGCTTAACTGACAACCATTAACAGAACAAAGTTGCAAACGTTTGGGAACAGCATTCACCAGCAAACGCTTGCATTTTTCAAAGTAAACAAACAAGACCATTCGTAGATTTGCGCTAACGGAACTAGCTAACGTGAAAAGCTTAGCATTTAAAAGAGTTTTCGATTCAACGGCGAACACAGCTAATTTTTATGGTGGAGTGTACTTTTGGCAAAGAGTAACACTCGTATCCATAAACGAGTAAGTAATAACTGGAGTAAAACTTGCATTTTCAAATGCTTCTAATATTTTATCTGCCAGAGTTATAAGAACTTTCTAAATAATAGTCCCTGATTCACTGTACAGGAATTAGTACAATCCATTAATATTTTCTAACTTTTCGGACATTGTATATTATGTTGTGTACAATGTAAGACTTTTAGACTTTTAGTTTATACTGTATAATATGATTTATCTGTATGTTATGGTCTCTATGCTGCTTTCGTACCTTAAAGATTAAAATAAAATAAAATTTCTATTCAAATATAATTAACTCGTATAGTATAATTAATCTAAAATGCAGTTTATGGACAGTTTTGGTGCATTTTATATTAAATTGCATGTGAATATAATATTAAAAGCATTTGAAAATTGCAAGTTTTTCTCAAGTCATTACTTACTCGTCTATAGATGTGAGGGTAAGCGCCATTCTGTTTAGCTATTCTTCAAACAATCACGTGCTTTTAGAATAATATTCCGAAGATGCCTTACTAGTGGCTCCGTGAGCTGTAGACCTCGCGATAAAATAAAATAAAATGTCGCCATGAAGTTTTCAAAACACACAGACAGTAGGTACGTGAGTATTCGCAGCTAGATGGTGCTTCTAATTTTGATAATTTTTCAAAATGGGTGTATATTTTTTTAATAAATTTGGAAAAATTGGTTTGACTAAACAGTTATAAATAGTTATCGAACCTACTCACAAAATTTCACCATCAGAATCGGTTGAGAAATGCGACCTGTAGAGGAGATCAAACAGCCGGAAAGCTGGACTGAAATATGTTTTTTTACATATCTCCGTCATTTTAATAAATTTCGAAAAACTGTCTCGACAAAAATATTCTATATATTTATCAAACCTGCTCACATAATTTCACCGGGATCAGTTGAGAAATGCGACCTATAGAGGAGAACAGAAAGCGCCGGAAATTCGGACTGAAATATATTTTTTTACACTATCTCCGCCATTTAAAAAACAATTGAAAAACTGTACAATTCTAAATCTATACAATTTTTAAACCTGCTTACAAAATTTTACGAGAATCGGTTGAGAAATGCGACCTGTAGAGGAAAACAGACAGCATTGGAAATCCGGACTGAAATATGTATTTTTAACATTTCTCCGTCATTTTGAAAAATTTCAAAAAACTGGCGTGACAGAAAAAATATATATTATTTTCAAACCTGCTCACATTATTTCACTAGAATCGGTTGAGAAATGCGACCTGTAGAGAAGAACATACAGCGCCGGAAAACCGGACTGAAATCTGTTTTTAAACATATCTCTGCCATTTTGAAAAATTTCAAAAAACTGGCATGACAAAATAAAAAATATATCATTTTCAAACCAGCTTACAAATTTTCACGAGAATCGGTTGAAAAATGCGATCTGTAGAGGAAAACAGGCACAGCTGGAAAGCGGACTGAAAACAGTTTTTTAACATATCTGCGCCATTTTGAAAAATTTCAAAAAACTGGCTCGACAAAAAAATTATATATAATTTTTGAAACTGCTCACAACATTTCACAAGAATCGGTTGAGAAATGCGACCTCTAGGCTGGAACTGACAGCCGGACAAACGAAAGAATTTTTGCCGAAGCTGAAGCAGAGACGCTTCACTCGCACTTCGTGCTCGCTAGGTCAAATAGTACTATAGTTTCAAGTTCGTAAAAGAATATTCTTTAGAAAATTATCAACAGTTTAACAGATTTTTATATCACAACTAATTCGGAACGAATTTTAATTTCGAAGCCTTGCGACAGAAATTCTGAACTTTCAATAATTAACAAAGTTATCAAAAAGAAGAAGTAAAATAATTAAGCACGGCTAATGTTTTCAAGGAAATTAAATAATGGAACTTGCCGGAGCTTCAATGAACAGTACTTGAACCTTGTGTTCTATTCAGTAAATATTTTATTTCGTTCAACTTCGCCAGGAAATTAAAAAGACCGTCAAATGAAAGAGCCTCATTACTTATTCGCTGCGTCTGCCACGCCACGAAAAATAAATAACATGATTTTGCCAACAACAAATATAAGGGACATAAAGAGACCACATTTATAAAAGAACGCACAGTAACACTCGTCTAAATAGTTTTTCTATTAGATGAGTCTGCGGAACTTATCGTGTTTCGTTAGTTTCATTAGTTTGATAGCGTATACTATCGTACTCATAACCTGTTGTAATTATATCATCAGCTACACTGTTATTGCTGACATCAAAAGACGTGACTTTTCTTCTTGAGGCAAATGTGTGTAGAATATCTTATAAGAGAAAGTGAATAAGATAAGACATATGGAACTCCTTATACAGGGTTACTTGCAAAACACCAATAACCTCGAGTAGGTAGGTAACATCATACACAAAAACATTTTGTTCTACGACTTTTTCAAAAACAGACAAAAATAATCAACTTTTCATACAAATCTCGATCAGCTGTTCGGACATTTGTATGGAGAGTCGATTTTTTGTCTGTTTTCGGAAAGGTCGTAGAACAAATGTTGTTGTTTATGATGATAGTTTTCTACTCCTGCGAGGCTGTTGGTGTTTTACAAATACCCCTGTAAAAATCACTAAATAATAAAATATAGAAAACCCATACAAATTGTTCAATTCTGAACTGAAAAACACGTAAAATAAATACAAGTTTGCCATCAAATCGATAAATCAGTGACCTCAAACGGATGCCATTCCTCACCGAAATTAGGTACGTTATTGAATTTGTTCAGGAGGTAACCTCGGGCAAACAAACTTTTATCGTCGACCCAACAACTGGCGACATTTTCAACAGCGTGTTTATCCTTTCCACTGGAAAACGTGAACTCCTCTCAAATGTAAAGTTGCTGGAAGCTTTGTGGATATATTCAGAATGCAGCGCGGAACTAAGTCTTCATTTGGGAGCTTAAGAAAGAAAGCTGTATGCTGAAATATTTTTTTGAGTGTGAATATGACGATATTAGGAGGAAAAATGTGTGAGGTACACACCGTTCATTTTGGTCTTTTTGATACATTGTTCACGAGTTTGTTTTGGTTTCTCAAGTGATAACCGCAGATTAAAATACATATACCTGCTTGCTTATACCTACATGTTTTTCCACTTCTTTACGAATAGTACATAACTCATGTTTACCGAGCATGAAGATTCAGACATTTAGGAAAGAGTTTAGTAGAAGAAAAATCTAAACCGTTTCATAATTGCATATTCAAGAAGACTTCGTAAAAATAAATGACATGTGAAAAATCCTCTGAAATCACTGAAAAGAACCAGAAATTCTAGGCGGAAGTAAAGTTGTATCTAGTCTTTAAATTTAAAAAAATATATACAGCTTAGTTCCCCGTCGAGTCGAGGCAGTAAGAACAAACGTGACGCAGCCGGCTGGTCAGCACGGGCGGCTGAACGGACTTAAGCCGAGTTTACAAAGGCATTCTTTCTTTCTTTTTGTACCCGCGTTTTTGTCCCCAGAGGGAGCAAAAGTGAGATCAACAGGTTCTTTGTTGTGCATTGTTCATGTAAGACACAATCCTCTTTATTGTGATTAACTTTTCCTATTTTTCTAGAGAAAATGTTTGTAACTTTAGTGCAATATTTATGAACAGAGATTTAACAAACTTAATTATTTCAGCCCTTGATGTTGAAATTTCTATTCGAAACAGATCATAGTTTAACACACTGTTGTTCAATTTTCCATCTTCAACAAGTCCTTTGATCAAAATGATTGATTGACAGTTTAAGCATGCGAATGCCACATTTTCCACTACTCCCTCTCGTGACTGCTAAAATTATCTATATATTATACCTGCAATTATAAGCTGCGATTGCCACCACATCTCTCTATTCGTTTGTATAACGTTTTCATGCCACTGAAACAATTGTATAATAAAGTACTATTATTCGCAAAATTCTCACGGCAAACTTATGTGTGTTAGGGTTAGGGTTGCCAACCCTACTATATAATATAGTATCCTACTATATTGCGGGCTCGCCTACTATATTTTTTGAAAAAATATATAGTAGGCAAAACTACTATATTTTTTCAAGTGAAAAAATTAAACAAAAGCAGCAAAAAATTAAATGCACATACCTAAGCAATTGCATAAAATTTTTTGTGTTTATTGTTGTTGAATAAATTATGAAAATGTTTAGTAAGTATGAAAAACACAACTTCTTTAAAATCCTCCATACAAACGGCGACCTACTTTATTTTTTGGACTTTTTCGCCATCTACTATATTTTTACACGTAATAATCTTGAAAATACTATATTTAATGTAAAAAAAGTTGGCAACCCTAGTTAGGGTGTTACCAGACCAATCGATCGATTGTCGATCGACGGCATCGATCGCTGGTAGAATGGAATAGTCGACGTCGATCGACAGTTATATGCTAGGATATAGGCGTCTATCGATAGATAGACCAGTAGATCGATGCCGTCGATCGACAATCGATGGATTGGTCTGGTACCACCCTTACGTGGAGTTATCTCCACGCGCATAAATGCGCGGGCAAACGCTACTATGTAACGAAATAGTGTAATGTGTCAACCGCAATGAATTGGTATAAAAGTGCTGCTTTTACCGCCAAAAAGAGCACGTTTATACTATCTCTCCTATCCTGCACCATTTCCTTGTGAAACACTTTATGGCCAAGTCTCAGCAGACATGAGCTGTAATTTCCAAGCGGGTCGTCTTAACGCTGATCGACGTTTTATGTCGCTCTGAGACGCCTGTATTACAGACGGTATCTACAACATCATCTGGTTTTATATCCTCGGAGAAGATGCCTGACATAGGGGCAGGATAATATAATAAAATAATCTAGACCAAATAAGACTAAGGAAATATGGACGATAGTTGAATTTCTTTTCATTTTATGTTAGAAGAAACAAATTCTGACGGATTTTAGGATTTGGCTTGGCACTAAGAACCTTCGCTGACTATCGGTCTTATTCATAAAAACCTTTAAATAGAGATTTTAATAAATTTTAGTAGAGATACTTGAAAAGACAACATTTTATATGAATTCTACGCATACAGGATATACGAAAAACATCGTGAGACAGCTTTTGCGGGTTCATTGCGATCAGCAAGCGATAGGTAACTCAAAATTACAAACAAATGTAAAACGACGCTAAATTATGTAACCATTACGTCTTTTGTCTACACGATATCACAACGGGTAGAAAGGCAGACAGCATTGATAGGTAAAAACACGAATAAACTTTTCGATATTTCGGGCTTGCAGACGTTCAGGAATCTATTAAGCGACCGACATACGCCTCACCGGAAATTATGACTGGAAACTCGATCGCATCACTAGTCCAGAGGCGTGCTAACGGTCACCATAGACTTAAAATATACAAAACGATAACAGCTTTAAATCTGTAATAATATAGGTTGGTTACTAAAATATGTCGGTTACTTTAGTCGTAGAACTAAAGTAACCGACATCGCTCGAAGGATTGCTCAGCTGAAGTGGCAATGGGCAGGACACATAGCGAGAAGAACTGATGGCCGTTGGGGCGGAAAGGTTCTAGAATGGCGACCGCGCACCGGACGACGCTCCGTGGGTAGGCCCCCGTCAAGGTGGACCGACGATCTGGTGAAGGTCGCGGGAAGCCAATGGATGCGGGTAGCGCAGGACCGATCGTCGTGGAGATCCTTAGGGGAGGCCTATACCCAGTAGTGGGTGTCGTGCGGCTGATATGATGATGATGATAGGTTATATAGGGTTACCAGATAGTATACCTATAAAGCCCTGACATTATGCTATGTTTAGTTGTGTTGATTATTTACTGCAGATGTTGATTGATGTTGATTAATGTTGACAAATGTTGGTTGTTTGAAGTCGAGTTGATTGATACCAAAGAAAAAGAAAAAACATAACTTCTAACGATTGTTTAACTGTCGGATGGACAGACAGATATGGTGTAACTATAAGGTGTAAAAAATTAGCTACTCCATATTAAAGAGAAAGTCACTAAAACTACAACTACAATAAAACCCGTAAAACTATATTTTACAACTAGTGTGGTCTAGTATAAGACTTAACTCTGTGGTGACTAGTCACACACTCATTGACGTGTTTACCTACCAATAATTATCACTTGAATATCTTATTTCTAAGGCCACACTAATGGATGGCGGTCATGAATATTATACACTAAACGTAAAGATATACTTACATAATACATGTAAAGTTATAATAGCTTGTTAACATAATAATTATTAGACTCGCTCGAGGTCGAAAAAAGAAAGTATGTGTCACAAACGTGGATTATTAGGTAAGTAAAACGAAGTAGTGACAAACTAGAACAATAGCCTACAATCATAAAACAAGAAAAACAACTACGATCCTCATGAAACATTTTATGATCACAGATACTTTCTATCTTCAACATAATTTAGAAAAAGCGACAACTGCCTGTTCTCAACTAAATTATGAATTGAAAGAAAATATAATTAGGAAAGTTGATGAGTAATATTTTTGATAATATCATAGGTAGGTAGGTACTAATTTTTTTTGCGTGCGACTATTTCGCGTGGAGATTCGTTTCAAGTCTGAGTTTCGATTCGTAGAAACTTCACCAAATTAATTCAGTGGTTTTAGCGTGGAAACAAAACACATCAAAAAAGAGCAACTTGCACATTTATAATCAATGTTATGCATTAGAACCACTTTAACTGTGAAATAAAGTTGGTGTAGAATAGTTTAGATAGTAGATACTGTACTGTTTGCAAGAAGCTCTAGAATCTGTGTTGATCAACAAGTTCTTGCTTATTCACATCATAAGTAATTCAGCTCATTTTCGTGGCGGAAGCAAGGTTGCCCATTAAATATGCAGGCTACGGCCTTTCTATTCGCAAGCGGTGCCCTTTGCCTTGTTTACTCCGTTATGAAAAATACGGTGCTAGTTCCTCCAGGTAAAACAGATGTTTAAATTTGAAGAAAAAAATGGCGTTGAAATAGAAAATATTGTATCTATTCTATGGGCTGGCGAGTCTGATACTTTTAGGGTGCTGTACCACAAAAGGAAAAAACGGAACCCTTATAGAATCACTTGTTGTCCGTCTGTCCGTCTGTCTGTCTGTCTGTCTATCAATGTCAAGACCCTTTATCTCGGGAATACGTAGAGGTATAGCGTTGAAATCAAAACTATATACTCAGATCTCTTGAAGTTGTAAAAAAAATCAAACGTATAAGCTTACGTAGAAAAGATACGGCCGTTTATGCCGCAAAAAACGCATGTTTCGACACTTTCAAGGGAATCAAAATTCATAGGGTATCCCGTTGACCTATAACTATGAAATTATATCATCTCATACTACAAGTACAGAGAAAAGTCTAAAAACTATAGGTACATTTAATTTTGTAATTAAATCATACAAAATATAGTTTTTATGAAAGTAATTTTAATATACTACGTTTAATATAGTCTTTAGTAAAGTACTTTGTACAGAACCCTCGGTGGGCAAGTCCGACTCGCCCTTGTCCGGTTTTTATCATTGAACCGGAATTCCGGATAACTTAATTTATCTCCATGAGGAGTTATAATAGCATATTTGGTAAATTGGACTTCTTCACTCAAATAATCGTTAGTTTACTTACATTACTATTTGTATTTTGTCAGTAAAGTACCCAAGTAACACAACGAGGCTGCTTAACAGCAGAATAACGGATTTCCATCACGCTTAAAGCTGAATACGGAACCTGCATAAAGGCTGTATACGACCTTATACAGCTCTTATAACTCTTAAATGGGCACAAATTATTCAGCCTTAAGTTCACATAGCTGCTTAAGAGCTGTGCAGCAGCAACTTAACAGTGTAATAAAGGGTAACAGGCTGTGTAGCAGAAATTTAAGAGTGTTATAAAGGGTAACGACAGTACTATGCGCTGAAATTCGAATGACTAAGAGATCACAAGTTACTCTTTATTCAGAAAATATGTCACATGTACGCTTTAATACATATTTTAAACCGCGCAAGGCTGCTTGCGGCCTGTGTAAAATTAAGTGAACTAATATTTGAAGTGTAAACGTTTAAGCATATATAAGGCTAACAATCGAACACTTTATGTTACGTGAATGAATTAGAGTTAACGATAATATTGGTGGATAATATTCATATTCATACTCTGTTTGACGTATTATAAAGGGAAAATGACTGGGAACGTAATTTTACTGACATTATACATATATATTATCTAACAAAATTTTAGTGCGCCACGAAAATATTCTGTTTTGAATTAGTTTTGTGATATAAATAAGCTGTGATGTAATCTTGACAAAAAAAATGGAGTGCTTTGAAAAGAATTATAAGATAAAAAGTTATTATTAAGATATTTCGAAGTTAAAACTGATGAATTACATTCCTATTTCTTGCACTAAACATCGTAAAGGTTGAAAAATCAATCAGAATTTTTATAGGTTATACAAAAAATGGTGGATTATGTTACTAATTACATTAACTGATTACAGTACCACATATGTTCTTTTATTCAGATAACATCTGTTTTAATGTACTTATGTGAACCGTTATAAAGTAGAGGCCGTTAATCCGATACACTAGTGAGTCTCTAAGCAGCTGCGAGGCATCTAATGAATGTATAAACAGCCGCTATGCAGATACTATCAATGGCAGTATAAAGGCTGATTAGCGGTAGACATATACAGCTAGAAGTTGAAATATGGGTCACTTATCATCCTTTATACAGCTTTTCACTTCATAATAGTTCACACGTGCCTCTTTAATAAGTTAGTGTAATAGGAGTTCACAAATACCTTCTTATACAGTATTTGGCGAAATTTTATCTACTAAACAGTCCTTACTAGGGTTTAGGCTTTAGAATATGTTAGAAGCTGAATAGAGTCGAGAAAATATACCTTTATAGCACTCTTAGCGTATTAATGGTGGTTTTGTCGGTCTTAATAAGCCTTAATGCAACTCTTAATTAGCCTAAGCTGTTTAAATATCACTGACCGCTATTATGCAGCTGTAGGGTCACCAGTGTACTCTTAGAAGTGTCTTAATAAGCACAGAGTTTTAAATAACACTAAAAGTGAGTAGTTATACAGCTATCTGTGTTACTTGGGTATCGATCAATCGCTATGATTCATTATTATTATCGTCATGCTACGTCACCGGGAATAGAAGTAGAGCTAAATGCTCACTTTGTCAAACCAACTTTATGACTTGCCTAATATGAACGCAGTCAGTAGTGCAACTTGATACTAAAGCGTTCAGCTGAATCTATACCTACAGATTTTAAGTTCTGTGGTTATGCGGCAGTAGTACCTACGTCAATTTTAATGTCGCTCGTGAAGTCTGCGTAATGCCTGGTAAATGACGAATCATTCAGATTTAAGTGGTCTCAGCAGCATCATTAAGGCATTGCGTCTCGCTGAGCGACTAACTCATTATTATTTATACCTGTCAATTATATATTTGGACTTGTAAAACCCGCGCATTACTTTACCCAGAAGATAGAGTCTAGAGCATTAATTTCTGAAGCATAGGTCCATCAGGAATGTAATACAGAGTACAATTTGTGAGTTAGTTGGTCGGTTCGTTCAACGAAAACCACAAGTTACAACAATAGTAATTCCTTTTGCAAGAATCAATACCAGCCCCCCTAGCATGACCACAGAAACACGATATGATATAGCGATTTATCACGTTTAACTGTCAAAAGACAATGGATTTTGACAGTTGGATGTCGATAAAACGCCATATCACGCGATATAATATATATCGTGTTTCGTCGGTCATGCTAGAAGGGCTGGTCCAACACGTATGCGAAAGAAGTGACTTTTATATTTTCTTGACTGACACTCGAAATATGCAGACTGTCTAAAACCTCTCGCTTTTCCGATTCTATTCCTTCCCACATAATCCGACCAGCCATAAGCCATTCCCAACATGCGTTGAACAGTAAATCATCATGCAAATCAAACGCTCAATTGTTCGTCGGACGGAACCCTAACATCACTTACTTATCATAAGCAGAGGGCGCTGCAGACACGAAACGAATAATAAAGTACGTAAAAACTTCAGCTCAACCTACGAGGGGGGGTGCCTCCAGAAAATTGATATTATCGTAAATTTTCCTGATGGAAAATATTGTTTTTTCATCTCCGCTCCGTCTGTTATTCGAGAAGGATTTCTGACGTAAGAAGATTATTGAGTTGGATCCACTTAGTCACGTGTTACACATACAAAATGAAAATTGTCTTATTTATTTACGAGTAGGTACCTAAGCAGTTCCCATTTCGTATTATTCGTATGTGTTTTCATATTTAAGTCCGCTACATTGACGATGTGTAAATAAAGAATACATAGGTCGCAAAGTAAATGTAGAAATGGGATACAAGAATAACATAATTTAATATGTTGTCTATTACGTTTAGCAACGTGTAGTGAATATTTTCTAAAAACAAAAAGGTTTTTGCTGAAAAAAAACAAAATTGAAAAGTAAATACGAGTTTAGAAACGGAATTAATGTTTGGATTCGTTGGATCGAACCTCGAGTTAGAAAACCGCAACATTATCCATTAACTAACCAAATACCGCAGCAAACACTCGCATACAAGTTTATTTCGTGGTTGTTTAATAAATAAGTTATCCCTTTCCTTCGTATTCAGTCTATATGAATACTTATATTTAAATAAAAGAAAAATTTATGCAACAATATCCTTGGAACTTGAAGATACTAAAGTGTCTGATACTTTCAGCTTAGTATTCTCTTCTTTTTGGGAATACTTAGTCAACATAATTAAATACCAAGTTTTCAAGTTTATACTTATGACTTTTGAGTTTTTCATCAATTTCTGTTCTGCTCATATTTATGAAAACCCAGTATCGTTAAACCCAAATAAAAAAAAATTAACTTGCTGAATATATGCCGATATGTTTTGGAATGACTGTGTTTATTTAGAATCTGGGAGCACGATAGTGCTCCCGCCAAGACGAGGAAGCGAAGCGCAAGGGCACTACCAACCTTTTCTCGAAGCGCTTCGTCGTTTTTTTTAACCCTCATATCTTAGGTTCGGAGTATACTAGATAAGCAAAATTCTCGGAATGTGATGTCAGTAGTGGGCTTATTAAACAAATAAAGTTTCAATTGTATAGCTTTTATAATATAGATTTTATTGATATCTAAAAAACCCCGATTTCGTTACTGACTCACTCATGATCATCAAAACTCATAGGGTACTTCCTAAAGTCCTGGAAAGCTGAAATTTGGTACGTAAGCTAGTATTAGGACACACACAACAAAAAAAATATAAAATTGGACTTTAACCCTGCAACCGCTTAACCCTCGTAACTTGGGTTTGGATTACACCAGAAAAGCAAAATTTTTGGAATATGATGTCAGTAGTAGACTTATTAAACATACAAAGTTTCAATTGTATAGCTCTTAAACTTTTGATTTTATTTAGATCTAAAAAATCCCAATTTCGTCAAAACTTACTGATAATCATCAAAATTCATAGGGTACTTACTTGCTGAAGTCCTAGAAAGCTGAAATTTGGTATCTAAGCTAGTTTTAGTACACAAACAACAAAAAAATTATAAAACTTTTAACCCCCAACCCCTTAAACTAGGGGATGGAAGTTTGTATGAGACTTCCGCAAATTTTGATGCTAGAGGTCTGAAAAAATACGTATGTATAAAAGACAGATAAAAGACATATGTATCTGAAAAATCTTTAAATATTTAGTAATTATTTTTAAGACTTAGTAAATCACTATTAAAGCAACGGAAAATAATAATCATAAAAAAGAAATTGTCATTTCAAAACATTGAAGCTTGTAGAGTTAGGGGGCGTAGAGTTAGAAGCTTCGCTCTACATGAGGTCTGATAACTTTTTGACAGTGCATGCTATATGTAGTCTTGGCAACACTATACATGAAAATGTTTTTGGTGGGTTTATTCATTCTACTAGTCATGGTATGAAATCGAGTAGTAAAATACAGTTGTATGGCCTCTTTTTCTGCAAATAAATAAAACAATAACTTGTTTTTTTACAATTTAAATAAGACTTATCGGTATTTATCAAGATGCTAACCCTTTAAATGTGCTCTTAGTCAACCCGTTAAGATGAAATTGATGTAGCAATCAAAGATCTCGAGATCCAATTACGAGTATCTGGTAACGTAAAAGTAACTTGAACTCTCTCATACAATTGAATTAGGTATCGTTACCGGTAGCGAAATCGATTCGCAGTCGAGAGTTCGGAGATTAACCGAGTCTATAACGTTGATATAGTTAATAGGTTGTATTTATTTGATAAAGATGATGAAAACGTTGCAACTATTGCAAATTGCCAGTAAACATATTTTGATATTGTTACTGACCACCCGCCCAACTCCAATGGCCAACATTCTAAGTACCTATCTATACGTTTGAACGCTACGCTTACTAATAAAGCTAAAATATTATGAGCAATCGACGATTACTCAAACTTATGTAAATCACAGACTTCAATGTATCGTATGGTATTGACAAGCTTACGGCACGTAATTTTATAGTTTACTGATTATTTGAAAACTTTAATAGCGTAGCGTTCAAACGCATAGAATGTTGGTCATTAGAGTTGGGGGGCAACCACGCTACGGCCTATAAATTCTTAATTTCAGTGTCATTTTTTGATAAACAAAATGTAACTAATTGACAATATACATCATCACCAGAAAGACGTGCGTTCTAATTTCTCGTGCCTTATCCTCAATTAATTAGATGAGTCTAATAGTGCTATAACTTTCGTGAAAATTATGTATTTTCAATTAGGTAGTCGCAGGCGTTTAATTTAATCTTCAAACTATTAGTAAAGCAAGACGTGTTCTTAATTAGTCCGAATACTTGTGGGACATGCCAATGTGCTAAATTATCATAATTGGAAAGGTATCCTCTAACTAAAAGCTCTCAAGGCAATAATAGGTCCTATACCTATTGTATTGTAACAACTTTTAGGTCTTGCGCTGTCCTCTCCCCTGAGGGAAGGCAGTCGCTTCCGGTTGAAGGTTCGTTGACTGTCCGGTCACGAAACCAGATTAAGGCGGTTTTTAGTGAGTACGAGTCTGACATAACCAGATTAGTCCGGTAGCAACCGGCTAGGTGGTATCCAATGAGGATTTCCCGCCTCCTTCCCCCCGCGGGGAGGGTGGCTCAAAGCCCCTAAGGTGGAGAGACCCAAAAAAAAACTTTTAGGTTATTTTACTTATGAGAAAAGCTTTGGCATCAAAGGTGTGTTTTTATTTAGTATAATACATATACCTAATAATACAATTTGGTGTTGAAGGTGTAGATACAAGCCATTAATATGCTTATACATATTTAACTGGTGAACTAAGTAATGTATCACTATCATGTACATGTCTGTGTACTTACTTAAGTAACCACTGATTTCAATAAAATAATAACTTGTATAATGTTATACCTAACCTTCCACTACACTATAATGTTACAATAAGAACTATCAACAACAACGAAACACACACAGATTAATTCAACCCAAAGCCCAGCAAAAACGTAATGGAAACACAATAGCAGAGACATAAAGCGACCATGTTTTGTGTTCATTATATGTGCCGCTGTGGCAGGTGGTGATAAACGAGCTCAGTAATTTAAGATAAAGCTTGCCAAAATACCCGTGCCAAAGTTGGAACGGTAAATATTATGATACCAACAAAAAGTTTTACATTTTACGTAAAATTCCTGAGTATAAATAGGCATAGCTGTTTTATAAATCCATAGAAACAAAAAAAACTGGGGTTCTATAAAATAGATACATATAAAATAGATACAATGAGCCAAGTAGCTAAATCCAACTTTTAGGTGATGGTATGAAATATTTACGTAACACTACTTATAAGAAGTATTCTTTAGTGATACCGAGATAACACTAAATGTAAATAGAAACTTCTAAACGCTCTGCAATAAAAGGAATGATCCCAATGTCTTACTTACACCATTCATTTAATGATAATCTTCACTGAAGCAATTAACATCACGAAAAGTAATAAAAGAAAGATATCCTGCCATTTGCACTTGATGCCAAGCTGGGCCCCAGATAGCTTATGGCAGTAACTACTACAATTAGAAGAATGTTGTTTCAGAAATAAGGACTCTTTTGGCAATTATCACAGATGCTAAGACGTGTTTATACGGTTAAGTTATTGTAATAAAATAGGGGTTGTCATTAACATGTTACTAAGTATTGTTGATTAACATTAATTTTGATAATGGGACAGTTTAGCTCATTATCATAAAAGACTAAACAATTATTAAAACCACTTTGTTAGACTTTAAAAATACAAAGCACGATTTATAAGTGATTAGACTAAATTTTAGTCCAACGCCATATAATTTCCCTTTGCTATACTTGGTGCAGTACGACTATGAAAATTTTATTGCGAATAATTTAACATTTCTAGTCTAGGCTCGAAGATGAGTTCCCAGAAACTCATACAGGAACTTCAACAAGTAACATACGACAAAATTACTGTTGTTATACTTTAAGAATTTGTAACTAGGTACTTAGATTGTTTTATTTAATACTAGCTGCCCCGCCCCGGCTTCGCACGGGTGACGCCATTTTTCAGTTATAAGTATTGCGAATTAAAATAACGGAAATGGAGGAAATTATTTTTTCAATACAGTTGCTCGAAAATGTGACCTTACGCTGGCAGGCCAGCGTGTGGTAAGTTGATTTTACCGCACGCCGTGCGTTTTTATTTACGGTTTAGTATAGCGTGCGGTAAGTTGATTTTACCGCACGCCCGCGCCGTGCGTTTTTGTTTACGTACGTACGTTACGTACGTTTTTTTTAATTTCTACTAGCTTCCACCCGCGACTTCGTCCGCGTGGACAGTAGAAAAATAAAAGACCAGTTTAAAATGACCTCTTTAGTGTATGAAAGCTAGTACTAAGGAGAGTTCAAGCTGTTTCCCTGGTTCCACCCACCTGAATTGAATGAAACATAGCTTAGATTTTAAGTTGGACCTTAATCTACTAACCTATGAAAAGCCCATCAAAATTCTTTTAGTGGTTTTTGCGTAATACGCGCACAAATATTTGGAATTTACAGTTTTATTATATGTATAGATTACAATTTCAGTAGTAATTATAATGTTTTCTCGCAAATGTATTGAAAAACGTAGTATGGCACACGGTTGTTAAGGTTTTTTAAAACTCGTGACGATTATAAACCCTCGCCTGCGGCTCGGGCTTATAAAACGTCAACTCGTTTTAAAAACCTCCTTACCAACCTTGTATCATAAACTACTATTTTACGTCGCTCCGTAAAATTTTTTGAAATTTTTCTTCTACACAAACCTTGTTATGATAATAACTAATATTTGGTGCAGTCGTTCTAAAGTTACGCGCTTACATACATTTCGGCGAATCGATCTATTTGTATATGTAGATTATAATAATGTAATCTTAGATTTTACGTAATTTACTAACTCCATTATTTCACATGATCATAGTATAATAATGAGATAATGCATTATTACATTTACATGGTCATGTTTTTTTATATTCACTTGTAAAATTTCCACGAGTTGTCCTGTTCACACATTTATTTATTGCCTATAGCTTAATATGCTAAAAAATTTCAAAATTCATAACGAAAATCACATTTTGTCTATAAATTCAACTAATCACATAAAATTACAGAAAATTGTTAATACAAGATAAAATCGTTTGATTTATTTAGGTAGTATGGAAAATATCTACGAGTAGAACGAACATACAGCAATTTGAATAAAATAACCGCTACAAAATAATAAAACGCTAACAGACGATTCCTAGGCTAAAACCGTGAAATTGTTTTATAATATGCAAAACGTGGTAGCAGGTGATACCTTTATCTTGGAGGCAAATGACGGAAGCAGTTTCGCCGTGGGACGTGCAAATAGCCCACGTACGACAAGAATGCTTTTGCAATGTACTTTTTGCTTTTTACATGTTTTTTGGTTGTATAATTGTTGGCGACCAATCTTGTCTATTTTTACTGAAAATCTACTTTTTCATCATGATTTTAACAAGAAAAATAGTTCGTTTTACCTATAGTAGTAATAGGCAAAAGAGCAAAAAGTGACCATTTTTAGTACATTTTTAACGGACTTAAAAAAAACAAAAAAAAAGGAGGTTCTCAGTTTGACCTGTATGTATGTTTGTCCGCGATTATCTCGCGTTTGGCTGAACCGATTTTGATACGGTTTTCAGAAAAGTATTTGTTACACTTAGGACAAGGTTAAGATATTTTAACCGCCTTTACAAAAGGAGGTTTTCTACTCAGTTTGACCCGTATGCATGGTTGTCCGCGATTATCTCACGTTTGGCCAAACCGATTTTTCTACCTAGAATACACAAGGTACTTACACTAAAAAGAAAAAAAGAAAAACTTGTTTTAAAAAACAACAAAACCGGCTTCAAAACCGCACTCTACTTCTAAAAAGCAAAAAATAATATTGAAAACACTAGATACGCATTATCATTGTAATAAAACACGTCTATTGAAGTCGGGTGGGGCTGTTAGAATAAAAAAGTTGTTCTCCAGCCCCACCCGACTTCAATAGACGTGTTTTATTACAATGAGAATACGTATCTAGTGTTTTCAATATTATTATTTGCTTTTTAGAGGTAGAGTTTTGAAGTCGGTTTTTTGTTTTTTAAAACAATTTTTCCTACCTACTACTACTACAACGAACTTTATTTTACAGAGGTAATTGTTTGTAAATAAACTATAGACTCAATCTGTAGGTATATTTGAATTTTCGATACATTACGTAGGTACTTAGCGAGCAATGAATTCAATTTGATGAAGGCGCCACTGTGAGAGCACTAATCACCTTAATGAACTTGGTTTTGGTAAGTGCAAAATATGCACTTAGTTTAGTCACTAACTCAGTGTCATAATCTCTATTAACCGACCTATATTTTCTTAATTAAGTTTTATTTCTGCTGAAAGAGATAACACGCACTGTATCTCTATAAGATTAAGTGCCAATCTCAATAAACCATTGAACTTTATATTCTACTTAAACATAGACGGACAAGTCATTTACATATCCGTCCCATGTTTTCATAGCCGTTTAGGATTAATTTAATCCTCTTTGGTAACTAGTTTTCAACTAGAATTTCTGAGAATACGAGGAAAATTTATCAACTTGAAAGCTATTCCAAAATTGGGATATCCCACTTTACTCGCATATTGTTTTTTGTTAGCATATTATACGTGAAGAATTAACATTTAAAAATAAAGTTTGGAGTGAGTTCAAGCTTGAAAAGCCTAAACAAATTATCCCTTTGGTTTTTTTATACTGAGTGCCTTTCAATTTATTTACTTTGTAGCTCAGTGTTTCCTAATTAGTGGAGCGCGTAAGTAATGGTTCTTGAAGGGGTCTTTAGAAAAATCAACCACAACACAACACAATCTCTAAAATTGTGCTCATGACTTATTTTAAAGGCCCTTATAGCGGTCAACTAGCGCCGCTAATACATTTATTTTTATTACACGTAAACCACGTCAATATAAAAAAAAAGAAACAACCATGCCCTCTTAAATTGTCTCTAATATTTTTTGGATAACTCTTTAACAATTTTCATTCTTTGTACTATTTATAAAATGCAATCGAAACGACAGTGGCCGCTTTTGGTTTAAATTGGTTTTAAAACTTACAGAAAGAATGAAAACTGTTGAAAAGTTATTAAAAAAATATTAAAGACAATTTCAGATGGCATGGTTGTTTCCTTTTTAACACGATTTTATTAGGTTGCTTTTTTAATATTTACCTGGTTTACGTATAATAAAAATAAATGAATTGACGGCGCTAGTTGATAGCTATAGGCGCCTTAATTAACACGTGTTTTGTTCTGTTCTGACTAATACCTCAAATTACTAAGAATAAACGGAGTCAAAATAATATCAAACTAATTCATTCTCATTCCTCAAAACTAAGAAAACATAAAAATATGACAGACTTATATTAATTTCACGAGTGCCAACAGTAAAAGTTTTCTTTTCACGAGAAAAACCCAAACCAAGATTATTTTGTTGAAACAAAAGTCATTTTATTTAGCCGTCCGCGACCGGCTGCGGCGACCACATAAATCACTCCACACCGCTGCTCCTGAGCACCTATTTAAAGTAATAACTGGCAACATTATTATTAAAATAAGGTCGCGCCGCGGCTGATATTTCTTCGAGCTTATGACGCGAAATTGCAACACTTTACGCGGCTTATGAAAAAATGTAAGTACATTTGCTTTTTCTGCCCACCTGCATCGGTCATGATATTTATAGCTTTTTGGGAGACTTGAGGCATAATAGAATATAGACCAATATATTGTTGTATAAAAACAACGTATATTTTGTTAATCCACGTCCTAGGATTAGAAACATAATGCACTTAGTGATATAAAGCAAACATTTAGCTCATTCAAAAAGAAGTAATAGTCTCGAATTGTAAATATTAGTGCAGGGATTCCCAAACTATTTTGGGCAAGATACCCCTTTTCCAAAATATACTGATACTTACCTCAGGCAGGAGGCAAGGAGGCTCAAGGTCACCCAGCGTGCAATGGAGAGAGCCATGCTCGGCGTTTCCCTGCGTCATCGAATCAGAAACGAGGAGATCCGCAGGAGAACTAAAGTAACCGACATCGCCCGAAGGATTGCTCAGCTGAAGTGGCAATGGGCAGGACACATAGCGAGAAGAACTGATGGCCGTTGGGGCGGAAAGGTTCTGGAATGGCGACCGCGCACCGTACGACGCTCCGTGGGTAGGCCCCCGACAAGTTGGACCTACGATCTGGTGAAGTCGCGGGAAGCCACTGGATGCGGGCAGCGCAGGACCGATCGTCGTGGAGATCCTTAGGGGAGGCCTATACCCAGCAGTGGGTGTCGTGCGGCTGATATGATGATGATGATGATGACCTACCTCAGACTCCCAATAGAAATTGCTTTAAAAAACTTATCAAATATCAAGTATAATTATTTGTTTTTTGTCGACTAATTTTTTTTCGACCCCTGAGAAACCGTCCACTTTGGGAATTTCTGTATTAAGTAGGGTATCAAAGCTTTATATTTTCTATATCTTTAAGGTTCATAAGATTGATATCATTTTTGTTAGTATAGGTATTATTTAAATAATCGTTAATATCACACAAGTTTTAAAATAATTAAAGCCTTTTAACAATATTCAACAAACATTTACAATGTATTGAATTTGTCTTAACGCTAAAGAATAAAAGATAATTATAAAAGCTTCAAAAGATAACACAAATACTATGTATTTAATAAAGGATTCAAAGGTTGCGCTTCTCTTGACTCGGTTGAACAAACTTCGTCTAACATTTGAACAAAACGTTAACAAAGGCTCGGCTCGCTCAACAGGTAGAGATGAAACTAGCTTCGAGTAGGGAAAATGAAACTAAATCAATACAAACTCTGTATTGCAAATAAAATAATTATTTAGGATTGGTTATTGATTAGCAATCAATCATTGTTATTAAGTCATTAATTAAAACTGCGACTATCATGTTAGGTACGCAAAATAACGTTAGCCCAAATACAGATCAGCTAAATATTTCATTACCTACGTCGATAACAGAATATAAAGTACTAAATCTAAACCGTAGGGATTTCTGATTGTTATTTTATTTAAGAATATATTTTATATATTTAAAGCTACCTACAACAAAATGTACCTACGTCTTTTCAAACTCGAGGTAACCCTCTACGACTTATTATCGAATCATTATTTAACATCGGGCAGGTTATCCCACGTGTTGAAAGCAGAGTCATAATTTATTAGGGGCCATCAAAGAGCAAACTAAAGTTTCGGCGGCCGCATTTAAAAGGCGAAGAGGGTTCAGACAAATATTGATTTCAGTAACTTCTGGGACCTTCGCAAACAAGCCATACGGTTACGAGATCAGCATATATACAAAGTTTGCAACAAAATACCACTCCGTAAATACAAAACGACCACTATTGCCATCCCTACGAGTATTTATATTCCGTACATGTATGAGGCCGTCCACCGTGGGACAAACGAAGCAAGTTTTCAATATAATATTATACAACTTTTTTGACGAGAGTTCTCAGCGAAAAGTTTTTCCATTTCAGTATCCTACATCATTGTAACCAATGAAATTTGAATACTACAGATTTTTCCAAACATTTGAACGAGTTTATAAAACTTTTGAAGCGCTAAACTATTCTGAACGCCATATAAAATTACTATCTAGTGTTCAGACAACAAAAGAACCGTTAGATATTCAAACAGTGCCGTTAACCTTTCTATACAGACTATCTTAGGCTATAATGCAGAGTTTTATAGCCCTTTAGGTGTCGTTCTAAGAAAAACAGGTAAAGTAGTGAATATTCATCCGATACAAGTTTCGTATCCTCTGGCGATGTCTGATGCGGAGCAACTTGGCTATTAGCAACGAGTCGAAAGCCTCTCCATTATTCGCTATCTCTTATTCATCAGTTACGCTGATGATATGGTACTGTTGAGTACATCTATCGGTGGGTTAAGGAAGCTCCTGTCAATATGTGAGTGTTACGCAGTGGATCATGGACTTAAGTACAACACCAGTAAAAGTGAGTGGATTCTGTTTAAGTCAGGTACGCTTAACTATACTAATCTTCCCGAAATAACACTTTGCGGGAAGCATCTGAAGCGGGTTCAGAGTTTTAAGTACTTGGGCCACTGGGTCACAGAGGACTCTGATGATAATTTGGACATCGAGAGGGAGCGTAGGTCGCTGGCTGTTCGCTGCAATATGTTGGCCCGCAGATTTGCACGGTGTACCAGGCCAGTCAAAGTAACGCTTTTTAAAGCATACTGCCAATCTTTTTACCCGACTGCAAGAGGGTTATGTTTTTCGCGCGTATCTTGTAAGTTTGTATGTAATATTCTTTATTACCTCATATCTTTCAAACGGCTGAACAGATTTCCATGATTAACATATCGTTAGATTTGTCTCGTCAGCCCAAGTGTTCTTAAGAAGGTGGCGTTATAAAAAAACCAACATGGCGGCTGTACGGTGCTATTATACGTAGCGGAAAAAAATTTTTTTTTTAGAATACTGCAATATGTGTGTCAAATTAAAGGGCTTATTATAAGGATTTTAAAAAGGTATATCATATAAATAATAACTAAAAATAAATAAATAAAAAAATAAATTTAAAAAAATTAAAAACCCGCCTGCCTAAAAAGACAAGTCAACTGAAAAGATGGAAACAAGATTAAATATTAAAGGCAACATTATAACATGCAGTCGGAGGCATATAACTCAAATCATTCATAATGTCACTTTCTTTATGCATGCCTCCGACTGCATGTTATAATGTTGCCTTTAATATTTAATCTTGTTTCCATCTTTTCAGTTGACTTGTCTTTTTAGGCAGGCGGGTCTTTAATTTTTTATACGTGCAGTCTGTGGGTTACCAACACGCGGCGGGCATTCAGCGATCTAAGAGTCCAATACAATAATGCCTTGAAGGCAGCCCCAACAGCACCCTGTTGGGGCTGCCGTGGTGATGCAGCGCCTCCAACATGTTTGCAGAAGCTCATGTTGACGGCTTCCATGCGATAGTGAGCAAACGGTGCGCCTCCGCGCTGACTCGGTTGCGTGGCAGCAATAACAGCATCCTTAAGGTATTTGTTGACAGATGGGACATGCCTCTGATGCTAAGGTGGGTTCATGCTCACACCGTGACAAACACGATGCTTTAATATTTATGTAATATTTTGATTTAATTTGATTGAATTTAATTTGATTTTTTATTATAAATGCTATTGATTTGTATTAATTAATGTAATTTACTAACACTAGTCTTAAGATATTGTTACTAACATTTTTATGGGCCTTGTCTGAAATAAATTATATGAATTGAATTGAATTGAAAAATTCTATCAAGTTTATGTTTGAACAGAGGAAGACCTAGACTTTGAAATGGGGAGTTGGTGTAGACCAACTCCCCATTTCAAAGTCTAGGTCTTCCTTATGCAGTTATGACGCTTTTCATTATAACTTTTCCTAAAAATTATTACAACGATCTATAAAGTAGTATTTATTTTAATTTTACACAGTATTTCTGTACAGAAATACTGTGTAAAATTTAAATAATTTTAGGAAAAGCGTCATAACTGCGAATAATTAGATAAACAATACTTACTTACATTCCTGATGTGCAAACATTATGTCATTATGAGTAATGAAATAAAAAGTTTCATTAGTTTTGTTTTTTTACTGTTTAAGTATAAAATTATCCATATTTATTATTGTTAAACATAGCGCTTTCCTACAGAATGAAAATATTTATTATTTATTTATTTTAAGGCGCTAATTAGTAAAGCGAGATAGCAATGAGAAAACGTCGCGCGCCGGAGCGAACCGATTTGGCAGATAAGGCGAAAAAATCACGAAATCAATACGTAGTCAATAACGAAAGCGATTAAAGAGAAATGCTTCTACACGATTATGAATTATTTATGATACAAATAATTTAACTTGAATACCTAATGTTGTTCCTAAATAATCTCAAACTTTAGATTTTTTAAGAGGTATTTTCGAAATTAAAATTTATAAAGCCAAAATCATTAAATGGTATTTCTAGTTCAATATGTGTCTAGATAAAAATATAAAGAAATATATATCTTGATTTCAAAACCGTAGGATCTTTCAGCGACCATGGCATTACATCAAAAGGTGTCAATTTTCTTTAAAGATTTCCTTGATCAACTTTCTACAAATCTGATCATGTAGTTCCAAGTTTCAAAGGCTTTGAGAAAATCCATTATCATCATGACAATAGTCGAACTTTGAAACTTGAAGTAAAAGTCTTCAATAAGCAGTCTGGCTTCCGCGTAACCTAATAAGTATAATATTGAATATTGAAGATAAAACCTTCCTTTCAGTATAAATTATTTGTAGGGTGTTTTAATTTATTTTTCATTCTTATATTTTAGCAATAATCATCTGTTGAAAACGGACTCATCATATACATACTTGCGTGTATAAGTGAATACTTCTAGGTCTCAGTAATAAAACAAAACCGATCAAGAGCGAGTCGGACTCGCGCACAGAGGGTTCCGTACCATCATAATTGCACCATCAAACCACACAATAATAAAATTAGTATTGCAGTTTTAGGTCAGCGCCATCTCTTGACCGATAGTGGAACTAATGTTAACTTTTTTAGAAATTTGATAATTTCTAAAAAAGTGTGCTATATTGAGACATCGTTTTATTTTTCCTGTAATCTTTATATAAACTGCTATCACATAGAATTATTTCAGATTTTTCTCTTTGCAAACTTCGGAGATAAGGGGGGGGATTGTATTTTTTTTTACATTTTTCATCATAAGTCGAAAACTATGCGCCCTAAAACAAAAAGAAAAAAATATTAAAAACGTGCAAACATATGATACCCCACATGCCCTAGTAGCCCCACTTCAAATTTTTAAGACCCCTTTTCAGTCCCTGTTGTAAAAAAAGATATTTATTTTTTTATTTATTTCTTATTAGCAAAATTGTTGAACAAATGTCATCTTAAACTATTCCAAATTTCAAGTATACCATTAGTATTTCTCGAGATATCCAGCTGTGACAGACAGACAGACTGAGTCACACCATAAGGGTTCCTTTATTACCATTTTGGTACGGAACCCTAAAAAGTACCTAGTTATGTGCATTTCTGCAGTATTTTATAATTATAGATAGGCGTTCCTTATGGTCATCTCTCAAATTAGCAGTCCAAAAGGTTTTGGGATATTTTCTGCGTCGAAATGCGCCTTCATGTTAAGATTGGTTTGAGGAGGCTACTATGGACAGATTGGAATAAGTAATGTTATTATTTTATTACTAGCTTCGGCCTGCCTGCAACTTCGTCCGAGTGGAATGTTTTTTAAATTTAAAGAATTTTTGATAATCCTTTCTTTGCCAATGCCTACTCGCCTACTCAGGCCGGTCAGGTCAGGTGAGGACATATTATTTTATATTAGTATAGATAATTAGGAAAGTCGACATTTTTATTTGATTTTTGTATTATTTACCGTGCCCTAACAAAAATAACGTTTTCATACGCCGACAATTTAGTACGGGAAACCTAAGTTAAAACAAAACCGGCCAAGTGCGAGTCGAACTCGCGCACGAAGGGTTCCGTACCAAAAAACGCCAAAAAATTACGTTTGTTGTATGGGAGCCCCCTTAAATAATAATTTTATTCTGTTTTTAGTATTTTTTGTTGTAGCGACAACAAAAATACTACATCTGTGAAAATTTCAACTGTCTATCTGTTGTCGTTATTAATATCAAGCAAAAAACGGCAAAAAAAAAAAAAACACGTTTGTTGTATGGGAGCCCCCCTTAAATATTTATTTTATTCTGTTTTTAGTATTTGTCGTTATAGCGGCAACAGAAATACATCATTTGTGAAAATTTCAACTTTCTAGCTATCACGGTTCATGAGATACAGCCTGGTGACAGACAGACAGACGGACAGCGAAGTCTTAGTTATAGGGTCCCGTTTTTACCCTTTGGGTACGGAACCCTAAAAAACGTAAGTCCTACTTTGCTGGGAGAGGATATTGAATTTTGCAGTTGCTACGAAGTGGCTACGAGCGATTGCTACGAGCATAGGTTCTACGAGCTACGACTACGAGCTGGGGGTCAAATCTGCTAATGTTAGCGTCCAAATCGTGGTTCAATGGTGTTTGAATGGTAATGCTTTTTAACACAGTTCTTGTTTCTTAAACCCAAAATCGAGATACAATGTTTCCGTTTGGAGTTTAAGAAACACAATAAGTATTGTTTCGGTTTTGGGTTTAAGAAACAAGAACTGTGTCAAAAGCATTACCGTTCAAACACTATTGAACTACGATTTTGACGAAAACATTAGCAGACTTGACCCTCTGTATCTACAGTTACAATCGGTTGAGACGGTTGAGACTAGATTTGGTATGGTTTTGTACTCACCCTGATTAACCCCTCCATTTTGTACAGTCGCGAACCACAATTCACAAAATAAATATTAGATTATGGTACAATTGGTCAATAACAGTTCTTGTATACTTTGCTGCATGAATAATTTCCATATTACCAAGCACTTTACAATTTAATTTGCCACGAGAAAAACCCCAGAGAGTTTTTGCCCAGCCAACTGACAGCTTGTTTTTTAATATTATTAACTTTTTTAAGATGCAAAAGAGAACGGGAAGGTTATTATGAAATGTATTAGCCACAGCCTTTAAAAAAGTTTTACATTTTATTATTTATGGAAAGTACCAGTAAACTCGTGATTAGCAACATGCGTGGTGAATAATAACAACAGTGACATTTTCGATAGAAAAAATAAATAAAACCAAAATGACCTTATTAGTTTCATACACTGACATGAATTTTTTTTTTTAATTTATTTGGACTGGCTGTCTGTATGATTTGACAGCTAAGTTTTTGTGCCTATTTGAAACGCCACTAGCGTGCGTCTAAAGAATTAATTTTGACATACAATATGAAAATGGTTGCCGTGATAGTCTCTCCAGACTTCAAACTTTAGTACCATGTCCCGCACGCTATGCTCACGCTACGTCCTACAGCGCCAAAATGTCGGAAATCAAATAGGCACAAAAACAGTTTGACATAAGCCTGTCCAGTGTAAATATATGCAGGTCAGTGGTTTTATAGAAAAAGGTTTTATGAACAGGCCCAAGCGGTTCATTTTGAATTTTTGTTATTTTTTCAATCGAAAATGTCGCTCTTGTTATTCACCACACAAGATGCTAATGCACCCCAGTTTACGGTACCAAATGGGTATATTTGGGGCACCCTGTAATTAATTTGAATTTGCGATAACCATTTGATACATTATTTTTCATGATTACGTTTGTCACTAAGCTGAAAGAACATAGATTCGTTTACCTTTGGAATAATGAATTTTTGCCTTTTCAATAATTACTTACATTTTCTTCTTCTTCTTCTTATCGAATAAGGAATAGTGGCCACCTCTGGTGTTAGAGTTTATCAAGCCGCCTGTAAGGCCTCTAACTTGGCTTAACGACTGTTATCAGGTGACAACAGCCGGGACCGACGGTTTAACGTCAAATCAAAAAAAAATCAAAAATATTTATTTACCTTCAAATATCATTTTACAATAGCGAGTGGCCAGAGTCTTCTTTTAAGCATAAAAATACTTGTACCAAAAACCTCTGCTCTTCATATAACATATTTAATTGTGACATTTGAACATGTGTTTTTTACCAAAAAGAAAAATTATAACTAACAATTTTTTTACAATTTGACTTATAATAAAATAAATAACAAAACTATAAAGATTCACTCTGTAAATCTGTTTATGTGAAACAAAATAATTCTTAGATTCTATGTGTGTGTGTGTGTGTGTGTGTGTGTGTGTGTGTGTGTGTGTGTGTGTGTGTGTGTGTGTGTGTGTTCAATAGTTATTTAACCACAATTAACTCAAATATTAACTCATAATCCATAATTTATCTCAACATTAATTCAATTTCCTCATAGCTAAGGATTTTGATCCAAGTTATTAATCTATCTTTACATTCATAATGTGTTTTATTGTAAATATTTATTATTTTATTAACTTTATTATATAGACTAGCTGATCTTGCATCATACTGAATTTTAGCAAACACAGTTTTAGTGGTAGGCACCTTTGTGACGATGTCTTTTCTTCTTCTATTTTCTATATTAGGATCATAGATAATTGTTTTGTGTTTCTTTGCTATTGTATAGATAACATAAAGTTTACGAACAGAAAGTAAGTTACTGATTTCATAAAGTTCCTCAGTGGGAAAACGTCGCTTTTTGAAATACATGACTTTTAATAATGCTCTCTGAGCTCTTTCAATTTCAATAAACCGTGTTTTATAAGCTCCATCCCAAACAGGTATGCAGTAGGTAATTATTGACTGTACTAGAGCAAGATATATTTCATTAAGTAAATTTCTAGAGCCTTTATGAGATGGAACTACGTATCTTAATGATTTAAATAACCAAATAAATTTTCTGATTCTTGAAGATATTAATTCAATTTGTGGATACCAAGATAACATATGATCAATCAATATACCCAAATATTTTATCTGATTTACACGATTTATAGACGGACACTTACATACATTATTTCCTACATCTTTACAATCATGTATTTTGACGCTGAAAGATTCTTCCGGTTGTGTATTATTTCTTATACTAAAGCAAATGTAGTTAGTTTTGGAAGTATTTAGTGTAAGGAGGTTATGTTTAAGCCATTTTGCAACTAGAACCATACTACTTTCGGCATTCAATTTGACGTCACTCCAACTTGGCCCGTAAAAGCCAATGGCAGTGTCATCCGCATAAGTGAAAATTTTTGCGTTTAACAGGTCCATAGTACATAAGTCGTTTATGTACACCAAGAATAGTGTAGGGCCAAGGACACTTCCCTGAGGTACGCCGTAGTGCACGTCAACATAGTCACTAGTATGATTATCAAGTTTAACCCTTTGTTTTCTGTTATTCAAATAGTCCTGAAAAATCGATAGTGAGGGACCCCTAACTCCAATTTTTTCCAGTTTACGCACAAGAATGGGGACAGAAACCGTGTCAAAAGCCTTTTTTAGGTCAATAAAAATAGACAAGCATTTGTTTCCTTTATCAAGTTGCTCTGATATGAGTGAGCTTAGAGATGTAACTGCGTCTTCAGTTGATATTCCTTTCCTGAAACCGAATTGGTTTGAGGATAATATATTAAAAGTATTTAAGTAATTTATTAATCTGATATTAAGTAACTTCTCCAAAATCTTAGATACAACAGGTAAAACAGAGATAGGTCTATAGTTATTCACGTCATTTTTGTCCCCACCCTTGTGCACTGGTGTTATTATTGATAGTTTTAGCAATGCGGGAAAAGTGCCTGTTCTAAAGCATAGATTAAAAAAATGAGTCAATATGGGAATAACGTCATGTCTTATAAGTTTAAGATAACTAGTTGAAATGTTATCCCAACCCGGTGCACTATCAGATTTCAGATTCATTATTACAGAATTAATTTCTTCCGGATCAGTATCTAGTAGGACCATAGATTGACGTTGGTCGGGAATTTTTTTAAGGTATTTATCAAAATCATTTTGGGAAGTATTTGAATGAATGCTCTCTGCTAAATCTTTGCCTATACTAGCGAAGTATCCATTAATATAGTTATGTCTTTTCTTCTTCTATTTTCTATATTAGGATCATAGATAATTGTTTTGTGTTTCTTTGCTATTGTATAGATAACATAAAGTTTACGAACAGAAAGTAAGTTACTGATTTCATAAAGTTCCTCAGTGGGAAAACGTCGCTTTTTGAAATACATGACTTTTAATAATGCTCTCTGAGCTCTTTCAATTTCAATAAACCGTGTTTTATAAGCTCCATCCCAAACAGGTATGCAGTAGGTAATTATTGACTGTACTAGAGCAAGATATATTTCATTAAGTAAATTTCTAGAGCCTTTATGAGATGGAACTACGTATCTTAATGATTTAAATAACCAAATAAATTTTCTGATTCTTGAAGATATTAATTCAATTTGTGGATACCAAGATAACATATGATCAATCAATATACCCAAATATTTTATCTGATTTACACGATTTATAGACGGACACTTACATACATTATTTCCTACATCTTTACAATCATGTATTTTGACGCTGAAAGATTCTTCCGGTTGTGTATTATTTCTTATACTAAAGCAAATGTAGTTAGTTTTGGAAGTATTTAGTGTAAGGAGGTTATGTTTAAGCCATTTTGCAACTAGAACCATACTACTTTCGGCATTCAATTTGACGTCACTCCAACTTGGCCCGTAAAAGCCAATGGCAGTGTCATCCGCATAAGTGAAAATTTTTGCGTTTAACAGGTCCATAGTACATAAGTCGTTTATGTACACCAAGAATAGTGTAGGGCCAAGGACACTTCCCTGAGGTACGCCGTAGTGCACGTCAACATAGTCACTAGTATGATTATCAAGTTTAACCCTTTGTTTTCTGTTATTCAAATAGTCCTGAAAAATCGATAGTGAGGGACCCCTGACTCCAATTTTTTCCAGTTTACGCACAAGAATGGGGACAGAAACCGTGTCAAAAGCCTTTTTTAGGTCAATAAAAATAGACAAGCATTTGTTTCCTTTATCAAGTTGCTCTGATATGAGTGAGCTTAGAGATGTAACTGCGTCTTCAGTTGATATTCCTTTCCTGAAACCGAATTGGTTTGAGGATAATATATTAAAAGTATTTAAGTAATTTATTAATCTGATATTAAGTAACTTCTCCAAAATCTTAGATACAACAGGTAAAACAGAGATAGGTCTATAGTTATTCACGTCATTTTTGTCCCCACCCTTGTGCACTGGTGTTATTATTGATAGTTTTAGCAATGCGGGAAAAGTGCCTGTTCTAAAGCATAGATTAAAAAAATGAGTCAATATGGGAATAACGTCATGTCTTATAAGTTTAAGATAACTAGTTGAAATGTTATCCCAACCCGGTGCACTATCAGATTTCAGATTCATTATTACAGAATTAATTTCTTCCGGATCAGTATCTAGTAGGACCATAGATTGACGTTGGTCGGGAATTTTTTTAAGGTATTTATCAAAATCATTTTGGGAAGTATTTGAATGAATGCTCTCTGCTAAATCTTTGCCTATACTAGCGAAGTATCCATTAATATAGTTTGCCGTTTCAACAGGTGTAGTCATAATTTGAGCAAGTTCTGGATTTAATTTATTAGTTTTATTAGTATAGGTTATTTGTTTTATATTTTTCCAGAGCAATTTATTATTATTTATTGAATTTGCAAGCAATTTTCGTTCATATTTTCTTTTAACTTTTTTATCAAATTATTACAAAAATTTCTATAGCGTTTAAATGTGATTTTTTTAATTTCATTACAAGGGTCAGAACATGATTCTTTTTGAAGTTTATTACGGTTTTCAATACATTTTAGCAAACCTGGAGTCATCCAGGGTTTGATTACACGTTTAGTTTTAGGAATGTTTATAATACTAGTATTATTTTCTATACTTTCAGTTATTTTCTTCAATAGATTTTCAATTAAAACGTGCCCTCCGAAGCACGGAAGCGCTCAGTTGTAATGTCACTTAACGGTCACCCATCCGACACCTGGCCGGATCGAGCGTTGCCTAACAAACGTGATCGAGTACGATCAGTCTGTCAAGTTCCGCCATGAGCGCTTCATTACTTACATAATATGGCATCTGTTCAATTAAACTGTAATATGCCCCGTAAAATAAGTTACCAAGTTTAGTACCGTTGAATTACACAGAACCTTAGAGAAGAGTACTTATTAAAAAACAATAAACTCTAGCGAGGTAAACTTTAGCCTTAAGTTCAAGTTAACAACAAAAACTAAAGTAACAACTAACAAGAACTTTGCAGTCACCGTTTTTGCTTCTTTAGTGCTGGATGCAATGAGCATGGACACTTCAAAATAGATTAGCTAGAGTACTTATTAAAAATAATTGGTTTACACAATATTACTTGAACTCAGATCAAATTGGTATTAAATATAAAAATATAAAATTTTCTTAAATATTCTGTTGGTTGAAACTTTAAAGCTTGTTATGAAATAAAAACTGTATAAATCTTAATCACGATCTAAATCAATGTCTGTGTTTGGAAACATTTAGAATAGGCAATATCTATTGAATTTATAGGTACATTGATTCAATAAAAACGCTCGCAATAATTCCACCATTTTAACTTACATTCCATTTTCCAAGCCTGAACCCTCCCATATCAGCATGAATCCGCAAAACCTCCTGTAATTGCTCTATATATTTGCTATTACGTATATCTTCCTAAAAACCCTAAAAACTGTAGTCACTTCCACCTTTCTCGTAGTGAAAGCCAGCAATAAATCATTTTGCCGGGCCCGCGCTAACGAGCGATACATCGCTGATACACCCATTGTGTTTAACTCAGACTCCACGCGACTTCATCAAAGTCCCCAATGGTTTAAATGTTTAATAGTTAAGTCTCTCAATTCACAGGTTTTGCTTATGTTCCAGTTAATCAGACAGATAATTTCATAGCAATTCGAATCCCCTTTTAAATAAAAGCAGAAAATAGGTGTTATCTGCACTAGTATCAGTGAAATAGGTGCTACTTAAGAGGATTGTCAAGCAAGCGGTCTCCATACAAACGGCGGCGATAACGTTCACCACTCTCTAAACCTTAACCTACGGCAATGAATTATGGTATGTTTTTGAAATGCCTAAAAACTAGGGCTGTACATTTTGATTTTTAAATTATTAATTGTTTGAAAATATTGCCACTTTTTTGTTTTGTATGAAATCACTAAAATGCTAATATTTCAAAATCTATTATAGATCATCATCATCATCATATCAGCCGCACGACACCCACTGCTGGGTATAGGCCTCCCCTAAAGATCTCCACGACGATCGGTCCTGCGCTACCCGCATCCAGTGGCTTCCCGCGACCTTCACCAGATCGTCGGTCCACCTTGTCGGGGGCCTACCCACGGAGCGTCGTCCGGTGCGCGGTCGCCATTCCAGAACTTTTCCGCCCCAACGGCCATTAGTTCTTCTCGCTATGTGTCCTGCCCATTGCCATTTCTATCTATTATAGATATCTATCTATCTGTTATAGATATTAAAAATCAAAACGTACAGTTTTTAAGCATTTCAAAAACACCAAAAATTCATTGCTGTAGGTTTAGAAATATTAAGTGGGGCTACTAGGGCATGTGGGGCATTGTGGGGTATCTATCATATGAAAGAGCGCCGTTTGCACGTTTTTAGTCATTTTTTTTAGACCGCATAGTTTTCAACTTATGATGAAAAATGTAAAAAAAATACCGTTCCCCCTTATCTCCGAAGTTTGCAAAGAGAAAAATCTGAAATAATTCTATGTGATAGCAGTTTATAAAAAGATTACAGGAAAATAATACGATGTCTCAATATAGCACACTTTTTTATAAATTATCAAATTTCTAAAAAGTTAACATTAGTTCCACTATCGGTCAAGAGATGGCGCTGACCTAAAACTGCAATACTAATTTTGTTATTCTACTCTGCAGTGTGGTTTAATGGTGCAATTATGATGGTACGGAACCCTCGGTGCGCGAGTCCGACTCGCTCTTGACCGGTTTTTTTTTTCACATAAGTAGATACTTACTTATAACAAAGCTCCTTCAATTTATTTTTTTGACTAAATGCCGGCTTCAATAATTTAAGATCTTGGCAACTATACCCAAAATAGAAGAACATCAATTATACTTACAGTATTCAAGACTTTTATTGATCCAAATATTTCACTTGCCAGTAACTTTGCGAATAACGAGCTCAGTTTTACGGTCAAAGTATGTGATTTATGGCTATCATGACTTAAGTTATGGCACATTTTGCATTTGCCATTGAATACAAATCGACTATTAAGTATATTAATGTGTCTACACTTTAAAAACAGTGAAATTTTTTTTATAGTTTAAGAAGAGATTAACGAAAATATTTTGTTTTGTTTCGAATAAATATAATAAGCTCTACCATTTTCACAACTCTTTAGACACTTTTTAAATATTTTAACATTAATAGTTCAACATTTACACGTCCGAACACTATTTTATTCGGTGGTTATATTCACTACCGATCCAGTTTTTAAAACGCTGCTTTGAATCTTTTTTCAATTTACAAAAACAAAACAATATCATAGCATCAGGCACTTAATCTTTATTACCTAAGAATCTCTTCAAGGTAGATTACGCGCTACACCCGAATTTCATAGCAGATCCTCTCAGGAGGCAAATAGGGTATAATATAAACCGACATATTCCGGAAAGAGGCAAATGCTGGAGCTACGAGAACATACTTACGGCGTGAAGGTAATAAGCCATACAAGAACATAATATAGGTAGGTACTAGGTTAGGTACGTAGGTACCTTATGTGTGGCAGAAGGATGGAAATGTGTGTAGGTACTTACTTAACACATGAACAACTCACATCCCACAGTTTAATTCAAGTGAGTAAACCTCAGTAAACTAGGATTTAAGTTTGTTATTTTCTTCTGGTGGGGTAGCTTAGCATTTAAAAAATAATGAAAAAAATATTTTTTACATCAATTCATTTATTCTAAATCTCATACGTATATAAGACACTGTAATAAAGGGACTAGGGAAGTAAGGGAAGAGTACAAACTTCATTGTTCAAAGTAATTTTTATAAAATGAATAATAGATAACTTAAAGATAGGTACGAAGGTACGTAAATTCGTAGTAAAAATGCCTTTAACCCTTAAAAACATTACAACCCTGACATTTTGGGGTAACGGAACCAATTCTCCCAAATAAAATTGAAATTAATTTTAAACGTTCCCAAAATAGGTATACCTATGGGAAAAGAACTTCGACTTTTCCGCACCTACTCCTGGGAGTTGCGGGCGCGGACGGAATCCCTCGAAATCGAATAATTGTTCTGAACTTCATTTTGAAAAAACTTCTTTATATTTTCTTCGAAAATGAAAGAAACATGACTTTTTATAAATCGAAATAATATTTTTTTATTCATAACTAGGTACGCCTCCCAACCTAGTCTTAAAATTAATAATGAGCTTTAAAAGGTAAATGCTTTGTGTTATCTCAAGGATGGGAAAATAGAATTTATTTTATACGCCATTACAAGCCAAGGAGGAATAAAATAATTTGGTGAAATGGCTGGAAAGGAAAACGAAGGTTGGAACGGATGACAGTGGCCATTATAAAGATAAGAGGTCAGATTATGGTAGAATACATTAACATTTAGAGACGTTACTTTTTTTTCGGGAGGTTGTTTGGAAATATTACGTGACAAAAAATATTGAGACTCACTTTCCTGAAGTTCAAGAAAACATCAGCCATATCGGTCGGTATTAAGGAACAGTTTGTAAACAAAACTTTGTTCATTCCTCGTAATAATTCCACAAATAAGTTAAGTTTCAGTGAAGTAACACCATACACTTGTATTTTTTACAACTTGGTCAACATAGGTAAGCTCATCAATAATATCCATATACCTATATTTATAAACATGCAATAAAAAAAGGACTTTTAAAACTTTTAAAAGTATGAGCGGTTTGCTTGTAAACATTATTTCCGTAAGTTGGCTGAAATATTAGTTATGGTAAACATGGAACATGGAATAAATGAATAATCAAAAATGTTATTCACGTAGCCTGTATAACTACATAGTAAGATATGGTATGTAATGATTAATGATTCATCATGAAAGTACATGTGATGAAAATTAGTGAGTGTCTACATTGGTTAAAACGATCTTAAAATTACCTATATTTTTTTATTCTTAAATCTTGTCTATTGATTGTGATGTGAACTAAAAACTCTGGAATATTTACTTAAAAATATAAATACACTCCGTAGTACCTACCTATTTTATTTAAACACACGCCAGACGCCACCCATTTTATAGAACACTATTTTATAAAACCTAACTTCAGCGTTCGAGCGTCGATGTTTGGTGGTCATTTTATAAGCGGGAGCAGTTTCACGCTCTACTTATTTGAATATTACCCACTTTATTTATAAGTTTTCGACGTTGGTAGTGCCAGTTCTTGCAAATTCCTTCCAAAAATACCCTAGTTGCTTCCCTTTGATGACTCTTTTCGCGATATCGAAATAAAACATTAAACACGCTTTGCATAAAGCAATAACAAACACAACCAGTGTGGCGGCAAACGGGCGTGCCACTTGGTAGATTAATTTTTGACTGGACTGTAATTAGATAGACAGACAGATAGATAGATATTTAACATTAACGCCCCGGAGCTTTGTTCGGATCTTCTTGATGTTTAGGTAACTATTGATAAATTCACTTACCAACTTGCAACTGCTTCTGATGCCGGTAGCCGGGTTTCACAACAGCACTTTGGATAAGGTGTATCAATGGTCTGAGTTGACAAAAGGTTCACTGAATACCCCGGGGATAATATTAGAACGAATCACACACGTGCACGGTGGTATTTATTGAAATATGAATTAAAATAAGTTCAGAACGGCAGAGCGGCGGCCATCCTCTTTCGGCGCGTTTTCGAAGGTGTCGTACAGTGGCGCCGCTTGCGGTGGTCGGCGCAAACACATCTCGTTTAGATGCGTTCCGTTTCTTCTGCAGCAAGGCTTAGGCAGTGATTTTCAATAATTCCCAAAAACAATCAAGATAGATACTTAACACCCCCCACCGAAAGCATCATGAGGCTTTCCCAATAAGATTCAAAATTAATAAATATAATGATAACTAAGTTACAGTAAAAAATATACATACTTAATAATAATTTTAATAACTGAAGATAAATAGTAACTAAGTTATTGCAAATTTAATTAACGTAAGGCAAGGGGCTTAGTTTTACAACTGGTCTTCGAAAGATATTGTTTTTGGAACGTAGTGTTACTTTTCGAACAACACCGTCTAAACCAGGATGCACATTCTCAATTCTAGCAAGGGGCCAATTGCAAGGATGAGCTTGATCATCCTTGACAAGTACCAAGTCTCCTACTTTTAAGTTGGGTGGGGAAGTGAACCATTTTGCTCTCTGTTGAAGAGAGTTTAAGTAGTCACTACTCCACCTTTTCCAAAATAATTGAGAGCAATTTTGTAAATATTGCCAACGTGACAAATGACTGATAGGAACGTCCTTAAAATTATATTCTGGTACAGCAGTCAGACTCTTACCTACAAGAAAATGACCTGCGGTTAAAACATTAAATTCGTTTGGGTTATCGCTTGCAGGCAAAGCACATAAAGGCCGCGAATTCATTATCGCTTCGATTTTGCAAAAAATTGTAGCAAGCTCCTCAAAAGTCAAAGCTTTATCGCTTACAGCACGCACAAGGTGATACTTGGCGGATTTTATACCGGCTTCCCAAAGCCCGCCCATGTGCGGAGCGCTGGGTGGATTAAACTTCCAATTAATTTTACGCTGAGCACAACCATCCGTAATGTCATTCTGATTACGTTCATTTATCAGAAACTGTTGAACTTCGTTTAAATGTCGACTAGCAGCAACAAAATTTGTTCCGCAATCAGAATATATACATGCGCACAGACCGCGTCGGGAGACAAATCTATCCAAAGTAGCTAGAAAACAATCCGCCGATAGTGAAGATAAGACTTCCAAATGAACGGCTTTAGTCGAAAAGCACACGAAAAGTGCTAAATATGCTTTACTAGTTTTTGCGTTTCGACGCAAACTTTCTTTAATAATAAAATGTCCTCCTAGGTCAATACCTACGTGTTCAAATATCTTATTAGGTGCCAACCGATTTGGCGGTAAGTCTGCCATTTTCGGTTGCATAAGTGTCGGATTACATTTAAAACAGACTTTACATTTAGACAATATAGATCGAATGACACTGCGAGCTGATAATATCCAATAATTTTGATTAATTATATTTTGTAAGGTCCGAGGACCTGTATGTAAATGAATTTTATGTAAATACTCAATTAAAAGTAAAGTAAACCTACTACGCTTCGGTAACAATATTGGATGCTTTGCATTATAAGGTAATTCAGAGTGGGATATACGACCCCCCACCCTGAGGAAGTTACGCTCGTCTAGAAATGGAGATAATTTTCTTAAGGACGGAATATAGGTGGAACCTTTGGATAAGGCTTTAATTTCACCTTCAAAATAACTGCCTTGAACTAACTTTAATAAACAATCATGAGCTTCATTTAAGTCATGAATTGTTAAAACAGATATACTAGGGTTGACTTTATCATTTTTTTTACGAAATAATCTAATAATGCGAGCTATCGTCCTTTGTAATTTTGAAAAAGAAGAAACTTGATTTAATATTCTTTCTAAGAATTCGAATTTAGACTCGGTAACATCCGGTTTTTGTGAAATTAAATTTACCGAAGCAGAATTAGATTTCAATTCTGAAATAAAATCGCCTTCTTTATTATAAAATGTATCAATAGGCCAGTTCTGTCTATTGTCACACAGCCACGCGGGGCCCTCCAACCACCGCGCGGTCATGGCAAGCAGTTCGCTAGGCAACACTCCACGGGAGCAGACGTCGGCGATATTATTTTCACTGTTCACATGACGCCATAAATGAGGCGGTAAAGAATCAATTATTTGTATAACACGGTTACACACAAATGTTTTAAGTTTATATGGCTCTGTCTGTATCCACGCCAACACTATGGAAGAATCTGTTAAAGCCGTAACGTTGGTAACGTTAACACGAGATAAGATACTGCAAACGTATTGCATTAGTTTGCTTAATAAAACGGCTGACATAAGTTCCAATCTAGGTGTGGTTAACGGTTTTACGGGAGCTACCTTGGTTTTAGAAATGAGCAATCTGGATTTCACTACCCCATCACTACGCGAAATTATGTAAATGCACGCAGCGTAACCTTTCGAGGAAGCGTCACAGAATCCCACTAGCTCACACTCAGTCTGATTAGGCAGTAAGGCGTGACGTTCAATTTTAAACTCGGCTAACAGCGACAACTGGGATAGAAATTCTAACCATTTTTTACACATATCAGTAGGTAGATGTTCATCCCACGCTAATCCTATCTTCCAGAGTTCTTGAAGAATACTTTTGGCTACAAAAGTGCAAGGAGATATAAAACCCACGGGGTCATAAATGGAAGCTAATATTTTCAAAACAGAGCGCTTTGTAGTTACTGGGTCACTTTTATTTACTGTGAACATAAAGGCATCTTCTAATGGAGCCCACTGTAGACCAAGTAACTTTATTGAAATGTCATTATGGTCTTTATTAAAAGAGATAGCGTGTTCGCGATTTTCTAGAGGAATGCGATCTAATAGTTTATGACAATTACTAGACCACTTTTTTAACGCGAAACCACCGCATTCTAATAAATTTATTAATTCGTCTTGCAACGTGCAAGCATCGGAAAATGACTTACAGGACCACAAAATGTCATCCATGTAGATTCCTTCTTGAATAACGCGCGCAGCGGAAGGGAAACGTTCGCCTTCATCGCTGGTTAACTGCAATAAAGTACGTATGGCAAGAAACGGTGAACTACGGATTCCGTATGTGACGCTTTTTAATTCAAAAATCTTTATAGGCTCATCCACTGATGATCTATATAAAATATGCTGATATTTACGATCACTTTCTCGAATTAAAATAGCTCGATACATTTTACAAATATCGCTTGCGAAACAATATTCGAATAATCTGAAATTTATTATTATTGAACCAATGTCATTATATAAATTTGGACCGGCAAGCTGAATATCATTGAGAGAAATATTATTACTTGATTTCGCAGACGCATCAAATACTACTCGCAAAGGAGTTGACGTACTGCTCGGTCGCAATATACTGTGGTGCGGTATAAAATATTTACTCGGTTCACTACCGGTGTATAACTCCATATGATCGAGTTGTTCATATTCAGACATAAAATCATTATAAGCTTGCTGTAATACGGGAGTACGAGAGAGTTTACGTTCGGTATTTAATAATCTACGCTCGGCGACCGCGCGCGAATCGCCCAAGTCCGGTTTCTCGGAAAATAACAATGGCACGATGTACCTACCGCAAGTGTCGCGTTTATGTTCATTAACAAAAATCTTCTCCGCCAGCTGATCGAGCGGGCTCGATACCGGTTTACTCGGCAACTCTTCAATTTCCCAAAAACTTCGCAAAGTTTTATCTAAATTATTTTCGGTAATTGTTAAATGAAAATTCTGAGATTGTAATTTATTTTCATAGTACAATTTGCCACTAACGACAAAACCAAAAACGGTTTCAATAAGGTTTGGAATATTAGACTGAATAGTGATCGGTTTATTTTTAATTAATTCTGAAACAATATCATTTCCCAACAAAATATCTACCGAAGAATTTTCGTAGAATTGGGGATCAGCTAAATTATAACCTTGATATTTACTGATGACGTCACACGGAAAAGAAACATTAGGCATATCTGAAGATACCCTGGTGATTATCACCATATCAGCCGTGAAAGTCGGAACGTCCGCATCACACGGTTTTATTTCACACGTAACCATACCTAAATTTTTTACGACTTCGCCGCTGAGTCCGGACACCGTGAACGGACACTTGCGTCGTCGTAAGCCCAAACGTTGAGCACAATCTAAAGTCATAAACGAACTTTGCGCGCCCGAGTCCAGAACTGCACGGCAATTCTGTAACTGGCCGCTAATATCAGTGACATCTATGCGTGCTGTCCCTAACACCACTCCATATTTAACATCGATTTCATTCACGGAATGAAAGTTCTCGTTTGTAGCGGATGACTCGACACTCACGGAGTGTTTACACGAGGCACCGCTCACAAGCGCGTTAGCGCGAGGCGCAGGCGGCACGGCCGCTTCGCCTCCCGAGATAATTTGAGACGTCGTCGTAGTCGGCACGGCCGACATTGGTCCGACACTCGCATTCTGATGTAACAGATAGTGATGAGGTGACAAACAAACGCCACAGGTTAAACTACTTTTACAAGTTTTTGAATCATGGCCGCTCTTTAAACAATTAGTACATAAATTTAAAGTGTTAACACGGTTAACCCTTTCAGATACAGGCATTTGCCTAAATGAATTACAACGATAAATCATGTGATCTTTAGAACAATGTGCACAAGTAATATTAAATTTATTTTGTGTGTCGTTGCGGGAGGTAGTTAAATTTATTTTCGAAGTTGGTAGATTAGAACGTGAATATTTGTTGTTATTATAAGAATTTTGTTTTTGTTGTACAGTATTTACTTTGTTTAAATTAGGAGTAAAATTATTTTGTGACTTAATTTTATTCGAGTTATTTGTAGGCCAGGAGCTAGTAGTCGGGAACGTATGTTCCAGAACTTTAATTTGTTTATTAACAAAATTGATTAATTCAGTAAATGACGGCAATGCATTTTGATCACGACTTTCTTCAAAAAGTTTTCTAGTGTGATTATCAAGGCCCCGCAAAGCAATGTGACAAAACAAATAGTCATCTAAATTTTCTATATCTAAAGCTTTAATTGCTTTTAATGAGTGATCAAATGTTTCTATAAATGAGCTTAAATTATTTGTATTATCTTTCGTCAGTGGTGTGAAACTCAACATCCTGTCTAAATACCTACCTAACAATGCTCGCTTATCTTGGTACTTATTCAGTAGGCTTTGCCATACTACCTCGTAGTTACTAGCAGTGATAGGAAGATTCTTCACTAAGATAGATACTTAACAACCAGTACAATAAACTCCAAAAAGCCTTGAATCAAATAACGCTCATAAAATCTAGACGTAAAAAAGAGAAATAAAATTCTGCGTTGAATTCAGTTTCAATACAAAAGAAAACAAAAGATTGTAATAACTTACGTGTACGAAATGAAGGTGGAACCAAACTCCAAGGAACATTAGGTCAAAAATCGAAAAAAAAACATACTCCCATACAAAAATTATATTGGTCAGCTGACAGACTTTATCTACTATAAAAAGGCGAAAAAAAAAATAATTTTTCGACCTATGTTCCTTGGAGAATGTTGTTTAGTTTTAGCAACAACTACCTATCACCTGTTTCAGTATTGCTAAATAATTTGGTTCCACCTTATACTTAAACAACGTGTTACAAAATAACCCCTAATGCCAAATATGGTAGATAGGGACTATCAAACTGAACTTTTTTTTCTATGGGACCAACTTTGAAATCGCGAAAAAAAAATCAGCTGTTTCATACAATAATTTATAACGAAAATTTCAAAATGTTTGAAACATCTGATTTTTTTTCGCGATTTCAGAGTTGGTCACTCACTTTGATAGTCGCTAATCGCTTTCTACCATATTCGGAATTAGGGGTTATTTTGTATCCCGTTGTATAAGGAAACCTTAGTAAAATTTTCATTTCAGCCATTGAGTAAACCTAACTGTAAACGAAATGCAACCATTTCCAGATACGAGGGAGGACTGAAATGGCCGGTTCTACGGCACCGGGCAGAAAGACCGCAATAAACGAGATTGCACTAGGCCCACTCGCACTTACATTGCCTACATTTAAATTACGTACCTAGTAAACGTGGAAAGAACTCGGCTCTATTTATTTATTTATGCCACTTCGAACTCTTTTGGACACTATCGGTATAATGGCTCGCTACATAAATGTATATAGGTAAGTACTATAAGCTCTAGGAGTTTAGGGTCTACATTTGGCCTGCCGATATTGCTAATGCGCCTGGCTGCCATTACTTTAGCCTTCAATTTTAAAACACAAAATCTCGTATAGTTAACAATAAAATTCCTTGTATGTAAACCTATTAAAAATAATAATAACTCAATCATTAATAAATGAAATTATCTAGGTAGGATTCGATTTTTTAGGTCAGCTGTTGTAATAGTTTTATCAACACACTTGCTCGTAAAGTGAGCCCTAATACATCGCTTTTAGGGCCATAAACCGAGCTATGACAAACGCGTGCAATAATATATAAAACACTAGGTTGTTATAGAATTATCCCTACAAAGTTAAATTAGTACCTTACTGTATGTTCTATGCGAGTAAACAGAGCATTCCCAATTTAACCGGGTAATATAATAGTTATTTTTTTTTTCAACACACTTGCTCGTAAAGTGAGCCCTAATACATCGCTTTTAGGGCCATAAACCGAACTAAAACAAACGCGTGCAATAATATATAAAACACTAGTTGGTTATAGAATGATCCCTACAAAGTTAAATAGGTACCTTACTGCAAGTCCTATGCGAGTAAACAGAGCATTTTCAATTTAACCGGATAATACAGTTATTTTTTTAATAACAATAAACAGGTTTTATGCCGCTGAAAATTCATTTGCATTTTTGGAATAAATAAATGTGTAGGTCCTTAATTAAGTCAAACAAATATTAGTTATTATCAAATTATTCCTAATTTACAATATTTTGTTATAAAATATTAAAATATTTGCATTTTATCACTTAAATTTATAATTTTGAAGTAGGCTGTATGCTCACTAACCCCTTTGTTCGCAAAATATTCTTGCATTGGGCGTGTGAAAAAAACAAAAAAAAACCTGTGCGCCTTTCTCATCTTGATTGATTATTATTTTGTTTTTGTCGTATTTGTTGCTGTGTGGTACTACTTTGTTTTTTCCTCGCAAATGTGTTGAAAAACGTCGTATGAAACTCGTGAGCTTTTGCTCATTGCACACTCGGCCGAGTTACGCCCTCGCCTGCGGCTCGGGCTGCAACCCACAGCCTCGTGTGCAATGAGCAACCTAAGCTAACTTGTCTCATAATGTACTTTTATTTGCGGTGTTGCGGATGACGTAGACGTGGATGTTAAATTTTGACGAGGTTCCAGCGCATTAGCAATTTGCGGGACTTTTTACATAAAGCTTAAACCGCATTTTTATTACCTTAGCTCTTGCCTTTGTTCGTCACACGGAAAAATCATTGAAAGACATATTTATTGCTATTGTGCCTTTGCTTTTCTAATGTTCTGCTAATAATTGACTTTCCACAGATAATAGTAATCATTAAACGGGAACAAAATCTTATGGTTTAGCTATGTTTCATTATTCTTATTAGGTACCTACAGTCATTTACAAAAGTAGCTGATCATTGATTAAGTTTCAGAATAAGTACTGTGATGCTCGATCTCATCTATTACAAACTTTTTAGTTGTTGCGCAAGAAGTAAGGTCAAATAGAGAACATTTGTTTCTTTATTATCTTTGAAAGCTCATTCTGCTTTTGTTCCGGGAAAAACATGTCGGTTCAACGAAAAGTGTATTCGTGAAAAGATTTGAAAAATACACAAGATCACACAAAATCGGTGTTTAATTATAGTAGCTACGCCACCCATGTGTGACATGGTGGAGGCGCGACGGCCGTAAAGTTACGCGCGTGTGTGTGTTTTCTATGTTTTAGGTGCTGTACAATATGAAGAAGTTCAACGGCATTGATCAAGATATTAATGAATTATTCGACGAATTTGAGATCACAGCGGCCGTGAACAAATACGACGATGATGCAAAGAAGATTATTCTAAGTGCTCACCTGGAGGGGGCAGCGCTCTACTTCTACAAGAAGATTGTCTCGAGCTGTAGTTCCTACAAGGAGTTGCGGGACAAGATAACGGAGGAATTCGCTCCGACTACGAATCCACTAGCAGCTTTCTTTGAACGCTGTCAGGGCCCACATGAGGACCCACTTGATTATTTTTATTCTTTAGATAGCTTAGCTTCAAAAACAGGGTCGGTCATAGACGACCAATGTTTTGTCCAACAATATTTAAGAAAAGCTAATTTTGTTACAAAGCAGAAGCTGGTTACACATATTTATTTCAGCAAGGATCACTTAAAACAAGTTGTGTGGCAGATGAAAAAACTATTGTCTGGAGAAAAGCCAGAAACTAAATTAATTCTGCCTGTCCAGTCGACTAGTGTAGGCGATACCGTGGCTGATATTGCACCAGCACCAGCTGTGCGCGCGTACTACGAGCCGGCGCGATCCCAAATCCTGTGCTCTACCCCAAACCAATCCCAACAAACCCCAACTTTTTCCAAAGATTCCTCACACATTTTAAATTTCAGACAAAGAAAACCAATAAGAAACGATTTGGAAACGGACAATATTAAGGCAATCGATGAACATGTTCAATCGGCGGAAACATCCGAAGAAGAACAGCATAAACGTGAGTCAACTCCATGTATTCATGTAACGTGTCATGATCACAAAATCATTTCTCTAATAGACACTGGTGCTTCTGTATCTGTCATTTCAAGTGAATTAGCACAAAGGATTTCTAAAGAAATTGTGCCCTGTGACTTATTACTGAAAGCTATCAACGGTAATCGGTTAAATATTTTAGGTAAAGTTAATTTAAAATTGTTGATCGACAATGTTTTGTTTATTAATGATTTCCTGGTTGTTGAGAATATTGGCCAAGAAATGATAATGGGTCAAGATTTTCTCTTTGCCAATAATGCTAGGATAGATTTTTGCAATCAACAATTTATAGTAAGGAACGTTAGATGCAGGTTATTGTCCAAAAGTGAAATAACTAGCATGAAGAATAGAATTGACATAGGGCAATGTCAGTATTTAGATTCTTATGAGGTCAACGCCAATAAACATACGAGTGAAGCGAATGAGAATAAGAATATAGGAAAAGAGAAGAAAAATGAATTCAAACGTAGCACTACAAAAGTTAGTGATAGCATTAATCACAGTTTCTTACAGAAGTATTTATGTAAATGTGATCGTCCTTCGCGAGGTAACCTTTCAGATTATAATTTACCTCACTTACATCTTGTTAAAAGTAATCGCAGCTGTAATAATCATAATTTGAATTCTAATCGTGTAGATAGGTTAGGGAAATATGCATTCCAAAGTACTGAAGAATCATTTTACTTTCATAATCCTAAGAAAAAATATTTTTGACTAAACTATTTAAACGTAATGTAAACAATTGATGTAGGTTAAGTGGTAATAGTTTTGTTGAGAAAAAGTGTATAGAGAAAGATTGTAGTTGTTTTTATTTCATGTATAATTAGTATAAGTAGATTTAAAGTTATGATAGTTGAAAGATGTTTGAAAATAATGTTACTAATGTATTTTATGATTGTTTCATATTCCGGACGACGCTGCTGAGCAACGGCGGCGCTGTCGTGGGAATGAGGGAGCCTGGAACCGACCAAGTTTATTCATCCGGCAAATTTAGTTTAAGGTTGGTGAAATCGATGCGGTTCTTCAATGGACGAGGGGGAGGATCCTATATAGTTCCATAAGAACCAGGTGATATTTCGTTGGCTGCGAAATTCCTCCAATTTTCTTCAGAACTCCATCGATCTCACATGATGTGGCCGGATCCGTTATCATTATTCAAATTGTCATAGAGTTTGTCTAATGCCATCGGTTCCATGACTCATCAATGACAATATGCCAAGTGTCAGAATTTTCGTGTCTTTGGCATGTGCTATCTTTGGTATGTGCCACAGCCTAAATACATTTCGTAGGGCAGTCGACATGTACTTTTTCTGGTAAACTTATGTTGTTGAATTTTTACTCTGTGGTGTTTGTTGACCATTATTTTCTTATTGTCTTGGTCTATGACTTGTTCACAAGTCAGTGATTATCTTGGGATAACTTGTCAATGTCTTTGAAAATAGTTTTGACTTTGAGGTTTATTTAAATTCTGACACTTACCTATTGTGAATAGAGTAGGTTTAGCTTTGAAGTTGTGGTTCGAGCAAGTGGTTAAAGTTAAGGCTAGGGATGTGCTGTGTGTTTGGCTTTTTTGTGGGTTTTTGCCAACATAAAACCAACACACGGGTATGAGGAAGGCTAGTGCCGACTAAAGGAATAGACAACGACCTGTGTGCAGGTTCGCCTGTAGTAAAGGCCAGCATAATTGTGAAATCCCACGCTAGGCAGGGCTGTCTCTTAGGTTTTAAGGATGAGCTTTGGGAAATTTATTTCTTTGCTTTACCGCAAATAAATAAATTTAAGAGGTACCGGCGGAGTGTGATGCTCGATCTCATCTATTACAAACTTTTTAGTTGTTGCGCAAGAAGTAAGTCAAATAGAGAACATTTGTTTCTTTATTATCTTTGAAAGCTCATTCTGCTTTTGTTCCGGGAAAAACATGTCGGTTCAACGAAAAGTGTATTCGTGAAAAGATTTGAAAAATACACAAGATCACACAAAATCGGTGTTTAATTATAGTAGCTACGCCACCCATGTGTGACAGTACCTATAAGTAACTCTTAATGGACTAATCATAACAGTACATTCAAAAGACTGTGCATTTCTTCCACTGCAATAACATTTAACTTCAATGAATGAGCAAAACAGCTCGAGCTCGTCAGGCACTAAGGAGCTTAATCAAGATTCTTAACTCGGTGTAGCAATGAGGAAAGTTGCCTTTTAACTCTTAAATTCGTTTAAACACTAAAACCTCCCGGAACCAGAGCATCTATCTTGTTTTTATTTTTATACCCTTTCTTTAATTAGTACAGGCGAGAATTATCTACACCACGCAATTTCAGGTGCCCAATATAAACTAGATAAGTACTTACTTACCTATAAAAACTTATATGTAGGTACTTTATCTTCTACCAGATATGTTTTGGTGTAATTTCTGGAAACGGTTGACTAGTCCACTACTTGCTATAAAATCTAGGAAGTTTGAATCTAATTAATTAAGTTATTTGGAGTTATTTCTCTGAGCTATAAAAAGATTGAGGCCGACCGACTATTTTAAGTAGGTACCTAGTAGCTGGTTTATAGTTTCGTGTATTACCTACAGTAGGTACCTACCTCCAAACCTTCTTATCCCCCAAACTTTCAAGTTGTACGCAATGGTTATTGGAATAAATCTAAAATCAAAAGCTACAAATAAACGCGGCCTGCACTTTACTTAACTTCACCATACGCCGTCTACACTCGTAACCTAACGTGAAATAACTTCTAAAAGTAGGCACAAGTGGCACAACCATTCCTATAGGCTCAAAATAGCTCAACCTTAATTTTCTTACAACAAAAGTGGTTGCCGGAACAATCTCGTCGTTAGCACGGACGAGAAATCGTGTAATGCGTTTGCCTTCAAGACAGGCTCTGAAGGGAACCATAACCAAGGGTCTTATGGCGTCTATTTATTTAATCTTTCCTGATTATTATTATATATTTTATATTATTATATATTATATAAGTATTACTATTATATATTATATTATTATATATTATTAGGTAATGCATTCATTACCCATTAGCCTTGACTTGTTTTTTTTTAAATAAGATTGTGATTTCGCTACAAAATAGAATCGTAATTTTTTCCTTTCGTGTTCTTAAGAAAAGGGGCTTGATAGACAGACAGACAGGCGGACCTTGAAGCGAATGATCCTTCAATCAAAGATTCCCTTTTTCGTGCTTAAGAATGGAATCCTAGAACAGCTATCATAATATTCGAATCCTATTATTGTTATAAAGAGATAAAAACAAGCAGAAAACCTTTTTCAAATATTTCTTCGAAAACTATTTTTCTCAGAAACAAGCCTCAAGTTATGAATAATGCTTAATAATGTTTATATTTTTAATTCAACTTCTTTATTTAAGTATCGCTGAAAGGTTTTACTAAAGAGAACGCATGAAGGCTGGTTTACATTATCTTAGTATTTAGTAGAGTGCTTAGTAGCGTGCGAGTAGATTCGAATGCGAGTGCTTTAGTAGTTTTAGTGCCTTTCCAGTGACCGTTTACACGCTTCCAGTAGAGTGTCATTTTCGCCATACCTAATACCTATTATTTAAGTCAATTACACGTCACGCGTTCACCGGCAAATGCACTCTACTAAAGACGCTACTAAAATGTCGATTCACATGCTTCCAGTGCAAGTGCGAGTAAAATATCGCGCGGGGGGTGAGCGGGCGCGTAGGGGGGTGCTACTGGAAAGCGAGTAGAAAGGCTACTATAACGTTACTCTCTTTAGTCATAAGACGACCGTTTACATGTTTCCACTAAAGCACTCTCCTAAAGCACTCTACTAAAGACTAAGATAATGTAAACCAGCCTTTATACGTATCTTGTAATCAACTTAGCTTCACTACGCTGCAAGCAAGTCATACTTATTTGGTTTTTCAGGAAAGATCATTTTCAGTTTTCCACTGTTTCCAGAAAAGCTCTTATGAGTCGTATCCTTCGGATATGCATTAAAATGCCGAATTCATAACACATACGAACGAAATATCGACGCATAAAACACCTATTTTCAAAATACCGAAAATCCTAAATGTCCAATAGACCGAAACTTTAAAGATCGATTATTAAATGACCGAATGTTCAAAATCCCGAAAGTTAAAATGTCGAAATCCCGAAATTGTGTTTCGGTCTATTAGGTGCGACGACGAGCGAGCGTAGCGAACGAGGTTAGGTTCCATTGCGACCAACAACGCACGAGCCGAGCGAGCGAAGCGTAAGCGTTGAGGGAATCTTTAAATAACCTTCGGCTTTTTAAGCTTCGGGATTTAGTATTTCAGGTAAAATGTCCTTTCGTGATTTTAAAAGTACGGCCAAACAACCATTCGGCCTTTCAATTTTCGGTATTTCGTCCATAGGTCTTGTAAAATTCGGTCTTTTCAACTTCGGTATTGTAATACATACCCTATCCTTCATAGAAGTCCTAGGAATAGATTGTAAAAGTTAATAAGATTATACTCGTATTGAGTAAAGAACTTACGGTAAAGTATAATAGCGAGCGGCAAATATGATCGGCTAAGCTTGACTGCGCTGCATGCATTACCATAATATAATCCGATCTCAACCTATTGATTTTCCCCGTGGTGCTTGCTTGATAAAATTACTTGCGGGAGTGAGGGAGAATGCATAATAACGGTGTTTTAAATAACTCTTTCAAAGCAGTCCGTGCAGCTGTCTTGTGGCTTTATTTTTCTCTTTTTTGTAATGCCTCTAAAATGTTTATTGTTGTCGTGTGTTGCCTGTGTTGTTGTTTGGTTATTATTTCTATCTAGGTATCTATTTTCTTTTATTTCGACAAATAACGATATAACAAATAAATAGGTAACTTAAACTTTAACCCCCTTACTAATAAAGATTGAATAGCAGATGTATAGTTACACAATGGTTACTCTCTGTCAAACTATTTGAATTTGACATTAAAAAGAAAGTGACAAAACACTGTGTAACTATGCAGCTGCTATACAATCTTTATTAGTAAGGGGGTATAAGTAAACAGTCAATACATTCTACCTCTTTGTAGCTGAAGCAGTTGAAGTTTCAGAAATCTTTCTTCGTGACGTCATGTCATTTAGAGGCAAAATAACTAGGTTCCTTTAAATAGAGAAAAACCATCCAAAGACAAGCCGGTGCGTAGGCGGCCTTAGTGCCACTCATATCGGCAGTAAGCTCAGCACTGTATCTAAGTACCTATATGTAGGTAATAATAGATTCGTAAATACCAACATTTTCAAAGTTAAGTACCTAGAGTAACTGACTTAAAATATCCGAGACACGCGGTCTTCATCCTCACATTGTTCCGCCGTGTTTCGATATCGAAATACCCTACCTACATACGTAACGAACGATCCAATGTTCCTTATTTCATTTTCTTCATCGGCAATAACACTATAACATTATCCGTGGAGAATGTAAGCCGTTGCCGAGGGCCGAGTGTGCGCCATACAAAAGCCGCGGATCGATCCGGCAACAGGTAGCGAGGCCTGGGCAAGAGCTGTGTTTACTCGCACCGATTAACAACTTAAAGTCTACGTGACCAGAAATAAAGTCCAAATTTGTGAAACAGTGAAACACTCCACGTTGATGCCGCAGATTTATCAGCTGAAGTCGCTAAATCAGGGCGCGCTTAACGGATGATTTGTTAATTCTCACGAATCTCACGATTGAAATTGTTGAAAGGTAACTTGCGAAGACAGAAATGCTTTGACATAAACAATGCTGTTTTACTTCGTTTTGGTTCTGGAAAAGTTTAAATTCGCATCAATATCTGAATTAGGTAGGTAGGTATACCTACCAACCACTATGGGAATTGGATCGAAGATGGAACAAAACGTCAGAGAAATGGAAACTATTTACAATGGGCCTACTTTACATCACATGTAGGAAATGAAACATAATTATGACGAAGCAGCACTGACATGAAAAAAAATTTTTTTATTTAACTGGACAGGTTGTCTGTATGATTTGACAGCAAAGTTCTTGTGCCTATTTGAAACGCCACTAGCGTGCGTCTAAAGAACTAATTTTGACGTACAATATGAAAATGGTTGACGTGATGGTCTATCCATTCCAGACTTCAAACTTTAGTACCATGTACGCACGCTATGCTCACGCTACGTCCTACAGCGCCAACATGGCGGTAATCAAATAGGCACAAAAACAGTTTGACATAAGCCTGTCCAGTGTAAATAATATATATGTAGGTCAATGCGAAGCAGTGAAAGAATTATTTCAAAGAGTGTCATTCTGAATTATTTCGTAAAACATTATTTTTTGCTACTCATTGCTTCGACAGAAAATATATATGAGTCTAATCAAAAACGTAACATCACTACTTTATTTAATTTAATTTACTCCCACTACTTCAATACCACATATTATCTCATTTTCTCACCCAACGGCTCCCAGGATAACAAATGACTTAGACGCCCCCAATGTCGTAGGTCCAGGTTAAATCGGATAGTTAACAAAAAGCCTAATTATCCGTATAATGGATGACCCGTCCGACACCTCACCCTTGTCGCTCATTCGTATTCCCGCCGGACAATCTGTGCACTTTCCAGGTTTTTTCTGTAACTAATCAATTTGTTAGGGATGACTTTTAGAGCGTCCTATCCTATTTTGCTTTCTATCAGAGAAACATTTGGAATTATCTTGTATGATAAGCGTGCCCGCAGACTACACACCAAACTGTTGGCCGATAGTTGGAATCAGTATGAAGAAGTATACAAGTGCGCACACTACAACGATTTGGTATCGGGCGATTCTTCATACAAAGTACGACAGTTTGGTCTGTAGTCTGTGGGCACGCTAAGGGCGAAAATAAAATTGCCTTTGACGCGGAATTCACAATCACTAAAAAGCATAGCTATCTAAAAAGCTATCTCATAAAGCAGAATCGATCAGAAGCAGACCATGAATAAACTTGAAAAAACCTTTAGATAAAAAAACGCAAAAGCTTATCAATAAATAAGGGCAAAAATAATGCAAGGTATCAGGGAATGATAACGTTATTTTTAAATGTAACGTTATTTCTTACTTTTTTTACCGTTAATTTTGACATTAACGTTGTGTCAATAAATAACGTTAACTTTAACGTTATTTCTTACTTTTTTGTTACCGTTACTTTAAAATTAACGTTATTCCAACTAATAACGTTAATTTTTTACCGATAATTTTACCGGTAGTAAAGTTTAACGCTTTATTTAACGGTAATTTTACCGGTACAATATTTTTAACGTTATTTTTACCGGTAAATTTTCCGATAAAATGCTTTTAACGGTATTTTTAACGTTATTTTTTTTGTATCGTTATTTTTTTTAACGGTATTTCAAGCCCTGCATGGTATAGTATTAATTTATGTAAATCTTACTTTAAAGCAGCAGCCCTGAATCACCGCTAGAGCCGGTAGAATGAGCGGAAAAAATTCAATTAAGAGGAAACGATCGCGCCCGCCAGATATCGAGATTACCTACTTACGTTTCAATCTTGAGCGAATGAAATATCTAGGTAATAGATGCATGTATGTATGGAGTGATTTGACTGACAAACTGGCGCATTTATGATTCTTTAAGAATTCCGACCGTACGAGGAAATGTTTTAACTTTTTATGTCCTTTTGAGCAGGAACATGGAAGAGCTTTTACGATGAAGATGGATAACATTCTTTATAATTTTTCATGTCAAGGGTGAGTCGTGTAACTACTGGTAAAAAAAATCCCCGTAGTCACACTGGTGTGGTAAGACGGTGTGACCACGGGTCGGTCGGGAGAATCACATAAAATCTGAATTCATAAAACTACCTTCATACGTAAAAAACATGAAATAACTAGTTAAAAATCACTCCAACACAAAACTCTTTTAGTTTACAGAAAAAAAAAATAAAGAATTTAGGTGTAAACAATGAGAAGGCAATAACAGCGCGGGAAAAGCCACAACGTTACTTTTTCCTCTGCAGTGACAGGTGACGAAAATTGGGTCTATTGTACTTATGTATGTATACGACAAAAAGTCTGAAACAAAGGGAATCCATCCATGTACGAGAATTGTAATTATTATTTAATACCTTCGTCATAAGGCACGGCAAAAATGGAATTTCTACATTTCATCGTTCGTAGATTAAGGATTTTATAGGCATCGAGAAATTATAACCTCAAAAAAATTTATTTTCGCTCTAACGCCTTTAATTAATGTGTTAAATTAAATAACATTCGCGCATTTCCTTATCTTCCTAGAAAAGAAAAAAAAATAAACCATCATCGCAGCATTAGCTGTTCCAGAGAAATCATAGGTTTAGAATTTAGATTTGGTTCATACATTAGACATCGTTCCCGCAGCGCCACACCCAATAAATACCACATGATCCAGAGCACCTGTCGCCAAACTCAGTTTGCCAATATTTAGTACCACCATAGCGAACATGGAAAAAAATCTGATAACGTGTATATTACAGTTACTTTCCGAGAAATAAGCCTTTGATTCAATATGCCATTCAATTGGTACATTCGAGTTTAAAAGTTTTAAATTGCTTTTTATTTTAGCATTTTAAGTATCCAATCCAGTGCCCAAAACTATTTTTTACTATACAGGGTGTTTGGTAATAGCCTTATAAAGCCGAATATTGTGTGAAACTGAACAACTTTTACTATGGGAGAAGTTGGTCCCATAGTAATTAAGTTGTTTAGTTTGATGGTACCTATCTACTAGGGCTTGCAAATATTCGATGAAATCCAATATTCGAATATTCGATAATTTTTAAGGAGGTATTCGAATATATTCGAATATTATTCGAATAATTCTGTAAAATAAAACAGATGGTCGTAATTATTAAATATTGCTTATTTTTTCACGTTAAACCAAAGTTGCTTTGTTTAATGGGACGCATTGTGTAAAAATTATCCTCAATTGACTTGTTTTTGCCTTCGCTCCACGTTTTTAGTTTAAAAACTTCTTTGTAGAGTTATAAATCTTTAAAGGGGAAATTATTTTATAATTATTAGTCCGTTTCTCTATGTAATTTTAAGGGCATGTTTTGAGTTAAATTTTGATACTATTTAGTTCATTTTTAAAACGTATGTTTTTTCGTTTGATTGTCAGTAAATGTTTATTTTTTGTTTTTTAGTCTTATATCTGTGTTTTTCTCGGGCTTTTTTTGGTTTCATTATTAAACCAGGGTCTAGTACTATCTCTCATCAGAATACATGTCAAAACGAATCAAACGAGCCCTAACTTGATGGGGTTGTATGGTATTATTATAGAGATCCTGTACCCTTCTTTTGGCTTCATCACCAGATCTTGGATACTATTTCCCAACAGATTACTTGTCAAGACAAATCAAACGAGCCCAAACTCTATGGAGTTGTATGATTTTATAAGAGAGTTCCTGTAGCCTTCTTCCGACTCAATCACCAGACCCTGGAAATCATCTTCCGTCAAATTACTATTCAAGACAAATCAAACGAGCCCAAAATAAATGGAGCTGCATGGTTTTATTACATATTTTTCGTGATTTTCTTCCGGCTTTATTATCAGACACTGGACACTATTTTCCCAACAGAGTACTTGTCGAAACGAATCAAACGAGCCCTCGATGGATATATAAGGTTTAATTGTACAATCAAACAAACTTACCAAGTGATGTTCGATTGAGATTATGCACTTGTTTGTCCTGCCCGAAGATGATGAGATTTTACTACTTGTAGTACCGCTTCTCGCACTTACTGGCGCCACATAAGTTAAAAGAATAATAAATGAAGCGTTTGGAAATGAATAAAATAACATTTCTGAACGCATCGAGTAACGAGAACGCATTCTTGTGCATCTGTCACTCATTTTTCCCACGCTGTCATTAAGTTTAAAGTTTAGGTCACATACGCCCTGATGTAGGTAGTTGATGCTGATTCTGCAACTATAGGGTATAGGTACATGTACCTGTAAGGGTGGGAGGGATTCATCATCTTCGGGCAGGACAAACAAGTGCATAATCTCAATCGAACATCACTTGGTAAGTTTGTTTGATTGTACAATTATGCACTTGTTTGTCCTGCCCTCTATGATGAGATTTTACTACTTGTAGATGTTTAAAGTTCAGTTGCAGAATCAGTTTTTTGAATAGGTAGAGGTACCTAATCATTTAAAAATTAAATATTTAAGTGTAAATAAGCATCTAAAATAGAGATTTATATTATGTACTTATTTTGAACCACGTTAACAAATAGATATCGTTTTTCCGTAGGTTGACTGGTAGAGAATGCCATTAACAGCAAGTCAGTCTTTTGTACCTTTATATTGTACAATAAAGATTAAAAAAAATTATGTTAAATGAAATTTATGTACCTCAGAATTGGTGTCGATTCAATAAGTTATTGACATTTTGGTTAAGTACCAATTAAAATCTTAGTATTGAATAAATTAATGTTTCTTCCAAAAACTTAGAAGAATTTATAATTAAAATTTTATTTATACAATTAGGTATACTATAAATAAGTAATAATGTTGGTTAGTTAGTATTAATTCCAAAAAATACTTCACTCCCATTACTAAGTATGGGTATTGGGTGTGGTGTCAATCAAACAATGTTGATGTGAGAGGAATCAAGTCGGCTCGTTATTCTGCGAGAGTACCAAGTTCGCAAACAAAAGGTAGGTAGCAGAGTAAAATATCATCATGTAAACACTACTAGTCAGTGGAGAAACTGATGAGGTATATTCAGCTCACAGCCAGAAAAAAAAATGTAGTGTTAATAAAATGAGCCTTTTTCAATAAATAAATAGATAAATATAAATATTGAACATCACATACATATTGCTCCAACTCAATTTCAAAGTACCTAGATGAAGTACTTGTGTAAAGTAAATTAGAGATAACAGTTGTGATTCAAACAGTCAAAACTAAGCCAATCTAGAAAAGTAAATTTTTCTAAATTGACTTTGTCAGAGGTCGAACCGGGAACTCAGAGATGGCAACACCACGAAAATCGGTGTGTGTAAACCACTCGACCACGGAGATCGTCATATAGACAATGTTACTTCAGATAATGAAATTGATTCTATAAAATAGTTAACAACATTCAAATAGAAACTTCCCATTTAAAGTTATATTTATATATTAATTTTGGTGGGCATGGTAAAATAATGTTTACTAAATAAGTAGTATTAGGTATGTGTATTCTGTGACTGTACTTACTTACATATAACTAAGTAATTCACCATAATCAAAACACTAATAAAGCCGCGTTCCCACGATCGGCGCTACCACGCACCGCACCGAGCCGCACGAGAGGACGAGCACGCACCGATCCATTGAAGTTACCGGCGAACGCGTCGTTTCCCACGGTGTGCCATGCCGTGTCGGTCTTCTCTCGTGCGTCTACAGACAGGCCGTGGGAACGCACCTTAAGAGGCATGCGCATGCAACATCAAAGGGAATTATTATATTATACTCCTTGTGCAGCATAACTAAACGACACTTGTGAGTGCTTGCGAGTGATAATGAGTAGGTTAGGTAGGTGAAAACAAAAAACTACAATTGTTAAAAATTGTTTTATGCTAGGTAGTTAAATGTGTCTTTAGAACGATATTTGGTGAAGGTGAGATCATAATGAAAAGGATGTGATGTATTGAAACTACATATTAAGTAGTTTAGGTAGATTACAAAAAAAAATATAGTAATAAACAATTGCAGCCTTCAATAAATAAATTGAATTTGCAAACCAATGCATTGTTTCTCTGTAGAGAGGTGTGGAGTGGAGTAACTATAAAAAGCCTCAAGTAGTGATAGGTAGTAAGATTATAACAGGTAGTTATACAATTTTCAATACATTTGATGCATTAAAAATGCATAAAGTAACATGTAGGTAGGTATTTATAAAAAAAAAATATATAAGAATAATATTTAGGTAAATTTCTTAAAGCAAACAAACGAATAGGTCAGGTACTAAGAATCTAGATAATATAATTATATTATTATATAGTTCCTATTCAGTGTAATCTAATATATTTCTTGAAGCTAAATCTTCAATCAAGCTACTAATTTGGTTTTTTGTACCCTGATGTGAAGGTGTTAATCTGATGTAAATCTTCAAAATAGGTACTGCTTAATGGTTTTTGCTATCTTATTAATGTGCAGGTAATTATATACTGTATTCTATCACATCTGTAAATATAACCTACTGGCATTGTTAATTTTTACAAGAATTATCATGTTCTGAAAAATTATATGATTAAAACTTAAAGTTTTAAGACTGAATTAAAGTCTAAATTATTTTAGCTATAAGATAAAAATTATAATAATAACAGTATGTTTTAGGTAACTGTGATTTCTCTTCTCTAGATGGAGTGATGCACTCTTAAATCTGTATGTTTTCAGGTTAAAATTATTTGTTGATAGATTGACTTATTTAACCAACATTAACATGTCTGGTAAGTTGTTAAGCAACTAAATTATCTTTAAATTTATAAAAATGATAAGTAGGTACATATATTCCTTTTTCATTTTGAGTAGATCTAGGCAGGTTGTCCTGACAAAGAAATCTTATAGAAAAATCTAGTTTCATTAGTAGTTTGTATGATATGTATCGTTTGTTTATATGGTATGTATCGTCATTGTATTTACCTATATGTATTGAATATCAAACCAAGGACTTTTCATTTTAGAAGGAACAAAATGACATGATTTCTTTTCAATTACATAATTATAAATTTAAAAAATGTCACTCACTTTAACATGATTAGCATTGAGACATGTGACATTTTGTCATACACACAAGACCAAATAAGGGGGAGTTAAGTACTTGATTTTATTAAGTAGGTACTCACTATGTATTGTAAGACATAGGTACATAGTATGTCCTAATATGTATGAAATAATGTTACACATATAATATAATATGCATCTTTAAATATTTTAACTCACACAATAGGTACTGTTCGAATAAATCTAAGTTTATTGTCCGAATTAAATGAACATTTAATATGAACATTGAGTTTCATCAAGTATTGCATTTAAGTACCTATCTATAAAAGAAGCAAATAAGGTAAATCAGAAATACAATTTAAATTAATTGTATATAGGTACTCATTAATTAGTAAGTGATTATAATGGCCAATTTAACTCATATAGGCATTGGGTAAAAAAGAAATAAGTATCTTAGATATCTGTATGTAGCTTCTTCCCGTTGTCAACTGTTGCTCTCTGGACCTTTAAGACTAGTTCCCCTTCAGTTTAAAGCTCCGGTTGCAGTTAGAAACCTTAGTGATCGAGTAATTTCTATTATTATTAAGGTTTTATACAGGCTTTTATACTGTATAGTTTGAATATTAAATAATATTGACAACTTTTGACAAAAATGATAGTAAAAATCTGTATTATGTCAAAAAGAAAATCTTAGTATGCTGCTTTTATAATCTTATTATTCAGGTGTAGTGAAAACACACAATTTTCTATCAGCATTGTTGAAATCGCACACAATGTCAAATTTATTTCCATTGTTGAAGAGGTGTAAATTCACCATATTAACAATTTATTTTATACTCACCAATTTCTTTGCTGCTAAAGTTGTACCCAATTATTTTTGTACTTCTTCCATAATAATAAACAGCTGCTGCAAGTTCTTTTTTAACACTGCTGCTTGATACTAAGTTTTGGTCACATTATGATATCCAAAAAACTTACATATAGGTAATTATGTCTCTTTAATAGTTCAGAGTTACCGACTTAATTGTGGGTAAAATTGTTGAATTTCATCTGTTCACATTTTTTCTTCAATCTTAACTCAAGGCACAAAAAATCTTTCCATTCAGGAAAACAATATAGGTACCTATAATATATCTTTCAGAACTGAGCCTGCTTCAACGGTGAACTGTTTATCATCCGTCCCACAATCTGGTGATTATATTGCTTCCTTTTTATGGAATCGATATGCAGGCAAATATGGCATATGGCAGTCATGGTATAACGTATTGTAGATCCAGGATCTAGTGTGTAGTTTAGTAGCTACATCACTGACTCCTCCATACCCCGCAGGCAGGTCCGAATTTAAGAATTGCCAATTATAATTCTGTTCCAACTCTTTCATATCTCGGACACAAGTCGAGTTTCATGTAGGTAGGTAGGTACTGCTTCCTTCTCTTTACCTTTGGTATTGGGTATGCACTGACTGTGTATAGCAATAGCAACAAACTTTGTTTCATGTTTAGACATTAAGGTTTAATAAACATTAATAGGTACATCTTTGTATTATTGCAAACGAACGTTACGATACAGCTGAACCACTAAGGCAGGCCTATATCCGTTTTGTTCATAGTATGAACTTTGCATAAACATTATAGGTAGGTTAAGTACCTCAGTGGTTTTGATACTTTACAATATAGCGTCATCCAGAAGATGGGCCTATATCAGTAGCAAAACTCATTGCTGAAAGAACAAGGGAACATGTAAAACATACCCTGACTGAATATCATCGTGTATTCTACAAACAAAACAGAAGTTTTTGTCGGAATCCAATTTTTTCAACTTTTTGCTTGAGTAACTTTTGTAATTTTCTTTCAATTTTCGATGTTTTATCTTCTAAATTTCTTTTCTCATTCATTGTGAATGTTCAAAACTTGATAAAAACTGGTTTTTTGCACTTTTTTTAGGATTACGCGAGAATTTCGTGGCGCCTTTGAAGTGACATAAGAAACGAATGACAGCGTGGGAAAAATGAGTGACAGATGCACAAGAATGCGTTCTCGTTACTCGATGCGTTCAGAAATGTTATTTTATTCATTTCCAAACGCTTCATTTATTATTCTTTTAACTTATGTGGCGCCAGTAAGTGCGAGAAGCGGTACTACAAGTAGTAAAATCTCATCATAGAGGGCAGGACAAACAAGTGCATAATTACAGATTTCCTGTCATTTTCTTCCGGCTCCATCATCAGATCTTGGACACTATTTCTCAAAAGAGTTATTGCCAAGACGAATCAAACGAGCCCAAACTCGATGGATTTGTATGGTTTCATTACAGAGTTCCTATGGTTTTCTTCCGGCTCCATCATCAGATCTTGGACACTATTTCCCAACAGAGTACTAGTCAAGATGAATGAAACAAGCCCAAACTAGATGAAGTTGTATGGTTTTATTATATAGTTTTGTGGTTTACTTCCGGCTTCATTTGATAATGATCAGGATCTGTTGACCCTGTACACTATTTTACCAACAGAGAACTTGTCGAAACGAATCAAATAAGCTCTCGATGGATATGTATGGTTTTTTTACAGACTTCCTGTGATTTTCTTCCGGCTCCATCATCAGACCATAGACACTATTTTTCAACAGTGTGATTGCCAAGACGAATCAAACAAGCTCAAACTAGATGGATTTGTATGGTTTTATTACTGAGTTCCTGAGGTTTTCGTCCGGTTCCATCATCAGACTCTGGACACTATTTCCGAACAGAGTACTAGTCAAGACAAATCAAATGAGCCTAAACTAAATGGCATTGCATGGTTTTATTACATAGTTTTGTGGTTTTCTTCCGGCTGCATAATCAGACCCTGGACACTATTTATTTTCCCAACAGAGTACTTGTCGAGACGAATCAAACAAGCCCAAACTCGATGGATTTATATTGTTTTATTACAGAGTTCCCGTGGTTTTCTTCTGACTCCATCATTATACCATGGACACTATTTCTAAACACAGTTATTGCCAAGACAAATCAAACGAGCCCAAACTCGATTAATTTGTATGGTTTCATTACAGAGTTCCTTTAGTTTTCTTCCATCATCATACTCTGGACAATATTTCCCAACAGAGTACTAGTCAAGACGAATCAAACGAGCCAAAACTCCATGAATTTTTATGGTTTTAGTACAGAGTGTCAAACATTAGCCCTGACTCAAAAGAACTATTTAAAGCTAAGAATATGCCAAAGAAAATGAAAAAAAGCTTAATAGGTGATACGCTGAAAGACCGTCAAACATCAGAGGAAATAAGAAGAAAAAAACGAAAGTAAAAGACATAATAAGGAAAATAAGACTGTTAAAATGGCAATGGACGGGTTAAATGGCAAGAGAAAGCAAGGAAAAATGTACCGAATTATTACAGCGTGGCAACCATGGAACAGAAAAAGGAAAATGGGAAGACAAACCAAAAGATAGGCAGATGATATTATGAAAACTGGAGGAACACTTTGATCGTGAAAAGCAAGAGATAGAACAGAATGGAAACAGCTTAAAAAGGCCTATGTGTCGCAAGACAAGCTGATCACTAAAGCCAAAAAGGAATTAAATGAACAAAAGAAAGAAAAAATATTTATTTCAGACAATCACACACTTGTACTTGTCAAGACGAATCAAACGAGCACAAAGTCGATGGGTTTGTATGGTTTTATTACAGATTTCCTGAGGCCTTTTGGTTCCATCATCAGATCAGCTCAATGACACTATAAGATGTCATTGTCTTCCTTTTCTGACTTTTGTTTTAAGTTTCAAGTCTTTGACTCATTGGGAAGCTAGATTAAAATCGTTTACAATTTATGGAAAAACAAACAACATAGGTAAACAAATAAATAAACGAGAAATTAAACGTTAACAATAGCTTCATTCTATGCTCACAAAAGTATTTAATGAATGACTTTTGCCTAAATCCTAAAAAGTGGAAAATATTCGAATATTCGAATATCACCGACTTGAGTATTCGAATAGCAAAATAAGGCGAATATTCGAATAATTCGAATATTCGAATATTCGAATTGCAAGCCCTACTATCTACCATATTCGTAATTAATGAGATATAGCCGTGGCGCTGCCAGAACGACGCCGTTCTGGCAAAAAATATTTTCGTGATAAACTAGTGCATAGTGGCAACCCTAAACCAAACCATTATTGTATTTTGCTTTTGCCCATTGATGGATTTGACTATCGAATATAATAGTCTATGTGCGTCTAGGGTTGTCACTTTGCAGTTTTCCATACAATTAAGGTTATTATGAAACACCTGTTTACAGGCTGTCCCAAAACTTTGCCACACGGAGGAAAAGTACCTTAAATATTGAAGATAGGAAATTTTACTAAAAGAAGACTTCATTTTGTTTTTAAAAAGAAACGGAACTGCATTCAAAGTTTTTTTTTAGAATCGCTTACGACACGGTAAAGACGACGTGGATCACGATTTCAGTGTGGCAAGAACATTCTGCAGTCTGGTCAACCCATACTTTGCATTCACCCTAAGTATGGGTTGACAGGACCGCAGAACGCATCCAGTGTGGCAAATCCTTAAGAGTGGTATAATGCATGCAGAGAAAGAAACAAACTGTTAATCGCAGCCAGTCATTATCTCGCTCACAGATAATATGTGGGTAATATGGGGTTAACAACCCACACAGATAGATAAATGGGATTGAAAATGGTGGCTCACCGCCGTGAAGTAAATATGAATGATGGCATTTCTAATCCCATTCTTTATCTGCGCGGGTTGTAAATGTTTGGGTCATGCTATTTCGCTCACACATAATATGTGGCCACTATTTACAGATTTTCTTTATCTGCACAGGTTACAGTTAACAGTTATGAATCAGTGCGGAGCGGTCTGTCTGTTGAGCACTAACAACTACATTAGAACCATAGAGCGTTCGCTCTATGACTAAGAAATTACTATCTGGGCCTGTGCACAAATAGTAATTTCTTATTACTTCCGAGCGGAGCTCTGTAGCTCTGTAGCTCCACTCCGCATCGCACTGAACATTCTGTAGATTCTGTAGATTTTACTATCTTTTTCGGACATCCACATCGCACTGAAGCAGCTCTTATACCTAAGTTTGCAATATTTCATAAATTAAAGACACAGAAGTAATGGTAAAGATTGTTTAAACAAAACACTAATTTTTTAATTAACTTATTTATCAAATTCAATATGATAGAAACACAAAATTAAATAGATTTACATAACTACATTTTCTAAATCAATTTGTGAGGGTCAAGGTAACTCTACCTGATTTTCAAAGTGTATAGCCAGAATGTCAGTTGTCCGTAGTATAGCTGATGGCATTTTAATGCTTGCTGGAGTTTCTAGATCCTTGACTAGCATCTCTGATCCATCCGGCATCCATTTTGAGAATGTGGCTTGCAGTGTTGATAACTCATACGTCAGTATTTTGGTTGGTTTACCTACGGTTTTATAACAGATATTTCATGTAAAGAAATGCCAGAAAATGCACATCAAGAGCAAGATTTAAAGTAAGTTCAAGTCAAAGTTAGTTGGGATTTTTATTATTAACAGCCCTACTTTAGTGCAATCATTTCTTCAGTAAGATGAAGTTGGAAAGCAGCTCTGTCACTTGAAAGGACTTATAAAAGATAAGGTATTTTTTCACTATTTTTGTTTCAGTGGCTTATTTATTAATGTGTTCAATGCACAGATCATTACAAACATTCAATGGTTTTATGGCTAGAAAGATAACTCACCAAGAAGTTCATTAATTCCTCTAAGAAAACTTTCCCGTAATTTAGCTCTAGCTTCTTGCTTAGTTCCATCGTTCATAACAGCATTTTGTGGAGACATAATTTAATTTTATGGCTTTTGTTCGAGTTATTTTGATTTTGTTTAGAATATAGTTTTGCGCTCATACTTTTTGAGTTTTGCGGTTTTTTTTTTATTATTATTATTATTTTCTACCCAACTGTCATGCACAGATTACTAAGGCTGCGGTCCCCATAGCGATAATATCGATATTATCGCGGTAACATAGGGATGCCCCGATCCGATCCGATCTTTTGAAAGATCGGATCGGCGGGCATACGATCCGGCGATTTTTGGATCGGATCGAGGTCATACGATTTTTTGCCGGATCGATACAAAACTTGAAAGATCGGATCGTTTGGATCGTATGAGTTAAGGTCCCCCCAGACCTACCGCACCCTCACCCTGATTATCTAAAAAGAAACTATTTAGCGACCGGTTTCATTCTACATACATTGCTACTTTTCTTTGGTATGTTCTTTTTTAATCCAAAAAGAAGTAGCAATGGATCACTATCATCTGTGAACTGCAACCGGTCGCTAGGTGGTTTCTAATTAGATAATCAGCCCGCCTGATTATCTAAAAAGAAACTATTTAGCGACCGGTTTCATTCCACATACATTGCTACTTTTCTTTGGTATGTTTTTTTTTAATCCAAAAAGAAGTAGCAATGGATCACTATCATCTATGAACTGCAACCGGTCGCTAGGTGGTTTCTAATTAGATAATCAGCCCGCCGGTCTCGTTTCTTTGCTTTGCTGTTCTACTTGCTGCTTAGACCGCCGGCCAACCAGGGTAATTTTCAATCTATCGCATATTTGGACTAGACCAAATTGGCAAGATAGCCATTAGCTTGGTGTTATCAAATATCATCGTCTGGGTTGCGAAGTAGGAAGCCTCTGGGAGATATGCCACCCTGAACATGGTCTCCGATTGCTAAAAATAAATCGATCGCATATTTATATAAATTGTGAACAGGGTTGTGGGTGTCATCATTACCTATCTGAACTATTTTTTTGTGTTTTCATAACGATCGTTTAAGGAACAAAGCTCATAAGAACATTCTTATATGTAAAATGTACTTAGATTGAAAATATGCGATAGATTGAAAATGAGCCTCTTGGCCGGCGGTCCATTGCCGAACAGCAAAGCAAAGAACAGAAACTGGTAGGTCTGGGGGGACCCTTAAAATGCGGTTTGTTTACGAAAAAATGGGCTCTCAGGTTTATTTGTTACGAAATTTATCTTTGTTTACATTTAGAACTTGGAAGAAAACTGGCGCCTCTAAAAATTGTACTTAACTATTAGTAGTTAGGCGCCAGTCTTTAAGTATAAACTTTTGAAAGAAATTCGTCTTTAAGTTCTCTGAGTACAATATTACAATTCCACATTGTTTTACATGGGTTTACTTAATAAAGATATAAAATTAATGGTGCCTTACTTATTTGCATCCGATCCGGATCGATTTCCTGAAGATCGGATCGAAGGCATTCGATCCGATCCGCGGATCGGATCGTGGAATTACGATCCATTACGATCCGAAAAATCGGATCGACAACCCCGGATCGAGCATCCCTACGGTAACAGCCGGTCCGCATGCACGTTAGCGCGTTTACAATATCTAGCGTGACGTCACTCATGACGTCATTACCAGCGCCATCTTGGGCTTACAGCGACCATGCCTCGGAGCGTAATCACTGTGAACGTTCTGTCAAAAGTTCTAAGTGACTGTCAAACGAAACGTGTCAGAATTTTATTTCGTCAAAAAATCAAAAAATGAGAGAGTTCGTTATAGAAGGATCTTTTCCTCACTTCACAACAAAAGGATAGAGCATTAATTATATTGGTTAATATTTTGTTAATATTAATTTGGAGCTTATCCAAAAAGGTGGTTGATGTAAAAAGTTGAAAAAAAAAAGATGTTGGGTGCACACGACTCAATAATCAAACGTTCTTCATCATTATCATCGCTTTAGAGAGCAAAAATAGTATCTAGCAATTATTCCATCTTATATATGAGGTTAGAATAAAACATTAGCGCGCTTACGAGCGCTTCGCATTCGCCAACTGTCATTTGTCGATTTTATCGATTTGAGCGCGATATATCGCCATGCGGACCGCAGCCTAATGTCAATGGGTACATCCAACAGACTAATCGCTGAGTCATCGGTCACCATAGAGTACATTTTAACCATGGATGGTAAATCTTTAAACGTGAGCATGCGGTTCTCCGTGCCACTGAATAATTCCATTCTAAAACTACCTAGAAGTAATGTACCGATGATATACGTTCTTATTTCAGATATCAAATCGATTGTACCGGCTTCCCGGCAGAATGATTGACAAAAGCATGTGGCACGGAGATTCGCATGCTTTGAGGTTATGTTTTTTGTTAAATCGTCGAATTCCAGATCAATCTGAGTCTGTACCGGTGGTTTGATGTATTTGTAGCCGTTACATATTCATTGTAACAGCTACAAACACTTTCGTTGCTCATGTAACGCAACAGGGTCAAAGATATCGCGATCTAAAGTTTTAAAAGCATGCGACTCTCCGGCCCACACACTTAAGTCTAAAATATTGATGAAAATTGCATTAAGATTAAAAATAAGCAGGTTTTTGTAATCGTTTGATCACGATAAACGACCCGAAAACATATTTTCAGAATATCTTTACTCGTTTTAGAGAAATTTGCAAATTTATTTACTATGAACAATCACAGTGTAGGGTTACCATATCGTCGGTCGGTCAGAATCATTAGGCTGTTTCTAGAAAATAGACCGATCGGAATACGTTATTTTGAGGGTATAACCTTCAAGAATTCTAAAGTTTATGAATTCTTGCCTGTCGATACATTGGCATATAATTAGTTTATTTTTGCGTTTTGTGTCACATCTAGCCGATGCATCTTGAGAAATTCGATTATTTGTGGTGGTTATAAATAATTGGACTCTAAGGCGATTCTCCCACTGCCAACGCGCGCCGTCGTCACGGGGCGCGGTTTGGCGTTTCACGCGCGCGGTGACGGCGCAGCGCAACGCCTGTTCGGGCGGTTTTCTCCGCGCCCCCGCGCCATTCGGCGTCTGACGCGTCCCCGCCGCTTGTTTTTTAGAGGCATTAAATTTTAAAGTTGTTTTGTTTTAATTTCCAGGTTTTTAGGGTTCCGTACCTCAAAAGGAAAAAAAACTGAACACATATAAAATCACTCATGAGATTAAAACGTCCAGACAAATAATTAAGATTTGCCATCTCGATATTAATGACGGAATTTTAATAACATACGAGTAGGTAGGTACGGTCAACGGCACGCTGGGCTTCCACGACAGCGTAATGATATTCAATCAAATAAATAACAGATTTTTTACAGTTTTGTATAACCTCATGTGCTGCATAATGTACCTACCAAATGGCACTAAAATGGGCGTATATCCAAGCCACGAAACATTTGAAAACCAGAGGAAATCCCGCCATCGTAACGAAACGATCATCGAAAACCAGCCGCGGGGCGCGTCGCAGTGTGTTGTACCTCGCGGTAACGCGCCTGCTGGCGCAAACTGCTCGCGGATCGCCGGCGGCACGCGGCGGTGCGCGCTCACGCGCCGTGGCGCGCCTTGGTGTGTTGGATGAGGCGGTTTTCTGTACAAATTAATGTACTTGCATACAACGTAAAAGACGCGCGTGGGTGCCCCGCGACCGCGCGCGTCGCCAGTGTGAGAACCGTCTAAACTGTCAAAATTGTTTTAAAGTAAAAAGAAACAATAGTATTGTATTTAAGATAGCCTGCGTAGTGTACAAACCTAATTTGTGTCATTTTCGTCCATGGAAACAGACGTGGGACCCGTACATTAATAACACCGTCAAAAAAATATTACAATTTGAAAAACAAGTACCATATACCTCAGATCACTTAAAAATCCCTATTATTAGCCTATATTATATTAAGAAGCCTAATTCCGTATTAATTATAATTTACTTGAGTGTTAATGAATAATATGTATGTAAGTCTAATTGATTTTGTATCGAGTCACTTTTATAAAATGTACAAACCTAAATGCAAAGAGATATGAAACCTCTTTGCAACAAATCTCAATGCAAAGAGATATAAAACCTCTTTGCATTTCATACGATCAGTTTATTTTTCTTAAACAAAAGAAGATCTATATTCAGGGCATTGATTTTGACATCCCGCCATTAATATTGCTGGTCGTACCGAAATGCGAAATGTAAAACATGTTATTTGCGAAATTTGTAATAAACAGCTAAAAGTTTAATTGCTCTGTTATTCTATCAGCACTCCTTGCATTTTGAAGTTATCCCTACAAGTTCAGTAGCGGGATCAACGAAGGGTTTTATACTTTTCGATCTACCTACGCCTACAACGTAAGTAATTATTTATTACTTTTTTTTTTTTACTTTATAAAGATTCTAAATAACTTTTAAGAATATGTCAGAATAAGTGAGAGAGAAATATTATACTTTGTTATACTTATTCAGAAATTAAAATGAAATTCACGGATTACTTACCGTGAACCTATTAAAGTACTTCGGTAGGTACCTACAAAATGTTTATTTCTGTGTCTTGCTTTATGATCTTTTTATTTGCGAGGAAATACTTAATTAGGTACATAATTTTTATATTCCCTTATCCCAATAATTATTAAATATCCCAATTACTTATTTAATTTCTATTGGGAAATCTATTTACATAAAGAAATAATTAAATTTTCTTGGATTAATCTTTTCTTTTCTCTCTTTTTCTGTTGTTGAATATTGAAATTAATCATATTATTATATTGAGTAAAGTATACGACAGATACTAAGAGAACAAGTAAACTTAAAAGAAAAACCATTTTTACATATTGGACTAATGATGAATTCGGTCCATTCCAGTGGGAATACTTTTGCAAATGTCAGGTTTCTTTGATTAAATTTCGAAATATTTTATGTAGATATCAAAATGACTATAAAACATGTCAAAATACTGAACATTTGACAATGCCGACTTAATATTTCACACTATAAGTGCCCAAACGACAAATAAGTGCGCTTAGTAATGTAATTAGAGCAATGCTTATTTTTGAAATAAATCGTATGGCGATTGGACTAAGAGTTATTTCATATTCATATTTTTATCGTGAAAATTAAGAAGGGGTTGACCTGCGAAATATCAATACGAACATTTTCAATGAGAATTGTTGTTTCAAGTGTAAAATTTTGAAATTTTTCGAAGAAAAATGTTCATTAAGTCATTCCTTACCTTTATGCTTAGAATAATTCTAAGCCTGTATGTATTTTTTTTTATTAATTTTATATTATGCATTTTTACAAAATTTCAACAAGGCGGCGGTCTTATTCAAGGATCGAGATAATTTAGGTACACAAATTCTTTTTATGTACCTATTTAAAAAGTTCAGTACCCACATAGTATTGGTGATTTGAAAAGACGCAAATTTGTGCAGGATGTGGCAGGATTCCTGTAATTCATTTTACTCTTTTGAGTTTGACACCATTTCACTTGTTTTGATAGTACCGCTAATTATATCAAAGTTATATCACGATGAATAATTTATGTTACAATTTGTGGAGGGTTTATAATAAACGAATATTGACTATTTTAACCAACTTAAAAAAAAGGAGTTTATTATTTTAAATATTTTGAAAATAATTGTGAATATAAGATGACCTCATTTTTAATGGGTTCTAAGCTGTATTCTGTCAGTTTCAGCTATCACCGCCATGAGTTGAGAAGAGTCGGTTTAGCCCGGACCCAGGTTGCCCAGGTTTGAGGGTTAGGGTTGAGAGGTGCTAAAACCGAGACGGCGCGGCGGCGTGAGATAAGTTGACAGAGTCGTTTTAGCCCGGACCCAGGTTGCCCAGGTTTGAGGGTTAGGGTCGAGAGGTGCTAAAACCGATACGGCAAGGTGGAGTGAGTCCAGCCGTATGACTTGGCCATGTGTACCCAGGTATGAGGATCAGGCGAAAATAAGTCAGTACTCAGAAGAACCAGGGGTGTCACGGGTGCGTGATACTGAGGTTGATATTGATTATGAATATGATGATAGTCCCGACTCAGAAGAACCAGGAGTGTCACAGGTGCATGATACTGAGGTTGATATTGATTATGAATACTATGATAGTTCCGACATAGAAGAACCAAGGGTGTCACGGGTGCATGATACTGAGGTTGATATTGATTATGAATATTATGATAGTTCCGACATAGAAGAAGAACCAAGGGTGTCACGGGTGCATGATACTGAGGTTGATATTGATTATGAATATAATGATGGTCCCGACTCAGAAGAACCAGGGGTGTCACGGGTGCGTGATACTGAGGTTGATATTGATTATGAATTCTATGATAGTTCCGACACAGAAGAACCAAGGGTGTTACGGGTGCATGATACTGAGGTTGATATTGATTATGAATATTATGATGGTCCCGACTCAGAAGAACCAGGGGTATCACGGGTGCATGATACTGAGGTTGATATTGATTATGAATACTATGATAGTTCCGACTCAGAAGAACCAGAGGTGTCACAGGTGCATGTTACTGAGGTTGATATTGATTATGAATATTATGATAGTACCGACTCAGAAGAACCAGGTGTGTCACGGGTGCGTGACACTGAAGTTACTAATAAATTATACCTATTAGTCTTTACTCAGGGTATCGAAGAGAGAGTGTCTAAGAATCGAAGGCCTAGAGTGAGGTCCCTCCGTACATCTACGAGATCATTGTGATGCCGTTCGCCCATCACGGACATTGGTGGATATGAGGATGCCAGAGAAAGTGTTGGAAGTCGGTACCTATAATATGCCGAGACAAAATGGCAACGAGAGCTTGTGGTCAAGAGCGGTTCGGTACGGCAGGACGAGAAGTCGTAGCTCATCAATAGAGTCGGATGACTGATGTAGCAAGGTCTTGGTATCAAAGTTTGCCTACGATTATGTTTACTGGGTTGAGTGGAAGAAGAAGTTAGTAGAATCCTTCCCGTTCCGCCAAGACTATGCTGAACTGTTTACTGAAATGCTCGCAGAAATAGTTAAGTATGGAGGAACTTTAGAACACTATTATTATGCGAAAATATATCAAATAGAAGTAAGTTCTATAGTAGTAGTAGTAGTAGTCTAGAGTTAAAAAAAAAACGTGCTATAATTGAGATCAAATTGGTCATTCGAGCTTTAGGTGTGAAAAACCCTCGACTAAATGTACCAGGTGCCGTGCGATTGGTCTATTCTACTCTTTGCATTGCCAAAAAAAAAAGCCGGACAAGGGCGAGTCGGACTCGCCTACCGAGGGTTGCGCACGAATTCTGTTTTAGTATTTGTTGTTATAGCGACAACACTTCATTTGTGAAAACTGTCTAGCTATCACGGTTCATAAGATACAGTCTGGTGACAGACAGACTGACAGTGGAGTCTCAGTAATAGGTGTGTACCCGTTTTTACCCTTTGGGTACGGAACTCTAAAAACAAACGTACTAATAAAGATCGGGACACGGATACAAGTCAAACAAAAAAAAAAGAGAATTAGTAGCTCAATTGACTTCAGCCAAAGATGTGACAGTTAATATCTGGTACATTACATAATATTTTGCAAATAAGTTAATGGTTTGCAAATAATACTGTTTATTGTCATTTGGACTACGGCCCTAATTAAATTATTATATTTTCATTATTTATATATGATTTCATAACTGTCTCATGTATGAGAAAGTCTATACATTTATGATGCTATTTAAAATGCTCACTTGTCCGCTCGCAACTCCAGTAAGTTATAATTGCTTGTCAGTGTGAAATCCCATTTACTAAGTGTAGTAGTGGAGTTGAGTCGGTATAGCGATGATTTAGTTCTACGTTTTCTTTCTGTTAACCGGAAAAAGACGACATCTTCCAAAGTACTCAGACAATCATTATTAACAACATAAACACATAGGAAAATGTGTTACTATAGTTTTATACATTATCAATGTAAACATGTTTTATTTGAGACAAAAATAAATAAATAAAAATGGACGTTTTGTCTGTATGTGATCGTGTGGTCGTGAGTGTGTGCATGTGTAAGTAAATGTGTGAGTGCAAAGTGTTAAATACTTAATTGTGATTTCACCTTACATGGTAAATCTTAGTATTTTTTCCAGTTTCGTAAGTAGGTACGTGAACTAATGCACTCTGTTATTCTCTTTCTTATTTCGAATGATGAACAGTTCTTGATAATGCAATGTGGTTGGGTCTTATCGATGGAGGAATATAATAATGATGGAGATACTCATGTATTTTCTAGCTTGAATGTCTTAATTTGATTGGTAGTATGGTACCTAGTTTTTAAAATGTGTTTTTTTTCATCATATTGTCATAGACAGCAGATTTTAACATTACGAGATGGGTACGCACTCCACCTTTTGCACGAAAAGACCACGAACTAATTGTGATAAGTATTATGTTGTGTACAATTAAGGCTTTGAGAAATCGATGTTTATAAAACTGTATCTGTATAATAATACTAAAACTGTATAATATGATATGGCTGTATATTTTGGTCTCTTAGCTGCTTTTGTATGTACCTTAAAGAATAAAATAAAATAAATATGTAGCTGTTCTTCATATTTATGTATTACACTTAAGATCATATTTTAACGTCATTTAATGTTTATTTTTGATGACGATTAATACGAATAAAAATGCAATTTTAACAAAAGCATAAAAAGTAGTAGAAAATATTAAGAAAACTTAAAACCAAAGAACAGACAATCGCTTGTCGCGATTTTTTATTCGGGATGAAGTTTTCACCGGTAAAGGTTTTTAACTATTTATTTTTTATTCATATAGAAATTTTGCATTTTGAAGACGCTTCTTTTGAGGTTATTCGGTTATTGTATAGAATCCGATATCTATGGTCATTGAGTTGACAATACGAATTACACCATTGTAAATTTTTAATATATAAAACGATATAGAATCTCCGATCATATCTCTATGATAGTCTAATAATTAATATATTAGTGATAGACACAGATGTGTTCTATAAAATTGATTTAAATTTTCTATTTAGATACAGTCGAACTGTACCTACCTACTCAGCTGTATAGACGAAAATCAGATTTTTTTCCTGTAGAATAAGAAGATTGTTAGGTATTATAAAAGTATGATGTTATACCTAGCAAACAATAAGTAAGTATGTACGTGCTAGTTGCTAGAAGATTATTATTGTGATCAAACAGTCATATTTTCAGAGAAAACCTGACATAATTACGTAATTATCTGTTCAAGTTGTAACTTACGAATGTAATGTTGTTGATTTACGTATATATGTCATTGATGATCGGGTTTAAGTAAATTGTTTCATAGGAGGTCCGGAAGTTTTCTCACTAATGATTTAAAACGCCTCGCCCAATTGCGATTGAACACGACGTTTGCGACGAGTTAATTCCCTTGACAACATGAACATTAGATGTTGGTTGGTTTTTCAAAACAAGTCATAGTATTGTCATGTAAAAATAATCGTCGTTATGAAGTCGTGATTGCAGTCGACAAAAAAAAAATACTTAAACGAGACGTAGAAGTTTCGTAATAAAAATACAACTCTGATAATGATTAAAGGTAAAGACAAAGATTAGAGACCTTTATGTTATGTTAAATTTAATCTGATTGTAACAGGAAAAGAAATGTAATTACTTTTACAGATGTAAACAATTAAACATACTTACATAATTATTGTTATTATTAATGTCTAATTATATGCATACCTAATAAAAATTGCTAAAATATTAAATTAACGTAGGTATCTTTTGTAGTAACTATAATGTATTGTAAGGTAAATCACTCTCGTTAAAATGTTGTTGACTTTACACGGTAATCTCTAAATTAGATCAATCAGCGAAGGGACTCGCTGTGAACAGGAAGGCCGAACTGTTAGCCTATATTATATTAAGAAGCCTAATTCCGTATTAATTATAATTTACTTGAGTGTTAATGAATAATATGTATGTAAGTCTAATTGATTTTGTATCGAGTCACTTTTATAAAATGTACAAACCTAAATGCAAAGAGATATGAAACCTCTTTGCAACAAATCTCAATGCAAAGAGATATAAAACCTCTTTGCATTTCATACGATCAGTTTATTTTTCTTAAACAAAAGAAGATCTATATTCAGGGCATTGATTTTGACATCCCGCCATTAATATTGCTGGTCGTACCGAAATGCGAAATGTAAAACATGTTATTTGCGAAATTTGTAATAAACAGCTAAAAGTTTAATTGCTCTGTTATTCTATCAGCACTCCTTGCATTTTGAAGTTATCCCTACACTATGAAATAAATTTGTGCCAAATTAAGGCATGGACTTTTAATATTTTCAATTTTTTTATTTGTCCGAGCCATTGATGCTTATAAAAAATATTAGTATTATTAGAGTTTACATATTTAATATCTTAAATACATGAGTGATGGACAGAATGAATTTGTGTCATTTTCATGCATGGATAATACCTAGGTATTATCCATGCATGAAAATGGCGCGGGCGCGTGGCGAGGGACGACGAAGCTCGTCCGTTTCGGTTGGATACTAAGTACGTACATACCTATAAGTCTCACGTCACGATACGAACGAACACGCACCTTTCGTTTGGTTAAGTAGGTACTCTATAGAATTACATCTCCTGTTTTAGAAATTCATACAGATGTACTATGGACAACAACGTCACTTAACCACAACTCTTAAGGTTAAAATCGGTTGCACGCCGCGCCGCCGCCGTCATAACATAATATATTTAGTTCGTGCAGGGGGATACGTGCGCACACAATTTTTTTGCTAACTTTTTAAGCGAAGCTGTTTCCCATAGTACATACATATCTGTTATGTTTCCATTCTAAAACAACCTAGAAGTAATGTACCGACGATATACATTCTTATTTCAGATATCAAATCGATTGTACCGGCTTCCCGGCAGAATGATTGACAAAAACATGTGGGCCGGAGAGTCGCATGCTTTGAGGTTATGTTTTTTGTTAAATCGTCGAATTCCAGATCAATCGGAGCCTGTAGCGGTGGGTTGATGTATTTGTAGCCGTTACATATTTATTGTAACAGCTACAAACACATTCGTTGCTCATGTAGCGCAATAGCGACCTAAAGTTTTAAAAGCTTGCGACTCTCCGGCCCACACGCTTAAGTCTAAAATATTGGTGAAAGTTACTCTTTTTTTTGTGAGCCAAAAAAGGGTGACCGGAGGGGTTGTAACTTAGCCAAAACTAATTTTTTTCGCTTATCGTAAATGGAATAGGTTAGCATAGTGTTCAAACATTAGTACATAAAAGTTTTGTTACAAGAGTGTTAACTATTGTTAAATGAACAAAGAAAATGCTAGTATGAAAAATGCAACTTATTGAAAATTCTCCATACAAATCGGCAATTTCATAGGTAAAGACCTATTATATACGGTTACGAAAACCTGCTTATTTTTAATCATAATACAATTTTCACCAATATTTTAGACTTAAGCGTGTGGGCCGGAGAGTCGCATGCTTTTAAAACTTTAGGTCGCTATTGCGTTACATGAGCAACGAATGTGTTTGTAGCTGTTACAATAAATATGTAACGGCTACAAATACATCAACCCACCGCTACAGGCTCCGATTGATCTGGAATTCGACGATTTAACAAAAAACATAACCTCAAAGCATGCGACTCTCCGGCCCACATGTTTTTGTCAATCATTCTGCCGGGAAGCCGGTACAATCGATTTGATATCTGAAATAAGAATGTATATCGTCGGTACATTACTTCTAGGTTGTTTTAGAATGGAAACAGAACAGATATGTATGTACTATGGGCAACAGCTTCGCTTAAAAAGTTAGCAAAAAAATTGTGTGCGCACGTATCCCCCTGCACGAACTAAATATATTATGTTATGACGGCGGCGGCGCGGCGTGCAACCGATTTTAACCTTAAGAGTTGTGGTTAAGTGACGTTGTTGTCCATAGTACATCTGTATGAATTTCTAAAACAGGAGATGTAATTCTATAGAGTACCTACTTAACCAAACGAAAGGTGCGTGTTCGTTCGTATCGTGACGTGAGACTTATAGGTATGTACGTACTTAGTATCCAACCGAAACGGACGAGCTTCGTCGTCCCTCGCCACGCGCCCGCGCCTACTCGCTTCGACCGCAAACTTTTTGAATACCTACCTACCTAGGTATTATCCATGCATGAAAATGACACAAATTCATTCTGTCCATCACTCATGTATTTAAGATATTAAATATGTAAACTCTAATAATACTAATATTTTTTATAAGCATCAATGGCTCGGACAAACAAAAAAATTGAAAATATTAAAAGTCCATGCCTTAATTTGGTACAAATTTATTTCATAGGGATTTTTAAGTGATCTGAGGTATATGGTACTTGTTTTTCAAATTGTAATATTTTTTTGACGGTGTTATTAATGTACGGGTCCCACGTCTGTTTCCATGGACGAAAATGACACAAATTAGGTTTGTACACTACGCAGGCTATCTTAAATACAATACTATTGTTTCTTTTTACTTTAAAACAATTTTGACAGTTTAGACGGTTCTCACACTGGCGACGCGCGCGGTCGCGGCGCACCCACGCGCGTCTTTTACGTTGTATGCAAGTACATTAATTTGTACAGAAAACCGCCTCGTCCAACACACCAAGGCGCGCCACGGCGCGTGAGCACGCACCGCCGCGTGCCGCCGGCGATCCGCGAGCAGTTTGCGCCAGCAGGCGCGTTATCGCGGGGTACAACACACTGCGACGCGCCCCGCGGCTGGTTTTCGATGATCGTTTCGTTACGATGGCGGGATTTCCTCTGGTTTTCAAATGTTTCGTGGCTTGGATATACGCCCATTTTAGTGCCATTTGGTAGGTACATTATGCAGCACATGAGGTTATACAAAACTGTAAAAAATCTGTTATTTATTTGATTGAATATCAATTACGCTGTCGTGGAAGCCCAGCGTGCCGTTGACCGTACCTACCTACTCGTATGTTATTAAAATTCCGTCATTAATATCGAGATGGCAAATCTTAATTATTTGTCTGGACGTTTTAATCTCATGAGTGATTTTATATGTGTTCAGTTTTTTTTCCTTTTGAGGTACGGAACCCTAAAAACCTGGAAATTAAAAAAAAAACAACTTCAAAATTTAATGCCTCTAAAAAACAAGCGGCAGGGACGCGTCAGTCGCCGAATGGCGCGGGGGCGCGGAGAAAACCGCCCGAACAGGCGTTGCGCTGCGCCGTCACCGCGCGCGTGAAACGCCAAACCGCGCCCCGCGACGACGGCGCGCGTTGGCAGTGGGAGAATCGCCTTAGAGTCCAATTATTTATAACCACCACAAATAATCGAATTTCTCAAGATGCATCGGCTAGATGTGACACAAAACGCAAAAATAAACTAATTATATGCCAATGTATCGACAGGCAAGAATTCATAAACTTTAGAATTCTTGAAGGTTATACCCTCAAAATAACGTATTCCGATCGGTCTATTTTCTAGAAACAGCCTAATGATTCTGACCGACCGACAATATGGTAACCCTACACTGTGATTGTTCATAGTAAATAAATTTGCAAATTTCTCTAAAACGAGTAAAGATATTCTGAAAATATGTTTTCGGGTCGTTTATCGTGATCAAACGATTACAAAAACCTGCTTATTTTTAATCTTAATGCAATTTTCATCAATATTTTAGACTTAAGTGTGTGGGCCGGAGAGTCGCATGCTTTTAAAACTTTAGATCGCGATATCTTTGACCCTATTGCGTTACATGAGCAACGAAAGTGTTTGTAGCTGTTACAATGAATATGTAACGGCTACAAATACATCAAACCACCGGTACAGACTCAGATTGATCTGGAATTCGACGATTTAACAAAAAACATAACCTCAAAGCATGCGAATCTCCGTGCCACATGCTTTTGTCAATCATTCTGCCGGGAAGCCGGTGCAATCGATTTGATATCTGAAATAAGAACGTATATCATCGGTACATTACTTCTAGGTAGTTTTAGAATGGAATTATTCAGTGGCACGGAGAACCGCATGCTCACCTTTAAACGGGGGTGATTTGCAAATGCGTGGTAATAGCAACAGTGGCCCTACCATGAGTTGTTGCAAACTGTTTACGTTACAGTAAACTATCGTTTTCTCTCTTTCACTCGTATTGACTGTGAGCATTATATCCGACAGTTTACTGTAACGTAAAGTCGCATTACTAATTTCCCAGCAAAAATGTAAACAAAGGTGTTGCCAGAACAAAACAACAGAAAAAGAAATAGTATATTGCTAAGTCAAGAAATAAACACACTTACATGTTTTTTCATTATAAACCTAATAAAAATAGATTAGATAAATATTCTGAATCATTAATTTTGCGGCAAAAACAGTAATATAATTTAATATTTCATAATTACAGTTTTATAGTAGAAAACATTTTTATGATGCTGTGCACACATCAACTGCAAACCGTACACATCAACCTTTGGTCATTTTATAAAATTTCATAAAAGTTAATATCACGAGTAGTAGGTGTAGTAGTAATATTTGTCTTTTGGTATTGGGGGGAACAGGCGATGATGCTACGTATTTTTGATAGTTTTACATACAATACAATCAATATCTAAGTAAAGTTTTCTTATCAGTTCGTTTCAAGAACTTTTAACATCAAAAAATATGATAGGTTATAAAGATAATATTTCTAATTACCATCCTACTTTAAAATGACCCTGGATGACATTATATTGATTATAACTCAAATATAATACACAAATTAAAAAGTTATAAAAGTGACCAAAGGTTTTCAATATCTGAAAATGTCACTATCAGGGTCAGTTTGTCAATTTGACAGTGACGTTTCTTTATTTACATTTTTGCTGGGAAATTAGTAATGCGACTTTAAACAGTTTGCATCTAGGGATGGGTCCAGTGAAAATTTCAATGAAATGAAAATTAAATTTATATGAAATTTATGAAATCTTTCAAAACGGGTTGAAATATTTCACTTTTGAGTGAAATTTATTTCCAGTATTAGAAATCCCTTATTTTCTGAATTAGTTTACTATTTTAATGTATTAAATGAAATTTAAAGGCTTAGGTAATTGACCGAGCGAGCGCGAAGTGCGAACGAAACGTCTCTGCTTCAGCTTGGGCAACAATTCTTTCGCATGTCCTTCCTGCTGTCCGTTTGTTCTCCTCTATAGGTTACAGGTCGCATTTCTCAAACGATTCTCGTGAAATTTTGTGAGCAGGTTCGAAAATTGTATAGAATTTTATGGTCGAGTCAGTTTTTCGAAATTTTTCAAAATGGCGGAATTGTGTAAAAGAACATATTTCAGTCCGGCTTTCCGGCGCTGTTGTTCTTCCTGTACAGGTCGCATTTCTCAACCGATTCTTGTTAAATTTTGTGAGCAGGGTCGAAAATTATATAAATGTTATAGTCAAACCCCGAAGTCCCAGCGCTCCTAGGTTTGCCTAGTCAAACCTCAGGTTTTGGGCCTAAGGCCGAAACACGATTGTATTTTGGGCTTTGACTAAGGCTTCTTGTCAAATCTGAGGTTTGACTAGACAAACCTAGGAGTGCCTGAGCTTCAGCGTTTGCCTATAACATAAACATTTTTTTCGTAGCCTGTTTTTCGAATTTTTTCTAAATGGTGGAGATATTATGTAAAAGAAACATATTTCAGTCCAGTTTTCCAGCGCTGTTTGTTCTCCTCTACAAGTCACATTTTTCAACCGATTCCCGTGAAATTTTATGGGCAGGTTCGAAAATTATATAGAATTTTACTGTCGAGCCAGTTTTTTTTAATTCTTCATAATGGTGGAGATATATACATAAACATATTTTAGTCTGACTTTCTAGCTGTCTGTTCTCCTCTACAGGTCCCATTTCTCAACCAATTCTCGTGAAATTTTGCGAGCAGTTCGATAATATTATAGATTTTTTTTAGTCGAGCTAGTTGACATTGATCAAAAATATCACCCATTTCCAAAAATAAGTATTCAAAATTAGAAGCGCCATCTAGCTGCGCATAGCTACCAAATAATATACCAAACAGCACGTAACCAAATAATATATCTAACCTACTATGTGCTTTGAAAGACCTCGTGAGCAGTGAGGAAAAAGGGGTTTCGATTGCTCGGCCACGGTGTCGTAGAAGAAAAACATCTACGTCAACATTACGAAGGAATATGTAGAAAACTAACAATGAAAGTCGCAAATTTGTAGGTTCAATATTCAGAAAGTTTAACCATGACCGCGCGGTCAAAACGTGGAGGACCTCACGGCCACGCAGTTCTCTCAAACGGAGCTTAGTAGAGGTTCCATTATTTTTGCCAATCGCAGATACGATTTCGTAGATAATTAAGACAGTATAAGTAAAGCCCTAATGTTTGGACTTTACGACCACGTTTTTCTGTAGGTCGTGAAATCCAAACATTACGGCTTTATTTATACTGTCTACTATTTTTAATCGTATCAGGGATTATAAAAGAGAATGGGACCTCTATTAAGCTCCGTTTGAGAGAACTGCGTGGCCGCGCGGTTCTCCACGTTTCGACCGCGCGGCCATAGCATTTAATTTCTGTAGCAGCTTGTTCCACGAGAGCTATGAAAACAAAGGACTTTTACATAAAAAAACGTTTTCTTAGCTTTAAAATGATTAAATTCTGTTCTGTGTAATAGGCTTTAAAAATGTTGGCACTTACAAATTTCTGAAAAATCTGGATATAGAAAAAATTGATAAAGTCTGTTAGAACAAAAACGTCTTATTTTGGCTTTCAATTCCGGCATTTGCCGGAATGCTAATGCTTTGTTAATGCAAATGCATTGTAGAATAGTTTTTTATATGCATTTTGGGTCAATGGGTCTTTTTCGGAAAAAAATACCACAAAATAAATACCTATTTTCCCATGCATTTTGTTCTGAACGTCTACTGTCTTAGGAACAAGCGTACGCAGCGATATCTACAATTAGCTTTGCGTTGCCAATTGCCAACCCTTTCATACCATAGAGAAAGAAAAATATACCAAAAATTCATACCTAGCATATGTTTAAAAGTTATTAAATTAACTTAATTTTTCAAGAAGGCAGCACTTTCTTTTGACAGTGGTGCCAATAGGCAAAAGAAAAGAAGAAAGTGTTGCCTGGTGAGAGGAAAGAATGTAAAATATTCACAGCAATTTCGTTTTCAAATTTCGTCGACTTGCGTTGCAATGACAGGATAATTTTGCTGATTCACAAATCGTCCACCAGTTGGCGCACTACCGCTAACTTCTTGTAGATGTAGACCTTTCATTTTGTTGTTTGCTAAGTGTTTGTTAATTTTTTGGATGTCGGAAGCGAATTTTCGTACACATTTGGTTTTCTTTTTTCAAATTAAATCTTTGCATATAAGCAAAATCTAACTCTCGAGTTTTGATGGTGATCTCTGATTGGTCAAGAAACTGTTACAGTAGTTAGATTTTGCTCGCAAACTCTCTCCCCAGTTTCGCACTAGTTTCGGTAGTGATCTCCGATTGGTAGTTGACAGTAGCGCCACTAAGCGGGATAAATGTTGTGACATCCCGCCATTATCAACAACATAAACTATGAAAACGAGCTCTTTTTTGTTAAATTTGCGTAGTTTGTTTCTTTTTCTGAATTTGCAAAAAAAAGGAAACGTTATGTCCAAGAAGCTTATACCCCCAATGGAGGTTGCACGGCCAGTGTCACAGTGAAGATAGAAAAAATGTCCTTGAATGACGTTACGGCTTATTGCTATCTCTTTCTTTAGTGTGACAATACGTGTTCGATGTTCGTCGTTCGTTCGTTCGCGAGAAACGAAAACGTATTGTAACACTAAAAAAAGAGATAGCAATAAGCAGTAACGTCACTCAAGGACATTTTTTCTTGTCTCCATTGGGGGTATAAGCTTCTTGGTTATGTCCAAAAACTTTTTAGTCATAGGGAATTTAAAATTTTAGATACGTTTCTCAATGACTTATGGTGCCTTAGAGGATTCAAGGTGAGCGCTGACGCTCAGCGCCGCCGATCAAAATTTGTGTTTAGTGTTACGCTGACAGTGCTGACGGTAAGCGCTGATGCTCAGCGCCGCCGGTCAAGTATTACGCTGACAAGAAACTTACCAGACATGAACCCGTTTACAAAACAGAAAAATGAACAAACGCTTGGTACAAAAAGTTTGGTACAATTACTTGACAGATTTCTGTCCAACAAGCTTGTATTTTTGCATAGATCTTTATATAAATTACGGAAAACTTGTTGCAAAATTCTCGTCGCAATTTCTCGTTGCTTGAACGCCTGCATATACCGCCATAGCCTGTCAGCCAACCGACGTACGCCGGGCGACGAGCACGACCGACGACGGTCCCCATCAGCGCGACGTAGCTGTACGCGCGTAGGTAATCATCGGCGTTGCACTGAAGCTGTTCATAGATTTTAATTAATATAGCTACGTTCGACCGACGTCAGCGCTGACCATCGGTCGTGCACGAAATGGGCCCTAAATGTTTGAAACCAATACGTACCGTGTCGCGACACAACACAACACAACACAATAGTATATTTCTAGCTTAGCGCAATTTTTGGACATTTTTAACCCCCCCCCCCCCCATGTAACGCACCGTAACGTTTTTCTAAACCCCCCCTCCCCCCCTAGTAAAACGTTACGGAACCACCAAGTGACTATTTTTACCTAAAAATCACAATTATGTGGCGTAAAGTACCGGAAAGTCGAGACTTTTCTGAAGGGTTAAAAAATCATAATGTTATGTAACGCGTAGTTCAAACCTCCGGGTCCCGCCCCTGTAACGCATCGTAACGTTTTACAAAACCCCCCCTCCCCCCAAATTCGTTACGTAATACTTGAACGCTCCCTTAGGGCTGGTTTACATTATCTTAGTCTTTAGTAGAGTGTTTTAGGAGAGTAGAAGTTCATTACGTGGTGTGTTTGACGTTCTTTTAAAATCGACGAACATGCCAAGCAATGTATTTCTACTCGCTACTCTACTCGGTCGTCTACTTGCCTAATGTAAACCAGGCCTTAGTTGAACAACGACATCTAGTTCTTTTTTATGTACTACTTTTTTTCTTAAACTGCCTTTTGAAAACTGCTCATTATATAGAATTTTTCAGTCAAATCCATTTTCGATTTTTTCGAAATGGCGGAGAATATGTAAAAATACCACACATTTTAGCCGTTTCGAAAAATGATCAAAAACTGTAACAAAACTTTTTTGTTAGCGGTAAAGCAAATTATGTTTTTTATTTTCAAAAGACCACAAAAATTTTTTTTCATGTCAGTGCAAAAGACTTACGGTAGGCGTACACCAAAACCGATTTTATAGGCCGATGGCGGACAGACCTACTCGGACGAGTAACTCGGACGTGCACCTGCTGTGCCGACATTGAGCGTTGCCGTGCCATCTTCTGTAGTCACTCTCAGCTATACAACCTCACATTTAAACAAAACCTCCGTTCGTTTACTGGATAGGTATCGTTACCGTTGTTATGTATGAATAGGTATATACTTAGCGTGCACTTGTATTAAGTTAGTAATAAAGTACTCTCAAGTTATAACGGTTGACTGGGCGTCTTCCGATACCGTGCCGGATGAAATTCGGACTCGATGGATGATTGGCCGTCATCGGGCGACTTCGGACGATGGCGCTTGTAGTAGTGTACGCGCTCCCTTTATGTTTCATAGGTTTGATTTGATCGGATGAGTCTGACCGATGACGCCCGGGCATAGTTCGGCCGATAACGGATTTAGTGTATTTGAACCGTTAGGGTCCCCCCAGACCTATTGGTTTCTTTTCTTTGCTTTGCTGTTCTACCTTGCTGTTTAGACCGCCGGCCAACAGGGTCATTTTCAATCTATCGCATATTGGGACCAGACCAAATTGGCAAAATAGCTATTAGCTTGGTGTTATCAAATATAATCGTCTGGGTTGCGAAGTAGGAAGCTTCTGGGAGATACGCCACCCAGAACAGTCTCCGATTGCTAAAAATAAATCGATCGCATATTTATATAAATTGTGAACAGGGTCGTGGGTGGCATCATTACCTACCTGAACTATTTTTTTGTGTTTTCATAACGATCGTTTAAGGAACAAAGCTCACATAATGTGAAATGTACTTAGATTGAAAATGAGCCTCTTGGCCGGCGCTCCATTGCCAAACAGCAAAGCAAAGAAAAGAAACCGGTAGGTCTGGGGGGACCCTTAAAAGTTCATCAATCAAAACATTTCTAATTCTGGCCAATATTCGAAATTTGAAAATAAATAAAGTTGTGACTTTGTGACAGAACCACATGAGTAACGAAAAGGACAGAACCTATGCGTATACCTATTATTTGCACATTATAGATACTTATAAGTTGAAAAAACGAATATCTATTCTGTTACTGTAATTTGTTTTTGAAAAACATACCATTTGAGCTACTTTTTAACGCGAGGTCTACAGCTTACGGAGCCACTTATTTTTATTTATTTGTTAGCCTTTATTGCCAACCAATTTACATAATCTAAAATTAGAAACTAATTATTTTGATGTCGGCGTGTTTTGAAACACAAAGGCCTCCTCCAGCATTTTCCATTCTTCTCTTAATTTAGCCGTTCTACTCCATAATGGGCCCGCAATCTTTTTTATTTTGTCGTACCAGCGTTTCCTTTGCCTTCCTCTTCATCGCTTTGTTTTGAATCTGGGGGTCCACTCTGTTACGTCTCTCGTCCATTTGTTTTTCTTTTCTCTTAGCATGTGACCCACCCATTTCCATTTTAGCTTTTTGGTTTTGACCACCACATTTTCTATTTTTGTTACCTGTCTTAATTTCCACTGCTCTTTTTCTGTCCCATTTCGTGAAGCCAAGCATGCTCCTCTCCATGGCTCTTTGGCGCGTGATTAGTTTACGCTGTTGCTCTTGCGTGCTTGCCCAAGTCTGGCAACCGTAAGTCAGTATCGGTAGTATGCATGTTTGGTATATTTTTCTTTTCATTGCAGTGTTATATTGTTTTGTTTGCTTTTCATAACCTCCTTAAGAGACCAATATCTTTTCCATGAGTTGGCAACACGTCTTTCTATTTCTAAATCCATTCGATCATTAAAAGCAATTAGTTGTCCCAAATATATGTAGGAGTTTACATATTATATTTCCTCCTCTTCTAATGTGATTTTCGGATGGGATCTGTTTGTTATTAATTTAGTCTTGGTCTTATTTATTATTAAACCAGCTTTTTTGCTTTCTTGTGACTGATCTTGTAGCATGATTTGAAGGCTTTCTGGATTATCGGTTATAAGTATTATGTCATCTGCAAATCTTAGGTGATTTATAAGAGTTCCATTGATGTTAATTTCAATATTATCCCATTCCATCTTTCTAAATACTTCCTCAAGTACCGAAGAGAAAAGTTTTGGTGAGAGTGGGTCTCCTTGTCTCACTCCTCTACGTATCGGGAAAGTTTCCCCTTCGGTTTCTAACTTTATTCGTGCTGTGCTGTTTGAGTATACATTTTTTATTATTCTGATATACTTCTTTTCAATTCCTTGATTTTTTAAAGCTTCCCAAATTTTTTCATGTTTTAAGGAGTTGAATGCTTTATTATAGTTCACAAAAGCCATGTATAGTGGGTGGGTGTATTCTTGGCATTTTTCAATTAGCTGTTTTACCACATGTATGTGGTCTACTGTGGAAAACCCAGATCTAAATCCAGCCTGTTCTCTTGATTGTTGTTCGTCAAGTTTTTTTGTAATGCGATGAAGTATGATTTTTGAGAACACTTTATATGTACAATATGTTAGACATCAGGCTTATTATTGGACGATAGTTGTTCATTCCCGATAAGTCTCCTTTTTTTATAAATGAGAATTATGATGCTTATTGTCCATTGTATGGGTATGGTTTCTGTCGTTAGGATAAGATTGAAAAGATGAGTCAATCTTTTGATTTTTTCTGGTAGTGCTGCTTTTATCCTTTCATTGGTTATTTGATCTGGTCCAGGAGCTTTCTCATTTTTTTGTGTCTTTACTGCGTATTGAACTTCGCTATCAAGGATTTGTGGAATTTCTTCGGTGTTGTCTTCGAGGTCTAAGTTGCCTTCAAGAGTGTTTTCTGCATAATATAATTGGCGAAAGTAGTCTGTTGCGATCTTAAGGATTGGCTGTCTTCTGGTTTCGTGTTTATTATTTGTTTTCTTTATTTTTGGTATCCATAGCTTATCCTCTTTTAGTTCCTTTGACGCTTTGTTTATGCCTCCAGTTTTGGTAATGTGTTGCTTGATAATTTCGATTCTTTTATTTGATCTATCTTGTTTAATACTGCGACTAATTTCTTTGCTTAGTTCAGTTATTCTTTGTAGTGTTGTTTTATCTCTTCTGTTTTTGAGTAGTTCCTTCCTTTTTTGAATGAGATCTATTGTCTTAGGGGTATTTTTAATTCCATTTATTTTTACCATAGGTTTTTTACCATACATATCGTTTATTTCTGTGTCATAAAGTTCTTGTGTTTTGTTTATTTCTTTTGATGTCGTGTTCTTTTGTGACGTTGTGCAGGTTGTCAAACTGGTATCTCTTAGTTTAAAGTATTTCCTATGTTTCTTTTGTTGTTTGTAGAATAGGGTTGTTCTGACCATGCGGTGATTGCTATTGAAGTTTATGTTATTTAATATGGATACATCTTGGAATTGTTTTGGTTGGTTGCTTAATATGAAGTTTATTTCATTTCGGTAAGTTCCGTCGGTCGGGCGATATCCAGGTCCATTTCTTCGAAGCTTTTTTTCTTAAAAAGGGTGCTCATTATGGTTAGGTTGTTCTCAAGTGCCATATTTACTATTCTCTTTCCATTTTTGTTTCTTCTGCCTATGCCAAAGTTTCCCATTACAGATTCTTCACCTTGTTTTTGTTTTCCTATTTGTCCATTAAAGTCTCCCATTACAATTATGTTTTTATGTGCAGTTTCTAATGTGGTTGTAAGTTTACTGTAGAACTCATCTTTAGTTGTTTCGTCTGCAGCTTCCGTCGGTGCATAGACTTGTATTATGGTCCATTTGTCTTTACAGCTTTGTAGATGTATATTTAATACAGCGATTCACTCCGATATGCCTTTGAACTCTAAGATATGTTTCTTTAAATGTTTTTTCACCATAAACCCTACTCCGTACTGTCCTTTTGTTTCGCCCTTGTAGTACAGGATATAATTATCATGTTCTTCTTTCTTTAACAATTTTTTGACCTTGTGAAAACCTTCTAATTTCATGGTGAGGCTGCCAACTATACGCAATTTTTTTTTCAAACTTTTTTCATCAGCCACCGATTTGATAAGCTCAAAATTAATATTACCAAAATACTAACCAATATAATGCTCTATCCTATTGTTGTGAAGTGAGGAAAAGCTCCTTATGTAATGAATTCTATCCTTTTTTTTGACGAAATAAAATTTGACAGTCAATTGAAACCAGTGCCGGTTTTAGCACTACCAGCGCCCCTGGGCGAAATTTCTACGGGTCGCCCCCTATCTGCGATTCCAAGATTTTCAATTCTGCCTGTCAGTAAATAACGGCTGCGCAGCGCGATCTTTAGTCAGTTGCACCTACTAATCTTGTAATCTTGCTTGTGTATAGTAAAAAAACGGCCGCGCAGCGCGATTTTTAGTCAGTTTCATCTGCTAATCTTCTAATTTTGCTTGTTTATAGTTAAAAAAAACGACCGCGCAGCGTGATTTTTAGTCAGTTTCATCTACGAATCTTGTAATTTTGCTTGTTTATAGTTAAAAAAAACGGCCGCGCAGCGCGATTTTTAGTCAGTTTCATCTACTCATCTTTCTTGTTTATAGCGAAAAACAGCTGCGCAGCGCAATTTAGTCAGTTTCATCCACTAATCTTGCTTGTTTATACAAAAAATGGCCACGCAGTGCGATTTTTAGTCAGTTTCATTCGTCACGTCGTCACTCATCAACAGGCAACAATATGATTGATAGTCGATCGGTGGTCAAGCGTTTTTTTAGAGCCCCACACACGAGGGCGCCCAGTGCAGTTACACCGCTTGCCCCTGGATTTTACAATGGACAAATCTTAAACGGCACATGTAAGCGAGCGATGAAGTTTCGGCGAGATATTGCCAAATTGTTGTGATTATGTGTTGCCTTGCCACCATAACGATTTTGTCGCTAAAAGGGAATTTACGATAGTAAGTAGGACTCGCTCCATGAGCGTCACGAGCGAGGACGTTCACAGTGATTATGATTACGCTCCGAGGCATGGTCGCTGTAAGCCCAAGATGGCGCTGGTAATGACATCATGAGTGACCTCATGCTAGATATTGTAAACATGCATGCGGACCGGCTGTACTGTAATCGCGATGATATCGATATTATCGCTATGCGGACCGCAGCCATTGTTGATATTAGTGTGCAGTCCAACAGGCTAATCGATGTGTCATCGATCACCATAGAGTGGATTTTACCCTGCCTGTCTAGCATGCATGACCGATTTATATCGCGTGATATAGCATTTTATCGACACTCAACTGTCAAATTCCTTTGTCTTTTTGACAGTTAAACGTGATAAAACGCTATATCACGCGATAGGTCGGTCATGCTAGGCAGGCTGGTGTAGATAAACACTTTTATGCCAACGAGTGCCTTATGAAATAAAGGTGATAAAATAAAACGATCAACTTATTAATTTCAATATTTAATCCTTGAAATATGCCCTAATCACACTAAAATAACACGAAGCAAAATCAATAACACAATAATTCATTATTGATGTTAAAATTAAAAAGCATTTTTTTTTATAAATACCTGAATGTCTCCTCAGATCTGGTTAACAGAAATAACAGTGTCTTTCGTAGAGGACAAACATCGGAGGTACCTAGCTACATCAATACCTATACATATTATCTTATTCGTCTAAGCGAAAATAAAATGTCCAATAAGTATTCGGACTACATGCAATCGTAGGTACCGAATTAAACCTTGCTAACATGAATACATTCTTATAAGTAAGTGTGACTATCCTATGTCACCTCGTAACCGTTGGCGCGCAATTTCAGGAGCTCTTGATCTTGCAAGTCGGCTTAATGTCAAAAGTACCTCGTTTCGTGTTGCGATGTGGGGTCACGTTGTCCTTGACACGTAGCCAACTGAAAAGTCCATCGAGCAAGCTAGTAATAGGTACTTAAAAAGGGTGATTGTGGAGTCGAACTGGTCTAATGATTGACTAAAAAGAAATCTGAATATTTTTTTTTAAATTTAAGAGTCAATCATTAAAAGTTCTCATCCTGTAGGGTTTAAGGGTATTCATTAATATCAGATATGGTATCAAGTTCCTGCATTTTTTTTTGTTTTATAATGGTAGTAGGTTGAGTTAATGCTTTTGTGAATGAAACTTGTTGCCATATTATTGAAGTTTGGGTACCTGGAAGTACACAGATGACGTGATAACAGCATCCAATAAAATCGAGGTACATGTGCACACCCCGTTATATGGTATCGTACAGCAATCAAACGACAAACAACGCTGCGGCCTATTTAGGAAAATAAGGAACCTGATTTTCGAAAAATTATGTGATATTTTGGTATTTAAATGTGCATTGATATAAGTGTTTATTTTGCTAGATATTTATGTGTATAGGGTTAAAACTAGAAGATAAGAGCAGATGGCGTCACTATTAATAAACACCATAAACTATGAAATAACTGATAAGAGACCGGACAAAAACATACCCATATTTTACGGGTATCATAGATAACTTCTGAAACCAAACGATTGATGAAAAACCCGAACCGTTTTTAAACCTAAACCTAAACCGTGTTATCACAAAAGATTTTTAAACACTATTTAACTTAGTCACCTGTTTAAATGTATTTCAAATAATATTGACAAAAAAGTTACAGCATCACATTAAAACAGGTGTCTAAGTTAAACATGTTTAAAAATCTTTTGTAATGACACGGAAAGCATTTAACTTTTAAATTTATTTGAATAAAGATTATTTTTACTTTGACTGAGTAAGTCCTGTCCTGGCTTTGGACTCGGGCCAAAGGAATTTAGCTTTTGGATCGGCAATGCAGACCGAAAAAATTTGGTTTCACTTCATAATCATTTAATCTATGGTTGGAACTCTTAACACTGATGACATCTGCCGCGATATTAAACATTAACCCCATGTATATTTAGAGATACATAGTTGCTCTAAAATGTAGTCATTGAAATGATGGTTGTGTTTATTCATTAATTTAATGGCAGTAAAATTATTGTTTACTAGAATGTTTAATTAGTTTGACCTCCTGATACGATAGAACCTAACAAATACCTGGCATCGCGAATGCGACCGCCGCCAGTAGACCGGACACGCGACGGCGGAACATAGTTTGATGAAATACCTCAAAACGACGACGATGCGATCAGCTCATTCAGAGACACATTAGCATAATCTTCACCCTGTGGTGTGCACCACAATGCTCGCATTGCGTCACACCACGTGGTTAGCTAACAAGTCTCAATCGACAGCTCACGGCAACTATTCAAAATACCAATCAAATACCTGCCAAATCCGTCGGTGTGCCGACAACTAAAGAGTGCTTTGGGAGTCAATACACCCCATATGTTTGCCATATACCGAAGTTTTATTTTGGTATGCTACATTAAGCTGTAAAACAATAGTGTTCATTTTATTATTGTCACTGTATAAACAATTGTACGGGATATAGGTGAGGTGTGTAGGAATAACATAAAGTACATGTATTTAGACAGAAGTGTTAGGGTTGGACCACATCTATCAGCACCGAATCGGTTTATCCGTCGTTTATCCTTTTCTGTCGCTCAGAACCGCCGTTTGTTAGAGCGAGAAAGATAGCGATAGAGAGTAACGTTACCAATTAACAAAAAATTAACGTTACGTAACGTTATTTTCAATGTAATACCTTGATAACGTTTTTTTTAACGATACCTAGTAACATAACATTAATTTAACGTTATATTAAGGTTATGTTACTAGATATCGTTAAAAATAACGTTATTTTTAATGGTAATTTTATAAGTATTGCGTATTGTAGGTAGGTACCTCTACTACCTAGTACCTACCGCAGAGACTGATCACGTCACGGCGGCGTCAACGTCAATTACACAACTGCTTTTAAATATTTTTAATACAGTAACATAACGTTACTAAGGAACGAAAAATTAACGATAAATTCTGTTTAACCGTTATTCATTTCCTGTTTTAATGTTATTTATTTTTAACGTTACTAATTTTTTACGGTATTTGAAGCCCTGCTATCGCCTCGAAGATTCCGCCACGTGCTGTCGCATTCCCATTATCTTTCTGTCTCTAGCAAATGGTGGTCCGAAGCAACAGAAAGGATAGGGCGATGGAAAAATGTGATTCCATGCACAGATGTGGTCCAACCCTTAAAGGGCAGGATAAGGCAGTGTGCACAACATAGGTAGTGTTGCGACGATGACGGGAGGGCATTTCGTGGAGATACAAATTAACAAGCAACGATATACTTACCAGTTTAAGGCGCATTTGTGATACCTCAGTGAATCGCTAGTGGCGGTCGCGGGAACGCCGGCGCGAGCGGTCGCGAGATGACCCTGAAAAAGGAAACCAAAAATAAAAATGCAATCCTAAATAGCACTAAGGCTTTTTACTCATTTGGCCCCCTTCACTCAGGCCCCTCTGGAAAATGTCTCCATAGCCGCGTTGAAGTTTTGAAGGGCAAGATTTTTCTGGGATGGGCACCATGTATTATATGAAAGTAATGTTTTTAAAATGACAATGAGGAATGTCCGAAAAAAATCAATATGGCTGAGTATTTTTTATAGGTAGGAATAAGCTCCCTTAGTAATAGAAAAAAAATCAGAATTTTCGGTTGCGTGAAAAAATTTAAAAAAATTAAAGTCTCTTCGACTTCACAAATGTACGAAAGTAACAGACATGACATACAGAATGGCGATTATACCTTTGCCACCACCTGCCACAACCACAGCAAGTATTTAAAAAAAAGTTTTGACATTTTGAGTTGAAACTTTTTTTTAATACCATGTTGTGGTTGTGACAGGTGGTGGCAAAGGTATAATCTCCATTCTGCTGTTACTTTCGTATATTTGTGAAGTCGAAGAGACTTTTATTTATTTTTTTTATTTTTACGCAACCGAAAATCCTGCAACTTTTTCTATTACTAAGGGAGCTTATTCCTACCTATAAAAAAATATTCAGCCAAATAATACTAAATAATATACTAGAAGAAATACGACTCGCACCAGATCAATACTCAGACGGGAATCGAACCCGCGACCTTTGGATATCCGGTCCAATGCTCTGACCGCTGAGCTACCGAGTCACTAGTGACATCGTCGAATTTTTCCTAGTATATCCTAAACTCTTACGCTGTAAGCCAGCGTTATTTCACCAATGTGAGGAATTACCTCGACATTCAATTGAAATATCTTTCCAGATATTTTAACAATTGATTAAGATGAAATAGCTATATAATTTTTTTTTTTTTTTTTTTTTTAATTTTAAAATTTAAAAATTATATAGCTATTTCATCTTAATCAATTGTTAAAATATCTGGAAAGATATTTCAATTGAATGTCGAGGTAATTCCTCACATTGGTGAAATAACGCTGGCTTACAGCGTAAGAGTTTAGGATATACTAGGAAAAATTCGACGATGTCACTAGTGACTCGGTAGCTCAGCGGTCAGAGCATTGGACCGGATATCCAAAGGTCGCGGGTTCGATTCCCGTCTGAGTATTGATCTGGTGCGAGTCGTATTTTTTCTAGTATATTATTTAGTATTGTTTAAAAATAGCATTGTAAATGCAAAAATCTCAAATTTAAAAATTCAGCCAAATAGATTTTTTTCGGACATTCCCCATTCTAAATAGCACTAAGGCTCTTTAATCATTTGGCCCCCTTCACTTAGCCCCCCCTGGTAAATGTCTCCATAGCCGCGTTGGAGTTTTGAAGGGCAAGATTTTTCTGGGGTGGGCTCCATGTATTATATGAAAGTAATGTTTTTAAAATAACAATTACTCTTAATTTGAGTATCAAAGCAAACGACGCAAAATTTTTTTTAAATATATTTATATTATGTATTTATAAACAAGGGGCCATCCATAAATTACGTCACACGTTAAGGGGGAGGGGGTCGACGAAATGTGACAATGTGTGACCAGGGGGTGGGAGGGGTCCTTAATTTCGTGACGTCACGTTTCAAAATAATTTAAATTGAAATAAAACAAATTTCTGAACTGCTTTTTAATTGAATAATTATTTCTAGATGCAAAATTGTAAAATATGTGACCTCACACTAAGGAGAGGGGGTCACACAAATGTGACCAGCTGTGACATGGACGGGGTAGGGGGTCAAAAACCATGAAATTCGTGTGACGTAATTTATGGATGGCCCCCATAAAAGGTTTGGTACAATTTTTTTTATAGGGATGTTTGTTATCATTTCACTAACGGAGCGTGTTGTTTACAGTTTATAATCGATTATTCCGTTTTGTCACCCCAAATAATCAACCTGAGGTGAACTCTGGGAAACCTAAGTCCGAGAATTCTCCCTATGCTAGCTCCCTCCCTAGCTTAGGGTAAATTTTCGGATATACGTTTACTAGAATTCACCTCAGGGTGGATTGTTTGGGATAACAGATCGGAATAACCACCATAAGCAAAGCAGTCTTTTGGTTATAGTTCCTTCGATCATTCGAAGTACAGTAACAAGACCGTCAACGAAGCCGAAGTACACGCATTCCATCCATCATCAGGATCAGACTATACCTGGGAAACCAATAGTTACGAAGTTATTGAAGATCAAAGTCAAATTTTTTTTCAAAATTTTTATGAAATCTTATTTTATTCGTTATTTCCTACTTTTTGTTCCAAGAAACATTATCAAAATTTTAAATATTTCGTAACAAATATAATCGCTTCAAATGGTCATCATTCAATGTATCTCATGAGCACGCACATAAAAGTTGCCTTTGAATTCGGCCGCACGCAGCTGTGTAGCATTCACTCGCAGGCGCGGTCTTTTGTACGCGTTACACCAAAAATGAAAATCGTTTCCCAGCGAAAATTTTGAACAGAAATGGTCCTGATGATGGGCAGAATACTTAGACCTCCTCGGCTTCGTTGAAGGTCTTGTTACACCCGGTAGTTCACAAAAATGCATTATAACGACTCACTTCTATCCTTGCGGTGTTTCCGGTCGCGGTCACGATTCCGGTCGCGATCCCGTTCCCGGTCGCGATCCCGCTCCCGTTCCCGGTCTCGATCTCGCTCCCTCTCCCGGTCCCGGTCTTCATTCCGGCTCTTGTCGTCACGGTTGTTCTTTTCGTCACGGTCATTTTTCTCGTCACGGTTGGTTTTTTCGTCACGATTTTTTTCATCGCGACCGTTTTTCTCGTCGCGGCTGTTCTTTTCATCGCGGCTTTTATCGTCTCGACTTGAACTGTCGAAATTCATTTTAAATTATTTTGAATACAAACTAAATTCTGTGCGCAGAGTTGATAAAAAAGTTTAAAATCTCTAATCATAACCTCGCAACGGAAGCCCGCGCCTTGATAGTCTCCTATTTTATGCTATACCGATACGCGACGTCTGACGTCAGCGTAAAACTTCTTATAGATTTCATACGCCGACTTCAGCCGTTGAAACAGACCACAATTGTATATTTCTTTATAATTATATTTATAGTAAGCATTGTGTAAGTTGATACGCTGTACGCTGACTGTGTTAGCTGCGGACCGACACGACGGAGGCGTAAATAGGAGACCAAAGACTAACAACTGGGTGCCTCGTACTACAAAACTCAGTGCGCGCAGCGATAAAGCGACGCCCGTCATACAGAATGCGATAATAAAGCGACAGTCGCTATTCCGAGTTATTTTCATAATGGTAACTCGCGGCGAACAGACTAGAAAACAATACCATATTTCTCAACATATAAAGGATCATTCACACAGTTCAGTCACGTCTCGGTCACGTCAACGTCTCAACGTCGTCTTTCAACACAAATTATTGAAAATCTTGACCGTTGACGTGACTGAGCCGTGTGAATGATCCTTAAATCCATTTATAGCTTACCGATGTCGTTCCCGCTCCTTGTCCTTATCGCGGTCACCCTTTTCGCTGCGATCGCTCTTCTCGCTGCGGTCGCCCTTCTCGCTGCGGTCGCCCTTCTCGCTGCGATCGCTTTTCTCGCTGCGCTCGCCCTTCTCGCTGCGGTCTCTATCGCGCTCTCTGTCCTTCTCCATGCGTTCTCTGTCGCGCCTGTCGGAGCCGAGACCGCCACCACGTAGCCCGCGTTCGCGGTCACGCTCCTCTCTACGCTTTCTCTCCTTCTCTTGCAACTCTTTCTCCCTAGCTTCATTCATTTCTTCGTAAGCTTGACGCAGCTTAAAATACCTGAAAACAAAAGAATAATTATTGTTCATCTTTGTAGCAGGGTAATCGAGAGCAACCATTTTTAGTGACCCCACTGGTGGGGCACAAGCCTTTCTTTACGGTGGATTAGGATGGGCCGAGACCCACCACGCAGGTTCTTTTGCATTTTTTTTTTGTAATGGAGTGTCTGTTAAATCTTACAACTTTTTTGAATTTAAGATGGCCTTAACTTTATTTTATTTTTTATTTATTTTATTTTACTTTTCTTAGGAAGACCAACAGCCTATATTACATAAAATATGATAAGAAAGTAGCAACGGATAGCCAATTATAGGTCCTCACAAATAGTTAAAAATATCAAATTATATCCTACACGTTATAAGAACCATAGAAAAGGAACCGATTTATTCCTTGCAATTTGCTTAATAGAAGAATAATCTTAAACTAACGCACAAAAACAGAACAAACCATTAATAACTAGACTGCAGTAACAAGTTTTAACTAATATGTGAATACAATGATCATCAAAAACTGCCTACTCAACGCATTCCTCGCCGCATTGACGCTAGTGTTAAAGATCTACTCAATCGGTTAAAGCTATCGCTGACACGCCATATAGTATGGTCCCCAATAGACGTAAACTTCATGTCCGTGGGACCCACCTCCGTTATACCGACTACCGGTATGTACCTACTTGTTTGGTATGTTTTCCTGAATACAAAAAGTGCGGTAGTCACTTCCTAGGGGTATGGAGCTGTGACGTAGCAAAGATGGCGGCCGGCCCATTCTATTAAACGGTATTTCTAGATAACTACTAAACTTATTTACTTAAATAAGGTGTTGAATGAAAGATAATATAATGCACATTATTTGATTTTAAACAAACGTTCATGTAAAGCTAATATCAAAAATTAAAAACCAAAATTATGAAAAAAGAATTGGTCCTGATGTGTATAATAGTTAAATATCTCGGTAATCATTAGGATTATGGAAGTGTAGCTTATTATTAAACGTATTGTTGCTTTTATTAGCTTTTTAATAAACCTTAAATCATTACAATCGGGTATTAAACAACGAAGCTACAGTTGTTATATGTAAGATAAGATAAGATAAGATAAGATTTATTCAGCAACCACTACAACACACAACAACAATATCAAGAACACTTGAGGCAATACAAAAAAATTAGATAACTTAAAACTAACAAATTGTCCAAGATAGTACCGTACCGGAGTGTGAAGCAGCGGCAGACAGAAAAGGAACTCAACTCAGTGTTGATAGTTCCGAGGAACCAGACACTGATTTTCAGCCGAGTCCCTGTCATCATTTGGTCGCAAGCAACAACACAAAGCAAAAGAGTGTACTTCAATACATACACACATTAAAATATATATGTACATATAATATATAAATATATATATATATAGATAATATAATATTATAAGTGGGTAATACATGCAGCACAGTAAATAATAAATAAGCAGTAGGTACAACGAGACTAATAATTAAAAAAAAGCATTTTCAGGTAGTTAAATATTAGAATACAAGTGACAAGCTTAAGCGATTATTATCAATTTCGGCAAACATACCAAGGGGCCAATATAAATAAATCATATAGTTACGATTACGATACCAAGCTAATAAACATTCACTAATCCTAATTTCTGTTTTTCCAAAAATTCTAGTTTAAGATACTTTATGAGAGAGGTCTTACACATACGTCTTATAGGGGGTGGAATGTTGTTCCAACATTTTGTGGCTTGGTATCGAAAACTGCCAGTAAAAGCTACCGTACAGTGCTGTTGAGTAGACAACACTATGCGCCTCGGTCTCATACTGCTATCACCAAGACCCTGCATAAAATTTAACTTAGAGAAAAGATACTTGGGCTCATTATATTTTATCAAATAATAACCCAGCAAGACGTATATGTCGACGAAAACTAATTTTAAGAATGGAGTGCCTATTTAAGTAGGGAGTAACGTGACTACGCGGCGGTATGTCGAAACAGAAACGGCAACAAGCGTTTTGCACTCGCTGCAACTGCCTCTGAGTACTAGATAACAAACGTGGTCCATATACAAGATCACCATAATTGAGTTTGGAGAGTATTAATGACTCGCACAAAGTTATACGAACCCGTTCACTAAGAAGATGACGAATCTTGTAAAGCAATTTTAAGCGATAGAAGCAAGATCGCACCAAATTAGCTACGTGCGTCTCAAAGCGTAGATTGCTATCAAGTATTATACCAAGGTCCCTTGCTTCATTGACACGTTCAATCGGTTCATCTCGAATAGATACATTTAAGCAGTTGCGATCAATTTTCGAAAGCTGCCACTTAGAACCCAGAATCATATATTTAGATTTTAGTGGATTAAGAGTCAATGCGTTTCTGTCAGCCCACCGCGCAATATTGTCAAGATCAGTATTAAATTTTACTACAGCTTCACTGAACTTTGAAGGATGAGATGAAATATATAACTGTACATCATCTGCATACAGATGATATCTGCAGTTGGTTATAACTTTAGCAATATCCGCACTATACAACACAAACAGCAAAGGTCCCAAAATAGAGCCCTGAGGTACACCCCTGCACACAAACTTAAAATCAGAAAAAGAATAATTACCATTCGGCTCCATAAGCTTTACAGCTTGAGTGCGGCATTTGAAGTAGCTATTAAACCATTTCAGGGAGTTATGATCTAATCCATAATATGCAAGCTTGGAAAGAAGCAACGGAACACTAATACCATCAAAAGCGCGGGAAAAGTCAAGGAGTGCCAAACAAGTGCTGTTTCCAGCATCTTGCTCTACAAGAATGTTATCCACCACATCCAGCAGCGCGGATTCAGTACCCATACCTTTACGAAAACCTGATTGGTGCAGTGGCAATAAATTATTTTCCGCAACAAAGTCATTCAGTTGATGGTGAACAGCCTTCTCCAATACCTTAGATAAAAATGGCAAAATACTAATTGGCCTCAAGTCTTTAAGGTTAGTAGGAGTGTCGACTTTAGGTAGGGGAGTAATTAAAGCAGCACACCATAAACTAGGGACTATACCGTTCAAAATAGATCTATTGATCAGACCAGTAATTATAGGCAAAGTTCGAGGAAGTGTCAAAAGTATCATATCTCTGTTTATGCCATCAACTCCGGTAGAATTACTCTTAATGGATAACATATACTTGGCAATATCATTTTCACTTATTGTATATGTAGTAATGGGAGGGAGTTATCTTTTTTTTGTATGGACCTAAATTTTATTTTTCCAAAACCCATCGTGTTTGGTTACCAAACAAAACTTTGGTATCGAATAAAAGGTCTTCTTGAGATGATTCCAAATATATATAATATTATAATATAACATTTCAGCTCCTGGTTTAAGGAAAAAACAGAAAAATATTAATACTACGTCACAGCTCCCCCCTCCATACCCCTAGGAAGAGACTACCGCACTTTTTGTATTCAGGAAAACATACCAAACAAGTACATACCGGTAGTCGGTATAACGGAGGTGGGTCCCACGGAAATCGTTATTTGAAGACTTTTTGAAAAATGGGGACTACACTAATATAAATTCGTTTTGCCTGTAGTTCGTATGAGCTAGGGGGAGGGATAAAAGTAAATTATTTCTTAGGGACTTTGACGGTACCCTCAGCGAAATCTGCCACAAAATCTTTGTGGCCGTTTTTGCTAGAATGAATTTTATAACTTACCGAAAGAATGAAAACTGTTGAAGAGTTATTTAAAAAATATTAGAGACAATTTAAGAGGGCATGATCTTAGCTTTTTTAAATATTGGCTTGGTTTACGATTACGAGTAATAACAATAAATGTATGGCGGCGCTAGTAGTGTAGTACAGCGCCTTAAGAATCGTTTGAGTATTTGGCCACGAGGCAATTTTTAAACACCTTATGTGGCCCTACCATAAAAATAAATAAAACTGGGTAGAACGGACTCTTCTTTGACCGAGTCCCAAACGCCGCCATTTATATACCTACTTCCCCCTTCACGTCATTACGCCCGCTGTCGTCCACGTGTGTTGCCAGGGTTGCTTACTGTCAAATACTGCTTTCTTTAGAAGTCTGCTTACGTCTAAAGATAATACCTATATTGCTAAAATATAAGTTTTTTTTTTTGCTTTAAAGTCATTATTTTATTCTAGTTTTACAAAATATGAGATCAATGACCGCTGGCGGGGCTATTGAAAACGATTTGACGACAAGTAAAAAAATACTGTAGGGACCTACTTTAACTAAATTTTACTATTGGATGAAACAATTGGCTACACAAAAAGAACTGTTTATGTCCTTTTGATAAATTAGGTAAGAAAACGAAATAATATTGACAAAATATTACTTACCTCTCATAATCTTTAGGCAAACAAAAAAACTTAAGTGTATGCCACACTTAAGTTTTTTTTGATTGTTTGTTGTTTTTTAATTGTTTGTACAACCAAACACACGACCATAACTTGACGCAATTGTAATTTGTTTCCAAGATCGTACGGAACGCACAAACAGACAAATGCGCTTACGGCGACGCCGGCCGTGACAGCCCGACTGAGTATCCCGTTTAACGTGTAGGCTAATATCGTGACTTTGAGCCCGTCCGGAGCCGGAGTGACCATTCTACCAAGTTTTATTTATTTTTATGGCCCTACCATGAGCTGATGCAAACTGTTTTCACTATCGTTTCTCTCTTTCACTCGCATTGACTGTGAGCAGTATGTCTGATAGTTTACGGTAGCGAAATAGATTGCACTAACTCATGGTACAGCTACTGAACTTCTTTGCAGTATTAATAATTTATTTGAGATTGTTTACATACCCTACATGCTGTTTCCCGGAGAGATGATCGTCGATACGCTGCTGCGCATCGCCAACAATCAGGAAAGCACCGCACACCGGACACACTTCCATCTGCTTCTCCTGAGCGGCTGCCAGCTCAGCAGTCATCGACCAGTGGCTGTTGACACATTCTACATTTTACAACCCGCACAGATAACCATGACCATCAGCCATTTTTAATGTCCCCACTGCTGGGGCACACACATCCCCCCTAGCATCACCGACGAAAGAATTATTAAAAAACCGGCCAAGTGCGTGTCGGGCCACGCGCAGTAGGGTTCCGTAGGTACATTATACCATACCATATTTTAATACCGCTATCATTTTTCGTCTGAAAAAATAACTTTGTTTTTCACAGTGTTTGTATGGAATGACAAAGTTATATTTGCGGTTTTGGAAAATGTACTATATCTTGAAAACTAATTACTATATCTCGTTCAAACCAATTTTCGTTGAAAGTGTTTATTAAGATCTATAGCTTATATTTTTTTTAGATTTTTCACCCTATTACTTTAAAAGTTAAAGGGGGGGGGGGGACACACATTTTACCACTTTGGCGGCATATATCTTTCAAACGGTTGACTTTGAAAAAAAATAGTCTTAAGAACCTCAATGTCATTTTTAGAGACCTATCTATAGACAAGTTTTGGTTTGATGAAAAAAATAATTTTCAGTTTCAGTTCCATGTATGGGGAGCCCCTTCTTAATCTTTTATTTTTTTATTTTTGTGTAAAAATCGTAAAGCAGTTCACAGAATACATCTACCTACCAAGTTTCAACTATGTAGTCTTAATACTTTTGGAATAAAGTGGCTGTGACATACGGACGGACAGACAGACAGACAGACAGACAGACAGACATGACGAATCTATAAGGGTTCCGTTTTTTGCCATTTTGGCTACGGAACCCTAAAAATGTTGTGTTCTGGCAGTTAGAGGTAAGATAGCCAATTCCTCAGTGACGAGGATTCCGGGTGTACTGTGCTTCCACTTTCGGCCTTACACTTGACATCAGGTGAGATGAAGGTCAAGCACTATCTCGTTGTGCATAAAAAGGCGCTTCCCAGACCGAAAGTAGCGCCCTTAGAGGTTTTTATTTAATAAGTTGTTAATAATAGGTCTTTACCTATGAAATTGCCGATTTGTATGGAGATTTTTCAAGAAGTAGCTTTTTCATAATAGCATTTTCTTTGTTCATTTAACAACCATGAACACTCATGTAACAAAACTTTTATGTACTAATGTTTGAACACTATGCTAACTTATTTCCATTTAAGATAAGCGAAAAAATAAGTTTTGGTTAAGTTACAACCCCTTCGGTCACCCTTTTTTTGCTCACAAAAAAAGAGTCACTTTCAAGATCTTTTTTTTTAATGTCACGAAAGCTAAAATATGGACTTTATTTTTACTGATAGTTAACTATCATGATCATAATTCGATGTAATATTCACGATTTTGTTAAAATTTTAAATTATAGAAGTTATTATTTTCTCTGTATGTGACAAAATATCGGCAATTTCATAGGTAAAGACCTAATATAAAAGGATTTTAATAAAACTTTTTGTGGAATTTTTAGGGCTCTTAACATAGTCTAATTTTTTTAGAAGGTATCACTACATTCCCTCGCAGTCATTCGTGGAAGTAAATAGCAAATGCGTTAAAAACGGCCACTTTTAACAGGTTTTCTATATACTTCTAGCAGTGACTACGAGGGAATGTAATAATATACCCTCTAAAAATACTAGACTATGGGCCCTAAAAATTCCATGAGAAGTTTTATTAAAATTGTGTATCAGATTTACAATGCTTATCCTTACTTATCCTTTATCCTTACTAATATTATCCTTACTTAATATTATAAATGCGAAAGTCCGTTTGTTTGTTTGTTACGCCTTCACGTCTTAACTACTGAACCGATCATCATGAAATTTTGCATACACGTTCTTAGAGGTACAGAGAAGGATATAGGGTACCTTTCACCTAGAAAAAAAGTACTTCTCGAGGGATAGCAAAAAAATTTTACACGCGGACGAAGTCGCAGGTGGTCGCTAGTATTGATAAAATTCACCGCGGCGCCACTTTCGCTCTGGAAAGCGCCTTAAGATAGCATCGAACTGTACCTGTTCTCTTGTTGTTTCAGGAGTGTATCTTTCTCTTCTTTCAGTCTATCGCACAGCTTCATTAATCCTTGGGCTTGTTCCACGTCACCTCGTGTGCCGGCTTCTTCTGCTTCTTGCACCAATGATGTTATTTTTTCAGATAATAGCAGGACCTGCACAAGATGATATTTGATTAGAATTAGAAAGGGAAAAACATTAGAAAATTAAAGTTCTATTGCAGAAAGACCCCTTTGTTATGAATGTGTTAGCTGTGTACATACAGAGTGTGCATCTGAATGCTCTCGTATACACACTAAAATAATGTGTAGGTATGTGCACGCCTAACAACATTCATAGGAAAAGGGTCTTCGTGAGATAGAACAACTAGATATACTTAATTTTTTTTAGTAGGTACAATATGTTTCAATCTTATAGGTAGCTCAGAACCACGAGACGATGAGCAGAACACAATTTCCATGTAAGTGGATGATAGAGGCAAGTGGGGCACGGCTATGGGCATAGTAGCCGTATGGGTTTCACAGCCACCAATAAAATTGAAATGCATTATAGTCTGAGATGGTAAATTCCAGATGCCAACAAAGTTTATCATAACAGAATTACCTGTTCCTGGTTCTTTTCAGTTTGAGCTTGAGTCATGGGTGGACCTTCTGGTTTGGAGTTCATCAACTCAAGTCTCTGTTTTCCTTTTGTTATTTTTCCTAAAAAAATATGATGTTAGTAAACTCAGCGGTATGTGTAATATTAAACATACTATGGAATTAATCCCTTACGGCTTTATTAATAAACAAAGAGTAAGTTTACATCTGGTTTAACAATAATATTGCTTAGCAATACAGTAGTATTTTAGTAAGGAGTACCTTATGTTTGATGTCTTAAAGCGTCATTCTCCTAAGTAAACTTTTGGTTTAACTAGGTGTAAACTTAATCTTTGTTTATAAATGAGGGGTTTAGGGTTTAACTTACTTTCCACATCATTTATCATGTGCCGACAGAATCGCAAGAATTCTTCCACATGTTGTTGTTTCTTGTATGAAGGATCTGCTTTCTCAAAAAGAGCCTTGACCTCATCATCGTGAACTTTAGGGCATACGCCGAGATCAGCTCTGGTGTTCACAAATAAATCGTGAGGGCAGAACTTCACCATGTAGTATTTGCAATACTGAAATATTATATGTAATTTATTTTTATGCCTAAAGTACTTCAAATACAAATCAATCGTAACATAAATTTTCTATGTTTAATCTGAGAGTTTCTAATAACAAACAATAACACTAATCAAGTTAGCTGATTTTATCCATTCACTCAATATCCGTAGTCAAATTATTTATTAGACCAATGTATCATTTCCAGGGTTGGCATGCACAAGTCCAACTTGCACTTGGCCATTTTTGACAATCTGCATGGTCTAAGGCTGCATTGACATGTTCAAAATATGCTTTGACAAAGTAATTTCGGCGAAGTACCTTTGAACAAAGTTTACTTGGATACCTGATGATCCACTCAATGTCTGCTTTGACCGCCCCGAACTTGACTCTCCGACCCAAGAAAGCTTTGAAAGAAGTTTTTTTTTATACTAATTGACTATGCCAGTGGTTCCCGAATGGGGTTCCGCAGAACCCTAGGATTCCGTGAGAGGCTCTGAGGGATTCCGTGAGAGGCTCTGAGGGGTTTCGCGAATATTCAAGAGTTTATTAATTAATTAATTAATTTATAAAAGGACACCAACAGCGCATGCATTAACACAATAAAAAAAATACATATTAGATAAGGATCTGATGCATACACCTTTAAAGGTGACACGACATTAGCATTAAAATCTACTTTAAATTAAATCAATATTAAAATCCATTCCTCAAGTTAAATTACATAAAAAAAATTAAAAAAACATTAATATTTTTTTCAATAAAAAGCTATTGCTAGCTAACCTACATAGTTATAATAATCAATTAATTATCTAAAAAGTAAAAGTGAATTTATACATTTAAAACATTATGGTAAAAATTTAATGAATTATTGGACAAGATTATAACATTATAACATAACATCAAGATAATAATAAATATACTTATCTTTTTGTTCTAACTAAATAAATATTTTATGTCTTAAAAGTCCTTCTTTTAAAGTCAAGCTAACTTACAAGATGTGAACACCAAGTCAAAAAGCCTCAGTATGGTGTGATTTCACATAAAGAAACCAATGTTACACTTAGTTTTAGGGTTGCCACCCTTCCCGATTCTGCCGGGACAGTCCCGATTTGGATGATATTATCCCGTGTCCCGACGATCCATTAGTTTGGTCCTGATTTTTAATGATATCACACGATCAATAGTTACCAGTTTCACTGCCAGTATTAATGATTTCAATGTCCATTTAGAAAATAGACCCAAAAATTTCTCGCCTTCCCTTGTCCTATTTTCTGTTCCTAAAGGCGGCAACCCTGGTTAGTTTACTTCTTACTTGAGCTAGGGTTCCGCCCAAAAACGGTGAACCAAAAAGGGTTCCGTTGCTAAAAGAATTCGGGAACCGCTGGACTATGCTTTGATCAGTTTGTTTATTTTTGCTACTCTTAAACATGGCTCTATGTCCAACTCCGTAAATACAGCTCCCAAGTTCACTTTGATTGAATGCTGACCTCAAAGTGCGCTTCAATTGCTCATTTACACAAAGTAGCCATTAAAACTACTTAGTTTTTACAAGTGGTCAAAGCAGGCTTTGATGAAAGTAGGATATGGTCCAAGTGTACTTTGATTAAAATTTTGATGCAAGTGCGCTTTGATTGCTATTGTTACATGATCCCAGTAGTGTCTAAGTAGTCATCAAAACTACTTGGTGAAAATATGATTTGATCATTTCAACGCGGCCTATACCAAAGCCATTCCAGCAGACCAGGGGGCTAATTGTCTAATTTAAAAAATCTATCACAATCGCTTTCATTTGACAGATGGATGATACATATTGCTGCATTTCTTTGGTAAGTTTTTATTTGTGCCAAAAATAATCTTCAATGGATTACATCCTGAAAGCGATTGCGATAGATTTTAAAGTTAGACAATAGAAAGGCAGACTTAAGAGGTTATGAGTTATGAATCTCATTCTCAGACAAATTTTAAAGTAAGTATACCTCTGGATCTTCCCAGTTGGGCTTCTTTATTTTTTCATTGGGATTTGTATTACGATGTCTTCCCATTAACTCATCTAACAACTGAGCAGCAGCGAGAACCGCCATGGTTCTCAAGTCAGAGCAGACACCTCTTCGCCGTTTTTTGGCCCAGAAAATATGGAGAAATGAAAAGGTTATTCAATTAATGTAGAATTATGTAAATAATTAGCTGTTGTTTACTTCTATCACAATTATTACAAAATAAAAAAATCACAAATGCAATCACACGAAACGAACATCTATTTTTTTTTACATTTTGCCACAGAACAGATCGATCTCTATGAGAGAGACAAAGAGTAAAATAAGGGAGATTACACGATCATGCAGACTGACGGGAGACTGATGCAATCATAGACAGAAATATTTTCGCTGCGCTCAAGGATGCAATACTGCCCAAGTAGGGCATCCGTCCTGCGGGCTGATTATCTAATTAGAAACCACCTAGCGACCGGTTGCAGTTCATAGATGAAAGTGATCCATTGCTACTTCTTTTTGAATTAAAAAAAAACATACCAGAGAAAAGTAGCAATGTATGTGGAATGAAACCGGTCGCTAAATAGTTTCTTTTTAGATAATCTGGGTGCGGATTATCTAAAAAGAAACTATATTATTTTTCAATCAAGTGTTGAGTAAAATGTATTTTTTACCCAGCTAAAAGTGAATATAAAAAAAATCAAATGTCCGGGGTCAAGGCTACAAAGTCCGGGGTTTTTACGCTTCCGGTCAGGATGGCAGCCCTATGCCCACATGGTATTAGTAGCAAGCCATTGTGCACTTTTATAATTCCCAACGGTGGCCCGGCACGGTACGGCCTGGCAGCCGTCCAACGGCACAACAGGGAAGTGAAATGTATGGAATTATATGGAGACGCTTTTAAATTTCCTAAACGGCCACGGTTTGCCGTGCCGGGCCTAATTAAATAGTAATTCTATATACAGTGGAAAACAACGTCAATTTAATGTGTAAACAAAAGTTTCAGGACCGAATGTTCGGTTTTGGTTTCGGCTGGAATTCCAGTTCGGTCGGACACTAGTTAAAATGTACTCTATGACAATGGATTAGGGGGTTTTTTGGCGCCATTTGTCAAGTTCGGTTCGGTGTCTATTTTAATTATTTGCAAATTGATTCATAGTGGATATTGTGTCTTAAAATTGATGCAGTTTTGTGGTACAAGTGTCGACGCAACTGAACAATACGTGGGATAATTGAAATAGGCGCGATCTTGGTTGTGTGAAGCCGAGACTTTTAGTGTAGTGGTGGCTACCTCGGCAGAACTTACCGAGTAAACTGTCTTGATATACTTGATGCCAAATGCTCCAAGCAGCATTGGAATGCGATGCACCCACATTCTGATGTAAACTGAAACAATCTATCACTGAACTATTTAACACTTGACATTGGCAAAAATTACTTCCTAGAAGAAAGTAGATTGCCAAAACAAAAGTAAGAAGAAGACTTAGAGCCATAGAATATGAATATAAGGTTCTTGCTTAGAGCATATGCTCTAAGGAAGAAGAAGACAATGTGCGCTTTTATAATTCTCAACGGCCCGGCTCGGCACCGCCCGGCAGCCGTCCAACGGCACAACAGGGAAGTGAAATGAATGGAATCATATGGAGACGCTTTTATATTTCCTCAACGGCACCGGCAAACCGTGCCGGGCCGGGCCGTGCCGGCCAAATCCTACGCTGCCGTCGAACTTTTACGATGTAGTGCGTAGCTACAAGGATTCATATGTGTGAGTGTGAGTCCAGAGCAAAGAATATACAGCGTGTATAAAGGGCACAACCAGTATATTAGCGTAATATCGTTAATGTGTTGTTGTTGGTATGCCATGTACCTATGTATGATTGTGGAAACAAACAACATCAAAATCAACAAATAGGTAATATTCCGACAAACAGTTATTTCGATACTGATCGGAAAGATATCTAGGTACTTACAGCGGTGGAAACATCGTTAATAGGGGACTTACCAAAGTTAAATATTGTTACCTATCTCAACAAATAATTACCTAGATATTACTTAAGTAGGTAGTTACCTACTTAATTAAATAATGTGTTGTGTAGATACCTACCTATCTTGGTAAGTAGGTACGTAATGAAAACCAGCTACATATAATAAATTCTTTGATTTTTAAAAGATTTATTTATCATTTAAGTAAGTACCTACTACCTAGCTACATTGTAATATAATCATTAAACAACGTGTAACAAAAAGGGGGTATCAACCCGAGAGGAGGTCAATGTACTCCTGAAACTTCCAACAGAAAAAAAAATTTTTTGAATGTCCCTCCCTATATAAAATTTGGCGGCAAATTCAAATTTTCTATGGAGAGTCCAAAATTGTATTTTCGATTTGAAATCTTTTATGTTGGAAGTGTTCAGATTAACGAGTACATTGACTTCCTTTCGAGTTGATACCTCCTTTCTGTGACATGTTGTGTAATCGGTAAACTATTATTTTATGAAATAATTATAAAGATAACAAATATCTAGAGAGAGAAGGTCAACTTTTATTCTTTATATTATTCTAAAGTAAAAAGTAGGTACCACGACACTACTGTACAATGTACAAATAGTAACTTCTTCGCTATGAGTGTTCTGTGTTGAACATCCAACGGCCGGCAACGGCAGCAATTATAAAAGCGTCTTTCGGTGTCGCCGCTGCCGTGCCGGGCCGTGCCGTGCCGGGCCGTGCCGTGCCGGGCCGTGCCGTGCCGGGCCGTCAAGAATTATAAAAGCGCACAATGTGCGCTTTTATAATTCTCAACGGCCCGGCACGGCACCGCCCGGCAGCCGTCCAACGGCACAACAGGGAAGTGAAATGTATGGAATCATATGGAGACGCTTTTATATTTCCTCAACGGCACCGGCAAACCGTGCCGGGCTGGGCCATGCCGGCCAAATCCTACGCTGCCGTCGAACTTTTACGATGTAGTGCGTAGCTACAAGGATTTATATGTGTGAGTGTGAGTCCAGAGCAAAGAATATACAGCGTGTATAAAGGGCACAACCAGTATATTAGCGTAATATCGTTAATGTGTTGTTTTTGGTATGCCATGTACCTATGTTGATTGTGGAAACAAACAACATCAAAATCAACAAATAGGTAATATTCCGACAAACAGTTATTTCGATACTGATCGGAAAGATATCTAGGTACTTACAGCGGTGGGAACACCGTTAATAGGGGACTTACCAAAGTTAAATATTGTTACCTATCTCAACAAATAATTACCTAGATATTACTTAAGTAGGTAGTTACCTACTTAATTAAATAATGTGTTGTGTAGATACCTACCTATCTTGGTAAGTAGGTACGTAATGAAAACCAGCTACATATAATAAATTCTTTGATTTTTAAAAGATTTATTTATCATTTAAGTAAGTACCTACTACCTAGCTACATTGTAATATAATCATTAAACAACGTGTAACAAAAAGGGGGTATCAACCCGAGAGAAGGTCAATGTACTCGTGAAACTTCCAACAGAAAAAAAATTTTTTTTAATGTCCCTCCCTATATAAAATGTTGGCGGCAAATTCAAATTTTCTATGGAGAGTCCAAAATTTTATTTTCGATTTGAAATCTTTTTCTGTTGGAAGTGTTCAGATCAAGAACCTTATATTCATATTCTATTGGTTCAGATTCACGAGTACATTGACTTCCTTTCGAGTTGATACCTCCTTTCTGTTACACGTTGTATAATTGGTAAACTATTATTTTATGAAATAATTATAAAGATAATAAATATTTAGACAGAGAAGGTCAACTTTTATTCTTTATATTATTCTAAAGTAAAAAGTAGGTACCACGACACTACTGTACAATGTACAAATAGTAACTTCTTCGCTATGAGTGTTCTGTGTTGAACATCCAACGGCCGGCAACGGCAGCAATTATAAAAGCGTCTTTCGGTGTCGCCGCTGCCGTGCCGAGCCGTGCCGTGCCGGGCCGTGCCGGGCCGTGCCGTGCCGGGCCGTCGAGAATTATAAAAGCGCACAATGGATTACTCAGCGATTAGTCTGCTGGAATGCACCTATTGTCATGAGCCTGTCAATGATGTCAGACGTACCAACTTCTTGGTATACATACTAGTTTTTAGTGTCACGTACCATGTACCAAGGCTACTCAGTCCTTGTATGCAAAAATACCAAGATTGGCCGTTGACCGTCAAAAATACACTGACAATATAGAATAATCGACAAATTTCAGAGATTCCTGCTTATAAACGACTAGCTTCTGCCCGCGACTTCGTCCGCGTGGATGTTAGATAAAATCCTTAGAGAACCTTCAACCAGGATTTGATCAGTCATTTTTACGTTTCCGGTTCCGGTTGCCGTTCCCGTTCCCGTTCTCGTCCCGTTCCGTTCCCGTATCATTCCCGTTTTGTTCCGTTCCCGATCCTTTCCCCTCCGTTCCCGTCCCGTTTCCGTGCCGTTCCTTTACCGTTCCCGTCCCGTTCTCGTTACCGTTCCGTTCCTGTATCGTTCCCGTTTATTCCGATTTCGTTCCCGTATCGTTCCCGTTTTGTTCTTGTTTCGTTCCTGTTCCGTTCCCGTTCCGTTCCGTCTCATTCCATTCCCGTTTCGTTCCCGTTCGCGTCCCGTTCCCGTCCCGTACTCCTTCCGTTCCTTTTCCCGGTACCATTCCCATCCCGTTCCTGTCCCTTTCTCTTTCCCGTTCCATTCCCGTTCCGTTCTCGTTTCGTTCCCGTTCCGTTCTCGTTTCGTTCCCGTTCCGTTCCCGTACCCATTCCATTCCGTTCCCGTTTCATTCCCGTTCCCTTCCCGTTCCGTTTCCGTTCCGGCTCATTCCGTTCCCGTCCCGTTCTCGTCCTGTTCCCGATCCCGTTCCTGTTCCTGCTCCCGTGCCCGTGCCCATGCCCGTGCCCGTGCTCGTGCCCGTGCCTGTTCCCGTTCCCGTTACCTGGATGTGCATGTCCAGGTCCAGGTCCATGATGTGTCATGTCCACCGTGTTGGACTTTAAAATAAATATCATTATCGCAATCACCATCCCAGGAAACCTCAAGAACGACATCCACATCGATTTTCATGTTTACTTACCCCATTTACACCCTAAGGGATGATTTTCAAAATAACAAAATATGTGTTTGCCTATTTATTTTTAGACATGCTCCTACGAATTTTAAAGTTGTAATGTCTATTTTATATTCTTTTTCCATACATTTGAACCTCATTTTCAACCCTTTAGGGGTTAAGTCATGTCCACCGTGTTGGACTTCAAAATAAATCTCATTTTCGCAATCACCATCCCATAAAACCTCAAGAACGACATCCATATCGATTTTTTATGTTTACTCACCCCATCTCCCCCTAAGCGGTTGATTTTCAAAATCACAAAATAAATGTTTGCCTATTTATTTTTAGATGTGCTCCTACGAAGTTTAAAGTTGTAATGTCTATTTTATATTATTTTTCCATACAAAATTGGAACCCCATTTTCACCCCTTTAGGAGTTAAATCATGTCCACCGTGTCAGACTTCAAAATAAATCTCATTTTCGCAATCACCATCCCATAAAACTTCAAGAACGACATCCACATCAATTTTTATGTTTACTCACCCCATTTACCCCCTAAGGGGTTGATTTTCAAAATCACAAAATGTATGTTTGCTTATTTATTTTTAGACGTGCTCCTACGAAGTTTAAAGTTGTAATGGCCGTTTAATATTTTTTTCTATACAAAATTTGAAGTACGGGACGGGAACGGGACGCGAACGGGAACGAAACGGGAATGGAATGAGACGGAACGGAACGGGAACGGAACAGGAACGAAACAAGAACAAAACGGGAACGATACGGGAACGAAATCGGAATAAACGGGAACGATACAGGAACGGAACGGTAACGAGAACGGGACGGGAACGGTAAAGGAACGGCACGGAAACGGGACGGGAACGGAGGGGAAAGGATCGGGAACGGAACAAAACGGGAATGATACGGGAACGGAACGGGACGAGAACGGGAACGGGAACGGCAACCGGAACCGGAAACGTAAAAATGACTGATCAAATCCTGGTTGAAGGTTCTCTAAGGATTTTATCTAACATCCACGCGGACGAAGTCGCGGGCAGAAGCTAGTCGTTTATAAGCAGGAATCTCTGAAATTTGTCGATTATTCTATATTGTCAGTGCCTTCCGTTCCTTTTCCCGGTACCATTCGCATCCCGTTCCTGTCCCTTTCTCTTTCCCGTTCCATTCCCGTTCCGTTCTCGTTTCGTTCCCGTTCCGTTCTCGTTTCGTTCCCGTTCCGTTCCCGTACCCATTCCATTCCGTTCCCGTTTCATTCCCGTTCCCTTCCCGTTCCGTTTCCGTTCCGGCTCATTCCGTTCCCGTCCCGTTCTCGTCCTGTTCCCAATCCCGTTCCTGTTCCTGCTCCCGTGCCCGTGCCCATGCCCGTGCCCGTGCTCGTGCCCGTGCCTGTTCCCGTTCCCGTTACCTGGATGTGCATGTCCAGGTCCAGGTCCATGATGTGTCATGTCCACCGTGTTGGACTTTAAAATAAATATCATTATCGCAATCACCATCCCAGGAAACCTCAAGAACGACATCCACATCGATTTTCATGTTTACTTACCCCATTTACACCCTAAGGGATGATTTTCAAAATAACAAAATATGTGTTTGCCTATTTATTTTTAGACATGCTCCTACGAATTTTAAAGTTGTAATGTCTATTTTATATTCTTTTTCCATACATTTGAACCTCATTTTCAACCCTTTAGGGGTTAAGTCATGTCCACCGTGTTGGACTTCAAAATAAATCTCATTTTCGCAATCACCATCCCATAAAACCTCAAGAACGACATCCATATCGATTTTTTATGTTTACTCACCCCATCTCCCCCTAAGCGGTTGATTTTCAAAATCACAAAATAAATGTTTGCCTATTTATTTTTAGATGTGCTCCTACGAAGTTTAAAGTTGTAATGTCTATTTTATATTATTTTTCCATACAAAATTGGAACCCCATTTTCACCCCTTTAGGAGTTAAATCATGTCCACCGTGTCAGACTTCAAAATAAATCTCATTTTCGCAATCACCATCCCATAAAACTTCAAGAACGACATCCACATCAATTTTTATGTTTACTCACCCCATTTACCCCCTAAGGGGTTGATTTTCAAAATCACAAAATGTATGTTTGCTTATTTATTTTTAGACGTGCTCCTACGAAGTTTAAAGTTGTAATGGCCGTTTAATATTTTTTTCTATACAAAATTTGAACCCCATTTACACCCCTTGAGGGGTTAAATCATGTCCACCGTGTTGGACTTCAAAATAAATGTCATTTTTGCAATCTTCATCCCAGAAAACCCCAATAACGACATCCATATCGATTTTTTATGTTTACTCACCCCATTTACCCCCTAAGGGGTTGATTTTCAAAATCACAAAATGTATGTTTGCTCATTTATTTTTAGACGTGCTCCTACGAAGTTTAAAGTTGTAATATCCATTTAATATTATTTTGCCATACAAAATTTGAACCCCATTTTCACCCCTTGAGGGGTCAAATCATGTCTTCCGTGTTGGATTTCAAAATAAATGTCATTTTTGCAATCGTCATCCCAGAAAACCCCAATAACGACATCCATATCTATTTTTAGGTTTTTTTACCTTTTTTCACCCCCATTTCATCCCCGTAGGGATTGAAATACTAACAATAACAACATACGTTGCGTTAGATTTCCATCCATAAGCCTAAATTTATATATTTAGCAATTTTGACTTCAAAAATAAAGGATTTTCTTCATTACACAACTTCATCCCCGTTTTTGACCCCTTCGGGGGTAGAATTTTGAAAAACGCCGAGACCCGTATTTATTAATTTTCAATCGTAAGCCTAAACACAAAATTTGAAGATCCTAGCTTCAAAACTGAGGGACTTTCATACAAACTTTCATCCCTTATTTCATCCCCTTAGGGATAGAATTTTCAAAAATCCTTCCTTAGTGGATGCCTACACTGTATAAGGTATCTGTGTGCAAAATTTCAAGTCTCTAGGTCCAGCGGTTTGGGCTGTGCGTTGATAGATCAGTCAGTCAGTCAGTCAGTCAGTCATTCAGTTTACGATTTTATATATTAAGAAGATTAATATTCTTCAATTGATGAATTACTGCCCTCTATTAACGGTCTACGAAATTGAAATGTACATTTTTTTTTTTTTTTTTTTACTGGGATGCGATTTCCCACACAGTTTGTCTCCCAGAATTGGCAGCGCCAGAGCGGAGCACAGGCGTACTAGTTTCCCGTCTCGAATACCAGCTTTCAGCCAGCCAGCTCGGCACCAGCGTTGCCAGAAGGTTACTTTAGTAACCTTTTAGGTGATTTTAGAATCTGTCTGGTTACTTCTAGGTTACACTACTCAAAAGGTAACTTTTAGGTAATTTTTCGGAAGTTCAATATTAATTCTTATTTTTTAAAAACTAACTTGAAATGGAGTGCTCTTTATGTTTTTTTTCATGTCGTGTCGCCCGCCCCCCGCCCGCCGCCATCACTTGTCATTGTCAATGTCAGTTTGTTTGTCAGTTCAATGACTCGCAGACAGATTTTACATAGGAAGTAATTTTGTTTGAATCGTTTGGTTGTAATTCTATTTTATAGTATTTTATTTTTTGTGAAAAGAAAGAGCTATAAAAGAAAATGACTAATTTGTATGGGCAAGTGGTGCATTCGTTTTTTTTTTGCGGCAGTCGATAATATTCTTGTATATTGTAGAAAGTATAACAAGCAAAATATTGATACCAAATCTGTCACTTCAGTCCGAACCGAATTATATCATTTCAAAGATCACAAAAAATTTTTTTTTGCAAATTCTGAAAATGTTTTTTTTATTTTTGGTTTAACAATTAACATCTTATCAACTTTGAATACATTTTCCCAAAAAAAATATGAAATTTCACTAAAAGGTTACTTTTTTATATATTTTAGGTAATTTTTGACAATACCCTGCTGGCAACACTGCTCGGCACAAGGATTTCTAGGTGGCCATCTAACATCCCTGACAGACAGAGGAAATAATCACTACGTCATGAGATTGAGATCATATCATGAGATTAATAAAATTGCTGTCGGTCAAGAGTACCTAGAGGCGTTTATTTGTGCTCGATTTCGATAAAATGATCATAAAACAGTGTATATTCATTAATATTTAAATAAAAAAACTTCGTCGTTTTGAAACATTCTAATTAAACTTCTTTTTACTAGACAAAATAAAAAAATGGGTGCTTTATTTGGTAAACATAAGAAACAAGTAAGCCGAATCACCGAGCAAGATAAAGCTGTTTTACAACTAAAGCAACAGAGAGATAAGCTAAAACAGTATCAAAAAAGAATAGCACTGAACCTTGAGAAAGACCGTCAGATAGCTAAAAAACTTTTAGCCGAAGATAAACGGGATAAAGCTAAACTTCTGTTGAAGAAAAAGAGGTACCAAGAACAACTACTTCAAAATGCAGACTCACAACTAGAAAAGCTAGAGCAGTTGACTCATGATATAGAGTTCGCCCAAATCGAAGTACAGGTCAGTAAAAATTCATTCAATATCTTTAGGCCCGTAATTAATTGTTTGCAACTAACTAAAAAGGCAACACTAGATCAAAAAAAAGGTACCTATTGTAGGTTTTTTAGTTTGTTAATGTTATAAACAAACTCGAGTCAGTGTACTAATGACGGTTTAGTCGACAAATGCCACACGAGTTTGAAACTCCTGATTCTACAAAATGCCAACTTTCACCCTTACGGCTATTCGACTGTGGAACGCCCTACCCACGAATATTCGGAAAGCCCCCAGTAAGTTCACTTTTAAGAAACTGGTTCGTGAACATTATCTTGATTCTCTACGCTAGCTCCCTTGGAATCTGACCTCTTCTATTACCTACTTAAATAAATATATGTATTGCATATGTATGTATATATATGTATTTATATTATAATATATATTTAATCTATGTAATAGTACTTATGTATAATTTGAATATTATTATTATTCATATTTATCAATTCGCTTTATTGCCTGCACATTTTTTTCTGTCACATCCTCTCTGGTTGACTGGGAGAGAATGCCTTTTTAGCATTAAGTCCGCCATTTGCTGTATTTTATACATATGCAATAAAGATTAAATAAATAAATAAATGCCAGATTTTATTCGTTTGTTTTTATTACAATGTTTCCTTCGTAATGAAAACATCAGAAAGCAAAAAAACTAAAAAAATATCTAAAATACACAATTTAATTTGTCAACTAAACCCTAATGACAATATTTAATCATAAATAGATTACTATGTATTATCGTAACAATATTTGTAAAAGCCATGTCTCTTTGTCATAGGTTCTTGAAGGGTTGAAAACTGGAAATGTTGCATTGAAAAAAGTTCATGATGTACTAAATATTGAAGATATTGAAATGATTTTGGATGAAACAAGAGAAGGTATTGAAAAACAAAGGGAAATAGATGAACTGATCTCCGGCCAGCTGACTGAGGAAGATGATGAGGCAGTCGAAGCAGAACTTGAAGCAATATTAGATGTTAAAGCCCAGTTACCTGATGTGCCTGCAGATAAACTGCCAGAAATTACTGAAGATAGTGTTGTAGAGAAACCTCAGAAAGCTCGTTCGAAAGTTGCCATAGAAGCCTAAACAAGTCATTAATTTTTTTGCAAACAAAGATTGTATATAATTTATATGTAGTTGTAAGTATATTATATTTTTTAATCTTTCCATTTTAATAAATTGTTTTCTTAAATGAACCCCTTTCTTTTATTTCTGAGCCCACATACTGGCCTCAGGGAATGAAAATTAGTTATTGGTTCCTTTCATGTTGCTTGTAGAAATAAATATCCACATCATCCACAGCACTTAACGTCTCCGCTGACAGGCAATTAATCACTGAGCGATATTTTGTCGCTGACAATAGAACATACGGAGTTCTATATGTAAACGCGCATGAGCTACTTTTTGTAGCTGCGATAAACGCGGCGATAATCGCGGCGCTTTTTTGTCGCTGCTAAGTAAAACCTTTGTCGTGTCATTTCGCGGGCGATTATCGCCACGATAAACGCCGCGTTTATCGCAGCTACAAAAAGCCGCCCATGAGCGGTGACGCTTATTCCTAAGATTTATATTAAAAAGTGATTTGTATAGATAGACATACTGAACAATAGTCAGTAATTAGATTTTCGCTACGACCTTCCTTTCTCAAGATCCAGGTAGAAAAGTCTCCACTGAGTATCCTCACATATCTCCTAAACGCAAGACCGACAAAATCTGATTCTTGGTGACAAATTCCGACAAACTAACGGCTACACACTCGAGTTATCAGATTTTCGCTACGACCTTCCTTTCTCAAGATCCAGGTAGAAAAGTCTCCACAGCGTATCCTCACATATCTCCTAAACGCAAGACCGACAAAATCTGGTTCTTGGTGACAAAATCCGACAAATTAACGGCTGCACACACGAGTGATCAGATTTTCGCTACGACCTTCCGTTTTCGATATCTGTGTGGCTCAGCTGCGCCACACGTATCTCCTAAACGCAAGCCCGACAAATTCTGGTTTTTGTGCGACAAATTCCGACAAATTAACGGCTGCACACACGAGTAATCAGATTTTCGTTACGACCTTCCGTTTTCGAGATCTGTGTGGCTCAGCTCACTCAGCTGTAGAGACGTCTCTACAACTGCGCCACACGTATCTCCTAAACGCAAGCCCGACAAATTCTGGTTTTTGTGCAACAAATTCCGACAAAGTATCGTCTTCATCATGGCATGGTCAAAAAGTCAGATTCCAATTTTTTTTTGTTTCCCAGCTGTAGTCCGGCACGTGTTGCAGCCCGAGCCGTAGGCGAGGCCGTAACTTAGCCGAGTGTGCAATGAGCAAAAGCTCACGAATTTCATACGACGTTTTTCAACACATTTGCGAGGAAAATACAATGTAATTTACCATACAGCAACAAATTCGACAAAAACAAAATATGACAAATTTGGGAAAAAAAGGCGCCTAGGTTTTTTTTTGTTTTTTTCACACGCCCAATGCAAGAATATTTTGCGAACAAAGGGGTGAGTGAGCATACAGCCTACTTCAAAATTATAATTTTAAGTGATAAAATGCAAATATTTTAATATTTTACAAAATATTGTGAATTATGAATAATTTGATAATAATAAATATTTGTTTGACTTAATTAAGGACTTACACATTTATTTATTTCAAAAATGGATATGAATTTTCAGCAGCATAAAAGCTCTTTGTTGTTACTAAAAAAAATAACTGTATTACCAGGTTAAATCGGGAATGCTCTGTTTACTTGCATAGAACTTGCAGTAAGGCACTAATAATTCTATAACAATCTAGTGTTTTATATATTATTGCACGCGTTTGTTATAGCTCGGTTTATGGCCCTAAAAGCGATGTGTTAGGGCTCACTTTACGAGCAAGTGTGTTGAAAAACCTTTTTCTTAGTTGTTCAACGACATCTAGTTATTTTTTATGTACTACTTTTTTTTTCTTAAACTGCTTTTTGAAAACCGTTCATGTTCCTGTGTGTTGAATCTATTCTGTAGACCGCGTGGCATGGACGAAATCGCGAGCAGAAGCTGGTCTAACTCAAGATAAACTGGGTTTTGGTTAACACAGTATACATACATGGATATCCTAATGTACTATTGACTATTGTTCAGTATGTCTATCTATACAAATCACTTTTTAATATAAATCTTAGGAATAAGCGTCACCGCTCATGGGCGGTTCAACACACTTGCTCGTAAAGTGAGCCCTAATACATCGCTTTTAAACCGAGCTATAACAAACGCGTGCAATAATATATAAAACACTAGATTGTTATAGAATTATTAGTGCCTTACTGATTGTTATAGAATTATTAGTGCCTTACTGCATGTTTTATGCAAGTAAACAGAGCATTCCCGATTTAACCTGGTAATACAGTTATTTTTTTTTAGTAACAACAAAGAGCTTTTATGCTGCTGAAAATTCATATTCATTTTTGAAATAAATAAATGTGTAAGTCCTTAATTAAGTCAAACAAATATTTATTATTATCAAATTATTCATAATTCACAATATTTTGTAAAATATTAAAATATTTGCATTTTATCACTTAAAATTATAATTTTGAAGTAGGCTGTATGCTCACTCGCCCCTTTGTTCGCAAAATATTCTTGCATTGGGCGTGTGAAAAAACAAAAAAAAAACCTAGGCGCCTTTTTTTCCCAAATTTGTCATATTTTGTTTATGTCGAATTTGTTGCTGTATGGTAAATTACATTGTATTTTCCTCGCAAATGTGTTGAAAAACGTCGTATGAAATTCGTGAGCTTTTGCTCATTGCACACTCGGCTGAGTTACGGCCTCGCCTACGGCTCGGGCTGCAACACGTGCCGGACTACAGCTAGGGTTGCCAGATGGTCGGGATTCGCCGGGATTCTCCCGAAATTTCAAGTGATCTCCCGACTCCCGAAAAATCTAAAAATCTCCCGAAAAATCAGCTGTTCCGAAAGTTCTCTAGAAAGCAATAATTTTCACGGATGAAACCACAGAGTACAAGATTAGTGGATAAAATTGACTAAAAATCACGCTGCGCGGCCATTTTATTTTACTATAGACAGGCAAGAGTACAAGTGGATGAAACAGACCGAAAATCGCGCTGCGCGGCCGTTTTTTTTTAGAATCGACAGGCAAGATTAAAACTTACAAGATTAGTGGATTAAACCGACTAAAAATCGCGCTGCGCGGCCGTTTTCTTACTACTTATATATGTACAGGCATTTAAGTTACATTTTTATTTTAAATATTTATTTCTCCCGACAACAACCGCAAAATCCCGACATTTTCAAATTTTCTCCAGATATTTTGGACTTCCGATCTGGCAACCCTAACTACAGCTGGGAAACAAAAAAAAATTGGAAATCTGACTTTTTGACTATGCCATGATGAAGACGATAGTTTGTCGGAATTCGTTGCACAAAAACCAGAATTTGTCGGGCTTGCGTTTAGGAGATACGTGTGGCGCAACTGTAGAGACGTCTCTACAGCTGAGTGAGCTGAGCCACACAGATCTCGAAAACGGAAGGTCGTAACGAAAATCTGATTACTCGTGTGTGCAGCCGTTAATTTGTCGGAATTTGTCGCACAAAAACCAGAATTTGTCGGGCTTGCGTTTAGGAGATACGTGTGGCGCAGCTGAGCCACACAGATATCTAAAACGGAAGGTCGTAGCGAAAATCTGATCACTCGTGTGTGCAGCCGTTAATTTGTCGGATTTTGTCACCAAGAACCAGATTTTGTCGGTCTTGCGTTTAGGAGATATGTGAGGATACGCTGTGGAGACTTTTCTACCTGGATCTTGAGAAAGGAAGGTCGTAGCGAAAATCTGATAACTCGAGTGTGTAGCCGTTAGTTTGTCGGAATTTGTCACCAAGAATCAGATTTTGTCGGTCTTGCGTTTAGGAGATATGTGAGGATACTCAGTGGAGACTTTTCTACCTGGATCTTGAGAAAGGAAGGTCGTAGCGAAAATCTAATTACTCGTATGTGTAGCCGGTAGTTTGTCGGATTTTGTCACCAAGAACCAGATTTTGTCGATCTTGCGTTTAGGAGATATGTGAGGATACGCTTACGACATTTCGTTCTCGAGATCCAGGTAAAAAGGTTTCCACAGCGCATCCTCACATATCTCCTAAACGCAAGATCGACAAACTCTGATTCTTGGTGACAAATTCCGACAAACTAACGGCTACACACTCGAGTTATCAGATTTTCGCTACGACCTTCCTTTCTCAAGATCCAGGTAGAAAAGTCTCCACAGCGGATCCTCACATATCTCCTAAACGCAAGACCGACAAAATCTAGTTCTTGGTGACAAAATCCGACAAATTAACGGCTGCACACACGAGTGATCAGATTTTCGCTACGACCTTCCGTTTTCGAGATCTGTGTGGCTCAGCTGTAGAGACGTCTCTACAGCTGCGCCACACGTATCTCCTAAACGCAAGATCGACAAATTCTGATTCTTGGTGACAAATTCTGATTCTTGGTGACAAATTCCGACAAACTAACGGCTACACACTCGAGTTATCAGATTTTCGCTACGACCTTCCTTTCTCAAGATCCAGGTAGAAAAGTCTCCACAGCGTATCTTCACATATCTCCTAAGCGCAAGACCGACAAAATCTGGTTTTTGTGCGACAAATTTCGACAAATTAACGGCTGCACACACGAGTAATCAGATTTTCGTTACGACCTTCCGTTTTCGAGATCTGTGTGGCTCAGCTGTAGAGACGTCTCTACAGCTGCGCCACACAGATCTCCTAAACGCAAGACCGACAAACTCTGGTTTTTGTGCGACAAATTCCGACAAACTATCGTCTTCATCATGGCATAGTCAAAAAGTCAGATTTCCAACTTTTTTTTTGTGGCGCAGCTGTAGTCCGGCACGTCTTACTTTTCACCTTATAGTAACGGGTGTACGTTAAAAATAAAAGGCATAAAATTGTTTCAGTTTTTAATCTCATTCATATCAAATTACTGAACATAAATTAATAATATTTTAGTACATGCTATTGTGTCTAGGTTTTTAGATTTTCTATAAAATATAAATTAGCGTGGCATCATTGAGGATAAGTTATCATTTGGCTGGCATAAATTACCTCAATGATTCATCGCACCTTACAAAAGTTCTAACTACAACCAGACGATTCTGAATCGTACAATTTCCCATTTATTTGTAATATTTCTTTCACAATCCATATGAAGTTAGCGTAATTTATATGATATTTTATTACTCTTAAGTTTGCTACATGATACTAACAGATATTGCTAGTTATTTACAAGTAAATACAAGCTATTAATATATTTTATTACAAGCCGTGTGAGCTGTGTCACAAAATTCACAAAGTGATTACAACACCACTTCATGTACTGGCGGTTTCGCTAAGCTAAGCATATAACCGGCCAGATTTCTTCTATACATTAGTACTTTCTTAAAACAATGATTTATCACACTTGTACTGTAAATACATGGCAAAGAATAACTATTAATAACTAAACGGACCATAATATTTAAGATCTAAGCTCAAGATAGAAATAAAGAGTTTTAGAAAATCACTGATAAAGGGGAGAAGCAAGAAAACGCATCTCGCTCAAAGTGGTCCCAGATTATATTAAATTTAAGAAATAAAATAAACTTTCGTCCCCTTTCAAATAGTAGATTTACAATAAAATAAAATTAAAAGTAGTAGCATTTCGTATTAATTGTGAGGAACTTTTAATACACATGTAACATATTTACTTATATTTTTCAGATTCGTTTCTGGTGATAAATAGATAATTAAATATGTGGTTAATGACAGGAATGTATTTTTTTTTGTTAGCTCACATTGTTAATATTACTAGAAGGTATTGCGACGGGTCCCAAAAACAACGTCGTATTACAAAAATTTTAGTTGCCAGAACTCTGCTTTTTTGATGCGTGCAATTAGAATCATCAGCTACTTAGTTAAAAAAATGATTTAGTACATTCCTTTAGGTAAAGCTAATGTGATAACAAATACATTAATTAATAAAATGTATGTCTTATATCTCAATAAGATTTTGTTCTTGGGACCCGTCGATTTGCGTCAATCATTTTTAGTATGGTTTGAATAAAAACTACATTATAATTACAGAATTAACTCGATAAAGCCAAATTATTTAGATACAGGTCCAATTTTAATAAATCCCAAGTTACTACAACTAATAAATAATGCTAGTAAGCGGACTTTAGACTTGGTTCGACCAGCAAAGTAAAATAAAATTCGAAATTAACGTTAATCTGGTAACCTCTGTGCGGTCCTCTGCAACTATGAATCAAAATATTAACAATATACAGTTGACTTTATGCTAAGATATAAGATTTTCAAAACAAAAAATAGACATTATTTTTAAAAGACCCTGCAGTTGAATGAAAAATGGGTTAGGAATTACAATATTAATATACATTTTCTTCAGGCATTCGATTAACTACTACAATTTTTCACACAACTTCTGCAAAGATCTGTCAGATCAGATTAGATCATGATTAAAAGTTTTCATTTGATACATTTCTTTAAAAAAATATGCTGTTTTTAAAAGAAAAGAAATGACATCAAAATAAGATGACTATAAAAAAATAATAAAAAGAATCTAAACATAGTTTATTTCGGGCTAATATAGTAATTCTATCTATATACAAATTGTAAAATGAAACATCGAAGGAAAGTTACCTGTCTTGGTAATTTTTTGACGATAATACGCGACTTAAAATTTCCTGAGTGGTTGTAATCCATTTTTATAATAAAACATCCCTCAGTAGTGCGTTATATTGGCAAAATGCCAAGTCACGAATGAACTATAGTGTACGATAAAGTACAAAATGTATGCTAAATGCAAAGCAACGGCACACAGACATCGCTGGTAAAAAATTAAGTGCTGATGTCAGCTCTTTTATCACAAACGTCATTATCTGTTGCATAGTTCAAATTAAAAACGCTTTAATTGTATACAAGAGTCCATGTAAGGTCGAAATCCACCGGATCCGTAAGCGTAGACTTGCGCAGCAGCTGAACGAGCACGTACAACGGATTGATACTACGTATACGTGCGTACTGATTAGGTACATTTACCTTTAACCGTTGGCCTATTGAAATCGGCAGTGTGGAGATCGCGAATTTAGTTACACTTTTCAAAGACTTCATTTCGTAAATGACGACCACTAACGCCCTGTCTTTCCCGTATAGGTATCTCAATATAAAGTATTTCCCTTGTTTTCAACAAACGCCTGAATCATACACCACCTAAAGAACAATGACCACTTCTCATACAAGCCTTGATCAGTCAAATAGCTTTTTTTTAAAGTTTATGTATAATGTAATGATTATAAAATTATAATTTGAATAGTAGAACACTAGTATTTATTGAATTTTAATTTGGCAAACAGAAAAATATGCAATGGTAAAATCAAAATGTTCTAGTTTATACTAAATGTAATTTTCTCTATCTGTATTGACAATTTATATTTATAAATAACAATAAAAATGTAATTTTTATGAGCTAATATATTACTTCTCTATACAACTACAAGGTGTTTGGTAAAAGCCTTATAAAGCCGAATACGGTAGATAGGGACTATCAAACTGAACAACTTTTGCTATGGGACAAAATTAATAACGAAAATATCAAAATGTATGAAACAGCTGATTTTTTTTCGCGATTTCCGAGTTGATCCCGTAGTAAAAGTGGTATAGTTTGATAGTCCCTATCTACCATATTCGAATTTATAAGGCTTACCAAACACCTTGTATACACGATAATTGATAAAATTAACAATTTGACAGGTCAGAAATGGGCGTCCTTTAGGTATTTACTACCATCTGAATTTATACAGATGACGTAAATCTTGACCACGCTGTATTTTATGACACAATTTGAATTCGGCAGTTAAGACTTAAAATTAAGTATAACAAGTGTAGTTGATCGGGCAAGGCGTCACTGTGTTCACACAGCACTGGCGGCTAGTACTGGTGGTAGTGGTAGGTGGTGGTGGCGGGCTGCTAGTAGTTGACGGTGACGGGGTGGTGCGCGCCGGCGTGGTGCTGCGTGCTCACCGTGAACGTGGCCACGCTCGGCGCGCTCGTCGCCGCCGCCGCGCGCACCTCCTGCCATACACAGATGTAATATTAAGGGGCTTATTCTTTAGCGCTCCTGTACTCGATGCCGCCACCGCCGCACCTCTACACTGTGGATACGTGACGCGCGTAAAACCCGCTACCGCGCCGCAGCCTCGTAATAATTTGTCAAATATCTTGTAATTCGTCCGAAAGTGTTGTAAAAGGAATTAAACGAGAATTGAGCAGGTAAAATCAGTATTTACTAGTGAGAATTTTGGTAACCATGTAAACAAAGTACACGTATAAGCAGCTGTCTAAGATGACATAGAATCATAGAATTTAGATTAAACACTGTAACTAACCAGTATCACAACAGAAAGTTATCACAAAACTTGTCCTCATATTTTCGGAGATCTTCGTAGTGTATAAAATTCACCATATTACTCCCGTGCCAACAGAACGGTAAATTCATGTATCGGCGGCGGTGCGGAAGCGGCGCGGTTGCGTTCTTTACGCGTTACGTAACCACAGTGTAGAGGTACGGTGGCGGCATCGTGTACAGGAGCGCTTACACTAACGCCGTCATTGAAGCGAGAATCATAGTGCTTAAATAAAGAGGAAATTGTGAATTATCTCTCTATAGTGCACTCCGAAAATGTTCGTTTCTATCAAGTAAAGTTTTAGTAAGTTTTTAAGTCAGTCACAAAACTGAGTACTATGTATAATCTACTTTCTACATTATTTTTTGGGACCGATAAATCAATTAATACTGTGTGAAATCTTTGTTCAAAAATACTTATTTGGCGGTGTACGACCCCTTAAATCTTTCTCCATTACAGTTTCCATTTAAAGGATAATGTGTGTGTGTAATTCGCGATGAGTAAGGGTGACACCCTGCACCAGATTTTGTATCACACACAGTCGATAATTGATTGTTTCCCAAAAGATATGATGACATGCAGATTTTGCATCACACGCAGTCGATAATTGATTGTTTCCCAAAAGTCATGATGACATGAGTTTGGTTTAATCGATCGCTGACATACCTGACTCGTTATTTGCATCACAGTTGGGTTGCTTTGTTGATTTTGTGCGACATTATCTGCCGGCCTACTTTCCGTTGTCACTCTGCAAGAAAAGAAAGAACATTAAATGTAAGAATACCTTTCATTAGATTAGATCTTATTTTAGTAACTAATAACGTACTAAAAATAGACCATTAACTAGAGAGCCCTAAGAATGTTTAGCTAGGAGATAAAAGTATTGAGTCTATTTACGAATTATCAAAGAAGCAAATGGCGCCTCAAGATTAGGAAACCGCGCGTTCACAGAGCGAATCCTTATAAATAGGACCGTTTTTACGGATCTTTCGCTACTGGATGTGATGTTCACACCGCATCAACAGGATCGTTTTATCGTATCCGTTGCTATGGATACAGTACACATACGGATCCAATATCTGTATTGTGCGTGAACAGGCTAATACAACTACATACGCCATCGCCGAAAAATAACGCCGATAAAACGGATCGGTAAAACGAATCGGTGCTTTTACTGGATCCGATATAGGTACTGTTTTGTGTGTGAATAGACTCATACAACTACATACGCCATCGCCGAATAAAAACGTATCCGATAAAACAGCTGTGAAACGGATCGCTGTGTGAAGGGGCACTAACGGGAAGAGGCGAGGACAAAGAGAAATAACCGCACTGTATACCTGATATCGTGCTTTCTCTCTGGTAGCTCCGTCTCGATTTTCTCGCATTTATTGCAGTCCCCGCAGTCCTCGGTCTCTGCCGGAGCTTCGCCGCTGGGCGCGGCATCGGCAGCTTCCGTGTGCGTTCTCCGATGAGACACTAAATGACCTGTTTGGAAAATTTGAATTAATTCGGGAATTCGATGATAGGATTGCCTAGTTTGGGGACTTATGTTAAATGACTTTTATTTACTATAATATTTTTGAAAAAATAAAATAATAATCGATTCAACGATTACTATTCCGTATACGTATATGGTATGGTCGCCGAGGCCGAAATCGGCTAGGAACTGAGAGAGGTGATATCGAAAACAAAGCTAAACTTGTGTCGAGCCGCGCTCGAAGATAGTGCGTTGTCCCTCGTGTGCAGTAGCTCTACCATGAGTTGATGCAAACTGTTTTTGATACCGTAAACAATCGGATATACTGCTCACTGTTAATATGAGTGAGAGAGAAAACGATAGCGAAAACAGTTTGCAATTGCATCGACTCATGGTAGGGGCACAGGTCTTCCGAGTAGACCGCAAACAGTAGACCGCAAGGTGTTGGCACATTTGTCTGACGTTATGTTAACACGCCCATCAGATGAGATTAATTTTTATAGTAAATGTATGAACTAGAAGCTAACACGTCCATACGGCGTGTTGACACATATATGTCAGACAAATGTGTCAAGCACCCTAATATAAGAGTCTGAGGTCCGTATTTATAAACCATTCTCAACGTTAAAAGCGGACCTAAAAGCGGAGTAAGACCCCTGGTCTAACAACTATCGCTAGCGTTGGACTTCGGATGGGTGACCAATTTCTTTTTAGATTGACAATTTCATAAGGATTTCGCAACATGGCGGTCTTAATCTTATATTTTATAGTTCTAGCTTTAGTTTACCTTTACATAGGAAGTCCTTGGAGCAGATATCGCATCGATACTGCCTCGTGGTACCGCCGCTGGCTTTGTTGTGCGATCGCTCGTGGAATATCAGGTTGCCTTTGAGCGGGAACGATTTGCCGCACTCTCCGCAACTGAATGGCCTCTGTCCGCAACTGTGTGATCTGTGATTAAATATTTTGAAACGTTTAGAACTTGCTTTAAGACTTAGATATTTATGTCTAGATAGTGTTGCGCTTTTGACGTAATAAACAAAAGTCCAACTTTTTTAGGTTGGTGTGCTTTTTTAACATCATCGCGTTCAAAGAGGATTCTAATCAAAACTATGGCCGCATCACACTACTTACAATGTGTGTGTTTTTATCACCCAATAGTAAGGTGATCTTTTTTCGGCGCGTTCGTAACTTCGACTTTCTATCTAGACAATAGTATAAATAATCAAAGCTTTTAGATTACTTGTTTCTTTGTTGGTAATCAAATCAATGAAAACGTCAAACGGCTTTATTTGATAACAGTATTTTATTTTAATACAAGGCAATATTTTATTACAGTACTTCAGTATGCGCAAAATAACTTGGCGGCTCGGAAGTTATTTGGAAGTGATATTTCGCGCAGGGTACTATGGGCAACAGCGTCGCTTAACCAGTTTGCAACAAAATTCGTGTGTGCGCGTATCGCCCCGGCACGAACTAAACGTATGTGACAGCGGGCGCGGCGTGCAAGCGATTTTAACCTTAGCAGTGGTTAAGCGACGCTGTTGCCCATGGTACATGTCGAGTGCCATAGTTCCGTGCATAAGCTATAATGCCGTTAACTACAAAAATGACACTTCGAGATATTCGCGTTTTAATTAAAAATCGTCGCTGTTTGAAAACTATGTAACCGATTTCAAACTTTGATATATCATTAAATAGGTATTTTAAAGATCTTTTAGGTGAAAGTATTTTTAAAACTAGAGAGATACTTAATATTGATTTAAAAGGAAACTTGATTACAGAACAGTTAAAATATTTTAACCGCATGAAAGTTTGGTAGAAGAAAGTCTGACTTTGGTTTATGACGTCAGTGCACAGACAGAGCATTGCTATCGCTCTGGCTAAAGCTTTGAATTGGCGGTAGGGCTCCTGGTAATTAAAAAGATAGAAAAAATGGGTCAGATAGTTCGATATCGCATTTTTTCCTGTGTCAAATGGTATTAAAAAGTCAAATTCGGCTTCATGGCGGTTAACGGCATTATAGCTTATGCGCGGCAGCCTAGTTCAGAGTACTTCCGCCCGCAACCCGTCCCCGCGCACGCCTGTATTCGTCTACTGCGAAACGTTCCGCGCAAAGTTTAGAGTCGCCTAGTTATTTTGCGCATACTGTAACATTTTTTTCGCTACAAATCTTTACTCATTTGTCGGCGCAGCATATCGGTACGACATCAGCATGCTCGGTATACGCGGTACCGAAAACATACCGAAAGCTTACAGGACGCCTATATTTCAATAGAGCGTTACTCATTTGTCGGCGCGACATCAGCTCGGTGCGGTACAGATTCTGTACCGAGTATCTGTACTGAACAAATGAGTAAAGGGCCTTAAAGGTGATATTTTGTAAATAATTTCTTTAAACAATATTTAGTGTTAATATGGTACTGACCTCATATGCGTCACCAGATGTTCTTTCCTAGTGAACGGTTTGGAGCAGATCTTACACGCGTGCGGCGTATCGCCGGTGTGTTGTTTGAAGTGGTTCGTGAGGTGCTCCTTGCGTGTGAATGTCTTTTGACAGAACTCGCAGCGATGCGGAGATTCACCCGTGTGTATTCTGTAGGGAAACAACGTTTTAATTTAATGCGTCAAGTCTAAAGTAATGAAGAGTGTATAATTGCAAATAGTTAAAGAAAATTGAAAGTCATTTACAACTGTCACGCAAACACAAGTAAAATTTTAATTATGCCATGCTTTCTTAGTCAAAACGGTATCATGATATCTGTACGCAATGCGGCAGCGGCTTTTAAAAAAATAACCTTTATTTATAACAGTAAAGGTATCGGTATCGCATCATAGATATCGATATCACAAACATTAGGGTAGCGTATTTTTTTAGTGAAGCCACATTTGGGTACTTTAAAGTCTGGCGTCCACTAGTCGCGCCGAGCACTCGAATCGAATGACAATAGTTCGCTTTCTCTACATTAACTATGAAATTGCATCTATTGACGGAGAGCCGCGGCGCGCTGAATAGACGCCAACCGTCATAGTAAATGTATAGAAGGAAAATAATTCGATTCGACTCGACTCAACGCGCCTATTGGTTGCCAGTCTTTAGTTTTAAAATGACGTCATACCGTATTTTAATGAAGTGCCATTGTTTCTCTAGTAACGAATTGGGTCCCTTCGATTTTCGGGCAACACTATCCTTACATTCCATTTCACTCTTCCATTCCACAAACCTGTGACACGAGGGCTGATTTTGTAACTCTATTGCAATCCACTTTTGATTGAAACTGACAGAAATCGCAGTTAAATTGCTGCTTTAGTAAGAATCAATGTGAAAACTATTTTAATTAAAGCAGCAATGTAACTGCGATTTCTGTCAGTTTCAATCAAAAGTTGATGCTGGTGGGTATACTGACCTGACGTGGTTGGTCAAGTGCTCCTTCCTGGAGAAGGTCTTGGTGCAGAAGGCGCACTTGTGCGGCGTCTCGCCCGTGTGCAGAAGCACGTGGTTCGTCAGGTGCTCCTTGCGGGAGAAAGACTTCGCGCAGTACGTGCACTTGAATGGCGTCTCGCCAGTATGTTGTCTGTACACAAACGTTTAAACTTATATTAGTACTTATATCTATTCTGTGGTTATACTTAATTTTGCTTTGCCGTTATTGCGACACACGCTGTTGCGATTTTTTTAACTACCTCGTAGGCACACCCCGGGCACTCCATACAAGCGCCGCGTTCCAACTACCACACAGACGCTACAGTGAGGTTTTTGCACACGCGCAACTGTGTGCGTGAAGTCTAGAGCTATTGAATGAGTACACGATTCGGCACACGAATTCGCGCGGTGGGGTGAGGTAATTGATTGTGGGGCGGGGCGGAGAGTTTCCTTTCTGTACGGTAGTACTTATATCTAATCTGTGTCAGGTTCGAATGCTTGCGACTTCGATTCATTAGTCACAAGATGTATAAAAAATATTCATGTAGTATACACTATGTACGAAAAGAGCGTGACCGGCAAATTCCAATGACAACCTGAGAAATATCGAACGGTAAATTTATAATCAATTTGGTCTTTTATTGCTGTTGGATGCTTTAATATTAATACGGTGCCCAATCTCCATTGTTGTCCATAATCGCTTGGCAACTTTGCGGCAAACTTTCCGCCAATTTTTCAGTAAAGACGTCCACGCGGATTTCAGTTCACGAGTAATGTCAGCGACGGTTACTGCATTTGTTGCCCTTATTTTAGGCACCCACGCCCAAATATTTTCAATTGGATTGGCAGCAGTGGTCTGTGAGGGCCAATCCAGCACATCAATATCACGTTCCGCTTTCCAAGTAGTGCAGAGCCGACTACGGTATTTAAGGTAATTATCCTCTTGCAGAATCCAGAAATCATGGGAAAACTTATGTTTAAAAACACAAAGCATGATTTGCAAACCATTTTTTTGTAAAAACAAAGCATTTTAGGAAAATGTTCTATTCAGCATAATATTTATTTTTATAAGCTGCATACTAATATTCAAAAATATGCCGGACACGTTCTTGTCGAACACACTGTATATTATAGTAAAATGTATAATGTACATAATATTGTAAAAAAATGAACGAAGGAAAAAAAATCTCAACAGCGTGTCGCAACAACAACAATCGAAACTACGTAGGACATCCTCTCACTTATTGTGTGAAAACATAATGTTGTTGGAAAATAATTGCGTAATATTGTCCGTTAAATCCTCGTAAGAAAATATTTTTGTTAACTAATGATTAATTAGTATAATACATTAATATTAATTAGGAGGAGTCTAAATACAATTTTCAGAGCGCCCGTTTTTACTTCCAAGATAGCAAACATCTTCCCTATAATTTTTCCCATGATATATTTACCTGATATGATTAACAAGATGCTCCTTCCGGTTGAAAGACTTGGTGCAGAAAGTGCAGGAGAAGGGCATATCCCCGGTGTGTTGGCGCACGTGGTTAGTGAGGTGCTCCTTGCGCGCGAACGCCCGCGGGCAGTACGTGCATTTGTGCGGCGTTTCTCCCGTATGTTGTCTGCACAGAGTACATTCCGATTTTAACACTAATTATCTTAATTATAATCACTTTGTCTCTAAGTTTAATGGGAAATGGAAAGGATTAGTGCGCGGTCATATAAAGCCCAAATCGGAATGCACAATGCTGTGCTACTACTGGTCAATGGCAAGGGAAACGTCACACAAATGCCGTCTGACTTTATTTAAACATTTATCCCGAGTATAGAGTTATGGAACATAAAATATTGTTCTAGATATCTTACCTTGGATGTTTTTGTTAGGGATACATGCTACATGCAAGGCTAGTTAGGGAAAATTGCTTTTCGGTATTTATTTAAACTATAACAGACGGTGACTTAATTAGTTAATCGCAACTATACCACTATACAGTTGCTTGTATGTAGCACAGCATTGCATAATATTTTTAAATATCGGCAAAGTGGATAACAAAGAATAGTAACTAATAACAATTAATAGTCAAGTTGAAAATTAAGTAACGTCTCATCATCAGAATATGTAGTCTAAGCATTTGCTTAGACTAATCTAATCCAGTTTTATCTTTATGTATTTAAATAAATACATAAAGATAAAGCTGTATTAGATTTTTTTACTGTTAAGGAGAAACAACCAAAAACTCCAAAACCAACAAATTTCAACTTTCAATATCGTGGGCCTAATTTGTTAACCGGCTAGGTCCATTTTTTGGTCAATTTTACTTTTGAGCTAGTCATAAAGTTAAGATGATTACCAACCTTATGGCAAAAGGGATATGTCCTATATCCCTTATAAGCAAATATATAAACACATAAAGATAAATCTGGATTAGATTTTTTTACCAAAATTCGTAAATAACGTTATCTGCTACTCTTTATGTGCGATGCCTAACTTAAGCGCATAGTGGCTAACTTTACAACAGCCATTAAGTTTGAATTGCATTGTAAACACTTTTAACTGCAGCCAAATTGCTTTGATATTTGCACTAAAGACGTTGGTGTCGATTCGTTTGGTACGACTTGAATAAATTGACAGGAGTAAACTTAATTTTAGCATTCTGTTCTTGTCTTTTTGATACAGAAAGCAAAGAATGGAAAGCAAAATTTAGTTTAGTTCTCTCAATTTAGTTAAGGGTCCATTATAGGGAAACATGTTTTGCGTTTTTTTTATATAGAAAACGTAAAGTTGTAGCCATAAAAAACATACGACAAGCTAAAGAGATTCTCTAGTAGCTACAAGTATTAAATTGCGTATAAACCTCACAGATGATTGTAAAAAAATCAGAACATCATCAAAAGCGCTTGCGTAGGTTCATATTTTAGCGTAAATAATGGCGGAAACGCATTAAATTCTACATCAAAATACACTTTAACGTACTGTGCAGTAGGTCCAATTACTTTTGTTCAAGAGAGATAATTGTGATAATTATAATGATGAAAAAACAACGAAAAAGTGCAGAAGTGAGGTTATATTCCTTATTCTTACATGTAAAGAAAAAAACAGAGACAAATGTTCCAGCGTAACCGAGCCTTAAGTCGTTGCCAACCGAATCGACACCATTTGGAACTCTTACTTGTTTGCGCGTATGAAACACTAGCCCTAATTCAAATCACTAACTAAATAATAAATATACCATAATACCATACTACTCTTTTAACCATCTACCTGAACATTCAAAATAAGTACAAAGAAGTACTACGAAGCATATATCTTGAAATCGGGTGGGGATTGCGCGGAACGCGAATTTTGGGCAAGCGTAGCGGTGAGGGGCGCGGGCGGCAGGAGGGGCGCGTGCTATTGGTCGCTCACAGGAGCATATGCGCGATCTTATCCCCACTCCGTCGAAAAAATTTCAAGATAATTATAATCTGTGTTGTGTAATAAACAAATAAAAAATATGCCTCGTACTGTAAACAATCTTTGTAATCTCTAAAACATGCGAAGTATAGACAGCTAAAGTGAAATCACGCATTGCGCACGAATCTCACTGGCAAAAACGAGTAAATTTAAAAAAACTGAGACGCCGTTGAATTTCAGATTTTTTGGTCTGTCCCCCCTTTTGTTTTGGGAAAGTTGGCAGCCTTACCTAACCCCTATAATTTAGTACGGAAACTAGTTTTACGCTGAAGAGATGTTAAAAGATTGTTAACTAAAACCATAAATTACGTCACACGTTACGGAGGAGGGAGGGGGGGTCGACGAAGTGTGATTGTGTGACAAGGGGGTGGGAGGGGTCTTAAATTTCGTAACATCACATTTTAAAATCTTGATCTGTTTGAAAAGTTTAATCTTTAATTAAATTGTATTTGTTTTTTTTATTTCTAGCAATGTTTGATTTGATGTTAATTTTATAAAAAAAAAAAATTAAATTGAAATACATAGAACAAATTTCGGAACTGCTGTTTTAATTCAATAGTTATTTCTAGGTGTAAAATATGTCACGTCACACTAGGGAGGGGGGTCTCACAAATGTGACCAGCACGCGTAGCATGAGCAAACGAGACTCTTGTCTACGAAGACTTGTCGTCTCGACCTTCTCGATTGCTGAGCACAGTTTGACAGACAGGTGGGACTCGTTCTCAGAATTTCGAAACCTTTTAATGTCTTTTAATAAAAAAAGTTAATTTTAAAGGTAATCTTTTTATTTCAACACCAATAAACGTCAAAATTATCTAATTTGATCCGAAATAATTTAGTTTAAACATGATTCTCATTTTTTTATAAGTTCTAAGATAAAGAGGCACTCAAGAAAGCGTTCTCTTCCGTAGACAAGCTCTCTCGAGTTCGAGAAGAATAATATTGCCAATAGAAAATAATTACTTTATTTCTCATAAAGCACTGTTCCTTTCTATAGATTTCACAACGCTAGCTGTATGGATATAAATTCGTTTGCCTTTCTTTTATTGAGAGTAGGTATTTTGAAAAGATAACACAGACTACTAACGAAATTGTTAATTTAGTAATCTGTGTAAAATGACGAGAAAATTACGAAATATTAAAATCAACGTATGAAAATAATTTTAATTTAAGTTTTTAAGGAATAAAATATAAGCACGGATAATTTAGATTTATTTTTATTGCGAAATTTAGATTCATATAAAAAAAAATATGTAGAAAACTATTTCGAATCTTCTTATTAGTCTGTGATTCTCTCTCGACCTTCTCGACTACTCAAAGGGTGGTAGACAAGTTTCTCTGATTCAACTGTCAAATTAATGTCAGTTGAAGAGAAAAGCTCGTGTTTGTCGACTTTTGACATTAGGCCACGACAAAGAACAATACTAGTCTACTAGTTCTAAATGCGAGCATGAGTATCTCGATCTTAACCCGACAAAAGTGACATTTCGGTGTAGACAAGCCATTGTTCTCTGAGTCGAATCTTATCTCGATGTTGGTCATGCTACGCGTGCAGCTGTGACAAGGACGGGAGCGAGGGGTTCAAAAATCATGATATTCGTGTGACATAATTTATGGGTGGCCTCTTATTACGACAAAATATACCACGTGTTAATGAATTAACGCAAAATAAGAAAACTGTTTAGACCATCAAACTGAACAACTTTTACTAAGGGAATAACTCTGAAATCGCGAAAAAAAAATCAGCTGTTTCATACAAAAATTAATAACGAATATATAAAAATGTATGAATTCTGAATTCTTTTCGCGATTTCAGAGTTGGTCTCATTTTGCGTTAATTCATTAACACGTTGTAGAAACGGTCGTTTACCTGATATGGTTGGTGAGGTGTTCCTTCCTGGTGAAGGACTTGGAGCAGAAGGTGCAGCGGTGCGGCGACTCGCCCGTGTGCTGGCGCACGTGGTTGGTGAGGTGCTCCTTGCGCGTGAACGACTTCGTGCAGAACGAGCACTTGTGCGGCGACTCGCCCGTGTGCTGCCGGACGTGGTTCACTGGAACATCCAACATTATGTTACTTGAAGGGTGCAAGGGCAAAACAAGGAATGTTTGGAAACCCCAGTTTACCCAAAGATTTAAATCGTTAGATCTGCCCTGGTACTGAAAATCTGTAGGATTATTTCAAATCTGTCAAAATGGCGCACGAATGCGTGATGCGTTGTTTACAACCATCGGAATTGACAACGGAAGGAAAATAAATTTCGATAATAATTGAAATCTAAATACTTCCGCGTGATATGTTCACGATTTTGCTTTATTTGTATTCCTAGAATTATTGGTGCACAGATGAAAAGCACAAGACGGCATTGTAAGGTTTTCTCTTAAAAAATATAGAAGTGATTGACACCGTGTTCAAACCAACACGTAAGGCTCAATGATTTGAATGTTGACACATTTCAGTGAGCTCATACTATGTTAGGGGCACATCTAACGATTTAAATCTTTGAGTTTACCAAGTAAGCTGGGGTGGGGTGTTGGTGACGTAATTACCGGAAGTGGTGAGACACTTTCCTAAAACTAGTAGTTTTCATACTCTTTAAAATAGTGCGAATCTGCCGAGTACCTGGAGGGTACTACAAGTAAACCATAAATAATTATATATTTATTTATATCTTTCGTATGAAGCGACTCATATAATATCGATCGAACTTCACTTCTACAAGTTCGTTTCATCTTATATAATTTACAATTCTAAATAGAATCGTGTTACTTTAAGGATTTAGAACTTTGTCTACCACCTTCTCTTTCCAGATTCTAAAGTTGGTATTCAATCACAGACTAAACATCTTCATAAGATTATGGTTTATGTATTTTTTTAGATTAACAAAAATGGTATGACATTGTATGGTAAATAAAAACTTATTACCGAGATGGTCCTTTCTAGTAAACGCCTTCGGGCAATATCCGCACTGGAAAGGCGTTTCTCCCGTGTGTTGGCGGACGTGGTTCACGAGGTGTTCCCTTCTCGTGAAAGACTTGGAGCAGAAGTTGCACCGGTGGGGCGATTCGCCCGTGTGCTGGCGGACGTGGTTCAGCAAATGCTCCTTTCGGGTGAATGTCTTTGAACAGAAGTCGCATCGGTGGGGCGTTTCGCCTGTAAACAATACAGTTACGTTAGGTATTTCAAGGTTTGTTGATGCTCTCACAAGAAAACATACAAGGGAGTTGGGAAATTAGGAGAAATAAACACGTTAGGACTTAGACAATCGTCATTAGGCGTAACGAAAAACAAGATTTTGGACAAAGGAAAACTGAAAGATGAGTTTAACCAAAATTGAAAGAACATGCATTTAAGTAACACCTTACACACAGACCACAGTACACCAAGCCTGTCGTTACCAAGAGCACAACATAGGGTTCTCCAGTCCACATAGATTTGGGTTGTTTAATAAAATCTATACTGACCCGTATGCCACATAATGTGATTGGTGAAGTGTTCCTTTCTCGTGAACGACTTGCCGCACAGATCGCATCGGAACGGGGTATCATTAGTGTGCGACCTCATATGGTTCGTTAAATGCTCCTTCCTAGTATACTTCTTGCCACATATTTGACAATGGTGCGGAGTTTCACCTAATGGGGTGGGCAGAAAATAAAATGTTAACATTCAATGATGCAACTATATTTACTGATATATCGTCAATATATATCATCTCCCTGAATTTTATGTTATTTGGAAGACAAGTGTTAGTGATTTAACAAACGTTTTGAAAGGCCATTTGCTTTTTAGTTGGTAACCGATTGTATTGCTGTTAAATCTAGTTTATCGTAAATAGTTGAATCATTAAATATTCTACTTTCTGCACCACTGGTACCAACCCATGTTACTTGGTGCAGGCTTGGGTAATCCGTGTAAAATAAATGTAACAGAAATACAAAAGAAAGTAATAATGACACATCATAGAAAATAATAATACAATTACTATTACAATAATTATTACTACTATAATTAGTAAGTTAGATAAAACAGGAAGGATAGATTGCTACTTTGAAAAAATATTGTTATTACTTGGCTCTACCACAGTACCCTTGTTTTTTTAACAATAAAAAATAATAAAGTCCCTTTGTCATAATATACTCATCAACTTTGTCTAGGGATTAAGGTGTTTTTTTTTCATACAAACGAGGTAACTTAAGCCTTGGTTTCGTGCAAGGGATGTACTATGCTGTGATCTGATGATGGCTATCCAGGGAGTGAATGGAGGAGATTCAGATCACTATACACACCCAACTGATCTGATAAGGATTCTAAAAGATAGAAGGGTCAGTTATCAGTTTCAGGTTTCCATACATTTTAATGCTATTTTCGTGGTTTTTTAAACATGTCATGGGGCTGTATTATGACCTCTTATTTCCAGTCAGTCAAATCAATCAATCTCTTTTATTTGCTATAAAGCGAGAAAGAGATGTCACTACAGCAATTTATAAACCTGGCAGGATTTAAGAGCAGGTAATACGGCCTCTGTTATCTTTTAGAATGCTGATCAGATCAGTTGGGTGTGTATAGCGATCTGAATCTCTTCTATTCACTCCCTGGATAGCCATCATCCGATCATAGCATGGAACATCCCTTACAGGAAACCAAGGCTTCAAAGTTACCTCGTTTGTATGAAAAAAGAAATACCTTGAGCCCTAGACAAAGTTGATGTGTGTATTACATAAAGTGTTTTATCAAAATCGTTAGCAATCTATCATTGCATTTTACTAGCTAAAATAAACATGCATAATATTAATTACATGCGATGTACTTAACAAGTATAAGTAATAAAAGAAGCAGTTTATGCTGATAATAGTTGCAATAATATTGTGTTTAGTATTGCAATGTTCTCCAAAGAAATTGTGTGAGATTTGTGTGGCAATAAACCTGGTTTAACAAAACAGCGACATTTGTTCTACTATATACTAAATCAAGTTTATTTATGGGCTCAAAGCGCACGCATAAAGTACCTACAGTTCTGTAGTATATTTGCAGATAAAATAATGGAAGATGTGATTAGGAGAATTGCCATTTCTGATTCTCCAAATCAAGTCTACAGTTCAGAATAATAACCTGGGTTATTACCTGCGATAGTCTACAAAGCGCACTGTCAAAAATCAGGCAACTAAAACTGAGCCATAATGAAGGTCTAGAGTTGTATTAGGAAGTCAAGTACGAACAATAAGATGGCGAGATGCTTGGGTTGAATTGGTGAGTATAAAAAAAACACGCACTGTGATTATGTCTATTCTAATTTGCACTTTACTACCATGAAAAGAGAGTAGCTTTTAAAGAAATTGTTTGATATCAGTTCAGTGTTGTAAGTAATATGAATGTTTCAGATTGTCTGTAGGTTAGTTAATAAAGCAAACAATTAAGGTACAAGTTGGTAGCCGACTGCAGACAGCAGCAGCAGACTACGTGTCTCAGCGACACGTCGTCTTCTGTTCTGAGGGCCTACACAAATGGACATTCTACTAAAATTAACGGTAGTAGAATAGAATGACAATGTATGGGATTGACAGGAGCTAAGCATTAGCTTAGGATTTCTACGCCCGAGCGGCCTGATTGGGTCGCACAACAATGGAAAATGTATTGTCTCATTTTCGGGGCTTGAAGGATTATGTCATTTCCATACATTGTAACTTATGTCATTCCGGTACATAGTAATTCTATTCTATTAGAGTTAAATTCTAGTAGAATGGCCATTTGAGTAGGACTGGTTTCTATGATGACGACCTGTCGCTAGCTACGGAAGGTAATTCATAGAAATACATAGAAACTAGTAGTGTCGCGGCAACACACCGAACTCGTATCTTTAAAAAAGACAAATATTAGTCTAGAAAACTGGAGCACATACCGGTGTGCCACATGACGTGGTTCATGAAGTGCTCCTTCCTGGTGAAGCTCTTCTTGCAGATCTCGCAGCGGTGCGGCGTCTCGCCCGTGTGCTTGCGCACGTGGTTCACCATGTGCTCCTTGCGGGTGAACGTCTTCGCGCAAAACTCGCATCTACAATAATGATTATTAGAACTAAAAGTAGATGTAGTTTCCGAAACAGCCCCAACAAGTCCCCATAGAAAAAGTCAGATATGAATATGTGAACTTTGCTTTTGGATGTAAGTTTTAACGTTTTATAATTAGAAATCTATATTTTTACTGGATTCGATATATTGCGTTGTGTGTGAACAGGCTCATAGAAATAAAACCGGCCAAGTGCGAGTCGGACTCAATCACAAAGCGTTCCGTACCAAAAAACGGCAAAAAAAAAAAACGTTTGTTGTATGGGAGCCCCCTTTTAAATATGTTATTCTGTTTTGCCGCCATAACAACAAATACTGTTGTTATGGCGGCAACAGAAATACATCATCTGTGAAAATTGCAACTGTCTAGCTATCACGGAATACAGCCTGGTAACAAACAGACAGCGGAGTCTTAGTAATAGGGTCTCGTTTTTACCTTTTGGGTACGGAACCCTAAAAACGTACCCGATCAAATGGATCGTTGTGTGAACGGGCTCTTAGGTTAGAGAATAAACTTAAGAGGGCTTATTCTGCACACTAGCGCCGCCATTGGAAAAAACATAGTTCTTAAATAAAGACGAAATAGGGTGTTTGACAGTTTTTTTTTATTGACTAAACATGTTTATTGAAATACTAGCGGCCGCCCGCAGTTTCACCCGCGTGGTTCCCGTTCCCGTGAAAATATCGGGCTAAAATGTATCCTATGTTTTAATCTAGGCTATCTACTGTGTGCCAAATTTCGACCAAATCCGTTCAGTAGTTTTTGCGTGATTGAGGAACAAACATCCAAACCCACAAACTTTCACATTTATAATATTAGTAGGATTAGCAACATAACACAACTTAGGTATTTATTTTCAAATATCTTGCATATTATCAGCGATATAGATACATAGATAGAGCATCAAACTTTCTAATTAGACAAGGAGAGCACTTTAAGCAAGTGTCGTCACATGCTTGTACAGCCACACTCTCACCATAGAAAATTTCATTTTAGAAAGAGATAGCTAGAGTCACAATTAAGTAGCTCATAATTAGCTTGTTATAATACAGATTGAATTTCTGTTTTCAAATTTATTATTTAATAGTGTTATATTTCTGAATGTCACAATTAAATATCTATATTTCAACAACAGTCAAATGCCCTATTGTGATAATTCAAAATAGAGAGATAATTCTCTCTGTAGAGCACTCCATTGGCGGCGCTAGTGTGCAGACTGCGCGCTCTTAATGTTAATGGTTGTGTAAAGAAAGAAAACTGTCTTACCTATACGGAGTTTCTCCGGTATGACTGCGCACGTGGTTGTCGAGATGTTCCTTCCGAGAGAAGGTCTTGTGGCAGGTGGTGCAGGCGTACGGCTTGTCTTGGGTCATGCGTTTGTTGTTCCTTTCAGCTGGATCGCCAGCTGGTGGAAATATGAAGCTTGTGAAGCGAGGTTTACAATAGTAATAAAATGTGCAGAAGTTTACTTCCGCAAGCATTTTTTGTGTAATCAAGTGTGCGTTGCAGCTTGCGGAACTTGCTTGCGCAAGAACTTGATAGGCCGCGTTTCCACCCTGCAAGAAAACTTTTGCAAGAAGTATTCCACAGCCTGCCAGACAGTAGCTTACAAGTGTAAACTAATAGCAAATGCACTGGCGACAGTTTGTCAAGCGTTTATAAGCTACTGTGTGACACTTCTTGCAGGTAGAAACATGGTCTTTGTCTAAACCTCGCTTCAGGGTCCGCATTACAAACAATGCGATTAATTTAACAATGTACTTGCGGTACAAAACGACGTATTTTAATCTCAAAAATGTTCTCTTAGCCATACATTTTCGAGTGAAATTGCAGCAGATCCGGATCACTGTCTGTTGTCAACTTAATCGCATTGTAACTTGATATTTATGGCATTATAATACAATGCACTTTTGAATGTTCAGAAGCTCAAGAAGACAAATCACCAACAGTTTGTTGCCAACCTAACATCATTAATCAATCATGTTATTACTAGTGTGACGAATTATACATACCGAGATGACATCTTCCATGTTTTGTTAGTTCAACAGGGTTGGCAAAAGCTGAACCACAAACTTGACATGTGAATGGCTTGCTCTCGCCGTGGTATCGTCTACGTATACAAGAATGCAATTAGTCATATTACCATTAATGTAATATAATAATAAAACAATATTTTAGACAGGAAAACATACCTATGTACAATAAGTTGATAACGGAACTGAAATATTTTTCCACAGATATCACAAGAATGATGGCCAGGCGATGATTCTGCTTCAGACATTGCTGTGCTTGTTCCTGCTTCAACTTCTACTTCCACTGTCTAGAAACACAAAACCATTTAATTAAACCAATACTGATAAAATAATATTACATTTCAAATGATGCAACACAGTAAGTAGCTACTTGTTTAAGATCTCTGCCTACAACACTGTACCATACCATGGCCATGCTAGGAATGTGTCAGGCAAAAAAATGTTCTTTATATTGAAAAGTATGACAAGTGTATGGCCAGTGACAGAACGGTCTAGTGGGAATAGTGTAAGTGTGTAGTGTGAGACCTTTAGCAAGATAAGTACATAGATAAATTAATTGTACCTTCGCTTGCTGTTGTCCTTCAGCATTAAGTTTTCCAAACACTTCATGGTAAGCTAGCAGCTGTGATAAATCTTCTACATTTACTTTATACATGGCATGAAGATCGTGCTCTGAGGCACCTGAGATTTTGACCACTGCTCCTTCCATTCCCATGGCTCCTACACTCTGTATAAAAAGATTTTTTTTAAGACATACAGTGGCGGTCACATAATTAAAGGAGCTCGGTGGCGCAGTGCTATAGTGCCTGGCCCAGCGATTGCGGAGGTTAAGCTACTTTCGCAAGGGTCGGTAATGGGATGGGTGACCAAAAATTTATTATCTCGAGCTCCTCCGTGCTTCGGAAGGCACGTTAAGCCGTTGGTCCCGGATGCATTTGCAGTCGTCAACACCCACCAATCCGCATTGGGCCCACGTGGTGGGTTATGGCCCCACTTCCTTATCCACCCATAAGGAAGGCCTGTGCCCCAGCAGTGGGGACATTAAAATGGCTGATGGTCATGGACATGGGCACTGTATAAAAAACAGACAATCAGAATAAATATTCATGGTATCTCTCATATTAGAAAAAACGCTCAAATTACCTTCAAGTCTATGCCCTTTATGTCTTTAATCTCAGCATACTGCGTGGCCTCTAGTTTGCCAACGTTCTTCTCGTCCTTGACTATGAGCTGATCTCCAGCGCTGGCTTCTATGGAAGTGGTGCCGTCGGGGTTGTGCGTCACCAAGATATTGGCGGGCTCGCCTGTAGCCTGCTCTATACGGACGACGCTGTCTATGACCTGAGTAAGGAATACAAAGGTCATGATTGGGCTTGTTATAAAAATGAATGTTTCATTGGGAATTTTTATTATTATTATTATTATTAAACAGGTAAGCAGTTGTTGCCTGTATCCTACAATCTTTGCTTTTTTTTGACGACCTGCGTGGTGCAGTGGTCAACATGCCGTTTACTACGCAAGAGGTCCTGGGTTCGATTCCCGGCCGGGCAGAAATTGAAATGTTGAATTTTAATTTCTGTGACGGGTCTGGGTGTTACTATGTATAATAAGTATATATTTAAAAAGTACATAAGTAGTATATCAGTTGTCTAGCACCCATATTACAAGCTTTGCTTAGATTGGGGCTAGATGACGCTGTGTGAAATTGTCCAAGTATTTATTGATTTATTTATTTTACTGAATGTTTAGTTGGTGTTTTAGACGAACATCTATTTTTTTTTAATTGGTTTAAGTTTTTGGCTGAGACTATTTGTTATAGCAAATTGTTTCACGCTTTGACCACTCTGTTGCTCAAAAAGTGGCTGTCGAGGGTTGTTGTTAGATATTGTTCTTCCAAGTTTAAAGCTACCCAGCTTTAAATTTGTAAGAACAATATCTAACAACTTCCACTTATCTGTGTCAGCATCTTGTCAAAATTTGACTGATGTCAAAATGTTAATATTTAATTTATTTATTTAATAAAAATTACATGTAAGAATAAGATAAATGAAAACAGAAATTAAGTCCGAACTGTCTTTTTCTAAAAAAAATAACAATGGATAATAATAATGTAAATAATAAGTGCTTGGACAATTTCACACAGCGCCATCTAGCCCCAAACTAAGCAAAGCTTGTAATATGGGTGCTAGACAACTGATATACTACTTATATACTTTTTTTTAAATATTAGTAACACCCAGACCCGTCACAGAATTGCCCGGCCGGGAATCGAACCCTCATCGGGACCTCTTGCGAGGTAAGCGGCATGTTGACCACTGCACCACTCAGGTCGTCTACAACACGTGCCGGACTACAGCTGGACCACAAAAAAAAGTTGGAAATCTGACTTTTTGACTATGCCATGATGAAGACGATAGTTTGTCGGAATTTGTCGGGCTTCCGTTTTCGAGATCTGTGTGGCTCAGCTGTAGAGACGTCTCTACAGCTGCGCCACACGTATCTCCTAAACGCAAGCCCGACAAATTCTGGTTTTTGTGCGACAAATTCCGACAAACTATCGTCTTCATCATGGCATAGTCAAAAAGTCAGATTTCCAACTTTTTTTTTGTGGCCCAGCTGTAGTCCGGCACGTATCAACAACGTCAATGGAGCATGTACGACGCTTGTGTACCGTGCGTGACGTCATGTTACAGTAGGCCAGTGCCTGTATTATGTAAGTTTGTATAATTTACGTTCACTATACTTGGAGACTGTACAGTCACGTCAGTTTAGAACTTTGTCACTTTGTTGCAGTTGTCATGTCCTTGATTTCTGTTCAAAAAAGTTGTAGCTTTTAGATTGACAAAATGATCTGTATACATATTAAAATTTATGGACGTCACTGTAGTAAGACATTTTGTATGCAATTTGGCACAGCGCCACTGGCGGTAACTACACACTAAAAGTTGTCATACAAATGTCAACTACAGTTAACGGGCTATTTGACTAATTTTGGAAAACCATTTTAAATTATTCCTTATTACGTAATAAGCGCACCATATTGATATTTCAGGAAAAATCAATGTATTTCATTAAAAAAAACAGTGTCAAAGTTTAAAATTTTAAAACCGCGCCAAAAACGTTATGGCGCTGGACACGTGACTTGTTGACGTCACAAGCCTGTAAACATTGTAATATCCTTACCCATTTGACAGCCATCAATCGCGGATCCTTAGTCTATGGTCGTGTCAAACGCCTGAAGCCATATTTATTTACAGGCAAGTGACGTCATCAGTAATCTTAGAGCGTTTTCGCCACAGAAAAAAAATTAAAAATTATTGCATTTTTCTATGTGAAATTAATCAATTAATAGATCTAATTTAGTCTTTAAAATAGTTAAACACGTTTTTTTACGCCAATATCTGTTAGAATGACCGCAATTTGTAGTATATTTTCAATGTTGTCAAATACCCTATTGCGAGTATAGTAAGCGTAAACTCAGAATACGCCAACTGTTCTTGTCTAACCTAAACTTTTGTAAAAGAAAAATGCCAGTGAGTTTTTAATGCTTCGAAGATATTTTAGTCAAATAAGAAAATAATCAGTGAAATACACCAAAGACATGTCACACAAACCTGTTGTCCTACAATCTGCTGCAGCTGATGGACAGTTAGCGTGTGGTCTGAAGGCATCTTTATCGCCTCATGCAACTCCTCCTTGTCAACCAACTTGCCTCCCGGTTCCACCACCGTGACGATGCCGTCTTCACTCACAGTCAATTGGATCTGTTAAATGTAAAGTCTGTTCATCCTTACTTGTCTTATATGGTAAACAATCTTCACCCAACTTTTTATTGAAATAATCATTTATAAAATACAACAAATGGTTTTCCACACATAGATTATGAAATAAATTGTTAATAAATTAACAACAATTTCATAAAGTAACTAACATTTTTTTAAATAACGATTTAAGTTTAAAAGACATATGACAACTGTCAAAAACTGTTTACTAAATAGGACAAGTAAGGATGAACAGACTTTATGTTTTATTAGATTAGAACCACTCAAAAAAATATTTCCAAAAACTTGTCCATGTAAGAAACTTCTTAGAGCAGTCATGCATGTCAAATTCTAATGCGATTGTATTAGCATATCATCGCAACGACAGGATAAGGCCCTCCGCACATGGCTCGTAAGCGTATCGTAAAGACGCGACGAGTACGATACGAGCAAAGTTCTACACACGAATCGTAGGCGTAGATATTGTTCCAGACGTTGACGGAAATTCATCACCAAACATATAGAAAGTATTTCCTACGCTTGCTTTTTTACGCCAGTACGATACGACTATCGTATTGACAATAAAATCTCATATGATACGCTTACGCTACGACGCCGCGCCGTGTGCGGACTTCTTTGAATATGTACGTGCTCGTATTGCTCTCGTACGACGCGCGTATTATGATACGCTTACGCTACGACGCCGTGTACGTAGGGGCTAATTTGGCTAATTCACAAATCATCCACTAGTCGACATTAGCGCCACCTTAACGCTAGTAGTGTAAATGTAAATCTGTAATTTTGTTGTTTGAAATGGGTTTGCTATTAATTTTTGGATGTTGGAAGCGAATTATAATTTTACTTTCCAACACATTTTAGTTTTCTTTTTATTAATTCGATTTTTAATTTGTTTACTGTCAAATTTCTATAATATTTATTATTATTATTATCGACCTTTTTAGACATGTTTTGAATGATTGAAATAACAGTAATAATTATTATTAATGATAATAGGTAATATGAATTTTTTTTAAAAATGCCAAAGTACATTTATGATTGTAGTGACAGTTTTAATTTTGGTTCATAAGCTTATTTTTTTCGAATTTTGGGCATTCCCAAGATAAAACATTTTCTACTACTATTTATTACTCTACTTATAATGCCGGGTCCATAGAGCATGTTTTGCCCTACACAATCAACAAAACATCTCAACATTCAACAAAATCCTCATACGTTTTTTTTGTTGAATGTTGAAATGTTTTTGTTCATTGTGTAAAGCAAAACACGCGCTATTGACCCGGCATAAAATAAACATCTTTAAAGCTGACAGTTTCAATCAGTGGTCAGTGGATCACAACACACATTAATTAAACAACTAAAATTTAATTTCTAACATCCATTAAATATACCAGTACAATTATTGTTATTTGATCTTACCTCACTGACCTGCTGAATGACGATAAGCAGCGTGTGACACAGGTACATTTGATTTACAAGTGCACATTATGTTGATAGCTTCGATCAAGAATACCCTAGATCAGCTATGTCGAACTCAAAATCATTGGTGGGCCAAATGAATATTGACCGTAGAATCAGTGGGCCGCAAAACGTAACTTTAAAGAAAATTAAAACTCATTGCATGAGTAGTGTTACTTTTCGAATATAAATATTATTGAGACACGCTTGCGGGCTGCATCAGAAGAATGATTTTAAAATTGGATCGGGCTGCTGTCAAACTTGTAAAGAGCCTCCACTAGATGGAATATAATTAATTATGGATATCTAATGCCGGGTCCATAGCGCGTGTTTTGCTCTACACAATCAACAAAAACATCTCAACATTCAACAAAAAAAAAACGTATGAGAATTTTGTTTTGCGAAACAATGTTTTGTTGATTGTATAGGGCAAAACACGCGCTATAGACCCGGCATAAGATCGCGAACAATAATACGCAAAAATGGCACCTATTGACAATACACAAAGCGATTCGAAATTAGTCCAGTAGTTAGGTAATTTTGCCTGGAAATAATTGAAGGAGTTTTGATTTCTTGTGCTCGGATAGCACTAAGGGCTGTTAATAATGCATTTGGCGACCTTGAAAACTGTGTGGAAGTTCAAAAAATTGTAATCGAGCCCTTGTATTTTTGATATATCTGAACTTTAAACAGCCTTCAGCGCTACCTGACGCACAAGAAATCAAAACTTCTTGATTTCCAGCTAGAGTGTAGTACACTCACATTAAACACACGCTCTTGACAGAAGAGTCAAAGTATACCGTGGAGCCGCGAAAACTATTTGTGTCTCTTTCACATTTCCGAGTGAAGCGTCTCGGTTTCGGATCTTTAAACGCGATTTCCCAACAATCATGTTTTTCAAATTGTGCCCCTATAGTATGAAAGCAGCGATATTACTTTCCAAATTCAACTTTAAATAGTAAGAAACAAGGAAGACAATACTTTGTAGAAAATAAGCTCCCAGATTGAAAGTGGGGCGTTATTTTGAGGTACCTTTTTAGAGACTGACCAGACATCTAGCTAGGTAGCTAGTGTATTCTTGATCGACGATTGATAGCAACATACTAATCATGGATCAAACACAATAGCCAAACTTAGCTTCTTAGATAAATAAATGAACAGCAGGTATTGCAATGTCAGAAATAGGATAATAAAGAGAGGCAGTCATGTTTCTATTTTTAACTTGTTTATTTGCATGAAAATTGAACTCTCACAAAGTGGCATAAATTCATAAATAATAGCACACCATTGTGATATAAAGCCATAAAGTAAATGAAAGAACTATAGAAATGAGCAATAGCAGATCTTTAAAGTTATTTCTAGAATATAAAGCTGCTAGCTGTTACAAACATTATTAATTTAGTTTTTGGAAGTTGAAATAAATAAATTGCCTGCTATAAATATAAATATTTACCCTGTTAATAACAAAATTAATAACTTCAGTAGAGATATTATAATATTGAAGGATTGTAATTTTTTCTTTAAGGTGTTTCTCACAGCAGTTATATAACGTTATATTTATCAAATGTTATACAACATTTTCTCTAACTTTTTTCTAAATGTTACACTCTGTTATAGAATGTTATTGTGTTACACAATGTTATATAACTCCTGTGGGAGCACCAATACAGTAAATATTTGGTTTAAATAAAGGGTAAAACTAACCTGTTGGTTTGAGTGTTCTGGGCGGGCAGTGGCCATAAGTTGTTGCTGCATTAAGTGTTGATGTGAATGATGCCCCTGAACACATATAAAAATGTCTTAAAAGTCCAAATTTTCTTATATGTATAGTCAACTTGCTCATTATAATGAAATATATCAAGGAACATCAATCACAGTAAAAATTCTACATCCACATACCTATAACAAAATTAATTAGTATTTTTGAAGTACTTTACCATGCTTATTATGAGTAACTAACAATTAATAAATTCATGCAATGGTCAAGTTCATCCTAATATTTGCCTAAATTATTAAGAGTAATAAAATAATAAGTTAAGAAATTAAAAGAGACAGAAAGTCACATAATGGGGAATGTCCCAAAAAAATTAAATAGGCTGAATATTTTTTCATAGGTAGGAATAAGCTCCCTTAGTTATAGAAAAAAATTACAAAATTTTCGGTTGCGTGAAAAAATTTCAAAAAATGAAAGTCTCTTCGACTTCATAAATGTAAGAAAGTAACAGCAGAATGGAGGTTGTACCTTTGCCAACACCTGCCACTATGACAACAAGAATTAAAAAAAAACAATTTTGACATTTTGTGTTGAATTTTTTTTTTAATACCATGTTGTGGTTGTAGCAGGTGATGGCAAAGGCATTAATCTCCATTCTGCTGTTACTTTCCTATATTTGTAAAGTCGAAGAGACTTTCATTTTTTTAAATTTTTTCACGCATCCGAAAATTCTGAATTTTTTTCTATAACTAAGGGAGCTTATTCTTACCTATGAAAAAATATTCAGCCAATTTGATTTTTTCGAACACTCCCCATTATAGAAAATGATAATTCTAGTTTTCTGCTGACAACTTCTTACAACATGCTCCAATACTAACCTCGAAGCTCAACATGAAATACTATTGTCTACACAGCATTATATAGTTAGCATTCCCGCTAATAAACGGAGTGTGTTACCACATGATTTACCATATCAATGTTATGGTGTTGTACAAACTCGACCCGGTTATTGGGTACCTGCTGATGCTGGCCCGGGCTCACTGTGACCTGAGTGGTGCCCGACGCTTGCTGTACAGCAAGTTCCTGCTGTTGAGTGTGTGCCACCAATGCTTCTGAAATATAAATAATAGAACAGTCTATTTAATATTTTATTTTAATGTAGGTATCTGTCTGCCTTCCTTGCATGAACACCGAAACACGATATTTATGTTATAACATAACGCGTGATATAAAGTTTTATCGACACTCAACTGTCAAAATCGATTTTGTCTTTTGACAGTTGAACATGATAAATCGCTATATCACATATCGCGTTTCGGTCGTCATGCTGGGGGCTGTATGTGAAAATTAAGGTATAGGTAGTGGCTAGGCTAGTCAATGGGTATAGTGAATTTTTTTTTCAATAATTGGGTTGTCCATCAGCCACTTTTGATGTCCCCACTGCTGGGGCACAGGCCTTCCTTATGGGTGGATAAGGAGGACGGGCCATAACCCACCACGCGGGCCCAATGCGGATTGGTGGGTATTAACGACTGCAAATGCAGCCGGGACCGACGGCTTAACGTGCCTTCCGAAGCACGGAGGAGTTCGCTATAGTAAATTTTTGGTCACCCATCCCATGACCGACCCTTGCAAACGTTGTTTAACTTACACAATCGCTGGGCCAGGTGCTAAACCACTGCGCCACCGAGCTCAGCCAATAATTGGGTTTGTTTTCTATGAATTTTCACATTTAATATTAACTTGCAAAGAAAAGGTACAACCTTTGCAAGTTACAAAGCTTTAACTTTAAAAAGTAAAATAATTTGTAATTCTCGAATAAATTGCAAAAGTTCTAAGTTATACCACAGAGTAGATATTAGTATTATACGTACAGAAAGGACACTTCCCGCCCCACCTTAGAATCGATTACTCCACCCCACCCCGCAAATTCATGTGCTAAATTGTGTGCTTGTTTAGTCATGAGTGTCAACTCTCGTGCACGGCGGCGTGTTTAAGTTGCAAAAAGCATAGCAAAACTTAACATCACTCTTGGAATAATTTCTTATCACCGGTAAATACATATTTACTGTTAAAGTGGTGAACATATTTACTGTTAATAAGTTTATTAATGAAAAATCCTTAAAACTGCACTGTATTTTATTGAAAATTCTAAAAATCCTGAGATTTCCTGAGATTCGCTAAATCCGGCCACAATCCTAAGAAGAGTCCAAAAATCCTGAGATCTCAGAACAAATCCGGAGATATGGTAACCCTGCCTACAGTACGAGGCACATATCTTGAAATTTTTTCGACCGAGTAGGGATAAGCTCGCGCATGTGCTCTTGTGAGCGTCCAATAGCGCGCGCCCCTCTCCCGCCACCCGCGCCCCTCACCGCTACGCTTGCCCAAAATACGCAATCCCCGCAATCCTCACCCGATTTCAAGATATATGCCTCGTATTGTACCATGAGTTGATGCAAACTGTTTACGTCACCGTAAATTATCGCAGCGGTTCCCGAATTCTAGAGATGCGCCGAATGTTCGGCCGAATATTCGTATTCGGCAAATTCGGCATATTTTTTCATGTTCGTATTCGGCCGAATATTCGGTTGATTTGCCGAACAATTACCGAATGTTTAAATTGTACCAATAATACCAATTATTTATTGACAAAATAAAAAAGATTAAGAGGATTCTCTAGCAAACGGTCTCCATACAAACGGCGATAACGTTTCCCACCCTCTCTAAAGTCTAAACCTTAACCGATAGCAACAGATTATATAATCCTACAGCAATGAATTTTCGGTATGTCTTTGAAATGCCTAAAAATTAGGGCTGTATGTTTTGATTTTTTAAATATTATATTGAAAATATTGGCACTTTTTTGTTTTGTATGAAATCACTAAAATTCAAATAAGTATTTCAAAATCTATGATAGATATTCAAAAAATCAAAACGTACAGGCTACAGCCCTCTTGTTTTTAGGCATTTCAAAAACATGCTTATTTTTTTAAACAATAAAAACTGCTATCTTTATAAACCACCACTAGTATTAAAATATATAATCAAATTATGTTTTTTTAATAAATGTCAATGTATGCCTCATCGTCAAAGACTTTCATCAACATAATAATAAATTACAAAGTATGCAGTTCCGAACTGCAATTATTTGTAACCGAAAGAGTGGTACATTGACTGAGCGAACCGTGCTAGAGAAGGAGTTGCTGTGGCAAACGCCCGCCCGACACGTGTAAAACCTGTTTACTGCGCAGAATTGAACCGAATGATTCGGCCGAATATTCGGTTCGGTACATTTTGGACCGAATATTCGGCCGAACATTCGTATTCGGTTAAACCTACATTCGGCGCATCACTACCGAATTCTTTTGGCTACGGAACCCTTTTTGGTTTATCGCTTTTGGGCGGAACCATAGGTCAAGAAGTTAACTAATCAGGGTAGTTACATTCAGGTAAAGAAAACTTAGGACAAGGCTGCGAAAAATTTTTGGGTCTATTTTCTAACTAAATGAACGTTGAAATCATTAAAACTGGCAGTAAAACCACTGTACTATTAGTTATTCTGTGGTAGAGTCTGGTAACTGGTAAATGAAGGACATGTTGAATGTATGTGAATGTTTGTAATTAAAATACTCAAAATCAATGGAAACAAACGTAGGTAGACGGACTAACTAGTGTAGTGATCGACATATGGGAAAACCTCGCTCAACATAAGCATTTGAAAGCTGTATGCTTAAAGCGCAAGATACAACGCAAAATAAGGTATTTAAGATGTTGTCCTTCATGCTTTTAAACATTTGGACCCATTTTTATTAATACTTTGATTGTGATCGCGTGTTATCATCAAAAATATGGACAAAACTAATGGATCGTCGGGACGCGGGACAATGACATCGAAATCGGGACTGTCTTTATACCTAAACTCTTGAATTTTCGCGGAACCCCTGCGAGCCTCTCACGGAACCCCAGAGTTCCACAGAACCCCATTCGGGAACCGCTGAACTATCGGATATACTGCTTACAGTCAATACGAGTGAAAGAGAGAAAGCAATAGTTTTTGGTAACGTAAACAGTTAGCATCAACTCATGGTAGGGCTACAGGTCTCCTGTGTGTGTAGTGTCTGTGTAATAGTTATAATGGAGCGGTTGTGTGGAGTGTCCAGGGTGTGGTTATGCCATGTGTATAGGCAAGTTACCAAATCAGAAGGTAAAAAATACTACCATGTGTTTGTCCAGATTGAGTAGCGATGATCTGTGAAACCGGTATTTGCTGCCCACCGGGAGCGGAAACTGTGACTTGCGATTGGCCGCCATGGTGCCCCAATATGATGTTGGGGTCACCATTGAGTATGCTAGCATGTTGGCCGAGGTCCTGCAACAACTTGGAAACAATTTATTAAATTAATATTTTTGAACATGATGAGTAGAGACACAGACATTTCGAAAACCAATGAATTGAAATCGGCAGTGGCTTGTACCGATGTTAAATCATTACTTTTGGATCACCTTGTTTTAAAAGTATCTTAAGTGCTTTATTCACCATCCATCTTGCTGTCCAGCACAAGGGATGGACATATACAAAGTAAAGATACACAAATACAATTTGTTATAAACATCCTATTCCATTGTATAAACTATCCCAGTTGTGACATACAGCAAGGTGGATGGTGAATAAGGCGCTTAATAAATGTAAAAGAAAAATAAATCTGTGAATCTTGACCAAAGTTTTAGAATACAATAACTATAATTTTAAATTTGTACAAGTTTCATAAGTATAATGGAACTAAACTTTAGAATATTTACCTATCCATATGCATAAGTTTGGTTACATCATAGAAGATTAATACCACAAGTATTTAGTTTTAGAGGATTTTATCTTATCCCTATCAAGACTTACAAAATCTAGACATCAACTGACTTATGTTATGCCATAAAACAATACAAATCTTGTCAGTTTTTCACAACATAATAATATGTTTGGCCTTTTAATATAAATCTTCTCTCTGGCCCACAAAACATCAACCATCTTACTGTAGATGATTAAAATAACATACTGTACACATACTACAGTCAAAATCTATCATAACATCATCGAAGGGACTTCTCGTATTTGGTAAACTTAAATGTAGAAGACATGAAGGTTCAAAATTATTTAGAGATTTTTGTCCGTTTTATTGTATAACTTGATGTGCTGCTTGCTACATAAAAATCCATAGATAAGAATAATTTATTGTAATTCATGTTGCCACGTGGTTCCCTTTGAATATTGCCCGCTGGGACCCACGAGACAAAAAGAATAAAGTTAAGGTAAAAAAAATAAAAAATGGTATGGGTTGAAACAGTCTATATTACTAATATTGGTTTACACCTTACATGAGAAAAAATTCACAAATCTAGCTCAGCGACAGGGGTCGCTACATGGATTCTATTGGTTGGTGTGTGTCGGGTCGCAAAAAGAGTAAAAGTTACAGTTTATATTAAATTATCATCCCTAATTGGAAAATACCACGGTTCACAATATTTAAAGGGTAAAAAAGCACCGACCTCGTGTGTCCTGTATTTACTAATGAGGGATTATTTAGACCTCTGAACTCCCTGGAGGATTATCATGTAGTTGTGGACAGCAACTCATCAGCACATGACGTGGCATGTGGTAGACCCAAAGACTATCAATGAAATTAATTTCCCATAGCTGAAACAAACGTGTAGGATTAACCAAACTGAAAATTAGACTTTGAACACGTTGTGGCTATGCAACATGGCGGCGTGGCGTGGGGAAAATGTTTTCAACTTCTTACCAGGTCTTGCTAAAGCAGCAATCCTGATTAGCAGGATTTCAAACCGCCTGCTCCCTCCACCCGTTTGAAATTTTGCCTGGCTGACTCCTCAAGCCACGGCAAGTAACCTTCGAAGATCCTGGCAAACCTTCAGGCCAGCGACCAGAAACAAACGATGGTCTGCAACTTGAGGTTTTACCTGTAATAAACACCACCTCAGAAAATGTTCATGGCGTCTTACGAAGTCTGCCTTGAAACAGATATCACTCCACTTACCTCAGTAGCGTTTTTCTCTCTCTAAATTATTCGACCGACTTCGGCCGCGTTAAATAAAATAATCAAAATTCTTTCTCAACACATTTGTCATCCTTTTTCCTGAAAACTGAAGGCTCGCTTGGTGTTGCCCTAACCCGCTTCGATACTCCTTCCAAAACGTTCCGTTTTCCGAAATTCGAACACACTTGGAAATTAAATAAAATTACCAAATATTTTGCAAACAAAATTTAACCTACAGAAATAAATATCTGTGCGTCTCCTGACTATAAAACTTTTGGACAAAACGCAAAGAACTGTCAATCGACGCTTCAGCTAGCAAAAAGGTGTTCGCGCATAACTTCAACAAAAGTGTCAGATGGAAGAGCGTGACACGAGATGGCAACACCGTAGCTCCGAAATCTGCCTTCCTATTGGGCGTTGTTGCTATTGGTCAGAATCATCACGCGCGGCACGCGCCATCTTCTATCGTCTAATTCCTTGCTAAACTGAAGCGAAATTTGAGAGACTTTGCTCTGATTCTCAATGTTTATTATTTTCAAAGCCTTATGCAAATAATAAAAAATTTGAAAAGACATTTATTAAAGTTGCGACTGCTACAAAAAACAACCAATGACGTTAAAGGGGAGGTGCCAATTCCTGCAAAATACTGAAAACTACCATTTCGCTTGCGCGCCAAGATTTAAACTTGTGGATTGTCAGAACACAACGTTACAATACCCCCTCTCCTGAAAAAAAGGCGCTGCCCTCAGCGTCCTCAAACTACAAAACCTACTATCAACACTAAAAACTCTATTGAACGCAACGATGCAACAAACCATGTCGACCGTCAACCCAAAAAAACATGAAATACCCTGGACGTACAACCCATCACCGTGACATCACATTTGACGACACAGGACATCCACCTAACGAGACAAAACGAAACAAAACAACACCGCACAAACAAAACATTTACAACGCAAAACCGGTTGTAAACCGAAAAAGGAGTCGAAAACTACGCTCCAAAAAAAATTTTACATTCACTAAAATATGCGAATGCAACAACAGTTGTTGTGACTGTACAACAACTAAATATTCAAAATAAAAAAAAACAAGTTCGTGACATAAATTTCAGTCACCCAAATAGAAAAAAAAATCCATTATCTTTTAGTAACAACTCATCGCAACATTGGAATATGAATTGAAAAGAAAATAAGTTTCACTACCTCCCTGACAAGAGCAAACAAAAAAAAATATCAAGATTTACCCGAATCTACACCATGGTAAAAAAAATAGATTCGACACTTGTAACAAAAGGTGAATTCTAACTCATTAGAGATTCGAACCACACAAAAAACTAAACCAGGCCTCCATCTACCTATAGCTTGGCTACCGGCAATTCCCTGCTCTTTCACACCCAAATTCCTCCGCATGCAATCGTCATACATTCATTCATCACCATTTGTCCATTCATACTTCACCGTGCAAACTAATAGTGTCACACTGAAAATAACTGTAAACACCACACAGAGACACACGCTTCGTGTGCCAAATTTTTGTGTATTTGACACACTACTAGAGAAGATGTAATAAGTGCCCTAAGCTTTTAAATCCTTAATATGCCAAGAACCTATAGATTGACCATCAGAAACTCTTTCCAAATCATACACCAAAGGCGATAAAACTTTCTTTACCCTACATTTCTCAAATTTAGGTGCCAATTTGGCCATTTTAAATTTCTGCGCATCACTCTGAGTAAATGTTCTCTTCCACACAACATCACCTACAGAAAATGTTTCCGCTCTTCTTCTTAAGTTATAGTGAGTGGTGTTCTCAGCATGGGCTTTTAATAAGTGCTCGCGTACCTTTTCGAAAATCGTCTTTAAGACGTGAAATTCACCGGCGTATTCGTCCCTAGGTACCCCAGGTTCGTATTCCTTATCTGTGTCTTTATAAAAGGTACCACTGATGACGGGTTCCCTAGCATGTACGAGAAAAAATGGTGAAAATCCAGTGGACTCGTTCACGGCACTATTTATTGCTAACTGAATTTTCGGCAATTGTTCATCCCATGTACGATGATTATCTTTAACATAAGAAGAAACAGCTGTCATTATGGTTTTGTTGTATCTTTCAACCAAATTTACTTGAGGTGTGTAACGCGGGGTAAAATGGAGTTTCGGAACTTTATAACGTTCGAGCATTTGGCGGAACTCAGATCCTGTGAATTGCACTCCGTTATCAGCAATTACAGTTTCTGGGACGCCGTGTACTAATATTACGCGTTGTTCCAAGTTTTTCACCACTTCCGCACAAGTAGCACGTCTCATAGGAAAAATTAAACAATATTTAGAAAAGCAACAGGTAACTACCAAAAGATAAACAAACCCAGAACGAGACCTTGGCATTGGCCCAACGATGTCTACGGATAAAACCTGGAATGGTCTATGGCAGACTTTCGGTTTACCCATTAAGCCTGGAGTTGCCTTTTGTGATGGTTTGTATGCGGCGCAAGTGTCACAGTGTTTAATGAAATCAACAATGTCTTTGTACATTCCTGGCCAATAATACCGTAGACAAAGGCGTCTATGGGTTTTGAAAACCCCCAAATGAGCCGCTGTTGGTTCACAGTGGTTCTCCTTAATAATGGCCACTCTCTGGTCCCTTCGTACTACCAGCTTCCAATCAAATTCACTCAATAAATTAAATTTACACTTTGAAAAACGATACAAATTACCATCCTTTACACAAAAATTAGGAAAATTAAGTGGATGCGACTTACAACCATTGAAAATTTTATCAAACCACTCGTCCTCCACAGAGTTGATCACGTTTAAGGTGTTAGCGTCCATAAGTCTGGATAACGCGTCTGGAACCACATTGTCCGTGCCTTTTCTGTGCTCAACCTGAAAATCGAATTGAGACAGTCGACAAAACCAACGTGCCAGTCTACCTGAAGGGTTCTCCAGCTTAGTAAACCATTTTAGAGATGAATGATCCGTGACAACTTTAAAAGGACGAGATCCCAAATAAGGTTCAAATTTCTCGACCGAAAACAAAACAGCTAAGGCTTCCCTTTCTGTAGCACTGTAATTTCTCTCTGCTTTATTTAAAGAACGACTAACAAATGCAATAGGGTGATCATGTCCGTCAATTTCCTGAGATAACATTCCTCCTAACCCATATGAAGATGCATCACAATGCACAGTAAAAGGTTTCTCAAAATCTGGTACAGCTAAAACTGGTGCTGTAACCAGGGCATTTTTTAAAGTATTAAAGGACTCTTCGGCTTCCTCCGACCAAGAAAAAGGTGGCGCATTCTTCCCACTACACGTCAACTTATTAAGTGGTGCAGCAATAGTCGAAAAGTTACGGATAAACCGTCTATACCAGGAACATGTTCCAAGGAACATTTTGACCTCACGACTTGAAGTTGGCGTAGGAAAGTTCAAAATTGCGGAAACCTTCTCCGGATCAGTTCTCAGACCGAATTCGTCTACAACGTAACCTAAATATTTAATAGAACTTCGGAAAAATTTAGATTTTGTAAAATTGATAGATAAATTGGCTTCTTTAAGCTTGTCAAACACCCGTTTTAAAAGTAGTAAATGCGTTTGGAAATCAGAACTACAGATAATAATGTCATCAACGTAACAGTAAACTGTTCCGTTGTCAATATCACTGCAGAACCCGTGACCCAACAACCTATCCATCAAACGTTGCTGTCTAGCCGGAGCTCCGCACAGTCCAAACGGCATCACCTTAAATTTAAAGATACCTCTTCCGGGAACGGTAAAACTAGTCTTATCCTGCGACTCAGCTTGGAGTGGAATTTGCCAAAAACTGGAGCTTAAATCTATCGAGGATAAGTACCTAGCCTCCTTAAGGCTGTCAAGTATCTGAGGCATGTACGGAATAGCATATGCATCGCCCTTGGTAACGGCGTTAAGCTTCCTACAATCAAGACAGAATCTCCAATCGCCATTCGCTTTCTTGACTAATAGAACGGGATTATTCCACGGACTTTCACTAGGTGTTACAACGTCTAATTCCAGCATTCTATCCAATTCGTCGTTTAAGGCTTTTTTCTTTTCCGGAGACAACGGATACTGTCCTATCCTAATAGGTGTGGCCTCTCCCGTATCAATTACATGCTCAGTTAAAGAGGTCCTTCCTAACCCAATCCTTTCCGAAGAAATTGATTCAAAGTCTTTCACCATTGAATCAGCCAATTCTCTTTGACTAAAAGACAAACTATTATACGACTGAATACTATTTATTTGTTCCGAGTGAATTGAACTACAATTATTAAAAAATGGTTTAGGAGCGTTCCTATAATCTATCTGATCAAAAATGTTCTTCCCTAAATCGAAACATCTCCAAAAATCACAACCTAGTATCACCTCCGTGACTATACTAGGAATCACAAAAAATTTCACTACCCGGCTAATTTTACCAAAAGTAACCGGTACAAAAATAAACCCTAAAGATTCTAGTTGAACCCCATTTGCAACACTACACGACCTGTCTACACGCTCCTGTAGTTCAAACCCAAACTTTATAAATTGTTTGTGTGCATTGTTCCCTAAAATTGAGATACAAGCACCTGAATCTAATAAACCAATAATTTCAAAATCATTTACTTTAAATTTTAAGTAAGGCCTAACATCATTTTCACTAGGTGCGAAGAGAACCGAAGCGATGCTACGAAAAGATTTAAATTTACCCTCACTATCCAATAAATTTGTACCTCGGTTCTCACCAACTAGTTTTTTGTCTGTGGTAAACCTTTAAAACTTGTGCCCTTACTGCAATTCGGACACGAAGTGACAGTAAAACCTACTTTGCCACATTTGAAACATTTTATATTTTGGGGTGTCACTTTACATAACCTAAAATTGTGGTTACCCTTGCCACATTTATAACACACTCGTTGGTTTACAGAAGGCATGGAATTAGAATTAAACTGTTGTGATGTTGTTGGCGGTCTACTAGTGTTGTGTGTTGCTACATAATTAACTTGTTTTGCTTTACCCTTGTAGCAAAACTCCTGACTCAGAAAATTCGACTTGGTCGGTTCCACAAAAAAATCTGAACGTTGGCGAGCAGATTCAAGCTTACGACATTTTGTCTTCAAATCGGAAATTGTAGTAATATCTAACAAAGCTAACTGTTGGGAAAAATATGGTCTGATGTTGTGCAAAAGGATTTCAAGCTGCTTCTCCTCCGGCAGTGGTGATTTCAGTCTGTTGAATAGGCATGCCATTACTGAAAAATAAATGTGTGTTGGCTCCTCCATTCCTTGTGTTCGTGAACGGATCTCACCCAGTAACCTGTAATCATAATCAACCGGGTCGAATTCTTCGAGCAACAAAGATTTTAATTCTGCCCAACTGTCAACCTGACCTTTAATGCCACGATACCACAGCAAACCCTGTTCTGAAAATAATTGAGCAGCTGAGTTGAACAACTTGCCGTCAGAAACACCATATGAAACTTGGAGCTCGTCGACACGTTCCAAAAATGAACGAGGGTCTGTGGTCCCGTTGAATCTCAAGTTCCACTTTGCCACATTCCTATCACCAGAACATTCCGCAACTGCTACTACTGGCACCGGTTCCACCTGTGTGTCGCACTGTTCAGGATGCTGTGCTCTTGTTGACAAGAAAAACTTTTCAGAAACTGACAATAAAAACTCGATTGCGCTAGACAACTCTGCCTTTTGTGACAAAACAGCAGGGTCATCCGACACAACTCGCAATAGCCTATGATGTAAGTGTCGTACCAAACCACGGCATCTGCTCAAACAATGTGCTGTAACAGATTTTTCACTAAGTTTTGCTTTTAATTCTTTAATTTTATCTGAAATAATTTTAAGTTCTGAACTACTTTCAAATTCTGTTTCCATGATTACCTCAGAGGGACACTCAATAAGAAGTTGTTTTAGTTGCTTTCTCAACAAAGGCACTGTAGATGTCGGTGTTTCAGACCTAATTGTCACTTCATAAGTAAGTTCATCTTTTAAGAGTGAATGTACTAAAATTTCTAAATCCATTGTTAAGAACTGGTGGTATTTCCTTCACAATCAATTTAAATAAAGGGTAATGTTAAATTATCCAACACTAAATCAGAGAAAACACAGTATTCAAGAAAATTATTTGTAATTGTATTGACCACAACGACACACCGCTTGTAACAATATTGTAATATTCACCCAATTGTATAAAATGTAATTTTAACAAAATGTATCAAATTTATAAATCACTGTATGGACTTTAAATTTAACAAAATGTATTCTTTGTAAAAACAAAATAAATTTTTAAGTTGAAAACTGAAATCTTTCTCTGAAAGTATGAATGTGTACACAACACTAGATTGTTACCAAATGTAAAATCTGATATTTATGTCTGTTTAGTTACAGTTTATCATGAAAACAATATAACTTGAAGTTAACTTTAAAACATGAAACATGTAGGTACCTGAACATATAAATCTTATGATAACCCTAGTTTTATAAAAACATATAACACATAACATAAAACATGGAACAATGCTTAACACTTAAAAATTTAAAGGAAATAAAACAACCACACTTGTGTTTTTTTTTTCACTTTATAACATTCACAATAGCAGCACACCACAACATAAAATTACAAACTAGAACCTGTGGTATTCCAACCTAAAAACAATTTCCATCTATGCCGCTACTGTTGCTTACCAAAAAGACAAATTCTAAGCAAAATGTTCCAAAGAAAAGTATTAAATTGAAAAAAAAAATCTTTACTGTGGTTATGTTGTTCAAGCACAAAAAATGACTTTTAAATGTTGTTCACACAATAAAAATGAAGCTAAATATTCTTATTTGAAAAATATATGACTCTAAGTTACACAAAATACATATATGACTCTAGTAAATACTTTCAAAATATGATTCTAAGTTAAGCAAAAATATATAATGACTCGACTGTAAACTTTTACCAAAACACAAAACACTCCCCTACTCTCTCCTACCCTCTCTCAATCAGTACTAAAATCATTCCATAAGTAAGCCAAAGGGGTGGGCCAGGACAGTTGTTACACACTCAATATACCCTGCGGTCCGGGCCCAGATATGAGAAAGTTGGGGATGTTGCTGACCAAAACACACCAAACAATAACTTTAAATAAATGTGGGCGCCATTTGCCACGTGGTTCCCTTTGAATATTGCCCGCTGGGACCCACGAGACAAAAAGAATAAAGTTAAGGTAAAAAAAATAAAAAATGGTATGGGTTGAAACAGTCTATATTACTAATATTGGTTTACACCTTACATGAGAAAAAATTCACAAATCTAGCTCAGCGACAGGGGTCGCTACATGGATTCTATTGGTTGGTGTGTGTCGGGTCGCAAAAAGAGTAAAAGTTACAGTTTATATTAAATTATCATCCCTAATTGGAAAATACCACGGTTCACAATATTTAAAGGGTAAAAAAGCACCGACCTCGTGTGTCCTGTATTTACTAATGAGGGATTATTTAGACCTCTGAACTCCCTGGAGGATTATCATGTAGTTGTGGACAGCAACTCATCAGCACATGACGTGGCATGTGGTAGACCCAAAGACTATCAATGAAATTAATTTCCCATAGCTGAAACAAACGTGTAGGATTAACCAAACTGAAAATTAGACTTTGAACACGTTGTGGCTATGCAACATGGCGGCGTGGCGTGGGGAAAATGTTTTCAACTTCTTACCAGGTCTTGCTAAAGCAGCAATCCTGATTAGCAGGATTTCAAACCGCCTGCTCCCTCCACCCGTTTGAAATTTTGCCTGGCTGACTCCTCAAGCCACGGCAAGTAACCTTCGAAGATCCTGGCAAACCTTCAGGCCAGCGACCAGAAACAAACGATGGTCTGCAACTTGAGGTTTTACCTGTAATAAACACCACCTCAGAAAATGTTCATGGCGTCTTACGAAGTCTGCCTTGAAACAGATATCACTCCACTTACCTCAGTAGCGTTTTTCTCTCTCTAAATTATTCGACCGACTTCGGCCGCGTTAAATAAAATAATCAAAATTCTTTCTCAACACATTTGTCATCCTTTTTCCTGAAAACTGAAGGCTCGCTTGGTGTTGCCCTAACCCGCTTCGATACTCCTTCCAAAACGTTCCGTTTTCCGAAATTCGAACACACTTGGAAATTAAATAAAATTACCAAATATTTTGCAAACAAAATTTAACCTACAGAAATAAATATCTGTGCGTCTCCTGACTATAAAACTTTTGGACAAAACGCAAAGAACTGTCAATCGACGCTTCAGCTAGCAAAAAGGTGTTCGCGCATAACTTCAACAAAAGTGTCAGATGGAAGAGCGTGACACGAGATGGCAACACCGTAGCTCCGAAATCTGCCTTCCTATTGGGCGTTGTTGCTATTGGTCAGAATCATCACGCGCGGCACGCGCCATCTTCTATCGTCTAATTCCTTGCTAAACTGAAGCGAAATTTGAGAGACTTTGCTCTGATTCTCAATGTTTATTATTTTCAAAGCCTTATGCAAATAATAAAAAATTTGAAAAGACATTTATTAAAGTTGCGACTGCTACAAAAAACAACCAATGACGTTAAAGGGGAGGTGCCAATTCCTGCAAAATACTGAAAACTACCATTTCGCTTGCGCGCCAAGATTTAAACTTGTGGATTGTCAGAACACAACGTTACAATGTATAACAAATACACTACAATTTTAACCAACTTCAAAAAAGGAGGAGATCCTCAGTTCGTCGGAATGTTTTTTTTTGTTTTTTTTATGTATGTTTTCCTCTACATAGTTCTTTTTCTTTATGACAGAGAAAGCCGGCTATGATTTTACTGCATGTACTTTGTTTCTGAGAAAGAAATTACAAAAGACCTTAAGCTCAACACATTTTTGTTTACTTTAAGCCATTCACCATCAAACTGTGCTAAATTTGTACAATGGTCATTCTAACAGTATAATTCTCTAAAGATATTAGTTAAATGTTGTCACTGTAAAGGTATGTTGTAAGTAATGTTGTAAAAAGTATCTTTATATGGCGATCAATAACATTCAACCCAGTATTTGTTCTAATCAATGTTGTTAAAGCAGTTTTGACTATAATAATTATTAATGTTTCATGTATAATTATAGAAGAAATAATTTACAGGTAAGATACTAGGAAGGGTCTAGTAATTTAATTGATAAACTTAGATGCAGAAATAAATCAGAATGAGGGAAAATCAGTTCTCAAATGTTTTTCTATTCTTTCTTCTTTCTAAATATATAGTAGGTGTATAATGCAATTAATTGTTCAGTCAGGTTCGGGGCGGTTTGCCGAGGCCCTATTATTATTATCAAACAGGCGAGCGTTGTTGCAACTGATAGATAGTGCATATAATAATAAAGTACCTAAGTATAAATAGGAGAAAAAACACAATAGGTACCTGAACAGGCTTTCCATTTTCGATTCTAGCACCTGTAGGAAGACCATAAACAGATACTTGTGGTATAGGTCCAGGGAAAAGATTGGTAAACACCCAATATTTGGCCACGCTAGACAAAGCAACGTTCACCGCCGCGGAATTGACCCGAAGATCTGTCGCAGAGGTTGTGGCGGGCAAATTATTGCCCTGCTGTTGTTGTTGCGCACTTTGCACTCTTTGGTTCTGAGACTGAAATAACAAATTCACAAATTACTAGCCTTGTCCAAACACTTAGATTAGCTGGACAAAAAATCACTTGATAATCCTACAAACCTCAGAACTTCCAGGTGGTTGGCCACCACCCGTATTGATATTGTGGTGTTCTGGATTCATTTTTAGTCCTTACAATACTTATGTTATGAAACTTGCACTAAAATATTTACAATAACATAGCATTTTCTAAACTTTACGCATTGGCATTGTCATAATTTGACTGTCATGGAAATGGAGGCGCGGGGGACGCGACGGGCCGCCATTACGAAACTTAGCGCACAATAACATTTTCTTCCACAGTCGCAAACGGGCACTCGAAACGTTTATTTGGCGATATAACTCGCATTTATTATAAAACTGGGTTGTTATTACGCACTTCGTAGAATAAAATTATAACAATTTGCAATAAATGTTCAAGTTTTTCACAAAACACACACTTTCCATTGCACACATCCACGAACGAAGAACGAACGAAAGTTTTGTCACAGCACAGTGCTACCAACCTGACAAACTCCAATTAGATGTCATTTTCAATTATTTTATTTGCTAAATAAAACGGGTGTGTATACAATTGTTTGATGCACCTAATTCACTTGATTATCGGATCTATGTTTCTAAGCTAGCTACTCTAGCTAGGTTCTAAGTATAAATAAAGATTTATTTCATTTTACTTGCTTTCTTACCTATTACTACTTCCAAAAAAATTCAATAGGTGGCGTGGCAATCCATAGGAAAAACAGTACTGACAACATAATAAAAGAAATGGCTGCGTTCATGCCTTCATCCTCCATGCCTGCTGTGACACTGCATTCGCGTTTTTTTAATGCATGTAATGTACGATTCAAACCTTAGAGCATCGCGGCTTCTCTGGGACAGAAGCGCGTCACACCCAATTGCACTAAACTTAAGAATCGCCTAAGTCTTTTCTTAACTACAATTCGACCAAGTTAAGTAGGCGAATGACAGCTACATGACCGCTAAGTTTGACATCGTTTTAATTTGGTCGTGTTGTAGTTAGAAACAGACTTAGGCGATCCTTAAGTTTAGTGCTTTTGCACCTAAGATTCAAACCAACCAACGGGCGCGAGTCGGGCCGCGTCGGTCGCAGCGGTTGCGCACGTATACGTTGGCAGCCCACAGTGTCCATACGCAGCCGTAAAAACGCGTGCGGTTCCGTCCGCATCCGTCGGCAGGCGTCCGCATCCTTCAGCAAGCCAATCGGCTGCCGTGCCGCGGCGTGCGTGCGAAGCCGGTCGGCTGCCGACTCATGCGGACGGATGCCGACGCATGTGGACGGAGCTGACCGGCTGTCGACGCGGTCGACGCATACGAACGGATGCGGACGCATGTCGACACATACAGGCGGAGCCGGGTTACAAGCTACGTAAATTCCAACCAAATATTTTAGAACTTAACTAGGTACTTGTTTAGAAGCTTAAATTTTCTTTAACAGATTACAAAATGCGCTCCGCGTGGCCCGACTCGCACCGGTCGGTTTGAATCATACATAAATCGATTGAAATACCGCTAAAAAATTATGACGATTCCAAAAAACTACCGCCTGAACTTTAAAACGCGCGTGCCGTGCCGTCGGCATAAGCTGTCAAATGGTATGTCAAATGAAATGAAGTTATATCGCTATCGACTTCATTTCATTTGACAGATGGATGAGATACATTGCTCCTTCTTTTGGCAAGTTTTTATTTGTGCCAAAAAGAAAGTAAAAAAATATGCTCATATTTGTTTACGCTGCGCTGTGTGCATAATTTTACCTAAAATAACAAGTGATTTTTTTATCAAGAACAAAAAACTTAATTGACCGAGCAAGCACGAAGTGCGAGCGAAGCGTCTCTGCTTCAGCTTGGGCAAAAATTCTTTCGTATGTCCGGCTGTCTGTTCCAGCCTACAGGTCGCATTTCTCAACCGATCCCGGTGAAATTTTGTGAGCAGGTTCTAAAATAATGTAGAATTTTTTTGTCACGCCAGTTATTTGAATTTTTTTAAAATGACGGAGAAATGTTAAAAATACATATTTCAGTCCGGCTTTCCAGTTCTGTCTGTTTTTTTCTACAGGTCGCATTTCTCAACCGTTTATGGTGAAATTTTGTGAGTAGGTTCGATAATTATATATAACTGTTTAGTCAAGCCAATGTTTCCTATAAAAAAAAATATTCACCCATTGTGAAAAATTATCAAAATTAGAAGCACCATCTAGCTGCGAATACTCACATACCGTACTGTTTGTTTTGAAAACTTCATGGCGAAATTTTATTTTATCGCGAAGTCTAATATGGATTTGAATTTTTTCGATCTAAATATCATAATTTATACAGTGCCTTTGGTCTTGAACTAGCGATAATTTAAAGGCGTGAAATACACCTAATTTTATCGACAAAAACACCCACATGTTGAGGTCTATCCCCACTCCTGTTGGAATGGCCGCCATTTTAAATTTGACTTTTTATTTTAGATGACCCTGCGGAAAAATATTAATTTCTCCGGATTTAGAAGTCATACAGTTATAACAAAAATACTGTTTGAAAGCTAATAATATCACCTATCAATTTAAAAAATAATATGTGTAAATTTTTGGTATAAATACGTCTTAAAATATTACTGAAATAAAATTTTATACGAAATTAGTGCGATTTTTTTGAATTTTTATTACATTTCTCAAAAACTAGGACATTAATGTCCACTTTTTTTGCATTATTCAAATACACAAGGATAATATCTACAAAACAAACCATACAAATTATTACTCTATGTTGCATATTTCGAGAGTTATTTTTGTTTTAACTATGACCCTTACGTAACCAAAAAATGATTATTTTAGAAAATGGACATAATTACAAGCATTTTGAACATATTTTAAATGAGGTTGATAATTATATCTAAATACTAATTTCATCAAATGATAAAATCTAGTTTTAAGGAGTTTTGATTTTTTTTATTATTGAAAATAACCATTTAGTGCTTGTAAGGGTCATATTCAAACAACAATGGCTCTCGAAATAAGCAACATAGAGCAATAAATTCAAGAGTCGTTTTGTATGTAATATCCTTGTGTATTTAAATAATGCAAAAAAAGTGGACATTAATGTCCTAGTTTTTGAGAAATGTAAAAAAAGCTCAAAAAAATTACACAAATTTTGTATAAAATTTTACTCCAGTAATTTTTTATGACGTATTTAAACTAAAAATTAACATATTTTATTTTTTAAATTGATGGGTGATATTATTAGCTTTCAAATAGTATTTTTGTTATAACTGTAGGACATCTAAATCCGGAGAAATTAATATTTTTCCGCAGGGCCATCTAAAATAAAACGTCAAATTTAAAATGGCGGCCATTCCAACAGGAGTGGGGATAGACCCCAATATGTGGGTGTTTTTGTCGATAAAATTAGGTGTATTTCACGCCTTTAAGTTATCGCTAGTTCAAGACCAAAGGCACTGTATAGAAAATATAATTATGAACGAAAACCATATTAATTAAAAATATGTACCTATTTACATATTAATCCGGGCCCTACTTATAACAAACAGACGGCACGCTGGGCTTCCACAAAGTGTCAAATTTTCTCATTCAATTTTAAACTTCAAACAAGCAATTAAGGTTCAAAATTCATTGGAGTTTTTTGACAGTTTTTTATAAATTGATGTGCTGCTGATGCTGACTGTACTCCAGATTCGATAAAGAGCTAATTAATGACTGCATTCAATTTTACAAATAAGTATCTGAAATCAAACAAAGATGTGTTAAAAGATACACGATCTTCTTTAAAATATAAGTAGCAATAAAAACATATTTTATAAAAGATCACAATAGATGTTGCTTGGGTGTATTTATCGATCTCGCCAAGGCTTTCGATGCCGTTTCGAAACACAGTTCTTTTGCAAAAATTACATTGCTTAGGTTTATGAGGAGTGGTGTTCAAGTGGTTTTAAAGTTATCTGGCGGAACTGAAATAATGTGTCCGTATTCGTTCGTCACAACTCCAGTGAACAACAGTTGAGTTCGGTGTTCCACAGGGCAGCATCTTGGGCCCGGTGCTTTTTCTCATCTACATTAGTGATATCATGCAGTTCAAATGAATGGATCTGACATTGTTTGTTATGCCAACGACATAGTCATTCTCTTCCAGGGATCATCTTGGAATGGGACATTTGAAATTGCCGAAACTGGGATGGCTCTTGTTAATGATTGGCTCCAAAGAAACCTATTTATATTATATGTTACGAAAACAAAATACATTGCTTTTCATAAAGTTGGTGCGTCACATCACAACACAACCACATGCGGCAAAATGTATAATGTTACTGCATACTGCATAGCTGTGTGAGAGTACTACATTTTCCAGATGTTTGACAATCGATAAAATTGAAGAAATTCATAATTAGGTATTATTTTTCGCATTCACACTTTTTTTCGTTAGATGTTTTTCGTGCTAGCTACGGCCATACGGGTAAAGCTCGCGTAATATAACTTGACCCACATTTTAGTACCACGTGACTTGCGCAGTAGCAATAGGTACTAAAATGTTTAGTGCGCAATTCTCATTGTCTATGCTTTGGTTCAAGTTATATCCCCACTCCGTCGAAAAAATTTCAAGATACGTGCCTAGTACTGTATGAGGCATATATCTTGAAATTTATTCGATGGAGTGGGGACAAGCTCGCGCATTTGCTCTTGTGAGCGACCAATAGCGCGTACCCCTCTCCCGCCGCCCGCGCCCCTCACCGCTACACGTGCCCAAAATACGCGTTCCGCGCAATCCCCACCCGATTTCAAGTTATATGCCTCGTACTATATCGAGATGAAATTAAAACCATGATATATAGGTATACTCAAGTCTATAGATGTGAAGGCGGTTGTTATCTTAGTCAGCCAGCCGCTGACCAGCCGCTTTTTTCGCTGACTACGGTGATCACCCATAAACCGCGGCTGGCTACAGTTGAAACATGTCTATGTTTTATTAAAGCCGTTTTATGTCCTAAGTGATTATTTTTGTCTATCTACATACTACCTACTTACTATAAACGTTACAGTAAAGGTTAACGCACATTTAGGCGGGTCGCAACGGGGCGGGCCGGGCCGCAGCGCATCGCAAAATGCTCCTATAGCACACTGTGACGGGCCGGGCCGCATCGCATCGACGGATTTTGAGTACAGTAGTGCCAGCTTAGGGTAATTTACCCTAGATTTAGGGTAAAAATTATCCGGCAGGGTAATTACCCTAATAATTATTAGGGTATAGATTTTCCTACTGTATCTCTTGTGTTAACTTTACTCTTTCAAAAACAATGGTTGACAAAAGAGACCCCGCCTTTAATGCTAAAGTTGTATACCTTTTCAAATCTTTAATCTGTGATTCATAATCTGCTGTACTTTTTAGGGTTACGTAGCCCAATAGCAAAAAACGGAGCCCTTATATAATCGTCATGTCTGTTTGTCTGTCCGTCCGTATGTCACAGCCACTTTATTCTAAAAGTATTAGGATAACACAGTTGAAACTTGGTAGGTAGATGTATTCTGAAAACCGCTTTACGATTTTTAGACAAAAATAAAAAAAAAACCGGCCAAGTGCGAGTGGGACCCTTGCACGAAGGGTTCCGTACCAAAAAACGACAAAAAATCAAGTTTGTTGTATGAGAGCCCCCTTAAATATTTATTTTATTCTGTTTTTAGTATTTGTTGTTATAGCGGCAACAGAAATACATCATATGTGAAAATTTCAACTGTCTAGCTATCACGGTTCATGAGATACAGCTGGTGACAGACAGACAGACGGACAGCGGAGTCGTAGTAATAGGGTACTGTTTTTACCCTTTACTGGGTACGGAACCCTAAAAAGATTAACCCATACATGGAACTGAAACTGAAAAAAAAAATGTTTTTCATCAAACCTATACGTGCGGGGTGTCTATAGATAGATTCTTTAAAAATGACATTGAGGTTCCTCACACCATTTTTTCTCAAAGTCAACCGTTTGAAAGATATACACTTCAAAAGTGGTCAAATGTGTGTCTCCCCCCTCTAACTTTTAAAATAAGAGAGTGAAAAATCTAAAAAATAATATATGCTGTAGAACTTAATAAACACTTTTAACGAAAATTGGTTTCAATGACATATACACGCTAAAATTTAAATCATTTGGTTCCCGCCGTGTGGTGGTTCCACTCATGATTACAAGCAACTTTTACTATGGGGCCAACTCTCCTGCTCGCAAAAAAAAATCAGCTGTTCCATACAAAAGTGCAGTACTTACTCGACCTTAATGTATGGAACAGCTGATTTTTTTTGCGAGCAGGAGAGTTGGCCCCATAGTAAAAGTTGCTTGTAATCATGAGTGGAACCACCACACGGCGGGAACCAAATGATTAAAACACTATGAAAAAGTTTGTACTCCTATAAGAAGTTATTTTTGCAGATGAAAAATGATAGTGGTATTAAATAAGGTATGGTATATGGCAACCACGGAACCCTACTGCGCGTGGCCCGACATGCACTTGGCCGGTTTTTATTTCTGTCTGTGGTATCTGTCAACCAAATGACAGATCAATGCCAAATCAGAAGTCAAATAAACACTGCGTTTTTTAATTTGAAAAAAGGAAAATAGTGGCTTTATTTTAAGACCAAATTTAATTTAATTGTATACAAGTTAAGTATTTTTTCTATGGCGAGTGCCACTTCTAATAAATGTATAGCAAAAAAAATTGTTTAAAAAAAAAAAAAAACCGACTTCAAAATACCTTCCTCTAAAAAGCAAGAAATAATATTCGTAATAATTAAAACACGTCTATTGAAGTCGGGTGGAGCTGGATAAAACGTAGTGATTATTTCCTCTATGGGGCTGGAGTACAAATTCCTTTTTTTTTATTCTAAAAGCCACACCCGACTTCAATAGACGTGTTTTTATTATTACGAATATTATTTCTTGCTTTTTAGAGGTAGGTTTTTAGAAGTCGGTTTTTTGTTTTTTTTAAACAATTTTTTTTTTTTTAATTTTTAGTGTAGGTATACCTTTTGTATTAGGTAATGTAGATATATTATTTAGGTAGAAAAATTGGCTCAGCCAAACGTGAGTTAATCGCGGAGAAACATACATACATGCGGGTCTAACTGAGAACCTCCTTTTTTAAGTCGGTTAAAGAACTACACTAAAGATATCCTTTTTCCAACAATAAAATAATTATCTTATTCAGTTCATAAACAAAGAAGTTATACGACTAATCATCGAGGTAGTTCACACAAAAGCATACTATTTTCGTGCTTTTTTTCAAGATTACTTGAAAAGTACTGAACCGATATCAAAATTTTAAAAAATGGGACCAACTTGGCCGTTTACCTAATGTAATAACGTTTGAATCATTTCAATCGGTTCAGCCGTCTTCGAGTAATCGATGTACATACAAAAAACAAAAAAACGGGTCGAATTGAGTACCTCCCTCCTTTTGAAGTCGGAGAGGATCACTGACGACGTCCATTATACAAGGACATCAGTGCAGAGGATACTTTCATTGTTATGTGCCATAATAATATTCATAAGTATTTTTTATTTCTAAAGGAAAAAAACAAGTAAGGAATTTTAATTAAGGGTATTTTTACAAAATTATATTGGATATCTATAGATATCAATATAAAAGATAGAGAAAAAGATATAGATATCTTTTTCTCAATCTTTTATACGACAAAAAAGTTTTGGGGTAATTTCAGATGACTCCCGATCGATAAATCCGCTTGCTATAGCACACTGAGTCGGGGCGCAGCGGGGCGGGGCGGGCCGCATCGCATCGCAACAAAATGCGCGACGGATTATGCGGCCCGCTCCGCCCCGGCATAGTGTGCGATAGCTCATATAAAATGTATGGGAGTGATTTGAGCGGATTTTTGCGATGCGGCCCGCCCCGCTGCGGCCCGCCTAAATGTGCGTTAACCTCAGCGCAGTTACTGGTTTCCGCGTTTCATCTATAGGTGACTGACGGCTGAAAATCGGTGTTTTGCTATCAGGCATTTGCCTGTGATACACCGAGCCTAAACCTTGCTGCTGCACACACGTGCATTCCATCTTCTCACTGTTTTTGTCATCTTTTTTTGTTTCTTTCTTTCTCTCATACTTATCACAAATGTATTTTTTTATCGTTCTTTTTCAGACATTTTTGTATTTTGTATTGATGAATGTATGTGTGTGTGTCGTAGTGAATAAAACGTTTTATCTATCTATCATCACGTGATCTCTTTGATTTCTATGGAAAGTCGATTTTTATTTTACATATATGACCATGTGTTTCTAAGAGAAAGTTGTTCAGTTTCATGGACTGAACACATCCTCAAAATTTGGATGGTGAATACAAAATGACATTGTATATGTATTAAATGTAAAAAATATAATATTATAAATGTGAAAGTTTGTGGGTTTGGATATTTGTTCATCAATCACGTAAAAATTACTGAACGGATTTGGTTGGAATTTGGCACACAGATAGTAGATAGTCTAGATTAAAAAATAGGATACTTTTTATCCCGATATTCCCACGGGATCGGGAACCACATGGGTGAAACCGCGGGCGGCCGCTAATTATATTATGCTATAATTAACTAATATTATAAATGCGAAAGTCCGTTTGTTTGTTTGTTTGTTTGTTTGTTACGCCTTCACGTCCTTACTTCTGAACCGATCATTATGAAATTTTGCATACACGTTGTCAGGGGTACAGAGAAGGACATAGGGTACCTTTCATCCAGAAAAAAAGTAATGTTCCCGAGGGATAGCAAAAAAACTTTCGACGCAGACGAAGTCGCGGGCGGAAGCTAGTTATAGCATAAAGGTCTCTACCCACTACACTGTGCCATACCATGACCGTGCTAGGAACGTATCAGGCAGGATCAACACGATACGCTCTACTATGCCCACTGAAACGGATCGAACCCGCCCGTATGCCCGTATGAAACCCGTATGATGCCCGTATACAACCCGTATGGTGCCCGTATGAAACCCGTATGGTGCCCGTATACAACCCGTATGGTGCCCGTATGAAACCCGTATGGTGCCCGTATACTACTCATATGGTGCCCGTATACAACCCGTATGGTGCCCGTATACAACCCGTATGGTGCCCGTATACATCCCGTATGGTGCCCGTATACAACCCGTATGGTGCCCGTATGAAACCCGTATGGTGCCCGTATACAACCCGTATGGTGCCCGTATGAAACCCGTATGGTGCACGTATGAAACCCGTATGATGCCCGTATACAACCCGTATGGTGCCCGTATGAAACCCGTATGGTGCCCGTATACAACCCGTATGATGTCCGTATACAACCCGTATGGTGCCCGTATGAAACCCGTATGGTGCCCGTATACAACCCGTATGGTGCCCGTATGAAACCCGTATGGTGCCTGTATACAACCCGTATGATGCCCGTATGAAACCCGTATGGTGCCCGTATACTACTCATATGGTGCCCGTATACAACCCGTATGGTGCCCGTATACAACCCGTATGAAACCCGTATGGTGCCCGTATACATCCCGTATGGTGCCCGTATACAACCCGTATGGTGCCCGTATGAAACCCGTATGGTGCCCGTATACAACCCGTATGGTGCCCGTATGAAACCCGTATGGTGCACGTATGAAACCCGTATGGTGCCCGTATACAACCCGTATGGTGCCCGTATACAACCCGTATGGTGCCCGTATACAACCCGTATGGTGCCCGTATACAACCCGTATGGTGCCCGTATGAAACCCGTATGGTGCACGTATGAAACCCGTATGGTGCCCGTATACAACCCGTATGGTGCCCGTATGAAACCCGTATGGTGCCCGTATACAACCCGTATGGTGCCCGTATACAACCCGTATGATGCCCGTATACAACCCGTATGGTGCCCGTATACAACCCGTATGGTGCCCGTATGAAACCCGTATGGTGCCCGTATACAACCCGTATGGTGCCCGTATGAAACCCGTATGGTGCCTGTATACAACCCGTATGATGCCCGTATGAAACCCGTATGGTGCCCGTATACTACTCATATGGTGCCCGTATACAACCCGTATGGTGCCCGTATGAAACCCGTATGGTGCCCGTATACAACCCGTATGGTGCCCGTATGAAACCCGTATGGTGCCCGTATACAACCCGTATGGTGCCCGTATGAAACCCGTATGGTGCCCGTATACAACCCGTATGATGCCCGTATGAAACCCGTATGGTGCCCGTATGAAACCCATATGGTGCTCGTATACAACATTCATTTTGATTTTCGGTCATCATACGCGGTTACAACCCGTATAGCATAGTAGAACCAAATAAGTAGGCCAACTCGAGCCTCCAGCGAGCGATACAGCTTAAACACGAAGGGCTGTCACATCGCTAGTTTATTCGGTCGTCAAAAAATGCATAGACAATCTCTATACAAAATGTTTTTTCCTTGTAGGGTTAGCATCAGGGATCTATAATACAAAGTTTTTTCTTTAATATTTTTTTGTAGGTAGACCAGCGCGTCTATCGATCGACTAAAATAATGAAGTTAATGTTAATTGTAATTTGACTGATGTATGTGATACATTGGCACTTTCGTTTTGACTTACTAACTTACTAACGAAAAGTAGCAATGTATCACATATCACATCTATCTGTCAAATTACAGTTTACATTAACCTAACTGTTTTCAGGAATTGACTACAATTTTTCATTGCGTACGTCATGTTATGTGATTTGAAAACTTATGGTCGAAATAGGTTTTATTTAAAACGTGGCTTTACTAAAAATAATGTATTTATTCAAATAAAAAAAATATTATAAAAAACAAAAATCAAACCAAATACCAACTAAATACCAAAGTACATTCAATAAAACCGCGCTAGTATCCGTAAAAAAGTGTTTTATTTCATATTATTAAAAAATTTTTTTTACACTATTAACTGTTTTTTTCTTTTTTATTTACCTACACTTCTCAAAATAATAATCTTTAAATTCTAAAATTGAAGATATAGATATCTTTTTCTCAATCTTTTATACGACAAAAAAGTTTTGGGGTATTTTTGGATGACTCCTGATCGATAAATCCGCTTGCTATATATATAGCACACTGAGTCGGGGCGCAGCGGGGCGGGGCGGGGCGGGCCGCATCGCATCGCAACAAAATGCGCGACGGATTATGCGGCCCGCTCCGCCCCGGCATAATGTGCGATAGTTCATATAAAATGTATGGGAGCGATTTGAGCGGATTTTTGCGATGCGGCCCGCCCCGCTGCGGCCCGCCTAAATGTGCGTTAACCTTAAACCAGTAAACAGTTTTGTGGTGCAGAGAAATTGACGAGAACACCAGAATTTCCAGTTTGATGTTCTACAAATTCATCGCCCACGAATTCATCATGACAGAGTAGGTATTTAATTTACTAAAAATACCTATTTGCATTTAACGACTCGTATATTATAACAATTTCGACTCAGGAATTGTAAAAGTTGTAAGACCTTTTGGTATTGAGTCGGATAAGCAGCCGGTTTTCAGCCGCTGTCTATACGATATTATCGGCTGCTTTAGATAACTATCCGATAACAACCGCTGGTTTACAACTATACTCAAGTCTACAGTCCCTTGAAGCTATAAAAAATTCAAACTTTTAAGTTAACTTAAAAAAAGATACGGCCTTTTATGTCGCAAAAAACTCATATTTCCACACTCTCAAAGTACCTTCAGGGAAAAATCTGAAAACTGTTACATTTGCTATCAACACATAAAATTATGTGGTTTTTATTATTTAAGTACCAGCAAATTTGTACGGAACCCTTCGGTGGGCGAGTCCGACTCGCACTTGTCCGGTTTTTTTCAATTAGCCAGTCAGCCAGTGTCACTCGGGGCATAGTAGAACTCGGGGTGATATAAGAATTCTAACGATACCTAACAGATCCAAATCTGTTCAGCCATTAAGAAATTATGGTGGAATAAAGAAACTCACATTCCTACAAAATATACATGAACTCCGAACACAATACACTCTTCTTTTTGGGCAGTCGTGTAAAAAGAATACACAAGCAAAACAGTGAGGTATTTTACAAAATAAATTTAAGTACGTATTTGTCACAATTGTGAATCGGAACGTAACTTAGCGTAATTTCGTTACGTTACGTCTACTGCCTAAGCTATTATTAATTGCTAGTATGGACAGCTTAATAACTATAGCCGTGAAGATTTTTCTCCTTAACAAGTTACCGGTTGACTGGTAGAGAATGCCCTTGGGCATTAAGTCCGCCATTTGCTGTTTTATATTATTAAAAAATAATATAAAAAATTAAATAAAATGAAATAAAACCGATTGAAATGATTCAAAATTGACATTTGAATGAACGTTATTCATTTTTTTAAATTTGGAAATCGGTTCAGTACCCTTAGCACGAACAGCTATCGAGAAATCTTACGCGCGTCAAAAAATACTACTCGATAACGTACTCGATACGAAAGCTAGCAAAATCGGCAGCACCAACTTTACAGAGCTGGCTAACGTTAGCTCGATAGTAGTAGTGATAAATAAAGCTAACGTGCATGAAGCAAGGTGCGTTCAAAAACCATGTTACATATCTATGTAAATCATAAATATGTAAATTAAAATTCAATCAAGTTGTTTATCATCATAATTTTACATTTATTATTCTTATTATTATTAATGAAATTGTTAACAATATTAATTTCATTTAATAACTTAAATTCGATTGCAAATATTAAAATAATTTTTCAATATGTGCATGATTTTGCCCATGCTTTTGAACGGTCATTGCACCTTGCCCGTGATTGGTTTGAAAAAGAAGAGTGTCTCTATTCTTTCTCTCTTTCTTTCTCATCCTGTGATTTAATAAAAAATATAACCTAAAATAATAAAAAGCCGTGAAGCCATTTCTTTATTTTGTTTTTGTCTAAAATTATTTATCTGTGTCGGCTAACAAATAATACAATCGTGAGGAAATAATATTATGACCTACAATGTGTCATAATTTCATCAAATTGTTCTACTTAATTGAAGATTTTTTATGAACTTGAAGAATAACAATGGATTATCGTCAAAGAACAAGAAATTGTTTACAAATAAACAATAAAATCTTTGGACGTGCTATGAAAATATGTGAATTTCATCGGAATTAGTGCCTGCCTATAGTGTTTGAAGATTCGATTAAGTTTATTAAGTTTGCATTGTTATTTTTAGTTAGCGTTTTCGTCATAGTTTTAAGGTCTTATTGTTTTAATACCTAAATTAAATATAATTAATTAACTGTATGCAAACTGTGTGATTTTGTGACTGAAAACAAATATTATAAGTATAACACCGTATCCTCTAGTTTTATTTGAGTTTTGTAGGTAAGTTCTAAAATATTGCTAAAATATAGGTATGGTGGATGTGGGGGACACCGTGTATAGCGTAAAATGACGAGATTTTTATTTTACAAATTTATATGTTTAATGAGAACAATTTAAGTAATATCGCCTGTGGATAATTCAGTGGACATGTCAAAGTTCTCAAATTTAATTTTTGTTACTACATACATGCTTTTAGAATTTAATAATAAATAATACAAATTTGCTCGAAAAGTCTCTCACTGAAAAAATGTCAGTGAGTAAGTTGTCGATAGCCAGCTTGCGAGTGTCTCGATACCGTATGTCAAAAGTGGGTTCGTGTTACCGATTTCCATACAAGTTGTAACTTTACTATTCGATCTCGATTCGAAGGCTGCTCGATACCTTATGTCAAAATTTTTCGTGCTTCCAAATCTTAGTTCCGTTTACGGACGTAGTGGCGCTGTACTAATTTCCATACAAAATTGTGAGATTCGAGTAATTTTACGCGCGTTATTTTTCTCGATAGCTGTTCGTGCTAAGGGTACTGTACCCGTAGCACGAACAGCTATCGAAAAAAATAACGCGCGTAAAATCATTTGATAGTGCAATTTTGTATTGGAAATTTGTGCAACGCCATCTACCGCCGAATAGCGAAATTAAAATTTTCATAGATAATTCTCTATCGAATAATAATTTTACGCGCGTTTTTTTTTCTCGTTAGCTGTTCGTGCTAAGGGTACAGTAGTTCTTTACAATAATGCAGAAATAACATATCATATTTTTTCGATTAAGTCTTAGAATAATTACGATTAAGTATACTGCCCGGTATACAAATTATGGTCGCTAGTGCTCAGACGCTTTGTGCTGCATAATTAAATGCCAGTATTTCTAGCTCTATCCACTTAGTTGTACTTGTTTGTGTGGTGCCATTTTTTGGGCGCAATCTGTGCAATGCTTGTTCCATAGATTTTAGTTGTCAGTAAATGACAAGTTAAGAAAATATTAAGACGAAATCTGGTCTTAACTAAATCAAACTATAGAATTTGTATTAAATAGTACCTACTTCGCCAATACGGTTTTTAAAGTAAGTTAAGTAAAAAATCTCTTAACTAGCACTGCTTCAAATGTAATTTATCTTTCGTAAAGACTAGTCTTTACTTTGTCTTAGCTAGCCTTACAAAATCGATATTGTCTAAAATCTTACTTCGTAAGGAAACATAAGATTTAACGCCATTTTGCACTTTATGTGAAAAAATTATAATAAATTTTCCGACAACACTTCATCAAAAACTAGAGTACCTAGATAGAACATAATTATTTTTGTTAATAGTAATTCTCACTTAATTAATAATTTGTATGTTTATAGAAAATGTAGTAAGTACTTTGCAATAGGTATATGAAAAAAAAACACATTGCACTATTATTAGACAAAATTTTACTGTTTTTTTCTAGTATTTCAAAAGCCCGTCTGTTTTATAGCACTATTTACTTTTTAGCCACATATTTTGACTAAGGTGAAGAGTTTTTGAAGTTAGGGCTTGTAGAGTTAGGGCGCGTAGAGTTAGAAGCTTGTCTCTACATAAGGTCTGATAACTTTTTGACAGTGCAAGCCATATGTAGTCTTGGCAACACTATACATGAAAATGTTTTTGGTGAGATATAGATTTTACACGAGAAACAATCATGCGTTTTAAATTTCTAATGCATTCAACGACATTAAGAAAGCCTTTTGAGATATAAAAATAGTCGCCATTTTCATAAACCTAAAACAGTTACATATTATTAAATGAAGTTCGCCATATTTTATAAAATTATATAAACAAAATAAGTTTTTAATTTTTCTTTACAGATTAAATCGAATATTTGCATTTCAATATTGAAGGTTTTAATTAGGTATAGTAGATATCTTTAAGTATATTTCTTGATTTGAAGTCAACCTACAAGATATCTTAAAGTCAATGTTTAAGTGTTCTGCAAAACCACTTTCTTAAATAGGGTTAAAGTTTATCTAACAGTAGTATTAACTCTTTCTTAACATGTCCTTAAATGCTGTGTCCACTTTTAATTAACTAGCCCTTGGAGTGTATCTTGAAGGACAAACTAGTTTTAGCCAAGACAACAGCTGGAATTAGTCTATTTGACTTCAAGATATCTACAATTCTATTTTACGACATTTGTTTGCTACTTGGGTCGTTGGGCCAAACTAGATGGATTTGCATGGTTTTATTACAAAGTTCCTGTGGACTTCTTTCGGCTCTCTCATCAACCCTGGACACTATCTTCCAACAGAGTATTTGTCATGACGATTCAAATGAGCCCAAACTCTATGGGGTAGCATGGTTTTATTAAAGAGTTCCTGTGTCCATCTTCCGGCTCCATCATCAGACCCTGGAAAATATTTCCCAACACAGTATTCTTCAAGATAATTCAAACGAGCCCAAATTCGATGGGGTTTGCATGCTTTCAATACTGAGTTCTTGTGGTCTTCTTCTGGCTTCATCATCAAACCCTGGAAACTATTTCCCAACAGAGTACTTGTCAAAACGATTCAGACGAGCCCAAATTCGATGAAGTTGCATGGTTTTATTATAGAGTTCCTGTGGCCTTCTTCCAGCTTCATCCTCAGACCCTGGACCTCGTCTCTCGTTAGAGCTTGTCAAGACGATTCTAACGAGTTCAAGCTCGATGGGGTTGTATAGTTTTATCACAGAGTTTCTGTAGCCTTCTTCCGGCTCCATGATCAGTACCCTTAGCACGAACAGCTATCGAGAAATCTTACGCGCGTCAAAAAATACTACTCGATAACGTACTCGATACGAAAGCTAGCAAAATCGGCAGCACCAACTTTACAGAGCCGGCTAACGTTAGCTCGATAGTAGTAGCGATAAATAAAGCTAACGTGCATGAAGCAAGGTGCGTTCAAAAACCATGTTACATATCTATGTAAATCATAAATATGTAAATTAAAATTCAATCAAGTTGTTTATCAACATAATTTTACATTTATTATTCTTATTATTTTTAATAAAATTGGTAACAATATTAATTTCATTTAATAACTTAAATTAATTTGCAAATATTAAAATAATTTTTCAATAAGTGCATGATTTTGCCCATGCTTTTGAACGGTCATTGCACCTTGCCCGTGATTGGTTTGAAAAAGAAGAGTGTCTCTATTCTTTCTCTCTTTCTTTCTCATCCTGTGATTTAATAAAAAATATAACCTAAAATATTAAAAAGCCGTGAAGCCATTTCTTTATTTTGTTTTTGTCTAAAATGATTTATTTGTGTAGGCTAACAAATAATACAATCGTGAGGAAATAATATTATGACCTAAGAGTTAACTACAATGTGTCATAATTTCATCAAATTGTTCTACTTATTAGAAGATTTTTTATGAACTTGAAGAATAACAATGAATTATCGTCAAAGAACAAGAAATTGTTTACAAATAAACAATAAAATCTTTGGACGTGCTATGAAAATATGTGAATTTCATCGGAATTAGTGCCTGCCTATAGTGTTTGAAGATTCGACAAACTTTATTAAGTTTGCATTGTTATATTTAGTTAGTGTTTTCGTCATAGTTTTAAGGTCTTATTGTTTTAATACCTAAATTAAATATAATTAATTAACTGTATGCAAACTGTGTGATTTTGTGACTGAAAACAAATATTATAAGTATTACACCGTATCCTCTAGTTTTATTTGAGTTTTGTAGGTAAGTTCTAAAATATTGCTAAAATATAGGTATGGTGGATGTGGGGGACACTGTGGATAGCGTAAAATGACGAGATTTTTATTTTACAAATTTCTATGTTTAATGAGAACAATTTAAGTAATATCGCCTGTGGATAATTCAGTGGACATGTCATAGTTCTCAAATATAATTTTTGTTACTACATACATGCTTTTAGAATTTAATAATAAATAATACAAATTTGCTCAAAAAGTCTCTCACTGAAAAAATGTCAGTGAGTAAGTTGTCGATAGCCAGCTTGCGAGTGTCTCGATACCGTATGTCAAAAGTGGGTTCGTGCTACCGATTTCCATACAAGTTGTAACTTTACTATTCGATCTCGATTCGAAGGCTGCTCGATACCTTATGTCAAAATTTTTCGTGCTTCCAAATCTTAGTTCCGTTTACGGACGTAGTGGCGCTGTACTAATTTCCATACAAAATTGTGAGATTCGAGTAATTTTACGCGCGTTATTTTTCTCGATAGCTGTTCGTGCTAAGGGTACAATCAGCTCAATGACACCATAATATTGCATTGCCTTCCATAGTTTTGACCTAATGTTCAAAGTTTAAAGTCCCTGGCTCATCGGGAAGCTAGTAAAAAAAATCGTTTACAAAGTTTGTAAACAAACAAAGAAACAAACGAGAAAGCAAACGTGTTAAAATGACTTTGACTTTTTAAAAGTCAAAGGACAATGCGGAGCAAGAACCTTATATTCATATTCTATGACACTGGACATTCTACTACTGAAGGATGGTTGGGGATGAGGTCATTCACCTTTGCAGATTTCTTTTCTTCTTCTTCTTATTTTTGTTATGGCAATCTACTTTCCTCTTGGAAGTAATTTTTGCCAGGGTCATGTTTTGAATAGTTCAGTAATTCTAGATTTTCTAGTAGATTGTTTCAGTTTACATTAAAATGCGGGTGCATCACATTCCAATGCTGCTTGGAGCATTTGGCAGCAAGTATATCAAGACAGTTTACTCGGTAAGTTTTGCCGAGGTAGCGACCACTACAATAAAAGACACGGCTTCACACAACCAAGATCGCGCCTATTTCCATTATTCCACATATTGTTCAGTTGCGTAGACACTTGTACCACAAAACTGCACCAATTTTAAGACACAATATCCACTATGAATCAATTTGCGAATAATTAAAATAGTCACCGAACTGAACTCGACAAAATCCCGCCAAAAACTCCAGATTTCTTTTATCCCTCTCACACTGTGACTGAAATTGCCATGCTGAGTACAAAATATCCCAATCCATAGTCAATTTACCCAGGTCATGTACAAAAATTAATTAGATTTTCTAAATAAATGTAAATATCGGCACACTTTAAATTAGTTACATGATGTTAAAATTTATTAGTACATGCCAAAGTAATTATTTAGAGGACAGATGAGTCCATTTTGTTATTACAATATTTTACGTTTAACAGTAATTTCTCCATATTTCATAAGTTACCAAATAAAAATAAGGTGGCATCACTGATGGAATTGTCTTTGATTTGACATGTCACTAATGTCAATGATTTTCCACCGCATCTCACGTTTATGTACAAAAATATAAAATTATTTAAATAAAATTCGCGTTACAAAGCATGTGTTGCATTGTGCAAAATTGCAAAAGTGTTTCAAAACCAAATTCTAACATTATATTTCACAAGTAAGTGTTTTTTAAAGTATTTTCAGCATTCAATTTTTCCTTCTCAGAAATCTGAATTTTAGCAGATTTCAAAGATGTTTCCGATCTAATTCGGAAATATTATAGAAGTTAATTATAATTACACCTTAATTACGTATTTTTTATTTCAATATAATAAATATAATATGTACAAATCTGTATTCATTTTCGACACATAAGAAGCTTTAGAAATATTATCTGCATATCGCAGGGTGACCATAATCACAGCAGAACTTTTGAATAAGAAAGAAAGATTTGGATGAAAAATGTACGTTTATCCTACCTAACATTACATTTTATGTTTTTATGCCACATTTAACTTTGAGAGCGGAATTATTTTGTATTCTTAACAGAGATAAAAAATGTAATGTAAACTAAAATATTATCTTACGTAGTTGAGTTAATCAATTTAGATCAGTTTCAGCTAAGAATCGGACCTACCTAACTTACTACCTTACTACTATACTAGTTATTATGGTCTTTGACACCCATTGTTTATTCGTAGTAACAAAATAAAAATTAATCTTATATTATTTTTCAGATTCCGAAACGATGAGGAAAAGAAACATAGTATATCCCAATTACCATTAGAGGGAAATTATTTTCAACGGCCAATATAATGCAGTTTTGACATTTTATATTGCAACTTTTTTTAATACAATGACTAATAATGAGACTTAATTTTTTTTTTCACACAACTGAAAATTCTAAAACTTTTTTCTATTACTAAGGGCGCTTATTCCTGCCTATAAAAATATTCAGCCAATTTGTTTTTTTGGACATTCCTCATTGTACAAAATAAAAATACACGTGACTTTAGGGTGGAAGGGCAGGTGTGTATACTGCCCGGCATATATATTGGCAAGAGAAAGAAAGGGACAAAAGATGCGCAGTAGCCATAAACACTAAGTTTATGGCTACTGCGCATCTTTTGTCTCTTTCATTTTCTTGGCAATATATATGCCGGCATCTGTACCTAAGTCTTAAACTTACCACGTATCTCCAAGTTTTGACTTTTAACCAGCCGGACCGTACAGGACCAAGGGGTCAAGTTTGCTATTATCGTGACTAACGCCGTAATCGTGTTTCAATGGTGTTTGGATGGTAATGCTTTTTGACACAATTCTTGTTTTTGTAAACCCAAAATTGAAACACATTATTTTTCCTAAAAATCCAAACCCGTTAGACACTGTGTCTCAGTTTTGGGTTTAAGAATCAAGAACTGTGTTAAAAAGCATTATCGTTCAAACACCATTGAAACACGATTATATGATGTTAACAATTAGCAGACTTGACCCCCAGTGTGACCACCATTCCAAAACAGTATCGTCCATCCGGAGAGGAGCCAACCGAAAATAATCATTAAGTAAATATTTTGTGTTGTGCGCCGCCGCTGGCCAAAAGGGGGGTTTGAATGAATATATAGAAAGGTAAAGGGGGGTTTGAATGAATATATAGAAAGGTTATAATATGGTTGGTCAAGAGTAGTAATAATCATAGGATTATTACTACTCTGCAGTAATATTCTAAATGCGAATGTTTGTACGTTTAGAGATACCCAAACATACAAACTTTGGCACTAACTAACATCTAAACTATTCTAAACATTTGAATGTTTAGAATCTAAACACTTTTGAATGTTTGGATTGGTCGTCCAAAAAACTTACGCCGTAGGCATAAGTTGATAGTCTGTAGTAAGTACCTATTTGTAGTGACTGTCCTACGAATGGACAACATTGTTGTCACCCTAATGAAAGAGATGGAAAATATCGTTGACGTCATTCAAGGTTATTTAATTTCGTTCTTCAAGCCCCAAAAGGTGACGCAATGTCCAGAGTCATATATAAGGTTCTTGATGCGGAGAATAATGAAATTTCATTTCGTCATTCTAAATTCTAGAAATTATCGCTAATTTTTGAAAAAAAAATACGTTTACGTATTTTATTCATCAATACGTTTTTTATTCATCACAATATTTAGTGATTAATGTCATTGACGAAAAAATCGTCTTCATATGCTGAAACCCCACTAATAATTTACAGTTACACATGATTCAGCAGTGTAAAAATTATTGCAATAACTTTTTAACAAATAAGTAAGCTGCAAAATCTTACTAAAAAGATACCAAAAGTTTTTTAAAAAAATAGTAGTACACTTATAACAACGTTTTTTTATTATTGACGTATTAATTTTAGGTTTTTCTTTACCAAGAAAATTTTCCCTCAAACCACCCCAAACATGAGCCCCGCCCACTTGTTCCTAAATTGCTTAAAGGCTCAAGTTTAGCACGTGAACCTTATTACGTTAGTATTACGTCGAGATTCCTGCTACGAGGATTACAAGGAGCCCTCTGACCGAATTGTTTTGTCGTGAACGTTGAACGTAGTGGGCCGGCCGGAATTCTGAGAAGGAGCAAACTACGGTTTGACTCAGTAGTACAAGCGAGGTTAGAGGGGCCGCGCGCCTTTCCAGTTGCATTCTGCGTAAACGCTTACGTCAACTTCTGAAACTTTTTTTAATAATCGAATAACGATTATTATAATACTTTTTTCACTTGTGAAAGTGCGGTCGGAAATTAAACAGGGGCCCGTGAATTTGTAGGGTTATTACATTATCTCGTTACTAAATCGGACGATTCACTCAGCTGTCATTTGTTTTGATTAGGAAACGACGCGTTTTGCCGGCGGCCGGCATCATTTTGTTGCAGGTATGTACAGTACAAAACTATTTATTAAATTCAGGATTTTTCAAATTATGAACATCAGTAGGTATTATATTATGAAATACTACGTGTTGAACTTATATAAAAATAAATTGGTATTGCCTATTCAAGTGAATAAGCGGTATAGGGAAATTATTGTGGTTTTTCACCACTAAGTTTCGTGTTAAAGCAACGTTGTTAAAGTAATTGAGTTTATGTAAAGAGCATTTTCTTAAAGAATTTTATGATGAGTGGTTATACTTCTAAATAATGTATTTGGCATTCTTTTCCGAGTAGGTTTTAAGTATTTTATTACGGTGTTACTGTGTTACTCTTTGTTGTTTCTGAAGATGTATATATATTTCTTGAAATGATATTTAATATCATAATTCGAAATTACTAACTCTCTATCTAAACCGCTTGGAAAAACATTTACGTATTTTTAAGTCTACAGAGCTCACTATAAATTTGCTACTTAAACTCTGTTTATTACTTAAAAATTATCTCTAATCTCTAAATAGTTTATTTATTTATTTGCTGATTGAGGATTATGTGTCGATATAATTTGACAAAATACCAATACCTATTTCTATTTAAGAACATTATAGCATTTTTTTGAAATAAATGTTGACTAAATATTATTTAACTTCGTAAGGTACCTAGGTTATGACTTATGATATATTAATATTAATGTATTTATATATATTAGTTAGGTACCTACCCTCAAGCTTTTTAGTCTAAAATAATCACAAGATAGGTACTAAAGAGTAGATCCTTAAGAAATAAAATATTCAGTTTTGACTTTTGTGGCACGTAACATAGACAGGACATGTTATAATTTCCGTTAGCAAAACCTTAAAATAAGTATTTATTTTTCTGGTAACAGTGTTATTAATATTAGCGTAGCCTTCTACCAATAGAGAAGGCTAGGATATTAGTCTCTTCAATTTAAGTTAGGCAGTACCAACAACCACAAACAATATTAAATTTTCAGTTTAAATAATATAAGAATAATTAATTAGTTATAAATTTTACATGCTTAATTTAAATCTAGTACGATACTAACATAAGATTAAATATGGGTTGATTCTTTAGCAATAGATTGCCTTAGAAAATATTACGCATGGTAATCTATTTTGGTGGGTTGTTGTTTAAATTGCGTGGAATGGGTGGATACAAGTAGATGAGCGAGTTCTGAGAAGGTAATTCTACCATAATATGCTCCTACACACTATTGAAGACTTGTGTCATAGATATGCGTATGGGAGTCCGCAGTTCCGCACTGTTTTATGACTAATGCGATTCGAAAAACAGTCAAAGTCAAAGTCGAATAAGCTTTATTCAAATAAACTTAATTATTAAGTACTTTTGAATCGTCTACATTTTCCTACCACCCCTTCCAGACTTTTTTAGCTGACAAGAAGAACGGGCGCAAGAAACTTATCAGCTGTAACAGCCATAAGTAACGATATTTATAACATATTTGCTCGTAAAGGGTCTCTTATTACACCAATTTCAATATCGTATTGTATCTCATTACGAACTTGTGCGGTAATGTAAAGTAAAACGCACGGTTTCCTTGATAAACCGTGCGTTTTACTTTACATTACCGCACGGTTTATCAAGATACTTCGTCTAAAACGAACGGTACTTTTTTAAATCTTAGCAAAGAGTTTTTATGTCAGAAAATGAGGTCAACATTTTATGGATAAAATTAACTTTGGGAGATAAAATATAATAAATAAACATTAAATTATTCAATTTAATTAATTTTGACAATAAATTACAACCATTTATCTGTAACAAAAACACAAAAATATTAATTTACTTTATTAGTAATACTGGCTGTTTTTATGCCTTTGCCTTTTAAAAGCGCTGATGCGCGCGCATTGCAAATTTAATATTTTTTGCTGTATTGTTTTTATTTGAAAATGTCGTCAAGTAGTGATGAATTTATTAATTCAACACCGCCAGAAGTCTCAGCGGCAGCGAAAAAGGCAACTCTAAGCCTCTTGCCCGAAAAATTGACCGATAAGATACTTACAAGCGTATCAAAATTTAATCATATGGAAAACAAGCAAAGGTGCAAAGTCCGAGTTTTATTTATTTCCTCGCAAATATGTTATAAAACGTCGTATGACATACGTGCGCTTTGATAATTACAGCCTCTGCTTTCTTGTAGCCCTCGCCTACGGCTCGGGCTAGCAATATCGCCTCGGCTGTAATTTTCAACGTACCGCACTTATATCATAATGTACTATTACAAACTTTAATATATCATTACCAGATATTTACAACAGGGTGACAGGATTATAGGCAACAACATAGACTTATTATATTACTTATTATAGTAGCAAGTTATGTGTTACATCATTTCCACGCATTTTGATCTTTAAAGTTGAAAGGAGAATCACCATTTTCTAAGGACAACACTGTAAATTATGTTTGTGCCTTATAATTTAATCTATATATATAAAAGAGAAAATCACTCACTGACTCATCACGAAATCTCAGAAACTACAAGTGCTAGGAGCCTCAAATTTTGCATGGGGGTTCCTTTTAGGGTGAAGGTGCTCACTAAGACGGGATTTTGCGAAATTCAACCCCTAAGGGGGTAAAACAGGGTGGCAAAGTTTGTATGGGAGAAAGCGATTCCTTGGCCCGATTGACTTGAAATTTGGCATAGACATTCTTTAAAAAAAATAATTGAATATGTGTTTCGTATTTTCTTGAAATGTATCCCCTAACAGGGTTGAAAAGGGGTAGAAAGCTATTTTTAGGGTGGTTGACTTCGATATCGGAATCAAAACTTCTTAGTGCATTTGTACGATTAAGAAAAATAAATGTCAGTTGTCAGGTTGTCACCTCCCCTGAGATTGTAATTATGTCACCACACGAGCTGACATTTCATGTTGTATAAGATTTTATCCTGATTTTCACTACCTATTTTACGAAATATTATCTACTTATAAAACGTGGCAAAATCTAGCAAATATCAGATATCTAACGTGGCAAGGAATGTGGTGTAAAGTGTTAAAATTGAGAGATGCACAACATAAGTTGCACCCGACATAATTTGCAATGTCACGTTATTTTAGCCAGGAACCAGGAACAAATAAACATACATAGATTTTTATTTCAAAAGAAGATACCTACCAAACTATTAAGTATGAGTATTAAATGTTACAAAATATTATTATACTTATTTTGTTATATTACTGCTAAGAAATTTTATTAAGTACCTACCTACCTACCTAATACAAAATCGTGAACAGTAGGGCGTCGGTTCTGTAACCAAACTCGAAATCTCACTTCACTGCACGGGACGGGAACTTTAAATCATAAATTAATAAGATAATGATAAGATTTTTTTTTCATCACAAAATATTTTAGATAGCTACCTAAATTTATTGTAATCTACTTTATTTAGTTAGCTAATTTCTAATAACAATTCACGCGAAGTGAAGTGAGGTTCGAAGTGAGATGGGAGTTTGGTTACAGAATCAACAGATTGCGCAGGTAAAACCGCGGGGTGCAGCTATTACCTACATATCACAAAATTGTAAAAAATGTGAAATTTTTGATGTTTGGATGTTGTTCATTTTGTTACTCAATCACGTCTGAACGGGTGAACGGATTTTGACGAAATTTGGCACAGGGATAGATTATAGTCTGGAATACTTAACACAGCCTTCTTTTCATGCCGATCATTGGTTTCCAAGGGAAGACTTACAACGATTACCGACTCCCACGCGGGCGGAGCCACGGGCAAAAGCTAAACATAGTATAAAACAAAGTCGCTTCCCGCCGTCTGTACGCTTCTCTTAAACTATACATAAAAATCGCAATAAAATCGATCTTTAAGTTTGGGAGCTAGGTTGCCTCAGAGTCCTCAGACAGATAGACACACACACACTTCAATTATATTTTAACACCCCTTGCGTACGTCGTATATATGTAGATATCCTGTAGTATAATCAAATAACTTCACACTGACACCACATTAGCACAGTTTTACATTAGTAACTACATTGCACTGCACCCGTGCGAAGCCGGGGCGGGCCGCTAGTCAATGCATCTTGAAATAGGCGCATGAAAGTAGGAAATAGTATCAGATTTTAGTCGTTGTTGTAAACTTTCATAAAGTGTGCATAAGTTAGCTAACTCGTTATTTTGGTACCCAAAGTTTTTTCATCATTTTTATTGGTAAAGTATAATATTGAATAATGTGCCTAAGAGGCTAAGCTTTTATTAAAAACATTCTAAATATACCACTAAAGTATGGAATAAAACGAATTCTGTTCTCACAACTTAATATATGAAGAGAATTCTCCGAAAAAATCTATTATCATAAAAGAATACAAAATACTTGAAACATGGATCTCTAGATTTTGTCACGAATTATGATATGAAGTGGCCATGAGTCTACCTACCTAGTACCGTTTGTTCAAATGACGTAAATTCTTTTACTTTGTTTGTCGGCAACTGACGAAATGATCGCTTCAATTAAAGAGCTATTAAAAACTTCACAAATTACAACTGTTCAAATATATTGTAATACTATCACCTTATTGTAGGGGAGGCCGGGGTTCAAAGTGCCGGGGGTAACTTGTTCCGATGCAAATAGCTTTGCCAAGAAAAGTGATAGGAATAAGTGTGAAGCATGTTCTAAAACGTCATGCCATAGCGCACTTGTGACAGCCATTTTAGTGACGCCATGACGGCCAGAAAGTATGGCAGTCGCTCAGAGGTACATAAATGGTACATTTGTAAATATTTTTGTATTGAAACTTTTTGGTCTATTTCGATCTACTTTAAATTTATTAATGTGTGATTTGCATTCATTTATTGGAAAATCTATAGAGATTGATTTTATATATATCACTTTTAATTATATGATACTTATTTAAAAATATTTTATATAATCTAGAAAATGTATTTGGGTCTCAAAGTTCCCCTGACTTGGGGCTGGTTGTGCCGAGTAAAAACATACTCTATGATACAGAAACTAATTAATTTAAACAAAAATTGTTTTAGGGTGAGAACTTATATAAGAAAAATGGAACTTAGTATGACTTCAAGTGAATTAAAGTTGGTCAGAAACTCAAAACGCTCGGCAATTAGAAATATGCCATGTTATGATATTATTTACTCTTATGCCAAAAATTTAAAGGCTAGTATAATGCTTATGCAAGACAAATGTTCAACCTAGACTGTGAGAGGGCATTGGATGTATTTTAATTAAAAGATTCGTTGATTTATTTTGGTCTTCTACCAGAAGAACTGAATAAGTTGGCATCTAACAGTGCTGTGAAAACTGACATGTCTATTATTCCTGGCATTCAAATCAGAAAGAGTGCTGGGTGGATGACGGCGACAGAGTTTAAAATCTTTAAGGACCACTTTTTTTAAAGCATACTAAGCTAACTCCCAAAATTCCAGGACTCTTATTGCTTGATAACCTTTTGTCAGTTCATATGACTTGAGATTCTTATATTTGTAAATAAATGATACATGGATATTTGAGTTAAGTAATTTTGTGTTTGATCTATACATAACCTTAAACTACTACTGTATCAGTAATTATTGAAAATACTACTGGAACTATTAACCCCAACGTTGGAACAACCAGGCCCGTGATGGGGTGGGTTGTTCCTTAGGATCTTTTCTCAAAAAAAGTATCCTGATCCAAAAGGTATTAATAATTTAATAAATACGTTTACATAATTTAAAACTACAATAAATTCTGCATCTATATATGCCCAAGTATTAAACCTCAGTCACATTTTTGACATTATTTTTACGTGTTATTTAAAAATCGGCACTTCGAACCCCGGCCTCCCCTACTCTTTGACGAACCAAATTTTACGAACGAATTCTTATGAGCAGGATGATGTCGTTACTGTAGTTCCATTATTTTGGGTTTCATAAATATATTTCGATTTCTTTTAAAAAAAGGTTTTTGGAATTTTCACAATCAGGGGGGCTACTCAAATGGCCACTTTTCTATTCATTCGCTAACTTAAAAATAAGCCATAAAATCTAAAATTACGTGTCGTAGGCATGTCATTTTCATACAATACAACAATGTCTGTGATTTACATAAACTTGCGACGTGTGACTTGATCGTCTAATTGCTTATTTTTATTAAGCTTTAAGTTAGCGAACGAATAGAAAAGTGGCCATTTGAGTAGGGGGGCGGGGGGGGGGACAGACAATTATAATTAGTGTCAATCACAGAAGATTTTTGTTTACCCAATTTCTGAATTTCTGATAAATATTCAGTATTTAGATTTTTTTTCCTTTTTGCATTCATATTTCAACTTAACTTACGTGAGTGCTTGAAAGCTTGAGCACAAAATTACATTGAATTCCGGTGTTATAGTTCGAATCACGAAAGATGACCACAAATGGCGCCCATCATCGCATCATAACTCACGAAGAAAAGAATTAAGACAAAATATAATAAATATATTATCTTTATGTTTCATTCGTGATTCGCACTATACGCAGCATTTTTTAGCTACCAAGAACAATGCTTTCTTTCTACAGAGGATATGACAATATGGTGCGGTTAAGTGTGATCTAAGCACATATAAGCTAACCTCTTTACTGACTGACTTCCAACGATCATATTATTTTGGGTCCATCCGGTTTGGGCAGTAGTAACAACAATTAATAAGCGCAGAAAATACTATAATGACCTCGATTTTTTTTATTTGTGTACTTACGCCTAGGGGTAGAGTACGTCTCAGAAAGCGTATCCAGATCTAATAATGAGATTTCCTGACTTTTCCGCCGACTTTTCAGTAAATTTCCTGATTCTTTGTACACCTACATCTACATTCTTAATTTAGTTGATGTTTGATTATTTTTTTCTCACTAAAATTATTGACAAATTATGTGTTTTCATTAAGTAGGTACTTACCCTTATTGGGATTTCAAAATTCTCTGACAACTAACAGTTTTTCCCTGTTTTCCTGAGAGATGCCTAAAATTCCTGACATGTCAGGAAAAATAGCATATAAGAAAGAAAAATTCTAGAAAAAATCGACTCACTCGTAGTAGCTCAGAGGCTACGAGTGAGTCGATTTTTTTCTAGTATTTTTTCTAATATATATATATATCTTTATATTTATCCTTATACATATATAAAAAATTGCATTGTGAATGCCTAAAATCGAAAAATTCAATGTCAGGAAATTCCTGTCATACGGTAACCCTCGGCCGCTTTGTTTTTAATTACTTACCACTTACTTACCAGATAATATGGAGAAGTCGGGTGCTATATTTAGTTGACATACACTTTATGTGCACAACGAGGAAAATATTAGTTATAATTATATTATGATTAAAGTCAAATGTTCCTGTTACAATAACAATAAAAATTAATGGACCAACTGTGTTTTTATGAAAATTACACTTAAATGGAATTAAATTACAGTTTTCAAAATTAATTCAATATCGTCATATGATACAGATTTTAACCAGACAACCATAGAGTTTTTATGACGATATTATTATATTTATATAAATTTTTGTTTACCTTATTATAGAGATATGGTCCTAGAAAGTTAAAGAATTTATGGGCGAATTATGTTATGATAAATGATATATTTACAACATTATTTTTTGTATATACGAAAGCTGAAACATCACATATATTATTTTCAGAATCAACACTATTAAAAAAAATGTAATGATACCTTAAAAACTCAAAAAGTTACAAGCTTTTTTTGTTGTGCGCGCGAGACATTTTATTAGGACGTGCGTTATTTATGGTTTTGTAAATATTATTTAGTCAAAATATAACAGGATATAAAGAATATTGCAATCGATTCTATTACCGATTATGACCAAACAATTTTTAGGTTTCGTATATAAGTACTAAAAATAACCTTGTATAGTTTTAAAGATTTTGTATACATCGTGTTCAACTATAAGTTCTTTAATATATATACTTGTCTCTTCCAGATAACTAAGTATTGTCCTATTGCCAGTAATTATTCTTCATTATCTTGTCAACGTGATTTGATTAACTTACTGACCCATCGTTGCTTACTTTAGCGCTTATTTGGTATGTTGTTTTTTATGTTTTTGCATCCATCAATCAATCCTTCCCATGACCATACCCGAACTTATGCTAGATTAGAAAGTGCAGTACTTTCTACTATCAGCAGAAACAGGCTTTTAGTCAACAGAGCTTATTCTTGTCCAAAATTAATGATCCATAGTAGTGACATTGTGTTTGTATAGAATATATAACATATGGATGTGAAACAAGGATACTCCCACATAACTTAAAGCTCTAGAACTTTACTCACAAAGAATGATAAAAAATTATTTTTAATTGTTTATTACGGAAGTGCCAATTAGCTGCTGATTTTATTAAGTTCATTGTATAGTTTTATTTAGTCTGAAATTCTACGTTTCCTAAAATAAGATATATTAATACGACGGTTAAATAAGCGAATACTAGGCGTTGCTAAAAATTCTAAAAATAATTTGCTAAACTGCACTGTCAATTTTCTGTCGTGTGCCAGGATAAACAAATAGTGGGAGGAGGACATCTAAATGAATGAAGTCACATCAACTAAAGTTTCCGTTAAATACAGTTTTGTTTAAATATTTTCCATTTATCTACTCATTTTCTTTACAATTCTTCAGTTAAAGCAGTCAAGAAATTGATAGAATTTAATTATTGGCTACGAAACGCACACCGAGAGCAGGAAATGCGATAACAACAGAACGCAACAATGAAAATTCTGAATAATTAGTACAATCAAATCGTATCGGACGCCATCGAAACACTCATAATGTAACAATTTGTAAACAGTACCTTGTGTATAAGAGTACCATACCATTGTGAACAGATTTATGCGTTTGGTTATGCAGCCGCCTGCATTCGATAATCATTCGATATCAATATTAAATTATACTTCAGTAAGCTTACAATCTGAATTTAATAAAGAAAAACAGAACATCTATGAATAGGATGTCTATATTGTCGTCCAAGCTATATAAGGTCCTTCTTAAATAGTGCACGAAATTTTAAGGAGTCAAATGTACTCATGCATACAGATAACTTTTACTATGGGACCAACATAGAAATAGAAAATTTCAAATCGAATAGATCAAAATGTATGGAACAGCTGATTTCTTTTTCGCTATTTCAATGTTGGTGCCATAGTAAAAATTGTTTGTATGTATGAGTACATTGACCACTTAAAATTTTGTGCACTATTTAAGAAGGACCTTATATAGTTATCCTAAGGTTATCCTACAGACCAAAGAGTTTTTTCAAATTCATTGCATTTGACTGACCAACAAACCATGGTATTAAATATTAATTTTGCTGTAAAATTTTTACACACAAAATTCTATTTATTAACCAATACGGGAAATCCACGTCAGTCGTTTTGATAGAGAAGTGATATTGTACCTAAGTAGGTAGGCGACAATAATTACTCATTCATTTTTAAAAGTAATTTGTTAGATTTCTACGCCGATGCGGCTACCTAGTATAATCAAATAGGTAAATGTCAAACAGTAGAAAGCATTTTACAGGAGTAGTTGGGTGTTGTTATTCTTACAGCATGCTCGATGATGATAGAGAACTGCCCACTTATGCAAGTGAACTGCCCATCAGTGCCCGCTTGCGCAGGCGGTGGGCAGTTCCGATAAATAACGCATGTTACGCATGTGTTACGAACGTCGATGTATACTTTTAATAATTTATTTTATAACATCTGCACCCGCTGCCTTTCTTCTTGACTTCACCTCATACTACTTTCCCTGTTTCGGTTTATATTTTCCTTCTTAACTTAATTTCACCCACTTCTCTTCTCTATAGTACAATGGGAATGTCTGAAAAAAAAACAAATTGCTGAATATTTTTTATAAGTAGGTAAGCTCTCTCGTAATAGAAAAAAGTTGCAGAATTTTCGGTTGAGTGAAAAAAAAAGTCAATTCGCCTTCACAAGTATACACTTGTGAAGACGAATTGACTTTTTTTTCAGACGTCCATACTAGATTAGGAGGTCATAACAAATTTGGTAACGATCGCGTAAGTGGCTGACTTTGGGTTCACAGGATGGAGAGGCACTCTCTGATGCTAAATATGTCAGTCTGTTTGCGTGAAGTGGTTGCGTACTTTTTATATGCAGGCTGAAAAAAGGCTATATTTTTTTTTAAATAAATTATAGCCCATGTTACTTGCTGATAATGTACTATATACTTGCTTTCTATAGGTGAAATAATTTTCAAAATCGGATCAGTACTTTTTGAGTTTATAAGTACATTACAAACAAACAAAAAGTTAATCGCTTATACCTACGAAACGCAACCGAATTTTGGTCAGTCCTTACACAGTTCACGTGAGTACAACTAGTACTTGCTTGCTGTACTATTGTCAGCCATTTACCTTTTCGTTTTTTTTTCTGGTAACGATAACACTTTTTCACCCTGCATATAAAAAGAATGCAACCACTTCACGCAAACAGACTGACATATTTAGCATCAGAGAGTGCCTCTCTATCCTGTGAACCCAGAGTCAGCCACTTACGCGATCGCTACCAAATTTGTTATGACCTCCTAATATATACGGACGTAACAGCAGAATGGAGATTATACCTTAGCCACCACCGGCCTCATTTGAAACTTTTTTTAATATCTATCTATATATGTTGTGGTTGTGGCAGATGGTGACTAAGATGTAGTAATCTCCATTCTGCTGTTACTTTCGTACATTTGTGAAGTCGAAGTGACTTTTTTTTATTTTACACGCAACCGGAAATTCAGAAACTTTTTTCTATTACCAAGGGAGCTTATTCCTACCTATAAAAAATGTTCAGCCAATTTGATTTTTTTCAGACATTCCCCATTCCATTTTCATTACAAGAACGTCAGTATACTGCAAATTGTCAGCTGGTATGTGCGTGACTATTGTATTTTAAAACATGATAAAAGGTACGCACGATATTTTTAAATGGATAATAAATTAATGACAGTATTTTCAAGATTTCTTGAAAAACTACTGAACCGATTTCAAAAATAAAAAAATGGGACCAACTATTATTATATGTATACTCTTTTTTAGGTTTAAATGTAAAAATTTGAAGGAGGTTTTTTTCTTTTTTTTAAAAGCTTTTTATTTTCAACTTTTTAGTGGTAGGTATTTACATACCTATCACTAAAAAGTGTAAGTAAATATTTTTTAACTTTATATTGTAATATTTTCAATGGTAAAATGCCCACAACTCAATTTCCTTTACGCTGTTTGTTTTTGAGGAGTTCCGTTGTGTCTTCGTAGTCCAAGTCTAGTCCAAAACGTTGCATCGCAGACCATGGTTTGGTTTGTTTTGGATTGTCATAAACCTTCTAAAATCTAAATCACTTTACATATACTATTTGACTTTGAGGAGTTCCCTTGTGTATCTTCGAAGTTCAAAGTCCAATACCAATGAAATAAACAAAGATGTTATAAATGTCCGAAAATCCGTAACAAGTCGTGCGATGGCAAGCTAAATAATTGATATTTTTCAGGATTATGAACAAACTACTAACCAAATCTCTGTAAAAAATTTATGGGACCACACACGAACTATGTTCTTTGAGATACAAAAAAGAATTGTACAAATCGGTTAACAACTGACGAAGTTATGTTAAAACATACATAAAAAAAAATACCGTCGACTTGATAACCTCCTCCTTTTTTTGAAGTCGGTTAAAATGTGAGCAAATTCTCTAAAAGAGCTATCTCTTCCAGCCAGTCCAGAACTTGTTGGAGAATTTAAAATTCAGCAGGTGACACAGAGTGCAAAATTGTTAGAAAAAAAATTAAGAATAAACTTTATAAAATACTATAATAATATGAAGACAAATAATAATATACAGGTACATATATAAATACATATAAAAATTAAAATATATATAGGTACTTACATAAATAAATACTTACAATACTCATAAAAAGAGACGCTGTTAGTACTATCTCTTGATTCTCATCTCATGAATCATACAATTGTGCTCAAAAGTGCGCTTTAACCTTGTAAGTGTGCGTTTTAAGCTTTAACTGTGTACTTAATAAGGTTTGAATAATTTGAATCCGTTCAGCCGTTTTCGAGTAATATAGATAGAAAAAATATAAACGCAACGAATAGATAACCTTCTCCTTTTCAATTTTGTAAGTCGGTTAAAAACTGTGCTGTGTTGTTCGGTTAAATTTTTAATTTTTCTAAAAGTAAGCATTTCTTCAGCGCTTGGTTTCTTAAGGGTTAAAGTAGGTACTTAGTCGTTAAAACTTAGTCTTGATTGTTAGGTTTTAAAAACACAATTTAGTTTTTTCTTCTACAGATAAGATTCATTACCTACTAGCGGCCGCCCGCGACTTCGTCTGCGTGGAAAGGTTTTTTGCTGTCCCTCGGGAACAATATTTTTTTCGGGATGAAAGGTACCCTATGTCCTTTTCTGTACCCCTGACAACGTGTATGCAAAATTTCATGATGATCGGTTCTGTAGTTGAGACGTGAAGGCGTAACAAACAAACAAACAAGCAAACGGACTTTCGCATTTATAATATTAGTAAAGATTAGCAATTCTTAAGCTTAACAAATATTTAAGCTACCTTGCTGGTAGCTTTTAGTTTAGATTATCAGAAATTCTTATCTATTGCCGTTTTACACGGATTTCAATCCGAAACCAGTTTGGCTATTTCTTGTTCACACCTAGTCAAGCTAACATTTGCCTAACCATTGGCCATGTCATAGTTTGTTGTGGGACAGCGTAAATTGTTAGTTCCAAAGATTTTGAATGGAGAAAGTGTATTCTGCGTCATTTTGTGTTTAGGTAGTAACAGGTAATATAATAATAGTTTATCACCTATCATACGATGTTCATGTGTGTTCTGTAATAGTGTTTACTTACCATATTATACTGTTTCTCCTCAAAATAGAAGCATTCGATTCATCCAAACAAAGTTTGGACACGCACAAATGAATGTGAAATACCAAACTATGAAGTGAAGTTTCAATTTAAAAAGTACGTATACCTAGTTAAGTACTTCACAGGCTCATGTGCCATAACGTGAACAGTGAAATCAAATTTCCATGGCATCCGTGTCATTAGCCACCGCGTAATGACAAAGCACGCTTGATGATAACATATTTTTTCATGTGCCACTTGCGACGGCAAAATTGTGGACTCGGAGGGGCAATTAGACCCCATCGCGGCGTAATGAGGGTTAGGTACTGCACTGTCTAATAGTTGTTTACTCAATTTTACCGATCTTGATATTGCTGCGGTACTTTTTGATGATTTATTATATTTTCAGGCTTTTTTATTATACCTCCTTGTTTTACTGTTATAGATGAATCAAATGCCCTTTTTCGAGTGGCAATGGAAAAAAAAATACTTTTCACGGATATGTAGCGCTTTATTAAAGTTTTTTGATGTTTAGTAATATTGTTTTTCAACACACTTGCTCGTAAAGTGAGCCCTAATACATAGCTTTTAGGGCGATAAATCGAGCTATAACAAACGCGTGCAATCTATATATATAAAAGCGTAAATCACTCACTGACTCATCACGAAATCTCAGAAACTACAAGTGCTAGGAGTCTCAAATTTTGCATGGGGGTCCCTTTTAGGGTGTAGGTGCTCACTAAGACGGGATTTTGCGAAATTCAATCCCTAAGAGGGTGAAACAGGGTGGAAAAGTTTGTATGGGAGAACGCGATTCCTTGGCCCGATTGACTTGAAATTTGGCATAGACATTCTTTTACAAAATTAATTCAACACGTGTTTCGTATTTTTTTGAAATGTATCCCTTAACAGGGTTGAAAAGGGGTAGAAAGATATTTTTAGGGTGGTTGACTTCGATATCGGAATCAAAACTTCTTAGTGCATTTGAATGTTTAAGAAAAATAAATGTCAGTTGTCACTGCACGGGCTGACGTTTAATCTCTAATTTTCCCGATTTTCACTACTTTAAGAAATATTAGTCAAATAAAACGGCAACATCTGGCAAATATCAGATAACGTGACTAGGAATGTGGTATTTAGAGAAGTGTTTCGATGGAGAGCCTGATAATAATGCACAACATTAGTTGCACCCGGCATAAATCTTTGCCCGGCATGCGTTGCAATGTCACGTTTTTTTAGCCATAACCTTTTCAGTAGTAAGCAGAATAATTCACCAAACATTCACCAAAGTTTCATCATAATCGGATTTGGATGAATGGTTTAGGAGTGCAAAGGAAACAAATACACATACATCGATTTTTATTTATAAAGAAGATAACTATTAAGCAAAGATATTAGAATTTTTAACCATAAGGTAAGTATTAAATGTAACATAATATTATTATACTTATTTTGTTAAATTACCGCTAATAAATTTTATTAAGGACCTACCTAACTAATACAGAATCGTTAACAGGGCGTCGATTCTGTAACCAAACTCAAACCCCACTTCGAATCTCACTTCACTGCACGGGAATTTTAAATCATAAATAATAGTACAGTAGCCCGTAGAACATTTAAATCACCAAAAAGGTCACCATTTGCCGTTGTGATATTGTTATTTATTACAAAATTATAGATACTTTAACCCAAGTTTTACATATCGCAACCCGCCGTAACCTATATTTGTATATCTCCAAAAATGATATTTTTTTCATTTTTCAAGGTTTACCACATGGTTTAGCTATTTTCGTGTTCTACAGCTTTGTTTGATTGCCACTGATAATAGTAAGACTATGGAAAGTGATCATACACAGATTTAAAACCAGATAAAGTCCAACCATTTTCATCAGGTCTTAAAACTGTGTATGGCTACTTTTTATAGTCTTACTTTTATCTATGGCAATCAAACTAAGCTGTAAAACACGACAATAGCTTAACTAACGTGTGGTAAACCTCGAAAAATAAAAAAAATATCCATTTCGGAGATATACAAATATAGGTACGGCGGGATTCGATCTGTAAAACTTGGTTTAAAGTATCTATAATTTCGTAATAAATAACTATATCACAACGGCAAACGGTAACCTTTTTGGTGATTTAAATGTTCTACGGGCTACTGTACTATAAGATAATGATAAGACATTTTTTTATCACAAAAGATTTTAGATAGCTACGCAGGCTACCTAAATTTTTTGCCAGTAAAATAGCTCATTTAGTAAACAAATGTCTAATAACAAATTCACGCGAAGTGAAGTGAGATGCGAGTTTGGTTACAGAATCGACAGACTGCGCGGGTAAAACCGCGGGGTGCAGGTATTACCTATAATCACAAAATTGTATAAATGTGAAAGTTTTTATGTTTGGATGTTGTTCTGTTAGGTACCTACTCAATCATATCATACTCAATCACGTCTGAACGGGTGAACGGATTTAGGAGAAATTTGGCACAGATATAGATTAAGTCTGGAATACTTAACACAGGCTTCTTTTCATCCCGATCATTGGTTTCCAAGGGAAGACTTACAACGATTACCGACTGCCACGCGGGCGGAGCCACGGGCAAAAGCTATACATAAAATAAAACAAAGTCGCTTCCCGCCGTCTATACGCTTCTCTTAAACTATGCATAAAAACCTCATTAAAATCGATCCATAAGTTTGGGAGCTAGGTTGGTTGCCTCAGACAGACAGACACACACACACGTCAATTATATTATAACACCCCTTGCGTACGTCGTATAGGTATAGGTATGTCGTCCTCCTAGGTATATGTATCCTGTAGTATAATCTAATAACTTTACACTGACACCACATTAGCACAGTTTTACATTTAGTAACTACATTGCACCCGTGCGAAGCCGGGGCGGGCCGCTAGTAATATATAAAACACTAGGTTGTTATAGAATTATCCCTACAACGTTAAATTAGTACCTTACTGCAAGTTCTACGCGAGTAAACAGAGCATCCCCTATTTAACCGGGTAATACAGTTATTTTTTTTAGTAACAACAAAGAGGTTTTATGCCGCTGAAAATTCATATTCATTTTTGAAATAAACAAATGTAAGTCCTTAATTAAGTCAAACAAATATTTATTACTATCAAATTATTCATAATTCACAATATTTTGTAATAAAATATTAAAATATTTGTATTTTATCAATTAAAATTATAATTATGAAGTAGGCTGTATGCTCACTCACCCCTTTGTTCGCAAAATATTCTTGGATTGGGCGTGTGAAAAAAAACAAAAAAAAAACCTACGGGCCTTTTCCCATAATTGTCATTTTTTCGTTTTTGTCGTATTTGTTGCTATGAGGTAAATTACTTTGTATTTTCCTCGCAAATGTGTTGAAAAACGTCGTATGAAACTCGTGAGCTTTTGCTCATTGCACACTCGGCTGAGTTACTGCAACCCACAGCCTAGTGTGCAATGAGCAACCTAAGCTAACTTGTCTCATAATGTACTATTGTTAGCGTTTTGGACTTTGCGGCCTTTGGTTGGATCCATAAAAAGTTACTAAAAGTGCTTAGGTACATACTTCAATGTTATTACCTACTTCTGAGTCGGTTTATGGATTCTAGGTAGAGTCTTTACCTAAGGTCATTTTATTTCTTTCTATGTATAGGAAAATAACTCGTAGTTATTATAACAGGTGCCTATAATAACTTTATTATGAACATATAATTCATCGAGTAAAATATTGAATATAATTAATCCTCAAGTTGTTAACAAATATAATAATTATTAATGGTATTCTAGGGGTTAACTAAAAGGCAATTATAATTTATTTATTTACACTTATTGTATAACATAACTTTACAACAATGTCCTACCTATAGAACTATTCTACGAGTAAGTAGATAGTTTGACTTTGGGATCGGATCTCTGACAATATTTATTACAATAGATGAGTTATGGTACCTATATTAAACTTAATATGGAAATAACAATAAAGTGAATCTTTGTCTGATGATCAGATATATAAGTAAGTAGGTACATTTATATTGTTTAATATAATTATTATGAAGACACTGTTCTATTTCTCAAGTTAGTAGATACGTAGCTACTAACTACGATGATATTATAATTAAAAATAATAAAATCTTTAACTACACAAACAAATTATATTCTTTATTATAGTTATTATGAAGACACTGTTCTATTTCTCAAGTTAGTACTAGATACGTATAGCTACTAACTACGATGAAATTATAATTAAAAATAATAAAATCTCTAACTACTCAAACAAAAGTGTTATTATGATGAGCATTGCATAAGATTTTTATGAATTCAAATTATGAAACTTATGAGACGCGTGTCAGTTGTGTCACCTAGCGATTGAAGTCACTAAAGTCCTGTAATTTATTATGGTGAATTAATAGTTTGCTAAATCTTATGAAAGATAGGTATGTAGTCAGTTCTCTAATCGACAAATTTACCTTAGCAGTAAAACCTATTCACGCTGAAATTTTAATAATTTAAATAACTCGTAGTTATTATAACAGGTGCCTATAATAACTTTATTATGAACATATAATTCATCGAGTAAAATATTGAATATAATTAATCCTCAAGTTGTTAACAAATATAATAATTATTAATGGTATTCTAGGGGTTAACTAAAAGGCAATTATAATTTATTTATTTACACTTATTGTATAACATAACTTTACAACAATGTCCTACCTATAGAACTATTCTACGAGTAAGTAGATAGTTTGACTTTGGGATCGGATCTCTGACAATATTTATTACAATAGATGAGTTATGGTACCTATATTAAACTTAATATGGAAATAACAATAAAGTGAATCTTTGTCTGATGATCAGATATATAAGTAAGTAGGTACATTTATATTGTTTAATATAATTATTATGAAGACACTGTTCTATTTCTCAAGTTAGTAGATACGTAGCTACTAACTACGATGATATTATAATTAAAAATAATAAAATCTTTAACTACACAAACAAATTATATTCTTTATTATAGTTATTATGAAGACACTGTTCTATTTCTCAAGTTAGTACTAGATACGTATAGCTACTAACTACGATGAAATTATAATTAAAAATAATAAAATCTCTAACTACTCAAACAAAAGTGTTATTATGATGAGCATTGCATAAGATTTTTATGAATTCAAATTATGAAACTTATGAGACGCGTGTCAGTTGTGTCACCTAGCGATTGAAGTCACTAAAGTCCTGTAATTTATTATGGTGAATTAATAGTTTGCTAAATCTTATGAAAGATAGGTATGTAGTCAGTTCTCTAATCGACAAATTTACCTTAGCAGTAAAACCTATTCACGCTGAAATTTTAATAATTTGGTTCCCGCAGTGGGGTGGTTCCACTCATGATTACAAGCAACTTTTACTATGGGGCCAACTCTGATATCGCGAAAAAAAATCAGCCGTTCCATACAAAAGCGCAGTACCTACTCGACCTTAATGTGTGGAACAGCTGATTTTTTTCTGCAATATCAGAGTTGGCCCCATAGTAAAAGTTGCTTGTAATCGTGAGTGGAACCACCCCACTGTAGGAACCAAATGATTAAAATTTCACGATGTATGGTGTCTAGTCTTTTGTTCATCTTCATTATTATACAATGTTTGTGTAGCGGAAAGATTATAAAAAGGAAAGTCATCATTACGCCGGGTCAGTTTCGGCACGGATCCGCTACCGGTCACGGTCAACTGGTCTTTAAAACGGTACAATTGACAACAAATATAGAGTGACAACCTCAATTTGAATATGCCACTTGCAGCAACGGAATAGGGTTGAAGAAAGTCATTTCGTTTGATGCTCAGTGATTTTTGCCTTATATTACTCGACCTCGTTGCATAATTTTTAAATAGTCACTAATTGTCTGAAATGTTGGCGATAATCTGCCAATTAATGGTATTGAGATAATACTTCTAAAATACGAAAAATATTAATAGAGTAACGGCAATAGCGATTTAAAAAGTACTAAACAAAAATCATATTTTAATAAACAAATTCCGTTTTAAATTTTAAGAAATTAGCTACCTTCCTATTGTCTAGTGAATGAATCAGCAAGTAAACTATTGGTTTGAAAAAATTGCGTGAGTGTTTACGTTATGGCTGATTTTTCACGCTTCCGCACGTGGTTAAAATACTTGGTGCATGTAAAAACAAATGAAGAAATCTATTTACACGTTTACCAATGGACCAAGTATCGAATAATATACATTGGAAGGTAGGTTTAACGTATAGTTAGTATAAAGAAAGACTACTCTACCAATTTTGGGAAATGTAAAATCAAAACCACGTTAAAAAAACTTTACGTCCATCAGAAAAGATTTTATTTTTTGGAAATCTTTAAAGTAGTTAATGAATAATCAATAAAATTTGAGTAGCTTTAATAAGCATAACCCAAACGTAAGGCGACCATTACACACGTCAATCTGGTGTAATCTGATCAAAACCGCAGATTGATGGAATTTGATGCGGATGGTTTGCGACGTTACACGGTCAATCCAGCGAGATCTGGATCGCAGTAGATCTTGGTAGATTGACAATCTACCACGATCCGCGGTGGTCTTTGGTAGGGTTTCAAACTTTTTGCATTAATTTTCGCGTGATATCGATCGATGACCTGAGTGGTGCAGTATTCAACATGCCAGTCTACCACGCAAGAGATCCCGGGTTCGATTCCCGGACGTAATTGAAATTATGAATTTTAATTTCTGTGACGGTCTGCGTATAATAAGTACTTATCTATTTCGAAAAGTAAGTAAGCACCTAGTAAAATCTGTTGTCTACCACCCATTTTATGCTTTGATTAGATAGGGTTAGATGAATATCGATATTTAATTTTACACACACAGGTGTGTAAAATTACCTAAATATCGATATTTATAATACGATATTACCCAGCTATGAACTGAGTGCCAAATTTCATCCAAATCAGTTCAGCTTCAGAAGGCTGAACTGATTTTGATGAAATTTGGCACACATCATATTATTTATTTTATAGCCTGGTATAGTAATAACATCAAGGTAAATAGTATTTTTCAAAACATTGCAAAAAATATAGTAGGTGGGTTTATGGGAAATTTATGAAAAAATATAGTCTTCATTTATTTTTAACTAGCTTCCTTTAAAAATTAAAAATAGGGTAGGTACTTCCTAGGGTACCAAACTAACTGTGTGCCAAATTTCATCATCTTTTACTGCAATCCAATATTTTAACCGACTTAAAAAAGGAGGAGGTTCTCTTTTCATCTGTATATTTTTTAAGGGATTCTTTAAATGCCCACGCGCATGTAGTCACGGCCGGAAAGCAAATTAAAAATAAATATGGGCTATATTTTTTATAAATTTCTCAAAAGTACTTACTAAAGTATTTTACCCTAGGGTACCTTTGATTGACCAGGATAAAACATATCCTATAATTTAATCCAGGCTATAAACTGTGTGTCAAACTTCATTCAAATCAGTTCAGCCTTAAAAACTAATATAACTACAGACGAACAGAGAAACAAGCTCCTACTTTTTTGAAGTCAGTTAAAAATATTGGATCGCAGTATATTGTACTAGATTGTCAATCTACCGTGGTAGATTGACAATCTACCGCGATCCGATACAAGCAGATTGTGGTAGATTGACAATCTACCACAATCTAATGCGATTCGATATTTTTAACCGACTTCAAAAAAGCAGGAGGTTGTTTTCCTGTTCGTCTGTATGTTTTTTTTAGGGTATTTTTCAAATGTCCCCCCGGATGTAGTCACGGAAGTAGTAGAAAAATAAATATGGGCTATATTTTTTATAAATTTACCAAAAGTACTACAAAGTAATTTCGATGTTTAAAAAAAAATCCCTAGGGTATATTTGACCGAGATCAAAAATATCATAAGTTTTAATCCAGACTATAAACTGTTTGCCAAATTTCATCCAAATCAGTTCAGCCTTCATGAAAAACAAATATACAGACGAACAGAGAACCTCCTCCTTTTTTGAAGTCGGTTAAAAACATCGGATCGCAGAAGATTGTGCTGTGCTAGATTGTCACCATGGTAGATTGACAATGACATGGTAGATTGACAATGACAAGCCTTAAAAACTAATATACAGAGAAACAAGGCCCTGCTTTTTTGAAGTCGGTTAAAATATTGGATCGCAGTATATTGTGCTAGATTGTCAATCTACCGTGGTAGATTGACAATCTACCACAATCTACCGCGATCTGATACAAGCAGATTGTGGTAGATTGACAATCTACCACAATATACAGCGATTCAATATTTTTAACCGATTTCAAAAAAAGCAGGAGATTGTTTTTCTGTTCGTCTGTATGTTTTTTTAGGGTATTTTTCAAATTTCCACCCGGATGTAGTCACGGCCGGAAGTTAGTTAAAAATAAATATGGGCTATAGTTTATAGCCTGGTAATATAGTATTGAATATCGAGGTAAAAAAGTATTTTTTCAAAAAATATAGTACTTAGTACCTACAGTAGGTATAGTAGATATTTAATTTAGTAGGCTTACACCTACTTTTGGGAAATTTATGAAAATGTTTAGTCCTATTTTATTTTTAATTACCACCTACCTACCTAGCTTACGCACGCGACTTCGTCCACGTGGACATTCGAAAGATTTGACTGGTATCAATTGTTTTTTTTTTATGAGATTTTTCGAATGTCCACGCAGATGTAAGTTTTAGTCGCGGGCGGAAGCTAGGTAGTTAAAAATAAATGTGGACTTATAATTTTTTATAAATTTATCAGAAGTAAGAAATACTTACTACATATCAATTTCTATGTTAAAAACAAATACCTAGGATACCTTTGACCGAGATAAAAAGTATCCTATGTTTTAATCTTGGCTAATAAACTGTGCGCAAAATTTCATCTAAATCAATTTAGCCTTCAAAAAAAACATGTATCGGACAGCACAGTAGTAGATTGCGATGAACAGACTGCAAGTTCTCTGTTCGTCTGTATGTTTGTTTTTTTAGTGATTTTTCGAATGTCCACCCACGCGGATGAAGTCGCGGGCGGAAGCTAGTTAAAACTAAATGTGGACTACATTTTTATAAATATCCCAAAAGTAAGTACCTACATACTATAATTTTTTAATGTTTTGGAAATAATACTATTACCTCGAAAAAAAAGGTGCCAACCCTAAGCCAGATTGACGTAGATTGACAATCCAGCACAATCTGATCACGCCAGACCGCGCCAGATTGAAACAGATCACGAACAACGTTACACAATCAATCTCTGTCAATCTGGCGCGGTCTGGCGCGATCTGGCGTGATCAGATTGTGTGTGTAATGGGTGCCTATGGGTCATTGAAAAGTGTGTGTGTGTGTATAGAGTGACCTTTGCAGAAAGATTCATTATAGTACATTATGAGACAAGTTAGCTTATGTTGGTCATTGCACACAAGGCTGTGGGTTGCAGCCCGAGCCGCAGGCGAGGGCGTAACTCAGCCGAGTGTGCAATGAGTAAAAGCTCACGAGTTTCATACGACGTTTTTCAACACATTTGCGAGGAAAATACAAAGTAATTTACCACACGGCAACAAATACGACAAAAACAAAATATATGACAATTATGGGAAAAGGCGCGTAAGTTTTTTTTTGTTTTTTTCACACGCCCAATGCAAGAATATTTTGCGAACAAAGGGATGAGTGAGCGTACAGCCTACTTCAAAACTATAATTTTAAGTGATAAAATGCAAATATTTTAATATTTTATAACAAAATATTATGAATTGTGAATAATTTTATAATAATAAATATTTGTTTGACTTAATTAAAGACTTACACATTTATTTATTTCAAAAATGAATATGAACTTTCAGCGGCATAAAACCCCTTTGTTGTTACTAAAAAAAATAACTGTATAACCCAGTTAAATTGGGAATGCTCTGTTTACTCGCATAGAACTTGCAGTAAGGTACTAATTTAACTTTGTAGGGATAATTCTATAACAACCTAGTGTTTTATATATTATTGCACGCGTTTGTTATAGCTCGGTTTATGGCCCTAAAAGCGATGTATTAGGCCTCACTTTACGAGCAAGTGTGTTGAAAAATACTTTACCATTGTATTTCTTAACTGTTTCGTTGGTTAAACGAGTCAATCTAAAGTAAACCATTTGAAATTTGTGCGTGCACCTTAGGTTTCTCACGACTGTGTCGAAATGATAACTATCGTGAAATAAGATGCGAAACTTTTTATCGGCCGTGTCTTGTGCTGGTGAACAATGATCTTGCGTTGCGTCACTGCACCAACGAGTTTACTTGTGTCTCGCAAAATTTCGTCTGTAGCAGACCTAAAGGGAATTTTAATAAATAAGTTTCAACGTCAATGTTTCAACAGTCGTGGTGTTAGGAAAAATAACCGTTTCTTGTTCACATTCTGTTTTTAACGGGTTATTAAAAAGTTTCAAAAAAAGTAAATAGATTAGAAACCTAACCTAACCTTCTTTGGACTTCATGGATGTCCAATATTTAATGTTCTCAAAAATTGTTATAATTTGTAGTTTTTCAAACTTTTATTATTGTTTTTATGGTAATTTCTTAAATAAGCATTCATGACAGGTACTCTAGGAAATCAGGAAGCACTTTTCAGGGAGTGAAAATATCTCGTGCTATGAATAGAGATCTATAGGTGTCAATAATTGCTTCTAATATAGGAAAACTATTTTTGCTAATAGCACAGAATTTAAGTTGATGATTTCTTAATATTGCGTAGGATTCTTAATTTATTAGGATTATGAATAAAATAAATTCTATGAAGAAATTACAATCCCATTGAAGTGTGTCAAAAATCGGAAACAGCTGGAGAGAATATTTCGTTGTACCTACTGTACTGTTTTTTGCGACGGTCCACTAAGCATATTGTGAAAAAACTATTCCGTAGTAACGGCCACAATTCTGTGGTCATTCATTTTTACACTTACGTAATTTAAGCCGAAACTGACGAAAAAAATATTTGGCGACAAAAACTGAAGTAGGTATGAACGTGATATTATTTGTCTGTTTCAAGTTAGCCTTAAACTTGAAACTCGTATTTAAACAATGGTTGTTTTGTAAATAATACTAATTAGGTAGGTAGGTATATTGTTATTATTGCTGCACATTACATTTTGTTTTTTCACTGAATGATGCAGCAAAGTTTAAAACATAAACAGACTTGTTTGTTTGTCGTAGGTAGATGATTTACTTGTAATTTAACAAATGTATCAAATTAATGGGTTATTCCTATGCTCGCAAAAATACAATGACCACATAAGTTAGTTAATTTTGGATGCTTTCGTTCACCAGGAAATTAGGTACTATCAATATATGAAAAAGAAAATGATATGCCAATTATGATATTATTTTAGCTTATGATGAGACTTTTATCAAAAACAAAATAATACATAGAAATAATTTTGTAAATACTTAAGTACCAGTTTATTTTTAGGCAAGACGGTGACGGTAGACGTCACCATTATACATTTCATACTCCCATACAAAATATTTTTGTCAGCTGACCGACTTACTAGGGAAAGGCGAAAAAATTTTTTTTTTTGACCTATGTTCCTTAGAGAATGATGTTCAGTTTTAGCAACACTATTACCTGTTTCAGTGTCATCCCACCTTATATACTTATCGTTAACATTTTACATCATTATTATGTCATATAAAAAGTAACATAATATTTTATTATATTAAGTCGACATACCGATTGGTAATATTGTTAGTACTTCCTACATGACTCAAATATGTTTCCTCATACACACAGATGTAATTTACGTACAAGTATGATACGATTCAACAATAATGAATATATTTTTCAGTATATTTTTTTTCAATATATATTTTTATTTATTTTTTTATTTAGAGCTGTGAAGAAATAGATTCACGACAATACATGTTAGTTGAAACTAAACAAACGGATAAAACGAGAAATTATGTAAGGTATGTATTTATAAAATTTACGTTTTGCATGGAATTTCCTAGTTACTTAAACGTTTTCTGTACCAAGAAACATTCTTAAAATTTTGAAAGTTACGAATCGTAATGTTACCAAATTCTAGGTTTAAGTAATTAAATAGGTATTTACATGGTAGATATATGAACGTAGGAAAAGACGCTTAAATAATAATACCTAAGAATTTCAAGTTCACTCTTGAAATATTTATATTCTTATGCAAAAATGGTTAAGATGACGTTTTTATTTGAGTAATTAAGGGTCTACATAAAGAACTACAGTGTCTGAAATAAATTATTTTATTTTTTACTATTAAAATGAAGCGCAAATACTTATCTGAGAAAATCTCGTTAAATATTGCGGTTTGTTATTGAAATAATATTATAAAATAAAAATGCGAACACTTTGATTGTATACATTCCACATTCTAATCCTATCGTTGATGTTTAAATGATAGTCATAATAAGCGTTTGTTCATTCAAGTTGTTGTGAGTTTTCTAGAATTTCTTTACATTCAACAATTTTATACAAAATTATTGTTGAATTATGATTATGAGTCTATAAAATAGTCAACATGTCGTCTATTATAGTTATTTATGCAACTGTACTATAACGAGGGGTATTAAAATACGAATGCGCCTCGTGTTAAATAGTAGGTATCACATGAGTGTTTTAATACCTAATTATGTACAGTTGCATACAAGACTTTATCTACACCCATTTTTTTATTTTTATTTTTTTTATTAGGGAAACAAACAATATTTTAATGCATATGGATTAAAAACACCCATGATATTTATCTAAACCCATGATATGTATCCTCTATAAAGGTTTTGACTTTGTCTTTGACTTTCCTCTCCCTCCTCGTCATTATGTCTTCCGCAAGAGTGTTATAATGTTGTACTGAATTTCATAATGCAACCAGAGGATTTAAAGCATGGGTGTAGATAATAATATTTTATATTATAGTCTATGACATGTCCTCATGCCCCAAGTGTCTGTGAAGTTGTTACGCGGAACATTACTAGTCTAATAAAAGCATCAAGTAGACTGATATTTATCAGGCGGGGTCTGTAGACAATTGATTCATTGAGACAGGCTAAATGCCCGTCGGCTGTCGGCCCCCCTTGTTGTCGTGAAAATATTTAAATCGATTAAATTGGGGGAAAGCAAATTATTCTAGACCCGCCGGATGTGACGTGGAAAACGTTATGAATAAACTCTTTGATTCTTTGACCTCATTTTTTTTTAAAGATTTGGTATAAGTTGGTACTAACATGACTGTATTTACTTATTTAATTTACCTTTTTATCTTATTTGCTTTTAACTTTTATTCTTTTTTTTTGTAATTACATAAGTAGTTCTCTGTAGTTTGATACTATCATTATTTCTCTGATTTTAAAATACGTACGTATGCTTTTTATTTTTGAGGGACCGTAACCCTTTCGATGTTGATCTACAATATCTCATATTCTTCTTATGATTATTATGTTTGCATATGGAATAGGATAGGGTTTCCCTATCAAAGGTTCTATTACATGAACAGATATTTTTTTAATTTTTCTTTCTGTGAATACTAAAAACCCAAACGAGCGAAGGGGTTTTAAAGCACTTAAGCCGGTCCTACACATGTAAATACTTTTTTCAACACACTTGCTCGTAAAGTGAGCCCTAATACATCGCTTTTAGGGCCATAAACCGAACTATAACAAACGCGTGCAATAATATATAAAACACTAGTTGGTTATAGAATGATCCCTACAAAGTTAAATAGGTACCTTACTGCAAGTACTATGCGAGTAAACAGAGCATTTTCAATTTAAACGGGTAATACAGTAATTTTTTTAATAACAACAAAGAGGTTTTATGCTGCTGAAAATTCATTTGCATTTTTGGAACAAAAAATGTGTAGGTCCTTAATTAAGTCAAACAAATATTAATTATTATCAAATTATTCCTAATTTACAATATTTTGTTATAAAATATTAAAATATTTGCATTTTATCACTTAAATTTATAATTTTGAAGTAGGCTGTATGCTCACTAACCCCTTTGTTCGCAAAATATTCTTGCATTGGGCGTGTGAAAAAAACAAAAAAAAACCTGCGCGCCTTTTCTCATCATGATTATTATTTTGTTTTTGTCGTATTTGTTGCTGTGTGGTAAATTACTTTGTTTTTTCCTCGCAAATGTGTTGAAAAACGTCGTATGAAACTCGTGAGCTCTTACTTATTGCACACTCGGCTGAGTTACGCCCTCGCCTGCGGCTCGGGCTGCAACCCACAGCCTTGTGTGCAATAAGCAACCTAAGCTAACTTGTATCATAATGTACTATAACAAGGTAAGGTAGATATTAATTTGTTAACGAGAACTGTAATAGTACATTATGATACAAGTTAGCTTAGCCGAGTGTGCAATAAGTAAGAGCTCACGAGTTTCATACGACGTTTTTCAACACATTTGCGAGGAAAAAACAAAGTAATTTACCACACAGCAACAAATACGACAAAAACAAAATAATAATCATGACAGTGTTGTTCCTGGCAAATTGTATTGCCGTATTCACACTCAAAAATTGCCGTAAAACGCCAAAAATCCTAAATAATTGCCGTATTTTCGAAAAATACACCAATTTTGGCAATGATAATTGCCGTATTTGTATGGACTGCGTTATAAAATGGTATCTCGAGTCAAATTCAATCTAGATTACCGTAGAATACGGCAATTGCCGTATCAAGAACAACAATGAATCATGATGAGAAAAGGCGCGCAGTTTTTTTTTTGTTTTTTTTCACACGCCCAATGCAAGAATATTTTGCGAACAAAGGGGTTAGTGAGCATACAGCCTACTTCAAAATTATAAATTTAAGTGATAAAATGCAAATATTTTATTCTTTCATAACAAAATATTGTAAATTAGGAATAATTTGATAATAATTAATATTTGTTTGACTTAATTAAGGACCTACACATATATTTATTCCAAAAATGCAAATGAATTTTCAGCGGCATAAAACCTCTTTGTTGTTATTAAAAAAATAACTGTATTACCCGGTTAAATTGAAAATGCTCTGTTTACTCGCATAGAACTTGCAGTAAGGTACCTATTTAACTTTGTAGGGATCATTCTATAACCAACTCGTGTTTTATATATTATTGCACGCGTTTGTTATAGTTCGGTTTATGACCCTAAAAGCGATGTATTAGGGCTCACTTTACGAGCAAGTGTGTTGAAAAATATATAAAAAAACACATAAGACTACGAAAGTCGAAACGAAACGCATAATACTTTTCATAGAACGGTTCTGGTATGACCTTTCTAGCGGGGTCATTATACTTATTACATTTTATTCACTAGCATTTGACATTAAGCTGTTACGTGTCGTTGCATATCAAAGGTCGATTTTTGATACCTACTAGTTCTCATAATGGAGCTTATTATATCCTTGTCAGTATTGCAACTATAATCAATTATGTTCGTAATCAAATACGATCGAAAACAGGGTTCCATTATGAAATTAAGATGTTATTTATTTTTCTTTTAATATTGATTGTAACGGTGCTTGGCGATGTTTTGATATATCGTATAAAATAATGTTAAAATCGTTTTTATAATGTTAAATGTTAAAATGTTAAAAATTTTCGCACAACTTTTCAAGAAACCGCGTTTAGTTTAGTCTGTGGTATATACACACCTACAACAAAATGTGTACTGGTTAGTACTTTAGTTAAAGTAGGTAGTTCTAAAATACATACTAGATGATCACCTCATTCTTTGTGTCGCTTAAATCTCTACCAACTCCTCTGTATAGATAAGAGAGTTATCTTTAAGTAATATGTTGTGTAGGTATGTTCCTATCTCTAGATACTTATCTTATCAAAAAGCATTTAGTTCAACTTAAGACGATAATGTTATACTACTGAAGTGAAACCTTGGACGAGAGTGAAACCATACTGAGGCGTGACATGTCAGTGTCATAGGTGCATGTAATGAGATTTTGACACGGCTTCGTGAGCATGCACTGTGCACTTAGTGACATAATGGCTAAGCTGGCTATTTTACGCTCGCACCGGGTGGGAATAAGGCCGGTCTAGTATTATGGATGTGTAAATCGGGCTTTAGGCATATAGGGCATCACTCGTTTATTTGTTTTACGCATACTATAGGTATGTTTGTTTCAGAATATGTCGATGACTAGTGAAAAACAGAAATAGATCGTTATTGGCACGCGATTTATGACGACTAAAGCCTCTTAAAAGTTTAATTGAAAATTTAGCTCTGACTTAGTAAGATGTAGGTATCAGTGTGTGCATTGAAGGTAAGGATCTGTTCAAAGACAAAACTAGAGTAAGAGCATTTAAAACTATATTATAGCTCAACATGCAAAGACTGCATTTCTGATACTTAAACGTTTGAAGCCCGAGGCGTACATGAATTTAACCTTTAGGTCACAGTAGTTGCAAACAGCGTTCAAATTGAGTACATACGGTTGCACATTCTGACTTTATACGACAGACGTACAATGAAGTTCTCTCCATTAATTATTTAGCATTAGCTCCGGTTATAAAACCAGAGTTGAAATTAGTTTATTATTATTTAGTACACTGCACTGTAATGTTGAAAGTTTTCTGGTGAAGTTTTATCTCGTTCGTATTTATTGAACTGTGTTTACGTTATTCAATTAATAACAGGCATGATTAAATTTCTTTCATGCAAGAAATGTTTGGTTTTGTTACTTAGGCACTCGCTGAGATAAATTGTATACTTTGAGCAAGGCTCGCGACTGTCACGACTCACGACATTTTAGAAAAGGAGCAACGCAAAGGTTTTGGTGACCTTATAAGTTATAAATACACAAAAGCAGTAGGTAATATCAGATATATTTCAATACACCTATACAGGTTCATTTTTGGACCCCTTTTCAAAATTTGTCAGGTCATTCTATAACAGCAGTACAATCAATTTATGAAGTAAAAAAACTTTTTTTTTTACATTTTTACTCCAAACTTTACCCTACACAAATTGAAATTGTTGTCACTGTTTGCGCATCGTACAAGTCGACACGCACGAGCCCCCCTCCCGCCACCCGCCTTACCCCGCTCGCGTCCCGTGCGCGAGAGTGAGCGTGTGCGCCTAAATTTGTAGGATATAAAAAGTGGCTGAAAATGTGAATTTAAAAATAAAAAATTCATAATTATCTCTCCTAATTTATTTTTATTACTTCCTTGAACTTATATTTGATTTTGTAATCATCATCATCATCATATCAGCCGCACGACACCCACTGCTGGGTATAGGCCTCTCCCAAGGATTTCCACGACGATCGGTCCTGCGCTTCCCACATCCAGTGGCTTCCGGCAACCTTCACCAGATCGTCGGTCCACCTTGTCGGGGGCCTACCCACGGAGCGTCGGCCGGTGCGCGGTTGCCATTCAAGAGCCTTTCCACCCCAACGGCCATCAGTTCTTCTCGCTATGTGTCCAGCCCACTGCCACTTTAGCTGAGCAATCCTTCGAGCGATGTCGGTTACTTTAGTTCGCCTGCGGATCTCCTCATTTCTGATTCGATCACGCAGGGAAACGCCGAGCATGGCTCTCTCCATTGCACGCTGGGTGACCTTGAGCCTCCTTATGAGACCCATAGTTAGCGACCACGTTTCACTGCCGTAAGTCATCACTGGCAACACACACTGGTCATAGACTTTCGTCTTGAGACACTGAGGTAAATCGGACACGAAGATTTTTCGGAGCTTCCCGAATGCTGCCCATCCGAGTTGGATTCGACGAGAGATCTCCTTCTCAAAGTCGGACCTACCTAACTGGACTGCCTGTCCTAGGTATACATAATGGTCAACAACTTCAAGTGTAGTGTTCCCAACATGAACTGGAGCGGGCACAACATGGGCATTCGACATGATTTTCGTCTTATCCATGTTCATTTTAAGACCCACTCTTTGGGAAGCACTACGGAGATCTTCGAGCATTGTGTTCAGGTCCTCCAAGGTCTCAGCCATAAGAACTATATCATCGGCAAAACGAAGGTGTGTTAGGTACTGGCCATTAATGTTGATGCCGAGTCCTTTCCAGTCTAAGAGTTTAAAGATATCCTCCAACGCAGCTGTGAACAGTTTCGGAGAAATAACATCTCCATTGATTTTGTAAAGGGGTCGGAAAATTACCCTGTATTTTTACGACCATCTTTCTAAACACTATAGATACCTATGCAGCAGTAATATGCAAAATATGTAGTTTTCAGTTTTAGTTATTTTTAACCGATTTCAAAAAGGAGGAGTTTATATATTCGTCGCTTATATTTTTAATAATTAGCACAGTTTAGTAAAGCTGTGTAATTAGCATATCAATAAACAATTCAAATTATCCTTCACATTACAAGTAATGTCCTCATATTATATACCTAGTTTTTATACTTTAGTTGAATGTGGTAGAACAGAATTTTCCAACGCTTGACCGACTCATTACTTGGCTGATATTTTTTGCCTCGCATTCCTTTGTGGCCACGTTACAAATTTTACGGTTGATATCACATCTTTTGTGATAGTCAGTAAACTATTATTTGATCAATGAAAATATACACCAGACTATAGTATTAAACATGTGGAAAATCTTGATAGCGATTAGTATTCATTTGCAGATTTTAGTCTTAAAAATAAAAAGATATCATTTCAGTTTCAACTATGGTCAGTTGGTCACACTTACAAAGTTTTTTTTTATGCAACGAATCTTTTTCGATGATCTTCAAAGCAAGGTCAAGAGGAACGAAAGTGAAAATGCTAGCTGTTAGATCGCAGATTAAGTAAACCGTCGCTGGTATTGCGTTTACGGCCGCCGTCGATTGAGCAACGAGCCAGCAATGCTAACGCAAAAATAACAAACATCTTTGTTGTTCATAAATACTGTGTTATGTAGGTAGTTGTTTAACTAAAGCGCAGCACACACGGCGCATTACATACTATTTCTAATTAACAAATGACCCGTTTACTGTAGGTGAAGTTCAAACATTTTATGCTCTAATGAAAATAAGTGCACTTTAGCGAAATAAAAATAGCGTTCTTAAGCGATAACCTCACGAAGCTAATAAATAACTTACTGTAACAAAAACTGTGTGGCAAAGGTATAAAAGCAAATTTTTCTTTTCCGCTAAAAAAAGAATTAGGGTGAGCTGCAATGATCGATCTTCGTTTATCGTATTATTAGATCGTCTATCTACATAAGTGTGCTCTTTTTTATATTATGTTGTCTGGCTTAAGAGGCCCGTCAGTATGGTTTAGGAATACCTAATACTAATTTTATGATAGCTACTGACACTGACACTTGAAAAGAAATGGGTACTTAGTTTTTAATCTAATGCACTGATCGAAATGTACCACAGGCTATTCGGTAATAATAGCAGTTTATTATTATATTTAAAAAAAAGCGATGGTTTTCAGGTTTTATATTAATTTTCTGTGGTTGTATGCATTGCATGGTACCCTCCTACCTATTTTTGGGGATATAATTTATTATATTATATCCAAAAAAAAATTGTATCCTAGAATATTAGTAGTAATTACTTAATAATTTATTAGTGAGTGCGTATGCGCCGATAAAGAAGTGTGAAAATTTTCATTTTACGATATTCATGGTGTTACTATTGCATGACTTATGTAATGTACCTAGGTTTATTATAATTTAATTAGTTGTGTATATTTAATACCAATAGTTGAACAATGAATGTAATAAATAACTATTATTAAATAATAACAATAAATACACAACAAATAATAAATGCAACTATTATTCTGTCTATCCATTACATTAGTTTGCTTAATTCAGTTGACGACATTTTCTCTGGCCTTCACTGTGAGTCTTTAGACAACAAAAAGAGTGAAATAATTAAGTAAATATGTTAATGATTTTGGCCATCAATATGAATTGGACCCATAATAAAAAAAAATAAGTACAAATAGTTGAATTGCTTTTTTCCTGCATCATACTTGAAAAAGCTTACGCAAAGCTTCGATTATTACTGTGAAATAAAATATGTCATTTAGTTTACGAAATTATAATCGTCGAACAAAATATTTACAGCTACCGATATAATTGTTCTTTTTTCTATTTAGAAGTAAACGAAGTGCTCTTCTGTTAAATAAACCATGCTAAAATTCTATCTATTCTAAGATTATCGTTTTATTATCATTAGCGAATAGCCTGCAATGTTAATTCGCTTCGCTGCTTGATACGATGACACACTGCAACCGAATCGACAAATCGTCGAGGATTATACTTCAGATAATAGATTACTATAAAGTTTATTTCATTTACTCCGAATAAAGATCATTATTTTGTAATGGATTTCAAAACTTTTATGTTCCTTTTTGAACCAATGAAAAACAGTTGATTTGAATACATTTTTACTTCGAACGCTTTAAATTAAAAACGAGTTATTAATTTTAGTTTTTAATTTAAAACCGTTCAACCGTGTTTTTGTAATATTTTCTTTCGATTTTGGGTGGAACTTGTAAGATTGCCAACATTATTAGAACGTTTGAATTACTGAATGAGAGGTATAATAAAAAATTGGTGCTAATTATTTATCGTTGAGTGTTCTAAAATTATGCCGATGAGTTATTAAAAAAAACCCAAAATTTTATCCCATCCAGGTGTTCTAAGTTTCCTTCCTCATAAGCTTGGTTTACTAATTAATTAGCCTTTTGAGGTTTTCCTGAAACATTTCAAGTTGGTATTACCCTTAGAGCAAGACGGGCATGCTCTAAGGCATTGGTTCCTAACCTGGGGGTAATTACCCCCGCAGGGGTAAAACAGCTATTCTATGGGGGTAACAAGAGGTGGTAGAATGAAAAGAATAGAGAGATGGCACTATGGTTCTAACATTTCTTTCAATGACACCATTTTCTATGCACTGTGAATGTGATACGGCGGCAACTGGGGGTAAAAACTGCTTTCCTACTAGGTGTTATGGGTAACAATATTGAAAAGGTTAGGAACCACTGCTCTAAGGTATTATCTATACAATACAAGAACCGAACGGTTCAACTACACTCGTATAATGTGTTTGTTTTTATTTATAGTCAAGACAGATTATCATACCCATGTGAATATAGCGAAACGGTCAAGCCACATATTTTGACTAAGGTCACTAAGGTGTAGTTTGTGAAGTTAGGGCGCGTAGAGTTAGAGAAAGAAGCTTGGCTCTACATGAGGTGATGACTTTTTGACAGTGTGAGCCATATGGTCTCGTGCTGGCAACATTATACAAGAAAATGTTTTTGGTGGGGTTATCATTTACGTGGTGTCAAAAGTATAAAGTTAAAGTCGTTTAAACTGTAAAGACATGAAGGCTACCGTGCCGCTCGCCGAACGCTTCGTTTGCCTTCGTCAGCATGATAATAACACCAAGGCAAATCGATTAGAAACCTTTTACTTCTCATTAAGCAGATCTATTACATCCGCAAGGCAACGGTTTACATTGCGCTCTTATTTTGATCCATTGATTTCAATCTACTTACTTCCTAAACTAATTTTGTAGAGCGAATTTAAGTTAACTATACATATCTTTCTACAAGAGTCAAAGGTACGATTTTATTACAAACGCATTGCAAATAGATTGGATGAGTCTCGTCTAGAAATAAAACTTATAAACTCAACAATTAGAACACTTAAGTTTTGCTCTAGTTTAGTGACACATTTGTCAGCTAAAAAAACGCTATTGTGTTACGTCTTAATATAAAATTGTTTCGTAGTATCCTATAAAAAAACGCTGTAACTAGTAAAGCTTTAAGCAAGATAAGACACACTTATCAACATCAGGTTTCGGCTAGGTACGCTTCTTTCAAAATAATACAAAAATAATATAAATAGACGGAACTGAAGAGCTATTTTAATAGAGAGGAAAAGTTTATTAACGTGTGGTGAAGCTTACTTTGTCTGTCCACAACAAAAATCATAGCAAAGCAATATACTTGAGCTGTAGTATTTTATCTTGAAGTGGTTCAACATTTGTGGTAGCCCTGAAAACGCAATGCCCGTGTCATTGGGAACCAGCTGGGTGATTTTCACGGCTCGTCCTAATAATGCAAGTTACATCAGACCCATCTGCCTGGCCGTCTAGACACTTGCACTTTGCACCGACTTTATTCAGTTGCCATAAGCGATACTTTTGCCTAATTTTAATTGTTGTATGATAACATATTCTTGATAAACTAACAATGGTCGGGATGTATCATAAAGAATTTAGGCAGATAACATTGCGTCGTTGCGTTGCGTGTCCATAAGTGTCCCAATTATTGTAAAAACTTTTTTTTTTTGCGAAAATTATCTTATTTCTATCTCAATGATTACATGAAGAAAGAAAAATTAATCTAAACATGAATCACTGGACTACGTTAAGAAAGAAACAACTGTAATTTTATTAAAAAAAAATCGTCTAATTAGACTTCTGGTTCTTGGTTCCTTAAAAAATCAATTAGTTAGGCCCTTAAACATTTCTTTTCATAAAATATGCCTTTATGGTGTGGCCAGCCTTAAACAAAGCGTTTCCGATGAATTAGTGTTATATAACCTTGATTTGAACGCGTAACTGGCTTTGTTTGTGCGACCGATTAGAGGATTTATTAATTTGCACCTGATTTCGTGGTTGGTAAACAAGGAATTAGTAAATATGAAACCTATTTCTGAACTAAGATAGCAACTTAATGAATCTAATGTTCAATTACGGAGCAGTTTTTAACTTTTTATAGAATTCCATTAAAGTTTGTTTACGTAAACAAAAGGCTAACCTATTACCACAGAATGTGTTTATCTGTAAGACTTTTCAATGTCGTGCTAGCTAAGTATTATTGTGGTCATGCATATTATGACGTCTTCATTTTAAAGCAACTTTTAATGTTAGTGCGGTATTCGAGCCATTTCCTGAGTTCTAAGCGTACCTGCCTATTATGACGTGACTAGTGCACGTTGCTGTGTTAAACTGTTAATTAAGTAAAGAATGAATCATCAAGAAGTAGAGAAGTAATTTAAAAAAGATTACTGCAAGTAGATAGTAGTTCTGTAAGCAAAACAAATGTAGAGCTATTTCAGATCCTTTTGGTTCCAGATGAGTCTCGCTCGACTGAGTGTTGTCTCGTCACGTTGGTCACAGAATTAACTATTTTCAATAAGGCCAAGGCCCGGGCCAGGACCATATGACTTAGAATTGCAGGCATGCAGGCAAATACGTCCAGTTTGGCGGGGAGTAGGGTAGGGTAGAGTTTGAAAGAGAATATAACCAAAGTTAGCAATGCGCTACAAAGCAACTAGGTAACATTGAATGGTTATCAACTGGCTGGCTGTGCTCTTTGAAGTTTGTGTGGTAGTTTATTTAACACACAAGTTGTTCATATAATCTTAACTCAAAAAAATTACGCAGTCAGGAAAGTAAGTTAGGCGTGTCTTTTATTGGTATTGATCAACTTGTGATTTAAATTTTATTTTTCACTCATCCTATGTTCGTTCAGAAACCTAATCTGAAATAGCACATTTTACGAGTAGACTTTATGTTCTATTGCAAAATTGACTGTTCTACAGTAAAAACTTTACAATTTTATTCACAATAAGGTTACATTTCATGTTTTCAACTTTCATGTTCAATGCTTGTATTGTATACAATACAAGCATTGAAAGTTTAATTCGCTTTTTTACAACACATTATTTATTTACTAAATACCAGTCTCTTGTCAATGAACAATTGATAATTAAATGATAATAGAGATCAGATCGATTTGTACCACTGTCACATTTAACAAAAAAAAAATACACAGATTTAACTATTACTTTATGAAATAAAATGTTATTTCTTGAAAAAATTCTGATTCAAAATAAGCAACGCAGCGTTTTTTGTTCGAGAGGTTGTAAGGGCATACCTCTCTGATTGAAACGTTTATCAGTGCTAATGTTATCAAAACAATAGTACTGAAATAGGTCGCGAAGTTCATCATTCCAGGCGACCTTGTTACAGGGCCGCGACACGCTAGTAATAGCACCGAGTGCGTGGGCGCAGCATCTTTCAATACCGCGCTTTTGCTCAAAACATTCGGCTCGCGCGCATACCGCTTCAGATCACCTTACACTTACATCCTTTATCTCTACGCGATACTTTATTGTTTACGTTCTAAATTAGTCTATTTTCAATTGTTACGTTTTTTAAGTGAAGTGTGAACGTTGTGATGAGATTCTTCCAGTTTTGTTTGGTGATGTTGTGTAGGTAAAGTATTGCATTAAAAATAGTGTGATATTTTAAGTGTGAGTGGATAGGATTGAGATAACATCATCAGGTAAAGTGTAAATTTTGCAATTTCACTTCGAGGTAAAGAATAATGTTTACTTGATGCAAAAGAAAGAAAACGCAATGCGTATTTTGAAAGTGCGTATATCTACGGATAGTAGGTAAAGTTCTTTAGTTATATCAAAAGGTGTTTTAAATAATACGAATTAAATTAAATTTCATTCAATAATTGAAACTAATGAAGAAATATAAATCAACTACTTAGCGTTTTTATTTGCAGCTGTATTTGTATATAAAAACGTGTTTTTATAATTACATAAATGTAATTTGTTTCAATTATTGAATGTAACCTACACCATTGTCTTCTTACTTACTTAACAAGAGATATACATCACACATAATTTATTACACCTGTATATTAAGTCACATGTGTTTATTCAGTAGAATAATATTATGTGATATTATTCTACTTTTTAATGTCATATTGTTGTCATTTATGTCATTTTATAGGTCATAAAAATATGTGACTAACTACAATTAGGTTTACCAGATGACAGGAATTTTCCTGTCAGGAAAACAGGGAAAAACTGTATTTGTCAGAGATTTTTGGAATCCCAAAAAGTGTATGAAAACATATAACTTGTTAATCATTTTGGTGGGAAAAAATTGAAAACGTCAACTAAATTAAGAATGAAGACAGTGTACAAAATGTCAGGAAATTTACTGAAAAGTCAAGGAGAAAGTCAGGAAAACTCATTATTAGATCTGGTAACCTTAACTACAATGCCTTTGAGTCGTGGTAAATAGTCCGTAAAGTGATAAAATGAAATAAGCAATTTGCATAGTACTATTTCGTTATCATGTTTCAAGTAAAGCTATATAGAAACAAAAGTTTCACAATTTTATTTGATGGGGACCAAAACGTATCCTACTAATATTACAAAAATGTGAAAGTTTGTGGGTTCGGATGTTTGTTCCTCAATCACTCAAAAAGTAATGAACGGATTTGGTTGAAATTTCTCACACAGATAGCAGATAGTATAGGTTCAAAATTCAAAATTCAAAATAATTTATTCAGTCTAGGCTGTTACAAGCACTTGTGAATGTCATAGAAGCTACGCCATCGGTTCGCAAACCCTAAGCGGGAGACCTTGTAACGAGAAGAACCGGCAAGAAACTCGTCAAGGGCTGCTTTTTTCTCCCTGTATATTTCATACAGAGTCGTCAACATTGAAAAATGAGCTCCACGTTTAAAGTGAGGTCATTTTCCATCACAATAATTAACAAAAGTTTGCACACAATGGGTAGGTAGGTTAAAATTAAATATATCTACTACATTCAGATAGGTAAATGTGAGAGTAAATAACTTTCAACTAGTTGAGAATTTGAGAAATCACTCTGTCTGCTACTCGAACCAAAAAAACACTTGATGCAAGACATAAAAAGTAAAAACGCAATTCTTACAATTCAATATGCGTTAAGATAGGTACTCAGAAGCAGACCCATTCCCACTGGCAGCACCCGTTCACGAGCATGACGCATGGACCAGCCATCGCTTCGCTCAACCATATTTGAGGGAACGTAACGACCCGCCCCACACGACACCACCGCAGAAATGATTAAAGAGAGCATGACATACTTAGGCTACCCATCCTAAGGCACCGAATTGAAAACATATATCCAAAAGCTTTTCATAGGCCTTTACTTACAAAACTATAGACGAAAAAATATTACGAAAGCAAAATAATCATTTTAGTCATTAGCAATAAAAAAAAAGTGAGAAATCAAAACAAGGATTAGTTATTAATTTTATGTTTTGAGTAAGAAGTGCCATACATATTGATAATATTAAACATGAAGAAAAAATATATATATATATATATGCGACGCCCTTAGTACAAGCAGACAGAAGCAGACCCATTCCCACTGGCAGCACCCGTTCACGAGCATGACGCATGAACCAGCCATCGTTTCGCTCAACCATATTTGAGGGAACGTAACGACCCGCCTCACACGACACCACCGCAGAAATGTTTAAAGTGAGCATGACATACTTAAAGCATATAACACTTTTTATCCCGATATTCCTACGGGAATGGGAACCACGCGGGTGAAACCGCGGGCGGCTGCTAGTTTTTAGGGTTCCATAGCCTAAATGGCAAAAAACGGAACCCTTATAGATTCGTCATGTCTGTCTGTCTGTCCGTATGTCACAGCCACTTTATTCCGAAAGTATTAAGACTACACAGTTAAAACTTGGTAGGTAGATGTATTCTGTTAACCGCTTAACGAATTTAATACAAAAATAAGAAAAATAAAAGATTAAGGGGGGGCTCCCTATACATGGAACTGAAACTGAATTTTTTTTTTCTTCAAACCAACACGTGTTGGATGTTTATAGATAGGTCTGTAACATTGAGGTTCCTAAGACAACTTTTTCTCAAAGTCAACCGTTTGAAAGACATACACCGCCAAAGTGGTAAAATGTGTGTCCCCCCCCTTTAACTTTTGAAATAAGAGAGTCAAAAATCTAAAAACAATATATGCTGTAGATCTTAATAAACACTTTCAAAGAAAATTTGTTTGAACGAGATATAGTAATTAGTTTTTGAGATATAGCACATTTTCCAAAACCGCAAATATAACTTTGTCATTCATAACAACACTGTGAAAAACAAAGTTATTTTTGCAGACGAAAAATGATAGGTGGTATTAAATATGGTATGGTATAAGGTAACTACGGAACCCTACGGCGCGTGGCGCGACATGCACTAGGCCGGTTTTTAATATTTTCTGTTGTGGGAGTTACGATAATTACAATCGCGTTATTTGAAGGGGCTAATTGCAATACACAGTCTATGAACTGACGTTTTTAGGGCAATCTAATGATAGAATAACTATCGGATCAACCCAGAAATGTCACAATAACACCTGCACTAATGCAGAGACGTTGTGAAACGGTATACTCCGTTTTTTTCGGAATATGCAAGAGGTCATATGACAAAGCCTCAAACCTGTCTACGGCCTTGGTTAAAGAACCGGTAAGGAGCCGGAATTTAACCGGCAGTATTACTTATTCACTTGTAGACAGACTCAATATGCTCATGTTTTGGCAACTCTTATGTCATATGGTTTTTAAAGAAGCGGCCGGCGTGTGTCTGCAGTAATAGCGTACTGACAATACCGAATGACCTATATTTTAGTTGCAGGTCTACTTTCTAGTCATAAACGCTTAGTCTAGTAATCTAGATGTTATCGATACAAACAATCGAAACCTGTAAGTATGTGAGATTTAAATTAATTAAAATATGTTGACGGTTAGCAACTGCAATTGTAAGTAGTTACAGTGTAGACTGTACATTAATTTCAACCCACTACTAAACCGTATGGTCAGCATACGTAAAAGTAGAATCGTCCGGAGTAAAAATTATCCCACCAAAAACATTTTCTTGTAAATGTTGCCAAGACTACCATATGGCCCGCACTGTTAAAAAATTATCAGACCTCATGCAGAGCCAAGCTTCTAACTCTACGCGCCTTCAAAACTCTACACCTAAGTCAAAATATGTGGCTTGGCTATTTCGTTACTACAAGAATTATTTGTACAACAGAAAAGTAATGAGCAGTGAATATTTTTTTCCATGTAGCGAAATGGCCAAGCCACTCGTATTTTGACTAAAGTGAAAGGTGTATAGTAGAGTTAGAAGTTATTGGCTCTACATGAGTCCTGATCATTTTTTGTGAGTGCGAGCCATATGGTAGTCTTGGCAGCATTTTACATGAAAATGTTTTTGATGGGATTTCACTTCTTTTTGTAAGTAACTCTCCATAAGCCGGATAAGCAAGCTGGGGTCAGAATTGTGGTCTAAAATAAGTAAGTTTTAAATTTCCTTCCGGAGCGTTAGGATCAAGGTGCTAAAATGACTAAGGTGCTGAAATGTCCAAAGTTGCAAAATTACTAATATTTTCGGAGCCTAATGACCAAGGGGCTAAAATGACCTTTGCAAAATGACTATTTGGCTTCCTTAATATGGAGCTATATGATATGAATCGTCCGGAGTAAAAAATTGTTTAAAAAAACAAAAAACCGACTTCAAAAAACCTACCTCTAAAAAGCAAGAAATAATATTCGTAATAATAAAACACGTCTATTGAAGTCGGGTGGGGCTGGAGTACAAATCCCTTTTTTTTATTATAAAAGCCCCACCCGACTTCAATAGACGTCTTTTATTATTACGAATATTATTTCTTGCTTTTTAGAGGTAGGTTTTTTGAAGTCGGTTTTTTGTTTTTTTAAACAATTTTTTATTTTTTTATTTTTAGTGTAGGTACCTTTTGTATTAGGTAGTGTAGGTATATTATTTAGGTAGAAATTAAAATCGGCTCAGCCAAACGTGAGTTAATCGCGGAGTAACATACATACATGCGGGTCAAACTGAGAACCTCCTTTTTTAAGTCGGTTAAAGAACTACACTTAAGATATCCCTTTTCCAACAAAACAATAATTATCTTATTCAGTTCATAAACAAAGAAGTTATACGACTGATCATCGAGGTAGTTAACACAAAATCATACTATTTTCGTGCTTTTTTTCAAGATTACTTGGAAAGTACTGAACCGATTTCAAAATTTTAAAAAATGGGACCAACTTGGGAGTTTACCTAATGTAATAACGTTTGAATCATTTCAATCGGTCCAGCCGTCTTCGAGTAATCGGTGTACATACAAAAAACAAAAAAAAAAAAAAAAAAAAAAAAAAAAAAACGGGTCGAATTGAGTACCTCCCTCCTTTTGAAGTCGGTAAAAATGATAAAGTAGAAAAACCATCTTATAAATTCTTACTTTGTTTACATTTGAGAATTGAGAATTCCTTATCTTAATCTAATTTTTATACAAGATTAGGAATACTCACGCCTCTGATTGCCTCCGTAACCTGCGTCATACTCGATCTGAAATTGTTTCGGTATGAGGTAATTAGATTAGAATGAAATGACTGCCCTTACTTACATGAAAAGAAGAGTGTATATTGTGTTCTTTCTTACTAAAGTATTTTATTTAATGGCAGGTCGAAAGACGGGAAAAAATAAATGAATAGGTCAATCGAGACAAAAATATGACAAGGATAGATCATTTTACGATACGTTAATAACGAAATTATAAATAGTCGTCTAAATTCTACTAAACGAGAGAGAGTCAACCGTTTGTTTGCGTCGTTATTTAGCTTGTTAAAAATTAAGGCCACATTATTTTAAATAACGTTTTATTTAATGTAAAATAATCAGTTTTAAGGTAATTTTAAATATTAGTTTTAAGGTAATTTAATATATTAATTATTGAATTATGTATTAATTTCAATAAGATAGAGTCTTTTCGTTTTTGAAGTTAAAACATGCCCGCCAGGTTCATCATTTCCAATTTGCGGGGATAGTAATTAATGGATCTAATCTTAAAGTTTAAAGATCGAATCAAAAAAATAATCGGGTTGCACTCCGGGAGTGCCGGGAGAAGTGAAAACTTTAAAATTAACGTTGTGCATTTTTGGAATGGTTAGGGAATAATTGTGCACGAATTATTATTATTATTTTATTTTTTAAAGTCGTTTAGCATTAAAAAGGTCTTGAGACTCTTGAGTAATTAATTACATTACATGATGAAATGTACAAACGTAAATGTAAATAAACTAAACAACTATAATATTGTTTGCAAAATATAGGTAATAGTTCATAACACATCTTTTTATATTGTTTGTATATGCATAGTAAACACGGCATGCAGCAATTTAATAAAAATATGGACGTAACAAACGAGTTACTTACCTCGTACGTTCAACGTTAACGACAGTAATTGATGGTCATTCAAGTTATGTAAGTGGTTATTCTTGCATGAAGAGATATAAAAGTATAATGAGCAAATAAAAAAATATTATGTCTGACTGACTGACTGAGCTGACTTTTTCATATAAAAGTGTTTTCCCAATCTTTTGTAAGGAAAAAATGATATCATTTTTACTGGACTAGTCTTAGAGCATTTAACCATTAAATGCTCTAAGGGACTAGTGGTAATTGAAAAAATAAATGTTTATTTAATGTTCGTCAGTTTTTACAATTTTAGCGCAAAAACAAACAATAAGTATGTAATAACACTTCCATCATAGTAGGTACTTAACTTTATTTTGGGTATTGTCTCTTCTAGTAGTACCACTCCCACCCGGCATTGAAAATACGCTAAAGTATTTCTATTCATTATATAACGCTGTTCAAGGTTGTTCCACTATGTGATTGTTATTTGTATAAAAAAATGTGTTAGTTTTGAATAGAAAAATCTTGTATGGGAGCTAAAAATATTTATGCATAAAGTACATTAGGCGTAACTTTACATTATTGTTGCAAAAGCTTTAATTTATAAAGGAATTTAGTGTATTACTTTGCTTGTTGTCTATTGTACATACTTTGTAATTAAGTAAGAAAATTACCCGTGTGTAGACATTCTCCAAAAATTAGAAGAATTGGCCTCTAAAATTATGAGGTCAGTGTCGGAAGAATAATAAAATAAATTTTGAATTTCCTATTCCGCCGCAGAATAGGAAATTCAAAATTTATTTGTACTCCCGTACTTATGCTTCGTTAATAGTAATACCTAATAGGGGTCAATGCTCTAACATTGCATTTTTAGTTGTATTTAATAGTTGATTGTATTATAACTACTTTCAAAATTATGCGTTTCAATGAAAATGTGTAGTTTGGTGTTATTAATATTACGCGTTGTAATTCGTAAAACACTTTATTTGAAAGTTGTTTGGTTTTCACATAACCTCGAAATAAGAATTAAATTATACTTAGCATTGAAATAAACAAAATTGCAAAAGTCCATAACTCTAATTTATGTCTCCGTGTTGTTTGTGGAGTCATCTATTGTTTTTGTTTGGAAATGCTGTCTCAAAGTTTGCTGAGACAGTATTTCTAAATCTTATCTGAATTCTAAAAAAATATTGTAAGTATAAAATTATACGAGAAATGACAATGCTTCTCTTTATTAATGTTAACAGTGCATTTAAAGTTATTTAACACTTAGCGACTGAAATTAGGCAGCAAGGTAGGACCTATCTTTAGTTTGGTGATAGATTTCAACTGGTAGACCGACTAGAATTTATATGAAATGAAACAAACTTTGTTTTATTTCTCGCAAACAAATTAGCACGCATTTTATTTCGCAGTTACATTTAAGTAGCTCAAAGGAGTTCTGCAATTAGGGGAAGTTTCTAGCTCTGACAGTTGCAAGTTTGTATTTGATTTTGAACCGTTTTTCTCCCTAATGACTGATTCTCTCTCCCTTTGCCCTTAATGGTCGTCGCAGTTACTGCATTTACAACCCGTGGTTCACATTTACTGCGCTATTTATGATAAGTACTTACTTATTCATTCACTTTTATGATATCATCTCCAATAACTGCTATTTCGTTAATTAATAAGCGGTTAAGTGCATCATAATTTCTTATGTTTTGAAGTAACGATTGCCTTGAATTTATAACAGGTTCTTTGTTATTTCATTTACTAATATAATGTTTTTGATTTTTACAGGAAAGCTGGTGCAGCGTTATTTTTTTGTATTGGGTGAGTACATTTTTTATTCTAGACAACGTCAAGTTGTTCATTTAGGTACTTACCTAATAATATTTTACCTACATAACAAATATCGACAACTAACATGATAAAATAATAAGCAGCTACCTACTTTATGGACTAATATATAACGTAATAACTAAATATAATAATATTCGTTTTACGGATAAGATGTGAGACTTTTCCTGAAGTAGAAAAAAAACCAGTAGGCAATACCATGAAACTCTATGATCCAATTAATATAAATAATGATACACAGGACAGGGACTTTTTTATTCTGTACTTAAAGAACGGTAATAATATCACAAATTCGAGTTGGGGTTCAAATATCAACCTTTTATTTTTAATCATAACCTTAGTTTGGTGTTTTTATTTTCTTCATGCAAAGCTAAATAAAGGTCGTAGCTATACCCAAACTTAGTGATTTCATGGCAATAATTAATTTAAAAATTGTATAAGCCAAAAGTTAGTAATACTTACGTAGGTAATACAGTTGAATTTTAATTTATTTGATGGGTTTGTTTCAATAAATATAAAAAATCTACAGTTTAAAGTTATAGGTTAGAATATCAACGTTGGCGAACTTATGTTTGCTGTTTCTCACGATCTCCGTTACGATAAAGTGCACTTAACTTTTTATCTTCAATCCACTTAAGTAATAAGTAGTTAAAAAATATTGTGATATAATTAAAGTAGCAACCTATGTTTTACTCGTAATAGTTATATTGTACTGTGCAACTAATTAGTGCATTAATAATATCCATGACGGGTACAACGACATTAAAATTAATCATTTTTACCGACTTCAAAAGGAGGGAGGTACTGAATGCGACCCGTTTTTTTTTTTTTTTTTGTTTTTTGTATGTACGCCGATTACTCGAAGACGGCTGGACCGATTGAAATGATTCAAACGTTATTACATTAGGTAAACTTTTAAGTTGGTCCCATTTTTTAAAATTTTGAAATCGGTTCAGTACTTTTCAAGTAATCTTGAAAAAAGCACGAAAATAGTATGATTTTGTGTGAACTACCTCGATGATCAGTCGTATAACTTCTTTGTTTTTTATGAACTGAATAAGATAATTATTTTTTTGTTGGAAAAGGGATATCTTAAGTGTAGTTCTTTAACCGACTTAAAAAAGGAGGTTCTCAGTTTGACCCGCATGTATGTATGTTTCTCCGCGATTAACTCACGTTTGGCTGAGCCGATTTTAATTTCTACCTATATAATATACCTACACTACCTAGTACAAAAGGTACCTACACTAAAAATAAAAATATAAAAAATTGTTTAAAAACACAAAAAACCGACTTCAAAAAACCTACCTCTAAAAAGCAAGAAATAATTTTCGTAATAATAAAAACACGTCTATTGAAGTCGGGTGGGGCTTTTAGAATAAAAAAAAGGAATTTGTACTCCAGCCCCACCCGACTTCAATAGACGTGTTTTTATTATTACGAATATTATTTCTTGCTTTTTAGAGGTAGGTTTTTTGAAGTCGGTTTTTTGTTTTTTAATGTTTTCCACTTGAAGTTAGATTATTACCTTTTGTGCTCTAACACACTTTAATACCTTCTATGGTTTCAAACCTGCGACCTAAAGGTATAAATAAAACCTTTATGCAAATAAATATTGCAACTAACCAGTCTTAGTGGTGTCTACATTATTCGCTAGTAAAATAGTGTCTACTTATTTTACTAGCGAACACTTTTCACGGATAAAACTGTTAAAATCATTCCATTAAGCGTGAACAATGTTTATGTTTAATTTCCACCACAGAATATATAATAGTATTAACCTAAAACATGGCTTTCATACTACCTAAATCATAATTCAAATCGTAAAAGAGACGTTCCGTTTGAGCAGACGTGGACTAAACATAAATAATCTCGTTACTTTCTCAGTGTCACCATTTGACAAATGGTACTGCATTCTTTTCGCACTCATCGTTTAACGTTTTAAAATATATCAGTATTTTTACATTACATAATTAATGTACAACGATAATAGCATTGCAAAAAGCATGTGTGCTACCTCTTATAAGACCGACATGTTTATTGAAATCTTTTTTGTCTTCGATAGTTTTCATGTTACAAGTATAATAATAATCATGCTTCATGTAAATGATTTATCGCTAGTAAGAGATGGCCTTCAGATGTCTTTTATATTGGTTTCGTAGATATTTTTGATAAATGAAGGGAAATACCAAGAGTTGCTGGGTTATCTATTGAGACTGTAGATCTAAATCACTATAGTTTATTTTATAGGAATCGGTGTAAAAAAACAATGATTCGTTACATTGAAATAGTTACATAAGAGTATCTAGAAGTGGCAAACACGTAGTGCAAGTTATAATTATTACGTACATACTCATCAATATTACGTGAGTCATGTTGCTATATCGACCGTACGAACTGACAACGTGTGACGCCTGTTCGTACGTAAAGTACAAATTCCTGCCATGTAACATCGCGTGTTGTTCCGCTTCCGATGCGCGAGAGTTTGGCAAAAAAGCCGCTTATAGCAACCAGTAATCGGATATCGAGCATAAAGAGTGTTATTAGAATGGGTTCGTGGTTTATATTGTACGCTTCATAATATTGTTTAGATAGGCAACTGAATAAGAGTAGCGAATAAATTACTAGACTAGTTTTATTTGTCGGATAGCAATGTGTACCAACAAGAACCATGTTTGATTAATTATAACACATATTTTATAAAGATATTAATAATACAACGTAGATTGTAGACAGGATGAGGAAAAATATCAATACAGAGAAATGAGTCTAATTTTGTATGGTGCTACTGTATTTTCTCTTTATTCAATTTGCTGAAAATCTTACACATTCTGTACCATAAACGTTACGAGGTCTGCAGTTATTGACTAATGTCATAAAACCGACGAGCGTATACTGTTTTATCGGAACTAATCAAAATTATATTACCGTATTATTTCTTGGTCGTAGAGGCGTTGAAAACTTCATTTCATGGAAACGTTTGAATACATATTTCGTAAACATTTTACAGAATTTTCAATTACCTACTTGATTTTGATAATGAATTAAATTGCCTATTTTTCGTTAATTGACTATAATACCTAGGTTAAACAACATTTGCAAACCATCTCTTTTCTATCTTCATCTAACTGAGATGAATGAAATAAGTTTACATTGTCCGAAAAAAAGGAAAATGCCTTTGATGGTATGGTAACATAGAAATGATGCTATGGTAACATAGAAATCTTGTGCATACAACTGCATATCTAATACGTATAGCTTAAATTTAATTGATGTGATAACTATGCTAAAAATAACACTGGCATAATCTTGCGAAGAAAATAATATCACTGCATTCTGTGGAAACAGAGAAAATGCAACATCAAGAGCAAATTTTTCTTACCGGGATTAATATTTTATTATAAGGGGCTAAAGTATGAAATTGCCGTTTTGTATTGAGAATTTTAAAGAATTTGCATTTTCCATAGGTAACATTTTCATAATTTATCTAACAACCATGAACGCTAATGTTTAAAACCTTTGTGCACAAATGTTTAAGCAGTCAGCTAGCTGATGCCACGTGTGGTAAGTGAAAAAAAAAGTATCGGCGTAGTTACACCGAATTCTGCTAACAAAAAAGGAGTAGGTACTTAAGGTACTTTTTTTAACGGTAAGGAAAGAAAATCAGAAATATTTTTATTGCTGATAGTTGGCCGTCATAATAATAATTCGAAATAATAACAGGCAACAGAACCATCATTCAAATCATTGAAGATATGAGAATCTCTGTGTGTGAGAAAAAACCGGCAATAGGGAACATGCATAAGTCACCGATTTTGATAAATTTGAGCTTGATCGCTGCGGACACGTATAAAAACATGATGGAACAGAAAAATAAAAAATAAAATGTTTTACTTTAGTTTTAAAACACAAGGGAAAATAACGAATTTTTTTTTCGGTTTCGGATAAAATGCACTTAACAGTCGGATAGAACATCAAATAATATTTTGTAAAACACATATGTACTTAAACGTAATATTTAAGGAGATATTTGAAAATTCTTGGCTAACTCCATACTAATGCACTGAAACGTGACATGAGTGACGTCACAAATGTTGACCTTTTTGTATAGAGCGTTTTCGGCGGGTGCTGCTGCGTGCTAACTTCAAGGAACTATATCACGAGAAAAAAACACAAGTGAAAAGTTTTAATATTACAGTTGATTTTCTCACGCATTATACTTTTGATTTTGATACAAAAAAAAAATTGATGCATGTTCCCTATTTATTATTTAGTGTCTTCTATTGTTTTCAGTGATTATAATAGTAACGTCACCTTCAATTCTCTTCGTTTATAGCACCATGTGACAGCAATTATTATCGATCTCCTCTGACGTCACGGGGTATTAGCCCGACAGGCGAAGACACCTGTAGCGCCGAATGCCAAGCCAAGCACGTGAACGACGGTTAGGCTGCACTCCCAGTAGAAGCGAGCTAACAAAGCGAAAAACGCATTCTGGTGACCGAGGACTGTGTATAAGAACAGTACGAGGCAGGCAAATATCTTGAAATCGGGTGGGGATTGCGCGGAACGCGTATTTTGGTTTTAGGCGGGCGTGCGGTGCGGCGCGGGCGGCGGTTGAGGGGCGCGCGCTATTGGTGCGCGCGCATGCGCGAACTTATCCCTACTCCGTCGAAAAAATTTTAAGATATATGCCTCGTACTGTAACTAGATTAAAAGGAGTGAATTAGGCGAGAATTCAAGCCAGCTTTTGAGGGGGATTTGCTACTGGATTAGACCAGCTGCGGCAATAATTACGTCAGTCGTAATTACTTCGAGATATTCATATAGAATTACGTACGCGAATCTAAAATAAAGGTGAAAAACGATTTGCCATTTCTGAATTAGGAAAATAGCCGCGTAGACGATAATGAGAAATCTGTTCATATTATGATACAGCAACTGATTTCTGGGATATTAACAGTGTTTTGTAACTTAAACATCAAAATAAATTATACTATAATAATATCAGCAGAAAAGTCACTTCAGTGAACTCTATGTTACTAAATTTGGAGGGTGCGGCATTATGCCATCCTGCCATAAACTGATGTGAACAATTAAGCAGGGTAATACATTAAGTTACTTAACAAATATTACTTTTCATATTTATTGATACAAGTAGGTTCAGATTCATAAGTTTAAGGTAATAATACCATACAATATAATTCATTTGTTCCCTAAATATCCTTTTATGTACCAAATGTAAAACTACTAATAAATACCAGTTCAATGAAGCAATAAAGCAATATTGAGGCTGTGATCAGAATCTTAGATAGACATTTTGATCGACTACTGTATTGTTGGCTTATAAATTGATTAACATGAGAACTATCGCAATCATTAGTTTTTAATACAATGATAAAATTAACAAATTAAAATGTTATCAACACGATATGAGAATATCGCTATTTATATTATAGCTTTAGATGAAAGTCCTCCCTTAACAGAAGATGTCTGGGGCGTCGCGTCGTCGGGAGCGATTCCCGCGAAACATCGCGTCTAATTTGTGCGCTAATCCGCGCAACCGAGACCTTCTGTTGCCATCGCTCCGGTTCGCTAAATATACGACATATTATTATGTGGGCGACCTTATATTACTGGAAACGAATAAAAGGAACTAGATAAATAAGAAAATTTTGCGAAAAGATCGAATTGAAATATTACAAATAAATAAGAAACTCATTATTAGATATTATATGTAAACGCTATTATGAAAAACATGGTAGGTACCTATATAATATAATCCATCTCACTATACTTATATGGTATCTTTGAAGTGAACAAAAAAAAGCACGAAGAGTGATTTAATATTTCCACCGATCATATAAGAATATGGTTTTCAATGATTTTGTGTCACTTGAACAGTTTGTTCAGAAATCATTTTTGATTATGACTATAGAGATGAAAATTAGCATTTTTAAATGACCATCAGCCATTTTCATGTCCCCATTGCTGGGGCACAGGCCTTCCTTATAGGTAGATAAGAGGATGGGTCATAACCCACCTCGCGGGCCCAATGCAGATTGGTGGGTGTTAACGACTGCAAATGCAGCCGGGACCAACGGCTTAGCGTGCCTTCCGAAGCACGGAGGGGCTCGAGATAATACATTTTAGGTCACCCATCCCATGACCGACCCTTGCGAAAGTTGCTTAACCTCCGCAATCTCTGGGCCAGGCGCTATACCACTGCGCCACCGAGCTTCTCATATTTAAATGCTTTAGTTTTATTTGAAACATTTTCAAGAAGGCTTTTCTTAAGTTCTAGTACTCCACTATAACTACTTTGCCCCACAACGATGTAAATTTGTTATTTTTCTTTTGTTTATAAATGTAACACTAGGTCAACGGCTGTACGGAAGAGTCTGGCTCACAGCCAGATGTTGAATTTCCTAATTTTATATTATAATCTCGTAAACAATCGGAACAACCCAATCAAACGTTTTTAGGGTTCCGTAGCCAAAATGGCAAAAAACGGAACCCTTATAGATTCGTCATGTCTGTCTGTCTGTCTGTCTGTCTGTCTGTCTGTCTGTCTGTCTGTCTGTCTGTCCGTACGTATGTCACAGCCACTTTATTCCAAAAGTATTAGGACTACATAGTTGAAACTTAGTACGTAGGTGTATTCTGTGAACCGCTTTACGATTTTTAGACAAAAATAAAAAAAATAAAAGATTAAGGGGGGGCTCCCCATACATGGAACTGAAACTGAAAATATTTTTTTTCATCAAACTAATACTTGTGGGGTGTTTATAGATAGGTCTTTAAAAATGACATTGAGGTTCCTAAGACTATTTTTTTTTCCGTTCCGTTTGAAAGATATATGCCACCAAAGTGGTAAAATGTGTGTCCCCCCCCTTTAACTTTTAAAGTAAGAGGGTGAAAAATCTAAAAAAAATATCAACTATAGATCTTAATAAACACTTTCAACGAAAATTGTTTTGAACGAGATACAGTAATTAGTTTTCGAGATATAGTACATTTTCAAAAACCGCAAATATAACTTTGTCATTCATACAAACACTGTGAAAAACAAAGTTATTTTTTCAGACGAAAAATGATAGCGGTATTAAAATATGGTATGGTATAATGTACCTACGGAACCCTACTGCGCGTGGCCCGACACGCACTTGGCCGGTTTTTTCTTATCTGCAATCAGTTTATTTGGCAAGTTATTGCAGAAGTTAAACTGTCATCGAGGGCCTTGAAGCAATACCTACATTTGCATTACTTTTAACACTTTTACGAGTCATAAATTTTCAAATAGAAAACATTGTACATGTGCCATAAAATTATTAATGGACACAATAAAGTTTTATTTCTTATTTTTTCCCATAAATATGTTTGTTATGGATAGTAAAAATTTATTAAAATAATAAATTAATTTTAAAACGGCCTACTAGTAGATTTTGTTTACCTATTTATGTGGATAGACAATCGAAGCGATAAAAAATAAACCAGCCAAGTGCGAGTCGGACTCGCGCACGAAGAGTTCCGTACTATAAAACGTTAAAAAATCACGTTTGTTGTATGGGAGCGCCACTTAAATATTGATTTTATTCTGTTTTTAGTATTTGTTGTTACAGCGGCAACAGAAATACATCATCTGTGAAAATTTCAACTGACTAGCTATCACGGTTTATGAGATACAGCCTGGTGACAGACAGATAGTCAGATCGACAGTGCATGGAGTCTTAGTAATAGGTTTTTTTTACCCTTTGGTACGGAACCCTAAAAAAGAAATGCTTGAAAAAAATTGGTAAATATTTATCAAGTTAGGTATAGGTGCCTAGTAATATGTTTTAATATTTTTTTTGGATGGAACCGATGCCGCAAAGTAACCAAACCCCTAGTAACTCGTGACTTTGCCCGGTTTCTGAGGTACTTATTGATGGTTTATCGTAGGTTTAACTTTATCCGAGGGGTCCACTTTATCTGGTTTAAAGTTATTTTTTACCCGACTGGAAGAGGGTTATGTTTTTCGCGCGTATCTTGTAAGTATGTAAGTAAGTTTGTATGTAATATTCTTTATTACCTCATATCTTTCAAACGGCTGAACGGATTTCCATGATTTACATATCGTTAGATTTGTCTCGTCAGCCCAAGTGTTCTTAAGAAGGTGGCGTTATAAAAAAACCAACATGGCGGCTGTACGGTGCTATTATACGTAGTGGGGAAAAAAATTTTTTTTTAGAATAATGCAATATGGGTGTCAAATTAAAGGGCTTATTATAAGGATTTCAAAAAGGTATATCATATAAATAATAACTAAAAAGAAATAAATAAAAAATTTAATTTAAAAAAATTAAAAACCCGCCTGCATAAAAAGACAAGTCAACTGAAAAGATGGAAACAAGATTAAATATTATAGGCAACATAACATGCAGTCGGAGGCATATAACTCAAATCATTCATAATGTCACTTTCTTTATGCATGCCTCCGACTGCATGTTATGTTGCCTATAATATTTAATCTTGTTTCCATCTTTTCAGTTGACTTGTCTTTTTATGCAGGCGGGTTTTTAATTTTTTTATTACTTTAAACCAGATAATCTGAACCCCTCCGATAAAGTTAAACCTTCGATAACCTTCTCAGAAACTGGGAGTATGACAGTTGCAAAGGTGCCAAAACTCCGGGAAATGCAAAATCAAATAATAGTTATTTATGCAACTGTACTATAACGAGGGGTACTAATTATTACATGAGTGTTTTAATACTCAATTATGTACAGTTGCATACAAGACTTTATCTACACCCATTTTTTTATTTTATTTATTTTTTCTTATTTTTATTAGGGAAACAAACAATATTTTAATACATATGGATTAAAAACACCCATGATATTTATCTGTTACCGGCAATGTGTATAATCCGCACCCATGATATTTATCTGTTACCGGCAATGTGTATAATCCGGCATTGTATACAATGCCTAGGCATTGTATACAATGCCTAAAACGATCAGGCAATGTATGAAATATAATTCATTTTATACTTTGCCTAGGCATTGTATACAATGCCTGCTGGTCCACCGGCAATGTGTAAAATAAGTATATTTCTGTTGTCTGTTATAAAAAAATAACCTCGAAATTTAAGGCTCACGCTCCGCTGCGCTTCGCGCTCGCCTTAAATTTCTAACCTATACGCGGGACCTACAGGAGTGAAGCAGGTTCGATTCCAAACTCAAATTTCTGTTGTCTGTTATAAAAAAATAACCTCGAAATTTAAGGCTCACGCTCCGCTGCGCTCCGCGCTCGCCTTAAATTTCTAACCTATACGCGGGACCTACAGGAGTAAAACAGGTTCGATTCCAAAGAGCCCCCCTCGAGCCCCCCTCGAGCCCCCCTCGAGCCCCCTCGAGCCCCCTCGAGCCCCCCTCGAGCCCCCCCTCGAGCTCCCCTCGAGCCACCCTCGAGCCCCCCTCGAGCCCCCCTCGAGGCCCCCTCGAGCCCCCTCGAGCCCCCCTCGAGCCCCCCCTCGAGCCCCCCTCAAGCCCCCCTCGAGCCCCCCTCAAGCCTCCCATCGAACCCTCCTCGTGCTTTCCCCGAGCCCCCCCCCCTCGAGCTTTCCTCAAGCCCCCCCCCCCCCTCGAGCTTTCCCCAAGCCCCCCTCGATCCCCCCTCGAATCTATTCTCGAAAATCTTTTTATTATACACATTGCCGGTGGACCAGCAGGCATTCTATACAATGCCTAGTCATTGTATACACTGCCTAGGTAATGTGTGATATAGATATCAATATTCATTATATTTCATACATTGCCTAAAAGGGCCAGGCATTGTATACAATGCCTAGGCATTGTATACAATGCCTGCATTTCATACATTGCCGGTAACATATACAATGCCTGGCCCTTTTAGGCAATGTATGAAATATAATGAATATTGATATCTATTTCACACATTACCTAGGCAGTGTATACAATGACTAGGCATTGTATAGAATGCCTGCTGGTCCACCGGCAATGTGTATAATAAAAAGATTTTCGAGAATAGATTCGAGGGGGGATCGAGGGGGGCTTGGGGAAAGCTCGAGGGGGGGGGGGGCTTGAGGAAAGCTCGAGGGGGGGGGGGCTCGGGGAAAGCTCGAGGAGGGTTCGATGGGGGGCTCGAGGGGGGGGGGCTTGAGGAAAGCTCGAGGGGGGGGCTCGGGGAAAGCTCGAGGAGGGTTCGATGGGGGCTCGAGGGGGGCTTGAGGGGGGCTCGAGGGGGCACTTTGGAATCGAACGTTAGAAATTTAAGGCGAGCGCGGAGCGCAGCGGAGCGTGAGCCTTAAATTTCGAGGTTATTTTTTTATAACAGACAACAGAAATTTGAGTTTGGAATCGAACCTGCTTCACTCCTGTAGGTCCCGCGTATAGGTTAGAAATTTAAGGCGAGCGCGAAGCGCAGCGGAGCGTGAGCCTTAAATTTCGAGGTTATTTTTTTATAACAGACAACAGAAATATACTTATTTTACACATTGCCGGTGGACCAGCAGGCATTGTATACAATGCCTAGGCAAAGTATAAAATGAATTATATTTCATACATTGCCTGATCGTTTTAGGCATTGTATACAATGCCTAGGCATTGTATACAATGCCGGATTATACACATTGCCGGTAACATATACAATGCCTAGGCATTGTATACAATGCCTGCATTTCATACATTGCCGGTAACACATACACTGAATGTCTAAGTTTAGAACAGATATAAATATACCGGCTGACCTATCGTAAAACTAACAAGTAGGTAATCATAATAAAATTGGATCCTAAAGACTGGTTTACGCAATTCGTACTTCGATATTGCATGTATTGCGCAAAAAGTTGACAACGTTGTGTTTCGCCACATATTAGCGATGCTCAATGATCGTTTGTTTAACATATTTCGCTCAAGACTTAAACGGATAGCGGTCAGTCATAAAATTGTTTTCGAAATCTCACCCACGATAATTTTATAGCATGCGTAAGCTTTTGACAAATTTTCAAGGTGAACAAATCGGTCGGTCGTTCGGACAAAAGTGGTAATTTTTTTGTTCATGCATTATTAAAAGTTTAACGGTAGCGTTTAACGTTTCTTTTTGTTCATAAATAATTTATCAAATTTTTACACAATCGTCTAGAACCGTTGCATCGTTGTTCCTAGCTCCGTTCTGCTGATATGCCTTTAATGGATAGCCATTAATTGAATTTGTGATAAGTTCCGTATATTGATTTTCTAATTGAATAAATTGTAAATTCCGAGTTATGGCCATGGGAGTGTGTTTCAGATCAGTCAAGTTTGGATCAATATGTTTTGTCAGCGTTAGACTATACTTGAGCTATTATCAAAATGAGTTTTGCTATTTATATCTTCTTATAGTCATATGAAACTCCTGTGTCATAGTTGAATGAATGTTATACCTACTTTGTGTCAAAAGAATTAATGTTATTCGTTTAGTTTATTATGCGTCCAATAAGTCTTGCATCGAATAAAATGGCATAAAGAATTGGTCACAGACACGTACGTGCTTGAGAGACATAATGATGGATAGAGCTTTTAAATGCTATATGAGCATTTCTTCATTTGAGTGAATTTGTAGTATATGGTCGTACAAGGACTGATATACATTAAACAATTTGATAATATAAGTTTTGCAATAATCGTCCTTCTTTTTGTCAAGGCATGTCTTATCTTTTTTGCGTATATACTTTAAGATTTTGTACCAATATAATGGGATATCATGTCAAATTCTACAAGACTTTTATATAAGTTAATCAAGAGTATCCAAAACGTAATAAAATAAAAATAAATAAAAAATAAAATAAATAAAAGACATTTATTTCATCACACACAATTAACAACATAACAACATAAACATCATAAACTGCTTTGTGTGATCTGGAGCCTAAACTAGGGCGACCCTGTATTTCAGGTCTCCAGGTCCTCACCCGCGGATCACCTAAGTATATATAATTAATAATAGTACTTATAGCTAGTCTTAATAATAATAGTTTATTTAAGTGTGTGTGTATGGTTCTAGTATAGTATTTTATTAAATAAGTAAATTGTTGTATGAAAGTAATTTTAACAAGTTGCATGATGTAAAAGTAGACAATTGCAGGATTTCTAGTAAAGATTCTGTTTCAATGTAGTTAATTTTTAGCAGCCATTTCGAATAACAGCTTTACACTCGAAAAACTTGTCGTTTGGCATGACGGTCGCCATTCAATACAATTAGTTTTTCAGATGTGCTGATTTCAATACAACGGATTGCCTCGTTCTCGTTTATTTAATGTATTGTATGTACATATAATAGAGTTTAATGTAGCAGAAGCTTGGCAGACCAACAAAACAATTAATTTTGTTTAAATACGCAGATCCCAGTGCTTCTTTAAATATTTAAAAGTCATTCATGATGTTTTTTCAACGGTGATTATCACCAATAAAAAAGCTTTCTGATTTACCCTTAGCACAGTTTATTTTTATAAAATTAAATTGCCTTGCGGGGCTAATCAAAGTCATTTCTATAGAAACTATGTCAATGTCGCAAAATGAAAATCAAATACGCGTTCAGACGACACGTTATTGAAAAATATTTGGGTAGGCTCGCTGAACTAAATATAAAAAATATGGCTTAGGAACAAAGGAACTTTTTAAGGCTTTTCGTCAGAAAGAATTAGGACTTCTATAGATCAGTTACTAGGCACTGTTGTTTCTTGCGGGAAAACGAAAGTCAAAGATACCCTCCTAAGGCCTTAGTAGGTAGTTTGGTAGTCCCTCTGTAAGTCCCATATAAGCCCGTTCCATGCGAGTTACAGGGGTTTAGGTAACTGCATTATTTCTACTATAAACAAATCCTCCCAAAAGAGTACAACAGAATTAGTAATAAACACTTTCTTATCCCAAGGAGGTTGCATTCAAAGTGGTCGTTCCGATTTTGCGGTGTTTTCACCGAATCGCTTCTGCGTGACAGCGATAAACATCGTTTTCGATGCCCACATCCGTGAAACTGGAAGTGACAGTGGCATTAGCATGCACGACGTATCTTCGGTGGCTGTACGCCTTATTAAACATCTGACACACTAAACATACACTGTTTTGTGTAAGTTTTGTGAGAGATATACCTGATGGCAATTATGAGTAATATTATCAATGACCTTCACACTAGCGATTTTAATATTTCCGAGATCGAGAGGACCCAATTTTATGTTAAGTTGTGCCCTAAATACTCATAACGTAGACGTTCGAAATCTTGTTCATTAAAGAACATAATTATTCTACTCTGTTTGTGCATAATTCTATGAAGATTGGGCCCGAGTGGTGGATTGTGAGTTATGTATGATATTGTCCTATCCTCCTAATCCACCTTAGGTGCCGGACAACAATAGAAAATCTATTGTGTCTCATTTTCCGGGCGTTGAAATGTGGAAGGCTTGTGCCCCCTAGTCCCAACAGCGGGGACATGATGATGATGCATATTTCTATAGCATATTGCAATAATAATGTAACAAAAGAAATATTTTAAAGGAATATTTTAAAGGAATTACCGACTTATTTTCAAGCATTATTTAAAGTGATAACGTAAAAGCTGCATTAAATAGTGCCCCTATAGAATGTCGTTCTTCGCTTTGAAGTCTCGGAGGTGCCATAATCGCGACGGCTGCCTGCTGGACGTATGTCCAATAAAGCGACTCTGACACTAATGTATGAGTTCATCCGATTCCCTGCTGAGATCGTGTTAATCCCGCGTATAAGTGGTAAATTATGTAGTCTATGTGACTTCCGAGCGTAACATTTACAAAAGTAAAATAATTATAACATTTTAAAAATTTACAACCCCTAGGGGTTGTAAATTTAGTATGAAATGGCCGCTTTTTTTAAGGATTCGCATTTTCCATCCTAACATTTTCTTGATTTATTTGACAACCATGAACGTAAATGTTTTTAAACCTTTACGCATAAATGTTTAAATACTCAGCTTACTAATGCCATAGGTACCTGTTAAGTGAAAAAGTAACTATCGGCTATCTTACAACAAATTAAGTGGTCATATTTGCTTACAAAAAAGTAGTCACTTTAAAGATACTTTTTTGACGTTCATCAAAAATAAAACCAGAAATATTATTATTGCTGACAGTGGGCCGTTATGATCCTATTTAGAAATAGTAACAAGTAACTGAATCATCTTTAAAATCTTAAAAGATACGAGAGGCTCTGTGTGTGAGAAAAAAATTGGCAATTTCATACTTTATGCCCTATTATTTGTCGTTACGTAAAAGAGTCTATCTATAACATATTTTCAAACTTATTCCTTTTAACATTTCTTTGCCATTTTTTCTTATTTTTTTTATTTTAATGTTTGTTATAGTTTTTAAACTAATTTTAAATGTATTGATGTAAGACTGAAAGATCGTCTCTGTTTTCTCTCAAGAATATTTAAAAGTGTAAATGTTTTTTGGGTTATCGATCAATTAAGAAGTAGGTAAGTTAGCAGGTAATTAATAAATTATTACGTGACTTGTGGCGAATTACTCAGTTTTGATTAAACCCGTCTGTTTTGATTGAAAAACCTGTTGAATGCACTTAATCAACTCAATTTGGAGTCACGATGCGGTGGGCAAATTGAAGCTCTAGTTAACCATATCAGCATGAACATAACTGAAACGAAAAAATGTTAATTCATTATCGTTTTTACTAATTTGCCTGAAATGTAGAAAAATTAAATTTTCTATTGAATTTCTATTTTCAAGATAAGAAAAGCGGACAAAATCATAATTTATCTGTCCAAAATAATACGAGTAAGGCGCAAGACTATTTCTTATTTTTGGTGATGCTCTTAGCACTCTATTTTCAGACAGTAAAGATACAAACATGTAATTAAATTTTTATGTGTTTCTAAATTAACAATATAAGTACTACCTTCTACAGTTACCAGTTACCTGGGTTTCCACCTTGACCGGCGCATGACCTGGAAAGACCATATAAAGCACAAGCGCGACGAATTAAATCATAGATTCAGGAATCTCCTTTGGCTCCTAGGACGACAATCCACCCTATCTCTGAATAATAAAATAATGGTCTACTGTGCAATTCTAAAGCCTATATGGCTTTATGGTATTCAGCTGTGGGCTACTGCCGCTAAATCAAACATTCAGTGCCTTCAAAGAGCTCAAAACAACATCCTTCGAACTATCAGTGGTGCCACATGGTACACCAGGAATACTGAAATTCACGAATATTTGGAGATACCGACGGTCAGCGGAGAGATAACCAAATATAATAATAAACACAAGGATCGCCTTTGCGCTCACCCGAATCCTCTTGCTAAGGCACTGGTGGAGATGAATGCAAGTGATGTCAAAAGACTAAAACGAAGAAATGTGTTTGATGACTAAGAGAGGCAGAAGCATTGGCTTTCTTCACTCTTTAACGTGAATAGCTCCCAACACAATTACTTATAGTCTGGCGACTGATTGTATATTAATATTACAAAAAAAAAAAAAAAAAAAAAACCTTCTACAGTTCAGAAGTTTGTGTGTTTTTCTGAGTGTGTTGCATGGCGGAGTGGGAGCGCCAATTGGAGAACCCTACTGCAGGACTGAGGACGGTGGAGGCCATCCACCCAATCCTCAAAGAATGGAGGTCTAGAGCCCATGGGGCTCTAACATTTAGACTTACGCAGGTGCTTGCCAGTGTGCGTTCAAGTAGCTACATATTTCTGGCGTGCCAAGACTGCGGCGCGCCGGAAGATACCGCACAGCATACTCTCATGGAGTACGGCGGTGGTCTCCTTTTGCGAGGACGTCATCTCGCAAAAGGAAGCCTCAGAGCGATTCCGAGAAGCAGACCCACAATCGGGCCGACTCCAACCACAGACGACGGAGGCTGGGGCAAGGAGAAAGCGTTATGCGCACCTTATTCGCTCCTAGTCTTCGCAAGGTGGATGCTCCTCGAAACCTAATGTGTTGAGCACGTTGCGGCACAAACACCAAGACCGCACGGTGCGTGACATCACGGTTCCGTAGGTCCTGAGTGTTAATGCATGAATTAGTAGGGGGTTTAGTGGGTAGTGCCCCGGCGAGTCCCACATACCTTCGGGATGCGTAAAACCATTCCTACTACTGTAAAAAAATAAAAAAAACAGGCTGTACAAGCATTGTTACATATGTTAACATTGCAAAATGGTGTGTATTCTGTACAAAGAATATCAAGAAAGAATATCAAGTTTAGTAAATACTTAACAAAAGTTTACTCATACATGACTATGACATGTTTGATACGGTAAAGAAAAGATATATAGGTTGATAATGTTGATATGAATATCAGCATTTATATTCGAAACCGAGCCAAAAGCATTCCCTTGTTTCACGTTTCACGTGTGAGATAGCAAAGTGCAAAATTAAAACCTCTTTGCATTTAGAGTTGGGAAAAGTATTTAAATGAAATGTATTGAGAAAGTCGGTGCGGAAATGAGTTTCTTTCAGCGCGAGCTCATTCCCACTTTTGAGTGACTGTTTTAGAAGTCCGAGCGGGATTCAGCTTTTTTATTGCAGTTTTCTTAGGCGGTTAGTTTCTTAGGAGTAGATGCTAAATCTATGCCATGTAATCGTAAACTCGTTCAATCACTAAACGATTTCATCATTTGATGCAGTTTTCTTAAATAACTAGATTTTTTATACAGGGTTATTTGTAAAATACCAACAACTTTGCAGGAGTAGATTACTGAGATCATTTACAACTATATCTGTGTTACGACTTTTCCGGAAACACAAAATAATCGACGGCTTTAAACTTGATCAGCTGTTCAGACATTTGTATGGAAAGTTGATTTTTTTGTCTGATTTCGGAAAAGTCGTAGGACAAATGTTATTAATGATGTTAGGTAATCTACTCCTGCGAGGTTCTTCATCCGCGAGAACCCTAGGGAACCATTGACCAGGATAAAAAATATTCTATGTTTTGATCCAAGATATAAACTATCTGTGTGCCAAATTTAATCCAAATCCGTCCAGCCGATGAGGTGTAAAGAGGTAACAAATATACACAAACTTTCGAATCTATATTAGTGTAGGAAATGAAGCGATCTTTTGTATAGAGACCCCAAGTCCCCAACTTTAAATCCTCAGTCGATGAAACTTTGTAGGGATGTAATATATTTAGTATGAACCAAAACCAATGTACAAATATAAAAAAAAACGGTTGGCACTCTGGGAGTGCCGGCAGAAGTGAAAACTTGAATATTAACGTTGTGCATTTTTGATATTTTGAAATTAGCGGCAAAGGATTAAAATTATTTCTTTCCTATTACTATACAGTCACACAATGGGGAATGTCCGAAAAAAATCAAATTGTCTGAATATTTTTCTTAGGAATAAGCTCCCTTAGTAATAGAAAAAAGTTTCATAATTTTCGGTTGCGTGAAAAAATTTAAAAAAATGAACGTCTCTTCGACTTCACAAATGTACGAAAGTAACATCAGAATGGGAATTTTACCTTTGCCACCACCTGTCACAACCACAACATGGTATTAAAAAAAAGTTTCAGTACAAAATGTCAAAACTTATTTTTTAAATACTTTTTGTGGTTTTGGCAGGTAGTGGCAAAGGTATAATTTCCATTCTGCTGTTACTTTCGTACATTTGTGAAGTCGAAGAGACTTTATTTCTTCTTATTTTTTCACGCAACCGAAAATTCTGAAACTTTGTTCTATTACTAAGAAAGCTTATTCCTACCTGTAGAAAAATATTCAGCTAATTTGATTTTTTTCGGACTTTCCCCATTCAATCAGTTTGTAATTAGAGAAAAATTCTAAAGATTTCGCGCCAGTGGCCTTTTTAATTTCTACATGCACGCATTCTACAATTTAAACAAACTTATAGTCACAGAGTATAATTTTTATCTTACTCTATGGAGTATAAATAAGACAATGATTTCACCGAAGAGATTGCTGCTATTAGTTCAATTTTCAAAATTAGCGCGTTGCTGGTGACACAAGTGTTTACGTCTTAAAATGACGCGCCGCTATTTTCAACGCGCCCCGTAGAAAGAGAGGGGGATACTTCCGCCGCCAGCTGTCTACTCTCCATCCGTCACATCCGTCTTACGCATTTTCGATCAGCCACGTGATTCTTACTGACGCGAGTTTAGCATTTTTTCCCCATACAAAAAGTGTACAACGCCGCTAAAGAAGTTTTCACTTCAAAAAACTTGAAAAAATATGTTTCAATTATGATACTTTATCCAATTGTAAAGTTTCGTCTACTGAGGATTTGTTGTGGGGGTCCACTATCTCCCTTTCCTACACTATATCTTAAAAACACAAAACAGAATAACTTCAATCAATATCAATTCGTTTTTAGTTGTAATAAAATATAAAGTAATTTAGCATTCTGCATACATTTGAGGTTGAATAAAATTACAATGGATGCTTTTGTTAGCACGAAGACCGCAAAATTGTTCAGGTGTAAGTGCCCATAAACTACGAGTACTTAATGCTATGATGACCTGCATTTTTTTAAAATCATTTATAATTCAACCAAGTATTAAAGGTCAGGCAGAGGCAAAAGGCAGATTTGTAACATGCAGAATGATAATATTTTTTTTTCAAAATCTTGTATTTTTTTCCTAAGCATAATTTTTCGTGTCAAGGGTATAAGTAATGTAACGTCATATTGACGTTGTCCAATAACTCTTAGAATATTGATCAAATCAGTTGGGTGTGTATAGTGATCTGAACCTCCTCCATTTACTCCCTGGATAGCCATCATCAGATCACAGCTAAGTCAACCCTTGGCGGAGAACCAAGGCTTTAAAGTTACCTCGTTTGTATGAAAATCGACTGATGTACTTAATTATTTGGCTACCGCGATATACAGGTTGTTTGAAAATAGCCTAATAATAATAAAAATAATAAAATTTATTTATTCAACCAACACAGGGTCATACAAAATTAATGATAAGAATGTACATAATTAATTAGTAATTAAATTGAATTAGTAATAAAATTAAATTGAATTGAATTTTACATTTTAGAATAATATTTTAACATTAATAAAATTATTGATTAGAATTTACAAAATTAATTAGTAATTAAATTAAATTGAATAGAATAAAGCCATCATCTAGTAAAGCCATCAAACTGAACATCTGTTACTATGGGACCAATTTTGAAATCGCGATAAAAACAGCAGTTTGAAATTTTCGTTATTATTTTTTGTATGAAACAACAGATGTTTTTTTGTCGCGATTTCAGAGTTGATCCCATAATAATATATGTTCAGTTTGATGTTCCCTATCCACCGTTTTCGGCTTTACAAGGCTATTTCCAAACATCCTGTATATCGTCGGCGAAGAGTGAAAACCTCGTATATCTCATTTTTGTCTAGAACATTTTTTTGCAGTTTTTGACAGAAAACCTCTTATCTCACGACTCTATCTCACTCATATTCCATTCAAACGCGTACAACGCTATCTATTGCATTTTATGAAAACCTCGTCAATGACAGAAGCTGGTCACGAGTGACGAAAATCTCGGCAAAAGTGTTTTAGACAAGAAAGAGGACTTACGAGGTTTTCACTCTTCGCCGACGATATGTTGAAAATTCTTTCACTCACAGGTGACGAGGTGCATGCATCACAAAGCAAGTGTAGATCAAAATAGTCATTGATCATGCAGTATGTGTGTATGTGATGACTCTTTATGAGGGTGTCATGTTCATGACATTGATCATTCTAACAATGGGTATTGGTCAACGAACGCGTGTACCAAACATGACCTTATGGGTAAGCACCTGCCTATTCAGTCGTAACATATCGAGGCAGTTGTTTAAGTGTAGGCCTATTGTTAACTTGATTTTAAAATACAACCCCAAAAAATATTTCATTTATCACTCCACCCATGAAGGCAACCAAGTGATCAAGGGTTCCGTTATTTAGTTTTACTTTTGAGGTGTGGAACCCTAAAATCTGTTTTTAATTTCTAGAATTATATGTATTCGTTTAAAAACTTTTGCTTGATTTAAGGTGGTTGTATGACCGAAAGTGGCGTCCTCAGAGATTTTTATTTAATAATTTAATAATAAAAAAAAGAAATTATTAATGCTTTACGTGGAGTTTTTAGGGCCCATGATCTAGTATTTTTAGAAGGTATCACTACATGCCCTCGTAGTCATTCGTAGAAGTAGATAGCAAATGTGTCAATAACGGCCACTTTTAGCAGTTTTGCTATCTACTTCTAGCAGTGACTACAAGGGAATGTAACGATACCGTCTAAAAATACTAGACTCTATTCACTCGCGACTTGAAGGCCCCCAGATTTTACCTATTTTTTCGTTTTTTTTTCTTGGCCCTAAAAATACCACGTAAAACATTTTAAAATTAATTATGTATTAGAATTATAATATGAAATAAAATTCACCGCGGCGCCACTTTCAGAGTGCCACCTTAAAATGTCAACTAATTTAATCTTTACGAATCATTCATTTTCATTATGATAGTAAAAAACTTCGGTCAGCTCAGCAAGACGGCCTTACAATAAAAGATTTTAAAACACTGTTTAATTTAGACACTGTTTAAATGTGATGCTGTCTCTTTTAATAAACAATATTATCAAAAAAGTGACAGCTGTCATTTTATTATTATTTTCTGTCATTTTTGCACTTAATGGCACATGCTTACCTTTAGATTTCCCCGTCATATTTAGAAATAGCTTTTACCTTTACTTACAATATAAAAAAATATTTATATGTGATTATGTTGTTTGTGTAAGAATTATGATAAGAATTTTGCCTTTAAATTGGGTTTGCTATAAAACTAGGTACTACTTTGCCTACTCTACATCTATATTATAATCATAGTGTAGTGCTCTAAACAACCTTACAAGGATTTAAATACTTAGCAATTTAGTTTTGAACTAATTAATGGCCAGTTGGCAATGAAGGAAGCAAGAATCAGAAGCCAAGGTCGACCAATATCAGATACATTCACTCTATATACCAACCAATTGCATAGCTCATTTGGGCAAATAGAGTGTCGCCTTAATAACTTTTGCTATCATTGTCGTGTTCCAGCAGTTAGAAGTGAGATTGTTAGGGGTGAAGAGTGTTAGTTACTACCTTCAGCTCTATGATCACTTTGATATCAGCTAAGATGAAGGAATAACATCCGTTGTTGTAAAAAGACCCTTAATGCCTAGTTTCTAAAGTACTTATCGGTGGTTTATCGGAGGCTTAACTTTATTGGAGGAGTTCAGATTAACAGGTTTAAAGTTAATTTTATAACTTTAAACCAGATAATGTGGATTCCTCCGATAAAGTACCTCAGAAACCGGGGGTAAGTAATATAAACACAATATAAAAAACAAACAATTACTTCTCTATATTAGTAGAATAACGAGCGGCTACACTGCAATGTTAGACGCACAGGTTTTCAAAAATTGTTTAAAAAAAACAAAAAACCGACTTCAAAAAACCTACCTCTAAAAAGCAAAAAATAATATTTGTAATAATAAAAACACGTCTATTGAAGTCGGGTGGGGCTGGAGTACATATTCCTTTTTTTTATTCTAAAAGCCCCACCCGACTTCAATAGACGTGTTTTTATTATTTCAAATATTATTTCTTGCTTTTTAGAGGTAGGTTTTTTGAAGTCGGTTTTTTGTTTTTTTAAACAATTTTTTATTTTTTTATTTTTAGTGTAGGTAGGTTTGTAGGTAAATTATTAAGGTAGTAAAATCGGCTCAGCCAAACGTGAGATAATCGCGAAGAAACATACATACTACGGGTCAAACTGAAAACCTCTTTTTTTAAGTCGGTTAAAGAACTACACAGATATCCCTCTTCAAACAAAAAAATAATTATCTTATTCAGTTCAAAAACAAAGAAGTAATACGACCATTATCATCGAGGTAATTCACACAAAATCATACTATTTTCATGCTTTTTCCAAAATTACTTGAAAAGTACTCAACCGATTTCCAAATTTTAAAAAATGGGACCAACTTGAAAGTTTACTTAATGTGATAACTTTTGAATCATTGCAATCGGTCCAGCCGTTTTTGAGTAATCGGTGGACATACACAAAAAAAAAACAAATATACAGACGAATAGAGAACCTCCTCCTTTTTGGAAGTAGGTTAAAAACGAGTAGGTAAGGTTATTAGTTATAATTACATTTCAATTTTATTGAAGTCATATAAATTGCTATCGACAGTATTAACTATTCAATCCCATTCCCTACTTTACTTACTTTGACTATCAATAAAGTGGTTTAACCAGCATTGCCCTGAATTTAATGAAATGCAGTGTTGTTGAGTAATTTGCAAGCAATCAACTATGCAATCCAAATTTTTTATGAATAAATACGGCAAAATTTTAAACCATATCTTTATTAGTAATTCAATTACGAGTATAGTTCTATAATTTAGTTCTCATTAATTGCTTTTTAGGGTTCCGTACCCAAAGGGTAAAAATCCGTCCGTCTGTCTGTCTGTCTGTTTGTCTGTCTGTCTGTCTGTCACCAGGCTGTATCTCATGAACCGTTATAGCTAGACAGTTGAAATTTTCACTGATAATGTATTTCTGTTGCCGCTATAACAAAAAATACTAAAAACAGAATAAAATAAATACTTAAGGGGGGCTCCGATACAACAAACGTGATTTTTTTGCCGTCTTTTGCTCTATATTAATAACGACAACAGGTAGACAGTTGAAATTTTCACAGATGATGTATTTCTATTGCCGCTATAACAATAAATACTAAAAACAGAATAAAATTTATATTTAAGGGGGGCTTTCATACAACAAACATGTTTTTTTGCCGTTTTTGGTACGGAACTCTTCGTGCGCGAGTCCGACTCGCACTTGGCGGTTTTTTTTTACATTTTTTGTTAGGTACTCAAAGATCAATCATTAACATTTCGTACAACAAAAACTCGATTGTCCACTTGTGACATATACGGCCAAATACTGAAACGATCTCGTTAAGGCCACCTTAAATTAAAAAAAGTTGTCAGATTTGACAGAAAATCTATGTAACTGACAGCTTTATTAAAGTTAAGGAGACCTTAGCTACAGATTTTAGCTAAGAAGCCTTTGAGTATTCGGCCGAAAGTGTAGCACAAGGCTTAAAAATGACTGCAGTTTTTAAATATTTGAAGAGCACATAAGTAATTAAAAAAGATAATGGATTTGAAGTAAAGTAAATCTCGACTCCGCGTTAACTACAAAATTAATTACTACAACATTAATAATGTATAAATATGAAATTTTTATCCTTAATGTCTGAATATTACCTATTTTAAATGTATTTTTTACAATTAGCTTCTTTATTATTATTTTCACTTTGTTATTACAATAAATTAATAAGTTATTCTAAACTATAGATTAAAAACACAAAACATCGACACCGGCGCCGGTGCTGCCAATACGATGTAACCAATAAAATAAACCAATATTAAGTACTATAAAAAAATGAGTTTATCTGTAACGAGAACGTTACCCTTGAAACTGGTTGCATTATGACGGTTCCATCAAGAGTAGTTTTCATTAATAAATGACTGTAATCAACGCTCAGGCTATGGACTTCTTTTTAAATATGTCTTGTATATGAGGAGCTCGATGGCGCAGTAGTTTAGCGCCTAGCCCAGCGATCCGCAAGGTTAAGCAACTTTCGCAAGGTTCGGTCATGGGATGGATGACCAAAAATTTATTATGTCAAGCTTCTCCGTGCTTCAGAAGGCACGTTAAGCCGTTGGTCCCGGCTTTGCAGTTTGACATCCACCAATTCACATTGGGCCCGCGTGGCGGGTTATTATGGCCCATCCTCGTTATCCACCCACAAAGAAGGCCTGTGCCCCAGCAGTGGGGACATGGCTGATAGTCATATGTTACAGCCAACAGCTATTGGCTACACTTAGTTTTAGCCAGCTAAAACCAGGTTTAGCCGTACTTCGGGTATTAATACAAGAATGGAAAATTTTCCTCTTTATCTCATATTGCAGTTCCAATTGATGTCAATGTTGTAGGCAGACACAATAAATATACATAAATGCTTAAAAAATACAACTACTAAAGAAAGGCAGCATTATGAATAGTTTTCTGTAAGCGTAAAATGAAAAAATAAAATATATGACAATTTAAAATAGCATAACAGAGAAATAATAATAGAATGTAGAGTACGGATCGGAGTACCGTTTCGTACGAAAAAAGACCCAAAAACAAGAATCCAAAAATAAGAATAAATCGCTCAGCAATTAATTGCTCGTGGGCGTCAATAGTACTATACTTTATTATTTAAATTACGGTATAAATGCGTAGGTGCGGAGATGAGTTCCGATTCCTAAATTTCTATTCCTGAAATTTCTAAATGGTTTAATTATGTATTGTGACTGGGTATATAATAAGTTTTCTTTGTACACATTTAGGCTAAACTAACAGAATTAATTAAGTATTTGTAAACTGATCAATAAGCGTCCCCGCTGACAGGCGATTAACCGCTGAGCGATTTTTTTTTGTCGCTGAGAATAGAACATACGGAGTTCTATACGTAAACGCCCACGAGCTACTTTTTGTAGCTGCGATAAACGCGGCGTTAATCGCGGCGATAATCGCAGCGCTTTTTTGTCGCTGGCTAAGTAAAATCTTTGTCGTGTTATTTCGCGGGCGATTATCGCAGCTGTAAAAAGTTCTTTAATCTGTTTTTGGACAGTTGTATGAGAGGTCTGAAAGAACGTGACTGTGGAGTTATCATGAATGGGACTCAAATCAAGTGCCTCCTCTACGCTGACGACCAAGTTATACTTGCGTCTTCTGCGCAAGAGTTGCAGGAAATGATGTCTGTTATGAATGATGATTTTGTGAAAAAAGGGATGAAAGTGAATGTAACTAAGACGAAAGTGATGGTGTTTGAGAGAGATGAAGAAATGACTGATTGTACGGTAATGATAGGTGGCGAAAAAGTGGGACAAGTCCGTGAGTTTGTATACCTGGGAAGTTTGTTCACAAGGGACGGAAAGTGTGAGCAAGACATAGAAAGACGAGTGAAGAAAGGAAATTCAGTGAATGGTGCTATACACTCGATTATGAGTAGCCAAATCGTTTCTGCAGAGGTGCGAATGGCTGTTCATAACGGAGTGCTGGTACCGACACTGATGTATGGAAGTGAATCTTGGGTATGGCAGAAGAAGAATGAAAGCAGAATAAATGCGGTAGAGATGCGATCGTTGAGGAAAATATGTGGAGTCAAATTGAGTGATAGAGTGAGCAATGATGTGATTCGTAAAAGGTGTGGTCTGAAAGATGATATAGTGACAAGAATTGAGAAAGGAATGCTCCGGTGGTTTGGTCACTTAGAGAGGCTGAATGAAAGGCGAATCACGAAAGAGATATATTGTGCGAATGTGGAAGGAACGATTGCGCAAGGGCGTCCCAGAAAAACCTACGCGGACCAGATAGAGGTTATTATAAAAAAGGCTGGTGTACGCAGTGACAAAAACCGCAGGGCATGTATGAAAAGATTGATGGATGTGAATGAAGCGAAAGAAGTGTGCAAGGATCGTAGCAGGTGGCGATCCATAGTCTCTGCCTACCCCCATGGGAAACAGGCGTGAGTGTATGAATGTATGTATGTATGTATGTAAAAAGTCGCCCGTGAGCGGTTACGCTAATGAAAGTAACAAACTATTAGTAATGTAGCATCATAGTGTAAGTATACCTAGATGTTTTGAATTGACATTAAGAAAATGTATAATTATTGTCACCACCAAGGTTGCATCTGAAAATCAGCGCCACTGTTTCAGGCAGCGGCTCAAGCTTGGATGTGACCGTTTCAGCAAAAATGGTCTGCTTTAAAACCTATTTTATTATGGTTGTTTTGCTGAACAAACAATTTTTCTTTCTTTCTTTCAATTCTTTCGTCAAACGTCACACACAGTAATAAAATTTTACCGAAATAAACCCACAATGATAGTAATTTGCGTTGAAAGAAAGTTCATTTTAGATATAGGACCGTATTAACAGCCGTCAATGCAACTTTTTATATGCCAATTCCCTGCTATATGGTATTATCGAGCGTTCGACAAAAAACCGACCCATTTCCCAGCAAGTTTTCCTAGTTATTGTTCTAACCAGGTGACTGAGCCGCGACAAGAAGTCGGCTTCTCATTACACGTCTAAATAGTTATCTATGACTTCATCTTTGCTCATAACTATACATAGAGCCTTACAAACAGGATGCAACCTTTTTTTCAAAATTTTCTTCTGAAACAAAATATTTGTTTACACAAACATATTTCATGTATTAGGGATTAGAGTTAGAATACGATTGTTTTGTTGATAAAATCTATTTTTTGATAAAAATACCTGCTTGCTTTCATCTCCTCATAAGGCCGAAAGTGTAAGCGCACTACACCTGGAATTCTCACCACTGAGGATCTGGCTATCTTACCTCTAACTGCCGGAACACAACCATTTTTAAATTGTTTTTATGGCGTCAGACATAGGTAATGGTGGTTGCTAGCCAGGCGGACTTGAAATAAGCCCTACCACTAACCAAACTGAGTACATGAATTCAATTCCCAGGAGATGGGAACATTTAATGTACCCCTCTCCTCTGAATATTAGGGGTTTAAGTATGAAATTGCCGTTTTGTATGGAGAATTTTAAAGAATTTGCATTGAATTTCTATACTAACATTGTCTTAATTTATTTAACAACCATGAATGCTAATGTTTTAAAACTTTTATGCACAAATGTTTACACACTCAGCCAACTAATGCCACATGTTTTCAGTGCAAAAAATAGTATCGGCTAAGTTACAACGAATTAAGTGGTCATTTCTGCTAACGAAAAAAGGAGTCACTTTTAAGATACTTTTTTAACTTTCAGGCTTGGATTAATTCATCCAAGCTTTCAGGAAAAAAAACAGACATATTTTATTGCTGATAGTATGCCATGCCGTTATGATCATAATTAAAACTTTATTATCATAGAAGATATGAGAGACTATGTGTGAAAATTCGGAAATTTCATACTTTACCCCCTATTATTAAAATCTGGCATTAGAAAGGTATTATTTTGCTAATATCGATCGATTTTTTATTGTAAAAAATGGTTTTCAATCTAGATGAAAATATCGGGGATTTTGTTTATTAGGCATGCCAACTCCAACGTCAATATTATCTAATAATATCTACTAATATTAAAATGTGAAAGTTTGTGGGTTTGGATGTTTAGATGTTTGTTCCTCAATCACGCAAAAACTGCTGAGCGGATTTGCTTGAAATTTGGCACACAGATAGTAGATAGCCTAAATTAAAACATAGAATACTTTTTATCCCGATATTTCGACGGGAACGGGAACCACGCGGGTGAAACCGCGAGTGGCCGCTAGTATAAAATAATTGTGAGTTCCAAGTACAAAAAAATTTCGATACACAAGTTATATAATGCGAAAATGTAACTTCTAAGGGACAAAACTTTTAACACGCACTTGTTGTCGAAGTTCGGTTTGACTTTTTTACATGGTAACTTTTAGTTCTAAATAGTTATAAGTACATGATCAACTTTAGTTCTACTTGTGTTTTCCATTTATTATAGATTATGAAATATAACTAAATAATTTGATTTTTTATAAAATTAGAATAAATTAATCTAGACTTATTTAAGTGTACATTTAAAAGAATTACTAAATGCGAAAACACAGTTATGATTATGAATGAGAATAGAACGATTCCGTTTTCAAAGTCAAAGTCAAAAATAGCTTTATTCCTTAGAGCATTTAACCAACTTTATTCGAATAAACTTAATTATTAAGTACTTTTAAATCTATATTTTCCTACCACCCGTTCAATACTTTTTTAACTGACATTCATAGGACTAGTAATTAAATGAGAGATAGAGAAAATCTGTTCATAATTTCTTGCATAGTTTTCCTTCACAACAAATAATCTAGATTCTGGAAAAAACAATATTGTAAAGTGTCATGCTAAAACAATTTTTGTATGGAACATACTACGATTCATATAGGATCAGTATTAGAGATGAATGAAACCTTTATACTTTCCATGCATCGAACATAATTTCTAGTAAGTATACTTTTCCCCCACAACGGTCAAATCAAATCAAATCAATTTTTTATTAACCTTGTAACAGAGTACGTTACACAGGGTAAGTCATCAAATTACATGTATATCACTTAAATTTCATTAGATTAATCAGATTTAAAATGTATAAAAAGAAAATTATCTAAAAAATAGAATAAAAAAATTGACTAAAATTGATTAAGAAATTATTAAAAATATGATTAAAAATAATTAAAAATTGATGAAAAATTTGTTACAAATTGATTAAAACTGAAAGTTATGAAAAAAAATACATTGACAATCCATAATACAAAACAATAATAAATAATTTAAAAACAATACATTATTTACTTAAAAAATCGATAACTTCATTCTCATAAATTCATTGATTGTAAAGAAACTGAAGATATTAATAAAAATATCTTCAGTTTCTTTTTCAATTCTCTTGTGTTTAGGTTCGTCAAAGCTATCGATAGATTATTCAATCTAGAAGGAACAAATGTTATTGTAATGTAAAGCGTCATGATAAATCAAGTTTTGAATGAGAGCATAATAGTTTCATTCATGGCTTGTAATGAGCATCATCAAGTTAAAAGCTTTATGTACTTTTAAGATGATGTTTTTGTAAAATTATAATCTACAAATCCATATTATTATGTCGATTGTCGATGCTTGTTTAAACTTTCCTTCAATATGGAAAATCTAAACGTGTACATTGAAAAGCATCAGTGGCTGCTAAAAATATAATTGTAAATATCAGAACAAGTTTTGAATGAGAGTATAGTCTCTATATCATCGAGTTAAACGCTATAGGTAGGTATGATGACGTTTTTTGATCTCAGTAATGTTTTTGTAATATCATAATCTAGATATCTATATTATATCGAAGCTTCGTGTGTAGGTAGGCTTTCCCTCAATATGGAAAATCTAGACGTGTACATTGAAAAGCATCAGTGACTGCTAAAATTACATTGTAAACATCAGATTAAAACGAGTTTTGAATGAGAGCATAGTACGATTCCATTCATAGGATCAGTAATGGGCATCATCAAGCTAAACGCTTTATGTAGCTCTATGATGGTGTTTTTTGATCTCAGTAATGTTTTTGTAATATCATAATCTAGACATCTATATTATATCGATGCTCCGTGTGTAGGTAGGCTTTCCCTCAATATGGAAAATCTAGACATGTACATTGAAAAGCATCAGTGGCTGCTAAAATTACATTGTAAACATAAAACGAGTTTTGAATAAGAGCATAGTACGATTCCATTCATAGGATCAGTAATGGGCATCATCAAGTTAAACGCTCTAAGTATCCGTATGACGACGCTATCAGGCGCATTGTTTGTGCGCAGCGGTCGCGTGCCGCCGTCGCTTTGCCCCGACATTGTTCGAACCACGTTAATGTTTATCTTATTGTGTTCTTTCGTTTTCTTCATAAAATGCTTTCAATTTTTCATATGCTTGCTAATGATTGAGCCCGACAAAAGAACCAAAGTTGTTTTCCTGCTCGCTACCGTTACGCGTCACGTTTTATCTGCGTGGAAAGTTAAAGGTAAAGTATGTTGTACATAATAGTTACATTTGTACCATCTATGGACAACAAGATGAACGTAAAACATGTGTCTCTTCTTTAAATATAAATGCTCAGATGAAAGAAAATGTAAAGGAAACGGTGTACAATTATCGGTCTGTAAATTGACAATTGTTTATAGGGACTCTATATTTAGGAAATATTATTAATAATTAAATTATTTTGTATTTTCTTATTGCCTTCTGAGTTTTAACGTTGTTTTTTGGTGATATATAACTAAAATAATTCATATAGGAGGAAAAAAGTGCATAAATAAAAATATACAAGTAGTTTCACCTATACAGAATCCCATTTACTTCCATGTGTTCATTCTGATAGGTCTAATGTGCAACAGCCGTCCGTTAGTTCTTCCTGAGCAGTGACGAAACTGCGCGCAAAATGGACAATAGCATAAATGCATGCGCACACGCACGCATGCGCGAAACAACGACGATGCGCCACGCTGCAATCATCGTTGAGCAAAACGCTTCCCATAGTTTTCCTTACATTTCCATTTAAATAGATTTGAAGAAACAATACTCGAGCATTATATTTACTCATAATCGTTTCAACATAACACGATGCAATAGTTTATTAATGTTTCTAAGTTGATTGTAACGAGAGACTAATTATAGTTTTACATGACTGCCCAAAAACAAGAGTGTATTGTGTTCAGGGTTCATGTATCCTTACCTCCTTACTAATATTATAAATGCGAAAGTCCGTTTGTTTGTTTGTTTGTTACGCCTTCACGTTTTAACTATAGAACCGATCATCTATAGTCCAAGTTTGAATTAAAAAAAAATGCATTTTACCTAAAATTGCAAATCCAGTTTTTCAGATTTGAAAGTTCACATCATGATTTATAAAGAAAAACTTTAGATTTTTCCTTTAGAAAAATATGTTAAAAGTTACAGGCACAAACATAAAAAATAGGTAATTTTGGACCAGTGAGGAGGAGGTTTTACGGTAAGTAATTAATTAAAATATATAACTATTACATATATCGAAAAAATGAGGAAAACGAATTTCCAAAGATAGATTGCGAGTCGATTGAGACTTTTCCGAGTAAAATTGGTTAATAATTGTGTCCTTGTGTGCCTTTACGAGCGTCAAAAAAATATTTTTATTACCGAGTAAAATCAACACGCCTATATGACTAAAACAAAAAGTACCAGGCTAGCATGAATGTAAAAGAGCCAATCAATCATCAGATCCGGTCAGCACTTCCCCACATTTCTCAGCTCAACGCAGGAGTCCTTAATGCTGGAGACCAGTTCTAACAGGGCAATCAATCTATTGAAAAGTACCAGGCTAGCATGAATATAAAGGTAGTTGCAATTACTTTTGTAACACGAGGCGAAGCCGAGTGTCACAATCGTAAAAATAAGTAGGTACTACCTAGGTAACTTTAAAAATATAATAGGATTTTGTATTTGATTTGATTTTGGTTTTTCGTAAATTTTTATATTCATTTTCAATGCCTCCGAAGATTGCGGGAACTGCAGGGTCTGTGGATTTTTGTTGTTCGTTTTGGCAGGGCTGTCGTGTTTTTAATATTGTTTAAATGGTTTTTTTTTTATTAAAGAGAGGCTGTTCTCACGCCGTGTAATCTTGTCGATGATCTCAATAAATAGTGCGCATTTTCTTTATTACATTTCAGAAAAACCTAGAATAAACTTTTCTACCTAGTACGAACATCTATCGAGAAAATAAACGCACCTAACACTACATACTCTATGGGAAATTTCATTTCACTTTTCGGCGGTATATGGTGCGGTACAAAGTTCCCACTTCCCATACAAAATTGCTCTATCGAGTGTTTTTACGTTACGTTATTTTTTCGATAGCTTCGTGCTAAGGGTACAGGGTTTATAAAGAACGTGAGTGATTAATCGAACGTTCGAGATCTTTGTATTTTCACCAGAATGTCATAACATAACAAAACAACACACCAGCTGCCGTACTTCGAATAAAGTACTAGCTTAATGAGACTACGGCTGTTAATTGGTGCCTATCTTTTTGTTGCTTGTAACTGGATTGTAGTGTCGCGAGACTGGTGTCGAGCCTTAATTAGTATGGTTAAGTTGAAATATTTCAATATTTTTTTATTGAAATGGCGCCTTGAAATGCATGCTTAATAATTAACTGCGTAAGTAAATCAGTGTGATGATTACACCAACAGAAGTTAAAATACTGTTGACAAAAATCGGTATGTTCGATATAAAAATATGTTTTCCAACGTAAAGCTTTTCCTACGAAAACACTTTTTAAGTAGCGCCAAGAAAAACAACTTTCTATAGACCCGTCGTCTTTGAAAAAATCCGTTTAGTAAGATAAAAGCTTCGTGGTATTATTACTAAATTGAAGGTTTTGGTTTTTTTCATAATAGCTTGAATAATTTTCTGAAAATCATAAATTAAGATCCAAAGTATTGTTTAGTACTATTATATATTCTGTGGTGTTGTAGCAAAATCAAACCGTGGTATTATTGTAGAGTTTGCTCATGTTATGGATGTATTCAATTGAGCTGATGAGATGAGAAAATCTTTAGTGTTCGGCAAACACATTGTACACATAACACGAAAAACTTTGACAGTTAAATCGTGTCAGTTACTACGATTCCTCTACTATAGAGGTTGGTTAGTACATTATATACAACATCGATCGAGTTTCCATAATTTTTTGGTCAAAACTAGTAATGCTAACTAATTTAATGACGGAAACAACACTTAGGCCCGTATTTATAAACCGCTCTCAATATCGATCTCAAGATCGATCTCAGCTGATACGCTCTCAAGATGTGAGCAGCGTCTTAAGTTGGATATTAATTAATAGTCAGATATCAAGAGCGTATCTAATGAGATCGATCTCAGCTCTTAAGATCAATCTTAAGAGCAGGATCTTAAGTTCACGGTGGTTTTTATACAGTAAAATGACACTTGAATTAAAATTGAATGATTAACGTTTCGTTTAAGCTGTGTAGAATAGTTAGCTCAAATTACAAAAAATAATAGTTTAATAATTGTACTCTCATAAATTAGTGCAAAACATTTTAGACAAGTGGTAAAATTATAGTAATTATTAAGTATTAAAAATATTTATTTATATTACTTTATTTACACATAAATAAAATATCACTTTATATTACTACGTCAGTTCAAGAAGACTGAAGTCTTGGATTATGTATTTCGTGGCTGTATGATGCAAATGTGCCTTTGCCTTTTCTGTTTCATGATTAAAGAAACGGAAAAAATTGGCGGGATATTGTAATTGTTATTATGACTAATACATTTCGTAATTTATGTAATATCGTAATCAATATCAGCATTATGATTAACTCCGTTTATTAGATTTTGAAACTATATGATTTTATCCACGTAGGTACATAGGTACAAAAACATACGTAGCAGTTCAAAATAAAATAACTATCCCGCGCGCGCACGCTCTCAAGTCACGGTTTTGCAGCACTTGGCGAACAGGCTCTCAGTCATCATCTCAAGAGTTATCTCAAGTGCAGAGTGTTGTTTATTAATATGAGTGATCTCAGTTGATACCACGAACTTAAACCTGTACTTAAGTATGATCTATTAATTAGAACAGCATCTCGAGTATGATCTCAAGATAGCTCTCAAAGTTGAGAGCGGTTTATAAATACGGGCCTTAGATTCAACAAATAGAAATACTTAAAATATATTTTTTAAGCTAGGTAGCACTACATCTCGTACTCACCGTTTCTTTAGAAGTTTAGACCATCAAACTAAACAACTAGAACCATCTCTGAAATCACGAAAAAAACATCATTTGGTCCCATAATAAAAGTTGTTCAGTTTGATGGTCCGAAGTAACAGTATTCCCTGGTTTCTCTGAATGATACTGGAGTGTGTGCTAGATGAAAATACAGTAGATCTAGTTCCTACGAGTATGTCATTCTATGAATAAACTTCCTAGATCAATATTATTATAAATTATATATGACACACTAAATCTCTCGTATAGTCATTGTCAAACTATTATTCGTTATTTACCACAGGCTTAGCTCAGGTGTCAGTTTCTCGCAATCTCTTTATACTTAATATTATCTTAGATGTAAAATAAACAATGTAACACTAAAGATTGTTGGAGAAAACAATAAACTTTTTATTTTTAAATATTTATAATTTTTGATGAAAACATCTCTGTATCTAATCTACTAACAAAGTGTTAACATATTTGTGACATTACAAACAATATTTGTAGGTAAATTTCCGTTTCTAACTGTTTTTCAGACACTTAGTTAAACATGAGTAACATTATGATACTGATAAAATCGTCATTTTTTATGTCAATGTTACAATCTCATATCTTTTAATCAGTAAGTAATTAATTTGACAGCAAAAATTCCATTCCGATTAGATCTCGTTGTGCAATACAGTGCAAATTAATACAATGTTAAAATAATCAATTTGTAAGCAATGGTGACCTCAAAAATTGATACGTATACGTTGACAACACGTGTCAACTTAAAAGTAAAAAGTGGTATAGATCAAAACGTAAATAGATAAAGGTCAAATGCTTGCTATCTAATATTGTGTCATTATTAGATATAAATAAATTCATCTATGTAGTGGGTAGTTATAATAAGTTTAAAAAATATAATGTACGTACCAGTCTGAAATTCGATAAAATATGATTCGAAGTAAACCGAAAGTGGAATAAAAAATATAATGAATGGATAATTTCGAATATGCTCAAAACAACCGTATTTACACTCATATTATTTAAGTAAGTCAGTTCCTCAGTGATGAGGATTCCGAGTGTAGTGCGCTTCCACTTTCGTCCTTATCGTCACTTAACATCGGGTGTGGTGAAGGCCAAGCACTATCCCGTTGTGCATAAAAAAATTCGGGTTGCACTCCGGGAGTGCCGACAGAAATGAAAACTTGAATATTAACGTTGTGTATTTTTGATATTTTGGAATGGTTAGGGAATAATTTCTTACGAATTTACTCTGCATTTGAATTTACGAATAAAGAACATACGTTTTTTTACTCATGTGACAGTATTGTACCAAAGTCTTATCCATAGCTTGACAGAAAATTTAGAGTTTTGACATTGAATTAAAAAAATTGCGCGTTGCTATGGTGACACAATTATTTACGTCTTGAAATGACGCGCTGCCATTTTCGCCGCACCACGTAGTAAGAGAGGGGGGATACTTCCGCCGCCGGCTGTCTACGCTACATCCGTCTTAAGAACTTTCGATCAGGGTCACGTGACCCTGACTGACGCGAGTTTATTTTTTTTTCCCCATTACAAAAAAGTGTATAACGCCGCTAAAGAAGTTTTCACTTCAAAAAATAAAAAAGTTATCAAACCAGATTTAAAAAATAATGCATTTTTAATCTTTACCTTTAAAAAATTACAAAAATTCTAATATTTTTTCAAACATTTGTTAAACTATCATTGTAAAATTTTATGAAAACAAAAAAAAAAATTAATCAGGCTCTGCACTTTCATTCCTATAAACTACATATTAATATTTATTTTCCACGAAATTTGTCGAATCCGAAACTTTAGGTCGTATTACAAAGCAATCTTTTGATGACGCTGAAACCTACTTTTTAAAGTACTCAAGCATTCTCGCTTATTTATTAGTTTATTTGCATTGGTTGACATTCTAATTAAAATTACTTAGTAAGTAGTAAGTACACACATAAATAGTGAAAATAAAGTCAGTTTACGCGTTGACCTTTTTGTAACCGTTAATTCCTATTAGCTAGTATTTTTGTGTTTCACACACAAATAGTGTCAAAAGTTAAACAATGCAGACAAAAAAGTTTGCATTAAGTTATTCATTTGTATAATTTATCACAAACTTAGATCAATTTCTTATGACCGCTTAAAACCTTCGAACCTGAGAAAATTGTGAATGACCACTTCTTAAAAAAGATCGCTAATCATTGTATTTTCTCAAACAATAGATCTGTAAGTTTTTTATGTTGTTCAAAAGTCTTAGTAAGTATAGGTATATGGATATAACTACTAAAAGGAGGATAATACATTATAAGAAAATAAACTAAAATAATCTGGGTAAAATTGTGCTTCTATTAGACAAAGTCGGTCGTTGAATCTCTATGTTTATAGTTTGGACGATGGACTAGTTTCACAGTCTAGGGTTAATCTATGAACTTATTTATACACTTATTAATCAAATAGGCCCGTATTTATAAACCGTTCTCAATACGGATCTCAAGATCAATCTCAGCTGATACGCTCTCAAGATGTGAGCAGCATCTTAAGTTGGATATTAATTAATAGTCAGATATCAAGAGCGTATCAAATGAGATCGATCTCAGCTCTTAAGATCAATCTTAAGAGCAGGATCTTAAGTTCACGGTGGTTTTTATACAGTAAAATGACACTTTTGAATTAAGATTGAATGATTAACGTTTCGTTTAAGCTTTGTAGAATAGTTAGCTCAAATTACAAAAAATAATAGTTTTATAATTGTACTCTCATAAATTAGTGCAAAACATTTTAGACAAGTGGTAAAATTAAATATTCATTTATATTGCTTTATTTACACATAAATAAAATATCACTTTATATTACTACGTCAGTTCAAGAAGACTGAAGTCTTGGATCATGTATTTCGTGGCTGTATGATGCAAATGTGCCTTTGCCTTTTCTCATTTCTGTTTCATGATTAAAGAAACGGCGGGATATTGTAATTGTTATTAAGACTAATACATTTCGTAATTTATGTAATATCGTAATCAATATCATCATAATGATTAACTCCGTTTATTAGATTTTGATACTATACAATTTTATCCACGTACATAGGTACTAAAACATACGTAGCAGTTCAAAATAAAATAACTATCCCGCGCGCGCACGCTCTCAAGTCACGATTTTGCAGCACTTGGCGAACAGGCTCTCAATCATCATCTCAAGAGTTATCTCAAGTGCAGAGTGTTGTTTATTAATATGAGTGATCTCAGTTGATACCCCGAACTTAAACCTGTACTTAAGTATGATCTATTAATTAGAACAACATCTCGAGTATGATCTCAAGATAGCTCTCAAAGTTGAGAGCGGTTTATAAATACGGGCCTAAATAATATACTAGAAAAAAATCGACTCGCGCCAGATCAACTCTTGGACGGGAATCGAACCCGCGACCTTTGGATATCCGGTCCAATGCTCTGACCGCTGAGCTACCGAGTCACTTGTGGCATCGTCGAATTTCGTTTAGTATATCCTGCTCTTACGCTGTAAGCCAGCGTTTTTTACCATTTTCACCAATGTGAGGAATTACCACGACATTCAATTGAAATATCTGTTCAGATATTTTGACAATTGATAAAGATGAAACAGCTATATAAGGTCCTTCTTAAATAGTGCACATAATTTTAAGGGGTCAATCTACTCATGCATACATACAACTTTTACTATGGGACCAACATTGAAATCGCGAAAAAAAAATCAGCTGTTCTATCCATTTTGATCTATTCGATTTTAAATTTCCTATGGAACAGCTGCTTTTTTTTCGCGATTTCAATGTTGGTCCCATAGTAAAAGTTGTTTGTATGCATGAGTACATTGACCCCTTAAAATTATGTGCACTATTTAAGAAGGACCTTATATAATTTTTGAATTTGAGATTTTTGCATTCACAATGTTATTTTTATACAATACTAAATAATATACTACAAAAAATTTGACTCGCACCAGATCAAATCAATCAAATGAATTAATTAGAACTTAACGGGAACCTGTGAAATAGGCCCTATATCTTTGAAAAATTAGCAAGGAAATAACTTGATGATATTCTTTATTGTGAAAAAATAAGTATAATAAAAATAATCTGAATTATTATTTGAAATCGAGATAATTCAAGGATAGAGCTTATAGCTTTTCGACCAATTGCAGTCATAAAAATAAGTTATACCATAAGAATTATGGTTATACTTTTAATTAACAAGTTTATAGCTCTATCTTCTTTTATAACTCTGTTTCGGCATGGCAAAAAACTGATGTGTTTGAATAATTTAATAGATACAGTCATGAAGTAAAGAGTTCAAACATCATTGACTCTTTAACATAGACAAAAATATTGCCGCATGCTCATTTTTCCTGTAAAATAAATGAAAAGTACTTAAGTAAAACAAAAATGCTCGTCCCTCCTTCTATAGGGGCGTGTTACAGGTTCTGGGGGTTGGTTCTAACATTGGCTTTCTTCCGCAGGCTAAGTGGTCAGTGGCGTGCGCGCTGGCAGCGACAGTGGCGCGGCTGCGCGCGACACTGTAAGCGGTCACCGCCGCCCGAACATGCGCGAGCGCGCAGTCCACCCGCACCGCGCCGCTCGACCGCGCGCAACATGCTCAACATGAAGCTGAAAGAGCGCCTTGCGATCGCGCTCAGCGCCTTCCTCGTCCTCTTCACCCTCATGCTCATAGTTGACCTCCAGATGGACTATGGCATCTCCGGACATAGGGTGCCTTTACACGGCCGGGTCAAAATCTCAGACGACGAAGACAAAGGAAGATCGGCATACATCGCATTTCAGAAACGGTTCCTCCAAAAAAGGTGCGTTAAGTGCGTGTGTTCAATTAAATAGTCATCATCATCATCATATCAGCCGCACGACACCCACTGCTGGGTATAGGCCTCCCCCAAGGATTTCCACGACGATCGGTCCTGCGCTTCCCACATCCAGTGGCTTCCGGCAACCTTCACCAGATCGTCGGTCCACCTTGTCGGGGGCCTACCCACGGAGCGTCGTCCGGTGCGCGGTCGCCATTCAAGAACCTTTCCGCCCCAACGGCCATCGGTTCTTCTCGCTATGTGTCCAGCCCACTGCCACTTTAGCTGGGCAATCCTTCGAGCGATGTCGGTTACTTTAGTTCGCCTGCGGATCTCCTCATTTCTGATTCGATCACGCAGGGAAACGCCGAGCATGGCTCTCTCCATTGCACGCTGGGTGACCTTGAGCCTCCTTATGAGACCCATAGTACTAATTAAATAGTAGTGTGTTTTATTTATTTTTCTGGAGTTTGGAGACTAAAATGCCAGGTATGTACATCTTATTTGAATACACAGCACCACGTGAACTTTGTGATCTGATATAATGTGACTAAATGACAGACATCAATTAACAACAGAACTTATTCAAATCGTTTACGAAACGGCGCCAGCGTTTGGTCTAAGTAGCTTATACAAATGTCACATATTTAAAATAAAATTAACTTGTAATTAGATTTATCTCATAAAAAATAATGACCCTTTGATAGTAGCCGCAATTAAGGGAGCTAATTATAATTGTTGTAGTTTATAAGTACTCCTTATTAACGTTTTAAACAACAATCAAACAAGTTTAACTTTTGTTATTTTCGAACAATTTAATTAGTCAATTTGTGAGCAAAGATGTTTATTGAGCCAGTTTGACTAAAAACTACGATACAAATCTATTTGTATAATTTTGCATTGGCATTTATATTAACTAAACCATAGGTGGTCGGCCAGTTTTTTAAAAGCAATACTTAAAGTTCATAATCTTTATAGTCATATTGTCTTATTATCTTTTGAGTTTTATGTTAACGTTTGAAAAATACTTTTTGTTGTGCTTTGAAAGACGTGCTAGATAAAAAAAAAATCAAAAAAATCTCAACCAAAGCATTTTTTGCTAAGAAAGATCTGTCCTTTCCTTTCTTAGTTTTTTTTTGCCAAATTTTAAGATTATCATATCACCAACCATAAAAAAATAAACACAAATGCACTTTTAAGTATTGTTTAAAAGCCAAAATAGATCAAAATTTTAAATATTTAGATATTTATCGGCTTTTATAATAATTTTCAGCTATTTATAATAAATCTTTTATTATAAATCATTTATAAAATTTATAATAAATGATTTATAAAATTTAAAATAAATAATTTATTATAAATAGCCGTAACAGTAGCATACTGATGCTGTGTGTTTTCTATATAATGTTGCGTGTCGCGTTATCTTGGTGTTATCACTGGTTTGACAGCGTCTTACTGATAACACTGTTTGTTACGAGTTAAGGACACGATATATGTATTATACTGTTTCAAAAATATATATCGGCACGTTGACCTTTGCTTAACTCTGCGGGTCAAATTTTGACGTCTCATTTTTAGCCTTTTCGGACATGTAACACTAAATACGAATTAAACAAAGCTTGTACTAGTGACCAAATTACATGAATAAGAGTATAAACTTCTTTGCATCAGGAACAAATGCATATTATGATAATTACACAAACATGGATTTAAATTTAAACCAAGAATCTTTGGATTAAGAGACAGACAGTTCGCTGCCATTGCGTCAAGCAGTCGTCAAAATTTTCATCCTAACTCTGGGAAGTAATAATAAACGTCTGGGAGAAATATAAAAAACAAATAAAAAACCGGCCAAGTGCGAGTCGGACTCGTGCACGAAGGGTTCCATAACAAAAAACGGCAAAAAAATCACGTTTGTTGTATGGGAGCCCCCCTTAAATATTTATTTTATTCTGTTTTTAGTATTTTTTGTTATAGCGGCAACAAAAACACATGATCTGTGAAAAGGACATGTCCCATCGCGCCTATGTCATTTGCCTCACCATTCAAAAAATGAAAGTCTATTGCGTATTAATCAAAGTAGTATGTCAGAGTAGGTATTTTACTCTAGAATCAGATTAATGATTATTTTCTGCATTAAAAAGTGGGATTTTTAAGTTAAAACGCTTTTAAATCACAATTTTTTATCATGATAGTACTATTTACTTAATTTTTTTCACAAAATACTTCGGAAAATAACTTATATGTTTTTGTAATTGTTTTTCTAATTATAAAACAATTCTTGACTGATACTATACCTAAATAAAATGTAATTAGCATTTTTTTTTATTATGAAAGTAATGAAATAAAATGAAACTGGGGCAACGCTGGGACATCTTTCAACTGTCTAGCTATCACGGTTCATGAGATACAGCCTGGTGACAGACAGATAGACAGACGGACAGCGGAGTCTTAGTAAAAGGGTCCCGTTTTTACCCTTTGGGTACGGAACCCTAAAAATAAACCAACGATTCAAAAGTAATGTTAATATTTAAACTTTGGTTTAAAACGAAGTAGGAAAGCTTTTTGATGCATTATTGTAGGTACTAAATTGCCGAACTTAACCGTTATTGTGTTAAGTCGGCGATCGGCAAAACAAAATCATTGTTTACACCCATTATCATCACTCTACTTTCGACCGTCGCTGTATCTAACCATTATGCACATATATATATATCTACGTACAATACCTAATCGATATAGTTATCAGCTAAATGGCCGATAACTGCAATCATCTGATTTGGCCGTCCATACTAGTACTTTTCCAATATTGACATACGAAAGTAAGTTCACAGCTTACAAAAAAAAAAGTTTAAGTGCCTATAGTGAAAATACTATTAGTCTCTTCAATTATACTTGATAATAATGGGAAAACAAACAAAATTCCAACCGAACAAATAACAATTAAACATAATTTTCTGTCGCGATAACACATTATATAAAAGTTTAAACTAGTCATTAAAATATGTCTTACAATGTTTGTTCACATTTATTATGCTGTAAATTAGGAGTTTATAATATTTTAAAAGTACTTGTTATTCTTTTAAAATTATTGTAAGTACCTACGTAATTATTGTAATTATCTTTTAAAATTATTGTATGAACCATATTTACTTACATTAACATTGGGGGAGGCCTATACCCAGCAGTGGGTGTCTTGCGGCTGATATGATGATATGGCATGATCATAGTTACGCTAATATCAAGGTAACTAGCTGCCGACCGCGACTTCGTCTGCGTGAAAAGGTTTTTTGCTATCCCTCGGGAACAATACTTTTTTTCGGGATGAAAAGTACCTTATGTCCTTCTCTGTACCCCTGACAATGTGTATGCAAAATTTCATGATGATCGGTTCATTAGTTAAGACGTGAAGGCGTAACAAACAAACAAATAAACAAACAAACAAACGGACTTTCGCATTTATAATATTAGTAAGGATAATAGGATCTAGTTATCACGCTGGAATAAATAAAAAAAGGCAGGAAATTAAAAAAAGCAAGCATAAAAAAAATGATTTATCTATCAGATTACACGCAGTTAATTAAGCACGCCAATACGTGCTTATATAATTTTTGCTTTAAAATTCCATTATTTTATTACATAGGTAGGTACTTATATAGGGGAAAATGTTGGCATTTTATCAAGTGTATTTTGCTTTTCCAAAGTTTTCTACTTTTATATTTCACTGCGTACTAGAACCTTATTTCTAGTCTAACCGCACACAATGTAACGGTGACAATAGCAACCACAATACATTCCATGACTCTCACTACACTTTCCTGGTTACTAATGTAGGTAAATCCTATCGAATAAACCCCTGCTATTAGCAATTAAATAACAAGTTATACTATGATGACGACAGAAGCCATTAAAAAGAAATTTTTTTTTTATTTGACTGCACACGATTCTTGCGTTAGCACGTGAACGGAGAAATGGTAATATTTTTATTTTCTTTAAAGAAATTGATATCGATTGTATAGTCCATGTCGATTCTGGTAATGTTAACGTAATAATCGTATTTCAATTGTGTTTCAGTTTTGGATTTATGAAACAAGAACTGTGTGAAAAAACATGACAGTTCATACACAATTGAAACACGATTATGATGGTATACTCCACTCTAGCTGGAAATAATTCAAGGAGTTTTGATTTCTTGTGCGTCAGGTAGCACTGAGGATTATATTTGCAACCTAAAAAACTGTGTGTTGAAAAAAAATCCAAAAATAAAAAAAACATACTAAAAAGAAAAATAAATGTTAGTAAGAGAAAAAAGACCAAATTTGCAACAATTTATAATTCTACAAAATTTTGATTCAATCTATATAGTCCAATCAATGAGCATATTTGTTGTATGGAGACTTCCGAAAAATTCTCCCGTCTATAAAATTTGGCATGTGATGAAGTTAGGTAACACAGATTACAGATGAACAATAAGCCAATAAAATTTGTTAAGAGAAGTTAGGTATTTTTACCTAAACATGAAAATCGCTTATATCTCTCTGTGAATATTTCCTCGGGCTAAAATACTTTCTGTATACGTATTTGTGTATTAGTTAGAATAAGTATGTAAAAGAATCCAATATTTTTTCGATTTCGGAGATACTCCAAATTTAAATTTTAATATTTTTCAATATATCTTTTCTTGATTAAAATATCTGCTGATTATTATTTTTTAATATTTTTTTATACCCTTAATATATAGATTTGTTCAGTAGGCCAACAAATTTTCTTCTTTAATCATATTTAAACATAAATGTATGAAAATGGACCGACTATTTTTCACATTACCTCTTTAGACCAAAAAATAAAAAAAATATGATTAAAGAAGAAAATTAATTGACTTACTGAACAAAGCTATATATTTAAGGATATGAAAACATATTAAAAATAATAATCAGCAGATATTTTTATCAAGAAAAGATATATTGAAAAATATTAAAATTTAAATTTGGAGTATCTCCGAAATCGAAAAAATATTGGATTCTTTTACATACTTATTCTAACTAATACACAAGTACGTATACAGAAAGTGTTTTAGCCCGAGGAAATATTCACAGAGAGATATAAGCGATTTTCATGTTTAGGTAAAAATACCTAACTTCTCGTAACAAAATTTATTGGATTATTGTTCATCTGTAATCTGTATTACCTAACTTCATCACATGCCAAATTTCATAGACGGAAGAATTATTCGGGTTGCATAAGCCCCGTTGATTGGACTAATACTAGTGGCTCCATGAGCTGTAGACCTCGCGTTAAAAAGTAACTCAAATTGTAAATTGTTTAAAAAATAAATAGATCGCACAACAAATAAATAGATTGTTTAATAAATAAATAGAGACCCTCTCGCCACGATGCTTTAAAGCACATAGTACTATTTGGTATATTCGCAGTAAGATGGCGCTGCTAATTTTGATTTTTTTCGAAATGTGTGAATTTTTTTTTAGAAATTAGAAATTTTATATTATTTTCAAACCTGCTCACAAAATTTCATGAAAACCGGTTGAGAATGGTGACCTGTAGAGGAGAACTAACAGCGCCGGAAAGCCGAACTGAAATATATTTTTCTTACATATCTCCGCCATGTTGAAAAATTAAAAAAAAACTGGCTCGACAAAAAAAATATAATTTTCGAACCTGCTAATAAAATATCACGAGAATCGATTGAGAAATGCGACCTGTAGAGGAGAACAAACGGACAGCCGGAAAGACATACGAAAGAATTCTTGCCCAAGCTGAAGCAAGTAAAGACTCCTCGCTCGCGCTTCGCGCTCGCTCGGTGAATTAAAGAAGCGTCTCTGCTTCAGCTTGGGCAAAATGCTTTCGTATGTCCGGCTGTCTGTCTTCCGCTACAGGTCGCAATTTCTCAACCGATTCTCTTGAAATTTTGTGAAATACATGTAGCTTACTTCCGCAAACAATATATTATGCAAGATGCACCGCCCGCCTGCCCGCAAAAATATGCACATGCACACCACAAAATATCAGTGCACAAATATTTTGGTGTTGGTTTACGCACGATCTAACTCCTGAAAACGCTCCGGGTTGGGGCGAAACACGTGTAGAGTTGCCTATTGGTGAAGGTGCAAGGTGTGTTGCTGTTTTGCTAAATGCAGGTATTGTGCACTGGATATTTTGTGGTGTGCATGTGCATATTTTTGCGGGCGGGTGGGCGGTGCATCATGCATTTATTGTTTGCGGAAGTAAGCTACATATATTTCTTTTTTCAAAATGTTTTGTGAGCAAGTTCGATAATCATACTCGTATATAAATTTTCTGTCGAGCCAGTTTTTCGAGATTGTGTGTAATTAAAATTCACCCATTTGAAAAATTATCAAAGCGCCGTCTAGCTTAGAATAAAAATACCTACTAAAGGATTACCTCTTAACCAACCTATCAAACAGCACATTGTACTGCTTCTCAAAAACAGTGTCAACCGCATGGGCGATCTATTAGTTTAATTTTTAAACAACATACAATTTGAGCGAGGTCTCCAGGGGGTGAAGTCTGCTAATGTTTTCATCAAAATCGTAGTTACATGGTGTTTGAATGGTAATGCTTTTTGACACAGTTCTTGTTTCTTAAACCCAAAACGGAAACATAGGTATTGTGTCTTGATTTTGGGTTTAAGAAACAAGAACTGTGTCAAAAAGCATTACCATTACAACACCATTGAACTACGATTTTGACGAAAACATTAGCAGAATTGACCACCTGCTCACTGAGCCACTCTAGTTCCTAGGTATTTTGTTATGAACTAGTTGTTTTTTATTGCTTCCATACAAAACGTTGTTCGTAGTAGTCAGTCTTAGTTTAAAGATTACTTATTTCATTTACACGTTGCATAAAAGTCGTTTGGCCAGCATATTAGCTTTTGTTTAGGAAACAATGCACTAATTAATTTGTCATCGCCTTGCTGCCAGCACATGAATGTCCCACTGAATGTCCCATTAAATGTCCCTTGGCTTAGAACAATACTCAGTAAACTGACAATGGGAAATGAAGAAAAAAATCGCAGTCTTTTTCAAGTCACCTGTGCTTGGTGGTATAATTTTTCCTATTATATAATTCATTTTTACTAACCATTTGAGTGTAGCTCAAAATAAATTATTAATATTTTTTCTAAATTGGAGATTTTAGTATTCACGTGCTATTTTTATACAATGCTAAATAATATAATGGAAAAAAATGCATTTTTATTAATACTTACTAAATAATATACATTTTTTTTATTATTATAATGCTCACTACATACTGACAACATCGGATAAGATTTGATTTATCATTATTAGATATTCGTCTGCTGCATTGAAAGTTTCTTTTGCTAGCCCTCGGGAACAGTATTTTTTTCTGGATGAAAGGTACTCTATGTCCTTCTCTGTAGCCCTGCGAAAGTATATGCAAAATTTCATGATAATCGGTTCAGTAGTTAAGATGTTAAAGCGACTTCGAAAAAAGGAATAAAGAAAATTACATTGGGTTTGTAACCGAGTTATTCCCATTTTTTTTTAATTTTGAAATCGGTTCGGTAGTTTCAGAAAATATGTTTTGACCGTAAAAAGACTACCCTCAATCCTATAGACGAAAGTTACTCGAGTAAAACTTACAATTTTCAAATGCTTTTAATATTATAATCACATGTAATTTATAGTAATTCAGGGGTCACCAAATGGCGGACCTCGGTCCGGATCCGAACCGCCGACCAGCGGTTTTCAGCCTTGGTTTCTAGTTATCATCTACCAAACGGACCGCTCTATACGGACCCGCACCGGAACTAATTGATGATCCCTTGGTATAAATTAATCTTAAATGCACCAAAACTGCACTAAAACTGCATTATAGATTTATATACTAATTGCAAGTTTTACTCAAGTCATCACTTACTCGTCTGTAGATACGAGGTTTATTTTACTGAAAGGAAAGTTATAACAAAAAGTACTATCTGAAAGTCTGTATTTTTCGCGGTTTTTATTACAGCACTAGCGGCCGCCCGCGGTTTCACCCGCGTGGTTCCCGTTCCCGTGGGAATATCGGGATAAAAAGTATTCTATGTTTTAATCCAGACTATCTATTATCTGTGTGCCAAATTTAAACCAAATCCGTTCAGTAGTTTTTGCGTGATTGAGGAACAAACATCCAAACATCCAAACCCACAAACTTTCACTTTTATAATATTAGTAGGATTAAGTGTTCAGTTGTAGGAACTCTGATATTTTATTTCAGTAAAAGTTATTTCTTACATCCAGAAAATTATCAAGTATCAGTTAAGTTATGGTTTTTGTCTGGCTTTTATATGTATTTTGCGCGGGTTATTCCCAAAGCTCCATGACTCTATATTGTTCTTCATTTCCCACCGGGTCCATGAAATTTTAAAATATATTTTAAAATTTTCATATATGAATTCCCAACAGGTCCAAGAGATTTATCCGAAGAACAATCAGCAAAAACGATTCAAGAGAGTTTGTGCTATTTTTGGTGTAAGCTAATCAACTTAAATAATACGCGAAGATGCGACGATAATAGGGAATTACACCATTTTTTGAAAACTGTTTTAAATTAATCCTGAGGTCGAAATAAGCCAGCAGAATTTTTAATTTAATTTTATAAGACCATTAAATGCCCTAAAACACGTTTTTAATTTATGATTTTGAATTTTCGCGCGGAAACACTAGCCGCCATGCTGTTTAGGCTCGTGACGTCACTCCGTTAGTAAACAAACAACAATAGTGCGAAAGACCAAGTAGGTATAAAGTAACAAGAATTAATGAGTTATAAAATGTAAATCTTTGGTGTCTTGTGCCTGAATCCAATAATACAAGTGTAAAAACGCCACAAAATTGTGGATTCAAGTGCCAAGTGATAATAAAATGAGGAACACTAAACTGGCAAGAGAGATAATAGTATCCAAAATCATTGTCCCCAAAAACTAGACTAGAATGTATTTCTGTGAAGACCACTTTGATGTAAGTACCTATGCGCTAGAAATGGTAAATTAACTATGGAATAAACAAAATAAAACTTCATGTTAGTATTACAAAACAATCGTCATATTTTGTGACCTATGTATTTATAGGTTATGTTTTGCTATATTGTGATTTGAAAATTTCATAAATACTTATTATATTCTATATTTTAGCTAAAAAAAATGATGTGAAGAATTATACACAGTATAAGGTAGTGGGTTCTGCTTAACTCAGATGAAACCAAACTGCGTACCATCCAGATTTGATTGACAAGCTATAGGAAACGCAAGTCCACAGAGTCCACTCCAAGTGAACATCCTTTATTGAAAGGCAAAGAATGTCTACAAAACAATTAAGGAGACTGAAGAGACCATACAAAATGAAAATTATGGTAATTCAAAGTACCTTCTTGTAATCAAGGTAATTTATTTTTAGTATTTTATGCAGTTGTAATAAATTATGAACATTATCACTAGGCTAGGACTGATATTATACTAATCATATTGTACTATTATTTCTAGATTTTTTGACACCTGAAATTAAGAAGTGTGATGATAGAGCGGTCCAAGTAGTGCGGCAGACGAAACAAATAGCCAGTTTAGAGTGTCAGTCGAATATTGAGAGAGTTTGCCATGTTTTAAAGATGCGTTCAGTGATCTGGTGACTTATTTTAAGTAGAAATTGTGTTTCTTTTTGTTGATATTTTTAAATGTGTGTGTGTGTGTGTGTACGCCTGCAAAGTTAAAAACTAGTGATACCTACCTCTATTTGTAATTAACAAGATCCGTTTTTGTAACCTTGTTTCTATGCACAATAAAGCACTTACTTACTCACCTGCCTCGCTTGGCCTAGACCAGCTATCTACACACACATTATAGTCAAAATATCAAAACATTGATTTTATAAAATGTAGTTATTATGAATATAGCGGTCAAATAAATATATCAAATATTATGTACTGTTTTTTTAATTTCCATTGCGCACTGTATAAAAGATGATGTTGGTGAACACATAGCCGAGTTGATTTAAAGAATGTAATAGATGTGTATTTATCTCATGTGCATGAGTGCAAAATATATGAAAAAGTACCTACATAATATGCACTATCTATACTATACATAAGGTAGGGTACGGTAGGATACTCAGAAGCAAAACTCATTTCTTTGATCTGTGGTAGGATAGGAGTAGAGTAGGTAGGCTTAAATTATAAAAAAACTGTTATTTTTATAACATGAAAAGTGTATTTTCAGTAGTTTACAAACTTTAAAGTTGGAAAAATAGTCCTGTGCTTTTTTTCACTAGACGGACACTTAATTTCAAAAGTAGGGTTGTTATTAATTTGTAAATGTTAATGCCACAAAAATAATATATAGACTGCATTTTTCTATCTTCATTCCATTTTCTTTTCCACTGTTTTCCTTACTTCCTCCAATTTCTTACCTCTTGATATTGCTGAAGTTCCTGGAATTTTTGCACAAAAATCATAGCGACCCTCTGGTCGCATCTGGTACCATCCACTATTTTACACTGGCTCACTAGCATTTTGAGGCTGTGATTCTGCCATAATTTTAGTTAATGCCACTAACAAAAGCCACTTTTATTGTTGATCTCTAGTTTTAATTTCTAGGAATGATATGGTTTTTTGATTGAAAAGATGGGAGATCTTACTTATAAAACATCAGTTCTCATCATTATTTTAATTATTAGGTGATACAGCGCTAAAGTTGACTTTCTCCGTCCTCCCAGGACCTAATAACAAAAAAAATAGGTTATGTTAGATTGTTATAGATAACACAGGGTATTATCGTGTTGTATTGTTATTGTGCTTATTGTTAGACAAAACTTGATATATGCTAAGTACTTACATTGCTGTTTTAACATTTCTCAACTCTGCAGAACAGAAATCGGGATTGGATTGGACGCAAAATTTCGCCACCATGAATGAATGTATTTATCCTTGGTAGATTTGTACTTTCTGCTTTAACAAAACTGTATTTCATGATGCTATTTAATAAAATAAAGGATAATAGTCCACAGATGTAGTAATCACTTATAAGATTTCAAAATAAATCGATGAAAATCTAATTTGTTTATTATCACAATCACAGAGAGAAGAGAGCTGTCATGTTTGTTTACTATCGGAGTGACGTCACATCGTAATCCAATATGGCGAAGGGCGTTTTTAACATTTGATGAATATATTAAAAAAGACTATTTTTAAAATTGAATTGGCTTTGGTTAAAAAATAAAAGGTATTTTTTTTTATATTTTTTACTACAGATTAGGCCAATTTAAGAAACTAATTTGAATATTTTAACATTTGGTCCCGTATTTATTTTTTTATAAATATATTTGTCGAGCGGATATGGTCAACCGGAATGACGTCATTAGTGGCATGAAAGTTTAAGAAGGAAAACCTTTGCCATCTACGAAAAAGAACGGCCAAGTGTCATTACCTGTCATAATTACTTTATGGTTGTTTGTAAACAAATAAGTTATAGTTAATATTTCTTCTATTTTATTCATTTTATCCAGTTGTGACGGTTCTAACCTAGCTTCTTAATTTGCCGCAATAATTTTTGAGGTGGTAAAATTATAATAAAAATGCTTACCAGTGGAAACTCAGCTGAAAATCTTTGTAAAAACTGACACGCCCAATCTACCCAAATTGCGAAATGTATTGTGTCTATTTTGGATGTAGGCTACATGGATGAAATTGTAACGATTGCTTGTGGACTGATAAATTTGCAGGATAACATAATAAACATTGTGAAAATATGTGCATACTTTATTTCTATTTACAAACATTTAATAGTAGGGATGTGGAAAAAATTACGAGATAAGTTCATCGATATACTCTGATATATCGATAGATGTTTTTACAATATTTTTTCCAAAACATTTTTTTTGCAATTACGTATGGATTCTAATAGTCGACACTATTTTGTCACTGGAGCATTTTGATTTTTTCCTACTTTTGAATCTTAAAAATCATCGTAAAATTCGTCAAATCGAGCCAAAATTTCGCGTAGGGATTTATTTTGTTATTTTTGTGTTTTACAATACCTTAAAATTAGAATCCATTACTTAGTCATCATCCCATTTCATCTCATTTTTTTCTGAGAAATATTACCTATATCGATATTTTTTCACTTCCACCTTCCACCATCTCTAATGCCAAGTTCATTGTCAAAATTGTCTTTGCCCTTTTTTCTTTTTTTTTATTATGGCTGGGGGATCTGTATGTGATGACGTCATATGAAGGTCATTTGAAGGTTAAAGCTTTTTATTGAATATTATAAATATCTTTAAAAATATAGAATTATTTTTAAATTTAATTAGTAGACACTGTACCGAAAGCTTATTCCTCGAAATGGTTTTGAGATTTCCAGTCATGTTCAAAAAGTTATCAAAGCCAATTATAAAATTTATATTGCATTTTTATGAATAAATATCGACGTTTCTCGTTTACTATTAATGAAATCTATCTTAAATATGCATTTTTATAGTTTATCTTACATGGTGTAAAATAGCCTATTGAGTACAATCAGCGCCAAAATGATCTGAGCGTTCAAACCTACCAAAATATCTTAGCATTTAACATAGATCAACCTTATCGCAAGACGTTAAGGTGTATTTTCATTTGTTGTCTGAGAACAAAAGAAAGTGCACCTTATTACTTATTTCAAACCGCTTTTAATAGTTTTTGTAATTTTTCTTTTTTCTTTCTTGTAATGGAAGCGTCTCCAAAGTACCAGGATCACACAAATATGGAGATGGTTAACTTTCATAATTTTCAATAAGATTATAAATTTATAATAAGTTTATAAGTTTCATGAGTTTTGAAAATTACAAAAGTTAACCTTCTTTGTAAGTTAAAAAGTTTTGCAAAATTAACTTTCTCCATATTTATGTGATCCTGGTGCTTTAAAGACATTTAGTCACTTTCTTTTATTTCATAATAAATAATATTAATTTCTATCATTATACTCAGCTTTTACTGTTGACTGTACTAAATATTCTCTTGGACCCGCTGGGAAAGAAAATACTTTTTGATTTTTAAAGTCATGGACCCGTTGGGAATCAAAGTATGAACTTACAGTTTTTGAAAACAATAGAGCTGTGGAGCTTTGGGAATAACCCTTTTGCGGGGTTTGCGCGCACACTTAAATGAACGCGTTTTGAATTAATTTAGTAATATCATAAATTAACTAAACATAAACAACCAGATGTAAATAAACTAAAATAGTAAATGAAAAACGTAATCAAAAGTCGACAAAAATAATATTGGCTCCGATAAAAAAGGCATTCAGAACAACATAAGAAGGGTAGAAAAAATACAGCGAATGCGTTCTATCGGCTTTGTCATTACCATTACACACCCATACAGCCATTCTGGTAGCGGTTACGACTTAGAGTGCACACATTTGTGTCGAAACATATTTTTTCAGTAACTTTGTTCCGTCACAATGAGTAGCCGTGTCGACCGTTGTTCCGTCGCCGTTTCGAAAAGTGGGGACGATTTGTAACATTTGGTAACAGTAACTTTTAGTCGCACTGCGCTGTCGCCGCGTAGTCACATCGCGACGTATTTGTGCTCACTTCTATCAGGAATTCATTCATTCATTCGTTCAGCAATTCCTTTGACTCGTGAAGTGACAAATATGGTGACATGAACTATTAATTAAAATAAAAGGTAGCGCCATCTTTTTCCAGGCAAGTAATATTTATAAACAGATTTTGTTCAATATTGTTTTTATTAATGCTCAAATCGTAATGGGAAAAAAATTTGACTGTGTAATTTCATCAAATAGAATGAAATTTACTAACGCGCCACAATGTTATCACAATTTTAGTATTTTGGTGGTAAGTAAACATTATTTATTTGTACACACCAAGTGCTCAAATGCTTTTAATTATTCATAATAGTTAATATCAAAACAAAAAAATATATATTTTAGCAATATTACACAGTAAAATTGAGAAATATTAGAGAAAAGCATTTTTGTTAGGTGAAAATATTCTCGTCACAACTAGTCACAAAGTAACTATAATGTGTCGACATGGTTACGTAAAGTCGTCACAAAGTAACGGGAATTCAAAAATGGTTTCTCAATTTTTTTGCTTCCAGCGTTTCTCAAAGTTTCGATATTTGTTGCAGGGTCAAAAAAAATCCAACATTTCTGGAACAGGCGGTCGCAGGCAGAACAAAGAAAAATTATGCTACTTATAAAAGTGGAATATTGGCTATTTCAACTCGTGAGATGTACTCGTACCTATTAAACTGAACAGATTGCATAAACTATTTTATTAGGAAAGGGGCTGTTTATTTATACTGAAATAAATATTATACCTTTTTCTTATAGCTTCTCATTTTACAACTAACCCCAATGTTGTTATGCTAATAAGTCAATACCTATAGTTGGTTTGATCGGCATGATCAAACTTTAGCCTCGCCCCAGTAGCATGTCCATCGAAACATGATAAAATAGCGTGATATAGCCTTTTATCAACATTAAACTGTCGAAATACATTGTCTTTTGACAGTTACACGTGATAAATCGCTATATTATATCGTGTTTCGGTAGGCATGCTAGGGGGCAGAAAACAAAGGCATATTTGAGAGTGACTGGATTTGGTGACGCTTATTTGTATAAGTTAGGTTATCAGGTAATCTGGAACATTGTCGTAACGTTACAACACAATGTGTTGTAACGTTACCATCCCGTTACCACACATTGTTACAACTTTGTACTCTAGTTGCAAACTGATCACAAAGTGTATAGAATGTATGGACACAGATCATTGTGAATTATGTCGACACAGCGACAACACAAAGTTACTGAAACTAGTTTCCGTAACATTGTTACTGAACTGTTACAACACCTTTAAACAAAACCCCACATAGTCGCAAATAGTCGCAATGTGTCGTATCAGTTACGAAACTGTAGCGACTTGTTACATCTGTTGAAAATCTGTGACCAAAAATGGCTGTATGCAGTACGCTATGCTTCCTTTGTTTTACAAGAGAGGTCTAATGAGTGCATTTCACTATTACAACCATTGTTATTTTACGCGCCTGTTCTGCGTCTAAATAAATGTCTACCGTATAAGCCCTAATAAGCAGGGAATGTTAACGTTATTTTTATATATAACGTTAATTTTTACTCTTTTTACCGTTAATTTTAACATTAACGTTATGTCAATAAATAACGTTAATTTAAACGTTAATTTGAGAAATAACGTTAAATTTAACGTTATTTACTGAAATAACGTTAATTTTAACGTTAATTTTAAAATTAACGTTATTCCAGCTAATAACGTTAATTTTTTACCGATAATTTTACCGGTACTAAATTAAACGCTATATTTAACGTTAATTTTACCGGTAAAATATTTTTAGCGTTTTTTTTACTGGTAAATTTACCGATAAAATGTTTTAACGGTATTTTTAACATTATTTTTTTATATCGTTATTCTTTTTTAACGGCATTTCAATCCCTGCTAATAAGTATTCTTAGACCATGAAATGGCCGCGTATTTTTATTACTTTCCCTTCATAAAGCTTCATAAACAAGATAATTCGTTGTTACGCTGGAAATCTTTAATAATCTTTTTGGTAGATAAAATGTTCAAAATCTAAAAATAACTCTGAACACTGAGATAACTTAAAATAAGATTAATGATTGTAAAAAAATGTGGTATATTAGTTGACGACGAATGAGGTAGGTGTACATAAATTATATTAGTGTTTTGGTTACATAATGCATATAAAATGTGGATAAAAATCATAGACTTAATATATTACATAAAAAAAATAGTATTTTTGCCATAATATGTAAAAAAAATACTGAGATGAAAAAAATTAAATTATAGTAAAGCGTAAGGTGATCTCCAATTTAGTAGTTTTTCACTGATCTGCCAACCACTAATAAACCTAAACCAATAACAAAACTAAATATTAAATCTTGAAACTACTTGTAATAAAATTCTTTAATTGACTCGATTGAGCTTTATGTCCAGTTCTCAGGCCGAATTCCCTGTGCGCTCCTCACGTTCATTACCTACCACTATTTGTTGTTCCGAAAGAATTATACTCGAAATTCATTCTTTTCTCGTTCCACCAATACTTATAACAAAGAGCTCCAATATATTGATCTTTTAAACTTGTTTCTTAGTAAAGTAAAAGAAAAACTTAAGTAAAATTATCTTAACGTTACTTAAAATCAGTGACATAGAGAGAACTACTTTGTTATTTCTTTTTTTCTTGTTATGTAGGTATCTTTGTTTTTTTGGTCTTGAACTAGTGATAATTTAAAGGCGTGAAAAAAAAACATAATTTTATCGACCAAAACACCCACATGTTGGGGTCTATCCCCACTCCTGTTGGAATGGCCGCCATTTTAAATTTGACCCTTTATTTTAGATGTCCCTGCCGAAAAATATTATTTTCTCCAGATTTAGAAGTCCTACAGTTATAATTATTACAAAAATACTGTTCGAAAGCTACTAATATCACCTATCATTTTAAAAAAAATGTGTAAACTTTCAACTTAAATACGTCATAAAAAATTACTAATCAAAATAAAAAATCTAAATAATTATTAATCAACCATTGAGTGTGTTGACAGTTTTCCATTGCTTGGTTTTGAAATAGACACGAGTTTAACATGGAAGCCTCACATCAAAAAAATAAAAATCAAACTGTCTTGCTTCATATATGGCTTATTTGAAATAAAACGTAGTACAGATTTACAAACAGCTCTTACTTACGTACTACGCCTATTCGTATTCTTGGCTGCAGTATGGTGTTATTCTGTGGGGAAATAGTACTAACGCTCATGACCTACTTGTGATACAAAAGAAATGCATAAGAATCCTTGCATTTCATTTCCTACAAAATTCTTACGTTAGTATACATCTTTAAAATTGGTAAATTCGTTAGACAAAATCAGAGTTATTTTAAAACAAATGAACAAATGCGAAGTAAAGAAATAAACACACGCTTCAAACACAATCTCTGCCTTCCCAGTATACTCCGGGCAATGAAAAATACTTTGTTCGAAAAAATCACAATAAATCCTACAGAGGTGATTTTTGGAAACATGATTAAAATAAGTTTGTCAATGATAAATTTCAAGTTTTCCCCAAAATATCTGGGGTGCTTTTTTTACAACGGTGGTTTGAATATTGTTTTTGTCTTAAAACATCGAGATTAAATCGTACACAAAGGGAATTTCCTTTATGAATTTCTTAAAACCATTAGAAATTAAACCTCAAAAATCACTACTTACATTTCAGAGGAATTTGCAAAAAAAGCTAATAAATAAAAAAAAACATAACTCAGAAACAAATATTAAAAAATCAGTGATTTTGGAGTATAAAGTTTCTTATAATTAACTATACTAAAAACAAAATTTTCACTCAGGTGACTATTATAGTTTTTTTTTTAAATGCGTTTTATTCATTTTTAAATATGAAGCATAAATTCTACAGTCGTAAAAGTTCAATAATATATAGTATAATAATTAATAACATCTTAAAATTAAGTAATCCCTCAATTCTAAGTAGAGGATTTCTCGAAATTTACGAAAATATCAGCAAGGCGGAGCGTAATATAGAGTGGTGAGCGAGCACGAATGGCAGGCGCTCTGTACCTACGAGCGACGATGACGCGACGGCGCGCGGCATGTCACGAGTCTCCGGGCAATGAAAAATACTTTGTTCGAGAAAATCACATTATATCCTACAGAGGTGATTTTTGGAAACTTGATTAAAATAAACTTGTCAATGATAAATTTCAAGTTTTCCCCAAAATATCTAGGTTGTTTTTTTACAAAGGTGGTTTTAAGACTGTTTTTATTTTATAACATCGAGATTAAATCATACATGAAGGGAATTTTCTTAATAATGTTCTTAAAACCATTAGAAACTAAACCATAAAAATCACCACTTACATTTCAGAGGATTTTTTCATAAAGGCCAATAAAAAATAAAAAATCCTAACTCAGAAACAAATATTATAAAATAAGTGATTTTGTAGCATAACATTCCCTATAATTACTACATTAATAGCAAAAGTTTTCACTCAAGTGACTATTATAGTTTTTTTTTATTGCGTTTTATTAATTTTTATATAGGATATACGATAGGCATTCATTCTACAGTCGTAAAAGTTAAATATTAAATAAGTATTTACTTTTTAAAATTAAGTAATCCCCCAATTATTCCCAAAGGATTTCTAGAAATGTACGAAAATAAATATCAACTGTGGGTAGTGCACGGACGGACGGACGCGCGTAAGGTAGGTAATCGGCGCGCGGCGGCGGGTGGCGCACAGTGACGCGAGCCGGCACAAAAGGTTACGATTACATATTTCGGTAACTTTTCAACATTTGTATAAGTGATCAAAAAATTGTTTCGATGATCTATCGGAACAAAATCAGGGTTACTCAAAGTGGCACCATTTTCGCGACAAGATATAATTACCTATAGTAAATAAACAAAAAAAAAGGTTTATTTACGTTGAGTTTGGTCAACGAAAGATGAGACTCGATTGGAAAAGGAACTTATGTTGCGCCTTATTTTAAGGTCAGTTTCCAAAGACTTAACCTCTAAACGTTAATTAAACAGGGAAAGTGGCGACGCCATTTCAATCTCATCTTTCGTTGACGTAATCTATAGGAAAAAAAAACGAATTTTCGAAATTATTTTTAGATGAAAAAACCCATCAAGTGCAACTCGGACTTCTCGGACTCGACGCGAGTACTGAGTAGGGTGACTTGCCCAATACCAGGCCCCTATTTCACAGACAGGACAATTGTAAATTAGAATGACAATTTGATGTTCGTTGTGGTATCTGTGTGTTATGTAGTTTGGTCAGTATATTTTCTAAATTCAAATTAGCTGACGCCATGGACACCAAATTGTCATTGTCACTTACAATTGTCACGTCTGTGAAATAGGGACCTGGCCTTTTAAGGAAGTAATTGACCATGACAACGAAGTGATCCTAAGATAAGAGTAGGTATCTGTTTTTCCTTTTGAGGTACCCTAAAAACAAGTAATTGAGGTAAGCCGTTGTTAGGGCAGTTAAGGGTAAGAGAAGGTACCTACAAAGGTACAAAGTAATATAAAAACCTTTTATTGAAATTACCTCACATTAGTTATGTAGTTTAAGATAAACTAGTGGCTAAGTGAGCTGTATACCTTGCATTGAAAAGTAAATTGTTAAAAAAATATAGATGTCGCCCTCTCGCCACGAGGTTTTCAAGCATATAGTGGGGTTCATGCTGTTTGGTATATTAAGTATTTGGTATATTTGCAGCTAGATGGCGCTTCTAATTTTGTATTTTCGAAATGTGTGAATTATTTATTTTTTAGGACCAGTTTTTCGAACTGTATCCAATATTTCAAAAAACTGGCCTGACAAGGCCTATATATAAAAAAAGGCCTATATAATTTTCAAACCTGCTCACAAAATTTCACGAGAATCGGTTGAGAAATGCGATCTGTAGAGGAGAACAAACCGCGCCGAAAAACAGGGCTGAAATATGTTTTTTTTTACATATCTCGGCTATTTTGAAAAAAATCAAAAACTGGCTTGACGATAAAATTATATATATTTTTTAAATCTGGTTACAAAATTTCACGAGAATCGGTTGAGAAATGCGACTTGTAGAGGAGACGTTCGAGAAAATCCTTAGGGAACCTTTAACCAGGATGAAAGTATTCTATGTTTTAACGTCCTGCTTCGCTACGCAGTACGCTTGGTGTGGACGAACCTCGCAAGGCAGTGCGTTTGCCGCTTGCGTTGCGGCAGGCCTCGCGCTCGACATCGCACTCACGCTCACCCGAGGCCTGCCATGCGTGAGGTACGTTCACACCAAGCGCGCTGCCTAGCGAGGCAGGACGTTAAAACATAGAATACTTTTATCCTGGTTAAAGGTTCCCGAAGGATTTTCTCGAATGTCCTCGCGAAGTCGCGGGCGGAAGCTAGTAGAAAATAATATAATAGAAAGCGGGCTTTGATTTTACTGCATGCACGTGCATTTTGTTTCTGAGAAATTACAATAGACCCTTTTGTTTACTTTTAGCCATTGACCATTATTTTGTGCCAGATGTGGATACACCAGCTGGTCGGTTTTTCTAACAGTATAATTCCCGAAGATAATATTACAACAAAATTTCATCGTAAATTTAAAATTAGTTGAACTTTTGATTCAGTGAACCAATTGCGATTTTTTTTTATTTATTTATTTATTTTATTTTTACTTTAATTATAACGGACACACCAATTACAATAATTAAAGAACATAATTAATACAGTTTTCTAACAGAATTTCAACAACAACTATTCATTCATACTTTCACAATAACGCAAACATTCTGACAATAATTTCATCCATCCATCCGCAAACAAGTCACATTCAGGGTTGTTGGCAAGGAGAGAGTTGAGCGCGGAAAGGGAGCGCGGGATAGGTGAATTAGCACGTGCCACAGTACGGCACCATGGCACGGCAAGCAACCGGTGCCTTCTACTGCGGCGGTAGTTGTTCGGTACAAAAAGTCGACACAGCTCATTATGCAAGTCAGGAGCATCTATCTTACCGTTAAGAATTTTGCACATAGTTGCGAGTTGGTGTTTCATTCGCCTAACCTCCAAGGAGTTATAGCCTAGACAACCCAGCAAAAACTTGGACGGATACATGAAGGGATAGTATCCATTCACGCGTTTGTACAAATATCGAAGAAATGCTTTTTGCACCTTCTCTAACATAAGGACATACGAGCTTTCATGAGGGTTCCATACACACATGGCACTCTCCAATTTGCTACGTACCAACGCCATGAAAATAAGTCCTATGACATGAATATTTTGAAAATCTTTTGCATTTCTAAGAATGAATCCCAAACGCCGAAAAGATTCTTTTGCAAGAGCGGTTATGTGATCGTGAAACGTTAACTTTCGATCAAAAACAACACCCAGATCTCGGATAGTGGTGAGCTGAGTTATCGTATCCCCGTTGATATTGTATTCATAAGCCACTGGGCATCGCAATCGACCGAAAGTCATCGCATGACACTTATCAGCATTAAATTCCATGCCGTTACTCAAACTCCATTGGTATATGGCATCAACGTCACGCTGAAGGGCTATACAATCTTCTGCTGACTTAACCTCCACGTAGAGTTTTAGGTCATCTGCATATAGTAAGCATCGTGTAAAACTGAGAACGGCAGGGAGATCGTTTACCATTAGCAAAAACAAGAGAGGGCCGAGTATAGAACCTTGACTTACACCAGAACGAGTGTGATAGGTGTGAGACTCATACAAACCAAGCCTGACGTATTGTCTACGATCGCGAAGGTAGTCTGCGATAAGGTGTAGAAGGTTTGGAGTAAAACCTATCTTTCCAAGTTTAGCCAACAATACGTCATTATTAACCCTATCAAACGCCTTCGGAAAGTCAAAATAGAGAACATCCACTTGGGACCCACGATCCAAAACTTTCGAGATGAAATCTACTATTGTTAATAAATTGGTCTCAACTGATCTTCGTGGTCTGAAGCCATGTTGTTCATTGCACAGAAATACATTAACTTGGGCATAAATTTGTTGAAGAATAACACTCTCCAATACTTTTGCTGGAGCGGACAGAACAGCAATGGGGCGAAAATCTTCCACTTTGGACTTATCTGAGCCCTTTGGAATTGGACTCACGATGCGATGAAATAAAGATTTCATTATTTTGCAAGATACACCATATATTTGTATGTAAACATTATTTAGTATTAAGTTAGCGCTTTTTACATTTTCAGCGCACCAACATACAGACAAACAAACAAAAATTCAAAAAATGTTATAAATGGGTTCTACTGGTAACTATTAAACACTCCAATCACTTTTTTTCAAAATATTTCCTTTGTACAGACTCAATTTTCTACAGATTTATTATATGTATAGATAAAGAATTGTAAAAATTCCAGTAAGCAGTCATATGGTTTGCACTCAGTAACGATCTGACCAGTGACCTACGTCGTTGTGCCACGCATTGTACCATTTTGGTGTCAAATTCTAGTTACGAGCAAGTTCTAGGAAATTAAATTTTAAATACTTTTACCATTTAAATACTTACTGATTTCACAATCCATTGGCATTTATGTGATAAAACCTTAACCAAAGAATGATTATTGATATGATAAAGAGTTATATTTTTTCATATATTTTTATTAGTTAATTAATAAAAGCTTGTCCAAAATTAGGATTAAAAAAACCGGCCAAGTGCGAGTCGGACTCGCGCACGAAGGGTTCCGTACCAGAAAATGGCAAAAAAATCACGTTTGTTGTATAGGAGCCCCCCTTAAATATTTATTTTATTCTGCTTTTCAGTATTTGTTGTTAAAGCGGCAACAGAAATACATCTTTTGTGAAAATTTCAACTGTCTACCTGTTGTCGTTATTAATATCGAGCAGAAAACGGCAAGAAACTCACGTTTGTTGTATGGGAGCCCCCGTCAAATACTTATTTTATTCTGTTTTTAGTATTTATTGTTATAGCGGCAACAGAAATACATCATCTGTGAAAATTTCAACTGTCTAGCTATCACGGTTCATGAGATACAGCCTGGTGACAGACAGACAGACAGACGGACAGCGGGGTCTTAGTAATAGGGTCCTGTTTTTACCCGTTGGGTACGGGACCCTAAAAACTAGTCAAAAATCTAAATTCGGCCGTTTTTGAAAGGGTGGCCGAAAATAGAATAAATATGATCTTATATTCGGTCAACGGTCAAACTTAATAAAAGTTTAATATTATTATAATTAATAATAATTATTATTAAAATTGTTGAAAATACAAATAATAATACTAATAATATAAAATGATTTAAATTTAACTCAGATCTCATATACTTATCTTTTTCTATAATGGATTACTGCAAAAGAAATTTATAAAACAAATATTATAAATATTACAGACATCCAATCTAATAAAATTCTTATTACAATACTTATAGATCTAAATGAAAAAACTATCCACTCCAAAAAGAACCTAATTATTTATAATAAAATAAAAAATATCCTTAATAAAACAAAAATAAAAACTTTTGAATAACTTAAAATTAATTTAATTTAGATATTTGATACCATAAATCAACATTTGAATTTATTTTTAAAATTTTAATATTTAATGGTAATCAATGTAATATTAATAATAAATATTCACAAAAAACTTCTGAATAAAATCTATAAATTCCTACATAACTATTATTAATATATTTACTGATAAAAATAGAACTACCTAGCATTAAAAATATTAATGTGAACATGACTGTATTAACTATGTTTATTAATTTTTGATAAATAATGTTTTTGATTAACATTTATAAATTTGATATGATTGTTGTTATACTCATATAAAGAACAATATATTAGCCAACAATATTTTTGTTGATTTTGAATAAGCCTAAAATTATTAATGTTGATAAATATACAATAAATACATTAAAGTATTAGAGTTGATATATTTTTTTATTTAAGCTTATATTTCATTATTTTTTGTTATGCCTAATATGATTAATGTTGATCGGAATAATAATTATGTTCATTATTTTATTTAAATGTCAATAAAAACATTTGAAGTTCCTAACTAACGTGCTTATTTCACCTTAGCCGAATTTAGGGAAAAATGGGTCGAATGAAGGGATACGCGTCCGAATTTAGAAAAATTGGGTCACTCGTCATATTTAAATTTTTCTTAATTTTACTATTATTGTTTCCTTGATTTTCTTACCATTATTATAAAGAACAATCATGTAGCAAAAAAAATTACAATGCTGTAGTTCAATTGTAATATTAGGTCTTTACCTATGAAATTGCCGATATTTTGTCACATACAGAGAAAATAATAACTTCTATAATTTAAAATTTTAACAAAATCGTGAATATTACATCGAATTATGATCATGATAGTTAACTATCAGTAAAAATAAAGTCCATATTTTAGCTTTCGTGACATTAAAAAAAGATCTTGAAAGTGACTCTTTTTTTGTGAGCAAAAAAAAAGGTGACCGAAGGGGTTGTAACTTAACCAAAACTTATTATTTCGCTTATCTTAAATGGAAATAAGTTAGCATAGTGTTCAAACATTAGTACATAAAAGTTTTGTTACATGAGTGTGCATGGTTGTTAAATGAACAAAGAAAATGCTATTATGAAAAATGCAACTTCTTGAAAAATCTCCATACAAATCGGCAATTTCATAGGTAAAGACCTATTATAAATATTTTAGATTTAATCTCTAAAATTGCTGACGTGGCCGAATTTAGGGCATTTCACCCTAGGAATGAAAGAGAGCACCAAACAGGCGAACCGACCCCAGTCGGTGAGGGAGCGGGTGTAAGTGAGACAACTACACGTCCGTTGGTGCGTAATGAGGCCCCGGTTAATCACTACGGTTTCGACAATACCTGCTGTCCTTGCACTTGCACCGGTCTGCGCGAGCTCATACTAGTGATACTCGATCGTCGTATATATGCCGCTGTTTCTTAACGGACCTTAACTTATCTACTAACTAACAATTTAGTGTGAAAAACGATCAAGTGGTAGGAGTGGCAGACAATAAAACTTAAGAAACCCGCCAAGCGATAAAACGATTATGTATTGGGGACGAAATGATATTTTCGATCTGTCACTTGACTCCGTCCGATTGATGCGCAATTCAACTATAGCTATTAATGGCTAAAACTTCGTATGCTACTCATAAAAGCTGGTGATTTTTTTTATGAGGGTTTATTGCAAGGGTAGAAATGAAGACGAGATAAAATATTTGGTGTAGGATTTTTTGTTGACTAAAATAAATGGCAAAAACCACGTAAAAACATAAAAACCACTAGGTATATTAAAGTCACTGGAGTGAAAACTTAAAGATGCTCCTGGATTAAGTTTAAAAACATGTTATAAAAAAATCACCTTGTGTACGATTTATTAAGATACATTACTATACTTTCTCCAAAAATATGATTGTAACGCACTCTATCTCCTTAACCTTAAACATGAAATCAGTGATTATTTTATAATTTAATATTAAATATGTAAATAAGCAAACGCATCATAAATCTCTACTGTAGAATTTTATGAACATTACTTTCCAGAAGTTAGGTATTTTTTACCTATATCTCATAACGCTTATGGTGGAGAGGAAAAGCAACCATAGTACGATGTTATGATGACCCTAAACCTTATTTAGAAAAACGAAAATGAACTGTAGGATTTAATGTGATCAAAATTTTATTTTTCCTGGCCTAGTAGCAGACTAAGAATGCATAGCTCAAGCACATTGGGCATGTGCATTAAAATATATAACAGAATTCCAGAGTACCTTAAGTCGGAAGTTAGTGACAAGTCATTTGAAAGAATACTTAAAGAATACCTAATAGGAAAAGCATTTTATAGTTTAGGAGAATTTTTCAAAAAATGACATGCTTGGATTTTTTGCTGATAATTAATGCAATTTTCAATTTTAATTATTATAATATTGACATTCTAATATTAAATGAATACTATTAAATCTATTATATCTATCCATATTTTTAAATCATTCGATGTATAATGTAGTATTTATATTATTCTTAATTGTTGTGTTACTGATTATTATTATTTGGAATTACAAGCACCTAATTATTATTAATGTAAACTATTGCTAATATTACTTTTGCTATTTAAGATACTTTGAAATTGTTGTGCCCCAACGGGGTTCCATGTTTGTACTTTTTTACCTTGTGACCTTATAAACCATGGAAACAATAAAGAATTGAATTGAAAAGAATTGAAAAGAATTGAATTGTATTACTGAAGTCAAATTTTATACGAAATGTGTGTGCTTTATTTGAGTTTTTATTACATTTCTTAAAAACTAGGACATTAATGTCCATTTTTTTGATACACAGGGATATTATTATCTACAAAAAGACTTCAAAATATATTGCTCTATATTGCATATTTCGAGAGTTATTTTTGTATGAATGACCCTTACGTAAGCAAAAAATGTATATTTTCGAAAATGGACATAATTACAAGCATTTTGCACATATTTTAAATTAGGTTGATAATTTTATCTGACTAAAAATTTCATCAAATGATAAAACCAATCTAGTTTTTTGGAGTTTTGATATTTTTCATTTTCGAAAATAACCATTTAGTGCTAGTAATTCAAACAAGAATAGCTCTCGAAATATGCAACATAGAGCAATAAATCTTGGAGTTGTTTTAAAGATAATATTTCTGTGTATTTGAAGAATGTAAAAAAAATTTCATTGATGCATTTTGAGATATATTAGAAAAACTAAAAAAGCACAAAAATTTCGTGTAAAATTTTACTTCAGTAATTTTTTATGACGTATTTAAGTTGAATGTTTGTACATTTTTTTAATTGATAGATGGTATTATTCATATATATTTTAAGCTTTCGAACAGTATTTTTGTTATAACTGTAGGACTTGTAAATCCGGAGAAAATAATAGTTTTCGGCAGGGACATCTAAAATAAAAAGTCTAAAATGGCGGCCATTCCAACAGGAGTGGGAATAGACTCCAACATATGGGTGTTTTGGTCGATAAAATTAGGTGTATTTCACGCCCTTAAATTATCGCTAGTTTAAGACCAAAGGCACAGTATAAGTAGACAGCAGATAACTATTGCAGAAATCTAATGTGTTGTAGAGCTATCATAAGTCGTAATGACTTATACAATACAACAAGTGTTTGTAAAATTATGTCTTTGTTTTCCGGCTAATTCAACGGTAATGAAATAATTTGTAAAGCGAATCACATTAGGTACTTTATGAACACACTACCTATCTCTTTTCTGTTTATCTGGAATCCCAAGTGCTTTTAAAAGTAAATAATAAAATCATTAGCAATGTTTTTTCTCATTAGCATCGTGTGAACAGTGTCGATCGAAGGTACTTAACTAATTGACGTCATGGACTGTAATTTGAAACTTTACAAGTGGGATTTGTTAGGTTTGTCGAACATTTATTTCAATTATGAAAGCGGTCTATTCAGGTCGACTTTTCTTCATCGATATCATTGTTTGTAGTAAAGCGAATACTTGCTAATTGACGCTACACAATGTTTTGTTTTCGCGTACCTACAATTATTTAATTATTTTCCGTATTTACAGTACATTTAACGCGAGTTCAATAATTGTTTTAATGACAAGCATTAAATAATAATGCTGTAAAATATTAGACCTATAGAAGAAATGTAAAAAAACACTAAGGTCCAAATTATCTGTAGATATTGAGTAAGCTACTCAGTACCTACTACGAACATCTATCGAGAAAAAAACGCGCGTAAAAAATTCGATAAAGTAATTTTGTATGAGAAATTTGAACAGCGCCATCTATTGCCGAAAAGTGAAATGAAATTTCTCATAGACAATTAACTTTTTTTTTTCTCGATATATGTACGTTTTACGGATACAGAATTTTGCTTCAATATTATTTTTATGTACAACTTTTAAGAGCTGTATCATTGTCAACAGCAACGGCAGTAATGGGTCAAGGGAATACGAGCAATTAGCCCCCAGTGAGACGAGCGGTGGTGGTGGGGACCCGGAGCCCCGCACCCCCGCGCCACCCGCCGATAAGTACGAGGACCTGGAGCTGATTCTGAGTGAGCAACTGAAGGGAAGACAGGACAACCATCAGGTCGTCGTGCCTCCCCATCGAGACCTGAATGTTGTAAGACCGGAAAACCCGACTATTGGTGAAATGGAAGACCTAGAACCCAGGTATTAGCCTTTCCTTATAACGTTAAGTACACGGTGCTTTAACTAGAGCTCTTAACAAGTATGAAGACCTGAAGCACATTCTACGTGAGCAACTGCAGGGTGGCTTGACAATAACCATAGGGCATCGTGCCCTTTTTAACATTGTACGCTTCCAACTAAGAAACTTCTTTGTAAATATCGTTACTTCCGATTACTGATAAAGCTAGCACTATAGCCTAGTGAAAAGCTGTCGCTTACCATAGATAATCAAGAACATTTTGGAATGTAAATTTCATACACTTATTGTCACTTCTATTCGAATAATAGAAAAAAGCCTAGCGTTTGCCACTTGTGTAGGCCCTCTGATAAATTTCTTGCGTCCCTTAAAGCAATGCTGGCTTCCGTACTACGGAACGGAAGCCCAAGGTGCTCTAAGTTGCGCCCCATTCTTCATGTCAGCTAAAAAAAATCTCGAATGGGCGGGTGGTAGGAAAATATAGACAATCAGAAAGCACTTAATATCTAAGTTTATTTGGATAAAGAATTAACTTTACTTTTTTGACTAACCAACCAGCACTTGGATACTTGCATGTTAGTTTCGAAAACCTTGATAACGGCAAAGATATTTTTAACGTATTAAATTGCGTATCAAGTCAAAACCGCTACTATTATGGCACTTTTAGTGTGATGTAATAAGACGTTTAGCCCGTTAAGCGATATAAATTAAAATTATTACGCGAAAACCGTCGGGAACAAGACATTACGATGAAAATTGTCTAAAGTTGCCGACAGCTGACATCCACAAGTACAATTTATGTAGAGCACCTCGAGTCTCCAAATTAAATTGTTACTTACTTCGTTATTGCTGCAATTAAACTTTGATAGCGCGAACATTGCCAAAAGGCTATTCGGCGTTCCCACCAATTCATTTTATCCCTTTGCAACCAGAAAATTTTCTGTTGACATTCTTGTAAAATTCATTGCAATAAAAGCCTACGTCCCAGCTTTTCATTCACTGTGGGCAACTACGAACACACTGAACTATGCATCAAAATCAAACAGGGTAGTCGCGGCTACTCTCTAGTGGTTGACGTAATTTCGCCAGAATAAATATTAAGGACACTCTCATAGGAAAACTGCAAAGAATGGAAAGAAAATCACACGTCGTTGGCACTTTAATACCCGCACGTTATACGGCGTCTCGCAGTCCTGCAGAGATAAAGGACCATCATATCATACTCCATGACAGGCTGATTCTATATTATTATGTAACATAAAAGCCGACCTTTCTTTATCTTGTAAGGCAAATTTTTGTAGGTCGACGAAGAATCTTATTTAAAATCCTGTAACCCCCGAGATAAGCGCGGGCCTTTGACAATAAAACTAAATGGAATGAATGCGTGATGGCTTCCTCGAAACGCTGCTCATGATATGATGAGGCTCTTGTAGCTGATTTCATAAGTCGTATAGAAAGGGCTTACTTTGATACATGAAGCCATATTGTATGAGTTTCCAAGAAGGAAAAAAGTTTGTCACAAGAGATTACGCCTGAAAATAAGATGTTATTTGTTACTCGTTTACGATAATTATAGCCTTGATCATTTAGGTCAAAGCTGATATGAAATTCCAGTTCATCTAGAAACTCGAATTGTTATTCAAACGAGATCAACCGAGTGGACAGTTTAAAATTCTAAACGGCGATTTGTCTTAAACGGGAGCATCGTGTTTTTAGCATTCCCACTGGCGCAGGCAAAATTCACACTAAAAGAGAGTCCATAAATTGCCGAGTAGCTGGCGGCTTGATTTCTAAATGCAGGTTATCGGGGCATGCCACAAATCGAGAACGCTACATGCTCCTTAGTATTCAGTTCCACTTGCGCGTGGCGTCGCCGGAGCCTCGCACCTGCTGGTAGTAGGCAAATCACGTCCACTTATGTGTTCCACGCAGCCAAAACCAACACGCCATCGGAAAATCTTCCATGTAAATCTCGTTAACGACCAGGTTTAGGAGTGTGTGCGAAAATTTTAAAGCACACAGTATGGCTCTTGGTGCGTCGATATGAAATCGCTATTTTGATTCACAGCACGTTCAGATGACCCCGGCGTCATTGAGACATCTATAGAATTATTATCGAACAGAGCAACAATAAGTAATCGATTGCTACGCTTTACTTCATTGTGAAGGATGGGTTATTGTTCGTTATCCATAAGTGCCCTTGATTGATTAACTATATGTAAGAATGATAATTCTACATATTTTTAATCTCATTTTACTGAAACTAGTTTTGAGAGCAGACATAATAGTTATCTAGTCGCACACCCTACAATTAGGCAATAGGTGCGGAGAGGGGCCCCGAACGAAACAATCCATATATTTTGATCATCTAAACTAGAACAATATTTACTTAGGTGGAAAGAAAATATCATGTGGTTAGCGTAGCGTGTGGCATGAGGCAATCTTTTTCGTATTGTTTGTGAAAGTACAGTTCCAGAGGACTATGCAAAATATTCTGCCTTAAAATGAGTTTTTGTCATTTTTTTGTTTTTGCAGCGTAAACGCTTCCAACTTAGAGAAATTCCAACTGAGGATAGCACAGCACGAACTCTATGATGAAGAGGAGATACTGGTGGATGCTGTCATCAAGGATATGGCCTCCCTGCCCATCATACATGCTGGTAAACATTTAATAATAATAATAATAATAATAAATCTTTAATAAATGTCTGGACAATTTCACACAGCGCCATCTAGCCCCAAACTAAGAAAGGCAAGTAATATGGATGCTAGCTAATTATTATATACCTACATGGTGTCCCAAAACTTTGCCATACGGAGGGAAAGTACCTTAAATGTTTGAAGATAGGAAATTTTACTGAAAGAAGACTTCATTTTGTTTTTAAAAAGAAACGGAACTGCGTTCAAAGATTTTTTGAAAAATCGCTTACGATTCGATACAAATTGATACAATTTGTAATAATTACAATTTAATTGTTAAATTACAGGGTTTTAATTTTGTTTAAGATGTTGTGCCACTTTAGAAAAAGTAATCTTTATGAGTAACCTTTTCGATTGGTATTGTAAAAATAAATAAATAAACTTTTCGTTTTTACTGGGTTCGATTATTGATTAGTTTAGTTAAGGCAGGCAATTTTTCAAAAATCTTTGAATGCAGTTCCAATTATTGAAAAAAAATTAAATGAAGTCTTCTTTCAATAAAATTTCCTATCTTCAATATTTCAGGTACTTTCACTCCGTGTGGCAAAATTTTGGGACATTCTGTATAGTAACACTCAGACCCGTCACAGAAATTAAAATTCGTTTCAATGTGATAGCCCTATATGCTGCAGACTATAAAAACATACTTACTGTTTAAAAATCTGTAATGTAACTTATTACCTAATATAACTTGCGTATTGAAAAAACCGTTTCCGCATGAAAAAGCCAAATACATAAGCATTAGGTGCTGGACAATTTGTGTCACTGCAAGATTGACTAAATTAAGTATCTAACCGAAAACATAAATCTTTGGAGATAATAAATATTGCGTCGGTATTATTCAATACAAGGATTCCTTGTTATCTCTTTTTTACCTTGGACTATTTTTATAAAGTGGCAAATATAAATTTGATTAAATTGATAGAAATACATTTTTTTATAGTTTACATCATTATTAAAGAACTTGGAAATAACTAGTTTTGTATATTTTTAACTCTGTCCTAGTTTGAATTTTCCCTAAAATCTTTTAAAGCTAGAGCGTATTCGTGTTTCTTTAACAATATCAGTTTTCAGGGCAAAATTAAACTTGTCTATCTTTATCAGTTTCCTAATTGCAGCCGGATCAAATAGGGATTTCACGGTTCGCCTGTCTATGAATAAGGTATTCTATGAATCGGTGGTCTCATTTAAGTGGCCTGAAATTTGGAATGTTTTAAATATTCAAAACATCGTCTAACGGATCTAGAAAAGCTATTCTCTAAGTTTAGAATTAGTGAAAAGTAATACGAGCCTTCTCGAAGACACGTTGTTAATATTTATGTAGATATTTTCACTTCTATTTCATCTTAAGTGAAAGAAAACCGGTCAAGAGCGAGTCGGACTTTTTTAATAATTTTTATTATAAAGTTGAAAACTATCCTGCAAGTTTTTAAAGTAGAGTTATAGGCGACCATCTGGCAACCTGCTATTATAAATTGCAATAGTTACTTGATTGAATCTAAACTTAACCATTTGCTAGGTGCGGTTTTAGTAACCTCGTCATAGTGAAAGACCTCGTCAATCTCTGTGAGGTAAAACTGAGTGTTGAGTATCTAGAATGAAGGATAAACAGTCAATTTTTGAACAATAATGATAAGGCTAACTAAACCCTGTAAGAATAGCTGTACCTATTGTGTTAAAAAAATAGTTCCCATGTCAGACAAACAGCAACCAACTTTTGCCGGACGAATAAAGTACAGACGAACCTTACTACAAACAAGAAAAGTCAGTCTTAAAAATTACCATAATAGATTATCTAGATACGGTAATCTAACCTTCAAAAAGTAAATTAAACAACCTTATGACTATAATGTTCCGTTTTCTTAAGACATTTTCGTGGAAAAAGAACTTAGGTAATCATCTATAATTAGCTTTTTCAAACGAGTGACCGACGTGACACCTAAATTTTCCAGATAGAAAGCGTCAAGAATTCTCATCGCATTAAAGAGTTGTCTAAACCTTGTGAAAGAACATCTCCATCCCCGCTAACCACGAGCTATTATCTATATTAGATGAAGTCGAGCCGCAACCAGGCGGGCACCGGACAATAGTGGCACACAAAATATATAATTTAAGCAGTAACGCAACTACACAAAACATTTGTAGCAGCGCATTTAAGCTAGGGTTTCCTAGGATAGCGGTGCTGTCATACTACGGCCGTAATATAGCGGCGTTGAATATTGTCTATATAAACAATACGGCGACATTGTAAAGTCAGAAACCGCGCCGTATTGTTTACATAGACAACGTTCTATTCCGCTAAATTACGGCCATAATATGACGGCACCGTCATCCTTTACCCAGCACCCGTCACTAGTCCCTATTCCATTCCCTAAGTAACTCTGTTTGTTACGCTTTCACACCTACATGGGCCACTTTTTATCCCACTGCTGGACATAGGTCTGCGCCCGCACGATATAACCTGTAATCCACGCGGGCGAAGCTGCGGGCGGAAAGCTAGTAATCTATAATTATTATCATCAGCGAGTGATCTATGTATAGCTATACTATGGATCAGTTACTAAACAAACTTTTCATTTTCCGTCAGTTTTTTAGAAATATCTAGGCAGCAAATCTTTAGAAGGTCTATTTTTTGGGATATGTTTTTGTAATCAGCCGTCAGTCTTGCAGCGATGGACGCCTGTCCGTGTGAGTGCGATATTTCAGTTGTTTGTATGTAGTTGTGTTACTGTTTAGCGTATATTTACTGTGATAGTGGCAGCACAACAATCACGCCCTTTACTTCGGATTGGATTTAAATATTTAAACCACTTAAATGGATTTCATTGTAGGACCGCTGCATACCGGTTATTTTTGGATTGCGTATAGGGTCTAGTCAAACCCATTTGAATTTTGCCCACTAATGTCGGGCAAAATTCACATCATCTGAAAGTGTCTTTTCTTTCTACATAATATTTAACTGGATGTAAAAGTAAATTTTCGAAACCTTAATTGTCTTATGATATTTTCATAATAATAAATTTTCCTCCATTCCATTCCACATAATCTATACATTTGTCATTAGATAATCCGATTCCGAACGTATTGATTACGCATAAAATATAAAATAATATAATTACATATTTGAAAATATAACAAAATAGGTCACGGAGATAAAATCATAATATTTTGTTTACTTCAATAGTTTATCACCGAGTTATTTAAAAAAACATTTAATGAAGAGGCAAACCACAAGACATAAGAAACTAATGATAAATACCTACTAATTATTAATTATGACAAATACTTCCTGGTTAAATGCTTATTTTAAAATAGCATCACGACTATATGTCATCCAAGATTTATTTGACAAAAATATATTTTGAAGCCTAATTTTGGTTCATCATGATCGAAGAGTCAAATATCTGATTATCGTAACCACAAATTTAAATTTAAATGAACACTTTTATAATTTGCTGCAGTAAATGGGGAATGTCTGAAAAAGAAACAAATTGGCTAAATATTTTTAATAGGTAGGAAAAGCTCCCTTATGAATTTTCAGATGCGTGAAAAATAAAAATAAAATTAAAGTCGAAGAGAGAAAGAATTTAGAAAAGAGTTTTTCTATTACAGACATTACCCATTACCGATATGCAATTAATACACACTTTAGTTAAGTTAATTGCTACTCTATCTGTAATAACTTTAATTTTGTCTAGTTACTATTTACTTACCCACAAAATTTCTTTGACAGAACAAAAGGAAGGTGGTACTCAGCTGAAACTGATAATCGACTATCCAAATGGAATCCAATCTCTATTCAAGCCAATGAGGTAAGTCACATAATATCACACCAGTAACATGGATAATTAGAAACTTTGATAGAATTAAATAGGCAGGCACACTTTGTACGACTTCAAAGAATCAATTTATTTAGCAAGAAATTCATACTTGAGATTACAATAAACCTCTACATCGTTACACAAGGAAAGATGTATATTTATTGCCGTGTTGTTGCGATTAAATATTGTAATAAAAAATAATTACCTACTTATGCACAATGCATTTACGTTGTGAGACAAGATAAAGGTGCATTATGGCACTTTAAAATGATACATTTTTGGTACTTTCGATTTAATTTTGGAACATGCTGGTATAATGCCGATTACAGATAGCTCCTAAAACTGCCACTTAAGTATCTTTAAATTGTCGATTATAATGGAAAGGGTTTTTAGTATTATTTTCGTATTAAGTTTGTACAGTCGAGTACAAAGAGATGTATACCCCCTAGAGTTACAAATACATGTACCCATTTAAATAAGTGTACATAATTCGTTACAAATTATTGTGCACATGATTTATGACGGACATATGTATTCAGTTAATGTGCCAAATTAATGTATACAGCAAGATGGACACTGTAATGTATACGCTCTGGGACAAATTAAGGTATTCAGACTTTGTTACAAAAATATGTATACAAGCCGTCATTCTAATTTCAAATTTCAGAAATTCAAAACCATTGAAAACTCTTTGAATGGTATAAATTTAGGTACTTTTTTGTTTTATGAGAGAACTCCTTCTTTTAGGGCAATCGCGCACTCACTCGGTTTCGGTTCGAATCCGATAAGTGAAGGGATGGCCGCAAAAGAACTATGACCACTTCCAACCTGCGCAGATAAAGAATAAGATAGAAAAAAAAAACATCGGTGCTTTCTTCACGCGCGCCGCAGGCGCGCGGGTAAATGGCCTGAGGCCGGGGCCTTTTGCCATCGTGGCATTTTACGCGGGCCGTTTACAAACGGCCCGGTCATCGGATTCGCCCCTCTCCGCTTCCCCGCCACCCTCCGCGGTCAGCCCTACCGGGTGAGACCCATGGGGGAGGCCCAGCAGAAGCGACCAGCGAGCAGGCGGCAGTTTATCGCGGGAGGGGAGAAGCTATTTGTTATTTGGTTAGTTGAGGCTTGAGTGTTTTGTTTTTCTATGATTTTCTTCATTTCAGTGTGGGGGGCCCCTCCGCGGCGGCGGAGGGGGCCGATGTCAGTCCATGTGGGGGCGGGCTGCGACCGCGCGCGAAGTATGCGGGCGGGAGCCGGGCGTCTGGTTGGGTGCGGGGGCGTCGTTGGGCTGCGTGGGCGGCAGAAGCTCCCTGGGCAGGGGCCTACCGTGCTGCGGACGTTGATAGGTAGGGGCGATGCCGACGAGGTGCGCGTGCGACGATGCGTCGCTGCGCGCAAACATCCCTTCTGCCAGGCGGGAAACAAAGGCGTCGAGCGGCTCCATCTTGAGGTCGCGCTGGAGTGTGGCGTTCCTCACGTAGCGGCCGGCCTTGGTGACGGTGCGCAGAATCAGGTTTTGTTGGGCGCGGAGGCGCTTTTTCTGACTCTCCGCGACGAGCGCGTACCAGGCAGGCGCCGCATACGTGAGGATTGGGCGGATGTAGCATTTATAAATGTTCACCTTTGTTCGTAGTGGAAGGCGGCTAGTGAGGACGGATTGGAGTCTTGCGCGAGCGCGCACCAAGAGGTGCGCGCTATCACGCCGTCCACGTGCGCGCGCATGGTCATTTTGCGGTCTATGGTGACGCCGAGATATTTCGCCGACTTCATCCATGGAATCTGCTCTCCAGCGATGTTGAGTGACGGCGGGGGCTTCTTGGTCAGGCGACCGACCATAATTGCCTGGGTTTTTTTGACATTAAGGGCCATACGCCACTTACCCAGCCAGTCGGGGAGGGCATCGAGCGTAGGCTGGAGCTTCTTTACTGCGTGGGCGGCGTTGACCGATGAGGTGATGTAGGCTGTGTCATCGGCGTACAGCGCCAGACTCGCCTGGCCTACGACCGGGATGTCATCGGTGTAGGCCTGGTATAGTACGGGCGAAAGGCAGCTGCCCTGTGGTACGCCGGCTTTGACGGGGCGCGGGGATGAGAGGTGGCCCTCAATCACCACCTGCACGCTGCGGTCGCGGAGGAATGAAGCGATGATGCGGACGAGTCGGAGCGGGGCGTTCGACCGGAGAAGCTTGTATAGCAGGCCCTCATGCCATACTCGGTCGAACGCTTTTTCCATGTCCAGCATTACCACCGCGCTGTACTCCCGTTTGTTGGCGCAGGTGGCGAGCTGGTGCAGCACTCTGGTGAGCTGGAGCGTGGTGGAGTGTTCGGGCCGAAACCCGAACTGCTCTGGACGAGGTCTTACGTGTTGGGTGAGATGCGGCAGCAGCAGTCTCTCGAACACTTTCGATAGACAGGACAGCAGAGTTATAGGGCGGTGGCTGTCAGGGCGGGCGGGATTTTTCCCCGGTTTGGGGATCATCACCACTTTGCCTTTTTTCCACTCGGCGGGGTAATGGCCGGTGCGTGCGATGCCGTTGCACAGCCGCGTTACGGCTGCGATGGTGTTGCGAGGCAGGCGGCGGAGTGCGGCGTTAGGTATGGAGTCGAGCCCCGGAGCTTTCCGGGGCTTTACCCGGGCCAGCTCACGGCGCACCTGATGCGGTGAAAAGATGATGGGGTCATCGGTGGAGGCGGGCTCGGCGGCCAGACAACTAATCACGTGCGACTTCGCAGCCGCGTTGTGCTCGTTGTCGGCCACCGGGTTGGGTGTGAATTGCCACTCCAAGTGTGTGGCGAGGAGCTCCGCTCGGTCCTCAGCCTTGTATCTGGGTTGCCCGGCGTCATCTAACAGAGGGCGCTGCGTCGGTGGGGCCTGGGAGAGTTGCTTACAGAGGCGGTGAACAGAGGGCATGTCATCGCCCACTGCAGTTATGTGTCGCTCCCAGGTGCTCGCAGCGTGGTCATCCAGGGCCTTCTTGACCTTTGTGATAAGGTCATTCAGGCGGGCCTTGGTGGTGGGGCAGCGTGTCTGCTGCCACAGGCGCTGTGTGCGGCGCTTATCGGCGATAAGATCGCTCACCCAGCGGGGGAGGGCAGATTGCCGCTCGGTGCCGGGGAGCGTGTGCGTGGCTGTGGTTAGCGCCGCACGAATCGCCGCGGTGAGCTCGGCTGCTGTAGCTTCGACGTCAGCCGCGTTGTTGATAGGACGTGTGGTAGTCGTGCTCTCGAGCTCGCTCACGAACGCCTCCCAATTCACGCGTGACCGCGGGGTGGGGGGGGCGACACGTGAGGGTAGGTCGCCGAAAGTACAAACTACTGGTCGGTGGTCGGAGGGTAGGTCCGGAAAAACCTGCTGGGTGATAGTGGTGGGGATGGCACGGTGCACCACTATGTCCAAAACTTCGCCGTTTCCGTCGGCGTCGTAACGAGTGGGCTCGTCCGGGGCTTCGACTGTGTATCCATGATGCACGGAGTCTTGGTGGAGCGCAGTACCCGCCTGGTTAAAGGTGGTAGAATTCCAGTACGGGTTCTTGGAGTTGAGGTCACCCGCTATGATAGTTGGTAGCGGGCGGAGTAAGCTTCTTACCTCGGCGACATTCAACGGGGTGTTTGGCGGCTTGTATGTGGCGTACATACGTATGTCTGTATCGCCCAGACGTAGGTCGATGCCTAGCGCGTAGAAGGTGGTAGCGGCGCTAGGCGGTGCAGGTTGGTGGAGTATGCGGCGATGGACCAATACAAGTAGGCCGCGATAGGGCTGCCCGCTGGTGGGCGAGATTTCATCCTTGCGGTACGCGGTGTAGTTCGGTACACGGAAGGCGGCGCTGGGCTGGAGACGCGTTTCGCTCACTAGGGCCACGTCGATGTCGTGCTCACGTAGAAATTGTGTGAGCATGCGACGCTTCCCCGTGAGCGTTTGCGCGTTCCAGTGGACTACCTTTAATGGCCGGAATGTTGGGCCAGTATGGTCGTGCAGCAGGTTTGGAGTTGGTCCGCTAGGGTTTGTGCCATCCTAGCGAACCATTGCTGTAGCTCCGGCGGTAGTTGTGCGGCCGGAGGTGCGGGTGGTTGTGCCGCGGTTGCGGCCGTAGGTGGCGCTGGAATCGCGCCGTCGGGTTGCGGAGGGGCGGGGCGGGTGCCTCGCTTTTTCTTTTTCTTTTGGCGACGGGTGGTCGGCGGGTTCGCCGGGGCCATGAGAGTGGCGGGTGCCGTCTCGCTCACCTGGGTGTCAGGCACGGATGCCCGGGTGATTGGGCCGGTTTTGGCCAGTGGACCGGCCTTTTTGTTACGGCCTTCGCGCTTGTGGGCCGGGCAGCTGGTGTAATTGGCCGGGTGTGGGCCACCGCAGTTCACGCAGGTGGCTGGGTCAGTTACTGGTCGAGGGCAGTCAGTGGCGGTGTGTGGGCCGCCGCAACGCACGCAGGCAAGCGCGCGGTGGCAGCCCTTGGATGAGTGGCGGAAGCCCTGGCAGCGATGGCACTGCGCAGGGCCTTTCCTGCCACGCCAGGCCTCAATGAGGACGCCCGGGAGGCTCATTAGTTCGTTTACCTCGAAGATGGTAGAGGTAGAGGCTGCGTCTGGAGGTTTGATGGCGGCAAAGAAGATACAGCCGGGGCGGCCGGCGCGCGCACGAATCTGCTTTGTGTGCTCCACCACAAAGCCGAGCTCGCCGAGCGCCGTCTTGATGTCGTCGGGCTGGGTGTTGTAAGGGAGGCCGCGGATTGCGACCTTCAGGCTGCGTTCCTCGGGTAGCGCGTACGAGTACCAGCTCAGGCTCTCCTTCCTCTCTAAGTCGGAGAGGTAGGCTTGCACAAGCCGGTACTCGTTCCCGTCCGCCGGTGAAAAGCGCACGCCCTGACCAAAGGGCCGCGCGTTGGGTGGATGGCCGAGCGATGCATGCAGGGCCTTGAGATGTGTGGGCCAGTTAGGCAGACTTTCCACAATAAGTGGAGGGTACCTCTGCTCTTTCGGTGCTGCACTGTGGGTAGTTTTGGATTTCTCGGAGGTGGTGGGGATGGCTGCTGGTGCTGTCCCGGTGGTGGGGGCAGTCGGCTGGGTATGTCGCGCTGAGGCATCTACGGCCGATTGGGCGGATGCGGCCTGCGCAAAAGTGCGCGGCGAAGGCGTGGGCGGCGTCGGTGTTACCTTTGCCGGGTCTGGTAGGACTCGGCGCGGGCGCTGCTCCCGTTGTGGTTGTGGCGCAGGGGTTTGCAACTGCGCCGGTGAGGGCGTGGGTTGCGTGTGCCCTGCTGCGGGCGTCAGTGATGGGGGCGGCGATGGTCTGTCGCCCGCGCTCAGCGATCGGTGGATGCGCGGGTCGCGAGCGTTCGGGACGTACGGCGTCGCACATAGTCGCTTTCCCTCGGGTAGAGGGGTGGCGGGGGGGCGGCTTTTCTTCCTCTTCGCTCTCGGAGGCTCGAGTATTAGAGGGAGGTCCTCCATGGCCCTCAGTGCCTCTAATGCGAGCTCGTCCGATGGGGTTAGAGCCGGGGTGTCACCCAGCTCGAACTCCGCGAGCCTTACGTAGGCCGCCAGCCAACGGATCATGCGGTCCGACAGGTAGCCGGACTCGGCGAGCCTAGCCACCATCACCGAGTCAGATTCAAATCTGACTCTTGGGGATGGAGAATTGGCTGCCTGCATCACCTTGTTGGCTGTCGACCCAGTGCCTGGCGGAGTTGGAGCGGTCGGGGTCTTCCCAGCTGCTACGCTACTTACTGCAGCGGTCGGCGTTGCGGCAATTGTGGGCGGCTGTACTGGCCGTTGAGGTGTGTGTCGGGGCGCAACACTGGGCGGCGATGACTCAGCCTGCACACCAGTGCTGCGGTCTCGAACGGGTGAGGGCATGCTCAAGGGGGGGTCTTACCACGCGCAGTCCTCCTGAGCACTGAGTGCCCTGCGGCGAGTTGGGGGGCGGATTACGATCCCCGCTAGCCCTGAAAAGGGCTGTATGGCCGATCTCCAACCAGCTATTGCAATAATAGCGGCGGAGATCGTATGTGGTTGTGGAACAACTTGGGTAGGACTCGTGCGCAGTGTGGTTAGCTCTGCAGTCCAATAAGATAGAAAATGGCGCCTCACCGGATTATATATTCTGTGCACCTACTCACCGCACTTACCACAACGAGAGTGAGTGAGAGATCGATATGTGTGCCGTTCAGTATGCGAGCGAGAAGTGAATATGAATGACGACATTTCTAATCCCAATTTATCTGCGCGGGTTGTTTGGGATAGTGATCATTGTTCTTTTGCGGCCATCTTTTCACGTAACGAATTCGAACCGAAACCGAGTGTGTGCGCGATGGCCCTTACGAGTCGTCGGCTAAAAAATAATGTAAATAAGTAGCAAAAATCTTTGACAAACAAATGACACGCCAATTACGTCATGGACGAAATGAAGGAGAAAACAAGTATTCCTGCACTATTCTAAAATTTAAAAAGTATACATATCTTTGTAACCAAAGACGAACACATTAATTCGTTTCAGAGCGTACAACTAACAGTGTAATTTTAACTGTATACATAAATTTGGTACATTTACATGAAACATAAATCTGGCATATATTATGTTTACAAGTATTTGTAACAAGCAATGTTAACATCATCAATGGATACATATTTTAGTAACTTTCAAATGTAAACATATATTTGTACTCGACTGTACCATTTGTCCTACAAGAGTACTAAGATCCAATTACTTATTTTATGCATCACAATATAATTATTTTTGCAAATGCCTTAACACATGTTCTTGTTATCAAAGTATGACTGGGGGTCACTTCTTATGCGCAAGATAACAATCAATCAGTCAATCCTTCAGCGCCTTTTCTGAACAAAGTTCATCTGGAGAGCTTTAGTTCGGAGTCCTGAAGGAGTTGTAAAAGTTCCCTGTCACCTCCCGCTGTTGTGTGTGCGTCTATTCAGTAGTTGAAGTTCTTTCGATCGGCTTACTGGCCCACACTCGCGAGTTCTTGTGTTACTCGCGTCCATTGTTAAAGTTCCCAATAAACTAGGAGTAAGCCGTGTTCTGCAATAAGTCCATTCAACAATAACTTGGTTTGTATTTCCCCGCGTACATTTAATATTTCAATTCTTATTTTACGTTAGGTAAGTTAGTCAAGAACCTTTAACGGGTTTAAAGTATGCAGTATCTTTTTGACAAACTCATATTTTGTATTAGATAACAAAATAACCTTTGATAGGCATGGTTACATTGACTAGCTAGTTCAAATCAAATACTTTTCCCATTCGCTGCAATTTACTGCACTTATTTCAGTGAGCACTGTACAGTAACTTTTTAATGCAAGGCCACACTTAAGCCGTCGGTCGTAATATATTTTTTGCATCTACAAACTATGCGTATGGGCAAAAGAAAAACATGCAAAAGTCACCTGTCAAATGTCATAAAACTCAAATAGGTAAATAAAATATTGTGTGTAAAAATCTCGATCGATTTAATCGATATGGAGTTAAGAATAATTCTACAAGCTGCTTTTTATTGATCTAGTAAAAACAATCCAGTGGATCACACTTAGAGTAAGACGGGCTTCTACAGAAAGAGAAGCCATACGAAGCGTTCCCCTCTGCCGAAGTACAAGCCCAAATGGGCATACGCATTAGTAAAGCGCTCCGGTAACGATCATTTGCGATTGTCAATTTTTACGTCATTGACGCTCATTGATGCAAAAATTGATCGTTTACGCGTGCAATTGAAGCGATTGACAATTGCTCCAACAATGGCATTGACGAAACAATTGACAATCGCAATTGATCGTTACCGGCGGGCTAACCAGTTGCGCCCGGATTTCTTTCTAGACCGAGTCCAGTCACGCATGTGAACGCTGCTGTGTTTAAAATGTCGAATTTATGAGTTTTTTCTGTTAAAAGAGGTCTTGAACATCAAGTATACAAAAAGACGATCGTGACGAAACGAAGCCTTTGTTGCTCGAAGGGATCACATGACGTGTGTTTGGCGTTCTTTTAAAATCAACGCACATGCCAGGAAATCTACATTTACTGGAACGTTTTTACTGGATCAATGTAAATAGCCAGCTTGCTGTATGTTATGTAGTAGGTACTACGAGAGATGCTCGCTACCCGATACCGACGAACGTCTGTGGGGACAGCGAAGCTCCCGCGAGTGGATTTCGTGTTACTCTTTGACAATCAAAATTGTATTCTTATACCCTTTCAGAATATTCCATGTCGCACTCGATATAATTTATTGTCAGCGATAGGGATTTGCGCGTGACAAGAATTTTCTGAGGTGTTTTCATACTTTAAAAACTAAGCAAAGAAAACTGAATTTTAATGACGTATTTAATAAGTAGAATGCAAAAAATAACACTTTCAATTGTATGACCGATCCATTCTGCTCAATAAAATTGTTTGTTACGTTATTTATTAACCACAATTTATAACTTAAAGTTCATGCATATTGTACTCGTATTTATTATATTTACATAAGAAAAGTAGGTGATTGATTGATGAAATATTCTCTCGAGAGTGCTATTTATAGCCCACTTCATAATAATTATGAACTTAATTAATTGGGTATTTATAAAATAGAAAACTTTTAGTTAACGTAAATAATATTAGTAAGATAAAAAACCAAATTATTTAATACCCACGCGTCTATTTTCTTCAATAATATTTGTTCTAGCAGTGGTTTTAACTAAGCCATTGAAGTACAGCTACCTATTTAAAATGATGATTTCATTGAATAATAATAATAAATTAAGAAGAAAAAAGGAAAAAAATAAAATTAGGTATGGAATTGTATCAATTATTTTGCAATTCCTGTAAACTATAACAGCTAATCATTATGCTAATACTAGCGGCCACCCGCGACTTCGTGTGTCAGTTTTATATCCCTCGGGAACAATACATTTTTTTCTGGATAAAAGGTACCCTAGGTCCTTTTCTGAACCTCTGACAGCATGCAAAATTTCATGATGATCGGTTGAGTAGTTAAGACGTGAATCGTAAACAAAGAAATAAATGACTTTCGCATATATAATATCTACGGATTTACGTGTTTTTTAACGAGTGTTGATTCAGTAGGGCCTATTGAACCCGTCTTTGTTACATTCCGGGCAAATTTAAATGGACTCTTGAAATATGCTGCAAATCGAGCCAGAGTGGACAAAACTACGTAAGAAAATATCGCCACCCATAACCCTTACTCGCCGGCGATAAAACTAACGCATGCTCGCAGGGGAAGGGTTACTATCGGCCGTCGTCTAATTTATTGCTCCCCAACGAATTGTGGATCCTGGATCGATGCGTCGACGGGTTAACCTCTTGAGTCTATAATTTTTCCAGCACTTGAGATGTCTGTGATTAAAAATCTCGCTATATCATTTACTGCAAAAAAAAATCTTCTTTTGTTTGAAACAGCTTAGTAATTTTGTTGATTCACTTATACAAGCAAGTTTAACGATATTCTTTGAAGGTAAATACATAAAACTTTATAGCGGACCACACGCTCCTTACAACACATCTTGATATCCAATAAAACAACCGTGTTGGCTTCGAACTGAGGACATTAGGCGAACGTAAGCTTTTTAAAATTTAGTAACCCTTTGGATCTCGTGAAGGCCCATAAATCGGCCGCCGCTCCCGTTATATTACCAGGAGTGCCCCTATCTGACCGATCCAGGATTTAATACCCACTTTAATCGTTTTGTTTCAATGAAATTGATTAAGTACCGACATTTGACTGCACTTGAAAGAGCCATATCGTAGAAAGTTTTAGATTTCACTGCATCAAAAGATTAAGTATATTCTTTATGCTGTGGTAAATGCAATATTATTGGATACCATTCGCGTTTTCGGGAAAAATGCGCTACTAAGCGATAATTTTAGAATATATCTGATATTATGTACGAAGTGCATCTTCAAATGTGAAGACAAAAGCAATACCTATTTATGTATCAATAACATTGTCTGCACATTGAGTGTTCATCGAAAAACATCTTCATAATTTTGTCTTCAAGACGAGGCCTTTTCGATTAACGATATTTGATATTCCCCTAATGGAACTCTATTAAACTCACTTTCAATTTTGGTCATGTTTGGGGTTGGGTATCGTGTTATTCTTTATTAATATTTTTTGAACTTTAGCGAACATTTAGTATTTGTCTGATCGTTATATAGGTCATTCTAAACTTACCATCGAAATTTCAAGGATGTGTCCAGTCCATGAAACTAATCAACTTTCTCCAAGAAACATTAGTCGAATTTTGCCACAAATATTTTGTCATCCCATACTAAATTGATCACGTGATCTCTTTGATCTGTATGGATAGTCAATGTTTTTTTTTATACAACTTTGGGCCTGTGTTCCTTAGAGAAAGTTGATCAGTTTCATGGATTGAACACATCCTCAAAATTTGGATGGTAAACCCTGTAAATACATCGTCATTTTGTAGTTGTTTTAACCACCTTTATATGTTCTACCAATGAAATTAAACGTTTTGGCAAATAAACTTGGGTGTGTCGAAAAACGAAAAATTTTGGTCCTCCCATACTAACTAGACCGCTAAATTGTATTGGTATGGGGAAGTATTTTTTTGTTGTTTTACGACCCATGTTTCTTTAGCAAAAATGTTAAGTTTCATTAGCAGAACATTCTTGGATTAAACGACTACAAAATGATGGGGTATATATTTTTATTTAATAAAACTCAGAAGATAAATTATGTTTGCATGTTCAGCTGCAGAATGATTAAATAATGTGGCTTTGTTTCTATTGTTAATGATAATAATAGGCTATAAAAATATGTATCTAGTTGTTGGATCACAAATAACATTAATAATTTCTTTCGTTGATACAAATGATTGAGCTCGATGATGGCGCAGTGATATAGCGCCTGACCTAGCGATTGCGGAGATTAATCAAATTTCGCAAAGGTCAGCCATGGGATGGGTGACCAAAATTTATTATTTCGAGCTCCTCAGTGCTTCGAAAGGCACGTTAAGCCGTTGGTCCCGGCTGAATTTGCAGTCGTTAACACCCAACAATCCACATTGGGCCCGCGTGGTGGGTTATGGCCCATCCTCCTTATCCATCCATGAGGAAGGCCTGTGCCCCAGCAGTGGGGACACTAAAATAGCTGATGATATGGTCATACAAATAACTTGCAACAAGCAATATTATGATAAAAAATACAGTCTGGGCAGCTAGCTAAGTTTTACTATAATAGTACAGATGCCGGCATATATATTGGCAAGAGAAAGAAAGAGACAAAAGATGCGCAGTAGCCATAAACACTAAGTTTATGGCTACTGCGCATCTATTGTCTCTTTCATTATCTTGCCAATATATACTTATGCCGGGCAGTATAGCTAAGTTTAATTTATACAGATTATATACTTATTGAGATCATCTACTACACACATTAATCATGAAGAAGTTAACATTGACAATAGTCACCACAGTAGATCAATCTATTTTCACAACTTAATTATAAGCTCTACCGAGCTCTAAGTGAAGTTAACCTCTTTTAAGGCTTTTCAACTTTATGATATGCTAGCATTACGCCAGTTGATTGTTCGTTGCGATAATGATGTAAGTGAGGGCCCTCGCGCGATCTGCGCCGGTCGCCCCGTAGATCTGCCGGGAGCGTGCTCTATCGCATTGGCACTTCTCACGTAGGTAGAGCTTTTATCTTATGTCGGTATTTGGCTATGGTTGGAAAAAGCTACTTTCTTTATTTTTATAAGGTTTTGGTATTATTAAAATGGTTGCTGCTGTAACTATTATATGGCTATTGCAAAAAGTCCTTGTGAGAGATCCACCATTTGGGTGGATTTTTTAAAGTAAAGATATATTACTGAAACTTAATACAGTTTATGCTTTCAAACAGAAAGCATAAACTGTATTAAGTTTCAGTAATATATCTTGAATAATCTTGAATTTTGGTCTAAAATACCTATTAAACGGTTAGTCAAATAGATTTATTGGATGATTGAGGCTCATGCTATTTTTTTATAATATCGATATATGAAGACGCGATAATAGTGCATGCATTTGAATTGGTCAGATTTTATATTTTATCTGAGATTTGGTCGATTGTCCTTATCAGTCGATCAGTAGGATTTATTTACTGATAAAAATGCGATGGCACATGCCATTACTTTGATTATAAAAGCATAAATCAAGGTTGATATTTTTTTTATCCTTGAATTATTATTTTTTTCTTTTGAAGTTGATAAGTATATTTTTCTAAAAAAAATATTGTTTGTTCACAGGTTTGCAAGAGATGTGCAGACATTACCAAATCATTTTTACTTTTCTGACTACGAAAGACATAATGCTGAAATAGCTGCCTTTCATCTCGACAGGTAAACCATATAAATATTCATCATACATAATAATCGTAACGGAAGTAACTTATCGTAGGTATACTCGTAGACTTAATATTGATAACAGTAGTTGGAAGTTTTATATTCTAATTGACCATTTCTTCTGTATACAGGTATACAGCTAAAATGACTTTTTCTTAAGCAAACTATTGTATGAAATTCATTAAGGCACATCTATTAAGTAAATTTATCTCAATCCATAACTAATGTAACATCCACAATGTAACAATGTAAGCATTTGCTTTCTATATGTTTTTGGACATTTTCCTGTTTTGTTCATTATGATTAGTCACTGATCTTCACACACCGTCCACTGTCCTTGCAAATCACTCCAGAAATAGAACAATGATTTAATAGATCTACCTACCATCCAGGATACTGGGTTTCCGGCGTGCCATGCCGGTCGTGGGCCGGGTTCTCAACATGACTACGGAGATCTATGACGTCACAGAAGGCGACATCCTGAAGACATTCTTCGTGTCGCCAGCCAACAACTTCTGCTTCCATGGCAAATGTTCGTACTATTGTGACACGGGACATGCGATCTGTGGCAACCCTGATATGCTGGAGGGGAGCTTTGCTGCGTTTTTGCCCTCTTCAGACTTGGCCGAACGAAAGGTATCGTTTTGGTACTTATGTTATTATGTAAAAGATAGGGTAAGCTAAGAAAGATACCAAGATGAATTATTGCGAACTCAAAGATTGCATTTTTTTCCATTGTCATGTCTAATGTGATGACTGATCTGATCATAGCAATTGTTGATCAATAAAGATGATAAATTTCTATCTTGTAACGCATGATTATGTTAAACGAGATATTATTTGGTATTTAAATAGAACTCAACGGTTAATTTTTAGGTATGGCGACACCCATGGAGAAGATCTTATCACAAAAGAAGAAAAGCGCAGTGGGAGCTGCAATCAGATTATTGTGAGACGGTAAGTAAAATAGGCTGCTATCTTTGATCCACTGATCAAGTAATCACTACGTTCTTTGATCAAAAATATCCTAGACAACGCTTAACTACCTTCACAAACTACATAAACAGCACGCAAAATGTGGCACCCACTTAAAAAATAAAAACCGGTCAAGAGCGAGTCGGACTCGCGCACCGAGGGTTCCGTACCATCATAATTGCACCATCAAACTACACTGCAGAGTAGTATAATAAAATTAGTATTGCAGTTTTAGGTCGCATGACCGATAATGGAACTAATTTTAACTTTTTTAGAAATTTGATAATTTCTAAAAAAGTGTGCTATATTGAGACATCGTTTTATTTTTCCTGTAATCTTTATATAAACTGCTATCACACAGAATTATTTCAGATTTTTCTCTTTGCAAACTTCGGAGATAAGGGGGGGGGACGGTATTTTTTTACATTTTCCATCATAAGTCAAAATCTATGCGGTATAAAAAAGAAAAAATGATTAAAAATGTGCAAACGGCGTTCTTTCAGATGATACCCCGCATGCCGTAGTAGCCCCATTTCAAATTTTAGACCCCTTTTCAGGCCCTGTTGTAAAATAGATATTAATTTTTTTATTTATTTCTTATTTGCAAAATAGTTGGGCAAATGTCATCTTAAACTATTCCAAATTTCAAGTTGATACCATAGTTCTCGAGATATCCAGCTGTGACAGACAGACAGACTGAGTCACACCATAAGGGTTCCTTTTTTACCATTTTGGTACGGAACCCTAAAAAGCAATTTGAAACTGGGTACAAATTACTATTCTTTCCAAATTTAACTTCAAATAGTAATAAACAAACAAGAGAATACTTTGTACAAATTGACAACTTTTAGAAGTTTTGCTACCTACTACGAGGAAATAAATTTATACCGTCCAAAAATATTGCACTATGCGCCCTAAAAATTTCACAAAAAGTTTTATTAAATTGTGTATTATAATAATTACAATATTAAATAAAATTCACCGCAGCGCCACTTTCGGTCAGGGTGCCACCTTAATTTAAATTTGTATTACTTCTCTTTACTAAACATACACATAATGCGTCTTTATGCCATACAATTTTTTGAAGTTTTTTTTTAGTGCGGGTGACATTCTAATTTTATAAATAATAAATAACTTAAGTTTATGCTATATTGTTAGGAAAGACCTTTAGCTGTTCTAATCAAATGTATTTCTATTTCATTCATATTAATAATATCCTTTACGCTTGCATAATTTGCTTGTTATTATCTGCTTATATCATCGCCTCATCTCGAGGCTGGAATCCTAGCCCACATTCAATTCATCAGTGTTGCGCGTGGGCTAAAATAATAAGTCTGTATTCTAACAATGATTCTAACAGAAGCATCGCTAGGCAGATGCAACAGTAGGTAGGTACTGAACATGGACCGGATATATGTGCACGCACGGAATGCGATTTTTTCCCCGTGTTTTGTAGATGTTAAGCTCAAAGACCGGAATAGGTCTTTGAGCGAAAAAAACGCTCAAAACGTATTCTGGTCACTGCCAAAATGCCACAACGCGAAATTCGTGTCATGGCACTTATAAAAAGGCCGAAAACGCGTTGTGGTAATCATAGAAATACCACAAAGCGAAATTTGCGTCGTGGTCAACATACCAAACGGCCACAACGCGTTGTGGAAATAAAGAAAAACCATGATGCGTTCTAAGCACTAATTGGTGCAACCATAACACGACGGACAGATCGTAAATTCTTGGAACCATGATAAAGGTAGAACACAACGCACACTGATTTGTAACACCTGTGCGTGAGTCCTACAACTCTCAAATCTTTAGATAGATATCTTTAAGACATATATTTGTACTTTATTAAGTACCTACTAGGTAGGTAGAAATCGTGGCATTTAAATAAAAGGACATAATTTGTTGGATAAAAGGATTACTTTATTACGGCAACTATTTGTTTTGCAAATTCTGCTAAAACAACATTCTGTCATGGAGTACGAACCACACAAGATTAATAATAAAAGGCGAAAGGACTTAGTTTGAGTCAGGAATAAGTTTAATACCAAATTCTCACATCGTTTTTTCTGCTATCAGGGTGCCAGTCTATACGACAAAGTCAACAGAATTCTGTCAATCTACTCGTTGCCTAAAAGTCAATGTAAATTTTAATAAAAGATTGGCTGCAAAAATTGACCTACACAGTAACAGAAGACTTACTCTGAATGTTAAAGGGCTTCCTGCCTGAATTAAATATTTTTTTTTTTGGTATTAAAGTGTAACTATATACAATCGATTTTTTTGATTGATTCAAAAAATGACTCACACACACACCTCACATTGACATCATTGACATACACACACACACATACACATATATATACATACACACACATACACACACAACCAAACACCTTCTAGTTTTCCAGCTCACAATATCTATGTTAGATAGATAAAAGATATTATGTTATATGATTGTATTCGTGGGGTGGGGACCTGGTGATCTGTAATACAGGTTATTCCCATTTCAGACACCAGCTCCTCACATACAAATTTGCTCAAATGTCTTTAAATTGTACCAAATTGTTGTTTTGTGAGGAGAAATAAATTTTATTTTATTTATTTTATTATTTATTTATTTATTAAATAAAACAAATTGTTAGCTTTAAACAAATTTATCAGTCATAATTACGAAATTTTAGAACTATTTTGACAAATGCTTTATTTAAAAAAATCAACCAACAAAATTAATTATTCATTAGAATGCAATTTTTTTATTATAACAGTTTTTTTTCAAATCAACATAATTGGAAAATACAATTTAATTAAAATAATTTAGCAAAATAATTTTTATTATAATAGATTTTTTCAAATCAATATAATAAGGCTGCTAATTGTTGGACACAAAGTATTAGTCATCAGAAACTACAACTTATTTTCTTAAAATAATTAAGAGCGTTTAAGCATTTTAATATATAACTCTCCAAAACTGACAAGATATGAATAAACCAGTTTACCGATGTTATAATGTATCGTTGTACGCGTTCCGAGAATTCACGACCTGTCCGTCATGTTATGATTGCATCAACTAGTTCTCAGAACGCGTCATGGCTTTTTTTCATTTCAACAACGCGTTGTGGTCGTTTGGTATGTTGACCACGACGCGAATATCGCTTTGTGGTATTTCTATGATAACCACATCGCGTTCTGGGTGTTTTTATAAGAGCCATGATACGAATTTTGCGTTGTGGCATTTTGGCAGTGACCAGAACACGTTGTGAGTGTTTTTTTTCGCTCAAAGGCCGATTTCGGTTTTTGAGCCTAACAGATACAATAACGAAAAATTTCAATGGTTTAACCATTGAAATTTTTCGTATATACCAGTGAAACCAGACATTTTTCCCGAAGGGCCATGGGTCGAGTTGTAATTATACCTGCGCAGTCGAGTGGTTTATACCACCGGTTTTCAAGGCGTCGCCATCTCAAAGGTCCCGGGTTCGATCCCCGGCTGAGTCGATTTAGAAAACGAACTTTTCTTTATTAGCTCATGTTTGTGTTTGTGATGTTTTCTAATATTTGTTATTATTATTATCTTTACCTTTAAAAGGACTTCACCCATTTACATTTCACATTGTGTTGCGTGAGCCCATTGATTCACCAACTATGTTGTGTAGGTGCGGACGACGCCACCGTACGACTCCGGCCGGCGGCTACTGGATCTTATGGATATGTGCATCTTCGACTTCTTGACCGGCAACATGGACCGACATCACTACGAGACGTTTAAGTATGTAACGGTTTTTATTCAAAACATAAAGATTACTGCGAAACTGCACTCTTTGGTGCAATGAAGCCAACTCATTTGCCGCCAGAGCATAAATGTGTCGCCCTTCCTCATGCCATGTTTTCAAATCCAACATTAATAGATGAATAAAGAATCAGCATGAAGAATCATCATTCCAAATGACTGTAATGTCTAAATATGTTTTTTAGTAAACCGTTTTGTCGAGTATGTTAAGTTTCAACATTGGCGTGTGGAATGGCTTGTAGCGACAAGTCATTCCACATGCCAATGTTGAAACTTTGACTGCAGTTGTGGTGATCAAATTGAGTGGAAATAGCCTCCTGAACCTATATCATCTTTAAATGTCGCCATTGGATGATGAATATTTGATGAGAAACTATTCCAGGATGTTCGGCAATGAGACTTTTACGCTACACCTGGACCAAGGGCGCGCGTTCGGGAAGGCATTCCACGATGAGCTGAGCATCCTCGCGCCGCTGCTGCAGTGCTGCCTCGTAAGGCACACCACGCTACAGGCTTTACTTAAGTACGTAAACAACTTGAAAAAAGTTATTTTTATCTTAATAAACATTAGTTCGAATGTGAAAGGCCTGCCCGTTACTGAATTTTCCTAGTTTTAATGGAAGCGATGGAACTTTTCAACAATTACACAAAAAACACCGTGTGAATACTATTTTTACTGACTACTTTTAGTAGCTACTGTATCCCACGTAAATGCCAAAGCGTAATATAAATGTGATAAATAACATAATATGTAGGTACCTATTCGATTGCTTTTGAATAACTTTACCAATGCTACTAATTATTTTCAGGTTTCACAACGGAATTCCCTTGTCAAAATACCTTCGAGAATCAATGAAAGTAGATCCAGTGTCGCCTATTCTATGGGAGCCACATTTAGCCGCTCTAGATAGGCGGATGGTCATCATTCTAAACGCGATTAGGAAATGTGTCGAAAAATCTAGCAATCCTTTGCAAGCTGAAGTAAATGATTTTGTATGACAGAAGATGAAGGGTGACGGGACCTATGGTTGATTTATACAAGATCACCTTATAAAAGATGCATTCATAATAGCAACAATAGTTACCTCAGTTATCATCAATAGTTACAAGAATAAAGGAGGATGCTGTTTTTGACGAATCAAGCAGGAGTAGAGTTGCTGATCTTGTTTAAATCAGCCATTGTAGAAGAAGATTCACTGTTCATTGTGTTTTCAGGTTGTGTTTGATAATTTCGACTCTATGGAATATCAATAAAGTTGAGATTAAACGAATTAATTAAGAACGTCAATCGACGGTGAAGGGTTGCTAGTCGGACTCTCTCAATGTGACTGACAAAGTTAGTACGTAAGACGAAGCAATGCAAGATCTTTGGTTCTGTCTCCGAGACTTTTAGACATAAGTTTATAGTGCCAAAGATTGTCCAAATGAAATGTGAGATACTGAGCATAATTTTAGAACCATTCCATTATAAATAAATTTGCCATTACATGCCAAATGTGTGTAAAAAGAGAAACAATTATCACACAAAGAGATGATGGCAAAGATTAATTAATAAGAAAACAGTATTGACGAGATGCCTCGTCGTAACTATGTAGATATTTTTTAAACTTTTGTGGTGTATATTTTGAACGAGTTTTAATTTTAAACTGATCAGAAGACTTGTGCTGTAAGGGAAAGTGCAACATAACTATGTACATAATATTAGTGAATTATTTTAGTTGTAAACATAGACTTGTGTAAAAGGTGTATGCACGCACACTAGGGCTGTGACTATAGTACAGTGGTTTTCAAAGTGGGGGTCGTGCCCCCCAAGGGGGCGTAGAGACTTTCCAAGGGGGGCGCGGGCAACCTGGGTGGTAAAGAACCTTATTTCGAGATAACCAAGAAACCTGCTAATAACTTAAAATTGTCTAGGTGGACAGGGGCGCGGAGTCTTTTTTTTTTATAGAAAGGGACCCAAATAAGTTAAGGAACCCATGCTTTAGTATAAAATATAGAGACAAATCAAGAACCAATAAATCCAGTTAATAAATATATTATAAATGAATGTGCTGACACGTTTTCAATGACCGTGACTGACAGTATTTCGGTAGAGGCACGTCCCATTATTGCAGGGACTCAACCCTAATGTGTGTGTATAGTGATTTAATAAAGAATTTCGTTACAATTACTGGTCAATCAATCAATGATTTATTGGTAAGTAAATATAAGTTATGTTTATAAGCTTATTATTTTCTTTACTTTTATTTGTATGATTTACCTTTTTATTTATTTTAAAACATTAGTGAAGAACTATACTATCGTTTAGGAAATATTTATTGGATTTTATGAATACTTTTGTGTTGCATATTTAAAAAATATAAGTTAGTTAACTATTTTAAATTGTTCTACAGCTATGTATGTTACCATTACCCGAAGCTCAATAATAAGACATATCATGTAGGTACATATCGTATTGAAGTTACATTTTATTTCCCATTCTTACAAGTTTTTATTATGAGGCTACCTTATCATACCTATATGTTAGGCTCAAAGACCGAAATCGCTCATTGAGCGAAAAAACCGTTCACAACGCGTTGTGGTTACTCCTAAAAGTCCACAACGCGAAATTCATGTTATGGCTTTTATAAAAACGCACAAGACACGTTGTGGTAATCAGAATGACCGCACAGAAACACCACTACTTGGTGCCACCATAACACTTAATACAGGCAATTGTAGTTTCCGATGACTGATATTTTGTGTTTAACAATTTACAACTACAATTACTACAACAACAATTAGCAATTAGCAACTAATGCTCAGAACGCGTCATTGCTTTGCTGCATTGCTACAACGCGTTGTGGTCGTTTGGTATGATGACCAATTGACTTCGACGTGAAAGCTTTGTGATCTTTTTGTGATTACTACAACTCGTCGTGGGTGTTTTTAGACAGCCACAACACGAGTTTCGCGTTGTGGATTATTGGCAGTGACCACAACGAGTTGTGAGCAGTTTTTTTTGCTAAATGAGCGATTTTGGTCTTCGAGCCTAACATTCTACCAACTCAATGCAAGTGTGAAAGATTCTTTATACTGATGTATATATGAGTAATGTTTATGTAAAAATCATTATTTTCGTTTGATATAATGATTTACTAAATTTTGTTGATCTCGATTTAAAAGCAAGATTTAAAAACATTTTGCTGTTAAAATGAATTGGTTATGAATTATATTATTGTGTAAGTACCTACTAAATTATTCTATTGAAAAGTTATTTACGTTTTAAGATTTATGCATTTCTAACTGTAAAATGCTTGTAATGGCAATTATGATTAATATATTTGCTGTTTATTTTATAAAAGGTTATAGTAGAAACTATTGCCGTTTCTTTTATGATATGTTAACTTAGTGTAAAAGAATATTCATAATAGATGACTAATTGCTATATTTTCTTAAATATATTGAATGTGACGACGCTGGCAGTCCGTTTATTCCTTGATTTAAGGGGCTTGATTGACTTATTTATTTTATGATTAGGAAACAAAATACTTTTCTTCATTACCAGCAATAGAATTTTCTATTTAGGTACCTATATATTAAAAACGACATAATATGCGACAAAAAACTTTAAAATCAGTAGCTACTACTACACAAACACTATGGTCACTATGGTGTTTATCAAGGGACTGAATTTTCGTGTAAAAATTAATATTTGTATTGAAGCCTTCAATTTAAATAAACTATTGTTAGGAGTTGTATACCTAAGATTATATATAAGCTTCTTCTAAAATATATATTTCCTAATTTATTGACCATTCTTTACATTAATTTCTATCATTTGACTTATCTACCATTTTAATACCTAGATTTTGTCTAAATAATTTTAGAGGGGCCATCTATGTTTTGCCGCTCTCTCGCTCGCACATTTAGAACTGTCAGAACGATAAATTTTGTACTTCAGCAACACGAAACTGAAATATAATCTTGTATTGCAAAAAGTGCCCGGAAAACATATTTTTATTACGCACTCAGATTTAAGAAATCTTGAGAAAAACATGAAATGTGCGAACGAGAGATCGGCAAAACGTAGACAGCCTCTTAGACTAAACTTTTTTTTGTAGTAACAAAAAGTTGCTCGTGATAATTGACCCTTGAGTCTAAAATCAACTTAGAGTCGACTTGCCAAAGACGTACCTACAAATTACTGTATTTATGTAAAAAGATGTTGTAAAGTGTGAAGCTTGAATGCAAGATTCTGTTGATAATTTACAAATTAAAGTTAAATAACTTGGCGTATTTGAGTTTTAATTTATATCCTGTGTATTATTGCCCGTCGATAATCTATCACTAAACTAAAATTAACTGTTTTATTCCATTCAGCCACCCTAAAAAATCTAGGGTAAGATGAGTACGCGGAAATTTATGTCCGAGAATTCACTTTAATTTAAGGTGTATAATGATACACCCTAAATCAATGTGAATTATCAGACATCGTTCCCTCGTAGTCAGCCTAAGGTATTTTTTGGGAAGGGTAAATTATAATAACCGAAAATTACTACAAAAATCCCAAAGTAAAAGCACAATAGTAAAGGTACAATCAGCCTACTTATTTCAATTTTCAAAATCTATCGCAGTCGCTTTCATTTGACAGATTTGAAAGATGTGACACATTGCTGCATTTCTTTGGTAAGTTTTTATTTGTGCCAAAAAGAAGCATCAATGTTTCACATCCTGAAAGCGATTGCGATAGATTTTGAAATTAGACAATTAGCCCCCTGGGCTCTGTCACTCCGCGCGCGAGTATGAAGCGCTCAGCGCCGGCGTCCTCTGATAGGACAAATTTCATACGTCAGAAAAGATAAAACCTACGCGATAGAAAGAGAGGCAAGTACTAGGTGAATGTTTTGGAGCGAAAGGAGAGCTGTGCGACCTGAATTGCACTTTATTGTGTTGGAACAAGAGTCGCAATTTATTTAAACGATTTTGCAGAGTGCAACTTCTGTACGCTAGTACTATTATCTATTCTGTGGTACAATAGCAAAACAGCAAAAGTAAACAACAAAGTATTTATAGGTAACACATTTACACTTAAAAGACAACAAAACGTCAATAAAATACGTCTCTCCTGAAATTAAATTATTAACCTAAAAAGTTTTCCCAGGAGCAATACTCTTTCTAACTCGATAGTATTGCCGAAGAGGATCCTATAGCAAATTTGGAAACAATGAAATAAAATCTGATTATAAAGACATAAAAAGGCGAATTTAGTGGGTGGCCTTCGTCGGGACACCCGTAAAGGTCACATAAACCTAAGGAAACAAAGATATGTCCGGCCCCAATGATTGTCTATGTCCGGCCCCCATAAAAACAGAACTGCGATATGAATACTGCTATTTGCTATAATATTTTATGGCTACTATACGACGTTTATGTTGTTTATTAAACGTCAAAGAAAACTGTGACGTCAGATGGCTAGTCCTTTTAATTTTTACTGTGGCGAATGCAAGTGTGAAATATATCCATACTATAAATCGATGAGAAATGCTCGTACGGTAATTCAAAATGCCCAATCGGTCCCTTGAATGCCCATGCTCAGCAATTTTTTTCTTGTAATCAACCATGAGTTTCACTAACTGGTTTGGAAAAAACTTAGACAAACACGTAAAAAACAAAGATTTTGATGAACAACCATGAAAAGTGAAGAAATCATCTTCACTTTTCAATATTGTTATTCTAGAGCGGTGAGTGGCAATTTATAGAATTGTGTTTTCATACATGGATAGTGATTCACTCCGTGTAAACTTAGCAGGTGCAGGGGTTCAGCGACGTCGGGCAGAAGAATTAAAACTCCAGCTTTTTTTTACTATTTGTATTTTCAAACCATAGTAGGTATATATTGAACTGAACTGAACTGAACAATTTTCATACAAAACAGCCTTATTTAAGTACAAAATGTTTACTCGCACTTAGTGGCTAGTTAGTTTTCTACAATATAGCTATTAGCCAATTACAACGCATACAGTTTGCACACGGCACTAATTTTTGCACACGGCACCAATCTTTCCTGTCTCTTTCCAACATTATAGTGCTATCTCTTTCTAACGGTGCAAACAAAATCGCTAATAGTATCTATACAAGAAAGATAAATAACAAATCAAAGGTCTTAATTCCTATCTTAATTTCTACATGTAAAATATACTAGATAAACATAATTTAGTGTTCAAATAAGAGAAAATAATGTGATAAAACAAAGTAATTCTACAAAATATCAAAATTTAAACTATCTTAACTATATTTACATATTTTACAATCGTTCTGCCGTCAACATTCCACCCCCTGGTTGCGGATTTACTCCCAACCATCATGCCTCTGTAGGCAGAACTACCACTTTAACTGCAGGGCGGCGTAATGTCCCACGGCAAGTCCTTATGTCTACTATCCTAACTTGGCCATCCGCTCCAGGGTAAACCTTTACTATCACACCTCGGGGCCAGACGTTTCTGGGCAGAGTGGGGTCGACGATTAACACTAAGTCCCCAACTTTCAACGGTGCCACATCCTTCGTCCACTTCGATCGCTTTTGAAGTGTCGGCAGATACTCTGACACCAAGCGGCGCCAAAATATGTCGGCCAATGCTTGCGCAGCTTTCCATTGTTTCTTCGTTGTCAGGTCTTCTTCCGAAAAATGTCCAAGTCTGGTGGTCGTTGACGCGGTACCCAAGAGTAGATGGTTCGGAGTTAACGTTACTGGGTCGTTCGGATCCACAGAGACGTGGGTCAGTGGTCTACTATTGATCGTAGCTTCCACCTCAGCCAGCAGCGTTAGTAACACTTCTTCTTTCGGCGCTCTCGCATTCAGGGTTACTCTCAATGCGGTCTTCGTGGAGCGTACTAAACGCTCCCAACATCCTCCCATGTGTGGCGAGGCGGGCGAGATGAATTTCCATTTGATTCCAAGTGTGGTAGCTGCATCTTCCAGCTGATGGATTTCCAGGTTCTTCCACGCGTTCCTTAGTTCTTTATCAGCTCCTATGAAATTCGTGCCCTGGTCGCTGTAAAGTGTTTCAGGCTGACCGCGGCGCGCAATGAAACGTCGGAGGGCCATGATGGCCGAATCAGCGCTAAGAGAGGAAGCGACTTCCAGGTGGATTGCTCTTGACGTCAAACAGGTCAAGACGATTCCCCAGCGTTTCTCATGACGACGTCCAATGGTCACTTCCATGGGTCCAAAATAATCAATTCCACAGTGAGTGAATGCACGACGATGATGGGCTAATCTGGCGGAGGGCAAGTCCCCCATCTTCGGTGGTTTCGGAAGTGTTTTTCTTATCACACACATGGGACAGCTTCTCGCGACTTTCTTGACAGCTGGTCTTATCTTCAGTATCCAGTACTTTTCGCGGAGCATGTTCACAACTGCTTCATTATTAGCGTGATGAGCTAATCGGTGGTAATGCAGAATTATCAACTCAGTCAGTCGTTCCTTTGCATCCAGGATAATAGGATGTCGTTCCTCAAAGGGTACATCAGCTGTCTGGATCCTTCCTCTCACTCTCAAAAGTCCATCCTCCATTATCATTGGATCGAGAGCTTTCAGACGACTTTGTTTCGGTAAATCCTTGCCTGCTTTCATATTTTCTATGTCTACTTCAAACGCAGTTTTCTGAGACTGAAGGATCAATATCTTCTCAGCTTCTCGGATCAAGTCTCCAGTGACCTCGGGCCGTTCTTTCAGCCTTAGGCGCTTGATGTAGGCCAGCACACGAGCCATTGTTCTCACCGCCCGAATCCAGGACGAAAAACGCTGGACTTCCAATATAGTGGGCGGGGCTTCCGTGATGGTGTGAACTCGATTCGGGCGTAGTTCACTGGTCTCTTCATCGGTGGCATTCGATAAGCCTTCTTTCGGCCACTCATCCTCATTTTCCTTAAGAAAGTCTGGGCCTGAGAACCATATCGACTTTTCTGGCGTCCAACCCTTTCTTGTTGCTTCGTCAGCTGGGTTTTGTGCTGTCGGAACCCATCTCCATTCATCGCTTCTGGATCTCTCATCTATTTCAGCTAAGCGATGTGCCACGAACGGCTTGAAATCCCTCGGGTCCGATCTAATCCAGTGCAAAACTGTTTTGGAGTCTGTCCAAAATACTCTTCTTTTTATCTTGAAGCTATGTTCTTTCTCCACCATGTTTGCCAGGCGGCAGGCTAGCACGGCTGCTTGCAGTTCAAGCCGTGGCATCGAGACCATCTTCATGGGTGTCACTTTGGCTTTTCCTGAGACGAGCGCCACTTCCCTTTTCTGGTCAACGAAGTACGCGACGGTGGCATAAGCTTGCTCGCTCGCATCGCCGAAGATATGAAGTTCAACTTCTTCTTCCTCGATCCCATAATGTCTCGGTATTTTCAGTTCTCTAAGCACATGAAGACTTCTTATCCATTCTTTCCATTCTTCATGACATTCTTCGTTTATTTTCTCGTCCCATTTGACGCCGGTCTTCCATATCCGTTGCATTAAGATCCTTGAGCTGATTGTCACTGGGCATATCAAGCCTAGTGGATCAAACAGACTCATTATGAGTTTGAGGAACTCTCTCTTTGTGGGCACTTCCTCGCCACTCGCAACTTCTTTCTTGATTTTCTTGAATGACACGTCGAAACTCAGGGTGTCATCACTCGTTTGCCATACCAGACCCAACGTTCGTTCTGTTTCTCCACCAAGCTTTGCGGTGCCACGTACGGGAGCTTTTCACGCAACTCAGGATGGTTGGTCGTCCACCCCCTGATGTTGAAGTTCCCTTGAGCGTGAATGTCACTTATTTCTTTAATCATCTTGATGGCATCTTCCACATTTTCTACACTATCTATGTAATCGTCCATATAGTGTCGTTTCTTAATAGCCTCGACCGCTTCTGGGAACTCTTCTTTAAACCTCTCAGCGTTTCTGTTTAGCACGAAGATTGCCGATGTTGGAGAAGATGTTGCTCCAAATATCATCGATTCCATTACATATATCTCAGGGTCTTCATGTTTGTTCGCACCTCTCCACAGAAACAGCTGTGCTCCTTGGTCTTCTTTCCTTATCTTTACTCTAAGGAACATATCCTCGATGTCCGCGGTGATTGCGATCGGCTTCTGGCGAAACTTAAATAGTATTCCTAAAAGGGAGTTCAGTAAATCTGGGCCGCTCAATAGCTGGTCATTCAATGACGTCCCTTTATATGTCGCAGCTGCATCGAACACCAAGCGCAACTTTCCTGGTTTATTGACGTTTGTCACGCCAAAATGCGGGAGAAACCAAGTGTGTTCGGAAGGTATCGGTTCTTCCACACGTTTCGCGTATCCTTTTTCCATTAACCTGCTTATCTGGGCGCAGTAGGCAATCGCGAAGTCCGGGTTTCTGTCCATTTTGCGCTCGATTCCTCTTAGGCGTTTCTCAGCGTCGTTAAAATTATCTGGCAGCTGGACGTTATCTTTTCTCCAGAGTAGTCCCACCTCCCAACCTTCATTGGTAAGGCGCGCAGTCTCATTGAGTATGGTCTCAGCTCTCTGTTCTTCAAAGTTCACTCTCTTTTTGGCGACGATCCCCATATTTTCAATGTCAAACTGCTGTTTGACGAGATCGTTCAGCTCCGCCATGCAGTTTACGGTGTCGGGCTCGTCGCTCTTTGTACTTACCGGGCCATGAATTACCCAACCTAGCTTGGTCAGGGAGGCCACCGGTCTTCCCGATTTCCCTCGCCTTATGTCGCCGCCCACTATTGTTTCCCAATTGTCTTGTCCTATGAGGACTAGTGGGACAGCGTCTCTCATTTCTTCAATTCCCAATCCTTTCAAATGATCACTATTTTCGATCACACTCTTTGGCACAGTCTGCGGCGGCAGGTTCATCTCCCTGATGGTCCTCATCTTCAGAATGCGGGGTTCTTCATTTGGTCCCCATAAAGTCACACTTACTAACCTTGATGAGTCATCTTCAATCGAGTGTCCGCCGGCACTGAGGATCTGGATCGGTGATCTCGGACCTCGCAATTCCGTGGCAAGAGTCTCGTCTATCAACGAAATAGTGGCACCGTCGTCAAGCAGAGCGTAAGTGTCAATCAGACGACCCCCGTTTTTCACTTGTACAGGCACTACCTTCAGGAGTGACTTCACACAACGTCTGTCCCCGAGGTTAGTGACACGCTCAGTCTGAGTAGAAATATCAAAAGGTTGGTTACCTGGTTTATCCACGTGCAGGAGCGTGTGATGGCCATAATTACACTTAGCACATTTCCTATATTTACACCTTAATCGACTATGATTGCCACTTAGACACTTAAAACATAACTTATTGTCTTTAACAAAGTCCCAACGTTCATTTACACTTTTGTCACGAAAACTGTCACACGAAGCTAACCGATGATCACTTTCACATAGCACGCACTTTATTTCACTGTTGTTATGCACGTTTACTTTATGCACATTTTTCACACTGGCACGGTTACTCACAGTTTGATTCCGTGGTGTCACCTGCCTTTGCGCAGCCGCAGGTCTGCTCCCGATGATGTCGGCAGGAAGCACGAAAGCTGCGGTGTCGGCGAGCTCCTCCAAGAAGTCCACGAATATGATGAGGGTTGGTGACACACGCAGATCGACTCCACCGGCGATGGCTTGACTCCGTGCAAACTTGGAGTACTCGTGGCGCTGGGTCGGTGTTAGTTTCTCCAGCAGCTCACTCACAAGTTGTGGGTTGTTGATGAAGCCGTCCGCCTTGATGTTTCTGAGTGTGGAGATGCAGGAGCGGACGGTGGCACTGAAGACACGAAGGCCATCGCTGTCATTGTCGGCGGTCTTGGGTAGTGCTCGAATCTTCCCGATAGCGCTCTTCAATAGGAGGTTTGGATCCCCGTAGGTGCGCTCTAAGCATCTCAGGATCTCGCCAGGATCGGAGCTGGTGCGGAGAAGGTCTTCAACCAGTTGCTTCGCCTTGCCATGTATTGCTGATTGTAGTCTCGCAAGGTTTTCTGATGGCCGGAACTCGTACTGGGCAGTGGAATCTTCATATTTCTTCTTAAAGGCAAGCCAGTCAGCTGGATCCCCACTGAAGTTAGGCAACTCGTAGAAAGCTCGTGGCATAGGGCGTGGTTTGGCCATGTCTCGTAGGGTTTCGGCCAACTCTTCAATCGCCTTCCCGGGTTGTCGACGTCCCCTTGATGAATCACGTCCATCTCGGCCAGAATGCGGGGTCTTCTCACGAGCGGGCTCAAAAGGTGACTTCTGGATCCACTCCTGGATGCGATCTTCTTTAGGTGGTTCTATTCTCGCTAAGGCCTCTTCCTCTTCTTCCTCCTCTGCGTCTAGTTCCGCCAGTTGCATTGCCTTCTTTTTCTCGGCGAGACGCTGTTGTGCTGCGCACATTTCAAGTTCTGCTTCGTATTCGATTCTCTTTCGTGTCGCTTCTCTGTGTGCGCGACTGGAACGGGACGACGTGACACTTGGAGCTTTTCGGGGCGCTCGTACGGTGCTCACGGTCGGCGTTGCTTCATGATCTGGATCTCTGGTCGTGAAATCCACCACTCTTCCACCAATGCCGGAAGACGGAATCTCTGGGATGTATATTTCACCAGGTATCCCTTGGTTAACCGTCGACGGCGATCGGAGTGGGCGGACGAACGTAGCTACCCCGGAGTCTGCGGGTTCCGTATGTGCAGGATCGCTCTGGGCCGTTGACGTTCCGCCTCTCTCCTTTGCCTTGCTCCTCGTCGGGTACGACATGGTTGCTTCTTCAAGTATCCCAGGAATTCTTCAAGTCCCAGACTGAATGATCCAAAAATATTCTAAGTCTTGGGAATTTTTCTTCAAATTTTCTAAGTCCTGGGTGCTGGCAGCGAAATCTTCTAAGTCCCCGGCGTATCCGGCTCGAAGGACCACTTGTAAACTTAGCAGGTGCAGGGGTTCAGCGACGTCGGGCAGAAGAATTAAAACTCCAGCTTTTTTTTACTATTTGTATTTTCAAACCATAGTAGGTATATATTGAACTGAACTGAACTGAACAATTTTCATACAAAACAGCCTTATTTAAGTACAAAATGTTTACTCGCACTTAGTGGCTAGTTAGTTTTCTACAATATAGCTATTAGCCAATTACAACGCATACAGTTTGCACACGGCACTAATTTTTGCACACGGCACCAATCTTTCCTGTCTCTTTCCAACATTATAGTGCTATCTCTTTCTAACGGTGCAAACAAAATCGCTAATAGTATCTATACAAGAAAGATAAATAACAAATCAAAGGTCTTAATTCCTATCTTAATTTCTACATGTAAAATATACTAGATAAACATAATTTAGTGTTCAAATAAGAGAAAATAATGTGATAAAACAAAGTAATTCTACAAAATATCAAAATTTAAACTATCTTAACTATATTTACATATTTTACAATCGTTCTGCCGTCAACACTCCGACTACGAGAGGCTCGCACGTTGAATAACAAGGAGCGGAGTGTCAGTGTCGGTATTCGAAATACTAGTACACGTCAAAAAGATGCGTTCGAAGGTCTTGCAGGGAATGTTTAGTTAGAGAGCTGGCAAAAATACTGCAAGAGTTATCTCAAGGCCCATCATTCAATATGATATAGTGTTTAGGGTGTACCTACATAAGTCAGCACTACTCCCAACGTCAGGAAGTGGAACACCTGGCGTCAGTACGCTTTCAGTATGTAGAATTTCGACATGCTCTACAAGAGTTATTTCAAGGTTCAAAGGTCAATTGGGCATTTTGTTCGAACATTTGACCTACCAGTGTACATAAACAATATAGGGTTAGGTATGTAGATAAATATATTTGCTACGCAGTGGTATGGGTCGCATTCTTGCAGGACATGTTTCATTTTTTATCGTTATATCATAGCATTTCAATAATAAATAAAATAAATAAATAAAGAAAATACAACCGTTTATTATGCTAGTACCACACATTTTCACAATGCTGAAAGTAAAAACTTCTGTTTTATTAACAAAAGTTTAATAAGGTTATATATATTATATAAGTACTCGCACACATACTGTAAAATAACTTTTTTCTGCCGGTCGGTACATAGAAAAATAAATACATATTTTGAAAAGTGGGATTGAATTCTTCAATTTAAAACTGGTTTGGTTTCTGTACGCGAACTTTCATCAAGCAGGTCAAATATGCCCAATGACCTTTGGCAGTATAGTAGAGAATAATAAAACAAAAAACAATGATGGTAGTCCGACCGCAGTGTCATGGAACATGCCGAGTCAGCACGCCACGTAAGTTGTATGAATTTCGAGGTCGGTACAAGAGCTTTCTCAAGGCTGAAAATGCGTATACTGCTTAATTATTATGCATAATTTATGAAAATAATAGTCAGACCACAGAGTCATGGAACATAGGCAGTCAGCAGTTTCTCAAAGGGTGGAGTCCAAACAAGCTGTTTGGAGCTACAACGTGTTACAAAACAGGATTACACATTACACAGTTGAAACTTTTTAAATAGATGTATTCTGTAAACCGCTCTACGATTTTAACACAAAATAAAGTTTTTGAATTTTTAGATTTTAGGCATTCACAATGCTATTTTTCTATTAAGATAAATATTTTAATAGAAAAAATACTAGAAAAAAATCGGTTGGCACTCCGGGAGAGCTGGCAGAAGTGAAAACTTGAATATTAACTTTGTGCATTTTTGATATTTTGAAATTAGCGGCAAAGGATTAAAATTATTTCTTGTATAAAGATTCCGCGCCAGTGGCGCACGCATTCTACGATTTAAATTTATAGTATAATAAAATAATAAAAATGTTTATTTCTCTCAAACAATCTTACATGATACAACTTATTTCTAAGAGACAATATTATTATAGGTAAAATTATTAAGATTGAGAGAGACTGGTGCCTAAACTAAGCCGGAGCCTGTATCTCAGTACACCAGTACTCTCCTCCTCGTAATGTGGCTATATGGAATTACAATATTAAGTAGTTTATACAACCAAGTGAAGGAGAAATAAATACAACATACACTGCAATACTTAGGCTGAGTTGCACCATCTTACTTTAACGATAACAAGCTTGTTATAGTACCGGTAAAGCATGAGTTAGCCAAAAAAAGAGGTTTCCAGCCAGTATAATGTCCTTTGACAAGTTTGACGTGACAAATAGGTAGCATTATCATTTGACGATAACTTTAACTTTGACAGCGTTTTGGTGCAACTCACACTTATTCTCTAAAACTAAGGGATCATTACAAATGATTTCAATGAAATGAAATGAAATGGCCCAGTTAGGTTTGTCAAACCACTAATACTAATTCTGTGTGCAGTAGGTATGTGATAAAGCTAGAAAATAAGATAAATACAAATAATCAATTTAAAAGAAAGAATATGGACAGGCTTAAGGTTATGATTTTTTCTTTATCTAATTGAGAGTATGAGTTCTTCAGTATCATTATAATTAATAGTTTGCAAATAGGAAGTTACAGAGAGTTTACATTGGTACCTCGTAAGGGTACCAATAGTCACAGAGTATAAATAAGTCTAGGATTTCACCGAAGAGATCGCTGCTATTAGTTCCATTTTCAAAATTAGCGCGTTGCTGGTGACACAAGTGTTTACATGACGTCTTAAAATGACGCACCGCTATTTTCAACGCGCCCTGTAGAAAGAGAGGGGGATACTTCCGCCGTCAGCAGTCTTCTCTACATCCGTCACATTCATCTACGCATTTTCGATCAGCCACGTGATTCCTGACGCGAGTTTAGCATTTTTTCCCCATACAAAAAGCGCACAACGCCGTTAAAGAAGTTTTCACTTCAAAAATCGACTCACCCGTAGCAGCTCAGACAGGATCCTGTCTAAACAGCTATATAACAAAAAAAAGTGTCATTCTAATACGTTCAGTATTTTCAGAGATTAGCGTGTTCAAACAGACAAACAGACACACTTTTTTAAATTTCTAACACTATTACATGTCTCTATCGCCCCATTTTTTTTAAATGTATGTAATGTACAGACACACTGTTTTACTGTTTTATTATATGTAAGGATAAGGATTATTGACACGTTTTTTTTCTTTAAATGACTATAAGTATTGGAAACAGCTTAGCTGTTATATAAACTTACTAGCGGCCGCCCGCGACTTCGTCTGCGTGCAAAGTTTTTTTGCTATCCCTCGGGAACTATACTTTTTTCGGGATGAATGGTACCCTATGTCCTTCTCTGTACCCCTGACAACGTGTATGCAAAATTTCATGATGATCGGTTCAGTAGTTAAGACGTGAAGGCGTAGTAACCAACAAACAAACAAACAAACAAACGGACTTTCGCATTTATAATATTTGTAAGGATAAGGATTATGCACGAACCACTTTGAGAACTACAACAAACTTTTTGCATTCTAAAATGTGATAATTGACCACCGCACATAGGGGTATTTTGCGTTTCTAGCCGGTAAAAAACTATTATAGAGAAAAAAATCACATAGTTACCTGCTACGAGCCAGGAAGTTAGTGAGCAATAGGCAACTCTTCCCACTCCGCTGCGTCAGTCGTTCGTCTTGCAATAATTGTCAAAAGTTTTTTTATTACTTATTTCATTTAACTTTTTACAATTTAATAAAATTTTATGCTATATAACATTAAAAAAAAACCACAAAACAAGTTAACCCTTGTTTTGCATGCACGATTTACGCAGATACCTAAGTTAATAATACGTTATTTGGAGAAGTCTAAGGTGAAAAAAAGTTATGGATTGATCTAATTCAGGTAAGATGACGTGTCTGTGTCATAATTTTATATTGTTTTCTGTTTGATTAACACTATAAATTGCGCCTTGAATTATTTAGTATTTTTGAATATTTTTTTCATCATATTTCTATGTTAACGAGTCTATTAGTTTTACTTCCGGCCATTTTCGAGTAATTTTTTTATTGTGTATTATAGAATAGTCCATCAATATGATGCTGTTATAGAAATAAGATGCCACTTCTTGCCCCTTTTCAACATACCTACACTTTAGTAGTGACAGTAATAAATATTGATTTTTTAACTTTTGTTTTGTTGTTTTGTTATTGTTAGTGTTATTGTTATTTTGTTGTAGGGGAACTTTGGCACCTTGTTATCATCTGATTAATGCAGGATATGATTTATAGACCATATAAAAATAACATATTATCTTATATTCATATTTTTTTGTACACATTTTTATTACTAAGATAAAAATAAACGATTTTTATGTCACTGTACGTTGAAAATAACTTGTTTCAATTCAAATCACAATACAGATCCGAGTACATCATCAAAAAATTCAAAAATATTTTTTTCAACACACTGGCTCGTAAAGTGAGCCCTAATACATCGCTTTTAGGGCCATAAACCGAGCTATAACAAACGCGTGCAATAATATATAAAAAACTAGGTTGTTATAGAATTATCCCTACAAAGTTAAATTGTACCTTACCGCAAGTTCTATGCGAGTAAACAGGGGGCCTATTACGAAAATAACGTACGCAATTGCATAACGCAGTCACTTGGCCACGATAGTCGTCCGCAGTTCGTTGGTTGTAGTTTTATCAAACATTTTGAATTTTTCTATCGTAGTCCATAGACTACTAAACGAACGATGTCGGAAACGCAAGAGGGAAACTGTCAAACTCACGCAATCACTTCGCAATATCGAATACGAAAGTGATTTGTAATAGGAAACAATCAAAACGAAGCACGGACGCAGCTGCGTGTATCGCATTAAACTTTTTCGTAATAGACCCCCTGAACATTCCCAATTTAACCGGGTAATACAGTTATTTTTTTTTTAGTAACAATAAAGAGGTTTTTTTCCGCTGAAAATTCTTATTCATTTTTGAAATAAATAAATGTGTAAGTCCTTAATTAAGTCAAACAAATATTTATTGTTATCAAATTATTCATAATTCACAATATTTTGTTATAAAACATTAAAATATTTGCATTTTTTTCACTTTAAATTATGTATAATTTTGAAGTAGGCTGTATGCTCACTCACCCCTTTGTTCGCAAAGTATTCTTGCATTGGGTGTGTGAAAAAAACAAATAAAAACCTACGCGCGCCTTATCCCATGATTGTCATATTTTGTTTTTGTGGTATTTGTTGCTGTGTGGTAAATTACTTCATATTTTCCTCGCAAATGTGTTGAAAAACGTCGTATGAAACTCGTGAGCAACCTAAGCTAACTTGTCTCATTATGTACTATTACCGACTGGAAACCCAAAATACCCCTATGTGCACCGTGCGCCGCCGCCGGCGCCACCCGAACATGCGCGAGCGCGCAGTCCACTGAGTCCACCCACACCGCGCCGCTCGACCGCGCGCAAATGCTCATCATGAAGCTGAAAGATTTGTACTATTATCTATTCTGTGCTGAAAGAGCGCCTTGCCACAAAATAGATAATAGTAGCCTTACGCTCGCGCTCAGCGCCTTCCTCGTCCTCTTCACCCTCATGCTCATAGTTGACCTCCAGATGGACTATGGCATCTCCGGACATAGGGTGCCTTTACACGGCCGGGTCAAAATCTCAGACGACGAAGACAAAAGAAGATCGGCATACATCGCATTTCGGAAACGGTTCCTCCAAAACAGGTGCGTTAAGTGCGTGATTTCAATTAAATATTAGTGTATTTTATTTATTTTTCTGGAGTTTGGAGACTAAAATGCCGCGTATGTTAATTTTATTTGAATACCACGTGAACTTTATGATCTGATATAATGTGATTAAATAGGGTATTTTCCATTTTTTTTAAAAAACCTGCTTGTATTTAAAGATAGAGACAATCAATTTAACAAAAAATTAAATTAAGCTACTCAGTACCTACCCGTAGCACGAACATCTATCGAGAAAAAAACGCGCGTAAAAAAATTCGTTAAAGTAATTTTGTATAGGAAATTTGAACAGCGCCATCTATAGCCGAAAAGTGAATGAAATGTAATTCAGAAACCCTATAAGTCAGCTTTTTGGTGGTGTTTGAACACAAAGATGCAACAATGTTTTTTTTTTGCTTCTTTGTGTTCTTCTTAAGTAATCTCACAAGTCAACGAGAAACCATACGAGTCAATGCAAATAGCAAAGGAACTGTGGGTTGTCAAATTGAGTGTATTTAAGAAACCCCTCAAGCCAGCTGACTAATGGGATTTCTGCAGTATATAACTGGCAACACTCTCATTTCTACCGTGTGACAGAGATTTTTCTGTTTTTAAACGTAAATTAAGAAGATGTGACCGAATATTCACAGTCAAAGTAGTTGAAAGCATATTAATCATATTATCGAGTAGCATCCGCCGTAGTTACTTTGCATTCAACCAAAGATTGTCGATTTTAAACAGTAGCGGCCAAAGCACTATAACAAAAACATGCTATCTGTCGATTCAATTGGCAAAAATGTTCTAAAAGATCAAAAAATCTCATTCAAAATAAGCCAATACATTCTTTAATTATTCTGCTAAACCACAGCATACTGTGGCTATGGTTTGGTTACTACAAGCGAATACATTGGCGGCTTTGTCACTCATTCCTTTTTTATCGAAAATGCATTCAAGGTATCACTGCAGCTACCCACAAAGTCTACATACAGAAGAAAAAGGCCTAATAACAAAAAAGATGGATGGCTTGAAAAAATTACAAAATTATCTACTTCAAGGAAGAAAGTTATTATGAAATATATAAATGGCCGGTTTGTGAGCGCGAAAATACTGACAAATAACTACATATATTAATGACTAAATGAAAAACATGTAACATAATAACAGAATTTTCTTATAAATAAAATAGATTAAGAATTAGTTTTTTCATATAATTCAGAAACCCTATAAGACAAGTGACCTTGGAGTAGTTTTTAAGGCACTGAAAAACAAGAAAAGTTTATTTTTTTACAACTCATTGTAATATCACTTAAACTAAATTTTAGTTATGGTAGTTAACCTGGTTTAGAACATTTTCTTTTCTAGAAACAGTTTTTTGTCTCTCCTGAAAAATTTGGTTAGATTGACTTGTGGTTTTTCTGAATTACCCCATTTATTTACTCTATCAAGTACTTTTACACGCGTTTTTTTTCTCGATATGCTCATGTTAGTTGCTACGGGTACAGAATTTTACTTCAACATTATTTTTATGTAGTACCTACAACTTTTAAGAGCTGTATTAAAGAGAATGTAAAAAAATACTAGCGTTTTAAGCTGTATCATTGTCAGCAGCGACGACAGTAATGGGACAAGAGAACTCGAGCAATCAGCCCCCAGCGAGACGAGTGGTGGTGAGGACCCGGAGCCCCGCACCCCCGCGCCCCTCGCCGATAAGTACGAGGACCTGGAGCTGATCCTGCGCGAGCAACTGCAGGGAAGACAGGAAAACCATCAGGTCATCGTGCCTCCCCATCGAGACCTGAATGTTTTAAGACCGGAAAACCCGACTATTGGTGAAATGAAAGACCTAAAACCCTGGTAATTAACCTTTTCTTATAACGTTACACCGTGCCGTAACTAGAGCCCTATGAGGACTAAAGCTCATTCTACATGAACATATAATATCTTATAATTTCTTTGTAAATATTGTTAGGTACTTCTGATTTCTGACAAAGCTGATAAATTTCTTGAGCCCATTCTTCTTGTCAGCTAAAAAAGTCTCAAATGGTAGGATAATATGGACAATTCAAAAGCACTTAATATCTAAGTTTATTTGAATAAAGATTTTTCATTTTATTTCATTTCAGCAGGTTGGGCTTGACAATAACCAGGGTATCTTGCCCCCTTTAGTCATTTTCCGTAGGACTATGCAATATATTCTGCTTTAAAATTAGTTTTGTTCACAATTTTTTGTTTTTGCAGCGTAAACGCTTCCAACTTAGAGAAATTCCAACTGAGGATAGCACAGCACGAACTCTATGATGAAGCAGAGATACTGGTGGATGCTGTCCTCAAGGATATGGCCTCCTTGCCCATCATACATGCTGGTAATTAGCTTAGACGAATGTATTATCACTGAACAAGTAATTACTATTATGGAAAACCATCGATTATTTATGTTTATAAACAACCAAAAACAACCAAACTTAAATAATAGTATAAATGTCATTTTTCTTACTAGCCAGTTTAACTGTTAAAAATAACATCAAAATAGGTATTATTAGGTTCGCCAACCTCCTTGCTCCGCGAACCTGCAGCAAAAAAATAGTGCGGTGGTTCGCGAACCTAAATTTTTCGGTATAAACAAATTGTCACGTTAATCGTATCTATAGTAGATCACGTACAGTCAGCAGCACATCAAGTTCTAGAAAACTGACAAAAAAAATCAATTTGTTACGAACCTTTAAGTCATTTAAGTCACATTGAACGCTGTTGTGTGGAAGCCCAGTGTGCTACAGACTTAAAAAAAAATACTGTTTAAAAATCAGAAAAGTAGGGAATGTACCTTATTTTACCTAATATAACTTGCGTACTGAAAAAACCGTTTCCGCATGAAAACGCAGCAATGGACATTTTGTGGTGCCCTGCAGGATTAATAGACAATTTAATCAATTTAATTATAGGTTAAGTTTAACTAACAACAAAAAAAAGTATAATTACTGTATCTATCTAATATTAATTGAAAATATTTGTTTTTAATTCTCTTTTTAAATATCTTTTTAGTGTTCACTTAGCACTTTAGTAATACTTCTTACGAGATGGGGGCTGATAACCTAAGATACAGGTTCTACCTCCCCTCCCCCTCCACCTCCCCTTCAGGCATCAGTCCACCATAATCTGTCAAATCCTACTGCTAAATTTGTTTTATGTATATTTATGTTAATTATTTTAAGTTACCGTTACATTACGGTATCCGTTAACCTGCAGATTAACTAGTGAATCGGCAGATTAACTGGTCGAGTCAGTTGAAGTGCGAAATTTTTCTTAAAGTAGCAGATTTCCGCACTTTAACTAGTTAATCTGCACATTAACGGATGCTACACCTAACGGTGAAGAAAGTGCGGAATGATAAAATAGCAAAGGCTTCAGGAAATTTAAGTTAAATCATATATTGAAAGTAAATTTTACAAAAACGTCGTTTCTGGCGCTTCGCCGGCCGCTCCCGCGGCACGCTCACTCCGCTCGCTCGGCTCGCGTTTTTGGTCACAATATTAACCTAATCATTCCTACCCTTTTATGTGATTACAATATTTTTTCAATTAAAGAACCTGTTTTCGCACTTTAACTGATGCTTGGTCGTTAATCTGCAGATTAGCTAGGGAATCTGCAGATTACCTAGTTAAAATACAAAATAAAGCAATTTTTCGCGCTTTAACTGATTCGACCAGTGATGTGCACTCACTGCTTTCCGCACTTTAACGGTGACATATACACAACACGTATTAAAACTCGTAAGTAGTAAAAACAAAGACTTCTATGTGTATATGTTACGGCTAATACCCGAAGTGCGGCTAAACCTAGTTTTAGCCGGCTAAAACTAGGTGTAGCATGGGGTATTAAGAAAATTATTTCTGTTGTCTGTTAAAAAAAAAATAACCTCGAAATATAAGGCTCACGCTACGCTGCGCTTCGCGCTCGCCTTAAATTTCTAACCTATATTCGGGACCTACAGGAGTAAAGCAGATCGGTACACCTAGTTTTAGCCAACAGCTATCGGCTACACCTAGTTTTAGCCGGCTAAAACTAGGTTTAGCCGCATTTTGGGTATTAGCCGTAACATATACACATAGAAGTCTTTGAGTAAAAAAAGAAAATTTTTGGCATTTTGTATCGAAACTTTTTTTACGAATATCATGTTGTGGTTGTGGCTGGTTGGTGGTGGTGGCTAAGGTATAATCGATTACCTAATGGAACGCATAACTTTATTTGTCCTAAACATAAAACGCATACTGTTAAATGGCATAATTATCATTTAGCATAATATTTTATAGCACAATTTCAAAACGCATAATATCATAAGGCTGAATTTTTTTAAGCATAAATATTAAATGGCATATGTTCAAAAAGCATAAATATCAAAACGCATATTTTTTAATTGGCATATTGTCTAAAAAGCATATTCATCAAAAGACATAATCTTATTACGCATTGTAATACGAGACCTAATTTCTTTAGGCATATTTTATCAAACTCATAAATATTTATGAATAAGTAATCATTAAAAATATGAGTAATTCTGCTCCCTGCACCTCCCGGCTAGCACTCTGCAAGCAAAAACCCAGCAAGCACCCAACACGCAAGCAGGCATGCAGCATGCAGGCAGGCATGCAGCATGCAGGCAGGCATGCAGCATGCAGGCAAGCTTGCAGCATGCAGGCAAGCATGCAGCATGCATGCAAGCACTATAGAGCTCCGCTCGCTTCGCTCGCTCCGCTGCAAGTGGTCAAAACACTAACCTAACCTAACCTACCTAGTGCATAAAAAAGTTTTTTCTTTATAACGGGGGGCCTCAGGCCCCCCGACCCCCCCGAGCAGGGGAGCCGGCCCCCCTGCACCCCCCGGCAAGCATTTTGCAAGCAAGCATCCGCAAGCAAGCATGCATGCATGCAAGCAAGCATGCATAAAAGAAAGCACACAGCATGCAAGCAAGCATGCGGCGTGTAACATGCATGCAAGCATTATTAAGCTCCACCCACTTAGCTTAGAGTGGTCTAAACTCTAAACACTGACCTAACCTAACCCACCAATGGTGGTCACATTTAAAGTTTTTTTAAATAAATTAGTATTCAAATTAGCTATGTTTTTTTCTGTATATAATGCTATAAAACATTAGTAGTTATGTATATTAGGCATAACAAAATTATGCCTTTCAAAATATGCTTACTGAAAATATGCCAATTGAAATTAGGAATTGTAACTATTATGCTTTGAAATGTTATGCTTTTTAAAAGTTATGCAATTCGATAGTTGTGCGTTTCGAAATTTATGCTAAATAAATAGTATGCTTTGTGATTATTATGCCAATCGAGTTATGCCAAGTGACTTTAGGACAATCGAAATTATGCGATGCGAAGGGCACCCGGTATAATCTCTATTCTGCTTTTACTTTCGTTTATTTGTAAAGTCGAGGCGACTCTAATTTGTAAAAACTTTTCACGGAACCGAAAATTCTAAAACATTTTTCTATTACTACGGAAGCTTATTCCTACCTATAAAAAAATATTCAGCTTGTTTAATTTTTTTCTGACATTCCCCACTACCGATATGCAATTAATGAACACTAACACGCATTTAGTAAAGTTGATGACTATTCTATCTCTAATTACTTACCCACAAAATTTCTTTCATAGGACAAAAGGAAGGCGGTACTCAGCTGAAACTGATAATCAACTATCCAAATGGAATCCAATCCCTATTCAAGCCAATGAGGTAAGTCACATAATATCATCAGTAACATGAACAATTAGAAACTATGTTAGTATTATAGGTAGGTACATTTTGTACAACTTCTAAGAATTAAGTTAGTCTGTTTGATAAACATTATTGAGATATGTATATAATAGGGAATATGCATAAGTCACCGATTTTGATAAATTTAAGCTTGATCGCTGCAAACACATGTAAAAACATGATGGAACAGAAAAAAAATAAAAAAATGAATTATTTTAGTATTATTACACGATGAAATCAGGGGAAAATAACGACATTTTTTTTCATTTTCGCATATAATGAACTTAACAGTCAGATAGAATATCGAATAAGGTAGAATATTTTGTATTACACATATGAACTTTAACGCAAAATTTAAGGAGATAATTGAAGATTCTTGGGTAACTCCATATTAAACGCTCGTGAAACACACCTGAAACGTAACAAGTGACGTCACATATTTGTATAGAGCGTTTTCGGCGGGAGCTGATGCATGCTAACTTCAAGTAACTATATCACGAGAAAAAAACGCAAGAGAAAAGTTTCAATATTACGTTGATTTTCTCTCGCATTATACTTTTGATTTTGATTAAAAAAAAATATGCATATTCCCTATTGTTAAAACTTTCATATGAATAGTTTGTTTTAAATAGTGGTATTTGTTTAAAGGGTAGTATTAGAGTTGTGTAAACACAATACCGAATCAAGAAAATATAACTATAGGATATAGGTATATATATTGCTGGCAACACTCTTTCCAACTTAAATATCGTGTTGAATCAAAACAGTGTTTATATTTCTGGCCATAACCCATCATATACTTTAGTACCTACTAAACGGTCAGTCGAATAGATTTATTAGATGTTTGAAGCTCGTGACATTGTTGTATTATCATTATTATTAATATCGATATATGAAGCCGCGATAAATAGAGCATACAACTGATTTGATCAGACTTAACACGTTTTTATTAGATTGCTTTCTCGTTCGTTCGTTCGTTTGTTTCTACACAAAGTTTGCAAACGATTTTATTTATACTAGCTTCCCGTAAGCTAGAGATTTGAAACTTTGAACATAGGTCAGAACTAGAAGGCAATGCAATATTATGGTATCATTGAGTTGATTTGATGATGAAGCTGGAAGAAGGCCACAGGAACTCTATGATGAAACCATACAACCCCATCGCGTTTGGGCTCGTTAGAATTGTCTTGGCGAGTACTCTAGTGGGATACAAAATCCAGGGTCTGATGATGAAACTGAAATGCCATGCCATAGGAACTCAATATTGAAACCGTGCAACCCTATCAAATTTGAGCTTGTTTGAATCGTCTTGACGAGTTCTTTGTTGGGAAATAGTGTCCAGGGTCTGATGATGGAGCCGGAAGAAGGCCACTGGAACTTGATAATAAAACCATGCAACTCTATCGAGTTTGGGCTCGTTTGAATCATCTTCAAGAGTACTTTAGCAGGGAAATAGTGTCTGATGATAGAGCCGGAAGAAGGCCACTGGGACTCTGTAATAAAACCATGCAACCCCATCGAGGAGTTTGGGCCCGTTTGAATCGTCTTGACAAGTGCTCTATTGGAGCACTGAATGACTAAAAACAACTACACTGATATTGTCAAATTACTGACTCGAAGAAAAAAATTAAGAAATTGAAGTCTATCTCTTAGCGGCTCAACGTGGCGGCCCTGGTGTCAGTGACACATCGCCGCGCTATGTATGAGTGCACCTACAGCGGACCGCTTGTAGGCAGCTTGGGTACAGCTTGGTTTCAGTTCAGTTTACGTTTTCAGCACGCATTCTTTCAATACTATGTCAAACGTCATAAGGTTACATTAAAAAAGTTTATATTGCTGCAACGAGTACAACGTGTTGTGCTGAAAGTGTTACTTCATGTACCATACAGACACCGCACTACACTGGTTTATGAAAATACGCAAGTGCTCAGTGTTAGAAAATTATTGTGTATCAGTGTATTCGTCGTTTTCATAGGTACTCGGCAATTCTACTACTTGTGACAATCAGACCTAAAAGAAGTTAACATAGACGATAGATACATAGTGCCTAAAGTAAAAAGTGCTTTCGCTAAAAGACAATATTACTACCTGTCACCTATTTATATAATTAACTCAATAGAACTTGTCCAACTAAATTAAGCATCAACTAAAACTTAAAATAAAAGAATGGCTGAAAGATTTTGACTACGAGGGGACTGAAAAACTATTAACGTCTAACCTAATTTAAATAAATCAACCACCCATTGTTCTACATATTGTTTGTAATGTAATGCACATACAACCCCACACACACACACACACACACACACACACACACACACACACACACACACACACACACACACACACACACACACACACACACACACACACACACACACATACGTGAGCGTGACACCTGATAAATGTAAATCAGGTCTTTTTTTAGGGTTCCGTACCTCAAAAGGAAAAAACGGAACCCTTATAGGATCACTTTGTTGTCCGTCTGTCTGTCCGTCCGTCCGTCCGTCTGTCTGTTAAGACCCTTTATCTCGGGAACGCGTGGAGGAAATCGATACTAAGGTCTACGGTCCCTTGTAGCTGTAAAAAAATCAAACTTCTAAGTTAGAGTAAAAAAAAGATACTGCCGTTTAGGGCGCAAAAAACGCATTTTCGATACTCTCAAAGGAATCAAAATTCATAGGGTAGTTCCCGTTGACCCAGGACTATGAAATTTGGCAGGTAATAGCGTCTTATACTACACTTACAGGAATAAATCTGAAAACTGTATATTTGTAATTAAATCATAAAAAATATGGTCATCAAAATACGTAATTATTAATCATCTTGGTGAAACAACGGTATGCGCGGTCATAGTTTAACTTCTAATTACTTTTGTGATAATCGCGCCACAAATTCTTTTTAAAATATCAATATTTATTATTATTAATTATTCAGATCCTTTCAAATATTGTTATAGTTAATTACTTTTAAAAATAAAATTAAAAAGTAATAAATTTGGCTCTAAATATTTTCGCAACATGGCGGTATGTCACGCTGCATGACAGGGGTCAAAGAGTAAAACAATCAACGGAGTGCATTCCAGCCTTATTCTAGCAGACCAATAGCTATCACCACAGAGTAGGTATATAACAATCAGCGCGTTTTTCACACCGATATGACGTGACTCGAACGGGATGGAAACAGACTTTCGGAGCAAGGGTCTTGTTAAAATACACCCATTTTCTCTAATAACATTATATTGAGATAGATAACACCATTTCACAGAACATTATACAGTGTACTATTGATATACAGCGCCATCTGTTGACAATTAGCAGTGCTTGTATTTTATACAGGTGCGGTGGGTTTGTAATTATTTTATTTTTTCTCAAACATGCTTGGAAATTCGAACATTATTTTGACAAACTTCTTCGTGCTAAATCGGAGTTTACGGACAGACCTAAACCGCGCCGTCAATATTTGTATGAGAATCCATTACTAACGTGTAATAATGGATTTTCATATAAAAATTGCCGGCGTCTGTCCGGCAATGTTTCTATTAAAACTCATTACACACGTGTAATTCAGATATGGAGCAAACTTTTCAATGAAACACAAATACTTATATTATCAAATGTCGCCTTGATGAGCGAGCACATTCCAAAAAATTTTTTTTTTAATATTCGGTATACTGGTATCACGTGAAAGGCCTTGATAAGCACATTCCAAAAAACTGAAAAAAAAACGAAAAAAAAAATGTTTGGTGCAATATGGGTATCAAATGAAAGGCCTTGATGAGCGCATTCCAAAAAGATGAAAAAAAATAAAAACGAAAAAAAAAATTTTCTATATTGGTATCAAATGAAAGGCCTTGATGAGCACTTTTAAAAAAACTGAAAAAAAATATTAAAAACTGGAAATAAATGAAAAAAAACAGATTTTTTTTCAAATTGGGTATCAAATGAAAGGCCTTTATGTGCACATTCCAAAAAGATTAAAAAAAATCTTTCCATTTTCTTTTTTCAATTACTGTAATTAAAATTAAGAATAAAAAGCTTAAAACTTTTAAAACTAAAAAGTTAAAAGTTTATAAGCTACTTGGTTTGAATTTCCGCGCATTATTTGAGAAAAGTATACTATACAAGCCTTGGCCGCAACTAGGCATTGATGGACTCACGTATGTTCTTCAATTCCTGTCTTGAGTGCCGCTGCAGTAATGTACTATTCCATTTCAAACCTTCGCCCGTGGTCAATTCTTTGTCGTAATCCCTGGAAGGGTTATTTTCTGCGTGGTGACAAAGGATTTCAAATGGTTATCTATATATAGCAGTCAATTCTAAATGTTTTTGCGCGAATCACTTAAAAACTGCTGAACGGATTTTGATGGTATTTTTTTACAGTTTGGTAGCTTGGAGTCCAACTTATAATCTAAGCAATTTTTCACATAATTCCTGTAGGTAGAACCTGGGCTGAAGCTTGAACTCTCCGTAGTACAGTTTTCATATAAAAAAACTAATAACTACCAACCACTTTTTTTCAAAATATTTCCTTTGTACCGACACAACTTTTCTATAGCTTTATTTTATGTATAGATGTAGGTCTGTACGGAACCCTCGGTGGGCGAGCCCGACTCGCACTTGTCCGGTTTTTTTTCTCTTTACATTTGACTGTTTAAGTTTGCCTTTTTTCATAAAATTATCTAAAATATTATCTATGTACAAAAATTCCAATTAAACTTGTCAACTAGGAAGGAACTGGCTTCTGATACACAAGTTTACTTATATTGGAAGTTAGGACTATATTTATCTGTAAATTATGATTGTTGCAATAAATATTTTTTTCATTTTCATTTTTCATTTGCATTGCCCAAAATAATTATTCTTATTCTTAAATTTTTTAAAGTCATAAGGTACATTAAAAAAGTTTTTATGTCGAAAATAATTTTATATGGTGGTTAAGTATTCTTAAAATTTCTAATTTTCCGCGCAATTTTCTTAATTTTTTCTGTCATAACAACCATCTCCTGATAATAACAAACACAACAAAAAAAAAGAATTAGCGAAATCGGTTCAGCCGTACACTCGTGATCGCTTGACCACGCGAAATTGGATTCATTTTTATATATATAGATTAAATAAAAATAGCACTGTGAATGCAAAAATATCAAAAAAATATTTGTTTACAGATTTGCAAGAGATGTGCAGACATTACCAAATCATTTTTTCTTTTCCGACTACGAAAGACATAATGCTGAAATAGCTGCCTTTCATCTCGACAGGTAAACCATAAAATGTTATTTAATGAAAATACACATTATAAATATTCATCATAGTAATATATACATAACAAAAGCAACTTATCGTAGGTATACTCGTAGACTCAATATTAAAACAGTTAAAGTCAAAGATTTAAATCGTTAGATCTGCCCCTAACATATGAGCTCACTGAAATGTGTCAACATTCAAATGAGTGAGCCTCACTTCTTTGCTCTTAGTGCTGGTTTGAACACGGTGTCAATCACTTCTTTATTTAAAAAAAAAACACGAGAAAACTGTTTTAAAATGCCGTAATAATTCTAGAAATACAAATAAATCAAAATCGTGTAACATATCACGCGTAAGTATTTAGATTTCAATTATTATCGTAATTTATTTTCCTTCCGTTGTCAATTCCGATGGACGTAAACAACGCATCACATATGCGTGCCCTATTTGAAATAACCCTACAGATTTTCAGTACCAGGGCAGATCTAACGATTTAAATCTTTGGTTAAAGTTGGAAGTTTTATATTCTGACTGACCATTATTCTGTTTACAGCTAAAATGTCTATTTCATTAGCAAACTCTCTTTTAATCACATTTATCTTAAATCCAAATGAATATAAGCATTGTGGTAACCTTTTGACTCTATATATCTTTGAAGCATTTTCCTGTTTTGTTCATTATGATTAGTCACCGATCTTCACACACCCTCCACCGTCCTTGCAAATAACTCCAGAAACAGAACAATGCTACTATGATCTACCATGATCTACCATGTTCTACTATGATCTTCCATCCAGGATACTGGGTTTCCGGCGCGCCATGCCGGTCGTGGGCCGGGTCCTTAACATGACTACGGAGATCTATGACGTCACAGAAGGCGACATCGAGAAGACATTCTTCGTGTCGCCGGCAAACAACTTCTGCTTCCATGGCAAATGTTGGTACTACTGTGACACAGAACATGCGATCTGTGGCAACCCTGATATGCTGGAAGGGAGCTTTGCTGCGTTTTTGCCCTCTTCAGATTTGGCCGAACGAAAGGTAATGTTTTTGGTATTTATATTATTACTAGCTTTTGCTCGCGACTTCGTACGCGTGATTAAGATTATACCTAGGTATTTATCAGTAGACCACATTTCACACATTTAAATTTTCCCATAAAAAATCATGTATAAACTGGAACACTCTGTAGCAGCCTGTATAACCGGAATTTTCTAAAATCCTTTCTTAGTGCTCATCTACATCATGAAAGGAATCTACCCTCCAAAAATGGTGTCTCTACCTTCAGCCGTTAGGGCTCTACGCCTATCCCAATAATGAATAAGTCAATGAATCAGTCAATCAATTTAGAGTTTTATATGTATGTAAAAGATAAGGGTAAGCTAAGAAAGATACCAAGATGAATTTATTGCGAACTCAAAGATGTATCTAAATTTTTCCATTGTCTAATGTGATGACTGATCTCTCTCGTAGCAATTGTTGATCAATAGAGATGATAAATTTCTATCACGTAATGCATAAAATATTATGTTAAACGAGAGATTATTTGGTATTTAAATAGAACTCATCGATTAATGTTTAGGTATGGCGACACCCATGGAAAAGATCTTCTCACAAAAGAAGAAAAGCTCAATGGGAGCTGCAATCAGATTATTGTAAGACGGTAAGTAAAATAAGCTGTTATTTAATAAAATGCCTCACAGCATCTTATTTGAGATAATCTCGAAGTCAAAGATCGATAAAGATACTTTAATTGACCGAGCTAGCGCGAAGCGTCTATGCTTTAGCTTGGGCAAAATTTCTTTCGTATTCTTTTCCGGTTGTCCGTTGGCTGTCCGTTTGCTCCGTTTCCTCTACAAATAGCATTTCTAAACCGATTCTCGTGAAATTTTGTGAGCAGGGGCCGTACCGGCTAACGCATCGAACTTCGATATGTCTGCCGAGCTTCAACTTAAAACAGATAAATCGAAATAAGGAATTTCGTATTGTACTATTTGCCGAAGTTATTTAGAAGATATTGATGTTCTTGTGACATCATGAATTGGGGTTCGCCATTTTGGCCTGATTGAGGCTTGATTTATCTGTTTTAATTTGAAGCCGGGCAGACTTATCGAAGTTCGGCGTTAGCCGGTACGGCCCCTGGTTCAAAAATTATATAGAATTAGCTTTTGCCCGCGATTTCTTTCGCGTGATTAAGATAGCTGTAGTGCATTTATTTTGAAAGTCACGGAACACCATTATACCTAAGGTATTTATCAGTAGACCTCAATTCACACATTTAAATTTCCCCATAAAAATTCATGTACAGTCAGCGTCAAATTGATATGAGCGTCTAGAGTAGTCAAAAAGATCTGAAAAACATAAAATCATATTGATCTACGCAGTTAGAATCATCATATTGTTGTAAGTACACAAGATGTTCAAAATATCTTAGCACTCATTGTTTCATATTTAAATAAGCAGTCAGAGTGTTCAAAATTATCTTAGCAAACAAAGCTCTCAAAGTTATCTATGCATAATGCATTATTACATTGTTGACAGACAAATTTGACAGCTTTGTTTGCTAAGATAATTTTGAACACTCTGACTGCTTATATAAATTATGAAACAATGAGTGCTAAGATATTTTGAACACCTTGTGTGCTTACAACAATATAATGATTCTAACTGCGTAGATCAAATTGATTTTTTGTTTTTCAGTTCATTTTGACTACTCTAGACGCTTATATCAATTTAACGCTGACGATTATGCGTTTATGCCATACAATTTTTTGTTGTTTTTTTTGTGCGGATGACATTATAATTTTAAAATGATAAATAACGAATTTACGCCATATTGTTAGGAACGACCTTTAAGCTGTTCCAATCAAATGTATTTCTTTTTCTATTTCAATCATATTTATATATTCTTTACGCTTTCATAATTTGCTTGCATTATTATCTTCTTATAATTGTATCAGCGCTTCATCTCGAGGCTGGAATCCTAGCCCACATTTACTCATCGGTATTGCGCGTGGGCCAAAATAATGTCTGTAGTCTTACAATGCTTATGTACGTCGTTTTGTTTTGTGCGCTAGGCATCTGCAAAACAGCATTGAATATGGACCGGATTGATCAGAACTGTTATGGCTAATTGTACCTATTGTTATCACGCACGGAATGCGATTCCCCTCGCCTTTTCTGTTCTGTTGATACAACAACGTAAAATTTTTGTAGGCTTAAGACATCGTAAAATTTTAATCATCTGGTACCCGCAGTGGGGTGTTTCCACTCATGATTACAACCAACTTTTTCTAGGGGGCCAACTCTGATATCGCGAAAAAAGTCAGCTGTTCCATACAAAAGCGCAATACCTACTCGACCTTAATGTTACTGCTGATTTTTTTTTCGCGATAACAGAGTTGGCCCCATTGTAAAAGTTGCTTGTAATCATGAGTGGATCCACCCCATTGCAGGTACCAAATAACTAAAATTTCAGCGTGTATACCATTGAAACTTCGTATTGAAACTAAACATTTTTCCCGAAGGCATGGGTTGAGTTCTAATAAGACCTACGTGGTCGAGTGGTTTACACACCGGTTTTCAAGGTCAATTTAGAAAATGAACTATTGTATATTGGCCCAGGTCTAGGTGCTTGTAGTTCCACCGTTGTCCCCGATTTCCATAGCACAAGTGCTCTATCTACTTAGGAATAGGAGCAATGTTTATGATGTTTTCTAATATTTATTATTTTTTATTACGAGTATCTTTACCTTTACTTCAGCCATTTACATTTAACATTGTATTGTGTGGGCCCATTGATTCACCAACTATGTTGTGTAGGTGCGGACGACGCCGCCGTACGACTCCGGCCGGCGGCTACTGGATCTTATGGATATGTGCATCTTCGACTTCTTGACCGGCAACATGGACCGACATCACTACGAGACGTTTAAGTATGTAACGGTTTTTTATCAAAACATATAGATTACTGCGAAACTGCACTCTTTGGCGCATTGGAGCCAACATATTTGCCACCAGAGCATAAATTCGTCGCTCTACCTCATGCCAACATTCCAAATCCATCATCAATAGATGAATAAAGAATCAGCGTCAAGAATCATTCCAAATAATTGCAATATTTAATTAAGTTCATTTTAGTAAATCGTTTGTCGAGCATGTTGAGTTGCACGTTGTGCTTTGGCGTATGGAATGGCTTTAGACTGCAGCTGTGGTGATCGATCGAATTGAGTGGAGATAGCCTCCTAAACCTCTTTAATTTCGCCATTGGATGATGAATATTTGACGAGAAACTTTTCCAGGATGTTCGGCAATGAGACTTTTACGCTACACCTGGACCAAGGGCGCGCGTTCGGGAAGGCATTCCATGACGAGCTGAGCATCCTCGCGCCGCTGCTGCAGTGCTGCCTCGTAAGGCACACCACGCTACAGGCCTTACTTAAGTACGTAAGCAACTTGCAACAAAGTTTTTATTATCTTTATGAACATTAGTTCGAATGTGAAAGACCTGTCCGTAACTGAATTTTTCTGGTTTTAATGGAAGCGATGGATCTTTTCAGCAAATAAACGATAAAACCAAGTTAGACAATTTTTAAAGTGACAATGTTTTAGTAGCTACTGTATCCCACATAAATGGCATAGTGTAAATATAAATGTGATAACATTTATGTACCTATTCTTCTTTGTTGATTTTTTTTGCTTTAAAAGATTGCTTCTAAATAACTTTACCAATGCTACTAATTATTTGCAGGTTTCACAATGGAATTCCCTTGTCAAAATACCTTCGAGAATCTATGAAAGTAGATCCAGTGTCGGCTATTTTATGGGAGCCACATTTAGCCGCTCTAGATAGGCGGATGGTCATCATTCTAAACGCGATTAGGAAATGTGTCGAAAAATCTAGCAATCCTTTGCAAGCTGAAGTAAATGATTTTGTATGACGGAAGATGAAGGGTGACGGGACCTATGGTTGATTTATACAAGATCACCTTGTAAAAGATGCATCACTCGTCAGATCATCATAGAAACATCATCAATGGTTACAAAGAATAAAGGATGATGCTTTGTGAGGAATCAAGCAGGAACATAGTAGCTGATCATGTTTAAATCTGCCATTGTAGAAGAAGATTCACTGTTCATTGTGTTTCCAGGGGGGCTACTCAAATGGCCACTTTTCTATTCGTTCGCCAACTTAAAAATTAAAAATAAGCCATAAACACCAAAATAACGTGTCGTAGGCTTGTCAATTCCATACGATACAACATTGTCTGTGATTTAAATAAACTTGCGACGTCTGATTTGATCGTTTAATTGCTTATTTTTAAGCTTTAAGTTAGCGAACGAATAGAAAAGTGGCCATTTGAGTAGGGGGGCAGGTTGTGTTTGATAATTTCGACTCTATAGAATATCAATAAAGTTGAGATTAAACGAATTAATTAAGAATGTCAATTGACGGTGAAGGGTTGCTAGTCGGACTCTCTCAATGTGACTGACAAAGTTAGTACGTAAGACGAAGCAATGCAAGTTCTTTGGTTCTGTCCCCGAGACTTTAAGACATAGGTAAGTTTATAGTGCCAAAGATTGTCCAAATGAAATGTGAGATACTGAGCATAATTTTAGATTAGAACCATTCCATTATAAATAAATTTGCCATTACATGCCAATATAAGACAATTATATAGAGAACCAATTATCGCACAAAGAGATGATGGCAAAGATTAATTATTAAGAAAACGAGATGACTCGTCGTAACATATATTCGTAGGATATTTTTTAAACTTTGGTGGTGTATATTTTGAACTAGTTTTAATTTTAATCTGTTCAGAAAACTTGTGCCGTAAGGGAAGTGCAACATAACCTATGTACATAATATTAGTGAATTATTTTAGTTGTAAATATAGACGTATCCTATGTACATAATATTAGTGAATTATTTTAGTTGTAAATATAGACGTGTATAAAAGGTGTATGCAATGCACGCACACTAGGGCTGTGTCTATAGTATAGAGGTCGCTCCCCCCGTGAAGAGGGGGTGAATAAAGAATTTGTATTTCTAAGTAGTGAGTTAAGTAATACTTAGTTATTTGTGTGAAAATGATACTATTTGAGAGTAATGTTAGGTGACGTGTAAGTTCGGGATGATGTATGTAAAAAGTAGTAAAGTTCGTTGGTGTCGTGATTTATGCATTTCTAACTGTAAAATATTAACTGTTACCTACCGTTTCTTTTATGATATGTTTAATCAGTATAAAAACTATAGTAGATGATTTAATATATTTTCTTAAAAATATTGAATATGAAGACACTGGCAGTCCATTTATTCACTGATTCATAGGTAACAATCTCTTTAAAACTATTTATTTATTTTATGATTAGGAAACAAAATACTTTTCTTTATCATCAGCAATAGAATTTTCTATTTAGATACCTATATATTAAAAACGACATTATTATGCGACAAAAACATTAATATACACAAACACTGTGGTGTTTATTAAGGGACCGAATTTCCGTGGAAAAAATAATATTTGTATTGAAGCCTTCAATTTAAATAAATTATTGTTAGGAGTTGTATAGGTACCTCAAGATCATACTCGGATATAGGCTTTTTCTAAAATATATATAACTTAATTATATTGACCGTTCTCTACATTAATTTCTATCATTTGACTTATCTACAATTTTAATTCCTAGATTTTGTCTAAATTATATTAAGAGTCCGTCCACGTTTTGCCGTTCTCTCGCTCGAACATTTAGAACTGTCAGAAACGCTAACTTTTGTACTTCAGCAACAATAAACTGAAATATAATCTTATATTGCAAAAAGTGACCGGAATACATTTTTTAATTACGCATAAGAAATCTTGAGAAAACATGAAATGTACGAGCGAGAGATCGGCAAAATGTGGACGGCCTCTTTAACTAGGGCTGCCATCTCTAAAACCTGCCGCCCCGGACCGGAAGCGTAAAAACCCCGGACTTTGGAGCCTTGACCCCGGACATTTGTTTTTTTATATTAACTTTTAGCTTGGTTAAAAAAATACTTTTTCCACTATTTGACTGAAAAAAATTATGATGTGGAGCTGGGGTGTCCAACACAATTTTGTGGAGGGCCAGGGTCCAGGATTTTGCAACCGTAGTGGGCCAAAATATTTATTTGGGCATTTGCCCAAACAGCCAGGAGCGGCCCATAAAAAAATGGCCGCGCATCGCGATTTTAGTCAGTGTCATTCACTAACCTTGTAATCTTGCTTGTTTATAGTAAAAAAAATGGGCCGCGCAGCGCGATTTCTTGCGAGGTGCGCGGTACTTGTTTTTAGGAAAAAAATGGGCCGCGCAGCGCGATTTTTTGCGGGGTGCGCGGTGCTTGTTTATAGTAAAAAAAAACCGGCCAAGTGCGTGTCGGGCCACGCGCAGTAGGGTTCCGTAGGTACATTATATACCATACCATATTTTAATACCGCTATCATTTTTCGTCTGAAAAAATAACTTTGTTTTTCACAGTGTTTGTATGAATGACAAAGTTATATTTGCGGTTTTGGAAAATGTACTATATCTCAAAAACTAATTACTGTATCTCGTTCAAACTAATTTTCGTTGAAAGTGTTTATTAAGATCTATAGCATATGTTTTTTTAAGATTTTTCACCCTCTTACTTTAAAAGTTAAAGGGGGGGGGACACACATTTTACCACTTTGGCGGCAGATATCTTTCAAACGGTTGACTTTGAAAAAAAATAGTCTTAGAAACCTCAATGTCATTTTTAAAGACCTATCTATAGACACCCCACAAGTATTGGTTTGATGAAAAAAAATATTTTCAGTTTCAGTTCCATGTATGGGGAGCCCCCCCTTAATCTTTTATTTTATTTATTTTTGTGTAAAAATCGTAAAGCGGTTCACAGAATACACCTACTTACCAAGTTTCAACTATGTAGTCTTAATACTTTTGGAATAAAGTGGCTGTGACATACGGACGGACAGACAGACAGACAGACAGACAGACAGACAGACAGACAGACAGACAGACAGACAGACATGACGAATCTATAAGGGTTCCGTTTTTTGCCATTTTGGCTACGGAACCCTAAAAATGGGCCGCGCAGCGCGATTTTTGAGGGGTGTGCGGTGCCCCACGCGTAGTGAAGTGAGGCGCCCAGTAGCGCGTGCGCTGAATATATTAGTACCTATTTTTTTGAGCGGAGTTTGATCCAAAACCTGGACTTTAATTATAGTCCGGGTTTTACCCGGACTACAATCAGAACCCCGCCCGGACGCTCCCGGGACGCCCTCCAAACTAGGACAAATCCGGGGAAACCCGGACGGATGGCAGCCCTATCTTTAACTATACGAGGGCAGTTTGATATGTCCGTGACTTTAAGGTTGAATACAATATTTTTTCATAATTCAATTTTCCTGTCTTAATTTAGAACTCTTTGCTGAGCTTAAGCTGTTGCATTTTTTAAATTGGCGCGAAATTAAAAAAAAATGGAAGGATTTATGCAAGTGAGGTATATAATATTCTTTTATAACGGAGAAAAACGAATTTTGCGTATTGATAAAATACTACTTTTTACGTGGTAAAACCATTAAACAGACGGAGGATAAACTGAAAAAATATTATGGGGACTCTGCTCCATCCCATGGAATGGTTCATAAGTGGTTTACTGAATTTCGTTGTGGTCGTACCACCACAACTGTCGCCGACGGCCCAGGAAGGCCGATTGAGGTCACCACTGAAGATATTGTTAGCAAATCCACGACATTGTTATGGCAGACCGTCAAGTGAAGATACGCGAGATAGCTGATGCTATTCACATCTCTACCGAACGAATTTTTCATATTTTGCTCGATATTCTCGGCATGAAAAACCTTTTTGCAAGATGGGTGCCGCGTTTGCTGACAGTCGGCCAAAAACGAACTCGTGTAACAACTTCTAAACAATGCTAGGTTTGTATAACCGCAATCCAAGTGATTTTTTTCGTCAGTACGTAACACTTGACGAAACGTGGGTCCACCATATACGCCAAAGACGAAGCAACAGTCAAAACAGTGGACTTCTACCGGTGAACGTGCCACGGAGAAGGCAAAAACTGTTTGTTCGGCTGGTAAAGAGACGGCTACTCTCTTTTAGGACAGCAAAGGTGTTATTTACATCGATTTTTTGGAGAAAGGTAAGACAATTACCGGAGCTTACCATGTTGCTTTGTTGGATAGATTCAATATAGAGCTGCTGAAGAAAAATCTAGCAAAGAAAAAAGTTTTATTTCATCACGACAATGCTCCGGCCTACTCGTCGGCAACCGCAACATCAAAACTTGTGGAATTGCGATACGACCTATTGCCACACCCCCCGTTTTCACCAGATTTGGCCCCGTGTGACTTTTTCCTCTTCCCAAACACGAAGAAATATTCTTTAAAAAATTTTTTCTTCTTCACAAAGTCACGGACTTATCAAACCACCCTCGTAAGGCTGCGTTCAAACGATAACACACGGCCAGACCTCAACCCGAACTCAACTCAAGCTCACCTCAACAGCAGCCCACTTGAAATACATCGCTTACAATTTTGAGTCTTATGACACATTAATAAGCTCTTGTGTAATGGAGTTGAGTTCGGGTTGTGTTCGGGTTGAGTTTGAGTTGAGTTCGGGTTAAGGGCGAGGCGTGTGCAGTTGCATCGACAAAATATAACGGAGCTTATTAATGTGTTTTATAACACATTAAAACTAATAACTCAAAATTGTAAGCGCTGTATTTCAAGGAGTAGGCTACGGTTGAGTTGAGTTCGAGTTGAGTTTGAGTTGAGTTCGGGTTGAGGGCGAGTCGTGCGTTATTGTTTGAACGCTGCCTTACTTTTTTTGTTGTTGCTCTTGATATTGACCCTGAGTCTAAAATCAGCTTAGACTCGACATGCCAAAGACCTACAAATTACTGTAATTATGTTAAAAGTGTTGTAAAGTGTGAAGCTTGAATGCAAGATTCTGTTGATAATTCACAAATTAAAGTTAAATAACTTGGCGTAATTTATTTTAATTTCTATCCTGTATATTATGGCCCGTCGATAAGCTATCATTAAATTAAAATTAACCGTTACTTATACCATTCAGCCACCCTCAAAAAATCTACCCAATGCTCTAAGTTGATTACGCGGAAATGTTTGTCCGAGAATTCACCCTAACTCATTATACGCTGTAAATTAATATGAATTCCCGGACATCGTTTCCTCGTAGTCAGCCTAAGGTGTTTTCGAAAATTACCTACAACAAAAATCCCAAAGTAGAAGCACAATATTAGTAAAAGTAAACAACGAATTTACTCGTAAAAAGCAACAAAACGTCAATAAAATTATTATCATTTAATAAACGTATCTCCTGAAATTGAATTTTTAGCCTTAAAAATTCGGTTTTCCCAGGAGCAATAATACTCTTTGTAACTCGATAGTATTGCCCAAGTGGATCCTATAGCAAATTTGGAAACAATGAAATAAAATCTGATTATAAAGACATAAAAAGGCGAATTTAGTAGGTGGCCTTCGTCGGGACACCCGTAAAGGTCACATAAACCTAAGAAAACAGAGATGTGTCCGGGCCCCATAAAAACGGAACTACGATATGAATACTGCTATTTGCTATAACATTTTATGGCTACTAGGTATACGGCGTTTATGTTGTTTATTAAACGTCAAAGAAAACTGTGACGTTAGATTTGTTACGTCTCGGGGTTGTTAGTTTAATTTTTACTGTGGCGAATGCAAGTGTGATATATACCCGAATTATAAATGCCCCATCGATGGGGCATGCTCAGTGAACGTGTTTATTTAATAAAATATTACAAGCAATATTTTTATCTTAAACCATGACTTTCACTACCTGGTTTGAAAAAAAAAACTTAGACAAACACCGTGCTTTCATCACTTTCCATATTGTTATTCTAGAGCTGTGGGTGAAAATTTGTAGAATTGTTTTCATACGTCTCTATAGTGATTTACTCCGACTATGAGAGGCTCGCACGTGGAATATCAAGGAGCGGAGTGTCGGTATTCAAAATACAAGTCAAACATCTTGTAGGAAATGTTTTCCAGTTAAATACTGTATCGGTTTAAAAAATCTGGATTAGTGCGAGTACGACTCGCCGCGGATTTCGAACATTTTAACTATCATATGTATAGTGTTTTTTTTTGCATGATTCTTAGTCAGTAGGACATAAACGGTCGTATCTTTTGATTGAGTTGCTTTAGATTAGATGAATGATATTTTTGTTTAACAGCTTTAAGGGACGCCTCAGTAGGTATTTAATAAAGGTAAATTCCAACCACCCATCAATCCGCATTGGACCCGCCTGATTTGTTATGGCGTTTTCTATAGCTTCGGATGAAAAACCGCTGTCCCCACAGGCGAAGGCCTGAGTCTCAGCAGTAAGGACAATAAAAATGGCTGATGTGCACAACTTAAATAGTTCATGTGAACAAAAAGGATCTTATCTTGACAGAAAGACAGGACAGACAACCAAAACCAACCAAGTAATCGTATAAATAAAACTTTAATTTATCCTTCGATATACAAGACTCTTGAAATATTTTGATGAAAAATAAAACTATCAGATTCTTAACTTCAAGGAGTTTCTAGGTTTCAAGTCTTGGATGAATTAACTTTCAAGTACACTTATGTTCCATCTCACTAATTAGTCTAGTCTGCCTACACGAGTCTTTCATTTAACATTATGTACAGACGAATAAGAAAAATATTAAATAGGTATAAGTACCACATTCTGAAGCGGGTGTTTAAAGAAAATATTGTAGTATTATTATTTGAATGTTAGGGGCTCCGCTGCTCAAATAAAGCTGTAGTCACTGAGACCTAAAAGATATATTGTCACGCCACCTAATTATAGTAACTATGCTAGTCAGATCAGTTGGGTGTGTATAACGATCTGAGTCTCCTCCATTCACTCCCTGGATAGCCGTCATCAGATCACAGCACAGTACATCTCTGGCAGGAAACCAAGGCTACAAAGTTACCTCGTTTGAATGAAAATAGCACCTGTATCCCTAGACAAAGTTGATGTGTGTATTTAGCCCTATGCGGCTCCCAGGAAGTCTAGTATCTTCCTGGTTTTAAGAGTTTTTATTTCCTCCGGATCGATTACGTGTAAATATTGTAGTAAGTAACAACAATTTGTAACACACTTACTAACACTTACACGTTAATCATTATTCTAATTTATTAACACTTCAATAAACAAATATAAAACATATTATTATTTGAATTAATTATAACAAACTAGAAAATAACATTACTTAAAAAGTAGAGCAAGTTATCATTTAGAAACAGTGGTTTTTTTAAATAATGATGTTATACAAATAGATTAACTAATTTATTGTTAATATTAATACTCAATAAATAAACGATTTCCCAAAAACAGAGGACCTTAGAGCATTTAACCAAGTAAGGAGGCGTCACGAGAACTAATTTCTTTACAAAAAAGTCTGCCACTTTCCGCGGGGGACGAGGTAACGCACACACAAATAGTGTTAAACACTAATGCATTTTCGATCACGTTGCTACGCACGCACACGACAAAATTATCAAACACTAGCTTAAACTTTACGCACACAAATACATACACACGCAGAAACCAACCTATCAGTACACGCGATGACGTCATTTTCATGTAAACGTTGCTAGTGCTTGACACTATCGATATTTTACTCTCGATACCTTTGGCTCATATTTTTAATTTATGTCATAATGATTGAATTATGATGACAAAAATTCAAATATGAGTCTGTAGTTTTTTTTTTCAATTTAGGCCCTTCGATGATGCTAAGGCAACCTTTGGCTGTCGTCAAAATCTACAGGGTGACTTATTAGGATGAGTCAGTAAAATTGATGATACTGCAAGAAATTCTACCCGGTCAATTTAACTAAGCAAGAGTTTTCAAATACTGGGAGGTTTTCGCATCGTAACGACCCGCCTCACACGACACCACCGCAGAAATGTTTAAAGTGAGCATGACCATAAGACGTACCTAGTTACGAGTATAAGTACTATGCAAAATGTGAAAAAATCGGTTGGCACTCCGGGAGTGCCGGCAGAAGTGGAAACTTGAATATTAACGTTGTGCATTTTTGATATTTTGAAATTAGCGGCAAAGGATTAAAATTATTTCTTTCCTGTTACTATACAGTCACACAATTCAATCAGTTTGTAATTAGAGAAAAATTCTAAAGATTTTGCGCCAGTGGCCTTTTTAATTTCTACATGCACGCATTCTACGATTTAAACTTATAGTCACAGAGTATAAATAAGTATAGACTTTTCATCATCGAAGAGATCGCTGCTATTAGTTCCATTTTCAAAATTAGTGCGTTGCTGGTGACACAAGTGTTTACGTCTTAAAATGATGCGCTGCCATTTTCAACGCGCCCCGTAGAAAGAGATTACACTTGAAAGTAGGGGATACTTCCGCCGCCAGCTGTCTACTCTCCATCCGTCACATCCGTCTCACGCATTTTCTATCAGCCACGTGATTCTTACTGACGCGAGTTTAGCATTTTTTCCCCATTACAAAAAGCGTACAACACCGCTAAAGAAGTTTTCACTTCAAAACAGTAAAATAACTAAAACATGAAACAGACTTGACTTCATACATAATTTAATTTTAATATAAATTGCGGCTGATTGATTGAACATTGCTGATTTCTTGTTTTTTTATAAAACAATTTACCTTCAATTTACCTACATAAAATTAAAATTTAATATTTTAACAATGCCATGCTGCCGTGTGCCAATAAACAAATATAAAACATATTATTATTTGAATTAATTATAACAAACTAGAAAATAACATTACTTAAAAAGTAGAGCAAGTTATCATTTAGAAACAGTGGTTTTTTTAAATAATGATGTTATACAAATAGATTAACTAATTTATTGTTAATATTAATACTCAATAAATAAACGATTTCCCAAAAACAGAGGACCTTAGAGCATTTAACCAAGTAAGGAGGCGTCACGAGAACTAATTTCTTTACAAAAAAGTCTGCCACTTTCCGCGGGGGACGAGGTAACGCACACACAAATAGTGTTAAACACTAATGCATTTTCGATCACGTTGCTACGCACGCACACGACAAAATTATCAAACACTAGCTTAAACTTTACGCACACAAATACATACACACGCAGAAACCAACCTATCAGTACACGCGATGACGTCATTTTCATGTAAACGTTGCTAGTGCTTGACACTATCGATATTTTACTCTCGATACCTTTGGCTCATATTTTTAATTTATGTCATAATGATTGAATTATGATGACAAAAATTCAAATATGAGTCTGTAGTTTTTTTTTTCAATTTAGGCCCTTCGATGATGCTAAGGCAACCTTTGGCTGTCGTCAAAATCTACAGGGTGACTTATTAGGATGAGTCAGTAAAATTGATGATACTGCAAGAAATTCTACCCGGTCAATTTAACTAAGCAAGAGTTTTCAAATACTGGGAGGTTTTCGCATCTTTAAAATTAAAGACATAATTTCTTAGATTAGTGAAGGCCGATTCAAATCTCAGCGGTATCCTCTACCGGTGGCGCTAACGATATCCCAATGGGTATGCGGATAACGCGCTGTTTTAACCATAGCGGAATTTTACCGCTATCAGAGGCGGTAGCGGTAGCGGCGGTGGTGGCGCGCGACACGAGGTGCGTTCGCGGGGGTGCGTCCGCGGGGGCAATAAGGCTTTGTTCAGACGATAACACACGACCCGACCTCAACCAGAACTCAACTCAAACTCAACTCGAACTCAACTTAACCGGAGCCCACTCCTTGAAATAAAGTGCTTTCAATTTTCAGTTTTATGACACATTAATAAGCTCCGTTATATTTTGTCAATGCTACTGCACACGCCCCGCGCTCAACCCGAACTCAACTCAAACTCAACCCGAACTCACCTTAAACTCACCTGAACATTACACGTGACTCAAAATTGTAAGCGATGTATTTCAAGGTGGGCTGCGGTTGAGGCGAGTTTGAGTTGAGTTCGGGTTGAGTTTGAGTTGAGTTCGGGTTGAGCGTGAGGCGTGTGCATCGCGGGGCGTAGCGGATACCGCTCATGTTTAAGTAGGCCTTAAAACGGAATAACTACATTAAAAATCTTTATTTGTTATACTTATTTTAAAGAAAATGGTTCATGCGTCATGCTTGTGAACGGGTGCTGCCAGTGGAAATGGGTCTGCTTCTTTCTGCTTGTACTAAGGACGTCGTATATTTTTTCTGTTTAATATTATCAATATGTATCGGACTTCTTACTCAAAACATAAAATTATTAACTAATACCTCGTTTTGATTTCTCTTTTTTATTGCAATCATTTTACTTTCTATAGTCACATAATCAGTAATTTCTCAACTAGTTGAAAGTTATTTACTCTCACAATTACCAATCCAATATGTAGTAGGTAATTCATTTCATTGTGCGAGTACGTTTAGGAAACATGTTTTGCACAAGCTTGCGTCGAGGCATCTCGTATCATTGCATCTTTTGGAAATCTGAAATATAAACATTTAGGCCACTTTCGTCACATTCCGCTTCCATCAAAATAAACAATAGAGTTTTTTTTTCTGAAAAAAACGAAATTCCTCTTTCGGCAGAAAAAAAGTTAGTATTTTTTTTCCAATATTTTATAGTCAGAATAACATAGGTACCTACTGATAAAGTCGATATCGATATTTGTTTCTGTGCTGTCACAACATTACTTTTGCTGCAGTGTGGCCACCGTTTTTAAAATTAAAATGGCATATTTTGGGAAAAATTAGTGACATCCGTAAATATTTTATAATAATAAATTATGTAAGGTTAAGGAGGTAAAAGAAAGATAAGTGTAGTAGAATCGCCTAAGGAGAATTGTATCTAAGAAGTGAAAGACAGAAATATAATTTAATAAAATACAATTTATTTATGATAATCCTCAAAACATACACGTAGTGTAGTGGAAGCCCACGGCCGGTCACGATACTCACGATGGGGAGAAGCACAGAGAATGGAGCCCGCGGCAAGTCACAATGAAAAGAAGCACGGAGAGTGGAGCCCGCGACAGATCACGGAGCCCGCGGGTCACAAATGTCACAATGAAGAAGAAAATATTTGCACGGAGACTTGGATTTCAGCCGGCAGGCTGATTAACTAATTAGAAATCACCTAGCGACCGGTCTCATTTGACAGGTTTTTACAACGGAACTCGTCGAAATAACTCCCGTTTTAAGTTGTAATTTGACAATGGTTTAATACTAACTATAAATAAAGCGCGTAAAAAAAATAATACACAATTTTTAAACCACAAATTAGAAACCACCTAGCGACCTAATTGATAAAAATAAGACTATAAAAAGTAGCCATACACAGTTTTAAGACCTGATGAAAATGGTTGGACTTTATCTGGTCTTAAATCTGTGTATGATCACTTTCTATAGTCTTACTATTATCAGTGCCAATCAAACAAAGCTGTAGAACACGACAATAGCTAAACCATTTGGTAAACCTTGAAAAATAAAAAATATCATTTTTGGAGATATACAAATATAGGTTACGGCGGGTTGCGATCTGTAAAACTTGGGTTAAAGTATTTATAATTTCGTAATAAATAACTATATCACAACGGCAAACGGTAACCTTTTTGGAGATTTAAATGTTCTACGGGCTACTGTACTATAATGAATGGTAGGTATTAACAGGTTAAGAAGGAACGTGATGTTTAAAGTGTCATTGGTCATACATTCAACTTAAAAAAATAGGCTAAAAGGGATTTTGTATAATTTAGTGGCAACACTGTTTGATTGACAATATTTTTGAATTATTTTCATTTTTAGTGCATTATTTGAAAACAATTGGACAAAATAATACCAGCAGATGGAAAATAACGTTATCCTTTTGCACACTAAATGTTTCCGATATTTTTTACATGAAAAAACACTGCAAATCGGCATTTTTAGCTCCGGTCGTTTCGCGTGTATGATGATCAGCTGAATGGCGGGGAACTCGGGTCAACTAGTTTTATATAACGAGTATGAGCGGCGGTCATTCTCGTTTGACAGAAGGGTACGCCTGACAGTGGCGTCTCCTTAATTGGTTAAATGCTCTAAGCAGAGGACGCACAATATTAAGCACTACCTTCTATAAAGCCTCGTAAATTAATAAAATGTTGACGTTCGCAGCCAAAACAAATGAGAGTGGAGTGAAATCAACAATTTGAGCATTTTCTTTGTAAGAATTGTTTTAATAAAGCCTTTCTTGTTTTAATAAATCTGATTTTGTAATTAAGGACAACATTATCGTCTTGAAAATTTCTTTGGCGCTGTATTAGAGGGAATATTTTAATAATTTGAGATCGTTGGAACTCGGGTTTAGAGTGTTCTTATATCTGACGACACTTGTCAGCAACTGTGGTTGAAATCCATTATCACAATTATGAAACTCTTAATTCATTCTGTTTTCTTAAAATTACATTGTTTAATTGGTGTAATTAAGCTAGATTTAAAGTGGGTGAAATACAAATTTTGCAAATATTTCAAAAAGTGTTAATTTATATAATTTAACTTTGTATGTTTAAAGATGGCATGCAAGTCAAATGCAAGTCAAGAAAACAAACATATTTGAAAATACATTTAAAGAATTGCTTGGAATAAAAGTTTGGAATTCTTTAAAAAGAAAATGGTCTAACACTTAACTATTTTGTTTACTTCTGTCTTTACAAATAGTTTAATTACCTACGTAAATCTGAATAGTATTTAAGTATTGCACACCTCTATTAAAAATGTACCTACCTATTTAAAATAAAATCTCGTAAGTAAATTTGAAATTTTATTAAATTCGCTCAAGGAAATAGACACCCTGTTGAAAGCTAATTTCTCTAAACTAAAAATAAATCTACTAGTTACATAAAGGATTACCGAAAGCACTTATGTATTTTATTGAAGAATTAATTCATTTACTTGTACGATCTACCTAGATTACACCAGCCCCCCTACTCAAATAGCCAACTTTCTATTCGTTTGAACGCTACGCTTCCTTTTAAACTTTAAATATGAGCAATAGACGATTAAATCACATGTCGCAAACTTATGTAAATCACAGACTTCGATGTATTGTATGGAATTGACAAATTTACGGCACATAATTTTATAGTTTACTGCTTATTTTAAAGCTTTAATAGTAAGCGTAGCGTTCAAACGAATAGAAACTTGGCTATTTGAGTAGGCCCTCAGATTCTCCACATGTTCTCCATTTAGTTGTTTTTAGAATATTGTATTCAGTAACTTACCTAGTGTAATAAAAAAAAGTTAAAAAAAAAAATTACAGATCTCGTGCCTTTCACGACCTTCTGGTACATTGAAAATGAATTTAATGAATTTAACAAAATATATTTTTTTATTCCATTCTTATAGACATTAATATTTTATTGAAAGGTAACCTAAGTACTATGTATAACTAAAACATCTGAGTTTCTACATAAAATAACCTAATGAAAAATAAATCAAAATCAAATGCAGCATGTGAGACTTTCGCGCCGACTTCATCATCAAATTGCAAACTATGTTTACCTAGGCATCATCATCAGACTCTCATTCAGAGATCGTTGTAAAAATTCATTTGGAATCGCAGAGTAACTGAGAAAGACATGAGACATGACTGATCGAGTAATTTCAAATCTCGAAATTGAAATAACGGCAACCCACGATATAATATTTGGATCTACTTTTCTGTATCTACTCGCAAATACTATAGAACAGATAGAGTTTCTATAGTATTTGCTACTCGTAAGTACCTATTGAGCAAACTAAAACCTCTCTTCTGTTCAAATTTCGTTTATCCGTTTACCTACACACAAAAACTCACTACGACACGCCTAGCACGTGTACTGGAGATAATAGCGTCATCTCTATTGCTCCTACGGTTATTGCTAACACTACTTTCTCTTTCGTTTTCGCATAGTAAGCGACGTCACTTACTAGAATATGGACTTATGGAGACATTTCAGCGCAGTCACACTATGGTACCGCCGCGCCGAATTCTCAACCACAAAAACCACCAATGGGAGGTGTTCCATTCCAGTTCAAACCACACTGATGGTAAGTAAAATAAGTAAAATTGCGTTTTTATCAAAAATAAGAAATCAAACACGGCCCAAAAACGAAAACAGAAGTTGCCTCCTGTGGGGGTTGAACTCACGACCCCTGGTTTACGAGACCAGTCCTCTACCACTGAGCTCGTATCTAACGATTTAAATCTTTGACTAGATCTGGAATCAGCACTCGTTCTTCACGTTCTTCACGTTCTTCACGTTCTATTCACGTCATACCATCTGTTGACCTACTAGAGCTAATCAATATCAATATTAAGATTTTAACATTTTCATATTGTTTAGCTTTAAGGCCGTTGTACTAGCAAAACGTGGTTTTTAGTAGGTTTTCATTCTCTATCTCCTCTTTATTTAATGAATATTAAAACAAAGTAAATATACCATAAGAATCTTCAACATTTTGCCTATCGATTCCACGATTAACATTTGTTAAAAATATTTTACATTATGCCAAAAATATCATAAATAAAATCGACTAACACTTTTGTTTCTGTGCATCTCCTCCGTAACTACGAGTCCTATGGAAATCTCGTTACCACCAATCGATAGAGGAGAAAAAATGCTACAAATTCCACGAAAGACATTTTCGAAAAGACCATTTATGGGATTTTCGCGACAATTTTTCAAAAATTCAGATACATTTTTGATAGAGGGTGCCCTCGAGGGGAGCGGGCGGCAGACCGCCACCGGCGCTCGGACGGGGAACACGTATCGCTCATGCTCCCACTGACAGCTACACAGTTCTCTATGTCTCGCTCGTTTGTTTTAGCCTTGCTTTAGCACTGTCAGAATGTTACAATTATGATTTGAAAATTCATTTCGAACTGAAGGACTATTACAAAAAAGCATCGCGATAAGCGTACGATATTCGTCCAACACCGTGGCACTATTTCCTCACCAATAAGGTTCAATATGAAGTAAATTGAACGACGAATTGCGTCCGACTATCGGTTTCTTTTTTGTTTTGTAATAGGCCCTCTGATGCATTATTTTGCCATAGATATAAAAATTACGCGTAAGGACGGTTAGTATAAAATACCTACCTATTGAATACTATATATGAGTCTTCAAATCAAACATTTGTAGGTAATAAATCACACGACTGTGAGTTAATTTATTTCACTATAACTTTTTAAATGCCTGAACTGAACAGATTTGGATGCATGCAGGTAGGGTATAGGTAAGAATATTTATACCATCCTACCCCCCCTAGCATGACCATTGACCAGTGACCACTGAAACGCCATAATAATATACATTTATTACTTTTAAGGACAAGGGTTTTGACAGTCAAGTGTCGATAAAACGCATCACGCGATCTATAGGCTGTCCCAATACTTTGCCTCATCCAGGAATCGAACCCACCAAATATATTTTTACGATACCTATCGATAGGGTTTCTCATCAGACCCCCTAGTCAAAGTAATATTTGCAAATCGTTATCGCTTCGCTTTTGAAACTGTATGGAAATGACATAGGGTACGTTCAGATGACAAGCGCTCAACGCGCGGTAATTTTTTTCAGATTCAATAATTTGGTATAATTCGATGGATTCGAATTTGGATTCGATAATATAAAGGCTGGTTTACATTATCTTAGTCTTTAGTAGAGTGTTTTAGGAGAGTAGAAGTTCATTACGTGGTGTGTTTGACGTTCTTTTAAAATCGACGAACATGCCAAGCAATGTATTTCTACTCGCTACTCGACTCGGTCGTCTACTTGACTAATGTAAACCAGGCCTAAGCGCGCATTGACGCGCGCTGACAACAGTCGAGCGCTAGCGCAGCGTTCAACGTGCACTTTATCAAAACTCGCGTTAAGCGCTTGTCATGTGAACCTGCTCTTAAGGTTTCGTTAACAATCTAATTTTAAAATCATATGTTAATGTAAGTAAGTAATCGAATTTAAGAATCAAACGAAAAATGTAAGGATTATAGTCTTAATTCATACATTTTTCGTAGTGAAGTGATAGCGAAAATTTTAATGTGACATTTGGCTACAGGCTCTGGATTATTAGCACGTTTTTAGGGTTCCGTAGCCTAAAAGCAAAAAACGGAACCCTTATAGATTCGTCATGATTGTCTGTCTGTCTGTCCGTTCGTATGTCACAGCCATTTTATTCCAAAACTATTAGAATTACACAGTTAAAACTTGGTAGGTACATGTATTCTGTGAACCGCATTACGATGATTACACAAAAATAAAAGATAAGGGATTTATATTTTTAAGATTATTATCTTAAATATATAAATCCCTTTATTTTATTAAGATTATTATCCCCATACATGGAACTGAAACTGAAAAAAATTTTTTCGTCTATGCGTGCGGGGTGTCTATTGTCTATAGATAGGTCTTTAAAAATGACATTGAGGTTTCTAAGACTATTTTTCTCAAAGTCAACCGTATGAAAGATATACACTGCCAAAGTGGTAAAATGTGTGTTTACCCCTCTAACTTTTAAAATAAGATAGTGAAAAATCTAAAAAAATGTATGCTGTAGATCTTAATAAACACTTTCAACTAAAATTTGAGATATATTAATTATTTTTAGAGATATAACATATTTTCCAAAACCGCAAATATAACTTTGTCATTTATGCAAACTCTATGAAAAACAAAGTTATTTTTGCAGATGAAAAATGACGTGGTATTAAATGAGGCATGGAATATGGTAACTACGAAACCCTACTAATAACTCTAAGCACTCTCTAATTTTTATTACTATTTAGACGCAGTGAACGCACACCAACTTAAAAAAAGTTAGCCTGTTTTGTTTTACTGTTGTTTATCCAACTTCATAATTTATAAAAAATATTTTATATTATTGAAATCTTTTAAACGGTCGTGATTTCAGGCCTCAAACTTCGTCAATCGATATAGGTTTTAGATTCTATGATATTTTTTTCGTAGTGGTTAGATTATAAAGTACCTACTATACTTACCAGAAATATTAATCTCCTCTGGTGATAATGTTTATTATTGCGTATACCTATTTTACCAACAAACACCAATATATTACACCATCAATAAACAAAATGTAGTTGTCAACAAAATTAGTAAATGCATTTGAATTAAATTGAAAAAACACGAAAAATGTAGTAAGTAGATAATCAAAATACTTCCTTTCCGAAAAAAACGATTTTTTAAAATTATTTGGAAAAGGAACTAACACCATCATTTCAATGATGCCATACAATAGTCTACGCGCGACGCGATCACTATAAAAAAACCTTTGAAATAAATTCAAAAAATTCAAAATTCAAAAAATCATTTATTCAGTCTAGGCTGTTACAAGCACTTGTGAATATCATAGAAGCTACCCCATCGGTTCACAAATCCTAAGCGGGAGAACTTGTAACGAGAAGAACCGGCAAGAAACTCGTCAAGGGCTGCTTTTTTCTCCCTGTATATTTCATACAGTCGTCAACATTTAAAAATGACCTCCACATTTAAAGTGAGGTCATTTACACAATAATTAACAAAAGTTTACACGCAATAGGTAGGTTGAAGTTAATTACCTACTATATAATGGATAGGTAATTGTGAGAGTAAATAACTTTCAACTAGTTGGGAAATCACTTTGTCTGCTACTCCTAAGTAGGCAATATTTACCAAAAAACACTTGATACAAGATATAAAAAATAATAATGAAAAAAACGCAATTCTTACAATTCAATATGCGTTAAGATCGGTACTCAGAAGCAGACCCATTCCCACTGGCAGCATCCGTTCACGAGCATGACGCATGAACCAGCCATCGTTTCGCTCAACCATATTTGAGGGAACGTAACGACCCGCCTCACACGACACCACCGCAGAAATGTTTAAAGTGAGCATGACCATAAGACGTACCTAGTTACGAGTATAAGTACTATGCAAAATGTGAAAAAATCGGTTGGCACTCCGGGAGTGCCGGCAGAAGTGGAAACTTGAATATTAACGTTGTGCATTTTTGATATTTTGAAATTAGCGGCAAAGGATTAAAATTATTTCTTTCCTGTTACTATACAGTCACACAATTCAATCAGTTTGTAATTAGAGAAAAATTCTAAAGATTTTGCGCCAGTGGCCTTTTTAATTTCTACATGCACGCATTCTACGATTTAAACTTATAGTCACAGAGTATAAATAAGTATAGACTTTTCATCATCGAAGAGATCGCTGCTATTAGTTCCATTTTCAAAATTAGTGCGTTGCTGGTGACACAAGTGTTTACGTCTTAAAATGATGCGCTGCCATTTTCAACGCGCCCCGTAGAAAGAGATTACACTTGAAAGTAGGGGATACTTCCGCCGCCAGCTGTCTACTCTCCATCCGTCACATCCGTCTCACGCATTTTCTATCAGCCACGTGATTCTTACTGACGCGAGTTTAGCATTTTTTCCCCATTACAAAAAGCGTACAACACCGCTAAAGAAGTTTTCACTTCAAAACAGTAAAATAACTAAAACATGAAACAGACTTGACTTCATACATAATTTAATTTTAATATAAATTGCGGCTGATTGATTGAACATTGCTGATTTCTTGTTTTTTTATAAAACAATTTACCTTCAATTTACCTACATAAAATTAAAATTTAATATTTTAACAATGCCATGCTGCCGTGTGCCAATAAACAAATATAAAACATATTATTATTTGAATTAATTATAACAAACTAGAAAATAACATTACTTAAAAAGTAGAGCAAGTTATCATTTAGAAACAGTGGTTTTTTTAAATAATGATGTTATACAAATAGATTAACTAATTTATTGTTAATATTAATACTCAATAAATAAACGATTTCCCAAAAACAGAGGACCTTAGAGCATTTAACCAAGTAAGGAGGCGTCACGAGAACTAATTTCTTTACAAAAAAGTCTGCCACTTTCCGCGGGGGACGAGGTAACGCACACACAAATAGTGTTAAACACTAATGCATTTTCGATCACGTTGCTACGCACGCACACGACAAAATTATCAAACACTAGCTTAAACTTTACGCACACAAATACATACACACGCAGAAACCAACCTATCAGTACACGCGATGACGTCATTTTCATGTAAACGTTGCTAGTGCTTGACACTATCGATATTTTACTCTCGATACCTTTGGCTCATATTTTTAATTTATGTCATAATGATTGAATTATGATGACAAAAATTCAAATATGAGTCTGTAGTTTTTTTTTTCAATTTAGGCCCTTCGATGATGCTAAGGCAACCTTTGGCTGTCGTCAAAATCTACAGGGTGACTTATTAGGATGAGTCAGTAAAATTGATGATACTGCAAGAAATTCTACCCGGTCAATTTAACTAAGCAAGAGTTTTCAAATACTGGGAGGTTTTCGCATCTTTAAAATTAAAGACATAATTTCTTAGATTAGTGAAGGCCGATTCAAATCTCAGCGGTATCCTCTACCGGTGGCGCTAACGATATCCCAATGGGTATGCGGATAACGCGCTGTTTTAACCATAGCGGAATTTTACCGCTATCAGAGGCGGTAGCGGTAGCGGCGGTGGTGGCGCGCGACACGAGGTGCGTTCGCGGGGGTGCGTCCGCGGGGGCAATAAGGCTTTGTTCAGACGATAACACACGACCCGACCTCAACCAGAACTCAACTCAAACTCAACTCGAACTCAACTTAACCGGAGCCCACTCCTTGAAATAAAGTGCTTTCAATTTTCAGTTTTATGACACATTAATAAGCTCCGTTATATTTTGTCAATGCTACTGCACACGCCCCGCGCTCAACCCGAACTCAACTCAAACTCAACCCGAACTCACCTTAAACTCACCTGAACATTACACGTGACTCAAAATTGTAAGCGATGTATTTCAAGGTGGGCTGCGGTTGAGGCGAGTTTGAGTTGAGTTCGGGTTGAGTTTGAGTTGAGTTCGGGTTGAGCGTGAGGCGTGTGCATCGCGGGGCGTAGCGGATACCGCTCATGTTTAAGTAGGCCTTAAAACGGAATAACTACATTAAAAATCTTTATTTGTTATACTTATTTTAAAGAAAATGGTTCATGCGTCATGCTTGTGAACGGGTGCTGCCAGTGGAAATGGGTCTGCTTCTTTCTGCTTGTACTAAGGACGTCGTATATTTTTTCTGTTTAATATTATCAATATGTATCGGACTTCTTACTCAAAACATAAAATTATTAACTAATACCTCGTTTTGATTTCTCTTTTTTATTGCAATCATTTTACTTTCTATAGTCACATAATCAGTAATTTCTCAACTAGTTGAAAGTTATTTACTCTCACAATTACCAATCCAATATGTAGTAGGTAATTCATTTCATTGTGCGAGTACGTTTAGGAAACATGTTTTGCACAAGCTTGCGTCGAGGCATCTCGTATCATTGCATCTTTTGGAAATCTGAAATATAAACATTTAGGCCACTTTCGTCACATTCCGCTTCCATCAAAATAAACAATAGAGTTTTTTTTTCTGAAAAAAACGAAATTCCTCTTTCGGCAGAAAAAAAGTTAGTATTTTTTTTCCAATATTTTATAGTCAGAATAACATAGGTACCTACTGATAAAGTCGATATCGATATTTGTTTCTGTGCTGTCACAACATTACTTTTGCTGCAGTGTGGCCACCGTTTTTAAAATTAAAATGGCATATTTTGGGAAAAATTAGTGACATCCGTAAATATTTTATAATAATAAATTATGTAAGGTTAAGGAGGTAAAAGAAAGATAAGTGTAGTAGAATCGCCTAAGGAGAATTGTATCTAAGAAGTGAAAGACAGAAATATAATTTAATAAAATACAATTTATTTATGATAATCCTCAAAACATACACGTAGTGTAGTGGAAGCCCACGGCCGGTCACGATACTCACGATGGGGAGAAGCACAGAGAATGGAGCCCGCGGCAAGTCACAATGAAAAGAAGCACGGAGAGTGGAGCCCGCGACAGATCACGGAGCCCGCGGGTCACAAATGTCACAATGAAGAAGAAAATATTTGCACGGAGACTTGGATTTCAGCCGGCAGGCTGATTAACTAATTAGAAATCACCTAGCGACCGGTCTCATTTGACAGGTTTTTACAACGGAACTCGTCGAAATAACTCCCGTTTTAAGTTGTAATTTGACAATGGTTTAATACTAACTATAAATAAAGCGCGTAAAAAAAATAATACACAATTTTTAAACCACAAATTAGAAACCACCTAGCGACCTAATTGATAAAAATAAGACTATAAAAAGTAGCCATACACAGTTTTAAGACCTGATGAAAATGGTTGGACTTTATCTGGTCTTAAATCTGTGTATGATCACTTTCTATAGTCTTACTATTATCAGTGCCAATCAAACAAAGCTGTAGAACACGACAATAGCTAAACCATTTGGTAAACCTTGAAAAATAAAAAATATCATTTTTGGAGATATACAAATATAGGTTACGGCGGGTTGCGATCTGTAAAACTTGGGTTAAAGTATTTATAATTTCGTAATAAATAACTATATCACAACGGCAAACGGTAACCTTTTTGGAGATTTAAATGTTCTACGGGCTACTGTACTATAATGAATGGTAGGTATTAACAGGTTAAGAAGGAACGTGATGTTTAAAGTGTCATTGGTCATACATTCAACTTAAAAAAATAGGCTAAAAGGGATTTTGTATAATTTAGTGGCAACACTGTTTGATTGACAATATTTTTGAATTATTTTCATTTTTAGTGCATTATTTGAAAACAATTGGACAAAATAATACCAGCAGATGGAAAATAACGTTATCCTTTTGCACACTAAATGTTTCCGATATTTTTTACATGAAAAAACACTGCAAATCGGCATTTTTAGCTCCGGTCGTTTCGCGTGTATGATGATCAGCTGAATGGCGGGGAACTCGGGTCAACTAGTTTTATATAACGAGTATGAGCGGCGGTCATTCTCGTTTGACAGAAGGGTACGCCTGACAGTGGCGTCTCCTTAATTGGTTAAATGCTCTAAGCAGAGGACGCACAATATTAAGCACTACCTTCTATAAAGCCTCGTAAATTAATAAAATGTTGACGTTCGCAGCCAAAACAAATGAGAGTGGAGTGAAATCAACAATTTGAGCATTTTCTTTGTAAGAATTGTTTTAATAAAGCCTTTCTTGTTTTAATAAATCTGATTTTGTAATTAAGGACAACATTATCGTCTTGAAAATTTCTTTGGCGCTGTATTAGAGGGAATATTTTAATAATTTGAGATCGTTGGAACTCGGGTTTAGAGTGTTCTTATATCTGACGACACTTGTCAGCAACTGTGGTTGAAATCCATTATCACAATTATGAAACTCTTAATTCATTCTGTTTTCTTAAAATTACATTGTTTAATTGGTGTAATTAAGCTAGATTTAAAGTGGGTGAAATACAAATTTTGCAAATATTTCAAAAAGTGTTAATTTATATAATTTAACTTTGTATGTTTAAAGATGGCATGCAAGTCAAATGCAAGTCAAGAAAACAAACATATTTGAAAATACATTTAAAGAATTGCTTGGAATAAAAGTTTGGAATTCTTTAAAAAGAAAATGGTCTAACACTTAACTATTTTGTTTACTTCTGTCTTTACAAATAGTTTAATTACCTACGTAAATCTGAATAGTATTTAAGTATTGCACACCTCTATTAAAAATGTACCTACCTATTTAAAATAAAATCTCGTAAGTAAATTTGAAATTTTATTAAATTCGCTCAAGGAAATAGACACCCTGTTGAAAGCTAATTTCTCTAAACTAAAAATAAATCTACTAGTTACATAAAGGATTACCGAAAGCACTTATGTATTTTATTGAAGAATTAATTCATTTACTTGTACGATCTACCTAGATTACACCAGCCCCCCTACTCAAATAGCCAACTTTCTATTCGTTTGAACGCTACGCTTCCTTTTAAACTTTAAATATGAGCAATAGACGATTAAATCACATGTCGCAAACTTATGTAAATCACAGACTTCGATGTATTGTATGGAATTGACAAATTTACGGCACATAATTTTATAGTTTACTGCTTATTTTAAAGCTTTAATAGTAAGCGTAGCGTTCAAACGAATAGAAACTTGGCTATTTGAGTAGGCCCTCAGATTCTCCACATGTTCTCCATTTAGTTGTTTTTAGAATATTGTATTCAGTAACTTACCTAGTGTAATAAAAAAAAGTTAAAAAAAAAAATTACAGATCTCGTGCCTTTCACGACCTTCTGGTACATTGAAAATGAATTTAATGAATTTAACAAAATATATTTTTTTATTCCATTCTTATAGACATTAATATTTTATTGAAAGGTAACCTAAGTACTATGTATAACTAAAACATCTGAGTTTCTACATAAAATAACCTAATGAAAAATAAATCAAAATCAAATGCAGCATGTGAGACTTTCGCGCCGACTTCATCATCAAATTGCAAACTATGTTTACCTAGGCATCATCATCAGACTCTCATTCAGAGATCGTTGTAAAAATTCATTTGGAATCGCAGAGTAACTGAGAAAGACATGAGACATGACTGATCGAGTAATTTCAAATCTCGAAATTGAAATAACGGCAACCCACGATATAATATTTGGATCTACTTTTCTGTATCTACTCGCAAATACTATAGAACAGATAGAGTTTCTATAGTATTTGCTACTCGTAAGTACCTATTGAGCAAACTAAAACCTCTCTTCTGTTCAAATTTCGTTTATCCGTTTACCTACACACAAAAACTCACTACGACACGCCTAGCACGTGTACTGGAGATAATAGCGTCATCTCTATTGCTCCTACGGTTATTGCTAACACTACTTTCTCTTTCGTTTTCGCATAGTAAGCGACGTCACTTACTAGAATATGGACTTATGGAGACATTTCAGCGCAGTCACACTATGGTACCGCCGCGCCGAATTCTCAACCACAAAAACCACCAATGGGAGGTGTTCCATTCCAGTTCAAACCACACTGATGGTAAGTAAAATAAGTAAAATTGCGTTTTTATCAAAAATAAGAAATCAAACACGGCCCAAAAACGAAAACAGAAGTTGCCTCCTGTGGGGGTTGAACTCACGACCCCTGGTTTACGAGACCAGTCCTCTACCACTGAGCTCGTATCTAACGATTTAAATCTTTGACTAGATCTGGAATCAGCACTCGTTCTTCACGTTCTTCACGTTCTTCACGTTCTATTCACGTCATACCATCTGTTGACCTACTAGAGCTAATCAATATCAATATTAAGATTTTAACATTTTCATATTGTTTAGCTTTAAGGCCGTTGTACTAGCAAAACGTGGTTTTTAGTAGGTTTTCATTCTCTATCTCCTCTTTATTTAATGAATATTAAAACAAAGTAAATATACCATAAGAATCTTCAACATTTTGCCTATCGATTCCACGATTAACATTTGTTAAAAATATTTTACATTATGCCAAAAATATCATAAATAAAATCGACTAACACTTTTGTTTCTGTGCATCTCCTCCGTAACTACGAGTCCTATGGAAATCTCGTTACCACCAATCGATAGAGGAGAAAAAATGCTACAAATTCCACGAAAGACATTTTCGAAAAGACCATTTATGGGATTTTCGCGACAATTTTTCAAAAATTCAGATACATTTTTGATAGAGGGTGCCCTCGAGGGGAGCGGGCGGCAGACCGCCACCGGCGCTCGGACGGGGAACACGTATCGCTCATGCTCCCACTGACAGCTACACAGTTCTCTATGTCTCGCTCGTTTGTTTTAGCCTTGCTTTAGCACTGTCAGAATGTTACAATTATGATTTGAAAATTCATTTCGAACTGAAGGACTATTACAAAAAAGCATCGCGATAAGCGTACGATATTCGTCCAACACCGTGGCACTATTTCCTCACCAATAAGGTTCAATATGAAGTAAATTGAACGACGAATTGCGTCCGACTATCGGTTTCTTTTTTGTTTTGTAATAGGCCCTCTGATGCATTATTTTGCCATAGATATAAAAATTACGCGTAAGGACGGTTAGTATAAAATACCTACCTATTGAATACTATATATGAGTCTTCAAATCAAACATTTGTAGGTAATAAATCACACGACTGTGAGTTAATTTATTTCACTATAACTTTTTAAATGCCTGAACTGAACAGATTTGGATGCATGCAGGTAGGGTATAGGTAAGAATATTTATACCATCCTACCCCCCCTAGCATGACCATTGACCAGTGACCACTGAAACGCCATAATAATATACATTTATTACTTTTAAGGACAAGGGTTTTGACAGTCAAGTGTCGATAAAACGCATCACGCGATCTATAGGCTGTCCCAATACTTTGCCTCATCCAGGAATCGAACCCACCAAATATATTTTTACGATACCTATCGATAGGGTTTCTCATCAGACCCCCTAGTCAAAGTAATATTTGCAAATCGTTATCGCTTCGCTTTTGAAACTGTATGGAAATGACATAGGGTACGTTCAGATGACAAGCGCTCAACGCGCGGTAATTTTTTTCAGATTCAATAATTTGGTATAATTCGATGGATTCGAATTTGGATTCGATAATATAAAGGCTGGTTTACATTATCTTAGTCTTTAGTAGAGTGTTTTAGGAGAGTAGAAGTTCATTACGTGGTGTGTTTGACGTTCTTTTAAAATCGACGAACATGCCAAGCAATGTATTTCTACTCGCTACTCGACTCGGTCGTCTACTTGACTAATGTAAACCAGGCCTAAGCGCGCATTGACGCGCGCTGACAACAGTCGAGCGCTAGCGCAGCGTTCAACGTGCACTTTATCAAAACTCGCGTTAAGCGCTTGTCATGTGAACCTGCTCTTAAGGTTTCGTTAACAATCTAATTTTAAAATCATATGTTAATGTAAGTAAGTAATCGAATTTAAGAATCAAACGAAAAATGTAAGGATTATAGTCTTAATTCATACATTTTTCGTAGTGAAGTGATAGCGAAAATTTTAATGTGACATTTGGCTACAGGCTCTGGATTATTAGCACGTTTTTAGGGTTCCGTAGCCTAAAAGCAAAAAACGGAACCCTTATAGATTCGTCATGATTGTCTGTCTGTCTGTCCGTTCGTATGTCACAGCCATTTTATTCCAAAACTATTAGAATTACACAGTTAAAACTTGGTAGGTACATGTATTCTGTGAACCGCATTACGATGATTACACAAAAATAAAAGATAAGGGATTTATATTTTTAAGATTATTATCTTAAATATATAAATCCCTTTATTTTATTAAGATTATTATCCCCATACATGGAACTGAAACTGAAAAAAATTTTTTCGTCTATGCGTGCGGGGTGTCTATTGTCTATAGATAGGTCAAGTGGTAAAATGTGTGTTTACCCCTCTAACTTTTAAAATAAGATAGTGAAAAATCTAAAAAAATGTATGCTGTAGATCTTAATAAACACTTTCAACTAAAATTTGAGATATATTAATTATTTTTAGAGATATAACATATTTTCCAAAACCGCAAATATAACTTTGTCATTTATGCAAACTCTATGAAAAACAAAGTTATTTTTGCAGATGAAAAATGACGTGGTATTAAATGAGGCATGGAATATGGTAACTACGAAACCCTACTGCGTGTGGCCCGACACGCACTTGGCCGGTTTTGTATGAGGCCTAATCAATCTGAAATGATGGCAAATTGTAAATTGGCAGACACAAAAGCCGGGGCGGGGGGGGGGGGGGGGGGGGGGGGGGGCACTCTCTAATTTTTATTACTATTTAGACGCAGTGAACTTACACCAACTTAAAAAAAGTTAGCCTGTTTTGTTTTACTGTTGTTTATCCAACTTCATAATTTATAAAAAATATTTTATATTATTGAAATCTTTTAAACGGTCGTGATTTCAGGCCTCAAACTTCGTCAATCGATATAGGTTTTAGATTCTATGATATTTTTTTCGTAGTGGTTAGATTATAAAGTACCTACTATACTTACCAGAAATATTAATCTCCTCTGGTGATAATGTTTATTATTGCGTATACCTATTTTACCAACAAACACCAATATATTACACCATCAATAAACAAAATGTAGTTGTCAACAAAATTAGTAAATGCATTTGAATTAAATTGAAAAAACACGAAAAATGTAGTAAGTAGATAATCAAAATACTTCCTTTCCGAAAAAAACGATTTTTTAAAATTATTTGGAAAAGGAACTAACACCATCATTTCAATGATGCCATACAATAGTCTACGCGCGACGCGATCACTATAAAAAAACCTTTGAAATAAATTCAAAAAATTCAAAATTCAAAAAATCATTTATTCAGTCTAGGCTGTTACAAGCACTTGTGAATATCATAGAAGCTACCCCATCGGTTCACAAATCCTAAGCGGGAGAACTTGTAACGAGAAGAACCGGCAAGAAACTCGTCAAGGGCTGCTTTTTTCTCCCTGTATATTTCATACAGTCGTCAACATTTAAAAATGACCTCCACATTTAAAGTGAGGTCATTTACACAATAATTAACAAAAGTTTACACGCAATAGGTAGGTTGAAGTTAATTACCTACTATATAATGGATAGGTAATTGTGAGAGTAAATAACTTTCAACTAGTTGGGAAATCACTTTGTCTGCTACTCCTAAGTAGGCAATATTTACCAAAAAACACTTGATACAAGATATAAAAAATAATAATGAAAAAAACGCAATTCTTACAATTCAATATGCGTTAAGATCGGTACTCAGAAGCAGACCCATTCCCACTGGCAGCATCCGTTCACGAGCATGACGCATGAACCAGCCATCGTTTCGCTCAACCATATTTGAGGGAACGTAACGACCCGCCTCACACGACACCACCGCAGAAATGTTTAAAGTGAGCATGACCATAAGACGTACCTAGTTACGAGTATAAGTACTATGCAAAATGTGAAAAAATCGGTTGGCACTCCGGGAGTGCCGGCAGAAGTGGAAACTTGAATATTAACGTTGTGCATTTTTGATATTTTGAAATTAGCGGCAAAGGATTAAAATTATTTCTTTCCTGTTACTATACAGTCACACAATTCAATCAGTTTGTAATTAGAGAAAAATTCTAAAGATTTTGCGCCAGTGGCCTTTTTAATTTCTACATGCACGCATTCTACGATTTAAACTTATAGTCACAGAGTATAAATAAGTATAGACTTTTCATCATCGAAGAGATCGCTGCTATTAGTTCCATTTTCAAAATTAGTGCGTTGCTGGTGACACAAGTGTTTACGTCTTAAAATGATGCGCTGCCATTTTCAACGCGCCCCGTAGAAAGAGATTACACTTGAAAGTAGGGGATACTTCCGCCGCCAGCTGTCTACTCTCCATCCGTCACATCCGTCTCACGCATTTTCTATCAGCCACGTGATTCTTACTGACGCGAGTTTAGCATTTTTTCCCCATTACAAAAAGCGTACAACACCGCTAAAGAAGTTTTCACTTCAAAACAGTAAAATAACTAAAACATGAAACAGACTTGACTTCATACATAATTTAATTTTAATATAAATTGCGGCTGATTGATTGAACATTGCTGATTTCTTGTTTTTTTATAAAACAATTTACCTTCAATTTACCTACATAAAATTAAAATTTAATATTTTAACAATGCCATGCTGCCGTGTCTCCAACTTTCTATGGTCCGTGAATTTTGGCCAAGCTTTGTGTAGGTTACGCATTAGTTTTCAAAAATTTTAATAGATGTCGGTAATAAATTACATCTTAGTTTTTCAAATTTTTTAATAGATGTCGCTAATAAATGACTCGCGATGTAATGTAGAGGGTGGCAGGGTGAGGGGAGTCAAATCATTAGCTGTCACTTCACCAAGAGCCGCCTTAAAGAAAATAGACAATGCAACTTATTTGGCCCAATTTTTTTAAAGTATGGTATAGGAATGAAACTTGTTTCCAAATAGGTAAGTATACATTTTATCATTAGGGTTGACTTTACTATGGCACCAAAAAATCTATCCCGGTGAAAAAAAGTTATGAGGCAATAACGCCAGAAAAAAATCGTTTATATTTTTTGGCTTCAGTGCAGTTGTAACTTTTTTTCACCAGGATAATATTTTTTGGTACAATAGTAAAAGTCAGCCCTGATGATAATATCGATACTTAGAAGCAAGTTTCATTCCTGTATCATACTTTTAAAAAATTGGGCCAACCCGTCAAGGGAAAAGTTGCATTGTCTTTTAGTAAATAACAAATCGCCAGAAATACTTATATCTAAATATTTTTTTTATTTAAAAAAAATGTGGAAATAAATAACAAATACAAAATATGAAATCACTATTACAAGCTTTGAAATATACAATAATTTACAAACTTCAAACGTACTACGTACGTAACGTATTTACCATTATCCCGCGCCGCGCGCGTCGCCCGCGGTATCCCGATATTTCGCTACATAAAGGATAAGCTACAGCCCAGACCGTAAAAGGGACATATAATATTTCCCAGCTCTATATCTCTAGGGGTTTTTTTTCATTTTTTCGATATCACTTTTCGTTTTTAGGGTTCCGTACCCAAAGGGTAAAAACGGGACCCTATTACTAAGACTCCGCTGTCCGTCTGTCTGTCTGTCTATCACCAGGCTGTATCTCATGAACCGTGATAGCTAGACAGTTCAAATTTTCACAGATTATGTATTTCTGTTGCCGCTATAACAACAAATAGGTACTAAAAACAGAATAAAATAAATCTTTGAGGGGGCTTCCATACAACAAACATGATTTTTTTGCCGTTTTTTTGCTAGATATTAATAACGACAACAGGTACAGTTGAAATTTTCACAGATGATGTATTTCTGTTGCCGTTATAACAACAAATTACAAAAATAGAATAAAATAAATATTTAAGGGGGGCTCCTATACAACAAACGTGTTTTTTTGCCGTTTTTTGGTAAGGAACCCTTCGTGCGCGAGTCCGACTCGCACTTGGCCGGTTTTTTATGAGAAATTGTCGATTTAGTGAGAAAAGACCCCGAAATTTTCTACATTTATGCGATTTTCGAAAAAAGTTTTGGATTTTTTCAAAATAATTTTTCATCATATTGTAGCCTTTGCCAAGATACATCTTTTGACACATTCACATTCACGTACACCCAAAACTCACGGGACCAGGGCGATGTCTCACTCTGGCTGAAATTGGGTACCTTACTGAAGCGATCGAAAAAACATTTTCAATGTTAAAATATTTGTTCTACTAATTCAGGTACCATCTGAAGCATTTTGATAAGTGTAAATGTAGTTTTTTTTAATTATTCTCTTTGCAATAGCAATAACACATCTCTGTGTTTAAACGTATAATATTTATTGGTAAGTAGCTGTATGTTTTAGTATAGGCACGATGTTACTTACACAGATTAATCTGCAACTTGGTCATAACATTGTGCCGACATTGTACTCAACACATCGAACACACGCCTGTAGTTGTACAACTGTCGAACTTCCACTGCCGGGAACATGCGAAAGAGTTATCAACTGTCTGATGCATAAAGCTCGTTGGAGATCAAATACTTCTAAAAAATTATTTTCTACTTTTCGTTGTTTTGTATAGCAAATTAGTAGTTTAGGTTGATGTTTGTCCAAATATTAAATTTCTTGCTTATCTGTCTGCTTTTGTTAAAGCTAATGTGGTTTAAATATATAATTAAAGTAGTAATCTTGTGTGACGTCGCGTTGTGCGTAGATTACGCCAGCTTCACATTGATTGTTGGTCGCACGGTGTTAGTTCCGGTTGATTTATGCGCCGATGCTGGCCGTTAGATGCTCGTATATGTTATTGTGTAAGCAGATATATTAAATTACGAAACCTTGGTGTAGTATGGGAAAACAAAACTTGTGTTTAAATTCTTTACGAATTGACGCGGTGTCGTTTTTGTGATGAGGCGGAGTGTGAGCTCTTGAGTAGATCGTTCAAAACATCGACTATATATCTTCTTTCTCGAGTTAAAAGCCTATGTTTAATAGAACTTACATCACGTCACGACCGACTGTTAGAGAAAAGAAGATAATGTTTGATGATTCCTTTTCTTTTTCTGTTCAAAAAACTGTAAGAGACTGTAAAGTTTGTAGAACTATGTGTACATATTGGCATTGAAATTAAACAGAAAGACGTTCGCATTAAATTTTCCTAGATAGGTATATCTGAAGTAAAGGGAACATGAAAATTTACAAGCGTCGTAGATAACATGGACCATGCATTGGGTGCCTCTGGAACGTAGGACGTGTTTGTGCTTAACTGATATACTGCTACTCCCAGCACCCAAAGAGAATGTAAAATCACTACGCAAGCACCTTACTAGCTCTAACTAATACATTATTTTTTTGAAAATATTTGTCAATGCAAATATCTCGATTTTTTATTAATCTCCATTAATTTACTAACTCTCTTATTTTAATATAATCAAAGTATTAATAGTATTTTAATAATAACACAGCATTAAAACAGCTCTATCATTCTCTATAAAGGCGATCTATATTTTTTGTGTTGAAAAAAAAATTAATTACTTAGCATTTGGTTTTGACACTACAATACACATTTTTCTTGTGTTTTGCTCAATAATTTGTTGCGCACTTAGAGCAACGCGGCTTCCGTGCGTTGCTCTAAGGTTGCGCATTCACTTACAACTTTATTTTCAGACCATAAACCTCAATTCATCCTACGCATAAAAGGTAAACTTAACAGATTAAAAATCTCTAACATGTAATTGAAAAGTCACGTTGCATGCTAGCCTGCGTTAGGCATGCATGTTGTCCATACGACAAGGGTCGCGTTAGTTCCCGCTGATTTATATCGCCGATGGCTGCCGTTAGCCGCCCGCCTATGTGCTATTGTTTTTAGACGATTTATCGCTTCTACCGCCAACACTGAGGAACAATTCACTCACAACAACGAACATTGGCGGACATTGGCGAAGCATACGCTATTGTTTGTACACTATACAAATGAGGGAATAATGAATTGAACGATGGAAGGGTGGGCACTGTTCATTTTTCAGGATACATCTCTATAAGGTATTGTACGGGCTAAACAATGTGTCGTTCGTGCTTATAGTAATGGAAAATAATCATCTCGTCTCTTTCACACAGAGCTCTAGTCGTGTATTTTGTCAGAAAAGGGAAGTGTTACCCTGAATACTTTTTTACACGACTGCCCAAAAAGGAGTCTTCTTCTTCTTCTTATCGAATGAGGATTAGTGGCCACCTCTGGTTTGAAAGTTTATCAAGCCGCCTTAAGGCCTCTAACTTGGCTTAACGACTGTTATCAGATGACAACAGCCGGAACCGACGGTTTAACGTGCCCTTCGAAGCACGGAAGCGCTCAGTTAGAATGCCACTTTACCGGTCACCCATCCGACACCTGACCGGACCGAGCGTTGCTTAACAAACGTGATCGAGTACGATCAGTCTGTCAAGTTCCGCCATGAGCGCTTCCCAAAAAGGAGTGTGTGTGTGTTTAGGGTTCATGTGTGTTTCTTTGTTCCACCGTAACTTCTAAATGCCTGAACTGATTTGTATGTATGTGGTATCGTTAGAATCCTTGTAGTATCCCAAGTTACACTGGCTATATTTATTTGTTTTTTAAAATTCAATATGGCGGCGACTGTGCGACGACGCCACTTTCAAATGTGAAAAAAAAAATTCAATTATTACAATATGGGCATCAAATGAAAGGCCTTGATGAGCACATTCCAAAACTATATATTTTTGTCACTAAAATGTGTTAAATAAAAATAAATAAAATTATAAAATAATAATCAAGGGACCTCTTTAATCAAAAATTATTTAATGAAACGGTCCCCCGACTGCAAATTGCACTTGTTATTTAACTTTTCTTTTCGTATTTGGCAGGGCAGTCGTGTTTATTCTTTAATTTTATTTATTTTTTTATAGAAGGTATGCGACCTAATATCGCAGCAAAAGTGATCATTGTATAAGGTATGATTACTTTTGCGATATTCCACTTAAAGAGTGTTTTTCTCGCTGATGAACTTTGAAATGGAAAGTCAAAATGTTTCAGCTCATTTTAAAAATGTAAACATTTTCTTAAACACCAGTGAATCTCCGTCGTGTCCTCCAATTGCCCTCATTCGTAGAAAAGGCAGGCCACTTAATTAGCAACTAGTATGCAATTAGGGATAGATAAATGCGCCCAGATAATTTGAATCCCGGGGGTGGTTCCCGCGGGAGGGACCGTTTTAATTGTCGATCCGCTCTCGGGATAAATTCCCAAGTTTATTATCAAAGAAACAATATTGTGCAAATATTTCTGTTCTATTCATTAAAATTTAATTACGGCGCTAAACAAAATGGTGTCGTGTTTTTGACAAGCAATGTTTATTGTGGCTTTGATTTGTTATTAGACTGAATTAAGTTTTGAAAAGTCCTTTTGCTGATCTTTTATTTTATTTTACTAGTAGTTAAAATGTTTTGGGTTTCCTTTATAAATCAGTATTTTGTATAAAGTAGTGTACTTATATTACAATTTAGGTATAACACATATTTATTTATTTTTATGCATTACAAGTGAGAGTAAATTTTCATTATTGCCTTAACATATTCGTGCTTTAAAATTGCCCGGTGCGTTTACAATTTCAGTGTTCAAAATTGAAATGGAGTCGTGGTTTTTTCTAGACCATAAATAATTGAACGGTTCCATTTGTAGATTTATGGTTATTAAAGATGGCCTGAGATACCACGCACCGCTACAAAATTCATTTGCATGGAAATTTGCCCTTCCGATCAATGTGAGCTTTATTACTACTGATTTCGACATATTTATGTACGGATCTGCTTTCTAGCAATTACTATAAATTATAATTGAAGAGAGACAGTCATTTTGATTATACTTTTTTAAAGAGTTATTTTTATAAAATTCAATTTTTAGTTATTCTGTGGCTATATCAATTATTCTACTTAGGTACTTACGTACAAACTGTACGTAGATAGCTCATGGCTTTGTTCAAAAGCATAACTGTAGGATATGGAAATGGGTTGATTCAAAAGGATAGGTATGCCTATTGGCGTCACAATTTACGGTTATGGGCCTATGTGACGTAGTGCATGCGCATTTCGGACTCCTAAAAGATTGAATGCATTGACTCGCACAGTCAAGTTCCTATTTTTTAAATAAGGTTGAATGTAAAGGTTTTTTTATTTATACAAAATCGGTAGTTTTAAGAACTATGCATATACCAAGTACCTATTTGTGTTATCAGCATTAAATTTGCCTCACAGTTAAACGTATTGACAGACATTGCTATCGAAGTAATATTTTGATAACAGGACGGTGTAGTCCTTGTTTTCCTTTTCAGGTTTCCGTACCCAAAGGGTAAAAACGGGACCCTATTACTAAGACTCCGCTTGCTGTCTGTCTGTCTGTCTGCCACCAGGCTGTATCTCATGAACCGTAATAGCTAGAAAGTTGAAATTTTCACAGACGATGTATTTCTGTTGCCGCTATAACAACAAATACTGAAAATAGAGTACAATTAATATTAAAGGGGGGCTCCCATACAACGAACGTGATTTTTTTTGCCGTTTTTTGCTCGATATTAACAACGACAACAGGTAGACAGTTGAACTTTTCACAGATGATGTATTTTTGTTGCCGCTATAACAACAAATACTAAAAACAGAATAAAATTAATATTTAAAGGGGCTCCCATACAACATACGTAATTTTTTTGCCGTTTTTTGGCACGGAACCCTTCGTGCGCGAGTCCGACTCGCACTTGGCCGGTTTTTTTTATGAAGCCTCGGCTTCATATAGAAACCTCTTTAGAATCTCTCCTTTTAAGAATTGCCTATACTTTATTATTTACGCCACAAAATGGCGTTATAGAATCTACAATGCACCACTGATTTCAGTGCAGTGTAACCAAATTCTTATCATGTACATAAATTCAACATTGTATCGGATTCCCGAGATCGGGATAATACATACGGGCGCATATAAATCGGGAACAATACGGAGGCACATTTACATAACTATTTCTGATCAAAACTCTATCTTTCAACGAATGGGAACTGAAATATGACTTAAGGTGCATCCCATTCCGAAAGTGGCGCCCTCATGGGTTTTTATTTAATAAGTTGATAGAAAAGGATTTTAATAAAACTTCACGTGCAATTTTTATGAACCATAGTCTAGTATTTGTAGAAGGTATCACTACATTCCCTCGTAGTCATTCGTAGAAGTAGATAGGAAGTGTGTCAAAAACGTCAACTTTTAGCTGGTTTCTTACCTAGTTCTAGAAATAACTACCTAGTTCCTACGAGGGAATGTAATGATCTTTCTCAAAAAATACCAGACGATAGGTCTTAAAAATTACACGTAAAGTTCTATTAAAATGGTGAATTTTATTTAATATTTTATTTAAAAATTCACCACGTCGCCACTTTTGGTCTAGGTACCGTCTTAACAACCGCTGGCCCACGGTTTCTCCTGATTTTAAAAATATTGATTCTATCACTTTCGTTCCATTAGAAATTAAGTTTAAAACGTCTTTTAAACGACAAATTTATCAATAAATTAGTGTTCTAAAGTACAGCTATTGTGTTCGAATAACACTTTTGATCAGTCTCCTTTGTTAACACTATATTTCCGTGTAATGTAGTTCCAAAGTAACAATAGGCTTTCGACATTAGGGAGCCCACTCTAGCAATATTTAAAGTTAATGTACTAAAATAGCCAATGTTAGGATTAACAGACAGGCGAACGGACACCAGCAATTAGTGAATATGTTAGCTCTCAAGCCGTTCTGATTGGTCCTGATTAATTATTGCAGGCGATACGAAATAGAACGAACGGATTAAACGGCATGTTCCCACTTGATCTATATTAATTTTGCTATCGCGTCGTGAAAACTAGGCTTTGCGATGAGATCAATAAATAATACATTTGGCAACAGTGTTTACTTAACCATTTACGGACCAAAGTGGAAAAAAAGCTTTTTTAAAAAAAAAGAGACCTCCTTCAAAAACCTTAAAAAACAGCTCTATAAAAAGCAAGAAATCATGTTCGAATCGATTAATTAAAACACGTCTATTGAAGTTTGTTATTTTAAACTTTTTTGTGGTAGGTAAGTATGTAAGCGATGATTTTATAAAATAAAACGTTATAATGTTTCATATTTTTCAATGGTATACCCTGAGTAACTCAATTTCCACAGGAGTTTCGTTGGGCCTTCGCAGTTCAACTCTAGTCCAGAACGTCCTTGACAATAGATAGGTACTTAACTTGGTTTTGATTGTCATAAACCTACCAATATTTCAATCACTGTACAGTTCCTATTTAATTTTGAGGAGTTCCCTCGTGTATCTTCAAAAACCAAAGTCCAATACCAATGAAATTAATATGGTATAATTCTTAAGGTGTCTTCTTTCAAACAAAAAAAGAATTACCTAAATCGGTTCATAAAAAATAAAGTAATGGTTGAAAATCCGTCTGAATTCATATAAAATGGTAACAAAAACGACAGTATTTTTAAGATTACTTGAAAACTACAGAACCGATTTCAAAATTTAAAAAAATGGGACCAATTTGGAAACAAACCTCATGATAGAACGTTTGAATCATTTCAATCTGTTCAGCCGTCTTCGAGTAATCGGTGTACATACATATAAAAAAATATATACGTGACGAATTGATAATTAACCTCCTTCTTTTCATTGAAGTCGGTTAAATATAGCTGTACTGGCAGCCAGGATAACGGCTGAACGTGCCTTTCGAAGCATTAAGCAGCTCGAGATATACAATTTTGGTCACCCATCCTATTACCGACCATAACGAAAGTTGTTTAATAATCACAAGCGTAGGCTGAATGCGCAATACCACTGCGCTGCAGACTTTGGTTGTAAGATGTAACGTAGTAGGCATTAATTTCATTTATTAAATATTAGCACTGAGGTACTATATTTACATCAGGGATAATTAGGTTCAAAATTAATAAATCCATAGTAGAGTTGTCGTGAATTTGATATCTGTGTAATACCGCAATATAGGTATACAGGGTGTCCCAAAATTTTGAAGTTTCTCGCTTTTTTGGGGGTATTTAATTTTGAAGCTGTTTTTGTTTCAGGTTTTTTGAAGGAAGTTTTTCTTTTTTGTTAATAAAGTTTTTTATTTTCAACTTTTTAGTGGTAGGTATGCAAGCATGTAAATATTTTTAACTGTATAAAATATTTCCAATGGTAATATCACCACACCCCAATTTCCAAATTTACGCTGTTTGTCTTTGTAGTCCAAGTCTAGTCCGTCGTCCGTAGCAACGTTGCATCGCAGACCATGGTTTGGTTTGTTTTGGATTGTCATAAAACTACTAAAATCCAAATCACTTTACATGTACTATTTGAATATGAGGAGTTCCCTTGTGTATCTTCGAAGTTCAAGGACCAATATCGATGAAAATAAAATGTAACTACTCTTGAAGTATACCCTTTCAAACAAAAATGGAATTATCTAAATCGGTACATAAAAAAAGATGTTATGTCCGAAAATCCGTGAAAACACGTGTGATGGCAAGCTAAATAATTGAAATTTTTCAGGATTATGAAAAAACTACCAGCCAGATCTCTGTAATTTTTTTATGGGACCATACACGAACTATGTTCTTTGAGATAAAATAAAGAACTGTATAAATCGGATAACAACTGACGAAGTTATGGTAAAACATACATAAAAAAAATTAAAAAAAAAATACCGTCGACTTGAGAACCTCCTCCTTTTTTTGAAGTCGGTTAAAAATAATTTGAACTGGCACCATGAATCAAATTCAATTATGAAAAAACCGGCCAAGTGCGAGTCGGCCTCGCGCACGAAGGGTTCCGTACCAAAAAAACGGCAAAAAATTACGTTTGTTGTATGGGTGCCCCCATTAAATATTAATTTTATCCAGTTTTTAGTATTTGTTGTTATAGCGGCAACAAAAATACATCATCTGTGAAAATTTCAACTGTCTACCTGTTGTCGTTATTAATATCGAGCAAAAAACGGCAAAAAAACAACGTTTGTTGTATGGGAGTCCCCTTAAATATTAATTTAATTCTGTTTTCAATATTTGTTGTTATAGCGGCAACAGAAATACATCATCTGTGAAAATTTCAACTTTCTAGCTATCACGGTTCATGAGATACAGCCTGGTGACAGACAGACAGACGGACAGCGAAGTCCTAGTAATAGGGTCCCGTTTTTACCCTTTGGGTACGGAACCCTAAAAAAAGCAAACTTTTATTTTTACGATACCGATTGAAAAGGTTACTTTTTAGATTTTTTTTTTTCTTAAGTACCTACCTAACAACGATTCGTAATAAAAATACGTACTAGTTTTACGTAACGATTAAAAAACTTTGACTGCCGTTCCAATAATTTTTCAAAACAAAATGAAGTCTACTCTCAGTCAAATTTGCTTTCCCTCCGTGTGGCAAAGTTTTGGGACATTCTTTATATTAGTTGTAATACGTAATTCGATACAGCGTGTTTTAACCATAGACTTAGAAAATTTTTCGCTACGCTCAAGTAGACAGACTATGGTGCGAGTGAGAAACCGATTCTTACGACTTATACGATGTGCGAGAAAGAGTGAAAGAAAAATGACAGCAGAACCTGGTTTGACTTCATTTAGCGTCTTTTATCATTTTGGTGTTGCCGATCAGCACCAGCTACAGCCTTTTTGGATTTCTCTTTGGTCTGCCTTCTAAATTCTAAATTTCGGTGACGTCCTTTTTGTAAAACAAATGTTTGTAATGTTGTCAATAACCTTCTTTCGGAAAAGAACGTGTTTGTGAGTTTTCGTGCCCTATCCTTTACTTGGTGAAAAACGTCCACTCGATTATTTTGTGATTTTGATCGCGATCGGGTCGAACTATATAAATTAATAATAGTGTCGTGTTCTGTGTTGAATTGTAATGTTACTTACAACAATAATCCAAATAAAACACTCATTTCACAGGTAAATATGATTGTACAATTACCGTTTCCATATTTCATATTTTAGTTGTATATATTTCCAAACACACTAAGTGATACACTAATATCATGCTATTAACCACCTATTTCCTAAATAAAGACTGATTTCTAAACAGTATGTGTTAGATAAAAAGATATTATGTAGTTATGTCCGTGAACTTGAGAAAATACGGCGGCGGCGTAGAGATTGATCAAAAATTATCGATATCGATACTCATGTCGATGATTTCCAATATGACTTTTTTGTCTTTGTGAACACTGATAGTTTTATTTAAAGCTGCTTTTAACCGATAGTTTGCAAATAGTAAATACAAAATGCTTTATTTCGTTAACAAACCAAGTGATTACAAAATTGAGATGACATTCCTAGTAAGTATAAAATACCTGTATCATGCCAATCATTGTTAGTTATGCTGCTAAAATAAATTTACATATTTCTTTCATTTGTTAATAATTTTTCAGTATTTATGTAATCGAGTGATTTAAGCCAAGCTGTTACGGTTTTTTTACATTTAAAATAGTTTAGGGAAAAAAAATTAAGCTTCTTATTAATGTTGTTATTTAGATAGTTTACCTGTTTATCAAACTGTCTAGCTGCAAAGGCTGTTTTTACTGATTTTATGGGAATAGCTATGACTTTTCGTCTTCTATTGTTTATGTTTGGATCAAAATTTATCGATTTATGTAGTCTAAGTATGGAGTAAGTAGGTATAGAAATTATACCTACTTACTCAAGTAATTTCAAACTCCATTTTAACAATATTTCCAGGTTTCCTGTAAATCCAGTGATTAAGTTAAACTGGATAAAAATAATAATTTGAATAGGCTGGGAGCCTCGCCAATACTCTGTGGTGTGCAGCAAACATTTCAAGCAATCTGCTTCATGCAAAGAAATCACCGACGTATTTATATATTTGTCTAAACGACTGAGGTATGAAGCCAAACTAAAAAATCTCTCAAAGGAAACCTTAAGAAATTATTTAAATAAAATTGTTCTATTCAGAGGACAATAATAGCACCAATATGTTTCATTGAAATATACTTTATTATAATGATTAAATCTTGTTTGTGTTTTATTTATTAGAGCAATGTACATTATGACATGGGGTCCCATTTAGTACATCAGATGTGGCTTAGTTAGCAGGTACCGCCATCTAGTAAGGTGAATTTAAACTAATGTGGAATTAGTTTAAATTTACGTCACTAGTTGGCGGTCCCTGCTTCGATTTGTTTTTGTAATATTCAAATACAGATAAAAAAGTAATGAAACTTTTGAATTGCTTTTTAAAAAAATCACCTAATACAAAATTGCAATGAAACAGTAAAATGAAGGGTTTTTTAAACAAATTTCAATAAAAATTGAGTGACACCTATCGGCAATAATTTGTACTTTCTTTGAAAATTCGGTAATGTTTGTTGCTATCTGTGCTAAGCATGCTGCGACGATAGCGGCGCCATCTAGAATTCTACAAGAAAAACATTTTTAATCGCCCTGATAGTCGCCTAACGATGGCCTTTTCTTTAGTATGGGATGAGGTATCTGTACTATAGTATTATGTTATCTGTGATTATGATTATCGACAACCTAAAATGGACTTGAGGACATCTTTAAAATTCACGCACACGTTTACAAATTTACAAACACTGGCTCATGTCACTTATGGTGTCGCAGCCAAGCGAACTCTGTCCGTCTATTCCAGTGGAATATTAAGTTTATGGATTTAACTTTGCGTTCCTAATGCACTTCCTGATAATAGTATGTTTTATTTAGGTTACAATTCTGTTTTAAGTTAGATCAAATATAATATACTTATGTTAAGCCCTACTAGGTATATATTTTGGTAATACAGAGCTTTTCGTTTCAGAGGTGCCTGAAATATGCATGCGATACAATACGTAGATACGACATATGGGAAGCGAGAAACTGAAATTCTGAAAAGGAATATGGAAAATACACTTCATTTTATTTTTGTCAGTACTTAATCCTAAATTATTGTAAAACTTTGCGGGATCATATTTTTATATAGAAAACGTAAAGACAAGACTGTCTGTCTGTGGCTTGCAGCCACAAAAAAACAAACGACAGTCTAAAGAGATTCTCTAAAGTAGCCACTTTAATAGGTCACATTTGACATTTGTCAATTTTAGATTCATAATGAGGTGACCTTAGGTGTTCATAGCTTCAAGACATCGATTAAAGTGAATGAATCGATACAGACAGACTTCAAACATGGGAGTTTCTAATTCTCGGCTTGAAGTGTCCTATAGTGCTTACTCGCTTAGATATACATGCTACATGCCATTTATTTTAATTTTCTTTTGTTTTTGATGTTTTTGTGTAGGTTATATACCGCGTGGCAAGTTTTAACGACATGAACACGTGGCGGGTTTTCGAGTGTTGATAAAGCAAACACGTGACGGGTACCAACATTTTAACGAAACTACCACGTGCTTAAACTAAAATATTGTGAACCTTAAGGCTCGGTTATGCGGAAAGATTTGTCTGACTTTATTTTTACGTGTAAGAGTATGGAAATAACCTCACTTCTGAACTTTTCGATGTTTTTAGTTGTTATTTCATCATTATCTTTAGCACCTTTGATGATATTTAGTTTTTTTTTTTTTTTCTTTTTTTACAATCATCTATGAGGTTTATACGTAATTTAATACTTGTTAGTAGATAATCTGCTTAGCTTGTCGTATGGTTTTTTTTTTGTGTGCTTACAACTTAACGTTTTCTATATAAAAATATGAACCCGCAAACCATGTTTTCTTATCATGGACCCTTAACTTAAAGCATAATTATGTAATGAGTTTTTGCTGATGGTATAAGGTCCTTTCCTGTAAGTAGTGTAGGTAGTGGATATTCACTACAAGCTGTTAGCATAATGCATGACCCCGATAAATACCTGAAAGGTTTGCATTGAATAAAATTATTTTATTTTAACTTTGATTTTAAAACCAAGTACCCTCGATTTAAGCACTAGATATTTTCTTTTAAACAGCAATTAGTAAACGCCTATAAGCTATTTCATGATCCAATTCGTTATACAAATCTATTTATTTTTATTATTTTTGAGACAAAGTTATTTTAAATACCCTATATTTGTAGTTATGCATTGTAGATTGAGGGAGTACTACAAGGGGAGGAAGTTTAGTTATTTTTGCAATGAAACTAATAGATTTAGAGATATTTCGATTCTTATTTCCATGAACAAAGCTGGTGTTAACATAATATTTTTTTTTCTATTTCGAGCACCTGGACATGAACAAAGAAGACCAAAAGCAAGCTCAACATGGATCTGAGAGACCAGTTCGCTCACGTTCTCGGCGAAGCTACTCCAGGAGCAGTAACGGCAGCTGCAACAGCCGCCGCCTGATGGAAGCGGAACGCAAGCTGGAGCGGGAGCGGGAGCGGGATCGAATACGCCGCACCGAGCAAGATCTACAGCGCAACCAGGATCAGCAACGGCGAAGAGAGACACCAGCTGTGAGAGCCACCAGTCGCAGTCGCCGGAGCCGCAGCCGCAGCAGGCTGCCGAGTGCGGGAATGAGTCCTGAGCGTCGCAGCCACCGCCACTACAGCCGTCCGACAGAAGACAGCAACGGGAGGCGTCGCCCGACGGAAGACAGCAACGGGAGGCGTCGCCCGACGGAAGACAGCAACGGGAGGCGTCGCGACGCGGCGAGCGTCGGTCTTCCCGCAAAAAGGTCATGTAGTCCTAATTTTTCATCTAAAGATGTGATTGAAATTATAAAATCCATTAAGGATGTTTTGCCAACCCAGCCCTTAAACCAGGGCACTGTTTCGAGTAACAGAAATTTAGATATTAAAAATATTATTCCTGAGTTCAATCCTTCAGAAAAAAATCAAAAGATAGACGTTTGGCTTAAAAAGGTTAATGAATGTGCGAAGGTTTATGGCTGGGATGAAAAGACAGTTGTGCATTTTGCTATGCAGAAACTAGCAGGGCTAGCTAAGACTTGGTACGAGAGTTTAAATTCGATTTTGTTCACCTGGGATGAGTGGCAGGTGAAGCTAACGAATGCTTTCCCAAGTGAACAAAACTATGGTCAGTTGTTAGAAGACATGTTAAAGCGTAAGAGTAAGCCTACTGAATTGATAGAAGTATATTTTTATGAAAAGCTAGCCCTGCTAAACCAATGTGAAATCATAGGTAGACGCGCCGTCGATTGTATCATTCACGGTATCAGCGACAAAACTATGAAGTCTAGTGCCTTGGCATTACGTTGCCAGGAACCCGATCAGCTTTTAAGATTTTTACTAAGCAACAATAAGGAATTTCCTGTTCAGCAGTCATTTAGGGATCGGTTTTTCAATTCAGGGGAAGACAAGCAAAGTAATAGGCCAACCGGAAGGCCAAACCAGATTTTATTATGCTATAATTGTAGGGAGAAGGGCCATCCGTGGACTAGATGTACGAAACCTTTGATTAAATGTAGTAATTGTAATAAAGTAGGACATAGGTCAGAAATCTGTAGAAGTAAGCGCGAAATAACGCCAGCAAAGCCAGAGTCAGTAGCAAAAACCATGAGCATAACGAGTTGTAATCCTTGTAATAAATTTATTAAAAAGGTATATGTTAATGGTATTCTGTTAGAGGCATTTGTTGACCTTGGTAGTGAGGTAACACTCATACGGAAGTCTGATTTTACTGGTCTTGGCCTTAGTCATGATGGTGCTTCAACTACTATGAAAGGATTTGGTAACTGTCTGGTGCTGTCTGAAGGTTCTGCGAGCTTGACCTTGTGCATAGATGGTGTATCTGCATCAGTTCCATGTAGGGTTGTTGACGATAGGTGGTTAGAGAAGCCAGTACTTGTTGGTCAAACCTATTCAGAACAATCGCACATCGTAGTCTACAAGGATACTACCAAGTTACAGTTTCTGCACATCGACGCTGAGCTACCTAGTCTACACGTTGAGGAGAACTTCATGGAAAAGGTTAGGATATTAGCACATTGTAACATCTACGGCGCCGCATGCGTACGAGCTGCAACAGCAACATCATTTACTGGAAGCATAATACTGGACACCAAAATTGTAGGAAAACCCAATGAACAATATGTAGTTTGCGGAGATGTCTACCAGGTCAAGAATGGGCGCTTGTTTGTTACAGTGACACCATGTGCAATACCGTGTCGTCTACAAGAAAACTTTATTTTTTCTAGAGCAGAAAGGGTACACGCCGTGTATAGGCTGTCGGATGTCAAGACCCCAGAGAACGCATTAGAGAAAACGTCATTGTCATTAGTTGATGGATTAGATGAGAGTCAAATTCGTTTAGGTGATGCTGTTTCCGAATGTGACAGGGGCAGGCTCTTTGAAATTCTTGAACGTTATAAAGACTGTTTTGCACATAATTTGACAGATTTAGGTTGCACTAATGTTGCCGAGATGAAGATCGAGCTGAGCAGTCAGCGTCCTGTAGTATATAGACCTTACCGTTTGTCTCATCATGAACGCGAGAAGGTTAGGGTGATGATAGATGAGATGTTACAGGCAGGCATCATTAGGGAGTCTACTTCTAATTACGCGAGTCCGATTATTCTAGTTCGTAAAAAGGATGGTGGTATTCGACTATGTGTCGACTACAGGTTGCTGAACTCGATCACTGTCAAGGAGCGATATCCTATACCTGTCATAGAAGATGAAGTAGCTAGGTTGTCGGGGCAGTCGTCAGCAGTCACTCTCGACCTTATGTCTGGGTACTACCAAGTGCCGATTTCTGAACAAAGCAAGCAGTTAACCGCGTTCGTAACACCGGACGGTCAATACGAGTATAATCGTATGCCGTTTGGATTAGCGAACGCGCCTGCGGTATTTCAGAGAATGATGAACCACGTCCTTGGCCCGGTTCGTTTCGATAAGGCTACTGTATACATTGATGATGTTTTGATTTTTGGTAGGGACTCGTCGGAATGCCTGGACAGGTTTGAGGAAGTTCTAGTTTTGTTAAAAAAGGCTAACTTAAAGTTAAATTTGCCAAAATGCACCTTTTTACAGAATACAATTAATTACTTAGGATTAGAAATTAGTTCAGAAGGTACGCGACCAGGTAAAGCCAAAATTCAGAGCGTAAAAGATTTTCCCCAACCAAAGAATGTACATAATGCACGACAATTTCTAGGGCTCGTTAGCTATTTTAGAAAATTTATACAAGGATTCGCTCAATTGGCTTATCCCATTACCAAACTGCTTAAAAAGAACGTCACTTGGGAATGGACGGACGATCAGGAAAAGTCCTTTCAGTGCCTTAAGGCCAAACTAATGGAGCGACCCGTGCTTAGTATTTACGATCCCATGGCAGAAACTGAACTCCATACTGATGCGAGCAGGCTAGGAGTAGGTGGAATCTTGTTACAGCGTCCACAGGGAGGTGAGGGTTCTTTTCATCCTGTAGCATATTATAGTCGTCAGACAACGCCTGAGGAAAAGAACTTCCACTCCTATGAACTTGAGACGCTTGCCGTAATTTGCGCCCTTAAAAAGTTTAGGGTATACCTTTTGGGCAAAAGCTTTAAGGTTATCACTGATTGTAGTGCACTGCGATCTACGTTTATAAAACGAGATCTCATACCGCGTATTGCCCGGTGGTGGTTGTCATTTCAAGAGTTCGATTGTTCAGTAGAGTACAGGGCAGGCACGAAGATGGAACATGTTGACGCGTTATCTAGAAACCCAATTAAAGATATTGAAACTGAGAATCCCGAGCAGTACCCTTCAGTGATGGCCATAAGCGAGGAAGATTGGTTGCTCACGCTACAATTAGGAGATTCTGAATTGAGACGAATTCGTGATGTTAAAAGTAGCAATCTAGACTCTAAGGGGGTAGAATATATTAGGGACAATTACGTTTTAAAAGATAATAAACTTTTTAGGTGTATAGGGGGTGATAAGGAACAGCTAAGGTGGGTAGTCCCAAAGGGTGCAAGGTGGCAGATTTGCAAGAGAAACCACGACGATATAGGGCACGTCGGTTTCGAGAAAACTCTCGACAGAATAAAAAAAGTATATTGGTTCGCGAAAATGAAGCGATTTGTCAAAAAATATGTTGGTGCATGTATTGAATGCGCATATGCCAAAAAGAATAATAATTCAAACGAAGGGCTACTTCATCCTATAGAGAAGGTTGCAAAGCCCTTTCATACCTTGCACGTCGACCACCTTGGACCTTTTGTAAAATCAAAAAGGGGGTACACTCACATATTTACTGTGGTAGATTCGTTCACGAAGTTCTTGATCATTAAGCCTGTAAGAAATACTAACACACAAAACACCATAAGGGCATTGCAAGACATTTTCGATACGTTCAGGGCTCCCGATCGACTTATAAGTGACAGAGGATCTTGCTTTACATCCCACGCATTCAGGAAGTTTTGTCTCGACCGAGGCACAAAACATGTACTGAATGCAGTGGCAAGCCCAAGATCCAATGGACAGGTCGAACGGTATAATAGAACCATTCTTGACTCTTTAACGGCACAAAACGTAAGTGGGGATGACAAAGATTGGGATGATAAGCTAGGGAGAATTCAATGGGGGCTTAATAATACTTTACAGAAAACGATCGGTAGAACGCCTGCAGAAGTTTTGTTTGGTGTCGATATGAATAGCGAGTTTAACCCCTCAATGAATGAAGTAGTACCTAGTGAAGTTTCTGAGGGCTTATCGTCTGTCCGCAGTGCCGTCAAAGACAGAATCGATAGAGCTCAGATTACTTAAAAACGTTATTATGACAAAGGCAAGAGACCTGCACGAACCTATAGTAATGGCGATTTAGTCAAATTAAAAAAGGTTGCTTTTCAGAACAATGGCAAGAGTACAAAACTTATGCCATCATATGAGGGTCCATATAGAGTTGTGAAAATCTTGGGGAACGACCGATATAAAGTGGCGCCAATCCCAGGGTTTGAAGGAATGAAAAATAGACGGAAAACTACTGTTGCCGCGGACAGAATGCAACCGTGGATTCATGTAACTTCCCTAGAAATAGACGATGCCGATAATGATGCCGTTAATGATACAAGCGATGGAGATTTGTCAGAATAATACAATGTTTAAACTTAGGTATATAAGATTGTACTTTTATATGTAAAGTTTTATAAGTTTTTACTTTAACGTTTATTGTTAATTAATATTTAATCTGACACTATAAGATTTGCAATGTATTAATATATGATGTTTGTGTTGTTTCAGGTCAAGTGCGAGGAATAACATGGATTTAGTCAGCTTGACCTGAGACAAACACATTTCATATTGAAATACATCATAGAGAAGTTTTGTTTAGATATAAGTTTTGTTTGGATATAAGTTTTGTTTGGATATAAGTTCTGTTTGGATATAAGTTTTGTTAGGATATAAGTTTTGTTTGGATATTCATTTAGTTTGGTTAAAACTTTAGTTTGGATATACACTTCGTTTGTATATAGTTAATTTGTGTATAAATTTAGTATTTATATAAATTTAGTTTTGATATGTTTAATAACTGAAAGTATATACTTACTAGCTTGATATTATTTGTCATACCTGTTTATTTAAATTAATTTGATTTTAATTTCGATTAAATTGTTATACGTTGATCATACTACTAATTAAATTAAGTCAGACTTATCATGGCACTAATTAGTTACACCATGTTATATAGTTTTTTTTTTTTTAATACAATATTATTGCGTAAATATTTTCTTTTATTGTTTTAATTTAGTCTGATGCAGTAATAGTAAATACAAGCTGTAGGTAGGTATTACATACCATATCACTGTTCCCATTTCACCGAGTGTAAGGTTCCACATGGTTCGTGTATGAGGGCATACACGTTGTTCAGGATGGTCGAGTGTAAGGTTTCATTTTTATTTTAATAAACGTAAGGCGTCATCATATCTCAATAAAAGTAGAATTTCAATTTCTTGCACTGGCCATACTGAAACAGCGTGGCTCTTGACGGCCGTTCGGTGGAGTGGGGGGAAACGTATAAGTTTGGCGCGCAGCCAGGCTGGGGACTTTTTCCGATCCTGGCAGCGGAGCAGAGCAGTGGTGGAGCAGAGCAGTGGTGGAGCAGCGGTCGGGTGCAGCCTGGTGCGGTTGGATGCGGCCTAGTGGACATCGCTTCGCTTGAACACCCTTCTTTCAGTAGAAAATTAGTTTTGGATTATTAAGTAAGTTTTGAGTAACGATGTGAATAAGTTTTGAACAACGATGTGAATAAGTTTTACGTGCAAGCTAATAAGAAAAAGTACTTTATGAGGATACTGTTTAATTTTAACTAAGATGCATTGAAAATCAAATCAAAAAATCATCAGTCAAATCCCTGTCACATTATTATTTTATATCGTAAAAGGCTAAAAGAGCTAATGATGATTTGAAATAATTTAACTTTCAAGTATCTTTACCTACAATAAATAAAGGAAATAAAATATGTTGTCGCGTGCCGTCAATTTCTTATATTAAAAATGTCATTCTTTATTTATGGTGAAAATATTCATTCACAAGTAATCACTGCATTCAACTTTCGATCTTTCGATTTTTGGGTAACATCCCTAGTGTTTAAAAAGAAAAAGTTTTCACTGATGTAACATTGTAACGACGTTAAGTTTTATTAAAGCAAAAAATGTTTATTATGTTTGGAATGGTTTTTCAGTGAAAATAAATCATAAAGTTTAATTTTTCGGTCATTTTACAGTGAATATATATTCGTAATTGAAGAAAAATGAAGCAATTGTGCAATTCTAACATCGAAAAAATATATGATATTTGATGCCCGCTGTTACAAGGTTACGTTGAAATTTTTTTAAAAAGTGTCAATTGTGGCATTATAAAGTGGCCCTACTTTTAGTAGCTACAAGTATTAAATTGCGTATAAAACTCACAGATGATTGTAAAAAAAATCAGAATATCATCAAAAGCGCTTGCGTAGGGTCATATTTTAGGCGTAAATAATAAATAATTTTGTGCTATAGTTATGATGAAAAAACAACGAAAAACATCGAAAAAGTGCAGAAGTGAGGTTCTTTTCCATACTCTTTACTCGTAAAGAAAAAGACAAAGACAAATGTTATCTAGCGTAAAGCGAGTTACTTAAGAGTCCGCTTGCAAAATTTTTACGTGCGTTCGCTGCCCCCCACCCACTTATTTTACTCGCAACTGTCTCGCTCCCGCACTCTATCGCGCGGCCGAGCGCTTTGTGTCCATCGTTCTGGCAGCGCCCCGGTTTCCGATTTTTAAAGTGCAAAATTTTCAACTGATTTAAAAAATATATTTCAAATGATTTTTATGTATCTCTTCGCCTGCAAACAAGGCTTGATCTGTTCTGAGAACACTCATTAGAATTATAAAGGTAAGTATAAAAGTAAGAAATATAACTACAGATAAGTATTTACATTTTTGTGGCAAGCTTACATAGCTTAATAAGAAAGAAAGAAAATTAAAGAAAATGCTTTTTACTATTCCCCATTCAGTATATTCACATATTATTAGTTAGGTACTAAGAAGAAAAAGGAAAGAAAGAAAAACTATTTATTGACCGTAAAACATTATAGACAGTAAGGTAATTAAATATAAAAGTTATAAAGCAAAAAAAAGAGAACAATGTACCTACACGAACTTAGAACTAATTTGTGTGGGGCCAACTAGGCCCCAACCTCAGCAATGCTACAGTGGCATACCGGAGCATACCACTGCAACGCTAGTATTCTGGAGGAACCTACTTGGTGACGACAACCGACAGACAAACAACAATTCTACTTCCTATAAAATACAGAAAAGACAATTTCAACGAAATAATACCTACATAATAATAATACCAACGCGATAATGCGATATCAGTGGCTGAGTTCTGGTCCTCAAAATTCAGCACTGTTTCTCTTCCGGTGACTGAAATACAATACTTTTCGATATTCCTTTAGAATTCGCTGTGAAAGGTAACCATATTATATGAATGAAACCAGGACAAGTAGTTTTTTTTTATTTACTTTGATATCATACGTTAGGTTAGGTAGGCCTTTATAGCGCGGACAGCAAGGGCTGCAATGATGACTAAGCTTGAAGGCCGAGAGCGTAGTTAAGCTTAGCTCGAGGCCATCATACATAATGTGGCCAGCAGTGCAGTCATTGTGGACCAAGGCTTGTATAGTGCTTTACTCAAAAATGCGAGTACTACCTACTAAACTATAGTAAGTACTTATTATAATAACCTAATTTGAAAAAAATATACAAAAATGCAAATATCTCGGAAACGGTGCATCGGAGCCAAAAAATAAGGTTTTCTTCGACCCCCCTATGGTACCCCGGAAGTAGATAAGAAGTATTTATTGAAAGGTCAAAAAACGGTCAAGAGCGAGTTTTTTATACAGGGTCATTTTTTTAACACCATCCAAATTTTTTCTAGGCATTAGGTATCATTAAAACTCTTCAATTTTGAAAAAAAAATAGGTAGGTAATTTTTTGCAAAAAAAATATTTTGTCCGAGTGAATTATGACAACAGCATGGTTACTAGTCAAATACTATCGTTCTACATGTTTTGAATGAGAGGCAACAAGGAGAGGTTCGCGGGGCTGTGGTGCCGAGAGCTGTACGGCAACTGACGTACAACCCGACTGTCTCGTTCTCGCAGACGTGCGGAACATGAGAGAGAAAATCGCGCGCGTAATCATCTGCTAAGCACGGTGTATTGTGTCAGCAAATGTAGTTTTATTTTGGATAACTTTGTATATAATATAGCCTTAATATATATATATAGCCTTAACTTAATATTTTAGTACTGGGCGATATTAAAAGAAAAAACACGTGTTTCATAATTTAAATTAATAATAAAAAATAATAATTTAAAAAAATTATATATAACAGAAATTTTTGCTAAATATAAGCGTATCTGGTTTTGATTCCACTGTTATCTGAGGTAGGTACAGTAAGTAAGTTGTTTATATGCAAAACGTCAGCATTGAGGAGCCATACAAATTGCGTTCTCCAGCACTACTGAGCTAAAAATTAAAAAAAAATAGCAAGTACTTTACACATTTGCTGCTAAACGATACATTAATTTTCTAAAGTATTCAACTGGTACTTAGCGAGTTCCAGAGTGGCTCCTCAAACCTGATGTTTAGACTGAGGAGCCACCTTTGCATTGATACCTCTCGTGATATATTATGATGCTAACTTCAGGATTTGTGCTACAAAATAATCTACTTTGCTGCTAAATAATGGTGTGGCGTGGCTCCTCAAACCTAATAATGGACATATACGTACATCTTCGGATGTACCTCTTCCAGTGGGGGGCGATCAAACCTACTTTCTCCCGAGCTCCCGACTGGCAAAAAATTGACATTCGTGGTGTATTTAATTCACGCAAATCGGAAACCGTGGCGCTGCCAGAACGATGAACACGCGCGCTTTGCTGTTTGTTACCCATACCACAGTTATACAATCTTTATCATAGAAATTTGAGGGAAACCGCCCTAGCCCTCGCGAAATCCCCTCCGTTGCTCTGTGAAAGTACATACGTTAAACAACTGTATAGATAGATTGCAAAGCAATGCTCGTACTGATAAAAAATTCGATGCGCGAGCGACACACGTCCTACCTCGACGGCGCACTGCGCAGTACTAACGAAGGCGGCGCCCGCAGCGCGCTGGTATTTAATCTCTTTTTTGGTAATAACAATAGTAATAATTAATATATACGATTTTTGTGCCGTCAGTCACTGGAATACGTAGTTTGCTTTTGATTTACATAAATTTTGCTCAGAAACGATGTATAATTAAAGAGATATTTCAAAAATTCCCCTAAAAAAGACATGTTTTCAGAATAAAAAACTATCGAGCCAAACTCAATAATTTCTGAAATCCTGCCGTCACCCACTAAATGAAGGTACATAAAAGCATATATCTGAATTTGACATTCATTGAGATTGTACAGACGTCACTATTTGAGTTCAAATATTGCCAAATTCTGGGAGCCTCCTCTTAACAATGAGAAAACTTCGCGCGCCGGATCGAGACCGATTTGGCAGATTAGGCGAAAAAATCACTAGTAAATAACTACATATATCGATTAAAGAAATCACACATACACATACATCAAAAAATGATTTTTTTTACAGATCAAACTTTTTCGGCCGAACAAAAGAATTACAATTTATAATTGAATCAAAATAAATTATTCACCATATTAATTAGAAAGCAATTCCTCGCTTAGATATTATAAGTACTGAGAATAATTATGATCATCTCGTTCATCACCTTTAATTAATAATAGATATATCCCTTATGCATCGGATCATTGTGCACCCGAAGGTACAAGATATTGGCAAACATCTAAAACCAACTCCATTTACCAATCAAAGGCAAACACGAGTTGCCTCTATTTGATCAGACCAGACCTTGCCCCTGCATAACTTAACGAGATATGTCTTCAAATGTTAATTGCATAGAATATCCAAGGTACCTACCTATTAATTTTTATTTTTTATTTTATTTATTGAACATTGTTACCACAGCATTTACAGACCATTTACGCAGGTATAATTATACAGTACACAAGCCAATTACGGAAACAACACTTTGTAAACAAAATATATAAATGGTTACAAAAAGAATGATTTTAAACAAATATTAAGTTTAATTTATGGTATTGTCTCATGATAGGTGTGTGTGTATGTGTGCATGTGTATGTGTGTATGTTTGTGTATGTGTGCATGTGTATGTGTGTATGTTTGTGTGTGTTTGTGCATGCGTGTTTGCCTCCTTCATAAATGTAAATAGCAGGTAAAAATAAGTTCGCTCGCACTGTCTGTGGGTATGTAAACGTAGGCTTACATGGCGCACAAAGGTGGAAATAAGATTAAAATATTGAAAATTGGAATTAAATCATATTAATGTCAGTGTCGCAGCCGCTAATAAAATTAGTTCGATTTGAATTTCTAAATTACACCTTCAAACATAAATTAAATTAAAATATTTTTGGGAACTATTTACTGTTGCTCGAGTGCCGCAAATAATTTTCTACATAAAGCAGTTTTAAACGCTGGTCTGGACATAGTAAACATGTCAATATCTGAAAACCGTTTGTTGTAGGTTTTGGGCAATCTTACGGTCATGTCATTGCCTTCATACTTTGTCCCTACAAATGGTACATGAAAAAGTTGAGTGTGACGTGTCCTTTTATTGGGAACATTTAACGTGATTATCCTATTGACCAATTCTGTACAGTCTAGATTTCCTGCGTATATGTCGTATAAAACAGTCATATCCCGCATACGGCGTCTTTCATTGAGCGTAAGAAGGCCGTATTTGCGACAGGATTCCCTGTAATCAGTCTGACCACTGTTAGTTCGATAATTTAAGCGTTTTAAAAATTATTTTTATATTTTTAACACAGTTGTTTTTTCCGTGATTCATAAACCACATTAATTTAATAAAATGCGTTTATTGGGTCGTTAAAAATAACATAATATAACGAACCTAAACTGTGTAAAATCATTACAGGCACAGTGGTTTTATCGTCAAAATTAGCGATTCGATAAATATTGTTTGTGGTACAGTTAGCAACGAAAGTTGTTTAACACTTTAGTACACAGTAGTGTGACAAATCACAGTAACTGTTTTACTAATGTTTCAAACCGTTAAAATATCACCAAACCGTTTAGCAACTTTCAATGCTGACTGTACTTACCAGCCAGAGATAGATTTCAAACTTACTTATTATACCTAAGTAATAGTTTGAAATCAATAATTTTCAAGCTCTTTTTAATCTTCTTCTAATGTTATACTTATTTTTCGTGTTTTCACATCGCTTTCACTAAAACTGAAACAAACGCCAAACATGAAGGAGATCAAACTTCATTATTCTATTGAGACTTCAAAAAGAAAAATCTCCTTCTATTCAAAAACATGAAAATAAAATCAAAAACAGCTTCGATAGCTCTAAAAACAAGAAATAATATCCAATAATATTGGATAAAACGTATAATGAAGTCGGGTGGGGTTTTTAGAATTAAAAAAAAAACCGGTCAAGAGCAAGTCGGACTCGCGCACCGAGGGTTCCGTACAATTATAAATATATTTGGATATGTTACTTCAGTACAGTCTTTAAAAAAGTAGGATAAACGGCAGACAGGTGGAAGGGCAAACAGGCGGACAGTTAATTTACAAATCTTAACCACAGCTGCTTATGGTGACTGAAAAACGTTTCAGCCACTCCACATTGCAAACTGTTTGTATTACTAAGTAGGAACTTATTCTTCGTTTATTCGTACGGCAAACTAATTATATTAGAACCAGCCACCAATTCTTATTGTAGTATTAGGTTGCGCCATCTCTTGACCGATAGTGGAACTATTTTTTTTCCTAGGTCAGAATTCTTAGGACAGCGCCATCTGTTGACTAGTAGTGAAACTAAAGAATTTTTGTTTGTTTTTTGAATTTCTAAAAAAGTGTGTTATATTGAGACATCGTTTTATTTTTCCTGTAATCTTTACATAAACTACTATCACATAGAATTATTTCAGATTTTTCTCTTTGCAAACTTTGGAGATAAGGGGGGAACGGATTTTTTTTTTACATTTTTCTTCATAAGTCGAAAACTATGAGGCCGAAGTAAAAAAGAAATTTTTTTTTAAAATGTGCAAACAGCGCTCTTTCATATGATACCCCACATGCCGTAGTCACCTCGCTTCAAATTTTAAAGACCCCTTTTCAGTCCCTGTTGTAAAAAAAATATTTTTTTTTATTTCTTTCATATTTGCAAAATAGTTGGGCAAATGTCATCTCAAACTATTCAAAATTTCAAGTTGATACCATTAGTAGTTCTCGAGATATCCAGCTGTGACAGACAGACAGACTGAGTCACACCATAAGGGTTCTTTGTTTCCTGTGCAGTCCTAGGTTCTGTCACAAAGTCACAACTATGATTATTTACATCATGACATCATCCATGTTTCATACATTTTTGGTCCAAATATGAAGGTGCCGTCCAAAAGACAAAAGTGATTTATTCTGATAGATTTTGTCCACCTAAGCATTTTTATCTAAGTTAGGTAAGTCCAACTTTGAGAAAGAGATCTCTCGTCGAATCCAACTCGGGTGGGCAGCATTCGGGAAGCTTCGAAAAATCTTCGCGTCCGATTTACCTCAGTGTCTCAAGACGAAAGTCTATGAACAGTGTGTGTTGCCAGTGATGACTTACGGCAGTGAAACGTTGTCGCTAACTATGGGTCTCATAAGGAGGCTCAAGGTCAGCCAGCGTGCAATGGAGAGAGCCATGCTCGGCGTTTCCCTGCGTGATCGAATCAGAAACGAGGAGATCCGCAGGAGAACTAAAGTAACCGACATCGCTCGAAGGATTGCTCAGCTGAAGTGGCAATGGGCAGGACACATAGCGAGAAGAACTGATGGCCGTTGGGGCGGAAAGGTTCTGGAATGGTGACCGCGCAACGGACGACGCTCCGTGGGTAGGCCCCCGACAAGGTGGACCGACGATCTAGTGAAGGTCGCGGGAAGCCACTGGATGCGGGCAGCAGGACCGATCGTCGTGGAGATCCTTAGGGGAGGCCTATACCCAGCAGTGGGTGTCGTGCGGCTGATATGATGAAGCATTTTTAGGGTTCCGTACCAAAATGGTAAAAAAGGAACCCTTATGGTGTGACTCAGTCTGTCTGTCTGTCTGTCTGTCACAGCTGGATATCTCGAGAACTACTAATGGTATCAACTTGAAATTTTGAATAGTTTGAGATGACATTTGCCCAACTATTTTGCAAATAAGAAAGAAATTAAAAAAAAAATTTTTTTACAACAGGGACCGAAAAGGGGTCTTTAAAATTTGAAGTGAGGTGACTATGGCATGTGGGGTATCATAATTATGAAAGAGCGCTGTTTGCACATTTTAAATCATTTTTTCTTTTTTCTTAGGCCGCATAGTTTTCGACTTATGATGAAAAATTTAAAAAAAATACCGTCCTCCCCCCCTTATCTCCGAAGTTTGCAAAGAGTAAAATCTGAAATAATTCTATGTGATATGAAATAAAATAAATAAATCTATGTGATAGTATAGTACGAAAGGTCGTGAAAATTACTACAAGAGTTATCTCAAGGTCCTTTTCTCAATATGATAGAGTGTTTAGGGTGTACATGAGTCAGCACCTACTCCCAGCGCCAGGAAGTGGAACACCTGGTGTCAGCACGCTTCCAAACCTGTAGAAATTCGACATGCTCTACAAGAGTTATCTCAAGGTTCAAATTTGGCAGAATGGTAGAGAATAGCACAAAAAAAAATAAGACGGCAGTCAGACCGCAGTGTCATGGAACATGCCGATTCAGCACGCCACGTAAGTTGTATGAATTTCGAGGTCGGTACAAGAGCTATCTCAAGGCTGAAAATCCGTATACTGCTTAATTATTATGCATAACTTATGAAAATAACAGTCAGACCATAGTGTCATGGAACATAGGCAGTCAGTAGTCGCTCAAAGGGTGGAGTCCAAACAAGCTGTTTGGAGCTACAACGTGTTACGAAACAGGATTACACAGTTGAAACTTGGTAGGTAAATGTATTCTGTAAGCCGCTCTAAAATTTTTACACAAAAATAAAAAAAATAAGGGAGACTCCCCAAACATGGAACTGAAATGGAAAAAAAATGTTTTCCTTAAACCCATACGTGCGGGGGGTCTTTAGATAGCTCTTTAAAAATGACATTAAGGTTCCTAAAACTATTTTTTCTCAAAGTCAAGCGTTTGAAAGATAATACACTTCCAAAATGGTAAAATGTGTTTTCCCCCCTCGAACTTTTAAAATAAGAAAGTGAAAAATCTTAAAAAAGTATATGCTGTAGATCTTAAAAAACACTTGCAACGAAAATTGGTTTGAACGAGATTTAGTTAGCAGTTTTAGAGATATAGCACATTTTCCAAAACCGCAAATATTACTTTGTCATTTATACAAACACTATGAAAAACAAACTTATTTTTGAAAACGTAAAATGTTAGTGGTATTCACTATGGTATGGTATAAGGTAACTACGGAGCCCTATTGTGCGTGGCCCGACACGCACTTGGCCGGTTTTTTTGTAACACGTTGTATATTTATTATTAATTAATATAAAATAAGGGTTTCATTACCGGAACCCGATAAATGAGAATTCCCTGGAAACACATAGTTCCCGGAGTCGGGAAATATTTTGTAATATTCTGGGTATTTTTAAGAAATTTTCAATGCGATACTGATGCTCTAATACCATACCATAGTGAATACCACTAACATTTTACGTTTTCAAAAACAACTTTGTTTTTCATAGTGTTTGTATAAATGACAAAGTTATATTTGCGGTTTTGGAAAATGTGCTATAAGTATCTCCAAAACTGCTAACTAAATCTCGTTCAAATCAATTTTCATTGAAAGTGTTTTTTAGATCTACAGCATTTATTTTTTTAAGATTTTTCACTTCCTTATTTTAAAGGTTAAATGGGGGGGACACGCATTTTACCATTTTGTAAGTGTATATCTTCCAAACGGAACTTTGAGAAAAAATTGTTTTAGGAACCTCAACGTCATTTTTGAAGAGCTATCTAAAGACACCCCGCACGTATAGGTTGTTGAAAATTTTTTTTTTTAATTTCAGTTACATGTATGGGGATCCCCCCATTAATATTTTTATTTCTTTACTTTTGTGTAAAAATCGTAAAGCGGTTTACAGAATACATCTTCTTACCAAGTTTCAACTGTGTAATCCTACTTTGTAATCACACTAGTATTTTAGGGTAAACCCATACTAGTTTAAGTTAATATCAAATCTTTCTGAAAAGCAAACAGGATGTAGTTGCCTCAGTCAGTGCTTAAACAAATATTAACAAAGATTAAATATTTAGAATTGCTTTCTCTTTGTTAATTTGTGACATGATTTTAGTATATTGTGCTTAGCCACTTATTTTATTTAAATCTATATTCTGTTTCTGTATATTTCTGTTAATTTAAATAAAATAAGTGGCTAAGTGTAGTATGCTCCAATGTAACAAATTAACAAAGAAAAGGTGGCGCCGTAAATTTTGGCGTGGAATGGCTTTCTATTTGTTAATTTGTGACATGATTTTATTTTATTGTGCTTAGCCACTTATTATGTGTTCCGTTTTACGTCCGAAGTCCCTTATGAGAGAGAGTGCGTTGCTTTCTTCCGCCGGATGTCGCTAGTTTCTACCGCTTCCCGCCATTTTGCCGCCTCTGGTGTACAAGCCTGTCAACAAACTTAACCCAAGCACAAGCCGCCATTTTCTGTTCATTGTTGCGTCAGTTTTTTCAAACGACGGACGTGTGCTAGTTTGCCTTAGTTACTTTTGAGCTTTTGAGATTAAAGTAAAAAGTTCATAGTTTTAAATTTTCCGCTTTTATTTTCAAATATCGTTCGTTTAAAATGGACAACGATAACGAAAATTCTCCCGCCGCCGCCGCCGCCGTATCGGCTGGTTTGAAGAGAAAATCGCGTGATTCGGGTACATCTAGTGAAAGTGAAAGTGATCGTAGTGATGTGAATGGTAGTGATAGTTCGGCGTGCCCTTCGCCGCCTAGAAAAAAGGCGCGTGCCGGCCGCCATGATGACCGCTGCGACAACCGCTTCGACGACCGCCATGACAGGCGCTCTGTTACACTCGAAGCGGACATGGATCAAAGGTTTGCCATACTGTCACATCAGCTGGTGAGTCACATTAATAATATCTTAGCTCCCAATTACAACATGCATACGGGAACTACATGCTCTTCTTCGATTAACGCATCGAACTGTGCCGTTCCATTAAACGTTCCGAATTCTTTAAATAGTGATTTTTTGCGCCCACCGGAAACTCGTAACAAGTTTGAAGATATATCGAATCTTTCTGTAACGGTAAAAGAACCTACGGTAGCCGTGGCTATCCCGGAACGTGTGTCTAAGCTCGCGGCTTTGCAGCGATTTGACTCTCCGGATTGGAACGCGGTTCGCTACACAGATACCCAAAAGAAATATGTAGCGTCACCAGGCTTTGTGGAATTAAAGGTTAACGAAGAATTGAAGCGTTTTGATGATCCGATGGCCTCGTCTAGCTGGTCTAAAATGGAACGTAGCTTCGCAGCCCTATCTAATGCTGTCATGGCACAGAATGAGCTAGTTAATTCGGCTTTACAGAACCTTCTAGATTGGTCGGCTAAGCCGGATAGCCAACTTTCTCCCACTACTCTTTACGATAAACTGAAAGAACTGTTCGGTAACGATTCAGGTTATAAATCGGCTACTCATGACATCCTGCAAATAATATGTGGTAAGCGCGCTGAAGTTTTAGAACAACGTCGCCGCTCAGTTTTAAAGAATTTAAAAGTTAAATACATGCGGGACGACATTGAGAAAATACCGCCTTCATCCGAGTACATGTTCGCTCCTCAGTCTTTAGCAAGTTATGTTCAAAAAATTGGAGGTATCGATAAATTAGATAAACAGAATGTCCCTATACCAAGACCAGCTCGTGCTCGTTCTCCACAAGAGAGATTATTTCAACAACCCCGCGCAGCAAATAAAGCTCGGCGAAACGAGAGAAAGGAATCGGCTGGTAGAAACCGCAATGACGATACTACCTCGAAGAAGAAAAGGGGGGGCAGAACTAAGGATACCAGAAAACCATATAGAAATAACAAACCATGACTCGGTGATCTTCTCGGGGGGTTGTTTAAAACATTATCAGGACGATTGGCTTTCTTTTCGTCCTCCCAAACCAATTTTAAAAATTATCCAGGGTGCTCGACTTCCCTTCAATCAACCTCCACCTTTGATTGTACCCACTCAAGAGGTTTTAGCGAAATATCAAACACCCCAGAGTTTGGCGATGACGAAAGAAATTTCAACTATGTTGAGAGATCACATACTAGAGCCAGCTCCGTTAACTCCAAGTTTTATCTCCCCCCTTTTTATTACAACCAAGAGCAACGGAAAAAATCGTGTCATTTTCAACCTGAAAGCTTTAAATATGTTCATCAAGACACAGAAATTCCATCTCTTCAATCATTACCGCATGCCAACTTTGTTACAAACAATGGATTGGATGGTGAAATTAGACCTTTCCCAGGCTTACTATCACGTGCCCATAAGCGAACAGCACAGATGCTATCTACGAGTCAGCTATGGAGGTCATCTTTACCAAATGACGTGCCTGCCCTTTGGTCTCGCAGCAGCACCGAAAATGTTCGCGTCGCTAACCAATTGGATAGCCGAGAAGCTTCGGGATCAAGGACTGCGTTTGGTGGTCTATCTGGACGACTTTTTAATAGTTCACCAGTCTCGAGCCGTACTCTGTTCACAAGTAAGGACCGCCATCGAGTTACTGAACAAACTGGGTTGGTGCATCAACTTCGAGAAATCGATTACCACGCCGACGAGGAAGATCGAGTTTTTAGGTGTCACGTGGGATACTCTAAGGAACATGAAGAGCTTACCACCAGACAAGATTTCCAGAGCCTTCCAGTACATCTCCACTCGCTTGGCAGCCGGCAGTTGGTCCCTCAAGCAGGCGCAATGCCTCTTAGGGTTTCTCAACTTCGCAACCTTCATCACCCACCGGGGAAGGTTGCATTGCCGGGCTCTGCAGCGCCACAGCAACCAGCTTCGTCGGAACCCTCGCTCTGCGCTTCCTTTGCCAGACGAGGTGAGACTAGAACTGCAGTGGTGGTTGAAGAACATCAATCAGGAGTCACTCATACATCGACCTACGCGACAAACCAACTACATAATCACGGATGCGTCAGATGTCCAATGGGGAGCTGTGATAAACAACGACTACGAATCAGGTACGTGGACACCCCAGCAGAAACGATGGCACTGCAACGCCAAAGAAATGTACGCAGTAATAGCAGCCATATCGGCTCGGGCGAACGACATCAAGAACTCAGAAGTGATCCTGCAGAGCGACAACATGACTGTGATCTCGTACATAAAGAACGAAGGAGGTACCAAATCCAAACTTCTACTAGAGTTGACAGGGCAGCTCTTCACTCTAATAGACAGCCTCAATATTGTACTTCTCCCTCACCACCTTCCGGGAAGGTACAATACGGAAGCCGATCGCCTATCTCGCAGTCGCGCCGGCTCCGAATGGCACCTAAGCGAGCGAGCGACAAGTCTAATCTTCAGTCAGTGGGGCGTCCCAGAAATAGACTTGTTCGCCTCCCAGACCGCCCATGTCGTTCAAAATTATGTTACTCGCGACTTATCCGACTCGAACGCTTGCTTTCACGACGCGTTCAGCAAATATTGGCACTACGACCTAGCTTGGGTGTTTCCTCCACCGTGCTTAATCCCGCAAGTGCTTCATCACTTAAACTCCGCAACAGGGAAATTTGTGATAGTGGTACCCAAGTGGACGAAATCATTTTGGCGACCAGACCTGAAAGCCAGGTCCATAGCACGACCCAAGAAAATTCCAGATCTAGAAGACTGCCTAGTCGACACGGCGACGGGTCTGCCTCCTGCCTACATCAACCATCTACACCTGGAAGCCTGGCTCATTTCGGGTGGGACACGCTAACATCAGATTGGTCTGTCGAAGAGAAAACTCTACTCTCAAACTGTTGGCGAGCTTCAACTCTTAAAACTTACAGCCCTATCTGGACTAAGTGGGTAATTTGGTGCCGCCAAAATAACTTGAACCCTAGTTCACCATCCCCAGCAGATGTAGCTAGGTATATAGCGAAATTATCTTGTTATGATAAATTAGCCTATCGTAGTATACTAGTGCATAAATCTGTAATTTCTTCGATATGTGAAACTACATCAGACGTTAAAATATCCTCTAGTCCTATCGTAAAACACATGCTTAAAGCCGTGTCAGTTTCTAGACCAATACCACCCAAAGCGCCAATTTGGGATGCTAGAGTACTTATAGAGTATCTGAAAACTAACAGCCCTAAGTCTAACAGTTTTTACGATATCTCTAGACGAACTGCTGTACTTCTTTTATTGACATCTGGACGAAGGGTCCATGATTTAACTTTATTGCACTTTGACGCTGACCACTATATCGATTAACGATTCTATAACCCTACACCCTACTTTCGGCTCAAAAACTGATTCTGTGTCGTATCAACAGTCAAGTTGGAGACTGCTGACCTGCCCTGATCAAAATATCGATCCAGTTTATTGGCTGAGAACTTTAAAAACCATATCCGCTGACCGCAGAGGTTCAGTAACTAATATATTTATTTCTACTAGAGAACCTGTTAAGCCTGCCACTCCTACTATCATTGGTGGATGGATAAAAAAGCTTTTACAGGAAGCAGGGATCCAGGCTTCTCCCGGTAGTCTAAGGTCAGCAGTATCTTCCTTGAACTGGTTGGAAAACTATCCAATTAACGAAATCTTAGATAAAGCTAATTGGCGCCATGCACATACTTTTAAAAAATTCTATCAGAAAAATGTACAAATGAATGATTCGCAATTATCAGAAAAATCTTTATCAAAATATTTTAACACTTCTTAAGTGATGCTTATGTTTATGTTCATCATTATGTATCATAATTGCATAATCTTATAATGTCATTGATTTAAATGATTTACATAATTATATTTGTTAGGTACAAGTCAAATAAATTCTTAAAAATTAGTTTAAACGTAATGTTGATCGCTGTCTACTCTATCTTGTAACATTATTTACAATACAAACTCAATCATTGTTGCGTCTTTAATTCCTTAGGCAACACAAGCCACCAGGAGATAACAAACACATCTCTCATAAGGGACTTCGGACGTAAAACGGAACACATAATATACACATTTTACCTTCCAATAAAATTTTTATTATGTTTCCTAAGACGTCCGAAGTCCCAATAACGGCTTCCTGGTGGAACATCCTCCGTTATCATATGAGTCTCACAATGAACAGAAAATGGCGGCTTGTGCTTGGGTTAAGTTTGTTGACAGGCTTGTACACCAGAGGCGGCAAAATGGCGGGAAGCGGTAGAAACTAGCGACATCCGGCGGAAGAAAGCAACGCACTCTCTCTCATAAGGGACTTCGGACGTCTTAGGAAACATAATAAAAATTTTATTGGAAGGTAAAATTTGTATATTTTATTCGAATCTATATGTTTTTGTTAATTTTAATAAAATGAGTGACTAGTAGTATACTGGAATCTTGTAACAAATTAACAAAGAAAAAGTGGCGCCGCAAATTATGGCGTGGCTTTTTCTTTATTAATTTGTGATATTCACAAAAATACTTAATGTTATTACTCTAGACTGCAGACACACTATTCTGCCGTCCTCATGAAAAACGCATTAACGACATTTTGACACATTGCGAGAAAAACGCGGTCAAAGTTTTTTTGCTTATACCTTTGAAAGTACTTGGGATACGAACATAAAATTTGTATCAATAAATAAGGAATATTGTCAAGAATACAAATATACGACATAAAAATTAAACTATATTAGGGTGTAGTATATAATTTGAAAAAGGTAGTTATGGCTAGCAGTCTATAATACTCTATAATGTATGATGACTCGTCATAAACGCATTAAACATCCTAGTTGATTTTATGTTTAGCAAATCAATAAAATGTAATTTTGTGTAGTATCTTTATATTCCAATCTTTCAATAATACTTAAAATAAGTGCATCAACTTCCTCTCGGTGAAGGTGAGGTGAAGTTTCATGAGATTACTGGCGAAAAACGCACTAACTTAAACATATTGCATTCATATCTAACAAATCTCTATTTGCAAAATAAATGTTTGCATTAACTAGATAATGCCTTCTAAAGTTACCTAATCAAATCTGGAAAATGGTGTTACTTAATTATTCATTAATTATTACTTTGGGAAAGTTTTAGATCTCTTTCTCCTGATGTCAGATATATAAATAAGGTCCTTCTGAAATAGTGTACATAATTTTAAGGGGTCAATGTACTCATGCATACAAACAACTTTTACTATGGCACCAACATTGAAATCGCGAAAAAAAAAAAACAGCTGTTCCATAGAAAATTTAAAATCGAATAGATCAAAATGTAAAGAACAGCTGATTTTTTTATCGTGATTTCAATGTTGGTGCCATAGTAAAAGTTGTTTGTATGCATGAGTACATTGACCCCTTACAATTATGTGCACTATTTCAGAAGGACCTTATATATTTAACTCATTTTGCACCAAAAACCAAGATGATGTGTTTATCATAAGCACGGCAGTATTTAACGGTCAATTCCAATAACCTATCTTCAGTAAGAAGTGGTCTACTATGGATTAGTTATTATGAAATTGGCAACAAATCTTTAGTAGAGTCTCTTATTGGGGAGAGATAGTTGAAAAAAAGCATTTAGGTAAAAAAATAAACAAATATGAACTACTTAAACATAGTATCGAGTTTATTGAAATAAAAAACCTTATTATGAACACGTACATCGAAGTTATAAAACAAAATTAAATTTTAAAATAGATTTACCTTTATCAAAAATTCACTTAGCATTATTTGTGTGTAACTGACAGTATTCGAAGTTTTGATTCTATTCATAAAGTATTTTTATGAGAATCTAGAACATTGCCAGATAAGTTATTTTTAGTCATGGTCCCCTCTAAACTTCAAATGCTATTTATTATATGGACAGATTTTTATTGTAAGGCGGTACACAACTTTGTTTTTTGTTGACACAAAATCTGAAAACCATTTGTAGAACTTTTATGGCAACAACCCTAAAATCTTCAAAAAAAGATACACACTTACAGCCGTTTCGTAAAAAAACTAAACTCTGGTAAAATTCGCGAGTTGTTTGCAGGGTTGTTTCCTTACATACAAAAAGTTGCTCATAATAATCAACTCTACAAAATGGTTTTCTGGTAGTCTTAACAAAAAAATAGGTTGCATGTGTTGCTCATAGCCTAGCGTATACTAAATATCAGTGGTGAGAGGTGAAATTATGGCGAAGGTGAGCCGCTCTACAAAAATTTTATAATTTGCATATGATAGTAGATCAGTGGGGTGGAAATCTTAAAGGTAAGTCGATGGGAATCGGCTTTTATGGACCCTTCGCCACTGCTAAATACGAATAATATTCGTTTCATAATTCATTACATTAGGGTAGAGGTTAAAAAGTATAGAGTACAAACCCTTAAATCTAAAGTTGCAACATCAATACAACAGGTCATAAAAGCTCCATCTAAAATTTGATCAAAATATGTCAATATCTGAAATCTGATATAAATATTTGAACTACATTAGGCATTTATGTATCATATGTAAGCTTAAATTATCTTACTTTACTACTTACTATTACTACTTTTATTTGTAATAAGCAATTTTCATTATGTCATGATTACAAAAGAATCATGAGCTTCTAGCAGGATTATTTACGACTACAGATTGTCATATTTTAATAAATGTTTGTATGACGTTAAATGTTGTAACAAATTTTGTTCTAACGGTTGTAACATTGTAAAATAATATGAAGGCATCTTTGGCAGATCGTTTGTATGTAGTTATTGCTTTTATGTAAAACTTTTAGATAAACAGCCAAAAAGGATGATCAGACTTCCTAGACGAGTTTAGCAAACTATATTCAACATCGAAAACTTTTGCTTGGTCTCTTTTGCTAACATATTTTACTGGTATGAGCAGAAGGTATACGTATTTGAGAGTTTTCGATATCATTAACAGTTTACGAACTCGTTCTAAGGGTAGGTACAGTATTGTAGAAACTTCAGTAACAAATCTTATGACATTTTATTTTATGTTTGTTCAGAGTAAGTTTAAGAGGTTCTTAGTAATTTAACCTCCGCGGTGAGTGAGGACGGCGTCGATCAGCAGGACTGCGCCGTTGATGATGGACAGGGAAGCCTTGGCCAGGTTGTACTTGACAAATTCACTCTTACCAGTATTCTGATACCTGGAATACATAAGAAACTCGATTAGATATCTCTACGGTAAGGTTAACATTGTACATAGAAAAAGTAGAGACAAAGAAGTAAAAATAGTAAGCATAGCTTCTAGAATGTTAATTCTTTGACTGAATGAGCGAGCGGGAAGTGTGCGCGAAGCTGAGCGTCTCTGCTTGGGCAAAAATTCATTCGTATGTCCTTCTTTTTGTCCTTCCGGCTTTCCGTTTGTTCTCCTCTACAAGTCACATTTCTCAACCGATTCTCGTAAAATTTTGTGAACGTTCGATGATTATATCTAGAATTTTTAGTCGAGCCAGTTTATCGAAATTTATCCAAAAAAATAAATACTTCACACATTTAGAAAAAATTACTAAATTAGAAGCGCCATCTATAGTTGCAAATATAGGTACCAAAAATTTAATATAGGTACAGTCAGCAAAGCTATGAGCTGAACACCTTAAGGTTCATATATCTAGATTAAGTAATCTGTATTGTCTTGCATTTACCCAAAACTCACAAAAGCATCTTTTGTATAAAAACAATGGAGGCAGGTAAAAGACGAACTTTTAGTTCCATCCTTGCAAGCGATTTGTTTTCAAACTGTAAAGTAACTAGTAACTTAACTGTAAAGTAAGGTCATATCTTTGCTGACAGTACCAAACAGCACGTACCCTACTTAGTCCAGTCAAAATGTACATCCGTGCTTGCAAAAGGTCCGGTCTTTCTGATTTTTTTATATGTTGTTAGGACCTAAATCAACATTAAAATACCAGATTTGCAATTTCCAAAGTGCTGTGCGAGCGGCGGCGGCGGTGTACCCAAAAAACCATGAAATTTTCGGACATTTTTGAGTTTTTGCTCAATATCTCAGTGAAGGAAGAATTTGATTGGTCTAATCTTTACTATACTTATAAAGTTAACTAAATTTCCTATAATTTAAAACTAAAGCAGGCTCTATACATCTATTGGTTCCCAAGATACAGTTCTTCAAATATAGGTATTTTTTCCAAAAAATATTTTTTTTTCTAAATGATTACTTTTTTATTGAAATATCTTCTAAAATAAGCATCCCGCATCAAATATTATATGAAATGAAGTTTTAAAAAATTTAATTAGCTTTTATTTAAAATCAAAATCGCCCAAAGTCTGTCAGTCTTTCTCGCATCCGTAGGGACTGGTTCCACTACGTGTTAAAAAGTCTTCCTCGCATGAATAGCAGATCTTAACAATTCAAAAAGAAACTACCCATCAGATCTCAAAAATGATTTTTTGACAACAACAAAAATAAATAAAATGTAACTGTTTTATAAATAAAACCATAAATGACGTGAGAACAGTTTATTTGCATTTTCCCCAATGCCCACCTATGACTGTATAAGGTTATCTGCTGGTTTTAAGAGAACCGCTGGGCTTAGAGGTATCATTTTGGTTTTAAATGAAAGCTAATTAAATTTTTTACAACTTTATTTTGAATAATATTTGATGTGGGATGCGTATTTTAGAAGATATTTTACTAAAAAAGTGCCTATTTCCAAAAAAATCTTTTTGGAAAAAAAGACCTATTTTCGAAGAACTGTATCTTGGGAACCAATAAATGTATAGAGCTCGCCTTAGTTTTAATTTATAGAAAATTTAGTTAACTTCAGAAGTTTAGTAAAGACTAGACCGATTTAATTCTTCCTTCACTGAGATATTAAGCGAAAACTGAAAAATATCCGAAAATATCAAGGTATTTTGGGTACACCGCCGCTAGCAAGTCACTTCCGAAATTGCAAAGCTGGTATTTTAATGTTGGTTTAGATCCTAACAACATATAAAAAAATCAAAACGACCGGACCTTTTGCAAGCACGACCCCCTTTTCATGTTTAATATGACTGAGCTAACTATGTGCTTTAAAAACCTTGTGGCGATGGCAGCATCTATTAATTTTTGAACAACTTACAATTTAAGTTACTTTTTAACGCGAGGTCTACAGCTCACGGAGCCACTAAATTATAGATTTGTGTAGCTTTACGTTTTTATTCGAAGAATAAATTTACCTTTAATGTGTTACCAAAGAATGTATCATGAGATTATAATTCTCTTTGTGAAATACATGAGGGTGAATTCGATTCTGCAATTATATATTTATTAATGCACATCAATATTAATATTACCTGTCAATGATCAGCGCTCCACTGGCGACGAAGAGACAGACTCCGACTAGCGAGTAGAATACGTCCACGCGTTTGTGGGTTGGCGTCTGCATCAGATAGCCTGTAACATTTGACGTCATAATTATACACTAGCTCAAAGTTTTCTAAATCAAATTAACAAACATTTTAGCGTGTTTTCTCTACCTACTAACTATTCAGGACTTTTTTAGCTGACAAGAATGGCGCAAAAAAATTGAAGGCCCATTCAAGTTTAATTTGTCTTGCCGTGAATTTACAATCGCGGGGGCCAGGGTCAATGCTAATATTTATCGCATAAGCGCGATTAGTGGTTTTAAGCCTCGAATGTCCCCAGCATTAACGAGACGATTCCTTATTCGGTAATCCAAGACAAGCGTTACGGAGAATTTCGATGATAAACACATAACAGCGGATTAGCTGGTGATCTTATCTCTGTTAGATTGTTTCTTAGAATTGCTTTATAACTTTATTGCCACAATTTGATATTTTGGGTTGGTTAGAGGTCAACTTGTATGATTTGGATACGTGATATTAACTACTAATAATTTCATACAAAGTTTGATCAGTGATTGCCAGTACATTCTATATACTTCAGTCAGAAGTAAATGCTGAATATTTAGTAGGAACCATTACCATGTTACTCCAATTTTTTACAGCAATAGTTGGTCAGTTAGTTATGAAACCGACAATCTTTTGGGTTATTATAATTGTCCCTGTTTATTATACTGTATCTTTTGACGGTAAGAATCAAGAAGAGCCTCACCAGCAGCAGCTCCGGCGAAGATGATGAGGAACCCGACATAGGTGCCGGTGACCAGCATGCCAATTTCCACATCATTGTTGAAGCTGTTCGTGTGGAGAGCGACGCAAGCGCAGGTCAGCGCCTGTAATGCAAAATAATAAACAACATTTTAACAAATGCGTGAACAAATAAAAATTTAAATAAACAAGAAAGCAACCTAATAAAAACGTTTTAAAAACAATTTTAAAGAACAAATTCTGCTAGGATTGGTTAATGCAGCTTACGAGAGAGAACTTTTATCAATTTCCTTTTCATTTCGTTATCATCTTTTGTATTTTTCCTACTGATGTCCACAAATGCATTTAATGCGTTATATAAAAGACCCCTGCGTAAAGGTGCGTTTACATCTGTTCAACAACTGGCAATTTTGTGGAAAGCAACATGTTGACAGCAACACTGTTGCCGTTTGTGGAAAGAGTCTTGCAACAGAACGTCGACCGTTCTACAAAATATGTCTTGTTGAAACATGTTGCTTTTGTATCCACAGTAGATGCATTCATTCAACAATATTGCTTCGACAAATCATATCTTTTACGTGTTTGTTTTGTGAAAAATGGAAATTCAGTGGAGTAATGAAAATGTTATTCAGTTTATTGAGGATTATAGGAATGAAGAAGTGCTCTGGTATATAACCCTAAGTGAATGTAAAGACAATAAAGAGAAAAAAGATGCCTACTTAATACTAGATTGCGATACGATATGTGTATCATCTGATAGTAACTATGTCCTTTAGTAAACTGTTTCGGCATCCACTTCTAAACATTGCCCATTTTCACCACCGTTTTATTTTCCTTTTTTTCCGAATACTTAAAAATTAAGACAGCCGCGCAGCAGCAACGACTTGTTTGGTAGAAATGACCGTAGAATCTGTAGATGTAGGTACACAACTGTAGAATGTATGTAAAATGAAACTGTCGAATCTGTTGCTGCAACAGACGTTGATCATTGTTGACCATACGATACTATTGAAAAACCTACCTCAAAAAGCAAGAAATAATATTCGTAATACTTAATAAAAACACGTCTATTGAAGTCGGGTGGGGCTGTAGTACAAATTCCTTTTTTTTTTTTAATTCTAAAAGCCACACCCGACTTCAATAGACGTGTTTTTATTAAGTATTACGAATACTATTTCTTGCTTTTTAGGGTTCCGTAGCCAAAATGGCAAAAAACGGAACCCTTATAGATTCGTCATGTCTGTCTGTCTGTCTGTCCGTCCGTATGTCACAGCCACTTTATTCCAAAAGTATTAGGACTACATAGTTGAAACTTAGTAGGTAGGTGTATTCTGTAAACCGCTTTACGATTTTTATACAAAAATAAAAAAAATAAAGATTAAGGGGGGGCTCCCCATACATGGAACTGAAACTGAAAATATTTTTTTTCATCAAACCAATACTTGTGGGGTGTCTATAGATAGGTCTTTAAAAATGACATTGAGGTTTCTAAGACTATTTTTTTTTTTAAGTCAACCGTTTGAAAAATATATGCCGCCAAAATGGTAAACACATTGTGTGAAAAATCTAAAAAAAATATAAACTATAGATCTTAATAAACACTTTCAACGAAAATTGTTTTGAACGAGATACAGTAATTAGTTTTCGAGATATAGTACATTTTCCAAAACCGCAAATATAACTTTGTCATTCATACAAACACTGTGAAAAACAAAGTTTTTTTTTCAGACGAAAAATGATAGCGGTATTAAAATATGGTATGGTATAATGTACCTATGGAACCCTACTGCGCGTGGCCCGACACGCACTTGGCCGGTTTTTTGAGGTAGGTTTTTTGAAGTCGGTTTTTTGTTTTTTTAAACAATTTTTTATTTTTTTCATTTTTAGTGTAGGTACCTTTTTTGTATTAGGTAGTGTAGGTATATTATTTAGGTAGAAAAATCGGCTCAGCCAATCGTGAGTTAATCGCGGAGAAACATACGTACATGCGTGTCAAACTGAGAACCTCCTTTTTTAAGTCGGTTAAAGAACTACACTAAAGATATCCCTTTTCCAACAAAAAATAATTATCTTATTCAGTTCATAAACAAAGAAGTTATACGACTGATCATCGAGGTAGTTCACACAAAAGCATACTATTTTCGTGCTTTTTTCAAGATTACTTGAAAAGTACTGAACCGATTTCAAAATTTAAAAAAATGGGACCAACTTGGGTGTTTACCTTATGTAATAACGTTTGAATCATTTCGATCGGTTCAGCCGTTTTCGAGTAATCGATGTACATACTAAAACAAAAAAAAAAAACGGGGCGAATTGAGTACCTCCCTCCTTTTGAAGTCGGTAAAAACTGTCGCGTACGATAATCCGTTGCTTCAACTAATTGTTGAACAAGCGTAAACCTACCTTATACGCTATAAAAAATTTTAGAAGGGTGGCAGTATGTTGGCAGTTATTTGTGGGACGCACTATATCAGTTGTTATTTCGACAGAGTTTGACAGTCATCCTGATAACTGCTTACATTACAGTTATCTATTGAACAGTATCATTGAGTTAATCTGAGGTCACTAAATGTTTTCGGTCAAGGACCTAAGGATCAATAGGTGCTAATAAAGATTTAAGCACACTTCAGAATATTATAAAATTAACAGGATTGTGAAAAACCTGTAAGATACTAAAATAGGGTGCAAAGCCTAGAATAGATTTAGCAATGGCAAGAAAATGACGAAGTCGTCCTGAGGGCAAAAATGGCATACAAAATTACAAAGAGAATCACATTTAAAAATATTGCACAAATTCATTTGTATTTCGCATTAGTAGGTACTTGGCAACAACGCTTTTTTATGTTCTACTTTTGAAAGACAATAATATTATCTTTTATTTGTAGAATATAAATATTTGTAGATAAATTCCAAGATAAACGATAACAGGTGTTATATTTTCGATAATCTGCTGTCTTGTCATTGTTTCGTCTTTCTGTATTTGTATTTAATGTTATTATTTTATCACGTTTTTACGACAACTTTTTGATGATAATATTTTACAAACCTATAAAATACCTGCAATTTAGGTCTTTTTTTTTAATTTCAATTTTAATTGTGCAGATACCTAGGTACCATACTACTATAGGAACACGTGAAGTCATCTGTTACAAAGTTTTCTCTCTAATTCTGAAACTATGTACTTATCTATTTTTTTAACACTATCATGTAAATGTAAATGTTCTCACGTTTACGCTATAATAGTTTTTATAGCGTTTGTTTGTGATAGTGAGTAAACCCTCCTACTCAAAAATGACGTCATGTTATTGATGAGGTAACTACGCTACAAATACCACTTGGCGTGTTCAGTAGTTAGCGGCGCTAGTATCGCATTAAGATAGATTTTAATGAACAGTTCTATTACTCAAAATATTGGGCTATCCATACTAACCAAGTATTCAATTTTTCAAAGTGTTGGGAAAAGGTTTTATTCGGGTCTTCATTCTTGTTCTGAATAAAAAATATGCAGTTATTAGTTCCATTAAAGGCAGCCTGAATGGATAAGTTGGCGACATTGTCCTCGACAACTTGTTTGTAGAAGATGATGTCATAGATGCTATAACGCCTGCGCATTCGGGTCACATCGCGAGCTCGAGGTCCTTACGAGAACGCCACACAATGAGGTCAGATAACTTCTACTCATATTGCTATAAATTTACGCTTTTTGCATCGTTTTAGGGTACCTAATGTAGGGAACTTGTAGGTGGATGAAGGTTGACTGTTGTCGATTATCTGCAAGGTGGAACTCGTCGGAGCGTAACCGCATTATTTTTCTTTAGCAAACAATAACAAACATTTCCTTTTCTTTAAACAATACTATAGTGACATTGGAAACAGTTAAAACTGCTGTTTTAACAGAAACTGATTAGCAAAGTTTTGAAGAATATTTTTCCAAATTAAAATAACATAATGCTTGTCTCATTTAATAACAGTTTTATTTAACATATGATTTTGTCCAAGATATTATATTTCTTAATTTATATTGTTGACCATGTATATATGTATAGGTATATGTGAGTTACGTAGATCGGAGTTGTTGTCTGTCACGTTAACCACACCCTTAGAAGGTGGTGATGTCAACTGACATAGTTCCAGTCATCATGTTATTGGGTCACGCCAAAAGAGGAAAATGTTCACTTAACACATTTTGGAAATGACTTAAACACATCGTCGGTTACGTTACCTTTTCTCGATTTTTTCAATCTCGATGTTATATTTTGCTTCTAAAAAGCCTATTCATTCAATAACTTAGTCCAAATTTATTTGCTAATCGGAATATATTCATTCGTCCAAGGAATATATAAATGTAAAACTACGAGATATTTAAAAAAAACCAATGCCTCGCGATGATGATATACCTAATGTGTATCTTGTACCTTTCATTTATAAACAAATACCACAACAAATATAGAATGGAATTTATAAACGTAACCACGGATGTTATAAACTGCTTTTTATGGTTTAGCAGGTGCAACCTCAAGCATGTTCCCAAAATGCCGCCATGAATAAACAGTAGCCTATTTTGGAACATTAGATCAGATCATGTATCTAGTGACTGAAGTCTTATGATTAAAAACACTAAAATTTTTAATGGTTAAAAAAGCTCTTACAATATCTGACGATACGAGATACCATTTGAAAGTTATGATAATTTTTAAAACTTATTAGCATCTATTTCAAGCTACGAAAATAGCAAGAATGTGCTACGAAGGTGATAATTCTGCGCAATAAAGACTCCATTGTTCGGTTAATTATAATGAATGCAACAGGTGCTAACTGCTCGTGATAATTCCGAAGGGAAATCTTCATTGTTTTTCTATTTCTTCCACTGGTACATTTGAATATTAAATGGTACAGGCAATATCTGCTTGAAATATTTAGGACATGCTTTGAACGGTTTTAATTTTGTATTTCCAAAAAAGAGAGCTGTGCTTATGGATTTAAGGTTTAAAATTATCGTTCTTCTATTAACAATAGTTATTACCCAATTGACACAGAGGAAAGAGGTTAACTACAGTTTCAATTAAAAGGCTATTTTGTGTGTGAGAGATTAGGGATTGTTTAAATATTTTCAACAATAATTTAAATACAACTATTTGTTTACCTATACTATCTATACTCATAGATTTGTAGAATTAACAGCCAGTACTTTGTAGGAATTTCGATTTCCTGGAATGAATGTTAAGTAAAACAACAGTTAAGTAGTTATTTATTTCTCACCGAGCAAACATTCCTGGTAGATATTATGTTCCAAAACTGGCACTTAAAAAATGAACTTCAAAGAAGGTAACTACTTATTAAAAGAAACTATTTAGATGAGTCTTTAGCTACACCGGAAACACTAACATCTCATTGCCGAACAAATTAAAGAGCGGCATCAAGGCTATTTTACAGTAAGTATCTTTATTTTTATTCATTGAAGTAATCACAAGTTTCTTATTGGAATCAGACCATTTAGAATTTCTTGTAAACCACATCCAACCTTAAACCGTAGTTCAGAATAGATTTAATGTAGGATTTAATGGTCAATTTTATAACGTGATCGCGGTGGTAGGCGAGCAGCCGTTTTTAGAAAATGAACTCATACTAAAGAATGACCTCACATAAAATAACTTGTCTGCAATGTAGGTAATTGACAAATGGCATAGTTCCGCTTTGAAGATTTCGATCTTCTTGATGAGTTTTTTCATGGGAAGCACGTGGGTTGTCATCAAGTTGTTTGTATTTTGTTTATATCTCCTTGCTAATTAATTTGATGACGTAACCTTTCACAAATTCTTTACACTATTCACATCATTTTGAATGAAGTAGAACGTTAATAGGTAAATATTTTAGTAGCGTTTGCCAAACGATTTGCTTAATACAATAATGCTTTTAGTAAATATCAAGCTACGTTTGTACAAAAATAAATTGTGATAATATTCTTAGTTATGGATTTTTTCCCTAATGAGCTATTTTATGAGTATTTATTATATATTTATGAGTAATTATACTAATTTGGTCGTCATAGTCTGATAAAGTTATATTTACATAAATATTCAACAATCATTTTACTTTAAAGATTTTTTATTTTTATCCTCCTTCTCTCGTACCTACATTAGAATATTAATTAAGGTGTTGGTGGGTTGGTGGTATAGGACTACAACATTTTGTAGTCCCATTGACTTTTTCTCAAATTTAAAATTACTTAAATGAAACTTAACTCTGACATAAGATCATAACAAAAACATTGTTTCTTTTGAGAGTTTTGCTAATACGATAAAATAGTTATTGAGAACTTTTCATAGGTATCTTTCATACTAAATAAAATCACGGGAAGTAACAGAACAGCTACAAATGACTCTGATTTACTGTAAGTATAATTTAAGGCATTGATATAATGCCGTAAGTAGTTCATGATTCTGAAATGTTTCAACAAGAACCTTCACTAAAAACACAAAATAATTGTGTTTTTACAGTAACTGAATCTAGGTACCTTCACGGTTCAAGGACAGTTAACTGAATTCCAATCTGTTTCCGGTTTAAATAATTGTTTACTTTGTAAGTTGTGAGATCCCCAAATTCGAGGTAACTTCTTAGATAACACGTACTGGAAAACAGCGATAGTAGTATACCTACCTAAACCGACACGATGAACTATACAATGTATTTTGTAGGATTTTCAATAAAATTCGATGAAGTGGATGTTAAAAATTCTACATATCTATAAATCTATTTGTCACTAGTTATTATAAATCAATTAAAAACAACGTTGGTATAGTTAAATTACTACAAGCAAATACTTTTCTTTAATGAAAAAAAATCTGAGTAGGTACATATAAATACCGTAGCGTGTTAATTAGTATAAAAATACACCTACTATATGATCCTAAATCTATAATGTTTTTGTTGTATTTGACTTTGTTTAATGAAGTGTCATTCAGAATACAGCATTAAGTAAAATAAATATAAATTAAAATTTTGATTAGCCAGTATTATACAACAGTTTTCTTGGTCCTGCTATAGTCAGTATCGTTCAATTAATTCGTGAATCATAATTAATGCAAAGTCGATCTAATGACTGACATTGCCATAATGAAAACAATTTCTAATTTCTCTCATTGTTATTCCTGTCACGTTTGCTGTTGTTGCCATTTTACGATAAAGTAGTGACTAATGTTCTATAATAAAAAAAATATCACTTTGTTGGAGTGCATCTTGGTATCTTTTATTATATTATAACACAAGTTACGATGGGCGAGTATCTGTTATTTATAACTTAATGGGTTTGTTAAGCTTTTAAGACGATTCTAGTATAACGCAAGCCACTTCCGGCGTCTCGGAGGGACGCTCATTCAACTCCCAATTTGGTTTGGCTTGTTTGATGAAAAAGAGAAAAAGTAAAGAGAAAATAGAAAAAATAAACTTACCAATTCAAGAAACTTGATAATGGACAATCGGCTGATGTTCATTTTGAAGTTTGGGTGAAACGCGTTTGTTTACAATCGAAGTTTACACGGACACACGTGCGCGTTGGGAGGGGTCGGTAGCGAGACTGCGCGTGTTTTGTTTGGCTTGGTTGGCCCTCTCGAGGATGACGAGGCGAGGCACGCATCGCTTCGGTGTGGCCATGGCCACAGCTCATTCGTAGTGGTGAGATCATTCGCGTGATGCATTTTGATTCTTTTACATTAATGATTCAATGAATGTGACGTCGTGTTTTTAATTATTATTCATACGTTAACCAGAATCTTACTTGTATGACTTTGATCCTGTGACTTCGTCATTATGAAGAGAACACTAACTTTCAGCTTTCCTCTATCTGTTTAGAGTACAAACAACTCAACGAATGGAATAGAACAGAATCATTTATTTGCAAATACTGAGTATACAAGTTGTTACATAAGTACAAAAATAATACTATTTTGTCAGATCTACCAGTATTTGCCTTACTAATGTAGGCATGCAAATATTTTGTAAAAAAGAACAGGAAAAAAAGGCTGATTATAGATAATTTAAAGCAGTCACTTAAAATTAATAAATTTAGGTCAGTCATAATTACAGTAGAATGTCAATAATAATAATATAAAATGTCAATCGTTAAATTAATGATCATTCTAGAAAAAAAATATTAGGTATTAAAATGTCATCACTATTCACCAGCTTATTATGCTTAAAAGTACGGTCAGAAAAACAACAATTTGCCATAATAAAAATAAAGAAACAATACAATGTCAAGAACTTTTCTGATCTAAGTACTCTTTAATTGAGTAAAAACTCTGTTCTGAAAGCCAGGAAAATAATGATTTCTTAAAAATATTTTTCTCCACGGGTAGGTCCCTCAACTTCAGTGGTAATTTATTTTATATTTTTATAGCCATGCAGTAAACATTTTTTCTGAAGAAGGCTGTATGGATGGCATTTGTTAAAAAAACTTATTTATAAACTTAAGTCAGTATAATAATAATAAACTACGGTCAAGGTAAATATAATATAGAACTTAGTTATCTGATTAAGATAACGATATTGTAAGCAAGCTTTAATAAAACGCCAACAATTTAACAACTCTTTTTAGTTTGTTACTTTTAACACAATAAATAAAAGCAGATTAAAGTATTTTAATAATAATAATCAAACAATGCATGCGTTATGTTATGAGTAATTTTTTTTATACCAAACAGGCAAGCTGCCGTATTTGATTCCTTAAACGCAACCCACAACTTTGGGACTAGTTTTTTCATATTAAAGTAACCAAAGTGCCGTATACAAAAACTTTGCTGCCTACCTGTTCATGAGGAGAGTAAGTATTATTAACTATAGGGGTGTTTTTGATCATCCCCTGAATTTAAAAATAGAAGTAGAAATATGTGGTTGAAAAATTTATAACTTGCTTGACTTTTATTCATTACACATTGTGAAATTCGGTTAATATGTAATTTATTCCTTCATATTGAATGAACGAAAATACACTTGTTTTATTTCTAAACAAAAATAACTTGTACTTATCTATGTTAAACTCCTTTGATTATATATAATCAAAGGTAAAACTGGGGCTCTATTATAAGTTGGTTTTGTATTATAGTCTGGTTTTCTAAGTTTTCTGTAACGGGTTCGAATCTTAGATTTAAAATTATAATCTCTTAAAACTTGCCAGGTTTATGAATTACTATCTATAGTTATATCTCTTTTTCACTGTATAGCAAATAAAAGAGACGCATTGATAGCCATTCAGAAAACTGTCAAGATTTAAGAGGATGTAATACGGGGGCTGGTTAGAATAGAATAAAATATTTCCTATACATATTTAGGAAAAATTTAAACCTTCTTAATTAATCTTCTTAATTAATATTCGGATTTTACTCCGCAAACACTGACTGTGAAAAATGCGAACAATGCTCAAAAGAACCCTAAAAATTTAAAAACATAGTCTATTATTTCATCGTCTAGCTAGTTAGTAGAAATTGGTACGAGGAGAATATTTTTAGGGTTCCGTACCCAAAGGTTAAAAACGGGACCCTATTACTAAGACTCCGCTGTCTGTCAGTCTGTCACCAGGCTGTATCTCATGAACCGTGATAGCTAGACAGTTGAAATTTTCACAGATGATGTATTTCTGTTGCCGCTATAACAACAAATACTAAAAACAGAATAAAATAAATATTCAGGGGGGGGGGGGACTCCCATACAAGAAACGTGATTTTTTTGCCGTTTATTGGTACGGAATCCTTCATGCGCGAGTACGACGTTATTATACCTATACTTCAAGACTATTTCAGATTTTAATTAAACTAATTCTCAATATTCACCCAAGTAAATTATCTATGTTTACTAGTTAACTGTTCTGGTGAGAATGTTATGATAATGCATTAATACAATGTAAATTGTAGCCAGTAAATTAATGTTCTCTTTTTAGACAATAAATGTAGGTAATGTTGAGTTGAGGAATAAGTATAATATACCTAGTATACAAGTTATAATGTTATACCTACTCAAATGGCTAACATTCTATGCGTTTGAACGCTTACTACATACTAGGTATGAGCAATGTCGCAAAATTATGTATATCTTATATATTATCTTATTATGTACCTATATCACAGACTTTAATATATTATATGGAATTGACAAGCTTACGGCACGTAATGTTATAGTTTAGTGATTATTCTAAAACTTTCATAGTAAGGAATGTTGGCCATTTGAGTAGGGGAGCTGTTATTAAAGCTTGTTTTCACTCAGTATTAATGTGCACACTCAATTATTGTTCAGTTTCTTCTCTACATCTGTGGCGTAGGTATGCAATAATTAAAAAATAAATCAAAAAAATTAAAAACCCTCCTGCATAAAAAGTCAAGTCAACTGAAAAGATGGAAACAAGATTAAATATTAAAGGCAACATTATAACATACAGTCGGAGGCATATAACTCAAATCATTCATAATGTCACTTTCTTTATGCATGCCTCCGACTGCATGTTATAATGTTGCCTTTAATATTTAATCTTGTTTCCATCTTTTCAGTTGACTTGACTTTTTATGCAGGAGGGTTTTTAATTTTTTTAAATTTATCTTTTTATTTATTTCTTTTTAGTTATTGATTGTAATAAAATTACAATCATGATATACCTTTTTGAAATCTTTTTAATGAGACCTTTAATTTGACACCCATATTGCAGTATTCTAAAAAAAAAAATTTCCACTACGTATAATAGCACCGTGCAGCCGCCATGTTGTTTTTTTTATAACGCCACTTTCTTAAGAACACTTGGGTTGGCAAAACAAATCTAACGATATGTTAATCATGGAAATCCGTTCAGCCGTTTAAAAGATAAGAGGTAATAAAGAATATTACATACAAACATACAAGATACGCGCGAAAAACATAACCCTCTTGCAGTCGGGTAATTAGGTATACATATTTGTAAAAAAATACTGTATAGGCATCATTCTTAGGCTTTTTTATTTAATTTAAACGACTGCCTAAAAAGGAATGTATATGTGTTTAGGGTTCATGTATGTTTGTGGGTATGTGAGTTTTTTTATTCCACCATAACTTCTAAATTCCTAAACTGATTTGGATGTATGGTATCGTTAGAATCCTTGCAGTAACCCGAGTAACACTGGTTATTTATTTTTTTAGAAAAAAATAATATGTGACTGTACGACGCCACTTTCAAATGTAAAAAAAAATGTTTCCTCTATTATTACAATATAAGTATCAAATGAAATGCCTTGATGAGCACAATCCAAAACTATAATTAGTCACTAAAATGTGTGAAATAAAAATAAATATAATTAAAAAATATTAAAAACACGACTGCCCTGCCAAAAACGATCTAAAAAGTTAAATAACAAGTGTAATTTGCAGTCGGGGGACCTCTTTGATCAAAAATTGTTCCATAAAACGGTCCTCCGACTGCAATGACACTTGTTATTTAACTTTTTAGATCGTTTTTGGCAGGGCAGTCGTGTTTTTAATATTTTTTAATTTTATTTTTACTGTAAGTATTATTCATTTTTCATATAGGGGAGACCAATGCTAAAAATTTGCATTTACGTTTAAAGTTTTTGAACAGTAACATCTAACACGAGAACAAATAATTATTTTCAATGCTAAAAAATTAAACATCCTTCGCGATGTTGGCACGTCGATGTTGTCGATTTTGAGATATTACGTTATTAACTCAAAATCGACATAGTAAGTTAACACGTCCTAATTAACACACCAAACTGATGACTATTAATAGGCATCGACCTTAGCCCGACGCTCAAATCAGAGAATGACATAATATTGATGTCATATACCGATATATTTGTAGGTGATACAATTAAAAAATTCACAGATTTCGTTGTCCCCGCGAGAATCGAAGTATCGAAAATGAACATGAAACGAAAAAACAAAATCAGATTATATCATTTTTAGGGTACCGTAGCCTAAATGGCAAAAAACGGAATCCTTATAGATTCGTCATGTCTGTCTGTCCGTATGTCACAGCCACTTTATTGTTTTTAACCGACTTCAAAAAAAGGAGGAGGTTCTCAATTCGTCGGAATCTTTTTTTTTATGTATGTTACTCGATTACTCGAAGACGGCTAGACCGATTTGAAAAATTCTTTTTTTGTTTGAAAATATATACTTCCAAATTGGTTCCATTGTCATGAAATCAGGATCTGATGATGGGATCCTGGAGAAATCGAGGGAACTCTTCAAATATTAAAGGTACATCTATAGCGATTTTAGTATTTTCTTAAGTAACTTGTGCATTTGCTTTCGAAAAGTACCATTTCGGTGAAGTAGAACTGATGATGAAGACCAGCATAGATGATCATCGGAACTATTCAATACTAAGTAGTTCACTGGTACGATACGATTACTTTAATATGGTTGCTAGGCTATTTATGCTCATCATAATTCATATGGTGAAGTGGAGCTGATAGTGAAGTACCAGGAGAACTCCTCAACAATAAACGCCCCTCAACAATAAAAAACAGTACTATGTAAAAGGTGATGAGCCGTTGACATAAGGCTATTGTAACTTAGATAATATCATCACCAAATATACTTACCACAAAAAAAGTTTAAAATAAAAAAGTTTTTAATAAAAACAAAACCTCCTTCAAAAAACTTGAAAATAATCTAAAAAAAAAAAACAGTTTCAAAAATAAATTAATGGCTCTAAAAAGCAAGAAATAAAATATTGAAATCTGCATAATAATTAACTCGAAAGTTTGTATGCATATCTTATATTAAACAACGTCTTATGACGTCGGGTGGGGTTTAAACCCATGATTAAAGTTTAGATATATTAGTTAAGATAAAAAATATCGTTCGTTCCCCCCCCACCCGACTTCAAAAGGCGTTGTTTAATATAAGATATGCATACAAACATTCAAGTTAATTATTATGCAGATTTCAATATTTTATTTCTTGCTTTTTAGACTTTTAGAGCGATTAATTTATTTTTGAAACTGTTTTTTTTAGATAATTTTCAAGTTTTTTGAAGGAGGTTTTGTTTTTATTAAAAACTTTTTTAGGGTTCCGTAGCCTAAATGGCAAGAAAAGGAATCCTTATAGATTCGTCATGTCTGTCTGTCTGTCTGTCTGTCCGTATGTCACAGCCACTTTATTCCGAAAGTATTAAGAGTTGAAACTTGGTAGGTAGGTGTATTCTATTAACCGCTTAACGATTTTAACACAAAAATAAAAAAAATAGAAGGTTAAAGGGGGGATCCCCATACATGGAACTGATACTAAAAAACATTTTTTCTTCAAAACAATACCTGCGGGGTGTCTATAGATAGGTCTTTAAAAATGACATTGAGGTTTTTAAGACAATTTTTTCTCAAACTCAACCGTTTGAAAGATATACACCGCCAAAGTGGTAAAATGTGTGTCCCCCCCCCCCCCCTTTAACTTTTGAAATAAGAGAGTGAAAAATCTAAAAAATGTATATGCTGTAGATCTTAATAAACACTTTCAACGAAAATTGGTTTGAACGACATACATTTTGTAGTTTTTGAGATATAACATATTTTCCAAAGCCGCAAATATAACTTTGTCATTTATACCAAAACTGTGAAAAACAAAGTTATTTTTGCAGACGAAAAATGATAGTGGTATTAAATATGGTATGGTATAAGGTAACTACGGAACCCTACGGCGCGTGGCCCGACACGCACTTGGCCGGTTTTTTTTTTCAAGGTTGCCGTACCTATTTATTTTTTCGGCTTTACTCGGCTACGCCTCGTGTCACAAAAGCGCCCGCTGACTGCCTCAATATTCAAAATTCCAACGAATACACTTCTCGTCTGCTTCTGCATCTTTTAACACCATTACTTATCTTACTTGATTACCTGACCATTACGACCATTACCATGACAATCAGTCAATAATCATAGAAGCTACATCTCTTTTTATATATGGAAATACCTACCCGATTTTCTACAATTCCAAATCTAAAGGGACCACCAATTATTTCGCCATTTTGTAGCCAGACTACCCTAGGACTTTTTTTTCATTATTTTTTAACTCTGTTTTTTCCGAAATATTTACAATTTAGTAAACAAACACCCCCCAAATTTTTCGAAATTCCGAAAAAGTTACCAGACGATTTTCAAAATTCAAACGCTCACACGTGTCTTAATAAATATCTCAACTCTTACGTCTCAGGTGATTTGCATACTGATAAACATTTTCAATGGTTAAATATAGGGAATTAATTAATTGGGTCACTGGAAATAATTAAAGGCGACTGTTAATGGGATACTTAAATACTTAACCTGGCTGAATATGTGTATTGTGTATGAATATAAATGGCTAAACACTACCCTTAAATAATAAAATTTTAGTTGTTTGTGGTCTTAGAGCATCGCGGATTGGTAAATATTAAGAGAACTGTTTAAAATAAAATGGAACTAAAAAGGGTAAGGTTTTTAGCAAAAAAAAATCTTTGATCATTTATTGATATCTGATCGAAGAAAAAATCTATACTTTGTGACGTAAAGTTTAATCTATTATTTATTCTGTGGTTTGACTGCCACATACCATCCAAGAACCTTATATTCATCCATCCAATCCAAAAAAGCAAAGGATTTTATTCACAGAAATTGCAGTCTATTGACATGCATTATAGAAAAAAAAAATTTCATGTCAGTGCTTAACATCGAGACTACGCCATCTACGAATGAACTAGTGAACTTTTACAAACGTTTAACTGGCTTTGGTAGAGAGAACAGCCTCATAAAGTAGCAGCAGCATCAAAGTTAAGGTGCCTTCCCACCGGTGCGTCTTGAGACGCACGAGAGCGTACCAGACCGAACCGACACACCGTGGGAAACGACCGTGCGCCGCAGTGCGTCGTCGTGCGTACGATCCATCGAGCGTCGGTAACTTCAAATGATCGGTGCATGGCGGTGCGTAGCGCTGTGCATCCGCGTTCGTAGCGGCTCGTCGCGCGTCATTGTATGATATCTATCAGTAGTCAATCGGCCCTGGCCTTTAAATAATTACCTACAGTATTTTAATTTCATCTAAGTACTTTCGTATCTTTCTAGTTTTGTGATTGTACGTATTACGTAAATTGCTTTTTAGCAATAAGGCCGCTTTTTTGTGTGCTTTGTTGTTTTTCTTTGTATATGTCCTGTCTTAGTGTGCAATTAAGTGTTTTTATTATTATTATTAATAATAATATTTTAGAATCAATATTATATGCAATGGGATCCACATATTGAAGCCTTGTCAAGTAGACTTAGTTCAGCGGCATTCGCTGTTAAGAAAATAAGGCTTTTAACTGATATTGAAATGGCAAGGTTAGTATATTTTAGTTATTTTCATAGTGTAATGTCCTATGGACTGCTTTTGTGGGGCTCAGCTGCCAGTATTGAAAATATTTTTGTACTCCAAAAAAGAGTTGTTCGCGCCATATACAATCTTCGGCGAAGAGATAGCTTGAGAGAATTGTTTAAAGAAATAAATATCTTAACTTTGGCAAGCCAATACATATATGAAAATTTAGTTTATGTAAGGAAACACTATGATTCATTTGCTAAAAACAGAAATATTCACCAGTTTAATACAAGAAATAAAGATAAACTTGCCGTTCCAAGATTTAGGCTTGCAAAAACTAGAGGTTCATTTATGGGGAAAAGCATAGCCTTTATTAATAAAGTTCCGCAACAAGTGATTGATCTTCCTTTGCATGAATTTAAAAACCATGTTAAAAAAACGCTCATGAGTAAAGGTTATTATAAAGTAGATGATTATCTTAAAGATCAAAATGCGTGGAAATGATGTAACATAACTTGCTACTATAAGTACTTTGTTGAAGTAATATAATGTAATAAGTCTATGTTGTTGCCAATAATATCCTGTCACCCTGTTGTACTCGTAATTATTTGGTAACGATATATTCAAGTTTGTAAATATCGTTACTTATGGCTGTTACAGCTGATAAGTTTCTTGCGCCCGTTCTTCTTGTCAGCTAAAAAAGTCTGGAACGGGTGGTAGGAAAATATAGACGATTCAAAAGTACTTAATTATTAAGTTTATTTGAATAAAGCTTATTTGACTTTGACTTTGATATAGGGTCTACCTTCAATGCGAAATACTTTCTAAGGAATAAAATACCTAGGTTAGCAAATTTTAAAACTAATAGTGAATACAAAAAACAAAAAATTGCGTAAAACCTATATAGGGTTTTTAGTTAGCCTAATAAAGCCGAATATGGTAGATAGGGACCATCAAACTGAACAACTTTTACTATGGGACCAACTCTGAAATGCGAAAAAAATCAGCTGTTTCATACAAAAATTAATAACGAAAATATCAAAATGTATAGAATAGCAGTTTTTTTCGCGATTTCAGAGTTGGTCCCATAGTAAAACTTATTCAGTTTGATGGTCCTTACCTACCATAATTATTCGGCTTTATAAAGCTATTACCAAACAGCCTGTATAAAAAATTAGTTACAAATCCTTTTGGCCATAGTTAGTAGGTAATACCTATATACTAAACAGTATTTAAAGTACTTACTTATATTTGTACTGTGCCATCATCACTCGTGCGTCGTTGCACGGACGCGGGCGCACCGTGGGAACGGTACAGCGCGCCATGCGCCGAACATGGCCGAACGACGCACGGCCCGTGCCAGCGTTTCCCACGGTGCGCCCGTGCTCGCCCTCTTGCGGCTCGGTGCGATGCGTGGTAGCACGCACCGTGGGAAGGCACCTTAAGTCATGAACTAGGTACCTAGTTCCGATGAAAAATAAAAGAGAGCGCAGGGCAATTATTTATAACAAAAAGCAAAGTTGATAATAATAGGCACAAAATAACTAATAGTAGGGCTTCCGGTACATAAGGTCCATAATGTACCTACAATAATAATAGGTATTTACCTATGAAATTGCCGATTTGTATGGAGAATTTTCAAGAAGTTTCATTTTTCATACTAGCATTTTCTTTGTTCATTTAACAACCGTGAAAACTCATGTAACAAAACATTTATATACCAATGTTTGAACACTATGCTAACTTATTTCATTAACGATAAGCGAATAAACTTAGTTTTGGCTAAGTTACAACCCCCACTTTTTTGACCACAAAAAATTCGGGTTGCACTCCGGGAGTGCCGGCAGAAGCGAAAACTTGAATATTAACGTTGTGCATTTTTGATATTTTAGAATGGTTAGGGAATAATTTTGCACGAATTGCTTTAATTATATAATCAGTATAAAAGTACTATCATTTATGAGGTAGAATACAATATTTATTTATTGCGCTGTCGTACACAAACATGACATTTTATATTACTTTAAAAAGTTTGTCTCTCAGAAAAATCAACCCGCCGAACGCCAAAATGACGCGCCGCCATTTTCGCCGCGTCGTAGAAAGAGAGGGGGATACTCCCGCCGCCGGCTGTCTACGCTACATCCGTCTTACGAATTTTCGATCAGGGTCACGTGACCCTGACTGACGCGAGTTTAACATTTTTTCCCCATTACAAAAAAGTGTACAACGCTGCTAAAGAAGTTTTCACTTCAAAAAAGAGAGTCACTTTCAAGATCTTTTAAAACTAATGGCTCCGTGAGCTGTAGAAAACTTAGATATTAGTTTTTTCAACTAATAAGTATCTATATACTGTGCAAATAATAAGTATACGCAGTTCACAACCTTATTTAAATTGGCCAGAAATGTTTTGATTGATGAACTTTTGGACCTTTTCACTCTTCTAAAAATAAATAAAACCGGTCAAGAGCGAGTCAGACTCGCGCACCGTGGGTTCCGTACCATCCATACCATAATTGCAGAGTAGAATAATAAAATTAGTATTGCAGTTTTAGGTCAGCGCCATCTCTTGACCGATAGTGGAACTAATATTAACTTTTTTAGAAATTTGATAATTTCTATAAAAGTGTGCTATATTGAGACATCGTTTTATTTTTCCTGTAACCTTTATATAAACTGCTATCACATAGAATTATTTCAGATTTTTCTCTTTGCAAACTTCATGATTGAAAACGTGCAAACGGCGCTCTTTCATATGATACCCCACATGCCCTAGTAGCCCCACTTCAAATTTTTAAGACCCCTTTTCAGGCCCTGCTGTAAAAAAGATATTTATTTTTTATTTATTTCTTATTTGCAAAATAGTTGGGCAAATGTCATCTTAAACCATTCCAAATTTCAAATTGATACCTTTAGTAGTTCTCGAGATATCCAGCTGTGACAGACAGGCAGACTGAGTCACACCATAAGGGTTCCTTTTTTTACCATTTTGGTATGGAACCCTAAAAACAAAACTTGCTTTGCACGCACAACGGTGTGACCACGGGTCGGTAATCTGCAAGAAACTAAATATTACTTCATAAACGTTCATAATGTTCATATAATATGTATAAAATTAAATAAATCTTATAAATAAGACATACCTACCTGTATACATACATTTAAATTATGACAAGGATTAAGTTTATGCCATAAAGTTAATATTCCACTGGAATAGAGGAACAGAGTTCGCTTGGCTGCGACACCAAAAGTGACATGAGCCAGTGTGTGAAAATTTGTAAATGTGTGCGTGAACTTTAGGGACGCCCTGAAGTCCATTTTAGATTGTCGATAACCATAATATATTATTACTCTAATAAATAAAACACAAACAAGATTTTGAGCAATTTTATTTAAATAATTTCTTACAAGTCTCCTTGAGGCTCCCAGCCTATTCTATTTATGACATTTATCCAGTAACTTAATCACTGGATTTACAGGAAACCTGGAAATATTGTTAAATTAGTACTTAAGTAGGTATAATTTACCATTTGAAAACTGTCGGTTAAAAGCAGCTTTAGATAAAGCTATCAGTGTTCACAAAGACAATTAAGGTTATATTGGAAATCATCGACATGAGTATCGATAATATAATAATTTTTGATCAATCTCTACGCCTTATTTTCTCAAATTCACGGATATAATATCTTTTTATCTAACACATAATGTTTAGAAATCAGCCTTTATTTAGAAAATAGGCGGTTAATAGCATGATATTAGTGTATTACTTAGTGTGTTTATGAATATATTCAACTAAAATATAAAATATGAAAATGGTACTTGTACAATCTTATTTACCTGTGAAATGAGTGTTTATTTGGGTTGTTGTCGTAAGTAACATTACAATTCAGTACAGAACACGACACCATAATTGATTTATATAGCTTTATGAGCCAAACCGATCAGTTCGCAGTCAAAAATACAAAATAATCGTGTGGACGCTTTTCACCAAGATGATAACAGACGATAAATGAAGTCAAACTAGGTTCTGCTGTCATTTTCTTTTAACTCTTTCTCGCACATCGAATAAGCCGTAAGAATTGGTTTCTCACTCGCATCATTGTCCGTCTACTTGAGCGTAGCGAAATTTTTCTATGTCTATGGTTTATGCAAAGTGCCCTTTATTTTGAAAACGCTGACATATCTTCGCTATGATCCGTGGCAGTAGACAAAACAGTCTTTACTACTTGGGGTACAAGTAGTAAAGACTGTTTTGTAGTAGTTAAAGTAGTTAAATGTGGGAAAAAAATCCTCTCTTCCCTACCAGTACGGATTGATAGACCAGTAGGGATATGTGGAATAGGGGGTTAACAACAGTGTCATCTCCTAAACAAAGTCTCACCGAGAAAATTAAATGTCTCTAAAAGAGAATACAATTGGCTTTGATAACTTTTTGAACATGACTGGAAATCTCAAAACCATTTCGAGGAATAAGCTTTCGGTACAGTGTCTACTAATTAAATTTAAAAATAAGTCTATATTTTTAAAGATATTTATAATATTCAATAAAAAGCTTTAACCTTCAAATGACCTTCAAATGACGTCATCACATACAGATCCCCCAGCCATAATAAATAAAAAGAAAAAAGGGCAAAGACAATTTTGACAATGAACTTGGCACTAGGGATGGTGGAAGTTGGAAGTGAAAAAATATCGATATAGGTAATATTTCTCAGAAAAAAATGGGATGAAATGGGATGATGACTAAGTAATGGATTCTAATTTTAAGGTATTGTAAAACATAAAAAATAGCAAAATAAACCCCTACGCGAAATTTTGGCTCGATTTGACGAATTTTACGATGATTTTTAAGACTCAAAAGTAGGAAAAAACAAAATGCTCCAGTGACAAAATAGTGTCGACTATTAGAAACCATACGTAATTACAAAAAAAAAATGTTTTGGAAAAATTATTGTAAAAACATCTATCGATATATCAGAGTATTTAATATCGCCCGAAAAATATCGATGAACTTATCTCGTAATTTTTTCCACATCCCTACTATTAAATGTTTGTAAATAGAAATAAAGTATGCACATATTTTCACAATGTTTATTATGTTATCCTGCAAATTTATCAGTCCACAAGCAATCGTTACAATTTTATCCATGTAGCCTACATCCAAAATAGACACAATACATACAATACATTTCGCAATTTGGGTAAATTGGGCGTGTCAGTTTTTACACAGTTTTTCAGCTGAGTTTCCACTGGTAAGCATTTTTATTATAATTTTACCACCTCAAAAATCATTGCGGCAAATTAAGAAGGTAGGTTAGAACCGTCACAACTGGATTAAATGAATAAAATAGAAGAAATATTATCTATAACTTATTTGTTTACAAACAACCATAAAGTCATTATGACAGGTAATGACACTTGGCCGTTCTTTTTCTATAAGTAGATGGCAAAGGTTTTCCTTCTTAAACTTTCATGCCACTAATGACGTCATTCCGGTTGACCATATCCGCTCGGCAAATATATTTATAAAAAAATAAATACGGGACCAAATGTTAAAATATTCAAATTAGTTTCTTAAATTGGCCTAATCTGTAGAAAAAAAATATAAAAAAAATACCTTTTATTTTTTAACCAAAGCCAATTTACTAACTGAAAACTCTATTCGTGTTTGCAATTAGAGTTTAGACAGTTGCACCGGAATTAGAATTGCTTCGTAATTACGATTTCACTTTAAGGCAAGTACGGGATCCATGCAACCTAGAATCTAGATCTACAGTCTGTTTTAAATCAGTTTAATTAGAACAGGGATGGCGAACCTTTTTATACCAACGTGCCATTTTTCTAAAGAAATCTCTAATAAGGTCCTAGGACGTGCCATTAAATAATTTTGACTTTGTGATTATTGGGAAAATAATGATAATAAATACTTTCAACTCATAGGTCTTTATTTACTACAAAAAATAGGTACATTTTGCAGTGTTTTTATTATACGCGTAATTTAAATTATAATTAGTTCGTAATTTTTCCATAGTGCATAATGGATTTTGTGATTGGTGACGTGCCCAAAATATTGTGTCGCGTGCCATTGGTTCGCAACCCCTGAACTACGTTGCAAAATTGTCTTTCTCCTGAATATAAATTAAAATACCTTTTTCGAATATCGATACTTTATTTTACAACATAATAAATCACTTTCACAGTAGGTACACTCTAAAACTGTATCAAAATAATTAAAAAGACAACAAGTTGGGTCGAACAAACTACTGACATAAGACAAGAACGAAGCAGAGTTGCCAGTGTTGCCACCAGTCCTGATTCTGCAGAGACAGTCTGGATTTCAATTATATCTTTATTGTCCAGCGTACCGCCTACCAACCAGTTTTGTCTACTTTTTTATGATAACACATGACACGACGGCGGCGGCAGCGATGACGTCGATCACTAACATACAATTTAAATAATACGGTTTTGTGTATATGCATGGACAAAACAAAATTAAAATAACATCGATGACCCATTTTTCCGATTATTTTCCCTAACTGTGGCAACCCTGTTTCGATGTGGATTTCTTCTTAGTTCTAATGCTAGCATCGTCGTCTTTATGGGCCGAGCAGACAGCGAGCAACGCATCGATGGTCAGCAAAGCGGCTGTTGCAAGTGAGCAGACGGCTGTGGCTTGCGCGTGGCTGCGGCGCACGCAGGCTGGTATGTCGCGCCACGAGCGCAGCGTCATCGCGCCGCACAACGCGTACAGCGCGCCTCCGCTCGCCGACCACCACGCGTCTACGTATGCGTCTGCTGCTGCTGATACTGCCTCACCTGTATTAGGGAAGTTCGTTGGTTAACAAACACTACGTCAGAATACAGAGTAAAGGACTGTGTTACGAGTCCAGAGCCTCTCACTATACCATATACATATATGTGACCGCAACAAACATTCAGATGATTTTCTCCGAAAGACTTTGAAATGTGCACTGCTATAGTAATTTCGCAACCAATTTTAATTTCGGATGTTCTGTACCGTGCTCGGTGCCTTTCACGCTCCAATCGGGGAAGCGACAGGACGGATCAATCGTGATCAGTAGCTATAAGTCCTAATTGTAATTTTTATTAATAAATCTATTTTATACAATTTTATATTTTTTTTAAAAACGCCTACCGGCGGCCCAAAATCGTATTTACTGTATGGGTCTAAAAACAAACATCTATTATTTGCAGACAACAATAATTTAAATATAATTTAGGTAGCGTCCTAAGACACCGTTGGGTATGAAATGAAAAATTAATAAGAAAGCCGCACTTTGTTAATAGACACAACACGAAATATTCTAAATTAAAATGGTGGTAGGAAAATATAGACGATTCAAAAGTACTTAATAATTAAGTTTATTTGAATAAAGCTTATTTGACTTTGACTTTGACTTTGAAAAGACTCCCGTTAAATTAAAGTAACGCACCTCATTACACGCTTTCTTCATCAAACTCCTCAGAATCCACATACGCCAGGCTGAGATCTAGGAACATGATGACGGCGTTCGCAATTGCTAACGAGCCAACGATCAAGGCGATTGTTGGGTCTCCAGTTCTGGGGTACGGAGAAGTGCGTGTCCTTTTTGACAGAACCAGCCCACCGCTGATTGAAAACATACTGACTCCCACGATGCCAAAGTACATGTCTTGGACGAGATCAAGGGGCGCAAAAATCATTTCCCCTAAAATGTTTTTAGCGTGTTAGATAATTTCAATACAAAATGAATATAAAAGTGCGACTTTCCCATTTTCAAAACATAATTATTACAAGCCCTGATCAAGTCTAGCATCAAAATTAAAAGTATGAGTGTGCGTTACTTTAAAAGTAGTTTCTAGTTCCATGGGAATATAATATAGTGCTTACCCACTATCTCTCCTGAAAGTATTACGACATAGCCAACAAAAGTTCCAGAACAGAGCATAAATGTTGGAATGTCTGTGAGGTCATAACTGTAGTGGTGGAGAGTCAGACAAGCTATAGTTAGAATCTGAAAAAATAATACTATATGATTTATTGGAAATTCAGTGACTATCCTCAATAATATTAAAAGAAAAATCTAGGTAAACCAAGTCCTTTGGCCAGTATCTGTTTGTAGTGGTAGGCAGTAACAGATGAATACGACGCAAAATGTATGTTGATTACAATGTAAGATAACCATGAAAAGTTCATGAAAGGAAATTGAGCAGCTTTTACTTAAAACAAATTAAACAATTACTACTTTAGCAACTTAACTACAAAGGAAATAAAGTCACCAAACCCAAAGACTTCTATGTTGTATTCACCAAACGAGGGAAAAAGGCAACTAAAAGAAAACTTACCAATTCAAAGAATTTTATAACACAAGTCGGTATTAACATTTTGTTCCTCTCTTATGTTTCATATATAGATTAAAGAAAATTTACATCAGTATGAAAATAATCATTTAGAAATTATAAGTTGCTACCATTTACCAAAACAAACATTTTACAATTTATGAGCTTGACAGCAACTTGACGGCTAGATAGTGACATAACAGCTGCATTTTTAAAAAGGTTATTGTCATTAAACATTGTATTAAGAAGTTTGTATATATTGCTTAACTGTTTTAAACCTTTTTTTTTGTCCTAAACTACATTTTCCACCACAAAGATGTAACTAAAACGTAGTGATTATTTCCTCTTAGTACAGTAGCCCGTAGAACATTTAGCGCTATCGCACACACGTAACTTAGTCGCCCAGCAACTGTTTTGTCTCTCACATCAAGTCCACGGGTTTATATGGAAGCGCGCACACGAAGCGACACGGTCGTCGGCAACTTTTCATACAAACCATGTGAGAGACAAAACAGTTGCTGGGCGACTAAGTTGCCCGTGTGCGATAGCGCTTAAATCACCAAAAAGGTTACCGTTTGCCGTTGTGATATAGTTATTTATTACGAAATTATAGATGATTTAACCCAAGTTTTACATATCGCAACCCGCCGTAACCTTTATTTGTACATCTCCAAAAATGATATTTTTTTATTTTTTAAGGTTAACCACATGGTTTAGCTATTGTCGTGTTCTACATCTTTGTTTAATTGTCACTGATAATAGTAAGACTATGGAAAGTGATTATATACAGATTTAAGACCAGATAAAGTCCAACCATTTTCATCAGGTCTTAAATCTGTGTATGGCTACTTTTTATAGACTTACTTTTGTTTGATCTGTGGCAATCAAACCAAGCTGTAGAACCGACAATAGCTAAACTATGTGGTAAACCTCGAAAAATAAAAAAATAACAATTTCGGAGATATACAAAATATAGGTTACGGCGGGTTGCGATCTCTAAATCTTGGGTTAAAGTATCTTTAATTTCGTAATAAATAACTATATCACCACGGCAAACGGTAACCTTTTTCGTGATTTAAATGTTCTACGGGCTACTGTACTATCTGTGGATTTAACCAACAATAAAATTAAACATTTATATAAAATACATTATTTTATAAAGATGGCAAAACATCAACTTTTGGGGCACGCAATATTGAAAGAAGTATTAGATAAAATTCTATGTCGTGAGAAAGAACTAAAGGGATTCTCCAGAAGTCAATACACATGTTTTTTCCAAAGGAATTTCCCTACGGCTTTTCAACTCTTCGAAGTAGGCTAGTAACGCATTTCCATTACTAAATACGTTACTGACAGACAGTCTCCATGGAAAACCTCAAAAATTGAGCGTAAAGGAAAATAAAAAAGTTGAAGACAATTTTCCTGCCAAGGGATGATGAAATGGCAACTGGAAAAATCTTATTTTGAGGCAAACTTTATTTTACTATTGGAAATATTAACTAAGTTTTTCTCTTCTTGATCATAAAGCTGAATCTAGCTGAATGGATATAATTTACGATCCTATAAGATTTCATTAGTGTTTCAAAAACGAACAATAGCTGTATCGGCTTTTCATGAATTACATTGATCAGCTTATAGACCTCATCGAGTTATTTCGATAGAGCACATAAATCTTTATTTTGAAATAGGTTACCCATAGATTAGTACAAGATAATATCGCAGTATGATCATCTTGCAATAAAGTATTCTATCGGAAACCGCAAAGGTTAGTAATGCATCCCCAAACAATGTTATTAATGCAACGGCGCTGGTTGGGTAAGACGAAATAACGATTTCCTATTGACACTAGCATAGCGATGCACGTAGATTTCATTCAGATAGTTTCGATAGGTTTCGATTTAGGAATACAGGGATAGTTTTTATTATACTTACAAGGTAACTTCGGAGGTCAAGTCCTCAGGGATGCGCCGCTATAACTACTTCTACCCACAAGTTTTTTTTTTTATATTTAGTCAAAGATTGTTGTGCCGCCATTTTTTCTGGAAAACGTACCTTTTTATTATATATTTTTCAACACACTTGCTCGTAAAGTGAGCCCTAATACATCGCTTTTTGGGCCATAAACCGAGCTATAACAAACGCGTGCAATAATATATAAAACACTAGGTTGTTATAGAATTATCCCTACAAAGTTAAATTAGTACCTTACTGCAAGTTCTATGCGAGTAAACAGAGCATTCCGAATTTAACTGGGTAATGCAGTTATTTTTTTAATAACAACAAAGAGGTTTTATACCGCTGAAAATTAATATTCATTTTTGGAATAAATAAATGTGTAAGTTCTTAAAATATTTATTATTATCAAATTATTCCTAATTCACAATATTTTGCTATAAAATGCAATAATATTTGCATTTTATCAATTAAAATTATAATTTTGAAGTAGGCTGTATGCTCCCTCACCCCTTTGTTTGCAAAATATTCTTGCATTGGGCGTGTGAAAAAAACAAAAAAAAAACCTACGCGCCTTTTCCCATAATTGTTATATTTTGTTTTTGTCGTATTTGTTGCTGTGTGGTGAATTACTTTGTATTTTCCTCGCAAATGTGTTGAAAAACGTCGTATGAAACTCGTGAGCTTTTACTCATTGCACACTCGGCTGAGTTACGCCCTCGCCTGCGGCTCGGGCTGCAACCCACAGCCTTGTGTGCAATGACCAACATAAGCTAACTTGTCTCATAATGTACTATTATATACTTTACTATTATTCCACTATACATGATATTGTGTACCTGTTTCAATACCAAAATGTTTTTTTATTCCGTTTCAGCTTGGACAAAAATGCTTTCGTATGTCTGTCTGTCTGGCTATCTGTTCTCCTCTACAGGTCGCATTTATCAACCGATTTTCGTTAAAGTTTGTGAGCAGGTTTTGCAAATTTTGCTTGCCGTTTCAATTATTAGAAATTTTCCGAAAAATAAAATTTCAGCTATTTTGAAAAATCCACAAAAGCCACTAAGTTTTAGACGATAATTTTTAAGACTTGTTGTATTATTTAATCTTCTATACAAATGACTAAGGACCATCATATTTTTGTTATTAATTTTAAACTTAACAACTTTTACTATGGGACCAACTCTGAAATCGCGATAAAAACAGCTGTTTCATATATTTTGATATTTTTGTTATTATTTTTTGTATGAAACAGCTGATAAAATTATACAAGGTCATTTTGTATCCACCATCCAAATTTTGAGGATGTGTTCAGTCCATAAAACTGAACAACTTTCTCTAAGGACCACATGGTCAAATATGTAAAATAAAAATCGACTTTCCATACAAATCAAAGAGACATCATCAATTTAGTTTGGGATGACCAAAATTTTTTTGCGAAATTTGACTCTTGTTTCTTAGAGAAAGTTGTTTAGTGTCATGGACTGGACACATCCTTAAAATTTGGATGGTAAGTTCAAAATGACCCGACATACAGGATGGATTTTTGAGACGGTACATTAAGGGCAGGTACCTTAACCGTTATAGTTACAGGAAAACGTTCCTGAGAGACCTTCCATAACTTTTTGAGATATTCTGAACTGCATTCACAGATTTTGGAAAAAAATACCGTTAGCAAAAAAATGCTAAAATACCAAAAAAAAGTTTATGCCAATTGATCCTATTTCATGTGGGGATCAAAAGACTCTATCGGACCATTTAAGGTATGAGTACTTGAAACGACAGAAATCGCCAAAAACTTTTCTCATACATTTTGTACGGGAAAACGAAAAATCAACTTGAAATATTTTTTATTGCCAAACGATCCTATTTCTTACTGTGATCAAAATGTATACAATGCCTGCATTTCATACATTGTCGGTAACATATACAATACAACGTGTTACAAAAAAATACCTATTGCCGAATATAAATAAGGACCTTAAGTGGTAGATTTTGAAATATTAACTAAAGTGTTTTTGTTGAAAAGTATCAGCAACCATAGAAATAAAGTAGGTATCTTCTGATTTCAGTGATAATGAAAGAGAGAGTACCCGACAAGTATTTTAACAGTGATCTACCCTAAACCTAATAAAGCCTGAACAAAGCTCTAACGCTCTGGGAAGTAATGTCGTGACAGCGATTTACCTCGATCGTGATATCGGCGGAGGGCGGATCATATCGCTGGTCGAGGCCAATGTTCCTCGCCACCATTTGAAGAGCGATGCGATGGTGCAACAGAACTTGTACCAATATTTCAAAGGTAAAGGAAGTGGCAATGAAGTTTTTGATGAGATGAATGAAATCTATGATGCCGTAGGTAATAATATATTCTAAAGATAAAAGATTTCTATTAAATCTGCCGAATTCTGCTACTTTTTAGGGTTCCGTACCAAAATGGTAAAAAGGAACCCTTATGGTGTGGCTCAGTCTGTCTGTCTGTCTGTCACAGCTGGATATCTCGAGAACTACGTTGATATGATGACATTTGCCCAACTATTTTGCAAATAAGAAATAAATAAAAAAGTAAATATATTTTTTACAACAGGGTCTTAAAAATTTTAAGTGGGGTTACTATGGCACGTGGGATATTATATGAAAGAGCGCTGTTCGCACATTTTAAAACAATCTTTTTTTTAGGCAGCATAGTTTTCGACTTATGATGAAAAATGTTAAAAAAATTACAGTTCCCCTCCTTTATCTCCAAAGTCTCCACATCACCCTAAGGTTGGCTGGTAGAGAATGCCTAAGGCATTAAGTCCGCCATTGTACAATTGTGCATTAAGAATTAAATAAATAAATAAATAAATATCTCCGAAGTTTGCATAGAGAAAAATCTGAAATAATTTTAAGTGATAACTGCTATCACTTAAAATTATTTCATATTTTCTATATAAAGATTACAGGAAAAATAAAACGATGACTCAATATAGCACACTTTTTTAGAAATTATCAAATTTCTAAAAAAGTTAACATTAGTTCCACTATCGGTCAAGAGATGGCGCTGACCTAAAACTGCAATACTAATTTTATTATTCTACTCTGCAGTGTGGTTTGATGGTGCAATTATGATGGTACGGAACCCTCGGTGCGCGAGTCTCAATTATTCTCTTTGCAAACTTTGGAGATAAGGGGGGGACGGTATTATTTTTTACATTTTTCATCATAAGTCGAAAACTATGCGGCCTAAAACAAAAAGAAAAAATGATTGAAAACGTGCAAACGGCGCTCTTTTTATATGATATCCCACATGCCCTAGTAGCCCCACTTCAAATTTATAAGACCCCTTGTAAGTCCCTGTTGTAAAAAAGATATTTATTTTTTTATTTATTTCTTATTTGCAAAATAGTTGGGCAAAAATTTCAAGCTGATACCAGAAGTAGTTCTCGAGATATCCAGCTGTGACAAACATACAGACAGACTGAGTCACACCATAAGGGTTCCTTTTTTACCATTTTGGTACGGAACCCTAAAAAAGGAACTTTGAAAATTTTGTTTATTGTGTAATTTGACGGAAACTGCTTAATAAATTGGATTTTTTATACTTACCAGCTACGAACAAAGATACTAAGGAAGTGTAATTCTGCTCAAAAAATAGCACCACGCAAACTACAACCGAGTGGGCGGGGCTAAAAAAGTACAACCGAAGCACTGTTTAGTCATGTCTGTCACGCGCTCGGTGACAGTCGTTAGCGCAACGACAAAAAAATCATTAAAAAGTGGTAAAAAATGACGTCATGTGCGGTCAAGTGGTGTAAAAGACCAATAAAAGGCATCAAAACAAATACGGTCATATCATATCATTGGTAAGTAAAATATTTTTCGTTATTTAGAAATATCTATGAGCGTATACATGCAATCTATGGTAGCTATTATGCAACAAGTGTTCAGTCACTTTGTGGGGCAGAGTCAAATCTTCACGTTCACTGCTATCACAGATTTTTAAACAAGAATAAAACTCTCTCATGAAATTCAGTACAACAGAAAAAAAGGAAAATTAAAATCAAAATTTTGTAATGCTATAAAAATGGCGCGTCCTGCAATATACAATCCATAGAAAACGAGTAATCTGACGTAAACTCCTTGCTTTTTATCATTATACAGGGTGTAACAAAAACTCTGTCCAATCCGTGAAGGGATGATTAGGTAGGTACCTATAAAGTTTCAGTTCTATTCTCACAATCCTCTTTGATTAACAAGTAAAAAAAATCCCTGGTTAAAATAGAATAAACGAAAAATGGGGAACTCACATTGCAACACCGAAGGCAGCGGCACCACAAGTAGTGACGTCATAAGGTCAAGACCGTCAGAACACAAAGTAATGACAATTGCCAGAAACTATGATTTTTATGCAGCTCTGAAAACAGCTTTTTAATATGGAGTTTGATTCGCGGATCGTTCTGCTGGAAACCCAATATGAGATCTGCTGCGAAGATGCTACTCCATATTTCCACCACCAATAGCAATACATGCCCAGCAACTGTGCACTAGATTGTCTCGAACACTTTGCAGCACACCTGTATTCAACTTAATAAGTACAAAAGTGGCTTTTATTCGCAAACGCATTACGGCTTCACTCTCACAAATGTTTTTAAACATCAACTCACAAATAAAACTCAAGGGGTGTCAAATCTGGCGATCGCGCTAGCTACGGAGTTGATCCACCTCTTCCAATCCACCGTCTCACATATTGCTAGCTTAGGTATTCGCGCACTGGTCAATAAGCATATTAAAATAGTCTGCATTTGAAAAAGATTTTTGGCAAGAATAAATTTTGACTTGGTGGAATACGCTGCTATAAAAAAATATATTCCGACGAACTGAGAACCTCCTCCTTTTTTGAAGTCGGTTAAAAAGATGTCGCTATACGAATTTTGTACTGCCAATTAAAGCATGCTTTTTTATGTGAAAAATAAAAATAAAGCAACGTATTAATACGCAGTCACACCTCTAAAAGACGTATTGAGGCGTTGCTTTCGCCAATGTGATAATTATCCACATTATGTACTTACATGTTATGAAAAAGAAATTTCTACATAATACATTCTCTTTTATTAAGCATACCTATTTTGTTTCATTACCTTACCTAATTTTAGTCCTTCTTGAAATCGAGTGTCTTACCAATTAATATGATCATCATTCATCAACATCATCATTTTATAATTTTCATAAAATAAAATAACAATAAAATCATCACAGCCGAAGGACGTCCACTCCTGACATTATGTCTCTTTTAGTTTTCCAGAGCGACTAGGTGCAGACTTACATTCAGCGTATTCGAGCGATCTTTACCAAGTCGTCTGTCTACATAATAAAATAAACATTATATCTAACAAATAATAATGTACTAATTTCATAAAACAATTTTATGATGCCACCCACCGCGCCGGGCCGTAGTGATCTTAGCAGGTTAGGTGTACTGACTGCATTCTACATTACACCGTCCTTGCTTCAATGACAAAGGCACGACAACGGCCCAATGAGTGACACGGCGCGAGCCAAATATCCAATCATGTTTGATCTGCGTTCAAACCCCAGCTAATAGAAAACGAGATATGCGTTAGAATACAACCTAATACCAATTATGCGTACATTGTAATAAGGTATGTTTTTACTAGTTCATTGTTGAGTTTGCGACCTTTTTGTGCTACAGAATATGCGAAGGTGCCATTTTTTAAGCAATATTTGCTAGGAGTTAGGCTTCCTTAGTTCTTATTTCGTTGCTTACCAGATATGAATTCTACATTATCAATTTATTACTTATTAGCTAAACCTGGACAATTATAATAGGGAACATGCATAAGTCACCGATTTTGATAAATTTGAGCTTGATCGCTTCGGACACGTATAAAAACATGATGGAACAGAAAAATAAAAAATAAAATGTATTACTTTAGTTTTATCACACACGGGAAAATAACGAATTTTTTTTTCGTTTTCGGATATAATGCACTTAACAGTCGGATAGAACATCAAAAAAGAAATAATATTTTGTATGACACATATGTACTTAAACGCAATATTTAGGGAGATATTTGAAAATTCTTGGCTAACTCCATACTAATGCACTGAAACGTGACATGAGTGACGTCACAAATGTTGACCTTTTTGTATAGAGCGTTTTCGGCGGATGCTGCTGCGTACTAACTTCAAGTAACTATAACACGAGAAAAAAACACAAGAGAAAAGTTTTAATATCACATTTGATTTGCTCACGCATTATACTTTTGATTTTGATACAAAAAAAAATTGATGCATGTATCAAATATTTTTAGAATGAAGTCGGGAAAAGACCGCTATTCAACCCGCTGCCGTATGGAATGGTTTGTAAACTCAGTTTGACCCAGCTCGATATTAGTTAGGAACAGCCTACAGACAGTACCCTTAGCACGAACAGCTATTGAGAAAAAAAACGCGCGTAAAATTACTCGATAGAGAATTATTTATGGAAATTTTAATTTCGCTATTCGGCGGTAAATGGCGTTGTACAAATTTCCAATAGAAAATTGCACTATCGAATGATTTTACGCGCGTTATTTTTTTCGATAGCTGTTCGTGCTAGGGGTACAGATAAGTTTCCATCTTGCCAAACTTTATCACGAATTGTAACTCCCAAGTTTATTTTGTAAAGACGTTCATATCTACTAGTTTGGGTAGACAGAGATACGTACTGATATTTACCCAGTTGAGTTTTCTATCTTTTCTGATGTTTTAATATATTCGTACACCCCAAAATATAGAGGTACTTTTTAAACATATAACAACCTTAGATGAAAATCTAAACTATTACTTGTTCTGTGTCTAAGATAACAGCCCATAGACCTAATTGAGAAGTAGTAGGTTGAACAATGAAAATGAAAATTAACTAACACATCAAGCTATCAAAATATCAGTCCGGTAGTAGGAAATTATATGTTATCATTTTGTACGCTCATATTTAAACTCTTCTGCTAATTTCTGTCGCAAATATAAACCTTGGTCGTGCTAAGAATGCAATTTGAAAGTGCACTACAATCGGAAAGGGACCATTTCGGCGCGATAATGGGATAATTTGCGATGAGAAGACACGGTGAAGGCGTACGCAATAAAAAAACTTCGTTTATTAAAAAAAATGTGTGCTATAAAATTCCATGTGAATAACGCAAAAATTGTATGCTATGCTATATCTCTATATGTGGTACAAAACTACGTATTGGAAACTTTTCATTTTTTCGATTTCCATTGACTGCTGTTGGAAAGTAATCCCGTTCACAGTCCCCCGACAAAGGCCGAAATCAACTCCATAAGTCCTCTGGGATTATCATCTATTTTCGACAAAGACAACAAAGGAATCTACGCAACCGAATCTTGACGTCGAAGCATTATCTGTGCTTCTGGTTCTTCTGGAACTGCTGTTTTGCGATTTCGCTCCGGTTCTTTCTTTTTTGCCAATTTTGACCTTCCAACAACACCCAAAAAGAAAACAAATACCTTTAAGTCGTCACCTCTATTCGCTCCAAAAGTCTGTTTCCGTCCCGTTCAAGTCCCGTCATCCTGTGGTGATCAATCATTTAGCAAATGGTCTGCTGGAATGCAGCCCTTGTTGTACTCTTTGGCTCCCTGTCACTTCTATCTATGACACTTTAAGAGTTGTTTTGGCGCCATTTTGTCGAATTCAGTTCGGTGACTATTTTAATTATTCGCAAATTGATTCATAGTGGATATTGTGTCTTAAAATTGGTGCAGTTTTGTGGTACAAGTGTCTACGCAACTGAACAATATTTGGGATAATGGAAATAGGCGCGATCTTGGTTGTGAAGCTGAGACTTTTATTGTAGTGGTGGCTACTTCGGCAGAACTTATGGTGTATCACCATACACCATAAGTTCTCTAAGTTCACCAACTTAAGGTGCCAAATGCTCCAATGCGATGCACCCACAGATGCACCCGCATTCTAATGTAAACTGAAACAATCTACCACTGAACTGTTCAACACTTGACACTGGCCTAAATTACTCCCTAAAGAGGAGAATACTGCCGTGCTAATTATACTCGAAAAAATATTACTTACTGCCACTGACCTGCATATATCTACACTGGACAGGCTTATGTCAAACTGTTTTTGTGTCTATTTGATTTCCGCCATTTTGGCGCTGTAGGACGTAGCGTGAGCATAGCGTGAGGGACATGGTACTAAAGTTTGATGTCTGGAGAGACCATCACGGCAACCATTTTCATATTGTACGTCAAAATTAGTTCTTGAGACGCACGCTAGTGGCGTTTCAAATAGGCACAAAAACTTAGCTGTCAAATCATACAGACAGCCAGTCCAGTTAAATTAAATAAAGTTTATTCATGTCCGTGCTTACTGCGTTTTTAATTAGCACGGCAGAGTAGATTGCCAAACTAAAATAAGAAGAAAAAGAAGACCATAGACATAAAAAAATTTTCGCTGCGCTCAAGAAGACCAACAAAGCGTGGAAAAGAGAAGTTAACATCATACGGACACGGTCTATGTAAAAAAGAGACAAAGGATCAAGTGACATGTGCCAACATTTTTTACAGTAAGAGCCCCTAGCGTCCCGCCTAGCAAATGAGCAATCACAGTTTGTTTAAAATATTTGTTAATCTTAATTATAATTTAAAATAAAGGTGGAGCCATGGTGTCTTGTGCTCTAAGTAATTGTGATGTGATAAAAAGAAATAATCCAAATAATCACACTTTTCACAGGTAAATAAGATATTGCCACACATTTCTCTAAAACCAAATTTCTCTACATTTATTCGTTTATCGACGAAGAAAACAGTATGGAACATAGTTTATTAATTTCCTTTGCCGTATCCTTACTATTCTTACTATCCTTACTTCCTTACTAATATTATAAATGCGAAAGTCCGTTTGTTTGTTTGTTTGTTTGTTTGTTTGTTTGTTACGCCTTCACGTCTCAACTACTGAACCGATCGTCATGAAATTTTGCATACACGTTGTCAGGGGTACAGAGAAGGACATAGGGTACCATTCATCCCGAAAAAAAGTATTGTTCTCGAGGGATAGCAAAAAAACTTTCCACGCAGACGAAGTCGCGGGCGGCAGCTAGTATAATATATATGCGAAAGTCCGTTTGTTTGTTTGTTTGTTTGTTACGCCTTCACGTCCTAACTACTGAACCGATCATCATGAAACTTTGCATACACGTTGTCAAGGGTACAGAAAAGGACATAGGGTACCTTTCATCCAGAAAAAACGTATAGTTCCCGAGGGATAGCGAAAAAACTGTCCACGCAGACGAAGTCGCGGGCGGCAGCTAGTATAGTCATATTTTATGAATCTAAGTCATATTTTACGTATAATAAAATGTATGCATTCGTTTTCGGATCACCTGTTTATTGACATTGTTGTTCTTTGACATTCTATTTCTATGAAGAAGACACTTTAAGATTCTTGGGCGTGACATACTATATCTATGGGCGTGACAATACCGCCATGTTGCGGAAATATTTAGAGCCAAATTTATTTCCTTTTTAATTATTTTAAGAAGTAATTACTTAACTACAACAATATTTAAAAGAATCTGATAAATTAAAAATATTAATAATTGATATTTTAAAAATAATTATTGGCGCGATTATCGCAGATTTAAAGAACTTCAGACAGTATTATAGACTCATGACCAAAATTACTTTTTATTACTAGTGGCTCCGTGAGCTGTAGACCTCGCGATAAAATAAAATAAAATGTCGCCAAATGTCGTTTCAAAACACACAGTAGGTACGTGAGTATTCGCAGCTAGATGGTGCTTCTAATTTTGATAATTTTTCAAAATGGGTGAATATTTTTTTATAAATTTGGAAAAATTGCCTCGACTAAAAAACTCTATATATTTATCAAATCTGCTCACAAAATTTCACCGGGATCGGTTGAGAAATGCGACCTGTAGAGGAGAACAGACAGCGCCGGAAATCCGGACTGAAAAACGATTTCTTAAAATTATCGCCGCCACTTAAAAAAAATTAAAAACTGGCATGACAAAGAAAATTTATACAATTTTCAAACCTGCTTACAAAATTTCACGAGAATCGGTTGAGAAATGTGACCTGTAGAAGAAAACAGACAGAACTGGAAAGCCGGACTGAAATATGTATTTTTAACATTTCTACGTCATTTAAAAAAAAACAAAAAACTGGCGTGACAAAAAAAATCTATATTATTTTTGAACCTGCTCACAAAATTTCACGAGAATCGGTTGAGAAATGCGACCTGTAGGCTGGAACAGACAGCCGGACATACGAAAGAATTTTTGCCCAAGCTGAAGCAGAGACGCTTCGCTCGCACTTCGTGCTCGCTCGGTCAATAATAATTCATTTACTAAATTAAATAATAATGTGTTTATTACGGAAAATATTTAAAGTAATTTATACAGTAACCTAACAATTTGGTTTGTTATATCCCAAAGGGATTACCTCCCTACAACTCCCTGTCTCCCTGCAAGCAGCATGCACGCAAGTGATACAAGCAGCATGCATGCAAACAAGTAGCATGCATGCAAGCCAGCAGCATGCAATCATACAAGCAAACAGCAACACGCAACATGCATGCAAGCATTATGGAGCTCTGCTGCGAGTGGTCGAAACACTAACCTAACATACTTGGTGGTGCATTAAAAGTTTTTCTTTATAGCGGGGGGCCTCAGGCACCCCGATCCCCCCCGGCAAGCATTTAGCAAGCAAGCAAGAATGCAAGCAAGCATGCGAGCATAAAAACATGCAAGCTGGCTTGCATGCTTGTTTTCTTACAATATATGAATGCTTATCGATGTTAGGACATTAAACATTAGCATTAGTGAATTTGATAATTAAGCAAGTATCATAATGACAAAAGTTTATTTCATTATTTATTACAAAAGCGTATCATATTTCTATTTTATAGCAAGGGTATTATAACTGTTTTTAGGGCAACTGAATCGCTCCCCTCCCAGCGGTTTGAATTTTTCCTACAGTTCTACAAATCGCCGTATTTAAACCAATTTACACAAATCCTTGACAAATTTATATTCATAAACCATCCTCATGAACCACTCTATCTATTGAAGAAAACCGCATAAAAATCTGCGCAGTAGTTTTTAGGGTTCCGTACCCAAAGGGTAAAAACGGTACCCTATTACTAAGACTCCGCTGTCCGTCTGTCTGTCTGTCTGGCACCAGGCTGTCTCATGAACCGTGATAGCTAGACTGTTGAAATTTTCACATATTATGTATTTCTGTTGCCGCTATAACAACAAATACTAAAACCAAAATAAAATAAATATTTAAGGGGGCCTCCCATACAACAAACGTGATTTTTTTGCCGTTTTTTGCTCGATATTAATGATGACAACAGGTAGACAGTTGAATTTTTCACAGATGATGTATTCTGTTGCCGTTAAAACAACAAATTAATACCAAAAACAAAATATATATAAAATTCATATTTAAGGGGGCTCCCATACAACACGTGATTTTTTTTGCTGTTTTTTGGTACGGAACCCTTCGAGAGCGAGTCCGACTCGCACTTGGCCGGGTTTTTAGTTTATCGCGAACAGACTGACATACAAACAGACAGACGCGGCAGAGAACTTTGTTTTATGTACCTAGTGAATATATCAGATTTTTCAATTAACGTTATGTTTTATTATTGTTTATCGTTTTTTTACCGTACCATAATGATAAAAAGTTTCGTACCCACTAAAATAAGCAAGTAATCTTTATGCAGCACACAGGTATCACTAAAGCAAAAATAAATATATAGAAAAAAAATATCGAATCGAAGAGAATAACTAAAAATCTATAAGTACCAAGAACTATAAACATTAACCTGGATGGATCACGAACTGGTGCACCTGTGACATTTTATGCCACTGCATGTGTCTCACACAACGGGTGCAGCAATCAAAGTGAATTCAGCCCGCTCTATTGTTCTTTTTCAGAGAATACATTACGAACATCATTTCATAAAATTATAAAGTACTTTTATTTATTAAATTAGTAACTTTTCAGGACAATTTTCACTACACACGAAACAAATGGGTTATCATTAGTATTTAAAAAATGAAACTAACAGGGGCCGTACCGCCTAACGAATCGAGCTTCGGAAAATTTGCCGAGTTTCAAATTAAAACAGATAAATTGAAGTAAGGAATTTCGTATTGTACTATTTGTTGAAGTTATTTGGAAGATATGGATGTTTGTGTGACCTCATGAAATAGAGTTCGTCATTTTGGCCCAATTGGAGCTCGATTTATCCGTTTTAATTTGAAACCCGGCAAGGGTTACCATATGAAAAAATCAAAAGTCCGGAGAAAAGGTCCGATATCGGCAGCGGCGAACTGATTAAATAATAGAAAGCTTTCTATATTATATATATCTTCATATCTCAGGATTTGTCCGGTGATCTCAGGATTTTTGGACTTTGCTCAGGATTGCGGCCGGATTTCGAAAATTTGAGGAAATCTCAGGATTTTTAGAATTTTCAATAAAATTCAGTACATTTATTAAAAAGTACATTTAAGAGAAGGATAAATATTATTTATCCTTCTCTACCTAACCTAAACCCTAAACCCGGCAGACTTTTCGAAGCTCGATTCGTTAGCCGGTACGGCCCCAGGATGTGGGATGTCTAATTAAAATGGATGACTTTGAAATATTAAGGAAACCTAAGCAGGCCTATTACGTATGCACCTCTCAGGCTGAATCAAACTAAATAACAACCAAACCAATCCAACCAACCAACCAAACCAACTAAGTAATTACCAAAGTAAGTACTTTTAATAATACTGCACTATAATATGTGGCCCATAATCGCGATAATCGGATATAATTCGTCGTTCAATTTATTGAACCTTAATCACTTATATCTTTAGTGTCACGGAGTGGGACAATCATTGTCGTTGATTGTTATCGCTGTTACAATAGGCCTGAAGAAACATCACTGCATGTTTCTTAAACTCAGAATGACGTAGAAACTACTGCTCATGTAATTTTGGAACTTTATATCTCTAGTTGTAGTATTCTAAACAGACTTGTCATTAATCTAAACTTTGTCAATGAAGTTGTTACGAAGTATTTTGTTCTGTGGTTTGTTCACTCCTCAATAGAGACATTTGGCGGAGCGTGTTGAAGTTTGCTACAATAAAATTGCCTTTTACTATAGAGTGAAAAACGTGCAATAGCTGTATCGCGTCTTAAATGCCACCGAAGTGAAGTTCTTGTCCGTGACTGGCGCTCCACTAATCCTGTCTTCACTTCTCTATAGATGGATTTATCAATAAACTCATGAATTTATTTCGATAGTTCTTATAACAAGTTGGTTCTTTATATTTTTTTATGCACAACGGGATAGTTCTTGGCCTTCATCTCACCTGATGTTAAGTGACGATAAGGCCGAAGGTGGAAACGCACTACACCTGGAATCCTCGTTCATCCATCACTGAGGAACTGTCTATCTTACCTCTAACTGCCGCCAGAACACAACAATTTTTAAATTTTTGTTATGACTTCAGACTTAGGTAAGATAGTGGTAGCTAGCCGGACTTGAAATAAGCTCTACCACCAACCAAACCGAGTACAATTTGTACACCCCCTGGGAATCGAACCCGGAACCCCTGGTTTTACGCGGGTGGGCGAACAAGTGTACCACAGAGGTGGTGATAATATTAACAGGTGAAAATTCGTACTATGCGTTAAATAGTTGCTTTATTTGATAATTCTATTTCAGTTACCATCTTACACGTATAGCTAAGAGAACCACATATTGTTCCCACTAACTTGCAACTAATACCATAAGAATTCTTATGCTAATACCTTCAAGGAAATTATAAGCGTTCCCCAGGCTTTCATACACCGAGCCCGTGGCAGCACAATTTGCCCTACTTTCTTCTTAGTCGAATTAGTTTACAAGCACTTAAAAGGATATGGGTACGAAAACCTCTTTATGCACTTAACATAACTTCGTATAAAATATTGAATGCAGTTTTTCCGCTGGACGATTTTTTCAAATATGCATTTTTTATTTGGAAGATTTATAGCTATAAAACATGCTAATAAACAAGGCCTATGTGCCCCAGGAGTGGGGGGCATTGAAATTGCTCACGGTGATAAACTGATGATGATAAGATAATAAAGACGAGATTATATGCAACAGAAAAGCCCAAAATATGCATGCAAATATGCACAAAAATCCATAAAAGCGCCAAAATATGCAACAAGAAATGATAAAAAATTGGTAGGTACTTTTATTTCTTTTTTTAAGGCCAACTATAACAATCGTATTGCGAAAATACAACTTACAAAATATAAATGAATCCATAATAAAACCTTTAATAATATTTTTGTAAGCGGAAAGAGATCGTTCTACGTCCACTGAGGTGTCTAGGCAGAATTTAAATTTGGGTGCCATGTTTAGACTTATTGCGCCGGGCAAAATTTCACCCGCCCCGTTGATAAAGTTATCAATTGGCACAAGGGTTCTAACCCTGGGTTATTGTTTAGTGTGTTTTGAAATTTTTCTTTGAGTTTACCCGGGAATTGCACACAACTAATTTTCTTCGAATAGTCCATTAGCCGCATGCGTGCTTAGCGATCGAATGTCTCTTTAACAAGATAAATATTTAAAAAAAATGGTTGTAATATGCAACTACCGTTGAAAAGGGGTAAATATGCATATGCAATACTGTTTTTTTTCTTCTGTCAACATATTTTTTATAACGTTTAAAAAATAATATTATTTCCTGTCTATTTAATAAAACTTACATATTTATACCTAGAGTTGGTTACTTGAGTCTCGCTCTCGCATTTCATAATTATGTTTTATATTTAATTTTAAGATGTAACTAACATCGTTGAGTTTACAATAAGTACAGATTATAAAATTATTAAATTACTATTAATACCTACTGTTACAATTTTTTTTTGCCTTTTGGACTTGGTTAGGTTTCATGTCAGTTCCAGAAAGTGAAACCGATTGAAAAAAGTATGAAGTTATTTAGATTTGTAATTCGTATACGTTCTTTATTTACAAGGAATTTGGGATTGTTTCACGCATAGAAATAGAATGTCAAAGAACAACTATGTCAATAAACAGGTGATCCGTCAAAGAACAACTATGTCAATAAACAGGTGATCCGAAAAACGAATGCATACATTTTATATGAGATACGTAAAATATGACTTTGATACATAAAATATGACTATATATGGCAAAGGAAATTAATAAACTATGTTCCATACTGTTTTCTTCGTTGATAAACGAATAAATGTAGCGAAATTTGGTTTTAGAGAAATGTGTGGCAATATCTTATTTATCTGTGAAAAGTGTGATTACTTGGATTGTTTCTTTTTGTCATATCACAATTACTTAGAGCACAAGACACCATGGCTCCACGATACCTTTATTTTAAATTCTAATTAAGATTATCAAATATTTTAAGCAAATCGTGATTGCTCCTTTGCAAGGCGGGCCGCTAGGGCCTCTTACTGTAAAAAATATTGGCACATGTCACTTGATCCTATTTGTCTCTTTTAGGGTTCCGTACCTCAAAAGGAAAAAACGGAACCCTTATAGGATCACTTTGTTGTCCGTCTGTCTGTCTGTCCGTCCGTCTGTCTGTCAAGACCCTTTATCTCGGAAACGCGTGGAGGTATCGAATTGAAATTTAAACCATATACTAAGGTCTACGGGCCCTTGAAGCTGTAAAAAAATCAAACTTCTAAATTAACGTAAAAAAAAGATACTGCCGTTTAGGGCGCAAAAAACGCATTTTCGATACTCTCAAAGGAATCAAAATTCATAGGGTACTTCCCGTTGACCTAGAACTATGAAATTTGGCAGGTAATAGCGTCTTATACTACACTTACAGGAATAAATCTGAAAACTGTATATTTGTAATTAAATCATAATAAAATATGTTCATTAAAATACGTAATTATTAATCATCTTGGTGAAACAACGGTATGCGCGGCATTGCGCGGTCATAGTTTAACTTCTAATTACTTTTGGATTAATCGCGCCACTAATTCTTTTAAAAATATCAATATTTATTATTATTAATTATTCAAATCCTTTCAAATATTGTTATAGTTAATTACTTTTAAAAATAAAATTAAAAAGTAATAAATTTGGCTCTAAATATTTTTGCAACATGGCGGTGTGTCACGCTGTATGACAGGGGGTCTTCTTCTTATTTTTGTTTTGGCAATCTACTTTCTTCTTGGAAGTAATTTTTGCCAGTGTCAAGTGTTGAATGGTTCCGTGGTAGATTGTTTCAGTTTACAATAAAATGCGGGTGCATCGCATTCCAATGTTGCTTGGAGCATTTGGCACCAAGTATATTCAAGACAGTTTACTCGGTAAGGTCAGCCGAGGTAGCCACCACTACAATAAAAGTCTCGGCTTCACACAACCAAAGGGTCCTGTTGGAATACACCCATTTTCTCTAATAACATTGCGATAGATAAAACCATTTCACAGAACATTATACAGTGTACTATTGATATACAGCGCCATCTGTTGACAATCAACAGTACTTACAGTAACAGTACAGACCTAAACCGCGCCGTCAATATTTGTATGAGAATCCATTACTAACGTGTTATAATGGATTTTCATACAAAATTGCCGGCGTCTGTCCAGCAATGTTTCTATTAAAACTCATTACAGACGTGTAATTCAGAAATGGAGCGAACTTTTCAATTAAACACAAATATAGGTATCAAATGTCGCCTTGATGAGCGAGCACATTCCAAAATTTTTTTTTTTAATATTCGGTATACTGGTATCACGTGAAAGGCCTTGATGAGCACATTCCAAAAAATTGAAAAAAAAAAACAAAAAAAAAAACGAAAAAAAACTGTTTTGGTGCAATATGGGTATCAAATGAAAGGCCTTGATGAGCGCATTCCAAAAAGATAAAAAAAATAAAAACGAAAAAAATTTTTTTTTCAATACCTATGGGTATCAAATGAAAGTTTTTTGGAATGCTCATCAAGGAGCATATTCCAAAAAACTAAAAAAAAAATTAAAAAAGAAAGGTAATTTTTTTTGCAATATGGGTATCAAATGAAAGGCCTTGATGAGCACATTCCAAAAAAAACTGAAAAAAAAAAATTTTTTTTTTTTTGCAATATGGGTATCAAATGAAAGGCCTTGATGAGCACTTTCCAAAAAACTGGAAAAAAAAATGAAAAACTGGAAATAAATGAAAAAAACCGGATTTTTTTTTTTCAATATGTGTATCAAATGAAAGGCCTTTATGTGCACATTCCACTTTCCATTTTCTTTTTTCAATTACTGTAAGTATTTTAAAATTAAAATAAAAAGCTTAAAACTTTTAAAACTAAAAAGTTAAAAGTTTAAAAGTACTACACAAGCCTTGGCCGCAACTAGGCATTGATGGACTAACGTATGTTCTTCAATGCCTGTCTTGAGTGCCGCTGCAGTAATGTACTATTCCATTTCAAACTTCGCCCGTGGTCAATTCTTTGTCGTAATCCCTGGAAGGGTTATTTTCTACGTGGCGACAAAGGATTTCAAATGGTTATCTATATATAGCAGTCTGCTGAACGGATTTTGATGGTATTTTTTTACAGTTTGGTAGCTTGGAGTCCAACTTATAAACTAAGCAATTTTTCACATAATTCCGGTAGGTAGAACCTGGGATAAAGCTTGAACTCTCCGTAGTACAGTTTTCATATAAAAAACTAATAACTACCAACCACTTTTTTTCAAAATATTTCCTTTGTACCGACACAACTTTTCTATAGCTTTATTTTATGTATAGATGTAGGTCTGTACGGAACCCTAGGCGGGCGAGCCCGACTCGCACTTGTCCGGTTTTTTTTACATAGACCGTATCCGTATGATGTTAACTTCTCTTTCCACGCTCTGTTGGTCTTCTTGAGCGCAGCGAAAATTTTTCTATGTCTATGGTTTCACGCAACGATTTCTCATTTAAGACCAAAGACGAATAAACAATGTTGGATAGCACCCTTAAACCACAAGTAATTGCAAAGAAGGTTAAAGTCAATGCTACATTAATTTTGATATTCTTCTCATATCTACGTAATTTGAGTTATAATATCGGAGATAATCGCGAATACGTTACTTTGTACAGCCGTCTCCAGAGATAATTGGTCAATTTGCATTTGATTCTAGGGATAGGACGATCGTGGGCGAATGTACATAAAGGACATCGTTATTTTCAACAAGCAAGTTTATAGTCTTTACAATGTAAATTTTTACATTTGTTACTTCATTGTAGATTAGTACTTTGTTACAATTTAGATTTAAATCTTTAATTTTAATAGACCAGCCTAAAATAAAGCTCAAAATATATCGACGAGGTAACTAGTTGCTTAATGCTAATAATATTAGTATTTAATCAGGTAACAAAAAATTCCCATTTTGGGTATCAAAAATACTGAATATAGCGTATGGAAATACTAAGTAGGCGACGGACTGAGGGCGATTACAAATGTTGAAAATGGGCGACTTTAAAATACAAATTTCAGAACGAGCGACTAAATCACTATTTAGGCGACAACCTTTAGGGCACACAAAACATTTAAAATTTTATTTAAAAAAGGATAATAGATACATTATCCTAATCGAGATGACAAAAATACCATGTTGCGCAGCTTAAATCAGTTATATACATAGACTTATTATATTAGTTATATAGTTACCAACTTGGTATAATATATGCCCACTCAATATTTTTGACACTCATTTAGAATTTTCACTGCTAACTTAAATTATTTATCTCCCACGTGTAGTTGCCCGTTTTGCGTATTTTTTGTAATCCACAGTGAGACACCTGTTTAGTAAATCTGTCGCCCAAAAAATATCCCGCTGCCAGGTTTAGTATTTAAGTATCTCATTAACAGTCGCCTTTAATTATTTCCAGTCACCTAATTAATTAGTCCCCATAACAAATAACGCAAATTTAAAATAAGGGGATATTTAATACATACATACCTTAATTTATTGTAAATAATAAATAACATTAAATAAATAATGTATATTGAATTATATTCATCAACGTTGTCTAGGGATACAGGTGTTATTTTCACACAAACGAGGTAACTTTGAAGCCTTGATTTTCTGCCAGGGATAACCGTGCTGTGATCTGGTGATGGCCATCCAGAAAGTGAATGGAGGAGATTCAGTACCCTTAGCACGAACAGCTATCGAGAAAAATAACGCGCGTAAAATTACTCGAATCTCACAATTTTGTATGGAAATTAGTACAGCGCCACTACGTCCGTAAACGGAACTAAGATTTGGAAGCACGAAAAATTTTGACATAAGGTATCGAGCAGCCTTCGAATCGAGATCGAATAGTAAAGTTACAACTTGTATGGAAATCGGTAGTGTGAACCCACTTTTGACATACGGTATCGAGACACTCGCAAGCTGGCTATCGACGACTTACTCACTGACATTTTTTCAGTGAGAGACTTTTCGAGCAAATTTGTATTATTTATTATCAAATTCTAAAAGCAAGTATGTAGTAACAAAAATTAAATTTGAGAACTATGACATGTTCACTGAATTATCCACAGGCGATATTACTTAAATTGTTCTCATTAAACATAGAAATTTGTAAAATAAAAATCTCGTCATTTTACGCTATCCACGGTGTCCCCCACATCCACCATACCTATATTTTAGCAATATTTTAGAACTTACCTACAAAACTCAAATAAAACTAGAGGATACGGTGTTATACTTATAATATTTGTTTTCAGTCACAAAATCACACAGTTTGCATACAGTTAACTAATTATATTTAATTTAGGTATTAAAACAATACGACCTTAAAACTATGACGAAAACACTAACTAAATATAACAATGCAAACTTAATAAAGTTTATCGAATCTTCAAACACTATAGGCAGGCACTAATTCCGATGAAATTCACATATTTTCATAGCACGTCCAAGCACGTCAAAAAATTTTATTGTTTATTTGTAAACAATTTCTTGTTCTTTGACGATAATCCATTGTTATTCTTCAAGTTCATAAAAAATCTTCAAATAAGTAGAACAATTTGATGAAATTATGACACATTGTAGTTAACTTTTAGGTCATAATATTATTTCCTCACGATTGTATTATTTGTTAGCCGACACAGATAAACCATTTAGACAAAAACAAAATAAAGAAATGGCTTCACGGCTTTTTATTATTTTAGGTTATATTTTTTATTAAATCACAGGATGAGAAAGAAAGAGAGAAAGAATAGAAACACTCTTCTTTTTCAAACCAATCACGGGCAAGGTGCAATGACCGTTCAAAAGCATGGGCAAAATCATGCACTTATTGAAAAATTATTTTAATATTTGCAAATTAATTTAAGTTATTAAATGAAATTAATATTGTTAACAATTTTATTAATAATAATAAGAATAATAAATGTAAAATTATGATGATAAACAACTTGATTGAATTTTAATTTACATATTTATGATTTATATAGATATGTAACATGGTTTTTGAACGCACCTTGCTTCATGCACGTTAGCTTTATTTATCGCTACTACTATCGAGCTAACGTTAGCCAGCTCTGTAAAGTTGGTGCTGCCGATTTTGCTAGCTTTCGTATCGAGTACGTTATCGAGTAGTATTTTTTGACGCGCGTAAGATTTCTCGATAGCTGTTCGTGCTAAGGGTACAGATCGCTGTACACACCCAACTGATCTGATCAGTATTATATATTAAAAAAATAATATTTTCCCATATACTTTCCATGATTAAAATGTACTCTATGGTGATCGATGACTCATCGTAGCGATTAGTCTTCTGGAATACATTCATCTCTTTATTATTTTTTTCTAATTGATTACGCGCCATTTATAGATTTTAAATTTTACTTTTGCTACCTCTCAAGTGGCATCCACTTGAAAATCCAATATGGCGCCCGGTGGCGCGGGGCCCCCCGCGGGTAGTCAAGTGTTGGGTGTCGGGTTACATTATGAGTCATTTCTCAGAAGTTAGGAAGGAAATATACATTACTGTAGGTCTACGTGTTCGAAATGAAATAAGCTAACTGATTGTTACATAATATTTACAATTGAGACTATTTTGTTTTATTAAATTTTTAGCTAAAAATATTATTATTATTATTATTATTATTTTTAGGTTATTTGTCATAAAAGCTATTTTATGTTATTTTCTAGCAATGTTTTTGTTTATTATTTATTTAAAATACATTTACAAACAATATTAAATAGAAAATAAGCTGATATGAGCTGCTAACAAACAAAAATACGATCAAAATACGGAAACAGTCCCGAGGTGGCAGAGCAGACATATTATGTTCGCTCGCTCCTAGGGCGCCAATTTGTAACATTTTTCTACGGAATGCAAACAACTGTCAGTTTTATTTCTATCCTTGTTTATCTTATAGTGTTTTGTCACACTCTCTCTAACCCGGCTCCCAACACATGGTATAAAATTTTTAGGTTAGAAACGTAGACAAAAATGAGCCTTGTCAGCAGACATATTATGTCTGCTTGCCACTCAGTACTAATTTTGACAGATGTCATATTCTGATTGATTGCCACCTCGGAGGTTAAAAATGTCATAGTAAAAATTTGACTCCACCTGATATTTTAGACGCGGCGACGGAAAAACGTCTTACTTATAAATTCGTTTTGAAATTCATAATTCGAATTTTACGATATGAGAGTAGATAGTCTTATATGCAACTGTACATAATGCTTATAGTACAGTTGCATAAATAACTATTTTGAAATAACATTACGAACGAGCTTATTGCACTTCCGTAAGCACAGATTACTTGCTGTATTTCCCTACTCAACAAGTTCAACAACTTTGAAGATTGATTAAGAACGGTTTTCAGAGTCACTGTAGCAAGTGAAAGAAAATAAAAATATACCATACAACTTTCTCTAAAAATATCAAAATCTGAGATTGTTTACAGATATTCTGTAATCTTGTAAGAACCTTAGCAGAAATTAAAATAACGCTTTCATAAAATAATTCTAAAAGTAGAGCACTAGTTATAAGAGTGAACTATCATGAAACGAGGATTCTCCGATCTGAACTGCTGATAACAGTACATCCGCCAGGGCATTCCAGACCAGCTAAAGCTCGAGGCGTGGACTCGGATTCACTTGCCGATACAGCGCGGCGCACGCACAAGGTGAAGCAACTGAGAAAGGGCAATTCGGAGCAATATAAAACGGGGTACATCTTCTCGGGCTGTATTCAGACGACAACGGAACAACGAACGCCTGCTTTACTAGGATAAAAAAAAAACAAATATGTTCACTCGGGTAAGTGAATCAAAGCTGAAATTTTTCCGCAGTTGCTGAAAATCGCTAAGTTATTGCATTGAGAATTTTTTTCCTTTCCGGGATGATAATAATCCTAATATTTGAATATAAACAAAACATTTCAAATTAGTCTTGAAAATATTTTATTCAAGAGACCGAATTTTGTAGGATTAAAATAATTCATACAATTATTTGTAATAATTCTTTTTCATTTCAAAAATTGGATTAGTATACCAGCCTATTGTGTAATTATACATAGGCTTTAATATTAGCAGTTCGAATATTTTTTTTAATAAAAAACAACCAAAGTAACTTAACTGGGCCGTAATGTAAGCAAAGTGACCTTACATATTTTTATTGGATCTCTATAAACGAAATCGGTTCGTTAGCGTTCTATTTTCGTAAAAGTAAATATTAAACAGCACCTACCAGGCAGCAGTCTGCTGTTTCGAATATTGTTAAAAATTGTGCTGGTGTTATTAAGTTTGAACGGTTATTATCATCTGCAATTTATACGGCATTTGGTTGAACATATTATTATACTGGGAAAAAGAACACTATTCGCATACTTTAACTAAACTAAAGCAAAAGTTTAAATGTGTGTCAAACTAACTTTGACTACACAAATCATTAATATTCAGAAAAGAATTCGCAAATATAATCTAATGAAGTAAAATGCAATTATTTCTTCAGGTAACAATCACATCAATGGTCCTGGCTATCGGGCTTTGTGGTCGTCTAGAGCCGCAGTACCTCCCGCCTCGGCCGGGCGGAGGCGGAGGCGGCAGCGGGGGCGGATTTGGCGTGGGTAGCGGAGCGGGCTTTGGCGCGGGCAGCGGAGCGGGAAGCGGTAGCGGAGCGGGATTCGGCGCGGGAGGCGGTTCCGGTTTATTCAGCGGCGGAGGGGGAGGCAGTGGCGCCCAAATACCGATCACCAAGTTCGAAAATGTGAACAATGGCGATGGAACCTACAGCTTCAAGTAAGTTGTGACTTATGAATTCTGTCACCTTACGTTATCCAAAACTCTACCTTTTTATGCTCAACGTGATAGTGCTTGGCCTTCACCTCACCTGAGGTTAAGTGACGATAAGGCTGAAGGTGGAAGCGCACTACACACGGAATTCTCATCACTGAGGAATTGGCTATCTTACCTCTAACTGCCGGAACAAAACAATTTTGAAATTGTTGTTATGGCGTCAGACTTAAGTAATATGGTGGTAGCTGCCAACCTACCACCAACCAAATCGAGTTCAAATTGTACCCCCCTCCTGGGAATCGAATCCGGGATCCCTGCGTCTTACACTGGTGGGTGAACCACTAGACCACAGAGGCAGTTGGGTGACCAAAAATGTATTATCTCGAGTTCCTTCGTGCTTCGGAAGGCACGTTAAGCCGTTGGTCCCGGCTGGATTTGCAGTCGTTGACACTCACCAATCCGCATTGGGCCCGCGTGGTGGTTTATTGCGCATCCTCCTAATCCACCCATAAGGAAAGCCTGTGCCCCAGTAGTGGGGACTTTAAAAAAAGGTTTATAGCGATTTTATCCAAAACCCTACCATTTAGGTAGAGTTTTGTATCAATAAATCTTAATCAACAAACGTAAATTGTATACCTCTCCCGTACCATGAAAATGAGGTCTTGAAAAAGGAGCATGCTACTAGTCATAGATTCTGTAGATACTTGTATTCAATTAGCAAAAAAACAGCCATTTCAGTTATATTCATCCATCCATAACTTATTTTGGCCGAAGTAAGTATACTGCGTCAATTCACTGTACTTCTTTCTTTCCACAGCTACGAAACTGGTAACGGCATATCAGCTCACGAGAGCGGGTCCCCCCGCGCCCCGGGCCCCGAGGGCCCCGCGGTGACGGCGGAGGGCGGGTTCTCGTACCGCGCGCCCGACGGCCAGCAGATCTCGCTCACCTACACCGCCGACGAGAACGGCTTCCACCCGGTTGGCCCTCATCTTCCTACTCCACCCCCAATTCCTGAAGAAATCCTTCGCTCCATAGAGTTCAACAAACGTAATCCTTCTTCGTAAGTATCAGAAATCATTATATACTCGTATTTATCTACACATCCTTTTCAATGGAACAGAAATATTTCATCATTTAAGTGAATACTTGTCTTAACATAAATCGATCGTACATTTTCTACCAGCTCTAACAGCACTGGCAGCATCAGCTTGTCGCAAAAATGATAGATAAAAACTGGCCAAGTACGTGTTGGGCAGGGTTCCGTAGTAACGTTATATCCATAGAAAAGGGACACTTGACTCTACACAATTTTGCAATTTAAAGCTTAATATTTCACAAACAGATCCCTAAATCGTTTTTTTTTTCAAGATATTATTCTACTACTTTTTCTACGTAGGTAATTAATATACATATTTATGCCAAATCACAAATATAACCCAATAAAATTAAATATTTGAACATTTCTAACCCATCAAATTGTGATTACAATAATAAAATAACGATTTCCATTTTTTAACCAAAATATTTTGGCTTGCGATGTTTACATTATTTATCTTCACAAGCCACTAATCTATCGAATTATATCTCAAAAATATACTGAACTAGTGCTTCCAGATTAAAAATGCAAAATACAGTATCTTAGTTTCAGTATTACAGTGGATGTATGGAAGTCGAAAAGAAAAAAATACAGTGTTTGTATGAAAATTCCCAAAGTTCATTACAGGTAGACGACACAACTTCACTATAATGAATCTGGAAGCAATATATATTAGTATTATAATAGTGTAAGAAATGAAGCGATCTTTTGTATGGAGACCCCAACATTAAATCCTCAGTCGATGAAACTTTGCAGGGATGTAATATAGTATGAACCAAAACCTAACAAAAAAACGTTTTGAACAATTTAAAAAATATGTTTCATTTATGATACTTTATCATACTGTAAAGTTTTGTCTACTGAGGATTTACTGTGGGGGTCCACTACCTTCCTTTCCTACGCTATAAGAGCAAGAGGAGTATCTAAAACCATATTGGTGTATTCGGTTATTGGTGTATTTAGCGTAGAAGAAACTTTATTGCTTGGTTTTAGAAAAGAATTAAAATTTTGTATCTTCTATTTCCAGAGAAGGAGCTTACAACCCAGGTTCTGGAGCTGGTGGTGGTGCAGGAGCTGGATTTGGAGGATCAGGAGGTTCTGGAGGCTTTGGAGGACCCGGATCCGGAGGGGCTGGTGGATCCAACGGCTATCACTACTGATCTCAACGTTTCAACACTTCCATAGTTGTAACTTAAGTTGCTCAAGCGATGTTAGTTAAAGAGACATAGAAATCCATACCTATCTTAAAAGTAGTAGAGCTGTTCTATATTATTTATTTCTGATTTTACTTATTCTGCAAATGTTACTAAATATTTAAACTTTCCTGTCACATAAGAATGTACAAGAACTTATGTTTTCAGTGTATTCAGTAGCTTTAACTACTCTTATTACTTTCAAGTGCGGAAAACCGGGAAATCATCAGGATACAAGGTAAAAGGAAGTATTTAAGCAGAACTTAAGTTTTACAAAAATGGAAGTTATAACCTAGCTTATGGAAATCACAAATAGACTACGATTAACCTTTTTACTGGTTGTCCTTTTTTTTCAAGACGTTTTACAATTTTCATAATATAGGCCAATTCTTCACTTTTGGTAAACTTCTATGTATTTTCAAATTTTCTGCATGCTGAAAATTGTAAATGCGCAGAACAGAGATTTTTTTACTGTGGCCTAATGTGATTTCCTGAATAAATGACTTAATAATTTACGATTAATGACAATGACCGACTTTTAATGACGATTTTTGGACTGTGATACCACGAAGAAACGAGCACTAATATTTAGCTTATAATTTATTATTAATTATATGAGTTGCTGTGTAAATAAGAATATTGCATATGAATAAATAAATGTGATGATTTATTTAATTATTTTTTTATTGAGTACTCAATACTTTTCCTTTAATTACAAAAAATATTACTTCAAGAATAAATGCTTGGCAATGTTTAATTTGCAACTTACCTACTTACTAGTATTTAAATAATAATTACTTACTGATTACTCGTATTTAAATTAGGAGGGCTCGTACATTAAAATCTTTCGGCGACCAAGTCAGAAGACATTTCCTTTCATCTGTCTAGCATCCTTCCTGGTACTTATTTCCTTTCCTATTTTTCTCTTTAATTTTATTTATACTATTTGTCCTTTCTTTCTATGTTATCTATATCCGTTATCCTTCCTTATTTGCACCCACTCCCCCTTCCCAGGTTCTTCCTCTTATTCTCTTAATACTCAAGTTTGCCTGGAAGAAATTGCTATTTAGCAAAAAGGCCGCCTTTTGTGTGCTATTATTCTAGTAATTGTGTTTTCCTGTTTACTTTGTGTTCTGTATTTGTGTGCAATAAGGTGTTTTATTATTATTATTATTAATTACAACCAAATCCTCTGGTTTTGTCGATAAAAGCTTACAAAAAAAACCATTAGCGTCTGTGTCTTCCACAAGTTAATAGATGTCAAAAATTCGTATCATAGTGTTTTCTTCTATTAGGTGACTTGACAATTTTTTGTTAGAAGAAAAAACAAATGATTAGAATTTTTGTCATGAACGATTTATTAATATTCATGATTCATATTTATTTGCTTTGTTTACAGCATTTTTAAATTCGTCATATGACGAAAACATCCGTAAGACATTTACTATTAAAGTAGATAATAAAATTCAAGCTAAGCTTGTCTGTAAAAGGATATAAAAATATTATTAACTAGCGGCCGCCCGCGACTTCGTCTGCGTGGAAAATGTTTTTGCTATCCCTCGGGAACAATACTTTTTTTCGGGGTAAGGTACCCTATGTCCTTTTCTGTACCCCTGACAACCTGTATGCAAAATTTCCTGATTATCGGTTGAGTAGTTAAGACGTGAAGGCGTAACAAACAAACAAACGGACTTTCGCATTTATAATATTATACTAGCGGCCGCCCGCGACTTCGTCTGCGTGGAAAGGTTTTTTGCTATCCCTCGGGAACTATACTTTTTTCGGGATGAAAAGTACCCTATGTCCTTCTCTGTACCCCTGACAACGTGTATGCAAAATTTCATGATGGTCGGTTCAGTAGTTAAGACGTGAAGGCGTAACAAACAAACAAACGGACTTTCGCATTTATAATATTACTAAGTTAGTAAGAATTAATTATAAGAGCACTACATTTGATTTTGTTATGGATAGCAAAAGCTGAATGCCCATCTTTACTTTTTGATGGCCATTGTGAAAAACACAGTGGACGATTTGAGATCCTTAGATAAAAAAACCGGTCAAGAGCGAGTCGGACTCACGCACCGAGGGTTCCGTACCATCATAATTGCACCATTAAACCACACTGCAGAGTAGAATAATAAAATTAGTATTGCAGTTTTAGGTCAGCGCCTTGATTGAGACATCATTTTATTTTTCTTGTAATCTTTATATAAACTGCTATCACATTGAATTATTTCAGATTTTTCTCTTTGCAAACTTCGGAGAAAAAGAGGGGGAACGGTATTTTTTTACATTTTTCATCATAAGTCGAAAACTATGCGGCCTAAAAAAAATAAAACCAGTCAAGAGCGAGTCGGACTCGCGCACCGAGGGTTCCGTACCTTCATAATTGATTGCACCATTAAACCACACTGCAGAGTAGAATAATATAATTAGTATTGCAGTTTTAGATCAGCGCCATCTCTTGACCGATAGTGGAACTAATGTTAACTTTTTTAGAAATTTGATGATTTCTAAAAAAGTGTGCTATATTGAGACATCGTTTTATTTTTCCTGTAATCTTTATATAAACTGCATCCCATAGAATTATTTCAGATTTTTCTCTTTGCAAACTTCGGAGATAAGGGGGGGGGAACGGTAATTTTTTTTACATTTTTCATCATAAGTCGAAAACTATGCGGTCTAGAAAAAAAAGAAAAAATGATTGAAAACGTGCAAACGGCGTTCTTTCATATGATACCCCACATGCCCTAGTAGCCCCACTTCAAATTTTTAAGACCCCTTTTCAGGCCCTGCTGTAAAAAAGATATTTATTTTTTTATTTATTTCTTATTTGCTAAATAGTTCGGAAAATGTAATCTTAAACTATTACAAATTTCAAGTTGATACCATTAGTAGTTCTCGAGATATCCAGCTGTGACAGACAGACAGACTGAGTCACACCATAAGGGTTCCTTTTTTACCATTTTGGTACGGAACCCTAAAAAGAAAAAATGATTGAAAACGTGCAAATGGCGCTCTTTCATATGATACCCCACATGCTCTAGTAACCCCATTTAACATTTTTGAGACCCCTTTTTAGTCCCTGTTGTAAAAAAGATATTTTTTTTTATTTCTTTCTTATTTGAAAAATAGTTGGGCAAATGTCATCTTAAACTATTCCAAATTTGAAGTTGATATCATTAGTAGTTCTCGAGATATCCAGCTGTGACAGACAGACAGACAGACTGAGTCACAATCACAACATAAGGGTTCCTTTTTACCATTTTGGTACGGAACCCTAATAAGTGATGTAAGCCAATCTTATATCCTATCCACCACATGGCTGATATTTGTTTGTTTTATTTGTATGGAAAACCGCAAGTGATAGCAACAAATCCATTCCATTAAAGGGGCAAAAACAATATACTAATACTATCTCATCCTAAGATTATCATATCACTATGCAATTTTTCATAAAAAGAGACAAACTTTGTCAGTCAAGTGGTGATTTTCAGGCTTTATAATTATTTTGCGAGCATCTTCATATTATCGATTAAGTATACCGTATACTGGGTATTGCCTGACACCGTGTAGAATAAAAATTATATTCAGTTTTTAGGGTTCCGTACCCAAAGGGTAAAAACGGGACCCTATTACTAAGACTCCGCTGTCCGTCTGTCTGTCTGTCACCAGGCTGTCTCATGAACCGTGATAGCTAGAAAATTGAAATTTTCACAGATGATGTATTTCTGTTGCCGCTATAACAACAAATACTAAAAACAGAATAAAATTAATATTTAAGGGGGGCTCCCATACAACAAAGGTAATTGTTTTGCCGTTTTTTGGTACGGAACCCTTCGTGCTGTGCTGGTCCCCGCGGCTACGTCGCTTGTCTGCTGCTAATGACCAATCTGTATGTGATACTTACTGTATCTGTTTGATCGTCTAGTGATTTATATGATTATAATATCCCAAAATATAACTCAGCTTAAACCAAGTGTACATTTTAACAATCTCGTCTGGGATTGTTAATGTTGTATGCCTTTAGATAATAAAGCTTGAGGTGTGATAATAATTTTTCGATTAATAAAAGATTACAATGATTTTAATACACGTTTGGATTCAATCTTGATATGATCGTCTATTCAGGTGCGATCCTACTTCCCTATTCTGTGTTTTGACATCATCGTTAAACGTGTGTCAATTATTCGCTGTCTTATTAACCCTTTTTTATTATTAATTTTATGGGAGAGAAAAATTTTCTCTCCTTCTTTTTGAAAACAGATGGCCATCTTAAGGGTTAGATCAGCTTTTAGCGCTTCCAATATAAATCCTATGCTACTTCTACGTTGACCACAATGAAAGTCACGCTCTGTACCATTTGAATCCAAACAGCGTGTTTCTGATTTAGAATAAAACTAAATGAATACTAATTATTACTTTATGAATCACAACCTCTAGCCTAAATTCAATTATAGTGTCAAAGATTTATGACAACTTCATAAATAATTCATGTTGAATGAATGGCATTTCATCTAGATATATAATGTGCTCTAAATGAGAGTCTTATTTAAGCTGAATTTGGTATCAATTAACAGGGCTATCAATTTAAAACCAATAAAATTCTAAGTTCTGTTCGAAAGAACTGTGATAGCTTTTACTCTTTCTATAAACATGTACCAAGTATTTTTCAAGTGTCATGACACTGTAAATCAAATTCAAAGTAAGGAATCTAATTTTGTCCATTACCCAACAGACAAAATAAAGCATCATCATCGAAGATGACACAAGAAATAATTAAATGATATTTATAAAAGGTATTAAACTCTATCTCTGGAAAATAGTAATTGCAAATAATTCTTCAGTGAAAAAGGGGTGCCTATAAATGGGAAAATAAATATGAATACAGAATAATTGTTTAGAGTCATTTATTATTGGCAATGTTTGGTTTTGGTATGATGTGTTTGATTATTTGTTTTGTTCAAGAAAATTACTTTAATTGGTTTTGATTTAGTTGACTTGACTGTTAAGTTATTATAATTATTTAATAAAAGGGTTTAATTTAGAGGTTTTGATTATTTTTGAAATTATCTGATTATTATGAATCATTAATAGTATATATTATATAAATAAGTCTTTAATTTGAAATTGTTTGATTATTTGATCAATTTAAAAATAATGCTTTGATTATTTGAATAATTTATAAAATGACTCTTAAGAAAAACTGTTGGTTGATTTGATCAATTTCTCGCGCTAGAAAGAAATTGACCCCTCGCTTCAATTCTAAAGCAAATGAATATGGAAAAATGAAGCGAGATAATAAAAAACCATATTCGCTATTTAATTCCTTATTCTAAACAACACACATGAAAAACAAAGAGTGAAATATAACATAGCGTATCTATTTTAGACTTTTAGTTATGTGAGATCGATGCACATCAATTAAATAATTTATTTACTTAACACAAGTTATGAATGAGAAGTCTAAAATAGGTATGTGTTTTATACATAATTCTTATTTCTATTTACTTAACTTATCTTTCTGCAGTAAGGAGCTCCTCGTGAAATTAACAATGAGACTTTAGTTAATTTATTAATATGGATCCAAACTATTTGTAATTTATAATTCGAAGGGACGCTTTATTTCTCACAACAATTTATATAATCGATACAAAAGACGTCTGCACTCCACACTCGCCCTTCGTTAATCCCCGATTTTTACAAATTATCTATACAATGTTTGACAACAAAAGAATTACAACTACTTTATTCTAATACGCTCTTCCTGTTATGAAGATAGAGTCCAATTTGGTTTATCACAACTCCTGCGCACTTTTCACAAAACCACACCCTCAATGCTGTGACGCGCTGTTTGATTGGCTTGTCCTTGATTTCATCTATTTCTGTTACATGGCATTATATTTGTCGAGTTTCCACATTTGACTTGAAATCATATCATTGTATGCAACAATGATCCGGGTACTATTGAATTGTTTTCAGTCACTGTCTCATGAAACCTGAAAAATAAAAGGTATTTGCGTAGAAACTGCATTTTTAGATTTCGAAAATACCTAAGGAGATGTGGGATTATCTCCCTAGTCTTTATCCATCAGAACTTAAGGTCAAGATTTGTTCAGCAAACGAAGTTCAGTAATCACATTGCATTTCCGCGTAAATATTCTTTTTTTATATACGTTTTGGGTCGACGACGTCCCAAACGTGGCACTTATCTTCCATTTTAAAGATGTGGAATATTTTTTTAACGATATTTTTATTTTTTTATTTTATTTATTAGGTTTGCCAACATTTGTGTACAACAATACATTTTAATAAAGTAATACTTTTTCAACTTATATAACTAATTGCCACAAACTTTTACAGGCAAACACAACATGCACCAATAACTTAAAACTTAAATAAAATTAAAAATCAAACAAATTTAAGATAAATTCTTAGATATGTAGGTAGTACTTATATCTATTCTGTGATATGGATACAGACAATAATGCAGTAAGTACGTAACTAAACATTTTTTAACATTAAGAATTATTCCACCTATCTAATATAGTTTTACGGATCTTGTTTGGCGAGTCGTAATGAATGTCAATGATATCGCTGTATTCATTTACCACCTTACAGAACCTTGCGATTGGCGAATTGGAACCAGAAACAGTTCTACGAAGCGGAGCACTAAGGGGGGTGATTGCACACCTAGGGAGTCTGGCCGGGGCGCGTATCTTAATTCTAGACAGTAACTGTGGACAATCTACCTCGTGACGGAAAATCTTTGAAATGAAAGATAAATCAGAAAGAATTCTTCGATTTGATAATGATATCATCTTGAAATGCGCCAACCGTTTATTGTACGATGATAGTTTCTTTTTAGAAAGACCACAAGAATACATTAAATGCCAGACAAACCTTTTTTGAATCCGCTCCATTCGTAAAGAATGCGTTGCATAGTGCGGCCTCCAGATGATGCTACCGTACTCCAAAACACTTCGCACAAAGTTATTAAAAACTAATATTTTTGTTTTATAACTCCTCAAGGTTTTTATATTTCTCAGGACAAATCCAAGTATTTTCGAGGCCCGTTTTGCGACATTTTCAATATGTGGAATAAATGTCATTTTCCTATCAAATAATACTCCCAAATCACGAACAACTTCTCGTTCTTCAATTAAGGTATTACCAATTGCATAATTATGAGAAATTAAATTATGTATTCTACCAAACCTAATGAAAAAGCACTTATTAATGTTAAGCGCCATACCGTTGACTTTGCACCATTCATTTAAATTATTAAGATCCTTTTGGAGCAAACAGCAGTCCTCTAAAGTGTTTATTTCTCTACAAAACTTTAGGTCATCAGCATACATGTAAGGCTTAGAGAAAGACAAACAATCCGGTATATCATTCACAAAAATATTAAACAGAACCGGCCCCAAATGTGATCCTTGAGGCACACCTGAGGTAACACATTCTGTATCGGATTGGAACCCGTTGACCACTGTGAAAAATGTACGACCATGCAAATAGGATTTTATCCACTTCAGCAAAGTGTCACCAAAACCGTATACTGCTAATTTCTGCATTAAGATGCTGTGAGGAACGCGATCAAAAGCTTTGCTAAAGTCGGTGTAAATTGCATCTATTTGCATGCCAGAGTCAAGAGCCTCGGACAAAGTCTCAGAGAAGTCAACTAAGTTGGTGTTTGTTGATCTGTTTCGAACAAACCCGTGTTGATATTTAGTCAGGAACTGCTTAGAATGCGTATGAATATAAGGACAAATCAATGATTCCAAAATCTTAGCAAAACATGACAATATAGATATTGGTCTGTAGTTACTTACTAAATTCTGACTACCAGACTTGAAAACAGGCACAATCTTAGCTATTTTCCATAATGAAGGAAACACACCAGTACTTAGCGATTGATTAAAGATAGCCAAAAGAGGTTCCACTAATTGTTCAGCACATTTCACTATGAAGACCGCTGGGATTCCGTCAGGACCCGCACCTTTACTGCTGTCTATGGTTTTCAATTTTTTTAGAATTGAATCGCGATTGAGAAGAGGGAGTGACAAATGTATACCATATTTTTCCATATTCTTTAAATAATCTGTATGTGTATAATTTTGTAAACTATCACTATATTTACGAACTAAAATGTCAAACTTGTAGCAAATTTATAGTCCTTTAAGTGTCAAAAAGGAAAGATTTGGTTTACATTACATTTGCAACTAATTTCTAAGACGTTTTTAATGGTAGCCACATGTTGAAATGTTTGGCGATGTTTTCAGAACTATTGATTTTTTTCTTGTCGTGTATGGCCTATGGTCCATTACAGTGCGCGAGTCCGACTCGCACTTGGCCGGTTTTTTTTATCTACAACGGCCTTCATCTCACCCACTAATGTTAAGTGCTAATAAGATCGAAGTTTCCACAAATCGTAGTTGGTCATCCATCACCATCAAGACCATAACTGCTCATTACAGTTCACTGCAATCTGCATCTGCAGGACTTACGTAATTATGTAAAATTATATTTATATATATTATGTAAAATTATGGTAAAATTGTGAAGATTTTACCATAATCTCCACGTTTAGTAGGCGGTTGGAGATCGCAATGTCAAATCCGTTTTCATCTGAAAATTTTTGGTCACAAATGTGTTTGATGCATTACCTCTAAGTCAGCGGTTCCCGAATGGGGTTCCGCGGAACCCTGGGGTTCCGTGAGAGGCTCGCAGGGGTTCCGCGAAAATTCAAGAGTTTAGGTATAAAGACAGTCCCGATTTCGATGATATTGTCCCGCGTCCCGACGATCCATTAGTTTTGTCCAGATTTTTGATGACTCGCGCTTTAAGCATACTGCTTTCAAATGCTTATGTTGAGCGAGGTTTTCCCATATGACGCTTAAATGTTCTAATGTTAGAAATCGTTGCTCTGTAGATTGAATGAAACGCATCCAAAGCTAGTTTGTTACTTGACTTTGATCACCTCGAAATCGAAAGTCAATACTTTGAACTTTTAAACTTCAAATAGATCCATATCACTAGGTAATACTGTAAAAACGAAAATCATTACTTAGAAATATAATCAAGATTTAACAACAAATTTAAGTAAGAATGACCGCCTCTGTGGTCTAGTGGTTCGCCCACCTGTGTAAGACGCAGGGGTCCCGGGTTCGATTCCCAGGGGGGGTACAGTTTGTACTCGGTTTGGTTGGTGGTAGGGCTTATTTCAAGTCTGCCTGGCTAGCTACCACCATCTTACCTAAGTCTGGCGCCATAACAATAATTTAAAAATTGTTGTGTTCCGGCAGTTAGAGATAAGATAGCCAGTATTCCGGGTGTAGTGCGCTTCCACCTTCGGCCTTATCGTCATTTAACATCAAGTGAGATGGAGGCCAAGCACTATCCCGTTGTATATAAAAAAAACCTTGGGGGCTACTCAAATGGCCACTTTTCTATTCGTTCGCTAACTTAAAAATTAAAAATAAGCCATAAACTCTATATATACGTGTCGTAGGCTTGTCAATTCCATACAATACAACAATGTCTGTGATTTACATAAACTTGCGACGTGTGACTTGATCGTTTAATTACTTATTTTTAAGCTTTAAGTTAGCGAACGAATAGAAAAGTGGCCATTTGAGTAGGGGAGCTTGCCAGAGAAAAAAGATTAACTTTACTTAAGAAAAACGGGCATCAAAAAACGCTGAAACTAAAAACGAGCTTATTATATTAAGTTTGCTCGTGAAAAAGATATAAATATAATTGTGAGATTAAGATTACGCTCCATTTTTAGGGTAAAAAAGGAACCCTTATGGTGTGACTCAGTCTGTCTGTCTGTCTGTCTGTCACAGCTGGATATCTCGAGAACTACTAATGGTATCAACTTGAAATTTGGAATAGTTTAAGATGACATTTGCCCAACTATTTTGGAAATAAGAAAAAAATAAAAAATACATATTTTTTTACAACATGGACAGAAAAGGGGTCTTAAAAATTTGAAGTGAGGTGACTAGGGCATGTGGGGTATCATATAAAAGAGCGCTTTTAGCACATTTTAAATTTTTTTTTCTTTTTTCTTAGGCCGTATAGTTTTCGACTTATGATGAAAAATGTAAAAAAAAATACCGTTCCCCCCTTATCTCCGAAGTTTGCAAAGAGAAAAATCTGAAATAATTCTATGTGATAATAGTTTATGTAAAGATTACAGGAAAAATAAAACCATGTCTCAATATAATACATACATATAATGCTGACCTAAGAAAAAAAATAGTTCCACTATCGGTCAAGAGATGGCGCAACCTAATACTACAATAATAAATTGGTGGCTGGTTCTAATATAATTAATTTGCCGTACGAATAAACGAAGAATAAGTTCCTACTTAGTAATATAAACAGTTTGCAATGTGTTTTTCTGTCACCATAGGCAGCTGTGGTTAAGATTTGTAAATTAACTGTCCGCCTGTTCGCCCTTCCATCTGTCTGCCGTTTATCCTACTTTTTTAAAGACTGTACTAAAGTAACGTAAGATTGTACGGAACCCTCCTCGGTGCGCGAGTCCGACTCGCTCTTGACCGGTTTTTTTATCCTGATCCTATTACAACACAGAAATACCCTGTACCCTGAGCGTTTGCAAAAACTACGAAACGGCTTATATATCACTTTAACCATATAGGTACAGGGTTATTTGTAAAACACCAACAACCACGCAGGAATAGATTACTAACATCATAAACAATAATATTTTATTTTAAATATTTCCCGAAAATACAAACAAATTCAACTATCTATACAAATGTTCGAACAGCTGATTAAAGTTTTGTATGAAAAGTGGATTTTATTGCCCGTTTTCAGAAAAGTCGTAAAACAAACGTTGTTGTTTCTGAGTGCTTAGTGCGAGTTTTCTTACTTATTCGATCGCGTTAAAGTAAACGCGATTTAGTATGGAATCGGAACAACGCCATCTCGTGACGAAAGGCTGTACTAGAAATCGTGAGTGTGAGTTTTTTACGCGGTCGATAGCGAGCAACGACAATCGAAAAGTGAAAACACCACGTGACCAAGTGAGAACGTTCTTGCTTGTGATTGGTTGTTTGTTATATTTCGCGAGTGCGAGTCGCATTTTTGACATTTCGAATGGTTAACTTCAGTGAAAAAAACGTGAAATTGAGTGAGAAGATACCGTAACTTGTCACCTACTTTTATTCAGTGAAAAGCATAATATTTTGTAGTGAGAACATGGAAATGTGCTTTTTTAATTGTTGGAAGATGCTGGTTGCCGCAGGAGGCTCAATATAATCGGAATTTTATCTATGCCAGTCGTGCAAGATCTCGAGTTTCATTAAACAAACAATAATACGGGATGACGAATTTAGAGGTTATCATAAGGTGTTTTAAGATTCTTTGCAAAGAATTGGAAGACAAAAACCAATTTAAAAGCATCCTAAAGAGCATTAATTTTGAATTAATGGTATGTATACGTCTCCTTTCTCAACACTTTGTACACAGCTGATAACCTAACCTAATAACTTGGTGTTTGACTCAACACATTCTTTTTAATTTTAGGTGATGGACGGGTCCTTCTCTACCAGTGTTGAAAAACATGTGTCGCAAAAATGTGCAGTGTATATCTACATAAATTAAGTTAATGAAGTTCTATGGAAGTCTTGACACCTAAAGATATTATAAACCTATAAACAACTACCTCTCCTGCTGCCAGCCTGGCTGTCAACGGTTAGTATCAGATATTCTAGTAAAATACCTAGCAAAAAATAAAAGCCTATATTCTGGCTTGGTACTTAATAACATCAAAACGTTTAACTTGTAATTCAATTGTCATTGTTTATTTGTTACAGAAAGTATGGGATACCGAGCAAGGTCATTGTCAAATAGTTGTTTCATTATTAAAGAAGAACATCTATTCTTTTCAGCAAGAAACATTATTATTCGATGAAGGTGCAAGTGGTTTATATTAATACCTACATTTATAAATAATTTTGAACTGAATTGAAGTCTTTTATTTTAATAATTTCAGGTTTAAAGAACCTACCTAGCTAGGTACTATTATGTCTACAACAATCACTAATTTATAAGGTTAATAGGTACCTATATTCTAGTGCATAAATTTGTGGCATCAGACAAAAGTGACTGCACCTTCAAACCTTCATATTGTAGTATAATGAACATTTTGGTAACGTTAAGCTAGGTACGTATCTATATAGGTAGTTAGGGATCATAATTTTAATAAAATAAAACAAGTGCTTAAGAAATTATGGAGTTTTAATAAAGTTAAAAAATACAAAGGTACTTGATCTTATTGTAACCTCCTTAAATTAATTAGATAAATGCTATAATCAATTAATCAGTCTTAAATTTTATTATGTCACTAGTTACCGCTTACTTATATAGTAATAATCTTTGGCATAATAACTATTTGATAACTAACAATATTCATTATAAAAATCTACCTATTGCATAGCAATCAAATTGTAGTAATGAGAAACAATATAAGTACTTACCTACCTAGGTACCTAAGTAGAAACTTTATATAGTACCTACATAGTATCAAAGAATAATTAATTTGAATTTTATAAAATTATTGTGTACTTACCAACTCTACACCTAAAGTAGGTGGGTAAGTAAAATATTAAAACTAAAATGTAAATACCAATATTAATGATTACAATATTTATCAACTAATTTCTCCATTAATTCCATTCCATTCTTAATACTAATTGTTGCCAGTCTCTTTGGGTTTGTAGTTCCATTTCTCTTATTCTATTTTTCTTTCTTCTCTTCTATAATATATAGTCCTCATGTTGCCTGTGTCTGATTCTTCTCCATTCCTCATCGGCCTGGAGAAATATTAGACAGATTTGTTCAGTTTTTGTGAGCCTCACCAGTCTTCGAGGTGAACATATATTTAATTCAGAACCACTTTAATCTTGAAACACTTCAAAACACCTTTTTTTCACAATACTTTTTAGGTACGTTCTTCGGTTCTTCGGTGAAGTGTACAATACAAAATCAAATCACCGTCGTCGTTTAGTTAATTTGATTCTTCAAGTGTCCTATTTCGCCCATCTCAACATTTTAGGCGATAAGCTTAATTTTATTTACAAAAGATTAGAAAGATTTAGGTTAGGACCGGCCTTGCGCCAACTTATTTGAAGTTTGACTGAATTAAAAAGTAAACATTCCTAGAACCCTACCAAATTTAAAAGTAGCAGTTTTCCTTTGGCTAGATAGAAAGATACTCCTTTTAGAATCGGTTGGATTATATCACGACGTAAACTTAGTACCAACATAAGAAGACAATTAAACGCTATTCACGGTGAGTAAACGTGGATCGAGCGGTAACATGTAACTTCATCTCACACTCGCTCGTTGTCGATTTACGCCGCGTTTGACGTTTACTCGATTAACGCGATAGTAAAGTAATTCGCATGAATTTAAGAAACTCGCACTAAGCACTCTGATGCACAGATCACCTCCTAGGTGATCTGTGTTCTGATGTCAGTAATCTACTCCTGCGAGGTTGTTGGTATTTTACAAATAACCCTGTATAAAATGGTAGTGCAATATTTTGAAGGTTAAAATTTCATAATAATTGAGATATTTTTGGATAACAATAGTTTTCTTTACAGTAACAATCATCGAAACAACGGGGGGTGCAAATGCCACGCCGAATTCAACACGCGCCATTGATACGAAGCAAGGTGAAATGCCATAGGAGGGCAACCAAATATATGAATATAAAAAGAAGGCAGATGCAATAGACATCATTCGGTGATCGACTGTTGTACTATTGATCAATTATCCAAGTGCAAAATATCCTTTACAATGTCTTCAACCACGGTATGGTCGGAAATCAAAATAACTAACTTTAAATTATTTTAATTTGTTTGTGAAAAACTATTACCGCTCTCAATTAGTTAAAATTCCATCTACAATGAAACAGCATTTGATTGAAAACTATATTGTGATACAAAAATCATACCTTTCAATAACGCCTGACGTTTGTTTCAGATCATAGTCGCGTGCGCACTCCTGGCTGTCACCGCAGCTGAATACAACCATGGTTTTCGTGGATATTCTGGCAGCCCTGGCTACAACAGCTATGGTGGAGCCCACATTCCAATTCTGCGATATGAAAATATCAACAACGGAGATGGCACTTACAGATACAAGTATGAATATTTTTTCCTCATAAAAAAATAGTTATTTGCAGCTGAAAAATGTTGCCTTTGAGCTTTTTGTTGCAAACCACATATGTATTTATTTAGTTAAAATTGCTCTTTGTATTAAAAGTAATAATTATAATTTAAAACCTACTAACTGAGTGCAGTTTAGTCACAAAATATCAAGTCTGTGTTATGCTTCAGTGTGTGTCAACGCATTTTTTTCCAAAGATAGTAAAAAATTACGTAACCCGTTTAGGGATAGGATCAATATTTATAAAAAGTAAGGATTAATAAAACTTAACTATTTTCCAAAATATAGCTACGAAACCGGCAACGGCATATCAGCTCACGAGAGTGGGTCCCCCCGCGCCCCGGGCCCCGAGGGCCCCGCGGTGACGGCGGAGGGCGGGTTCTTGTACCGCGCGCCCGACGGCCAGCAGATCTCGCTCACCTACACCGCCGACGAGAACGGCTTCCACCCCACCGGCTCACACATCCCCACTCCCCCACCTATCCCAGAGGCTATTCTTCGTTCGCTCCAGTTGAACAGGCAAAACCCCTCATCGTAAGTAGAAAATCAAAATCTTATAAGGAACTTGTGCTAGTATTTATTAAATTGGTATTTTCGATAATCATCATCATCATTATCAGTCATTTTCAATGTCCCTCTTACGGGGAGGGGGAAAAGGGGAGGTCCAATTAGGATTGGTGTGTATTAACGACTGCTTGCAGTCGTGACCACCAGCTGAACGTACCTTTTATAGTAAGTAGGAGCTCGAGATTTTATGGTCACAAATAAAAATGCCTTACAGCCGCAATCGCAGGCTGAAAACGCGTAACCACTTTGTAATCGAGAATTCGAGATAATCGCTATACCAATGATGAATAGGTTTTGCTTGCAGCCGTGATCACCGGCTTAACGTGCTTTCTGTATGTAGGAACTTGAGATTTTTTGGTCATAATGCCTTACAGCAACAGTCGCAGCCTATGCACCATCGAGATAATTATGATCAGAAATGAATCGATAACTACAGAATCTAACAACAAAAAGAGATCTAATAGCTACTGCATAAGGCCAGGTACCTTGGATGAATTAACCACAGGTACGCAATTGCGTAACGCAGTCACTTAGCCACGATAGTCGTCCGCAGTTCTTTGGTTGTAGTTTTATCAAACATTTTGAATTTTTCTATCGTAGTCCATAGACTACTAAACGAACGATTTCGGATACGCAAGAAAGAAACTGTCAAACTCACGCAATCACTTCGCAATATCGCATACGAAAGTGGTTTGTAATAGGAAACAATCAAAACGAAGCACGGACGCAGCTGCGTGTATCGCATTAAACTTTTCGTAATAGACCTGTTTACTACATATTATGTATGTACAGTACATATCTCTTAGCGCAGCATTGTTTTTAGTAGAAAACAAAAAAAGTAACCCACAACTATGTCTAATGAAGCTTCTTTGTGTACATTTATAGATACAGTGTTTAGACTTTTAAGCCAAAGTGAGTCATTAGGTTGGGTATGGTTTTTAGGGTTCCGTACCAAAATGGTAAAAAAAGAACCCTTATGGTGTGACTCAGTCTGTCTGTCTGTCTGTCTGTCACAGCTGGATATCTCGAGAACTACTAATGGTATCAGCTTGAAATTTGGAACAGTTTAAGATGACATTTGCCCAACTATTTTGCAAATAAGAAAGAAATAAAAAAATAATATTTTTTTACAACAGGGACTGAAAAGGGGTCTTAAAAATTTGAAGTAAGGTGACTAGGGCATGTGGGGTATCATATGAAAGAGCGCTATTTGTACATTTTAAAACATTTTTTTCTTTTTTCTTAGGCCACATAGTTTTTGACTTATGATGAAAAATGTAAAAAAAAATACCGTCCCCCTCCCCCCTTATCTCCGAAGTTTGCAAAGAGAAAAATCTGAAGTAATTCTATGTGATAGTAGTTTATGTAAAGATTACAGGAAAAATAAAACGATGTCTCAATATAACACACTTTTTTAGAAATTCAAAAAACAAACAAAAATTCTTTAGTTTTACTACCAGTCAACAGATAGCGCTGTCCTAAGAATGCTAACCTAAAAAAAGAAAAATAGTTCCACTATCGGTCAAGAGATGGCGCAACCTAATACTACAATAATGAATTGATGACTGGTTCTAATATAATTACCTACTATTTGCCGTACGAATAAACGAAGAATAAGTTCCTACTTAGTAATATAAACAGTTTGCAATGTGGAGTGGCTGAAACGTTATGTGTAGATTTGTAAATTAACTGTCCGCTTGTTCGCCCTTCCACCTGTCTGCCGTTTATCCTACTTTTTTAAGGACTGTACTAAAGTAACATATCCAAATATATTTATGATTGTACGGAACCCTCGATGCGCGAGTCCGACTCGCTCTTGACCGGTTTTTTTATGTAAGACCCATGTAAGACGACACCATGTAAGAAAAGTTCTAATATTGTTATTTCTTTATTTACAGAGACAATGGCCACTACCGCGGTAGCAGTCATAACCACTATTATTAGATTTTAAAATTGATTAATTTAATAATATAATATTGGCGTGTTCTTGGATTTAATTGGTAATTTTAAGATAATTTATTGTCATTTTTAATGTAATAAAACTACATTTTAACTTAAAATCTGTTATTATTGAATCTTTACATGTAGGTACGTCCGAGTACTTTCAGTTTCATTTTATTTTTAAGAAAGTGCTAAGGCATAAAGCATAAGTTTAAGGCTCGCCCTTCTATTGTAGCAATAAATACACGCTGAAATTTTAATCATTTGGTTCCCGCCGTGGGGTGGTTCCACTCATGATTACAAGCAACTTTTACTATGGGGCCAACTCTCCTACTCGCAAAAAAAAACAGCTGTTCCATACATTAAGGTCTTTTGTATGAAACAGCAGATTTTTTTTCTGAGTAGGAGAGTTGGCCCATTGTAAAAGTTGCTTGTAATCATGAGTGGAACCACCCCACGGCGGGAACCAAATGATTAAAATTTCAGCGTGTATATACAACGTATTTAAACAACCTCTAATGCCGAATATGGTAGATAGGGACCACCATGTTATATATTTTCGCCATTAGGGGTTTTTTGTAAAACGTTGTAAAAAAATAAGCCCGGTAAGAAGGAGGACAAGAAACGACGAAGTTTTTATTAATTAATCAATAGTAAGCTAACACCCTCCGTTTCCGTCGTACTTTATCGGACGATTGACTTTATCGAAGGGTCCACTTTATCTGGAATTAAGTAATCAAATTAACTTTAAACCAGATAATGTGTACCCCTTCGATGAAATTAAACCTCCGATAAACCATTGCTAATTACCTCAGAAACCGGGCATAAAAGAAACAGCTGTCGATAATTTCTAAATTTGAGATTTTTGCATTCACAATGCTATTTTTAAATAATACTAAATGATATACTAGAAAAATATGACTCGCACTAGATCAATTCTCGGACGGTAATCGAACCCGTGACCTTTGGATATCCAGTCCAATGCTCTGACCACTGAGCTACCGAGTCACCTCCCTTCCGAGAATTGATCTGGTACTTGTTGATAAATCAAAAACAACACTTGAAGTCTGACTATACCGGGTGGTCCCGGTTTATAGTCAGACTAAAAAAAAAATATTTTACACTATAACCCGGTCTTGTTAACTCGGCACCTGAAGCGCGATAGACCCCCTTCGTTTTCTCCTTGCCTCACGTTACTGTCGTCATGCCAGTATTTGTTAGCGGTAATTTATCGATAATCTATCGAAATCTTTCAAAAAATTGACGACGGTGGCGTGAGGAAAGGAGAAAACGAAGGGGGTCTATCGCGCTTCAGGTGCCGAGTTAACTCGACCGGGTAGTACTTACATAATTTCGATCAAGAGGGCCACTCACCACATAATAATACAATGTCCTGACTGACTAATTCATCGTCGCCACATTGCACAGCTCATACCACACTGGAAGGATTAAGCAGAAATCAGGTACTCAGGCATCCGCTTTAATTTCTTCAAGACAAGGAATGGGTAAAGTCGCAGGCGGAATTTAAATACCTAATAAAAAAATCTAGATATTGTTCTAGATGTGACCTCAGATCAATTTGGTCTGAGGATGTGACAAAAAGTTGCAAGCTTTTGTAGACATTCTCTACATTTTGAAGTTAGCTTGTATGTGAAATCTCTAAATTTGTCAGAAATAACATCCACATATCCCTTCAAGTGAAAAATTGCTTTATCAAAACAATGTCTATGAATGACATAAAAAGCATAAAAGCCTTATCGAATACGATCGAACTTAAAACAAGTAGATACCTATAAACTTTCCCAGCTGAAACATATTTGATTCGACGGCCATTTGAAAAACAGAACGATTTTCAATTGTTGGAAAATAGTTTTTGTAGCAGAGTTGTTTGAGTTTCCCAAACGTTAGCTGTATTGAAGTAATTGACAAACAATATTTTTCTAAATAAATACTAACCTTTTAAAGAGTGTACCTACTTTAGTATTAGATATATCTGTGGTATTTGACAGAATTTATTATACATGGTGAAAATAAGTTATAAAAATTGTAAATTAATGACACTTCCTAACATTAAATACCACTTAAAACTCATAAAACAATAAATATAATTATTTGTTTTTGAATGTTTTTATGTAACTTTAGACTGAAATCGGTGACTGAAAATGAGTGTACCTACATATTTAGGTTTTGGGCCAATTGGTTTATTGATGCTACCTGATATTTTTTTATTTAATTAGGTAGTATTTCTCTCTGCTTTAATTAGGTAGTACACCAGTGTGTTGTGTAGGCACAGAAAACTTAAAATCATCTGATCAAAGCCTGAAATAAATACAATTATTTAGTTTTTATAAAATCAAAAGAGTGTACCAGATAGGTAGCTTGGATTTTAATTTTATTTATTAGGACAACTATCAACAAGTACACTGAATACAAAATAACAAAAAATAACTGCTATACAATAACCGCAACCACCGCTATGGTCTAGTGGTTCGTCCACGTCGCAATGATCCTGGGTTCGATTCCCAGCCGCGGGGTTTTGTATTCGGTATAGTTGATGGTAGGGCTTGTTTCATGTTGTTGTATTCCGGGAGAAGATCACAGAATATTTATAAGTAGGTACTAGTAAGATAGCCAGTTCCTATCTTACCTCTAACCTGGCTGATGAGGATTTCCGCATGCAGTGCGCTTCCACCTTATACCTTATAGTCACTAAACATCAGGTGAGATTTTGGATTATAAAAATTAAGCGTTCAATTTTACAAGCAATCACGCCATGAAATGAGTAAAACTTACAAAAAAAATTCAAACAAACTATCTTTCACATCAATTTATATATAAAAAATAAGCGAGAGATTAAACTAGTTTTCAAAAAATAATCCAGAAATATGACAGAGACGAAGTGATGCACTCCAATGACTCCCAAGTTCAATTACACAGCCAGCTGAGAATCAGAAGAAGCCTGAATAAATCAATGAGGCAATTTTTTTCACTAGATTCAGCAGTATTAAAACAGTTCTTTTTCATTTTGAAAAATTGATCACACTCCTATCCCTATCTTGATTGAAAACATTGACTTTGGCCTTGAACTCTACTACTATTATATTTTAAAGTATCATTGACACTTCGACGAAACAGCGGGTGGCGCTTCAGGAATCCATCTTCGCACTTCTCTCGTCAATCGCCGACACGATGTCGGGCAAGGTGATCAGTGGTAGGGCAATAAATATATCAATATAAAAAGATGACTGACGTGGCAGGCATCAGTACTCGACTTGAATCACCTTAGGTCTCAGTGATTTGCTAACTTTAATATGGCATCTTTAAAGGTATGTTAGTTTACAATACCTTAACTTATTATACCTGCCCCTACTCACAAACGGCCCACATTATATACACGCTAAATTTAAATATGAGCAATAGACGATATTAAATTACATGTCCCAAACTTATTTTATCATTCAAAAAAATGGCTCGGAAAAAGAAACAAAAGATTTTTCATTGTTGTGGCTGAGGCGTTGACTAATTAAATCACAGATTTTAATGTATTGTATGTGAAACGTGGTCGCTAACTATGGGTCTCATAAGGAGGCTCAAGGTCACCCAGCGTGCAATGGAGAGAGCCATGCTCGGCGTTTCCCTGCGTGATCGAATCAGAAACGAGGAGATCCGCAGGCGAACTAAAGTAACCGACATCGCTCGAAGGATTGCTCAGCTAAAGTGGCAGTGGGCTGGACACATAGCGAGAAGAACCGATGGCCGTTGGGGCGGAAAGGTTCTTGAATGGCGACCGCGCACCGGACGACGCTCCGTGGGTAGGCCCCCGACAAGGTGGACCGACGATCTGGTGAAGGTTGCCGGAAGCCACTGGATGTGGGAAGCGCAGGACCGATCGTCGTGGAAATCCTTGGGGGAGGCCTATACCCAGCAGTGGGTGTCGTGCGGCTGATATGATGAATGTATTGTATGAAAATGATAGGCTTACGGCACGTAATTTTATATTTTACTGCTTATTTTAACGCTTTAATAGTAAGCGTTGCGTTCAAACGCATAGAATATTGGCTATTTGAGTAGGGGGGTTGATACCTAAACTTTACCCCGTCATCAAAATGATATTACCTACTGCGTAGCAATGTGAAAACTACCCATTAGCTTTAAGTGTACTTATGAGCTTCAGAGTTGTAAACGATATCTTTTTATGGGCATTCATTGTCCTTTTTGTGCACATTCAAGAGCAAAGCACATTATCATTTATGTGTCATGTAAACATTATTTTTAAATTAATTTCATAGTAATTACTAAATACTTTGTTTCCAACAATGATGATCTACATTCGTACAAGTAATTTGCTAAAAAAATAGCTACGATTTTGTTTCGTAGTCATTGGTTATTATTATTATAAGTGCATTATAATTATATTTAATATTGTTTTTTCCAGGTATACGCAGCTTGTGCTCTCTTGATGACAGTAGCAGCTGAAAATTTCCCCGGCTACGGTGGCTATGGGGCTCATATACCCATTCTTCGCTATGAGAATGTCAATAATGGCGATGGAAATTACAGATACAGGTAAACTTAAATTATTATTTGAGCTGAGCTTTTTCGCATTTTATTACTAAGTAAGTATATTTTACACTTCATCACGTAAGAACATTCAAGATAAGGACCAAACTTCTGAAATAGATTTTGTCAAAAAGTAAATCAACCATCCTTGCGATTTTTTGTGTAACCTTTTGTGTAACCTTTATTACAGCCAGCTAGCATGTCTTAAATATTTCTTACATTTTTCTTAACAAGGAAGGAGGAAATGTTTCCTCTCACAGTCAGTATCTCTGCATTAAATTTTACTTACTCATCTCAAGGACGTCGCAAAAAAGTACTTAAGGTAATATTTTACCCTCGTCCCCATTTTTGGTCAGATAATTGATGCAATTAAACAATGAAACCAACGTTTCCTTATTTTCACTCAAATTCTAAAGTTGAATTTTAGAAAGTTTTCATCCTTCTGAATTACTTAAGAAAGAATTTTTAAAGCCCATAACTTCCAGTTACTAAGCTATCCTGGTGCTGTTCATTCAATCCTATTTAGTTCGTAAAGGATTAGAATAATTAATGGAATAGTAAGACGTTTAGATCCTCAGAGTATGTTGCTATAACTACAGAGTTAAATTGACTATTAGATATGTTTGTGTAATTACAGAATTAACAGAAATTAACGCGTGTTTCATAGCTGATCGCCCATTTGGCATCTAAAGCACATCAGTTCACAGATGACTTGATTATAATTACGAGACGCCACCGGTGGCGATGGCGGTGGCTTTGACTGTTCGTATTTGTGCCATCGATGATAATTGTATACCGTTTATGTTCTGTTTCATGATCACAATAATTTAATTATAACTGATTGATATTTTATGAGTGAACCTTATAAAAAGAATTAGAAATATTTTAGTGGACAGTTATAATAAAACTTAGTGACTATGATCATGTTAATCATCTTCTTCAGAAATAACATTCTATTGTAATCAAACTCTTAGGTAACAATTGTTTACTATTATCACTTGGTATTAGTACCTACCTGGCTCAAACTCAACAATCCCACTTGTAACGTCTATTTTTTTATTGAACTTTTACTTTATACTGCTATTGACACTTACTCACTGCGGCTTTTGAAAATGTTGTCTTTTTTGTCAAGTTGTAATGTGTCCATTTTTTTAGTTATGAAACGGGCAACGGCATATCAGCTCACGAGAGCGGGTCCCCCCGCGCCCCGGGCCCCGAGGGGCCCGCTGTGACGGCGGAGGGCGGGTTCTCGTACCGCGCGCCCGACGGCCAGCAGATCTCGCTCACCTACACCGCCGACGAGAACGGCTTCCACCCCACCGGCTCACACATCCCCACTCCACCACCTATCCCAGAAGCCATCCTCCGATCTCTTGAGTACAATAGACAACATCCTTCTTCGTAAGTAATATTTAGTATCGAAACTAAATTACTAGTTTCATCCAAATGTTACATCTCTGTGATCTCTGTAATTTTTTTATCTCTGTACATGTATAACATTTGACGCTAGTTGAATAGCTACTACAATTTGCCATACACAAGAAATGAAATAAGTAAAGTGTAACTCATTAAATCTAAAAAATGCTGAATGACATTACTATCATGCGATATACAGGGTGTCCCAAAACTTTGCCACACGGAGGGAAAGTACCGTTAAAATATTGAAGACTAGCGGCCGCCCGCGACTTCGTCTGCGTGGAAAGGTTTTTTTGCTATCCCTCGGGAACAACACTTTTTTTCGGGATGAAAGATACCCTATGTCCTTCTCTGTACCTCTGACTACGTGTGTGCAAAATTTCATGATGATCGGTTCAGTAGTTAAGACGTGAAGGCGTAACAAACAAACAAGCAAACGGACTTTCGCATTTATAATGTTAGTAAGTATTATAGTATAGTAAGGATAAGGATAGGAAATTTTACTGAAAAAAAGACTTCATTTTGTTTTTAAAAAGAAACGGAACTGCATTCAAGTTTTTTTAAAAAATCGCTTACGATTCGATACAAATTGATACGATTTTAATAATTAAAATTTAAATGTTAAATTTCATGGTCTTCCTTTTGTTTAGGATGCTATGTCACCTAGGATAAAAATCCTTATGAGTAACCCTTTCGATTGATATCGTAAAAATAAATAAATATTTTTTTTTCGTTTTTGGTTGGTTCGATTCCTGGTCAAGGCAGGCGGCTTTTTCAAAAATCTGCGAATGCAGTTCCAATTCTTTATAAAAATAAAATGAAATCTTCTTTAGTAAAATTTCTTATCTTCAATATTTAAGGTACTTTCCCTCCATGTGACAAAGTTTTGGGACATCCTGTATACCTACCTACTATGAAAACATGTGCCCGTAATTAATTAAGTAATTACTTAGATGTAATTTATTTTTTTCTTATACACGGTTAATTTTTAAATATATCTTTAAAAGAAATGGGTATTTCAGACCACGTAAATGAACAACTTTTACTATGGGACCAACCACGAAATCGCGAAAAAAAATCAGCTGTTCCATAGAAAAGTACAACATCGACTCGACTATAATGTATGGAACAGCAGATTTTTTTTTCGCGATTTCGTGGTTGGCCCCATAGTAAAAGTTGTTCATTTACGTGGTCTGAAATCCCCTTTTCATTTTTAGATATACTTAAAAATTAACCGTATTTATTTTAATGACTAATAATATATTTATTAATTTCAGTGACAACGGTTATTATAATGGTGGAAGACACAACAACGGTTACTAATTAATGTGCCTGGACATAGCCTTGGCAGAGAGACCAAAAGAAAACTATTGGCAAGAATTATGGACTTTGACGTTTTGTAAATTAACTGTTCTGAATTATTAGTTATTATTTATTGCTTGTAAATAAGTTGTGATTAAACATGTAAAAATAAAATCTTTACTAATGTAAAATATAAGCTCTCTTATTTATTAAAAATAACTTGCGTACCACCTTTTACCTATTTACATTAACTAAAGCATTATTCCCCTTTTTCAAAATAACTGAAGTTTTGTAAATACCTCCTAGGTTTCATTGGATCTAGAATACTTCGTTTGTTATAACAAAATTTTCCCATTATAATGTAATGGGGAAACTCAAGGTAAAAATGGTAATAATTGAAAACAAGATAAGTTCCGTTAACGAGATATTAAACAATTTGTACCAGTATTCAAAGCAAACCAGCCAAGACGTGGTAGGTCATTTTAAGATCTTAATTTCATGTTAGTTACAACAAACATAAGTAAAGTGCAACTACCAATTGCCCAACTTACTTTTCAAAATAAAGTCGTGCACTGATTTTTTTATCCTATGGACTTAAATGACTTTATCGTTTGCTTCTTTCCTCAGGCCTCCATATAGCATTGGCTCAACCTTTGACCGAGCGAGCGCGAAGCGCGAGCGAAGCGTCTCTGCTTCAGCTTGGGCAAAAATTCTTTTGTATGTCCTCCCGGCTGTCCGTTTAGGAAGGAAGGAAGGCCTGGGCCTGTGTGTGTGCAGTGGAGACTTTAAAAATGGCTGATGGACAGGCCGCATTTCTCAACCGATTCTCGTAAAATTTTGTGAGCCGGTTCGATAATAATATAGATTTTTCCAGTCAAGACAGTTTTTCGAAATTTTACAAAATGGAGGAGTTCAAAAGTTCATCAATCAAAACATTTCTGGTTAATATTCGATATTTAAAAGTAAATATTATTTGGAAAAAAAATATTATTTGTTTTCAAATAACATACATTTTGAGCTACTTTTTAACGCGAGGTCTACAGCTCACGAGGCCACTATTTAGCCTCATAGTACTGCTTTTCTTTATTGTTTAAAATTATTGGCAAATAATATTTATTTTACTACGTATAAAATAATTACGGACTAAAAAGAATGTGATCTACTTAATTCTTTATTTTGTGAGTGCTATAAGCGTAGACATTTAAAGAATTTTACTCTCGATGTCAGTTAAGTTTTTGAGAATCGCCTCAAAATGATTTCATTTAGAGGTATTTTCTTCGGCCTTAATCGCATCGCAGCCTTATGGATAAGGAAAGAATCACGAAACTTTGCAACACAAAATTATTTCGTCACATTTAACTGAATTTGATTGATTTACATATAAAACATGTATTTATGTTGTGTAGTCAGATTTAATAGTGTTCATACGCATTATATAGTTAGCAACGAAAGTTGCTGAACACTTCAGTACTTAACTATGTACTTAGTCATAGCAACTTTTTGACAGGTGTCATACCCCGGTCACTCACATGCGCGCAAAGGTTGCACGCATGTGAGTGGCTGTCAGAAATTCATTCGCAAAGTCAGCAACTTCACGAAGAGGTTCGCGAAGTTATTCGCGAACCCATTTGCATACCTCCTACACTTGTTCACGAATGTTTATTTTTACTTGCGATTTTGTGAAAAATGAACGGTTAAAATTATTTTAATAGAGCTGTTGGACTGTTTTATGTGTGCTCATATGCTTACTATTTTCAATAATGGTCGTACGAATGCTTTCGTCTGTGGTACGCATGTATGGGAGCTAAGCGAAGGTTCGAGGTTCGCGCACTTTGATGTGCGTCAAAAACTGACACAGCTTGGAAAAGTACGAATGTCTCGAAAACTTCGCGAAGTCATTCGCGAAGGTCGTCCTACACATGTGCGTTCGCGTATTCGCGAACCTTTGCGCGCATGTGAGTGACCGGGGTCATAGTTAGAAATTAATTATTCAAAATAATTAAATGACAAAGTACAAAATTTTTATTGCCATTTGACCTATTAATTTATGTGTGATAGTTTAAACAAGGCAACTTCAAAAACGAAGGTCGACATCACGCCGACATTAGTAAAGCAATGGTCCCATTGTACTCTCACAATAAGGCTTCACTGGATAGAGCTGTCGATTCCCGTCGTTTTGTTGAGATTACCTAACGTATTGTTGTATTATAGACGAACTATTGTTCTCAAATGTCTCGCGATGCGTTATGTTTGCATTAGTAATAGTCTCCAAATTAAATATTAATGACTTCGTTGGTTGTTGCCCAAAACAAAGTCGTCGGTTTGTGAATTTTTTGATATATTTTTGAAGTAGATTTCATATGTTGGTAATGTAATAAAACTAATAAAATATATCGTTTCGTCTGATAAAGCTGATAAGTTTGTATGGAAAATGAAAATTGTTAGCTAAAAGCTTCGATAAGAGTAAATAATATCATAGTGTGGCAGGGTGAAAAAATATTTACGATTTATAAATGTTTTTTATATGAACTTATTTGACTCATCATTGACATTTTAATAAATAAAGTATATTTTAATTTAATTTGGTTTGATGATTTCATATTTTCTGAATTGCGGCTTTTATTAAGTATGAACAGTTGGTTCACCTTGGATTACTTTTACATTTAAATAATTTCAATTTACATGAAATACGTATTTTCATTGATGCCAAGTTTACCATCCTGCCTAGTTACTAAAACAATTTTATTTATGTGATATGGATCTTGCTGGTGTTAAAAACATATTTTCTGCTAAGATCTCATACCGACACAGCATTTTGTGAGGGATAAATTATCTCAGTTTTTATACCAAAAAACATGGGCGTAGCGAGGTACGGGCAAGGAGGGGCAGCTGCGCTTAGAAGAGCGGTTGTTCGCTGGTAAACTGTAATTCAGCTTGCGACGCGTCTTATAAGACCTATGAAACTAGCAGACTTGAAGGCTGGCTTGTGAAATCCAACAATACGGGATGTGATCTCTAATAATCTATGGGTTTCTTTGTCTGCCCCCCCTTATATATAGTCCTTGGCTACGCCCTTGCCAAAAAACACAAAAATAGTCAAATCAGCACATTTATTAAGCTATAAATATTTTGTACATAAAATAAATTAACAATTACAACGTTCATGTCGATATCACAGTCCATCACTTTTGAGGTATGGTGTATGTACAATGTTTAATTCATTGGTGTTTAATAGCGGTAGTTCCGACCAGCGTTGTAAGCACCGTTATCTCTGAAAACGACAAAAAAGATTAATTTCAAATAATATTTTGTTCTCAAGCTTACACATAATTTAACACATAACATCATTATAACAAAAGTTTAATTGCATTGTACAAAAATGTTAACCCTTTTTTCACGTTCCAATGGTCAACACTAAACATATTTTTCTCCAAGTAAACATATGGTACGATTCAAATTCTTCACTTTTAAGAAATTTATTGAAATAGTACCATAGTATATATACAATACCACAGTATAATATATCCTCGTATTAAATGTAAAAAAAGTATTTACACATGTGTCGTAGGAAGTGACTATATGCTTAGTCCTCACCGTTCCGTGAAAAATGGGCCGCGGCTTTTTCCGACGAAACCTACCCAACACTGTGATGTCGTATGTTCAGCAACGAAAGTCGCTTAACACTTTAGTACTTTGTCATGGCAACTATTTTGACAGATGTCCTAGTTTGAGTTTGAGCGTAAGTCAAAAAGTGACTATGACAAAGTACTAAAGTGTTAAGCAACTTTCGTTGCTGACTGTGCCAAGCGTGGAAACTATGGCAATATCCTCCCACAAGAAAGGGCTAAATGTCTACTTGACTATTAATTAATGGGATGTTATGCTGTTGGATGGCTACTTACGAAGAAGGATGTTGTCTGTTGTACTCAAGAGATCGGAGGATGGCTTCTGGGATGGGTGGGGGAGTGGGGATGTGTGAGCCGGTGGGGTGGAAGCCGTTCTCGTCGGCGGTGTAGGTGAGCGAGATCTGCTGGCCGTCGGGCGCGCGGTACGAGAACCCGCCCTCCGCCGTCACCGCGGGGCCCTCGGGGCCCGGGGCGCGGGGGGACCCGCTCTCGTGAGCTGATATGCCGGTCGGAGTATCATAGCTAGAATGAAGAAAATATTTTTAAATACACATATTTCAACTTAAATTCTACGTAGTTCTAAGATTCGCTTAAAATTTTGTTATACTGTGATAAACGTCAAAAAATTAAAGTCAAAAAAAGTTAAAAAGATTTCCCAGTCCCCCGTGACCACGGCACCTGCAAAGGTGCCGAAACGTCGGGAAAATCAAAAATCAAACCAAATACCAACTAAATACCAAAGTAGTTACTTTAAATAAAACCGGGATAGCATCCGTTAAAAAGTGTTTTATTTCATGTCTAGTAAGCGCGTAAGCTTGAGAAGTGAATATGAAAAGATTTGGTTTTTAATTAATCAAGTTTGTCCGAAAAATCACTTTGTGGTGTATGAAATTCACCGTGATCTCTCTCATGAGCGTAATACCAGACAACGAATTCAGACCGCAATCAAAAGTTATAGCCTAGAAGGCGGCTTTATTAATGTAAAATACCACCAAAGGCTCGCAGACACGCCTTATACCACAGGTTTAATAAAACGCTCACAAATTGCTACACGATTTGTCTGTGCGAATCAAAATTAGACAATGAAACTAAAGGTCTCTTGTCGAAATATTTGGTTAGAGAATCAATATTCTTTGTGTTGGAACTAGGGAAATATATTTTGAACAAAATACGTATACATTTAGAATGCTAATCGAAACCAAAGTTGTTATTAAGTCAATGTAATCATTTAGTCCAACCTTAATGTAGTCCAGACGAATTGTATCAATTTTGTTTTTACTGCCAAGAAAATATTATGTGAAAAATTTAAAGTAAATAATTATCAAAGTTTTTAGTGTTAATATTATCGTGAATTGATATAAAAGGAAAATTTTGAACTAACAAGCTGTCGTAGTTAACTTGGTTTTGTGTGAGGGCGCAGTACCCATTACAAAGCATTCGTATTTCTCTGGTAGCCGTAGCGCCATAGGTCACAAGTCACAACTGACAAATTACAGGTGTTTGCTAGTAAATTGTCTCTTATTACGAGATCAAAATATGGTTTGTATGCAATAGGGCCTTATAAATTGTATTTGTACGATTCCAAAGTCAAACAAATGTTAACCTAACCTGCTTGTAAATGTAAACTCTACAAATTGTTTTGCCTAGTTTTGTAGAGAGAAAGAAAACGATTTTAATATTATTTTAACACCTAATCGTAGTTACCTATTGAGATAAAGGCGGGAACTATGGTAGAGGATGTCCTCTACCTCTCTCTACTTCTCTACCTCTCTCTACCTACCTGGCTTTTGCCAGGTATGTATCCAGGGATGTCCCTGGATACATACCTGGCAAAAGCCATACAATTGCTGATTTTCATTATGTAGCTGTTAGTGAATTGACAATAGTCTTTCTTTCTGGGTCTGCACGGATTTAACGCAATTAAAAATCAATTTAATTAATTTTCTTTACGCCTCCGAATAAGACTTTTCAATTAGCCGTTAGTGTGTCCTCCGCAGGTCTACCTACACACAGTATGAATACTCAGTGATTGATTCCTGTAGTAGGTAGTACTGTACAGCAGTTTCGGGATGGAACCTGTTCAAGAACTACCTCCATGTGGTTTCCAGCGTGGTTTGGTAGCGGATTAACTCTCAACTTGAGAGATAATCCGTTCCGTTTCGCTTGTGTTGTGAGTCTCAAGCGAATCCCGACTAAATTATCTTGACCTCTACTTGCTCGCCGGACTGTTCCCTGAGTAATCTGAGAAATTCCCGGTGATTTCTACTGCAATATACTGTCTCATCTTTCTCTTGCCAATTTATATGCCGGCATCTGTAACACCATGCATCCTAAACCCGACAGCTTTCTTCAAAACACTTCCAAAAATGGTCATTCTAAGGCAGTGCCGGTTTTAGCACTACCAGCGCCCCTGGGCGAAATTTCTACGGGGCCCCTATCTGCGATTCCAAGATTTTCAATTGTGCCTGTCAGTTAAAAAACGGCTGCGCAGCGCGATCTTTAGTCAGTTTCACCTAATAATCTTGTAATCTTGCTTGTTTGTAGTAAAAAAACGGCCGCGCAGCGCGATTTTTAGTCAGTTTCATCTGCTAATCTTCTTATTTTGCTCATTACAGCAAAAAAAACGGCCGCACAGCGCGATTTTTAGTCTGTTTCATCTACAAATCTTGTCATTTTGCTTGTTTATAGTTAAAAAAACGGCCGCGCAGCGCGATTTTTGGTCAGTTTCATCTACTCATCTTTCTTGTTTAAAGCGAAGAACAGCTGCGCAGCGCCATTTAGTCAGTTTCATCCACTAATCTTGCTTGTTTATACAAAAAATGGCCACGCAGTCAGATTTTTAGTCAGTTTCATTCGTCACGTCGTCACTCGTCAACAGGCAACAATATGATTGATAGTTGATCGGTGGTCAAGCGTTTTTGGAGCCCCACACACGAGGACGCCCAGTGCAGTCGCACCGCTTGCCCCTGGATTTTACAATGGCCAAATTTTAAACGGCACATGTAAGCGAGCGATGAAATTTCGGCGAGATATTGCCAAATTGTTGTGATTATGTGTTGCCTTGCCACCATAACGATTTTGTCGCTAAAAGGGAATTTACGATAGTAAGTAAGACTCGCTCCATGAGCGTCATGAGCGAGTGTGTATAAAGGGGCGCCAGGCGCCCCCTTATATCCGGCGCCCCGGGCGGTCGCCCGTGCTCGCCCCCCCCTAACGCCGGTACTGTTCTAAGGGCCTGGACAAGAAATATAGGATCATCAGGATACTGGTATCCCGATGATCCTATATTTCTTGTCCGCGTCTGGACGCAGGCGCAGGTTAGCGTATCACCCTTATATAGTAGATACTCGAAGGGTCCGTACCAAGCGCTTTGCCAATACATTTGTTATGCGAACTGCTAAAGAATGGAATGCGCTACCTGCTCATGTGTTCCCCGATAGTTACAACCTTGGTCTCTTCAAGGCAAGACCATATCCTGTTTACCAAGCAAGATGGTGGTCAAATGCCTGCCTAGTCTACAATAAAAAAATTAAAAAACCTTCAGTTCCTATTTTGCAGCTGTACGTACATTGAAGGGTCATGCAATTGGAGGTTTAAGATGATGACGTAATCGGCCGTACGATATGACGATTACTGTAGTTTCGAGAATTCACCTGAATCGGTAGGTGCCGTCCCCATTGTTGACATTCTCGAAGTGTGTGGGGGCGCCACTGTAGGCTCCGCCACCTCCGAAGCCAGTGAGGTGGTCCAGCCGCGCGCTCGACGCGAAGCTCACCAGGACAGCAGAGAACAGAAGAAACTGTAATAAACAGAGAATTAAATAGTGACAAACCGCTGATGGAACTCTATTCAATAAAAATGTTTTCTGTACCCTCAGCACGAACAGCTACTTATCGAAAAAAATAACGTGCGTAAAAACATAGAGTAATTTTGTATTTGATATTTGAACAGCGCCATCTACCGCTGAAAAGCGAAATAAAAGTTCCCATAGCTAATTACTGTATCGAGTACTTTTACGCGTGTTTTTGCTCTCGATAGAAGTTCGTGCTAAGGGTACTGTACCCGGAAAAACAGAAGTTTTTCCTAATTTTCCTCAAAAGGAATTAATAATTATATGAACACACTGAAAAAACAAATTTTTTCAGTGTGTTCATATAATTATTTATTATATAAAATGTATATTTTGAGCTTTATGCAATTAGTTATAATTTTTAGAAGAAATTAACTCTTTTAAGAATTTAAAAAAAGTAATACCAAAAGACAATATAAGTAGTAATTCAAAAAATAATAATATGGGAAACTTAGCCAGAGTAACTATCCATTTGATAAGTTTTCTTAGTTCCTGATACAAATAAGACTTTATCTCTGTGGGCTTGGTATATGCCTATTTCAGAGTGTAACAAGCTACGATGTAGGATGATTTTTGAGCTTACCATAGAAGACATTATTAGGAGATCGTATGTACGCTGGTGTTGGTCGGGCGCCGGAGAGCTTGTACGGATCGCAGGGATGTGCTCGTCTTATATCGGCCAGGGCTGCCCTTTCAACTCGTTGCCTCACCTTGCTCGTATTGTGAGCTATTTGGGCGATAATCGCTCCAAGGGAAAGGCGACAGCGGGCAACAGAGTCTAGCTAGGTATATAAACTCAAAACATCTAATGACGGAATACCTAGATACTTATAATTTATCGGATATTTAAAACCTGTCATACATCCCATTTCACAAGGCACTAGCGTAGCAACAAGTTTATGGCATTTGCATTAATCTACGCGAAAGTCATTCTATGCAAAAGTTTTGACGAAACAACAACAAACTGATCATAATAATTAGGTCTACGAAAATTTACCACACTCATGGACTTTCTTTTTTTTGAACTTTTTTTAAAACCTGCACAAATGTTATTGAGTGTATAATTTACGTTGCATTGCAATCGCGTCTATTGCCATCGAATATCGCTCTCACCGCTAACATTTCCCGCGCAGGATACCGCCCCTGCATTCGCAAATAATGTGGTTCATAATCATAACCAAAGGAAAATGCTTTATCTCCTTTTAACCTGGACGATAGTGATTTCATACCTTTTTTAGTGTTGATTATTTTATCTGAGTTACCTGACATCGTTCTACATTGCAATCACCCTCGCTTATCGCTAGCACCACTAACATTTCCCGAGCAGGATACCAATCGCCCCGCCCCTGCATCCACAAATAATGTGGTTCATAACCAACGGAAAACACTTTACCCCCTGACCTGGACGAGGTAGTGATTTCATATCTTTTTAGGGTTCCGTACCCAAAGGGTAAAAACGGGACCCTATTACTAAGCCTCCGCTGTCCGTCTGTCTGTCTGTCTGTCTGTCTGTCACCAGGCTGTATCTCATGAACCGTGATAGCTAGACAGCTGAAATTTTCACAGATGATGTATTTTTGTTGCCGCTACAACAACAAATACTAAAAACAGAATAAAATAAATATTTAAGGGGGGCTCCCATACAACAAACGCGTTTTTTTTGCCGTTTTTTGCTCGATATTAATAACGACAACAGGTAGGCAGTTGAAATTTTCACAGATGATGTATTTCTGATGCTGTTATAACAATAAAACTAAAATCAGAATAAAATAAACATTTAAGGGGGGCTCCCATACAACAAACGTGATCTTTTTGCCGTTTTTTGGTACGGAACCCTTCGTGCGCGAGTCCGACTCGCACTTGGCTGGTTTTTTATTGTTAATTTTACCTGTTGTCCTACGTCACAGAATTCCTAATAGTACAACCTAAAATAGGGCCAATGTAATAGATCACATTTGACAACTGTCAGTCCATAGTGTGATTTGTCAAAGTTAATCGTAAATTTGCTTTCTTTCGTGATTATTATAATAAATATGTTATTATTAACTGAAAATAGTTAAGCAATTTTGACTTGGAAGAAATAAATATGGTGTGCCTGCCGTTAGAAGGGTACGTTGTTGAGTTTTGATGAAGTGTCAAATGAGGTCTATTAAAGTGGCCCTACTTTAAGTTGCAATCGCGTCAATCGCCATCGCTTATCGCTCGCACCGCTAACATTTCCCGCGCAGGATACTAAACCGCCCCGCCCCTGCATCCGCGAATAATGTGGTCCATAACCAACGGCAAACGGTTTGCCCCTTGATCCAATGGTGATTTCATACCTTTTTTAGGGTTCCGTAACTTCCGCAGTCAAGTCAACAACGAACTCTTATAGGTTCGCCATGTCCCTTTTTTTTTTTTTTTTTTTTTTATACACAACGGGGTAGTGCTTGGCCTTCATCTCACCTGATGTTAAGTGACGATAAGGCCGAAGGTGGAAGCGCACTACACCCGGAATACTGGCTATCTTACCTCTAACTGCCGGAACACAACAATTTTTAAATTGTTATTATGGCGTCAGACTTAGGTAAGATGGTGGTAGCTAGCCAGGCGGACTTGAAATAAGCCCTACCACCAACCAAACCGAGTACAAATTGTACCCCCCCTGGGAATCGAACCCGGGACCTCTGCGTCTTACACGGGTGGGCGAACCACTAGACCACAGAGGCGGTTGAGTGCGGTCTGTCCGTCTGTCCTTCCGCGGCTTAGCTCAGAGGTCCTAAGTACTATTAAGCTGTGATTTGGGATGAATGTGTTTTATTAATTTCGCAGAAAAAGTGGTAGAATAAAATCTTGAAAAATATTATTTTTGTGTACCCCCCTACATGTTAAGTGGGGATGTTTTTTTTTTCTGGACAATCTCTTAGTGTGAGTTGTCGTTAGATAGGTATTTCGAACCGTTGCTTTTGCATACGAAAAAAATTCAGGACAGAGTACATAATAATGAATTTAAATGGAAAACTATCACTGCTACGTAGGCTTTACAAGTTGACGAGAGTCGAACAACGGAAAGATATGTAATGTATCTATGTATCTTGTAATTTATATTTAAGATATTAATATTACGATTACCTAGTGAGTATTTCAGTTACAAATAGGTACTTACACTCTTTGAAATATATCTCAAAACTATTAAAACTAATATTAATTTCTATAAATCGCATTTTAATGGGTATGCATTACCACGTCGAAAATTCATAATACATACGACCGAAATATCTAAACAATATATAAAAGACCTATTTTCAAAATACTAAACATTCTAAATGTCGATATCCGATAGACCGAAACTTGAAAAATCGATTAAGTATCAAATGACCGAAAGTTTTAAATCCCGAAAGTTTAAAATCCCGAAAGTTAAAATGTCGATACTTATAACTTACTCTACCTACACAAACACATACACTTATGAAAGTAGGCTATGCGGTTAATTTGTTTTACTCAAAAATGCCTGTAAAATGGTTATTATTTTAACAAAATCCACCAATCGAGTTGGTTCATGTCAACCTAACATGCTCGTCGCTACGCTCCTCGTACCTATCTCGTGACCTACGGTTTCCAAGTCCCACTACACTAGTTGAGACTCATTTCCGGCATCTAAATTTCCCATAAGGCATTTTAAGCAAAGCCCAAAGACACCTCCACAGCCTCAATTAACCTCAAAGAAGGCGACTCGTTTTAAGATCCAACCCAGTTCAAATTCTTAAGTAATTGTAAATTTATTTTAATTTTTACCTCTTTTTTTAAATTTTTACGCTTATTGTTTTTGACTTATTCATTAATTCGGTATTAAGTAGTTCGGGATATAGATCGTAGTAATCTAACCTTCGGTTTTTTTAAGCTTCCGGAATAAGTATTTTCGGTAAAATGTCCTTTCGTAATTTTAAACGTACAGCCAAACAACCATTCGACCTTTTGATTTTCGGTCTGTCGTCCATAGGTCTTGTAAAATTCGGTATTTTCTACTTCGGCATTGTAACACATACCCCATTTTAATCATATATTTTATTACTTTTAACTTAGAAATTCTTCTAAAACGGGAAACCTTCTACCAAAATTAAACCAAAATAGTCGGAAATATTAATACAAATATCAAAACAATATTATCTAGTATTACTATCTACACATGTGTTCATAGTATGCAAAACACAAGAATGGCATACAATACATAATAGCAAGTATAACATGAAGATAAGGCAAGGCAACGCGGGCCTATTGAATGGTAGAGGCCCAGTGTACCGACAGGTATTGAGAATACTTGATAGGTTCAATAGTTTTGATAGTTATGTACCTATAATAATGGTTTAAGGAAGAAGAGACCGGCTATTTAAAAACTATTTTAGGTCCGTGTTAATAGTCAAACGCTCTTCAACTCCAATGTCTATAACATTTATTTAACAAATTTTTTACCCTGTTTGTAGTTTTACCAGTTTGTATGGCTTTCAATTGATCTTTAGTACTTGGCTCCCTTAAAAACACGGTTCTTTTCACAATTCCTTATTTTTTGTATTTTGAAGGAATAACAACAAGGTTTATTAAAAAACTCAATTTGGAACGTATTTTATGTTTCACCATAAGCAAAGAGTTTCAGGTTTAGAACTGAAGCTTGTTGTACCTTGACTAAAATTTCTCAAAAACGAGGCAAATGAGAATGTACCACATATCTTATCACACAGATATACAGTACGAGGCATATATCTTGAAATCGGGTGGGGATTGCGCGGATTGCGTATTTTGGGCATGCGTAGAGGTGAGGGGAGCGGGCGGCGGGAGAGGGGCGCACGCTATTGGTCGCTCACAAGAGCACATGCGCGAACTTATCCCCACTCCATCGAAAAAATTTCAAGATGCATGCCTCGTACTGTAACATAGGGAAACCATTATTTTTGTTACATTATAAGACAGGCACATTATATTATAAGACGCAGGGGCACAGTGGAAAACTAAGGTTTAAAAGGAATAATTTTAAATATCTTGAAGTCTTAAATCCTTTACTATATCCCACAGACCGTTCAAGGACATTTATGTGAAGGATATCTTGACATATAACATTATACTTTTGAACACAATAATTAATATGATATGACAGCCATCCATCCTATGATAGAGTCAGATCCGACGGATTCTTCACCTTGAACTTCTATTGTTCAATAGAAATAAGATTTTTATGTAAGCTATTTATTCTAAATTAAATTTTTGAAATTATTTACCTTCTTATGGTAACAGGTATTTTAACATTTGTAGAAGTAAAATGCTACTCTAGAAAATGCATAATTCATCGCTACGGTTGGACACCCAAAGGTTGCGTTCTGCTCCAGTGTACGGTAAAAGCTAGTCAATGCTTTTGTATTCAATGGAAATGTTTCTAGTCATTTTCATAACAATGTTATAAAATCTACCTTTCTCGAAAAGATAAAGCACATACAGTCTAACAATAAGTTGTAAGGTATTTATTGAAAGTAATGTCAAATGTGTGTTTAATATTCTAATACTAGTGGCTCCGTGAGCTGTAGACGTTAAAAAGAAGCTAAAATGGTATGTTTTTCAAAAACAAATAACACAGAATATTAACTATTTGACAATATTAACAGATATAACATAGAAGTCTTTGATCTATTGGCTCCGTGCACGCTTTTAGCGCCACCTAGCGTGTTGCAACTTTGTTGGCTCTGACCTGACCGTTTTGACGTTTTGATATGTAATGGCGGCATTGTGACAAAATGTTAAAAAATACTATACATATTGTGTTATTAATGTAAATTTCAAAATAACTGTGATTTGGGTGGACAAAGTGTTGTGAAATCATTTAAATTAAATATGGCAAGTAAGATCTATTCAAAAAGAGTGTTTTATTTTGGTTATATCAGGGTTTGTTTACTTCTTTTTTAGTTGTAGATTTTGTAAAACAAGAGGATAAAGCTACTTTAATAATTTTACTAAGTGATAATAAACATATATAATTATTCTTGTATCGCTGGTAATAAATTAAATATCGTTTTCAAGCAGATTACAGAGCCTTCTTTATTTCTACTTTTTGCCACCATGAGCGCTGCGATCGATTATTATACCTTCGCACCCTCCCAATACTGTGCAAATAATATACGTAGTCCTAGGTTCTGTCACAAAGTCACAACCTTAGTGAATAAATTGGCCAGACATGTTTTGATTGATGAACTTTTGAGTCTTCTAAAAATAAAAAATAAAATTTGCTTTACACCGCTAACAAAAAAGTCGAAACGGCTAAAATTTGTTTTTACATAACTCCGCCATTTGGAAAAATTTTAAAAAACTGATTTGATTGAAAAATTGCTTACAAAATTTCACGAGAATCGGTTGAGAAATGTGACCTGGGGCCGTATCGGCTAACGAATTGAACTTCGGAAAATTTGCCGAGTATCAAATTTAAAAAGATAAATTGAAGTAAGGAATTTCGTATTGTACTATTTGTTGAAGTTATTTGGATGATATGGATGTTTGTGTGACCTCGTGAATTAGGGTTCGCCATTTTGGCCCAATTGGGACTCGATTTAAATGTTTTAATTTGAAACCCGGCAGACTTTTCGAAGTTCGATTCGTTAGCCGGTACGGCCCCTGTAGACGAGAACAAAGGGACAGCTGGAAGGACATCCGGAAGGAAGGAAGGACATTCGAAAGAATTTTTGCCCAAGCTGAAGCAGAAAGAACTGAGCTCGCTCGGTCAATAAGGTATTATAAGTATATACCATACGTTCTAAATTCAAATAATAGGGTAGTCAGAAAAGTTCGCGGCCTTTTTGAAGCACGTTATTTTGCGTCTTATATTTCTGGCAATACTAAACTTAGGCGGGAATGTAAAGTATTGTTTGACAGCTGACTTTCTGGTAATGGCGGTAAAATTAAATATAATTATTAGATACCTTTTGTATTTTTTTTTTTCTATTAGAGTTCAGACCCTTGATAAAAAAATTAATGCTGCTAGTATCTACTCAAAGAAAGATTTGAAATGTTAATGGAGAAGATGCTTTGTCGAATACCACTGCATAAACATGGTTCAGCAGCTTCAGATAATTTTGATGTGAAGATGTTCCTCGCTGTGCTATCTTTATTATTTTTAGTACAAAAAGGCAAATTTTAGTACAAACTTTTCCACCAACCTAATATGAAGTGTTTATTTTCTCATAATTTAGTTTCTTTAAAACTTCGAATTCCGGTTACCTATGTCTTTTAATGCAAATCTACTAATGGTTTTTGCAGCAAATTAATAATGCAACTTTTGAAACAGAAAGCTTTTAGCGCCTTAGAGACAAATCAGAGCTTTAACGATCACCTGGCGTGTAGTCAAGACTTTTCAGCCAGGCGTTATTCATGTTTTCAATAAATAAATGGTGGCTTTTCAAGTTAGAATACTTAAAGTGAAAACTAAAAGAAAGGAACGTAAGTTTAGCGTAAGCAAAAATCTGTATAACATTGTTTTCACTGTACAAAAATATACGTAGTTTTAAAGTTTGTTCGCTGTACACTAGCACAATGATCTTTCGCCTTACGGGCAGTGCGCCAATGTTTGCTCTAACTAAGCAATAAAATAAAACTTCTAATCAAACTACAGTACGGAATATTTTCCAGTCGAACACAAATGGGTCTGACGCACGTACGTACATGTAGTACTAACATAAAGTACGAATCGTTTACGTCACATTCAAATTTTCCAAAGCCAGAAAATTTATTGCATGCAAGATTGTATATTTTTCTGTAGCATACATTTTCAACGTTGTTAATTTAAATGAAACTACATACCTATTATAAAACAATTGTCATTTTGTGATTATACTTACCTAGTAACGTCATAATCATGGAGATGCGACATATTGAACCTCCCTAAAACCAATAAGTACCTAGGTACTTTTTAGTAGGTACCTTGACTTAAAATAAGACTTTAAACAATTACTGAAACATGCTCATCTTCATTATTCAGCATTGCATAGTGTGTTATTTTACCTAACTATGGCGAAGAAAAAAAGCATGATTTGACCATCAGCCATTTTAAATGTCCCCACTGCCGGGGCACAGGCCTTCCCACGGCCTTCCTTATGGGTGGATAAGGAATATTATGACCGGAATGTATTTAAAATCTTAATTTAGTTTTCTTGTACTATCTACTTGAATAAAAAATAAATAGTATTTACATAGTAAGAGACTACCGTAAAAAACAATCTTAGTCTAACTAATCAGCAGACGATATGTTTACTGGCTCACGTGAATAGGATAAACAAATGTAGACAGGCAGTCCAGACGTGCCAGTAGCTCTACCATGTGTTTTTGCAAATTGTTATCGCTATCGCAAACAATCGTTTTCTCTCTTTCACTCGTATTGACTATGAGCAGTTTATCCGATAGATTTCGAGAGCGAAAATAGTTTGCAACAACTCATGGTAGGGCCACTGTGCTGACTTCCCTTAGCTTCGAGCGTGATTCTCATGGATGATATCCAGGCTTAAGTTGATTTCAGGACATTTTCACAAAATTTCAGCAATGTTCTAGATATAGTCAGTGAGTAAATCGTTATCTATTATGTCAATGACCATTTTAAAAGAATCACAATTAATGTAAAAAAAAAGTATATTTTTTAACGAAAAATATTTAAAAAAATAAAACTAGTGGTTCTGTCAGCTTAGACCTCGCGTTCGTGACATTTTTGAACATTTATGGAAATGGCTTTGTTTTCGTAATCGAGTATAGTGCCCCAATTTATGAAATTGTGATATTTGCCTGTAGTTTCGCAGAAATGAAAGGTACGCAAATGGGCCATATTTTATTTAAAATGTGTGTCTGCCAGAGGGTTTCAAAGTGCTATTTGAATTCTCAAAATCGGTCGATAATTTATTGAGATTTTCCAAAATTTGTCATAATCTCAAAAAAAATTCGCCGACTTAGATCGAGAATTTCCCAATAACTATTTTTTGAGCTCCGCTATTAACTGAAAATAATAGGATCTCGGAATTGAATTAAGTAAGCTACAGTTTGAGCCATCTTAGGAGGCGGGCTTAAATGATAAAAAATAAATTCCTATTACTATGTATGGAGCCTATATTATTATGCGGGTGCTTTATTTCTAAATTACATTTTAAATTTTTCAATGCATTTGATCATTGCGCGTAGTATGAGATCTGTAGTTTTTTTTTAATCTATAAAATACTGTTATCGAACCTGCTCACAGAATCGGTTGGGAAATGCGACCTGTAGAGAAGAACAGCCGAACAAACAGACATACAAAAGCATTTTTGCCTAAGCTGAAACGGAGACACTTCACTCGCGCTTCGCGCTCGCTCGGTCATTAATGGCCAATCCACATATTATTATAAAATAATTTTATTATTGAAGAGAAGTCGTGTGAAGTGTATTTGTAAGAAAATTTCAAGGTGGGTCATTTTGAAAATCGCCCAGTGAACTTTAAATGTATGTTGTCAGACTCGCCCGGGTTTATGCATTCCTAAATTTTGATGAATATAGGCAAGACAAAATCTGGAAAAAAGGCCTCCGTTATGAGTTTAGAAGCAAATCACAATAACTTTTTGGTAACCGATGATTTCTTATTAATTCGACCCCGCTGAATCCAAAAATGCCGGTTGCCAACCCCTCAAGAAAAACAGAAAAACTATTACAGATAGGAGCAAAGTATCAAAAAAAGAAGTTAATCTAAATTAAATTTTCTAAACACTAATGCTAAATTTATATCGATACAATAAATAGTTTTTGAAATACAGCCTTCGACTTTTTGGATTCAGCGGGGTCGAATAATCGAATTAATAAGAAAACATCGGTTACCAAAAAGTAATATGATTTGCTTCTAGACCTTCACTTTTTCAAAATCTGGTCTTGACTAATATTTGGAAACCCTTGTCAGTAGTCACAACTTGTGTGCGTACTACAAACCCGAATTGATTCTAGGAACCCATGATTCAATTCTCGACCGAATACAAGTGCGCAATACATAGTAGATACAAACATGTACTAAATCATAGATCATCATTATCATAAATGTCATTGAAGTTTGAAGAAGCGCTTTAATGTAATTCCGTAACTTATTGGGAGTTTGTTTGTTTGCCTACTTTATGACATACAATCCCTTTTTGGACCATTACCTACTCAACCGTGATTGTATAGATCTACACCTTGAATAAACGAAAAAAAATATATAAAGATTCAAATGCAGAAAAATTACAATGAATACAAATAGAGGCCGCCTGCAATGCAACGTTGTCTGCGTGCGGAACACTAAATACGCTGTGTGCCAAATTTCCTCAAAATCCGTCCAGCTGTTTAGGCGTGAAGAGGTGACAAATACACACAAACACACAAACTTTCGCATTTATAATATTATTGGAATTATAGGATTATTAGAATTATAGGATAGAATAGTAGGACATACTTAAAGGTGATTATTTCAATTTAAGGTTGTATGGGATAGGAAAGTTTACAGCATTATCGGTATGCGCGCACTGGTTGCAGTTACGCACCTGGGGACCTATTTTTGAATCGCTCGACTCCAGTCGAGCGCTCGTTTTTACTGATTTTCGTTCGACATTTCATTGTTTTGAATCATATTATGTCGAACGAAAATCAGTCGAAAAGAGCGCTCGACGCCTGCCGAGCGATTCAAAAATAGGGCCCCTGCTTTTTTTCATCGGTATTAAGTAGGGAAAAACCGGGATAGATGCCCTACCTTTTGAAATGGCCTACTTATTTAAAAACATATTCATGAATATGAATAATTTCTAAGAATGTAGGCTAGCTTAATCATTTATGTTGAATTATAATTATTTATTTTTGACCTATCAGTTACAGATTTTGCAGAATTTAGCTTTTTGTGGAACCTTTTTTTTGAGGATAGATGCCTTACCCTATGGATAGTTGCCTCACTATGAAAATACTAAGAAGGATATATGCCTGCAGTGCGGGATAGTGAAAACGAAAACCCAACCAAATTTTATGAGGTTGTTCTATTCCTAAAACAGCAATTTTTACGTAAATATATAAAAATATAACAGAACACTAAAAATAATTTTGAAAATATACACTGACACCATATAAGCGTATAAAGTCTGTTCATCCTTACTTGTCTTATTTTGTAAACAGTTTTTGACAGTTGTCCATATGTCTTTTAAACTTAAATCGTTATTTAAAAATATGTTAGTAAGTTTATGAAATTATTGTTAATTTATTAACATATGATTTCGTAATCTATGTGTGGAAAACCATTTGTTTTATTTTATAAATGATTATTTCAATAAAGAGTTGGATGAAGATTGTTTACCATATAAGACAAGTAAGGATGGACAGACTTTATATGGTGTATAGTGGGATAGATGCCCCTAAGGTCACCTATACCTCGAAAAATCAAGGCAACTATCCTTCGTGATAGGTATTGATGCCTAAGTAGTTTTTAAATAAATTAAAAACAAAAGTGAAAATATTTACACCCAGGTGCATACTTAATGAACTAGTACATTGACCTACTAATAATAAATATAACGGAATTTATTACTACTTATAAAGTAATACAATGGCAAATACTAACATTTAAAACTTTGACGTTTTTGTGAAGTTCGTCGCGGAGTTGGTTACACACAGGAGCGAAACGCGTCCACGCTGTACAACATCCCGTGGACAATTAGGTGCGGGGTGACTGCGGCTCCTACTTATACTATTAATACTTGGTTGCGAGTTTGGGAAAGGTTAGGTTTTTTGAAAATGAGGCACCTATCCCACTGCGGCATCTATCCCGGTTTTACCCTATGTAGCTGCCACTCCACCCGAGATAATAATCAATATTAGTTATCAGTAAAATGAAATCATGTCAATTACTATACAAAATCAAAATACGAGTATTTCGGTAATGTGTTTGAACCGTGAAAGAGTTTTTAAATTCTCTTTGAAGTTTGAATTGAAGTCATCAATAAATAATGTTGGTTTTTTTATTAGTAGTTAAAAAATATTTTTTATTTCTGGCTCCACTTTTCCTCTTTTAAGCAAAATTGCTAATTAGGATTAAATTGCTAATTAAAACAAATCATTTTTCAAAGAAAATAATCAAACTTCAAACGTTAAAACCTATCAAAATTACACTCGTAAATGTAAACACAGGCTATGTAAAATATTGCACTCTTATAAAGTACTGTGGTTTTTGGCGAGCTCCCAATAAAACAATCAGCCGTTACGAGTCCGAACACACAAACACACGCGAAATTTATTGAATCACATCCAGATGTGCTTTTTTGCAATCAGCACGGATCGGTGTTTAAATCGCAAATTACATTTATTTATCTCATTTATATAGCGTTGCTAGTACATACCTACCTATAATATAATTGTTTCGATGCTGTAGCTATGTATAAATCAAAGATTCAGAGCAAAATTTCTTATTTGTTTTACACCTCAAAACTGATTATTTATCAACTTAGTAGATACATAGTAATGCTATCACACATATTTTGATGTAAGTACTTGAGATTTTCTTTTAAGTTTTAGTTTTCAAAGGAAATAAGGGAGGTAAATATAAGTAAAAGATTTCAAGCATACTTAGTGGTGGAACAGAGCCTAATTTTGTGTGGTAATATTAACTCCTTACAGAAGAACATCATACCTCTTAAAAATTCTATTTCAACAATAATGAACAAAACACAACTGTCACGACAGCTTGCACAAACTCAATCATAGTCTAAGCAATGCGAATAAAATCACAGCGAAATAAATCGATGCATCTAAGCAAATTTCAGGTTTAGGTACAAGGTCGCCGGCACTTGTATGAAACTGGCAAAAACTAAGAGAAATCGAAATGGTCGGATTGACATTTCGTATAAATTGTTTGAGGAAAATTTTGTACTAACACAAGTGTCTAAGTAAAATGCAATTCAATTGAATTCATATTAATTTTGGTAGATTCTTGTTTTATTTTCGTAAGCACTCGATCATCACATTTTAATATTTTTAACAGGCATTCAATCACTATTATATATTTTTAATAATAACGGTGTAATTAGTAAATCTATTACCGTATTAAAAAATATATTTTGCATAATTTTCAACAAGGGATGATCAATTAAAACTTGTAGTTAATTTTCTGCGTGACAGTTAAATTATAAATTCAGTGCATGTTCCTGATTTCTTAATGACTTGGGGCAAATGTTGATCTACTTTAAAGATTTAAATCTGTAAAACAGAAATAAATAAGCCCAAAAACAAAATGTGTCTTATGTTTTTCAATGTTTGTCTGATTTCACTATTTAAGAATGGTCTAAAAAAATCGCATTAATCAAAAATACAAAATTTTTAAAAAGCTTTTCACACGACAGCTTATTAAATCCTTAACTATTTTGATTGATGGTGAATTCCAAAGATGCCGGCATATAAGTTGACAAGAGAAAGATGAGACAAAAGATGCGCCGAGTTTATTGTTTGTGGCTACTGCGCATCTTTTGACTCGTTTTTATCTTGCCAAGTTACGTGCCGGGCATTAATACCTTTTTTTATAACTCGCGCTCGAATTAAAACAATAAAAAGAGTTTAGTTTAGTTAGAAGATATTGCAAAATGTTCAATTGCCAATTCAGCACAACAATAATCGTGTACAAGCTCACCTTGACATATTACACTTTCTGGCGCCAGCGATGATATAATATTTCAAGAAATGCAACACCCAGCCTCAAAATAAATTTATTTATCCATCTCAATGTGGGATTGTATGATTTCGTAACATTGTTCACTAACCAAACCGACATCACTTAGAAGAGCTTGAATAAATTTAATGTGTTATTGATTAGAGTACCTTACCCACACCTAATGTTACTTTGGCTTTTCTTCGATAGTAGTTATAGTTAACTTTTTAATATAAACCCCGAATCCCCAACACCCAAATGCATAAAAAACAATACAATCTTATTTCAGAATACCTATTTATATCATCTTAAAATATTTTCTATGTAGAGGCAAAGTAGAGAATACTTATATTTATAGTTCAAATCATTATACCTACTTAAATAAAAAAATGGTAAATAAATTGATGAACGGCAGGACTGATTCTTTGGCATTTTTTTTTTTTTCTTTTTGATCGGTTGTAAAGGAAAGAACAATTTTGTTCACGGAAATTCTAAAAATTAGAGAACCGTAATTTTTTTTATAAGATTTTTGTTTGCACTCAAGACAATACCACTACTAGGTACTCACGATTTAATCGATGGAAATGATTAACATTTTTGTAGAGGACGATATTCCACCATAACATAAAAAAAACTTCCCACAAATTCGCAAGATGATCACAAATAAATTTATTGAAAGGACAATAAGACATCTGTTGGATCAGCTAGTGCAATAATAAGCATACACAATTAAAGAATTAACTAAGTTATGTATTAACTAAATTAACTTATTTAACTAAGTTCTTTAATTTCACAAGCTTATGTATTGAATTAATTTAATTATGTAGCTTATCTTCATTACTCTTTCCTCTGTGTAAGAAAGAAAAACTTTGAAATCATATTGCCAAAACGGTTCGTTTGAGGGCATGCGTTGAAAGCATTTCCATGTTTGTAAAAAATGTAAAGATTATTGAGATATATTGCATGCCTTTTATTGATCAAACATTTTTACAGTTCGTTCACAATTTCCACCTACGAGGTTTTCTTACGCCACGTTATTTTTCGTATTTTTTGAAGTGAAAACTTCTTTAGCGGCGTTGTATGCTTTTTTGTAATGGGGAAAAAATGTTAAACTCACGTCAGTCAGGATCACGTGACCCTGATCGAAAATTCGTAAGACGCATGTGACGGATGGAGAGTAGACAGCCGGCGGCGGAGGTATCCCCCTCTCTTTCTACGGAGCGCGGCGAAAATGGCGACGCGTCATTTCAAGACGTAAAAACTAGTGTCACCGTAGCAACGCGCAAATTTTTTAATTCAATGTCAAAACTCTAGATTTTCTGTCAAGTTATGGATAATAGGAGGTATGAACCTCTATACTAAAAAAAGTTGGGAGTTAAAAGTCATGATAAAGTTTGGCCACATGATAGAAACTGATCTGTAGGCTGTTTCTAACTAATATTGAGCTGGGCCAAACTATCCTTACATACAGTTCCATACGGCGGCGGGTTGAATAGCGCACTCTTCCCGGCTTCATTCTAAAAACTATAACAATTCAGGTTTAGCTAATAGGTCACATGTGGTATCATTTTCGGATATATCAATAACGTAGAACTTATTTCTGATATAAAAAAAATCAATTTATTAAGCAGTTTCTGAAAAATTACACAATAACCAACATTTTCAAACTTCATTTTTTTAGTTTAGGTATTGGCACTTGTTTCAGTATTTTCAAAAAAACTACTTTAAAGAAGCGTTTTTCAGGTTAATTTGTTATTATATGCTTTTGTTATGTTAACTATATTTTATACAATTTGCGCCTAACCCAAGTAGTTGAGGTCCATTGTTTGCGGAGACACAGCTAGTCAAAAATATGCATTTTTTCACAAAATAAAAGGGATTTCCGTTTCGTTCGGAAGCATTTCTCAGTTTTTTCGTTTATATTTCTGTAAGGTTAATTAAATTTTCTACAATTTGAGCCTAATTTGAGTAGTCTAGGTTTACTAGTTGTAAAGACACAGCTAGTCAAAGATAAGATTTTTTCAATTAATTTCAATAAAAAGCCCATTTTTAACCAGCTATGCCTCTGCAACCAATAGACCTAGACTACTCAAATTAAGCTCAAATTGTAGAAAATTTAATTAACTTTACAGAAATATAAACAAAAAACCTTTAAAATGCTTCTGAACGAAACGGAAACCTTTTTTATTTCGTGAAAAAATGCATATTTTTGACTAGCTGTATGTCCGCAAACAATGGATTTAAACTACTTGGGTTAGGCTCAAATTGTATAAAATATGGTTAGCATAACAAAAGCATATAACAAATTAACCTGAAAAACGCTTCTTTAAAGTAGTTTTTTTGAAAATACTGAAACAATTGCCAATACCTAAACTAAAAAAATGAAGTTTAAAAATGTTGGTTATTGTGTAATTTTTCAGAAACTGCTTAATAAATTGATTTTTTTTATATCAGAAATAAGTTTTACGTTATTGATATATCCGAAAACGATACCAAATTTGACCTATTAGCTAAACCTGAATTGTTATAGTTTTTAGAATGGAGCCGGGAAAAGTGCGCTATTCAACCCGCCGCCGTATGGAACTGTATGTAAGGATAGTTTGGCCCAGCTCAATATTAGTTAGAAACAGCCTACAGATCAGTTTCTATCATGTGGCCAAACTTTATCACGACTTGTAACTCCCAATTTTTTTTTGTATAGAGGTTCATACCTACTATAAGACTTTCGTACAATACTGTTCTGTATTCGTGAATTCAAATGCAGAGTAAATTCGAAAGACGGCAATTCTTGCAAAATTATTCCCTAACCCTTCCAAAATATCAAAAATGCACAACGTAAATATTCAAGTTTTCACTTCTGCCGGCACTCCCGGAGTGCAACCTGATTTTTTTTCTACTTTTGCCCTGATTTCTTGCTTAGGAAGTTATATTTTGCATAATAATTGAACTAAGCGCTCACAGAACAAACATAATGACATATTATGCAGCGCAATGGTTCCACAGTTAACTCCCTACCGCATTGTACTTATTCGAGCGCAACTTTAAACATTAACTTGACTTGGAAATGAGAAACTAAATAAAAGATTGTATAAACAAAACGTACAGTACGGTGGAAGTTTTAATTTTTACTAATCATAGCTCTAGCCCATAACACTCTTTGTTAGACTATTACAAAAAGGTGATACACGAATATTAAGTAAAATATAAGTAAATTGATTAACAATTAATTTTAGAAGTGCAGGGTAAATACATAAATATATAACTTATTTTCTAAGGACATTAAGGATATCGGGAACATTGCTAGGTATATACCTTATTATATTATAATGCATATGCATAATTAATGAAATTTAAGCAACTCATCATCATTTCAGTAATGTCTTCGTATAATTTTATACGATGAAATGCCATACACAGCTAGAACCTTAATTACAAAGACGAAAATTATCTTCAGATACAAATTAAAACTTAACGATAACACGAGAACTCCATTAAATCCCACACATCATCATTTTGCAAATCAAATCTCTTCCTGTAAAGGCGTGTGGCAAACAATATGTTACGGACAGCTTCAATCGCGTGAAACTAGTGAAAAAAGTGATTAAAATGTGTATAGCAAAAAGACTGTTTAATGGACCGCTAAGTGCGTTACTAGTGATAGAATCTGTGTTTGTGATTATTTCATGTAAGTACTTTGATTTGTAAACAGTAGCTTGTTATAACTGATTGAGTCATTTAGTTTGTGTTTTTAATTACTTTGAAGTTTATTAATATGTAACGTTCTATTTGGTTTTAAATTGTTGCATATAAAAAGTTCTGTAAAATGAGATATTTAGCGTAGCTGTAAGTTTTATAGTTTGTGAAATATTTAATAATAATAATAATATAGCTTTATTTCAGGTAATATACCCATATTACATAATAATACAAATACATAGTAAAAGTAAAAATAAAAGTAAAAGCAAAAATACATATAAAATTAAAATTAAAAATTGTCATTATATATTTGGCTAGGTCTTAAATAAATGCCCTACCTCAAGCAGCCGTTTCCCACAGTGTGTAATTTCGACCAATGACGAAAAAACACATTGTCTATGTCTCTATTTATATTTTTAAGGATAGAATTATCACTTTCCCTGACTCTGGCCCAAAAAGACGCCGATCGTGACCGGAGAATGGCAAAGAAGTCGGCGACATTTGCATCAGCAAACATTTCTTTAGCACTGCAATGTCTCGGCAACCTCATCAGAATGCGGAAGGCGTCATTATACTGAACCCTAAGCACATTGAAAGAGCGTTTTGTATATTTCAACCAAAGTTGACATGTATAAAACGTCTGACAAAATGCCCTGAATAACATGACTTTGACGTCTCCCGTACTTCTGGCAAAGCGCCGCGCGAGCATATTACAGCGCACTGCGAGGGCCCTACGTTCTCTTTCCATGTCATCCTCATCACTCAGCTTTTCATTCAGAACGTGCCCTAAATATTTAAATTTAGATACAACCTGAATTGGTGAACCATATAACCAGACCGGTAGCAACCTCTCCGGACCTCTGCCCCTTTTAAATACCAGGACCTCTGTCTTCTTAACGTTGTATTTCAATCCGTGTTGTTCAGCATATGACTCGCAGATTGAAAGTAGTTTGCGGAGTCCATTAATCGAGGGGCTGAGAAGCACCATGTCATCGGCGTAGCTCAGGCTGTTAACACATACGTTACCAACATGGCAACCCGTTCTAGAGCTTCTCAGCCTCTCGATCAATTCATTAACGTAAAGGTTAAAGAGGTCCGGGGAAGTTAATCCTCCTTGACGAACACCGCAGTCTAATTTAAAATTATTAGAAGTCGCGTCGCCCCATCTAACTGAATTAGTCTGGTTCTCGTACCAGTGTCTCAAAAGATTCACTATAGATGGAGGAACTGAGGTTTGGTCGAGTTTATTCCACAGTACTTTGTAATTTACTAGATCAAATGCGCGACTCAGATCCAGAAAACACGCATATACTGGTGTATCCCTCTTGAGATAGTAACTCACAGAATGCTTGAGTGCTAGTATAGCTGAATCCGTTGAGACCCCACTACGAAAACCAAACTGTGCATCATCTATTCGTATATTTTTCACCAATTCAGGCCGGATAACTCTTTCAAATATTTTACCCACTATAGTGCCAAGAGATATAGGTCTGTAGTTATTCAGGCTGGACAGATCTCCTGTTTTGTTTTTTATTATAGGTACCACTGTTGTTTTCATAAGCTTTTCCGGTAAGTGCGCCTGTTTAATACACATATTAAACAAGTCTGCAATCACTTTAAAGACCTCCGGGCTGGCAAAAAGTATATGCTCAATACTGAGCCCGTCGTGCCCTGGCGACTTCCCGTGCTTCATGCTACGAACTATACTTGCCACCTCATCGGGTGTTGTTAAAACATTAGTGTCACCCGTAGGTACACATCCTATATCCTCGCCAACGTTACAAATATCTAGAGGCTTAATTTTAAAGTGGTTGGCGAATAAGTTTGCAATTTCTTTATGCTCTTTTACGTTATTTATATTTGCGGGAAGCACAGTTTTACCTTTAGCGGCTTTCACCCCGTTCCAAAATTTTCCAAAATTTTTACTAGCCTTACAATGAGCTAAAATATTCATTTTAATTGTTTCTTCATTATTTTGGACCCATCTAAGATTGTTTTTAAACACCCTACGACTTTCGACCATGTTATGGTATGCACTACCAACATTCGGTTTACCACAGGTCACCCAATAACTAAAGTTTGCCCCGCGCTTTTTGGTGACTATCACTTACGTAATAGTTCCAGCCAGGTATCTGCCCAGCCTTCTTAGTAACATTCTGTGTACGACAGCTTGAGGCAGAAGCATTTTGTAACACGGATATAAAGCTATTGTATAAATTATCTATTACATTAACATGGTAATCAACATTAGAGCACTTACTATTACTAACACTATCACAGTTCGAACATTGACTAGAATATTTAAATTTAACTAGGTTTTTAAAACATATTTCATTATATTTCTTAATTTGACTAAAATTCTTTTTATTCCATAAAACATTATTTATTTGGCTTTTATTATCACAGCTATTAAAAGGTACCTTTTTTATGACAACTCCGAGATTGAGCCTTACAAATATCGGATAGTGGTCAGACCACGAGACATCATTATCAACCCATACCTTGTCCACAGTAGGCCAAGCTGCACTCGTAGTGAGACAGTGGTCTAACCATCTGTTACTTCCGTTCTGCTCACTCGTAAATGTAAATGTATTAGAATTTACTCCTAAGAACCGATAATCCGCACACTCCCACGTCATATCTGAACAGAAATATAATAATTCCTCCCCAAAAAGAGTGCCCGGGTGCGCGTTGAAATCGCCTATAATATAGCAGGCTTCAATATCAAGGTCGTCAACTATTGAGCTTATATCCGAAAGACAATTAGTAAATTCAGTAAGGTTGTCTATGCTATCACAAGGCATATACACATTAAAAATAACAATTTTTTTACAATCAATTTCAACCTTTATACCTATAAATCTGTCTGATTTGCAGTCCAATGTTGTGACATTGTCGAACACATCTTTCCGCCACAATATTGCGAGTCCGCCGTACGGCCTGCCTCTAAGCACTCCCGCGCCCGTGTCTACCGCCGATGTGGCTATGCAGCTGTAGTTATTGTCAATATCATTTACTATATGCAAGTCGTGCGGCAACAACCAAGTCTCCTGTACAGCTACGATGTGAGCCACACTGCACAGATCCTGAATGTGTTTTGCCGCCCGCTTAATGGACTTACAGTTGAATGACGCTATAGTTATCATATTAGAATTAGTTTCTGCCATTATTATTTTTAATAGATAGCGGTTTATGTATCGAAACACGTTCGCGGTACCTACGGAACACCAATCCTACCGGCCAAAACTCTTTATCAAGAAATGTTGACAGTTGACCTGCACTAATCGTTATTTTGAATGAGCTAAAATCGACTTCTTTAAGCTGTTTTAATAATTCGACTTCGATACAGCTTTCATTCATTTCTTGAATATGATTCTTGATATCTTCAGCTGTTGTACCTTTCTGAGCGCGTGAGACATATATGGTGACCTTCGGCTCACTAACTATGATTTTTGTTGAGTTCTGAAGAGTACCACGGCAATTACGGCTTTTGTTCGTTTTTTTACGCGACACCTGAGTAAAACCATCTATTGATGCGTTATTATTGCTATTAATGCACTCAATATTGTCATTCTTGTCAGTCGATGTACCGGCTCCCTTCGCTGCCACGCATAATCCACCCGTCGCTACCTTAGTCAGACGGGTCGTAGTCGCTTGCCGTTGCGACGGCAATACAATGTCACGGTAGGACGGCGTGTGAGCCAGTTCTAGTGCATTAGTTTTTTCGTCCGCTGGTACAGTCATAGGCGAAGCGCGATTTCGTCCCGTAATAGGAGTCGTTGCAATATTTCCATTAGACGTGTTGTTGCTCATTAGGATTTCAGTCTTTTCTATGGATTTTCTTAGTCCCGTCAGCTCGGTGCTTATTTTTAGATCAAATTGCGCAAGTTCAGATTTTGAAACATTGTCGTTTTTCATGGTCTGTAGTTCTGTTTTCAGTATGTTTATATCTTTCAATAAACGAGTCACGTCAACATGGTCAAACGATACCGGTGGTAAACGATTCAAGTCTTTGGCTACAAAAATAGGCATGTCGTTCGGCTCATTCTCCTTTATTATTTTAATTAGATCCTTTATATCCTTCTTATTCTTGTCTTCACCACGTCTAAGGGGAATCTTCACATTAGGAACATTTTTGTGCAGTTCCGATTTACCTTGATCGATTTCCGTTTCAGTGAAGTTTGACACACAGATTTGCAAAATACTTAACTCGTCTAGAACATCAACTTTATTTTGAATGAATGTAAGTAGTTCGTTCACAATAAGGCGACCCGCCATATTTTATCACTTGGACACGGAAGTCAGAACAATATAACACTCGTATGCGCTCACCAGTATGCGTCGATTCGGCATCGCACCGGCGACGCGACTGATTTAAGTTTTAGTAATTCAAATAGGTATTGTTTAGGCATTTAGGTATCCTATGGATTAAATGATATGAATGCTTGTGTTTTTACTTATACTACCTGGTAAAGGTTTTGAGGTAATGGGCTAGGTAATATAGGTCTAGGAGGTGGTAGTTTCGACCTGAAATGTATCTAGGTCATACGCCAACCTTTGTCCTATAAGCCCTAAAGGTTTTGATATGGTACTAAGAGGTAAGATTATATAAATAAAGGCCTCTTGTATAGGTCTCTGATAAAGGTAATGAGAAACCTAAATACCTAAACCTCGTATTGAAAGGTAGCCAAATAATAAATTAGGTAGGTAATCTCGTAAAGAGCCAGGAGTGGGGGTTTGCTATCCCCACCACCGCTAACAATTTATGGTAACGTAGGGTAGTAATGATTTGAGTTTTGTAAACTAAGTTAAGTAGAAAATGTAAGTTTTTGTATTAGTGGATATTTGCTATCGTACAAAATGTTACCTTAGGGACGTGTGATCGTAGGAAATGTTGTAAGCTCGCACGGCCCAATTCGTTATAACCACAATATATGGGCATATAAGAAGAAAGTGTTTCATTCTGTTCCTGCTTGGCGAATCATCCTATGGTGCAGTGTTGAGGTTACCGACATCGGTAACACAATAAATAAATATTGTATGCTACTATTACAATATTGTATGTCTATGCCTATAATTAAATTGTAACTGGTAGATGTCTGTAGGTACACACAGGGTGTCCAGGAAGTCATGGATAACCCTTTACCTGCAGATAGGCCACATTAGGATCTACAAATAAAAAAATAATGACCTTAATAAAAGTCTTATGGTTTCCGAGTTTTTTGATGTTTTATGCAATTTCGGAAAATTTCTACCTTTGATCGGTTTTTTTTTCAGGCCATTTCTATAAATGATATTTTTTCGATTACGGTTTTGTTATTTTAATCTTGAATCATCCTGCTATGGATTTGATACAAGAAAGTTACTGATTATCCTCTATTAAACACCTAAAATTTAGGCCCAGACTTAAAATTTTCACCTACAAATTTTTTTACCTTACTTTTGATCGGTTCTGGTGAAAAAAAACTTACAACATGGAGTGTGCAAATTATTTTAAAAACAACTTCATTTCATAAGGATTTTAAAATGGTATAATAATTAATAACTTTTTCTTTTAAACTCCTGTTATTACAATTTTAATCCAAAAGGGTAATTTTTGGCAAGTCTTTGAAATAAAGTTGTAATAGCAAAACATGTTTATTTTTAGGTGTGTGGAGGTAAATAACAACAAAGTAACAAGTAAATAAAATAAATTCATTGTTTGTAATTACAGCAGGTGTTCAAAATAGCGGCCTTCGGCTCTAATGCACATTCGGAACCTTCTGATGAATGATCTTTTGATTCGGCGTGCATAACCCGCATCGCTTATTTGTTCGGCGGCTGAATTGATTCTCTCTTGCAGCTGGTGTATGGACGTTACGAGAGTTGCATAAACCAGGTCCTTCAGAGCGCCCCAGTACAAAAAATCCAAGGGATTGAGATCCGGAGATCTGGGTGGCAACAAAATTGGGCCTAAGCACCCGATCCAGCGTCGCGGGAATTGTTCGTTCAAGTGCTGCCATAATCACGGGCGTAGTGAGCTGGGCACCCGTCATTTTGGTACCACATTCCTTCATTCCTTGCCTGGTTGCCAGCGGCACTTCTAACAGTAGCTTGAATAAATCATTTTGGAGAAATTCCAAGTAGTTCTCACCATTTACTGTAGCTGGTAATACAATGTGGTCTAATTATTATTTGCCCATTTATGATGCCCGCCCAGAAATTTATTTTGAATTGTGTTTGTGAGCGATCAATACAAGTGGCAAGTGGGTTCTCAACTGCCGAGTGATGCAAATTGTGTAAATTTGTGTAGCCGTCCTTACGGCAGGATGACTCGTCTGTCCACAGAATCTTGTTAAAAAAATTGGGATCCTCCTCCATTTTTCTTAGCATCCGCCGACAAAATGTCATTCTTTTTGGGTAATCCGATGGCAATAATATTTGGACTCGGTGCACGTGATACCGTGGTGACACGGGTATCACGTTTATGCAACTCCCATAACATCCATTTATCCTTTTGGATTAAAATTGTAATAACAAGAGTTTAAAAGAAAAAGTTATTAACTATCATACCATTTTAAAATCCTTATGAAATGTAGTAGTTTTTAAAATAATTTGCACACTCCATGTTGTAACTTTTTTTTCACCAGGGCCGATCAAAAGTAAGGTAAAAAAAATGTAGGTGAAAATTTTAAATCTTGACCTAAATTTTAGGTGTTTAATAGCGGATATCTGTAAGTAATTTTCTTGTATCCAATCGATAGCAGAATGATTCAAGATTAAAATAAAAAACTGGCCAAGTGCGAGTCGGACTCACGCACGAAGGGTTCCGAACCAAAAAAACGGCAAAAAAAATTACGTTTGTTGTATGGGAGCCACCCTTAAATATTAATTTTATTCTGTTTTTAGTATTTTTTGTTATAGCGGCAACAAAAATACATCATCTGTGAAAATTTCAACTGTCTATCTGTTGTCGTTATTAATTTCGAGCAAAAAACGGCAAAAAAATCACGTTTGTTGTATGGGAGCCCCCCTTAAATATTAATTTTATTCTATTTTTAGTATTTGTTGTTATAGCGGCAATAGAAATACAGCATCTGTGAAAATTTCAACTTTCTAGCTATCACGGTTCATAAGATACTGCCTGGTGACAGACAGACGGACAGCGGAGTCTTAGTAATAGGGTCCCGTTTTTACCCTTTGGGTACGGAACCCTAAAAACCGTAATCGAAAAAAAAACCATTTATAGAAATGGCCTGAAAAAAACCGGTCAAAGGTAGACATTTTCCGAAATTGCATAAAACATCATAAAACTCGGAAACCGTAAGACTTTTACTAAGGTCATTATTTTTTAGGGTTCCGTACCCAAAGGGTAAAAACGGGACCCTATTACTAAGACTCCGCTGTCCGTCTGTCCGTCTGTCTGTCTGTCTGTCTGTCTGTCTGTCACCAGGCTGTATCTCATGAACCGTGATAGCTAGAAAGTTGAAATTTTCACAGATGATGTATTTCTGTTGCCACTATAACAACAAATACTAAAAACAGAAAAAAATATTTAAGGGGGCTCCCATACAACAAACGTAATTTTTTTGCCGTTTTTTGGTACGGAACCCTTCGTGCGCGAGTCCAACTCGCACTTGGCCAGTTTTTTTATTTGTAGATCCCAATGTGGCCTATCGGCAGGCAAAGGGTTATCCATGGCTTCCCGGACACCCTGTACATCAAATTAAATGAGGGAAAAAATTTAAATAAAGTTAAATGAGGAGGATAATATATAAGGAGGATAAGAAGCCTAAACTATTATTTTCTTTAATTATTGTCAGTCTATCTGTATGTTTGTACGCGCATCACGCAACTTTTTTCACCTCTCCAGCACGAAAAGCACGCTTTTGGCACAAAGTAAGTAGTGGCGGCGCTCCGCCAATATTTTGTGCTTTTGGCGCGTAAAAACTCACAGCAAAATCGATTTTTGCAGCAAACGTGAGGCAAAGTGGAATTTTTTAATTTCTAACACCACCTTTTGAATATAATAGAGTGACAAAGATGAGATTTGTGAGAGATTAATATGTGAGAAAAGGATAGATAGATAGCTTTATGTTGTCGGACATGAATTATAAAGCCTAAAAAATAAAATATACGGAATGAAGAGTATGGACACGAAATGAGATCTAAGATGAGATTTATGATTCTATTATGTGCTCAGGTAGTCTATGTATTTACTTATATTAGAATCACTCGCCACGCTCGTGATTTATTTCTAGAGTAGGTACTTCGCTAGTTCGTGATTTAAAGTAGGCACTCGCAGCATAAATTGACTTTGGTCTCTTGTATTGTATAACAAATATCTAACTATTCTTGGTGAGAATAGGATATGTCTCACTACACTCTCCACTCCTTTCCACTTTTTTCACTTTATTTAAAGCTAAAATGTATATGTCCCACTTGATTTATGCACTTACATTTATTACGAGCAGCAAATCTCTTTTTGAAACTAAAGGTCAAATTATATTCATCTTCAAGTGGTAGGTATGGTATGTTTCCGTCATGAGAATAAAGTTTAAATTAATTTACAATAAAACAGAAAGTCCGAAGTACGAGGCCAATACACGTATGTACAACTTCACGACATTGTGAAGGCCGCGCCTGCGCATAAAGCACACGCTACCGTTCCGCAAAGTAAACTTTCTGGTTCATTTAGTTCACGCATCATCAAAAATTCAAATGTGATTTATTATATCAAAGGTGTGAGACCTTTGCTATTTTGAATCACGTGAAATAAAACACTTTTTAACGGATACTAGCGCGGTTTTATTGAATGTACTTTGGTATTTAGTTGGTATTTGGTTTGATTTTTGGTTTTTCCCGACGTTTCGGCACCTTTGCAGCTGCCGTAGTCACGGGGGACCACGGCAGCTGCAAAGGTGCCGAAACGTCGGGAAAAACCAAAAATCAAACCAAATACCAACTAAATACCAAAGTACATTCAATAAAACCGCGCTAGTATCCGTTAAAAAGTGTTTTATTTCATGTCTAGTGAGCGCGTAAGCTTGAGAAGTGAATTGAATCACGTTTTAATTTTTGATACTAACTACTACGATTATTTATTGATATTCTAATGCCGACGAGCCAGTGGCACGATGTTATCAGTATTGTTGGCAACGAGAGGGTCGTGTACCGGCCGCGAGTCAAGAAACAACCGACTTTATTAATTTACTTGAAATAATTCTTACAGTACTATGTTTTTATTTAAGTATCTTTTGTATATACAATGGTATAAAAATGCTTTAAACCTATATTGCTTTCTTTTGGCAAGTTTTAATAAACAAACGTATTACAAGTTGCCTAATCAGGAAAGGCAACAGCAGAAAACCAGTGATGTGGTGACACGCGTTGTCTTGTCACAGCTTATACGCACAGCAGAACCGTACTTAATTTTTCTTTTAAATTTTAGTTCCTTTTTGTATTTTGTGTCTTATTTCGCTGTATAATTTATAAGTACATCTAATTAAGAGCTGAATACTTGTCAGCTGATACGTACATCAAGTATTTAGTAACAAAACGGATACTCCAATGTGTGTACGAAACACAAACCGGGCACTTAACGGGACTTTTCCAGTGATGATGAAACGCGACAAGTAGCACTAGCAAATCCCTCAACCAAGTCGAGTATTGGGATTTGAGCTCAATGGTTAATAATTTCCAAACAGCCTCCTACTGCAATGGCCATACTACTAAAATTAACGTCAGTAGAATAGAATTGCAATGTCCCATTCATTGCAATTCATACAATGACATACAATGAGATGAGCTAACGTTTAGCTTCTGTCAATCCCACACATTCTCATTGTATTCAACTATCGTTAATTTTAGTAGGATGGCCATTTGGAGTAATTTATTTCAAGAGCTATTGCAGTAGTAAAAAAAATTGCCTTAGTCTTAAACTAGGGTTTCCTAGGATGACGGTGCCGTCATATTACGGCCGTAATTTAGCGGCGTAGAATGTTGTCTATGTAAACAATACAGCGCGGATTCCTAGAGAGCGGTGCTGGACACCCTAACTTTAGTACATACGCGTTACGCTTTCACATAGCTATATCAACCATAATAGCAGCAACTAATTGATACACGTGTCCCATTTCAGCCCAAATTAAGTATTACATAGCTGTACGTATAATGAGGCTGTGTGTGAGTGAGCAGCCCGTCACGAGTGGCATTGTCAAGGCCGTTCGAGGTCGCGCCGCAGCAAACGCAAGCGCACGCACTACTCACAAGTCACAATGTCACAACACACTAGTCGATTTCACATCAACCGAGTTCCGTTATGATTTAAAGTTATGTAATGTTGTTTAAATCAATCATCATATCATTGGTTTGTTTGTTTTTATTAGGGATCAATTATCTAAAAGTTATTCATCTTTTTAGGGTTCCGTAGCCAAAATGGCAAAAAACGGAACCCTTATAGATTCGTCATGTCTGTCTGTCTGTCTGTCTGTCTGTCTGTCTGTCTGTCTGTCTGTCTGTCTGTCTGTCTGTCTGTCTGTCCGTCCGTATGTCACAGCCACTTTATTCCAAAAGTATTAGGACTACATAGTTGAAACTTAGTAGGCAGGTGTATTCTGTGAACCGCTTTACGATTTTAATACAAAAATAAAAAAAATAAAAGATTAAGGGGGGGCTCCCCATACATGGAACTGAAACTGAAAATATTTTTTTTCATCAAACCAATACTTGTGGGGTGTCTATAGATAGGTCTTTAAAAATGACGTTGAGGTTCCTAAGACTATTTTTTTTTAAAGTCAACCGTTTGAAAAATATATGCCGCCAAAGTGGTAAAATGTGTGTCCCCCCCCCTTTAACTTTTAAAGTAAGTGGGTGAAAAATCTAAAAAAAATATAAAGTATAGATCTTAATAAACACTTTCAACGAAAATTGTTTTGAACGAGATACAGTAATTAGTTTTCGAGATATAGTACATTTTCCAAAACCGCAAATATAACTTTGTCATTCATACAAACACTGTGAAAAACAAAGTTATTTTTACAGACGAAAAATGATAGCGGTATTAAAATATGGTATGGTATAATGTACCTACGGAACCCTACTGCGCGTGGGCCGACACGCACTTGGCCGGTTTTTTACAAATTGAAGATTTGTTTTAATTTAATGATTGGTTCGTGGGTGATTGGAGAGAATACAATACATACATATTCACCAATTAAATTAGTACGCTGAAAAAGTCCCAATAACAATGTAATTCAAACGATAGTTACTCATATTTTTTTAAAATGTGTTTTTCAGTGTGCGACTTACGACAAGCTAGATTTCTGCTTCTTGTGAGAATTTTCAAAAATCCTGTCTAAGTGATCGCCTATATTATAAAGGAATCCTTGTATAACAAGTTCCTAGTGCCAGAAGTTTGGGTTGTCAGTCAATCAGTCACTTTCTCATTTTTTTAGGGAAGTATGGGAATATATAGCACTGATATTGTATGGTTCTATGAAATAGGGAGTTCCTTAAACCAGTGTTCCGCATAGTGTGTCCGCGCGGTGCATCCGACCGCCGGCCGTTGCATAATCGCGATGCGTTCCGTTGCGCAACGCAAGCACAGCGCGTCCGGGTAACGTAACGGTGCGCGGACAATCCGGAATGCGCCGATTTGACGCGCGTTGCGTCACCGCACATTTGTTGTTCTGAAGGTCGACATTGCATTTTCGCTGTGTCGCAACACTAGTCTGCTTTTTGTTTCTAATATAATGGATTTTGTTTAATTAACATAAGAGGTCAACCCTCGGATGTAGATCCAGAGCTGTTGTAGGTACCAAATTCTAATTTATTCTAAAAATCCCTTGAAATCTGATGAAATTTTGGACATAAAAGTTAAAGAGCTCGTTACATACGAGTACTATATTATCAACATAGCGATAGTAAAATCTAAAATTAATGCCTTCTGCAGTTCGAACTGCAAAAGTCATTAACTTTGTAAAACCAACGATAAGATTTTTGTCATAATTATTCAGATGTGTTGCGTTTAAGTGATTAGTCTGATAACAGAAAATGATCACTTCTGCTCAATGACTGACTTTAATCAGAAAGATCACAGCATTATAGTTTTCATTCATAACCTAAGCTAAGCTAATACGCACTATAGGAAATCCTCTTGACCAAAACACTTCATCATACCTGCCTACAACAGGATCGACAAGCTTTCAGGCAATTCTAAGCATTATGAACAGACACTTAGAGTTAAAGCTCAACTAACACCATGATCGACTAATTTAGTTAATGATGAATATGGTATATATACACCTTTACGATCTGAAAATATCAATTTGATAGGTGCGGCGTGGCGGCAAAATCACATGTAAACAGCTTAAAACCGATTAGGTAATTATCTATTTTGCTACGTCATATAATACGCCACACCGTAGTATAGATCTAATAACAACTTTGAAAAGTTTATTCTTCATTCATAATCATAACCATAAAAGCTCGACTACAAATAAATATCCTTAGCAGCCAACAGTTGCTCTTTTTTATATGAAACAAGGCTCTATGAAGCTCAAGCAAATGAACCACTATAAATTAATCTTTAAAAAACCTAGCTCAAAGTCAGCATCATTTGATTTCCACAAGGGATTTGTATAGCATCAAATCTCGTAAACTCCTTACAAATTGCCATAATTCATCCCAATCATGCGGGCAAATCCGCTAGAGGCGCCAACGAAACGGACGGAGCGTATGCTAATACAACACGTGGCCCTGGTATGATAAATTCTGATAAGTTATGAGATCTTTCTGTTTTCCTACGCAACGGATGAAGGCAGTAAAACAAGAAGAATTTAGTGTCATTAAATCGTTCACATACAAAAATTGAGATTTATGCTAATATTGCCTAATGGGTATTTGTGACAATAGCCCAATATCTGTAACAGCAGCCAAAGAAAACGAGACATCTGAAAACTATCAAAAAGGTACATTTTCTGTAGAACCAGCTGGACAAAAGTGTTTTTAAAAGCAGGATCAAATATCTGCTTTTATTAATTAAAAGGGTATGATTCAAACTACCAAGACCAATACAAAAGACAGCGGCATTTTACATTTGCATGCTTTGCTTGCATTTATCAGATAAATGAGCAAAATTCTAGCACCCATAAACTTAACATTAAACCCCAATCCAGTAGCATCGAAGTAAGCAAGAAAGTACTGGATCCATTCCCTATAGTTTCCCTACTGAATAAAACATTCAACTATGCATATCCCAGAGTTACTTACAAGTTGTACCGTTAATAGAATATTAGGGTATTAAGAACGACTAAATCCCGTATTAGTCACCATTCGTCACGGCCACAAACGCTGTTACAAAGCTAACTGGACATTACGATTAGGTAATGTTATGTGCGTTCAATGTTTACGTAGGTTGTAGATGTGGATGGGCTAAGAGTTATGCAGATGAGATAATAGGCATAATGACCAAATCCGTTTGTAAATGGATGAAAGAATGTAAAACTTTGTCCTGTTTTACCTTTGACTTAGGACTCATAGGAAAAAAATAACCGCATATCAATTATAATTAATTCTGAGTTCATTATAAAGCAAGAGAACTTGGCATAGTTGTTCAAATAGGTACCTATATCCGTTTTTTCTGTACTCAGATCGACATAAAAATCTGGAACTAGTTATTAATCGAATGATTGGCTCGGTGTAAATAAGCCAACCTCTCTGGAGGCATTACAGCTTCCGTTGTATCCCAGTGATGCAACAAAATTACCTATGATTATCGACGAAAGACCTAACAACTCTCCTTTTACATGACTACCGAATTATGTTCCAATAAAATAAATGAAGACCGGATTTAGCCCTAATCGGCGGATATGAGATTTCAAAATCTGTCGTTTTACATAATAAGCATAATTATCCATTGATCACATCAATATGTTCGCGATTTTCTGACCGGAACACGGTCATTCTAAATTCAAAACCCTTGTACTTCAGTCCTAAAGGATGCACGCAAGCTCTGTGCAGGAAGCTGCAAATTAAGTTGTCAACGTTAGCTTCAATGGAATATTAGAACTGCCCATTTAGTGTTTGAAAGTGTGAAAAATGGTATGGCGGCTGCATGAAGTCATTTTGTAAGGTGAAAAAAAAAGTTTCCTTCAATTATAACACAATGGGTATCAAATGAAAGAAATGCCTGAGCACATTCCAAAAATGTATGAAATTTAAAATAAATAAATAAAAAAAAAATTAAAAACACGACTGCCCGGTCAAAAATTTTTAGTTCATTTTTGGTAGGGTAGTCGTGTTTTTGATGTTAACTGTTAAGTACTACTTTATTCAAAACGATTTTGAAGATTTTATTGTTTCAACTTTGATGATGGTAGGTTTCAGGTGGCGATAAAACCGCGTTTCCTCCTACAAAAAAAACCGGTCAAGAGCGAGTCGGACTCGCGCACTGAGGGTTCCGTACAATCATAAATATATTTGGATATGTTACTTTAGTAGTCTTTAAAAAAGTAGGATAAACGGCAGACAGGTAGAAGGGCGAACAGGCGGACAGTTAATTTACAAATCTTAGCCACAGCTGCTTATGTGACTGAAAAACGTTTCAGCCACTCCACATTGCAAACTGTTTATATTACTAAGTAGGAACTTATTCTTCGTTTATTCGTACGGCAAATAGTAGGTAATTATATTAGAACCAGCCACCAATTTATTATTGTAGTATTATTAGGGCGCGCCATCTCTTGACCGATAGTGGAACTATTTTTTTTCTTAGGTTAGCATTCTTAGGAGAACGCCATCTGTTGACTGGTAGTGAAACTAAAGAATTTTTGTTTGTTTTTTGAATTTCTAAAAGAGTGTGATATATTGAGACATCGTTTTATTTTTCCTGTAATCTTTACATAAACTACTATCACGTAGAATTATTTCAGATTTTTTTCTTTGCAAACTTCGGAGATAAGGGGGGGGGGAACGGTATTTTTTTTTTACATTTTTCATCATAAGTCGAAAACTATGCGGCCTAAGAAAAAAGAAAAAAATGTTTTAAAATGTGCAAACAGCGCTCTTTCATATGATACCCCACATGCCCTAGTCACCTCACTTCAAATTTTTAAGACCCCTTTTCAGTCCCTGTTGTAAAAAAAATATTTTTTTTTATTTCTTTCTTATTTGCAAAATAGTTGGGAAAATGTCATCTTAAACTATTCCAAATTTCAAGTTGATACCATTAGTAGTTCTCGAGATATCCAGCTGTGACAGACAGACAGACAGACAGACAGACTGAGTCACACCATAAGGGTTCCTTTTTTACCATTTTGGTACGGAACCCTGAAAAGGCTGAAACTTTAAGCTCAGCGGAATGAGACTTGAAAATGGATGTTTTTTCTCGTGATCTTTGAAAAATCTCTCTCAGAACAACAACAAGAATAACTCGGCACAAACCCAGTAGTCCAACCAAAGCCAATTATTTGGAAGAAACGGCTAATTACCAGCGCGCCCACGTGGGACGGAAATGGTCACATTTCCATGTTCTGGAATGCACCGTCGCGACTGTCGATGGCGCCATCACGAACGACCGGCTGCCCAGAATTGGGCCCTGCGCATACCTACGTCTAAGAAAACCCGTGTCGGCCCACTTTGATTTATTATGCAGTTACTGTCCCCGTGACTTCGATGACTTTGTCCACCAAACTACTCGACTCCCACGCACATTAGTGACCTATTAAATAAGTACTTTTTTAATAAAAGTTATTGCTTTTAATATGATAGCCCAAAGTTTTCCTGGGGGGGTATTACAACCTCTTAAAACTTGCCAGGTTTATGAATTGCTATAGTTACATCTCTTTCTCGCTGTATAGCAATTAAAAGAGATAGATTGATTGCCAGTCAGAAAACTGCCATGAAATAAGAGGTCATAATACGGCCCCTGATTATAAAGATTGAACCAATAGTTTTCTTAGTTTCAAAACTAATGTGACCACCAATCTCTAATGATGATAACCTGTGTTATTTTGTTTATGTTTATTTGATGTTGTTTTTCATCCACCAATCTGCATTGGACCCGCGAGGTGGTTTATTTAAGGCCCATGCATCCTCCTTAGTTATTCTGAGGAAAGCCTGTGCCCCAGCAAGGCCCCAGCAATGAGTAGAAAAATATTACTTATAGAATATCTTCTAACGTTTTTTTGTTAGTGTAAATAGGTTTTCGACACATAGGGCATTTATAAAAAAACCGGCCAAGTGCAAGTCGGACTTGCGCTCGAAGGTTTCCGTACCAAAAAACGGCAAAAAAATCACGTTGGTTGTATGGGAGCCCCAGTCAAATATTTATTTTATTTTGTTTTTAGTGTTTGTTGTTATAGCGGCAACAGAAATACATCATCTGTGAAAATTTCAACTGTCTAGCTATCACGGTTCATGAGATACAGCCTGGTGACAGACAGACGGAGACAACGGAGTCTTAGTAATAGGGTCTCGTTTCGGAACCCTAAAAATAATCACGATAGTCATAGATAGAGTTAATAATGTCACAGAGTTGGACGAACATCGTACGCTTATGGCGATGCTTTTTTGGAATAGGCCCCTAGTTTATGCAATGTCATCCTTGTTAAAAACAACTCATCTAAAATTAACTTCCAGTAAATCATTCATTCGACAGAAAGGAAAAAAATAATTTGTTTATACAAACATAGTTCATTAAATAAAATATCAGTTTTCTATTAACTTTAACACTTACACTTTCTGTGACACAGAAAATTCATAGCATAATGTTGATGACACGACACACTTAAGAACAAGTTCCTAGGAATAATTAATTTAGTTGAAACATGAAGTACGGAGTTTAGTTTGTATTGTATTGTAGTCCCAGCACAAAAATCTGTCCCACAGTATAATCATTATGCTTACTAATATTATAAATGCGAAAATCCGTTTGATTGTTTGTTTGTTACGCCTTCACGTCTTTACTTAACTAGGTATTCAACCTACCTATTATCATGAAATTATGCATGTACTTACGTTCTCAGGGGTATAGAGAAATATGTGTCTTTCTCTTACCCCTGACCCTCTTACCTCCAGAAAAAAGTACTGTTCCCGAGGGATAGCAAAAAACTTTTCACGCAGACGAAGTCGCGGGCGGACGTTAGTTTTATTGTGTTTAGGAAAATTTCTGACTTGGAAAAGGGATTTGTTTCGGATTCGTCGTACTGCGCGACGCTCGGTAAACTTCGAAATGATCGTCTTTTGTTTAGAGTTTTAGATTATACCTAAAGTCCATTCGTTTAGATAGTGTCGGTACACCCGCAAGCATTTGTGTTCAGAGACAGGAATACCGGTAAGTTTTTGGTAACGTTATACAAATAACGTTACTGATAACGGTAAAAAATAGGGATGATTCAAGCAATAGTTTTAGCTTATTAAGTGTTTTATACTTAAATCCAAGTTTTAGAAATGTATTGACATTTCGCAGAGTCGTTCAAACGAACGACTCTGCGAAATGTCAATACATTTCTAAACGGAAAGTCCGTATTATTAGCTTGTAAATTTTCCAGAATCGTGTCTAGTGTCGGAAGTTTTTTATTAGCATAAAATCTGTATACTGTTCAGACGTACTACATCACATTCAAAGTCTTCCGTCCGTTTTCGATAGTGGGATTCCTCCGTTTTCACGTTTTTTGGTGTTAATGGGCCTATTTTTAATATTATTCGACGCTAGTTCTTGGTATCCCCAATCCCCACTATTTTTGAAGTATCTCTGATAGGTGCAGATATACTGATTTCAACGCAATGCCGATGGACATTGACCATAAGTTGTTTACATGTTTTACAAAACACCCGTATTTTTTTGTTGGTTCACTTAAAGTTTCATCTTGAGGCACTTAACTGTCTTTCCAAGGATGAAAAAATATTTTCAGTATACGTAGCAGAGTCAACAAACACAAGCTTTCACTACGGCGGCGCTTCGATGCAAACTGCCAAAATACAAATTGACTTGCGGGTGTACGCCGCACGCGGTATCCTTTGTTTATGCGGCGGCATCCTTTGACAAGAAGCGGCACGTGCAAAGGCGGCGCGATAAAAGGGCGACACTATCTAAGTGAATGCGCTTTACCAGCATCTTATGGAAAAATCAACTACATCTACCGTGTTGAATTAATGAATGAATAACATTTTATTGTTTATTAATTGTTGTGCAATTACAACTCTGTAGGTTCAATAGGTCGCGACATTCAGCACTTCTGTATAAGGCATTTTATAATAACAACATTAATTAGCGAATCAAGTTAAAATGTATTTTTTTTTCATGGTGTGAAAATAAAGATAATATTATCATCTTCGGCGTTAATTTAATGCTCATGCACACGAGGCCACAATTCACTACGCGGGTCCAAAGCAAGGGTGAAAAACCATCATTAATAATCCTTACTAATATTATAAATGCGAAAGTCCGTTTGTTTGTTCGTTTGTTACGCCTTCACGTCTTAACTACTGAACCGATCATCATGAAATTTTGCATACACATTGTCAGGGGTACAGAGAAGGACATATAGGGTACCTTTCATCCCGAAAAAAAGAGTTGTTCACGAGGGATAGGAAAGAAACTTTCTACGCAGACGAAGTCGCGGGCGGTCGCTAGTTTATTATAATCATTACTTGATAGGTACCTAACTTTCCTACTTAGTCCTCTTTAAATCAGAAACCTCTGAAGTTTTGTGTTTGTAAAAAATCTACCAACTTTGAATTAAGTAACTACTTATTAGTTGGTTATTAGGACTTGATTATTATTGTTTACACTTTCTAGACAAAGCCTGCAAAAATGACTGAGAGTGTGTCAAAATTTGCATAAACTTGATTTGAAATTCACGTTAGCAAGATCATAGATTTTTAATTTCTATTTGATAAATCAATTCATTTTATTTTATTTCTTATCAATCAAACGACAAAGTTGTTAGTTGGTAATCTACTCCTGTGAGGTTGTTGGTGTTTTACAAATAACCCTGTATAATTATATCAATACAGTGAAAGAAACTTGTAACGGAAATGCACTTAAGTACCATATAAATAATCTAAGTTAAGTACCTATGAGCCACATACCATACCATGGTGTTCGTTAAACTTCAATGAGAATATGTATAGATATAGACGTTTTCCAATATAAGTTCATAAATTAATATTGATGTTTCATAAATTAGCATAAAAAAATTAGTAATAATGAGCATAAACATAAAATAATAGTAAGTAGGTAGTACAAGTAGGTACTACAAGAATAGTTCTAGCAGTAACATCTACTACCACGCTTGTGAAGTAGGTTATTAGTAAGTGTTAGTAAGTACTTGTCATGGAAACGGTATACAATGCACTTTACTATAATGTTATCGCAAAACTAAACAATGAACTTCAATAGGCAATCGGCCTTGATAACGATAAATATTCCCTTAAGTAGGTTATTAACTGTATTACAATTTTATACATAATATGGGTATTGCACGCAGATAATGCACATTCTTAAAAAATAGTATATAACGCTATTTTTGGCAATAACGTTATAACCAACAAATAAATACTTTTTTGGTCCCCAAATGACCTAAATGTGAAACAATTGCAAAAAATATTTTCGAATTCGAATATCGACTTTGATACAATTATGTAACAAGCTTTTAATTTCAAGTTTCTCTTAAGTTTCGCTTTCTAAAAAGTGTCGTCTCGTCGCCGAACAAAGCTGCGTTGCCAAGCGCTAGCTTTAAGTGATCAAAGGAATCACGCTCGGACAGATCATGACTCAGGACATCATAATAGCAGTTTCAATAAAAATCTGCTTCGGATAAAACAAGTTTTAAATACCAATTTGCGGTTAGTTTCATCGTGATTCACTAAAGAACGCATTGAAAAAATGTTTGGACTTCCTTACTCAAAAAGCAACCGAGAGGGACGAAACCAATAAGATACCGATGACAGGCCTGTGACTCACGTTATCTGTAAACTTAACACATTCATGTATCATTTAAAACACATTACCTAGTAGCCCTAATAGGTATGGGATACTTAAGCGTAATCTTAAATTCGTTTTGGGCCAGTGGCGCCGAAGGACACGCAGGACAATGACACACCCATTACAATAACAATTTCAATCAATAACAGTTTAAATAACGATTTTAACACATTTCGTTTATTTTATTCCTCCTTTTTCCTTAGTTCGATAATATTATATAAGAAAAACTCTGTTGTGGAGAAGGCGCTATGTTCCTTTGTGACCTTTAAAATACTTACTGAATTCCACAAAACATAAATTGATTCCAGAAAACCCAGTTGATAGCACACTAAATAATTAATGTTAATTTAAAAACCAAACTTAATCTTCCAGACCGCCGTATCTCTTTCCTAACTATCTTTCTTGATTAAGATCTAAAATCTCCAATACAAACAAGATTGTATTTTCTCACAGGGTCGATTCGTATGATCAATATCAAAATGTGACTCATTCATGAACCCGTGAGTCAGATAGGTTTAATAACACTTTGATTATTTTTATTGGTCTCCCTTATTTTTATTTATTAACTTAATTCTCATAGTCTACCTACAATCTGTGGGTCTATTGCCCAAGTGTCGTTGACTTCGCCGTCGGCTTCATTTGACAGATGGATGAGATACATTGCTGCTTCTTTTTGGTACCAATAAAAACTTACCAAAGAAACGTAGCAATGTATTACAACCATCTGTCAAATGAAGCCGACGGCGAAGTCGACGACACTTGGGCAATAGACCCACTGGTCAACAGCTGATAATAATGATACTTTTGATTCGTGCCATAAAAGGCCAATAAATTAGATGTTATCCGTTCGAACAACAAAGTTCACACAATAAGCATGTTATCATGATGGTTTGATTAAAAAACACATAAACAATTTTAGCGTAAACTTTGACCGGCATTGAGTAGGTCATGAGCACGGCGCGATACGTTAAGAAAAATAAACAAAACACTTGAGATCTGTTTCCATCGGCGACCCCGCAGTCTGGTTGGCCTTACTTCAGGAACTGAAACGTATGACTCAAACCTCTTCACTAATATTTATACACCTATGTGTACTGCGTACAACATTTAAAAGGCTGAAATTTAAAATGTTTAAGTGGTTGCGGTCAGGGGTGACTAATTGCAACCGTTAGCTTATAAGATAAGAAAAAGGAGGATCTAGAGCCAGTACCATAGAATACATAATCCAGAATTAATTTAACGAAAATATAAATTAATCGATTAAGGGGTTCACACTAGCTTAGTGGATAGAGGGGTAGTTGTAAATTACCCGTCCGCCCACCGGTGGAAAAGTCCAGTGGGTGGACGGGTCGGAACGGGACCTAACACAGTTTTACCTACTGATTTATTTAACGTCAATCAGTTGTATTCATCACATTACGCAAATTACTCTACAATTAAAGAACAATTTATCTTCAACGCCGCGCTAATAAAACTATTATCTCAAAATTACTTTGACTCTTTGAAAGCCTTAATACGAGGCTTATTTTGTATGACGATGTTACAACATAAGCCAATAACACAATTAGCTACATCAGTTCGATTGACGGATTAACCATCCCAAAATCCTTGTAAATTGAAAACGGCATCAATTACTGTCGAAATGGATTTCAAAACGCTTAATCTTGTTTTGAAATATTCCAACGTAATTGTGATGCACAGCACAGTACAAGTTCTTTCTTTTGAATGCTTTTAATAAATAGGGAATGTGTGAAAAAAAATACAAATTGGCTGAATATTATTTATAGGTAGGAATAAGCTTTCTTATTAATAGGAAAAAGTTTCAGAATTTTTGGTTGAATGGAAAAATCTAAAAATAATAAAATAATTTCGTCGTCGAAAAAGTGGGTTATTCCCAAAACTCCATGACTCTATTGTTCTTCATTTCCCACCGGGTCCATGATTTTTTTAAATCAATTTTAAAATTTTCATACATGAATTCCCAACGGGTCCACGAGATTCATCCGAAGTACAATCAGCAAAAACGATACAAGAGAGTTTGTGCTATTTTAACCGACTTCAAAGAAGGAGGAAGTTATCAAGACAACCGTATTTTTTTATATTTTTTTTTGGTGAATGGTTTCATTATAGTTGTAGAAAGAAACGCCGCCGGTTTATTGTAAGCTAATCAACTTAAATAATACGCGAATTTGCGACGATAATTTAGTAAACTACCTTCTTCAAATCGCTTTTAAATATTTCATATTTTTCTTTCTTGTAGTGTAATAGAAGCGTCTCCAAAGAACCAGGATAAGATAAATATGGAAAAGGTTAAATTTCATAATTTTCAAATTTATAAGTTTATTGAAAATTACAAAAGTTAACCTTCTTTATATTGATGTGATCCTGGTACTTTGGAGACGTTTTTATTACAAAGGATAGAAAAACAAATTTTTATATATCCAAAAGAGCGCCGATAAAAAAACCAAAAAAATATTTTGGAAAATTACCCTTCTACATATTTATGTGATCCTGGTGCATTAAAGACATTTTTAATTTAACCAAAAATGAGATTTTTGAATGCTTGTCTATTTAAGTGTAAGATGACATGATTTACTGTAATTATTCTAAAACTTATAAGTGTATATTCTAAAATTTCTGTTTTTTTTTTTCGTTTAATCCAAAGACAGTCTGATACGTAAAGACTCCTGGTTCATTAAGTCAACTTTCTTTTATTTCATAATAAATAATATTAATTTCTATCATCACCTACACTCAGCTTTTACTGTTGACTGTACCAAATATTCTCATGGACCCGCTGGGAAAGAAAATGCCTTTTAATTTTTAATGTCGTGGCCCCGTTGGGAACTAAAGTATAAACTTAAATTTTTTTAAAACAATAGAGCTATGGAGCTTTTGGAATAACCCGAAAATACGGGTGGGGAGTAACAGCAAAATAGATATGATTCTTTAGCCACCACACCTCACCACCTGCCACAAACACAACATAGTATATAAAAAAATTCGACACAAATGTCAAAACCTTTTTTTTAATACATGTTGTGGTTGTGGCCGGCGGCGGGTGGCTAAGGAATGATCTTCATTCTGCTGTTACTTCCATACATTAGTGAAGACGAAGTAACTTTTTTTTTCACGCAACCGAAAATTCTAAACCTTTTTTATATTAATAAGTAAGTTTCTCCATTCGAAAAATGGTCAATACAAGCGATGCAGTGTACCAAGTTAAAATTACCGTAGTAGTCGTAGCTTATCACCTACATGGCTCATGGCCGCCGTACCGTTTTGTTTTAAATTTAAAGGAATTAATATTACAATTGATATTGCAATACTCAAACATCTGATGATGATATTGAAAGTAGGTAATTGCTATAACGAAAGAACTTGCTAATGCACCAATAAAGAAAAGAATAATGTTTGTACAGCACTCTGCTTAAAAATCATATTCAAATTTCGAATAGACAGATTTTCAATCTTTAATTCTTAGAGCATTGCCGGCTTCGGCCGGCGTTGCTCTAAGCTTTAATTACCTGAAAACTAGAAGATATCTTGAAATAACAAATCAACAACGAAAATAATTTTTTGTTGTTTTATTTTCAGCATTTGCGACCAATTAATAGCCTTTCATAAACATTATTCGTCAACGTTTTTTCTTTGGTTAGGATAAAAAACTAAATGCCAGTGACCATAGGCACGTAGGCACCTACAAAAAAGATATTGGTCACACATGATCTTAATAACTACATAATCTACAAAACCCCACGGCCTGATTTCCTTGCAACCCTGACCGACTTTTGATGATGTTGCTTCATTTACTTGTTTTAGCAAATGATAATTCCAATATTTAACAGATTCAGGATTCAGCCTAACTAATCTTTGGGTGTAAATATTTGCATAATTTGGTCATAATTTCCAATCTGCCTTCGGGTATAGAACGAAATCTTTTTAAATGAAATAAAAAAGGTGTGATTTATTTTGTAGCAAATTAATAGAGATCAAATTTTGTTACAGAAAAGATTCTCTGATGGGATTTTTATTCACAATGTTATTTATTGCACTCTGATCCATTATGTATTCTTTGACTGATCCAAAATTGAAAATAACCCTGCGTTTTCAAACAAAATTAAGCGTAGGCACTTTCGATTGAAATGATCAAAATTAGAAATAAGTACAAATGGGATTCCTTTGAATATCCACAATGAAAATTTGCTTCTAAATGTTGATTGTTATTTCATTTTTTGGGTTTGACATGAAATTAATAAAGGAGTATTGGTATCAGAGAGCGCCGACAAATTGGCACAAGTGTGTATTTAGAAGTATTAAATTTATTTATTTGGACTAATGTGAATAAATTAAAATAATGAAAAACGGTTTTACAAATTGTTTCGATCGCGATCGCCAAAACCATCATCGTGGTTCGTGATAAACAAGCAATTACAATATTTAGTAGCTTTGTTTAGATGTCTAAAAATTAAGTGTACTCGTCTCATTCCGAATGACTTGATTTGTATCGAGTTATTCAATAGGACACTTACATAAAGTTAATGAAAACTCAAATCTTGAAGTGTCCATCCAACCCTTTACCATTGCACCCCATAATAAACAATGTTTCTCAACGGAAATAGATTTGAATGACGTCATTGCACGTCCAAAACAACAGTTATTTACAACTACCTTGCAGGCCGCGACTTCGGTACCCTTTCGAACAACCGGACAGTGGTGCAACTCTAGCGTGCAACTGAGAGCGTCGCGTGACAAAAACACGTGATCTATAGCTGTCCAGAACACTATTTAGAAGTTAATTTAAAAGACCTAACTTACTTCTAGAAAATAAATAAGAATCTTAAGAATAAAAAAAGTTTTATATGCAATAAATGTATTGCTTAAAGTCATTCTTTGCAACAAACCGTGCTTATGCGGATATGCATAGCAAGCATATTTTAATTACCTACTATTAAGTTGGTCTCACAATTATTTAGTCAATTTAATTACGTATAGTTTTTGATATATTACACGTTATGAAACCGTTTGTTCGACTCCAATAAACGAAAAAAAAAGCTTAGCTGATGCTAATCTGAAAGCCAAACAAGCAGTTTTTAGGGTGTCGGTCCAAGTTAAAAAAATACTTGACAGAAAAAAGAATTTTACTTAGTGAGTCAAATCCCCAAATCCCCTCTCGCTACGCCCCATATAACGGACTTCAAAAAACAAAACGGAGGTTCTCAATTTGTCGCATATTTCAGTACCTACATACACTTGATGATTGTTTTCGAAAATATGACGACTTTATGATGTTTGACGCACCATAAACCTCGCATCACAGCCATTGTTCAAGAACTACCGGTTCAATTAGTTCATTTCAAACAGGGTTAATAAAAGCAAAAGTCTTTATGGTTCAAGAAAGAAAACAAGGTCATAAAAGGAATCCGCAAGCATGGTAGGCGGTCACGTTGAGCAGACTGTGCTTGTGTTTAGAAACATGCTTCACGTGACCGATTTAAGGCTTAATGTCACAGGAGCTTGTACAAAGGGCATTCCATATTAGTTAGCAAACGATGGGTAATTAATTATAAAGGTAGGTATATTATATCAGAAATACGTGTCAGATTACTTAGAAACTAGTAAAAGGTCAGGTTTTAGAACCAATAAATAAGGTAACTTAATAACGGATATCGGCTGTCATGGTGAAGGAATAAGCTCAAGCAAGTTATTGTTTGTAGTTATAAAATAAAAGGAAGGTTGCTTGTCATATCCAGGTATACCTACTCCTTTTTTTTCCTGACTTGCATTATAATTTGATGAGATAAATAATCAGCTAGCTAATCAACTCCATCAGTCAAATTATTTCACCGAATCACAAAATATGAGTCAATCAGAATCTGTGTGACTAAGCTGCCTTAAGTTCAAGGCGCTAAATGACTTAGAGCAACCTGCGTATGCGCACGCGCTGTGACCGTTACTTCTTAACACGTGCTGAAACAGGGCTGCCAGTTGCCAGTTGCCACGCATCAATTTCTAATAAATCACTGTTAGTCATAATTCTTATTCTTATCGTATGAGGATTTAGTGGCCACCTCTGGTGTTAGAGTTTATCAAGCCGCCTGTAAGGCCTCTAACTTGGCTTAACAACTGTTATCAGACGACAACAGCCGGGAGCGACGGTTTAATGTGCCCTCCGAAGCACAGAAGCGCTCAGTTGTTATGCCACTTAACGGTCACCCATCCGACACCTGACCGGACCGAGCGTTGCTTAACAAACGTGATCGAGTACGATCAGTCTATCAAGTTCCGCCATGAGCGCCTCTAGCGTGTGCGTATGAGCGTTAGTAATAATTTAATTTATACATTAGTTATTTACATTGAAGTTCTAGTTTGGGACTAAACAGTAAAGTTTTTCTTGGAAACCTTGAATATCTTTTAAAAAGACTTCTACACAACGTTTAATGAGACGATCGAATTATTGCAGCAGCTTCCAAGAGAATTATTTATTAGGTTAATAAATATTTTATTTTAAATATGAGTCAAGTTTCGTAGTTGTGTTTCTAGATTGTTTTCCGAACTTTTGCCTTACCTACTATTTGAAATTGAATCAATGAGTAAACATAACAAGCTCGCCCGGACTCCAATATCGGGGCTGGTATCCAATAACCTATTCAAGTTAATAAACTAGGTTGACCAGGTGATTCGCTTTGTAAACATCTAAACTTTGATCCAGAGTTTGGTCGCAAGGCAATGGGGAAGGCAACTGTCAAAATGGCGCTGCGTACGCTTGTTCCACGAGAGCTATGAAAACAAAGGAAAAGATAGTTTTTTAGCTTTAAAATGATTAAATTCTGTCTAATAGGTTTTAAAAATGTTGGCACTAACTTTCCGAAAAATCTGTATATAGAAAAAAATGGATAAATTCTGTAAGAATAAAAACGTCTTAATTTGGCTTTCAACTCCGGCATTTGCATTGTAGAATAGTCTTTTGTAACCATTTTGGGTCAATGGCTCTGTTTCGGTAAAAAAATACCACAAAATTAATACCTATTTTTAACGTTTACGTACGTTTGGCAGAACCGATTTTGATGCGGTTTTCAGAAAAGTATTTGTTACACTTAGGAGAAGGTTTTAGTATTTTAACCGACTTCGAAAAAAAAGAAGGTTCTGAGTTTGACTCGTATTATTTAGGTATGTTTGTCCGCGATTATCTCGCGTTTGGCTGAACCGATTTTCATAAAGTTTTCAGAAAAGTATTTGTTACACTTAAGAGAAGATTTCAGTGTTTTAACCGACTTCAAAAAAGAAGGTTCTGAGTTTGACTCCTATGTATGTATGTTTGTCCGCGATTATCTCGCGTTTATCTGAACCAATTTTGATGCGGTTTTCAGAAAAGTATTTGTTACACTTAGGACAAGGTTTTGGTATTTTAACCGACTTCAAAAAAGGAGGATCTCTTCTCAGTTTGACCCGTATGCATGGTTGTCCGCGATTATCTCACGTTTGGCCAAAGTGATTTTTCCATCTACCTAAAAGAAAAAATAAAAAAATTGTTTTAAAAAACAAAAAACCGACTTCAAAACCCCACTCTACCTCTAAAAAGCAATAATCAATATTGAAATTACTAGATACGCATTATCATTGTAATAAAACACGTCTATTGAAGTCGGGTGGGGCTGTTAGAATAAAAAAAAGTTGTCCTCCAGCCCCACCCGACTTCAATAGACGAGTTTTATATGACAACGATAATGCGTATCTAGTGATTTCAATATTATTTATTGCTTTTTAGAGGTAGAGTGGGTGTAGCAAAACAAAGGTAATAACGTCACAGTATAAAAAGGAACAGAATTCAAAAGTAATGAAAAATAAGAAAAAAAACCATAAAGTTTGTATCCAAAGGAGGCCGACTCGGCAACAGTGGGGTTTTGAAGTCGGTTTTTTGTTTTTTAAAACAATTTTTTTCCCATACATTTTGTTCTGAACGTCTAATGTCTTAGGAACAAGCGTACGCAGCGACATCTACAATTAGCTTTGCGTTGCCAACCCCATTCATTTAAACTGACATTGATTGTTCAAATCATTTTTGTATTTTCTTAGGTATGTGTATGTATGTATGTGTATCTGTGATACCCTTTTTAACCGACTTCAAAAAACAAAAAAAGGAGGTTCTCAGTATGACCTGTATGTTTGTATGTATGTTTGTCCGCGATTATCTTGCGTTTGGCAGAACCGATTTTAATGCGGTTTTCAGAAAAGTATTTGTTACACTTTGGAGAAGGTTTTAGTATTTTAACCGACTTAAAAAATAAGGTTCTGAGTTTGACTCGTATGTATATTTGTCCGCGATTATCTCACGTTTGGCAGAACCGATTTTGATGCGGTTTTCAGAAAAGTATTTGTTACGCTTTGGAGAAGGTTTTAGTGTTTAACCGACTTCAAAGAAGAAGGTTTTGAGTTTGACTCGTATATGTATGTTTGTCTGCGATTATCTCGCGTTTAGCTGAACCAATTTTAATGCGGTTTTCACAAAAGTATTTGTTACACTTAGGACAAGGTTTTGGTATTTTAAAAAGGAGGTTCTCTTCTCAGTTTGACCCATATGCATGTTTGTTCGCGACTATCTCACGTTTGGACAAACCGATTTTTCTACCTAGATGATATATCTAATACAGAAGGTACTTACTTACACTAAAAATAAAAAAATAAAAATTGTTTTAAAAAACAAAAAACCGCCTTTGAAACCCGGGTGGGGCTGTTAGAGTAAAAGAAAATTGTCCTTCAGCCCTACCCGACTTCAATAGACGTGTTTTATTACAATGGTAATGCGTATCTAGTGATTTGAATATTATTTATTGCTTTTTTAGAGGTAGAGTGGGTTTTGAAGTCGGTTTTTTGTTTTTTAAAACAATTTTTTTCTCTATCATAGGTGGTCGTGCTCATACTACTTATGATAATTATCATACGACGGCCACACTGAAAGTTTTGCACAACTCATAAACAAAACAATATAATTATATTAAAACTTATTTTATTTATTACGTGTCACAGTATTCTCAATTTAACATCACAAGTTTTAAAATCATAAAAAAATGACAACCCTGAAATCTTTTCGCGTAAATTTCATTTACGGACGACGAAATTCGCATTGTGATAAAAAACAAATGACTCGCAACTTCCGGTCAATTTTTGTTTCAATTTCATGAATGAGTTTTTAGGTTTAAAAAAACATAACATTCTATATTCAAATATTTTGTGTGTTGCCAGAAGTGCAAAACTTGCAGTGTGCCCTAGGTATTATATTAACCGTACATTTGGCAACCCTGCATAGCACCAACAGCCCTCTCGCACGCGAGTACTGAATGTGTTTCTTGTGTATGTAAAACCATTCATGTGACACTTCCTTACCCTTTCATTAATGAACTTACTGCAATGCGCGCCTTATCAGGTAGAGCCACATGAGTAAAGAAAATGTGGTAGAGCCTCGTGAACACACACTGCTCTGTGGGTAGAGTTTTGTGGATTATTTTCAGACATCTCAAACAACTCAATTTTGCCGTTTTTACAATTAGTATGACCGATGCACTTAGAATTCTACAAAGTACCTACTTATCTAGTTTGAAAGCATGAAACGGTATCATAATTAAATATTTTGGGCCTCACTGGCATAAAGTCTATTTTCTGTGTTATATTTTATGTAATACTAATTGTATCTTCTCTTCTCTTTGATTATTTATATGACTAGCTAGATAGAGTATTGCGCTTTTGACGTAGTACTGAATAAAACAGGCCAACTTTTTTAGGTCGGTGTGCATTTGTAGCATCATCGCGTTCAAAGAATATTGTAATAAAAACTATGGCCGGTCACACTACTGACAATGTGTGCGTGTTTTGGTCACCCAACTGTTGGGTGATATTTTTTTTCGACGCATTCGTAGCTACGATCTAGACATATAAATAATCAAAGTATCTTCCCTATACTTTCGGTTTTTTAATTCATTTTCGGGACAGTGTCTAAAAGAAGGTGGGCAGAGCGGCCTGCGTTTGTCTTGTTCCCAATTTATCCCAAACCTAATTTACAGAGTGGTTTGGGGAAATAACCTCATTTACGAAAAACAAAAGCTTTTTATCGATGCCACATTGTAAATTAATCTGGAAACATTGTTGTCAATTTTGAAAAAGTTCGGTATAAATTTTCACTTTTACCTTCGTTTTCCAAGGCTTACCTACAACATTTTATTAAAAAAACATACAAGTAAGTACTGCGTTATATTACTTTAGCATACTACAAGTTACATTATGATTTACTATTTTTTTAATGAAATCACAAGAAAAATTGATAGGCTGTCACATTCCGTCCCACGCATTTTTCTATTTCACTGAATATTGTCGAGTAACCGTCACCCTATAGTTGTCTAGTCCATTTATGTCAATGTAAAAGAATAGAGATAGGATAAATAACTAAACAAAGAAGTTTTATTTTACACTACAGTTCATTATTCTGAATTTTCATGTTCGAAGTTTAATAAAAGATAAAAAAGCGTAACCACTTAACCACCATGCGACTTACGTAAAGTTGCCACAGATAATATATTTTGAATATTGCCAAAATTATTGTCCAACATAGCCTCCATAGACAAGTCGTTTTAATTACTGCTTATAATTGCTATTTAAATGTTATCTAAGTACTATATTTTTCATGGCGACTCGAATCAATATTGTAAATCATCAAGGTACTCGTTCCCCGAGGATCATGTCCCGGAAGATCTCGAATTGTTTTTATCTCTATGAACTTAATCAATACACATTCAAGATCCTCCGGGACATGATCCTCGGGGAATGAGATGCTCAGGAAAAAACCCGTACCATCGCCGTCGTTTGGTCTTTAATTTGCAAGTATTTTAGATAGATATCTAAAAATATATTATTTTGAACTATTGATTTGTGGATGTACGTACTATGTATTTAAATTTCAGTTTTTAAACTGAAGCGCTCATGGCGGAGCTTGACAGGCTGATCGTACTCGATCACGTTTGTTAAGCAACGCTCAGTCCGGCCAGGTGTCGGATGGGTGACCGTTAAGTGGCATAACAACTGAGTGCCCCATGCTTCGGAAGGCACGTTAAACCGTCGCTCCCGGCTGTTGTCATCTGATAACAGTCGTTAAGCCAAGTTTGAGGTTTGATAAACTCTCTAACACCAGAGGTGGCCACTAATCCTCATACGAAAAGAAGAAGATTTTTAAACTGACACGGCGATTGCATAAAAAGAACACAACGCGAACGCTAGATGGCAAGTGGGTCGACGACGGGATGGACCATTAAAAGTTTTAACTCGATCCAAATCGCCCCGTGGGCGATCCGCGGTTATAGAATACTGTCGTTAAGTCTACGTTAAAAATAGAAATCCACGTTTACAAACGATTTCTATATTTAAGGACCTTTATTTATACAGAGTTTGGATTTTGGTTAAAAATAAAGTAAAACTTGTGAGATACATTAGTGTAATAACAAATTATTTATTACACTTAAAAGCTTTCGGATCGTTGTATTTCATATTTTCGAAAACCGTTGATCAAGAACGCAAACCATCGCCACACATGAAAATTCAAGAAAATTTTCCCTTTACTTCAGAATCCCGTTTTATCTTTCTATTGCAACAGTTTTCTAAGGAAAACGATCTAAATTAGTTTTTCATCATATTTAATTCATCTAAAGCTTTGTCCAGACTTGTATCATTTTGGCGTATCAGATCACCGTATCTTTACCATACATCGCTAGTTTGGCTGGGCGTGCGTTGATATTACTTCAACGCACGCTCAACCAAACTAGCGATGTATGTTAAAGATACGGTGATCTGATACGCCAAAATGGACTAGTCTGGACAAAGCTTAAGATTCTGTCAGATGACGGTAACGACATGGACGCACTAACACAAAGCATCAACATTACAAAACGTTAAACTCTGGTCCAACAAATGTTGAAAGTAATACTTCACTCGATAAACTTTTATTACATTATCAGCAACAGTTTTGTTTTAAATTGATAAAAATACAAATTTATATTTTATTACCCATGGTATTCTAGAGAATCACATAGAAAAGTCTAGCAGCCATGCGAATGATTGTATACTGACTTGACTAACAAACAAAATGAACTATACATATACCCGCCCAACATCCTTGACTTTTGCTTCGAAAGTTATTTACTCCTCCGTATAATCGCATTACTGGTACTTGAATGCACAAGCGTGGTTTCACATGTTTTACTTTTATTCACACCCACTAGGGCAGGGATTGGTCACTTGAAATGTCAAACAAAAAACAAAACAAACATTACAGCACATACGTAAAGTTACGCAGCTGAACAGTTCTTTACTTAAAAGTTTTTAATTCTACGTAAAACTTTGAAAAAGTTAAACAACAACTTTTTAATTAGGTAGGAAACGTTCAAAGTTATAAGAGGGAAGGATTAAGATGACTATAAATTGGTTTTATCTATCCTGTAGCTTTCAAAAGTAAATACATACCTAACACATATTTTTAAAGTTCCAAGTTTATAGTGGAAAGTCCATATGCACTTAATGTGAATCTAGAATGTTTGTAGAACATTTGCAATAAATATCACTTTATCTGGCTCGAACAAGTACACCGCAAACAGAACATGTTCTAGATTCTAGACGCTCTGTACCGAGGCGGGTGTGAATCACTAGCAAACAAATATAATATGGGTGACAGACCAATTTAACAATTGAGGAAGTACCAATAAGCAGGACAGCTTTGTCTCCGCATGTGCTACATTAAAAGTTATGTTACCGACTCAATTCCGTTGCTTGACTGCAACAAACTACGGAAAGAATATGTTTGTAAACAAAACTTTAATCATTTTTCGTAATTATTCAACAAATATCGTATTAACGTTAACGTGATATCGTAATAACGTTTTTGTGAATTAACGATTTATTACTATTACACATAATAAGCTACCACGTGCACAATACGCACATATTAAAAAAAAAGTGTTCTCAAAATACTTTTGAGGTTATTATGGGTGATTTGTATACAAACGTTACTCTGTAAGTTGGCTAGAGTATGGATAACAAACAAATACCTACAAATACCATTGGTATTCGTTTTCGGTATAAGAATATGACAATGTTTACAATAATATGATAATGTTTATATCCTATTCGTTATAGTTGCAAACACATGTACTGTACAATAAAGCATAGTTTGGAATAAAGACGTTCAAGTTAGATGCAATTTAGTATGAAATATTACTACATTCTAGAAATGCGGTGTGAATACTGTAAAGCAAGTGGGATCACAACTAAACAAAATAAATGATGATAAATAAATAAATTGATAAAAATGGGACAATATCTTGCATAATATTTATTACGATATTTTAATTTGTACACCGTTTATGGTAAGACATGTTTGAACTTATTATTTTTAATGATCATCTCTGTTACACATGTTTTGAACAAATAAATTACCTTTATCTTTATCTTTACGTAGACGGCTACGAAGTATCATTTTGAAGCAATTTGGCGAAATGTGCTACGATAAATTTTGTCATCTGATAAGTTTTTGGTTATTCGATCAAAACTTCTGTAAAATTAATCTTAGGTACTGATTTTCATTAGCTTGCCTAAAAAAAGAAATCGACATAAGTTTCTAAAACTACTGAGATTTAAAACGAAATTGTATTCGAAATGTGACATAAGAAACGAGAAAACACTTGCTATTCTATACATTTTATTAATGTTGTACATTTAGCGAATGTACATTTTTCATATGTACGTTTTGCGAATTGTACATTTTGCGTATGTACGTTTTGCGTATTGTTTATTTCGCGTATGTACATTTTGCGTATTGTACATTATGCGACGAAGGGTAATAAACTACCTTCAAATTTTAATGTGCGATTCCTAGTAATAGCACAGTTTTACAATAGTTATAAAGAGCTTTGATTTATTAGGTATATTATAGGTACATACAATACATTTTAAAATGCCTAAAATACCTATATTTGGTTTTTATCAAAAGTTACCTCTTAGTTCAATAAAATAATTTGTTTTTGCCTATAGGTGAGCAAATTCTTATTATTGTGGATTTAACGAGTTGCATATTAAATATTGCTCTAAAAATTTACTTTGAAGAATTCTGCATAGTCCTTTGCATGCAAATACTTAAGTTTTCATAATATTGCGTGTTAAATTGCACCACAATGCTCAATTCACCGAGGAAAAAGAAAAACTGTGTTTGTATTTCCTTACAAATATTTTTTTAAACTCTACATATTTCAATAAATTAAATGTTTTTCACTGAATGTATGTTTTTATTATGATATCTATGATAAAATCATTCGATAACAGCCACCACATTATTAGCTCTTGACATCGCATGTTAATCCTGACAGTTAAGTTAAGCTTTTTATCATTAGGCCTATCTAAACTAGATAGGGAAGGTTGACTTTGACAAATTGTAAGGTTTACACGCTCTGCCCTTCGTCATAATAATATTACTCCCATAAGTATCACATTATCTTGAAAATAAAACTGCGAAAAGCCACTGAAACAGTTTCCTAGGACAAATGGACTCTTCCAGTTTTCATTTAATAAATGAAAACACATTATAACTTTTAAAACCCGCTTTTGAGCTTTTTTATAAAAACTCCTCACCTCAAGCTAAGTAGAAAGTTGGGACATAACATGAAAATATCTTTCCACGAAAACAGCTACACTTTGTCGTCTTTTTTGTCCACATTCTACGACAAAATGTATAAGTATTCGCTTTATTTATTATGAACATGAAGAGCGGGCGGCGGTAAAAATGCTTTACAACAAACATTCTATTTATATACCCCTACCCATATGAACTATGTACGTACTCTAACCATTGATAATGAAAAAAATTGCAACAATAATACATACAGAGACAGGGTTGTTCAATACATGTTAAAGTTGTTCTTGTTTAATTTGTCTCATCTTCTTATCGTGGAAATGGTTTCCTGAATAACATATGATGATACTTTATCTTCTGAAAAAACACCGGGGACCTATGAATACGTAACATCGCTGCTTATCATACATAACATAGTTACGTAGTCAACAAAACATTTCAGTATGTTGACGCTGAATGCTGAAAGCACAAATTATATTGCATTGCTGATGGACAATCACTTAATTAGAATAACCTTTATTTCCGAATAAATATTCAACTTGTGTTTAAAAATAATTTATAATAACAACGTCTCTACAAATAAAAACAACTACATTAAAACTTGAAAATACAATAGTTATGCAAACAACTTCCACTGTGACTGACCTCTAAAAAAGCTCTCAATGGCTTAAGACTTACAAAATTTTGAGATCTTATTCTGAATCAAGACTATAAACTGTCTCAATGTCAAACTAATTTGCAAAATACTCGAACGTAACGCGTGATTGAAGAAAGTTGAATCGTGACATCTGTCCGCACTCTCGTTGGATTACGGTGAAACGGCTGCTTTCTACGCCGCCAAATTATTGTATCAGACCAGTAATGCGGCTATTACGTATTTCAATTGCATCGCTGCCTCGCATTCAAGATGCTTGAAAGTCATTTCTTTTGAAAACTCTTATATCTTAAGTCGTAAAAATTTAACTTTGTGAAAACATTGAGAAAACACCATAAAAACTTAGCGAAGATTAGAGGAAAAATGTACAAAGTTTAAGTCCGTCGGTTGCCGGCAACTACATTAATTAATACTTGTTGTATTTTAATTAGGATTCCCAAATAAGGATATTGTGAAAAAATCTTAACATTAGAGTAGGTACCGATTTGTAAATTCCTACGTCATCATGTAGGTATTCAAATTTTATTAAAACCGACACCAAATGGACGACCAATTTAAAAAAAGGATAAGTGGACTGGAATAAGTGATTTATGACCGCTGAGCCACGGACTTAATTAAAATTCTACGATGACATTCTAATCAACGGCAAATATCTAATGCAACGGTTGGTACGAAATTACAAACAGATTTTCATTTCAACATTTTATTTTATTTTCCGAATGCGTGATACACGGCAAACTTTATCTTTTACATTGCATTCTGTGTCAATTGTTATTGAAGCATTAGTAAGTTAGTATAAAGTTATTTTTTAGGGTTCCATACCCAAAGGGTAAAAACGGAACCCTATTACGACAGCTTTTCAATCATCTATTACTAAGACTCCACTGTCCGTCTGTCTGTCTGTCTATCACCATGGCTATACCTCATGAACCGTGATAGCTGGATGGATGAAATTTTCACACATGATGTATTTATATTGCCGCTATAACAACAAATACCTACTAAAACAATGAGGTAAAAAAAGTGGGGCTCCCATACAACAATGGTGATCTTATTGCCGTTTTTTTGGTACGGGAACGAGACCCTTCGTGCGCGAGTGCGACTTACACTTGGTCGGTTTCTTGTAATTATTCAAATTCCATTTATGTTATAAACTAAAATAAAAGGTTACCCGTTTTGATATGTTTTTTTTGTTAATATCAAAACGAAAGGTGCCTCTAATGGAAGTCCTTATACTGAAATTTTGTCATCAACTCAAAATAGACCTCGTCCGATTTAGTGTAACGAAGCTATTTAGTTAGAGCCTATCAAACTAGCAGACACCGCAAATTAGAAAGGATGGCGTCCCATTAAGTAACAATCAATATCAATACGCGAATAATCAGCGCCGGCCGGCGATCGCGTAATGAGGCGAAATCAACTATCGCATACGGTGACTCGTTAACAAATAAATGGAGCAATAATTAAAACTAAATTGTCACTCTATGATTGTTTGCTTAAGAGTCCGACAAACCGTGAGCTTCCCATACAAACGTAATACCAAAATGATCTGCAATTCAAGCATAATTACATCTTCTTGTGATGTTATTCGGATAAAGACAGTATTTGTCTAGGTTCCTATTAATTAAACAAACTTAAAAAGGTCTGGAACGTTGGAAAATATAGACGATTCAAAAGTGTTTAATTGTTAAGTTTATTTGAATAAAGACACATTGACTTTGAGTTTAAAAAATCCAAAACACCGAAGCAAATAAAAATTAATGCGATTTGTATGAAAAAAATAATTGGCACTTATTTTGAATTGGGTTAGTATTTTTGTATTTTTGATTATTAGAACCCTAGATAAATACTGTCTTAATCAGAATAACACAACAAGAATAGTTAATTATGCTCAAATTGCAAATCATTTTGGTAATAGGTTAGTATGAGGTGCTCACGGTTCGCCGGCCCCATTCTACTATTATTTTACTAAATAAATTTAAGAAAATAATAATATTATTAATTTTAATTATTCATATTAAAGAAACAAGGTATCACTTACTAGGTGTTATTTTTAAAAGAATCTAAATTTTTATAAAATATTATTGTGTAAGTACCTATAACCTAACATGATCCAGAAGCAGGATGTGATAAATTTATAAAGAAAATGTTTCGCAATTTAGATGCAGGATGTATACTTGAAATGCAGTTCCTTTAATACTCCATTCTGTTATCCAAAGGAATAATAACAGAGCAAAAATCCAGGAAATCGTGTATCTGGGAGCATATGAAATATCTTTGGGTGGCACATTGCCGCCTTTGAATACATTTTGACTTTGTTGAGGAATGTAAGTTATTCTGACACTCTGAACTTTGGTTTCAGTAATAAGTTACCTTTGGTTTTTACGTACTTCCTATGCTAGTATTGTCATATTAGAAAAAAATATAACATCGCCGTAAAAATATTGTTTTAGAGTGTGAGCTCTCGTTTGTTTTATAAAATCTGTACCCTTAGCACGAACAGCTAACAAGAAAAAAACGCGCGTTAAAGTACTCGATAGAGAATTATCTATGGAAATTTTAATTTCGCTTTACGGCGATAGATGGCACTGTACAAATTTCCCATACAAAATTACTTTAAGGGTACTGAAAAGAGGTCACGTGTTAATTACCTCTTACGAAACCTGTCCCTTCACATTATCACCGCCTGTTACTTGTAATGATCAAGTTCAAGGTGACGTAGATACCCGAAGCTCGTTAAAACTAAGCCAGATAATCCCAATTAAAACATGAACCAACTGAAAATTTTGAGTCAACTTTTCTACTCACCCTTAAAATCCTGAGTAAAAAATGTTACCGCTTAGCTTTTGTAAGCTGAATTATAAAATAAAAATATTATATAAAATAAAATGTATACATACAGAAAAACAGCAAGATTATGTTTAAACAAAATAGAGGACAATATCGCACACATTGCTTCGATTCTAAAGTAAGTAAATACTTAGCTAAACGTTTATGTTGTGGGAATCAGATACAACTAATGAACCACAAACACCCAGACAAAAGGCCATAGAATAAGTAGTTTTTTTTCCGAATTGATTCCTAACCGGGGATTGGACCCGGGACATCAGAAATGGCAAAGCCATAATAACCGGTGTGCCAGCCCCAAGACCACGGAGTAGGTCATCATTTTTAATATACTTACAAGGAGCCATAGGCATAACCAGGCTAAGGCTAGACATACCACGTGATTCACGAACTATTACGAAGCTTGGACATTAGTGGATAAATAAAGTGATTTCTATGCAAGTTTCCGAACTTAGGGCCAATGACCTTGCAACATAAAACAAAGGGAGAGATAATCTCTAACGACCCACAAGAAATTGGGACGGAAAGAGGAAAACAGACTTTCCTTAAATAGGACAAGGCTAAATTAAAGAAAAAAGTCATCTCGTACCGACAAAGCTTTTAGGCTATTTTTGAAAGGAAATCTCGCGAAGCAGCCATTGACACTGCTTTGAAGTATTTTTCTGATACTCAAAAGTCTCCTTTACACTAAACATCAATTTATGATATATTTTTATATCTATCATACTCGTGAGTGCGATACAAACAACTTACGTTAATTTTCAGACTTTTTCAGGCCTTGGAATATCCATGATTCCCATTTTTTAATCTGTGGTTATAAAATCATTATTGAAGTAATATATAGAGGATATTGAAATATTAATGGGTGTAATGAAAATTATATGTGATAACTTTCATTACGCCCACGCATTTTACTATTAATGTGATAAGTTTATCTGCTAAGAAAACAGAAGTCACAGAAGATTTTAAGAGCTATCCCATACTTAACTATGGTTAATTTAAATAACATCGGACACGATCACAAACTCTATTTGCGCTTCAATAACACCTCTTGCTATGCACTATGAATGTGATGCAGCGACAAAAAACGTTGTAGTACAAAGTTCTTTTTGCCGCCGCATTACATTCACGGTGCATAGAAAAGGGTCTTATCAAGGCGCATATAAGTTTGTGATTGTGTCTGGTGCTATTTGAAATGAACCGTATTGGCTCTATAGAACCGGAAAATTCGCGTAATTTGTGACATTTCTGGACATTTTTCCAAATAGCTGAAATATGATCTTCCCCATATCATCACCATTTTGAAAAATTTCGAAAAACTAAATTGACAAAAAATTACATATAATTAATTATAGAATCTGCTCTCAAAATTTCACGAGAATCGGTTGAGAAAAGCGAACTGTAGAGGAGAACAGACGGTTAGCCGGACAGCGGGACATTTTCTCCCAAGCTGAAACGAAACGGAGACGCTTCGCGCTAGCCAATATATTTATGTCAAATATCTATCTCGTAATTCGTCAACTCCACTTGTATAAATATAAACCACAATTTTGTTATGCGAGCAGAAGATCAAATAATAAAAGCTATGATCGAAGTGGAACTGAGAGCTTATCTAGTTTTATATAGTAGTAAGTAGTAAATAAAACAGTAATGAGTCTAAAGATTGAAACTATTTTGATTCTACAAAAACTAGTACGTAAGTATCACCATAAATGTTAATATGGCCATAAATCTTATTTAGACTTTATAGCCTCAGATCTTAATGTTAGATGAAATGGAAATTCGTAATAAAACTGAGTTGGTTGCCACTTGGGGAACAAGTCCTAACTAGTATGTAGCTGCCCAACATGGAAATTATTTCAGTTACTTAGTAACTATATTGTTGTACATTTTCTATGCATCTAACAGTAACTGACCAGGGCAACACAGTTATGCAAGAGAGGATTCGAATCCATCTTTTGTTCATCACACATACCGTTAACCCCATGTCATGGGGCCCATGAAGAGTACACGTCGAAAGAAAACATCACTACCTTTCTCGCTGTTGGATGCGGGCAGCACAGGACCGATCGTCGTGGAGATCCTTGGGGGAGACCTATACCCGCAGTGGATGTCGTGCGGCTGATATGATGATGATAGTATTACTAAAAATATTTCATTACATATTTCAATAGGTAGAGTATGCGCAGATCTAGTAGTGAAAGCACTTTCTTCTGCTATTGTACTCTCAACTATAAACCCAATATTTAGTCCACCAATCATTACCAGCCCTTTAATGTCTTAATCAAAGATGTGTCCTGTCTCTTCAAGTTTATTATTATTAGGTACTGCAACAATCTCTTTGATCCTGGTGATATTAATGTGTTTTATGACATCCATAACTTTTGCTTTCATGTTCAATAACATTTGAGGCAGCTTTTTGATAACATCTTTTGCTACAATATTGGCAAATCATGTTTATATTTATGCATACACCCGGAAAAATACCATCATTCCATATTGCAAAAGTAACTGTCTGTCTGATTATTGGTTTGTTATGTTTCACGCCTAAATCACTATGAACTTTTTCATTTTCATTGTTATTCCTTGAAAAACAAAATCTACTTTAACTCATATTTTTTTTTCAATCATCTGCTTGTTCCGCCATGCTTTGTAAAAGTTGACTAGATGTCAACTAGCGGAAATCAACAGAGGCGCTGCAGTTATCATTTTCCCATTTATCTCCAGAGCGGTTTGACCGATTTAGATGCGGTTTTTAGAGTAGATACCGTATGAATTCTTTAAACTTTTAAAATAAAAAACAAAATTAAAAGTTTTGAATAAACCCACGACGGTTAAAATTGTTACTCTTAATTTAAAAAGAGTAAAATAAGTTTTACGAAAATCTCTCGACTAAAAGTGATGTAGGTATGTACATTCACCTATTCTGGGCTGCAAACTGCAAAATTTTAGTTCATTTGGGGGGCAGGTAATAGCAGCCCCAACGGATTTTTCTTGCGTTTGTAATTTATGAATAGTTGGATAAGTATTAAGTATGTATAGTATAAATCACTTTTAGTCGAGGGATTTTCGTAAAACTTATTTTACTCTTTTTAAATTAAGAGTAACAATTTTAACCGTCGTGGGTTTATTCAAAATTTTTAATTTAATTTTTTTATTTTACTTAAAAAATTTAACCGTCGTGGGTTTTTCAATTTTTTTTTTAACTTTCTGTAGGAGGAAAAAACATCCAATTAAAATGATTGTACATTATCGCAATCACACAAAGGCGCGATAAATTTTTCCCCAGTATTTTCTAATTAGGGGACGTGTTTATGGGGTACCCCCACTTAAAATGGGATTAAATTTCCTCAATGCCTCGGCCTCGGCGTGAAGGTTTCACTTTATGGTCCACAACAGGAAGTGATGCGTTCTTTTCCCATATTAAAAATTTATTTCTGCAAATAAACATATTTTTACTTACATTGGAACTCTTCAAAAAGGTCGTGGTCGACTGTTTTCAGATTTTGCTAAACAGATAAAAAGATAAAAAATAACAACTCCTAAGCAGAGTTAGGTTAAAATTTAACTAGGTACACAAATCTCAAGCCCCCTGTTAGCTTGACAGAGCGTAAGAACAAAATATATCTAAAAATAATTAAAAAAAAAAACATAATTTAAGTATAGTAACTAATTTTAATGGTACATTATGAGACAAGTTAGCTTAAGTTGCTCATTGCACACTAGGCTGTGGGTTGCAGCCCGTGCCGCAGGCGAGGGCGTAACTTGGCCCAGTGTGCAATAGGCAAGAGCTCACGAGTTTCATACGACTTTTTTCAACACATTTGCGAGGAAAAGACAAATTGATTTACCACACAGCAACAAATACGACAAAAACCAAATATGAAAATTATAGGAAAAGGCGCGCAGGTTTTTTTTTCACACGCCCAATGCAAGATCGATTATTTTTGCAAACATAGAGGTGAGTGAGCATACAGCCTTCTTCAAAATTATAATTTTAAATGATAAAATGTAAATACATTTTTTAATATTTTATAACAAAATATTGTGAATTATGAATAATAAGATAGTAATAAATATTTGTTCAACTTAATTAAGGACTCACACATTTATGTGTGCATTTATTTATTCCAAAAATGTATATGAATTTTCAGCGGCATAAAGCCACTTTGTTGTTACTAAAAAAAATAACTGTTTGATCCGACCCCGAATTACATAACTCTGTTGCTAACAATTCTCGATTGTAATCGATTGCAATCGCAGTTGCATTGCTGCTTTAAGTAAGATAGTTGTCACATTGGTTCTAACTAAAACAGCAATGTACCTGTGATTTCTGTCAGAGTTTATTGCAACAAAATTACAAAATCAGCCTACTGGGGCCCTATTCATGAATCGCTCAACTACCGTCGAGCGCTCTTTTCTACTGATTTTCGTTCGACATCTCATTGTTTTGAGTCATATGTTGAACGAAAATCCGTAGAAAACTAGTCGACCGATTCAAAAATAGGGCCCCTGGTTAAATTGGGAATGCTCTGTTTACTCGCATAGAACTTGCAGTAAGGTACTAATTTAACTTTGTATGGATAATTCTATAACGCACTAGTATATAAGATTTTTACGCACGGTGTTTGGTATAGCTCGGCTTATAGCCCTAAAAGGTATTAGGGCTCACTTTACGAGCAAGTGTGTTAAAAATACTGTATTGTGTGAAAAATTGATTATACAATAACTTGTTGAACATAGAACGACATTAATTAATGATTTGAAATATTATAAAATGTTCATTCACATTTAATTTATTTGAAATCAAACTTTCTTTTTATTTACTAACAAACGATTATATTTGACTACGCCAGAGTTGTTTTTCTTGGCACATAATAAATTATACTTTATTTAACTCCACGCTAAGTGTTTATATTTTCCTCAAAGTGCAAATGCACGTCGCGGTGAGCACTTGGCAACATAAATAACGCGTCTGTTACAGCGACACGACAGCTTCGGCTATTAGAAGTTACGATAAAAGCCCAAGATTGGCCTCCCCACCGGATGTCGCAAGATCATCGATTATATGCATCGTATTAACATCAAATGCAGTCAATTTTCTTTTGCGATGCGTCGACGCGCGGAAACGGGTGGTCTACGCCGTTCCTCATCGGATGCGATGAGAACGAGCCGTCCGAGCCGTGGGCCGAGTGCCGTGCCGACACCGACACGGCCGAACCATTCTACCCGAGACCAGCGTACTGACCGCACGCGCCACGTGCGATCCCATCGCGAAACTTCTTTCGCTCCCGATAAACCGTGAATGAAGTGGTGTTATTGAACATTTTGAACGAACAAATTTTTTATTCGGTTCGGTTCCGCAAAGCTCGACTACCTGACAGTTTATTTTGTTTTGTGTTTGTTTATTTTTGTTTTGTGACTGCACATTGGAGGTGTTCGGTTTATTTTCAATACAGCCGACTGTTTACTGTAAGTACGTATTGAATTTTAATTTATTTATGTGGAAGCGAGCACTAGCTGATTTATGCGAACAAGATGATCGGAATGAACATGCATTTTACCAATCGAAGGTCGCCGTCGCCGGTGCGTATTGTCGCGCATCGGTTTCTGTGTCAAACATTGTTAAAGGCCGGCTTACTTATCGTTTATTGTTATTTGAAAAAGTCATCATTTATAAATCGATTTGACTAGAACTAGGTTCGAAAAACGAAATCAGTTACAGTACAAATTAGCCTCGTTTAACAAATATAATTTGTCATTAAAATAATTTTGGCTAGTATTATAGTATAATTAATGAAGGTAATAAAACATGTCAAAATCATGTTTTTATAATGGTAGGTGAAAAGGCATGTTAACGACTCTGATTTTTAAGTGACAGCTTGTGGTTAGAATCAGATACTTATAAGAAAATATTTATTATGTGCTGATCGTGAATTTTGAATAACATGTTATTATAATAATAGGAAGAGTACTACTTGGATCGTTAAAAACTTGTTTAGTTTTAAAAAACTTGTATACAAATCGATTTACAAATTAATTAATTGCCACTGTCATAAAGTATCAAAAGGAAAGGCAACTAATCATATGCGAAAAGCTATAACTTTAGTTTACGATGCAACAATTTAATTAAGTGTTTAGATTTGTTGACATTGAGCGAACGCAAAAACTGCGTGCGTTGAAGTCTTTTACGAGTAATATCGCAAAACCTAATCTCTAAATTGAAACTTGTTCGTTTTCACCTACTTAAGTATTATTATTTAGAAGTATTGTGATATATTATATTTGCTTACTTGTTAATGTGGACTTACAAACCGAGATAAAATTATTTACACTGACAATTAATGTGGGGTAAGTACCATTCGCACTCACCGAGCTGACTTGTTTGATTTATCAATTTTGACCTTTATATCAACTGTTTAGGTTAATTAATCGGTAATTAAAATGAATGCGCTTAGTGTTCCTACATTATTTTTCCGATGACAACTTCGCTTCTGTATACAGCAACGCGGTTGGATTACTTAGATTAAATATTATTTCTTGAGTATGACTACTAAATTACTTTGAAACTAAGATTAGCCAGTCTCTTAATTAAAGATCCTTGGCATTTTGTACCGAGCTAAATCGATTTGCATGCAATGGTGCCCAAGTTACAATTTTCTTGACAGTAGGTAATTTTCTGGGATTTCATTTTAGAATATAATTTTTGCCTTTATTGAACAAGTACTTAATTCAATTACTAATTATTTATTAATTATCTTCATTATGTGATTAAATGACCTGAAGGGAAGAAACTCTCGGTAGGAAGTTCACTCGCAATGACTATTACTTACATATTATACCTATCTACCTACGCACATTTTCTAAAAGTTCAATTGATTGCAAAAGAGCACAAAAATCTCTTATTTTTCATAATGTTAAGAGTGAATAAACAATCTTTTCTTTATGAAATATATGTAAAAAATATATATTTTTCGTGACCTTAATTATTTCTCAATATCAGTGATGTTTTGAAAATTTCTAAACACATCTTGAAACATAACATTATCATATTAGCTAGGTTTGAGAATTATCATAGCATTCCACAAGTAATGACGAAAACATAAGACTGTAAAGTTTTAATAAGATGTATGCTCACGCGGCTGTTTTTGTGAAAAGTGTAGTGTAACGAACATTGATCGCTTTGAATAGTTATCCACACAAAAATATGTTCGTAGTCATCATAATTAAACATTTGTCTTTCACGCATTGCTATTTTTTAGCATTCGGACATAAATTTAATTTAAAACCCTTTAATAGTTCAATAGGTTTGCGGTACCGAATTCAGGTAAATGTTATGTAGGATTGTTATGCTACATTAAGATAAAACAAAACCATAGCTTTGCGACTGATTTCTAGTGTATTTGAGAATTTTCCAAATCAACATTACTTATATTTCTTTTGCTTAGTGACAATATTCGGCAACTATCGGAATTCAACCAAATAATTTATTTTACAAGCCACGATTTCATATTTACAATTGCTGATGACACGTATTTATGCACGGATTACATATTTTTTTAATCAAACGTTTAATCATGATGACTAGTATTCTTAATTAGCCAAGCATCTGAAATACTGATCGCGACGGCGACTACCAAAAAATGTCATCAAGCTTAGATTTCCAATCAGTAAGCTCATCCGACACCGTAAGTAGGAACCGTTACTGACATGCGCTTGCAGGTACATTGTAACTCACCTTAGTATTCCCACTAACTAGTGTTTGGCACGATTCTCCACACAATGGTGGCTCGACCGTAATGTAAACGCGAGGTTCGTGCCGCCCGCCGCATTACCACGGATTAGGTTACAGAACCGAGGAATACAATCATCGGTAGCTGCAAGTGGTATTTGTGAACACACTCCTTAAGTAACATCTGCAGATCACGCATACCAACTTTTGCTGCACGACTCTACGGTTAGTCTATCAAATGCTGTAACAGTAGCGGAACCGCAAACTGTCCTGATGATGTATAATATATCTCTCACGAATTACACGATGTCTCTCTTTTACGAAGACTTATATTTTATTGTAACATTTCGTAATGCTTGGCTTGTGGTTATTTTAACATTTACGTAACAAAATACGCTGTGAAAGTATTTTCAAAGGTAATAAATAAATATAAAAAAGCAACCACATTTCATTAGGGCCACCAAACCAAACCGTCCATTATTAAACCAAACCTGTAAAATGTATCATTGTTTAATCAACAAATCATTTTTCCATTGAGTGCACAGCCAATAGTTTCATTGACATTGGTACAAGAGCCCAAGGCGTCGGAAACCCGTAGCGAAATCAATGCGCAGACGCACCTGCCCGACAAACCGGCGGACGAGCCTCAATATTGCTATTACGAGCGAAATTGAACTTCCAAATACGAACGATCAAATTATAGAACACCTCTTTAGCACCATAAAGCAATAAATCAAAAAGTTTCTATTCCTAATATGTGTGAACATATTGTATGAATGTGAAACATATGTCATTATATTTATAATGTAACAAACGAATCAATAAATTATGTGCCGTATAAATATAGGATCTAATTATTATTATTTTCACAACATACACGGTAAATAAGAGTTAGTAGATGAAATTTTAACTTTTCAAGTTCCTAGTACATATACGTACTATAACATAAGTACTAAAGTACAAATAAGTTGCCGTTCTACAAAAGAAACCTTCCTTTGCCGTGGTAGACTACTGTATACTCCATTAATGGTACTCCATTGATGGTACGGTGGCAAATATCTTTTACCATGCTACCATTAATGGAATGGTAGGTACTGTGGCAATATCGTTGTACATGCCTATACAAATACATGCTGATTTTTTATGCCATATATTTACAAGATTTTGAATGGAAATACCATTCGACCCTCGCCGTCCCTTAAAACCATGTGTCCTGTTAATGTCATGTTTGCTAACATCAATATATATATAGATGTATGCACACTCTCAGAAGAATACCAATATGTATTTTATTAACAACAAAATATCGTGGGACACAAACTTTCTCCTTTTCAAGATGCCGCTAAGTAAACGGCACGAGTGTTTTACAATAAATATATGGATGTTTTAATGTGTATTATCTTTCGGTAAAAACTCGAGAGTATATAGCAAGCACTGATAGCGCGGGGGCGGATATAACGAAGCAAAGATTTACTCTCAGGTCGAAAGAAGCACTTGCTGGAATCTCGCCAAAAACGAATCTGCTTCCTGCAAACACTTGCCACTGGTACAAATTAAAAGTAACTCATTTAGAGTTTAAAGGTGCGGTTTTAACTTTATTAACGATAAATTATTACTACAACCAATTTCTATCTGATGTTTTTGATGCATTAAAGTTTATTAAACGTTGAACTTACCATGAACTGACTTAATAGTACCATAAGGTTATTCACTAACTGGACACAAGAGACTGGACACACGTGTGTCTAATTGGTGAAACTCAAAATTAGTATCACTTATTATTTCGTCATTTGGACACGCCAAAATTTCGACGCGGGTCCACATAGAAAATAAAAACACTTTTATATTTTCGTCAACTGAACACACCCGGTTTTTTTTTTGTAAAAAAGGGTACAGTCAAGTTAATAAGCGATTTCATAAAGAAGCTGCCTTCTTTTTTTAACACATCTGCGTATTTTTATTAAATCCAAAATCCATCCATCCATATTATATCCATATTAAATCCAATATCCAAAAGAGAACAGAAAAGGCACGAACACGCTTTAGACAAAAGGCTATCGCAACACCAGATTACGTATATGACATAACATAATTAATAGATACAACATTAATACAAGTACAAAGTTTCACTTCGTAGCAAAAACAAAACATTGCGGTATAACACTCGTATATTTTTCACGAATTTCACGATACATAAATTACATGCTATCTCGGTGGATTTAATAATTTGGTTTCGAAATCTACCGCACTGTAACTTTGACTTGACTGGACACGTAAATAAACTTACTTGAAATGTTTACCCAGCAGACACTATTTCCGTTACATTCCCTTTTAATAATGTTTGGAAAAATCTAGTAAATTGATATACTCGTAAGTTCAAAGGTTTATTCAATTGCGCTGCAATCGTGTTGCTGGCGAGATTGCATCAGTCCGCATTGGGAATATGCGTTGTTAATTACACTAATAAAACATCCATAAAGTCTTTCCAATCAATGGCGTTTCTATGCTAGGTATTTAAGCATACCTATGTTTAATAAGATTTATCGGGTCTTCATTTCTTTCAGTAATACAATAATTTAATTGTAGATTTGAAAAAAAAAATGTGCTACATTGATTCTTCTTTTTTGCACAAATAAAAATTTACCAAAGAAATATAGCAATGTGTCACTTCCATCTATCAAATGACAGCGATTTCGATAGATTTTGAAAATATGCAATGGGAAATGTCCGATAAAAATCAAATTGGCTGATATTTTTTCATCGGTAGAAATAAGCTCCCTTAGTAATAGAAAAAAGTTTCAGAATTTTCGGTCCCGTAAAAAAATTTAAAAAAATTAAAGTCTCTTCGACTTCACAAATGTACGAAAGTAACAGCAGAATGGAATTTATACCTTTGCCACCACCTGCCACAACCACAACACGGTATTAAAAAAAACAAATGTCAAAACTTTTTTTCTTAATACTCGTTGTTGTGGCAAGTGGTGGCAAAGGTATAATCGCCATTCTGCTGTTACTTTCGTACATTTGTGAAGTCGAAGAGACTTTCATTTTTTAAAGATTTTTTACGCAACCGAAAATTCTGAAACTTTTTTCTATTACTAAAGGAGCTTATTTCCACCTATAAAAAAATATTCAGCTAATTTGATTTTTTCTGGACATTCCCCATTAGTCCCCTGTTTAAAAAATAGTTGCATTGTAAGAAATATACTTTCTTACAAAGACTTCTATGTTGTAAGTCTTTACTTTCCGAATGGTTTGTTCCATTTGTCGCCATACTCGTAGCTCCGTTCCGGTGTCACATTGTTGATAAAAACGTGGTTTATCTGCACGTACTGAAATCAACGTTCACGAATGCAATTCTGTTTTTACGAGTGTATCCGATCATGTGAACAAGCACACAGTGGGATTGTTCCCGCGCGGCCGACTCCTCTCTCTCCCACGGCTCCCGCTTCCACTTTGCTCCACGGATACAATAGCTACGTTATTGCCAATTTTTTTCTTCATCTCCATTATTTACAATAAACTTTAAAATTCATCAAGCGTTCTTGGAAGTGAAACTTGTCTTTTTCTCGGCTCTTTGTAGAATCGAGAACGCTTCCGCGTATTGATTTTTGTCGATAATTCCATCGATACCAACTCCTTCGGATCAAACCGACCTGATCCAATTCAGATCTGGAACGGACTGTTTAATAATACAGCTTAATGGTGTGATCAAAACGTAAATGCCAAATGTCTGAGACGGCACCATGCTTTCTTGTAGTTTCCTCTTATTAATGGCTACTTGACATAATTAGCGTGCCAGACTTCTCTGTAAACATGCGTCTGCGGCACTTTTCAACTGCAGTTTATAGAGAAACCAAAATATTTATCTGAGAATGGTGCCATCCGAGTGCACTAAGGTGACAACCGACCGACTTCCGTTTATTTATTATCACTTTAAAACCGACCCTACGCTCGCTCTTTCAAGCCGACGAACTCTCTGTTTTCTGCTGCGAAGATAGTTAAAGCTTATGAATTGTAATATTCTGTAACGAAACTTGCGGTCAATCCACGGACAATGACACTGAATAGCGGTCAAGTTTTGGTTTTAATTAGATACTGGTGATTTATCGTTGTTTCCCATCTTGAGCGTTTGAGTTGGTGCTTTACTGTAAAGGCGGACTCGGACCCACGTTGCGAACAAAGATTACCGTTGGTTACAGACATTTTTTCTTTTTAATTCTGCGAAGTACTGTAACGGTGTCATGTCCATTTGTTTTGGTCCAACACCGCGCAACTTTGTTGCATTACATGCCGTAATTTGTAAGTGTGCGCCAATTATGTCATTCTTACATTGTAAATTAAGTAATTGAAATCTGCAATACGTGACGAGTGTTACAAATCTATTCTCATGCATTGATTGCTATCACTTACGGTTAAGTATCCTAACATGGAAATAAAGCGATGAAACGACCTTGTGATTGGGTAACATATTGCGTTTGCTACCATTGTTAATTGTTCATTATGTCTGTTACAATTAAAACTGGGTCTTAAAAAGTGTCGTGTGGCCTGCGCTGGTTAGCTGAGGTAATCTCACGATTATAATAATCTTTCACACGTTCACAATAATATCAAGCATTGTTAAACAAATCTCGTGCCCATTGTTTTTACTAGTTGTATTGCATATATTTTGAGTGTTTCTTAGATCCATATTTTTTTTATCTACTTAGGTACTGATTTTCAATAAATTTACATGTTGGAGATTTTGCTAATTTCTCGTAATTCTGCTAGGTAGGTTTATCAAAATAAAATTAATATAATCAGATTACTAATTTGCATTACAAATCCATACGTAAAAGCTATGGTATACTTACATTTGCTCATTTTTACTAACATTCCTACCTATGAAGTTACAACCCATTCAGTAAAAATGTGCCAATATATGAGAATTGAAATGCGTTCGTGGGAAACGAACGCCCGTGCATATGAAATAAGCTGACTCTGAAATTCAACGGCTTGGACACATGGATGTCACAAAAAATTCATATAGATACGTTTTCTTTTAGGGTCTCATAGTCATAACTTAGGGCTTCTAATATATGATTCTGAACATGTAAACACCACGACAACCGAGCATAACCACACATAACTTGATAAGAATCGAAAAAAAACGTATAAAACGAAAAAATAAAGTATATTATTTAGTATAACCCTGTATAATACAAAATACAGTTGTCAGAGTTAATTGCCTTCTAATTTAATTACATGCTTATATTTTAAATTCATGGTATTTAAATAATAAAACATGAATCGTAAGATTTAATCGAGCTAATGATCCGTCCTGCGGTGTTTCTGTCCGTTTGTCTGTAATGGAAGGCTTTGAGAGCATAGTCAAGGCGTTTTTATTCTCCGATCAACGTTTCATTCATCTTTCCTATCCCGTCAGTCATAGTAAGAGTACTTCTCTAGGAGAATTAGATTTTTTCTTGTTTATTCACCCCACAATAGGCCCCTAATAGAAACACAAGTGCTCGCAATCATGTGCCTAAATATTGGAGTACGATCAGGATCACCTATCATAACGGTAATTAAAGATGTCGAACTTCAAATGGCTTCGTAACGAAACCGACAGTTACGCAGCGTCAGAAACGACAGCTTATTAAGTACCTTCATTCAATTCACGAATACTCCCATCTTATTAAAATGTTTACCAACATGATGTCAGAACACTTGCTAACTTATCTCAGAGACATGTCACATGTCAAATCTTTGTAAGTTGTGTTATCATCAAGGGTACTAGATTCAATCATGCTTAATTAATCAATGCGAAACAAATTGAGTGTTCCACGAGTCAAGTCCGGTGTTTTATGTAGTACTTATCGAAGGTTATCACCTCATTGCGGTGACATCGTGTAACGTCGTCATCCATTAGTTGAGTGAAATGCAATTTATTTTGGCATAACTTAGTTATACTTGGGTACATTTGGGATAGACGTAATTTATTATCTCATGTTTCAAAGTATTTTTCTTATAGAGGGATACTTTCTGTTCAATCTTTAAGTTTATACGGGCTTAAAATGATAATATACAGGGCTATTTGTAAATCACCAACAACCTTGCAGGATTAGATTAGTAACATCATATACAACAACATTTGGTCTACGACTTTTTCAAAAACAGCCAAAAAAATCGACTTTTCATACAAAACTCGATCAGCTGTTCGGACATTCTGTCTGGAGAATCGATTTATTTTGTCTGTTTTCGGAAAAGTCGTAGAATAAACGTTGTTGTTTATATGATATTAGTAATCTACTCCTGCGAGGTTGTTGGTGTTTTACAAATAAAATAACCCTGTACGTCCGTTAGTGGGTTTTGCATAATATGTCTCGTGAGTCATAACCATACGCAAGGTGTAGTATTAGCACCCACAATTAGGATTAAGCGGCCGACTCGGCAATGAAAGTGACAACTGCGGACGAAAGTGACTCGCTAGATTTATTTACACTTGTTCGAAATAGACGCGGCACTAAACTACTGTCCACTTGCCACGGCTCCGCCTACCCCGCTATTTATATCGCCTCGGGCGTAGATTTGATGCCATCTACGGCAACTAGTATTAACAGCTACTTTAACCCTCTTTCCTTCGAATATAACCTTTATTTGTAAGACAACAAGAACATCGAACCTGCTCGCGAGTGTCACCGCGCGAGTGCCTTTTACAACCATAGCAATTAACTGCATGTTCCGTGCATTGAGACATTTTTATTAACTTTCTTTGTTCGAAATGAACACGTAGCTGTACGACGACGCTACCTGTCTTGTTCTTCGCCAAGCTCAATGTAACAGCTTACTTTTTGCACGAGGTCATTGAACTATGCCCTTTTGTAAGTCCTTTGTTTGTTTGTAAACATGGCGAAATTCGAGAGCTTAAGTGCATCGATTCGCAATATTTACCAGTTGTATAAAATTCGCTAAACACAAAAGTAGATAAATGCTACTGTTCCAATTAGTAAAAAAAACTTCGTTTAATTTTTACTAAGCCAACCTGATAATAAATAGAATAATAACGACAAAAATTGGTTGGTTTTATACAGGTTGTCCCAACTTTACCACACGAAGGGAAAGTACCTTAAATATTGAAGATGGGAAATTTTGCTAGAAGAAGACTTTACTTTGATATTAAAAATAATTGGAACTGCATTCAAAGCTTTGGAAAAAACGACTTGAAAAAAAAACAATAATTAATTTTTACGTTAGTCTTATTTTTTCAACAACATCTTAAACAAAAGGAAGACCATGAAATTTAACATTTAATTATTACATAATTGTATGGTACCTTATATGATATTTTTAAATCTTTGAATGCAGTTCCGATTATTTTTAAAAACAAAATGAAGCCTCATTTCAGTAAAATTTTCTTTCCCTCCGCGTGGCAAAGATTTGGGACACCCTGCATATTATACACGTCTACGGTGCTACGACATTCTTTTGAGTTATAAACAATGCTTCAGGAAAAAATGGTACTTACCTCGATATTATCTAGAATTTTTTTTTTATTATCATGAGAAGTAAATGCACTTCGCAGAACATTGTCTATGGAACTGGCATGGCGTCTAACAGGTTGAGCGTCAGTCGGTAATAGAGACAGGAAATCGCATTTGCAGCCGCAGTCCGCTGACCCAACTCAATGAACGATGTTTGACATCGGGCCAACCTCAAACAATATCCTTGTAAATGGAGCAGCTGAATGATGCGATTGGCCGTGAGTGAGCGTCCCAATTGTGTTACAATCGTGGCACGCTGAAGGCGCGGACGTAAAGAAACAAACATTATATACCTCAAGTCGTATGTATGTATCGTATGTGCCGCGTCGCGTGGCTGAAGTATCGATATGTGGCGGTCACGCTTCCGCGACTGCAGTAGCGTGCCTACGAATCCAATGACATAATATTATTACTGCATTTTACACGACAATGACGTTTACTCTTTGTTGCATACGATCATTCAAAATAACTACATACATCTATACTAGCCTTGTAAGTTAATATAAAAGTTATCTATCTTAGGATATCAAAACACTAGAAAGACACGTTTGAAAGTTCTATGCATTTCACATTCCTCGAATAGTTGTACTCGATGAATTTAATTGGACACGTCCAATTCATATAGGTGCGCATGTGTTTAGTGCAGTCGATACCCGGCAGTGACCCATTAAGGATTCCATGAAACGCCGGTAATTAAACAAACAAATAAACGAGCATTCCATGCTTCCGAGGAATGTCAATAGAACCTTTTTCAATGGCCACACGTTAAAAGTAAAACCGTGCGGGAGTCAATTATCAAAACTAGCGAGAGAGGAATGGAATGCCACATGTAGTTGGATAATTTCGATTTCCTTTTATAGAAAGTAAGATTATTCCGATAGATGGACACGTAAACGCGACGTAGCGACCGACCGAGTGCGGCGGACAGTAGCATTATGCATTAAAATGTACTTATGTAGATTACATTGAAATAATTGATGAAAACCACATGCTCAAAAAATAATTATTGTAAAAAAACAGTTTAAATGTTATTAGAAGTATTTTTGATCTACTGAAAATTTTTGAAGTGTTTCTTGATTGTATGTATAAATATTTATTTTATTAAAATAAAACAGACTACAAAATAAAACAAAACAAACTAAATAAAACAAACTCTTTAAAATTTAACAAAAACAACCTTAGTTACTAAATGCAAGATATCCTGAATTTTTATTGCAAAAAAAAGTTTTACATAAAAAACTTGAAGTGAGGTCAAGTAAAATCGTGTCTAATCGAATTTCACGGCAAAACTCGAAGACTCTTATGATGAAGCTTGTTTTAAACAGTTCTACGATTAACATTAGCGAATCGTTCGGGTTAGTCACGTAGCTAAGCGGACCGAAATGTACGATAACTGTAAAATTTTACGATAACAGTGCCATGAAACACACGAGCCTATCAAAAATTCATGCGAGAGTGCAACCTTTCTGCTACCCTCGTAGACAGACAGACAGACTTGTGTATAAATACAACCTGTTTGTCAGGGTTGTCAACCTTTAGAGGCAAAAAATCTATCACGACATTACCTATGTTACCATGTTGATAGCATCCCCTCCTAAAACCTTCTCCTACTTAGTCCTCCTAGTTACTTCTACTACTTAGTGTGACAAAATATGATGCAGGTAACATAATCTTCTTGTTGCTAGAATGCTTAATAATGTTATTGAAAAGTTGATTTCAATACAAAACAAATTGTACGATAACAATACACTTCCGAACAAACTCATATTTATAGTTATTTAAGTAAGTGAAACTCGTAGCCATAATTTATGTAAGTAGTCGGAAGTTATAAATACTTAAGTCCTAGCTATAAATGGAATATCACATAAACCATAGTTAAATTCAACCATGCCTTTTCTGTAAATGAACTCCGAGAGCAGTTTCATAAATCATTTTCATTTCGGTTTAATTATATTTATATAATTTATATTTGAATTTTCGATACATGATGTACTTAGTGAGCAATAAATTAAATTAAGATGAGGGTGCCACTTAGGGGATCAACCTAGTCATCTCAGACTATAATTATATACTTACCTAATTTTATAGATCTATATTAGGAGAGAGTGTAAATAATGCACACTGTGCCTTTAGCACGAACACTATCGAAAAAAATAACGCGCGTAAAAACATTCGATAGAGTAATTTTGTATGGGAAATTTTTACAGCGCCATCTACCGCCGAATAGCGAACTGAAATTTTCCATAGAAAATTACTCTAGTCAGTACTTTTACGCGCGTTTTTTTTCTCGATAGATGTTCGTGCCAGTTCGTGCTAAGGGTTTTGTTTTCATAAAAACACTACAGTCGATGGACCTTCTTCTTCTTATTTTTGTTTTGGCAATCTACATTCCTCTTGGAAGTAATTTTTGCGAATGTCAAGTGTTGAATAGTTCAGTGGTAGAGTATTTTAATTTACATTAAAATGCGGGTGCATCGCATTCCAATGCTGTTTGGAGCATTTGGCACCAAATATATCAAGACAGTTCACTCGGTAAGATCAGCCGAGGTAGCAACCACTACAATAAAAGTCTCAGCTTCACACAACCAAGATCGCGCCTATTTCAATTATCCCACATATTGTTCAGTTGCGTAGACACTTGTACCACAAAACTACACCAATTTTAAGACACAATATCCACTATGAATCAATTTGCGAATAATTAAAATAGTCACTGAACCGAACACAACAAAATGGCGCCAAAAACTCTCGATGGACCTTGACAAAAGGCACATCCTTAAACCGCGTATTGCTTAAAATGTCAAAATATTAATGATTTATTCTGAAAGTTAATTTTAAACGACAATCCCAATCATAATAAATAAAATATTTTTTAAGTATGACCATAATAACAAGTTGTTAAAACATAAACTGACAAAGCTTTATAGTTTATAAATCACGGGTTGAATAAGTCGGGTGGACATAGTTTAATAACCTGTCCTATAACAGACGCCATACACGTAACGTAAAAGAAATATACTGCTCATACAGACAACTACCTTCCTGTTCCTGCCTCAAGGTACCTACGTATACCTACGTACTTCTTTATAGAAGTTGTTAATAGCATGATCCATCTAACGACTTTGCAACCAATACGTTCATAGAATCTACAAAATTATTTGACAAAAACTGTTCACAAAGTTAAAGCATTAAAGTTACATTATCTTAGATTTCTAAAACAATATAAAAATCATTAATTACATCTAAATTTAAACTATAATATCGCTGAAAGCTAAAAACTATGTGTAAAATAAAACAAAAATTATAACGATTAAATCTGTAGACTATAATGAATGACAGATCCAAAACAAGTTTTTTTGTTAGAACCGCCAGATTAAATAATATTTTTAGAAGCTATACATTTGGAATTCATTACATTACAATTTCATAAATCAACTTGAACGCTGGACTCAATTATTATTGTTTTCGTTTGGTTGTACAATTTGTAAATAACGTTTATACGTGAGTAAACAAACACATTGGCTACATTTTACTTTGGTAGTGTTCCACCACGTACGGCTGAGGGGTGTAATGCAAACTAAACTCACAAATTCCTATACATTCCCCTACAACTGTTTTCCCCAGGGGAAAATTCCAGAGTTTTCCCCTCCTTGCACGTTTACCTACCCTCACTAACGGGCGAGACAGGAAAACATCTTGGTCTGAGGTGAATACACTGTAATTACGACTTGTAACAGTTGTAACATGATGTTTAAAAAGGTATTGCTATTTTTTTAATGCTTCGATTCGTTAACCTTAATGAAAGGGTGAATTAAACCTAAATAGTTTTTTTTAATTCTTATTTTATTAGTTTTAAATGTTTTAAACAATACGCAAACTTTGAATTAAAAATTAATACACAGTTGCACGTTGCACGTCAACCTGCTACCTATTTGCGCATTTTCTTTCAGTCCTGTCTTGTCTAATGCAATAAAAATAGAGGTGGAATGTCCGGAAATGAATGTGCGATCGACTTATTACTATGTACTAAGCAAGCTAAAAACACTTTCCACAGGTGATTAGATCGGTGTAAGTCCACTTACAATTCCACTGTCTAATTTTCATCAAATTGGTAGCCGAGTAAAATGTGGTTTTACCAATACAGCCAATAAGGGTCAAGCCATTCAGTTTCCTGGAACTCTACATTGGAGGATCCGCATATTCCGCATTCATGGGATTTGTTGAATACCATCGAATGTCTGATTGCAACCCGGCTTTCCAATCATTGCCAGTTCAGCAATGACCTATTTTAACTCGGAATTCGAACATGTTGTTTTTTCCCCAGTAAACAAAAGCCTTTAGAGGCCGTACAACGCTGGAAACAATTTTCATAATAAAAGTTATCGAAATTATTTACAATTTTATCGTTTTTAGGGTTCCGTACCAAAATGGTAAAAAAGGAACCCTTATGGTGTGACTCAGTCTGTCTGTCTGTCTGTCTGTCACAGCTGGATATCTCGAGAACTACTAATGGTATCAACTTGAAATTTAGAATAGTTTGAGATGACATTTGCCCAACTATTTTGCAAATAAGAAATAAATCAAAAATAAATATCTTTTTTACAATAGGGACTGAAAAGGGGTCTTAAAAATTTTAAGTGGAGCTACTAGGGCATGTGGGATATCACATGAAAGAGCGCCGTTTGCACGTTTTCAATCATTTTTTCTTTTTGTTTTAGGCCACATAGTTTTCGATTTATAATGAAAAATGTAAAAAAAAAATCCGTTCCCCCCCCCCCTTATCTCTGAAGTTTGCAAAGAGAAAAATCTGAAATAATTCTATGTGATAGCAGTTTATATAAAGATTACAGGAAAAATAAAACGATGTCTCAATATAGCACACTTTTTTAGAAATTATCAAATTTCTAAAAAAGTTAACATTAGTTCCACTATCGGTCAAGAGATGCCGCTGACCTAAAACTGCAATACTAATTTTATTATTCTACTCTGCAGTGTGGTTTAATGGTGCAATCATAATGGTACGGAACCCTCGGTGCGCGAGTCCGCCTCGCTCTTGACCGGTTTTATTAATTAATAAGTACGAAACTATTTCTTATTTTAGCCAAACCAAAAGCAAAGCAGCAATGTAAGCTTTAACTATCATGTTGCTTGCTTCCATCTCACAGTTAAGAATCTATCTAAATTTATAACTATTAACAATTGAAAAAATATTGACATATAAATTCAATCGCATCAATCGACAAGGAACCAACGAGTCACGTCCATCAATCAAATGAATATTCTATAGTGTTCTCGCCGGCTTTTCCGCAAGAGGTTTGTCAATTGCCAGCGAGAACACATAAGTATGAGTGGCGCACCAGACTACGTCGCCTTGAAAGTCCTTTATGTTTATTTATGAAATACGAACTTAATGCCAACTTTGTAGTTTATGCATGTGTAGTTGGACCATAGACATAGAAAAATTTTCGCTGCGCTCAAGAAGACCAACAGAGCGTGGAAAAGAGAAGTTAACATCATACGGACACGGTCTATGTAAAAAAGAGACAAATAGGATCAAGTGACATGTGCCAATATTTTTTACAGTAAGAGGCCCTAGCGGCCCGCCTTGCAAAGGAGCAATCACGATTTGCTTAAAATATTTGATAATCTTAATTAGAATTTAAAATAAAGGTATCGTGGAGCCATGGTGTCTTGTGCTCTAAGTAATTGTGATGTGACAAAAAGAAACAATCAAGTAATCACACTTTTCACAGGTAAATAAGATATTGCCACACTTTTCTCTAAAACCAAATTTCCTACATTTATTCGTTTTCTATGAGTTGGACAAACTACGTGGCCACAAGACTATGGAAACTATTTTGATTTATCACTGTTTCATCCAAAGAAACTACTGGAAACACAGATACGATACATAACAAACCTTCTCTAAAGCATTTTTGGGCTAAATAAATCTATAAAAAAATAAGTTGTTAAGTAACTGTTATTATAATTTGGAGAATTAACTTTCTTATAAAAATCTCCTTATTGTCTATCCGATTCCTAAATAAACAATGAAGAATTTGCGGAAGACTTATTTTTATTGTTTGTCCATTGAATAGTATTTATTATACCACTCCGTTTATTACGTTGTCTTGGGCAATATCTCGTGACATGCTTCTGACTAATTGTCCGTCGAAAGGTAAGAAAACAATCGGAGCATTGTCTCTTGGAAGAACCGTGCACAATGCGCGCCGCACCGTGCTTCACGCGGCAGAGCGCCCACAAACAATGAATACGATACCTTTTCGATTCACGGCTTTCCCTTTTACCTTTTTACAGTTATTCTCTAAACACTACTCTTCTTCAACTTCGAATCGCTTATTGCGAAATATTTGCCCTATCTGATTTTAATTACCCAGCCCCCCTAGCATGCTCATCGAAAGACGATACAGGGTCATTTTGTATTCACCATCTAAATTTTGAGGATGTGTTCAGTTCATGAAGTTGAACAATTTTATCTAAGAAACAATGACCCGATATATCGCGTGCGTAAGTACTTGTTGTATGATCTGTGATCGCGTGATACAGCGTTTTGTCGACACTCAACTGTCAAAATCTATTGTCTTTTGACAGTTAAACGTTATAAATATATCATCAGTAACTATATCATATCGAGTTTCGGTGGGCATGCTAGGGAGGCAGGTAATTCAGCTTCAATTTCAAATCGATTGTAGCGTTTGCCCAAATTCAGAATACCTATCACCCTTTCCTGTCTATGTAACTTTAAATCTGAAAGCCCATCTTTCCTATGAAGCATAAAATTATTTCTTTTGGAGAACGTTCTTTAATAAATATACATACGAGTATTATCTATGCATTCGTGCCAAAAGAAAAAAACTTGGCGAAAGGCATACGACCATTCTCCAATGACAAATTATACTTAAAGACTGCTTACAGATTACCTAATACTTAATAATGCAATAAAACACAGGTTTGACTTAGAAAAGGAACATTGAAATAAAAGTTTCAGAGCCATTTCTTGAAGTTTGGAAGAAGCTGATTTGGTTGGTTTTATTCGGCTGATTAATCTAATGTATAATGACCACATGACGGTCTTGGAGAAACAAGAAAATGGTAAACTTTACTAACGAATTTTGCTAATAAAATTCTTAATATGAATAAAATATAACGAAACGCAACCCAAAAGCTTCACAAAAATCGTGCATCGCGTAAATCACCAAACAGGAATAATTTAATAATTTTCCTTATAAATTGTACGGTGCATTACAGGTCAAGGATGTCTGTGTGAATCTTTAATATCGTTAACATCTTCATAGCCAAGGTACTTCCGAGTCATACTGCATATTTTCGGCAAGTTTTTTACTCGTACTGTCAAACGAGCTCGTCGCGACAAGTTAAGCAAGCTGATTTAAAAATATATATAATATATGTATGTAACAGCTATTTTATAAAATAACTGTACAGAAATAACCGTAATTAACGCATTATTTCAAAGTATGTTGATGATTAATATAATAAGGTACTGTTTATTTAGGTATGTATATAATTAACGACATCATATTTTCATGGAAAATTTTTAATGGATATAGGTATTTTAACTCTTAGAAGTATCCAAAAAAGGATACCTATTAAGTTCAAAATTACTTATGTGTATTTAAAAAAAAAGTAGGTACCTACCTCTTACCAATTTCATTATTACTTAAGTAATAATAAATTTAATAGCATTAATGCAATTAGTGTAATTGATACTTTTCTAATTGTCAATATCGTCAAAGAAATGTGTATCGCGCACGAGTGTTGATATTTACTGAGTAAAAAATGTTTCTTTAATTTCACTATACATATATACACACTTAGTCAACTTTTAATCAATACCTACATCCTACTTACTTACCTACATCGCTACTTAATTTTCCTACTTTTTAATTGGATTAACCCCCCAAAGTTTAAATGTTTAAAATTTCCGAAGTCTCTGTCTTTTATGTGTAATAACTATATTAGGAATTATCATCATTTGCAGCGCAAACTACAAGATGATGTGTCGCATCGCATGTCTAACTACGCGCACGCAACTTACGCAATCTGATTGACAGTTCATTTTAATCCGCGACCGTACATTACACTTATCCGGTTACGGATATGAACGTATTACCTATGGATATTATCACTTTTATTTTTAAACTTTATTTTTACTACGGCTAACAACCACCTTAAGTGGACTCTATAGCTTACAGTTTTACCCATATTTCCCCTCTAGAACATGCTACGAAATAAAACAAAAAAAAAATAGGGGCCCATTTTCTGCCAGTCTTTGTTCTTGTATAAATGACTAATTGCTATAAATTCTGCTTACAACCAATAAACTATCGAGAAATTCAGTTTACCTACTTTAGTAAAATTATAATGACGTCCTTTTGATAAACCCGTGATTACAGCGAGTGGACAAAATCAAGTCCACAGTGAAAGCTCTTTCAGAATCCGCCCACAGCATCCAGTATAAACTAATTTGAAATTGTAATGAGGACCAAACATTAATTATGACACAGTCAATAACGCGGATTAGCAGAAGTAGAAAGTCAAGGCTGGCACTTCATGGAACATTGGTCGTAGTCCACAGGACTGAGTAGAAAGTAAAGGCAGGTCCACACGGCCCGCATTGTGCAGCATTCGTCAAGGGACGCTAATAACGGAAGCTGCGACGTGACGTCCTGCCCGCGGGCGGAATTGTTAATCGGCTCATTTGTCATTACAGACGAAAGTGAAAACTGCCACTGTGCATTGTGTCCGAGACATTACCTCCAGTTTAGCTCCGAGAAGTTTCAAGGCTTCAACTAACTAAACCGATAGAATCAGCGAGTAGATTATTCTAATAACCTTTTTGTTAAGTCGGTTAAAATACGATCGTCAAATTGACCGTGTAAGTAATAATTGAATTAATAAAATACGTAAATTATTGCTGTACCTAAGCATTAAGCGTAGTAATTACAAAATGTACCTTATCCTTTTGATAATGCATCGTTTTAAGGACACGTAATATTTTTTACTATTATCCTAAATAAGATTCCATTAAAAAACAAAAGGTAATAAATGCAGCCGTCATAAAAAACGTACATCTATAAAGAATAAGTAATTAAGTAATCGCCTAGCTCAATAAATCAAAACCGAAGTAACACTGTCATAACTTGTTTATGCATCGAACAATTACGTACTCCCTTGAACTTTAATGCTTCAAAATATCGCGAAGTGTCATTGTACCTCACAATGCCATGAATGCCGCCTGCAATCGCTATGACGATATGCATTTAATTATATTTAATCGTGACATAATATGTATTGTGCCGTAAGAGCGAGTAAAAGTGAGACACGAAGTGTGACGCCTGCCCCTTATGGTGCATAAGACTTCTTAATTATGCAAATTATTACAGTTATGTTGCCATTACATATCTTACTTACATACCCTAAAATAAAAGTAAAATTTCATACCTAACTTTCGAATAAAAACTACTCCATCACGATTAATAAAACTTAAATACTAGTTAATATTTCAAGATTTTCCTCTCGAAGTTAAGATAGAAAAACCGGCCAAGTGCGTGTCAGACCACGCGCCCCGTAGGGTTCCTTAGTTACCTTATACCATACCATATTTAATACCACTAACATTTTTCGTCTGCAAAAATAACATTGTTTTTCACATTGTTGGTATGAATGACAAAGTTATATTTGCGGTTTTGAAAAATGTGCTGTACTTATCTCTAAAACTACTAAATATATCTCGTTCAAACCAATTTTCGTTGGAGTGTTTATTAAGATCTACAGCATACCTATACCAATTTATTTTAGATTTTTCACTCTCTTATTTCAAAAGTTTTTTTACCACTTTTTTGGCGGTGTATATCTTTCAAACGGTTGACTTTGAGAAAAAATTTACTAAAAAACCTCAATGTCATTTTTAAATCTATAGACATCACGCACGTATTGGTTTGAAGAAAAAAAATGTTTGATATTTTATTTTTGTGTTAAAATCGTTAAGCGGTTAACAGAATACATCTACCTACCAAGTTTCAACTGTGTCATCCTCATACTTTCGGAATAAAGTGGCTGTGACATACGGACGGACAGACGGACAGACGGACAGAAAGACAGACAGACATGACGAATCTTTAAGGGTTCCGTTTTTTGCCATTTAGGCTACGGAACCTGATAAACAGATTCATCAGGGTGTTTTTTTGCAAAAAGATCAATCTGTGACGAACCTATGGATTTAGTACTTCCCTTCAGTAACCGTACTAACATTATCAAAGACAACAAATTACTTTTCTTAATGGATTCTTCGAACTCTGAACGAAATTGTAGTATGTCGTTTAATCGCCATATTAAGAACTTCGGAATTATGTAAATAATATGTCTAAGTACCAACATTGTAGTCAATAGCATATTGTTCCTTTATAGGGAATAGTCTATTAATTATTTCCTACAACAGATGTGTAAACACGATAATGCGGTTTTACTTCCTGGATGTTGTTACAACGATCAACTCACTACGCAGATTTTATCTACATACAACTGCGAAGAGACATTATCTTTGTAGAATAGGTATTATTTCATATTAAAAACCCATTTTTTTGTTACACAAACATCTAAGTAAACTTTTTATTTCTTTTTATACGAATATATAGTTTTTTGATAGTGATTATTTTTCACTGTGATGTCTTCATAATTTTATTATGTCTATTTTTAATTTTTATAGAGCAATCGAATGATCTAGAAACGAGATCCAGTAAGCCTTACTTTTATGTAATAGTGATCTAAGTATACCTTATAGCACAGCTTTACTTAGTATCGGCGGACGGCGCCAGCTGACATTCTTGTGCGCCGGAGCAACTTTCATGAATAGTTAACTGACTAGTTATAGCTAGTACAGGCAGCCTTAATAGTTGCTGAACACTTCGGTACTTTGTCACACCAACTGAGGCATGTACAAAACTTAAAACCTTACTGTAGTGTATGCTCTATTTGGTGTGACATGATACTAAGTGTTCCGCTACTTCTGAGTCTGATAGTACTCGTCCAGTGTAAATATTAGTGCTGATCGAAATAGTCGATTGAGCAGTAATTCGTAGTTAACTGGAACAGGATCAAGAGTAGTAAATAACACTGGCTACAATACAATGCCTTATCATTATCGAGACACATTGGAATAAACTTATTAAATAAAATAACAACTTATTAATTTACAACGAATCGTATTATTTAACGAGATACCTACGTTGTAGACCACTACCAAGTGAATAAAAAATTAAATAAAAGTTAAAATACAATGGGCAATGAATTGGATCTTACTTATGTCATTACTAACGGAACTCTTCCATTTAAATAAGATATTTTTAAGTGCATCATGCAATCACTACACACTTTTTTCTTTTAAAAAATGCTTGTGTATATGTTACTGTAAAACCCTTAAAACCCCGAACTTACGTAAAATCTTAAGATTTAGAAACCCTTAATGGTAAAAGTTATGGTAAAAAACATATGGTAAAAGTTCGAACTGTTCTGTGATCATATCGTTCATTTCGAACTTTTACCACCATTCACTCGGTAAATCTTAGATTTTACCTCAGAAACGCGGTAAATGATGAAAAAGGTTTATTTTTTTGAAATTATATTTTACCTATTACTAATAAATTAACCAAATCATATAATTTAAACAAAGGGTTTGGTTGATGAGTAATTTTATCGTAATGTACGACTTGTAATTCTCCTAAGATAAATCAAAATAGTAATGATAGTAAAAATTAAAATGACACTTAAAAATGGTTAAGTATTTTGCTGATAGGTAATTTGAAATAAATGACTAAGTTGCGATAGCTGATTCAATGCTTAATTTTACAAAAATCCAGCATTTACCAATCGACATTGGAAAAACCTAGCATGTGCCAAACTCTAATGGTAAAAGCCCGAAAAATTGTGTTCTTTTTATAAAATTCTTACATTTACCAACTCATGCTGGTAAATCCTAGGATTTTCTAGTAGACCCAAAGATTTACCAATATACGGACTTTTGTGGTAACATAACTTCACTAAAACTATTATTTTATTTACCAATTTCATAAGGACATAATGTATCATCAAATTCGAAATCATTGTCATAAAATATTGTAATGATAATATTTGTTATGGCACCAGTGATTTAGGATGTATGAGAAAATTGTTTATTCATCCCCTTGCGACTGTTGAGCTTGTTAACTCGGCGCTTGCTTATAATGTAGGGATGCCCCGCAACTCGACTGACACACGGTTTAACCGAATTTCGGTGGCTTGAACTGAACTTCGGCATTCGGACGATTTTCGGTTCAAATGTCGAACATCGGTCCAAGATAAATTGAAATTAACTCAACTATTTTTTTTTTACTAAATAGAAATTAAACCACTGAAATCAATGTATAATAATCAATCGTATTATAAGTAGGTATCAAACTTTGTAATTAGACTTACCACTCAACAATTACCTAATCTTTTTTTATGCAATCAAATCAACTTATAATTTTACGAAAAGATAATTATTATTAACAAAACGGAACAAATTAGGTAAATAAAGGTAAGTAACTATCACTAAAAGTAACTTTTTCTATAAGCGTAAGCTGTACTTAAGTAATACTTTTTATGAAAGTGTCAAATCTTACAGTAGCTATACTATAAGACTATGATGCAAAAACACCAAAAATTCCTAATGTTCGGCCGAAGTCCGTATTCGGTACAAACCACATTTGGCCCATCACTATTATAATGGCATCCTCAGATATTAAAACTGATATATCAGTTTAAATGAAAAATGAAACCGATAAATCCGTAAGTACTTACTTATTTTAGAATAATTTTAACTAGGTACTACGATTGCTTAATTGATAAAACGTAAAGTTTCCCAGTAGGATGTAGATAGTCCCACGCAACTCAATTAACTCAGCAACTGGTGTTGGTGGTGGCTAGGGTTGTCAACTTGTCAATTTGTCATTTTAGTTACATAATACCAACTTCAACCTTAAGGTTTTGAAAGACAAGTGTATCAAATTTACAACCAGAGAATTAAAATCTATGGAACAAGGATTGCGCTCAAAAAATGGCACCACACAAAAAGTACAACTAAGTGGATGGAGCTAAAAATTCTGGCATTTAATTATGCAGCACAAAACGTCTGAGTACTGGTTGCTTATTAGCGGCCATAATTTGTATACTTATAGATAAATAAAGTAGGTACTGTATGCTCAATGAACTCTCATGGACACCCAAACCGCAGAGGTTTTTGCTAATGAGTAATTTATAATATAATCTGTATTTATGTATGTCTTGAACAATAAATAAAATGAAAAAAAAAGATATTTTCTATACTTAAACGAAAAAATATGATACGTTATTTCTGCATATTTTTACTACCTCTTGCCTCCTTTACACCATTTGACTACACAGGACGTCATTTCTAAAAAACTTTCTCTTTCTCTCTTTTTTCTACAATACAAACTGCAATTATTGTAAAGAACTTTAACGTTAGTCACCGGGTGCATGACTGGCCCGACTAAAGCTTAGCGGGTTGTACTTTTTCGGCCCCGTGGTGCCATTTCTTAAGCAATATTTGTTTGCAATTACACATCCATAGATTTTAGTTCGCTGCTTACAACTGAATTAATGTTCTCAATACATGTTACATTATGGCAATTAGTGGTAAATTAATATTATAATCTACATGGCAATTAATTATTCTTTCAAAAAGATCACACAGCTTATTTTACCTGAACTTCGAAAAAAATACTCGATACTATCATTTTTCATGTCCAAAAGATCGTGTTGGCAGCCCTGTCTAACACTGATATCGGCTGCTGCTAAATCAACAATTAAACACCTCGCCTACAGTTTCAATTTGTTATTGTAATATGCATTCGATCATGGTCTGTAGGTAGCCTAACTTAGGTGCACTTTATTTGTTAGTATTATACATCGTGTAACAGAATTAATGGCTAAACCAGAATATGGTGGGACCATCAAACTGAACAACTTTTACTATGAAACCAACTCTGAAATCGCGAAAAAAATCATCTGTTATCATAATTTACGAAACAACAGTTTTTTTTGCGATTTCAGAATTGACCCTACAGCAAAAGTTGTTTAGTTTGATAGTCCCTATCTACCATATTCTGGTTTACTGGTTAGCCATTAATTCTGTTACACGTTGTATAATAACATAATTTTGCCTAGGAACTTAGTTCGAAAAATTTATCTTCTAAATAAAATCATAGTGAACATCCCATAATAGGCATGTTGACAATTTTTTTATTTTATGTTACATAAATTACCCCTAAAAAAATAGAAACATTTGTATAAGAATTATTACGCTAGCATGAAAACTGCCCAAGATATCACAATTTGAAATGCACAAAATTGGACCCACCTGAAAACGCTCCATACTAACGGCTACCAAGTTATGACGTCACGCCTTCCTATGTTGTATGATGCAACGCGTAGGAAATTTGTTCGGCAGCTATAATAAATATTGTGTTTATCAAAATGGTTTCTTTGACAAATTTGCTATAAATTTTACGGATTAATTAAATGTATTATTTATTTTAACAAATTTTATACTTTTTAAATGGACTTGTCCACCCAACTTTGAAGGGTCATAAAACAAATAATACGCAATATATAAAACCAAGAGGTATACAAGCTACTCCAAAAGTTTGATATGTTTACGATTTTTATTAGTATTTCGTTATTTTATTCATAAGTCAACATCCCTATTTGAAGTTTTAAGGGATTGACCTAAGTAAATTAATACTAGAAAGTGCCATAGAACTTTCTTAAAAGTTATGTGTGACCTCTTCAAGTTGTAATAAAAAGTAACGCATAATCCTCGAGATAATTTACCGTCTAACCTAGCTCTAAATGTCAGTACTCATGTACCACTGACCAAGTTTATGAGGTTTGTCATAGTAACTCAAAATTACGAGGCCTTATATGTGCTCATAAACACTGAACTTGCCACTTTTAACATCCCTTTTACAGTTTTGAACAATAACGTAAAATTTATGAAACAACATTATAAGTCAACATGGAATTCTAACATAAAACAGATTAGCTTTCTCCACAGAAATTCGGTAACTTCCTTACCCAATGACCTATATTTTTATTTAATTTGAAGTCTATAAATTTTTATTCTTAATGGAATAGAAATTTTCTCTCACAATGATTAGAATTATTTAATAACAATCTTACGAAACATAAACAATACGGGTCAATTGTTATGTTATCTGATAAATAGGTATTGTAATTTATGTTCACATTGTAGCGGTTTTTAAGAGTTATTTGATATAAATAAGTGCAGTAGTATTTTAAAAGTGCATACCTACCTACGATATGCTTTCTGCAATATGCTTAACATGCTACGAAATAAAAAATAAGCATCATTATTCATTGAGACATGACTTTGCAATAGTTTATCAATCACATAAGACGTATTCCTTCAGCTCATATTATGTTATACTAATATAACAATTGCGCCAAATACCATCCGAAATACTTTTTCTTTTTCACTAAAAATCGAAAAAAAAAACAAAGCAACTATTGGCTCAGTCGTATGACTACCCAAGGTGTATGTTATGTAAATTCTGCAGCCGTAATATGAAGAATCCGAGGCATTTTTTGTCTGAGTGCCATTTTGGAGAGCTAAACAAAAGGTGTGTGTCACACATCTACATCGCCAGTTCTAACATTTTTACTATTATATAATCTGTGATTTTGTTAAAGAAAGCCCTCGAGATCGTCATGTGCTACAGGGAGCTGAATAGGGTGTTTTATGGCGTAACATTCCAGCTTCTGTTAATAGTGCAACTAAAAGATTGTAGGATTAATTTATAACAATATGCCTAACTTATGTATTGTTGACTATCTAATACACTAGGTTACATAAACATTTTGTGGAAGCCCTACGAATTACGCGCAAACTTTATCTATACTTAGATAACTAATAAAAACAAATTTTAAAACAACAAACAATCCGGAATGTTTTTTTATTAGTCAACCTTTGGATTTTCAAGATAAATGTTTCGATATTACGTTTGAATTCGGTTTGTGTTTTAGAACGCTATAGATGTACTTAGTTTCTGAAATCCGCATCCACAAGCGAAATTTTGGGTTCTATTTTTAATTTATAAGTATCATTTTATATGCTTAGGCACTGCTTAGGTATTTTTCAGAATAAATTATAACACTGAATTGTAAGTATTTAAAGACATAAATACATAATTCAAATTAATAAATATAGGTACCTAAGTTATTAAAAATTTGGATCTTGTACTTGGACGTTAACTTGTTGTGTTCTTATATTACAACCATAATAGGACAGTGCGATAATAGCATAGAAACGCGTTTGATTGAATACAAAGAATATTCTTCTGTATAAGGAGGTGGTGTGGTGGGAAGGCCACGAACCACGAAAACCATAAACGAGCAATAACCACTTGTGCGAGTATTTGCTTTTATCGACACAAATTTGCACACAATGTTTAGAAACAAACGGCGCCGATGTTTTGCTTTCACGACTTGCGACTGACAGCTGTGATTGTACTGTTATTAGTATTACACACTTGAATAATTCACAACTTTTTTTATTTATTTGTAGAAAACGTAGAATGGCGGGTCTGAGGTTAATGTTATTTTTTCAAGTTAACATTTATACTGGCAGGCGTAATATCTCCATTTGAAATCCTACGTTTTTGTGAATCCGACCTCCTGTTAATTTCTCACCTTTGCTTAATTTGGATTTTTTTGGCTCTATGGTTACTTGGCTTCACAAGTTTCTCATCGCCTAGTTACCTCTTGCGTTGTCAATCTTAGATCAATAACGTTCATACAGTTTCTTTTTCAACTTAAATCGAAAGCCATAAGAAACCAATTTGTCGTAAAGCTAATCAATAAATCACTATGAAAACACTAGTATCTGGATAGCGGAACCAACAACGTGACGTGAGATTGTATATTTTTTTACGAATGTCCATGTTATCATCTATCTACCTATATAATATACATCCCTATATATAATATTTACAACCTTTAATGTCAGCAATCTATACCACAAACAATTTGGCGTCGTATTGTCTACTACTACCTAAAATATTTTGATACGTTAATAATTATCAAAATACAATGTGTTCATCACCAGTATTTTATCGCATCGAGAGTTTCATGGTCAATCAACAAATTATTTGGTCACATGTTTCACGTTGCGTGCGATGTTTTGAATGAGTCTAATGAAACATCATTGTGGGCAGATTGATGTACGTTAAATGTGAATAATAATTATTATTTACTCACATTTAAAGCCATTAAAATTATTTCTTTGAAATGCGTTTAATACGTACTTACGTACATACTTTTTATCTTGGAAATATTGAAGTATATTTCTCTTAGAAGAAGAAATTATAAATAATAATTTATAATATCTTCTTCAACATCGCGTATTTTGTAGTCTATTTTGTAAAAAAAATATTAAGCATAATTCCCAAACACGCTTTTTGGAGAAAATAATAAATTATTGTTTAAATTAATATCAAGTGTTTCGTAAATACATGTTTATTTGGCAATTAATTAAATGCAACTGTATCAATTTGCAATCTCCAGTTTGAATATTTTATAGGTACTTTTTGTCTTATAATACTTTATTACAACACCAATCTATCTATCTTTACCTATTTTCATATCCAATAGTTAGAAAATTGTCTTAAAAATAGTAAAACAATCTTCCTAATAGTAATAGTCAACTTGTCAGGCCCATTAAGTTAATGACATTCCCACTTAAAAAATCATCTGTGGGAATAATGATTACGATAGCTACCTGCTTTTAACAGTAAAGTAACCGCCTCTGTGGTCTAGTGGTTCACCCACCCGTGTAAGACGCAGGGGTCCCGGGTTCGATTTCCAGGAGGGGAGTACAATTTGCACTCGGTTTGGTTGGTGGTAGGGCTTATCAAGTCCGCCTGGCCCTAGCTACCACCATCTTACCCAAGTCTGACGCCATGACAATAATTTAAAAAATGTTGTGTTCCGGCAGTTATAGTTAAGATCATGGGTCTCCAAACTTTTTAGTAAAAGGGGCAGACTTACTCCTCCACCACGTCCCAAGGGCCAGGATCTAGCTAGCTCCGTACCAACATACTGTAAATTACTATATTGTTGGTACGATCCGGTATGCTTTCGCGGGCCGGATTGTTGGTGCTCGCGGGCCGGATCTGGCCCGCGGGCCGTAGTTTGGAGACCCCTGGTTAAGATAGCCAGATGAGGATTCCGGGTGTAGTGCGCTTCACTACACCCGGAATTCACCTTCGGCCTTATCGTCACTTAACATCAGGTGCGGTGAAGGCCAAGCACTATCCCGATATGCATAAAAAAATTACATGAGGTACAGCTCTCATGATTAAAAAAGACGTCTTTGTTAGAGTCAATCGCGACGCAACGCTTCAATAAACTGATTCTCGGGAGCTGCCTCGGTCGCGGTGCCGCCATACAAGCCAATATTGACAATCTCTTTGTTTACTAACTGACGTCTAATCTTTGCTACTAGATATTCTTTCTTCTACTAGGGAGAAAATAGGCAGCTTCAAAGACGATTTTAATGTAGTCTTACTAGCTTATTTTTGATCATATTTTAATATATAACCGCCCTGTTATAAGTCTAGGAAGGCGGAGGGCGCGGGTGAAAACCGCTTCGGTTCCTTTCCTCATTGTATGTACTTTTAGCGCAAGTTGGTACAAACTACATACAAAGTAAGTAATACAAACGTTAAAGGTGCAAATTGGTGGAAAATCGCTAGAGATGGTAGAACATGCATTTTTGCTGACAGTTACTTAACGTTACTATGCTATTTAACATAGACTTATTATATTACTAGCGTAGAAATCATTGCTATTTAACTACGCTAGTGAACTACCTAAATATGGAAAAGCTTAATGCCGTTGATCTTCATTAAAAGAAAACTAAGTAAAAACGTAAAAAAAACACAGATCTCGTGCTCTACACAACTTGAAAGGGCATTGAAAATGTACCTACCTATTATAGATTATTAAAAAAAACATGTTTGTTATATATAAGTAAGAACACGTAATTTTTCGGTTGAAAATTTAATTTTTTTTTCAAAACCAAAAAAATTTTTTTAACACCAACTTTTCCAAAATATTTTTACATCTTCTTAAAGCCCTTCGAATTCTGTGTCTTTTGAGCTCTCATTCGTCCTCGTGGCCGTACGCGAGCCGCCCGCCGCCCGCGTGGTATGGTATCGCACCTCGCGCCGCGCAAAACTTGCGGCTAAGGGCACACAGCCTCAACCGTCACCAACATCGAAAAAAGTGTAATGACCTTAAATGTTCCTTGGTTCCATATCGAGGTGTTTATTCTTTCATATTTTTGAAATTCGGCCCCGTTCTCGAGATATCGGAAACTTTCTGTGAAAACACACGACTTTTCGGTCGAAAAAAGGCGGTTTTTTTTTAATCCAAATTTTTTTGGACTTTTCCAAAATAATTTTTACATTTTCTTAAAGCCCTTCAAATTTCACGTCTTTTGAGCCCTCATACCGCATACGTCCTCGTGACCCTAAACCTCAGTGTATCACGAGCTAGTCGCACTTTCAGCGCATGGGGGCCTACTGGAGCGAATGAAAAAACATTTTCAATGTTAAAATTCTTATTAAAATTTAAACTTCATTATTTCTCTCAAATATGAAACTTCCGCAAAAAATAATCATTTTTTTTTCATCCCATCTATTCGAAAAGGACGATTTGGTTCGCTCAAAAGTGGTGTTTTCTCTTTAAGCGGACAGTAATGAGTTCGCACTTTCGCACAATCCTCTTTCGCACTTTTTGAATTTGGAACATTTTAGTGTTCAGCGCTAAAGAAATGGAACGCAAATATTGTTTGAATAAAGACTGGCTGGTACGAAGGCCCATAGTCGCGCCGCCGGCTGAATAAAAAAAAGAAATTAAATTAAAAACGCGCGAACTACAAGCCCGCGTTTTCGTCAATTTTCACGGTTTGTTAGATATTCATGGTTTTGTTTGAAAAATGAGTTCTTCAAGTGACTGTGAAAGTATGGTGCCTTTTATTTTCTCATAGAGTGTGATGAAAAGTAATCTAGTATTAAAGCCTTATTTATTTTTATTACATTATGAAAGAACAATGTAGGTAAGCCTTTTACCCTATTTTATAACTAGGGAACTTGAATTATTTTTTTATTAATGGCAGGATTGTAGTGAATAAAACAAAAATGACATCCTACTTTATAAATACATTTGCATGCTATTGTGCAGTGTCACACCTATCTCACCTATCTCAAAAAATACTACTTTAGTAAAATGGCTTAGAAGTATTTTTCCTAGTTTCTTTCAATTGGATGAAATTAACAGAATTTTGTATTTATTTTTTATATAGTCGTTGTTGATATCCATCTCTAAAGAAGGTTTTTTTTTGTTACTATAACATTAATTTTATCCTATTTATAACCTGTTTTTGTTTTCATGTGGCTTAAATCCCATACAAACACCTGTAACGCACTGCGCGTATTTTGATATAAGAGATCCTGCCCGTTACTAGCTTCATAGAAGCAAAATCATTAGTTGTAACGGCCATCTCTTGAATCGTAAATACGGGAAATTGGCTTTACTAAACAGACTAGAGAATTGCTATGTTGTTTTAAAAAATATAGTAGTTTTTATTTCTCTTTAGTACCTAGGTGATTATCAAAGTACTAAATGTAGGTACTACTAATTTAAAAATTGAAATAAAACACTATTATAAGAAATCAAATTAACTTATAAAAATAAAAAATACAGTTACTACGACCTACAAAAAAAACATAGCAGTAATTTTCGAAAACATAACCATGGATCACATTTCCAGTAGGAACAGATTAAAAATCAACATAAATAAGAACTCACGATTAGTATACAGTGTCAAAGATGAAATTAAAAATAATTTCTAGTCTTCGTTTCCAGTAAAAATAAAAAATCAACATAGTAGTAGGAAGTACTAAATATCAGCAGAAAACATCATCGATCAATATATTTCTAGTACAAAATAAAAATTAACGTAAAATCGACAAAATAAAACTTAAAATCAGTAGAAAACATGTACTATGGGCAACAGCGTCGCTTAACCAGTTTGCAACAAAATTCGTGTGCGCGCGTATCGCCCCTGCACGAACTAAACGTATGTAGTGACGGCGCGGCGTGCAAGCGATTTTAACCTTAGCAGTGGTTAAGCGACGCTGTTTCCCATGGTACGTTTGCAGCAAGTTATTGCTTGTAAGCTGCTTGTAATGCCAATCTATTTTATTTAAATATAAAGCAAGCCGCCGTTACAAACACTTAAAAATACGAGTTACGTGTATATGCCATATCCAATATTATTATGAAAAAGCATTAAAAAAAATATGATAGTGCACCATATAAATGATACCCTAATAATTCGATTTAGCTTTGTTACACCTATCTCAAGTTAAGTGAGATACGTGTGTATTGCAGTATTGCTGATGGCAGCTGAGCTTATTACTAATTAAGATCTTCAGTGTACCTTGTTTTAAAGCAAATAAATGATTGCTAATTTCTAGTAGTTCAATGCACAACTCAAATAAATGCAATGACTTAAGCAGTAATTTTTTATCATTAGGTATTAAACAATACTAATTACTTACGTTCTTATCAAACCACACGTGGAATGTTACTAAAACATCAATTTGACTTGATAAGTAATTATTTCCTAAAAAACGAGTTTACGGCAAAATTAAGATTTTGCTAATAAGAGGACAAGTTATAGTGCACAATTATTAACTTGTGGATGTAGGCCCGTCCGATCAACTTTCAAGCGGTTTGTGTGTCGGCCGGCATTCAGACAAACCTAGGGCTGATGCCTATTTTCAGGACAAAATTTATTTATTTTCTGCATTCATCAAACTATCCCAAAATCGAATAAATGTGTGATTGATTCTTCAGAATCATATTAAAATTAATGTGTCGCCAAGAACCGATTTAATTTTTTTGATGAAGCTGCCATAAACAAGTGCAAACTAACTCGATAAAAGGGGATTATTTTCTTTATTGAAATTGTTTAATAATATATAATTAATTGTAATAAATTGTTAGTGTTAGAGAAGTATGTCTTTCTGTCCTTTTATGGTTCCGTACGTAGGTACTTCAAAAGGAAAAAACAGAACCCTTATAGGATCACTTTGTTGTCCGTCTGTCTGTCTATCTGTCAAGATTCTTCATCTCAGAACGTATCGAGGGGAAATTAAAACCATATATTCAATTCTATAGTCCCTTGAAAATGTGAAAAAATCGAATTTCGAAGTCAACGTAAAAAAGATACGGCTGTTTATGTCGTAAAACACGCATATTTTTTTGAAGTATAGTAAGCAGGATCCGGGCTGTAGCGTAGCAGCAGCCCTATTCAACTCGCGCGCATACATCACTCCTTTGCTAGAAAGCGTCCCTCTTGCCCGACGCACGGGAGCTTTAACTCAATATGTGAGGCTAAGGCCGGCCACACACAGACGGAATCTCGTTACGGAATTCCGTACATACGTGATTCCGAACGCAGCAACTGCATACAAAATCTATGGGCTGGGCTGCCACACACATGCATGATTTTTCCGTACGGAATCTTCATACATTGTCGAAATTACGTTCGGAATTCCGTTACATTATTCCGTCGTGGCCGGCCTAAGTAAGCTACGAGTCGACTAATCTTCATCAACTTACTGTTTTCATTACTGTATAGCCGATCTAAAATTAAATCGTGAAAAACATAATCCCGGCCAAATTCAAAATGTTCATTTAAACTTACTCGATGATAAAAACCACAGATATTTAATCTGAAAACTTTCTTCTATGAATTTTACTTGAATAATATAAAAAAAACCGGCCAAGTGCGTGTCGGGCCACGCGCCATAGGGTTCCGTAGTTACCTTATACCATACCATATTTAATACCACCTATCATTTTTCGTCTGCAAAAATAACTTTGTTTTTCACAGTGTTGCTATGAATGACAAAGTTATATTTGCGGTTTTGGAAAATGTGCTATATCTCAAAAACTAATTACTATATCTCGTTCAAACCAATTTTGGTTGAAAGTGTTTATTAAGATCTACAGCATATATTTTTTTTAGATTTTTCACTCTCTTATTTCAAAAGTTAAAGGGGGGGGACACACATTTTACCACTTTGGCGGTGAATATCTTTCAAACGGTCGACTTTGAGAAAAAGTTGTCTTAGAAACCTCAATGTCATTTTTAAAGACCTATCTATAGACACCCAACACGTGTTGGTTTGAAGAAAAAAATTTTTTTCAGTTACAGTTCCATGTATGGGGAGCCCCCCCTTAATCTTTTATTTTTCTTATTTTTGTATTAAATTCGTTAAGCGGTTAACAGAATACATCTACCTACCAAGTTTTAACTGTGTAGTCTTAATACTTTCGGAATAAAGTGGCTGTGACATACGGACAGACAGACAGACAGACAGACAGACAGACAGACAGACATGACGAATCTATAAGGGTTCCGTTTTTTGCCATTTTGGCTACGGAACCCTAATAAAAGGCGAATGCGCAAAAATCCCGAGCTCCGGTGCAAATGAAATCTATCTCAGGTTTTAGTACCTTTAATGTGTATAACAAAAATATATGTGGGACCTCCGTGATTGGTGACCAACAGAAAAAAAACAAAAAACCATTTATAAAATGTTTTTCTAGCGCAATTTAAAATAAAAAAAGGAAATGTGTGCACATACGGAAACTGTAATTGTTGATTAATTTATTCAAAATGATATTTTTGTAGTAATATGTGCGAAATAAATGTATTTTCTTTCTTTACAATAATGAAGAAACAGTAAACTCTATTATTTTCGCAACAACATGAAGTGTAGAAAAAAGTTATTTTATCGCTAATAATGAAAAATATACTTTTTCTTATGCGTATAATTGAAATACACATGATTGTAAGACATTATTTCAGATTTTAATCGATATTTGGTATTATTGTTACGAATATACAAGCGCCTGAAGCATAATAAGAGCGGTTTTTTTGTGTTAGTTCCCGGTCAGGGAGATCACATTATACTAAGTTGTTATACAAATAACAGGGGCCCTATTTTTTATTTTTAATCACTCGGCTGGCGTCGAGCGCTCGTTTCTACTGATTTCGTTCGACATCTCATTGTTTTGAGTCATATGTCGAACGAAAATCAGTCGAAAAGAGCGCTCGACGATAGGTCCCCTGGTCCTTAAATCTGAGATAAGTTTCATTTGCACCGGGACTCGGGTAATTTTCTATGTAACCTGCGGCATATAAACAAAATCTAACTCTCGAGTTTTGATGGTGATCTCTGATTGGTCAAGAAACTCAGTAGTTAGGTTTTGCGCGCAAACTCTAACTCCCCAGTTTCGCGCTAGTTCGATAGTGATCTCTGATTGGTCAACAAACTCAGTAGTTAGGTTTTGCCCGCAAACTCTAACTACTGAGTGCGCATCCACCAATGAGCGAGCTTCAAAATTCAGTTGTCAATTGTCTTTGAACACAACTGTGGTAAAATATTTTATTTTTTAAAAATGATTTCTAATCTTCCAAGTTTTTGCGAATATATCTGAACGCAAAAGCTTTTTTTTCTGCTAAACTAAATATTCCTTGCCTATGAAATTTACGTTTTGTATGGAGAATTTTTAACAATTTGCATTTTCTATTTTAACATTTTTCACAATTTATTTAACATCTGTGAACGCTATTGCAACAAAACTTTTCTGTGAGTACAAATGTTTGAACATTAAGATAATTTAGTTATGTTGCCTACAACATAACTTACTCGAAAAAAATAAGTTTAGGCTAAGTTACAATTACAACAGATTAAGTGGTTATTTTTGCCAAAAAAAAGAACTTTCACTATTTTTAGATGACTTTGCCCCGTGTCGGCATCGTCTCGTCCCCGTCCCGGCCCCGTCTCGTCAGGGGACGAGAGGGGGGGGATTTCACGGGGCCGACCCCGAGTCGGCCTCTTCTCGGCCTCGTCTCGTCCCCCGTCCCGGCCTCGTGTCGGCCTCGTCTCGTCCCCGTCCCGGCCCCGTGTCGTCCCCGTCCCGGCCCCGTCTCGTCCTCGTCCCGGCCCCGTCCCGGCCCCGTGTCGGCCTCGTCTCGTCCCCGTGTCGGCCTCGTCACGTCCCCGTCCCAGCCCCGTCTCGTCCTCGTCTCGTCCCCGTCCCGGCCCCGTGTCAGCCTCGTCTCGTCCTCTTCCGGCCCCGTGTCGGCCTCGTCTCGTCCCCGTCCCGGCCCCGTCTCGTCCTCGTCTCGTCCCCGTCCCGGCCCCGTCTCGTCCCCGTCCCGGCCCCGTCTCGTCCTCGTCTCGTCCCCGTCCCGGCCCCGTCTCGTCAGGGGACGAGAGGGGGGGATTTCACGGGACCGGCCCCGTGTCGGCCTCGTCTCGTCCCCGTCCCGGCCCCGTGTCGGCATCGTCTCGTCCCCGTCACGGCCCCGTGTCGGCCTCGTCTCGTCCCCGTCCCGGCCCCGTCTCGTCAGGGGACGAGAGGGGGGGATTTCACGGGACCGGCCCCGTGTCGGCCTCGTCTCGTCCCCGTCCCGGCCCCGTGTCGGCATCGTCTCGTCCCCGTCACGGCCCCGTGTCGGCCTCGTCTCGTCCCCGTCCCGGCCCCGTGTCGGCCTCGTCTCGTCCCCGTCCCGGCCCCGTGTCTCCCCGTCCCGGCCCCGTCACGGCCCCGTGTCGGCCTCGTCTCGTCCCCGTCCCGGCCCCGTGTCGGCATCGTCTCGTCCCCGTCACGGCCCCGTGTCGGCCTCGTCTCGTCCCCGCCCCGGCCCCGTGTCGGCCTCGTCTCGTCCCGACCGCATTGGATTCGGAATAGTTGTCGTGTCGTGTGTGTGTGATATTAATTTCATATTTTTTGACGTTTATTTGTAATAATAAAATAAATAAATAAATATAAAACTGGATTATATTCGCAAAATCTTGTAAGATTAGAAGTCATTTTAAAAAATAAAACATTCTACAATAAAACACCACAGCCGTGTTCAAAGACGATTGACAACTGAATTTTGAAGCCCGCTCATTGGTGGATGGGAACTCAGTAGGTAGAGTTTGCGGGCAAAACCTAACTACTGAGTTTTTTGACCAATCAGAGATCACTATCGAACTAGCGCGAAACTGGGGAGTTAGAGTTTGCGCGCAAAACCTAACTACTGAGTTTCTTGACCAATCAGAGATCACCATCAAAACTCGAGAGTTAGATTTTGCTTATATGCTAACCTGCGCATTCACTTTTAGCGATGAAAAAAGTCTTGTTTAGCAATTTTTCTGAAGAATTTCCACATAGAGCACTTGCTCTTGCTCTATGTGGAAATACTATGGAGAAATGTATTCGCCCAGTATTCGCCCAGTTGCTATTCGCTTAACTAAGCGAATACAGTTGCAACGATATTCTATTCATTAGGAATGTTCAAGATAAATTATTGTGTTATGAAATACGTTTGTTAAGTAATATTAAGCATTTTCCTGTCTTTATACTAAATGATCCGTTTGTTTCTTGCAGTCACCACGGCGCGCTGTTACGGCGCCGCTATAATGTGACCGGCGCAGGCGACGTCTCCCTTCAAGGTAAGCCTCTCGCACCGTTTTCCACACAGGTGGTTGTTTCGCAAACATTACCAAACATTCATTTCAACTATTAGTTTTAATAAATATTATTCGGGAACTCACACAAAATTATGAATGAGGGTAAATTCATTATGCTATCGAGTTAAGCGGGCTACTCAAAGCCCTGCATGCAGGGCCCCTGCTTGCAGTGCTGAGCCACTGCCTGCAGGGCTTTGTGTAGGCATGCAGGGCCGATATTATAGATTAAAATTATTTTTTAATCTATAATATCGGCTCTGCATCCCTACACAAAGCCCTACATGCAGTAAAGCCGTTATTGGGCCCTGCTTGCAGTGCCTGCAAGCAGGGCCCAATAACGGCTTTAGAAAATCAATTCAGAATTTTAATCACCTATCATATCTTACGTATCTTAGATCGTTTTAGCAACATATATCAACACAATAATTATTTACAATCAAATATCTTAATTTACAAACTTCTTCCACAATGCATTTTCATAAAACGTTTCTTAACTAATTTTAATTTGTTTTCGCTACTTGTTACTGAAGATAAAATTTTAGCTCAACTAAATATTAGATTAGACGATATTTTTTATTCTACAAGTATACTTTGCCAATAAAAAATCACCGTTAGTAAATAGATTTGTGCTTATGAACAATATCAATCATTTTCTCATAAGTAACTAACTACCTTCTTTTACCGTAATTTTATAAATAACCTTTAAATCACTAAAATTTAACAATGCCGCCAAAATTTAGCCGTGCGGCTGTGTACAGTACTAGGCACGTATACTGCCCGGCATATACAGGGTCACTGGAAATATGACGTATTCCTGTTAAGGGGTTATAGATGAGGTTAAAACAAATATTTTTTGTTAAATAACTTTTTCTCAAAAAATTACTAGTTTTTGAGTTAATTGAAATTAAGTATTTTTTTACCAAAAGTACGTTTTCAGACACAAAAATTTAAAATAAAAAATAACTACTCATTCGATTCCGGATTTTTTATCATTTTGGGATAGAAAACAATCTGAATGTTGATATAAAATAAAAAAAAAATCATAAAATACAGGTATTTATAAAAAATTCAATCCTTAAAAGCATATTTTATTTTTATTTTTTCAGATTTTTTTGAAATAGCATCAAATATCTTTAAAAAAATCCTAGTAACTAAGCGTGCGTAATATTTTAAAAACATCACCATCTATTCAGCTTTCAGTTGAGGTATAAAACTTAATAATAACTTAAATAAAACATGAGAAATTAAGACTTAACTAAATAGCAGTCCCATTTCATGTAGAAAAATTTCCTACTTCAAACGCTTCGGAGGTGGCCGTTTTATCCTACTTATTCCATAAATGTGAAAGTCTGCTTGTTTGGATGATTGTTAATCAATCACGCTAAACGACTGAACCGATTTGGATGAAATTTTTTTAAGCCGGATTAAAACATAGGAGGATACTATTATCTTGGTAAAAGGTCCCCTAGGGATTTTCTCGAATGTAAATGCGGATAAAGTCGCGGGCGGAAGCTAGTTTGCCATAAATGGTCGTACTTATTAAAAATACTTTCGTCAAAGTGAGTTTGAGACATGATTATTTTCTGCCGATGAGTCAAAATTTTATACAAACTGTATCACAAATAACCATGCATATCAGCCAGGCTTTCCTTTTGGCTTGTTGATAGATAAAGCGGACGGGCCATACCCACCACGTGGGCCCAATGTGGATTGGTCAGTGTTTACGACTGTAAATGCATCCAGAACCAAGGGCTCAATGTAAGGTACATTGAGTTAACACCGACCAATCCGCATTGGGCCCACGTGGTGGGTTATGGCCCATTCGCTTTATCCCAAAAAGAAAGGAAGGCTTGTTCCCCAGCAGCGGGTCATTAAAAATGGCTGATATGCATGGTTATTTTTGATGCTGTCTGTATAAAATTTTGACTCATCGGCGGAAAATAATCCTGTTTCTAACTAACTCGGACGAAAGTATTTTTAGTAAGCATGATCATTTATGGCAAACTAGCTTCCGCCCGCGACTTCATCCGCATTTACATTCGAGAAAATCCCTAGGAAACCTTTAACCAAGATAATAGTATCCTCCTATGTTTTAATACGGCTTATAAAGTATCTGTGTGCCAAATTTCATCCAAATCCGTTCAGCCGTTTTGCGTGATTGATTAACAATCATCGACACAAGCAAACATTCAAATTTATGTAATAAGTAGGATAATACGGCCACCTCCGAAGCGCTTGAAGTAGGAAATGTTTCTACATGAAATGGGACTGCTATTAAGTTAAGTCTTAATTTCTCATGTTTTATTTAAGTTATTATTAAGTTTCATACCTCAACTGAAAGCTGAATAGATGGTGATGTTTTTAAAATATTATGCATGCTTAGTTACTAGGATTTTTTTAAAGATATTTGATGCTATTTCAAAAAAATCTGAAAAAATAAAAATAAAATATGCTTTTAAGGATTGAATTTTTTATAAATACCTGTATTTTATGAATTTTTTTTTATTCATTATCAACACTCAGATTGTTTTCTATCCCAAAATGATAAAAAATCCGGAATCGAATGAGTAGTTATTTTTTATTTTAAATTTTTGTGTCTGAAAACGTACTTTTGGTAAAAAAATACTTAATTTCAATTAACTCAAAAACTAGTATTTTTTTGAGAAAAAGTTATATGACAAAAAATATTTGTTTTGACCTCATCTATAACCCCTTAGCAGGAATACGTCATATTTCCAGTGACCCTGTATATTGGCAAGAGAATGAAAGAGACAAAAGATGCGCAGTAGCCATAAACTTAGTGTTTATGGCTACTGCGCATCTTTTGTCCCTTTCTTTCTCTTGCCAATATATATGCCGGCATCTGTATCTTGAAATTTTTTCGACGGAGTAGGGATAAGTTCGCGCATCTTGTGAGCGACCAATAGCGTGCGCCCCTCTCCCTCCGCCCGCGCCCCTCACCGCTACGCATACCCAAAATACGCGTTTCGCGTAATCCCCACCCGATTTCAAGCTAAATGCCTCGTACTGTACGTAGTGTCACAGTATGTAGACTTTGGTAACTTGAAAAGCAAAACTTTGTAAATAATTTTGATGTTTCAACTAAAATACATACCTACACCATGCCTACACCATATTATCCAACATTTTAAACATTATACTATACATTTGGGTATAAAACGAGTTTTTAAAATGAACTAGGATGCGGTGCCACTTCAGCTAAGCTAAGCTACGTTGCTAAGATGTGTCTCATTTACACCAATAGGATTGCTGTATTTTCTAAAAAGGGAAACTGACTAAACATTAAATTAGCGATGTTTCGTTAAAAGAAAAATGCACACCGGACCATCACAGAGCTACTTTTTTGCAAAGTTTTTAACTTTGACAATTTCACAGTTAAAGACATTGGTCACACACAGGGCGTGCCCGAGCGGCCATGAGCCGGCACATATCACTTATTATTCACCAGCGAAATCTGTCGCCGCCATTTCCGACAAAGTCTGTTTCCCTTCCAAAAATATAAAGGTGATATTCCGAACACACGTTTCGGTACGATGCATACGATTTCGCATTCGCACGCTCATTTACAACGTCCGTTTTAGAAATGCATGTTTATCAGAGCGAATATTCGAACAGACCCTTACTAGACATCCTGGCTGGTCTTCCTGTTAGAAAACCCGCCAACTAAACCGTAAAATCTTCCCGTAATTATCAGACTATTTACATATTACGGAATATGGTAATCGGTTAAAACAATTAGAATATCAGTTGATGGAACTTGTTTTCTTTACTAAAGTTAACGTTTTAAATTAGCCACTCGTTAACGCAACTTTACTGTAAATAAGCTATCCGTTATATAGGGGAATCTTACAACAGTCAACTATACAAACTTTAAAAAATACATAAAAGTAAACAACACAACAATCACACTGTTAACCCGTAAATCGGGTCATTTTTGATATTTATTCAAGACGCGTTGCGCTGAGTATTGCCAAAGAGCGTTGAACGCAACTAAGCACACGCTGACCTGAGAAACGAATATTTATGATTATGAGCTATATCACTCGTAATCGTATATACAGGGTTATTTGTGAAACACCAACAACCTCGCAGAAGTACCTATATTACTGATATTACACATCACACACTTACACATCAACGTTTGTTCTACGACTTTCCGAAAAAATACAAAAAACCGGCCAAGTGCGAGTCGGACTCGCGCACGAAGGGTTCCGTACCAAAAAATGGCAAAAAAAAAAATACGTTTGTTGTATGGGAGCCTCCCTTGAATATTAATTTTATTCTGTTTTTAGTATTTGTTGTTATAGCGGCAACAAAAATACATCATCTGTGAAAATTTTAACTGTCTACCTGTTGTCGTTATGAATATCAAGCATAAAACAGCAAAAAAAATCACGTTTGTTTGTATGGGAGCCCCCCTTAAATATTAATTTTATTCTGTTTTTAGTATTTGTTGTTATAGCGACAACAGAAATGCATCATCTGTGAAAATTTTAACTGTCTACCTGTTGTCGTTATGAATATCAAGCATAAAACAGCAAAAAAAAAAACACGTTTGTTTGTATGGGAGCCCCCCTTAAATATTAATTTTATTCTGTTTTTAGTATTTGTTGTTATAGCGACAACAGAAATGCATCATCTGTTAAAATTTCAACTTTCTAGCTATTACGGTTCATGAGATACAGCTTGGTGACAGACAGACAGACAGACAGACAGACAGACAGACAGACAGTCAGACAGACAGACATCCGGACAGCGGAGTCTTAGTAATATAGGGTCCCGTTTTTACCCTTTGGGTACGGAACCCTAAAAATCAACTTTCCATATAAATGTCCGCACAGCTGATCGAGCTTTGTATGTCTTTGTATGTGTTTTACACAAACTAACAACTACATATCGCGATCTTTAGGTCTGTAGTTGTGTGTTTTTAACTAAATAATTAAGTACATCGAAATCACAATATGGTAGATTCGACATAATTCTAATTAAGCTTAAAATTAAATAGAGATGAATGGGCTGTTTTTATAAATAGCAAGAGTCGGTCGGTTTCCTTGATGCGTGGCGGAAGCCGTCGCGCGCGGTTCGATCGGGCCCGTCTGTTCTTTAATTGTTTTTCGACGTTGATATGCAACATTTGTTTGGGCCCATGGAGGGTAACGCAGATAGACCGTTAGATAAACACCACCGCTAAACCCACCAATCGTGTTTAAAGACGCATTTGAATAACTGACAAATGGATTTAAAGATACGGCAGTCTTTATAATTTCTTAGGGACGTAACCTTTTTCATGTCTCAGCTTGAAAATTCGTAAAGGTGTACATCGAAAACTTCTTCGGATAAGAACTGAGAAAGATCTAATTCATATAGGAAGGTTGGTACAAGATATTAAGAGGTATCCAAGCATTTTGAAAGCACATGAAAAACCAAAATTCACCAGTTTCTTACAAAAACTACCTATAGAATATTAACAGACGTAACCACGACTGCTACATACTAAGACAGCTGCGGCACAATTCTACGGTTTATGCATTTGGCCCACGAATGATTTTGAGTTTGACATGGCTGCTCTGACATGGCGGCTTAGATTAGATAATAATGTGTAATTATGTGTAATTATTACAAATAGTGAACGAGAAAAATCCTTGACAATGCTGTAAAAGGCAGAAATTACTTAAAAAACGTTTAATATGTAGCGTTGTTAATCAATATTAGCTCTACATTATATTTATATTTTTTTTCTCGTAAGAAAAGTATAAATGTCTAGAAATTTTACATAATTTCGTAGCTTATCCTTGCATTGCAACCTATAAGTTGAAGTTTGCACAACTTCAGCAACCAAATATTAATGACTCACCGTCAATTTCTCCTTTTCTTATAAAAACGAACGTATGACGTATGGTCGTTAGGATAAAGCTATCTTCTTTTGTGTTTATTAATATCACACATAAGAAAATACCTACCTATGCCGAGAATCTTAAGTAACCTTTATGGGCAATATTTTGTGAGTATTGCTGCTTATACCTCGCTTAATGAGAACGCTAATAAAAGCTACTACTCGTAGCTACTCAAAGATTTAATCGATCATAAATGACCTCATCGCTATCTACAATCAGTAACATTAATCGCCTGTCCAAATTAATAACTTACGAACGATGAGAAATAATGGTACCAAAAATACAGTAAGTAATTATGTAGGTACACATAGAAAATAATGAAGACGAAACTACAACTAGTTAATTGTACATTGGTTGTGTGCGCTGTCGATAATGCTGACATGTATATTAAACGACGACATGTATGCTTAATTAAGTTTCTTTTCGTTTTTATCGCCGAAATAGGCCTGCGAAGATGATATGATGTAGAAAGAAACGATAGTGAAATGTCTCTGCATCGGCACACGCTGCGCCCGCGCCGGCCCGTCAGTAGGTCGGCCACCATCGGCACTCGACGGCACACTTGCCGACGAGAGTGACAAAACCTGCAAAAACCGAATTGCAATCAAAAAAGGGGGACACTCGTTACTATGAGTATCGAGCGACATTTGGTCTACCAATTTAAAACATCAGCCATAAAAATAATAAAGGACATAATTAACATAATGGTATATTATAGATTTTAAATACTAGAAACTATAATTTGTATATGATTATGTACATTTTGTTCAAGTTCGAGCAAACGCATGTCTAACACTCAATTCTTGTCCAGAAAACGTGTTCATCAGCTTTACTTCTCAGTCTACATTAGTTCTTTCCAAAGTCGCAACCGGCCAGCCAACTATAATCCGGTTTATTTGCCCATACTGCAAATAAAAAATGCGATAGAAATGTTAACAGTGGTCTATATTCACGCTACTTTTGCCTTGACTCAGCTCTCTTGAATTTGTTTACCCCGATGATTGACAGTCCTGCCTGCAACCTGCACTGCTGTCCACAGTGCAATACGCCCATTTCTACACGGTTTACTAACGCTCAGAGCTATGTCGTCGACCTCGTGTCGTATTATCTCGTTATGAATTCATAAGTCAAGCAGATTCATTAGGTATCGCCAAGCATGTTTTTTTTATAACATATTGAAAATCTCTTGGTTGATGGACGATGTCTCACTGTAAGGTTTCACACTGTGTATTCTAAACAACGATGTAGAAAATTAGTTTAGGTGAGCTCAATAATAATTAGAAACGTGGAACAATCCAAAAGTTGTGGTTTATAGTGTAATGATCGTGAAAAGTTATGGGAAATACTATCCTCATTAGACTTTGTAGAGTGTTTAGCTCTACAAATTAACACGAGAGTTTGTTTTAACGGGCATTTAAGGCATTTTCAATAAATTGTTTAACCTTATTTCGATGGAAACTTATTTTTCTTTTAAGTTTCCACATCCCGTATCTTATACCAACATCATTTTAATGACACGCAAATTATCTTTGTGACGTTCGTGTTAGTTTTTACCAGATGTTGTAGTAATCAAATTCTCTGATATGAAAAAATATGGATCGGCTGTTACTTTCAAAGATAACGAAATAAATAATGTATTTATTCATTTCACTAACACACACATTATATGACTTTTAGCGGTCGTAATTAATATTTAATATTCTTTTTAGTTACTTATTTCGATTTCGTATGTATTGTCAAATATGTTGGTGTTGGTCTAACTTTTAAACATTATTGAATAAGTGTCGATTTTTCGAAATGCTTCCATTTGTTATTAGAAATTAGCTGAATATAATTACGGATTGTAAAAGGTTTTAGGTTAGGTAGCTACCGTAGCTATCGAAAATCTTTTATGATTAAAAAACAGCATGTCATTATCTCATTTTTACGATTTAAAATTAATGCGACGTGAAGTGATGATCGAAGTGTGATGTGAGTTTAGTTACAGAATCGACAGGCTGAGAGCTATAATAAGAGCCATTTTTCGCAATGACCACAACACGTTGTGAGCGGTTTTTTCGCTCAATGAGCGATTTTAGTTTTTGAGCCTACACATACATAAAAAGCACACACTGCTTTATGCTGTGCACTGGTCACAGAAAAAATCTTTATGCTGTGCACTGGTTGTGATAGGCTTTTGTTTTCTTTTCTGATATTTTTTTTTCGATTTTCACATTTTTATAACCTGCAAGTGACTTGGTCTGAATAAGTTTGCAAATGCGTGATTCAAGTCATAAATGTTTGTAATAGGCACTTTGCACATAGGGTTTTTTAGGTATTTGACCCTAAAAGCTGGCCAAAAATATTTTTTCGTTCAAAATGGGACTACATGTGTTAATAATTTCAAAATTTGATGTACTTTCATTTAATTGGATCTTTTCGTTACAGAATTTACAGATCACTGTTTCTTCCATATGGTTCAACTTTTCGTTGAAATTCGTTTTTGTGAACCTTCCGCTATGGTATAAATCTCTTTTCGGGGTAAGAATTTGACATCAGAAGACCCTAAAAAATGGCATTAAATAATATTTTCATGTTTTTCTCAACTTACCCTTTCCATTCCAGTAAAAGAAATCAATGAAAAATACATCCGTGGTAGATATTCCGCGGCAGTTTTTTCATTAAACATTTTAAATAATAACTCGCATAGAAAAGCTTAGAAGTTAAGTGGAACACTTTTAGATTGAATTCAAATTACATAAAGTCACATTATTTTCTATGCGATATCGCTTTATACGGTAACTACAAAAATATACAGTTTATATAATTAGACATTGATTAAAATACATGTACATACCAGGTTTTGACGGATCCATCTCAAAATACAACACGATAACACTTGTTGTGAAAACATAATCTAAGAACATCGATAAATCACAAGTGCACTTCGCCACACACATAATGACTGCCACCCACATGATGCGCGAGGTCTTTAGCTTTATAAGCAACTATTTTGATTTTTTATATCTACAATTATCTAAAATTGATTTATGGCCAGCTTTTAGAGTCAAATACCCGTATGTGCGTTGGTTATTCTCGTTGTCGGATAATCACTAGGAGACGTGCAGTAGTTGCCTAATATGTAAATAATGCCCGACATCGGTCAACACTTTCTCAATGTCGTCAGTACACTCAGAAACGACTGGTACTCACACACATTTTGCTGATTTACGTGTAACTATGTCGATTAGGAAAATTATAGTAATAATTAGGTAGTTAGAGTGCCTCTTAAAATTGCATTGCTCCATTCCAGAGTCTACCTACTATGAAATTATCTATTTACACAAGACACTGCTTAGTTTGATTAGGACCATAATTGGTGTGAGATGTACGGAATTTTTAGGAATAATGATAGTTAACTTTATGTTATAATTTGCTCTGTGCTAATGCTTTTTCCAAAGTCCAATCTATCAAAATAGGTTCAGTGATTAATAAAAAAGAGTTACTTGTGCATTTATTATATTAATGTGGATTACAATTTTCTTATTTAATATCCTAGTTAAAATTACTGTTCTAGAGCCCAGTTCGCAATTTCAAAATATATGCTTGAGCATTGAGTAAAGTAAGTAGGTACTTACTTATATTTAGGTTTTATTTGGTAAAGCCATGCAAATCGAAACACAGTGGGTCCGTATGCAAATGCATACGAATGGATTTTCTTCGCTTTTAGGATCGGCACCAGGCAAATGTATTCTGAGATTGTCATAAGTTTATAGAAAACGTAAAGTAGCCGCCACGAAAAAAACATCCAACTAGATAAAGAATTGGACTGGGCCCTACGAAAATCAAATTGAAGATACATCTTATACTAAGTAGGATAAATGTAATAAAATTTCAATATTATAAAAAAACAGCAGTATATAAGGTCCTTCTTAAATAGTGCACAAAATTTTAAGGGGTCAATGTACTTATGCATACAAATAACTTTTACTAGGGTACCAACATTGAAATTGCGAAAAAAAACAGCTGTTCCATAGAAAATTTAAAATCGAATAGATCAAAATGTATGGCACAGCTGATTTTTTCTTCGCGATTTCAATGTTGGTATTATATTATAGTACCTAAAAGTTGTTTGTATGCATGAGTTAATTGACCCCTTAAATTTTTGTGCACTATTTAAGGAGGACCTTATATACTGCTTTTTTTTTATAATATTGAAATTTGATTTTTTTATATGAAAGAATTTCTGTTGATAGAATGGACAGCAAAAACAAATAATCCACAGAATATTTATGTTTTTCTTGTTTTGTGTAAAAATAATCCCACCAAAAACATTTTCATGTATAGTGTTGCTAAGACTCCATATGGCTTGCACTGTCAAAAAGTTATCAGACCTCATGTAGAGCCAAGCTTCTAACTCTACGCACCCTAACTCTGCAAGCCCTAACTTCAAAAACTCTTCACCTTAGGCAAATTATGTGGCATGGCCATTTCGCTACATGGAAAAATGTATTCACTCTTCAACAATAATAGTAGTGTAGTAACAGTAACGAAACGGCCAAGCCACATATTTTGACTAAGGTGAAGAGTTTTTGAAGTTAGGGCTTTCAGATTTAGGGCGCGTAGAGTTAGAAGCATGGCTCTATATGAGGTCTGATAACTTTTTGACAGTGCAAGCCATATGGAGGTTTGGCAACACTATACATGAAAATTTTTTCGTGGGATTTCATTCCTTTTTATTAGTAACTTTCCATAAACCAGAAAAGCAAGTTGGGGTCAGAATTGTGGTCTAAAATCGTGTAAAATTCGATCAACATCAACCAGCGTACTTGTACTATAATTTATTTTATTCTGTGGTAGAACTAATTAATTTATGCTGTGATATTATTTTACTCTTTAACATAGAATGTGACAGTGCAAAGAGCAAAATAGAGTCTGCGTGAGATTTGCGCCACGAAAGAAGTAGTTTTGAAATGAACACAATTTCTTTTTCATTAATATTTTTTTCCGTTGCTTTAACGGTGATTTACTAAGTCTTAAAAATAATTCTTAAATATTTAAAGATTTTTCAGATACATATGTCTCATTTTTTTTAGACCTATAGCATCAAAATTTGCGGAAGTCTCATACAAACTTCCATCCCCTAGTTTAAGGGGTTGCGGGATAAAAGTTCCAGTTTATATTTTTTTTGTTGCTTGTGTACTAAAACTAGCTTACATACCAAATTTCAGCTTTCTAGGACTTCAGCAAGTACCCTAAGAATTTTGATGATTATCAGGAAGTTTTGTCGAAATCGGGGTTTTTTAGATCTCAATAAAATCCAAAATTTAATTTAATTTTTGTATGTTTAATAAGTCTACTACTGATATCATATTCCGAAAATTTTGTTTTCCTGGTGTAATCAAACCCAAGTTATGAGAATTAAGCGGTTAGAGGGTTAAAGTCCAATTTTATAATATTTTTGTTGTGTGTCCTAATACTAGCTTACATACCAAATTTCAGCTTTCTAGGACTTCAGGAAGTACCCTATGAGTTTTGATGATCATGACATGAGTAAGTCAGTGACGAAATTGAGGTTTTTTTAGATATCAATAAAAAATCTATATTATAAAAGCTATCCAACTGAAACTTTATATATTTAATAACTTCACTACTGACATTACATTCCGAGAATTTTTTTTATCTAGTATTACTCCAAACCCAAGATATGACGGTTCAAAAAAACGACGAAGCGCTTCGAGAAAAGGTAGGTAGTGCGCTTACGTTCGCTTCCTCCTCTTGGCGGGAGCACTACTGTGCTCCCAGATGCTCCCAAAATCTTCTTATTTTAAAAAGTTCAGAATGTTTGCGGATTTTTTTACGCAAAACAGAAGTATTGTTATAACAGAATTTCGTTATTAATTTTTGTATGAAACAGCTGTTTTATTTCGCGATTTCAAAGTTAGTCCTATAGTAAACGTTGTTCACTTTGATGGCCCCTATCTACCATATTCGGCATTACTGGTTGTTTTGTAAAACTGCATAGTAAAATATAATATTTATGGAAAATCCAAAAGATGTTCCGTATTCTCGGATAAGCGCGAATCAAAGCTGTCGGCATAACACTACTCTAGCTAGGTGAATCTTTTTACATAAACATGAATGAAGGAAAACACTTTGAAGATACATTTCATAGCTTTTCTCGAAATTTTCTTTTTGCAAAAGCCAGTAAGAAGTATATTGTTAGTTTTGGGGTCAAGGTATTTACAATATATTCAGTGTATCATTAATTTAAATACAATTACCTTTTACCACGAGTATAATGTGATACAATGTCATAGATTTTAAAGCCCTAGTGATAATTAAATCGTAAATAATTACCTAGGTCTTTGCCTTAGATATCAATCCATTTCCAATTTAAATTGAGTATTTTTATGTTTTAAAGATCTTAAAATTGAGTATTCTTATTAGTTAAGAGACTTTTATTAGTATTATAAGTATATAGAAGCTCTACTATTTATAAGTTCAATACGAACCGTTCAAAACGCTTAAGCGTAGGTAATCCGTGTATCCAAAATTATCACCTGACTCTGACCCACTTAAAAAACTCCACCTTTAAAAAATCCATGTGTTTTTGACGAAAGTACACACCTGCCGTCATAAAGGATATTAGACAACATTGTACCCCAACCCAACCGTGACTGTAGAAAGTTGGGGATCCCCTACATGTTCCATGTTGACCCGAGCTGCGTTAATTAAAGGAAACACGTTCCACTCGGCAAGGATAACGAGTGCGTCGTGTCGTGACGGTTATAGCACAGAATAAATAAGTTATAGGCACTTGATAGGCAACAGAGATTTCACGCACGCATTGTCATATACTTCCTTACTACGATAATTAATCGCCAAAATCATTAGTTCACATGACGAAGCAATACAGGTAAACAAGAAATAAAAGCAATCATTATCTACAATAACCTCATATCGGAAGAGTTGTCCATTCCAGCATCGTGTATGCTCAAACTCAAAACCACTTGAATCGGTGGTTATTTGCGTGCAATTCTGCCCGCACCTTGCAGCCGACGCCGCCCGCGCATGCATGTCAAGGTAGGGTTCAATATTCGGGAATTCGGTACACGCCGATTATTAATACATTTAACAGAATACCCAACGTCTGCTTCATGAAAACAATCCTGAACTCAATAGGTCAGACGCAGTCTCCGCGGTGCGCGCACTTAAAGCCCGCTCTCGACCGCTCACACAGAGGGACCTTCAGTATGAAAATTCCAGATAGGATTACGCCATCGAGCGGTCGTAACGTAATCCCACTTTCTAATCCTTTTCACAGTAGGGTACATAAAGTGAGTTTCAATCAAGCACCCATTGAAACACGGTCAATTCACGCGAGGTGCTTCCGCGTGCGCGTGCGGCGGCGGCGCCTGGCGAGATCATTGCCAGATGCCGCGGATAGATCGCGACGCTCGCGCCCGCTCCCGCCGGGGTCAACAGCCACTGCCCTTGTTTTGAGCACTCAATTAATGTTATACTTCAAAGTACAATTGGACCTATCCACCTACCTATACTGAAGTATATGAGTATACAAGTGGAAAGTAGAAGAAATTACTAAACATCTACAGCAGCGATTCTTAACCTTGGGTCGCGACCCAAATTCGGGTCGCGAGAGGTATTCGGTTGGGTGGCGGGCCCCCAAGCGACTTTAAAAAGTGATAAAATTTTACGTTTTTAATTGTGAATATTTTTACTTTTTATTGTAAAGTCGATCGATTTCATTACACAAAGTATTCTCAAATGTATTATAACTCACAGAACAAAGACTAAAGGCTGTGTTACTGCCATCAGTTCACAATCGCAACATGTTAGTTCTCAGTTTTCGGCATCCTTACTAATATTATAAATGCAAAAGTTCGTTTGTTTGTTTGTTACGCCTTCACGCGGTACCTTGGCAATATCTCGCCGAAATTTCATCGCTCGCTACCATGTGCCGTTTAAGATTTGGCCATTGTAAAATCCAGGGCGGCCCTAGGGCGGTGCAAGCTGTGCAGGCGGACTGCACTGGGCGCCCTCGTGTGGTGGGTGGGGCGCCGGAAACGCCCGACCACCTGTCGACTATCAATCGGATTGTTGCCTGGTGACGAGCGACGACGCGACGAATAAAACTGACTAAAAATCGCACTGCGCGGCCATTTTTAGGGTTCCGTACCTCAAAAGGAAAAAACGGAACCCTTATAGGATCACTTTGTTGTCCGTCTGTCTGTCTGTCCGTCCGTCTGTCTGTCAAGACCCTTTATCTCGGAAACGCGTGGAGGTATCGAATTTAAATTTAAACCATATACTAAGGTCTACGGGCCCTTGAAGCTGTAAAAAAATCAAACTTCTAAATTAACGTAAAAAAAAGATACTGCCGTTTAGGGCGCAAAAAACGCATTTTCGATACTCTCAAAGGAATCAAAATTCATAGGGTACTTCCCGTTGACCTAGAACTATGAAATTTGGCAGGTAATAGCGTCTTATACTACACTTACAGGAATAAATCTGAAAACTGTATATTTGTAATTAAATCATAATAAAATATGGTCATTAAAATACGTAATTATTAATCATCTTGGTGAAACAACGGTATGCGCGGCATTGCGCGGTCATAGTTTAACTTCTAATTACTTTTGGATTAATCGCGCCACTAATTCTTTTAAAAATATCAATATTTATTATTATTAATTATTCAGATCCTTTCAAATATTGTTATAGTTAATTACTTTAAAAAATAAAATTAAAAAGTAATAAATTTGGCTCTAAATATTTTCGCAACATGGCGGTGTGTCACGCTGTATGACAGGGGGTCTTCTTCTTCTTATTTTTGTTTTGGCAATCTACTTTCTTCTTGGAAGTAATTTTTGCCAGTGTCAAGTGTTGAATAGTTCAGTGGTAGATTGATTCAGTTTACATTAAAATGCGGGTGCATCGCATTCCAATGTTGATTGGAGCATTTGGCACCAAGTATAATCAAGACAGTTTACTCGGTAAGGTCAGCCGAGGTACCACTACAATAAAAGTCTCGGCTTCACACAACCAAAGGGTCCTGTTGGAATACACCCATTTTCTCTAATAACATTGCGATAGATAAAACCATTTCACAGAACATTATACAGTGTACTATTGATATACAGCGCCATCTGTTGACAATCAACAGTACTTGTATTTTATACAGGTGCGGTGGGTTTGTAATTATTTTATTTTTTCTCAAAAATGCTTGGAAATTCGAACATTATTTTGACAACCTTCTTCGTGCTAAATCAGAGTTTACGGACAGACCTAAACCGCGCCGTCAATATTTGTATGAGAATCCCATATTTTTTTGCAATATGGGAATCAAATGAAAGGCCTTGATGAGCACATTCCAAAAAAACTGAAAAAAAAACACAAAAATTTTTTTTTTTGCAATATGGGTATCAAATGAAAGGCCTTGATGAGCACTTTCCAAAAATCTGGAAAAAAAATGAAAAACTGGAAATAAATGAAAAAAACCGGATTTTTTTTTTCAATATGTGTATCAAATGAAAGGCCTTTATGTGCACATTCCACTTTCCATTTTCTTTTTTCAATTACTGTAAGTATTTTAAAATTAAAATAAAAAGCTTAAAACTTTTAAAACTAAAAAGTTAAAAGTTTAAAAGTACTACACAAGCCTTGGCCGCAACTAGGCATTGATGGACTAACGTATGTTCTTCAATGCCTGTCTTGAGTGCCGCTGCAGTAATGTACTATTCCATTTCAAACTTCGCCCGTGGTCAATTCTTTGTCGTAATCCCTGGAAGGGTTATTTTCTACGTGGCGACAAAGGATATATCTATATCTATATATAGCAGTCTGCTGAACGGATTTTGATGGTATTTTTTTACAGTTTGGTAGCTTGGAGTCCAACTTATAAACTAAGCAATTTTTCACATAATTCCGGTAGGTAGAACCTGGGATAAAGCTTGAACTCTCCGTAGTACAGTTTTCATATAAAAAACTAATAACTACCAACCACTTTTTTTCAAAATATTTCCTTTGTACCGACACAACTTTTCTATAGCTTTATTTTATGTATAGATGTAGGTCTGTACGGAACCCTCGGTGGGCGAGCCCGACTCGCACTTGTCCGGTTTTTTAGTATAAACAAGCAAGATTAGTGGATGAAACTGACTAGGAATCGCGCTGCGCGGCTGTTTTTATTTTGTTTCTATATACAAGCGAAATTACAAGATTAGAAGATAAAACTGACTACAGATCGAGCTGCGTGACCAATTTTTTTCTATAAACAAGCGAGATAACAAGCTTAGTAAATGAAACTGACTAAAAATCGCGCTGCGCGGCTATTTTCTTTTTCGTATAAACAAGCGAGATTACAAGATGAGTCGATGAAACTGACTAAAAATCGCGCAGTGCGGCCATTTTTTTTCTATAAACAAGCGAGATTACAAGATTAGTAGATAAAACTGACTACAAATCGCGCTGCGTGACCATTTTTTTTCTATATACAAGCGAGATAACAAGCTTAGTAGATGAAACTGACTAAAAATCGCGCTGCGCAGCTATTTTCTTTTTCGTATTAACAAGCGAGATTACAAGATTAGTAGATGAAACTGACTAAAAATAGCGCTGCGCGGCCGTTTTTTAACCAACAGGCAAAATTAAAAATCTTAGAATTGCAGATAGGGGGCACCCGTAGAAATGTCGCCCAGGGCGCTGGTAGTGCTAAAACCGGCACTGCCTTCACATCTTAACTACTGAACCGATCATGAAATTTTGCATACATGTTGTCAGGGGTACAGAAAAGTGACATTCAGTTCCCGAGGGATAGCAAAAAACTGTCCATGCAGACAAGTTGCGGGTGGCCACTAGTAAAAAATAATCATTTTAGTACCTGTCACTGGAAAATAAAAAAAAACCGGCCAAGTGCGTGTCGGGCCACGCGCAGTAGGGTTCCGTTGGTACATTATACCATACCATATTTTAATACCGCTATCATTTTTCGTCTGAAAAAATAACTTTGTTTTTCACAGTGTTTGTATGAATGACAAAGTTATATTTGCGGTTTTGGAAAATGTACTATATCTTGAAAACTAATTACTATATCTCGTTCAAACCAATTTTCGTTGAAAGTGTTTATCAAGATCTATAGCTTATATTTTTTTTAGATTTTTCACCCTCTTACTTTAAAAGTTAAAGGGGGGGGGACACACATTTTATCACTTTGGCGGCAAATATCTTTCAAACGGTTGACTTTGAAAAAAAATAGTCTTCGAAACCTCAATGTCATTTTCAAAGACCTATCTATAGACACCCCACAAGTATTGGTTTGATGAAAAAAAATATTTTCAGTTTCAGTTCCATGTATGGGGAGCCCCCTCTTAATCTTTTATTTTTTTTATTTTTGTGTAAAAATCGTAAAGCGGTTCACAGAATACACCTACCCACCAAGTTTCAACTATGTAGTCCTAATACTTTTGGAATAAAGTGGCTGTGACATACGGACGGACAGACAGACAGACAGACAGACAGACAGACATGACGAATCTATAAGGGTTCCGTTTTTTGCCATTTTGGCTACGGAACCCTAAAAATATTAGGATTAGGGTCGCGGACTGCAAATATATTTTTACCATCGCCACTCGAAAAAGTGCGTTTAATTCAACGATAAGAGTGAATAAAACGCTGTTTTATTCACCGAGTGAATAAAAATATTTTGAATTTGGAACAAGCGCGTATCGTATGAATTATGTAAGTCCAAAAAAATAAAACGTGCTGAAAGTATGGAGCTATTCCATAGATAAAGCCTCCCGCCAATTTTATTTAGGTTCTTTTTAGTGTCTTATCTTTGGGTTATGGTTATTTTCTATATAATAGAAGGAGATTAGATGTTCAGTCTTGCATTTGCATCAGTCCATTCCATCAGTCTGGTACGATCTTCAGACTGTAAAAATTCAAAGTCTATACAAACTGATGAAATGGACTGATGCCAGACCGATTATGTAATTAATTTCCCTCTTAACGTGGTTGTTTTATGTCATTGGAAAACTTTTAGTTTCATTTTTTTCTAATGTTTAAATATTACTGATTACCTACCTAAATAATAGAAATGTAATAACAATATAATATATGACGGAGTGCCGAGCTGACCATTTAGTTCAGCCATATCCATGGGCGTTGGAGAAAGCGAAGAGGTATGCAGAATTGCGAGTGTACGTACAGCGCCACGGCTCACGATCGAATGTGTCCCAGTCCGTAAGTAGCTCACGCGCGCCCTCTGGCGTGCGGGTATGTAGTTACTGGTTTGCACCATTTCTACCGTAGCCGATTCCGCACCCTGCATAAAGCAGAGCGGTCGATTGGGGTCATCCCCCCCCCTCCCTAAGTTTCTTCACCGACCGTCCTCGGCGCGGTCAAGCCCGCCGGGTGAGACCCTTTCGGGAGGCCCAACGAGCGACCTGCGAGCGGACGGTGGACTTATCGTGAGGGGGGAGCGCCTTTATCTCGTGGGTGTGGATTGCGGTTCAGTTAGAATTCGATGCGATGTTGTGGTAAGTAGGAAGCAATTTGTTACTTTGTTTGTTAATGCGGTGGTGGGGGCTCGTTGTCTCGCGGCGACCGCGAGGTGGAGCCACTTTGCGATGCGGGCGGTGCGGGGATGTCGTCGGGCGGCGCGTTTACGAGCTCTCTGGGTAGAGGGCGGTTGCGTCGCTCCTGCCGGCGCTCATACGTCGGCGCAATGTTGCGAAGATGGTCGTGCGAGGAGGCGTCGGCGCGGGCAAACATGTTGCGCGCCAGGCGTGCTACGAATTCATCTATTGATTCTATTTTCAGGTCTCTGTGTATGGTCGCGTTTCGGACGTACCTAGCCGCGTCTGTTATGCGGCGGAGCACGAAGTTTTGTTGCACTTGGAGGCGTTTCCGCTGCGTTTCCGGTGCGAGCGCGTACCAAGCTGGGGCGGCGTAGGTGGTGATAGAGCGCACATAGGTTTTGTAGATCCCCAGCTTGGTTTTGAGCGGGAGGCGACTGGCGAAAACGGGCTGCAGTAGTGAACGGGCGGTCTTTACCTTCACGATGGTTTTTGAGATATGTGGGCGCATTGTCAAGCGGCGATCCAGTGTCACGCCGAGATAGGTAGCGGTCGGCGACCACTGAACTTGGACGCCGTTGATGGAGAGTGGCGGCGGGAGGCGGGTATTTCCGCCGAAACATACGGCCTGCGTTTTACCTGCGTTGATTGATAAGCGCCATCTATTCAGCCAACGCGGAAGGGCGTCGAGTTGGGCTTGGATTTTAGCTGCGGCGTGGTATTGGCGTATGGAGGATGCTATGAACGCCGTGTCGTCGGCGTATAACGCCAGCTTGACGTCCCCCACCACAGGTACGTCATTGGTGAACGCCGCGTACAGCGCTGGAGATAGGCAACTGCCCTGCGGTACGCCCGCGCGGACAGGGCGGGGGGCGGATGTTGCGTCTTCGACTGCGACTTGTATCACTCGGTCGCGGAGAAACGCGGCTACCACCCGTAGCAGTCGAAGTGGGATGGTGGACATGGAGAGTTTGTAGAGTAGGCCCTCGTGCCAGACTCTATCGAAGGCCTTCTCCATGTCCAACATGACCGCCACGGGGAGCTCACGTTTATTAATGCAAGTTGCCAGGTAATGGAGCACTCGGGTTAGTTGAAGTGTGGTTGAGTGATCTGCACGGAAGCCAAACTGTTCGGGACGCGGCTCTATATGCGGCAGCAGATGGGGCAGGAGCAGCTTCTCGAGGACCTTGGAGAGCGTGGCGAGGAGGGTGATGGGCCGGTGGTTCTCGGGACGGCCGTGGTTTTTGCCCGGTTTGGGTAGCATAATCACCCTACCTTTCTTCCAGTCCTCGGGGAAGTGTCCTGTGCGGCATATCCCATTGTAGAGCCGCGTGATCGCGGCAACGGTCTTCGGTGGTATATGGCGTAGATGGTCATTGGTGATCCCGTCAGGGCCCGGAGCCTTCCTAGGCTTGGTCCTGGCTATCTCTCTCTGCACCTGACGGGGAGTGAAGACAATCGGGTCGTCCGTAGAGGTAAGCGGTCGTGACAGGCAGTTACTCACGTGCAACTCTACCGCCGCTACGTGCTCGCTGTCTGTTGTGGGATTCGGTGAGAATTGGGTTTCCAAGTGAGCGGCGAGCAGCTCCGCTCTATCTTCCGCACGGAATCTGGGCTGCCCGTCGGGATGGAGCAGCGGGCGAGGTGTGGTCGGAGCGGTGCGGTAAAGCCGCTTACATAAGCGGTGGACGGATGGTGGATGGTCGCCCACCTCTATAATGTGGCGCTCCCAGGAGTGGGCGGCAGCGTCGTCCAGGGCGCACTTTACCTTAGCGACCATTTCATTGAGCTTTCTCTTGGTGGTGGGGCAGCGAGTTTGACGCCACAGTCGCTGCAGGCCGCGTTTTTCGACGATAAGTTCCTGCACCCGCGACGGTAGAGAGGATGTTTTAACCGTCGGCGGGCGGGCGTGCGTGGCGGTTGTAAGCGCGGCCTGGATGGCGGTTGTGAGGTCCGCTGTAGCCTCCTCGACATCGGTGGCGGAATTGATAGGCCGGGTTGGAGTGTGGGCGGCAAGCGTTGACTGAAAGAGCGCCCAGTCGACGCGCTTGCGCGGGGCTGGCAAAGATGTGCGGGTTGGTAAAGCGTCTAACGTACATATGACAGGCCGGTGGTCCGAAGGCAGGTCCATCATCACTTCTTGGTTTATGGTCGCAGAGATGTCCTTGACGACCAGTATGTCGAGGACATCGTCGGTGTCGGTGGCCGCGTCGTGATGGGTGGGCTCGTCCGGGCCCAAGACGTCGTATGAGTGTTGGGTGGCGTCTTTGATTAATATACGACCTGCGTTATTTGTGGCTGTTGAATTCCACGCCGGGTGTTTAGCGTTGAGGTCTCCAGCTATGATGGTGGGGGAGGAGCGCAGCAGACCTCTCAACTCCCCCATGTCGAAGCGTGATGTGGGCGACTTGTAGGCGGCGTAGAGACGGATGTCGGTGCCGGCGATATGGATGTCGACACCGAGTGCGCGAAAGGTGGTAAGTTGAGCCGCGGGTGCGGGCTGGTGTACAATGCGTCTATGTACAAGTACCATTAGTCCTCGGTGAGGGCGGCCATCGATGTCCGATACCTCGTCCTGCCGGTAGATGGTATAATTCGGGAAGCGCACTGAGGTTGTGGCGGCGAGTCGCGTTTCGCTCACGAGGGCGACGTCGATTTTGTATTCCTGCAGGAAGTGGAGCAGCATTCGACGTTTGCCCGTGAGCGTCTGGGCGTTCCAATGGACAAACCTCAGCGGCTGGAATGTGCCGACAGGATCTGATGGAAGCAATTTTGGAGCTGCTCGGCCATATTCTGCGAGAACATGGCGAGCATCTGGCTGACGTGCGGCGGCATATCACCGGCGCCCGTTGGATGTTGGTTTACCGGCTGATGTGGGTAGCCGGCGGGTGGTTGTCGCAGTTGCGCGTAAGTGCTGCCCCCTGTGTGCGGTGGTGGGGGGCCGGCGTTTTTCTGCGGCGGGTAGTTGTAGAAATCGGTGGGGGGGCGATCGTCCCTCTCGCTCGCACCTCGTCCTCGCCCTCTCTTACCGCGTTTATTCCGCTTTGGACGCGGGGGTGGGGCGGCTGGCCCGCGGTTTGTGGCGGGGTTGGCTTCGGCCATAAGGGTGGCTGGGGCAGACTCGCTTACCTCGGGCTGGGTAATCGCGGCCGCGGTTAATGGGCCGGATTTGGCCAGTGGGCCCGCTCTTTTGTTGCGGGCTTCGTTCCGGATGGCCGGGCAGCTACTGAAGTTGGCGGGGTGAGGGCCTTTGCAGTTCGCGCAGGTCGCCGGCTCGGCCCTCGGGCGTGGACAGTCGGCCGCGGCGTGCGGGCCTCCGCAACGCACGCAGGCTAGGGGGCGGTGACACCCTTTGGATGAGTGTCTGAAGCCCTGACACCGATGGCATTGCGCTGGGCCCTTTTTCCCGCGCCACGCCTCGATTGTGATGCCGGTCATGTACAGCAGCTCAGGTACCTGGTATATGGCCGGGATGATGCCTGGGGTGTGCAAAAGTGAGGCGAAGAAGATGCAGCCCGGGCGTCCTGCTCGTGCCCGGATGCGGCGGACGTGCTCCGCCTTAAATCCCTTCTCCTCCAGTGCTGCGATGATCTCAGCGGGCTCAGTGTTGAAAGGCAGGCCTCGTATGGCTACCTTTAGGCTCTTTTCTTCGGGGAGGGCGTACGAATACCAGCTCAGCCCGGTCTGTTTCTCCAGGTCGGAGAGGTAGGCCTGAATGACCCGAAACTCGTCGCCGTCCTCCGGAGAAAAGCGCACGCCTACGCCAAAGGGGCGCGCGGAGGGCGGTCGTCCAAGGCGCTCTTGCAGCGCCTTGATGTGTTTAGGCCACTCTGGTAGGTGTTCGACCACGAGCGGCGGATAATTCCGGCCGCGGGTAGTCGCAGATTTTGTTGCGGCGGTGGGGGCAGCCTGTGGCGCGGGGTGCGCGGGAGCTGCTGCGGTCGAGTGTGTAGCCGCGGCCTGCGCAAAAGTTGTCTTCTGCTGCCTGGGTGCGGGTGACGGTGGAGTCGTTACCTTTGCCGGGTCTGGGATGACCCGGCGTGGGCGTTGGTCTCGCTGCGGTTGCGGTGCCGGCGTCTGATACAGCGGCGAAGGTGTTGGCACCGTGGCGGGTTGGGCGTCCAATGATGCGGCGGGTGTTTGGGCTGGTGATGGCCTGTCACCTGTGCTCAGCGACCGGTGGATGCGCGGGTCGCGAGCGTTGGGGGCCTGGGGTGTGGCGCATATGCGCTTGCCTTCGGGTGGTGTGGGCGTCGGGCGTGTCTTGCGCTTGGCGCGTGGGAGCTCGAGCGTTAGTGGTACGTCCTCCATTGCGCGGAGGGCCTCGAGTGCGACTTCGTCCGACGGCGCAAGTACCGGGACGTCACCCAGCTCAAACTCCATGAGCCTTACGTAGGCTCCCAGCCAGCGGGCCATGCGCTCCGACAAATAGCCGGAGTTTGCAAGCCTCGCCACCATCATGGCGTCAGATTCAAATCTGACGCGGGGTGATGTTGACTTGGCCGCATGCATAAGCCTGCTGCCTAGGAGCCCAGTGGCTGACGGAGCTTGTGTAGCTGCGGACGTAGCGGGCGTGGCGACGTAACTTACGTCGCTTGATGGTGCAGTGATGGGAGTGGTGCGTGTTGCTGCTGGTGTAAGCAGCTGTGCCGGTTGCTGGGGTGTGCGTCGGGGCGCAGCACTGGGCGGCGATGACTCAGCCTGCACACCAGTGCTGCGGTCTCGATCGGCCGGCATTCTAGGGACTCTTACCACGCGCAGTCCTGAGCAATGAGTGCCCTGCGGCGAGTTGGGGGCGGATTAAGTTCCCCGCTAGCCCTGAAAAGGGCTGTATGGCCGATCTCCAACCAGCTATTGCAACAATAGCGGCGGAGATCGTGTGTGGTTTGTAGTATAACTACGGTCGGACTCGTGCGCAGTGTGGTTAGCTCTGCGGTAGCAATAGAAATGTAATAACAATATAATATATGACGGAGTGCCGAGCTGACCATTTAGTTCAGCCATATCCATGGGCGTTGGAGAAAGCGAAGAGGTATGCAGAATTGCGAGTGTACGTACAGCGCCACGGCTCACGATCGAATGTGTCCCAGTGCGAGCGCCGCCTGCTTATAAAGGCCGGCCGGTCGCCCCACTAGTCACGCCACCGCTCACGCCACGCGGCGCCACAACATGCAAAACTAGTTCGGGCGCTGACGTCACTCGCAAGCCCGCACGGACGTTAGTCCCCTCTTTGATAATTTAACTTGATTTTATGACTTAACAATGTTTTACCATTGTTTTATTGTTTTAAATTGTAATTATTATTGATTAGCAAATAAAAACAACATGAAATTACAAAAAATGCGTAAAACAACATAAACGCGCCGTCACGGCCGTCCTGCGCCTTCACACGTCCTCGTGTGTCTCGTTATCAGACTTGTCCTAAAAAAACAAAATATGCTGAGTTGTATATTCGAGCTCGGCCATTCTGGCCCCTAAAAAAAGAACAATTATCTTACTGATTACAGCAATTTCACACAGACAGATCGTCACACAGACGAATCTTCACACAGATGGATCGACACACAGATGGATGGTCACACAGTCCGACTGCAAAGAATACATGACCATCAGCCATTTACTCAGAATACATAGTAGTACCGATTGTCACACAGACTTTGGTCACACAGACTTGTCACACAGACTTTTGTCACACAGACTTGTCACACAGAATTGTCACACAGCGATCACCACATTTAGTAGCATATTTCACTGGGTGACAAAGTGATCACTACATTGCGTAGCATATTTCACTGGGTGGATCACTACATTAAGTAGCATATTTCCTCTTTCCACAGAACACACAATAGTACTAATTGTCACACAGACTTGTCACACAGCGATCACTACATTAAGTAGCATATTTCACTGGGCGGCAAAGTGATCACTACATTGAGTAGCATATTTCACTGGATGGATCACTACATAGAGTAGCATATTTCCTCCATTAATAACGAATACTTCATACGAATACTTACTTTTGCCGTCATCGGCACATCCAGAAATCTATGACCATCGAAGGCCAAAAGACATTGCACCGTAAATAAATAAGTAACAATAATAAAAAATAATAGTAGGTATGTAAGTTCTAAAAATTTTAATTTTTGAACTCACGTTCTTATAGGTTCCACTATTCGACTAGGATCCACGCGTTTCATCTAAATGGTTAGCAAAGTACATTTATTAGTATTTTTGTGATCAGAAAAATGTATCCAGCCACTATTTCTAAATTAATAACAATGAATGTCAAAGAGGAATTAAAAGTTTTTATTTTATTCTTTTTTTTTGTTTATGTTTTTTTTTGTAAAGATAACTAAGTGATGTATGCTGAGAATTATGAAATTAACGAAGCAGTGGACGGTGAACAAGTGACATTTTTATTTCAAATTAAAGAACTTCAGTTTGCAGTCAGTTTGGATAAGTAAATATAAAAACTATATATAAAACTGTATAAAATCAAAAAAAGTTTTCCAACAGTAATGTTATAAAATTTTTGTATTCAGAAAAAATCGTTTTGTTTAGCTAAAAAAACATAGAATACAATAAGCTCAAAACGGCGAAAACTTTTAAAGCCAACACAGATGATGGTCTATCTGTAAAATGATCCAGTTTGCAAAAGGTAGTTATAAAATAAGATTAAGCTATTTAGATACATTCTAAACTTTACCTTCTCCGTATTAAAGTTCATGTTTCAGAAAAAAATAGTGTTTTTTTACAAGGTACCCGGTAGATTTAGGTGAATCATAGATTGTTATTTTCACATCACTTTAGACTCGATTCACACTTGTAACGATGCTACATCCCTAAACCCAAAATCTACCCTCATATTATTTTTATCCATGATCCTATCTAGTATCTGGTCGCGTCGGCCATATTTAGACACTTCCGATCCAGCTTGCCTGCGTGCCAGAGCACTGAGTCGAGTTTTCGTGCTCCTCATTATTGCGGTCAAGTTTGAATACCTACAAGGTGATCGCCGCGAGTTATCCGAAGACTATTGTGATTACCCAAATAATAATCAACGTCGGAGATTCTAAGAAGAAGTGAGACGCGCGTCCACCACAGCCAGCACGCGGGAGCAACGATCGAACCAGGTTAGCCTACTCAATTCCTTCTCCTGTAATCTTTCCGTGTAGGACCATATTATCGAAAATGTTTTAAGTTCAATTACCAGCATTTTAGTTAATTTTAACTTTATTCTAAATATAATATCAAGGTTTATGAAGGATCCAATAACAGACAGTCGCAAACCTCCCAAAGTGGACTTCATGATGCTGCTGAAGCTCTTCTGCTTAAAAAGAATCGGTGTTGAGAATGTTTGAATCAGTTTAACAAAATACAAAAAGCAACACCCCACCGTTTAAGTGTAGTCTTTGGCACACAAAAAAAAAGGTTTATTTGAGCCATAGACATAGAAAAATTTTCGCTGCGCCCAAGAAGACCAACAAAGCGTGGAAAAGAGTAGTTAACATCATACGGACACGATCTATATAAAAAAGAGACAAAGGATCAAGTGACATGTGCCAACATTTTTTACAGTAAGAGCCCCTAGCGTCCCGCCTAGCAAATGAGCAATCACAGTTTGTTTAAAATATTTTTTAATCTTAATTAGAATTTAAAATAAAGGTATCGTGGAGCTATGGTATCTTCTGCTCTAAGTAATTGTGATGTGACAAAAAGAAACAATTCAAGTAATCACACTTTTCAAAGGTAAATAAGATATTGCCACACATTTCTGTAAAAACAAATTTCGCTACATTTATTCGTTTATCGACAAAGAAAACAGTATGGAACATAGTTTATTAACTTCCTTTGCCATAATATGGTCATATTTTATGAATCTAAGTCATATTTTACGTATCTCATATAAAATGTATTGATTCGTTTTCGGATCACCTGTTTATTGACTTAGTTGTTCTTTGACATTCTATTTGTATGGCCCAAGGTTTGAGCATTTCGTCACAGTATTAAAATTTTTGCAGACAGGAACTACAAAATCAAATTAGCGGTAAAAATAGTTTCAGGCAAAAATAGCGAGAATAAAAGAAAAAATACAACTTAAAACAAAACATAAACAAAAAAATGTCATTAGCGTCCGTCCATAGATTAGGTTGATAGGGTGATGGCAAAGTATATTTTCCAATTCATGTGGGCCAAGAAGGTATGTCCGCCAGAATTCCTGTTTACTGCACTTACGCTCTCCTAGAATGAATCAGTTTTCAAACAAATTTTTAGGATGGAACAAAAATGGTCAAAATAAAACTTTAGAAAAATTAAGTGTCTTTTGTTTTCATACGGGTAAAAAAAATTGTGAGTAATTAAATAATGGCAGTATAGTTTTGTTTCATAAATTCGCAATTTACTTTTTATTATGCAACTTATCAGAAAAACTTTTGATAGAAATGATTCCACTAACCAATTCTAAATATCGCCGAGCAATCAATCATTCCGCTGCACGATTTATAATTACTGAAAATAAAAATATGAAGTTCTTCAGGTTTATAATCGCCAATATCCGAAATTTACGTGGTTTTTTCGATTTTTGACATAGTTGCGTTCGGCTCTCGAGGTCACAAACTTGGATTATTTATTCGGCCAACATCATAAACAAGTCTGTGAACAATAATTTTCAAGTATTTTGTTTCTAATTCTGTTATAGGCTCTGAGGGAACATCGGTATCATTGACATTACTAAAATCATTATTTTTTTTCGCTAAATTCACATTGAAGAAGCCCAACATAATTAAATCTTGCCCTATTATGATGTTATGAATACCAACGAAGAATTGGGGACCTCATAAAATAATAATTCAGCTGAATAATTCTAAAAAGTAACAATCAAAATAATTTGAGTATTGCATCGTAGGCTTAATTTTCCTATCCCTCAAAGTGAAGCTGAAACATAATATTTCTCTTCTCTTTAAAACGTCTCTTTTGTTAATGAGCATTCAGGAACCGAAATGAAAACAAAATGAAAACTTTTCACCAATATTGTAGAGGTGGTCCACCGCTGGTGTGACAGTCCTAAGCTAACCCTTCGCTCAGCCGTGGATTAGGTTTGTAGAGCGTGGACCAGCGTGTCTAGGTGTCCACATGTCCCCTTCGATGGCATCAATCGTACAATGCAACCTTGTAACGGCTGCTGTGCACGTTACCATGCAGCTTTTTAACCTCAGGGAGCCTTACTAAGGAGCATAACCAACTGGCTTCCGCTTGAAGGGTTCTCTCCTAAACATATGTCCACTGCATCACACCACGCTCGCGCATCCGCCCCCTGAAGACTAAATTCTGGAAAAATAAGTTTGGTTATCACCGAACCCATCACGCCACGATGCTGGGACTTCAAGAGATTTCTCCATCGGTTTTGTAGGACTGGCGCTCCCATAGTATGTTTTCCGCTTCCTGGTCCATCCCCACTCCTGATGACGGAGTGCCGAGCTGACCATTTAGTTCAGCCATATCCATGGGCGTTGGAGAAAGCGAAGAGGTATGCAGAATTGCGAGTGTACGTACAGCGCCACGGCTCACGATCGAATGTGTCCCAGTGCGAGCGCCGCCTGCTTATAAAGGCCGGCCGGTCGCCCCACTAGTCACGCCACCGCTCACGCCACGCGGCGCCACAACATGCAAAACTAGTTCGGGCGCTGACGTCACTCGCAAGCCCGCACGGACGTTAGTCCCCTCTTTGATAATTTAACTTGATTTTATGACTTAACAATGTTTTACCATTGTTTTATTGTTTGAAATTGTAATTATTATTGATTAGCAAATAAAAACAACATGAAATTACAAAAAATGCGTAAAACAACATAAACGCGCCGTCACGGCCGTCCTGCGCCTTCACACGTCCTCGTGTGTCTCGTTATCAGACTTGTCCTAAAAAAACAAAATATGCTGAGTTGTATATTCGAGCTCGGCCATTCTGGCCCCTAAAAAAAGAACAATTATCTTACTGATTACAGCAATTTCACACAGACAGATCGTCACACAGACGAATCTTCACACAGATGGATCGACACACAGATGGATGGTCACACAGTCCGACTGCAAAGAATACATGACCATCAGCCATTTACTCAGAATACATAGTAGTACCGATTGTCACACAGACTTTGGTCACACAGACTTGTCACACAGACTTTTGTCACACAGACTTGTCACACAGAATTGTCACACAGCGATCACCACATTTAGTAGCATATTTCACTGGGTGACAAAGTGATCACTACATTGCGTAGCATATTTCACTGGGTGGATCACTACATTAAGTAGCATATTTCCTCTTTCCACAGAACACACAATAGTACTAATTGTCACACAGACTTGTCACACAGCGATCACTACATTAAGTAGCATATTTCACTGGGCGGCAAAGTGATCACTACATTGAGTAGCATATTTCACTGGATGGATCACTACATAGAGTAGCATATTTCCTCCATTAATAACGAATACTTCATACGAATACTTACTTTTGCCGTCATCGGCACATCCAGAAATCTATGACCATCGAAGGCCAAAAGACATTGCACCGTAAATAAATAAGTAACAATAATAAAAAATAATAGTAGGTATGTAAGTTCTAAAAATTTTAATTTTTGAACTCACGTTCTTATAGGTTCCACTATTCGACTAGGATCCACGCGTTTCATCTAAATGGTTAGCAAAGTACATTTATTAGTATTTTTGTGATCAGAAAAATGTATCCAGCCACTATTTCTAAATTAATAACAATGAATGTCAAAGAGGAATTAAAAGTTTTTATTTTATTCTTTTTTTTTGTTTATGTTTTTTTTTGTAAAGATAACTAAGTGATGTATGCTGAGAATTATGAAATTAACGAAGCAGTGGACGGTGAACAAGTGACATTTTTATTTCAAATTAAAGAACTTCAGTTTGCAGTCAGTTTGGATAAGTAAATATAAAAACTATATATAAAACTGTATAAAATCAAAAAAAGTTTTCCAACAGTAATGTTATAAAATTTTTGTATTCAGAAAAAATCGTTTTGTTTAGCTAAAAAAACATAGAATACAATAAGCTCAAAACGGCGAAAACTTTTAAAGCCAACACAGATGATGGTCTATCTGTAAAATGATCCAGTTTGCAAAAGGTAGTTATAAAATAAGATTAAGCTATTTAGATACATTCTAAACTTTACCTTCTCCGTATTAAAGTTCATGTTTCAGAAAAAAATAGTGTTTTTTTACAAGGTACCCGGTAGATTTAGGTGAATCATAGATTGTTATTTTCACATCACTTTAGACTCGATTCACACTTGTAACGATGCTACATCCCTAAACCCAAAATCTACCCTCATATTATTTTTATCCATGATCCTATCTAGTATCTGGTCGCGTCGGCCATATTTAGACACTTCCGATCCAGCTTGCCTGCGTGCCAGAGCACTGAGTCGAGTTTTCGTGCTCCTCATTATTGCGGTCAAGTTTGAATACCTACAAGGTGATCGCCGCGAGTTATCCGAAGACTATTGTGATTACCCAAATAATAATCAACGTCGGAGATTCTAAGAAGAAGTGAGACGCGCGTCCACCACAGCCAGCACGCGGGAGCAACGATCGAACCAGGTTAGCCTACTCAATTCCTTCTCCTGTAATCTTTCCGTGTAGGACCATATTATCGAAAATGTTTTAAGTTCAATTACCAGCATTTTAGTTAATTTTAACTTTATTCTAAATATAATATCAAGGTTTATGAAGGATCCAATAACAGACAGTCGCAAACCTCCCAAAGTGGACTTCATGATGCTGCTGAAGCTCTTCTGCTTAAAAAGAATCGGTGTTGAGAATGTTTGAATCAGTTTAACAAAATACAAAAAGCAACACCCCACCGTTTAAGTGTAGTCTTTGGCACACAAAAAAAAAGGTTTATTTGAGCCATAGACATAGAAAAATTTTCGCTGCGCCCAAGAAGACCAACAAAGCGTGGAAAAGAGTAGTTAACATCATACGGACACGATCTATATAAAAAAGAGACAAAGGATCAAGTGACATGTGCCAACATTTTTTACAGTAAGAGCCCCTAGCGTCCCGCCTAGCAAATGAGCAATCACAGTTTGTTTAAAATATTTTTTAATCTTAATTAGAATTTAAAATAAAGGTATCGTGGAGCTATGGTATCTTCTGCTCTAAGTAATTGTGATGTGACAAAAAGAAACAATTCAAGTAATCACACTTTTCAAAGGTAAATAAGATATTGCCACACATTTCTGTAAAAACAAATTTCGCTACATTTATTCGTTTATCGACAAAGAAAACAGTATGGAACATAGTTTATTAACTTCCTTTGCCATAATATGGTCATATTTTATGAATCTAAGTCATATTTTACGTATCTCATATAAAATGTATTGATTCGTTTTCGGATCACCTGTTTATTGACTTAGTTGTTCTTTGACATTCTATTTGTATGGCCCAAGGTTTGAGCATTTCGTCACAGTATTAAAATTTTTGCAGACAGGAACTACAAAATCAAATTAGCGGTAAAAATAGTTTCAGGCAAAAATAGCGAGAATAAAAGAAAAAATACAACTTAAAACAAAACATAAACAAAAAAATGTCATTAGCGTCCGTCCATAGATTAGGTTGATAGGGTGATGGCAAAGTATATTTTCCAATTCATGTGGGCCAAGAAGGTATGTCCGCCAGAATTCCTGTTTACTGCACTTACGCTCTCCTAGAATGAATCAGTTTTCAAACAAATTTTTAGGATGGAACAAAAATGGTCAAAATAAAACTTTAGAAAAATTAAGTGTCTTTTGTTTTCATACGGGTAAAAAAAATTGTGAGTAATTAAATAATGGCAGTATAGTTTTGTTTCATAAATTCGCAATTTACTTTTTATTATGCAACTTATCAGAAAAACTTTTGATAGAAATGATTCCACTAACCAATTCTAAATATCGCCGAGCAATCAATCATTCCGCTGCACGATTTATAATTACTGAAAATAAAAATATGAAGTTCTTCAGGTTTATAATCGCCAATATCCGAAATTTACGTGGTTTTTTCGATTTTTGACATAGTTGCGTTCGGCTCTCGAGGTCACAAACTTGGATTATTTATTCGGCCAACATCATAAACAAGTCTGTGAACAATAATTTTCAAGTATTTTGTTTCTAATTCTGTTATAGGCTCTGAGGGAACATCGGTATCATTGACATTACTAAAATCATTATTTTTTTTCGCTAAATTCACATTGAAGAAGCCCAACATAATTAAATCTTGCCCTATTATGATGTTATGAATACCAACGAAGAATTGGGGACCTCATAAAATAATAATTCAGCTGAATAATTCTAAAAAGTAACAATCAAAATAATTTGAGTATTGCATCGTAGGCTTAATTTTCCTATCCCTCAAAGTGAAGCTGAAACATAATATTTCTCTTCTCTTTAAAACGTCTCTTTTGTTAATGAGCATTCAGGAACCGAAATGAAAACAAAATGAAAACTTTTCACCAATATTGTAGAGGTGGTCCACCGCTGGTGTGACAGTCCTAAGCTAACCCTTCGCTCAGCCGTGGATTAGGTTTGTAGAGCGTGGACCAGCGTGTCTAGGTGTCCACATGTCCCCTTCGATGGCATCAATCGTACAATGCAACCTTGTAACGGCTGCTGTGCACGTTACCATGCAGCTTTTTAACCTCAGGGAGCCTTACTAAGGAGCATAACCAACTGGCTTCCGCTTGAAGGGTTCTCTCCTAAACATATGTCCACTGCATCACACCACGCTCGCGCATCCGCCCCCTGAAGACTAAATTCTGGAAAAATAAGTTTGGTTATCACCGAACCCATCACGCCACGATGCTGGGACTTCAAGAGATTTCTCCATCGGTTTTGTAGGACTGGCGCTCCCATAGTATGTTTTCCGCTTCCTGGTCCATCCCCACTCCTGATGACGGAGTGCCGAGCTGACCATTTAGTTCAGCCATATCCATGGGCGTTGGAGAAAGCGAAGAGGTATGCAGAATTGCGAGTGTACGTACAGCGCCACGGCTCACGATCGAATGTGTCCCAGTGCGAGCGCCGCCTGCTTATAAAGGCCGGCCGGTCGCCCCACTAGTCACGCCACCGCTCACGCCACGCGGCGCCACAACATGCAAAACTAGTTCGGGCGCTGACGTCACTCGCAAGCCCGCACGGATGTTAGTCCCCTCTTTGATAATTTAACTTGATTTTATGACTTAACAATGTTTTACCATTGTTTTATTGTTTTAAATTGTAATTATTATTGATTAGCAAATAAAAACAACATGAAATTACAAAAAATGCGTAAAACAACATAAACGCGCCGTCATATATATACTATAGGAATAAGTACTGCTATTTGTTTTCTCGCAGTCAATGGTTTACCATTGAGTAGAGTACACAACTCGTGAAAAAAAAATTCATCTCGGTGCTTTGTATCCCTCGCTTCGCTCAGGATTCTGCTCTCGGGATCCAACTTAGTACCTCGAACTAAATTCCCTCTTTTTTCACTTGTTGTATAGTCTACTATTCTACTTTGGGTCGCCAGCCAAAAAGGTTAAGAACCACTGATCTACAGGGTCAAAAAGAATAACTTTAGTTCACAACCTCATAATTGCTTCTATACCCGTCATTTTTTGGTCGTTTTAATTAACTAAAATGGTAAGTTTCATTGTTAAAACACTCCCTGTGTTTTAACAATGAAACTTACCATTTTTGCCAAAGAAACATGGGTCGAAAAACGACAAGAAATTTTGGTCCTCCCTACATTTAAATTTCCAGTTAATAGGCATCTAATTGGCTTTGGTTAAAAAATAAAAGGTATTTTTTTATATTTTTTTACTACAGATTAGGCCAATTTAAGAAACTAATTTGAATATTTTAACATTTGGTCCCGTATTTATTTTTTTATAAATATATTTGTCGAGCGGATATGGTCAACCGGAATGACGTCATTAGTGGCATGAAAGTTTAAGAAGGAAAACCTTTGCCATCTACTTATAGAAAAAGAACGGCCAAGTGTCATAATGACTTTATGGTTGTTTGTAAACAAATAAGTTATAGTTAATATTTCTTCTATTTTATTCATTTAATCCAGTTGTGACGGTTCTAACCTACCTTCTTAATTTGCCACAATAATTTTTGAGGTGGTAAAATTATATTAAAAATGCTTACCAGTGGAAACTCAGCTGAAAAACTTTGTAAAAACTGACACGCCCAATCTACCCAAATTGCGAAATGTATTGTATGTATTGTGTCTATTTTGGATGTAGGCTACATGGATGAAATTGTAACGATTGCTTGTGGACTGATAAATTTGCAGAATAACATAATAAACATTGTGAAAATATGTGCATACTTTATTTCTATTTACAAACATTTAATAGTGTGGATGTGGAAAAAATTACGAGATAAAGTTCATCGATATACTCTGATATATCGATAGATGTTTTTACAATATTTTTTCCAAAACATTTTTTTTTTGTAATTACGTACGGATTCTAATAGTCGACACTATTTTGTCACTGGAGCATTTTGATTTTTTCCTACTTTTGAGTCTTAAAAATCATCGTAAAATTCGTCAAATCGAGCCAAAATTTCGCGTAGGGGTTTATTTTGCTATTTTTTATGTTTTACAATACCTTAAAATTAGAATCCATTACTTAGTCATCATCCCATTTCATCTCATTTTTTTCTGAGAAATATTACCTATATCGATATTTTTTCACTTCCACCTTCCACCATCCCTAATGCCAAGTTCATTGTCAAAATTGTCTTTGCCCTTTTTTCTTTTTTTTATTATGGCTGGGGGATCTGTATGTGATGACGTCATATGAAGGTCATTTGAAGGTTAAAGCTTTTTATTGAATATTATAAATATCTTTAAAAATATAGAATTATTTTTAAATTTAATTAGTAGACACTGTACCGAAAGCTTATTCCTCGAAATGGTTTTGAGATTTCCAGTCATGTTCAAAAAGTTATCAAAGCCAATTACCAATAATTATACACTTTCAAGCTTTTGCATTATCAATAACAACAAGAGTATGTTAAAATTATAGTTAAAGAACTACATTTTTTTATTACAACAATCTGCTAATTACGTACCGGAGTTTCTTAAATATTTATTGTATTTATAATTAAGTGATTACTTGTAAAGTTAAGTATATTTTTATTATATTCTTTCTTGACACACTTGACACACAGTCAAAATAATTGTTTTGATCTCCAGTTAGTAACGAGACTGTTTTGTATCAATATATTTAGTAACAGGGATTATTGTTTCCCGACCTTCAATAATTATTATGTTTACGTTTAGAGATGATCTTCTCTTTACCGTAATACAGGAAACGTTATCATTGCTACCATGATTAAATGAATCAATGAACATTTTTTTCATGTAATAAGTAAGTAATACAAAAATTCCCATTTGCAAATTAGTAAAATGGTATTGGCAGACAAATCAAATAGAACCCTAAAAGTTAGAAAAACATGCCAGATTTTTACACTTTTTGCTACAAGTTTTGACATTATTATACCGACTGACTCATTTAGAAGATGAAAATATAATATCACAGCGGTATTATAAACTTCAAATTGTATGTTCTCATCGTAACTTGTGAAACTGCAAACGTGAAGACAGATAGTTGGCAGATTGCGTGTCATCATTTCCAACGTCCAAATATTTAAACTGAAATCATTAGAAACTGCTTCCGTTGAGTATTTTTATCTTCTTTGACTTTTATTAACTTACTTATTTCATACAACATATCTTTACATATATTTATAATACCTATATCCTTGCTGTTAAAAAGAAAAAACCATGCAGAAATTACAATTAGCATTGTTTTAATATTTTTTTCTTCGTTCAATGTGATTGAAAGAATTTTCATTTACCGTATCCATATCTTGTAAATCGATATTCATTTCTATTTCCAAGTCTAAATTCTTGTTCATTGTTTCGTCTTTTTTCATTTGGTCATAAAAATACCTGTCATTTACGGGCCTTAAAGATTTGACATCCATTACGACAGACAAGTCAATAACGCGGTCCAAATATAACACTTAAGTATAATTTAATGCGCTTTAAAAGTGAATGCAGAGCTTTGGCCAGACTGCGATTAACTAGCTTTCACTTTCTCGAGTAATAAAGGGCTCCAAGGTCGTTTATGGAGGATTTGGAGCACCATCATTAATACACCACGAATGTGTTATAAACGCATTAGCAGCAGTCAAGCACAAATTGATCTCGCTATGTGAGATCTTTCGAATTCCGTCTCCATTTCTATTTCATAGCTTATAGTTGCATCATCATAGGTACATGATGAATAATAAACTAAAGTTGACAATGATGATCGATTGACTAATAATAATAACTCATACTTATAATTGACGAAGAATTTATAAATTACACGTAAAATAGCTAAAACTCATAATACTAAAGAATCAAAAGTCTACATTTATGATTTTAACGGTTTCATGAATATCACAAATACTTAATTAATTTTGAACTGAGTTGGACAATAAGTGGAAAATGCGTAAAAGTTTGACTATTTTGGATAAATAAATAGACCTGCTGTCAACTGATATGTTAGATGTACCTATATTACACAACCATGGAATTCTTCACTGTTAATTGAATGTAATGAAATCGAATGAACATCGATTGTGTAAAACTATCGACTAGTCAAAGTATGACTTGATACACAATCAATGTACAACTTTAATCTAATGGATATTATGGTAGCTTAGCCTTGATGGTTTTGTTGACATCATACTGCGGCACAAAACGACTAGATCCTATATGTGTTGTATCTTCCTATATAAAATATTCATTACAATACGCACTGCACTCGTCCGAGCGTTGCTTTTGTTTATGTTTACCTACCAACGAATTCCTTTGTTCGAATATGAAAACAAAAACATTTTTTGCATCGGAATATAAGAATGGAATTTTTAATAAGTACGAAAGTAGAAGATAAGTTATACTATAAACTAGCGGCCCGCCCTCGCTTCGCTTCGGTGTAGTGTGGAATTTGACGCCATGTATTACATAAACCTTCCTCTAGAATCACTCTATCAATTAAAAAACCGCATCAAAATCCATTGCGTAGTTTTAAAGATCTAAGCATACATAGGGACAGACAGCGGGAAGAGACTTTGTTATACTATGTAATGTAGTCAAGACGAATTGCTATGTTTATTTATTAAACCTTTTTATTGTTTTCTCGTTTGCTGGTTGGTAACTCGATTTTATCGTTTCTGTTCCAGGTGTTTGCGATGTGGTGCTCGTGGGCTACTTTACTGCTAGTGTCGTGTGCACTAGCGACGGCGGGAGCCGCGGAGACCACCAGCACCCCTCCTCCCAGCACTGCCGGTCAGCCTGGAGAAGGAGTCACCGAGATAGCCGTCGAACCTAAGCCTGAAGACTCGACGGCGGCCGAAGCACGCATAGCCGTAGCCACTACACGCGCCCCGCCGCGCACGCTCGACCGTCAGGCTGCTGAGCACGCTTGGCGCTTATGGCTGCAGAGTGCAGAAAGCGGCAACCAAAACGCTCCCCCGAGACGAATCACTACGAAGTCTTTGTTCATCACTCCGCTAGTGTGCCCAAAAGGCCAGAGACTCGACCGAAATGGTTGCGTTCAGGTACTTACTTTACCTACTATGCTAGCTAAATAAAAATAGTACTGTCAAGCGGCAATCTTGATCTTTGTTCCTTTTCTTGCACATCCTACACCCTGAAGTGGAACAGAGACGCAATCGCAAACAAATATGGCCGTTTTGACAGTACTATTCTTATTTTGGCTCGCATAGTACATAATTCTGTAACAATTTTAGAAAGATTGGAATAAGTAGGTATAATTTATGGTAATTTCATTTAATTAAACAACATTTTCCTTTTTCAAGGTGGTGACTGTGAATAAAGACGAACACGAGCGTATTCTGCTGGAACAACTAAATGCACTGTTCTCGTCGCCTTCTACTGGCGATGTGTTGTACGACTACGGTGATGACGAACCAGGACCGCTGCAGCTGTCCATACCTATCGGATTGGACCCACTGGCTTCTCCACTACAGAACCAGGAGCCATCCGCTCAGGTATTTAAACCTATATGCTTTTCATAATTTCACTACCAAAGTTAATGTTTAACCATATTTTATGTTAATAATCGTTTACGATCTCCGTGGTCGTGTGGTTTGCACGCCGGTTTTCAAGGCGTCACCATCTCTTGAGGGGGGACCTCAAGAGACGGGATTCAATCCCCGGCTGGGTCAATGTAGGAAATGAACTTTTCTATATTGTCTCAGTCTGGGTGTTTGTGATACCACCGTTGTCTCTGATTTCTGTAACACAAGTGCTTTAGCTACTTTGGAATCGGAGCAAAGTATGTTATGTTGTCAAATATTTATTGAATTTTTATTATTAATCAACTAATGATTATTTTTTCTTTTCAGGCTCAAGATCTTATGCCTAATATCGTTAAAAAGGACGAAAATTCGCCTAATAACGACGCAGGCATTGAAGCTGAACTAGAACTTCTGACATTACAACATTCTGACAATAACTACACAGATGCAACAGGGGTATTAAACCACAATGTGATGAATTCTCTTTTACACAACGGCGATAAACCTAAACGTGATAGTCCAGACAACTCAACGACGATAAATCCGGTTAATGACACTGATACCGGACAAAAAGAATTAGTTTATGGGCATGTGAATGTTGATCCTGTACTTGGGTACATGGAACATGCAAATCAACAATCTCAAAGTGAAAATATTGACAAACCCACAGCAGCAAAATTACAAGGTAATGCATCTACGCCAAGTGGTATAGACATTCAAAAAGAGGATGTTACGAATAACGTTAAGGTGAAGAATAACATAACAGAAAATTCAACTAAGAATAATGATTTAAATAAAAATAAAGACCAAGTTAAGCTAAACCCAGAAAACGATTACTCTGACATTGGAGAAGCTATCAAACTGATTAGTAGATACGCCGAAGTATCCACCGATGACAATTTTAATAAGGATCAAAAGAAACATGAAAATAAAGAAGATGGCATACTGGGCACACGAACAAAACTACAGTACAGACGCAACAAACCTAAACCAGGGAACGCAAAAGATTCTATACCGGTACCAATTGGGCCAGAAGAATCTCATTTAGACAAATTACTTTCACAAAGTTTCTTGCCTAATAATGAACCAATATATAGATATCCATGGCCTGATCAACATTTTCCAACACCACCTCCAAATTACCCATTCCGACATCTACAGGACTATTGGCCTGGCAAAAGTCACGTCGGAGGTGTGTACAACCCCCATGGAAACCCAAGACGACATCACCATTCATATCCTCATTATGTAAGACCGCATGGCTATTACCCAGAATCTTACCCAGGAATACAAGAACCTTACCCTGATCAATATCAGGAATATGCTCACAGAGTAGTTCAGCGTCACACGAAACCTTCACGATCTCAGGCTAGCAACCAAAATCTATACAGTCTTCTTGGCTTAAGACATTGGTTCAGTAGTGAAGGTGTCTCGAAAAGATAGCTTGTTTTCTTTTTGTTTAGACAATTCGATGTTACCCGACGACGTATAATGGAAGCTATGGACTTTCTTAATCGCTACCTTCAATTCTTCTTACTATATCCGCTTCAAAAAACAGTTGATTCTCAAATAGTGAAGAAAAATATGTAAAGAAATCACAGAATAAATAATTTTCCATCTGTTTTATCGATCGTTTTGTCCATAGCTTTCATTATATTATTAATTTATTTCAAAGCCAAATATTACAGTCATAGTTTAGTACCTTTGTTAGCTGTTTTAAATTCTTGTAAATATGTCTTTTAATTTAAGTGTTTTAATAAGTTGCTGCTGAAAATTGTTCACATAGTATTATTATAATTGTTTTATAGTTATTATGTTAAATGTAAATTGTTGTATTAATAACTAATTTGTATTTGAATATATATCTTTATATTTTGTTTGTTGTAAGTGTAGAAACGGTTTTGTTGGAAAAAGCACCATGTTTCTTTGAAAGTGTATACAATGTCGGGTCAAGTTTTGGTTATGTAAAATTGGCACTGGATTGCCCCATCGATTATTCACTGAAGTAGACGTTGTCATGACTATTGATTTTTGTTTCGCTTGCTTCTTTTTGTAACATTGTAGTAATGTATTCTTTGTTTAAATGTTATTATTAGTTCTGACAGTAACCAAATTTCGGACATTTAAAACCCACCTATAAAAAATAACAAGAATATTGTCAGGACATGGAGACAGAAAAAGTCGTCTCGCAAAAGAACGTTATTTTCCTACTGAAACATGGTGGATCTACTGTGAGGGTTACTTACTCGTTCTTATTACCTATCGCTTTGATATAGGCTCTCGTAAAAGTTCAAATCTCCATTCCACGAAAGGAGCCCTGTGGAATCAGTAGTAGGTACCTAAACATTCAACAGGCATAATATTCTTTGATTGACGCTATAAGTTAACTACTTTATAATGGATTAATGGAAAAAGATATCCTACGATAAATCGCACACCACCACGTGTCACGCTCCGTCGGTCTTACAGATTTTAATAGAAAAGTAACGCGCATAGCGTATATCTAGCTGCGTTGTTGGTGTGTTACACCATAGGTACACCATATCTAAACATTGTCCGTGTTTTACAAAAGATTTTTAAACACTTCTTTACTTAGACACCTGTTTAAATGTGATGCTGACACTTTTAGTAAGAATATTAAATTAAGTACACAAGAAAATATATAGAAATATATTGAATTGAATACACAAGAGGCAGCATCATATTTGAACAGTCTAAGTTATGAAAAATGAAATGAAAAAATAATTTATTTCCACCAAAGTTACATACAATTTCCAGGTACAAAAATCAAAGTTCTATTTAACAGTAAAAACAATTGATGGACTGGAGCCTAAACTAGGACAATCCTGTTAGTTAGTTATTGTCTAAGTTAAAGTGTTTAAAAATGTTTTGTAATAACACGACGCAATTTTAAAACTGCAGCCACGCAGGGTGTATACAGGGTGCATAGGATCCGCTACCAACTTGTTTCGTTGAATAAAGTCAGTGGTCCACCGAAAACGTTCTCTTGCCTTCCTCGTTATATCACAGAATAGATAATACATTACATCACGTGGACAATAATCGACTTGTTTAGGACTGAACCATATTTTATGCACCCGTAACGTTTTGTCATTGAAATCTAAATAAACTTAGGAAACTTTGGATAAGTACCTGCCACAGTTCCATATTTTAGCTAGGTGCTTATTTCATCTTTAATACTGTCAATCTGTTAGTTTGCATGCAGTAAGGACTTCATCCACTTTAGCCGTTTTGACTTTGTATCTGAATGCCGATTTGTGCTTGCCTTATTAAATGCTATATTTTTGTAAGTAATCGATGAAAACAGCGATTTTACAGACCGATTTGTAAGAAGGTACCTATATTTATTTTGTGCATAAGTGGCATAGATTAATACAATGAAAACTATGTAACTGTCTAGGAGTAGAACTAGGGTCACTCTCCAATATCTGCATATCACAATGATGGGTACAACATACTGAAATACGACTGTCTATTTAGTTATTTACCTATTATATTACCGAACTATTACACAATAACGATCCCACCAAAGTCTATAATAAGCTTTAGTTTTTTAACACAATGTATAAACACTACTATTGAGAAATCTAGAATTAAATGATTGTATTTTTCTAATATTGTTAACTATATGAAAATAAAGGCATTTGCCGATGAAATTTAAAAAGTATACTAACGTTTATCACCATAGTAAAAATAAGAATAATAGTTTGATCGGAAAATTTTAATATTTACGATAACTTTTTTAGATTTTCAGCGTTATTATTATATTTTTATAATAATAACAAAACTTTGTCTAAGACTTACTTGGTGATAAAGTAAATAAGGTAACTCTTATTAAACCAGTGCATCAATAATATTTAGACTATTAATTAATTAATTGTAGCTTTTGATAGTCTTCTTTATTATTGAGAGTATGAGAACGGCCAACTTGTTCCTTCAAAAAAAGCAATGCGTTGACGCCGATTTCGTACTGCGCATAGTTTATAAATATTATTTCATTAATAATATGATGTATTAATCTATGATCTATAATTAACTATCTACTATTATTATAAATTGCGAATATCAAGACAACTATTGTACAAATATTTAAGAATTTGCGATATCAATATAATTAAATATCTATTGCAAAATCAAATACTAATTTATATTATATCCTATCACAATTTACAAAAACATAAGATCAATGCCAGTATTTAATTGTAAATATGGATGTTACATTAAAATGAAATGAAGTGAATTATGTATTTTTATTTATTTAAACCAAGGTGGCCATGTTCTAGTTAGGTATAATTGAATTGGACCGTGTACCACAAGCAGATCATAACATTTTTGTAGAACGGCTTAGGTACCTTTGCCATAATTTCGCCCCTCGCCTCTCATTTTCGCAAAACCTGTCTAAGGCGTGAAATACACAGAAGAGATGCGGCGGAGATAAGGCGCAGATACGGCGGCGATGCCGGCGATACGTGTATTTGATTGGCCGAAAGCATCCGAAAGTCTCACATCTGCACCGTATCGCCGCCGTATCCGCGCCGCGTCGCTTCTGTGTATTTCACGACTAAGGCCCGTATTTATAAACCGCTCTCAACGTTGAGAGTTTCTTGAAATCAACGTGCCGGACTACAGCTGCGCCACAAAAAAAAAAAGTTAGAAATCTGACATTTTGACTATGCCATGATGAAGTCTATAGTTTGTCGGAGTTTGTCGCCAAAAACCAGAGTTTGTCGGTCTTCCGTTTAGGAGATACATGTGGCTCAGCTGTAGAGACGTCTCTACAGCTGCGCCACACAGATCTCGAAAACGGAAGGTCGTAGCGAAAATCTGATTACTTGTATGTATAGCCGTTAGTTTGTCGAAGTTTGTCGCACAAAAACCAGAGTTTGTCGGTCTTGCGTTTAGGAGATACGTGTGGCGCAGCTGTAGAGACGTCTCTACAGCTGAGCCACACAGGTCTCGAAAACGGAAGGTCGTAACAGAAATCTGATTACTCGTGTGTGTAGCCGGTAGTTTGTCGGAGTTTGTCACCAAGAACCAGAGTTTGTCGGTCTTGCGTTTAGGAGATATGTGAGGATACGCTGTGGAGACCTTTCTACCTGGATCTTGAGAACGGAAGGTCGTAGCGATAATCTGATTAGTCATATCTATAGTCGGTAGTTCGACCGAGTTTGTCGCCAAATACCAGAGTTTGTCGGTCTTGCGTTTAGGAGATATGTGAGATTTTCGCTACGACCTTCCGTTCTCGAGATCCAGGTCATCAGGTCAGAAATATCTCTACAGCATATCCCCACATATCTTCTAAACATAAGATTGACAAACTCTGATTTTTGGTGACAAACTCCGACAAACTAATGGCTACACACTCGAGTTATCAGATTTTTGCTACGACCTTCCGTTCTCAAGATCCAGGTAGAAAGGTCTCCACAGCGTATCCTCACATATCTCCTAAACGCAAGACCGACAAACTCTGGTTCTTGGTGACAAACTCCGACAAACTACCGGCTACACACACGAGTAATCAGATTTCTGTTACGACCTTCCGTTTTCGAGATCTGTGTGGCTCAGCTGTACAGACGGTCTCTACAGCTGCGCCACACGTATCTCCTAAGCGCTAGACCGACAAACTCTGGTTTTTGTGCGACAAACTCCGACAAACTAACGGCTATACATACAAGTAATCAGATTTTCGCTACGACCTTCCGTTTTCGAGATCTGTGTGGCGCAGCTGTAGAGACGTCTCTACAGCTGAGCCACATGTATCTCCTAAACGGAAGACCGACAAACTCTGGTTTTTGGCGACAAACTCCGACAAACTATAGACTTCATCATGGCATAGTTAAAAAGCCAGATTTCCAACTTTTTTTTTGTGGCGCAGCTGTAGTCCGGCACGTTTGAAATCATACCTGAGATGCTGTTCCTATAAAAAGAGCATCTCAATTATGATCTCAAGATAGCTCTCACGTTGACAGCAGTTTATATAAAATACGAAGTCTTTTTCCAGGATTGACAATGGAGTTTTACATTTTTCTCAAAGACATCTAACCTAAAAGTAGTTTGCTTTTAACAAACTTATACTTATTTCTATCCGGTTGCAATACTCAACAGTGCTGCAGATGTTTTTAGGGTTCCGTACCCAAAGGGTAAAAACGGGACCCTATTACTAAGACTTCGCTGTCCGTCTGTCTGTCTGTCACCAGGCTGTATCTCATGAACCGTGATAGGTAGAAAGTTGAAATTTTCACAGATGATGTATTACTGTTGCCGCTATTACAATAAATACTAAAAACAGAATAAAATTCATATTTAAGGGGGGCTCCCATACAACAAACGTGATTTTTTTGCCGTTTTTTGCTCGTTATTAATAACGACAACAGGCAGACAGTTAAAATTTTCAGTTATGAGAGAAAGATAATAAAATAACACAACTTTGAGCCTCAAGGTTGCAATTAAATATGAATGAAATATAAAAGATTGTTTTTACTGTAAACACATTTTATTGAAAAAAAATATTCAATTTTATTAATAACATTGATGAATTATTAATTCCTACAAGTTCCACATTAAATATTAACTTGTTCAAATGTTAAGAGATTCCCTGTATGTACTTGCATATACTTGTATCCAATTTTCTTGAATGGGTAACTTCAATGGAAAAAAACAAAAAGATACTAATAAATTATCACTACTTATTCACATGTAATTTGTACAAAATATCACAACAATAAGGGAACTTATTGGCCAATAAACTCAAAATCAACATGACATTAATAAAAGAAAACAAGGGTAAAGTTTAAAAGAGTATTAAAGCTTTACTAAAATACAGATACAATATCTACACAATCATCTAACAACTCATTACACAGAAGTATATGCAAGAACAAATTTAGACAATATTGTTCATGACAAGCAAAAATTAAATTACTGGGATGTTTTGTTCTGCTTGGAGTCTACTATTGTTTAGCCCAGACATCTTTATCTTACATTACTGAAAAACTTAATATTCTTAATTGTTTATGTCTTTTGACTGAAGACTTAATGAACAAGTAAGTACTAGCGGACACAAATACAAATTCAAAATTCAATCTTTCCACAGTCATTTCATCTGAACTCATATATTTGGATGCTGTGTTCAGGGACATGGCTTAACGTCAGGGATTGGTACCTGAAAAGGAAAGTGTCTTTAATGATAATATAATGACCAACTAAAAGATTTTTGTCAGTAAATAAAATATTAGGACATAGGAACTTTATGATTAAGAGCACATAGTCTGCACACTAGCGCCACCATTGGAAAAAAAACATAGTACAAAAGACCATCAGCCATTTTTGATGTCCTGGGGCTGTGCGGATGTGCTGGGGCACAGGCATTCCTTATGGATGGATAAGGAGGATGGGCCATAACCCACCACGCGCGGGCCCAATGCGGATTGGTGGGTGTTAACGACTGCAAATGCAGCCGGGACCAACGGCTTAACGTGCCTTCCGAAGCACGGAGAAGCTCGAGATAATAAAATTTTGGTCACCCATCCCATGATCAACCCTTGCGAAAGTTGCTTAACCTCCGCAATCGCTGGGCCAAGCGCTAAACCACTGCGCCATCGACCTCCTCCAAAAACAGAAGAAATTGACAAAATTATCTGACTGCAGTGCACTCTGAAGCTTTCGTCGTTTAGTTAAATGGAGATTTTTGTGAAAAGTGGCCTTTGTGAAAACTTTATATACTTCTAGGTGAGGTATTCCAGTTACCGCACCAATCTGAACCGCACCAAAAGCATTCCAGTTACCGCACTAATGGTTTAAGTAGAGGCAGGGCTCTGTCACTCTGTGTACGAGTATGAATCGCTCGCCTCGGTGTCCTCTGAGAGGACAAATTTCATAGGTCAGAAAAGACAAGACCTACGCGATTAGAAAGAGAGGCAACTACTAGGTGAATGTTTTGCAGCAAAGGGAGCACTGTGCGACCTGAATTGCATTTTATTGTGTCAGAGCAAGAGTCTCAATTTATTTCATCGATTTTGTGGAGTGCAACTTCTGTACGCTAGTACTATTATCTATTCTGTGGTAGAGGTGTTAACTTAAAAACGTCAATAGCACAGTTCAATTCTTGATTATATTTGAAGACATTATTTGTCTATTAGCAACTAAAATACATCACTAGGTATAAAGTACAATGTAGCTGTCTGAATTATCGTTTGGATTCTAAAGTACCAGGATAACATAGTTATGGAGGTGGTAGTAACAATAATTTATTTTCTAACCAGTAGTCATAACAATAATTTATTATAATAGAAAAACATTGAAAAAACTTTGTTAGTATAGTTTACTATTCTAAAGATTGGTATTTATACCAGTGGCCCTACCATGAGTTGTTGCAAACTGTTTACGTTACAGTAAATTATCGTTTTCTCTCTTTCACTCGTATTGACTGTGAGCAGTATATCCGACAGTTTACTGTAACGTAAACAGTTTGCATCAACTCATGGTAGGGCCACTGGATTCAATTTTCGATTAAATTAGGATATATTTTTTTTATCAAACATAAAAAACAAGTGTTTAATTACCAAATAGTCATTTTCAACCTTGACAATAGGTTATAAAGCTAATTTTAATTAAGGCGAAAAATATATTCTGGTATTTACTATCCTAACTAAAGTTTTTCAATGTTTTTCAATGATAAAATAATTTATTGTTACGACTGATTAGAAAAAAATCCTATGCACTAAACAACTGCCTCCATAGCTATATTATCATGGTACTTTAGATTCCAAATGTTAATTCGCAAAGCTACATTGTCCTTGTACTTTAAACCTAGTTGTTGCTGAAATGTGAATGTAATGTATTATTCGTTGTTGCTAGAATAATGTCAAAAAGACGCTCATGAGTGAAGGTTATTACAAAGTTGAAGATTATTTAAAAGACCGCAATGCATGGATGTAACATATAACTATCTTAATTTTACAGTTTTCAATAACTTTATTCAAATTATGTTTTTTTTTTTTAAATTATGTTGTTACTATCCCCGTCAATTGGTAATGCACCTGGCGGCCATGACTTTAACCTCAAAAACGAAAAACAATTGTAAATTTTTTATATACCTATTTTATTGAAAATAATATTTCAATAATTAATATATTAGATTTTCTTGTTTCATTACATTTTTAGTTGCGGATAACATCAATGTGGATGTTAATGTGACAAGGTTCCAGCGCATTACCAATTGACGGGGATTATACTTTGTTTTAAATGTAGGGATTTGGTAACAATATAATTTCTTTGTGAAAATCGTTACTTCTGAATTATGACAAAGCTGATAAGTTTCTTGCGCCCATTCTTCTTGTCAGCTAAAAAGTCTCGAATACCTCACCACTATACATACATACCCAAAATATGTGTAATCCTCACCCGATTTCAAGATGTTTGCTTCATACTGTACTATTGCTAAACAAATAAAACTGTCACTCACCACTCAGAGCTCCTGTGGTAATAATAACCTTCTATAGTTGCCGCTGATTTGTGGAAGCATATATAGTAGAAACCAGCAAATGAAGCACCATTTATATCTTTGATTGTATGATCGGGAACTAAGAAGTGTTCTTTCCATCTCATAAATACATAGTCAGCCTTAGCAAGTGATTCATAATCAAATGAATCAGAGTTGAATGTTTTCAGATAGGGCACAAAAAGGTCAAATTTACTCTGAAAGGAAATACATACAAATTGAATTCATCTATTCGCCTGCCTGTCAAAAATTAAGAAATAATAATTGTAACTAGATTAAAAAATTGGTACGACTTTCCATTAGTTGACGTGGAATTTAAGGGTGGGAGGGGTGGTAGGGGGGAGGGGGGGTCCTCCTTAACCCCCCCTTAAAATTTGGGAGTGCGGAAATGTATACTTTTTTTTAAATGAATTTTTAATCTCGCACTAAAAAGTAATCATAACAGCCAAATTACTGTTATTTTTCGGCAATTAAAGGAGGGGAGGGGGAGGGGAAGGGAAACAAGTTGAAACAACAACCTCCTCCAATCCCCATCTGCCGGCGATGCGTAGTTTTCGAGAAATATTTTTTTGTGTAAACATAACCTCAAAACAAAAAATATGGGAATTAAGCAGGGGAGGCTAAAAAGAGGTGGGGAGAGGCGAGGAGACATACGTACAAGATTTTGCACGTAAACAAAGTCGTTTCTGGCGCTTCGCCGGCCGCTGCCGCGGCACGCTCGCTTCGCTCGCTCGGCTTGCGCGCTGGGTTCATGTGCACCTAACATGCTCGTCGCTACGCTCCTCGCACCTATCACATGACCCTGCGGTCTTTGGTTACCATCGCAACAATTTAGCAGTGCTACCAACATAGTACGCCGCCATTAAACGTAAAAAATGACGACACTGGCCTGTAATTAGACATTTTAACCTAGAAAATCTTAATTTTTAGAAAAAAATTTCTCGCGTCCTATTTGTTTCCGCACCTTAATATTTCGTATTTGTGATCTAAATTATGAGTTCTATATACAAAAAAAAAATGAACTCTTAACTCCACATCAACTAAAGGAAAGACGAGCCGAAAAATTACAGGTGGCATAAAACTATTGCCGAAAAGAATTTATTTCTTGACAACAAGTAAAGAATATTGGAACATACCCAATGTTTCCTATCAACATCTTCATCAGCATCCCATTTACGTGTTAGAAACGGATATTTAGCCGATATTATCTCGCCATCGAAAAAAGTAGTCAAAGTAGGAAATTCTTCTGTCAAACCCTTTATTTTTAAGTATCCACATAGATACGAATTTTCTTCATCGACGTGCTGTAAACATGGTTATGGAAGTGAGTAATACATACTAATAGTTTTGGTAAGCACTTCACAATAACAAACACCAGAATGATAAATTATAAACAAAATGCAATAAAAAGAAAGTGAAAGAAAATTGCGTACTTTGTTTTCGTTACTAACCTGCAAAACCACTTCGACTTCATAAGAATTTCCTTTGCTTTTTTGATGTCCTTGAAATTTAGAGCCGTTGTATAATAATGATTTCGTTACACCAGGCTGTTTTGAGTTTGCTGGTGGTGGTGGTGTAATATCAACTTTAACTGGCATATTTTTCCATGAAAACGGTGTCCCAGCTTTTTAGTTTGACTGACTGACAGCTAAAAGAAAAAGTCACTGCCAATTTGCTTGGCTGTCGTTTGTCAAAATCTTCTTCCAGTAAATTCTATCAGTTAATTTTCACTACAGCTTCAATAATTCATTCGGTTATAATATTTATTTTTCTCTAACTTGAAATTTATTTAGTTTATCTAGGTAGGTATTGCAAGTCCTGCCAAGCGAAGTAAAAAAATAATAAAGTTTTTTTTTTACTTTTTTTACAGATTAGTATGATGCTTTTTTTTTCTCAGACTAGAGAGACTTGTGAGATTAGACTTAAGGCTGCGGTCCGCATGGCATTAATTTCGATAGTGGCGTTTGCAACGCTCACGCGTGTTCCACATTCGATATCGCGCTTAAATTGACAAAATCGACAAATGACAGTTGGTGAATGCGGACTGCTCGTAAGCGCGCTAACATTTTATTCTAGCCTAAAATACAAGACGGAATGATTGCTAGAAACTATTTCTGCCCCTCGACCCGCGAAAAATGTTTTGTGTACGTGTTTTCCACCGGGCATGAAAAGCAAAAACATTATTCCTCTACACAAAAATGTTTCGCGAAACAATGTTTATTGTAGACAATTTTTGCCGGGTCCATAGCGCGTGTTTTGCTCTACACAATCAACAAAAACATCATTAAACAAAAAAAAAAGTATGAGGATTTTGTTTCGCGAAACAATGTTGATGTGCCTCCGGAAAACATACAGCATTGTTTATGAAGAAGCAGTGTGTACTTAGCTTTATGTTAGTAATCTGTGGCGCAAACCATAGACAAACTCGTACTTCCGGTTGCTGTCCGCTAGGTGTCACCACTGTCACCGGCAAGGGCGGGGAGGTGCTCGCCGCCATCCACCATGTTCGTAGCTCATAGCGTTGTGTACTTTTGCCGCGAGCGGACGTAAATCCGCTTATATCTACTCAATCGTATAAAATGAACGCGTTTTGAGCTCGGTTGTTCGTATAAATGATTGCTCAAAATTAAAAAATAAGTTTATTTTTAATTAACACCTTTTTATACGGTTTTTGTGAAAAAAATGGCGTCATCGGCACACGACTGACGCACCTCGAAACCAGAGAAGGATCCAGCGTACGAGATTGTAGCAGCAGCATCAAGCAGGGACATCAGCAAGCAGCAGCAGCAGCAGCAGCAAATCCACAGGTAACGGACGATCATCGGATCGACACGTTAGTAATCAATCAGGTCAGTCTACCCTCAAATATAATTGTGTTATTTTCATGCACCAATGAATTCTTATGGAGTTTTCTGAGCAAGCCAATAATGCCAATACTGAGTTTCGATCTTTGTTTGCTTAAAACAAATGGTGTTTATTGTATATAAACCGTTTAACGCTGTTCAATCAGCAAAAGACCGTCGACGGTTGCACCACTTTGCTTATAATTTCTTTAAATTCTCTAGACCTGCTGACGTAAAAAGATAAGTGCCTCCCACAATACAAGGCAACATTGTTTAATTTGCATCATATGATAGCCCGGTCGGGTTCTACAATCTAAAATTGAAGGATGCGTTATGTCGGCTCAATAAAAGTATGGCATTTTGGTACCTATCAAACAGTCATAGCTGCTCTAATGAATACTTATCCGGTTTGAGAGAATTATAATAATCAAACTCACAAGGCATTCTTGATTTGGCTCACGAAGGCCTGACGGCACTGAATAACAACAACCTTAAAATTCAGATGCTTAGTTTTTTAGTGAGATAGTTTTATATAATGATGGCAGCGAAATGATTTCTTTCGTGAAATTTCCGCTGCTCCTTATTTTCGTTTTGGAGATTATACTTGACTGTGGAGTGGATTGTTTTTTGAAATTATCGTCGCTCAGATTGCGTTGTGATCAGTACGATAGTTCAGTTGTTTTTCGAAAAGAATTTACTAAAAGTTACTTAGTATTTTTCAAAGTCAAAAACAATCGCTAATAATGTTGGAAATTATCGAGCACCATAAGGAACTAACAACGTTTCGACCTTTAACCGGCGCGGCGTTACAGACGCCCGTGGTTTATTTGCAAGCTTTTTCTGCGGAAGAAAAGCATAAGCGATCAATTTTTGACTTCGGAACCTGAACGAAATTCATTAAAACCTAGTCGTTTTGAACAATTTCACATTCAGTTGAGTTCCTCCAATCTTAGTATTGAATGACAGAGTTGGACACTTTTCAAAGTCAATTGTCAAGATCAGTTATCAAGGTCAATTGTCAAGATCAGTTATGAAGGTCAAAAGTCAAGGTCAGTTGTCAAGGTCAGTTACTCGAAATGGCATGCATCCCTTGGGTCATCAACATTTCACTTCTTTTCATCAGGAACATGCTAGGTCGCGGAGACCTTGCATGCAAAAGGTTGTCGAGTGCTAGTCTGCCTAGACGACTTCCTTTTTGGTCCTTCAGGACCTAACCAAGTTATGTCTTAGGCTGCGGAAGCTGTGAGGCACTTGGTCCAATACAAGCTATGTCTTGAGGCTGCGGAAGCCGTGAGACATGCTGTCTGGAGGCTGCGGAAGCTATAAGACACTTTATTCATTGATTTATGCACCAAGTGAGTCCCCTGAACCAAATATAGCTTCTGACTTCAGGTTGCGGAAGCCAGGACTCACCTAGACCAGTAAGACATTTTATTTATTGATTTATGCACCAAGTAAGACTCTTGAATCAAATGTAGCTTATGACTTCAGGCTGCGGAAGCCAGGGGACTCACCTAGACCAGTACAGGTTATTCTTCCAGGCTACGGAATCCATGAGATATGAGGAAAATTTGGGGCTGGAAACTACCTCAGTATCGATTTTAAAAGATTTAAAATATGCATTGTATTAACTATAGAAAAAACAATGACCTTGCTTACTCACAAACAAGTTAACCTTATCAAGTTACAAGACCTCGACCTTGCAACAAAGATGTATCAAACCCTTTAATGGCTCATAAATCGCCCGGGTAAACTGAACTTTTCCATCTTTGGGTTCGCCATAGCGCAACGCAGACCTGACAACCGCTAATCGCATTACTACGCACTTAAGGTGGTTCGACACGCAACGACCACGACATACACCTCAATCGGTTGTTGTTGGCAGATAGGTACTAAGTACCTACATCATTACATGATAGGGTGACGCGGAGCCACATATCATTCCGAAAATTATACTTTATCACTACAGATGCTTTGGATTCAAGATGTGGTGTTCTATGTAGATAGAACGTCTATTCCAGGCATGTGGACAATAAAGAACTATTTCGCAGTAAACTGAAGGCAGACTCGTCAAATACTAGCTTTCTCCGACATGATATGAAGGCGACAGAAACGAAAATAACATACCGCCTAGCGCTTGCCAGCAGGACTACTACCAGCGAAAAGGCATCTCTAGCTCGGAGCAACTACAAGTCTTCGGAGGACTTTTTTGCATAATAAGAGATTGCACATACAACCAAAGGCAATGTTATTCAGAACATGTTTTCATAGATTGCCGAGTTCCATCAGCGAACTAAATTCTTGTACAATTATAACTATAAGCCTTCAGCTTCTTGGCAGATCTTGGAGATACCACTTACCCTAAGTAGCTCCATCAACCCGCATATTCCTCATGATATTGTGTAATATTTGAACATTAACCTAACTGTATCGAGAGCGTACCCGTTAGTCGCACCAGATTAACCTGAATCACCTCGGACCGTTTAGATTTAGGGGACTTAGTATCTGCATTGCTGCATGACCCACACGACATATGCACAGGTGAAAGAATACATCCTGGACGTTTTGAAAGTTGGGGGAGGGGGCAGTCTAATAAAACAAAGCTCAGAAGAAGAGGCGTCGGGTGAGTAAGGGTACGAGGAATTTGGCACAAATACTATCAAATAAATAACTGACCAGAGTTAAAAAGACAACTTTGGTTGTACCCCGTGATTGGCCACTTTGACCACATGACATGTGCCTTGTAACACGCTCAACTTGCCAATGTCGTAAAACGTTTCTAATCTATTTAGTAAAAGTGTTAAGGTAAAGGTAAACTAACCTACAGTACTATTGTAGTACTTACAAAAAAGCAATCACAAGTTTTTTTTGTGTACCTCATATTAAATCAATAAATCTTTTTATTAATTCAATAAAACAATATGTTCCTTGTACGGCTCTAAGCCAATTTAATCCAATTAAGTCAAAGAAACACTTATAAACCTCGCTTGTAAAACAACAAATAATGTTACCGCTAGCGTCTGGGTGAAAAGTCCACAAATCACTCTATTAAAGTTTCTAACAACAGTATTGATTGTGACCAAATATTAATTTTATATTTACCTTTCAGTTGAAAACTGACACATTCCCACAGACAGTCAACTTGGATGCTGTCTTCCAATACATAGGTAAATATTTCCTGGTACCAACACTGCTTAAAAGTTACCTACTCATTTTTTTTTCTCTCTAGGAGACCTGCATTATTTCGATGAATAGTATGTACGAAAGAAGATCTAAATTAATCAGGTAATTTAATAAATAATTTTATCACAGTATGTGCATCACCTATCCTATCGTAATAGGAAATTAGGTAAGTATCACCTTTATAGATAGCGGAGTCTAAGCAACCCCCAAGATGCAGATGTGCTGTGCTGTGGCCGTTTTAGGCTGGTACGAGGACCAAACTGTTGGAAAGCATTTATTTATTTTCTTAGGAAACCAACAGAGTTTTTCTATTATTACATTACTTCAGTTACATTAAAACAAAGCATTGAAAAAATAAAATACTTACTTATACTTTTTAATAACTACAGTATAAAGCAGTAAGTATATTGATTGGTCGCAAATTAAGACCTTTGCATGAAATATTTATTTTTCAATGCTATATTTCACACTAGGGAAGAGCATTCTTTTTGTACCTATGCACTCAGGTGGTAATCCAACCCACGATTGATTTTGATCGATCTTCTCAGTGATAAGTGGAACTTATTCTTAATAATTATATTAGTTGAAATTATTCTTTATCGCGATTAATTTGATAGATGTCTATTAATTTTGCCTTTTTGTTAACTTCATAGTTAACACCAATAGTATTACATTAAGATATATTTTTATAGAAAATACTATAAACAAAATTAATCTTACTACCCAATATGTTATATTTTACACTATCAAAGTATGTAATACATATATACAAATAATCATCATAGCGTTGTGTTAATCACTCTCACCAGCAGATAGCAAACACGTCTTCATAAACAATGCTGTATGTTTTCCGGAGGCACATCAATATAACGGTTTTACATAACAATAAAACCGATATTATGTGCCGAGAAGGAAAACATACAGCATTGCAGGAAGTCCTTCCTGGTGAAGACTATGAGCTACGAACATGGCGGCGAGCACCTCCCCGCCCTTGCCGGTGACAGTGGTGACACCTAGCGGACAGCAACCGGAAGTACGAGTTTGTCTATGGTTTGCGCCACAGACTACTAACATAAAGCTAAGTACACACTGCTTCTTCATAAACAATGCTGTATGTTTTCCTTCTCGGCACATAATATCGGTTTTATTGTTATGTAAAACCGTTATATTTTGTTGATTGTATAGGGCAAATATGGACCCGGCCTAAGTTGAATGTTGAGATGTTTTTGTGTAGGGTGACGTGAGCGTGACTGACCGCCACCGTCGCGCCGTCCGTCGTCGTATGAATTCGGCCTAAATGGCATTTTTTTTTTCTTAAATAACTAACTGATCTGTGGATTGTGGATGGAACAAGTTTTCCTTGTCTGTGGTAAACTAAATGGTAGGGTTTCTTCGTTTTCTGTTTCGTAGAACGATGGACTTGCTAGTTTGTTTTGTTTTGTGGTTCAATAAGAATATTTTAACATTGGAACGTAATGGTTTAAGAAAAAGTGTTAAAACGTGTTGATGTTGTTACATACCCTACCTCAAACGTTTTGTGATGTACAAGCAATAGTAGTGATATTTTCCCACATAATTATGGTTAACTGACGTTAGTAGACTGTGCATCCTCAATTATGGCAGACCCAGGTTATTACCACAGTGATTATATCCGTCACCCAGTACTACACGAACTAGGTGTCAAGTATGGAATCAAGACTGAGTGTATTCCAGAAATAGCACTGCCGTCTAAGTTGGAGGAGCTCAAGGATGTCATACGTAGAGAGATACGTAAAGAACTCAAAATAAAGGAAGGTGCCGAAAAATTACGAGAAGTCGCCACCGACAGGAAATCACTTTCTGATGTAGCCTATATTGTAAAGAAAGCCAATGCAAAACTCAATGAACTCAAATCAGACCTTCAGGAGCTGGAGTCCCAGCTGCTTCTGTCTCGTGGACAGTCTACCCCAACTTCTCCTGAAGATTTATCTTACGATGAAGAAATTATTTTGGCTTCTGAAGCAGCACAACAACAGAGGCAGCTCGGTGAAGCGACAACAGATCGCAAGTTGGCTACGCTTGAAAAACAATTAAATATTGAATTAAAAGTCAAACAAGGTGCTGAAAATATGATACAGAGTATAAGCAGTAGTAATCAATCCAGAGATAAAAAACTGCTAGCAGAAGCTCATCAAATGCTCGCCGACTCTAAAAACAAAATAGAATATTTGAAGTTGCGTATATCTAAATTGGTTAAACAACAAAAGGGAGATATCGCCGGAGCAAATGGTGATGGGAGGAGTACTGATATAAGTGGTGTTGATGCATTGCTTGATGAAAGAATTGCAGATTTAAGAAATCGACTAAGAATAGAAGCAGCAGTCGTAGAAGGTTCAAAGAATGCCATAAGACTTTTACAAAGTGATAAAAAAGTGACTGACAAAAAAGCACTACAAGAAGCGCAGACCAACCTACTTGAATCGACACAAAAACTCGATTTGCTGCGTAGATCACTAGATATGCGTCGTCAAGAATTACCATCAGAAAGTGCAGCATTTATTGAATTAGGAAACGAGCTACGTAGCACTGGCTCTAGTCCTGGCTATGTCAGTTTAACAGGGGGCAGTGGATCTAAATCCCAGTTTGCTGTGCCAGCACCGATGATCAGCCCTTGTGTCCAAGTAACAGGCACTCTGGAAGTTCGACTAATGGGGTGTCAAGACTTGTTAGACGATGTTCCTGGTCGTACCCGACGTGACCCACTAGCAAGCCCGTCTGACTTAAAGTCATTTGTCAAAGGTGTTACTATTCGTAATTCAATGAAGTATACATATAGCATCAAAGAAGACACAAGCAATGAAATAATGGCTATATTGAAGCTTGACAATCATGCTGTTGCACAGACCAGCTGGCGGCCATGCTCTCAACAAGCTTGGGACCAAAGGTAATTAATTATTCAAAACATATTGCATTATTTTTATCAATCATTTCTAACCTTACATAATATCAACCTGACAATTATTTTATCATTATATCTTTACTTCCCTGAGTCATATTATCTTTACACCTTACTTATGTTTTCTATTACTCATTTTATCTTATCAGAAATGTAGCACATATTAGCTCTGTGAATAAGGTGTAAAATATGCAGTATACTTCTACTATGGTAATAAGGGCTTTGAATTAGTACTTTACTGGAAACTATAATGACTTTGATATGTATGACAAAATGATTGCTTGCATTTTTACTGTTCACTACGACTACAGGGAAAAAATAGTAGGCATTTATCATTGATTATATTAATTCTAGTTAAAATATGTCAAAGGGATTTCCAGCTACCTACTGTAGTAGAAAATTCGGCCTGGTTAGAACATTGCGCGCTAATCTATATTCTATCCCTCCAATCTATATGATTTAGGTCTCATCAATAATTATGAAATCATAAATCTCACAGCCTCTTTTATTTGATAATGAACCATTTGCAAAACGCGGCCGCAAGCAAGACTATTTTAATCAGTAGAGGCGGGCAGCCTCTACTGATTAAAATATTTTGTTGATGGGGTCAGACACTATGGCCCGTATTTATAAACCGCTCTCAACGTTGAGGGCTATCTTGAGATAATACTTGAGATGCTCTTCTTATAGGAACAGCATCTCAGGCATTGGCGGATCCAGGCCCTCCTGGATCCGCCAATGCCTGGGGGGAAGGGGGCCATAGCCCCCCCCCCCCACAAGGCCGCTTACCTTTGTGGATAACATTGAACTTGCATTAAAAAAGGACAGTTAAATTAAATCATAAAACGTGGCCCGAGTAGGGTTACCATCTGCCGGGCATTTACCGCATTTGACAGGCATTTTACGGTTTCGACAGGCGTGCACGTACACTTACACTGAGACAGGCATTTTTTTATTTCGAGGGTCTCACTGAAATCTCACATACATGCTGCAATCACGAAACCCGAGCTTCGCCAGTTATCCGTCCGCCTGGATGAAACCACATATTACAAGATTAGTGGATAAAACTGACTAAAAATCCCGCTACGCGGCCGTTTTTTTTTTACTGTAGACAGGCAAGAGTACAAGTATAACGGATGAAACTGACTAAAAATGGCGCTACGCGACCGTTTATTATTTTACTAAAGACAGACAATATTAGTGGATGAAACTGACTAAAAATCGCGGCCGTTTTTATATCTAAAGACAGGCAAAGGTACAAGATTAACGGACTGACTAAAAATCGCGCTGCGCTGCCTTTTTTTTATTATGGACAGACAAGAGTACAAGAGTAGTGGATGAAACTGACTAAAAATAGCAACGCACTGCCGTTTTTTTAACTATAGGGAGGCAAGAGTATAAGAGTAGTGGATGAAACTGACTAAAAATGGCGCTGCTTGGCCGTTTTTTAAATATAGATAGACAAGATTAGTGAATGAAATGAAACTGATTAAGAATCGTGCTGCGCTGCCGTTTTTTTCTATAGACAGGCAAGAGTGCAAGATTAGTGGATGAAACTGACTTAAAAATCGCGCTGCGCGGCCGTTTTTTTGCTACATACAAGCATTTTTATAAAAAATCAGGCCTTCTGTGCATCTTAGACAGGCATCCTCCCTTACATAGATGGTAACCCTATGCCCGAGGCTCCGAGGGGCCCCCCCAAATTTGAATCCTGGTTCCGCCCCTGATCTCAGGTATGATTTCAAGATAGCTCTCAACGCTGAGAGCGGTTTATATATATAGCCTAAGTGCCCGTTTACGAAGACGCGGGGCGTCAGGAGTCGCGAGCGGCGTGGTGTCGTTTACAAAGAGGCGAGGCGTGCAACGACTTGCGTCATCGCACATGGCAATGTTCGATGTTTTTTTCCATAAAAATCGCGTCCGTCTTCATAGACGGACGCGGCGTTGCACACGGCGGTCAAAGCTTCTGCGGCTGAGGGCGTACGAGAACGAGTTGTGTTTTCACTTCCCGCACAGTTAACTATCGTATATACTGCTCACAATCAATGTGAGTGAGTGAACCAGTGAAAGAGAGAAAACGATGTTAACTATTCGAAAAGTGAAAACACCAAATCATAGGTGATAGCACATTGCGGTAAACGCCGCGCACGTAATTTCAAGCAAAAACGTTCTCCGTAAACGCTCTCATACAACGCCATTTATGTTTGAAGTTAGTGCGGGCCGCGCCGCTGCACGCGACGCGCAACGCTCCGCGTATCTGTAAACGAGATTAACGTTTCAATAAAAATTGACAATGAAATATCACATGGTTAGGTAGGGTACATGAAGGGTTCATTCATTCATTATAATACAAATGGAACATGAATAAACAGGAACCACTATTAGGTATGCTGCATGAACTGCGCAGTCGCCTCGCAAAATTTTGATTGCGCAATCTTTGTATGGCTCCAAAACTTTCCCAGGGCCTGAGAAACTACCCATATTGTTTTACGATCAACCACCATGCGCACGTACGCAGCTGCCCGTAATACGCAATCACGTATTAGTTATGATGCGGCTACCCGCAACCGCTGCGGTTGCTCGGAAGGTTACGGCCCGCGGCCGGCCAGTTGCTCAGTCGCTACCTATACATGCCTATGTACGCACTATATGTACACACTCAATCACAAAGTTAAGTTTATGATCGAGACGTTACAAGTGCGGCTGTCCGCAGTCCGGTTAACCACAATCACAACTACATCATTTATTTTATATTTAACTGTTAATTAATTTGTTTGCAGATTCACCATCAAACTAGACAAATCAAGAGAATTAGAAATTGGTATTCATTGGAAGGACTGGCGTGGACTTTGTGCTGTTAAATTTTTAAGATTAGAAGAATTTATTGATGACATACGCCATGGTATGGCTTTGGAACTTGAGCCTCAGGGCCTGTTATTTGCAGAAATAAAATTTTTAAATCCTATAATTTCAAGGAAACCAAAACTTCAGCGTCAGAGAAAAATCTTTAAACAACAAGGGAAAAATATTCCAAGACCTTCATATGGGGAAATGCATATACCAGCAGTTGTCCTTGGAAGACTTCTAAAACGATCTTCACCTTCTATACAAAACATTCAAACGGCCCACATTACCCAGCAGCCACATTTTGAAACTGGGTCTTTAGACAATAGAGATGAAAATCCCAATGCTACCCTTGGTGGTATGGCTGGAATTAGACCACTTGGTTTGCCTTCCACTCCCACAACTCCACAGACTCCAGTTACACCACCACCAAAACCTACTCTTCCCCTGCAACCCCCTCCAAATGTTTCTACGTTAAGGATGGAAAAAGAGCTTCAAGAAGCTTTTGCATTTTTAGAAGATTCTTACACTAGAGATAATTATGTCACAAAAGAACCTGTAACCCCCTCCGATACTCCTTTAGTAGAGTATCCACCTTCACCTTCCCCCAAACTTGTACTGGAATTCCCTAGTAATGAAGACCAAATCGTCGACATAACAAGAGAAATGCAAATATCGTCCTCACGTTCATCATCATCAGTCATTGATACTTTAGGGAGGGAGCAAACTGGCAGAAAACTGTGTAATGAAATGTCTATGAATAGTTTTAGATTGTTGAGCGTTCTAGGAAGAGGACATTTTGGTAAAGTTATATTATCTCAGTACAAACCCACTAATGAATATTTTGCAATAAAAGCTTTGAAAAAAGGTGATATTATAGCAAGGGACGAAGTTGATTCGTTGTTATCAGAGAAAAGAATTTTCGAGGTAGCTAATGCCATCAGACATCCATTTTTGGTAAACCTATTCGCTTGTTTCCAAACAGAACAACATGTTTGCTTCGTAATGGAATATGCAGCTGGAGGCGATTTAATGATGCATATACATGCAGATGTCTTCACTGAACCTCGGGCAGTATTTTATGCAGCTTGTGTAGTATTAGGGTTACAGTATTTGCACGAAAATAATATTATTTACAGAGACTTAAAACTTGACAACCTTTTGCTGGACACAGAAGGATATGTAAAAATCGCCGATTTCGGTTTATGTAAAGAAGGTATGGGATGGGGCGACCGCACTGGAACGTTTTGTGGTACGCCCGAATTTCTTGCACCAGAGGTGTTAACAGAAACCTCATACACAAGAGCTGTTGACTGGTGGGGCCTTGGTGTCCTCATTTTTGAAATGTTAGTTGGGGAATCGCCATTCCCGGGCGAAGACGAGGGTGAAGTATTCGATTCCATTGTGAATGATGAAGTTCGTTACCCTAGAACTTTGTCTCTAGAAGCGATTGCATTGATGCGGCGTTTGCTAAGAAAAAATCCTGAGCGTCGTCTGGGCTCCTCGGAGAGAGACGCCGAAGATGTGAAGAAGCAGGCATTCTTCAGGAATGTTAATTGGGAGCAGCTACTATTGCGTAAAGTTAAACCACCATTTGTGCCAACGATAAATAACTTGGAAGATGTGAGCAACTTTGACAGTGAATTTACTTCAGAAACGGCAGTGCTTACGCCACCTAAAGAACCCCGAGCTCTTACTGCCACAGATCACAAGCTATTTGAAGATTTCACATATATGGCTGATTGGTGCTAGGCCTAGAATGACAAAGTTTTAAAAACATTTTAGACTAAATTTCTCTAATAATAAAAACCCCAATGCCTTACAAGTGTGAGACTCTGTATTTTGATTATATCAATGTTATTTCTACTACAGAGCATCTTAACTAGACACTCTTGTTATCTTGTATTTAATGCAGTTAAATGCAATATTTTATTATGGTTAGTGTAATTTAATACTGTAAGTTTTAAATAGTGCTAATGTTTATTTTTATAAAACATCGTGTTATAGATTTATATATAATGTAGTTATGAAATGATTAACTTAGAATGTAACAATAATATAACTAATATTAATAATATGAGTAAGTGGAAAGCGTGTCAAATCATATTACATTTTCAGTCAATTGTTTACTTATTCAGAAAAATAAAGGTATTATAAACAATCTATGGTATTTGATTTGAGGCTTGTCTGTTGTCAAAGTCAAATCAAAAGATATTTTTAGGGTTCCGTACCTCAAAAGGAAAAAATGGAACCCTTATAGGATCACTTTGTTGTCTGTCTGCCTGTCTGTCAATACCTTTATCTCGGGAACGCGTGGAGGTATCAAATCAAGTTGAAATTAAAATCATATGCTCTGCCCCCTAAATAACTCTGTTATTAACAATTCTTGATTGAAACTGCAGTTTTGTTGCTTTAAGTAAGATAATAGTCATAGTGGTTCTTACCAAGGACCGGAACCGCTTACCGTTAATGTGGTTAGCCTTTCGTTGGCGTAAGTCGAGGATATGCTTACCGAATCGATAGGGTTTTGGAAAACAAGTCTATGAAATACCCAATCAAAAACCGCTTTAAGGGTAAGCGGTTCCGGTCCTTGTTTTAAAGTCACCCATTTTCAACATACGTAGTCGCCCTCAGTTCGTCGCCCACTAACCCTCGTATCTATCTAATATCTATAGACGAGTAAGTAATGACTTGAGTAAAACTTGCAATTTTCAAATGCTTCTAATATTATACTTATACACAAGCATTTACAGTATAATTAATCTTAAATGTAGTTTTAGTGCAGTTTTGGTGCATTTAAGATTAATTTATACTTTATATTGCATATATACCAAATGATCTGATGATACTTAAACAGGTGAGTGTTGCTTAAACTTGAATAACTTTCTCCAAGGAACATAGGTCGATAAACGAAAAAATTTTTCATACTCTCCCATAGGTACAAAATGTACAGGGGCCGTACCGGCTAACGCATCGATTATCGAAAAGTCTGCTGGGTTTCAACTTAAAACAGAAAAATCAAAGTAAGGAATTTCGTCTTGTACTTTCGGTTGACGTAATTTGGAAGATAACAATGTTCGTGTGACATTATGAATTGGGGTTCGCTATTTTCGCCCAATTGGGACTCGATTTATCTGTTTTAATTTGAAACCCAGCAGACTTTTCGATAATCGATTCGTTAGCCGGTACGGCCCCTGGTCAGCTGACCGACTTACTATGGAAAGGCGAAAAAAAAATCGTTTTTCGACCTATGTTCTATGGAGAAAGTTGTTCAGTTTAAACAACACCATCACCTGTTTAAGGTGGTTCGTTAAGGTCAGTAGCGCCACCAATAATAAATCATTTACGTTTTATCAAGGGCTTAGATTATAAGTTTTAGTTATTTTGCGCAAATAGAAGAGTAAAGTGCAATATAAATAGTAGTATAGAAGAGTAAAATGCGCTGGGGGTAAAGTCTGCTTCCCTGCTAGTAGCCCCATTCGTACAACCCAAAAAAATGAAGAATACGGCTATACGCGAACCAAAGATTTCCAAGCAGGTGGGGGGAGGGGGAAATTCTGCCTTAATGAAGTCCGAGATTAATAACTGCCTAAGTTTAGATACTCAGCCAAGTTTGGTTTCATTTTCGGATAAATCAATGACGTAGAATTCATTTCTGGTATAAAAAAAACAATTTATTAAGAAGTTTCCTAAACATTACACAATAACCAATATTTTCAACTACATTTTTTTTTACTTTATGTCACCGTAAATATTAAATTGATGTTTTTATGTGCAAACAAAAAATATGTTAACAAAGCTTATAGAATGAAGACTTGAAAAATATAACTTACAAATTTCTTTATTAACAATAAATAGTGAAAAAAAATACACTGTCGCGTGCCGTCAATTTCTTTTACATCTATGGAAATATATTATTTTTATTATAACAATATGGGTATCAAATGAAAGGTAATAAATAGCCAATTCCAAATATATATATACATTATAACACTTTTATGAAACTGTTTTGAAAGAAACTTAAAAAGTATAACGCAGAAGTAAAAAATATTAGTACCTAAATTATTAGAAAAACAAAAAATGCCAGTCAATATCGACCAAAAAAAGGCAAATATCACAAGCGCGCATGTAACTACCATTTTTTCAGATGTTGTTAGGTACCTTGAGAGAAGTTTTACCCATGTTTTAACCCTTGGAAACTCTGTACTGCTGGAAAAACTTGGCACTTGTTTTAGTATTTTCGAAAAAACTACCTTAAGGAAACGTTTTTCAGGTATCTCTTCTTTATACTTTTATAAAGCTAACTAAATTTGCTATAATTTGGGCCTACCACAAACAATTTTTGATAAGATTTAAAAAAAAATAACTTCCTTACAACGGTAACGAAGTTTTTTTTTTTAATTAACCAAACAAGAATATTTTATTTTATTATTATTTTAAAAATAAAAGGATAATAGAGCTCCTACGAGGTATTTTTCTTTTTCAGATATTCCAATTTGTGTATTTCATGGATTTTTTTTTTCTTTAATCAAGCGCGTAAGTATTTTATTTTTGTTTTTATTTTTTTTTAAATAGTTTAACAATTGAATCGTACAAATATGAATCCAAAAATGAATCCGACACCCTAAATTCATACGAATATGATATCAAACTGGGCATAGCAGCTAAACTAATACATCTATCGAGATTGGGCTGAAAGCAACGAAAAGTTCTTATTTCGTTGGCTGAAAGCCAAAACTTCAAAAATTTACTACAAATATCGAGGTGGCTCCACTTCTTATATCCATCCTAGGGTCCTAAGGACCAATCCTACCAAAGGAAATCTCTGGTTCACAAAACGCCGTATTTTTCACCCTACTGAACTGATGCCACTATAGGTGATATGGGCAACAATATCGAAAAGGTTAGGAACCACTGGATTAGAAGCATTTGAAAATTGCAAGTTTGACTCAAGTCATTACTTACTCGTCTATAGATATAGATACGAGGGTTAGTATTTCAGTTCATCATATTCAGTATTTTTGATACCCAAAATGGGAATTTATTTTTATCCGACTAAACACTCACAACACTACCCATTATTTTTTATCTTTATCATTTATCAAAAGAGTAAAAGAAAAAACAAAACACATGTATTGAACACATTATGAATAAGGCGGATAGTCTTTATTTAAGTACAGTATGGATCCCTCGGTGGGCGATTCCGACTCGCACTCGTCCGTTTTTATTGAATTTATTCTTTTAAGACGGTTGTATGACCGCCCATTAATATAAAAGTTTTTAATCATGTTTTACGTGGAGTTTTTGGGGCCCATGGTCTAGTATTTTTAGAAGGTATCACCACATGAGTAAATAAACGTAATATCACTACATGCCCTCATAGTCATTTGTAGAAGTAGATAGCAAATGTGTCAAAAACAGCCAGTTTTAGCAGTTTTGCGTGTCAAAATCGGCCAATTTTAGCAGTTTTGCTATCTCCTTCTAGCAGTGACTACGAGGGAATGTAACGATACCGTCTAAAAATACTAGACTGAGCCCTAAAACTTCCACATAAAACATTATTAAAATTGTGTAGGTGTTAGAATCATAACATTAAATAAAATTCACCGCGGCGCCACTTTCGCTCAGGGTGTGCCACCTTGATGCATGCAATGTTTCCTTAGCTTGCTTTGGTTTTATCAGGAGTTCCATTCTCTTTATAAAATCCTATATAAAATTTGAAGGAAATTCTCTAAAATCATTAGGTGCTCTGGTGCTCCCACACAGCAGCTTTTTCCTCTGTAGAAAAATGTTACACGTTTATAGAATGTTATCGTTACACAATGTAATATAACATTACATAACTGCTGTGAGGGAGGCCTGGGAGCACATTATGAAATGACGGTACAGTTCGAATCACGAAAGATGACCACAAATGGCGCCCATCTTCACATCATAACTCATGAGGAAAAGACTTAAGACATATAATAGACAATAATGGTGCGGGCACATTTGTCTGACGCCACGCCTTAACACATTTACACGCCGTCAGATAACATCGGTTTTCATAGAAAATGTATGCACTAGGTTCACACTTATCTTATAAACACGTCCATAGAAATACGGCGTGTTAACACGTGGCGTCAGACAAATGTGCCCGCACCTTTGGTCTTTTCTTCATGAGTTATGATGCGAAGATGGGCGCCTTTTGTGGTCATCTTTCGTGATGGGGTAAGCGATTAAAAAATAGGTCCCCAGTGCTATTGTTTGGCGTATTAAGTGGCGCCCTCAGAGGTTTTATTTAATAAGTAGTTAAGGGCGCACCGAGCTTCCACTAGCGTCGCCACTCAAGAAAAAATCATTACAACGAAATACAAATAACTACTTAGGTTTAATAAAATTTTGAAAAATATAAAAACGAGTTTATGTTAAAACTATTTTTGTATGCGTGTTTCCTGGTTTTAATGTATTTGTGTAGTTACAATCTGGATTAACGCCTAAAGTGTCCACTTTGGGCGTTAATCCAGATTTTAACAACGCGAACACATTTAAACTTAGAATTAACGCATACAAAAATAGTTGATAGCTAATACTAGTTTTTATATTTTTCAGAATTTTATTTAAGATAGTTACCCAAGTAACAAAATTTGGTACTATAAAAGTCCTGAGAACGCTTTAGGACGTGCTAATTAGTTTCATGATAAGCACTATAATGGTATTGTAAACCTTTACAGAACCCCAAATAGGCCCTAGTTTTATCACTGATTAATTCTATAAACATTACATAAAGCCTCTCGCGGTAATAAATCAGCTCTGTACTTGAAAACCAAACATGTTTATAGTGCTATTTTGATATTTTTAACACACTATTGTTCGCCATTTTGTTCGTGCTGTGCTCATGTCATAGTGAGTGTTCCCCAAGAAAACAAAATGTCATTCGCTATTACAATTTGTAATACAAAGCACATTCTACAAAACATTACCTTTTATCGACCATTGACCGTAACTCCACCGTAACTTGCACTTGCGAAAATAATTGTATCGATAAAATCACTATGCTGATTTCAAATTTGACAATGCGCCCTCATAATTTTCGTGATTTAATTAAATTTAAATTAATAAAATAAGAACTCGTCCCGACTATAGCTGCTATAGTACACATTGGCTCCAGCCGTGCTACTAATGTGCTATCATGGCATAAACAGCAGCCATATTCTCACCGAAAACGGATTAGTCCTTTAATTATAATTTTTTGTGCTTTTATCTCACGCTTTAGTCATGTAGCAGTAACATAAAAAGTTTAAGTTATTTAGCAACTGCACCAGAAGTCGCTATGATACTATTTAGTACCATAGAAGAGTTTTCACGACTTTTACAGAACTAGCCCCATAGTGATGTTGAGGGAGCATTTAAGAAGCTAAACTGTGACATAATGGTTGTGCAAGGTACTTTTATAGTGCAGATTGATTCTGTAATAGTGTTATCGATACTGCTACAATACTAGTACTGTAAAAGTTATTTTGACGCAATATTAGTGCAAAATAGATACATAAAAGTGACAGTAAAGTCGTCTATAGTACTAAATAGTACTATAATCGCTTTTTTCATATCTATTACAGTGCAACACTTTAAATATTCTTTTGTATGTCCTGTAAGTGTTCTAAGAGCTGCACCATAGAACTTAAATGCTCTTTAATATTTTAGAACCAAAACGCTCTGTGGAAAACCTTTATAGCACAAGCAGTCACAACGGTTACCATTTAAGGCTTACTATATCACTGTTTGGTGATAAAACCCCTTGGTTATAGAAACTTTTGTTACTTGGGTATTTCATTGTCATGATTTTTTTCTTGTTTGGCGGCGCTAGTGGACACTATGCACCCTTAAGGGTCCCCCCAGACCTACCGGTTTCCGTTCTTTGCTTTGCTGTTCGGCAATGGACCGCCGGCCAAGAGGCTCATTTTCAATCTATCGCATATTTTCAGTCTAAGTACATTTCACATATAATAATGTTCTTGTGAGCTTTGTTCCTTAAACGATCGTTATGAAAACACAAAAAAATTGTTCAGATAGGTAATGATGACACCCACAACCCTGTTCACAATTTATATAAATATGCGATCGATTTATTTTTAGCAATCGGAGACCATGTTCAGGGTGGCATATCTCCCAGAAGCAACCCAGACGATGATATTTGATAACACCAAGCTAATGGCTATCTTGCCAATTTGGTCTGGTCCAAATATGCGATAGATTGAAAATTACCCTGGTTGGCCGGCGGTCTAAACAGCAAGTAGAACAGCAAAGCAAAGAAACGAAACCGGTAGGTCTGGGGGGACCCTAATAGAAAAGGATTTTTAATAAACTTTTCGTATAATTTTTAGGGCTCATAGTCTAGTATTTTTAGAAGATATCACTACATTTCCTCCCAGTAATTCGTAGAAGTAGATAGCAAATGTGTCAAAAACGCCACTTTTAGCAGTTATGCTATCTACTTCCAGCAGTGACTACGGGGGAATGTAATGATGCTGTCCAAAAAATACTAGACTATGGGGCCCTAAAAATTCCACAAGAAGTTTTATTGAAATTGTGTATTAGAATTACAATATTAAATAAAATTCACCGCGGCGCCACTTTCGGTCAGGAAAGCGCCTTAATCATTTTTCTATGGTATTATATTATTTATTTATTTTATTATTATTATTTATTTACTAGCTGCCGCCCGCGGTTTCACCCGCGTGGTTCCCGTTCCCGTGGTAATATTGGGATAAAAAGTATTTTATGTTTTAATCTAGGCTATCTACTATCTGTGTGCCAAATTTCAACCAAATCCATTCAGTAGTTTTTGCGTGAATGAGGAACAAACATCCAAACCCACAAATTTTCACATTTATAATATTAGTAGGATATTATTTTTCTATGGTATTATAGTATTATCATTCTCCTTTGCAAGAAATTTCATGGGTCACCTCATGTTTGTGTTCAGGGGCCTTACTATGAGCTCTTTTAGCAGGGCTTAAATTGAACTGCCTTACTTTTTCGTACTATGACCTCAACTGTTAGTATGAAGGCAGGCCTTAAGCAGTCCTGTTTAAGGCCTGCTTTTGAACTAAACGGTTTCTTATTTGCTGATGGTAAGCCCCCAGACGGAGCTAAAAGCTTGGCGTGACCGATTATGTCATGAAGTCCTAACTTCATATGCTTTAGAGTATTTTAGAGAGAACTAAGACTGATTGACTTTCAAACTGGAGAGAGGTATGTCACCAAAATATTTTCAAGACCGGACCTATAGCTTACAAAAAACATTCAGCTTCCCTTACAAATAAAAATATTTAATCGTCACACTATTTTCAAGAGCTACTACATTATTTACAACAACAGCTATGAACAATACTGCTATAGACTTCTTACAAACTTGTATAAAAATAAAATTACACTATTTTTAGAATAAATGTAATTAATATCTTTAAGTACTGATGGTAAAAATTGTAAAAACTAAAAAGTGAAAACCACTAAAACTTCAGTTGTAACAATTTATGATCTTTTTTGACAGTGGATAATGCATACCATTTAAAATTCTAAGATGTGTGGTACAAGTACATACAATCCATCATCTCTTTAACGGACAGTAAGGTATGTTTTCCCATAAGATATTGTTTCATTCAACTGACACTAAAATTTACTAAAATGAAACTTTTTATAGCAACTTATGCATCTGAAAACATGATCACAGAACACATTAACCAGAGAAATATGAGGGTAGTTTAAAAAGAAACTTGTTACTAAAAGACACATTGTAATAAATTCCAATTATTACATTAACCCTATATTCTATAAAAATGCTATTTGATTAGTAGCAATGCTTTATTGCTAAATTATCACCAAAATTTTGATTCAGTTTGTTAGGGAATTTTAATACTCTGCAAAAATTACACAGGATTGTTACAATTTTTCATTTTTTTTAATAACACAGCTAGTTCTTTTTCTAATTTTATATCGAATTGAGTATTTGTAAATCTTTAGTGGTATTATGAGAAAGGTTACCAATCAATTGACTAATAGAAACATAAATCTCAGATATATAAAGTAATAAAAGACTGACTGTTTACACTCTACAAATACTTATTTACACATTTCACACACAGAGCACAGTCACAATACAATTATTATAGAAAGCTCACATTCGTGAGCCTTTCTGCTGGAGTACTTTGGCGCGATCAGTAGGCTCCACATCATTACTGTTAACTGAACTCCCACACTCTCGACTCACAATACAAAGGAATTCAGCATGCTCATCGTTACCATAGTTGTATTGCGAACCAATATTGATTAACTGTTCAAATTTCCAACCATCAGACATGGAAGATACCATCTGAGTTAACTCTTCTTCATGAAACTGAAGTACTCTGTACACATGCTTCTTACAATCCTTTAGTGGTCTTCTCTCTTTGAGACGAATTCTTTCCTTCACTAATCTGATCAACTCTGTAATGTTATAAAATTCAGCTTCTTCTAAAACTCCTTCTTCAGCAATGTCGTTATTTATAACCAGTTTACCATGTCGAAGATAATTGAGCACTGGAGAAAAATACGTTGGATCTCTGTCTATTAAATAAGCGCCGGTTTCATCCTGGAAATTCAACATTGAATATTAACCTTCGTTGCTAAAAAGGACGCATAAATTCTTGTAATGAATACAGAATTTGCATACAAAAGAATCGAAATATTGGTATTCTACAAACCCTGTCTGAAATCAAGTCACTGTCCTCTTGAACTAATCGATACAAAAATGAGTTGGGGTCTCTGCACAAAGTTGTCTTTGTTGTGAGAAAACATGTGCCACCAACGTTAAGTTTTACCCACTGTTTACTACTCCGCCTTTCATTGTTGAATTTTTGTATATTTTCTTTCACAAAATCACCATGTCCAACTCGGTCCGCCATCATGGCCACAGATCATCACGCATGGTGTAAACAATGTTGCCATAATAAAATCACAGATTAATTTAATCGACAACTCCCACCACTGGTTCAGCAAAGGAATGACTTGACGGCCGGCCGCCGGCACGTTGTCCTACTCAACGGACTGTAATGGTACAAGGGAGCCCGGCCTCCCGGTGTGACACAGCCCTACTTGCTTGACTCTGTCCTTCCTTGACTTGACAATAGTCTGTTTGTTTAGTAAATGGACTGCTTCTTCGACAACAAAAAATTTGGCGTCGAAAAAGTAGCTTCAGTTATTCTTCAATTAATTGGTACCTATTTCTCCTCAGCAGTAACTTGACTTGAAGGTTAATGTGTGAATAAAAACGAGTACCGTATGTCATAATGAGCAACAATTTAGAAAATGAAAGAGCAGTTACAAGTGGCAAAATGTATCCGATTGATTTAGCGCCTCAAAAGATTACTATTGTGAAAAGTGTTTCAAATACAGAAGTAAAAATGGCTCATATAATTCCTGGACAGCCTAAAAACTCCAATTCTGGTCAAATAATAACACACGCCGGGGCTGTGGGACTGATGCGTCCAGCTGCTCAAATCATATCACCTAGCGTCGCTTCTCAGGTAAACGGCAAAGTCTATTTCGTTGCACTTTTTCCCTAAAAATTCACTTGCCTTTAAAGTTGTTTTTGTGCTATGGATCTATCTAAGCTTGCACCTCTGTTATGAAATGTGCATAAATTAATATTTATCTTTGCAATAATTTATATGGCATTTGTTTCAGTCACAAATGATAGTAAGTGGATCACCTATATTGCAAGGAAACCAAGGGTCGCAGCTGTTGAGCCAGAATACACAAATCATATCTCAATCCCAACTAATTGGCCCAAGTGGCCAGATTTTGAGTCCAGGCACACAGATAATCAGTCAAGGATCACAATTGTCTGCTCAAGTATCTAACAACAACACAGGGACAAGCAATGTTCAAACAAGTGTATCTACATCGAGCACTGGGGCACAAGTTCTGAATGTCGGTGGCCAACTTGTCGGAGGTAGTGGCAATTTGGTAGTGAGCTCTTCTGTGCGCACACTGCCACCAAGTGTGAGAGTATTGTCACCTTTGCCACATCACAATACAAGACCAGGTAATATAGGTTTATTGTTTTACCTTAATTACAGTATGAGGCATGTATCTTGAAATTTTTTCAACGGAGTGGGGATAAGTTCGCGCATGTGCTCTTGTGAGCGACCAATAGCGCGCGCCCCTCTCCTGCCGCCCGCTCCTCACCGCTACGCATGCCCAAAATACGCATTCCACGCAATCCCCACCTGATTTCAAGATATATGCCTCGTACTGCAATTATCTTCTATACTCCAGCCAACTTACGGAAAGAATGTTTACAAACAATAATATCATTAATAGCTTGCCTATGTTATCCAATTTGTATTTATGGTGTTAATTTACTGAAGCTTTACATATTTATGGAATAATCACGAAAAATGCAAGTTTTGTTTACAAAACATTATTTCCCTTAGATGGCTGGAGTATAGAGTTATATCTTCTGTCTGGTATTAAAATCACAAAATAAATTGATTTCAGTTTTGTCTAGTGTGAATGTGAGCAGTGCTGGTGGAGTTCTGGTGAACAAGAGTGTTAGTATGACGAGTCATGTGCCGCGCGGACTGGCGGCCGGGGCCTCCCTGGCTGTTAGGCCTGTAGCCCCTACAGTTTCTCAAGGACTTGGTGGTCAAGGCATGTACTTTTTTCATATAAATGTGTAATTTGCAACCATTCAAGATTTAATTTTACTGTGGATCAAAACTTTCTTCTTTATTACTTAACTAGCAGCCGCCCGCGACTTCGTCTGCGTTGAAAGATTTTTTGCTATCCCTCAGGAACTATCATTTTTTTCGGGATGAAAGGTACCCTATGTCCTTTTTTGTACCCCTAGCAACGTGTATGTAAAATTTCATGATGATCGGTTCAGTAGTTCAGACGTGAAGGCGTAACAAACAAACCAACGGACTTTCGCATTTATAATATTAAGTAAGGATAAGGATTGCACAATAGATCACACATTTGTTTAATATAAACAGATTTTTAATAAAAAAAAAGTAATTACAATTATAACAAACATTAAATTTTAAATTCATATTGCTGTTGTCATAATTACATAATTTCTTCTTCGTCTCGAAGGGAGGAGCCTTAGCGATTATTACTCTATTCAAATTATTCTGGCATTTTTTGCGGGGGGGAAAGTGCACACAAGTGCAGTTCTGCATACTCACATACAAAAACAACACTGTAAAGACGACACCAACACATAAAAAATAAAACAAAACAGCAAAAATTTGTGTACGGATGAGTCACACATTAAAATATGACACGTTTTTGACATAAAGGGCTGGGCTCAACTGTCGTTGCAGCAATATCGATACGGAAAAAGGAATAAAGGTAATAAACTCAAACATTTTACATGGGGTGAATAACAACAAAGAGCCCAACAAGCAAAAACCTTCTGGACCAACTGACCACTAAATCTCATCACCAGTGGTCAGTTGAGAAGAAAAATTTCTCATCTGACCACTGGAGGTGAATTGGGAGCAATTTATTCCTAATTCATCACCAGTGACGAACCTGATGAAGTGGGGGGGGCTTTTTGTTTCAACTGACTATGGATGACCTTTTGAAAACTATGTAAGCCTATTATTAAATCATAATTTAACCACCATAAGTTAACATTCTCCATATTTATGTGATCCTGGTACTTTGGAGATGCAAGTGATTGAAAATATTTAATTTTGAACCAAAGCGAAGCGAGGACACGTTGCTAGTTTATTATAAAATATAAATGACACAGAAAATTATAGAAGTTAACCTTCTCCGTATTTATATTATCCTGGTACTTTGGAGACGTAAGTAATTAAAAAAATATACTCTCTCTCTCTCTCTTTCTCTTTGACGCAGAATGAGACAGTGCAAAACTGCGATGACCAAATTGAGTCTGTCAGAAGTTAAAAAATAATGATCAATATTTAAGGACCTACCTACATCATTGTTCTCCATTCAAACGGAACTAAACATGGCGGCTTAGCTTAGTGTACATACACCTTATGTAAACAGCATAGAGTTGAAATTGTAACATGTAACAGGAACAAAATATGGAGGACACGGCACGCGCCTGATGTCACGAATGCTTTGTTATTGCAGTTTATGCCACTTCCATAGGTTTCCTTCCTTTTCAAAGCTGGAGCAGGACCAGGCCATGTCCTTTATCGACAAACATTGTGATACAGTAACATCACTAAGTTGCTCATCGGCGAGAACTCGGATTTATCTAGCGACAGATCTGAAATTTGTACGGATGAGCCATGGACGAGCAGACCCGATGTCACTGAACAAATTTGACAACTAATCAAGAATAAAATATATGAATTTAATGTTTAAATGTAAACAAATAGCAATAATACGACAAAAAATTACTTTCATGTGAAATGTAACACCGTCTTTTTGTAAACTTTGATGTTCCAGACCTCTTTTAACAGCAAAAAACTCATCATTCGGCATTTTAAACACTGCAGCGTTCACATGCGCGACTGGACTCGGTCTTGAAAGATATCCGGGCGCAGTTGGTTTTATTAACCGCGTATGCCCATTTGGGCTTGTACTTCGGCAGAGAGGAACGCTTCGTATGGCTTCTCTTTCTGGGACAGAAGCGCGTCTTACTCTAAGATTGACACTGACAAACTATTATATGCATAAGTTTTGAAATATGTTGGCAAGGGTGTCAATTTAAACACATATTTTGGTCAAAATTGGCAAAACACATTATTATTTACTAGCTTCTGCCCGCGACTTCGTCCGCATGGACATTCTGAAAATCCCTAAGAAACCTTTGACCGGGATTAAAAGTATTCCAAGTTTTAATCCAGGCTTTGAACTATCTGTGTGTCAAATTTCACCCAAATCTGTTCAGCCGTTTTTGCGTGATTGAGGAAGAAACATCCAAACCCACAAACTTTCACATTTATAATATTAAGTTGGATTAATTTGTTACATCATCAACAATATCACATAACATTTAAAGATTAAAGATAGCTTATGAGACTGTGTGAACTGTTTTTACAGGCGTATACAACACTTAAGACTTAAACAATGGTACAAGCAAAGTGCTAAGAGAAAATTATATTAAACTACGTGTCTATTACAATAAAGATGCAATATATATAAAAAAAAAATAACTAAAAGTTTATTTGATTACAAATCATTAGGTGCATGGTCGAGCGCCGGACGTGGAGGGCGCGGGGCGCTGGTGTACGGCGCGCGCGCGGCGGCGCCGCGGCCGGGCAGCCGCCCCGCCGCGCCCGCGGCCGTCGCCGCCGCGCCCATCCATCAGGCAACGGTCCAGACTTCCCTGCCGGCTACACAAGCGGCTCATGCTGTTGTTTCACTACCCAGCACAACTGTTCTCACTTGTAAGTTATCTATATTTTTTTTTTCTTTATTGTTCAACAAGTATGGTACAAGGGTGGACTTATGCTAAAGGCGTTCTCTACCATTCAACCAATACTAAAAAGACATTCATGAATGCAGTACAAAATAATACAACGAAAATTTAACAGAATATAAAATATAGGTACTAATACATACTATATTATTATTATTCTCTATATTTTTATGACTTCTCATCATTTTTAGGGTTCCGTACCCAAAGGGTAAAAACGGGACCCTATTACTAAGACTCCACTGTCCGTCTGTCTGTCACCAGGCTGTATTTCATGAACCGTGATAGCTAGACACTTGAAATTTTCACAGATGATGTATTTCTGTTGCCGCTATAACAACAAATACTAAAAACAGAATAAAATAAATGCTTAAGGGGAGCTCCCATACAACAAACGTGACTTTTTTGCCGTTTTTTGGTACGGAACCCTTCGTGCGCGAGTCCGACTCGCACTTAGCCGGTTTTTTAACATACAGCAGTATTCATAAATAAAATTTGTAAAAAAATCGAAGTAATAAATAAACCGTAAAGATGGTAGTTAAGTTTCAGTGTCTCTGATGACTACTTGTAATACTGAATTATCTTCTATTCTCTGCCTCTGTATAATAGAACTACTTAACTACTTACCAGCCCCCTGATTATGTACCTCTGTTGCTAACAACTTTTGATTGAAACTGACAGAAATGGCATTTACATTGCTGTTTTAGTAAGAATCAATGAGACAACTATCTTACTTGAAGTCAGCTTCAATCAGAAGTTGATTGCAACAGAGTTACAAAATCAGAGGGCTGTAATAAAAATAAAAGTTTATAGTCAAATATTATAGTAGATTATACACCAAGGGGATAAAGCACTGTTTTATGTCACGGGCGCTACATTGAATCCTGAACGTAACGAAGGACTCCAAATTTAACTCCCGAGCGCAGCGAGGGTGTTATAAGTTAATTCCCGAGCAAAGCGAGGGAATTAAGATTGAGTCCTGAGTGCAGTGAGGGATTCAAGCGCCCAAGAATAAAACAGCTTTATCCCGGTGGTGTATACTCTACTTTTCTCACTTTATGTGAGACAATAAAAAACCAGGCTTAGTAGATAGTTAAAATCTTCTAAAGCTAGTAGTACTACTGGCTACGGCTATAGCAACTTCTTTCAGCTGGCGTGGCCTACTCGATTTGACAAACAAATGAAGTTCGTCTCAGAGCGAATCTAGTGGGCCACGGCCTCGGTCTTCGAAAATCGAGTTGGCCGCGCCCGCTGAGGACACATTCTGTTTAGTGAAATTAGACTTTATAGACATAGCAATAAGAATTATGAAAGTGAAAATCACATTATTGACCAGCGGGTTATAATATTACATTATAACCCGGCTAAAGCCAAGAGATATAATGTCTTGCTTTCGGTAAGGTTTACATGACATATAATTCGGCATTGTCGAGCATGTGGTGTGAAAAGTTTTTTTTTGCGCAGCCAGTGGAGTAATATCTGGTGCAGTGAGAGGACCAATACCACGCCTGCAAGCCCCAGCGCCGACCTCGATGACGTCCGGCCCTCGTCCCTTGCCGCTGTTGCAGAGAAATTACCAGCCTAAGGTACTACAACCATTTTTCACACGACTTCTCAGTGTTTAAGACATCCTAAAAAAAATTGCAGTTACCAGTGTGTAGGCAAAACACATATTCAATCAATTTATCGTCAACATTATTATGAACACTTATAGTACGAGGCAAACATCTTGACACTTTTTAGACCTAGTGGGGATAAGTTCGCGCATGTGCACTTGTGAGCGACCAATAGCGCGCGCCCCTCCCGCCACCTCCCTACCTCACCGCTACGCATACCCAAAATACGCGTTCTGCGCAATCCCCACCCGATTTTCAAGACCTCGTACTGTAATGTCAGACAATTTTGTAATCACATCACAAACGTATCACTATTATTAACACACTGTCAGCTGAATGGCTTCCATCTCCATCAGATTACAACAGCATCATCCCTTCGCTCTTAGGAAATGTAGAAGACAGTGAATTAGTTAGGTTATCTAAAGGCCGCGTAGAATCGACCCGAATCGAATCGCATTAATTCGCCTGCTTTACATGGACTGTCTCGAATACCAATGCTTCGCAGTGCACCAAGTGCCGGAGAAAATAAAAGAAATGATTCGATTCGCTGCGTATCTGCTCAAGTGGATAGAGCGCCTTTGCGGAGCCCTTCATCCCTCAGTGAGCTATAAATAGGCTGTTATGGTAATAATAATATGACAGACAATATATTTACACTCTATAATATAAACTGATCTTGTTATGAGAAAACTAACCCTTGCTACAGATGTTTACAATTAAAAGGAGAAATCAACCTTACTTTGTGTTATAATCTCCGCAAATTGCTACATTAGCTACAAACTACAAGGTTCCGGCACATTGCACATTAATATCCACGTTGAGAGATAAAATTAGAATCGGGTTATAAATCCAAAAATCGCGGCCATATACAATAGCCATTTGCTAATGCACCGGAATCTTGTCAATTAACAATCATCCACTAAAAATGTCCAAAGAAATTGCGGCCAGCCTGCCTAGCATGACAAATTTATATCGCGTGATATAGCATTTTATAGACACTCAACTGTCAAACTCCTTTGTCAGTTAAACGTGATTGACAGTTAAACGTGATAAAACCAATAACTTCTATGTTGTTTGATAAAACGCTATATCAGGCGATATAAATCGTGTTATGCTGGTCATGCTAGGGGGGCAGGGGCACATAAGCAATTTGTGGAGATTATTCCCACTTGTTTTTTTGAAATAAATCATTTTTTCATTTTCATATATCGAGTGTAACAAGAACTCACTCAACGAAGCCTAGGTCTATGTATTCTGCCCATCATCAGGACCATTTCTGTTCAAAATTATGGCTGGGAAACGATTTTAATTGTTGGTTTTAAAAAAGCATTGCATTCATTACCACGCAATGTAATGTGTACAAAAGACCGCGCCTGCGAATGTATGCTACACAGCTGCGTGTGGCTGAGTTTAAAGGCAACGCTCATGAAATACATTGAGTGATGACGTTTTGAAGCCATTGTTTGTTACGAAATACATAACATTTTGATAATGTTTCTGTAGACAAAAATTAGGGAATGACGAACAAAATAAGATTTCATAAAAAAAATTGAAAAAAAAAATTACTTTGACCTTCAATAACTTCGGAGCTATTGGTTTCCCAGGTATAGTCTAAAAGACAAAAATTATTCTGATGATGGGCGGAATGCGTGGGCTTCGGCTTCGTTGAGTGTCTTGTTACACCCGTCATTATTCCCGCGCAGGTGTTGGGAGTGGCGAGCGTGGGCGTGCGCGGCGTGGTGGGCAACAGCGCGCCGGCGCAGCTGTACTACGAGGTGCCGCGCGCCGCCGCGCCGCACGCGCCGCGCCCGCTCGCGCCCTACGCGCACGCGCCGCCGCCGCACTCGCAGCAACAGACGCAAACGCCTCCGCAGTCACAACCAGTACAAGGTCGGCGTTTTGTTTACTTACTTACAGCCAAACAATTGTATTGGGTAGTATTTAAGGCCTGGGCACACCGGCTGCGTAGACACGCGCGTGGTCACGCACGCGTAGACACGCGCGTGGTCACGCACGCGTAGACACGCGCGTAGTTACGTACGTAACCCCCTGACACTGGGTTACGCATACGTCTACGCGGCACGCAACGCAACCTGTCCCTTGCGTACCCAGCCGCTGCGGCAGCCATCTTTGCGACTAGTGTGCAATGTCAGACGAAGATTGAGTAAATGGACTAATTTTTTCGCACTAATTCAATTAGTTTTTCTTTAATATCGTTATTCATTATTTAAAAACAAAATAAAACACCACTTACTACCGGTAGTACCGGTACTATTTGTAAACAAATACAACTGAATGCGTAGTCACGCGCGTGGCTACGTGCGTAGTGACGCGCAGCAAAGATACATGCGTGTTCGGATTTGTTCGGTGTGACGTCCAATAGGGAATGCCATTGACTGCAACGTCATCAATGCGTTCCGCTCTGCGTAGGTACGCAGCCTGTTTGTCTGATGGGAGCTGCAATGCGTAGGGTTACGCATCGGTCTACGTGCACGCGTACGTTACGCAAGCGGTGTGCCATGTCTCATAAAGTTTCAGACATTACAACGTCATGGTACGTCTACGCGAAAGTGCACGCTTACGCTTACGCATCCGGTGTGTATCGCTTCTGAATCGGGTAACAATAAATTCCTATTTTGGGTATCAAAAATACTGAATACAGCCTACTGAAATACTAAGTGGGCGACGGAGCGAGGGCGATTACAGATATTGGAAATGGGTGACTTTAAAATACAAATTGAGTAACTAGTTATTCAGAACGGGCGACCAAATTATTATTTAACCAACAACAAGCACACAAAACATTTAAAATTTGGCATATATTTTATTTACAAAAAAAGTGACTATTATCCTTATCGAAAAAGAAAATAAATATTCTGATTTCTGAATCGAGATGACAAAAAACAAACAAACAAGAAAGCAACCTAAAAAACGTGTTAAAATACCTCGTTGGGTAGCTTAAATCAGTTATACCTACCTACCTACTTGGTATAATAGTTGCCCACTCAATATTTTAGTCACCCATTTAGATTATTTGTCACCTACATGTAGTCGCCTGTTTTAAGTATTTTTGTAATCCACTGTTTGTCGACCATTTAGTTATTGTGTCGCCCTCAATTTATGTCAACTCTTTATGGTCAAGTCGACTTGTGGACGATTTGTGAATCAGTCAAATTATCCTGCCATTATAAAATTATAATATGCAGGCCTCTTGCCTGCTTTTATTATTACAGTTAATTACAAACAGAGGTATGATATGAGCGACAGCTTTTGATTTAGCATGTAGTGTACTATAACTCTTAGAGACAATAGGTACAGTCAGCAGCATATCAAGCTACACAAAACTGTCAAAAATCTATAGTGAATTTTGATTAAACTGCTCGACTTAAAGCTTAAAAATGATTGAAGAAATTTGACATTGTGGAAGCCCAGCATACTATGTCTCCTCAAAATTTTTGACTCTCCTATTTTTATTCAAGACTTCTTATTGTTATAAAGCCTTCCTTTATTAAAATAACTTTCTCTTTTAGTGAATACAAGCTCGGTACCGGAAGTTCGGTCCCAACCTAGCGCCGTCCAGACGGCTCCCGTGGTGCCCAGGCCATCGATACTGCGGAAGAGAGATATAGAAGGGTAAGCAAAAAAGTGACAGGTTTTGTAAACTAAAGCTTGTCTATATAAACATTATTTATTTTGTGACCAAAGGTACATTTCGAATCACATGAGTAAAAAAACGTAAACTGAGTACAGGCTGCCTACAAGCGGTCCGCTGTAGGTGCACTCATACATAGCGCGGCGATGTGTGCGTGACCTCTCACAGATGGTTTAACTGACACGCAGCCGGGGTAAAAACTGGTTTGCACCGGCTCAGTAATGGTATAACCGACAGGGCCGCCACGTGGGGCCGCTAAGAGATAGACTTCAATTTCTTAAATTTTTTCTTCGTGTCAGTAATTGACAATATCAGTGTAGTCGTTTTTTGTCATTCATTTTGTCAGTCATATCGACTGAGATTAAAATTGAGATAAATAGGATTGATAGATGAATTTTATTAGTGATAATTCTTAATTAAATAATAAATAATAAGATTACACTAATATGACAGTGACAGTTCTAAGCGTCAAATTACTGATTCGAAGAAAAAAATCCAAGTAAGTCGCGTGCATTCGACGAGATACTGGGAGTTTTTCGAAAGCTTTTGTTGACGAATTAGGGATTCCATTCTACCATTTCAGTGAGTAAAATAAAATAATATAAAATCGATTAAGGTACATTATTGTTTAGTAATTAAATATGCCCAACTCTTGCACCGTATGTATGAACAATTCCCGAAAAAAAAAGGTCTTTTGTTTCGCACCTACCTAAGAAATCATGTGCAGTAAGATAATTTCAAATACACATTTTAGTATTCACTTGCCTCATTTTATTTTCCCTCCCTTCTTTTCAACCTGCAACAGATGTCAACCCTTGAAGAATGGGTATGGGCACAGAATAAATAATAGTACAAGTACAGAAGCAGCACCCCGCAAAGTTATTTAAATAAATAGCGACTTTTGTACCGATACAATAAAGTGCAATTCAGGTCGCGCAGCGCTAATGGCCTACAGTTATATTCACCTAGTAGTTGCCTCTCTTTCTATTGCGTGCTCTTACCCTTTCTGACGACGCAACGTTAGGGTTGACTTCTTTTAAACGAACTGCGTAGCATATATCATAATGTGAAAAACGACAATTGTTAATTGGTTTTTTGATTTCGACATACGTACACGGCACAGTAATGTCGATTTGACATTGTTACTATTATAAAAAGACAATACCTACGCAGGCAGTAAGATGCCGCGCGACTACACAGGCGGGCGTTTGGCGGCCCTCTGCTCACTTGTGCCTACGAAGACACGGCTAGCGGTAGGTGCTTATCGCGCGACCTTGAGGGAGTGAAGGAGGCCTGGTATGGGTATGATGGGTCCGGTTTTGAGAGCTTGTACTCTGTTCCGTTTATTTATTCATGTGTTTCGAATTGTGAACTTTTTTTTTATTTCATTGTAGCATGTCAATTTTTAAATATTAGTATCAACATTTCTATATAGACAATCTCTTGTTTACCTGCCAAGAAAAGTTACATTCTAATTTTTCGTGTGCTCGTCATGCTACTCTTGCAGATGTCATCAATGTAAAAAAAATAAAACAACAGGTGCCTAATCTCTTACTGAAGATAGATTACTGAAATCGGCCGTTAGTTTTATTAAAATGAAAATATAATGACACTTTAGATGTAACAGTGGTACTGCAAAAATAACTTTTATCTTACGTAGGATATAAAAGCGGTCTCCAGGTGTTACGTCTGATGTGCTGTACAATAACTAATTCATTTTCTTGTGACACCTTCAGATGTAACTGTTGTAATGCAAAAAAAATGAATTACATCCTTACTAATATTATAAATGCGAAAGTCCGTAGAGTATAAAAGCGATCTCCAGGTGTTGTCTGATGTGCTGTCGTCTGTACAATATAATGACTTTTCTGCCACAGGTCCCCAACAAAACCGCTATCGTCGACCCCGCCCGCCCCGATAGTCCCCGTGAGCTCGTTCCGCGGCAGCAGCGGCTGGGAGGACGTGCCGGGGGGCGGGGGCGGGGGCTCCGGGGGCTCCACCACCATCTCCGCGTCGTCCTCGCCCGCGCCCGACGAAGAAACTGAGACGCCCGCCGCCGAGGATGTGTCGCCCAGAAAGAAGCCGAGGAAGCAAATGTAATTTACAAGCTTTTACCCGCGACTTCGTTCGCGTGGACATTTTAGAAAATCTTTAGAATCTTTATAAAATGCTAGTAGAGGGCGTTCCCGTCCCCATTCAGAATTGGGTCCAGAGATATTAGTATCCTGTTCCTGTTTCCCTTGACCTTCCTTTTTTTTATAATGCATAACGTATAGTGCTTGGCTTTCATCTCACCTGTGTTAAGTGACGATAAGGCCGAAGGTGGAAACGCACTACACCGGAATCCTCATCACTGAGGAACTGGCTATCTTACCTTTAACTGCCGGAACATAACGATTTTTAAATTTTTGTTATGACGTCAGACTTAGGTAAGATGTTGGTAGTTAGCCAGGCGGACTTGAATTTTTTTTTTTTTTTTTTTTTTTTATAAAATATTAATTATAAATTTAATATACGGAAATAAGCCCTACCACCAACGACCACCACCTTCCCCTTACCCTTACAGTCACCCTTATCCTTCCTCTTCCCCCTTCCGCTTCCCCTTACAATTTTGAATCGTCAGCCTACCGTCAGAAAATTCGATCATTCCAGCTTTGAAACTGAAGGACTTCCATTCAAACTTTCGTCCTCTTTAGGGGGTGAATTTTCCAAAATCCTTTTTTAATGCTCATCTACACCATGAAAGGTATACCCTCCAAAAATGGTGTCTCTACTTTTAGCCATTAGAGCGTATCCCAACAATCAATCAATCAATTTAGAGTTTTATATGTATAGATTACCCAGCAATTAAAAAAAAACATGCTTGGGTTGAACCAGAGCTATCAATGCCTTTGCTTGTTGCTAATTTTAAAATCCCATAAACATTAATTTACACATGTCTGTCACGTCAGAAATTATGCTAATACGTAAATTATTTCACTTGATTCTCCATAATAAATATAATAATTTAAACTATTTTCAACAGGTTGACCAATGAAGTAAGGCAATGTGAATATACGCCAGAAGAAACACCTCCCACTCCACCACCAGTGACCATCAACCCCCCTCCAAAACGTAAGTTGGGTCCAATACAGTTATTAGGAAGTACAGTGGTGGTCACATAGTTAATAACACCAGTCGATTTTCATACGAACAAGGTAACTTTGAAGTCGCTACGCCCCGCTGTCGTCCAGGCGTGCTGCCAGGGTTGCTTACTGTTAAATATTGCTTACGTCTAAAGATAATGTCGCTAAAATATGAGTTTTTCTAAAATAAAATATTCACTTATTCTGGGTAAGTACTTACCTACTCCTGAGTTTGTATAAATAAAGTAAATAAACATTTAGTATGGAAATTAAACTAAAATTTGAACAAAAATGTGCTTCTAAAACACACACGTACGGAACGCACAAACAGGAAAACGCACATGCGGCGACGCCGGCCGTAACGGCCCGACTGAGTTTTCCGTTTAACCTGTAGGCTAATATTGTGACTTTGAGCCCGTTCGGAGCGGGGGTGTCCGTTTCTAGTCAGTTTTATTTATTCTGATGGCGGCGCCTCCATTTCAGTCTCATCTTTCGTGGGCCAGACTTTATCTTGTTTTTTAGTTAACTTCCTCATAGCTAATACTAATAACTCCGTTACAGGTCCTCTGCTAAGCTCGAGCTACGTGTGCGGGTGGCGCAGCACGGCGCTGCACTTCACGCGGCCGGCGGACGTGCGCTGCCGCGAGCCGCGCGCCAAGGACATCCTCGCCATCGCCAGTCAGCGCCACGTGCTCACCAGCGCCGACGGCTGGAAGGTGCACCACCTCACCGCGCAGATGGACGACTTGGTATGGACTATAGATGTGAAGCTCGAGCTACGTGCGCTGCCGCGAGCCGCGCGCCAACGACATCCTCGCCATCGCCAGTCAGCGCCACGTGCTCACCAGCGCCGACGGCTGGAAGGTGCACCACCTCACCGCGCAGATGGACGACTTGGTATGGACTATAGATGTGAAGCTCGAGCTACGTGCGCTGCCGCGAGCCGCGCGCCAAGGACATCCTCGCCATCGCCAGTCAGCGCCACGTGCTCACCAGCGCCGACGGCTGGAAGGTGCACCACCTCACCGCGCAGATGGACGACTTGGTATGGACTATAGATGTGAAGCTCGAGCTACGTGCGCTGCCGCGAGCCGCGCGCCAAGGACATCCTCGCCATCGCCAGTCAGCGCCACGTGCTCACCAGCGCCGACGGCTGGAAGGTGCACCACCTCACCGCGCAGATGGACGACTTGGTATGGACTATAGATGTGAAGCTCGAGCTACGTGCGCTGCCGCGAGCCGCGCGCCAAGGACATCCTCGCCATCGCCAGTCAGCGCCACGTGCTCACCAGCGCCGACGGCTGGAAGGTGCACCACCTCACCGCGCAGATGGACGACTTGGTATGGACTATAGATGTGAAGCTCGAGCTACGTGCGCTGCCGCGAGCCGCGCGCCAAGGACATCCTCGCCATCGCCAGTCAGCGCCACGTGCTCACCAGCGCCGACGGCTGGAAGGTGCACCACCTCACCGCGCAGATGGACGACTTGGTATGGACTATAGATGTGAAGCTCGAGCTACGTGCGCTGCCGCGAGCCGCGCGCCAAGGACATCCTCGCCATCGCCAGTCAGCGCCACGTGCTCACCAGCGCCGACGGCTGGAAGGTGCACCACCTCACCGCGCAGATGGACGACTTGGTATGGACTATAGATGTGAAGCTCGAGCTACGTGCGCTGCCGCGAGCCGCGCGCCAAGGACATCCTCGCCATCGCCAGTCAGCGCCACGTGCTCACCAGCGCCGACGGCTGGAAGGTGCACCACCTCACCGCGCAGATGGACGACTTGGTATGGACTATAGATGTGAAGCTCGAGCTACGTGCGCTGCCGCGAGCCGCGCGCCAAGGACATCCTCGCCATCGCCAGTCAGCGCCACGTGCTCACCAGCGCCGACGGCTGGAAGGTGCACCACCTCACCGCGCAGATGGACGACTTGGTATGGACTATAGATGTGAAGCTCGAGCTACGTGCGCTGCCGCGAGCCGCGCGCCAAGGACATCCTCGCCATCGCCAGTCAGCGCCACGTGCTCACCAGCGCCGACGGCTGGAAGGTGCACCACCTCACCGCGCAGATGGACGACTTGGTATGGACTATAGATGTGAAGCTCGAGCTACGTGCGCTGCCGCGAGCCGCGCGCCAAGGACATCCTCGCCATCGCCAGTCAGCGCCACGTGCTCACCAGCGCCGACGGCTGGAAGGTGCACCACCTCACCGCGCAGATGGACGACTTGGTATGGACTATAGATGTGAAGCTCGAGCTACGTGCGCTGCCGCGAGCCGCGCGCCAAGGACATCCTCGCCATCGCCAGTCAGCGCCACGTGCTCACCAGCGCCGACGGCTGGAAGGTGCACCACCTCACCGCGCAGATGGACGACTTGGTATGGACTATAGATGTGAAGCTCGAGCTACGTGCGCTGCCGCGAGCCGCGCGCCAAGGACATCCTCGCCATCGCCAGTCAGCGCCACGTGCTCACCAGCGCCGACGGCTGGAAGGTGCACCACCTCACCGCGCAGATGGACGACTTGGTATGGACTATAGATGTGAAGCTCGAGCTACGTGCGCTGCCGCGAGCCGCGCGCCAAGGACATCCTCGCCATCGCCAGTCAGCGCCACGTGCTCACCAGCGCCGACGGCTGGAAGGTGCACCACCTCACCGCGCAGATGGACGACTTGGTATGGACTATAGATGTGAAGCTCGAGCTACGTGCGCTGCCGCGAGCCGCGCGCCAAGGACATCCTCGCCATCGCCAGTCAGCGCCACGTGCTCACCAGCGCCGACGGCTGGAAGGTGCACCACCTCACCGCGCAGATGGACGACTTGGTATGGACTATAGATGTGAAGCTCGAGCTACGTGCGCTGCCGCGAGCCGCGCGCCAAGGACATCCTCGCCATCGCCAGTCAGCGCCACGTGCTCACCAGCGCCGACGGCTGGAAGGTGCACCACCTCACCGCGCAGATGGACGACTTGGTATGGACTATACAGGGTGGACTTTTGAGACGGTACATTAAGGGCAGGTACCTTGACCGTTTTAGTTACAGGAAAACGTTCCTAGGAGACCACCCATAACTTTTTAAGATATTCTGAACTGCATTCATAGATTTTGGAAAAAAATTACCGTTAGCAAAAAAAAAATGTTAAAATACCAAAAAAATTATTTTATGCCAATCGATCCTATTTCGTGTGGGAATCAAAAGACTCGATGGGATCATTTAAGGCATGAGTACTAGAAACGACAGAAATCGCCAAAAACTTTTCCCATACATTTTGTACTGAAAAACGGTAAACCAACTCGAAATATTTTTTATTGCCAAATGATCCTATTTCGTACTGTGATCAAAATACTCTTTAAGGCCAACTGAAATTTGAGTACAGAAACTACAGTAAGGGTCCCCCCAGACCTACCGGTTTCCGTTCTTTGCTTAGCTGTTTGGCAATGGACCGCCGGCCAAGAGGCTCATTTTCAATCTATCGCATATTTTCAATCTAAGTACATTTCACATATAAGAATGTTCTTGTGAGCTTTGTTCCTTAAACGATCGTTATGAAAACACAAAAAAATAGTTCAGATAGGTAATGATGACACCCACAACCCTGTTCACAATTTATATAAATATGCGATCGATTTATTTTTAGCAATCGGAGACCATGTTCAGGGTGGCATATCTCCCAGAAGCTTCCTACTTCTCAACCCAGACGATGATATTTGATAACACCAAGCTAATGGCTATCTTGCCGATTTGGTCTGGTCCAAATATGCGATAGATTGAAAATGACCCTGGTTGGCCGGCGGTCTAAACAGCAAGTAGAACAGCAAAGCAAAGAAACGAAACCGGTAGGTCTGGGGGGACCCTAAGTGACACACGCAAGCACAATCTTCTACAACATTAGATCTAAAAAAAAACAGATTCTGTACTCAAAATTCCGTTATCCTCAAAGATTTTTTTTTCTCTACTACCTCTAACAATAGTCAGACCCTATTTTCACAATTTTAGTTTTTGCTACTCTTTCATACCAGTTCTCGCTTTTATTCCTCTTGTACTTTCATACAGCATACTACACAATCATACGTCCTCTTGTATTCCTTAACAGCTGGGTTTGCTGCCTATTCTAACTTCTGTTTACTATTTGCTAAAGAGATAGATCTCTTTATTTCATTTTTCTGGGGGTTCTGAGGGAACATAACACGTAATCTTTATTAACATTTTTCAGTACATTTATCTTATCACATATTTTCCTTAATTCTACTTCTTATTACATATTTTCCTTAATTCTATTTACATTTTTGCATTACATTTGGTTTATATCTAGTTTTCTTATTTCTACTTTATTATCCTTATTTATAATAACATTTTAAGTTTTAATACGTTTTTTCTTAATCTAGTTACATCGGTATAGTTGAATGGATTACAATCTAATGGTCCTAAATAACTTAACTCTATTTTATTTACTTTTACAATTTCCATGCTATTTGACAATACACGCTGAAATTTTAATCATTTGGTTCCCGCCGTGGGGTGGTTCCACTCATGAATACAAGCAACTTTTATGGGGCCAACTCCCTTGCTCGCAAAAAAAAATCAGCTGTTCCATACAAAAGTGCAGTACCTACTCGACCTTAATGTATGGAACAGCTGATTTTTTTTGCGAGCAGGAGAGTTGGCCTCATAGTAAAAGTTGCTTGTAATCATGAGTGGAACCACCCCACAGCTGGAACCAAATGATTAAAATTTCAGCGTGTATATGTTACCGGCAATGTGTATAATCCGGCATTGTATACAATGCCTAGGCATTGTATACAATGCCTGAAACGATCAGGCAATGTTCATACATAACGTTCGTTTCATAACGATATTCATTTTATACATTGCCTAGGCATTGTATACAATGCCTGCTGGTCCACCGGCAATGTGTAAAATAAGTATATTTCTGTTGACTGTTATAAAAAAATAACCTCGAAATTTAAGGCTCACGCTCCGCTGCGCTTCGCGCTCGCCTTAAATTTCTAACCTAACCCGGGACCTACAGGAGTAAAGCAGGTTCGATTCCAAACTTAATGAGCCCCCCTTGAGCACCCCTTGAGACGCGATACTACAAAAGCCTGTTGAATTCGGAGGGGGGGAAGGGGAGGGGAAAGGAATTAAGGAGGAGGAGGGGGGGAGAGGGAGGGGGGATGAGGGAAGGGGAGATTAAGGGATAGGGGGACGGTAGAGTGAGGGGAAGTCAAGTACAAGGTCAAATACAACGTCTAATACAAGTTTAAAGTCAAATACAAGGTCAAGATCAAATACAAGGTCAGATACAAGGTAAGCCAAAATTAAGTAAGCTAAAACAGACCTTGTGTATGACCTTGTATCTACCCTTGTATCTGACCTTCTATCTGACCTTGTATCTTACCTTTTGGCTTACCTTGTATCTGACCTTGCATCTGACCTTGTATCTGACCTTGTATCTGACGTTGTACCTGACCTTGTATCTGACCTTGTATTTGATCTTGACCTTGTATTTGACTTTAACCTTTTATTTGACCTTAACCTTGTACTTGACTTTCCCTCACTCACCCCTCCCCTTATCCCTTAATCTCCCCTTCCCCTCCCCTTCCCTCATCCTCCCCCCTTGAGGTCTGCCCTCTAACCAAATAAGATCAAAATCTTTTTATTTTACACATTGCCGGTGGACCAGCTAGGTAATGTGTGAAATAGACAATAATATTCATTCTATTTCATACATTGCCTAAAAGGGCCAGGCATTGTATACAATGCCTAGGCATTGTATACAATGCCTGCATTTCATACATTGCCGGTAACATATACAACTATATTGAAATAACATTATTTTCTAATCTAATCTTTCTTATTTCTTTTTATTATTTTAAAAGCTATATTTCGACAGAACATAAGAAAAGAATCCCTGTCTTTTCCAATCATAATTTCTTCGATGCTCCTTAGACTTATTTTACATCCTAATTTTTGTTCGTAAGTGTAAATTTTTGTTCGTAACGTGGCGCTATATGCGATGTATAGCATTATTCCTTTCTAACTATACTCAAGCAGAGATTTGAGTTTGATTCTATAATACGAGCTTAAAATGATATAATTATGTAAAACAGACCTTATAAATGCAAATAAAAATTTGTTTGAGTGTGTGTGTGATGATGGCTGACCCTCAACAAGTAATATTGTAGACATTACCTTAGCAATTTTTCTCTTTATTGTATGATGATTTGAGTTTAAATAGTTCAATTAAAGTTCTAATTTCAATAAATATATAAAGGACATCCATTTTGGTCCAAATGTGAAAGTGTCGGCCAAAAAGCATAAGTGCTTTATTCTGATAGATTTTTTCCACCTAAGCATTTCTTATTATGGCACCGAAGCTGTAGCACCGCTATACTTGAATTAAAATAAGTTCAAAAAGTCTATCTTTTCATACATTTTGGCACAAATTTAAAAAAAAGTCGGCCAAAAAGCAATTTCTGATAGATTTTGTTCGCATGAGCATTTCTTACTATGGCACCGAAGCTGTAGCACCGCTGTACTTGATTTTAATTGAATTCAAAAAGTTTGTCTTTTCATACATTTTGACACAAATGTGAAGCGGTGCTACAGCTTCGGTGCCATAATAAAAAATGCTTAGATGGACAAAATCTATCAGAATAAAGCACTTTTATCTTTTGGCCGGCACTTTCATATTTGGACCATAAATGTATGAAACATCGATGATGTCCCTTCTGTTTTTTCACGTAATTACATCTGTTGTAAAGGTATCATTAGAGGCCGACGTCGGAGAGCAGTTGTCGGGCCTGCTGCGTGCGCTCGAGACTGCTTCGGGCCGCGCGATCGCGGCGCTGCAGCCACATTCCCATACGATGTTAGAGTTACTGAAGGTACTTATAGAAAACAGTAAGAAACGTGGGCGAAATGTTTTTAAAAGCGTTTATACAGCACACTAGCGCCGCCATACGAAATTTTCAATGGATGGGGAAGGCAACTGTCAAAATGCGTAATCGTTTGTTCCCCGTAAACAATCAAAACAAAGGACTTTCACTTTATAAATCGTTTTTATAGCTTTAAAATGATCAAATTCCCCAAAAATCTTCATAGGTATTTTAAAAAAATGTAAGAATAAAAACGTTTTAATTTGAATTCCGGCACTTGCACTGTAGAATAGTCTTTTTTATCCATTTTGGGTCAATGGGTCTTTTTCGGTAAAAAAAAAATACTACAAAATAAATACCTATTTTCCCATACATTTTTTTCTGAACGTCTATTAGCTTTGGGTTGCCATCCCCATGTTCTTCTAGCGCACTCCGAAAAACTTTGTGGTACTATTTTTCGCTTAAACAATATTTAAAGAGTCCACTTTTCGCAAAAAAAACTTCACTGTACTAAACGACAGGCTAGAAAATATTGTTTATGCGATAAAAAGTACCACAAAGCTCCTTCGGAGTGCACTAAAAGCACATGAGTAAAAAAACGTAAACTGAACAGAGTCCAAGCTGCCTACAAGCGGTCCGCTGTAGGTGCACTCATACATAGCGCGGCGATGTGTGCTCACGGATGGTTTAACTGACACGCAGCCGGAGTAAAAACTGGTTTGCATCGGCTCAGTCATGGTATAACCGGCAGGGCCGCCACTTGGGGCCGCTAAGAGATAGACTTCAATTTCTTAATTTTTTTTCTTCGAGTCAGTAATTTGACAATATCAGTGTAGTTGTCTTTAGTCATTCATTTTGTCAGTCATATCGACTGAGATTAAAATTGTGATTTTATATTTTTAAATAAGATTGATAGAAGGGTTTTATTAGTGACTAGCTTCCGCCCGCGACTTCGTCCGCGTGGATATTGGAGAAAATCCTTAGGGAACCTTCAACCAGGATCCGACCAGCCGTTTTTACGCGATTAGGCAGATCCCCACCAAGCGCGCTGCCTCGCGAGGCAAGACGTTTGCAGCGTGTGGTGGGCCTCGCACGAGGCTGCTCGCTTGGTGGGGACCCGCCAAATCGCGTAAAAACGGCTGGTCGGATCCTGGTTGAAAATTCCATAAGGATTTTCTCTAATATCCACGCGGACGAAGTCGCGGGCGGAAGCTAGTTTATTACAATAATCAAGTTGGGTCCAGAGATATTAGTATCCCGTTCCCGTTTCTTTATCCTTTCCCGTTCCCATTCCCGTTTGGTCCCGTTTTCGGTTCCGTTCCCGTCTACATCTCCATCCCCATCCACGCCCCGTTTCCTGTGGCCGAATCATGTCCACCGTGTTGGACTTCAAAATAAATGTCATTTTCGCAATCACCATCCTATAAAACTTCAAGAACGACATCCACATCGATTTTCATGTTTACTTACCCCGTTTACCCCCTAAGGGATTGATTTTCAAAATCACAACATATATGTATGTTTGCCTTTTTATTTTTAGACGTGCTCCTACGAGGTTCAAAGTTGTAATGTCTATTTTATTTTTCCGTACAAAATTTGAACCCCATTTTCACCCCTTAAGGGGATAAATCATGTCCACCGTGTTGGACTTCAAAATAAATGTCATTTTCGCAATCGTCATCCCATAAAACCCCAATAACGACATCTATATCCATTTTTTGGTTTATTTACCCCATTTCATCCACATAGGGGTTAAAATACTGCCAATAACAATATACGTTGAGTTATATTTCCATCCATAAGCCTAAATTATAAATTTATCGATTTTTACTTAGAAAATGAAGGATTTTCTTTTATACACAAATTCATCCCCCTTTTCACCCCGTCGGGGTAGAATTTTGAAAAATGCTGAGACTCGTATTTATTAATTTTTAATCATCAGCCTAAACACAAAATTTTAAGATCCTAGCTTCAAAACTGAGGGACTTTAATGCAAACTTTCATCTCTTATTTCATCCCCTTAGGAATGGAATTTTCAAAATTTCTTCCTTAGTGGATGCCTACACTGCTTGAGGTATCTGTGTGCAAAATTTCAAGTCTCTAGGTCCAGCAGTTTGGGCTGTGCGTTGATATCTCACTCAGTCAGTCAATCAGGACTTTGAATTTTATATATATGTCACCGGCAATGTATGAAATGCAGGCATTGTAGATGTTACCGGCAATGTATGAAATGCAGGCATTGTATACAATGCCTAGGCATTGTATACAATGCCTGGCCCTTTTAGGCAATGTATGAAATATAATGAATATTGATATCTATTTCACACATTACCTAGGCAGTGTATACAATGACTAGGCATTGTATAGAATGCCTGCTGGTCCACCGGCAATGTGTATAATAAAAAGATTTTCGAGAATAGATTCGAGGGGGGATCGAGGGGGGCTTGGGGAAAGCTCGAGGGGGGGGCTTGAGGAAAGCTCGAGGGAGGGGGCTCGGGGAAAGCTCGAGGAGGGTTCGATGGGGGGCTCGAGGGGGGCTCTTTGGAATCGAACCTGTTTTACTCCTGTAGGTCCCGCGTATAGGTTAGAAATTTAAGGCGAGCGCGAAGCGCAGCGGAGCGTGAGCCTTAAATTTCGAGGTTATTTTTTTATAACAGACAACAGAAATATACTTATTTTACACATTGCCGGTGGACCAGCAGGCATTGTATACAATGCCTAGGCAAAGTATAAAATGAATTATATTTCATACATTGCCTGATCGTTTTAGGCATTGTATACAATGCCTAGGCATTGTATACAATGCCGGATTATACACATTGCCGGTAACATATACAATGCCTGGCCCTTTTGAGGCAATGTATGAAATAGAATGAATATTGATATCTATTTCACACATTACCTAGGCAGTGTATACAATGACTAGGCATTGTATAGAATACCTGCTGGTCCACCGGCAATGTGTAAAATAAAAAAAAAATCGAGAATAGGTTCGAGGGGCTCGGGGAAAGCTCGTGGGGGGGGGCTCGGGGAGGGGGGGGGGGTCGAGGGAGGCTCGAAGGGGCTCATTGAGTTTAGAATCGAACCTGCTTTACTCCTGTAGGTCCCGCGTATGGGTTAGACATTTCGAGGTTATTTTTTTATAACAGACAACAGAAATATACTTATTTTACACATTGCCGGTGGACCAGCAGGCATTGTATATAATGCCTAGGCAAAGTATAAAATGAATAATATTTCATACATTGCCTGATTGTTTCAGGTAAGTATTGTATACAATGCCTAGGTATTGTATACAATACCGGATTATACACATTGCCGGTAACATATATGTATAGATAATACTTAATTAAAGAATAAAGAAAAAGATTACTTTAATATGACAGTGACAGTTCTAAGCGTCAAATTACTGACTCGGAAGAAAATATTCAAGTAAGTCGCGTGCATTCGACGAGACACTGGGAGTTTTTCGAATGATTTTGATGACGAATGAGGGATTCCATTCTACCATTTCAGTGTGTAAAATAAAAATATATAAAATCGATTAAGGTACATCATTGTTTAATAATTAAACTCTTGCACGCTATGTATGAACAATTCCCGAAAAAATAAGGTCTTTTTTCGTACCTACCTAAGAAATCAGGTGCAGTAAGATAATTTCAAATACATATTTTAGTATTCACTTGCCTTATTTTATTTTCTCTACTTTTCAACCTGCTACAGGTGTCAACCCTTGAAGAATGGGTATAAGTTTTGAGAGCTTGTACTCTGTTCCGTTTATTTACTCCTCTGCTAAAAGAACACAATTCACAATTTCGTCTTTATTTAAGCACTATGATTTTTTCCAATGGCGGCGCTAGTGTGCTGTTTAAATACTCAGAGGACACAGACAGACTGTCCCTTTCAAATGCTTTTTTTAAATCATTGAAATTCTTAATATGAAAAATAAGCTGTGCTCAAATAAATTTATTTTGATATTTTTTTAACTTAAAACATTAAAGTTATTATTATTATATTTTTTATGCACAACACAATAGTGCTTGGCCATCATCTCACCTGAGTGACGGTAAGGCGAAGCGCACTACCACGCAATCCTCATCACTGAGGAACTGACTATCTTAACTCTAATGCTAACTGCTCCACCTGCGTTAACGTTAATGGCAATGTCCAACTACGCTTTAGCTAAGGCGTTATGTAAGTACTGTCGTTTGTAAATAAACACTTAAAGTCACACGTTAAAGTCTTGGCCACATCTGCGTAACGATTAACGCTTTAAGCTATGCGTTAAGACGCAGGTGGAGCCGTAACCTAACTGCCGGAACACAACAATTTTTAAATTGCTGTTATGGTGTCAGACTTAGGTAAGATGGTGGTAGCTAGCCAGGCGGACTTGTAATAAGCCCTACCACCAACCAAACCGAGTATAAATTGTATCCCCCTGGGAATCGAACCCGGGACCTCTGCGTCTTACACGGGTGGGCGAACCACTAGACCACAGAGGCGGTTCAAATTCTTGTAATTTTCTAACCACAACTGAATGACGTCTCCTTTATGTTTCCAGGGCAATATACAGAGAAGCAAGATAGTTTGTGAAGGTATTCAAGAAGCACGGGAAGATATACTACGGGTGTTTACTCATAGGAATTTTGTATCCGAAATCCTAACGCGACAGGCCGACAAAAGGTGTTTCAGGAAACATCGGTCGCAATCATAGCATAGCGTTTCTGTGAAGAATACTTTGTAAATATCATAGATGTGTAAATTTTAAAATAATAAGAAATTATTTATGTTAGCGAAAAAGAATGACTTCAATTTTTTGTTCTATGGCTTAGACTTATTTTAATAATAAATATTTTATACTAAATCATTGATATTTTTGTTACCTGCGGAGACCTAATAGTAGTATAGTCAAATTAGATCTAATTTGCATAAGATTGTTGGAAGTAATTTGTGTAGTTTATTTTTTATGGAATCATTAGAAGACATGAATATAAGTTTCCTCCGAGTTTGCACCATTCCTGTTATGTACGGAACATCGTTTAATGTTAGGTATTAACAATAATTTTTGAAGTGAAAACTTTTTTAGCGGCTTTGTGCGCTTTTTGTATAGGGAAAAAATGCTAAATTCGCGTCAATAAAAATCACGTGGCTGATCGAAAATGCGTAAGACGGATGTGACGGATGGAGAGTAGACAGCTGGCGGCGGAAGTATCCCCCTCTCTTGAACAGAGTGGAAAACATCCTGTGCAGTGAACCAACACACAATCTTGGTTTCCTGAAAAAGCCTGACGGAACATACACCAAAACAGATCAAGATACCTCAGAACTGTTAATGACCACTCACTTCCCCGGATGCCGTATAACGGAAAGTCGCACATGGGAAGAAAAAGTTGAGTATCTACCTGCTGAAACCGACTGGACCACCGCCCACAAGGTCGTCAACCAGGAGAAAGTAAGATGGGCTATCAACAGCTTCCTCCCATTCAAATCAGCGGGACTAGATGGAATTTTTCCAGGGCTGATGAGGTGGAGCGACGGTGGTCTTATTGACCACCTCGTAGCCATCTACAGAAGCTGCCTAGCACACCGCTATATTCCTATGAAATGGAGGGATGTCAAAGTAGTCTTTATTCCTAAGCCCGGCAAAGGAGACTACACTCAACCTAAATCATTCAGACCAATTAGCCTCTCATCATTTCTTTTAAAGGTGTTGGAGAGACTAATAGACAAGGAGATAAGGAGCACTGCTTTAGTCAGGAATCCCTTAAATCCAAACCAACATGCCTACTCTGCAGGCAAATCAACAGAGTCTGCCCTACATAAGGTGGTTTCTTATATAGAAGGCAATCTCAAACACCAAATATCAACACTAGGCACCTTCATCGACGAAGGAGCCTTTGACAAAACCAATTTTACCAGCATAAGCCAGGCCCTCTCTAAACATGGTGTCGATCCCACTATTGCCGGGTGGATTGACAGCACGTTAAGAGACAGAGCTATACAATTTACTGTGAATGGTACTACCAGAGGGGTAGTAGCTAAAGGATGTCCCCAAGGGGGTGTCCTCTCACCTCTCTTATGGAAAATTGTGGTCAATGAGCTGATTAGTTGGCTCAACGACCGCTACTTCCTCACAGTAGGCTATGTAGGCGACCTAACCATACTCATCAGCGGACGAGTTGAGAGTGTGATATGTGACCAAATGAGGTCCGCATTGAAGGTCGTTGAACAGTGGTGCAATAAACACAATCTAACAGTGAACCCAACAAAGACGGAATTGATCATGTTTACAAACAAACGAAGTCTATGCAATCTTAAACTTCCTAAACTTTTCAATACTTTTCAGTCTGTCCCTTAGCAAGGAAGTCAAGTATCTAGGAGTGATACTAGACAACAAACTCCTCTGGAATAGACATCTCGAAGGAAAGCTAAACAAAGCCACCATCATCTTTTGCCAATGTAAAAGACTACTCGGCAAAAGCTGGGGGCTATCACCGAAAATAACGATGTGGCTGTATAAAACTGTTATACGTCCCATAATTACATACGGAGCCGTTGCCTGGTGGTCCAAAACAGAGCAAAGAACCGTCATCAACAAGCTGCAGAAATTCCAAAGATTGGCATGTTCTGCGATAACCGGTTGCATGCGAACTACCCCCACAGCCGCCCTAGAAGTAGCTCTGGATTTGGCACCCCTGGACCTGTTTATACAACAGGAAGCCTCCATGGCTGCTATAAGGCTTAAACACCTGGGTCTGTGGTACAACCGAGAGGGTCCTCACTCCACATTGTGGAATAATTTAGTGAAACATGAGCCACTAATCGCTGCCCCATGCGACAGGATCCCTAAACAATACATTTTCGAAAAGAAATACCAGATACAGTTAGTAGAAAGTGACCGAGATTACTCTGGCATACATGAAGTCCGAATTTATACGGACGGCTCCAAGATGGGGACTGGTACTGGAGCTGGAGTATTCTCACAAGACCTAAATATCAAACTATCACAAGCATTAGGCCAACACAGTTCGATATTTCAATGCGAATGTGTTGCAATAATAAATGCCGCCACCACGGCCCTGTCTAGAGGTATGAAGGAACTAAACATCCGCATACTGACCGACAGTATGGCCGTCCTAACAGCACTGGAGGCCAACACGATCTACTCCAGTATCGTCTACGAATGCCACCAAGTTTTGGATCGTCTAGCATCCAACAACAAAGTAATCCTACAATAGATTAAAGGGCATAGTGGATCACACGGGAACGACGCCGCCGATGAGCTGGCTAGAAGGGGATCTTCCACAATAGTGGCAGGACCCATACCCATCCTGCCACTCCGATTCAGCCAACTGCGCTCATGGGTAAGACAACGTACTCGTGCTGCACATAATACTCGTTGGGTAGATCTAACAAGCTGTAGACAGTCCAAGTTGGCGATAACCGCAGTCTCGCCACGGTTGACCTGACCTGTAGACTGCTCAGCCTTAATCGTCCAGACCTCCGAATAGTTGTAGGTACACTGTAGGTACACTACACACAGACGACCTGTGTGGTGCAGTGGTCAACATGCCGCCTACCACGCAAGAGGTCCTGGGTTCGATTCCCGGCCGGGCAGAAATTGAAATGATGAGTTTTAATTTCTGTGACGGGTCTGGGTGTTACTATGTATAATAAGTATATATTTAAAAAGTATATAAGTAGTATATCAGTTGTCGAGCACCCATATTACAAGCTTTGCTTAGTTTGGGGCTAGATGGCGCTGTGTGAAATTGTCCAAGCATTTATTATTTATTATTATTATTACTTACAGGTCACCTAGCTTTAAACCGACAACTATTCATCATGAATGCGACAGACAGTCCCCTATGTAGAGGATGCCTGGACGCAGAGGAAACAGCCGCCCACGTTATCCTGGAGTGCGTGGGTTTGGCCACACACCGGGCAGAAATCCTCAAAGACGTGAGGTCGCTCCTAGAAGCCTGTGAACGCCCCAGGAGGCTTCTGCGCTTCTGGAAGGAGCTGGGATGGCTTGACTAGCCACACCATGCTGTGTTCACGCATAACGGACCAAATGGGAGTCTAAATGCGGAGAAAAGAGCCCATCACCAATACCAATACCAATATCCCCCTCTCTTTCTACGGGGTGCGTTAAAAATGGCGGCGCGTCATTACAAGACGTAAACACTTGTGTCACCAGCAACGCGCTAATTTTTTAATTCAATATCAAAACTAGATTTTCTGTCAAGCTATCTAAAGACTTACGTACAACGTTGACGTTGACGTTCTGTATTCGTAAATTCAAATGCAGAGTAATCGTGCAAAATTATCGTGGTTAACGTAGGTAGCAATAATTACGAAAATACAGTTGTGCAAGCCAGTGACACGTGTCTCCAGCTCGCACACAGTTTTATGCTCATAGTTTCAACAGTATTTGAGTGTGATGGTTAGTTTTTTTGGATCTCATTTCTGACATTGGTCTAAAACCCTAAGCTCACTAGTTTGCCTTAACGGCATGTGTCAGCTGGAGACACGTGTCGCCCGCTTACACACACAAAACAACTCATAGTAACGAACTTATGGTGGCTGCTATTATTATGACTGGAAGTTTGATTGCTGCTATTATGCTTTAAAATATGGCATGCTTAGAATTTCTCTATAGCCTATGAGGAAGCTGTAGACCCACACATGTTTTTTCTTACCCCAAAATGAAGTGGCAATGTATCACATTCATCTGTGAATTGAGTTGAGACCGGTCGCTAGGTGGTTTCTAATTAGATAATCTGGGGGCGGGTCAAGTCTGTGCTGTGTTGTCATGCTCATCTCATGTCAGTAATCAGATTTGGCTTCGCCTTTATATTCAACAAGATCAAGAAAATAAAACTCAAGAACTGGCAGTATGGCTTGGACCTTCGCCTGTCCTGAAAAGGACGAATCTACACACTACTACTACTGTCTGTGGTCTGTGCAGTGGTGTCAAACCTACCGATTTTTCGGATTTCTACCGATATAGAGCCTCTCCTACCGAAATGTAAAGATATTTTCACGATTTCTGAGAAGTTTTGAGAATATAAGAAAATTCTCCAGATTTTTTTACCGAATCGAACTAGCAACACGTTTCGATTCGTTTGTTAACAGGGTTCACAAGAATCCTCTACGACTCTCCAAACCGATAATTCAGACTTTATTTGTCATTTGTTTTCAACTTGTACAGATGCCGGCATATACACCGAGACTTTTCATTGGTTTTGGAGCCGAAACCCTGTTCATCTTTATCATCAGTAGAAGCTATTTAGCTTGTAAAATTAAAAATATGAGCATAATAACCATTATAAAAAAATATCAATATAAAAATTAAGAACCCTTAGTACCGGACGATCTTATCAAAGTCAATGACCGCGCTCGGCACAGCGCGCGCCGAGCGCGGTTCGTATAGGCCCGGCGGCACGGATCTCGGGCGTCTTCCTCCCCCCCGCCCCGTCCGCCCGCTGGCGGCGCCGGCGGCCGGCCAGTCTCGCGGAATTAGGTCAAAAGATCGTACGCGTTTTGGCCGTAGGTATTCCGTGTTTCGTCGTAATCGCCGCGAGTGCGTCGTAATCTGTAATGGATCGACCAAGACTTCGAACGATCTTAGCGCTCACAACTGGACAGTGTGTTAGGTGAAAGACGGATAGGCCGCGGTCAGCCAGTCAAGAAGCCATGACCTGACACCCCTGGATGTTTATTTGTGGTCGGAATTAAGTGTTTACACCGAAGAAGCAGAATCACGTGAACAGTTAAAAATTGCGATAGTGGATGCTTTTAATGTGGTAAAAAGTGACAGAGACACACATTAAAGAATAATTTAGTTAAACGTGCGAGAATTATTTTCAACAATTGTTACGGTACAGACAAGTGTAATAGTGTTTTATTGTGAAACAAAATCTCGCTAAATTAAGGTAATTTAATTGATTGATTGTAAATAGGTCGATTAAAATTTGAAATACGCCGGAAATAAGTAACTCGTTTAGTAAATAATTAATGTAATAAGTAGGTATTCTGAAAGTAAATTTGTATTTTCTGAAGTAATTTAGAAACTTATTTCTGACGGTCCCCCGTAAAAAGTATAAGAAAACTTTGAATTGAATTTCAATAATGGTTAGAATAACAAATAAAACAGAAATCAGCTGTTTCACATTGCTCATGTAACTACATACCTACGCACACTCGACTGCGTGCGACTCGCGCTCGCGCGCCGCAGCGCGCGAGCGCGTGAGTTCATAGGGGTCACGGTGCAATCGAGAACGTTACTATGTGTTCTCGACAAAAAGTCACTTTTACAACTTTTTTATCTTTGCTCGTATGACAATTATTATTTCATAAATAGGTACAACACTTCTTTAGTATTAAGAGGTTTTCGGTTCCAAAACCAATGAAAAGTCTCGGTGTATATTGGCAAGAGAAAAAAAGGGACAAAAGATGCGCAGTAGCCATAAACACTAAGTTTTTTGTTCTTTTGTCTCTTTCATTCTCTTGCCAATATGTATGCCGGGCAGTATACTTTTTTGTAAAAGTACAAGTTGAAAACAAATGACAAATAAAGTCTGAATTATCGCTTTGGTACAATTTTCTTCATTTAGGAACATTAAGTGCTTACTTAAATTTGATATTGTTTGAAAGTTGTAATAGTCAACTTGCGGACTTTACTGTTGAATTTATTGTATAATTTCTCCTATTCGCCGTGTGTCAGTTAGAACAAAAAGGAATTGGATTTTATTACAAAAACACGCGAAATTTATCATTTCCCAATTCGCAACTTAGCTCGTTTGTTTGGAAAATCATATCGTAGCCAAAGATATCAAATCAAATCATAATTTTATTTGCCAGAACATAAGTTTGCAATCAACAGGTGGTATGTTGTATGTATGTATTAGTGGTAGTACAAGGTAGGTATTTAAATCTTTGATCGTAGCTCTTATTTTTTTGTAAATAGCAGGGTATAATGGTTTTTTTCACAATATACCGATTTTGAGTATTAATCTACCGAACTTTTTGGCAAATCTACCGATTTCGCATTTTGACGTTCGAGACCACTGGGTCTGTGGATGAAAAGAAACATAACCTTAAAAATTAATTAATTTATAATTTTATTTTTATTTTGTGTTGTTATAAAAAACTTACATACAATAATAATTTACGTAACAAGATACTATTATGGCCAGCAGCAGATTAGAACGTATTGGAACTATACTTACGAGGTATGGAAAAATACATTATTACGGATAATCTAAAAAAAGATGAATTCAAATTTTAAAAGTTTGAATTAAGAATTCTCTATTCTTCACTGCGACGCGCGGTTTTTCCAATGTTTTAGCGGGAAACAGAAAAGTAAGTGCCAACCAAGCCAAAAGTAAGCATTCCAATCCAATTTCCATTTCCCAAGTTTAGCTGTCCTAAATATCTAAACGCCTAATAAAAATAAATAGATACGTGTATCTAATTAAAATTGAATAATGTCGAATGTAAAAAAGTCAGCAAAGAAATCTAAATTTGTGCCAGAAGCTATCGACGAGACCCAGTTCAGAAATGGTTCTCCCAAACCTAAGATCCAAAAAATAGAAAAAACTGAAGTCAGTGAAGAAGAAGACATTGCCAAATTAATTGGACAGTATCAAAGAAGCGTCAAAAAGAGAAAGGCAGACACAAACATTGAAACTTGCCAAGAAACGCGTCAAAAATTAATAGATGTGACGAGCCATCAATTAAAATCAAGGTTAAATATATTTCATATTGTTACAAATGAATTTATATAAATTGTTAATGAATAGGTATCAAATTATTTAATTATTACTTATTTCAACAAATGTTTCAGAAAACAAAGCAGTGATAATTTGATCAAGTCATTATCAGAGATAGTGAGCCAAGTAGAAGCAGATTATAATGTAATGAAGGACAATGAGCAAAAACTAGAAAATCTTACTGCAGCACTACTAAAATGCATCCAGCAATCAACAGCCGCACACAAGCAAAAATTAAAAGCTTTGAAGGAAATCCTCACTTTTTATAAGAAAGAGTATGTACCTAACAATAGTTTTTTGAACTTTGGTTTTGATATAAGTATGTAAATACATACTATAATTAAATAATTATCACAGAAAAATCATTTGATTACTCAAATATATCTCTTGCCAGGTGTGAAGATATGGAAAATGAACATAGGGCTGCAAATGACAAACTTGCAGATGAACTTGAGGAGGATATTAATAAGTTGCAGCAGAAGCTGATAACTGACACAAAACGTAGTGGATGGGAAACATTGCGGAGAACACTTTTTCAAGCAATGCAGAATGACATTTAATTTAATTTAGATTGCTCTTTAATTAATAATATTTATTACTTATAAATGCTAAAGCATTCAATGGTGAACTTAAAGGTGCGACCATTGAGTTATTCCTTATTTTGTCTAATAGATTACTTTTAATTTAATTTAGATTGCTCTTTAACTAATAATATTAATTACTTATAAATGTTCTAGATTCACCATCGAGTTACTTAATTCCTTATTTAGCCTTATTTAGTATAAATGGCTTTTAATATAATTTAGATTTATCTTACAACAAATAAATAATAAACAATGCAGCTTTCGCGTTCACTTATTTAAATTTTTCAAAAAAATAAATAATAATAGAAAAGATTAGATTGTTATATTTTAATAAATGATTTGAACTTTTTAATACTTAATACAATAAATAATTGTTCTACTACTTGTTAATTTTGGCTTTCATTTACCATCCACAAAAGTTACTTCCTTACAGTCCCTCCCTTTTACTACAGCAGTGCTGTAAATTAGTATAGTCTAACTAAACAAATAAGAATACTATGTAGAAAGACAGATATATGCAGGTAAATTTTTTATTAAATTTTAGTTTATAAATGCATGGGAGAGGATATAGGCTACACATGTGGGCTACATTTAGTTGTTTAAATTAAAATTAATGGCAGTAAAATGGGAATGAAAGTTCATATGGGAAGACGTGAAAGAAGTCCATGCGGACGAAGCCATGGGTCGATGCTGCGGAAACGTAACTGATTGTGATTATTCCCAGAATCGATTTTGATGAATTTTGAACTTCGTCTGAGTGAAATAATCTATAGTACCTACCTACCTAAAGCAATAGTATAATAATAATACAACTCAAGTCAAGTCAGGTCAAGTTAAATCGGCACCTGAAGGAAAACGACCCCTCTTCTCTTTGCCTCACGCTACCGTCGCTCGTCATGCCAGTAGTGTTAGTACACTTGCAATAATCTATCGAAAATTTTCAAAAAATGGACGACGACAGTGGCGTGAGGTTAGGAGAGGGGTCGCTTTCGAGTTAAGTTGACCGAGATAGGTATATCTATCTTTTTACTATTTTTCAGGGTGGAGGGTCTTCTCACTAAAGGAGGACTGAAAGCTGATGACAGACCTTTATGGTTCGACGTGTACCGAGCATTTCCACCATTTGTTGAACCTAAGTTTGCTAAGCCAAAACCTGAAATTAAACCCACTAGACAAATATTATACCAAGAAGACGCAATAAGAGCGTAAGTCATTTAATATACATAGCAGTAGGGAAGAGTCCATACAAGCCGATTTGGCTTACTTTAATTCCACCCCACCGATCCACTATGCAGATCATAACATTTTTGCAGAACGGCTTACCTTAGCCATAATTTCACCCCTCGCCACTGATACATAGGTATCGTATCATACATACAAATATCATCAGGGACTATTCCCAGTTTAATTTCACATGGCTTTCACCCTATAATGTCATAAGTAGGGGACTATGGACTGCTATGATGTTCAATTGCTGTATAATTATTACTTTTGCAGAAAATTTCATTCAAAAGGACTGGGTCTGGGTACTGTTAATATGCTAAACCCGAATAGTGAGACTCAAACCAAAAGACTGGTTAACCAATACCAGAAGTTGAAATCGGAAGGAGTTCCAGAGGAAGAGTTGATAGAAAAGTCTGTAGCTATGGTAGAGAACGAACGCCAAGAAAATATAAAATCTAAAGACAACAGCCCTAAAAATCCAGCTTCGGTGACAACACAAATATTAGATGATGCAGACTTGAAAAACATTTTCAGCGAAAAATAATTTTGTTATTAGTTTTGTTGCATAGTAGGTAATTCATATTTTAAGTGTCTAGGTAGGTCCTTTTACTTATATTCAAATAAAGTAGCTTATTAATTGGAAAAACAGTTTTTTTTATTTAACTAAATTGGGTAGGTCAATGGTGAAAAAAACTGACGTTTCCAAAGGGGTCCAAAGCAAAGTTTCCAGGAGCGATTTCACCCCTAGATTAAATTTTTTTTTCCCCCAAATAGATGAGTACAAATAAAAGAGCTTGATGGCGCAGTGGTTTAGAGCCTGGTCCAGCGATTGCGGAGGTTAAACAACTTTCGCAAGGGTCGGTCATGGGATGGGTGACCAAAAAATTATTATCTCGAGCTTCTCCGTTCTTCGGAAGGCACGTTAAGCCGTTGGTCCCGGCTGCATTTGCAGTCGTTAACACCCACCAATCCGCATTGGGCCCGCGTGGTGGGTTATGGCCCATCCTCCTTATCCACCCGTAAGGAAGGCCTGTGCCCCAGCAGTGGGAACATCAAAAATAGCTGATGGTCATGGTCATGGACAGATAAGTACCTACTGGAGTAGAGAGAGATAGCTGACAAGATCGAGAGATATGCGAGGCATTTAGTGCTATTACGAATTTCTGTAAGTCTGTCCCTGAATAAGAGGACATCATCAGAGTCTGTGATGATGTCCTCTTATTCAGGCACAGCCAGATATTTTTGTTGATTTTTAAGGCACTTACAGCTATCCACTAGCGCCGCCAATTCATTTATTGATAAATATAAAAAAAAGTAAACAACCATGCCCTCTTAAATTGTGTCTAATATTTTTTGAATTCTTCAACAGGTTTCATTCTTTCTGTAAGTTATAAAATCCATTTATACCAAAAGTGGCATCTGTCGTTTCGATTGCATTTTAAAACTATTACAAAGAATGAAAAATGTTAAGTTACTTATTCAAAAAATATTAGAGAAAATTTAAGAGGGCGTGTAATAAAAATAAATGTATTGGTGGCGCTAGTGGACCGTTATAAGCGTCTTAATAGAAGAAGAAGAAAGTACAAAAGCACAATTTTAGGATAGATTTGAGTGGTCAACAAAATATTAGACTCGGTTAGAAAAGGATTAATTTTCCGCCTTAGTTTAGGGATCAGTTTTCAATAACTTAATAATTTAACAGGGAAAGTGGCGCCACCAATTTCAGTCTCATTTTCGTTGACCAAACAAGTACCTAGCTAGACCCTATCTTATTGAAAATAATAATTCAATCCTTACTAATATTATAAATGCGAAAGTCCGTTTGTTTGTTTGTTTGTTACGCTTTCACGTCCTAACTATTGAACCGATCGTCATGAAATTTTACATACACGTTGTCAGGGGTACAGAGAAGGACTAGGATACCTTTCATCCCGAAAAAGAAGCATTGTTCCCGAGGGATAGCAAAAAAACTCTCCACGCAGACGAAGTCGCGGGCGGCCGCTAATAATTACTATATCAGATTAGGTACCTATTAGAATTTCCTTGTTCCACGACATTTTTAGTTGCAGATCACGTCAACGTGGATGTTAATGTGACAAAGTTCCAGCGCATTACCAACTGGCGGGGATAATACCTACCTATTCCTTGAATAGATGAGTCACATCCTGAACACACAGAACATTGTTTTTAGTGGATATCTACTATCCAATAAACTGCACAACGTATTACTAATGCTGTTATCTTATCTTATTCTGATAACCGACTTGTGTGGCTCGCACACCTTTAGATTTCGTGAGTGTGCCGTGCTGTAGTGCTATCACTGGCTAATACGAGTGTTTAATAAATAAAGTGCGTGAAATCCATCAAAATGGCAGCGAAAAGATCATTTCTGTTTTATTTTGCCGCAATTTTAGGTGAGTGGTTTATTTAGTTTAAAAAGTGGAAGAAATATCACCGAAACTCCTATATAAACTAGTTCACCTCCACCAAGCAAGACAAAGGCCATTATCTATGTGGCTAACATGCGTTGATAAGGCAAAAAATAATTTAAGGAATGTATTTACGCCCGCCCCATCCTCGTCGTTGATAGAAAGATTACGCCTTGATGAAGCAGCAAAACAAATAATGCTTTAAAAATATGAAGCTCAATAATAACAATATTAAATTACAAAACAATCTGAATCTGAAGCATTTTCTAAATTATTAAACAAAAATAAGTACCTACCTAGTGTAGTGTATAAGTTTTTAGAGTTATGACGCGCAAGATTTCCATATCCTGTGAGTGGCCGTGTCATAACATAACAGGAGGTTCGGATCGCTTTACTTTATTTATACGAGGAACTAATCATAAGATAAGTACCTTTAAGTCCTACGTCCTACTTGTGGAAAACGCAAATAAAAGATTATTTACTTTATAGTCATAGGCCACGGCCTATAATTTGCCATAAAATGTGTGGGGGGGGGGGGGGGGGGGGGCAAGTTAATATTAAAGAGGATGAGAAAAATATGAATTGTAGGTACAGTCAAGAGCATCTAGTGAATTTATTCAAGTGTTGAGATGGGGCAGGATTTATCAGAAAAGCAAGTCAATTGCACGGCCTTAGGACATTAGTTATTTGCAGTTGGCTCCATTATTTAACTTCTGGGAGGGGGGGGGGGGGCGCAGCGCCCCCCCCCCCCCTGCCCACCTTTGCGAATGACTATTATCCAGAAGGCTAAGGGTTGGCAACACTAAGCTACGGTAATTCTAATTTATTTATCTATTTTATCGCATACTAACTTGTGTTGTATAAGAAGCCCCATTACTGCATTCTCCCTACGTTTACTCCCCACCTATTTAATTTACTTTCATGACACAATATCTAAGTTTTTATTACACCACTATTTACAGTCATCCTGGCTACTCTCACACAAGAAGCTGAAGCTCGGCGAAGGATCCTGCGAGGAAGGAGGGTGATGACCCGCACATATTACCGTAAGTATCTACCTATTAGTAGTATACTTCTACTAGTTACAAGCGTGTCCATCGTTCTGGCAGCGCCACGGTCTCCGATTTGCGTGAAAAAAATTCACCATGTAGGCCGATTTTTTTCCAGTGGGGAAAAAATAGGTTTGATTTTTTCCCTCCACTGGATCCGAAGATATACGAGGTTTATTGTGGCGCTGCCAGAACGACGTCGTCCTGGCAGCGCCACGGCTATATCTCATTAATTACAAAAGCTAGAATAAATCTAATTACACACAGATTTTTGGCTTTTTTTTTCATTTCACACAAGCTAACATCCATCCGTGAACGTCAACAGATTCAGGAGTAATCGTGGGTCATTCGTGGCGCTGCCAAAACGACGTCGTTCTGGCAGCGCCACGGCTGAATCTCAGCAATTTGATTTTTTTCCTGGAAACGGTGTGGGTATATATTTAATACCTTCGTCATAAGGCACGGAAAAAAATGAGTTTCTACATTTTATCGTGGATTAAGGATTTTATAGGCATCGAGAAATTATAACCTCAAAACAAATATTTTTCGCTCTAACGCCTTTAATTGATGTATTAAATAACATTCGCGCATTCCCTTATCTTCCTATAAAGGGAAATAAATAAACCACCATCGCAGCATTAGCCGTTCCAGAGAAATCATAGGTTTCGATTTGGTTCATACATTAGGCATCGTTCTGGCAGCGCCACACCCAGTGCAGCATGATCCAGAGCACCTGTCGCCAAACTGAGTATGCCAATATTTAGTACCACCATAGCGAACACGGAAAAAAATCTGATAACGTGTAAAACACAGCTACTTTCCGAGAAATAAGCCTTTGATTCAATATGCCATACAATTGGTACATTCGAGTAGAAAAGTTTTAAATTGCTTTTTATTTTAGCATTTTAAGTATCCGATCCGGTGCCCAAAAGCAGTTTTAACTATACAGGGTGTTTAGTAATACCCTTATAAAGCCGAATATGGTAGATAGGGACCATTATAGGGATATTTTGTTTATTAATTTTTGTATGAAACAGCTGGTTTTTTTTCGCAATTTTAGAGTTAGTTCCATAGTAAAAGTTGTTCAGTTTGATGGTCTCTATATCTACAATATGCGGCTTTATAAGGCTACCAAATACCAACAAAAATGAAAATTAAAAAAAAAAAAAAAATGCATTTGTGATGAAAGCGGCAGGCATGCTTGAAAGCGGGCTACAGCTGGCTAGTCAAGCGGGAAAGTGTGAATGAGGCGTTAACTTAGTAAGCTGTGAAGCTGTCAATTAAATGTCATACATAAGTCACGCACGTCTGATGCTGGTTGCGCTACCTCACGACCGAAATTGCGACTAGTTTTTCGTATTTTGCGATAGTCTCAATTGGGCGACTTCACAAATTTTGCGCGATTTTTGGGCTACTTCACTTCGCTGGCAATGGCAACATCCAATTAAGAAAACGTGCAAAAACCACTAAATTTCCTCACTCTAGGCCATATTAATACATTTTTTTGTTTAAGTATGGTAGTTTTATTTATCCAGTACGGCAACCCAATGTTACAAATAAAAAAAAACACATTGATTTTTTTTGTTTTATTTTCTTGGAAATTAAAAATATTCCTAGTAATTTTTTTTTATTTAACCATTTATTTCAGGCTACTAGGCCCATACAATATATACCTTACAGACTAACATACATAATTATTAAATAAAAATACAATCTATTTGTTTACACGTATCGAAGGCGGCGACGTGTTGCGCAATGCGGTGTCCGGTATCCGACCGCGAAAACGTCGGAACAGGACACCCTTCGGCCAAAAATCTTCTTTCATGAAGGTCGACAGATGTTCGGTCGGTACCCTCACCACGAATGAGTTGAAGTTCACATTGTGGCGGGACTCCAACCGCTCGACCCTCAGACTGAATTTGGTCTTCAATCTGATGTACTCTCCGATTTCATCAGGCTTCGTGCTGTAGTGCAGACGAGATACATACACAAGCGTTGTCGGGATAGCCGGACGTAGTAGGTGGTTGTGTCCGGTCGGGGCGGTGCCACAAAGGTTACGGCGGGTGGGCTTCCTCTTCCTTTCCACCTTTTTGAAGCCGTCCTTGTCGCACTCATCATCCAGTCTCCGTGGATGCACAGGCTTAGAGACCGGTCGACGTTGTATGTCTCCCTCATTGGTACCCCGCTCGAGTTGTTGAACAGCGGGTCGGTTAGCAGCGGTGACTGCAGCGTATGCACGTTGAGGGGTCGAAGTGCTCACGCGTGACGTCTCCGCCGGGGCGGAGCGGGGTGGCGGCGGGGCGCGGCGCATCGCGCGCTGTGTCGGCGGCGGCCGGTGACGCATCCAAGTTCGCCGACTCAAAACTGCCGATGGATGCATTTTGCGCCCCACGACGAGTGTTCACGTTGCAGGCCTCAGGTGACCTACTTACCGCAGCGGTGTTGCTTAACAACAACACTTGGGCTCGCAACTCACTTATGGTGTTTTCTGAGGCCTCTAGTTTACACTGTACTTCTGCCAGGCACGCTTTCAGGGAGGTGATATCCTTTAGCAGCCTGGTGACGTCGACGTGGTCGAAAGTAACGGGGGGCAGCTTGTGCAGCTCCTTCGCCACGAACGTTGGCACGTCGTCTGGATCGGTCTCCTTTAGACAGGTGATGATGTCCTGGAGACTCTTCGCACCTCCATCCCTTCGTCGAGATGGCATCACATCGGCTTTCCCGATGCTCCTGAACAGCAGCGCCTTGCCACTGCAAATCTCATCTTCTATGAAGTTCGACTTGCAGATCTGCACGATGCTGACCTCGTCCATAGTATCGATGGCGTTTTGAATAAATGCCAAGACTTCGTTCACTATGAGTTGCTGGGAACCCATAGTGATAGCGCGCAGCGGCAAATGCCGCGCGAAACGTGAATTAGAAACAATTCGCACTAATGCAATTGAGCACGTTCGTTTCCGAGCGCGCTCCGCACTGCACTGTAATAATGAAAAGACATAGTTTATCGATCAGAAATATTTATTTTTAATAGAGTTTTACAAACGCACACATGAAAACAAAATTAAAACTAAAAAAAATCAACTTTATCATACAATTTTTATTTTTCTTAATTGGATGTTGCCATTGCCAGCGAAGTGAAGTAGCCCAAATATTGCGCAATGAAGTCGCTCAATTTGAGACTGTCTCAAAATACGAAAAACTAGTCGTAATTTCGGTCGTGAGGTAAACCAAACAGCATCAGGGGCCCTATTTTTGAATCGCTCGACTTCAGTCGAGCGCTCGTTTCTACTGTTTTTCGTTCGACATCTCTTGTCATATGTCGAACGAAAATCAGTCGAAAAGAGAGCTCGACGCCTGCCGAGCGATTCAAAAATAGGGCCCCAGACGTGCGTGACTTATGTATGACATTTAATTGACAGCTTCACAGCTTACTAAGTTAACGCCTCATTCACACTTTCCCGCTTGACTAGCCAGCTGTAGCCCGCTTTCAAGCATGCCTGCCGCTTTCATCACAAATGCATTTTTATTTTTTACTTTTCATATTTGTTGGTATTTGGTAGCCTTATAAAGCCGCATATTGTAGATATAGAGACCATCAAACTGAACAACTTTTACTATGGAACTAACTCTGAAATTGCGAAAAAAAAACCAGCTGTTTCATACAAAAATTAATAAACAAAATATCCCTATAATGGTCCCTATCTACCATATTCGGCTTTATGAGGCTATTACTAAACACCCTGTATAGTAAAAACTGCTTTTGGGCACCGGATCGGATACTTAAAATGCTTAAATAAAAAGCAATTTAAAACTTTTCTACTCGAATGTACCAATTGTATGGCATATTGAATCAAAGGCTTATTTCTCGGAAAGTAGCTGTGTTTTACACGTTATCAGATTTTTTTCCGTGTTCGCTATGGTGGTACTAAATATTGGCATACTCAGTTCGGCGACAGGTGCTCTGGATCATGCTGCACTGGGTGTGGCGCTGCCAGAACGATGTCTAATGTATGAACCAAATCAAAACCTATGATTTCTCTGGAACGGCTAATGCTGCGATGGTGGTTTATTTTTTTCCCTTTATAGGAAGATAAGGGAATGCGCGAATGTTATTTAATACATCAATTAAAGGCGTTAGAGCGAAAAAAATTTGTTTTGAGGTTATAATTTCTCGATGCCTATAAAATCCTTAATCCACGATAAAATGTAGAAACTCATTTTTTTCCGTGCCTTATGACGAAGGTATTAAATATATACCCACACCGTTTCCAGGAAAAAAATCAAATTGCTGAAATTCAGCCGTGGCGCTGCCAGAACGACGTCGTTCTGGCAGCGCCACGAATGACCCACGATTACTCCTGAATCTGTTGACGTTCACGGATGGATGTTAGCTTGTGTGAAATGGAAAAAAAAGCCAAAAATCTGTGTGTAATTAGATTTATTCTAGCTTTTGTAATTAATGAGATATAGCCGTGGCGCTGCCAGGACGACGTCGTTCTGGCAGCGCCACAATAAACCTCGTATATCTTCGGATCCAGTGGAGGGAAAAAATCAAACCTATTTTTTCCCCACTGGAAAAAAATCGGCCTACATGGTGAATTTTTTTCACGCAAATCGGAGACCGTGGCGCTGCCAGAACGATGGACACGTTACAAGCGACTTGCGCTGATGGGTACAGTAGCCGGCAAACATCTTGAATCGGGCTGGGGATAGCTCAGAACGCGTGTATTTTCGGTATGCGTAGCGGTGAGGCACGCGGGCGGCGCGGCGGGAGGGGCGCTATTGGTCGCTCGCAAGTGCACATGCGCGAACTTATCTCCACCCACTCCGTCGAAAGATCATCAAGATGTTTGCCGGAATCGGTACGTCAATCGTCATCCATCTGTCACGTACAGGAATCGAATCAGCTCTTTGTGAACATACAAGCCTAGCGATAGTACTTAAAGTTTCCATCTAACCAGCAAGTTTTTTATCTACTATTTAGCTTATTTTTTGTTATTTCATAATTATGTGTGCAAAATACTCGCGAGCGTAAATCATAAAACTGTAATTCTTAATTTTCAGGCGGCCTCGGGATTCCAGCGTGGGCCATTAGCTTGATAGCTGGTATTGGCATGCTCATAATAGGAGGAGTGCTCTACGTGGTCATGAGAAAAGTGGTTTTGTCATCGGAAACGGGTACAATGAATACGTATCAACCAGCGATGCAGAATGAGCAAGTTTAATTAGTTACTATCCTTCCCTCATTAGTTAAGACAGTGTTTTGTCTTTCTTTTTAAATGTCAAACTTTATAGTTTGTCAGAATCGCCGATGTGTAACTATACATCCGCTACTACAACCACCATTATTTATAAGTTATATTTAATTTAGATACCTAACGCTACGTATTATAACATCGTTTAAAATAAGATTATGTTATTACAGTGCTTTGGTTTTTATAATTGAAAATAGGAATCATACCTTCGATTTCATGTTTTAGTTAGTAAGATGTTTTGTAAGATAAAAAGGCGCTGTCTTCAGAATTAAATTAATGTAAAATACAAGTTTAAGCTTATTTTGTTTACCCGACAAGCTAGAGTCTGTCTAAAAAGTCAGTTTACATGAGTAATTTAAAAAATAATTGTAATACTACCTAAATCCCCAACATCCCTCAATAATAACCTTATAATAACCATCTAAATAAAATGGAGTAAAGCTATGTTTACAATTAGAATTTTGACATTACCAGTATAAGTTTTTATAAATAATTTCTCATGTAAACTGACTTTTTAGACAGACTCTACACAAGTATTTAGTATGATACTCGGCCTAGTATATTATCAATAAACCTGGCGGACTATGACAAACGATATCTTCTGTCCGTAGTTCTCCGTCTGTCCTAATAGAAGGAATATCATTAATATCATTATTAAATACCCGTTATTTTCGAACATAAAGTTAAGTCATTATCAATATAAAAAAATCTCAAATGTGCCGAGTTAGCTGTGACATAACTTATGAACTAACTAAGCTTATAAAATACTAAATTAAAATTAGCGTATAGTTGGCAGCCTCACCATGGAATTAGAAGGTTTTGACTAGGTCAAAAAATTGTTAGTAAATAGTTATAAATAGTGAACTATAGCATATAAATAGTGATACTATGGTTCAAAAGATATTTGAGTATCTTGGTGAGGCTGCTATCTTGACGTCAAGCTGGCAGACACCTTAAGAAATACAGTTCGTATCAATGTGATTTATATGCCAAAAAATTGTTAGGAAATAGTGAATCGTATACGCAAAATTTCAATAATATTGCTTCAGTACAAGCCGAGATATTACGATCTCAAAGTGGGCTGCTAACTTGACGTTTCTGGCAATGGCGATTCCAGAGAAACGGGTACAAGTTATAAACAAATAAATATATCAAAAAATTGTTAGTGAAATTGTGATTCTTACTATATAAATAAAAAAAGAATTCTTCATTGCTATTTTCTAAAAATCGAATGTTAACTTCTACATAGTACTCTGAATATAGGCTGTCGATCAATATTGAACTTTGCTCCACAGTAATAAGGTTTAAACTTGATTGCAATCATGAGGTGAGTACTATCAAGCAAAAAAGTGAAATTTATATTTTTTGACTGTGTCAATAGTCATATCCTCGGTTCAAGGCTATTGATTTGGTATAAGTAAACAAATATTTTTCTACCCACTTTTTTATTTTTTAGAGTATTGACACAATCAAAAAATGTTTGATTAAATCTCATCAAAAAAAAAATTGGTCGTTTAATACTCTACTCTCAGTTCATTTATTTAGTTTAGGAAAAACTACTAATATTTTACTACCAATTAGGTACCTAACGTTAAAACTATAACTTAAAGGGAGGAGTCTAATGAAAATACCCTAACATTAACATGTAATTTTTTGAAAATGAATATTTTGTATTTTTTTTAGTAACTGAAACTTTAACGTTAGGTACCTATTTGGTGAGATTTATAATGAAATTAGTAATCAGTAGGTAGGTAAGTAGGTAGGAAGTAGATGATATAAGTAGAAAATATTTCTAGTTTTTCCCGAATAAATAACTAAATAAATGAACTGAGAGTAGTATTACCACAGCCGAGAGATAGTCTTCATACAGTCGGCCATCGGAGGCGTCTTCTAGACAGAGCAATCGTGCGGGGTGGTGCGGTATAGAAGGAGGGTGGGAGGGCCCGAGAGCCCATACTTTGGCAATGTATGCATCTCGGGCCCTATCCCGTCACAGCTTATGCTTCTGATTGGGTTATATTATATTATATTGAAAGTAGTGTTTGTAATTTTTTGATGTTGGTGTCATGAAAAAGTGTTTTTGGCACGATTTTGATATTAGATTTGGAATTCAAAATGGCGGCCGCACATTGATGTATTTGTTGATATTTGTGTATTTTTGTTTGATTATTGGGCCGATTTCGATGAAACTCGGTTTTTGGTAGTAATTTGGCATGAAAACAGCAACGCAATGTTAAAAAAAAAATTCAAGATGGCGGCCAACTTTTTTGTTTGCGGGCCGATTTCGATGAAACTCGGTTTTTGGTAGTATTTTGACAAGAAAACAGCAACTCAATGTTAAAAATGTTAAAAATTCAAGATGGCGGCCAACTTTTTTGTTTGCGGACTGATTTCGATGAAACTCAGTTTTTGGTAGTATTTTGGCAAGAAAACAGCAACGCAATCTTAAAAAAAATAAAAATTCAAGATGGCGGCCAACTTTTTTGTTTGCGTGCCGATTTCGATGAAACTCGGTTTTTGGTAGTATTTTGGCAAGAAAACAGCAACGCAATGTTAAAAATGTAAAAAAACAAGATGGCGGCCAAATTTTTTGTTTGCGGGCCGATTTCGGTGAAACTCAGTTTTTGGTACAATTCTGACAAGAAAACAGCAACGCAAAAATAAAAATATAAAAAAACCAAGATGGCGAACGACTATTTTGTTTTTGGGCCGATTTCAATGAAACTCGGTTTTTTGTACTATTTTGAGAAGAAAACAGCAACGCAATAATAAAAATATAAAAAATCCAAGATGGCGTCCAACTTTTTTATTACGATGAAACTCGGTTTTTCGTAGTATTTTGGCAAGAAAAAAGCAACGCGATGTTAAAAATGTAAAAAATTCAAGATGGCGGCCAACTTTTTTGTTAGCGGGCCGATTTCGATGAAACTCGGTTTTTGTTAGTATTTTGGCAAGAAAACAGCAACGCAATGTTATAAATGTAAAAAAACAAGATTACATTTTTAACATTGAGTTGCTGTTTTCTTGTCAAAATACTACCAAAAACCGAGTTTCATCGAAATCGGCCCGCAAACAAAAAAGTTGGCCGCCATCTTGAATTTTTTACATGTTTAACATTGAGTTGCTGTTTTCTTGTCAAAATACTACCAAAAACTGAGTTTCATCGAAATGAATGAAGAATGAAGTTTATTGGCCAATATCACACACACACAAAAAAAACACAAACAGGAGAAATAGAAAAAAAATATATAAACTAAGTAGGTACTTAAACTAATTTAAACAATAAAAATAGGGTGTGAGACGAGCCAACCAGGACCCTGCCTCAGCTTAATGCTGTTGTGATGAGAACATTGCTCACACCACAACAGCGCTGGTATTCTGACAGGGCCTGTACGAGATAACGTTCGTCGTAGGTACATATTTTTGCAATACATTTAATACAGGCACGAAACAAAATAAAAACAAATCAAAATACAGAATACAAATAAATAGATTTACAAGTACTTACTTCTAAATATGATGATCCGCCAAGCCAAAGAGCTGAGGATATTCCTTGCAAACAGTGCAACATATCGTGATGACGCTTCGCAACGTCCCCGACGCCGCACGCGCGACATGAAATACCGGATTGTAAGTGGATATAAATAATTATGAAGCAATCGATGTTGACTGGAGCTCAAGTAAGTACTTTTTAAGGCGTTTTTTAAAAGTGACGATTGTTTTAAGGTCACGCAACGGCGGCGGGAGATCGTTCCAACAGCGTGTGGCTGCGGACCTGAAGGATCCACGAAACATCCTCGTACGATGTATTGGCGTCTCTAAGATACTTCTACAGGCTCTAAGCTGGTTACTCTTAGTGTGTTGAAACCATGTGAGCTTGTTATAAAGGTAAATTGGTTTGCCCGATTTAATGATACCAAACATTAAAGTTGCGAGATGTAACCTTCTACGGGCCTCCATTTTCAATATGTTAGAACTATTTAGGAACGGAGTCACATGTGATCGCGGCGGTATATGGAAGCAGAAACGCGCACAGGCGTTCTGCACCCGCTGTATAAGTTTAGCAGTTCTAGCCAGTAGGCATGAACCATATACAGTATCACAGTAATTTAGTTTAGATAATATAAAGGCTGGTTTACATTATCTTAGTCTTTAGTAGAGTGTTTTAGGAGAGTAGAAGTTCATTACGTGGTGTGTTTGACGTTCTTTTAAAATCGACGAACATGCCAAGCAATGTATTTCTACTCGCTACTCGACTCGGTCGTCTACTTGACTAATGTAAACCAGGCCTAAGAGATTCGCAAAGTGCTACTCTGAGTTGCTCGTGTAGATAAGGACGTAATTTATAAAGGAGTTTTAGGCGATAAAAACAGTTTCGGACACACTCAGTAACATGGCTTTCAAAATTAAGGCGGTTATCCAGAGTTATGTTGTGATATAGCACTGCGCAGACGATGTGGAAGCTATTTAGCAATGAAATAAACGCTTATCTTATAATATATAAAATCGTAAACTGAATGACTGACTGACTGACTGACTGACTGATCTATCAACGCACAGCCCAAACCGCTGGACCTAGAGACTTGAAATTTTGCACACAGATACCTCATACAGTGTAGGCATCCATTAAGGAAGGATTTTTGAAAATTCCATCCCTAAGGGGGTGAAATAAGGGATGAAAGATTGTATGAAAGTCCCTCAGTTTTGAATCTAGGATTTTCAAATTTTGTGTTTAGGCTGAAGATTGAAAATTAATAAAAACGGGTCTCAGCGTTTTTCGAAATTCTACCCCCGAATGGGTGAAAAGGGGTATGAAGTTGTGTATAGAAAAAAATCCTTCATTTTCGAAGTAAAAATCTTAATCTATAGTAAAGGCTTATGGAAGAAAATCTAACGCAACGTATATTGATATTGTTAGTACTTCAACCCCTATGGCGATGAAATAGGGGTGAAATGTGTAAATAAACCTAAAAATAGAGACGGATGTCGTTATTGGGGTTTTCTGGTATGACGATTGCGAAAATTACATTTATTTTGAAGTCCAACACGGTGGACATGATTTAACCCCCTAAAGGGGTGAAAATGGGTTTCAAATTTTGTATGGAAAATGAATATAAAATAGACATTACAACTTTAAACTTCGTAGGAGCACGTCTAAAAATAAATTGGCAAACATATATTTGGTAATTTTGAAAATCAACCCCTTAGAGAGTAAATGGGGTATGTAAACATAAAAATCGATATGGATATTATGGATATCGTTCTTGAGGTTTTATGGGATGGTGATAGCGAAAATGACATTTATTTTAAAGTCCAACACGATGTACATGATTTACCCCTAAAAGGGTGAAAATGGGGTTCAAATTTTGTATGGAAAAAGAATATAAAATTGACATTACAACTTTAAACTTCGTAGGAGTACATCTAAAAATAAATAGTCAAACATATATTTTGTGGTTTTGAAAATCAACCCTTTAGGGTGTAAATAGGGTAAGTAAACATAAAAATCGATATGGATGTCGTTCTTGAGGTTTTATGGGATGGTGATTGCGAAAATTACATTTATTTTAAAGTCCAACACGATGTACATGATTTAACCCCTAAAAGGGTGAAAATGGGGTTCAAATTTTGTATGGAAAACTTATGGAAAAAGAATATAAAATAGACATTATAACTTTAAACTTCGTAGGAGCACGTCTTAAAATAAATAGGCAAACATATATTTTGTGATTTTGAAAATCAACCCCTTATGTGGTAAATGGGGTAAGTAATCATAAAATACTATATATGGATGACGTTCTTGAGGTTTTATGGGATGGTGATTGCGAAAATGACATTCATTTTGAAGTCCAACTCGGTGGACATGCCTGATTCAGCCCCAGGGGACGGGGAGAAAGGGAACGGGAACGGGAACTGGATGAAGCGGAAGAGAACGGGAACGAGAATGGGACGGGGCGGGAACGGGACCGGGAACGGGAGCGGGACGGGAACGGGAACCGGACGGGACGGGAACGGGACGGGACGGGGATGGGAACGGGAACAGGATAAGAGCGGGGACGAGAACGAAACGGAATGGGACGGGACGGGAACGGAACGGGACGGGAACGGGACGCGCGGGTATGGGAACGGGACGGGTCGGGACGGCAACGGGATGGGACGGCAACGGAACGGGACGGTAACGGTAACGAGAACGGGAGCGGGACGAAACGGGAACGGAAATGGGAACGACCAGTCGTTTTTACGCGATTAGGCGGGTCCCCACCGAGCGAGCGAGCCTCGTGCAACAAACGCCTCGCGTCTTGCGTCTTGGCAAACGTCTTGCCTCGCGAGGCAGCGCGCTTGGTGGTGACCCGCCTAATCGCGTAAAAACGGCGGCTGGTCGGATCCTGGTTGAAGGTTCCCTAAAGATTTTCTCTAATATCCACGCGGACGAAGTCGCGGGCGGAAGCTAGTTGAAATATAAAACAGACTTTTATTAACAACTGAGAAAAACAATTCGTGTAGGTACAAATTTTTCATATAGAGAGAGTGACATTTTACATCTAAAATATCAAATACAAAAACCCATGTAGGTTTCCAAGTAGGTTGCACTCGCTTGCTTTGCGATCTCCTTTAACACGCCCTCTAAAACAATGCAAGTGCAGACCTGACCTTCACAAAGGCGGGCTTCGGCAGTCCTTTGGTCATGACGTCTGCGATCTGATCTCTTGTTCCAATTCTTTTAACAAAGATCGCTCCTTCAGTCACAAGTTCTCGGACATAGAAGTGTCGGACGCGAATATGCTTCGTCCGCTTGTGGAATTCCGGGTTGTGTGCCAATCGTACCGCTGCTTCGTTGTCAACATGAAGAGTCGGCACACTCTTTTCCTTTGTCAGATCTTCAAAGACTCTCGTCAGCCAAACTAGTTCTCTGGCTCCTTCACTGGCGGCCACTAATTCCGCTTCAGTAGTGGACAGTGCTACTGAGGTTTGCCTTCTGCTTGTTCATGATACTGGACCTCCGGCATATAGGCATACTATTCCAGTGGTGGATCTTCCGGTAGTAGCATCGCCACCATAATCGGCGTCGCTATATCGTTCCAATTCTGGCTTTGCCAGGGTCTTCGGCTTAAACTGGATCCCAAGAGACGTAGTTCCCTTTAGGTAACGAAGTATACGTTTAACTCTGTTCCAGTCACTTCTGTTTGGCTTTTCCAAGTTCCGTGATACTACGCCAACGGCATAAGCGATATCAGGACGAGTTGCGACCATGAGGTATGCTAGTGCACCAACAGCTTCGCGATAAGGGAAATTAATCTCATCGGTGTTTCCTTTCTCCGCGTCTAATTGTGTTACAGACGATTCTGCGGCGTCAATCGGCGTTGAGACAGGATTACTGTTAGCCATGTTAAAGCGTTCAAGTACCTTCTTTGTATATGCTTCTTGGTGGATTACAATCGTGCCGTCTTTACACTGACTGATCTCCATTCCTAAGTAGTAGGTCGCGGGCTTTGTCGTTATTTTAAGTTTAGTTTTCAGGTTCTCTAGGAAGTCATCGGCAAGCTGTTTGTCTGAAGCAGCCACTAATCCGTCGTCGACATATAAAGTAAGTAAGATACATTTCCCCCCTACTTTCTTTGTGTATAGACACGGATCTGCAGTACTCTGTGTGAATTCGAGTTCAGACAGTACTTTATGGAAACGATGATACCAGCAGCGGGGCGCTTGCTTCAATCCGTACAAACTATAATAATAATTTTTTTTTATTTATTTATTTTCTCTCACAATCTTTTACAGACTTAGTTGCTAAACTAAAATTAGACGAGCGTTTACAAAATAGCAGTATGTGAGAGACTGGTATCTGTACTAGGATAACCTGTATTACAGATTACCAGGCCTCCGCCTCACAGAGTATGAAAACATAATCGCCAAAAAAGAGATCATAGATATCTATTAAAACCTTAAGAGAAAACAATACTTGAAAATAAAAGTTCATTATATTCTACTTATAACTATAATAATATTAGGTTATGAACAAACTTGTGTGTCCGTGTTTGTGATAGTATGTGTGTATTTGTGTGTGTGTGTGTGTGTGTGTGTGTGTGTTTGTGTGTGTGTGTGTGTGTGTGTGTGTTTGTATCTTTGTGTGAGTTTGCGTGCGTGCATTCGTGCGTGGGTGCATATGTATGTATGTATGTGTCAGACGATTAGTACAGTACAATTAGGAGTTTTTCTGTTTCGTCATATGTGAGGTTTTGTAACCATTCGAATACTTTTCTTTTACACTGTGTTGTAGCGAGTGAGTATATATGTAAGATTTCATTGATTTTATTATACAAAAACGAGCCAAGGAAGCAAAAGAATCTTTTAAAATGTTTAGTGTTATGAGGTACGGATGGGCAAACTTTGTATTTGCGACGTTTATTCTTATATAGTGCCGGATCGTATGCTATGAGCGAATGTTGTTTACAAATGATATGGTGAATGAAAAGTTGTCGCACTGTTAAAACTTTAGCCTTTTGATATAGCTCTGCTGTAGGATAGAGGAATGGTAGGTAATAGCAAACCTTGAGAACAGCTCTTTGTGCGCGCTCAATACTAATCATCTTGGATTTTTGAGATCCACCCCATGATGTTATACAGTACGTTAAAATGGATTGGCACAACGCGAGGTAGGTTAGCTTTAGAACCTTTTCATCAGCAACATGACGTAGGTTTTTAAAAATATATATTAATTTTCGAGTTCGGGTAGTAAGCTTATCTATATGACCCTGGAAATTTAAGTTTTTATCAATGACAATACCGAGATATTTTATTTCATCTACGTGCTGGAGGTTTGGGCAAGAACAGGTTGTGTAAGAGCTGTTACAGGAATAGTGACCTACAATAACAAACTTCTGTTCAGATGACATACGCGGGTAGAGCCGTCGTGAAAACCTTCAGGTTGTTGCATGTAAAGCTCTTCTTCGAGCTCACCATAGAGAAAGGCAGTCGTCACGTCGAACTGTGTTAGGTACATCCTTTCACTTGCAGCAACACTTAATAGTGATCGTATGGTTGCAAATCTGGCTACAGGACTGTACGTTTCCTCGTAGTCTATTCCTTTGCGTTGTTTGAAACCTTTTGCAACCAGGTGCGCTTTGTATCTATCGATAGAGCCATCCGGGTTTCTCTTTATCTTATAAACCCATTTGCACGGTATGGCTTTTCGATCTTGAGGTTCTTGAAGGACCCATGTGTTGTTCTCTTTCAAAGAATCTATCTCTTTCAGCATAGCTTTGATCCACTCATCTTTATTTGGGCTCTTCATAGCTTCTTTAAACGTAGTGGGTTCAGCTTCTTTATCGATAAGTGCACAGCAGTCTCTAAATTTTTCTGGAGGATGAATGGTGCTCCTGTCTCGCAAGTTGTATCTAGGTTCGGTTTCTTCATCTTCTGAGTCAGATGAATTTCCTAAACTGGCATCGGCTTTGTCCTCAGTTGTGCTCGGTGGTCTGGACATTTCACCATGATCGGGATTTTCCTCATCAAATTCAATAGATCTGTCTTCTATTATCTGCGGCACACGTCCTTGATCTTCTTGATCATATATCGAGTTTTCAATATGATGGCTTGGTGTTGGATCTTGACTTTCTTCATTGCGTTCCTGATTGAAAGTCACTTTCAAATCGATTTCATTGAAAGGCGTGTCTTTCCTCGTTGTCGTGGGTACAACGTCTTCGCAAAGAGTTCTGTCAAGCGGTTTCTCGTCAAAGATTACGTCTCGCGACCGAATCATTGTGTTGTCGTCGCACCAGATACGATAGCCATCATCGTTGTCGTATCCGATTAATCTTCCTTTGAGGGCTTTCATGGAGAGTTTCTTCCTTTTCTGTTTGGGGACATGGACGTAGGCTCTGCAGCCCAAGATGCGTAGGTGAGCAACTTTCGGTTAAAGTCCATGCCATAGTTCGTAGGGTGATTTGTTCTCCATACGGGAGGGACCTGTTCTGTTAAGAACGTATGCAACCGTTTTAATTATTTCGGCCCAAAGCTTCTCTTGGAACCCTCCGCTGTGCATAATAGTCCTTGCAGCCTCGACCAAGGTTCTATTATCTCTTTCGCTGCATCCGTTTTGCTCGGGAGTATATGGCATAGTCAGCCTCTGTCTAATTCCATGCGTGGCGAGGATCTCACGCACATCCTTATTGTCAAACTCGCCGCCATTGTCACTCAGGAGAGTCTCGATCGAATGACCAGTATTTCTTGCTTCGGTAATGAATTCTTGTATCTTCTGTTTTACTTCTGACTTGGCTCTCAGGAAGTGAACGTAGCGATAGCCGGTGAAATCATCCTTAAACAATACAAAATAGCGTAGATTTGTAAATGAGTTAGGGAACGGTCCGCATACGTCGCTGTGTACAAGTTCGCCGGGTCTTGAAGCTCTAGGTCGGGTACCAAACTTCAATCGGTGCGACTTGCCGAATATGCAACTTTCGCAGATGCTTTCATCTTGAGGAAGGTCTACTCCTAACTCCCGTTTTACAAAGTGACGTACTTGACGTTTGTTCTGATGTACGATTCGCTCATGGTAAAGCTGCGTTTTTGTTAATGTAAGATTCACTTCTAAGTTTCTGTTAGGAATGATACTCTTAACATTTAGTTTGTCTAAGCCTCCGCTTATGCTGCGTACACCCGTTAGTTTAACTTCGCCGCGTGTTGACATAGTGCAGCTCGTTGGTGTGGACTCAAACTTGCTTATTGAGTTGCAGTCATGAGCAGCAGCAGCTAGAGAACAGGTTCTTTGTGATCTGTGGCACGTACCAAACGTCCTTCAGGGTGATCTCGTAAACTTTTCCACGTACTTCTGATTCGATGTTGATATTCCCTTTGCCTTTAGCTTGCATTGCATTGCCATTAGCCGTAGAGACGGTGTGCATCTGGTCAAAAGCTTGGAATGTTTGAAATAGATCTCCGCGATTGCTGACATGGCATGTTGCGCCGTTATCAACGTACCAGTTGACTGTATTCGATGAAGTCGTCGATACTTCATGGTCAGTTGTCAGTACTTCCGCTTGTAAGTACATCGATTCCACTACTTGAGATTCCTTTTGAGACGAAACAGAACGAGGCGGGTTACTGCTTTCGGAGGTTTGCTATCATGAAGCCATCTTTTGCAATCCTTCACGCGGTGACCTTTGACGGAGCAGTAGTTGCATTTTATCTTTGCATCCTTATTCTTTTTCTTTGTCCCTTTCTGTGTGGTCTTTGTTGCTAAGGCCTCTTGTTCTGGTGGCACGTTAGACACCATCAAGTTCCTTTCGAACACGCACAGACGGTCGGTTAGGTTATCAATGGTTCGTTCGGACGTTGGACACATTAACCATCCACTCTTGAATTGAACGTATTCTTTTCCCAGTGTATTGAGCGTTTTGCATATGAGAAGAAGATCCGGAAGCTTCTTATCTTCGCCGAGCTCTTTGTTCAATGAGGTCCAAACGTTCTTCAACTTTGACATATGAGTTGCTGCGTCGTCAGCTGGATCCTTTCTCAATCCAAAGAAACTCATACATAATTGGAAGGTTTTCTTTTCGTTTGTTCCGTCAAACATTCGATGAAGTTCTAACCATATTTCTCTAGTGGACGTAAATATCATCACTTTTCGTAGCATTTCTTCAGTCATATTGTTGGTGATAAAGAAAAGAGCACTCGAGTCGGCTTTCGTGAATTCCGACACGGTATCGGCGGCGGATGTTCCGTTCGCAATGGCTTCGCTTTCTTTATGCTCGGTAAGTCTGCCTTCGATTATATCGAGAGCGCGAGGTATGCCTTTGAGCACAATAAGCACTTTATACTTCCATGTATCCCAGTTACTTTTACCTTCGAGAGGTGCAACATACTTGAAAGTCGATTCCATCTTTCAGCTAAATTGCAGCAAAACCATAACCTGTTGTGATATAGCAGTGCGCAGACGATGTGGAAGCTATTTAGCAATGAAATAAACGCTTATTGAAATATAAAACAGACTTTTATTTACAACTGAGAAAAGCTATTCGTGTAGGTACAGATTTTTCATATAGAGAGAGTGACATTTGACATCTAAAATATCAAATACAAAAACCCATGTAGGTTTCCAAGTAGGTTGCACTCGCTTGCTTTGCGATCTCCTTTAACAAGTTAAACCCAGATTTCTGCATTTATTCACACGAGTAATGACTTCGTTGTCCAGTTTTATATTGAGGCAAATATTATCAAATTTTTTAACCTTTTTGTTGGTACCTATTAACATTAATTTTGATTTCCTTGGGTTAGGGACCAGATAGTTGGATTTGCACCAATCAGCTATTCTAGATAAGTCACTGTTGATCATTGTGATAGCATTATCAATATTTTCTGGTTTAAAGGAAAAATACAGCTGTAATTCGTCTTCATATAGGTATTTGCAGTGTTTAATACTGTGGATGAGATCAGCGCTGTACAAGATATACAAAATTGGGCCAAGTATAGAACCCTGTGGAACTCCTCGCGTTACAGGGAGAAATGAGGAGTTTGATTTGGTACCATTCCTGTCCACAAGTTGCACATACTGTTGCCTTTCTGCCAAATAACTTTCAAACCATTTAACTGTAGCCGTGTCCACCCCATAATATGAGAGCTTGGATAAAAGTAAAGCGGTATTTATTGTTTCGAAAGCGCGTGAGAAGTCCAGGAGAACCAGAATGCTGACCTCTCCCTGACCTGAGCCGAGAGTAGGTTGTCAACCACATCAGCCATAGCAGAAGCAGTACTGTGTCCTTTACGGAAGCCAGATCGGAAGCAAGGCAATATCTCATTTTCTTAGAGAAACTCTGTGAGTTGTTCACAGACCACCCGTTCCAGTATCTTTGACAAGCATGGAAGGATGCTTATGATACGGAGGTCTTGAAGAGACGTTGGGGAGCTTACTTTGGGTAAGGGTTTTACCACTGCTGTCTTCCAGGCATTAGGGAATGTACTTTCTGCCATAGATCTGTTGATTATAATAGTAATTGCAGGTAGAGTGTAAGGAAGAGACAAAAGAACCATGTCCCGTGTTAACCCATCGCAGCCCTGAGCGTTAGATTTGAGACCTTTGATGATTTTGAGTATCTTGTCCTCATTTACAGGCTGCAGTGAAAGCGTTGCTGTGCCATATCTAAGGTACTCAAAATATGTAAGCTGTGATATTGACACATCATTTTGACCGGGTGCACAGAGAAAATGAGAGTTGATGGTGTCAGGATTATCGAAGCATGGAGGAAGTTCAGACTTTTTTCCATCTGGTAACACAGTGCTTTTCAAGTTTTGCCAAAGTTTTTTGGAACTCTTAATATTAGCGTTAATATGCCTATCAAAAAACACTTCTTCTCTTGTTCTATGGCTACAATCACGTTGTTCTTCATTTGAAGATAGCAATCTTTTTGTGATTTAGACTTCTCACAGTCTTTCTGTGATTTAGATTTGTTAGTTTTTAGAGCCTGCCGGTACTCGTCCCTAATATGCATCATGGATTTGACGGTGTCAGTGATCCAAGGGTGAGGAGGGTGCTTAAACTTACCTTTCCTTACAGATGGAGCATGCAGATTGAATAAATGTGTTAGACACAATTGGAAACTCTCTACTAATATGTTGACATTTTTCGCTTTATGGAAATGACTCCAGTCTATTTTGCTAAGATCAAACTCCCATAAGTTTTGAATAATATCTTTTATTGGCCTATATTCTACCTAACGGGGACATATCTTGTCTTTCTTTATTTTTAACTTGGCTGTGGCTATAGCATGACCTCTCACATCAGGGCAGTGTCCCACTGTTACCTTTAATGTGCGTATGTCTGTACAGATCAAGTCAATTAGACTTTGACTGTGATCAGTAAAATGGGTTGGATCAGTGACTACCTGGGTAAGGTTCATTGTCTCAAAGAACTGTGTCAGCAACCGTGGCCCACCACCCCCAACCGCAAGTAGGCAACATTGAAGTCTCCCAACAGGACAAGGCTATCGCACCTATCAAAGGAGGTAATAGAGTCGGTGATGGCGTCTAGAAATATGGTAACATCTAGCCATAGCCGAAATCGGCCCGCAAACAAAAAAATTGGCCACCATCTTGAATTTTTATTTTTTTTAACATTGCGTTGCTGTTTTCTTGCCAAAATACTACCAAAAACCGAGTTTCACCGAAATGGGTCCGCAAACAAAAAAGTTGGCCGCCATCTTGAATTTTTTACATTTTTAACATTGCATTGCTGTTTTCTTGCCAAAATACTACCAAAAACCGAGTTTCATCGAAATCGGCCCGCAAACAAAAAAGTTGGCCGCCATCTTTAATTTTTTACATTTTTAACATTGCGTTGCTGTTTTCTTGCCAAAATACTACGAAAAACCGAGTTTCATCGAAATCGGACCGCAAACAAAAAAAATTGGCCACCATCTTGAATTTTTATTTTTTTTAACATTGCGTTGCTGTTTTCTTGCCAAAATACTACCAAAAACCGAGTTTCATCGAAATCGGCCCGCAAACAAAAAAGTTGGCCGTCTTCTTGTATTTTTTTATTTTTAACATTGCGTTGCTGTTTTCTTGCCAAAATACTCGAGTTTCATCGAAATCGGCCCGCAAACAAAAAAGTTGGCCGCCATCTTGAATTTTTTTTACATTTTAACATTGCGTTGCTGTTTTCTTGTCAAAATACTACCAAAAACCGAGTTTCATCGAAATCGGTCCGCAAACAAAAAAGTTGGCCGCCATCTTGAATTTTTTACATTTTTAACATTGCGTTGCTGTTTTTTTGCCAAAATACTACGAAAAACCGAGTTTCATCGAAATCGGCCCGCAAACAAAAAAGTGGGCCGTCTTCTTGTATTTTTTTATTTTTAACATTGCGTTGCTGTTTTCTTGTCAAAATACTACCAAAAACCGAGTTTCATCGAAATCGGCCCGCAAACAAAAAAGTTGGCCGCCATCTTGAATTTTTTTTAACATTGCGTTGCTGTTTTCTTGTCAAAATACTACCAAAAACCGAGTTTCATCGAAATCGGCCGGCAAACAAAAAAGTTGGCCGCCATCTTGAATTTTTTAACATTTTCAACATTGCGTTGTTATTTTTGTGTCAAAATGGTACCAAAAACCGAGTTTCATCGGAATCGGCCCATAAACAAAAAAGTTGTCAGCCGCCATCTTGGAACTTATTTTTTACTAATTGAGTACTAATTTAAAATTTATTTTATACTTATTTAGCCCTAAATTAGTAATGATTTACAATTAAATTATGATTATCATACATATACCTAAATAAATTCCTATAATTCCTCGCACATATGATGAAAGAAGAAGAATAAAAAGATAAAATACTAAGAAAAACTTTTTCTTTTCCTTATTTTAAGAGCTTTAAAAGAAGGAAAAGAGACAAATTTGAAAAAAATATTCTTACCTTCTAGAAAAAATGACAATAAATAATTCAAAGAATAAAACAAGAATTTTGAAGTGTCTATCTTATTTTTCCTATATATTTTTAAAATTCGAATAGGCAAATTACATCGTGCCAACCCTTACACTTTTAGTCGTTGCGTCAACTGTCTAGACGAACGGCGGCTTTTGCGCCAACACAAAGGGCGATGTCCGGTCCGACTGTAAGAAGAATACTCTCTAGGCTGTGCTATTACCGATGATTAGAGTAGTAGTATTAATTATTATTAGAGTAGTATTACACAATCAATTTTTTTTGATGAGATTTAATAAAAAATAAATTAAAAAAGTAAGTAGAAAAATATTTGTTTACTTATACCAAATCAATAGCCTTCAACCGAGGATATGACTATTGACACAGTCAAAAAATATAAATTTCACTTTTTTGCTTGATAGTACTCACCTCATGATTGCAATCAAGTTTAAACCTTATTACTGTGGAGCAAAGTTCAATATTGATCGACAGCCTATATTCAGAGTACTATGTAGAAGTTAACATTCGATTTTTAGAAAATAGCAATGAAGAATTCTTTTTTTATTTATATAGTAAGAATCACAATTTCACTAACAATTTTTTGATATATTTATTTGTTTATAACTTGTACCCGTTTCTCTGGAATCGCCATTGCCAGAAACGTCAAGTTAGCAGCCCACTTTGAGATCGTAATATCTCGGCTTGTACTGAAGCAATATTATTGAAATTTTGCGTATACGATTCACTATTTCCTAACAATTTTTTGGCATATAAATCACATTGATACGAACTGTATTTCTTAAGGTGTCTGCCAGCTTGACGTCAAGATAGCAGCCTCACCAAGATACTCAAATATCTTTTGAACCATAGTATCACTATTTATATGCTATAGTTCACTATTTATAACTATTTACTAACAATTTTTTGACCTAGTCAAAACCTTCTAATTCCATGGTGAGGCTGCCAACTATACGCTAATAAATTAAACATACTTACTGTGTCATAATTCATTTATTAATAGTTTTAATTTAATATAATCAAGATGGATATAGACATTAAATTCGTTCACTAAAATGAACATGTCACTAGGGAGTGTTATTGGGACAGTGGAAAATAGGCTTTGGAAGCAGCCGTGTGGTACTTAAATAATAAGTAATTAAAATTCTCTGCGATGGTATTTATCCGGATCGAAGTACGAGGTGACAACGACGCGATTGCTGAATTTGCGGCCAGTCAAAGTCTGTTGCGCCTTCTGACAATCTGCAATGCTGTTGAATTCCACAAATACCTGAAAACAAAAACAAAAGAAAAATTAACTATCGTGACCATCAGCCATTTTTAGGCTAAGTTCATATGAACGCGCGGTAGGAGCAGTCACGTCATAGCGTGAGCACGCGCGCGCGCCAGTCTGGGATCAACATTGACGTGGAGGGGCAATTTGTTCCGCAAACCGCGCGGCTCAACTAAACGGGTCGATGCAGGTTTGCAGATCTTGAACCGCGCGGTGCAAGATTCCCATTACCGCGCGGTCACGGCGCGCCGTGCGGTAATGTAGACGTTATAACACAGTTTAGTATAATCTTGTACCGCGCGGTCATGTGAACCTAGTCTTACTGTCTCCACTGCTGGGTTACAGACCTTCCTTATGGGTAGATAAGGACGATGGGCCATAATCCACCACGCGGGCCCCATGCAGATCGACTGCAAATGCAGCAGGGACCAACAGCTTAACGTGCATTTCGAAACACGGAGTACCTCGAGATAGTCACCCATCCCATGACCGACCCTTGCGAAAGTTGCTTAACCTCCGCAATTGCCGGGCCAGGCGCTAAACCACTGTGCCACCTCTAATCTCTTCATAACCATTACTAGGACAAAATTATTGTTACATACCTTTCCACAGCCAGGGACTTCGACACCTTCGATAGGCCTTGGGATCTCTATACTTCGCACACAACCATATTTGTTGCATTCCTCTCTGTAACAGAAAGCAATAATATATTATTAAGGGTACGTATCAGAATGTCTAAAGTTAGAATGTCTAAACTTAAAATGGCAAAGTTCAAAATGTCAAAAATTTGAATGTCTAACGATTAAAATGTAAAACGTTCAAAATGTCAAAAACGAAAATGTCAAACGGTCAGATAGTCCTAAATTAAAATGTCTAAGTTCAAATGATCAAAACTTAAAATGTCTAATATTCAAATTACCAATTCATAATAAATTCCAATTAATTTTTTTCATACAAATCTGTAAATCGCAATAATTTTAGTTTGGTTTGATATTTTGGATTTTTTATTATTACTAGATAAATAATGTCTTTCTTTATCCAATTAATAACATCACAAAAAAAGTTAAATATGGTTAAATTGCGAATCATTTTGGTGTTATATTAATACTTTGTATGGGAAGCTCACGGTTCGGCCGGAGTAACGGATACTAGCGCGGTTTTCTTGCGGTTTTATTAAAAGTAGTTTGATAATTAGTTAGTACTTGGTTTGATTTTGGATTTTCTTGACGTTTCAGCATAGCCATAGTCTAAAGGGACTTTGAAAATTGTTGTGTTCCGGCAGTAAGAGGTAAGCCAGTACCTCAGTGGTGAGGATTAAATATGTTCCAATCGCAAATCATTTTGGTATTACCTACCACAGATAATTATGTATTACGTTTGTATGGAAAGCTCACTGTTTGCCGGAGTCTTTTTTCATGGAGGGGATCGCTTATTCTCCTGCTTTAATGTTTGGTGATAAGTGTAGCAGTCTACCAAAATTGAAGTTGAGAAAGTGTGATTTGAATAAGTTAAGAAATAATAACAACTTGATTACGACAACGTCAGCGCGTGCACAACACGGGCGCGGTGCATTGGTCGAGCGGCGTGCGCTCCGCGTCTCGTGGTGGCTTAGTCTTGACTGGTGATCTCGGCGAGTGCATCCATTTGATATATTGCAATGAATCAAAGAAATGCACACAAAAAACTGGAGGACAATAGGCGCACGTTAAGGTGGGTACTCACTTAGGTTCGCGAACCTGCAGCAAAAAAAATATATTATCCTGTGCTGAAAATAGTTTGCCATAGTGTGTACGTATGCGAACTTAATTCGCACAGGTACATACTATAGCAAAAGTGAAAATAAAAGGGAACAAAATTTTCTGTCACCTAAGTTTAGATGTGTCACTAATCTGCAATACCCTAATAATAATATCCATCTCCAAGAAATATATTAGTTATCATATTTACCAAAACTGTCTCTAAAGTATAAATCATCGGATTAATGTAAATATGAATCTTAAATTATAGTTTGATCACTTTTTTCTATAGCCTGAATATACCTAAGATCTATGCTCGGATCTATGCATTAAGTTACGGGCAGGAATAATACACCTACCTAAAATAATAAACCTGTCACTATAAATCTAATCATCTAACTATTAGCATGGATTAATTCGTTCAATTATCGAAATTATAGATCTGTTACCTAATTAATAGAAAAATTCCTAATAGGGGCGGCATTTTGATATTGTTTGGTGATTCAATTTCAGTGACACTTTTATTATTTTGATAATTGATATTATTTCCAAGTAATTTTTAATTAATATTTAGGTAATCGTTTTAACATTATTTGGTGATTCGATTTAGGTGAGAGATCTACTATTTTAGGAACAAATATTATTAACTAGGTCACTGAAAACGTATTTATTAGGTAATTGATGAAATCATGCCCTAAAAATAATAGAAAATAAATATGATAAATAGGTAAGAAAATCATCATAATCAAAGTAAGTATATTATAATAGTAAAAAAACATTTTTTTTTTACACAATAGTGTAATAATGTTACATCTTAGGTAAATAATCACAAATTTCGAAAACGTAAGTATACCCTCTTCCATGTTACAATTTAAAAATTGTAACGCAATTACTAGAAACTACAAAGAATTGCTCACAAAATTTTGCAAGGCGATAATTGAAAAAAAAGGCGAATTGTTGTTTTCAAATCATTGTAAACCTTTGACTTATGGACCATTGATATTTTAACTAGTTTGATGTTTGAACCGTTTGACATTTTGAATTTTGCTATTATGAATTTATACATAATGATTTTTGACATTTTAAACCATTTGCATTTCGATTTTTGACATTTTGAACTTTGCCATTTTAACTTTAGACATTTTAACTTTAGACATTCTGATACGTACCCATTATTAAGTATGTAGGTATACTAAACTAATATGAAAGACTATTTGCCAAACCATGGTACATACATCAGAGAAAAAAATTTGGAAGATCAAATCTAAGTTTCTGTTGCAGATACTCTACATGTTTATCAAACTTACACAACATAAGTAAGCTATCAATGGCAAAAACATAGTGATATAAAATAATTTTGTATGTTTGCTGGAGTATAAGCAACAAGTCTCTAATAAATATGGGAAGAAATTATGATAAATGAAGTAGTTCCACAGAATAATAATAGCACTAAACATAAAGGGGGCCATTTCATAAGCATTACAGTTTTGTAAATTACTACGGTGATTTGTTTGCGGTGTTTGTGAGTAGTTTATTTTCTAGTTTTAAATTGGGGTCGCAATGAGCACCAACGACCGTTGTAATTTTCTACGGTAATGTTTATGATATAGAGCCCAGAAGTCCCGAGGACAATCAATTAATAAGCTACTCTCGCTTTATGGTAATAAAGTACAAAATTGCACAGCGCTGCGTGCCTATTCTGCCGTCCATACACTATCAATGCCATAGAAATAGAATGTCAAAGAACAACAAAGCCAATAAACAGGTGATCCGAAAACGAATCAATACATTTTATATGAGATACGTAAAATATGACTTAGATTCATAAAATATGACTATATTATGGCAAAGGAAGTTAATAAACTATGTTCCATACTGTTTTCTTTGTCGATAAACGAATAAATGTAGCGAAATTTGGTTTTAGAGAAATGTGTGCCAACATCTTATTTACCTTTGAAAAGTGTGATTACTTGGATTGTGTCTTTTTGTCACATCACAATTACTTAGAGCAAAAGACACCATAGCTCCACGATACCTTTATTTTAAATTCTAATTAAGATTAAAAAATATTTTAAACAAACAGTGATTGCTCATTTGCTAGGCGGGACGCTAGGGGCTCTTACTGTAAAAAATGTTGGCACATGTCACTTTATCCTTTGTCTCTTTTTTACATAGACCGTGTCCGTATGATTTTAACTTCTCTTTTCCACGCTTTGTTGGTCTTCTTGAGCGCAGCGAAAATTTTTCTATGTCTATGATCAATGCTCTTATCTGCAAAAATGACATTTCGAGATATTCGCGTTTTAATTAAAAATCGTCGCTGTTTGAAATCTATGTAACCGATTTCAAATTTCGATAATCATTTATTAGGTATTTAAAAGAACTTTTAGGTGAACTTATTTTTAAAACCCTATGTAGAGCTATACTTAACATTGATTTAAAAGGAAACTTGACTACAAAACACGTGCCGGACTACAGCTGCGCCACAAAAAAAAAGTTGGAAATCTGACATTTTGACTATGCCATGATGAAGTCTATAGTTTGTCGGAGTTTGTCGCTAAAAACCAGAGTTTGTCGGTCTTCCGTTTAGGAGATACACGTGGCTCAGCTGTAGAGACGTCTCTACAGCTGCGCCACACAGATCTCGAAAACGGAAGGTCGTAGCGAAAATCTGATTACTTTATGTATAGCCGTTAGTTTGTCGGAGTTTGTTGCACAAAAACCAGAGTTTGTCGGTCTTGCGTTTAGGAGATACGTGTGGCGCAGCTGTAGAGACGTCTCTACAGCTGAGCCACACAGATCTCGTAAACAGAAGGTCGTAGCGAAAATCTGATTACTTGTATGTATAGCCGTTAGTTTGTCGGAGTTTGTCGCACAAAAACCAGAGTTTGTCGGTCTTGCGTTTAAGAGATACGTGTGGCGCAGCTGTAGAGACGTCTCTACAGCTGAGCCACACAGATCTCGAAAACGGAAGGTCGTAACAGAAATCTGATTACTCGTGTGTGTAGCCGGTAGTTCGTCGGAGTTTGTCACCAAGAACCAGAGTTTGTCGGTCTTGCGTTTAGGAGATATGTGAGGATACACTGTGGAGACCTTTCTACCTGGATCTTGAGAACGGAAGGTCGTAGCGATAATCTGATTAGTCATATCTATAGTCGGTAGTTTGACCGAGTTTGTCGCCAAATATCAGAGTTTATCGGTCTTTCGTTTAGGAGATATGTGAGATTTTCGCTACGACCTTCCGTTCTCGAGATCCAGGTAGAAATATCTCTATAGCATATCCCCACATATCTTCTAAACGTAAGATTGACAAACTCTGATTTTTGGTGACAAACTCCGACAAACTAATGGCTACACACTCGAGTTATCAGATTTTTGCTACGACCTTCCGTTCTCAAGATCCAGGTAGAAAGGTCTCCACAGCGTATCCTCACATATCTCCTAAACGCAAGACCGACAAACTCTGGTTCTTGGTGACAAACTCCGACAAACTACCGGCTACACACACGAGTAATCAGATTTCTGTTACGACCTTCCGTTTACGAGATCTGTGTGGCTCAGCTGTAGAGACGTCTCTACAGCTGCGCCACACGTATCTCCTAAACGCAAGACCGACAAACTCTGGTTTTTGTGCGACAAACTCCGACAAATTAACGGCTATACATACAAGTAATCAGATTTTCGCTACGACCTTCCGTTTTCGAGATCTGTGTGGCGCAGCTGTAGAGACGTCTCTACAGCTGAGCCACATGTATCTCCTAAACGGAAGACCGACACTCTGGTTTTTAGCGACAAACTCCGACAAACTATAGACTTCATCATGGCATAGTCAAAATGTCAGATTTCCAACTTTTTTTTTGTGGCGCAGCTGTAGTCCGGGCAGTCCGGCACGTCTACAAAACAGTTAAAATATTTTAAGCGCATTAAAAGCTTGGTAGAATTTAGTTAACAAAAATAAAGTTATAACTTAATTATAAATTACGGGGAAGGTTTAGTGTATATTTGTTATATAATGTTAACCGCGTTATAGCTATGGAATCATAATTAACGGCATTAAAGCATTGTATTCTTCTATATGTTGATCAAATACTGGCGATTTTCGTGTCGCTATCTCAGGTAATTTAAAAAGATAGATAGAAAAAAAGCGGGTCAGATAGTTCGATGGCGCATATTTCCTGTGTTAAAAAGTCAAATTCGGCTTCATGTCGGTTAATGGCAGTATAGCTTATGCACGGCAGTATTATCGTATGCACCTCTTTCTGTCGAGTAGCTGACTCAACCTACACACGACATCCCTCGTGCGCTGGCTCGACTGAGTCAGCCGCGAGCAGTAGGCTAATATAAAAGTATAAGCGCGAAGTGAGACCCCCTGCCTTCGTCGCTGATGGCTAGGCACAGTAGCCGGCAAACATCTTGAAATCGGGTGGTATTACGCAGAACGCGTATTTTGGGTATGCGTAGCGGTGAGGTACGGAGGCGGCGGGAAGGGCGCGCGCTATTGGTCGCCTGAAAGTGCACATACGAGAACTTATCCCCACTCCATCTAAAGAGCGTCAAGATGTTTGCCGGAATCTGTATCTCTGGGAAGAAATGAACGTGCCGGATTACAGGTGCGGCACAAAACAAAGTTGGAAATCTGACTTTTTGACTACGCCATGATGAAGTCGATTATTTGTCAGAATTTGTCTCACAAAAACCAGAATTTGTCGGTCTTGCGTTTAGGAGATATGATATATATGTTTTTTTTTGTGCAGCTGTAGTCTGACATAGGGCATCCAATCTCGGTATACAGAGATCTCGAAATACTGAGATCCCGCGTCATTTTCCAGTCCCGCAAGGAGCGAGATTATCAGCGCGGGATCCGCGGGATTTGCGGGACTGGAAAGTAGCATAGAAATGTCCTCTCGCAAGCGTGAGTGATGTGAATGACTGGTTGACTAGCTAATGACGATCGCGCGCGGCTTGTGGCACTTGTCCCGCGCATGCACCACGCTGTTGATTGATATCGCCATGTTTGTTTTGTTTGCTTGATTTTGTTGACAGTAAGAAGTAAATATTTGCATTGTGCATCTAATGTGTTACGCTACTCAATACTAGTTTAATTAGTTTTTCAGTATAATTTGGACTTTTAACATATTATTATACGTCTTTACACAACACTTTATAGGCAGCTCTTCTTACAACTGCGGGATCTCGCAAATTCCAAAATCCGCGGAATCGTAAATCATCGGTCCCACAAATACCGAGACAAATACGAGCAAATAACATGCGGGATTGGATGCCCTAGTTCGGCACGTGAAGAAATGAGGGTAACGGAGTAGCACTAACTTGATGTCCTCGAGGATGTCCTCGTACTCCTCCTCGTCGCGCAGCTCGTCGGGCGTGACCATGTTGAGCAGGCACAGCACCTCGGTGGCGGGCCCCGCGCCCGCCAGCGTCAGCCCGGCCACCTGCAGCTGCACCGGCGCCGCGCCAGTCATTGCTGCACAACATACAATTATGTCAGTACGCTGAAGACTGGTTTTACATGACTGCATTAAGAAAAGTGTATTGTGTTCACGACACAATTGTGTTCCACTATCAGCCATTTTTAATGTCCCCACTGCTAGGGCCTTCCTTACAGGTGGATGAGGAGGATGGGCCATAATGCCATAACCCACCACACAAAATCACAAAAAGATATAAAAGAAATGAATAATGAACAAATGAACAAACTTCCCAACCAGTCACAGTGTGGCAGATGACAGTGTGACTCGTTGGGAACAAATGAAAGAAACAATATTTTATTTAAATTAAACAGAACATTTTTAAAAGATTGTTTTCTTACCAAGTGTAGAGTTCTTAGCGCCAATACTAGCTCGTTGTACAATCAGCTTCTTATCCCCAAGTTGCATTCCATTCAAGCCAGCAATAGCCTAACAATATAAATTATTATATTTGTAATTTAGTTATAACTTCATAGTTATTACTATTAAATATTACACTATATGATTTTAATAAATAATAATAAAAATTCAATTTACCTGATCAGTCATAGAAATGTCAACATATTCAGCAAAGGCATAACCTTTGCTGAGTCCAGTTGAAGAATCTTTCACCAAATTGAAAGCCCGAAGTTGTCCAAATGACATCAGGAGCTCCTTTACCTGTTCCGCACAAACTAAAGTTAGAACAAGTAACATCAGCATACTAACATGTTAGTAATACAATTGTAAACTGTTTCACAAATATAGGTATTATTTTAATTTCCATAGATCCATCATTGTTAATTTTGATTGTTCCCATAAGATATTTGCTAGATATATGCAGCAAACGTAAATGAATGTTATCTGACCTGTCTAGTTGCATATTAGAACCAGATGTGAATGGAGGAGACTTGCCTTGGAGTGCCGACGTCTCATTCAAGTACAAGACGTATAGGTGAGAATGAGAGACAACAGTGACACGCGGGCCGTGAATGTGCCAAATCTAAGCTAGGGAGGGGCAGAAAGCAAACTATATCAGTGAGTTGTTTAAGTAAATATCGAGCGTGAGGCGGGCACGCTCGTCCCCGCTACGGGTACCTGAAAATACCTGAAACGGACCAAAACATAACGCGGTTTACTGCTGTCGCCACCATAGCTGTGTCAACTGTTGAATCTCGCCTGTAATCGTCTCCTAGAACTACCTAATGGGAACGCCTACACCTATTGAGGATTCTGATTTCAAACATCATCTTTGTACACTTAAAATTCATAGAACATGATTATTTTGTAATTTCATACAAAAATAGTGTATATTTAAATCTTATATTTGTACAAAGGTGATATTTTATAATGATGGTTCAACTTAATCTGTTAAGAAATAATATCAATTTTTTTACTTATGGTTTTAAAAAAACAATGTGGAGTCTGGGTACTGACCTGGAAAACATAATTGCGCAAAATGAAAACCAGTTTCACAAAAAGTTCACCATTTATATGACAATAGAACAATTGACCAATTATTTATATTTATCGGACCTATTGAATTTCTGTCAGTATAATATAGTATATGTTATTTACAATCATACACAACTTGCTATGATTCATATAAATGAAAAGGACTTTCTCACTCATGAATCAAAATCAGTATGTAGTTTAGTGATTGATCAGGTAGTAGTTAAACTGTTAAAATAATAATGTTATGATTAACTGAGCATCAAACACTCTAAAAAAGTTAATCAATCATAGCCTTAGATAATCATCAGCTTTGTGAAACATCAATTTCTGAGGTGAATTTAGTAAAAACAGTTAAAGGGAAACCCTAAGATATGGAACCAATGTATTGTGAATGTATGTTCAGTAAATAAAAAGCAAAAATCTTACTTGGTCTTCGTTGAGATAATTAGGCAGGCCTCCAATGAATATCTTATGAGGAGAGTCTGGAACTACAGTGCTTATAACACCAGCTGAAAATACACAATCATGCTATAATTTGTCTGTTTATCTGTACTTGTCCTATTGGCTTAGTAGCAAAAGGACCTATTCGCAAAATGCCCTGCAGTCGCATATTGCCTTATTCGCAATATGCTTCATTCTCAAAATGCCCTATTCGTGAAATGCCCTATTCTCCTTTGGACTCATTCGCAGAAAGACTTATTCTCAGAATGACCTATTCTCAAAATGCCACATTTTTCTCTAAGTGTTTGTTAGTGAAACTATGCCTGTATACAATGTGTCCCTCGATAAAGTGCAATCCTGAAAGGGGGTTAAAGTAGATTGGACACACTGTATTGTTTAGAAATGTATGTTATTAATAGTATTGTAAGTGTATACCAGAAATTGAGTATTTCAGAAAGGTAAAATAATTCATATACATATAAAATATGAAAAAATACTAACTTATAAATCGTAATTTCTTATCATTTTTTTAAAAATCAACAAGAGTATGCCAGATTACTATACTTAAAGGAAAGGTATGAATTTTTCTTTTTATAATCATTATTATTTGTAATATCAATAATTATTAGGTAAGAAGTAGATGTATTATAAAAAATTGTATTGCAATTTTACATTAAAAGTTGCAAATAAATAATTTGTTTGAAGAATTGTTCCACAGTAATTTCCTGTGTCTCTAATTTAGTCAATATTTTTTATATTTCTTATCAAATATTATATCTATAGCGGAGCTGACGGATTAAAATGTAATAAAAATGTATTTTACATGATAATTACCAATCATTTGCTGTTAACGTTAAAGCTGGCAGGTATTTAAAGAAATGTGTCCTTTTGAGAATAGGTCATTACGCGAATAAGGCATTATGCGAATGTGTCTTTTTGAGAATGAGGTATTATGTGAATAGGTCCTTTCGAGAACAAGTCATTCCGAGAACGTGGCCTTTTTTGGGCCGTGTGGCATTTTGCCTTTTGCTACTAAGCCGTCCTATTTTGTAAAACTTCCTTCACCCAACTCTTTATTGAAATAATCATTTACAAAATACAGTACGAGGCATGTATCTTGAAATTTTTTCGACATAGTGGGGATAAGTTCACGCATGTGCACTTGTGAGCGACCAATAGCGCTCGTCCCTCTCCCGCCGCCCGCGCCCCTCACCGCTACGCATGCCCAAAATACGCGTTCCGCGCAATCCCCACCCGATTTCAAGATATATGCCTCGTACTGTACAACAAATGGTTTTTCACTCATACAAAAGTGGGAGAGAAAGCAATATATTATGCCCACTACAAAAATTTTGACAAAAATCCCACAATAGCTTCGTTTATCTTCCTGAATAGCAAATATCATTTTCATTTAATTGCATAAATCAGGGCAGTTTGAATACAACATATTTAACTTACCAGGCACATTTATTGCAGGATTCTCAGTTCCAGGCATTGGTTGATAATCATGAGGTCGTCGGATCTTCAAGCTCTGTCCTTTAAAGTTAATGCCATCAAAAGCCATAGCCTGTGTAGTCTCATCTATAGACCTAAATTCAAGGAATGCAAAGTTTTTGTCCAGATTGATTTGACAAGCTAATACTGGATTACCAGCTGCTTGTGCCAAACCAGAAAGATGCATTTGCTGATTGAAGAATTCCATAGTCTCCTCTTCAGTCACTCCGAATGGGATGTTTCCTACATATAAACGTCTCGCTTGCCGAGTGATGGTCGAACCGACCACCGGCACAGCCGCTTGAGGAGTATCAGCAACGATATTGGCTGGAATTTGTCCTGCCGCTTGCATAGCCTTGTACTGCAACGGCGTAATGTGCTCGAAGCCCGGCGGCGGCACATCCCAGTAAAGCGAAGGTTTGCGGCGACGCGATCTCTTCGTCTGAGATTTAGATCTACTTCTTCTTTTTTCTCTTCGTTCTCTGGAGCGAGATCTTGTACGCTTTCTTTCTCGATCTCGAGAACGAGACCTGCGTCGGCGATCTATTGAAATACAAAAAATAATTTTTATAAGGCAAATCACTTACTATCTACTTCTAATATACACATAATTAAATGAGAAGACCTACCTTTATCTTCACCCATAATTATTGAATGTTTGTTGCTTCAATCAAAGCGAGACTCGTAATTTTTTTACCGAAAATAAAACGCAAATCAAACACCGCATTCAAAATGGCGTCTTTCTCACAGATTAGATTACTCTATAGAAATAGAAGGTTAGAATGATAAAAAAATCGATATTCTGGCATATAAAGGCTTGTTTCCACTGACACAAACTTGAGACCTTAGAGTAGGGAAGTATATGGAGAAGGCATACCTACGAAAAAAACGTGTATATATACCTAAACTTACTAGGAAACAAAAATGGCACCTTTCCATAATGCTGCCCTTTTGTATATCGATATTTTTATCGATATCATTAATTTTTAATGTTTCAGTCCCTACTACTGCTGGGGCACAGGCATTCCTTATTGATATTGGTGGATAAGGAGGATAGGCCGGGAGGGACCAACGGCAGCATAACGTGCCTTTCGAAGCACGGATATACAACGTGTTTCAAAATAACCCCTGATAATGCTGAATATTATTATGGTAGATAGGGACCATCAAACTAAACAACTTTTATTATGGGACCAACTCTGAAATCGCTAAAAAGAATCAGCTGTTTCATACAAAATCAAAATGTATGAAACAGCCGATTTTTTTGGCAATTTCAGATTTATTAAGTCTAGCTAGACTCTTCAGTGCAAGACATCTTGAATTCTATCGAGCGAGTGCCTCCATAGAATTCAAGATCAAAGGTCACTCATACTAGTTAAAGAAAAAAGGAAATAAATAAAAGAAAATACTACATATTGCAAGATTGCCACAAAGATTTGCATGATTTTTTTATATAAAACAATATTATTACAATACAAATCACAAAGAGAATGCCCAGGCATCCGCATCTTTTTCGTTCTGCATTCACCAAATTCGTTTTTTTTTATCTATGATAATATTTAAAAAATCCACAGTTTTCTTTTTAGTCATCTTATTTTTACATTTAATGCGTAATTCTTTCTTGTGATTCTCCTATTTTTTTGTAAGTTTCCAGTGTTGCATCTGGGACCTGTAAATCAAAATTATATTTAAATCCCAGGGTTCTATATTTGTTACGCCTTCACGTCTTAATTACTGAACCGATCATCATGAAATTTTACATACACCTTGCCAGTGGTACATAGAATGACATAGGATACCTTTCATCCCGAAAAAAGGGTTGTTTCCGAGAGATAGCATAAAAACTTTCCATACAGACGAAGTTGCGGGCGGCCGCTAGTATATATTATATATTGAGAACAAAAATAAGAATATAGCATAGTAATAGTTTCAAGTCCCGCCCGCCCACTAATTGTCTAATTTCAAAATCGATCACAATTAGGGATGGGTCCAGTGAAAATTTCAATGAAATGAAAATTAAATTTATATGAAATTTATGAAATCTTTCAAAACGGGTTGAAATATTTCACTTTTGAGTGAAATTTATTTCCAGAACTAGAAATCCCTTATTTTCTGAATTAGTTTACTATTTTATCGTATTAAATGAAATTTAAAGGCTTAGGTAATTGACCGAGCGAGCGCGAAGCGCGAGCGAAGCGTCTCTGCTTCAGCTTGGGCAACAATCTTTCGTATGTTCTTCCTGCTGTCCGTTTGTTCTCCTCTATAGGTTACAGGTCGCATTCCTCAACCGATTCTCGTGAAATTTTGTGAGCAGGTTCGAAAATTATATAGAATTTTATGGTCAAGCCAGTTTTTCGAAATTTTTCAAAATGGCGGAGAAGTGTAAAAAAACATATTTCAGTCCGGCTTTCCGGCGCTGTTGTTCTCCTGTGGTCGCATTTCTGAGAGAAGAAGGCTTAGTCAAAACCAATGGCATATTTCGATCGGCCTTTGACTGACAAATTTATGGCCAAACCTGGGTGAGACTAACTTGGGCAGTCGAAAGCCGAATACGATCGAATCGAAGTTTGACCAGTCACGCTTAAATTAGGCACAGAATTTGATATTTTGTTTGTTTTGTCTTAAATTTCTAATCTATCACGTGACTTACAGGAGTAAGGCAGCTTTGACTAAATATCACAACGGAAATGAATGATGTTTTTCATAATCTTGAGGTTAAGTTTAGTCAAAGAGTCTGCGTTACTCCTATAGGCCACGTGATAGGTTAGGAATTTAAGACAATCGTATTAAATTTCGTGGTTATTTTTTAACAGACAACAGAAATCTTCGGTTCGCAAGAAAATAGTTAATTAAATAAATTAACACATTTTGTAGGTACCTAATTCAAGTCCAATTGGTCAAATTCCGATTTGATCGTATTGTGTTTCGTCGGGCTTTGACTGTCCAAGTTGGTCTCTTCTAGGTTTGGCCAAAAATTAGTTAGTCAAAGGCCCGAAACACGATTTTATTTTGGGCTTTGACTAAGGCTTCTTGTCAAACCTGAGGTTTGACTAGACAAACCTAGGAGTGCCTGAGCTTCGGCGTTTGCCTATAACACAAAACAATTTTTTTGTAGCCTGTTTTTCGATTTTTTCTAAATGGTGGAGATATGTAAAAGAAACATATTTCAGTCCAGTTTTCCGGCGCTGTTTGTTCTCCTCTACAAGTCAAATTTCTCAACCGATTCCCGTGAAATTTTATGGGCAGGTTCGAAAATTATATAGAATTTTACTGTCGAGCCTGTTTTTCGAAATTTTTCATGGCGGACATATGTAAAAGAAACATTTCAGCCCGCCATTCCAGCACTGTTTGTTCTCCTCTACAGGTGCATTTCTCAACTGATTCTCGTCAAATTTTGTGGACAGGTTCGAAAATTATATAGAATTTTACTGTCAAGCCAGTTTTTTTTTAATTCTTCAAAATGGCGGAGATATATACATAAACAAATTTTAGTTTGACTCCCTAGCTGTCTGTTTTCCTCTACAGGTCCCATTTCTCAACCGATTCTCATGAAATTTTGCGAGCAGTTCGAAAATATTATAGATTTTCGATTTCTCGGCCACGGTGTCGTAGAAGAAAAACGACTACGTCAATATTACGAAGGAATATGTAGAAAACTAACAATGAAAGTCGCAAATCTGTAGGTTCAATATTCAGAAAGTTTATAGGGGTCCTATTTTTTTTGCTAATCGCTGATACGATTATGTAGAAAATATAGACAGTATAAATAAAGCCCTAATGTTTGGACTTCACGACCTACTACAGAAATTAAATGCTATGGCCGCGTGGTCGAAACGTGGAGGACCTCGCGGCCACGCAGTTGTCTCAAACGGAGCTTAGTAGAGGTTCCATTATTTTTGCTAATCGCAGATACGATTTCGTAGATAATTAAGACAGTATAAGTAAAGCCCTAATGTTTGGACTTTACGACCACGTTTTTCTGTAGGTCGTGAAATTCAAACCTTAGGGCTTTATTTATACTGTCTACTATTTTTACCTAATCGTATCAGGGATTATAAAAGAGAATGGGACCTCTATTAAGCTCCGTTTGAGAGAACTGCGTGGCCGCGCGGTTCTCCACGTTTCGACCGCGCGGCCATAGCATTTAATTTCTGTAGCAGGTCGTGAAGTCCAAACATTAGGGCTTTATTTATACTGTCTATATTTTCTACATAATCGTATCAGCGATTAGCAAAAATAATATGACCCCTACTAAGCTCCGTTTAAAAGAACTGCGTGACCGCGCGGACTATGGCACGGCCATAGCATTTAAGCTATGTAGGTCGTGAAATCCAAACATAAGGTTTTTTTTTTATACTTTCTATATTTTTCTACGAAATTTATAGCAAAAAGAATGGGACCCCTGTCCCCTACTAAGCTCCATTTAAGAGAACTGTGTGGCCGCTCGGTTCTCCACGTTTCGACTGCGCGGCCACGGTTAAACTTACAATTTTCTGAATATTGGTCCTACTTTTCGACTTTTATTGATAGTTTTCTACATATTCCTTCGTAATGTTGATGAAGTCGTTTTCTTCTACGCCATCGTGGCCGACAATCGAAACAGACATTGAATATTTTGTTATTAAAAGTTGTAATAAAATAGCCAAAGCTATTCGTAATTTAAGCCAACTTATTTGTTTATTGTTTTGTTCTATAATTATGTTGATATATTGACAAAATGCATGTAATTTTGTTTTATTTAGGTCAGATGAAACTCAAAAATAAATTTCACTCTAAACTGAAATATTTCAAACCAAAATGAAATTTATTCTAAATATTTCACAGACCGAAATTTTTCGTGAAATTTACCCAACCCTAATCACAATCGCTTTTATTTGATACGTCTTTTTGGCAAAAATAAAAACGTACCAAAGAAATGCAGCAATGTGTCTCATTCATCTGCCAAATGAAAGCGATTGCGATAGATTTTGAAACTGGACAATTAGCTCCCTGTTTATCATGGGCTTAATTATTTCATATTGAAATCGAAATGTAAATTACTTGGGCCAGCCTGCTCTTATTAAAACACTAGCGGCCGCCCGCGGTTTCACCCGCGTGGTTCCCATTCCCGTGGGAATATCGGGATAAAAAGTATTCTATGTTTTAATCTAGGTTATCTACTATCTGTGTGCCAAATTCCAACTAAATTCATTCAGTAGTATTTGCGTGATTGAGGAACAAACATCCAAACCCACAAACTTTCACATTTATAATATTAGTGGGATTATTAGAACTACAGTTTATAGTATATCGTAAATAGGTAAGAAGAAATGCAAGTAATAAATAACGAGATATTTAAGTACCTCGTCTGTGCTGATCAAGAGTAAATGGACTCTGGTTTAGGTCTAATTCTGCTAAAGTGCTCGATGCACTGGATCGGGACCGGCGGCTGAAACATGCATGAAGAATAAGTATAAGAGTCAGCCAAAATTAATAGACTAGAAACTGACGTTAGGTAAGTAAATAGGTTTATTTTGCCAGGAAATAATTTGCTAAGTAAGGATTTCTAAAAATAAAGGGGATTTGAAGTATGGGCTATAAAATTACTTTGGGTCAGATTTATAATTACCTACTTGAAACTTCTTAAATTATTAATACCAACATTGAACCTTAGATTATTTATATGTCTAGATAGAGTCTTAGGCTTTTGACGTATTAAACAAAACAAGCCAACTTTTTTAAGGTGGTGTGCATTTTTAGCATCATCGCGTCCAAAGAGTATTGTAATAAAAACTATGGCCGGCTCACACTACTGACAATGTGTGCGTGTTTTGGTCACCCAACTGTTGGGTGATATTTTTTTCGACGCTGTCGTAGCTTCGACTGTCTATCTTGACATATAAATAATCTAAGCATTGAACCCCCTTTGAAAAAAACCTATGTTAAAAAGTTTTCAAATCTAGGCGAGCGAAATTGTGGGACTGGTCTAGTAAAATACCTACTTACTAAAAAGGTTCATAACGGTCCAGCAGCGTCGTAATATTTAAAGTTCGATTAAAACACGATTCTTCAAAATGAAAATAGTTTTCGCATGAGTCTTTAAATTCTCCATTCCTTTATTGTATCCAGCCATATTTCTCTTTTACGGGCATTTTTAGGCAACCTAAAACGAAACGAAAAAAAAACAGTTAAAATTCATTCATTATAATTTACACTTGAAAACATCGATATGAAAATTGCTTTGAGGGACAACTCTATCGCCAAAAATAGTGTTTTTAATTTCTTGAAAATACACTATCAAAACCCTCCAAAATAAGTAGTATACGCCATATTGCTATGAATAAGTAGTATACGCCATATTGCTAAGTAATGTAAACTATTCATAAGAAAGCCAAAACATAAGGCAAATATTCATTTGTTTGGTAATATTGCAAAATAATAGTACGTACCTGTGTAAATGTTGTTTGCTCGATTTTCGCTTTTTCTGATGCCGCAACCTACTACACTGCAACTGGGCATGTTCCTTGTTGCTTTCTTTCACTTAATGAATAACTATTCACACGAAAAAGCCTAAAATAAAACAATTATTACACAAAACACTAAAAATACAACTCGCGTTGACAGCTCACATTCACATACCTGTTACAGTGGGAAACAAAAATGGCGAACCGGCCGCATTCATGCATAGCTATGAGTATATATTTCAATGTTGCCAAAAATAAGTCAAACAAATATAGTGTTGTCTCTTTTTACATGGGGTAATGTAGGTAAGTTAAAACGAGACAGCTACAAGTTTATGAGTGCAATGTCGATTTAGATCATATTTGTATAACCGTAGTTCATATAGAACATGGGTCTCCAAACTTTTTAGCATAAGGGCCAGACTAACTCCTCTATGAAGTCCCAAGGGCCAGGATACAGCTAGCTCCATACCAACATACTGTAAATTACAGTATTGTTAGTAAGATCCGGCCTGCTTTCGCGGGCCGGATTGTTGGTGCTCGCGGGCCGGAGCTGGCCCGCGGGCCGTAGTTTGGAGACCCCTGATATAGAACAACAGGCCGTCTCTATATACTATACATACTCTAAGCTTGAGACATTCTTTGAGGAGACCGAGGAGAAATGTCGTTGTGCGTGGACGCGCTGTCACTACACTAGTGTATGTTCTAATCTGTGGCTGTCACTGTCATCACACACTACCTCTCTCTGTGATCTGTGCTCTCTCTAGGCATGAGTCGTACTTGCAAAATCCAGTACCAGGGCTACCTTGTACGTAAGGTAATAAAAACCAGGGCGAAAAACCAGGGTGCAAATACTTGCAAGTATTTTTGTACCATCATGGAAAAATAGACCTTATATGTATTTTATAAGGAACATAATCGCGTGCAAACCTGACCGAGCCAGCCCAACTCGACCGAGTTAAGCTGAGTAAAATACTATTAAAGTATTTTGTTGATAATTCATCACTAAAATCTCACAAATAAGGATCAAAATGGTTTCAGCAAAAAAAATACTTTGAAGGTTTGCAAGTTTTTTTCTCTTCAAGCAATTATGTTGCTTAACCCGACCAGATAAATTGTAATATCCTATTCATATTTTAAGGGTTTAAAATACCAGATGAGTGCGTCCAAGTAATAAACAAGTCTTGCAAGTGTTTCGGGGCTCGAGTAAAATACTTACAATTGCAAAGTATTTTATTGAAGATTGCTCACTAATGTCATACAAATAAGAATGAGAATGGTTTTGCCAAAAAAATACTTTGAAGGTTTTGAAAAGAGACCTTACACGTTTTTTATTAAAAACCAGATGATTGGTTTCAGAACGAAGCTATTTTTGATTAGATGATTAGATAAGAGCATTTTTTAATATTAATTACAGTTATTATGGTTTTATTATTATTTTTTAGTTAATAATTTAATGTAAGTTTATATAGACTAGATTTTTTTCTACTTGAAATGCTTTGTTAAACTAGTGCGCTAGCAACTTGCTCCAATTCCGACAAATCTGAATAAAAATCACTTATCATTTTAGGCTAGCAGGTACCAAATAAGTCAGCCCAAAACAGTCAATAAAACAGAAAATAATAATGCGGGACACGGGTGGCAGGCGGCCGAGCAACCACCAGTATAATGAACACAATATAACAAAACAATAGATATAGAATTTACCGGCAATCTTTGATGATAAAAGTTGGGGATTTTTGTACATCGCATCTGTAAAACATCTGTTTACAAAAAATCTGCATTTCTTTTTGAGAAATGAGTAGTTGTACCTTCCTGTGTGCTAATCCAACAGGACCTACGTAATTAATGTACAAAATCCCGACCATAGTTTATTCTTTCTTGGACATTCTTGAGTGTAATTTAAATTATTAAAGAAAGAGAACTCGTTCTATGTTTTTAATTAATTATCTTTTTAAGTGTATAGGTATTTTAAATAGTAGCTTCTTCTATGGGTGTGGCATGGGACCTTTTTAATGACAAAAGTGACTATAACAATGTCAAATGTGTGAATGTAATATTATGTAGGTTAAACTTTTAGAAATAAGTCGCACGAGAGTAAAAAGATTGGGGTATAAGAGAGTTTATTATTACTAGTCCTCTCAGCCACGGAGCTAAACTAAAAACTTCAGATTAAGCACACAATCTGACTGTTCCAAAGGCCTTGGGAAAAGAGTTCATCATCAACATTATAAAAAAATAAAGGCCATTGTTTGCATTTCAAAAGAACAAATATTGCTTGGAATATTATCCCCGTTAATTGGTAATGTGCCTGGCGGCCATGATATTAACCTCAAAAACGAAAAACAATTTTAAAATTCTTATATACCTAGACCCTATCTTAATGAAAATAATAATGCAATAATTAATATATTAGATTACCTATTAGAATTTTCTTGTTTCATGACATTTTTAGTTGCGGATCACGTCAACGTGGATGTTAATGTGACAAGGTTCCAGCGCATTACCAATTGATGGGGGTAATACACTTAAACCTTACTACATCTGCCACAACCACAACATGATATTAAAAAAGTATTTAAGTATTATTTGATTTTCTATGAATAAAGGAGCTTATTCCTAACTAAAACAACAACGTCGATTTATCTCGAAAAAGATTGTTAACATAATGTTCGAATTTCCAAGCATGTTTGAGAAAATTTTGTTTCTTCAGTTTGAGTTAATGTATTGAGATATCGGTTTATTCAGTTTTATATTTTTTCCCCAACCATTTTAAAATCCTACAACCTGCCCTGCTGAAGTAATGGACTTTTTTTATGGCCGATCGTACGCGATGCTGTCCGAACAATATCCAACCCAACCACAACTATCCGAGCCAGCCGGACTCGGTCGAACTAACCCAAGAGTAAAAATACTTTCAAGTATTTTGTTGAAGATTAGTCACAAAGTTTATATTAATAAGGTTCAAAATGGTTTTGCCAAAAAAATACTTTGAAGGTTTCAAAGTATTTTTTCACTTTAGGCGATTATGTTACTTATTCCTAACGAGGTAAATATTGATTTCCTACTCATATTTTGAAGGGCTCAGGTACTTTAAAGGTTTTTGCCTTTGCAAGTGCGGTGAGTGTGTCCAAGTAAAATACTTTGAACGTCTTGCAAGTATTTGGGGCTGGCACCTGGTTTTCATACTTGGAAGCAAAAACCTGGTCGTAAAACCTGGTCGCGTAAATACGCACCATCCCTAGCTCTCTCTCACCCATCCCCACCCCACCCCACCGCAGCAGTGTGACCATTTGTGGCAGATTTCTGCCATTTGGGCAGATTTAGGGCCTAAATTTTGGCTGTGGCAGAATAAGTTGACGATTCAAAAAAGTGGCAGAATTTGGCAGATTTCGAGGATTTTTTAATTTTAAATACACTTGTATATATTATTAGTATTTTTCTATATAAAATACTTCTAAATTTTATTATGCCTTTATTTGGCAGGAAATTATTTACTGAGGTGTTAAAATAATAAAAAAATCAGAAAAATAATTGTTTGCTTTTTATAGCTTTTTTATTTCTCAATGAAAATAAACTAGGAGCCCTCTAAACACGACATACATCGCGTGTTGTAGCGTTTTATCGACACTCAACTGTCAAAATCCATTGTCATTTGACAGTTTAAAATGATAAATCGCAATTATCATAACGTTTTTTGTATGAGGCACTTTTTTGGCATTTTCTGGAGTCGGGTTTGGCAGATTTTGGCAGATTTTATGCCAGTGTCGGGCAGATTCGCCATTTTTGAGATGGTCACCCTGCACCGCAGTTCACCGCACCGCTGTGTCACCAAAAAGAAGTGAAAGTTTATTATTTTCAAGTTTATTTATTTTATGCGTTATTTCACTACGTATATGATTGTAATAAATTAAATTATATTTATATAACTAAAAATTATTGGGTTCATTCAACATTCCAGTGTATTTATAACAATATGGTAAGTAAAAAGCTGGTCTTTTCTATTCCACTCGCTCATTTGCGATTATTTATGTTCTAAATAAAATTCTGTTTTAGGAGGACCAAGAAATTAATGGTAAAGTTAGGAGCAGAACAGGCCAGACTTTAAATCAATCTTTTGTGAAAGAAACTAAAGTCGAATCAAGAGAAATAAAAGCCACGATTTCAAATGGCCGTACCATCGCACTTGTTTTTTTATCACTATTATTAGATTTATTGGCCTTTACGATGATATTGCCACTTCTGCCAACATTACTTGATTATTATAATAGGGAAGAAGGTACTGGGAACACTTTATATGCTTCATTACTACAAGCTGTGAAGGGCTTTCAGAAGTTAACTGGTGCACCAGACCGATTTGCCTCAGTTTTATTTGGTGGAGCTTTGGGCTCCATGTACAGTTTTCTCCAATTTTTAACTAGCCCAATCGTTGGAAGTTTGGCAGATGCATATGGAAGAAAGCCGTTGCTTTTGTTTTGCTTGGTAAGTAGAACTCTGTAATAAAATATACCTATATGCTCACTTTCTTACTTATTTTCACTCAGTGTAAAGCCTATCACAGTCATCATGCCACCATTTTCAGTCCCTTTCTCTAAATGATGTGAGTTTTAAATGCTCAAAGTTATTACGATTGCACACTAAATACCAATTGATCGAAATTTGAATTCAATTTAACTTATTTTTATTAAAAATAAAGGAATATTTCCTTTCAGTAAATCTTGCCATCCAACTAGGTACTAACTTTTTCCATCCTGTTTATTGCTTCAACCTTCCACTTGGCTACAATTATTTGCAAATCCTTCCTGCGTTTTCACTACTAATTTGAAGCCAATTAGATTTTGCAATAGGAAAACTTTAAAAGACAAAAAAATCATAGCAGTATTATTTAACTGAATAATTGAAAAACTAATATAATTTATTATTTTCTGAAAGAAAAAAAGTTGGAACTTCTATAAAACTATTTAATTCTCTAGGACTGTGAAGTGATCTGTTTATTTCCACTTGTATTGATAGTAAATTAATTATGTTATCAATATAGGACAAAACATATGTATAATAATATGTGCATTTAATTGGACTTATTTAGTCTTTTTGATTCTTCTATCAGTGTATTATTTTCAGATTGGTATAGCATTATCACATGCACTTTGGAGCTGTGCAAGTACATTCAGTTTGTTTGTTTTGGCACGTTTTATTGGTGGATTGAGTAAAGCCAATGTAAGCCTCAGTATGGCTATTGTAACTGATGCATCTAATGAGAAAACTAGAGCCAGAGGAATGGTAAGTTGTATCTTTTGACAGGTACAGTACGAGGCATATAGAGTTTGGTCAACAAAAGATGAGACTTGGTTGGAAATTGAATTAATTTAGCGCCTTATTTTAAGGTTCAGTTTCCAATAACTAAACCTCTAAACGTTAATTTGACAGGGAAAGTGGCGCCGCCATTTCAATCTCATCTTACGTTGACCAGACTCTATCTTAAAATCGGGTGGGGATTGCACGGAACGCGTCTTTTGGGCATGCGTAGCGGTGAGGGACGCGGGCGGCGGGAAAGGGGCGCGCGCTATTAGTCGCTCGCAAGAGCACATGCGCGAACTTATCCCCACTCCGTCGAAAAAATTTCAAGATATATGCCTCGTACTGTATTTATGTACAGTCGGGAGAGCGGCGCTCTGCTCTGTCACCCTTAATTGCTTTCGCTAACGACGCGAGGAGCCAACCGACAAAAAACGTTCAAAGCATTTTGTTTTCAAAGCTCCACCAACCACTGCGATTGTGATGAATTTGTGAACTTTTAAAATACTCGGTTTTAAAGTATATTACATCAGATAAAATAACCAGACCTTTTATTCATAATATTGTTCTCAAATTCTGTCCTATGTAGAATATAATAGAATAATTATTTATTTTCAAAAATACAGTTTTATACAATCAATTACAATGTTTACTTAAGTATAATAATAATAACATTTGCCTAAACTAGGAAAAACCTGTGTTTCAGGCGAGAATAGCCAACATTAATATTAATATGAATCAAATAATCACTAACTTATAAATATTTTTTAAATAAGTTTATGAAACTATTAAATAACAGCTTTAACATTCGAATATAGTTGAAAAAATACACTTGTTTCAACAACTTATATTTGATCAGGTGTCAGCAAATATGAGTTGTTCTTTCATTTAGTTCTACCAACATTTTTTTTGTTTCCAATGTGTAGTAGACTAGACTTATTAAGCCTTCACTTGAATTGATATTGGTAATCTTGTTTTTAGACAAGCCATGCTTTCAAGTAGATTGTAAACTATCAGATAATAAACAATGTTATCAATATTGTGTCAGTGGAAATAGATCATTTTGATTATCATTGATATAAAACACATTTATGTATCTATTAGCTTGTTTGAGTTGTAGACAAGTTTTTTCTTATTTTTTTAAATATCCCAAAAGTTATCGCAGCGTCACTTTAAAGTACATTATTATAATTATAAACCACCCATAATTTTCCTGTATCTGTCTTTTTAGGCTTTGATTGGTCTAGCTTTCTCTATGGGATTCATAATAGGCCCGCTGGCTGGAGCCTGGTTCGCAAAGAATAGTGACCTCACATCTGGTCCCTGGGGCGAGAAGCCCGCGTACTATGCACTATCTTTAGGTGTAGCTAATATTTTCCTCGTCCTATTTTGTATACCGGAAACTTTACCGAAAGTAAGTGTAATGTTAATGCAAGATACTATGTTCATTGAAAACTTTTTCTTCTGCCATCAAACATCTTTGACATGTTTTTGGTAGATCAACCTACCATTGACTGTGTATTTGTGGTAAATCTAAATTTCCTTTGTTTGTTTTTTTTAACATTTTCTTATATTACGAGTATTATAACATTCTTTATAAATTATTTACTTGACTTAATTAATACCTATGTTTTGTTTTTAACTCTCGATTGTTTTCAGGAAAAACGCGCACCTCTATCCCTCACCCTTTCTAAATCTGTGGACTATGTCTCACCCTGGCATTTATTACGATTTACCGCCGTCAAAAAGCTATCTTCTCACCAAAACAAAGTTCTAACAAAACTGGGGCTTATATACTTTTTATATTTATTTATTTACTCGGGACTCGAGTTTACGATAACATTTCTTACTCACCATACATTTGGTTATACTGCCATGCAACAAGGAAAAATGTTTTTGGTTATAGGTAAGTTTAGCTTTTAAACTAATTTGTTGATTCATTAACAAATTTGTTTTGACACCATGTAGTGTAGGAAATGAAGCGATCTTTTGTATGGAGACCCCAACATTAATAGGTACCTCAGTCAATGAACCTTTGCAGGGATGTAATATAGTATGTACCAAAACCTATGTACAAATATCCAAAAACAAAAACAAATCTATTTGAATAATTTAAAAAATGTTTCATTTATGATACTTTATCAGACTGTAAAGTTTCGTCTACTGAGGTGTTACTGTGGGGGCCACTAGTGCCACTACCTTCCTTTCCTACCTTTTCTGGATTAAATGAATTGAGTCAACAACATAGTAAAATCTTAAATGTCCTGAATTAAGTTTATCTATGTATAAGTTTACAAATAATTGTGTCAAGTAAAAAAGGTATTTTCTTTCTATTTATTTTCGAAATGCTTTATCTTGGATTTACAGTACCTAGCCTTCTTTTCGTTTTATGTTTCGACAGTTCCCTGCCCTGAATTTCGTTATTGCCACACTTGTGGGCATAGCATTCGCATCACGTCAAAAATTTTTCTACACTTCTCGCTTAAGCGCGTGTCCCGCTCATACCGTAATAGTGCAGTATTTAGTGGCATCAACCTTGCAAATCGTCAACAAAGGAAGCCGCTTGGCACAGGCGTACTTTGTGGTCATCTGAGCTGATTTAGCCCTGTACCCACGTGGTACCACCATGGTGGTAGCCAGGGGAGGGGGGGAGAGGTGCCTTCTACCACGCTGCACTTTTACATCCATATCTCCATAAGTTTAGCAAATAGATCGTGTTTGGTATCGTTTTCATATAATTCAAGGACGAGGAATTCATTTCTGGAACAACTTTTACACTCGTTCATATAAAAAATAAAAGTTCTGCGCAAAAACAGAAAAATAAGAAAACAAAAATCTTACAAAATCTATGCCTACAAATAAACCACGAGATTGTGCTTTATAAAAAAAATATGATTAAACAGCCCTGTTTATATAGAATATATAAACATCAACTTTTTGATACAAATTATATTTATAAATGTGTCAAAAAAAATATTTGCGCCGCGCGGCGGTATTTGGGCGCAGTATATTTGGATAGGATTTATCACTTATTGTTTAATAGAGGAGGGGCCAGGCCTTCAAAATTGAAATCCCGTCGGACAAGCGAGTGCTCTACCGACAACTGGTATCATTGTCTTCAGCATGATCTCCTGAACAATAATATAGCGGTTGTCGCATTATAAAGTGGTGGAGGGGGGAGGGGGGGGAGGGAAAAGGTGCAAAACTCGGTTATCAGAGTTTCGCTAATTTCTCAATAACCACTTGTTCGATTTAAACAAATAAACTGTCATATGGTAGGTAATATCCTTAACAACAGATTTTATTAAACAATAGTTTTTGTAGATACTATAGTTTATGAAATAATTAGATAAAATACGAATTTCAAATAAATATTTTTTTTGTTTTGTAGAATTGAAGCAGTAAATTGAAATAAACTACTATGTAATTAAAACTATGAAGATATGCTCCAGAAAAAAAATATCGGTAAATAGCCCAGTCATTCCCCTATATATAATAATAAACTTGTTAAACATTTTTGTCTAGTAACTAGTAAAAAAGAATTTTTTTGTGTCGCGTGGTGAAATTTTCTCTTCCATTTTATTTTCTTAAATCCTCTACAGAATTAAAAGTATGAAGATTTACCTCCAAAAAAAATAACGGTAAATAGCCCAGTTGTCCTATGATATAGAATAATAAACTTATCAAACATCTTTGTTTAGTAATTATGTTAAAAAAAATTTTTTTATTGCGTGGCGAATTTTCTTTATATTTTTTTTTTTCGAAAATCCTTTACAGAATTAAGACTATCAAAATTTGACCCATAAAAAAATAATAGTGAATAGTCCAGTTATTTTTCTATATAGAATAATAAATTTGTTAAATATTTTTGTCTAGTAACTGTGTTACAAAATGTTTTGTGTTGCGTGGCGAAATTTTCTTTACAACTTTTTTTTCGAAAATTCTCTACAGAATTTAAAATATGATGATTTGCCCTAGAAAAAAATCCTGGTGAATAGCTTAGTTATTGCACTATATAGAAAAAATAACTTGTTAAACAATTTTGTCTAGAAATTATGTTAAAAAAATGGTTTCTATCGCGTAGTGAAAATTTCTCTAACATATCATTTTTCCATAAATCTTCTACAGAATTAAAACTATGAGGATTTTCTCCAGAAAAAAAATTACAGTAAATAGACTAGTTATTCCACTATATAGATTAATAAACTTATCAAACATTTTGGTCTAGTAACTCTGTTAAAAAATGTTTTGTGTCACATAACACGGTGGACCTGCAAAGTTATGTTTAAACGAGTTTGCATGGCACAAAATATTTTTTAACACAGTTACTAGACAAAAATATTTGACAAATTGATTATTCTATATAACGAAATAACTGGGCTATTCACTATTATTATTTTTTTGGGGCAAATCCTCATAGTTTTAATTCTGTAGAGGATTTTCGAACAAATGGTAGATAAAATTTCACCTCGTTAAAAAATAATCATTTTTTTAACATAGTTATTAGACAAAAATGTTCAACATGTTTATTATTTTATATATATTGAAATAACTGGGCTATTCACCAGTATTTTTTTCCGAGGATAATCTTTATAGTTTCAATTCTGTGGAGGATTTTCCAAAAAAATGGTAGAAAACATTTCGCCACGCGACCCAAAAAATTTTTTTAGCATAGTTACTAGATAAAAATGTTCAACAAGTTTATTATTTCATATAGTGGAACAATTGTGTTATGTATAAATATTTTTTTTCTGGGGCAAATCTTCATAGTTTTAATTTCATAGTACTTTCTTTTAATTTACTGCTTCAATTCTACAAAACTAAAAAAGCCTTTGTTTGAAATTCATCTTTTTTCTATTTTTGTAATAAACTTTAGTATTTACAAAAAACATTGTTACATAAAATATGTTGTTACAGGTATTATCTACCATATGAAACGTTATTTGTTTTAATCGGACAAGCGGTTACTGAGAAATTATCCAAACCCTAATACCCGATTTCCGCATCTTTTCCCTCCCCTCCCTCCCCCCTCAACCACTTTATGATGCGACAACCACTATATTCTAGTTCAAGAGATCATGCTGAAGACAATGATACCAATTGTCGGTAGAGAACTCTTCGGTCCGACGGGAATCGTCATTAGACGACTTTCGTTAAAGCGGTTTCCATATTATTCGGACAGTGACCTCCCGCACTATATCGATGATAATTTTGTTGTCTTCCAGCCAAATTTCAAAACTAAAAAACAGACAGCAAGCCAATGATTGTGGCAATTTTACGTAGTGCTTTATACTATATGTACTTCTGTACTTTATTTTAATTTACTGCTTCAAATCTACAAAACTAAAAATAATTTTGTTTGAAATTCGACTTTTTTCTAATTATTTAATAAACTATAGTATTTACAAAAACTATTGCAAACAAAAATATGTTGTCAAAGATATTACCTACCCTAAGACACATTATTTGTTTAAATCGGTCAAGTGGTTGTTGAGAAAATCAACCAATTTCCGATACTCGACTTCCGCATCTCTTCCCTTCACCCCTCCCCCCTCCACCACTTTATAATGCGACAACCGCTGTATTCTTGTTCAGGAGATCATGCTGAAGACAATGATACCGGTTGTCGGTGGAGCACTCTCTTGTCCAACGGGAATCGTAAATAGACGACTTTCGTAAATGTGGCATCCCCTCTATAATAATGACACAAATTGGTCGTGTTTGGTATCGTTTCCGTATAATTCAAGGACGGAAAATTCATCTCTGCAACAACATTTTTACTCGTTCATAGAAAAAAATTAAGTTCAGTGCAAAAAAAGAAAAATAAGAAAAAAAACCTTACAAAATCTATGTCTACAATTAAACCACGAGATTATGCTTTATAAAAAAATATGTTTAAGCAGCCTTATTTATCTTAAATATAAGGTCCTTCTTAAATAGTGCACATAATTTTAAGCGGTCAATGTACTCATGCATACAAACAACTTTTACTATGGTACCAACATTGAAATCGCGAAAAAAAAATCTGCTGTTCCATACATTTTGATGTATTCGGTTTTAAATGTTCTATGGAACAGCAGATTTTTTTTCGCGATTTCAATGTTGGCACCATAGTAAAAGTTGTCTGTATGCATGAATACACTGACCCCTTAAAATTTTGTGCACTATTTAAGAAGGACCTTATATACAGGGTTATTTGTAAAACACCAACAACCTCGCAGGAGTAGATTACTAACATAATAAACAACAACATTTGTTCTACGACTTTTCCGAAAACAGCCAAAAAAATTCGACTTTTCATACAAAACTCGATCAGCTGTTCGGACATTTGTATGGAAAGTCGTATTTTTTTGTCTGTTTTCGGAAAAGTCGTAGAACAAATGTTGTTGTTTATGATGTTAGTAATCTACTCCTGCGGGGTTGTTGGTGTTTTACAAAAAACCCTGTATATGTTACAGCTAATACCCAAAGTCGGGCAAAACTAGGTGTAGCCGATAGCTGTTGGCGAAAACTAGGTGAACCGATCTGCTTTACTCCTGTAGGTCCCGAATATAGGTTAGAAATTTAAATTTCGAGGTTATTTTTTTTTTAACAGACAACATAAATAACTTTCTTAATACCTTATGCTACACCTAGTTTTAGCCGGCTACACCTAGTATTAGCCGCGAGCAAATCGAATACACCTAGTTTTAGCCAACAGCTATCGGCTACACCTAGTTTTAGCCTGCTAAAACTAGGTTTAGCCGCACTTCGGGTATTAGCCGTAACATATACACAAACTTTTCTATAGAAATTATATTTATAAATGTGTAAAAAAATCAGTAGCGCCGCGCTGCGGTATTTTGGTGCAGTATTTTTTTATTTGGACTTATCACTTATTGTTTAATAATAACAAGGATTAGTATTGGTAGTCCCATAATTTTACTTTAAAAGAGAGTTGTCATAATAATAAAAAAAAAAAATTTTTTTTACCTATTTTTAACAAATTTTATTGGCAGTTTCCGCTGCATCCACATCTGTGCACATAGTTTAGTGCACTTTATTTATATTTTTATACAATTGCACCTTCTTGCGAATTTTTGCTTACACTTACACCACTATTAACTCCATGCAAGCTGTGGCTGCTGGCGATAGGGCGGTCCACATAGGCCATTATTTTTAGCCCAACCCCAGTCTGTAGAACATGGCAGGTTTTGGATTGGTTTTAAAAGTTGACCCCATACATTCCGTCCTGATAAATCGCTCGCAAAATTTTGGTTGCACAGGGCGTCTCTGGTTAGTGGAGATTCTCCAGCTGTCTGTCCTTTTTCGTGAATAGCACTTTTCTGCCTTGATTAATATCAAGGAGATGCATTCCAACATTTCCAACAATAACTTAAATCACAAAAGTCAATCACCAGTAACTTACTTGTCATACAAAGCAATGACGATTGTTTCTAATACTTATTGGCAAAGCCTGTTCCACATTGGAAAAATTCTGGAAAAAGCAGAAGTATTGCCACTGTTCCACTCCTTTTCCGGGTGTGGATACCGTATCGACTTTTGCTGGTAAAGGGAAAAAAGCACTTTTGAAGCTTGGAGCGCTTATCCAATTGCAACGGAAGTATTTAAATACGCTAAAGAAGGAAATGTGGAGCAGGCTTTGCCAATAAGATTAGAAAAAAATGTTATTGCTTTGTATGACAAGTAAGTTACGTGGTGATTGGCTTTTGTGATTGTTATTGTTGGAAATGTTGGAACGCATCTCCTTGATATTAATCAATGCAGAAAAGTGCTATTCACGAAAAAGGACAGGCAGCTGGAGAATCTCCACCAACCAGAGACGCCCTGTGCAACCAAATTTTGCGAGCGATTTATCAGGGAGGAATGTTTGGGATCAACTTATAAAACCAATCCAAAACCTGCCAAGGCCTGCAGATTGGGGTCAGGCCAAAAATAATAGCTTATGGAAGCCTATGTGGACCACCCTTCTACCAGCAGCCACGGCTTGCATGGATTAAATAAGGTGTATGTGTAAGCAAAAATGCGCAGGAAGGTGCAATTGTTTAAAAATATAAATAAAGTGCACCGAACTATATTAAATGCAACGGAATGCAACGGAAACTGCCAGTAAAATTTGTTATTACTAAACTAGGTAAATAAAATAATTATAACTTTAACTCTCTTTGAAAGTAAAATTATTGGACTACCAATTAAACAATAAGTGATAAATCCAAATCAAAAAATACTTCACCAAAATACTTTTAATACGAATTTTTTGACACATTTATAAATATAATTTCTATAGAAAAGTTTTATGTGTATATATCCTTACTAATATTATAAATGCGAAAGTCCGTTTGTTTGTTTGTTTATTTGTTTGTTACGCCTTCACGTCCTAACTACGGAACCGATCATCATGAAATTTTGCATACACATTGTCAGGGGTACAGAGAAGGACATAGGGTACCTTTCAATCCCGAAAAAAAGTATAGTTCCCGAAGGATAGCAAAAACCTTTCCACGTAGACGAAGTCGCGGGCGGCCGCTAGTTTAAGATAAATAAGGCTGCTTAAATATATTTTTTTATAAAGCATAATCTCGTGGTTTAATTGTAGACGTAGATTTTGTAAGTTTTTTTCTTATTTTTCTTTTTTGCGCTGAACTTAATTTTTTTCTATGAACGAGTAATAATTTTGTAGTAGAAATGAATTCCCCGTCCTTAAATTATACGGAAACGATACCAAACACGACCAATTTGTGTCATTATTAAACAATAAGTGATAAATCCTATCCAAATATACTGCGCCCAAATACCGCCGCGCGGCGCAAATATTTTTTTTGACACATTTATAAATATAATTTGTATGAAAAAGTTGATGTTTATATATTTTATATAAACAGGGCTGTTTAATCATATTTTTTTTATAAAGCACAATCTCGTTGTTTATTTGAAGGCATAGATTTTGTAAGATTTTTGTTTACTTATTTTTCTGTTTTTGCGCAGAACTTTTATTTTTTATATGAACGAGTGTAAAAGTTGTTCCAGAAATGAATTCCTCATCCTTGAATTATATGAAAACGATACCAAACACGACCTATTTGCTAAACTTATGGAGATATGGATGTAAAAGTGCAGCGTGGTAGAAGGCACCTCTCCCCCCCACCCCTGGCTACCACCATGGTGGTACCACGTGGGTACAGGGCTAAATTAGCTCAGATGACCACAAAGTACGCCTGTGCCAAGCGGCTTCCTTTGTTGACGATTTGCAAGGTCCCCATACAAATGATGCCACTAAATACTGCACTATAAGCCTATTCCAGACGACACAACTTGATTGGCAACTTAAATTGTGTAGTAATCGGCAACTGAATTAAATTGCTGTCCACACGACGCCCAATTTCATTAAATATCAAACTCTTGAGGAGCGGACGTGCGCCATGCCTCCTATATTATCTAAAAAACGCAAGTTAGCACTCCACTCGTGTTAGGGCTCATGATCAGTTCAGATGAAGACAGGAAAAGAATGTGCGTGAAGAATTGGCAGTTAAAAAGAAAAAAACAAGCCACATGGCTCAAAAGAACTAATTATATATAAGAGCTAAATTGGCAATGGTTATCCACACGCAAACCTTCTTGTCCACACAACACAATTTGATATGGCCGACTGGAATCGGGTGATCTCGCCACCCAATTTGGGTTTATCGCCAATTTCCCACTATAAGATACGATTTGATTGGCAATTCGGTTAAATTGCCGATCAAATCATGTCGTCTGGAATCTGGAATAGGCTGTACACTGATATGAGCGAGATAGACATTGACAAATAATCACGGTGCGCTAGCCGCTAGGCCCGCAGGTAACATTACTGTACTAAAAAAATGCCTCTTATCATCAGGTTTAATAATGGCCGTGCTACAAGGAGGCGCCGCCCGGCGGCTGGGCGCGGCGGGCGCGGAGAAGGCGGCGCGCGCAGCCCTCGCCCTCACGCCGCTGTCGTTCTTGTGCGTTGCGCTCGCGGCGTTACCGCACCCAACCATACTAACGCCTAACACGTGGCTTTGGGTTGGGCTTGTACTGTTTGCAGTATGTAAGTAATACAAAGCTTTACCATTTATTACGTTCTAGTAAACGTTGTTGACAAAATACCGCCAACATTTGGAGAGTTTGGAGAACAGCTCTTTTTATATCTGAGTGTGTAGGTCATAGACATTTTCGCTGCGCTCAAGAAGACCAACAAAGCGTGGAAAAGAGAAGTTAACATCATACGGACACGGTCTATGTAAAAAAGAGACAAAGGATCAAGTGACATGTGCCAACATTTTTTACAGTAAGAGCCCCTAGCGTCCCGCCTAGCAAATGAGCAATCACAGTTTGTTTAAAATATTTTTTAATCTTAATTAGAATTTAAAATAAAGGTATCGTGGAGCTATGGTGTCTTCTGCTCTAAGTAATTGTGATGTGAGAAAAAGAAACAATCCAAGTAATCACACTTTTCAAAGGTAAATAAGATATTGCCACACATTTCTCTAAAACCAAATTCCGCTACATTTATTCGTTTATCGACAAAGAAAACAGTATGGAATATAGTTTATTAACTTCCTTTGCCATAATATAGTCATATTTTATGAATCTAAGTCATATTTTACGTATCTCATATAAAATGTATTGATTCGTTTTCGGATCACCTGTTTATTGACTTTGTTGTTCTTTGACATTCTATTTCTATGGTGTAGGTAGTATCGATAGTGTTATAGGTGCCGGCACGAATCTTGAGTGGTGACAGAAATTAGAGGGGATTACTGCGTATGTTTGCAGTAGCCCCCTTACCACGTCTCCCGCCAATAAGACCCAAAATTACTTCTGCGCATTAACTGTCACCGCTCAAGATCCGTGCCGAGGCATGTACCACACACAGCACAGCAGCACACTAGTTTTGTGACCAAAATGTCTCAATCGATTTTGAACTTTATACTTTCATGTTAAGGTTTAAATTCCAATAACTATTGATCGTGGTTTATAATGTTGTGTTTAGGTACGGCGTTCGCTGTGTCGTGCATGACGTCGATGGCGGCGGGGCAGGCACCGCAGGAGGCCCGCGGGGCGGTGTTGGGCAGCCTGCGCTCGCTGGGCGCGTTGGCGAGGGGACTGGGCCCGCTCATTGCTGCCGCAGGTGATCATGTGTGCTATACTATACGAGCGTGCGCGGTGTCGTGCATGACGTCATGGCGGCGGGGCAGGCGCCGCAGGAGGCGCGCGGGGCGGTGTTGGGCAGCCTGCGCTCGCTGGGCGCGTTGGCGAGGGGACTGGGCCCGCTCATTGCTGCCGCAGGTGATCATGTGTGCTATACTATACGAGCGTGCGCGGTGTCGTGCATGACGTCATGGCGGCGGGGCAGGCGCCGCAGGAGGCGCGCGGGGCGGTGTTGGGCAGCCTGCGCTCGCTGGGCGCGTTGGCGAGGGGACTGGGCCCGCTCATTGCTGCCGCAGGTGATCATGTGTGCTATACTATACGAGCGTGCGCGGTGTCGTGCATGACGTCATGGCGGCGGGGCAGGCGCCGCAGGAGGCGCGCGGGGCGGTGTTGGGCAGCCTGCGCTCGCTGGGCGCGTTGGCGAGGGGACTGGGCCCGCTCATTGCTGCCGCAGGTGATCATGTGTGCTATACTATACGAGCGTGCGCGGTGTCGTGCATGACTTCATGGCGGCGGGGTAGGCCCAGGAGATGCTCGAGGCGTCTTAATATTATGTACAATCGCGGTGGTTGGCGCTCCGCCACTTTGCAAATGTTAATCATCGGTAGGTCCCGAGTCCACCTATCAGTCGACCTACCTGCGCGCGCTTCGGTTGGTCGTTATTGCCTTTAAGTGACTAGACACACTATGCCGAAATTACGCGACCGAAGTTCGCCATGATAACGCCTGCAATGCTATTTGAGTTACTGACGACACAGAGTTACTGACGACACATTATGCCGAAATTACGTTGCGTTTTTTTTTTCATAATAAAAGCGTTGTCGCCGAACTTCGGTCGCGTAACTTCGGCATAGTGTGTCTAGTCCTTAAGGGTGGCAGAGACCGCCCTCCACGACTGTACCTATGCAGTTTTAACCCGATTTGTAGCTTTAATAAAAAAAACTTGGAAGTCATAATTTTCCAAATAACCACCATAATCGTGAGTTGTGACGTGACTATTACGAATTAACTATTATTACATTAACGTATTTTTAAAAGTATTGACATTTTACATTAATAAGTTTATAACACACGTATTATAACTTTGTGTGCATATATAAATACTTTGAACCTCTTCATTTTGTTTTCAGTGTATTGGTGTTATGGCGCAGCTGTCACATATACGATTGGATCAGCGATATTAATAATTCCAGCTGTGATGATATATAGACTGAAAACATAAAATTATTGTACCTTCAAATATTTACGTTACACGTCCAAATAACTAAGTATTTACAACAAGCAATAACTTTAGAACTAAGTCTTAATGAATGAACAATTCCATTATTTATTACTATTTATTGAACCTTTTACACTTTTTGTCTAACTGTATTTTTTACTACTATTTTGTTTATTTATCTCGAATAAACAGTATTATTATAGTTTCTAATTTATTTCCATTTTTAATTTAATCCAATACCCTTAATTCATTTAGGGAAAAATGCCATGGTATATTAGCAAAAACTTTTCTATTGGTTAACCATTTCATTTTTTTTACCGGCAATTCCTGTAATATTTGTCCAAGAAGTATAAATTTATATTTTGACCAAGAAGTTTAACTTCTTGTATCCTTACTAATATTATAAATGCGAAAGTCCGTTTGTTTGTTTGTTTGTTACGCCTTCACGTCCTAACTACTGAACCGATCATCATGAAATTTTGCATACACGTTGTCAGGGGTACAAAGAAGGACATAGGGTACCTTTTATCCCGAAAAAATGTATAGTTCCCGAGGGATAGCAAAAAACCTTTCCACGCAGACGAAGTCGCGGGCGGCCGCTAGTTTGACAATAAAAATCTACTCTTTGTTGACAATTCTGCCGTTACCATGACAACTGTTGCTTTGAAAACTATTTGTTGACAGTGAACAGTAAATAGTTAAAATAATTATTGTAAAAACTGTTTTTATTACGATATTATGCCATTATTTAGCAGTAAGTTTTCTGCAAAATCTATACCGGTAAGGAAACAGGATACGTCTGTGATAAAAAAAGAGTTTGGCAGCGACTATGCCACGAAAGAATTATCACTTGATGTTAGCCCATTAACTTTAAAATTAGGCGACTTTGAGATATCATTCGACGAAGGACAGTGGATCCCAGGTTGGTACCAATTACTATACTTACAACACGTTAAAATAGCAAAGCTTGTAATTAATAGATATCAACAAGTACTTAGTCTTTGTAAGTAACATTTATTCAATTCTTAACTTTGAAATTATCCTAAGTATTGCGGGGGTTAAGCCAATTTCGCAAGGGTCGGTCATGATTGGGCGAGCGTGGTATGGCCCTTCTTATCCACCTATACGGAAGGCTTGTGCTCCAGCAGTGGGGACATTAAAAATGGTTAATGGTCATGGTCAAGTATAGCAATTTCTAATTTCTATGTTAATACAGAAAATCGGAGAACACCTTACTACCTATTAGTTAAGTAAATGCTAAATTAACCAGTGCTTCGAGCGAGCGAGCTCCTTGGTAAAGTAATTCACATTTTTTATTGTTACTTTATGTTTAATAGCTTCAGGTAAAGCGGGCGTAGCGCATAAAGAAAATCTCAGGCTTAAAAAAGAACTAGAAAGGCTGGAAGAAGAGAACAACATGCTTCGCCTGAAGTTTGAAATTCTATTAGACATGATGACGGATAAGACAGTTGAAGCCGAACAACAGGAACTACAGAGAGCGCAGAGCATGGGCTCATTGAAACTGAAAAGTAAAAAGCAAAAATGGTAGCGCAAGCAATTGAGAATTGATATGAAGAATTCTATAAAATGACCGATATTCCACGCAGGGGCGGCCCGAGGCAAGTTTTATGGTGGTGCGAGATTCGATTATGGCGCCCCCCTTTCTTGCCCCTAATATACAGGGTTATTTGTAAAACACCAACAACCTCGCAGGAGTAGATTACTAACATTATAAACAACAACGTTTGTTAGATTTTTCGCGAGTTTCATCCACTAATTGTCTTCTCTGTTTACAGCAAAAAAACGGCCGCGTAGCGCGTTTTTTAGTCAGTTTCATCCACTAACCTTGTAATTTTGCCCATTTAAAGCAAAAGAAACGGCCGCGCAGCGCGATTTTTAGCCAGTTCCATCCACTAATCTTGTAATCTTGCTTGTTTAAAGTTATAAACGGCCGCGATTTTATTAGCATCATTCGTCGCGCTGTGTTGCTCGTCACCAGACAACATGATTGATAGTCGATCCGTGGTCGGGCGTTTTTTGCGCCCCACACATGAGAACGCCCAGTGGTCGTTCCGCCCTAGGGCCGCCCCTGATTCCACGTTCATAGTTTTTAAGTGAATAACATTTTATTTAAGTTACTTTAATAAATTCGAAAACTACTAATTCGTATCTTTTGTGTCCCTATCTCTGGCACAGAATACATGTCTCTGGTTGATCAACTATTAAATTACCCAGTAAATTCTGTTTTTGGGTTATAAAAGTGTATGGCAAAAGTATAAGGACAAAGTGCCTAAATCTTTAACATACCTATTTAGTTAAAATTTTACTAAATTGTAACTAAATAGATACCTATTTAAAGCCTACAACATACGTTAAAGTACCTATGTATCCCTTTAATTAACATTTACATAGGTTAGTCACTAAACTATGATGTATCAGTATTTGCTACAGCAACATTGATCGCTGTAATGTACACTACCTATCTAATTATCGTCGGTATCGTCACGATGGTAATTATACCTACCTAAATAAAGTAACCCGTAACTGCATAATGTATTATCTGTGTGAGTCCATTCACCCGGAAGTTTGGTCTGCTTTGCATAATTATACATAAAATGAACTTTGCGTTAAACATAGTAGTACAATAGGTAACCGCTGTACTACAGTGTAGGTACATTAAATAAAAGATAAATATGTAAACAATCTTGATTTTATTTTCAAGCTTAACCGTATTGTGTACAATGTACATAGGAGCACTATTATTATCTACGGAAGTTTTGAGTACAGTATTTGTAGAGTTTAAAGGCACTTTTACTGTTTTGGAACTAACAATTATTTTAATCCTTATTTTATTATCATTTTGTTACACATTGCTTAATAATTGTCTATGTACATTTAGATTCCCCGCAAACTACAGACCAAACTCTCGGCCAATAGTTGGAATCAAGATGAAGAAGTATGCAAGTGCGCACACCAAACGATTTGGTATTGGCCAATTCTTCATACAAAACTATTGGCCGATAGAAAGTCTGTAGTCTGCGGGCACGCTTAGTATGATGTAGACTTATTTGGATTTATTTAGGTGCCTATTTTTTACAAACTAAATACCTACTAAAAACAACATTTCTTTAAATACTTAAAAGTAAATGCGAAACATTTGTGTATTTATGAATATGTATAGTCAACTGCGCTTGCTATACAACAAAATATAACTGAGGCTCTTATAAATTATAATACCTTTTTTTATATTCCACTTTAAAATAACACTGTAATTTAAAAACGTACCACGTACCTGTAGTTTGAAAACGTTTGATTGTGGTACCAAACACATTTTGCAAAAAAACTACCTACTAAAGTCGCATTACTAATTTTCCAGCAAAAAATGTAAACAAAGGTGTTGCCAGAACAAAACAACACAAAAAGAAATAGTATATTGCTAAGTCAAGAAATAAACACACTTACATGTTTTTTCATCACAAACATTATAAAAATAGATTAGATAAATATTCTGAATCATGAGTTTTGCGGCAAAAACAGTAATATAATTTAATATTTCATAATAACAGTTTTATAGTAGAAAGTATTTTATGATGATGTGCACACATCAACTGAATCGTACACATCAACCTTTGGTCATTTTATAAAATTTCATAAAAAATTGTATTACGAGTAGTAGCTGTAGTAGTAACATTTGTCTTTTGGTATTGAGGGGGAACAGGCGAAAATGCTACGTATTTTTGATAGTTTACTTAAAGTCAATATTTAAGTAATTTTTCTTATCAATTCGTTTCAAGAACTTTTAACATCATAAATCATGATAGGTTATAAAGATAAAATTTCTAATTACCATCCTACTTTAAAATTACCCTGGATGATATTATATTTATTATGACTCAAAATATTAAACAAATTCAAAAGTTATATAAGTGACCAAAGGTTTTCAATATCTGAAAATGTCACTATCAGGGTCAGTTTGTCAATTTGACAGTGACGTTTCTTTGTTTTCATTTTTGCTGGGATATTAGTAATGCGACTTTATACTTTAAGCGCTATCGCACACAGGCAACTAAGTCTCCCAGCAACTGTTTTCTCTCTCATATCAAGTCCACGGGTTTATATGGAAGCGCGCACACGAAGCGACACGGTCGTCTGCAACTTTTCATACAAATCACGTGAGAGACAAAAAAGTTGCGGAGACAAAAGTTGCCCGTGTGCGATAGCGCTAACCCTCAGCATGAAAAATTTTTGAAATCGAAATAAATTAGGATCAAAGTACAAGAGAGTTTTTATATTGGAAAATTTCTTAGGAAATTTTAGTTCTGTAGGTGGCGCTATACAAAATTACGGGATTCGCATAAGATATATTTTCCGAGCCAAGGGTAGGCCTGTAGCACACCTCCGCCGCGAAACAGTACCAGTGGAATCGCGGTAGTTCCGCCATTGTCTTCTATCGACGACGATCACATCTACGAAGCGGTTTCGCGTCATTACTTCCGTGAGTGCCAACGGTCGGCCGAAGCCGATCGGGCGGAAAGGAGGAATCGCGCGAGAAAAATCTATGCATCAGACTGTTCGCATTCGTTTCGCTTGTCGAACTCATGGCGGAACCTACTGCGGTGTTTCGCGGTGGAAGTGGGCTACATGCTTCGATCAAGAATATCCTAGATAACGCTTCACGAAAAGACAGCACGCAAAAACGGCACCTCTAAATAGCGTCCCACTTACAAACTGGGTGCTTATTTTGTACAAACACATCTTATATCACTTATTTTATACAAAATCACATCTTTTATCATTTACTTTGTACGAAATAAGCGCCCAGTTTGTAAGTGGGACGCTATTTTGAAATGGCATTTTTGAGACTCTAACCACATGAGTAAAGAAAGGACCAGAGACAAAGCTTCATACAACCGCGCAATCGGTTGCACTACCACAAGCACGCGGGGCATGTGTGCGTGTCCACTGGCCGCTTGTCGCGTACGCGGAAAAACCGGAAAAAACCCGTTTTGACAACTGCAGCCAGCGGACAATCTCAGGGCATTGCTTGTTTTTTTTATACACAACGGGGTAGTGCTTGGCCTTCATCTCACCTGATGTTTTTTAATGACGATAAGGCCGAAGGTGGAAGCGCACTACACCCGGAATACTGGCTATCTTACCTCTAACTGCTGGAACACCACAATTTTTAAATTGTTGTTATGGCGTCAGACTTAGGTAAGATGGTGGTAGCTAGCCAGGCGGACTTAAATTAAGCCCTACCACCAACCAAACCGAGTACAAATTGTACCCCCCTTGGGAATCGAACCCGGGACCTCTGCGTCTTACACGGGTGGGCGAACCACTAGACCCCAGAGGCGGTTGTTTTGTTAGCAAGTTTGAATTTCACGTTCGTAAGAAGCTTTGTCTCTGGTCCTTTTCTTTACTCATGTGCTCTGACCGGACATGTAGGCTACAATCGAAGTGTCGTCTACTGGTTGTTGGGGCAGCGGCTACGCACGTGTCCCTCCTGGCGACAGAGGCCGCACTTGCGCGCGCGCGGCTCGTCCCCCGCGCCCCGCCCTCCGCCGCGCGCCCCGCCCCGGCCCCGCCCTCGGCCCCTCCCTCGCGAGTAACCGCCGGCGCCGCCTACCCAATCTAAATAACACACAAATGCAATTGGAATGTTGACAACTTTTTTTATTTTATATTACATAAATTACCTCTCAAAAAAAGAAACATCGGTAAAATAATTATTTCGCTAGCTTGAAAACTGCCCGAGATATCCCAGTGTGAAATGCACACAAATGGACTCGCCCAAAAACGCTCCATACTAACGGCTACTGAATTATAACGTCACGCCTCAGTAGTTTGTATGCAACGCGTAGGAAATTTGTTCGGCAGCTATATTAAATATTGTGTTTATCAAAATGGTTTTTAGACAAATTTGCTATACATTTTACGAACAAATTAAAGGTATCATTTATATTAATTTTTATACTTTTTAAATGGACTTGTCCACCCAACTTTGAAGGGTCATAAAACAAATAATATGCAATATATAAAACCAAGAGGTATACAAGCTACTCTAAAAGTTTTATATGTTTACGATTTTTATTAGTATTTCGTTATTTTATTCATTAGTCAACATCCCAATTGTAGAATACAATATTTACGAGAATTAATTAAGAGCGTGCAGTCTGCACACTAGCGCCGCTATTGGAAATAAAATCATAGTGCTTAAATAAAAAAGAAATTATGAATTATCTCTCTGGAGTGCACTCCGAACAAGCTTTGCGGTACTTTTTATCACTTAAGTAATATTTTCTAGCCTGTTGTTTAGTTATATGGACTTTTATTGCGAAAAGCGGCCACTTTTAACAATAAAAGTCAATTAAACTAAATGACAGGAAAGTACCACAAAGCTTGTTCGGAGTGCACTCCAGAGAGATAATTTACAAATTTGTCTTTATTTAAGCACTATGATTTTTTTCCTAATGGCGGCGCTAGTGTGCAGACTGCGCAGCCTTAATTAGGTGACTGGAAATAATAAAGGCGACTGTTAATGGGATATTTAAAAATAAACCAGGCAGCGGTTTATTTTTCGGGCGACAAAATAAAAAAAACTGGGCGACAAACTGTGGATTACAAAAAATACGTAAAACGGGCGACTACATGTGTGAAATAAACAATTTAAGTTAGCAGTGAAAATTCTAAATGAGTGACAAAAATACTGAGTGAGCTACTATTATACCAAGTAGGTAACTATAAATATAACTGATTTAAGCTGCAGTGCCTATCATGGTATTTTTGTCATCTCGATTAGGATAATAGTCACCGTTTATAAATATAATATTATGCCAAGTTTTAAATGTTTTATGTGCCCTAAGGTTGTCGCCCAAGTAGTAATTTGGTCGCCCGTTTTGAATAACTAGTTTCTTAATTTGTATTTTTAAGTCACCCATTTTCAACATTTGTAGTCGCCCTCAGTCCGTCGCCCATTTAGTATTTCAGTACGCTATATTTAGTATTTTTGATTTTACACATTTACATAGTCGAGCTAGATCTCACAGTGGGTTAGGGCATTCACCCTGCGATACTTTCGCAAAGGTCATTATGGGATAGGTCAGTGGTTCCCAATTGGTATTTTCTATGTACCCCTCCAAGAAACACCTCAAACTCGTGTTCCCTTATTGCAGGAATGATAATAAAAAAAAAACAATGTATGAAATCATGTAGATGAGATGGCTGCACGTACCTACCCCCTTGACGCAACCTCGCGTACCCCTGGGGGTACGCGTGCCACTAATTGAGAAACACTGGATAGGTGACTAAAAATCTCGAGCTCCTTGCTTCAGCTGGCTAATTTATCTAACAAAAAACCATCTAGCGACCAGTAATAATTACGGAATCGTCGCTGTCAAATCGTTTGACAGAAGAAATCGCGAATTCGTTGCAGTCGCATCGCGGTTACTGAGTTACATAATACGAAGGAAATTGACAGAAACTCGATTGCTGCTGCTACGAAATCGAGTTTGACAGCGACGATTCCGTGATGAGAATCAACGAGGGTTTAAGAAATATGTAGAGTTATAGTCACATCAAAATCAATTATTTCAGCGAAAGAATTATTGAAATTGGACCACAACATTTCTATTGGGTATGCTCGGTATGCGTTCGTTGGAGGTGAGGCGAGTTAAGACGTGAAGGCGTAACGAACAAACAAACGAACTTTCGCATTTATAATATTAGTAAGGATAAGGATTCGTCGTTGTTGCTCGTCACCAAACATCGCCATAGAGTATTTACATTTTAACCATGGAAAGTAAAATATGGAATGTTCATGGAAATTCCATGGTTGAAATTTACTCTATGACGATGGATCACAGTATTTACCATGATGCGTGTAACCGTCGCCATAATAGCACAGAATACATAATAGTACAAGTATAATAGTCGATCCGTCTGTGGTTGGGCGTTTTTGGCACCCCACACATGAGAAAGATAGAGCGATTTTCGTGCCGGGTTCTCAAAAACGCTCTCCAATTATAAGATTCGCTGATGTCGTCATCAGCCACGTTCGCCGCCTGTTCGGGCGATCGTGGCACGTGACGTCATCGCAGAGTCCGTCGTGTTTTTTAAAATTCCTTTTTAAAACTTTAATAACTTTTTCATTTCTTGAGGGATCTGAGTAATTTAAACGAAATCTACTCAGGGAGTATTTGATGTGATAATAATATACAAAATTGATATATTCATTTTTCGAATTGATCCTCGTTATAACTGGTCACTAGTGGTTTTTAGTTAGATAATCAGCCTGCCGAAGGCATGTTAAACCATAGATGGCATTGTGTAGTAACAAAAACAGAAGCGCATTTTTCATTACCTCCGCCGCCGCCACCGCCGCCTCCGCCGCCGCCTCCGCCTCCGCCTCCGCCCCCGCCTCCGCCGCCGTCCTCCCATTGGAAGAAGTTGCAGCGAGAAGTATAATCTTTCGGGCAGCCGTAAAACTGACGACCTTTGTTTGGCCCCTCTTTTTGAACTGTTAACCTAAAATAAGAGTTCATAATAAAATCCATAGTACTGTTTATAAAAACATGGTTCGATCTCAGTCGTTTTACGCGAACCCTTTCTTAGGGTTCCGAATTTAAGTCAACGAGAAATCCTTATAGTTTCGCCATGTCCGTCCGCGGCTTAGCTCAAGGGCCCTTGGTACTAGAAAGCTGTAAGTTGTCATGAATATGTATATTAATTAACTAGCGACCGCCCGCGACTTCGTCTGCGTGGAAAGTGTTTTTCTCTATCCCTGTGGAACAACACCTTTTTTCGGGATGAAAGATAACCTATGTCCTTTTCTGTGCCCCTGACAACGTGTGTGAAAAATTTCATGGTGATCCTTCTTCTTCTTCTTATTTTTGTTTTGGCAATCTACTTTCCTCTTGGAAGTAATTTTTGCCAGTGTCAAGTGTTGAATAGTTCAGTGGTAGATTGTTTCAGTATACATTCAAATGCGGGTGCATCGCATTCCAATGCTGCTTGCTTGGAGCATTTGGTAGCAAGTATATCAAGACAGTTCACTCGGTAAGTTCTGCCGAGGTAGCCACCACTACAATAAAATTCCCAGCTTCATACAACCAAGATCGCACCTATTTTAATTATCCCACATATTGTTCAGTTGCATAAACACTTGTACCACAAAACTGCACCAATTTCAAGACACAATATCCACTATGAATCAATTTGCAAATAATTAAAATAGACACCGAACTGAACTCGACCAAAAACTCTTTCATGGTGATCCGTTCAGTAGTTAAGACGTGAAGGCGTAACAAACAAACAAACAAACTGACTTTCGCATTTATAATATTAGTAAGGATAACACCATAAAAGTTAAATAAAATATTGAAATTTTATTAAAAAATGTGGTAGGTTTGTGAAGTCCACTTTTCGTTTGAGTGATTCTTTTGCGAAATATTAAGCTTTGAAGTGCAAAATTTTGTTAAAAGTCAAGTGTCCCCCTCCCCCCTCTACCAAGTAAACGGGTGCTTTAAATACGTGATAAAATAGACTATAACATATCAACGGAAAAGTTTTCTTAGGAATTTTACTTAATTTAAAGTCGTTAGTAGTGTAAAACAGGGAGTAAATATAAGTTAACTAGCGGCCGCCCGCTGTTTCAACCGCGTGGTTCCCGTTCCCGTGGGAATATCGGCATAAAAAGTATTCTATGTTTTAATCTAGCTAGTCTATCTACTATGTGTGCCAAATTTCAACCAAATCCGTTCAGTAGTTTTTACGTGATTAAGGAACAAACATCCAAACCCACAAACTTTCACATTTATAATATTAGTAGGATAGTCATATTAGTACAGTAGCTCGTAGAACATTTAAATCACCAAAAAGGTTACCGTTTGCCGTTGTGATATAGTTATTTATTACGAAATTATAGATACTTTAACCTAAGTTTTACAGATCGCAACCCGCCGTAACCTATATTTGTATATCTCCAAAAATGATATTTTTTATTTTTCAAGGTTTACCACATAGTTTAGCTATTGTCGTGTTCTACAGCTTTGTTTGATTGCCACTAATAATAGTAAGACTATGGAAAGTGATCATACACAGATTTAAGACCAGATAAAGTCCAACCATTTTCATCAGGTCTTAAATCTGTGTATGGCTACTTTTTACAGTCTTACTTTTATCTGTGGCAATCAAACCAAGCTGTAGAACACGACAATACCTAAACTATGTGGTAAACCCCGAAAAATAAAAAAATATTAATTTTGGAGATATACAAATATAGGTTACGTGCGATCTTTAAAACTTGGGTTAAAGTATCTATAATTTTGTAATAAATAACTATATCACAACGGCAAACGGTAACATTTTGGTAATTTAAATGTTCTACGGGTTACTGTACTATATGGTATGGAATGAGTTTACTACGGAACCCTATACTGCGTGCCCGTCACGCACTTGGCCGATTTTTCTATTACTGTCATCGTCTTCAAACACAGATTTAAAGCCTACTCAAATGGCCATTCTACTAAAATAAAAGCTAGTAGAATAGAATGACAACGTATTGGATTAACAGGAGCTGAGCGTACATTGTTATTATATTCTACTTGCGTTAATTTTAGTAGAATGACCATTTGAGTAGGGGGGCAATACAGATTAGGTGCAACACGCAACAGCCAGTTGTATGGTGGGTCCGGCAGGACGTAACGTAATGCAATATGCAATATTGGACTTCACTTAGCGCTATCGCACACAGGCAACTTAGTCGCTGTGCAACTGTTTTGTCTCCCACATCTAGTCCACGGGTTTATATGGAAGCGCGCACACGAAGCGACGCGGTCGTCGACAACTTTTCATACAAACCATGTGAGAGACAAAACAGTTGCTGGGCGACTAAGTTGCCCGTGTGCGATAGCGCTTAGTGAAATCCAACCAAAAAAGGTTAAGATATTAATAATTACTTTTTGCCTGGTAGACCGCAACTGCATACAACATTGTCGTCGTTAGCAGGAAAATCATCCCTGGAAAAACTGGGAGCGATGCCCCATCCTCGAGTTGTGTTACTGCTAGATGGCTGCACTGTGTCGTTTCCCCATGAAGTGCTAGATGGCGGTGGTGTTTCGAAATTGTTTTGACCGTTGCCATCAGCAGATTCTGGTGCCCATAAAAAGAAATCGCAGCCACCCGTCTCTCTGCCAATGGGGCATTTGTAGAATTTTTTTCCTATTAAAAATACATTAGAATAAATCGATTATATATACTACTAGCAGCCGCCCGCGACTTCGTCTGCGTGGAAAAGTTTTTTTGCTATCCCTCGGGAACAACACTTTTTTTGGGATGAAAGATACCGTATGTCCTTCTCTGTACCTCTGACTACGTGTGTGCAAAATTTCATGATGATCGGTTCAGTAGTTAGGACGTGAAGGCGTAACAAACAAACAAACGGACTTTCGCATTTATAATATTAAGTAAGGATAAGGATGGGCAACAGCGTCGCTTAACCAGTTAGCAAAGAAATTCGTGTGCACTGAAGGCTGATTGTCTAACTTTGTTGCAATCAACTTTGACAGAAATCGCAGTGACATTGCTGCTTTAGTAAGAACCAATGTGACAACTATCTTACTTAAAGCAGCAATGCAACTGCGATTTCAATCCATTTCAATCGAGAATTGTTAGCAACAGAGTTACGTAATTCGGGGTCTGGTATCGCCCCTGCACGAACTAAACGTATGTTGTAACGGCGCGGGGCGTACAAGCGATTTTAACCTTAGGGAGTGGTTAAGCGACGCTGTTGCCCACGGTACCTATAAAAAAACCAATTTTTTTTCGATTGTAATACAACGTGCTATAAACACCAAACTGAACAACTTTTACTATGGGACCAACTCTGATATCGCGAAATAAAAATCTGCTGTTACATACATTTTGATATTTTCGTTATTAATCTTTGTATGAAACAGCTGATTATTTTTTGCGATTTCAGAGTTGATCCCGTAGTAAAAGTTGTTCAGTTTGATGGTCCCTCGGCATAAGGGTTTTTTTTTGTAACATGTTGTATACTTAAGAGGGCTTACTCTGCACACTAGCGCCACCATTGGAAAAAAAACATAATGCTTAAAGACGAAATTGTGAATTATCTCTCTGTAGTGCACTCCGGACAAGCTTTGTGGTGCTTTTTATCACTTGAATAATATTTTTGGGCCTTTAGTTTAATTGACTTTTTATGCTATAAGTGGCCACTTTTCGCAATAAAAGTCTATTAAACTAAACGACAGGCTAGAAAAAATTGTTTGAAGTGATAAAAAGTACTACAGCTTGTTCGCAGCAGGGCTGGAAACCGGTTTCTAATTAACCAGGTTAATTTCGATCTCAAACAGGTTTTTTCGTAAGTGTTCACTCGGAGCGGAACGGATTCGCGAGCGATATTGCTTCTGGGATAAACCTGGTTAATTGCACGACGCGCGTGAATAGTGCAGCGATATATTTTGTCTCTTTTTATCTGCGGGCAGGATTTATCCCAGGTTTATTCCAGAAGCAATATCGCTCGCGAATCAGTTCAACACTTACGAAAAAACCTGTTTGAGATCGAAATTAACCTGGTTAATTAGAAACCGGTTTCCAGCCCTGGTCTTTAGTTTCGTTGCTTTGCATCGGGTGGGCGGAGCGAACAAAATCATTTTGGTATTAACCAGGTTTAGAGAGAAGAATCAAAACCAAAACGGTCTACGAGCTTAACCAGAAATAATACCGGTTTCGACGAAATAAAAACGCTCTTTTCAAAATGTATGAAGCTGCGCGAAACCTGGTTGCGAATTATAACCAGGTTTTCCAGCCCTTGTTCGCAGTGCACTACAGAGAGATAATTCACAATTTCGTCTTTATTTAAGCACTATGATTTTTTCCAATGGCGGCGCTAGTGTGCAGACTGCGCTCTCTTAATGGTTTTTTTCAGTGCATGGCTTACTATTTTCTACTTTTTATTTAAACATTATATTATACATTTATAGTTCATGAAAATCTAAAATTGTTTTTAGAAAATTTGATTTAAACATATTCATTTTTCTATACTTACCAAAATTTGCATTTTGTTTTCTAACAGTTAACAATATTGCGGGTTGATTGCAACCACACATTACATTATTGTCATCAGGTAAACTGTTACTTCTTGGAATTGGCATTCTAGTGCTGTTAGTAGAATTTTGAACTGTATTTGCGGGAGGTGTAGGCAGAAATTGCCTTGTATTGTTATTCATGTTCTGATTTTGTCTAGCAGGTAGAACATTTCTTGTGTTGTTATCCCTTACATTATTACTACTATTTGTAGTATTAGATACACTGTTAATTCTTATTGGATTAGTGGTTTGAGGTCTTTCAGAAACTGCTTTCACACTGGAAAGGTTTATTTTCATGATTTCTAGGAAAGTGGTGTCACACCCTCCTATACATGCTGTGTACGGAGGTGGATACAAGTGACTGATTGAATGGTTTCTCCACTCAAACTTTATTTTTTTATAATTGGGTCCACACTGTAACAAGATAAATTATATATTACGTAGGTACTAACTTCTGCCCGCGACTTCGTACACGTGGACATTTTAGAAAATCATTAGTATCTAATGCTGGTAGAAGGCATTCCTGTCCCCATCCCCGTTCAGAATTTGGTCGAGTTATTAGTATCCCGTTCCCGTTCTCTTACCCTTTCACCTTCGCTTACCCTTCCGCTTACCCTTATATTATTTTTTAATCGTCAACCTAAACACAAAATTTAAGATCCTGGCTTTGAAGGGAGATTCATACAAACTATCATCACCTATTTTATCCCCTTATGGGTAGAATTTTCCAAAATTCTATCTTAGTGTTCACCTACCACCATGAAAGGTATAAACTACCCTCCAAAAAATGGTGTCACTACTTTCAGCCATTAGGGCTCTACGCGTATCCCAACAATGAATTAATCAATCAATGAATCAATTTAGAGTTTTATATGTATAGATTGATATTATAATAAATTAGGTGATGGTTTTTAGAAGTTGGAAAACTTAAATAAAAAGAGGTTACCGTTGAACAAGTTTCGGGTAAAACAGTCAATGTTTTCACTATGGAGGGAAGCCAAACTGCATTTTTGCAATTAGGGTAATTGAGGCAACCAATGTAATATTCCTCGGGATTATTCTTCTTCTGCCTCACCGCCATATCTGTTCCACATTTTGGACACTTTAATGCTGAAAAGACATTTGAGAATTAGTTGTAATTTTAAAGTGGTTTGAAATGTACAACACAAATTATTGTACGGGGCTCTCACTCCGCGCTAGTGATGGGTTTTTGACCGGATAAAAACTCAAAATGGATAAAAACTCAATAAAGATCCGTTTTTAGCCGAGTTTTTATCCAAAAGGACGGATATTTATCCGCCCTAATAAAATATTTATTTTAAAACCCTTTTCTTGATATGTCACGTAAATTTTGAAATTAAAATAAAGGTAGTTAATAATTTTAAACAAAATAAGTGCTATTGAAGTGCATTATAATTAAGAAATCCAAAAAATGCAATAGAAGAATGAAAACTACATCCTGAGAATTCTCAAACTACTTCAGAATTATGAATGAATTCGTTCGATGACTCTAGCACCCCCAGCCCCCAACGTACGTAGCACGTAGTTTTACGCAAAAACGGAAGGGTTGTCACAAAATTTACTTGACACGCAGGGTTCGGAAACCAGTTAATATTGTAAAAAAATACCATGATGGTAGCCAACTATTTTGTTATTGGGCCGAATTCGATGAAACTCGGTTTGGGCACTATTTAAAAAAAAACAGTAAAGCAATATTAAAAATGTCGAAAATGTACGATGGCGGCCAACTTTTTTGTTTATGGGCCGGTTTCGATGAAACTTGGTTTTTGGTACTATTTTGACAAGAAAACAGCAACGCAATGTTTAGTGTGTCAAAAGTCCAAGATAGCGGCTAACTTTTTTGTTTGTGGGCCGATTTCGATGAAACTCTTTTTTTTGTACTATTTTGACAAGAAAACAGCAACGCAATGTTAAAAATATGAAAAATCCAAGATAGCGGCCAATTTTTTTGTATTTGGGCCGATTTCGATGAAAGTCGGTTTTTTGTACTATTTTGACAAGAAAACAGCAACGCAATGTTATAAATATGAAAAATCCAAGATGGCGGCCAGCTTTTTTGTTTTTGGGCCGATTTAGATGAAAATTGGTTTGGGACACCATTTTTAAAAGAAAACAGCAATGCAATATTAAAAATATCAAAAATCTAAGATGGCGGCCAACTTTTTAGTTTGTGGGCCGACTTTGATGAAACTTTGTTTGGGGCACTATTTTTAAAAGAAAACAGCAACGCAATGTTAAAAATGTCAAAAATCCAAGATGGCGGTCATCTTTTTTGTTTTTGGGCTCATTTCGATGAAACTCGGTTTTTGGCACTATTTTGACAAGAAAACAGCAACGCAATGTTAAAAATGCAAGATGGCGGCAAACTGTTTTGTTTGTGGGCTGATTTCGATGAAACTCAATTTTTGTACTATTTTGACAAGAAAACAGCAACGTAATGTTAAAAATATGAAAAATCAACGATGGCGGCCAACTTTTTTTTGGGCCGATTTCGATGAAACTTTGTTTGGGGCACTGTTTTTAAAAGAAAACAGCAACGCAATATTAAAAATGTAAAAAATCGAAGATGGCGGCAAACTTTTTTGTTTGTGGGCTGATTTCGACGAAACTCCATTTTTGTACTATTTTGACAAGAAAACAGCAACGCAATGTTAAAAATATGAAAAATCCAAGATGGCGGCCAATTTTTTTGTTTTTGAGCTGATTTCGATGAAAATCGGTTTGGGACACTATTTTCAATAGAAAACAGCAATGCAATATTAAAAATATCAAAAATCTAAGATTGCGGCTAACTTTTTTGTTTGTGGGCCGATTTTGATGAAACTTGGTTTTTGATACTATTTTGACAAGAAAACAACAACGCAATGTTAATAATGTTAAAATCCAACCAAGATAGTGGCCAACTTTGTTGTATGTAGGCTGATTTCGATGATTCATCGAAAACGGCTTACAAACCAAAAAGTTGGCCACCATTTCACATTTTTATGTTTTTAACATTGCGTTGCCGTTTTTTTGTGAAAATAGTACCAAAAACCGAGTTTCATCGAAATCGGCTCACAAACAAAAAAGTTAGCCGCCGTCGTGGATTTTTTTATATTTTTAACATTGCGTTGCTGTTTTATTGTTAAAATAGTACCAAAACCGTGTTTCATCTAAATCGACATACAAATAAAAAATTGGGTGCCATGTTGGCTTTTTCTAATTTTAACCATTGCGTTGCTGTTTTCTTGTCAAAATAGTACAAAAAAACGAGTTTCATCGAAATCGGCTCACAAACAAAAAGGTTGGCCGCCCTCCTAAATTTTTGTCATTTTTAATATTGCGTTGCTGTTTTCTTGTCAAAATAGTACAAAAAATTAAGTTTCATCGAAATCGCCCCAAAAACAAGAAAGTTGGCCGTCATCTTTGATTTTTCATATTTTTAACGTTGCGTTGCTGTTTTATTGTCATAATAGTACATAAAACCGAGTTTAATCGATGATTTCGATTAAAACAAAAAAATTTGCCGCCATCTTGCATTTTTATCATTTTTAACATTGCGTTGCGCTGTTTTCTTGTCAAAATAGTACAAAAAACTGAGTTTCATCGAAATTAACCCACAAACAAAAAAGATGGCCGCCATCTTTGATTTTTCATATTTTTAACATTGCGTTGCTGTTTTCTTGTAAAAAGTACAGAAAACCGAGTTTCATCGAAATCGGCTCACAAACAAAAAGGTTGGCCGCCATCTTTGATTTTTGGACATTTTTAAAATAGCGTTGCTGTTTTCTTGTCAAAATAGTACAAAAGAACCGAGTTTCATCGAAATGGCCCAAAAACAAAAAAGTTGGCCGCTGTCTTGGATTTTGATATTTTTAACATTGCGATGCTGTTTTCTTGTCAAAACAGTACCAAAAACCGAGTTTCATCGAAATCCGCTCACAAACAAAAAGGTTGGCCGCCATGTTAGATTTTGACATTATTAATATTGCGTTGCTGTTTTCTTTTAAAAATAGTGCCCCAAACAAAGTTTCATCGAAATCGGCCCAAAAAAAAGTTGGCTGCCATCGTTGATTTTTCATATTTATAACATTGCGTTGCTGTTTTCTTGTCTAAATAGTACCAAAAACCGAGTTTCATCGAAATCGGCTCACAAACAAAAAGTTTGGCCGCCATCTTAGATTTTTGTCATTTTTAATATCGCTTTGCTGTTTTCTTGTCAAAATAGTACTAAAAACCGAGTTTCATCGAAATCCGCTCACAAACAAAAAGGTTGGCCGCCATCTTTGATTTTTGGACATTTTTAAAATAGCGTTGCTGTTTTCTTGTCAAAATAGTACAAAAGAACCGAGTTTCATCGAAATGGCCCAAAAACAAAAAAGTTGGCCGCTGTCTTGGATTTTGATATTTTTAACATTGCGATGCTGTTTTCTTGTCAAAACAGTACCAAAAACCGAGTTTCATCGAAATCCGCTCACAAACAAAAAGGTTGGCCGCCATGTTAGATTTTGACATTATTAATATTGCGTTGCTGTTTTCTTTTAAAAATAGTGCCCCAAACAAAGTTTCATCGAAATCGGCCCAAAAAAAAGTTGGCTGCCATCGTTGATTTTTCATATTTATAACATTGCGTTGCTGTTTTCTTGTCTAAATAGTACCAAAAACCGAGTTTCATCGAAATCGGCTCACAAACAAAAAGTTTGGCCGCCATCTTAGATTTTTGTCATTTTTAATATTGCTTTGCTGTTTTCTTGTCAAAATAGTACTAAAAACCGAGTTTCATCGAAATCCGCTCACAAACAAAAAGGTTGGCCGCCAATCGCCATGTTAGATTTTAAGATTTTTAATATTGCGTTGCTGTTTTCTTTTAAAAATAGTGCCCCAAACAAAGTTTCATCGAAATCGGCCCAAAAAAAAGTTGGCCGCACTCGTTGATTTTTCATAATTATAACATTGCGTAGCTGTTTTCTTGTCTAAATAATACCAAAAACCGAGTTTCATCGAAATCGGCTCACAAACAAAAAGTTTGGCCGCCATCTTAGATTTTTGTCATTTTTAATATAACTTTGCTGTTTTCTTGTCAAAATAGTACAAAAAACCGAGTTTCATCGAAATCGGCCCAAAAACAAGAAAGTTGGCTGCCATCTTTGATTTTTCATATTTTTAACATTGCGTTGCTGTTTTCTTGTCAAAATAGTACATAAACCGAGTATCATCGAAATCAGCCCACAAACAAAAAAGTTTGCCGCCATCTTGCATTTTTATCATTTTTAACATTGCGTTGCGCTGTTTTCTTGTGAAAATACCTAGTACAAAAAACAGAGTTTCATCGAAGTGGGCCCATAAACAAAAAAGATGACCGCCATCTTGAATTTTCACATTTTCAATATTGCTCTGCTGTTTTCTTTTAAAAATTGTGCCCTAAACAAAGTTTCATCGAAATCGGCCCTAAAACAAAAAAGCTGGCCGCTATCTTGGATTATGCGTTGGTATTATCTCTTCCTGAAAAAACAGTTCATCGTAAATAGGTTCTCCCTCTCCATAAGTCGGCCAGCATACCCTGGTCAACACAATTGCGATGGTAATCACGTCGTTGACAAGGGACTTGTGGGCGATGAAACGACACCATTTAGCCTAGGGACCAGTCCTCAATGTGCGCTTGTTATATGTTGCCAGGTACAGTTGTCATCGTGGTTGGGTTGGTAGCGGGGGCGGGGCCTCACGTGGGACCAAAACTAGTGTATAGAAACAGGTCTTAATATATTTATCCGCCATTTATGGTAAATATCCGAGTTTTTTACCTTTTGAGTTTTTATCCACTGCCCATCACTACGTACAACGCTATACAGATAATAAAATTAAGAAAACATTGTTTCGAGCACAAAATACTGTTTTCGTCAAAAATGTAGTTAACAAGAAGCAAATCTATTGTGTATATTCAGGCCTGAATATATTTATCCGGCATTTTTGGATAAAAATCCGCTAAAAATGGCTAAAAACGGATATTTATCTATTTTTGATAAATATCCGAGTTTTTTACCTTTAGGATATTTATCCACTGCCCATCACTACTCCGCGCTTAAATTTTTATACTAGCCCTGCTCGCGGCTGACTCAGTCGAGCCAGCGCAAGAGGGATGTCGTGTGTCGGCACCTTAGAGAAGGGAAGTAAGGGGAGCAGGCATAAACTGCAATAACAAAGCATTCGTGACGTCAGGCGCGTGCCGTGTCCGCCATATTTGTTTCCTGTCACATGTTACAATTTCAACTCTATGCTGTTAACATAAGGTGTAAGTACACTAAGCTAAGCCGCCATGTTTTGTTTCATTACAATGGAGAACAATGAAGTAGGTATGCACGCTTTTTTCGTAGGTATGCCTGCTCCCCTTACATCCCTTCTCTAAGGTCGGCACAGAATAGATATAAGTACTACCGTACAGAAAGGAAACTCTCCGCCCCGCCCCACAATCAATTACCTCACCCCACTGGCGCCCACCGCGCGAGTTCGTGTGCCGATGCGTATGCTCATTCAATAAATAGCTCTAGACTTCACGCACACAGTTGCGCGTGTGCAAAAACGTCACTGTGTAGCGTCTGTGTAATAGGTAGTTGAAACGCGACGCTTGTATGGAGTGCCCGGGGTGTGGTGTCGGTTGAGTTGAGACAGAGCTACGCGACAGAAAGAGTATAATAATAGGCACGCAGCGCTGTGCAATTTGAAATTGTACTTTAACAACGTAACGTAAACGACTTATTATTTGATTGAATTCGCGCATATAGGCTTTTATACGTATAGTACTACACTCGCGAGCAAAAGTATGGAATCACAGGCATATTTTCATACAAACGAGGTAACTTTGAAGCCTTGGTTCACCGCTAAGGATTGACCTAGCTGTGATCTGATGATGGCTATCCAGGGAGTGAATGGAGGAGATTCAGATCGCTTTACACACCCAACTGATGTGATCAGCATTCTGTGAGGTATTAGGATATGTTTAAAAAAACCGCGAAATTAGCATAAAAATGTATGAAAATCCTGAAACTGAAAACTCTGATCATTATATCTCTTAGAATGCTGATCAGATCAGTTGGGTGTGTATAGTGATCTGAATCTCCTCCATTTATTCCCTGGATGGCCATCATCAGATCACAGCTAGGTCAGTCCTTAGCGGAGAACCCAGACTTCAAAGTTACCTCGTTTGTATGAAAATAGGCCTGTGATTCCATACTTTTGCTCGCGAGTGTATTATATATTCTGTCTGAGCTATTGTTGCCATAGTAAGTACTTTTGTCGTTACTGTAGAATCAATAGTAACCTCAACATCTACAGTGTACTACCAGGCATCCGTCACTCGCCCATACCTACCGCGATAAGTACCTACAGCGTGCGACAACTTGGAGTTGCAAAATCAGTCAGGGTTGCCACCGCGCTTGTGAGTACACGCGAGCGTTATTCTGCGCCTCTATGACGGTTAATCGATCATTATTTATTGCTCCCAGCACTGTACCGTACACTATTATAATTTATAAATAATGGATATCGTAATACTAATAATTGTTGCGTGGACGGCTGTTGCAATAAACAGAAGGATTCAAAGTTTTCATTTTTAGGGTTCCGTACCAAAATGGCAAAAAAGGTACCCTTATGGTGTGACTCAGTCTGTCTGTCTGTTACAGCTGGATATCTCGAGAACTACTAATGGTATCAACTTGAAGTTTGGAATAACTTTAGATGACTTTTGCCCAACTATTTTGTAAATAAGAAATTAATAAAAAAATAAATTCTTTTTTACAACAGGGACTAAAAAGGGGTCTGAAAAATTTGTAGTGGGGCTACTAGGGCATGTGGAATATCATATGATAGAACGCCGTTTGCGCCTTTTTAATCATTTTTTGTTTTTGTTTTAGGCCGCATAGTTTTCAACTTATGATGAAAAATATAAAAAAAATACCGTTCCCCCCCCCTTATCTCTGAAGTTTGCAAAGAGAAAAATCTGAAATAATTCTATGTGATAGCAGTTTATATAAAGATTACAGGAAAAATAAAACAATGTCTCAATAAAGCACACTTTTTTAGAAATTATCAAATTTCTAAAAAGTTAACATTAGTTCCACTATCGGTCAAGAGATGGCGCTGACCTAAAGCTGCAATACTAATTTTATTATTCTACTCTGCAGTGTGGTTTGATGGTGCAATTATGATGGTACGGAACCCTCGGTGCGCGAGTCCGACTTGCTCTTGACCGGTTAATTCACTTTACCGAAAGATTCTAAAATGTTTAAGAAAAAAATATATTTTGTTTATTTTTCTCGTAATTTTTATGAGTACTTACCTATTTTTGATAAGTAGGTGTAACCTACTATAGGTAGGAAAGCGTGTAGTTATAGGTACTTATATTCAGAGGCGGGTCGTGCGTGACTATTTTTTCTCGATCAAATTTCCTAAATGGGTACCTACCTACCTAGTTCTTATTTTTTGAGCGAATTATACCTACTTAGCTAAATACCTACATTTCTGGATTTAAGGATTCCGTAACTGGCAACAGTATGGTGGCGGTGGCATAAAGACTGCCTCAAATTTAACACATAGTCTAATGTGGCGTTAACTGTACATCTAGCCTAGGTTTAATTGAAACGTATTTTTTTCACATTTAAGTAGGTAGGTACACATTATAAACACAAAACTTGTAATAAAGTATTTAATCCTTCAAGCACAGAAAATGAGACAATAGATTTTCCATTGTTGTGTTGTGCGGCCCGATGGGGCCGCTCGAGCGTTGAAGGATTAGAAGAAGACAACCCTAAAGTTGTTAGAAGAGCTAAGAGCTACGCGATAGAAAGAGAGGCAACCTGTAGGTGAATATAACTGTAGGCAAGGAAGCGGTGTGCGACCTGAATTGCACTTTATTGTGTCTGAGCAAGAGTCGCTATTTATTTAAATGACTATGCGGAGTGAATTTTCTGTACTTTGTACTATTATGTATTCTGTGGTACTACTATGGGCAACAGCGTCGCTTAACCAGTTTGCAACAAAATTCGTGTGCGCGCGTATCGCCCCTGCACGAACTAAACGTATGTGACGGCGGGCGCGGCGTGCAAGCGATTTTAACCTTTGCAGTGGTTAAGCGACGCTGTTGCCCATGGTACATTACAAATAATAAAAAACACTAATAAGACAATTTTTAATACATTCGATTATAGAGTCAGTTCTTACCTGAAGGCATATCAATACGCAATGTTTCAGTGCTTGGACTATATTCGTTTGGTCTTTCGCTAAATCTTTCCGCCAAGGCGCTGTCGATTTTGTTCGCCTCTGCCGTTACTGTTAGATACACCTCTTTGTATTTTGCTACCTTAAAAAAAGTGAAATGATGAATATTAGTATTCATATTATTTATTTTTCACATTTTGCAAAGAAAAATCAAAGTAAAACTTGATATGTGTTAATGAAAAATGGGAAAACCGTTTCTTCGAGCAATCGAACTGAGCAAATTTTACTAAGGGACAAACTCAGAAATCGCGAAAAAAATCAGCTGTTTTATACATTTTGGTAATTAATTTTTGTATGAAACAGCTGACTTTTTTTCGCGATTTCAGGTTCATTTTGGGTTCATTCATTAACACATTGTATAGTGTCCATCAGCCATTTTAATGTCCCCACTGCCGGGGCGCAGGCCTTCCTTATGGGTGGATAAGGAGGACGGGCCATAACCCACCACGCGGGCCCAATGCGCATTGGTGGGTGTTAACGACTGCAAATGCAGCCGAGACCAACGGCTAACGTGCCTTCCGAACCACGGAGGAGCTCGAGATAATACATTTTTGGTCACCCATCCCATGACCGACCCTTGGGAAAGTTGCTTAACCTCCGCAATCGCTGGGCCAGGTGCTAAACCACTGCACCACCGAGCTCCTCGCTATACTTAGGATAATTTTAAAGTTAAGATTAAGTAAATGTTACTTACAAAGACTACTTTACTTGTATATTATACTATACGTTGTATATAGGAAAGTAATTTAAACACCTGTTCAGCTAAAACTTGCTGTGGATTTTTTCTACCCTCACTAATGGCTTTCAAGTCGGCTTCTAACTGCGCCCTCAGGTGTGGTTTAGATATGTTCAACCCCATGGCATCGTATCCTTCCACCAAACCCATGCCCAGCAGCCCGGGAACAAAGTGGATGGCGTCTGCCAGAGCGACGTACGAGCGGTTTTTTATGGTCTCTATATGTTCCGCATGAGTCGCGTCGGTCCCTGAAAAGAAATTATTTAAGAAACACCCACAATGCCTAAAAATTAACGCTAAGGCCACATTACGAAGAACCTCGCTTATTACTAAGAGGCACCAAGCTACACGCTTAGAGACTGACCCTAGCAAACGAACATATAGATGTTCGCTGGTCAAATACGATATATATAGCATACTATCGTATTTGACCAGCGACCACTACAAGCGATGCGTCTACGTAGATGTCTTTGATACTATCCCCGCAAATTGCTAAAGGACCTGGTGACCATTTTTTTAACCTCAAAAACGAAAAACAATTGTAAAATAATTATATACTTTGACCCTATCTTATTAAAAATAATAATTAATATATTAAATTACACATTCAAATTTTATTATCACATGTCATTTTTAGTTGCGGATGACGTCAACGTGCATATAAATGTGACAAGGTTCCATCGTATTAGCAATTTGCGGGGTTAGTATTCGTTACGCGACGCTCTATTCTCTAAGCTCGACTTTAAAAGTATAATAAGTCCGACAAAAGTTTGCATATAAAATAAAACTTAGCGCGAGAAGCCTTAAGGGCCCACCGAGCCTCCACTAGCGCCGCCACTCAAGAAAAAATCATTAGTACGAAATAACTGTGTTTAATGAAATTCTGAAAAATATAAAAACTAGTATTAGTTATAAACTATTTTTGTATGCGTTTTTTCCTGGTTTAAATGTGTTTTTGTAGTTAAAACCTGGATTAACGCCTAAAGTGGCCACTTTGGGCGTTAATCCCGATTTTAACTACGCAAACACATTTAAACTAAGAATTTAACGCATACAAAAATACTTGATAGCTAATACTAGTATTTATATTTTTCAGAATTTTATTTAACATAGTTATTTCGTTATAATGATTTTTTCTCGATTGGCGGCGCTAGTGGACGCGCGATGCACCCTTAAAGTTATATAATGTTGCAGGTCACTTGCATAGTAAGAATAATTTCAGACAAATATGAAGCTCACCAATTCCATGCTTCTCCATTAAAGCGATGAGATCAGCTTCCGTCAGGAGATTGGGGGCGCTTGTGCTGCCATCTAACATATCTATGCTGGTGGGGTTGAATGTCTGGCCAGCCTACAAATTGATTGGACTTATAGATTAAAATAGTATTAATGGCTACTTTTAATTAATTAAAAAATTGCCTATCTGCTTGTCATTTTAAACTTAATAGCAATGTAATAATAGTCATTTATGCAACTGTACTATAATGAGGGGTATTTCGCCTCGTGTGATAATAGTATCACATGGGTGTTTAATACCTAATTATGTACAGTGTACAGCTGCATACAAGACTTTATATACACTCATGATTATGTATCCTCTATAAAGGGTTGACTGAGCCAACTAACCGTTAGCTTATTAACCGTTTCAGAACCCTTTACAGAGGATTTAAAGCATGGGTGTAGATAAAGTTATTTATTGCATGACATAGCTACTTTCAAAGATATTAAGTTAATAACATATTAACAATATTATTATTGTATTACCAACTTGATATACGTGGATCTCCTTGGAGGACCACTTGTCGTAAGGGTAGACATCGAGGTAGTTCCTCTCCGTGATCATGAGACCGTTAGCCGAAAACCTCTCATTGGCGACGTCGATGACGACAGTCGTCTCTTGACCTTTCGCGTCCCGCGAGCAGCACGCGAGGAAAGACCGCACTATAAATTCATACAGTCTCTGCTCGTTGCCTGACAAATCTAGAAAAGATGCTTACTTTGAAAAAATGCCTTAATCTGTCATACTCAGAGACGTCATTGAAGTTGGTACTTGCACCAACTTCAATGACGTCTCTGAGACGCTAGCTCTTTCTTTTTATTATAATAGTAAAGGATGAAACAATACTTATACTAAAGCATTAAATTTAATTGGCTTCTCTAAGTATGAGTTGTTTATTTCTGCGAATTGGAATAAAAAAGATGAATATTTGGCTTTAGGGCGTCCGCTGCGTTAAGCGGGACACACGCGCGGGTCGAAATAGACATCAATCTATATTCCCGCGCCGGGATCCCGTTTAACGCAGCGGATGCCCTTAAAATTCTGTATACTTAATGAACATTTTATTTTCTTACTGTTAGTGTACTTGGTGGGATGTATCGGAGGGTGAGCTTTGTCGCTTTTGTTGCCTTGTCGCGGCATTGGCCCTCCGTTGTCTAAAATTCCCTGAGCAAATGCGCCCCAGTTAGGGTCACTGGTCTGCAAGCTCACCAGCTGTGTCAGGTTCATCTCCTTGGGAAACTCGTTGGTCTCAGTACGAGGGTAGCTGATGAAACCCTGAGTGTAAAGTTTCTCAGCAATCCTCATAGTTTCTTTCGCATTAATTTTCAACTTTCTTGAACCTAATTTTTCCAATTCCTAAAATCGAATTAACCTGAGTCTAGTAACTATGTAAATAATAAAAAAAATTATCATGAATAATAAATTATATCCTATTAAATATATAGAAGTCCGTTTTGCTATGAATGTGTTAGGCAAGCACATGCATTGTTTTAGTGTGCGTCTGCATGCTCTCGTATTATGCATACTAAAATAATTTGTATGTGCACGCCTAACAACATTTATAGCAAAACGGTTTTCGTGAGATAGAACTATAGCAAAAAAAGAGAAAACGGCATAATTAACTCACCACAGTGTCAAGTGGTAGTGGTCTCCATTTGGATTTAGGCTTTGTTTTAACATCACACACTTTGGCCTGTGGATTCTCAGCACAAATGTCATGTAAAACTTGACAGGCTTCTCTGTCAAAGAGGCGAATACGGTCCCAAGCAAAATCGACACTCAAATTATTTAAAGTGTGGTTTACTAAAAACAAATAATTATTGAAAGAAAATATTATAAGGGCACAGCCCCTGTAGTATAATCACCAAAACACGATATATCAGGTCATTGTGAACTTACCATCCAAATTTTAAGAATGTGTCCAGTCCATGAAACTAAACACCTTTCTCTAAGAAACATGTATCAAATTTCGCCAAAAAATTTTGGTCATCCCATACTAAATTGATCACGTGATCTCTTTGATTTGTATGGAAAGTCGATTTTTATTTTACATATTTGACCATGTGTTCCTTAGAGAAGGTTGTTCAGTTTCATGGACTGAACACATCCTCAAAACTTGGATGGTGGATACAAAATGACCTTGTATATCGCGTGATATAACGTTTTTTCACAGACCATACAACAAGTACGTGCGTTTTTTCAACACTCAACTGTCGAACTAGTATATTGTCTTTTGGCTGTTATTAGCAATAAATCATACATATCGCGTTTCGGTGATCATGCTAGGGGGGCTGAGGTTTTATACTGCTATAAAATTATGTAACACCATCTCATCCACACCACACCCAACTGCTGGGTATAAGCCTCCCCCGGAACCAGCATTTTTTTATCCACAAGGGAATATTATTGGGGTATGGTTATGTGTATAACCATAACTTGAGCTGGTAATAGGTAAGGTTTACATTATAGTCAACGGATTTATGCAAGAGAAAAAATAAATATATAAAAGTCAAGCATACACATAACTCTTATTATGTTTAATTGCATATTTAAAATTATTCAAGATACCTCTGATTTTCCAAAACGGTTCAGCTACAAAGTTCTCAACTGCTCTGTATCTTTCAACCACAAAACCCAGTGTTGGAAACTGGCAGGAACCATAGCTCACGAGGCTCTCTGCCAATTTTCTGGGAAACACTTTCTGGAGTCTTAGGGTTTGGAACCTTGTGAATGCTGCGCCTAAGTGTGAAATGGTAAGCAAAACATACATAATCAATTCAGTTTTATTTTAAACCATGGGTTGCCAAAATTTTTAAGCCTAAGAGCCAGACTAACTCCTCCACAAAGTCCCAAGGGCCAGGACTAGGGCTTTCTAATACCGGTATTTTGGTCTTGACTTATTAGTCAACTAGCTTTCGCCCGCGGCTTCGTCTGCGTGGAAAGTTTTTTTGCTATCCCTTGGGAACAGTACCTTTTTTCGGGTTGAAATGTACTCTATGTCCTTCTCTGTACCCTTGGCAACGTGTATGTAAAATTTCATGAGGATTGGGTTAGTAGTTAAGACGTGAAGGCGTAACAAACAGACGGACTTTCGCATTTATAATATTATTAAGGATTGAAATGTCATTAGTCAATTGAAATGTCAATACCGGTATGAACGCATACCAGAAGCCTTAGCCAGGGCCTAGCTAGCTCATCTGCCAACATGCTGAAAATTACAGTATGTTGGTAAGATAATGCAGATAATGCGGACCGGATTGTTGGTGCTCGCGAGCCGTACTTTGGACACTCCCGTTTTAAATTATACAATACCAATCAAAATAATCATACCTATTCTCAAATCCAGTTCTTGTCTCACATCCACAGCATCACTAATATTTTTATTGGGTTGTTCCAAGTTCTGAAGAGCTCTTCTGACAGAAACAGCTGTGATTTCCGAGAATTTTGCTCTATAAATTTGAAGATTGCTTTTGATTGCACTGCACACTTGTATTATTTCAAACCCAATGTTTTCTCCTTCTCTGTCACAATCTGTCCAAATAATTAAACCTTGGCAACTCTTTACCTCCCTTTCTAAAGTTTTCTGTTGAAGTCCAATAATACAAGATTTAGTGAAAATATTTAAGTGTGTAGTAGTGATGGGTCGAGACAAGGCCGACTCGAATACTAATTCGAATACGTTCTTAAATCCGAAAATACAGTATTCGGATTCATAAGTACTCGAATAGAGAATTCGAGTATTAAAATGACGCGAATACCAAAGCGGGTAGACAATCATTTTTAACGCTAAATTTAATTGTTTATTGTAGGAACTAACTAATACATAAAACCATTGTCATTTTGTGTATTAATACTTACTTTTTGAACTGTTATGTGGAGCAATGTAAATGCCCGTTTCACAAGTGTCAAAACAGTATTCGAGTCAAATTGAGTATTCGAATACTAGTCTCAGTACTTGAATACCCAATGCGAGTACCTGGCCTCGAATACTGATTCGATTTTTTTTTAACGAATACCAAAATACTCGAATACCAAAAATAGCGGTCTTGGCCCATCACTAGTGTGTAGTCTGCACATTAGTGCCGCCATAAGAAAAAGAATTATAGTACTTAAATAAAGAGGAAATTGTGAATTATCTCTCTCTCTCTGAAGAAGCTTTATCATACTTTTTATGGTTTGAACAATATTTACTAGCCTCTTGTTGTAAAAAGTGGCCAGAGTGCACTACAGAGATAATAAATTCACAATTTGATCTTTATTTCAGCTATGACTCTTGTTCCAATGGCAGCATTAGAGTGCAGACTACTGCGCACTCTTAACTTTGACTTATAAATAACCCAACGCACATTTATGACCAATCATACCATATCTTACCTTAATTTTTTCATAGTTATCTGGGCAATATTTGAATACAGGTGCATCAAAAAGAGTCAAAGGGTTACACGACTGCCAACTTTTGTAAGCCCCAACAAACTCTAAAGCTAACAAATGACCAGATACAGAAGTCATGGTCATCTGGCACTTCTGCCCCATCACCTCGGCTTCAAATTCATAAATTTTGTTATACTGCGACAGACCTTCGCGCTGAAAGGAATAAGATTTTTTCATTAGTACAGTATGTGGCAAATATTTTGAAATTGCGGTGGGGATTGCGCGGAGGACGCGAATTTTGGGTATGCGTAGCGGTGAAGTACGCGGGCGGCGGGAGAGGGGCACGCGCTATTGGTCGCTCGCAAGTCCACAGGCGCGAACTAATCCCCACTGCGTCGAAAAAGTGTCAAGATGTTTGCCTCGTACTGTACCTGTTACTTGCACGTAGCATACACACACAGCGCATTGATAAAACTTGTAGTCAAAGCCAGTAGAAAAAATATTAATACCCGTCTAGAAGTTCCTCTGGAGAGGTGAAGAGCGATATTCTTCGCGGCATCATTTTTTTCAGCAACACTCAGAAACTTCATATCATTACTCTTTCGTCTCAAAAAAATAATAATTGTTTGTTTTCTCGCTAAGCAGAGATTTCTTAGGTTATAACTGGAAACAAAAGATCTTATCATATTATTTTTGGAACTACAAAGCTAACGCTTTTGTATTGCACTACTTTTATATCTTTCATTTTTTAACCAAACTAAATTAAATCCCGTTGATCCTGTTAACTTTACAAATTCCAAAACAATTTCTAATTCTAATTCCAAAACAAAATTCTTATTTCTTAAGTTAAGCCAAGCCGGCCAAAACACATCATTGTTAGTCTGTGGGCCAAAACAAAACCGCCTAGCGCCAAGCAAAGCAACTGTCAATTATTGACAGTGAGTGACAGTGACAGTCATAGACTTTTTTTTTTTTTTTTTTTTTTTTTTTCTGGCTCGTACTTTTAGTACATTTGCCAATGTCGAGTAAAATTAGGGAAACGGAATTAAGAAGAAATAAGATTAGGATATCGGAATTTAGATGGGATCAGGAAAACTTTTTGATAGGTATTTACATATATAGGATTATATACATAGTACATTTAGAGTTTAATATTGTTAAGGATAAGGAAGGATATTATACATTTATATACATTGCGATCATTAGAAGATAATAGAGTTACAATACTGGTCGGGAATGGAACACGAAGAGTTAGTAGGTCCTTCCAGAAATCATCTCTGTTGTATTTTGGGCAAGCTAATATTATATGGTTTGGGTTACCCTCGTCCAACCCGCACTCACACCCAGGGTCGTCAACGATATGGAGCTTGGCAAGATGTGATGGTGTACAGGCATGGCCTAATCTTAAGCGAGTGATTATAGATGTCTCCATTTTGCCAAACTTCATTATTGAAAACCAAGGTCTCGTGGGGATATTTTTTTGTATTTGAGAATAAAATCTGCCCCTAGTATGCTGGCTATATTCCCATGCACTTTTCCAATTGTCCTCTAAATAGGTTTTGGGAAGTGCTAATAGATCTTGACAGTAATTTTGGTAAGGATAAACATCTCCACAAGACACCGCATCGTGAGCAAGTTTATCTGCGATTACATTGCCATCTATGTTTGAATGTCCCGGAATCCACGTGAATTCTATATGTAAGCCTTTCTCCAGACATTCTTTTGTGATTTTTCTGATATTGTAAATTAAAGGAGAATATAGTTTTAAGGTAAATGGATTTTTTTGTAAAGCCTGTAGACAACTTTTCGAATCTGAAAATATCACAGTCTTGTTTAATTTCATAATTTTTATGAATTCGACAGCTTTTAGAATTCCTAAACATTCGCCAGAATAGACCGATGACTCGGGTGGCAGCTTTACTTTTTGCACAATATTAGATTGAGAATGGTACACTCCTATGCCAACACACTCGGAGGTGGAATGCTTAGAAGCATCAGTGAATATATAATGGAAATCCTTGAACTTGGATTCAACAAGATGGTTGAATTCAGTTTTAGGGCTTCCATTTTTGACAAAATTAAGATGTATGACTAAAGGATAGATTAATGAATCATAACTGACACTAAATAAAGGAAGAAAATTAGATCGGTAAGTAGGAGAGTTTAAAGATAAATATTTTTGATAGCTAACTAAAAGACATGGAGGAGATTTATGTGTCCAATAGCTTGACTCTTGGTACAACTCATATAAACACTGGAGTTTGTCAAGTAAAGGATGGTTGTTAAACTGTAGAGTACGGAAAAAGAACTTGTCACATAGAAATTGCCGTCTCAAGTGCAGTGGTGGATCGCAGCATTCAACCTGCAATGCATTGGTAGGGCTAGACTTCATGGCACCGGTAATTATTCGTAAGGCTTTGAATTGAATCAAATCTAATTTCTTGTAAGCTGTAATGTTTCCTGGCTCAAGCAAGTATGTACCATAATCTAACACGCTTCGAATGAGAGCATTATAAACAAGTTTTAATGAGTAAGGGTGAGCTCCCCACCATACGCCCGCTAAACATCTTATCATGTTTATCAATCGTTCACATTTGCCAATGACATAGTCGCAATGTTGAACACCCGTTAATTTGGTATCCAAAACTACTCCCAAGAATTTAACATGAGCCTTAACTGGTATGGTTGCATTATCATAATTTAAAGTGATATCCGGAGGTTTATTCATGCGTGAAAAAAGGACAACCGCACTCTTAGATGCTGACAATTGAAGGCCATTCATATCCATCCACTCTTTAAGATTCGCTTATGCAACTGACAAAGTGGACAGCGAAATATTGATGGAAGAATTAGCGCTATATAATAACAGATCATCAGCATACTGTAGAATTTTAATGTTCTCATTTACACAAATATGGGACTGTAGATCGTGGGTGTAGATGTTATACAAAAGAGGACTGAGAACAGATCCCTGAGGAAGGCCTTTGGAAACAGTTCTAGAGAAGTTAAGGCCATTTATGTTTAAATTTATTGTTCGTTCCGATAACATATTAATAATAAAATGTGTGAAAATTTGAGGAATTTGCAAAGACTCTAGTTTAATTTTTAGGACATCCAGGAGGACGTTATCATAGGCAGAGCATAAGTCTACAAATACGGCTAAGAGTGACTTATTTTTGGAAAAAGCAATGCGGATATCTGAGGTCAGAATGGCTAAATTATCAATAGTGCTCTTACCCTTTCTAAAACCAAATTGAGTATTTGCTAAAAGCCCTTTACTTTCTAAGAACCATTCTAATCGATTCTTTATCAAGTGCTCGGCTATCTTTATTAGTACAGATGATAATGCAATAGGCCGATATCCTGCAACATCGGTTGGTTGTTTGTTTGGTTTTAAGAAGGGCAACACTGTTTGTTGTTTCCAAGATGGAGGAATGTTCCCTGTCAACAACACTTTATTTATTAAATCCAAGTAATAGTTTAATGTATCGTCGCAAACGTTTTCAAAAAATGCATATGGTATGCCATCATTCCCAGGAGCTGAGTTTTTACAATTGTGAAGGATTCCTTTTAATTCGTGTAAAGTAAACGGAGCACTGAGACCTGTTAGGTTATGAGGTGATAAGAGGGGACAAGTGGGAATGTTGTTATCAGCAACCCAAGGGGGAGCTAATTTATCCATAAAAGAATCGGCTAATTCTATTGGAATTGTTGCGGAAGGCTTATTATAAGTGGCAGATTTATATCTGTTGATGTATTGCCAAACTAGGCTCGGTGGAGTATTTGGGGAAATTGATGAACAGAATGAACGCCAGCCTTCAAATTTCTTTTGTTTGAAAAGTTTTTTAGTTTCTGCTATGGTTTTAATCACTAAATCGTAATTACTATCCGACATGTCCTCTCTATACCTTTCTTCAGCTTCTTTTCTGTTTTTTATTGCATTGGTGCACTCACTATCCCACCATGGAGGCGAGGGAATTTTATTGGAGCCACTTTTTTGTGGAAAAATTTCATTAGCAGCCTCAATAAGTACATTACCTAATGCCTTTGCACTCTCTATCTCGGAACCATTAGTCACATCTGGGAGTAGCGGTAGTTTGGACTGTACATTACATTTAAATTTTTCCCAATCTTTATTATCCTTATCAGAAAGCTTGTGTTTTAGATGAGAGGTACGTTTTATATTTACAGGTTTATCAAATGGGAAGGTTATGATGATGGGGTAATGATCACTGCCATAAACGGATGGAAGTGTATCCCATAGTAAAGAGCTTGCAAGAGATGGAGAACATAAAGAAAGATCAACTGCACTATCAATCTCATTTGGTTTTGTTAAGCGAGTAACCTTTCCCGTATTCAAAATACATATATTAAGAGAATCAATAATATCTATCATTTCTTCTCCATAATTATTAGTTTTAGAGCTGCCCCAACTCTGATGATGACAGTTAAAATCACCTAGTACCAAAAAGGGCTTAGGTAAGTTAGAAATAATTTGTTTAACTTCACTGAGTATAGGTAGAGATGGATGAGAAATGTATATAGAAACAAAACACATATTAAAAGTTTGTATGGCAAATATAGAAATTTCTTTATGATGTGACGGTATAGGTATTATGGAATAAGATATTGAGTCTTTAATAAGTATAGCCACTCCTCCATGGCCATCATCTCTGTCCTGACGAAGAGTAGTGTATCCAGTAGCTTTAAATCTTTGATGTGGTTTAAGCCATGTTTCTGATAAGACGAACATGAAAGGGTCAAACTTGTTCAAAAGATAAATTATTTCACTTCTTTTACCAAGTATGCTTTGACAGTTCCATTGCAATATTTTAGCCCGACTGTCCATTTTGGAAGATTTGAATTAAATTTGAAATGATAGAGGCTGCGTTGGACGGTGAATTATTATTACTGTTATTATTATTACTAAAGCAAGTAAGCAAATTGAGGATTAATTTAATTATTTCAGCTATTGATATATTTTGAGAATCAGGTTCTTTTTCAGTTCTACTATAGCCACACCCTTTAGTTGGTGATGGCATATCAAATTCTTTAAGAATGTCATTATGTGCTTCAATGTCATAACCTTGGCTAACTTTAGGAGGAGAGCGGGGTTTGAGAAAAACTGTTTTTTTATATGAAACTGACTCTGGTCTATTGTAAGTTATATTGTTTTGAATGGATTGATTAGGTTTGTACATAGTAGAAGAGGAGTTTTTAGCAGTAACTTGTGAATATAGTTTCGAGATATTAGGGAAATATTTTGAAGCCTCTGCGTAAGATGTACAATTGTGAGCCATATAACTTTTGATTTCCTGCTGTCGATTAAACTCCGGGCAAGACTTATTGGTAGCAAAATGTGAGCCTTCACAAGAGCAACAATAGGCATTAAAGTTTTCCTCTCTATCACAGGAGTCACCAGAGTGGTTGTCTCCACATTTGAAACATCTGGGTTTAGATCTACACTGAGTTTTAGTGTGTCCAAAACGACAACAGTTGAAACATTGTATTGTTGGGAAAATGTATAGATCTACAGGTAATGCATTAAAGCACATAAAAATTCTCTTCGGTAGCACCTGACCATCAAAAGTTACAACTATGGACTGTGAGGGCTTCCATATTGCTGATCCATCTTGAGATACTTTATAATTGATGCGTCTCACTTTAATTATTTTTCCACAGCCAATTGGGACTGAGATATTTTCTAGTATTTCTTCCGGGGACCATTCTGTAGGGACTCCACGAACAAGCCCCATCCTAGTTACACTAAATGTCGGGATAAAAGCTTTCATTTTGTGAGTTTCTAAGTTCTTGTTAGTCAGAAAGGAATTAGCTGACACATAAGATGAAAAGGATATAGTGATTTTGTTACGGCCTATGCGTTTTACACTTCCGTTTATTATATCATGAATGTGATTATTTTTTAAAAATCTTCCAAATGCCACTGGATGGAGCGAAGCGTCGTCATTGGGTGCAGATTGTATTCTCTGGACATGGATAATAAATGGGGAAATATCTGTTTCATTGAAAATTGAACGTCCTATGGGTGAAGGCGTAGGTATAGGTGAAGGCGCGGGTACAGGCGTGGGCGTGGGAGCAGGGGCTGTTGTGGGGGCCGGACTTGAAACCGACGCATTAAGTTCTTTAGCAACTGATTGAGTCGGTGAATTAAAATCAGATTGATCAGCTTTTATAAGAGTTAACTCCGAACACTGGCAATTATTGTGGCTGACATCTGAACCTTGGTGTTGGCGACGCTTCTTGTTACAATGTTTACATACATGTAAGCGACTACGTTTACGTGACCTACTTGTCCAAGAACCATCGGTTTCCACTCCAGACTCATTGGAAGCTACTGTAATATACTTTCCCGCCGGAGGGACAAAGTCCCCCGGGTCAGGAGGTTCATTCATAATGAGTTGAAAAAACTTACCAAATATCAGCTATATACAATACAGAACTTATACAATTTACACACTATATATACAATTAGATACTAATGTGATAAAATTAAGTAATTCTGATCACCACTATCACTATAAATTAATTAAACAAAATCTCAAACCAAAAAACGCGTCCGACAAGTCAAACGTTTCCCGCCTTTTTTTCAGTCATAGACTACTATGGCTGCGGTCCGCATAGCAATAATTTCGATTATGACGTTAACAAGGGTCGTTCCGAACCTACGCTCCGAGTGCAACCAAACGCTCTAACGCCGTTCCAAATATTAGAGCGTGACGTTCGGTTGTAACAACTTTCCCGTTCCAAACGTCGGAGCGTTGCAACCAAACAATCATCAAAATTGATGGTTGTAAAACGCTCTGACGTTTGTCTATAGAAAAACTGTCAATGTCAATTGACATTATTTTGTATTTTGATGTTTTTGTGTCTAATTTTCAAATAAATCATGGTAGTTTCGCAAAAAAACAGTTTTTATTTGATTTTGTATTAAGGAAAGTTTAAATTATTTCTATTCCAAGTGGAAAATGAAGACTTTGTATTGACATTGACATTTAAAGTTCTTGGTCGTTCCTAACCTTAGAGTGAGTTAAAAAACAATCAACAACCGGCACTCTAAGCCTCTGAACGAAACCCAACGACAAAATCGACAAATGACAGTTGGCGAATGCGAACCGCTCGTAAGCGCGCTAACGTTTTATTCCAACCTCAAATACAAGATGGAATGATTGCTAGATACTATTTTTGCCCTCTAAAGCGATGATATGAATGAATGAATGAATAATACTTTATTTGGTTACTTACACACAAAAATGTTACAAAAACATTCACTTATAAAATACTTAATTTCTAAATTACTTAGGTATAATTATGTTATGGTAACCAAAAAGGCACCCAGCTCAGCTAACAATATCATGACCTGTCAGGGTCACGACGCTGATTTTCAGCTGGGCCTAAAACAGAAGTACACAAAAAGGAATGACAAGAACGGTGGTTTTATAGTAATACATACTTTTGCATGCATAAAACGTAAAAAAACGGTGATTGTGCGAGTGTTGATAGATAAAAAATGTGTAATGATATAGATACCTAGAGATTGATAATGAAAGATATAAAGATAATATATTTTGAATTAAAAAATACATATTAATTACTTTATATTTATAAATCATAGGAATGTACTGCAGCCGTCTCTTTGTTGTGACAGAATTAGTTCTTTAAGTCGTTTACGAAACACTACCACACTACTCAACTGACGAAAAGGTGGAGGAAGGTCATTCCATATCTTGGCTGCTGCGTATTTAAAACTTCCTTTAAAAGCTGTTGTTTTGTGGCTTTGTATGTTAAGTCGACCAAGGCGATTCTGAGCAGACCAAGTCAACTTGTACCACAAGTAGATTGGTTTACGAGTTGTAATGATGCCAAACAAGAGAGATGCCAAGTGGATGTAACGTCTAGATGACATGTTTAGAATATTATTACTATTTATATAGTAGTACGGCTCATTTCAACCTATTTGTACTAGGTTATGGTCCCATCCGGCAGAAAGCATGAAACTTGGTGTGCACGTAGTTTTTACGTATATAATAAAATATAGAAGTAGCAGCAAGTCGTACAGTGTTTTTTCCCCCCCCGCACTAACAGAGCCTAGTACAGACTTGTGTGATTTAAATTAAAAAATAAAAACAATTTGTGATTAGTCATGAAATAGGTAGGTAGTTTTATTAATTGCCTAAATTCTGTTACTTACCCAATGATTGTGAGTTTGTTTTGAAAATTATAAGTCTTATCAACATACTTCCAATTCCAAGAAAGTTATTGTAGAAAATTTAATGAAAAATATATTGTTTTTCGACAGTTTTGCTGTAGCTTTCACCGTTTACGGTAACTTTTTTAAATTAGAATAAGAAATGGGGAGTTTTCATAGATTTATTTATACCACTGCCACGCTGTATATAATATTTTTAACACATTTTTTATGAAACTATTTTAATGAAACTTATATTTTTGAAATTTGTATGAATATGGCTTTCTTATCATATTTTTTTCAAGCCGATATCGGTATTCGTTAGAAATTTATCATCACTGGAATATTTTTTTTTTGGAAAATTTTAGATGTTCGGCATTTCAATTACGGCAATTCATTTTTTTTTGTATCTGAAGGTATTTTTTTATTTCTGGAAATGATTGGCCATCCTTTGTTTATCCGAAAATGATACCCGATTTGCCATAGTAGCTATAAATTAGCAGTTATTATGCCCAACAGTACGCGTGGCGTTAGAAAATTTCACCCCCTCCCCCTCCCCCCCAGCAGGGTGTCTCCCGCTGTCTCCCGGACGTTTTCCACTCTAGTCCACATAAGAAACAAGTGTGCCAAGTCTCATTCTTTTATACAAAAAATATTGGTGTCGTCCTATACGATTCCAACAGGGTGATTTTTTAAAAAAACATCAGAAGAAACTCAAACATAATTTGAAAACTATAAGTGCTATCACCTTTATTCAAAAAATGGTTAATAGAGAATTTGATGACAAATATATTGTTCTTTGACAGTTTTGTTGTAGCTTTCACCATTTTTTATTTAAAAAATAAAAATTGCAATTGGGGACACAAAACGCCCCCCCAGGGGGGGAAAAACACTTTACAAATTGCTGCTACTTCTATATTTTATTATATACGTAAAAACTACATGCATACCGAGTTTCATGCTTTCTGCCGGATGGGACCGTGTTTGGTTGAAATGAGCCGTACTATAGGGTGAGACATGGCTCCAAGGGGGAATTTGGAAGCAAAATCTAGAACACGCATTCTGCACTCGCTGAATCAACATTTTTGTTTTTGCCAACAAACGTGGGCCATAAACTGAGTCAGCGTAATTGAACTTTGATAAAATGAGAGATTCAACCAAACGGATACGTAAATCAACACTCAAATATTGCCTTATTGAATATAGAATTTTAAGCCGATAAAAACAATTTCAGGCGATCCTTTTCCGATTTCGATAATGATGAAGAACGTTTGATTATTGAGTCGTGTGCACCCAACATCTTTTTTCTTCAACTTTTTACATCAACTACCTTTTTGGATAAGCTCCAAATTAATATTAACAAAATACTAACCAATATAATGCTCTATCCTTTTGTTGTGAAATGAGGAAAAGATCCTTCTACGAGGGTGGTTGGATAAGTCAATGACTTTGTAACATTTTTCGTATTTTCTTGTATTATTTCTTTACATAATCTTTTTGTAGCTCTGTATATTCAGTCCAACAAAGTTCATACCTTTTTAAACCTTTTATTTTTTCTTTCATCGCCTGAAAACTGTGGTAACTGAAATGAGGGTCCATTTCAGACACCACCTTTTGGCTTGATGAAAATCTTTGCCCGCACAGACATTTATTCATGTTTAGTAGGAGAAAAAAACTCAGTGGTCTAAATCTAAAGAATAGGAAGGATTCACATCTTCATTCGATGAGTTTTGATGTCATGAGTGCTGCTTAGAGGGTTGACAGGGTCATTAAGAAAAGTTAGAAGTCGCTTGAGCTTTTTGTTTCCAAAGGTAATAATCTTTTGCCGAATTTGACAAGAATGTAGTGTAAAGATTCATAAGGAGTTTCTTTTTACGATAAAAAAATAAATTATTAAAAAAAGTACTTCTTCTTTTCAAAGTCATGGACTTATCAAACCACCCTCGTATAACGAACTCCCTCATTTTTTGATTTTTTGACGAAATAAAATTCTGACACTTGTTTCGTTTGACAGTCACTTAAAATTTTTGACAGGAAGTTCACAGTGATAACGCTCCGAGGCATGGTCACTGTAAGCCCAAGATGGTGCTGGTAATGACGTCATGAGTGACGTCACGCTAGATATTGTAAACTCGCAAACGTGCATGGGGACCGGCTGTTATCGCGATAATATCGATGTTATCGCTATGCGGACCGCAGCCTATACTACGCATTTGGCGCATTCTGCCAGACAAATCTTTGAGTCATCGATCGCCATGGACTAAATTTTAACCATGACATGAGATTGCTGCACCGGCTAGTGTCATAGCATAGACATAGAAAAATTTTCGCTGCGCTCAAGAAGACCAACAAAGCGTGGAAAAGAGAAGTTAACATCATACGGACACGGTCTATGTAAAAAAGAGTTAAAGGATCAAGTGACATGTGCCAACATTTTTTACAGTAAGAGCCCCTAGCGTCCCGCCTAGCAAATGAGCAATCACAGTTTGTTTAAAATATTTTTTAATCTTCATTAGAATTTAAAATAAAGGTATCGTGGAGCTATGGTGTCTTATGCTCTAAGTAATTGTGATGTGTCAAAAAGAAACAATCCAAGTAATCACACTTTTCAAAGGTAAATAAGATATTGCCACACATTTCTCTAAAACCAAATTTCGCAACATTTATTCGTTTATCGACAAAGAAAACAGTATGGAACATAGTTTATTAACTTCCTTTGCCATAATATAGTTATATTTTATGAATTTAAGTCATATTTTACGTATCTCATATAAAATGTATTGATTCGTTTTCGGATCACCTGTTTATTGACTTTGTTGTTCTTTGACATTCTATTTCTATGTGTCATAGTGAAGATAGAAAAAATTACCTTGAGTGACGTTACGGCTTATTGCTATCTCTTTCTTTAGCGTGACAATACGTTTTCGTTTCTTACGAACGAACGAACGATGAACAACGAACACGTAATGTAACACCATAGAAAGAGATAGCAATAAGACGTCACGTCACTCAAGGACATATTTTCTATCTTCAATATGACACTAGCCGTGCAATCTCCATTGGGGGTATAAGCTTCTTGCATGGAATGTAATAATGTAAAGATAGAAATATACTATTGTGTTGTGTTGTGTTGTGTCGAGATGTGTCGTGGCAGTGGGTGTGCACATTATTGTGTCGCGACACAGAGCGTTCTGTCGTTTTTTCTCCACAGTATCAATCAAAGCTTTGCAGCGCTTGCACGTTCATAATGCTTTTATCAGGTTCTGAGAGTAATTTAGAAGAGGACCTTAAATTTTTATATTATGTATATGATGACACTTCTTCAGGAAAAAAAAATAAAACACTGAATTGCACCTAACATTAAGAAATAAATAATACTTACGTAAACTAAATAAGACCTAGGTAAATACCTTCAATTTGCGGGGATACGTATCCCGCAAATTGGTAATGAACCTAGCAGCCATGTTTTTAAACTCAAATACGAAAACAATTGTAATATTTTTATATGCCTAGACCCTATCTTATTGAAAATAATAATTCAATATTTAACACATTAAATTACCTATAAGAACTTTATTGCTCATGTCATTTTTAGTTGCGGATGACGTCAACGTGTATGTTATGTGACAAGCTTCTATCGAATTACCAATTTGCGGGAATAGTATTTATTTACTTACCATCTAATATCCCGGCAATCTTTTAATTTTTGTATTTGGTATCATGATAGTAGCACAGTCAATCGAGAATGGGGAATGTCCGAAAAAAATCAATTTGGCTAAATATTTTTTTATAGGTACAAATAAGCTCCCTTAGTAATAGAAAAAAGTTTCAAAATTTTTGGTTGCGTATAAATACTAATAAAAAATAAAGTCACTTCGACTTCACAAATATACGAAAGAAACAGCAGAATGGAGATTATACCTTTGCCACCACCTGTCATAACCACAATATGCTATTAAAAAAAAAGTTTCAACACTAGCCGTGTTATTCAGAGATGTTTCATAAAACTGGGGTGCAAGACTGTTCTAACAAAACCTGGTTTAATTCTTGTAAACCAATCACAATGCACCTTTTAATCCTTAAACGGTGGGACTAAACGTTTAACTGTCACTCTGAATACGATTTGCGCTAAAATGGCATTAGTCCGCAGTCTAACGCCATGTTAACTTTGGCCCTAGTTTAACGAACGCACTCTTGAGGGCCTAGTACGAGTTGTGTTTTTCACCTCACTTTGCGAATAGTATCGAGTGAAAGAGAGGAAATCATGCGAGTGAGTGAACGAGTGAAAGAGAGAAGACGATAGTTAACTATTCGCAAAGTGAAGTGAGTGCAAAAAACCAACTCGTACTAGGCCCTCTGAATAACACAGAAAATGTCAAAACTTTTTTTTTAATACTTGCTGTTGTTGTGGCAGGTGGTGGCAAAGGTATAATCTCCATTCTGCTGTTACAGATGCCGGCATATATATTGGCAAGAGAAAGAAAGGGACAAAAGATGCGCAGTAGCCATAAACACTAAATTTATGGCTACTGCGCATCCTTTGTCTCTTTCATTCTCTTGCCAATATATATGCCGGGCAGTATACTTTCGTATATTTGTGAAGTCGAAGTGACTTTATTTTTTATTTTTATTTATACGCAACCAAAAATTCTGAAACTTTTTATATTACTAAGGGAGCTTATTCCTACCTATAAAAAAATATTCAGCCAAATTGATTTTTTTCGGACATTCCCCATTGTTAGCAACAGCTTTACGTAATTCAGGGTCAGCCCACCGATTACGTATCTCTGTTGCTAACAATTCTCGATTGAAATCGATTAAAAGCGCAGCAACATTGCCGCTTTAAGTAAGATAGTTCTCACATTGGTTCTTACTAAAGCAGAAATGTAACTGCGATTTCTGTCAGAGTTGATTGCAACAAAATTACAAAATCAGCCCCCTGGTCTTCATTTTCCGGATTGAGCTATAGCTTTTAATACAAGTACAAAGTTTATGTTGCTTCTAGTGTAGTTAATAAAGTATGTAAAAGAAATAAATTCGATATAAATCGATTGTAGATCAATAATGGGGAATGTCCGAAAAAAATCAAATTGGCTGAATATTTTTTTATAGATAGGAATAAGCTCCCTTAGTAATAGAAAAAAAATCAGAATTTTCGGTTGCGTGAAAAAATTTAAAAAAATTAAAGTCTCTTCGACTTCACAAATGTAGGAAAATGTGAGCATGCGAATCTCCGTGCCACTGAATAATTCCATTCTAAAACTACCTAGAAGTAATGTACCGATGATATACGTTCTTATTTCAGATATCAAATCGATTGTACCGGCTTCCCGGCAGAATGATTGACAAAAGCATGTGGCACGGAGAGTCGCATGCTTTGAGGTTATGTTTTTTGTTAAATCGTCGAATTCCAGATCAATCTGAGTCTGTACCGGTGGTTTGATGTATTTGTAGCCGTTACATATTCATTGTAACAGCTACAAACACTTTCGTTGCTCATGTAACGCAACAGGGTCAAAGATATCGCGATCTAAAGTTTTAAAAGCATGCGACTCTCCGGCCCACACACTTAAGTCTAAAATATTGATGAAAATTGCATTAAGATTAAAAATAAGCAGGTTTTTGTAATCGTTTGATCACGATAAACGACCCGAAAACATATTTTCAGAATATCTTTACTCGTTTTAGAGAAATTTGCAAATTTATTTACTATGAACAATCACAGTGTAGGGTTACCATATCGTCGGTCGGTCAGAATCATTAGGCTGTTTCTAGAAAATAGACCGATCAGAATACGTTATTTTGAGGGTATAACCTTCAAGAATTCTAAAGTTTATGAATTCTTGCCTGTCGATACATTGGCATATAATTAGTTTATTTTTGCGTTTTGTGTCACATCTAGCCGATGCATCTTGAGAAATTCGATTATTTGTGGTGGTTATAAATAATTGGACTCTAAGGCGATTCTCCCACTGCCAACGCGCGCCGTCGTCGCGGGGCGCGGTTTGGCGTTTCACGCGCGCGGTGACGGCGCAGCGCAACGCCTGTTCGGGCGGTTTTCTCCGCGCCCCCGCGCCATTCGGCGTCAGACGCGTCCCCGCCGCTTGTTTTTTAGAGGCATTAAATTTTGAAGTTGTTTTGTTTTAATTTCCAGGTTTTTAGGGTTCCGTACCTCAAAAGGAAAAAAAACTGAACACACATAAAATCACTCATGAGATTAAAACGTCCAGACAAATAATTTAGATTTGCCATCTCGATATTAATGACGGAATTTTAATAACATACGAGTAGGTAGGTACGGTCAACGGCACGCTGGGCTTCCACGACAGCGTAATGATATTCAATCAAATAAATAACAGATTTTTTACAGTTTTGTATAACCTCATGTGCTGCATAATGTACCTACCAAATGGCACTAAAATGGGCGTATATCCAAGCCACGAAACATTTGAAAACCAGAGGAAATCCCGCCATCGTAACGAAACGATCATCGAAAACCAGCCGCGGGGCGCGTCGCAGTGTGTTGTACCCCGCGGTAACGCGCCTGCTGGCGCAAACTGCTCGCGGATCGCTGGCGGCACGCGGCGGTGCGTGCTCACGCGCCGTGGCGCGCCTTGGTGTGTTGGACGAGGCGGTTTTCTGTACAAATTAATGTATTTGCATACAACGTAAAAGACGCGCGTGGGTGCGCCGCGACCGCGCGCGTCGCCAGTGTGAGAACCGTCTAAACTGACAAAATTGTTTTAAAGTAAAAAGAAACAATAGTATTGTATTTAAGATAGCCTGCGTAGTGTACAAACCTAATTTGTGTCATTTTCGTCCATGGAAACAGACGTGGGACCCGTACATTAATAACACCGTCAAAAAAATATTACAATTTGAAAAACAAGTACCATATACCTCAGATCACTTAAAAATCCCTATGAAATAAATTTGTGCCAAATTAAGGCATGGACTTTTAATATTTTCAATTTTTTTGTTTGTCCGAGCCATTGATGCTTATAAAAAATATTAGTATTATTAGAGTTTACATATTTAATATCTTAAATACATGAGTGATGGACAGAATGAATTTGTGTCATTTTCATGCATGGTAGGTAGGTAGGTATTCTAGGTAGGTAGGTATTCAAAAAGTTTGCGGTCGAAGCGAGTAGGCGTGGGCGCGTGGCGAGGGACGACGAAGCTCGTCCGTTTCGGTTGGATACTAAGTACGTACATACCTATAAGTCTCACGTCACGATACGAACGAACACGCACCTTTCGTTTGGTTAAGTAGGTACTCTATAGAATTACATCTCCTGTTTTAGAAATTCATACAGATGTACTATGGACAACAACGTCACTTAACCACAACTCTTAAGGTTAAAATCGGTTGCACGCCGCGCCGCCGCCGTCATAACATAATATATTTAGTTCGTGCAGGGGGATACGTGCGCACACAATTTTTTTGCTAACTTTTTAAGCGAAGCTGTTGCCCATAGTACATACATATCTGTTCTGTTTCCATTCTAAAACAACCTAGAAGTAATGTACCGACGATATACATTCTTATTTCAGATATCAAATCGATTGTACCGGCTTCCCGGCAGAATGATTGACAAAAACATGTGGGCCGGAGAGTCGCATGCTTTGAGGTTATGTTTTTTGTTAAATTGTCGAATTCCAGATCAATCGGAGCCTGTAGCGGTGGGTTGATGTATTTGTAGCCGTTACATATTTAAGCATGTTCCAGACGGATTAAATCACGCCTCCCAACAGAGGTGACCTTGCTTGATTTAATCCATCTGGACGGCAGATTTAATCCAAATTTCTCCAACCAATCCAAATGACCTTCAACGTCCTTGGTGGAAGGGCGCGAGTTCCAACACAGGCACGGTAATGATATTTATCAGTACTCCAACTTCATATACTGCCCGGCATTTTATTGGCAAGATAAAAACGAGACAAAAGATGTGCAGTGCCACAAATTTTAGTGTTTGTGGCTATTGCGCATCTTTTGTCTCATCTTTCTCTTGCCAATTTATATGCAAGTGTCATCTGTACAAATAGTCGAAAAGCGAGTCGTACCTACGCGCCTCGGCCCTCGAGTTCAGTCTGCAGTCTGCACTCGGTACACAAACAGTCGCGAATGCGCCGCAGTGATGAACGAAAGATGTACGAGGTAATAAATATAATAGAAAAAATACTATAAAATATCGACTCAGCCCTCGCAGTTCAGACGGGCTCAAATGGCTCGGCTGCTACGGGTTACGGGTGAGTCAATTTTTTCTAGTATTTTTAGGGTTCCGTAGCCTAAATGGCAAAAAACGGAACCCTTATAGATTCGTCATGTCTGTCTGTCTATCTGTCCTTCTGTCACAGCCATTTTATTCCAAAAGTATTAATATTACACAATTGAACCTTGGTTGGTAGATGTATTCTGTTAACCGCTTAACGATTTTAACACAAAAATAACAAAAATAAAGATTAAGGGGGGGCTCTCCATACATGGAACTGAAACTGCGAACGTGTGAGGTGTCAATAGATAGGTCTTTAAAATTGACATTGAGGTTTTTAAGAAATTTTTTTCTCAAAGTCTAAGGTTTGAAAGATATACTCCTCCAAAGTGGTAAAATGTTTATCCTCCCCCCCCCCCTTTAACTTTTGAAATAAGAAAGTGAAAAATCTAAAAAACATATATGCTGCATGTAGGTCTTAATAATTACTTTCAATAAAAATTGGTTTAAATGAGATATAGTAATTAGTTTTTCAGATATAGCACATTTTCCATAACCGCAAATATAACTTTGTCATTCATAACAACACTGAAAAACAAAGTTATTTTTGCAGACGAAAAATTATAATGGTATTAAATATGGTGTGGTATAAGGTATCTACGGAACCGTACGGCGTGTTGCCCAAAACGCACTTGGCCGGGTTTTTTCTATTATATTTATTACCTTAATATAGAAATAACATTCTGAATGCCAAAAGTCTAAAAATTCAATAGGTACTATTGATTGAAATATAAGTTCTTACTATTGCAAAGTGCAGATTGTGCTGTTTTTATTATAAATATAATTAACCAATAATCCAGAGATACCTTACATTTTTAAATACCTGGAAAGTCCGAAAGCTAAGATTAAGTATACTTAAAATATTATATAATACGTAGGTATTGTACTAAGGATTATTAAATAATTTGTTTCTCCCATCAATAATGTATTTTTTTTTATTTTTATTTTACCATTAGTTTTGTTAATATAGTTATATTATTGCCTTAAAATTAATTGATTGAACCAGCGCGGGTTTATTTAGGTAATTATTTCAAGGACAGGGCCGAGTTACAGTACTGATAGATATCTTTACCGTGGAATGGGAAAGAGTGTCGGCGCTAGGGTTGCCAACATGTCTAAGGCGAAATACAGTATTTTTCAAATAAGGCTAAAAAAATTAGTACACTTTAAAATAATATAGTAGTTTATGGAAAAGGCAAAAATTAGGCAAATATATTATTATATTTTACTTTTTATAAAAACTATATTTTTTGAACTTTTTGCATTTTTGAACAATGTTTTGGTCAAAATCATAAACCATAAATAAAACAATCATGAATCAAAATAAAAGTCTCATATTATTTTCTACCATCAATATTAATTAAATATAAGTAAATTAAAAACTCGTTTTTAACTTACTTACGATTGTATCAGTATTACTGATTAAGTTAAGACATGAAAGAAATTCGTCCATGGTTAAGATTAAGATATATTTTGTCCATGGATTAAGATTTAATTAAGTTGTCAATTTTATATTGACAAGTTTGAAACGCAATAAGACAGATAGATACGTTCAGAATTCAGATACAATACACTATACACATAGTATTTGTTATATGGTGTGACTATACACTACACGCTATAGAATCAGTCAAAATTCACGATCACAAATTAAAAAAAAAGAAACATTTGTTTCTTAGCGATCGATGTTGAAAATATAGTATTTTTGCGTACTATATATTTCTTCAATAGTATATAGCACGCAGACCCGAAACATAGTATAATACGACATATTATTATAGTATGGTTGGCAGCCCTAGTTGGCGGCGTTTGGATGTAAACTCGTGTAGCCGCAACACAATCCACGGATGGAAACCACGCCCCCATCAAGCTTCCACCAAGGTGACCTTGGTTGGGAGGCGTGATTAAATCCGTCTGGAACGTGCTTTATTGTAACAGCTACAAACACATTCGTTGCTCATGTAACGCAATAGCGACCTAAAGTTTTAAAAGCATGCGACTCTCCGGCCTACACGCTTAAGTCTAAAATATTGGTGAAAATTGTATTATGATTAAAAATAAGCAGGTTTTCGTAACCGTATATAATAGGTCTTTACCTATGAAATTGCCGATTTGTATGGAGAATTTTCAAGAAGTTGCATTTTTCATACTAGCATTTTCTTTGTTCATTTAACAACCGTTAACACTCTTGTAACAAAACTTTTACGTACTAATGTTTGAACACTATGCTAACCTATTCCATTTACGATAAGCGAAAAAAATAAGTTTTGGCTAAGTTACAACCCCTCCGGTCACCCTTTTTTGGCTCACAAAAAAAAGAGTAACTTTCAAGATCTTTTTTAGGGTTCCGTAGCCTAAATGGCAAAAAACGGAACCCTTATAGATTCGTCATGTCTGTCTGTCTGTCTGTCTGTCTGTCTGTCTGTCTGTCTGTCCGTATGTCACAGCCACTTTATTCCGAAAGTATTAAGACTACACAGTTGAAACTTGGTAGGTAGGTGTATTCTGTTAACCGCTTACCGAATTTAATACAAAAATAAGAAAAATAAAAGATTAAGGGGGGGCTCCCCATACATGGAACTGAAACTGAAAAAAAAATGTTTCTTCAAACCAACACGTGTTGGGTGTCTATAGATAGGTCTTTAAAAATGACATTGAGGTTTTTAAGACAACTTTTTCTCAAAGTCAACCGTTTGAAAGATATACACCGCCAAAGTGGTAAAATGTGTGTCCCCCCCCCTTTAACTTTTGAAATAAGAGAGTGAAAAATCTAAAAAAAATATATGCTGTAGATCTTAATAAACACTTTCAACCAAAATTAGTTTGAACGAGATATAGTAATTAGTTTTTGAGATATAGCACATTTTCCGAAACCGCAAATATAACTTTGTCATTCATACCAACACTGTGAAAAACAAAGTTATTTTTGCATAATATAAAAAAAATATTGTTAAATGATAGGTGGTATTAAATATGGTATGGTATATAAGGTAACTACGGAACCCTATGGTGCGTGGCCCGACACGCACTTGGCCGGTTTTTTTAATGCTATGAAAGCTTAAAAAAAGGACTTTATTTTTACTGATAGTTGACTATCATGGTCATAATTCGACATACGTAAATCAAGATATTGTTAAATGTTTTAAAACATAGAAGTTATTATTTTCTCTGTATGTGACAAAATATCGGCAAGTTCATAAGTAAAGACCTAATATTTATAGATATATATTGCGAACGATTTTATCCTAGCTTTCCGATGACCTAGAGACTTGAAACTTTGAAAATAGGTCAGAACTGGAAGGCAATGCAATATTATGGTGTCATTGAGCTGATCTGATGATGAAGCCGGAAGAAGCCCACAGGAATTCTATGATAAAACCTACAACCCCATCGTGTTTGGGCTCGTTAGAATAGGCATGACGAAATTTTTTTTTATTTTATGTTACATAAATTACCTCTCAAAAAAAGAAACATTGGTAAAATAATTATTTCGCTAGCGTGAAAACTGCCCGAGATATCACAGTTTAAAATGCACACAAATTGGACTCACCCGAAAACGCTCCATACTAACGGCTACCCTAGTTATGACGTCACGCCTAGGTGTTTGTATGCAACGCGTAGGAAAGTTTGGCAGCTATATTAAATATTGTGTTTATCAAAATTGTTTCTTATACAAATTTGCTATAAATTTTATGGATTAATTAAATGTATTATTTATTTTAATATATTTTAAACTTTTTAAATGGACTTGTCCGCCCAACTTTGAAGGGTAATAAAACAAATAATACGCAATATATAAAACCAAGAGGTATACAAGCTACTCTAAAAGTTCAATATGTTTACGGTTTTTACTTAGATTATTTATATGTCATTAGTATTTTGTTATTTTATTCAGTAGTCGTCATCCCTATTGTTTTGACGAGTACTCTAATGGGAGACGAAGTCCAGGGTCTGATGATGAAGCTGACAGACAGAGTATGTTCATTACTTTTAGTCGGAGGATTTTTGTAAAAATATTAAGAGCCATATGACAAATCTGCGCTCTGCGTATATTCACAGACTAGTAAAACATACTGAAGCGTTAACGACAACTCACGAGTTCACGATACTGTGTTGAAACTACGACCAAGCGATTTTGATACTTTGCCCAAAGTTATATGTTTTAGTACTTCTATGGAGTAATTTGCTATCACTATGCCGCACATTTTCAGAGTGCCATGGATCTGTATGTGAAGAAACAGATTATAGGAAGATGATACCATAAATGAGACAGATGATTATATTTGTTAAAAATAAAAATTATTTTATTCCCTAGTTTTTTATCTAGCAAAGGAAGTTTTTCGTTTTAGATTAAAGCTATAGCTTAGAGCATGCTCTAGGGTTTGTAAAAGTTTGGCGACCCATGGGTCGCCAAACTTTTTAGCCTAAGGGCCAGACCACCTCTTTCGGCCTTTTTTTGCAAATGTACCTATTCGGTGCTAAAACCACAAACCTGTCACCTGGAGCCGGGTGGGAAAAAGGGTGACCTTCCCTCTTCCGCCTTTTAATGTTCCGATGTATGACACTTTGCGATTACCTATTACTAGTAACTTTTGAAAAATACTCACTCATAGAATAGGGATTAAAAAAAATCCAAAAAAATACTTAATGTTGATATTTTCAAAATTGCCTCCATGATGTAAGATAAGAGTATATTACAAAATATTTGGCGTATGTTTCATAAGAATTCATTTTCTCCCTGCAAGCGCAAAAAAAAACAGCTGTTCCATACATTAAGGTCGAGTAGGTACTGCACTTTTGTATGAAACAGCTGATTTTTTTGCGAGCAGGAGAGTTGGCCCCATAGTAAAAGTTGTTTGTAATCATGAGTGCAACCACCACACAGCGGGAACCAAATGATTAAAATTTCTGCGTGTATAAAAAAAACAAAACTAAGTCATCGAGCGGTATTCAAACCCGGTACACTCGTTTTTTGCCGCCCCCGTCTTAACCCGCTTGACCAGACGGACTTTGGCCGGTAGGACGAAATTAGCGACCACATTCTGCGTCGAAAGAAAAACGCATGAAAAAAGCATGAAAACTCGAAAACACGCGTTTTTCCAAACATAAGACTAATCTAGATCAATTGTTTACCCCTGAAAACCCCCATATACCAAATTTCAGCGAAATCGTTAGAGCTATTTCCGAGATCACAGAAAAAACCCGTGTAAGACGCAGAGGTCCCGGGTTCGATTCCCAGGGGGGGTACAATTTGTACTCGGTTTGGTTGGTGGTAGGGCTTATTTCAAGTCCGCCTGGCTAGCTACCACCATCTTACCTAAGTCTGACGCCATAATAACAATTTAAAAATTATTGTGTTCCGGCAGTTAGAGGTAAAGATAGCCAGTATTCCGGGTGTAGTGCGCTCCCACCTTCGGCCTAGTCGTCATTTAACATCAGGTGAGATGAAGGTTTCGTATGCGGGCCGATTCCGATGAAACTCGGTTTTTGGTAGTATTTTGACAAGAAAACAGCAACGCAATGTCAAAAAAAAATTAAAGATGGCGGCCTACTTTTTTGTTTGTGGGCCGATTTTGATGAAACTCGGTTTTTGGTAGTATTTTGGCAAGAAACAGCAACGCAATGTTAAAAATGTAAAAAATTCAAGATGGCGGCCACCTTTTTTGTTTGCGGGCCGATTTCGATGAAACTCGGTTTTTGGTAAAATCTATATTTATAAATTTTAATCACAAAAACAGGAAAAATTATTTAAACTGGAATATTATTTTAGTCTGGCTTATATTTTTTTTATTTAGTCTGGCTGAGAAAAGTAGAAAATAAGTAACGTTGTTACAAGTCAAAGTCAAAGTCAAATAAGCCTTATTCAAATAAACATAATAATTAAGTACTTTTGAATCATCTATATTTTCCTACCACCCGTTCCAGACTTTTTTAGCTGACAAGAAGAAACTTATCAGCTGTAACAGCCATAAGTAACGATATTTACAAACTTGAATATATCGTTACCAAATAATTACAACAGGGTGACAGGATTATTGGCAACAACATAGACTTATTACATATATTACTTCAACAAAGTACTTATAGTAGCAAGTTATGTGTTACATCATTTCCACGCATTTTGATCTTTAAGATAATCATCTACTTTATATTAATAACCTTTACTCATGAGCGTTTTTTTAACATGGTTTTTAAATTCATGCAAAGGAAGATTAATCACTTGTTGCGGAACTTTATTAATAAAGGCTATGCCTTTCCCCATAAATGAACCTCTAGTTTTTGCAAGCCTAAATTATCTTTATTTCTTAAAAAGTTTAAATTTATTTCTTGTATTAAACTGGTGAATATTTCTGTTTTTAGGAAATGAATCATAGTGTTTCCTTACATAAACTAAATTTTCATATATATATTGGGCTGCCAAAGTTAAGACATTTATTTCTTTAAACAATTCTCTCAAGCTATCTCTTCGCCGAAGATTGTATATGGCGCGAACAGCTCTTTTTTGGATTACAAAAATATTTTCAATATTGGCAGCTGAGCCCCACAATAGCAGTCCATAGGACATTACACTGTGAAAATAACTAAAATATACTAACCTTGCCGTTTCAATATCAGTTAAAAGCCTTATTTTCTTAACAGCGAATGCCGCTGAACTAAGTCTACTTGACAAGGCTTCAATATGTGGATCCCATTGCAGTCGAGAATCTAGTGTAATACCTAGAAATTTTGTACTCTCAATAAACTCGACTTCATCGTTATTTAAATTAATATTTAATTTTGCCTGCTCAACATTAGGTAATGAAAATTTTAAACATTTAGTTTTTTTGGAGTTACGTGCTAAATTATTGCTATTAAACCAGTGTGAAACTTTAGAGAGGGCACTATTTACTTCGTCCGAACAGTTATTACCTCTGTTTACTTTGAAAACTAAAGAAGTATCATCCGCAAATAGTACTGTCTCACATAAATTATTCGCGTAGTTGGGAAGGTCATTTATATAAATTAGAAACAGCAATGGGCCCAATATTGATCCCTGCGGCACACCCATAGTGGTAATAGATTCAGTTCTATTAATTACTACTTTCTGAGTTCTATTGTACAAATATGATTTCATAAGGCTAACTGATTTATCAGAGACACCATAATGTTCTAGCTTCTTTAATAGTGTATGGTGATCAACGCAATCGAATGCCTTAGAAAGGTTACACAAAATGCCAATTACATCTTGCTTTTCTTCCCAAGTGTCAAGAATATGTTTGAGAAGTGCAATTCCAGCATCAGTAGTATTTTTACCCTTGGAAAATCCAAACTGATTTTTATGAAGAATGTAATTGGATGTGAAATAATCTAATAATTGGGAATATATAATTTTTTCAAATATTTTGCTAAGTGCTGGTAGTATAGATATTGGCCTAAAGTTAGCGGGGTCACTTTTATCCCCAGATTTAAAAAGAGGAATCAATTTACTATTTTTCATTAGATCAGGAAAAACCCCTTCATCAATACATTTGTTAAAAATAAAAGCCAAGTAAGGGACTAGTATACCCAGCAGTATACTATACCCAGCAGTGGGTGTCGTGCGGCTGATATGATGATGATGAATATCAATTATTGATTTAATAATGCTTGTTGGTATGCCCCAAAGATCTTCTGTTTTTTTGACATTCATTGTTTTAAAAGCTTTAATAATATCTTCACTATTTATATATTTAAAGAAAAAGGTTTCCTTGCACTTATCAACACTAGACTCTAGGAGGGAGACAGCGATGTTGGGACAAGCACTAAGAGTACTGGTAGTTTCTATTGGTATTCGAGCAAAGAAATCTTCAAAGACTTTAGCGACCTTATCGTCAGATTCAATAGTTTGATCACCAATTTTTAAACAGAAGGAATTTATATTGGATTTTGATTTGCCCGTTTCATTGTTAATAATGTTCCAAGTAGCCTTAATTTTATTATCGGCTGATTTAATTTTATTTGAAAAGTACTTCGACTTTGCTAGAATACAAACTTCTCTGAATGTTTGTGAATACTTCTTGACAAATTCAATGAAGTTAGGATCACAGGAAGTAGCTTTCTCTGCATAAAGTTTGTATAATTTCCTTCTGCTTTTATATATACCGGGTGTGGCCCAGTCACTAAATTTCGTACTATCATTACTCATGATGACTTTTTGTTTAAAATTTTCACTAAATTCAGTTTCAAGTAAAAATTAAGTACCTAGCTAGACTAGACTTTTATACTAGAATTTTACAACTAAATAAATGAAACTTCTCACAATTATTTACGCTCAGAAAATATATGATCTCAGACAAACATACCTATTATCTATATTTAAACGATCGAGATCAAGCTGCAAGCAAGCAAGAAACTGCATGAAAAGGAAGATGGAAGGAACTGAATGTGAATGAATTCAATGGAAGTTACATTCGTTGTTTTACATAAATGTTTTTTTAATTTAATTTTTTTTATGTTCATAGTTACATTTACAGTTTTACGAATGAAAATTACATTTAATAAAAGAAATATGAGTACATTTTTACAGTTACATTTTTAAGTAACAAAATTAAATTTATACATCAGATTAAACATTGCTCCAATTCCATTCCAAGTAAGCAGCTGAAGCACTTGTGTTATGGAAATGGGAGACAACGGTGGCACTACAAACACCCAGACATGAAAGAATACAGAAAATATCGTTTTGGCTCAGCTGGCAATTGAAACCTGTTCCTCAGAGATGACAACACCTAGAAAACTTGTACACAAGCCACTCGACCACGAGTTTCATCGAAATCAGCCTACTAACAAAATAGTTGGCCACCATCTTAAATTTTTTACTTTTTTACATTTTTAACATTGCGTTGCTGTTTTCTTGGCAAAATACTACCAAAAACCGAGTTTTATCGAAATCAAACAAGAAAGTTGGCCGCCATCTTGAATTTTTTACATTTTTAACATTGCGTTGCTGTTTTCTTGCCAAAATACTACCAAAAACCGAGTTTCATCGAAATCGGCCGGCAAACAAAAAAGTTGGCCACCATCTTGAATTTTTAACATTTTTTAACATTACATTGCTGTTTTCTTGCCAAAATACTACCAAAAACCGAGTTTCATCGAAATCGGCCTGCAAACAAAATAGTTGGCCGCCATCTTGAAGTTTTTACATTTTTAACATTGCATTGCTGTTTCCTTGTCAAAACAGTAGCAAAAACCGAGTTTCATCGAAATCGGCCCGCAAACAAAAAAGTTGGCCGCCATCTTGAATTTTTTACATTTTTAACATTGCGTTGCTGTTTTCTTGCCAAAATACTACCAAAAACCGAGTTTCATCGAAATCGGCCGGCAAACAAAAAAGTTGGCCACCATCTTGAATTTTTTACTTTTTTAACATTGTGTTGCTGTTTTCTTGCCAAAATACTACCAAAAACCGAGTTCCATCGAAATCGGCCTGCAAACAAAATAGTTGGCCGCCATCTTGAATTTTTTACATTTTTAACATTGCATTGCTGTTTCCTTGTCAAAACAGTAGCAAAAACCGAGTTTCATCGAAATCGGCCCGCAAACAAAAAAGTTGGCCGCCATCTTGAATTTATTACATTTTTAACATTACGTTGCTGTTTCCTTGTCAAAACAGTAGCAAAAACCGAGTTTCATCGAAATCGGCCCGCAAACAAAAAAGTTGGCCGCCATCTTTAATTTTTTACATTTTTAACATTGCGTTGCTGTTTTCTTGCCAAAATACTAGCAAAAACCGAGTTTCATCGAAATCGGCCGGCAAACAAAAAAGTTGGCCACCATCTTGAATTTTTTACATTTTTAACATTACGTTGCTGTTTTCTTGCCAAAATACTACCAAAAACCGAGTTTCATCGAAATCGGCCCGCAAACAAAAAAATTGGCTGCCATCTTGAATTTTTTACTTTTTTAACATCGCGTTGCTGTTTTATTGTCAAAATAGTAGTAAAAACCGAGTTTTATCGAAATCGGTCCAATAATCAAACAAAAATACACAAATATCAACAAATACATCAATGTGCGGCCGCCATTTTGAATTCCAAATCTAATATCAAAATCGTGCCAAAAACACTTTTCATGACACCCACATCAAAAAATTGCAAATACTACTTTCAATATAATATAGTATAACCCAATCAGAAGCGCAAGCCCTGACGGGATAGGGCCCGAGATGCATACATTGCCAAAGTATGGGCTCTCAAGCCCTCCCACCCCCCCTTCTATACCGCACCACCCCGCACGATTGCTCTGTCTAGACGCCTCCGATGGCCGACTGTATGAAGACTATCTCTCGGCTGTGCCTGTACTGTGCTTAGATGATCAAATCTTATAGTCGCACTACACTACAGACTAGTACTGAGGCGCGTTCAAATCCTTGATCTATGTTTTTGTGTTTTGTTTCTAAAATTTCATGGTTGATCCTCAAAAAAACATTTTATTTGATTTAGAATATAGGAAAGTTTAAAATATTCGTATTCCAAATGGAAAACGAAGTTTTGCTAATTAAAAGTTCTTCGGTCTATCCGAATCCTAACACAAGAGCGAAATAAGAAACAACCGCAGTCGTCTTCAGAACGTGCCTCTGACGCAAAAATTCGACACACGTCCAGCACTGAGAAGCGCTCGCGCGGTACTGAATTCTGACGGTCGGTGCATCGCATTTTGTAGTAATTTTGCAGTTAAGATTTCTCATTATTATTGAATTAAAATAACAAATTCATGCTTAAAAATTATGAAATTTTTATTCCTTATGAAGTAACAATTATTTGTGTATATATTTTGCTCAACAATATTATCGTAGATAGGAGAAATACACAGTTAACTCAAAGCGATTTTCGAAGTTTTTTGGTTTAGAATAAGATTTTTTTTCTAATTTATTTCAATGATATTTCAAAATTCCGAGGCCGCTATGATCTATTCTACTATATAAGAAATAACACTCTATTTTTTTTATTTCATTTGTTTAGAACAGTAGTCCAATCCATGAGCCCAAAAACGTGCCCTCGCGCATTTTATGAAAATCTTTCTCTGCCATTTTGGGTTTAATTAAAAAGTTAAGCAAAATTTACAAAAAGCGAGGCCGCTATGATCTATTCCAATAGCTATTCTGCACTATTCAATAAGTCAAAATTGTTAATGTATGTTTGTTTCTGAGATCGACGACACCAAAATTCCCCATTTTAACCAAAACTCACAGTCGATACGTCATATGGCTCTTAACCAAACTGTTTTTCAATTAGGGTTTTTCAAAATGACAAAAAACTGTATGCTCGATAGATAAGATGGCGTTGATAAAAATGTATGTGTCAATGTGATTTTTTTACTCAGCTTCGAAGAGTACTCAGGTAGGCAGGCAAATCTGATGTTACCCTAAAATGTTTCTCTTTGGCCAGATGTCAGCCAGCGAACGCTTATTTGCCTCTTTGGTACAGGCCGTTTATTTTTAAAAGCCAATTTTTACACTTCTCTTTCCATCAACGCCATCTAAAAAGCCTCTAAAAAGCAAGAAATAATATTTAAATCATTAGATATGCATTATCATTGTTATATAATAACAACACGTCTATTGAAGTCGGGTGGGGCTGGAGTACAACTTCGTTTTTTTATTCTAAAAGCCCTACCCGACTTCAATATACGTGTTGTTATTATATAACAATGATAATGCATATCTAATGATTTGAATATTATTTCTTGCTTTTTAGAGGCAGGTTATTTGAAGTTGGTTTTTTGTTTTTTAAAACATTTTTTTTTATTTTTAAAACAATTTTTATTTTTTTGTTTTTAGTGTAAGTACCTTCTCTATTAGGTAGTGTGTTAGGTAGGCGTCACTTAAGTCACTTACTTACTTTAAATTAGGCGAATTAATTTGAAGTGGGATATTGTGCTGGCTCAATACGAAATAGAGGCTACTTTTTACAAATTCTTTTACCCAAAGTCGCTCGAACGGCAAAGTACGTAGCAGCGGTGCTCGAAGTACGCAGCAAACAGCGGTGCCCCGGCTCTCACCCCCCCCACCCCCCCCCCCCCATTTTCTTTTGTGACTTTTACAGGGTGTTGAAAAGAAAAAAATAAAAAGCTGAAAATTCCATTGATGAATTTAGCACAAAACATTATGTACAACAGATACTATTGATCTAAAACATTTAACACTTATTTAACCAATTGTAATATTCTTTTGGAGTTACTAAGGTAACGCTTTAGGTAATAGTCAAATAACAGTATTCCCGTGGACAAAGATGACACAAAAAGCTCAAGTAAGTACATCGGTTACAACTTCATAATCATCATGAAAGTAAAATTTTCAACTTTAATTTTCTTTTCGTCCGATAGCGTTAAAAAAGACAAAAACCTAAATTGTTACTTATGCATCAAACCAAAATGACACAATTTCATGTATTAGGCTAAGTGAATGGTGCAGAAACTATATACGAAAAAAACAAACTTTAATATTTTTAAAAGCTAAAAACTTATCCCGATCGGTCTAAAATGCAAGTTGAAGTGTTTTTAGATACCTATTTTGAAAGACTAATACTTCAAAAAACGAAGGAAGTTCTCAGTTCGGTTGCATTCAACCGAGACCTAAATTAATGGGTGACTGATACTGATGATGATGGGTGACTGGTACTGAGTGGGCAATTATTATACCAATTATGACGTTCACATTTTTAACACGTTTTTATAAGGTTACCTACTTTCTCATTTGTTTGTTTGTATTTTGTCATCTCGATTAGGATAAAAGTCACCTTTTTACGTCCCCTAAAAAATATTGCAATATTGCATAGTCAGTAACAGTATGATAGTAGGTACGATACGTACGAGTATGTAGGCAAATCAACCCTCAACATTATGTAGTTCAACTTGAATTTTATTAGAAACAGCCTAATGATTCCTACGGACCGACGATATGGTCACCCTACACACTGATTATTCATAATAAATCATAGTAAATAAATTTACTTATTTCTCTAAAACGAATGAAGATATAGTGAAAATATGTTTTCGGGCCGTTTATCGTGATCAAACGGTTACGTAAACTTGCTTATTTTTAATCTTAATACAATTTTCACCAGTATTTTAGACTTAAGCGTGTGGGCCGGAGAGTCGCATGCTTTTAAAACTTTAGATCGCCATATCTTTGTCCCTGTTGCGTTACATGAGCAACAAATGTGTTTGTAGCTGTTACAATGAATATGTAACGGCTACAAATACATCAACCCAGCGGTACAGGCTCCGATTGATCTGGAATTCGACGATTTAACAAAAAACATAACCTCAAAGCATGCGAATCTCCGTGCCACATGCTTTTGTCAATCATTCTGCCGGGAAGCCGGTACAATCGATTTGATATCTGAAATAAGAACGTATATCATCGGTACATTACTTCTAGGTAGTTTTAGAATGGAATTATTCAGTGGCACGGAGATTCGCATGCTCACAGGAAAATAACAGCTAACTGCCACTATGACAACAAGAATTAAAAACAAAAAGTTTTGACATTTTGTGTTGAAATTTTTTATTACCTTGTTGTGGTTGTGGCAGGTGATGGCAAAGGTATAATCTATATCATTCTGCTGTTACTTTCCTATATTTGTGAAGACGAAGAGACTTTAATTTTTTTAAATTTTATCACGAAACCGAAAATTCTGTTTTTTTTTTCTATTACTAAGGGAGCTTATTCCTACCTATAAAAAAATATTCAGCCAATTTGATTTTTTTCGGACATTCCCCATTGGAATTCAGTCTTATTGCTCTACCAATTATTGGCTGGGCAATAAATTAAGATGTATTGTATGTATCTTTTAGTCATTTGTTTTAAATGGTTATTTTCAGTTGATACAGATGCCGGCATATATATTGGCAAGAGAAAGAAAGGGACAAAAGATGCGCAGTAGCCATAAACACTAAATTTATGGCTACTGCGCATCCTTTGTCTCTTTCATTCTCTTGCCAATATATATGCCGGGCAGTATACAATTCCACTCTTTTCTTAATGATTAAACGAACTTACCTGTACGTGAAGTTCTATCATAATTATACGATGTGCTTCGTCCGAAGAGATTAGTAACGTTCAGGTAATATATGACACAATGTAGTAACGCGTAGGTGACACCACTTCAGCACTATAGTTGAGAAAACTTAGTAGAAAAAAGAAAACTTTGCATTGGCAACACTGTAGCTTTTTTATTTGGCGCCATCTGCAACAAGCTAAAAGGAAAAAAGGCGCCAAACTATCTGTCATGTCATGTCAGATTCCCGCGCTCCTGCACATTTCGCTTCATTAAGTTCAGAGAAAAGCTTTTGATATTTCCAAGAATATGGGGTAGAGCCAGGGTGGGCGGGTGTTACTAATCTCTTCGGACGAAGCACATCGTATAATTATGATAGAACTTCACGTACAGGTAAGTTCGTTTAATCATTAATTATACTCGTGCTTCGTCCTTCAGGATTAGTAACGTTCAGGTAATATATGACACAATGTAGATGTTGAGAGAATTAAGGAAATATAAAAAAAAAAACAAAAAATAAGAATAATTATAAAAATATTATTATTCAAACATTTATTAATCAACCGTTAATGTAACATAATACAACATGTACTTATGTTAGTAAATTATAAGGAGCAAACAGTCCTCGCCAAAGCAATATTATCAATGTTTTCAATAATAGGCCTATTATAAAATCTAGCAAAGGTAGCGGAATTGCCGCTCCATCCAGCCGTTTTTCTGATTACATCGAGATTAACACCCAGTGTATGTGCTGTGGATGTAGCGGCGTGCCGAGTACTATGAGAGGAAAAAATGGACACATCAATTCCGCTCTCTTTGAGTATACACTTGATCCAACGACTAAGTGTCTGAGTAGATACAGAGTTGTGTGGCTTGCGAATGCTAATAAATAAATGGCTAGCTTTCCTTAAATGTCTAGTTTTTTCTAAATACACCAAAAGTGTTTTGGCGGGACAAATTTCTAAACATTGATTAAAATAGGGTAAATAAAGTATGGGTTGATTTTTGCCTACTTTTGACGTTTTGATTAAATCAGGAATTTTAATAATTATTTTATCATCTTGGTGTATGATTTGATCACATTTAATCTTAGATAATGTTTGAACTCGATGCGCTGTAACGAGAGCAAGTAAGGTAATGCATTTTATGGACAACTGTTCAAGGCTTAAAGTTTCGTTTGGATAAAGAGTTGCCAAATGGCTTAATACTGTACTTGGATCCCAAGTAACATTATAACGTGGCAACGGAGGTCTTAATTTATATACTCCTTCACAAAATCTTATAATTCTATCATCATCTGATATGTTACCTACTATTAGAGACAGTGCAGATCTGTGGCTATTTATGGTACCATACTGACCACCGTCGTTAAATATCGGTGTAAGGAAATCAATGACTATTGGAATGGAAGGATTGTATATGTTAATGTTATTCTTAATACAAAAAGTATACCAGCGCTTAAAGCAAACGTCATATTGCTGTAAGGTACTTTCGGCCAGAGATGCCATGGTGATGTCTAATGCGGACTCTGGGACACAGCGTTGCAGTAGTGCCGTCCGGACAAAACTCCGGCAACCAGGGTAATGTGCCGTTGCATGTTCCGACTGCTGGAAGAGGGAATCACAACATCATAATGGCGAAGCTTTATTATATCTGAAACAAGTAGTTTGAAAAATAAAGGGTACCACGGTTGGGATGGCCAATCAGGTACAACCATTATACCTTCCGCTTAATCGGATATTATTTTTCTCAGTGATTTAAGAATCATGGCTACTGGAGGAAAAGCGTAAAAGAAATCTCTTGACCAGTTCAAATTAAAAGAATCGAGAGCGCTAGCTTCAGGGTCTGGATGTAAAGATACATACCTATCACACTTTTTATTAATACGATTGGCAAACAAATCAATATCAGGGATACCTAATTTCTCTGTTAATTTTTGAAAACCATAATTTGTGAGTTCCCACTCTATGTCTGGGTGGGTTCGTCTAGACAGACTCTCTGTCAGCTATAACATTTTCAGATGATTTAATGTAAGAGGCGACTATAATTATTTTCCTAGACTCACACCAGTTCCATATGTCTCTTGCGATTTTAGTAAGATGAGGAAACTGGATTCCTCCCATGCGATTTATATAACTGACTGCCATCGTGTTATCTATTCTGAGCAACAATTGGCAATTGTAACAATTTTTTGCAGAAATCTTAAGTGCAAAATAAGCAGCTAATAATTCAAGATGATTAATATGAAATTCTTTTTCATTATTAGTCCAACGACCACTAGCCGTTTGGCCGTTACATGCTGCACCCCACCCCGATGTTGAGGCGTCAGAGAATATTTCTAATGTGTAATTATCGTTCCTAATTCTATGAACGGAATGATCAATTACACTTAACCACCAATCCAAATCAGGCAATATTGATTGTGGTAAAGTCATATATTTTTCGTAATCATTATTGCCTAATAAATTTAGAAACTTGCATCGTTCTTATTCTTTTGTATGCAGCCAGCCATATTCAATCACAGGGCAGGCTGAGATTAATAAACCTATAAGTTGCGCAAAAAATCTTATTTTAAAACGTTTAAGTTTTTTAAGATTTTCGATTTCTACCTTAATGCGACTCCTTTTTTCAGGAGGTAATGTGATTTGCCATTTATGAGTGTCTATTATGAAACCTAAATATCGGCAAGATTTTGAGGGTATTTTTACACTTTTTTCTTCGTTGATAATAAAACCTAATGCTTTTAAAACAGACTGAGTGATTTCAACATTTTGTAGACAATCTGAATAAGTATTTCCTGACAAAAATAAATCATCTAGATAAATTGATGAAATATATCCACAAGATCGTAACAATTTTATAACAGGTTTCAACAGTTTCGTAAAAATAAAAGGAGCTGTACAGATACCAAACGGCAAGACATTAAATTCATACAATTGATTGTTATAAAAGAAACGAAGGTATTTTCGAGATTCCGGGTGAATTTTTATCAAAAAATATGCATCTCTTAAATCTAAAGTTGCAATAAAGGAATCTTTAGTTATGAGTTTTAAAACAGTACGCATGTCTTCTAATTTAAAATGCTGTGGTTTCATGAATTTGTTTAAATTTTTCAAATTCAGTATTAATATTTTCTTGCCGTTTGGTTTCGGCACTAAAAATATACGAGATACGTATTGATCAAAACATGGTTTGCACTCAGATATAGCTCCAATAGAAATTAAATTTTTCATTGTTTCTTCAACATGTGTTTTTTCCGAATCAGTAAAATTTGTTATGGATGGTAAGTAAGGTTGATGAACTACCTTGAACCCACGATAAAACGTTACGATCACATGTAATCATCGACCACTGCTAATAAAAAAGGGCAAGTCTGCCAGCGTAACGTACCGTATCTACTGGCGTTGGTTCGGCCCTGGCCGTTGTGAGTAGTTCATCGACGATGGCTCGCGGCGAGGTGGCGGCGGTGGTAGTGTATTGCGCACTGCTGGCAGCTGGAAACGTGGCGTCATCGGGCCCGGCGGCTGCCTGCGAGCTGGAGCCCTCATTTTCCAGTTTAAATTCTTATATGGTCCGTTTGCCGACGTCGATGATTTCGGTTTTTTAGAGGTGTCTAACTTGAGATCGGAACCAGATTTTGTGACTGCTTTTGCAGTTTTCAGAGTTTCCGCCAAATTGCTTCCGAACAAATATTTGTCAATTTTGGTCAGTGACAACTGGTCTTTTAGATCCTTTTTTAAGGAATATAAACAGAAATTTCGTCTTGCTTCAGATTCAGAGTGTTGAATGTCACAAAGAATTCTGCCGACATTCATTAAATCTTTAAGTAATTCGGTATTCTTGTCTGAATTATTAAGTTGATCAGAAATAATTTTGTCAAGACTTGAAATGCCGGCTGCGATCATTCGCTGCCTGTATTCAATCGCTTTGTCTCGTTTGATAACTTGTTCTGGTACCGCGGCTTTTATTTCAGCATTCAGTTGCGGTGCGGCAATATTCGCACAATTTTGTGCCACCAAACATTGTTTCAATAAATCCTTCCGTGTAAGATACACGGAAATATTTAATTTTAAACCAGATGTCGCTATGTGGGCGAATCTTGTTACCACATCTTTGTGAATGTCAGGCCCATATTCAATGACCAACGACGGGTCTTCACCCAAAATGTTCATAATGTCGTTAAATTAGATGATATATGACATAAATTAGATGATGACTCGATGTTACTGTTCAGACCAGCTTAAATTTCATGAGGGACGTCTGATATTTCTATTGGTGGTGTTTCATTATTTTCAGTGACTATAGTCTCCAAATCAATTGTTTCAATTTGATCATCCGAGTTCTTATTTTCTTCAAAGCCTAAAAAAATTATTATTCTTTAGAAAGAAAAAAAAAACGTTGTTGTACGTTTATAAAATCAAGAAAATTAGGTAAAACGACAAAAATAAAAATAAAAGGTAGGAGTATTTTTTTTTTTTTTAAGAGAACTCTAGCGATATTCTACTATCTATGCGACGAGACAGCCCCGCAGGCTACTCTGATGCAATTTACAGTGATGCAAAGCTTCGAGTTAGTCCCTCAGACTACTCGTAATACCATGCGTCGAGATAGTCCCACAGACTACTCTGTGCATGTATAACCATTATTTTTTTTTGTAAAATAAAACAATAAAAACTGTATTTGCGGCGAGCTAGTCCCTCGGACTACTCAGGTGCAGTTTTTTCATACCACGCGTCGAAATAGTCCCGCAGACTACTCTGTGCATGTTTGTTAACAATTTTTAGTATATTGTGACGATAATTGCTGCGAGTTAGTCCCTCAGACTACTCTGATGCAATTAGGTAAAAGTTTTAAACCAGGTTTAAAACCCAACCCACAAAAATTGAAAAAAAAATTACATTGTGGGTAGGTAGATTAGTACTTACTATTTGGGTTTTCCTGAAGATGAGGCGTAGAAGCTCTTGACGAATTCGATGAAGAACTTGAGGAACTACTGGAAGATGACGAACTTAACGACAATCGACGACTATTCTTACGACGCGAACGTTTAACTTCTTTTTCTAATTTACGTAATTTCTTTGCAATAATCTCTAAACTAGATTCACTTGAACGTTTCGACATGATTGTAGTGCGAGAACCGGGAACGTGTGAAGTGGTTGAGCACTCAAATGCGAATGAAGCGAAATGTGCAGGAGCGCGGGAATCTGACATGAAATGACAGATAGTTTGGCGCCTTTTTTCCTTTTAGCTTGTTGCAGATGGCGCCAAATAAAAAAGCTACAGTGTTGCCAATGCAAAGTTTTCTTTTTTCTACTAAGTTTTCTCAACTATAGTGCTGAAGTGGTGTCACCTACGCGTTACTACATTGTGTCATATATTACCTGAACGTTACTAATCCTGAAGGACGAAGCACGAGTATAATAAACATTCTTCTTCTTATTTTTGTTTTGGCAATCTACTTTTCTCTTGGAAGTAATTTTTGCCAGTGTCAAGTGTTGAATAGTTCAGTGGTAGATTGTTTCAGTTTACATTAGAATGTGGGTGCATCGCATTCTAATGCTGCTTGGAGCATTTGGCACCAAGTATATCAAGACAGTTTACTCGGTAAGTTCTGCCGAGGTAGCCACCACTACACTAAAAGTCTCGGCTTCACACAACCAAGATCGCGCCTATTTCAATTATCCCACTTAATGTTCAGTTGCGTAGACACTTGTACCACAAAACTGCACCAATTTTAAGACACAATATCCACTATGAATCAATTTGCGAATAATTAAATTAAAATAGAACCAAACCGAACACGACAAAATGGCGCCAAAAACTCTTTCTAAACATTAAAAAGGGGGGGGGGGGTAACCAGCATAACGCATAACGCTAGAAACATACTATTGTGTTGTGTTGTGTCGACACAACACAATAGTGTGTCTCTAGTCATAATCGATACGCGACAGATCGTGACACGACACAATCTGAGATATTTTTCAAATTCTCCTTAGCTTGCTACAAATTAGTAATCTGTGTTCTCCTTCTCCTGTCACTGTCAGTGTCAGTCAGTGCGCTTTGTAGAGTGAGAGTTTTTGCAAAATAAAATCAAAAATTATTGTATTTATTTTGGTTGGTTGTATCTCTGACCTCTGTCCTATTTGTAATATTTATAGTGTTATTTTATTTGTTAGTCTCTCTTTACCATAAAAATTACTGATATTCATACAACATAGAAGTCATTGCTAAAGATGATATGCTGTCGCTCTTTGGAGCGCAAGAATTTTAATTTAGCTGGAATGAGTTTTTTTGTGACTGCTGTAAAAAGATTGAAAAGTTCACAGCAATGGCTGAGTCGTCAAAGATCAGACCCGTATGTTGAAAAAGCCAAAATCTACAACTACAGGTACCTAAACAAAATTTTATTCTAGTCTAGTCTAGTTATAGAATCGCATACTCAATCCTATTTTTTTTTTACTTTTAGATGTAGGAGTGCATTTAAATTGCTAGAAATTAATGAAAAGACTCATATCCTTCAACCTGGTCAAAACGTGGTCGATCTTGGCGCTTCCCCTGGGTCATGGACGCAGGTTGCTGTTCAGAAAACAAATGCCGATGGTTCAGATCATACCAAACCAAAAGGAACCGTGCTATCAATTGATAAGTTGCAAATATTTCCTATTGAGGTAAGTCCTCAGCATAAATTTGTTTGCATTATACTCACACCTGTTTCCCATGGGGGTAAAGTCTTGTATTCATTAGGCAACATTTGTTTATAAACTGTTTATAAACAAGTTTACCTTAAACAGTGTTTCTGAAACACTGCAGTACACACTTGTCAGTTGTTGCTAGGATGTCACTTGAGGAGGTAGTTATCTTTATAATCTTTATTTGAGGCATCCCAAAGTATATTTATCTTTATAATCCTTATTTGAGGCATCTCACAGTATATTATTGTGCTGTTGATAAAGGTTTTTGAAATTTATTGAAATCTGGCTGTTGGACCACAGTACTTCCATGTTTAAAACTCGCGTAACACACATCCACACCTGTTGACTTTTGTTTATAAACAAGATGTTTTGTCTTGCTCTCCACTCAAAGTGGGGAGCACGGCAACATGTTTCAGAAACAATGTTTCATCATCTTTGTTTATAAACTGTTTACAGAGATGATGAAACACTGTTTATAAACAGTGTTTATAAACAAATGTTGCCTAATGAATACAAGGCTTAAGCAGAGACAATAGATCGCTACCTGCTATGATCCTTGCACACTTCTTTCGCTCTATTCACTTCCATCAATCTTTTCATACATCATTCTTCTTACTGTGTACACCAGCCTTTTTTATCAAAACCTCTAATTTTTTGCTTAAATAGTGTTGTTAACCCCCAGATCCAATAATCAATCCAGAGATAGGGATATGCCTAATCCAGATTAGTTGCTGTCTTTAATTTTTTATGAATATCAACCATTACATAACAACTTATCTGGATTAGGCCTATCCCTGTCTGTGGATAGATTATTGGGCCTGGCCGTAAGTTTGCTTATCTTTCATTTACAGGGAGCCACCATTATGAGTAACATGGACTTTTCAACCATAGAGGCACACGATAAGGTTGTTGAAGTTCTTGGCGAGCAAAAGGTTGACATAGTTCTTTCAGACATGGCACCTAGTGCTAGTGGTGTAAAAGAACTTGATAAAGACAGAATTATTGGACTCTGTTATATGGCAATAAGGTTTGCAGCATTAGTGACAAAAATGAATGGCAATCTTTTGATCAAAGTGTGGGATGGGAAAGAAGTTCCCATATTGGAAATGGACTTGGAGAGGTTTTACAAAAATATAAAAATCATAAAACCAAATGCTAGTAGATCTGATTCATCAGAGAAATTTATTCTTGCTAGAGGCTTTAAAGGAGTTCAAAGACCTCTGAGAAATGGCCGCTGGGGTGAAGATGTCAATATGATGTCATAATAAGGTTGGTTATTCTTTTTGTCTTAGGCAGTTGACCTCATAATTTAGAAACAAGTTATTCTACTGACAACATAGATAAGAACTAATTTTAAAGTGAATGTCTTCCAAACATGTTGGATAGTGTAATTTTTTTCTTTATTTATTGTTATAAAATTAAGTTTCATAGATGAAATATTATATAAATAACTAAGGGTAAATTAAATCCAAATATTATTGAAAAAATAATTATAATGTTATTGACAAAGCAAAGTCAAGCTTTAAATATTTCAATTACAACAGCCAAACAAATATTTTTATTGTAATTGCATTTTTGTAGTACCTACCTGGTAAAATCTTTTAACAATTCTAATAACAGCACTTGCAAGTAACAAATAATTGTTTAAATGTGAAGTGTGTATCAACCACAGAGTAGAAAACTATGAGAACTTAAAAATTGTTTTGTACAAAATTCGAATATTTTCAAACTATAAACCTACCAGTTGTATGCAACCATGCATTTTATTTGAACAAATTAATGTTGTATGAGAATTATGTTTGATAATTCTAATCTCAACTCAATTTTGTTGTATAGTCTCTTAAACTTAATCACAATATATAATAGTACTATTAAAAGCACAATACCTTTCCCTTTTTAATTCCTTTTATCTTTTCTACCTCCTGATATAGGGCAGGACCTAGATTTTTTAATCCTCAGATAACAGATATCAGTCAGTTAAATTAATAACCAAATAAAATAAGTCATTCAAAAAAGACAGGCTAACAAATAACAAACCTTTTTTTAATAATAATATAATATACAGGGTGGATTTTTGAGACAGTACATTAAGGGCAGGTACCTTAACCGTTATAGTTACAGGAAAATGTTCCTAGGAGACCATCCATAACTTTTTAAGATATTCTGAACTGCATTCACAGATTTTGGAAAAAATTACCGTTAGCAAAAAAATGCTAAAATACCAAAAAAAAAAATTTTTTATGCCAATTGATCCAATTCCGTGTGGGGATCAAAAGAATTTAAGGTATGTGTACTAGAAACGACAGAAATCGCCAAAAAATTTTCCCATACATTTTGTACTGAAATACGATAAATCAACTCGAAATATTTTTTATTGCTAAACGATCCTATTTCTTACTGTACCTTAAATGATCCCATAGTCTTTTGATCCCCATACGAAATAGGATCGATTGGCATAAATTTTTTTTTTTGGTATTTTAGCATTTTTTTTGCTAACGGTATTTTTTTCCAAAATATGTGAATGCAGTTCAGAATATCTTAAAAAGTTATGGATGGTCTCCTAGGAACGTTTTCTTGTAACTAAAACGGTTAAGGTACCTGCCCTTAATGTACCATCTCAAAAATCCACCCTGTATAATTTAATAATCAAATGAATAAATTTTATTTAGGCATTGAAAAATCAGCCCCTAATGTACTTGCTATCTCTAAATAAATACATTTAAGTTTAGAATTAAACATAAGATGTAATGAATTATACAAAATCGGCCATAAACTTCATAATTAGCTAACTTTTTGTCAGATAATTAAGATACTCTACTATGTCTTGTGCATTCATTAATTAATACAACCACTATCATCATACTTACTAAGCATAAGTTAATATGTAAGCTATAAATTTACATGTTAATGTAATTTACTTAAATTAGAACTTAAAATGTTTACTCAGAATTTTATTTTATAGATAGATCTTTATTTTTAATTATTGTTGAAGTTTTGTAATTGACTATCTGTCTAGATTTCATTAGAAGCTTTTCCTAGTGTAGGTACAATATTTGATGTCAATATTACCTTATATATCAAGCAAATACAAACAGTCAAACGCACTTGTTTTCTTTTGTCCGGACGGAAGCATAAATCATTTAGAATTATAAATATTCAGATTTAGTAAATAAATACAATTGAACAACATTTTTCACGCAGTGGCAGTATCCTTCTTCTAATACATTTACTTTTGCGAAAAGCGTCATGGTTTCAAGCTGAATGGACCATGACATAGCTTGAGTTTACTACACGAACTGCGATCGTGTGCCATGTGAGAGCTTGTTAAGCTGTGCTGCGGACAGTAAGCTGGAGTGTGCTGCGTGGTCGAGCAGTAGCAGTCGCTCGCCTCTTTCGTCACCGGTCGAGCGAGCGTTGCGAGCGCACCGTCCGCTCCCAGTCTCCAACGCAAAACTGCTTACGGCGCAAATGGCGTAGACAAACGTTAGGACGAATAGTGCACATCCGAAATCTGAAACGGGATAAACAGTAAAAGTAAAATATTTTGTAGACTATAACCTGATTCTACTTTCTTACTATAAGTAAAAGTAAGTGCTCAAAGTGGCCACCCTGAGCGAAAGCGGCACCGCGGTGAATTTTATTTAATATTATAGAGTCTGTTAAAAAGTCTGTTTACATGAGAAATTATTAAATGGAGAATGTTACTGGGTCTGTTAAATCACTTGAAACTTTATGATCATGTAGCTAAATGTCTAGTAATACACGTGTTTTTGTTTCATTTAAATCAAGCGAGTAGTTTCGAAGTTTTAGGGGTTTGAAGGAAATGCCAAGCGCACTGAAATATGTGCTTTATTACGTACGAAGTAAGATTCACCTGTATGACCAATGACGTCATTGGTTACACAAAATAACAGTATTCTAGACCAAATAACTTTTCTGTTTTAAGAGATATCGCAAAAATTTCTTCACAGTTGTTCATGTGGTCCCATAAGCTATTGGATTATGTGATTTAACAGACCCAGTAACATTCTCCATTATTTATAAAAACTTATACTGGTAACCCTGTTGGTGCTGTCAAAATTTTATTTGTAAACATATTTATTTAATTAGATGGGTATTGGTGGGGTGGTTGGGGATTTAGGTGGGTAATAAAATTACCTTTGAAATTACCCATGTAAACAGACTTTTTAGACAGACTCTAATTCTAATACACAATTTTAATAATGTTTTACGTGGAATTTTTAGAGCCCGCAGTCTAGTATTTTTAGACGGTGCTTTTCATTACATTCCCTCGTAGTCACTGCTAGAAGTAGATAGCAAAACTGCTAAAAGTGGCCGTTTTTGACACATTTGCTATCTACTTCTACGAATGACTAGGGCATGTATGAAGTGATACCTTCTAAAAATACTAGACCATGGGCCCTAAAAACTCCACTTAAAACATTATAAAAATCTTTTTCCATTAATAACTTATTAAATAAAATCCTCTGAGGGCGCCACTTTCGGTCATACAACCGCCTTAACAGTGACAGTCAGCTTACTATATTTTTTACATGGTTATTTATTGAATAAACCAAATAAACTACGCTTAGAATCGTATAGCTTGGCTTTTGATTAATTGTGTATTCTACAAGATTATATTTTTAGCGATATGGGTACCACTGATCAGATTATTTAGGTAAACACGTCTGAAGGCAGAGAAGATATCGGTATTTCATGATGCGAAGAGCAAAAGGCAACTTACGATATAGATTGTGGCCACCAAAGAGGCTGACCACGCAGGGGTAGCCGTCGCCCACCACGATGGCGACCACGAGCAGCACCACGCCCACGCACGCCGCCATGATCCACGGCACCACGTACTCGCGCTTGTACTTCACCGCGCCGTGCAGCAGCGAGATGCAGCACATCAGGTATATCGATGTCAGGATCGTACTTGTGTATAAGAATATCACTGTCACTGTAAAAAAAAAAACAAAGGGGTCTGGGAATTTCAGCGAACTAAAATCTATGGAACAAGCATTGCGCTCAAAAAATGGCACCACACGAAAAGTACAACTAAGTGGATGGAGCTAAAAATGCTGGCATTTAATTATGCAGCACAAAGCGTCTGAGCACTGGTAGCTTTTTATTAGCGACCATAATTTGTATACTCATAGAAAAAAAATATAGTTCCCGAGGGATAGCAAAAAAACTTTCCACGCAGACGAAGTCGCAGGCGGCCGCTAGTCTACCTATAAGTGCATTATATTTGCAGTAACTGATGCCTGTTTGACAATATTTAACTACCTTGGAGATATGTATCGTCATTTATGAAGCTCAGAAAATTCTGAGATTATGCTAGTTCTCTTCACAAAGATGAAACTAGCTTTTTCATAATGATGATCTAATAAATATGCTTAAAATATAAATTACGCTATTTACTAACCAGAAGCAAGATGCTGTGCCTTTGCAAATCTGCGTTGGTTGTTGGTACTGATAACATCTCCTTCGTGGAATGTTAGCTGTTGTCCGTAGGCCACTTCGTAAAATCCGCGGCTTTCCGCATCGTCTTCCATGTCTGTATGAAGCATCGATAACATTTCTCCCACATGAGATATGCCAACTAATAATATTATCAAAACAAAAGATGACAACGCCTGTAACAAGTCAGGAATGTGTTTTATTATAACACTAATGATCTAAGCTAGCTTATATAAACTCAACTTACGATTTGATGGACGGCAATAAGAATTGTGCCTTGTCGTAAATTAAAAACATATAAAAAATTATTAAGCCGAATCATCATTTTGTGAGACAAGTTACATTGCTTGGTTCTGTCAAACATTTGGGCGATTTAAACTGATGGGGCATCGCCAAATACACAAGGAAACATTGTTTAGAGCCCGATACGTAAGTTAAGTAGGTACTTAAGAAAGCTGAGGCGCGCAGGACTTTTTATATTGATTCAATTTTGAACTGCGTAACGCGCATGTGACAAAAATATAACTTCAACGATAACCTCTTGCCAAATTGGCAAGATCCTTAATTTTATAAGAAGTGCATTGCAATAATTGTATACCTACTTACACAATAGAAAACTTTGATCAAGTAGATACAGTCACGTCTAAAAATATATAGTCTGTGTTGTGAAAAAAGTAATAGCTTTTAGAGTGTTTTAAACTGTATATATATATGTATACAGTTTAGAACTTTGTCACTATAAATATTTATAGACGTGGCTGTAGTGCTTAGTTGGTAATGGGAACTATATTTTACATTTTTCTATATTTAGTTTAAAAAAACTTCAATCAGGTACTTTATAAATTAGGTTTATTTCACAACTTAAGTATTTTAATAACATTATGACTGTAGCAACCTAACCCAAACTTTAAGCTTGCATTAGTTTATTTGGATAATGAATTAATAATAATTAAATGAACTACAACTATCACAAATAATACATGAAAAATAATTTGCAAATAGAAACAATATGTACAGAAAATTAGCTGTTTGACCAAATCTACTATAAAAATATGTTTCAACTATGTGTAAATTGAAATTAATGACCTATGATATACAAAACGAAGTTACTACCTAGTACTACAGGATTTTTATTTTGAAAACGAATTATTATATGTATTAAGGTATTGTCCCGCATGTTTTTGGACTGACTGGAGAGCATCTTTGCCACTATGCAATTAAAGATAAAGGAATACTTTCAGATCAGTGTTATTTTTTTTCGTAGACGCCTACATATTTTATTTAAAACCAATTAATTAGTGTCAACACCAACAGTCGTATAGTAGGACGGATTGAGACTATTAGAATTTAAAAAAATCCAATATATAGTCGTGTCTGTGTTATTGTGTGTGGCGTTTACCCATTTTAAATCATTTTATACTGCAAAGTAGTCCCCATCAACAAGTCTAAATTAAAATGTGTTGGTTTCTTGCATAATTTCACATAATAAAAAATTTAATCATTAAGGTTCAATATATATAACTACTGATATATCATGCTGGTTGAAATGTTAAATGCAACATAGTAAACTTACATAAAATATTGTCATAATATTAAAACATACACAACCATTTTATCCAAGAATGTACATAGATGAAACACACAATGACATAATATTAATAAAAATAAAAATGTGTCCAATATACATTATTTTCTCAAAATAACTGATTTGCTTATTAAAGTAGGTTTTAAATTTACATAAAATTTTGGTATGTAGTAGTCGAAAAGTATGAATAAGATCATACAAGCATAAGTATATTTACAGTCTTATTACCGATATATTTATATTTATGAAATCTATAAGTTTAGCTTATGGTAGTGGACAAATAATTGATTTGCACAATTCGCAGGCTAGACATCCATAAGTGTTATCGTTACTTTAACTAATTGTACTTATGTTAATTTATTTTGAGAACTACATTTTTATAAGAGAGTAATAATAAAAATATCTTATACTTATATTACTTTGTATTGTATGGCCGCAAATAGTACATATCGGCATTAGATCAGAATTAGTATGCAAAAAATATATTTATGTACACACTTTAGAATATTGCTTTACATCCTGCATATTTATTACATTACGCTGCGCCAGAAAACGATCTTAACACTTCTCTTATGTGTGTTTCATTGCTGGCTATATCACTAGGTATTATTATAAATGATTATCAGTACAAAGTTAGTATAGATTCCTTATAGACTCATACAAATTACATGGACAATCAAGGATCTAGTTACCTGCTACAAAGTATTCACATATTATAATTAAATAACACTTAGTCACATATCCTTTAAGTAACAGTACCTAATACTAATCTCTCTATGAACTAGTCACAAATCCGTTATCAATTACAGCCAGTGAAAGTGGTTATTCGAACAATTTGGACACTTTCTTTAATCAATAGTTGAATAGACAGGTAATTTATTCTAGTATTAATTACATCTCAATGAAATTAATATATTGGCAGTCAATATGTGTGATATAAGATCGATATATTTTTTCAATATTTTGTAATAAGAAATAGATCAGAACCCAAAGATATTCTTGATGCCTTGTCATTTTGGGTATAAGAGTTTTGTATTTAAGTATTATTTGTATTTAAGACACATAAAATGTGGATCATAATGGTTTTACGCCCAGAGAGCTTGTCGTGTAGTCCACGGTTCACCTTAATGTTTATGGCGGACAATAAAATCGATTTACCATCACTTGGTTGGTGAAAAATCAAAAATAAAACTCACAGATATTTTTTTATAAAAACCGAATAGGTGTTTGATGCTGATATACTTTGATCCTGTGATAAACAAAACTGCAGTCAAATATTTAACTAGTTTGGCATTAAATAGGCATAAGTATAAACATCAAAGGCCATTCAACTAGTAAGTACACTGCTATGGAGTATAGGAATATGAACAAATTATTTCTTACCAGTGTGTGGAATATATTTCGTACCATACCAGAAGTAAAGAAGAACTGTCTATAAACACTATTTGCCTTATTATTAAACAAAGAATCAGTTTACATCCGGTTTAACCAAAAATATTGCTTAGCAATATTACCCTTTACGCTTGGTGTCTCAAAGCCTCATATTCCTAAGCAAACTTTGGTTGAACTGGGTGTAAACTTACTTTTCGTTTATTAATAAGATGTGTACGGTCACAATATAGAGAGTACAGTAGTTAAGCTTAGCACTCGCGCGCTCGAGCAACGCACACATAAACACCTCTTACCGACACTATAACCGGAATCTCAAACGAGTTTGAGTACGTGACGCAGTGTCGTCGGTCCAGTGTTGCCAACTTAAAGGATTTCCCGTCAGGTTTAACGGATTAGGGTCGGGCACTAACGGGAGAAAATATACTTTGACGGCTAATGAAAATATTTTCTGACATATTTGTATACTAATCATGTCATTTCAGGACGTTTTCAGCGTGATGAATGGGATAAAATAAAACAGGAAAAAAGGGCAGAAACGATTTCATTGACGGAAAACTGTATCATTTTGATGGATACCTACCAACTTGCTTAGCGGAATTAAAAATATATTGTTGGCGACACTGCGTCGGTTGCTGAGACCTGTCTATGTGTGTGTGCGTTACTCGAGCGCGCGTAGTACTAAGCTTAACTTGAGCAGTCTCTCTATTTTGTGGTACGATGTTCAGGCGATAGTACAGGAGTTCCGGCCGGTGCAGTTGAGGCGGGTGTGGTGCGGGTGCTTGGCGGGGCGCGCGCGGTGGCGGCTCGGTGCCGCGGAGATGGCGTACGACTTGAGGTGGGACTTGAGGGTCGTCGGCAGCGGCAACCGCTCCAGCCCGTACACTGAGGTGCGGGCCACGATCGCGCGGCAACACAGCTCTTGAAGGCTGAGAACTGAAAGGTGTACACACACTTGTACAATAACAGTTAAAAAAATATATTATGAATTCCACATTAAAGTGTGAAAAACACCGAATGCGTAAGCGTGCACGTAGACGTACCATGACATTGTATCTGAGACTTTATGAGACATGGCACACCGCTTGCGTAACGCGTAGACTAATGCGTAACCCTACGCATTGCAGCTCGTGACTTTGTACTCAATGGCATTCCTTATTCGACATCACACTGAACACGCACGTATCTTTGCCACATGAGTAAAGAAAGGACCAGAGACAAAGCTTCATAAAACCGCGCAAATCGGTTGCACTACTACAAGCATGCAGGGCATGTGTGCGTGTCCACTGGCCGCTTGTCGCGTACGCGGAAGAACCAGTAAAACCCCGTTTTGACAACTGCAGCCAGTGGACAATCTCAGGGCATTGCTTGTTTTGTTAGTTGCAAGTTTGAATTTCACGTTATTAAGAAGCTTTGTCTTTGGTCCTTTTCTTTACTCATGTGTCTTTGCTGCGCGTCACTACGCGCATGTCTACGCAACCGGTGTGCCCAGGCCTTAACTCATTAAACGCTAAGCAGCCACATGAGACTGCACAGCAATGGAAAATCTGTTAGGTCTCATTTTGTCTGGCTTGATGGGTTAAAATTATATGGACAAGATGGTGGCTTATATTACAGTGTAGTGATGTTGAACAAGTTTCTACTTCCTCGAACAGATTTGTTCACTATTTATCTTGTTAATCAAGGACTTGGTTGATTGTGGTAATATCCTCAAGCGAGACACTAAAATCTATATAAACAAACAATGAACCAACAATGTATTTTTTTAAACTACAACAAACCTTTATTGCTTCTCCATAATCTCTCCATCCCATTACGATGCAAAGCCATACGTGACAGCTCACAGAAACTTTCCCTGATGTTAAAATCACAAAGGGGACTGACTTCAAAGAAAGCCATGTGATTTTTAGCAGCATATAACTCCGCATCCCTTTCTTGAACTTGCCGTTTGAAAGCAAGATGTAATCTGTTTCCAACTAACACCTTTGGAACTCCTGGTGCATGCTAAAATTGAATATATTTTTTAATTACAAACTTTAGAAAACAGTAAAACTGCTATGTTATGGGTTTCAAAACCATGGGTACAGGAATGGAGGGGGCCGGGTACCACAGATCAGTCTGGTGCTCACTACAGCAAAAACCCTGGTATATTTTTCTATTGCCCTTCAAAACTTCAACATGGCTCTAACATCCCACTGGAACTGGAGGCCAGGATACTTATTGACAAATTTTAAAATCTATCGCAATCACTTCCAGGATGTGATACATTGATGCTTCTTTTAGGCACAAATAAACTTACCAAAGAAATGCAGCAATGTGTCACATTCCATCTAACAAATGAAAGTGATTGCAATAGATTTTGAAAATTAGACAATAAGTACCAAAGTCCCCCCAGGAAAATATCTCTAGATACTACACCCATGTTCATAACTCACACAGCAAACTATTTATGGGAATAAAATAGTACAAAACTATGCATATTACTTTACTTACCTGTTCAACTTCTTCAAGCCACCTGTCAATACTATCAAAGGACCATTTGTTTGTAATGTCATAGACAAGGAGTATCCCTTGTGCACCACGGGAGTAAGACCTAATAATTGTACAAAACCGTCCTTGCCCAGACGTGTCCCACAGTTGCAGCTTTACTCTTTTGCCATCCAATAAAATAGTGGTTGTTTTGTAAGCTAAAAAAGAAAATAAATGCTTAGATACTATCACTGTTTATTATTAACTGATGAAAATAAATAAGAAAGAAAATTTATTTACTTGAATGCTTACCACTCCCACTACAAAAAGGAGAGTCTGCTGAACCATCTTCTAAGTCTTGTAGTATTTCCTGCTTTCCAACATCAGAGTCGCCAACAAGTAGGACTTTTAGTAGGTAATCATAAGATTTAGGTGCTGCTGGTGGTCGACCTTAAATTATAAAATGTAATGTGGTCAGTGTTAACTGAAATTTTGTCACTCACTTTTGTTTTGTAATGAACTACAAAGCAATCCAAAGACATTTTAATCATTAATTTCTGTGTCATCATCATTAATTAATAGTGAAATATCAGCAAGTGTTTGTTACCCTACCTGTCCTTTGATGATGTGAGCGAGGTAATGTGGTGCTTCCATTTTGCGCGACCTGGTTTGTCGCTTGTTGAGGTGCTGCTCCCATACCAGAAGTGAACATAGTCATGGTGAATTTATTATCCTGACTTCCAGTTCCAGGTGGTATTCACCACACTCAAAACTCATACTACTGTAGCAAACTTTGTCGATAGTGTTAACCAATTAAGAAACTGCTGAAAAAGAATGTCTTTTTAACAAATTATTTGGCTATATAATTTATTGCATTGCAACATTATTTTATTGTGCCAACCAAAATACACATACGTTATTTACACAAGGTCGAAACTTTTAAGTGTTTTACCGCACATTTATCACTTTAATTTGAGAAGAGCATTAACAGGAATATAAAACAGAGCTCAATCTTGTCCGGAATCCTGAAATAAAACGTTTTATTTCGTTTTTTACACACAAAAACAACCCAAATCGCAGAAAGTAGAGCGAACGAATGAATGAAATTAATGAATGTACAGCACAGACTAGAAAGTGAAGAGTCACAGATAATACAGTTATAAAAATGAATGAGTGAGTATAATTCGTTTAGGCGCATTTGGTCCAAGAAGCTGTGAGCATGCGAATCTCCGTGCCACTGAATAATTCCATTCTAAAACTACCTAGAAGTAATGTACCGATGATATACGTTCTTATTTCAGATATCAAATCGATTGTACCGGCTTCCCGGCAGAATGATTGACAAAAGCATGTGGCACGGAGATTCGCATGGTTTGAGGTTATGTTTTTTGTTAAATCGTCGAATTCCAGATCAATCGGAGCCTGTACCGCTGGGTTGATGTATTTGTAGCCGTTACATATTCATTGTAACAGCTACAAACACATTTGTTGCTCATGTAACGCAACAGGGACAAAGATATGGCGATCTAAAGTTTTAAAAGCATGCGACTCTCCGGCCCACACGCTTAAGTCTAAAATACTGGTGAAAATTGTATTAAGATTAAAAATAAGCAAGTTTACGTAACCGTTTGATCACGATAAACGGCCCGAAAACATATTTTCACTATATCTTCATTCGTTTTAGAGAAATAAGTAAATTTATTTACTATGATTTATTATGAATAATCAGTGTGTAGGGTGACCATATCGTCGGTCCGTAGGAATCATTAGGCTGTTTCTAATAAAATTCAAGTTGAACTACATAATGTTGAGGGTTGATTTGCCTACATACTCGTACGTATCGTACCTACTATCATACTGTTACTGACTATGCAATATTGCAATATTTTTTAGGGGACGTAAAAAGGTGACTTTTATCCTAATCGAGATGACAAAATACAAACAAACAAATGAGAAAGTAGGTTACCTTATAAAAACGTGTTAAAAATGTGAACGTCATAATTGGTATAATAATTGCCCACTCAGTACCAGTCACCCATCATCATCAGTATCAGTCACCCATTAATTTAGGTCTCGGTTGAATGCAACCGAACTGAGAACTTCCTTCGTTTTTTGAAGTATTAGTCTTTCAAAATAGGTATCTAAAAACACTTCAACTTGCATTTTAGACCGATCGGGATAAGTTTTTAGCTTTTAAAAATATTAAAGTTTGTTTTTTTCGTATATAGTTTCTGCACCATTCACTTAGCCTAATACATGAAATTGTGTCATTTTGGTTTGATGCATAAGTAACAATTTAGGTTTTTGTCTTTTTTAACGCTATCGGACGAAAAGAAAATTAAAGTTGAAAATTTTACTTTCATGATGATTATGAAGTTGTAACCGATGTACTTACTTGAGCTTTTTGTGTCATCTTTGTCCACGGGAATACTGTTATTTGACTATTACCTAAAGCGTTACCTTAGTAACTCCAAAAGAATATTACAATTGGTTAAATAAGTGTTAAATGTTTTAGATCAATAGTATCTGTTGTACATAATGTTTTGTGCTAAATTCATCAATGGAATTTTCAGCTTTTTATTTTTTTCTTTTCAACACCCTGTAAAAGTCACAAAAGAAAATGGGGGGGGGGTGGGGGGGGTGGGAGCCGGGGCACCGCTGTTTGCTGCGTACTTCGAGCACCGCTGCTACGTACTTTGCCGTTCGAGCGACTTTGGGTAAAAGAATTTGTAAAAAGTAGCCTCTATTTCGTATTGAGCCAGCACAATATCCCACTTCAAATTAATTCGCCTAATTTAAAGTAAGTAAGTGACTTAAGTGACGCCTAAGCATAGGTACTGAAGTTCGGTGACACATTTGAAGTAACGAGTAGGTAGGTAGGTAAGAAGTATACGAACGAATATAAATACATTTGATGATACTGTGGCCGCGTTCCGAATCACGCTCACAGCGCTGTTAGCGCGTATCCGACCAAATTAAATAGTCACAAAATATTACACAGATAGGGTATTTGTGTACCTACTTCATTTAATGGATTATAGGCTAACAGTGCTGTTGGCGTGATTTGGAAGTAGGCATGTGTTATTATTGTCAATTACAGTCTCATTGATGAGATGACATCATTAACATTCTTGTACTCTACCTCTTGCAAAGTTTAAAAAGAAAGGATTACCTACCAAATATTTTTTGAGGGTAAGGAAATAAAAACCGGTCAAGTGCGAGTCGGACTCGCACACAAAGGGTTCCGTACCAAAAAACGGCTAAAAAATCACGTTTGTTGTATGGGAGCCCCCTCAAATATTTATTTTACTAGCTGACCCGACAGACGTTGTCCTGTCTTAGTTATAAATATTAAATTCGAATTGGTATAAATTATTGAAAAGTTTAGTTCAGAGATTAGTAGGTAAGTACCGTTCCCGTTTCCGTTTTCGTTCTCGTTCCCGTTCCCATTTACTTTAAAACCCAACAGCTTTATAAATAACCAAGTACCTATACATCACTTGTTATGTTAGTAACGTGTATGTTAGTCTATTCAAACTTACTAATAAGGCGTGATGGCTCTGAACTAACCGTGATGAGCACTAAGAAATTCAGTTTTCTTATAACCTCTTTGTAAGAAAAAAAAAAATATTTTACATGTATTTTATTAATAAAATAACTCCGAACGAAGCATCTGTTTTATTACATCCTTAATTGTATGTTTTTTTTTATCGTTGTTCGCGCGTATCTTCGACATTTATGGACCGATTTTGATGATTCTTTTTTTGTTCGATTCAATTTTTTTGCGAAATGGTCCCGTTTATTTTTTTTTCAAATCGGTTCAGTAGTTTTCAAGGTATCCTGAAAACACTATGATTTTGCATCAACTAACTTGACTATTTTGTTATTTATGAACCGAATAAGATGATTCTTTTTGTTGGGTAAGAGGTACTTTTAGTCTTTTTAACCGACTTCAAAAAAAAGAAGGTTCTCTTTCAGTTTGACCTGTATGAATGTATGTTTCTCCGCGAATATCTCACGTTTGACTGAGCCGATTTTTCTACCAAATAATATACTTACACTACACTACCTAATATAGAAGGTACTTACACTAAAAACAAAAAAATAAAAATTGTTTTAAAAATAAAAAAAATGTTTTAAAAAACAAAAAACCAACTTCAAGTAACCTGCCTCTAAAAAGCAAGAAATAATATTCAAATCATTAGATATGCATTATCATTGTTATATAATAACAACACGTATATTGAAGTAAGGTAGGGCTTTTAGAATAAAAAAACGAAGTTGTACTCCAGCCCCACCCGACTTCAATAGATGTGTTGTTATTATATAACAATGATAATGCATATCTAATGATTTGAATATTATTTCTTGCTTTTTAGAGGCAGGTTTTTTGAAGTCGGTTTTTAGTTTTTTTTAAAAGGTAAGTAAATACTAAAGTTTAATTTTTCAAGTTTTGACTTATGTAGTAAGCATAAATTACTTTACAACCATTGAAACTTGTCCCAAGTAACAATACAAAAACTCACATACATACAAACGTAGAGCAGTGTGGAACAATGCAACACCAAAAGCTCTGAGTCTCATATTTCTCTCATTTTTAAAGATATGAATTCCGTTTTTAGAGGAACGGAATCTACTTAATTAGGTATAAAATGGCAGTTATAGTTTCATTAATAAATAGATACATAAACCAATAAGAAGACTTTTAAAAGAAAATGGGAATTGTTTCATTGTGTCCACCTAGGTGTACACAATGAAACATCCTCTGTCCAACAATGAAACACTGTTATTAATTTTGACATTTTCATATTTAGTGGAACAAGTAAATGACAAAATCTGTTGAATTCCAACCGATAAAGGTTTTCTCAAGGTATTGCATAATTATTCAGACTTTAAAAGTACCTATAGGTTTATCTCAGGTACAATGATTTGTGTGTGACTTAAAGATAAATGAGTCTAATTTTTTTTAAATCGTAGTTATGTACCTTTTATAGGCAATAACGATTTAAAATCAACAATTACTTATAATAGGCATTAATCTCTCAGGTAAAATTCTACATACTAAAAGATTAATGAGTCTGAAAATCACAAATATTAGGTAGTAGTAGTGGAAACACTGTTACATTGTGTCCACCCTTGAGCTGTGACATTCTTGGACACCTGGGGTATTTTAGAATAACATCAAAAAATAATCTACCAAAATCGAACAATTTATTAGGTAGTATCATAGTTATTCTGTGGTAATGTAGTCCACGTGAATCTATGATACATGTACAAATATATTGATTAAAAAACACATTCGATGAGAAAGGCAACTGTCAAAATAGCATTTTTTTTAAAAGCCCACGACTTAGGACAATTATTCTTAATGAAGGCTTTACAAAGTGACATTTTAAAAAAATAGTAACTATTTGCCTCTAGATGGCGTTGATGGAAAGAGAAGTGTAAAAATTGGCTTTTAAAAATAAACGGCCTGTACCAAAGAGGCAAATAAGCGTTCGCTGGCTGACATCTGGCCAAAGAGAAACATTTTAGGGTAACATCAGATTTGCCTGCCTACCTGAGTACTCTTCGAAGCTGAGTAAAAAAATCACATTGACACATACATTTTTATCAACGCCATCTTATCTATCGAGCATACAGTTTTTTGTCATTTTGAAAAACCCTAATTGAAAAACAGTTTGGTTAATATTTTTACAAAAATCCTCCGACTAAAAGTAATGAACATACTCTGTCAGCTTCATCATCAGACCCTGGACTTCGTCTCCCATTAGAGTACTCGTCAAAACAATAGGGATGACGACTACTGAATAAAATAACAAAATACTAATAAAAACCGTAAACATATTGAACTTTTAGAGTAGCTTGTATACCTCTTGGTTTTATATATTGCGTATTATTTGTTTTATTACCCTTCAAAGTTGGGCGGAGAAGTCCATTTAAAAAGTTTAAAATATATTAAAATAAATAATACATTTAATTAATCCATAAAATTTATAGCAAATTTGTATAAGAAACAATTTTGATAAACACAATATTTAATATAGCTGCCAAACTTTCCTACGCGTTGCATACAAACACCTAGGCGTGACGTCATAACTAGGGTAGCCGTTAGTATGGAGCGTTTTCGGGTGAGTCCAATTTGTGTGCATTTTAAACTGTGATATCTCGGGCAGTTTTCACGCTAGCGAAATAATTATTTTACCAATGTTTCTTTTTTTGAGAGGTAATTTATGTAACATAAAATAAAAAAAAATTTCGTCATGCCTATTCTAACGAGCCCAAACACGATGGGGTTGTAGGTTTTATCATAGAATTCCTGTGGGCTTCTTCCGGCTTCATCATCAGATCAGCTCAATGACACCATAATATTGCATTGCTTTCCAGTTCTGACCTATTTTCAAAGTTTCAAGTCTCTAGGTCATCGGAAAGCTAGGATAAAATCGTTCGCAATATATATCTATAAATATTAGGTCTTTACTTATGAACTTGCCGATATTTTGTCACATACAGAGAAAATAATAACTTCTATGTTTTAAAACATTTAACAATATCTTGATTTACGTATGTCGAATTATGACCATGATAGTCAACTATCAGTAAAAATAAAGTCCTTTTTTTAAGCTTTCATAGCATTAAAAAAAGATCTTGAAAGTTACTCTTTTTTTTGTGAGCCAAAAAAGGGTGACCGGAGGGGTTGTAACTTAGCCAAAACTTATTTTTTTCGCTTATCGTAAATGGAATAGGTTAGCATAGTGTTCAAACATTAGTACATAAAAGTTTTGTTACAAGAGTGTTAACGGTTGTTAAATGAACAAAGAAAATGCTAGTATGAAAAATGCAACTTCTTGAAAATTCTCCATACAAATCGGCAATTTCATAGGTAAAGACCTATTATATACGGTTACGAAAACCTGCTTATTTTTAATCATAATACAATTTTCACCAATATTTTAGACTAAAGCGTGTGGGCCGGAGAGTCGCATGCTTTTAAAACTTTAGGTCGCTATTGCGTTACATGAGCAACTAATGTGTTTGTAGCTGTTACAATAAAGCACGTTCCAGACGGATTTAATCACGCCTCCCAACCAAGGTCACCTTGGTGGAAGCTTGATGGGGGCGTGGTTTCCATCCGTGGATTGTGTTGCGGCTACACGAGTTTACATCCAAGCGCCGCCAACTAGGGCTGCCAACCATACTATAATAATATGTCGTATTATACTATGTTTCGGGTCTGCGTGCTATATACTATTGAAGAAATATATAGTACGCAAAAATACTATATTTTCAACATCGATCGCTAAGAAACAAATGTTTCTTTTTTTTTAATTTGTGATCGTGAATTTTGACTGATTCTATAGCGTGTAGTGTATAGTCACACCATATAACAAATACTATGTGTATAGTGTATTGTATCTGAATTCTGAACGTATCTATCTGTCTTATTGCGTTCCAAACTTGTCAATATAAAATTGACAACTTAATTAAATTTTTAAATTTGAGATTTTTGCATTTACAATGCTATTTTTAAACAATACTAAATAATATACTAGAAAAAATACGACTCGCACCAGATCAATACTCAGACGGGAATCGAACCCGCGACCTTTGGATATCCGGTCCAATGCTCTGACCGCTGAGCTACCGAGTCACCAGTGACATCGTCGAATTTTTCCTAGTATATCCTAAACTCTTACGCTGTAAGCCAGCGTTATTTCACCAATGTGAGGAATTACCTCGACATTCAATTGAAATATCTTTCCAGATATTTTAACAATTGATTAAGATGAAATAGCTATATAATTTTTAAATTTGAGATTTTTGCATTTACAATGCTATTTTTAAACAATACTAAATAATATACTAGAAAAAATACGACTCGCACCAGATCAATACTCAGACGGGAATCGAACCCGCGACCTTTGGATATCCGGTCCAATGCTCTGACCGCTGAGCTACCGAGTCACTAGTGACATCGTCGAATTTTTCCTAGTATATCCTAAACTCTTACGCTGTAAGCCAGCGTTATTTCACCAATGTGAGGAATTACCTCGACATTCAATTGAAATATCTTTCCAGATATTTTAACAATTGATTAAGATGAAATAGCTATATAATTTTTAAATTTGAGATTTTTGCATTTACAATGCTATTTTTAAACAATACTAAATAATATACTAGAAAAAATACGACTCGCACCAGATCAATACTCAGACGGGAATCGAACCCGCGACCTTTGGATATCCGGTCCAATGCTCTGACCGCTGAGCTACCGAGTCACCAGTGACATCGTTATTTAGTATTGTTTAAAGTTAGCATTGTAAATGCAAAAATCTCAAATTTAAAAATTATATAGCTATTTCATCTTAATCAATTGTTAAAATATCTGGAAAGATATTTCAATTGAATGTCGAGGTAATTCCTCACATTGGTGAAATAACGCTGGCTTACAGCGTAAGAGTTTAGGATATACTAGGAAAAATTCGACGATGTCACTGGTGACTCGGTAGCTCAGCGGTCAGAGCATTGGACCGGATATCCAAAGGTCGCGGGTTCGATTCCCGTCTGAGTATTGATCTGGTGCGAGTCGTATTTTTTCTAGTATATTATTTAGTATTATAACTTAATTAAATCTTAATCCATGGACGAAATATATCTTAATCTTAACCATGGACGAATTTCTTTCATGTCTTAACTTAATCAGTAATACTGATACAATCGTAAGTAAGTTAAAAACGAGTTTTTAATTTACTTATATTTAATTAATATTGATGGTAGAAAATAATATGAGACTTTTATTTTGATTCATGATTGTTTTATTTATGGTTTATGATTTTGACCAAAACATTGTTCAAAAATGCAAAAAGTTCAAAAAATATAGTTTTTATAAAAAGTAAAATATAATAATATATTTGCCTAATTTTTGCCTTTTCCATAAACTACTATATTATTTTAAAGTGTACTAATTTTTTTAGCCTTATTTGAAAAATACTGTATTTCGCCTTAGACATGTTGGCAACCCTAGCGCCGACACTCTTTCCCATTCCACGGTAAAGATATCTATCAGTACTGTAACTCGGCCCTGTCCTTGAAATAATTACCTAAATAAACCCGCGCTGGTTCAATCAATTAATTTTAAGGCAATAATATAACTAGATTAACAAAACTAATGGTAAAATAAAAATAAAAAAAAATACATTATTGATGGGAGAAACAAATTATTTAATAATCCTTAGTACAATACCTACGTATTATATAATATTTTAAGTATACTTAATCTTAGCTTTCGGACTTTTCAGGTATTTAAAAATGTAAGGTATCTCTGGATTATTGGTTAATTATATTTATAATAAAAACAGCACAATCTGCACTTTGCAATAGTAAGAACTTATATTTCAATCAATAGTACCTATTGAATTTTTAGACTTTTGGCATTCAGAATGTTATTTCTATATTAAGGTAATAAATATAATAGAAAAAAACCCGGCCAAGTGCGTTTTGGGCAACACGCCGTACGGTTCCGTAGATACCTTATACCACACCATATTTAATACCATTATAATTTTTCGTCTGCAAAAATAACTTTGTTTTTCAGTGTTGTTATGAATGACAAAGTTATATTTGCGGTTATGGAAAATGTGCTATATCTGAAAAACTAATTACTATATCTCATTTAAACCAATTTTTATTGAAAGTAATTATTAAGACCTACATGCAGCATATATGTTTTTTAGATTTTTCACTTTCTTATTTCAAAAGTTAAAGGGGGGGGGGGGGAGGATAAACATTTTACCACTTTGGAGGAGTATATCTTTCAAACCTTAGACTTTGAGAAAAAAATGTCTTAAAAACCTCAATGTCAATTTTAAAGACCTATCTATTGACACCTCACACGTTCGCAGTTTCAGTTCCATGTATGGAGAGCCCCCCCTTAATCTTTATTTTTGTTATTTTTGTGTTAAAATCGTTAAGCGGTTAACAGAATACATCTACCAACCAAGGTTCAATTGTGTAATATTAATACTTTTGGAATAAAATGGCTGTGACAGAAGGACAGATAGACAGACAGACATGACGAATCTATAAGGGTTCCGTTTTTTGCCATTTAGGCTACGGAACCCTAAAAATACTAGAAAAAATTGACTCACCCGTAACCCGTAGCAGCCGAGCCATTTGAGCCCGTCTGAACTGCGAGGGCTGAGTCGATATTTTATAGTATTTTTTCTATTATATTTATTACCTCAATAGTACCTGACCTACGTACATCTTTCGTTCATCACTGCGGCGCATTCGCGACTGTTTGTGTACCGAGTGCAGACTGCAGACTGAACTCGAGGGCCGAGGCGCGTAGGTACGACTCGCTTTTCGACTATTTGTACAGATGACACTTGCATATAAATTGGCAAGAGAAAGATGAGACAAAAGATGCGCAATAGCCACAAACACTAAAATTTGTGGCGCTGCACATCTTTTGTCTCGTTTTTATCTTGCCAATAAAATGCCGGGCAGTATATGAAGTTGGAGTACTGATAAATATCATTACCGTGCCTGTGTTGGAACTCGCGCCCTTCCACCAAGGACGTTGAAGGTCATTTGGATTGGTTGGAGAAATTTGGATTCAATCTGCCGTCTAGATGGATTAAATCAAGCAAGGTCACCTCTGTTGGGAGGCGTGATTTAATCCGTCTGGAACATGCTTAAATATGTAACGGCTACAAATACATCAACCCACCGCTACAGGCTCCGATTGATCTGGAATTCGACGATTTAACAAAAAACATAACCTCAAAGCATGCGACTCTCCGGCCCACATGTTTTTGTCAATCATTCTGCCGGGAAGCCGGTACAATCGATTTGATATCTGAAATAAGAATGTATATCGTCGGTACATTACTTCTAGGTTGTTTTAGAATGGAAACACAACAGATATGTATGTACTATGGGCAACAGATTCGCTTAAAAAGTTAGCAAAAAAATTGTGTGCGCATGTATCCCCCTGCACGAACTAAATATATTATGTTATGACGGCGGCGGCGCGGCGTGCAACCGATTTTAACCTTAAGAGTTGTGGTTAAGTGACGTTGTTGTCCATAGTACATCTGTATGAATTTCTAAAACAGGAGATGTAATTCTATAGAGTACCTACTTAACCAAACGAAAGGTGCGTGTTCGTTCGTATCGTGACGTTAGACTTATAGGTATGTACGTACTTAGTATCCAACCGAAACGGACGAGCTTCGTCGTCCCTCGCCACGCGCCCGCGCCTACTCGCTTCGACCGCAAACTTTTTGAATACCTACCTACATAGGTATTATCCATGCATGAAAATGACACAAATTCATTCTGTCCATCACTCATGTATTTAAGATATTAAATATGTAAACTCTAATAATACTAATATTTTTTATAAGCATCAATGGCTCGGACAAACAAAAAAATTGAAAATATTAAAAGTCCATGCCTTAATTTGGCACAAATTTATTTCATAGGGATTTTTAAGTGATCTGAGGTATATGGTACTTGTTTTTCAAATTGTAATATTTTTTTGACGGTGTTATTAATGTACGGGTCCCACGTCTGTTTCCATGGACGAAAATGACACAAATTAGGTTTGTACACTACGCAGGCTATCTTAAATACAATACTATTGTTTCTTTTTACTTTAAAACAATTTTGACAGTTTAGACGGTTCTCACACTGGCGACGCGCGCGGTCGCGGCGCACCCACGCGCGTCTTTTACGTTGTATGCAAGTACATTAATTTGTACAGAAAACCGCCTCGTCCAACACACCAAGGCGCGCCACGGCGCGTGAGCGCGCACCGCCGCGTGCCGCCGGCGATCCGCGAGCAGTTTGTGCCAGCAGGCGCGTTACCGCGGGGTACAACACACTGCGACGCGCCCCGCGGCTGGTTTTCGATAATCGTTTCGTTACGATGGCGGGATTTCCTCTGGTTTTCAAATGTTTCGTGGCTTGGATATACGCCCATTTTAGTGCCATTTGGTAGGTACATTATGCAGCACATGAGGTTATACAAAACTGTAAAAAATCTGTTATTTATTTGATTGAATATCATTACGCTGTCGTGGAAGCCCAGCGTGCCGTTGACCGTACCTACCTACTCGTATGTTATTAAAATTCCGTCATTAATATCGAGATGGCAAATCTAAATTATTTGTCTGGACGTTTTAATCTCATGAGTGATTTTATATGTGTTCAGTTTTTTTTCCTTTTGAGGTACGGAACCCTAAAAACCTGGAAATTAAAACAAAACAACTTCAAAATTTTATGCCTCTAAAAAACAAGCGGCGGGGACGCGTCAGACGCCGAATGGCGCGGGGGCGCGGAGAAAACCGCCCGAACAGGCGTTGCGCTGCGCCGTCACCGCGCGCGTGAAACGCCAAACCGCGCCCCGCGACGACGGCGCGCGTTGGCAGTGGGAGAATCGCCTTAGAGTCCAATTATTTATAACCACCACAAATAATCGAATTTCTCAAGATGCATCGGCTAGATGTGACACAAAACGCAAAAATAAACTAATTATATGCCAATGTATCGACAGGCAAGAATTCATAAACTTTAGAATTCTTGAAGGTTATACCCTCAAAATAACGTATTCCGATCGGTCTATTTTCTAGAAACAGCCTAATGATTCTGACCGACCGACGATATGGTAACCCTACACTGTGATTGTTCATAGTAAATAAATTTGCAAATTTCTCTAAAACGAGTAAAGATATTCTGAAAATATGTTTTCGGGTCGTTTATCGTGATCAAACGATTACAAAAACCTGCTTATTTTTAATCTTAATGCAATTTTCATCAATATTTTAGACTGAAGTGTGTGGGCCGGAGAGTCGCATGCTTTTAAAACTTTAGATCGCGATATCTTTGACCCTGTTGCGTTACATGAGCAACAAATGTGTTTGTAGCTGTTACAATGAATATGTAACGGCTACAAATACATCAACCCAGCGGTACAGGCTCCGATTGATCTGGAATTCGACGATTTAACAAAAAACATAACCTCAAACCATGCGAATCTCCGTGCCACATGCTTTTGTCAATCATTCTGCCGGGAAGCCGGTACAATCGATTTGATATCTGAAATAAGAACGTATATCATCGGTACATTACTTCTAGGTAGTTTTAGAATGGAATTATTCAGTGGCACGGAGATTCGCATGCTCACAAGAAGCTTATACCCCAAGAACCTTATATTCATTTATACCCCCAATGGAGATTGCACGGCCAGTGTCATAGTGAAGATTGAAAAAAGGTCCTTTAGTGACGTCCATTCCGTCCGATTTGGTCCATTTCGTTTTCGCAGAACGTCCATTTCTAATTTGGTCCATTTCGCAGAACCTCCATTTCGCATTTGGTCCATTTCGAGGAACGTCCATTTTGCATTTGGTCAACTTTCACATAAATATAGGATAATTTTGTTTTTTTTTTTCCATAAGAATGTTGTATACAAAGTTGAGAGGACAATGCGACAATAAATTAAATATCGTCTGTAAAATATCAATTAAAAATACCCAGTAGTTTAGTCACAAGAAACATTTTTCGTTTTTAACATTTTCACTTTTTGATATATTTTTTGTTTTCTTTTCTTAGCACGTCATCAAAGTATGTACCAGGATCACATAAATAAAATATTTTCACTTTTTTATTTTTTATTTTCTCCGTACCTAATATTTCAGTGACGTTATTATGAAGAACACAAAAAAAAAAACCAAAGGTGATTGAAAATATGGAAGAAAACTTCTCCATATTTATGTGATATTTTTTATGTGAGTTGTACTTTGGTGATGTACTAAGAAAAGAAAAGAAAAAATATATAAAAAAGTGAAAATAAATACAACATTCTTAAGTAATAGAACAAAAACAAAATTATTTTATTTATGTGAAAGTTCACCAAATGCGAAATGGACCAAATGCGAAATGGACGTTCTGCGAAATGGACCAAATGAAAAATGGACGTTCTGCAAAATGGACCAAATGAGAAGTGGACGTTTTTTCGGCCAGTGGACCAAATGAGAAGTGGACCAAATGCGCCTAAACGCATTTAAAGATTCGTCAGACATTTGTCTGACGCCACGTGTTAACACGCCGTCAGATGACATCAGTTTTCATAGTAAATATGTGCGTGCATACATTTAACGTTTAACATGTTAAAAGATAAGTGTGCTTCTAGTGCATACTAGGACGGTTGGGCGGTAGATCCACTGACCAATCCGACCCCGAATTACGTAACTCTGTTGCTAACAATTCTCGATTGAAATCGATTGAAAGCGCAGTTACATTGCCGCTTTAAGTAAGATAGTTGTCACATTGGTTCTTACTAAAGCAGCAATGTCACTGCGATTTCTGTCATAGTTGATTGCAACAAAGTTAGACAATCAGCCTGCGGGGGCCCTACCGCCTAACTCAAAGCTATAGCCATAGCGATAGCAATACTCTATCCGTCCTTGTCATATCATAAATCATAACACGATGATAAGGACGGATAGTGCACTGACGTCATAAACCAAAGCAATAGTTAAAGCAATTGAGTTAGGCGGTAGAGCCGCGTGGGGGTGATTTAGGTACAAGAAGTTTGTAGACAATCTTCTTGTTTAGGTATGTAACTTTGTTGCAATCAACTCTGACAGAAATAGCAGTTACATTGCTGCTTTGGTAAGGATCAATATGAGAACTATTTTACATAAGCAACTATTTTACTTAAGCAATGTAACTGCGGTTGCAATCGATTTCAATCGAGAATTGTTAGCATCAGAGTTACGTAATCTTAGGCTGACCGACTATAACTAAACTCACTTTTCTGCCGAGAACTGAGACCGAGAATAAAAAGCAGTCTCGGCCGAGAATGTTACTATAAAGTGGCGAATATTGATGAAAAAACACATTTAATTTTATCAAAATTATTTATTTAATCATGAAAGACAATTAAAATAACATTTACAATTTTTTTTCTGAAACTAATTTAGGTTAAAAACAAGTCAACAACAAATTACCTACCAAATGACTGAATAAAATCAAAAATTTTGCCCTGTGGCATGCGTTAGGCCAAGGGTGGCCAACGTTTTCGACACTTGGGCCAAAATTCGGAAGTAGAATTTTACCCGGGCCGCACTACCATATGTATAGTGCGCGCGCGCGCCAGATAAGTCCGACTTTAAAAAAATGTGCTCAGCTCCGCGGGCCACAAGGTATTATTTATAACAGTCGGCGGGCCGCGGGCTAGGCGATTCTCACACTGCCTTGCCTCCGCGCGCCGCGCCGTCGGTTCGCGGGGCCCGGTTTGGCGCTACCGCGCGCGGCGGCGGCGGCTTATTCGGGCAGTTTTCTTAGCGCGCCGCCCCGCCGACCGCTGCCAGCGACGGCGGGCGATGGGCGGCGGCATAGCGTAGCGGCGGTGCGCGCTCCCGCGCTGCGTCGCCTCACTGTATTGGACGAGGCGGTTTTCTATGGTAATTGATGTACTTACATACAACGTAAAATCTGCGCTCTGCCACCGCGCGCGGTGCCAGTGTGAGAACCGTCTTAGTTTCAATGACGCATGCCTCAGTGAAGAGGAAAGCGCACGAGTGTAATCTCAGACCTACGTAAGTAGTTACCAATAGGCCGAGATTCTCGGTCATTTTGGCTGTGACCAAGGCAAGGGCGTCGCCAAGGGTGGGCAGGGAGGGGCAGCTGCCCCTCCCCCAGAGGTTAAAAAAATGTAGCCAACTGCAAAGTCCTAAGGCCGTGCAACTTGCTTTTCCGATAAATCTCGCATATCAAAACTTAAATAAATTCGCTAGGTGCTATGAGAAAAAAAATATATTTAATAAAAATACACTTATTTTACTTTTTTATGTAATATTATTATTTAACTAGGGTTTAACAATGATTTCCTTACATAGTACATACATACAGGTGACAGGAATGTTGGGTGACTAAATGACGCTTTCATAGCTTTGTCAGGTCAGGTAGATAGAAACATCATTAGGAGATTCATTACGCTTTTATATATTTACTTATCTCTAAAATATAGTAAAAAAATAAAGCAATTAAGGCACTGTGTAAACAATAGCAAAATTACTTATTAATAAATGCAGTTTTACATTCTATCCTACTAATTTCAGTAGTCGGTTTGACCAGGAAGTGGGAATGTTCGGCTAAATGTTTCTATTTCCGTTTTGAGAGCCTCAATCTTGCGTTTGAATTCGGGATTCTCTCCGATAGCCTTGTTAAAGTCAGCTAATTTAAGGCCAGAAACCTTCACGACTTCTTTGGCGATGTTGAGAGCCTTGTCTATGTAGTCCACCACTCTGTCCATATCAGCCTCTTTTAAGCCTCTTGTGGTTAAAGCGGGAGTACCTGAAACGAAAGGCGTGTTGAGGAAGATATAGCATAAACCTTATATTTATATGGAGATACTCCAGCGAAATTGGTATAGATATAAAGGAAAAACTTGAATGGTTGGTTGAAACATCCATAGTGTAAGCCAATACCGTACAGTCAACGGCATTCGGCTGCTACAAAATGTAGACATGTTACACTTTAGTTAAGGTTCAAAATTTTGACAGCTTCGTATAACTTCATGTGCTACTGACTGTACCGGTATAGGCGTTGCTATATAAAAGGTTATTATTAGTTAATTGAAAACCTCTCGTGGGGTTGATCAGACCATCAAACTAAACAACTTTCATTATGGGACCAACCTTGAAATCACGAAAAAAAAAATCTGCTGTTCCATTTAAAAGTACAATGCCTATCTCCATCGAAATGTACTAAAAATAACCTTGTATAACGTTTGTTATAGTTACCTAGCCGTATCCCGCTGGGGTTGAGCGCGCTCTTGTCGCCGGGCACGGTGTTCTTGTTGCAGGCGATGCTGCACAGCTCGAGCGCGCGCTCGGCGGGCGCGCCCGTGAGCCCCGCGCCGCGCAGGTCCACCAGCGCCAGGTGCACGTCGGTGCCGCCCGTCGCGATGGCGTACCCGCGTGACATCAGCCCCGAGCATAGGCGCTGAGCGTTCTTTATCACCTGTAGTCGGATAACTATTGCATTACTTATCAATAACAGGAATAATAATTGGATAAAGTTGTTAAAGCATTGAACGATATTATTTATCTAAACTAATATATTATCTAAACTTTAATCATGGGTTTAAACCCCACCCGACTTCATAAGACGTTGTTTAATATAAGATATGCATACAAACTTTCGAGTTAGTTATTATACAGATTTCAATATTTTATTTCTTGCTTTTTAGAGCCATTAATTTATTTTTGAAACTGTTTTTTGTTAGATTATTTTCAAGGTTTTTAAAGCAGGTTTTGTTTTTATTAAAAACTTTTTTATTTTAAACTTTTTGTGATAAGTATATTTGGTGATGATATTATCTAAGTTACAATAGCCTTATGTCAACGGCTCATCACCTTTTACATAGTACTGTTTTTCCCGACGCAGGGGCGTTTATTGTTGAGGAGTTCTCCTGGTACTTCACTATCAGCTCTTCTTCACCATATGAATTATGATGAGCATAAATAGCCTAGCAACCATATTAAAGTAATCGTATTGTACCAGTGAACTACCTATACTTAGTATTGAATAGTTCCGATGATCATCTATGCTGGTCTTTATCATCAGTTCTACTTCACCGAAATGGTACTTTTCGAAAGCAAATGCACAAGTTACTTAAGAAAATACTAAAATCGCTATAGATGTGCCTATAATATTTGAAGAGTTCCCTCGATTTCTCCAGGATCCCATCATCAGATCCTAATTTCATGACAATGGGACCAACTTGGAAGTATATACTTTCAAACAAAAAAAGAATTTTTCAAATCGGTCCAGCCGTCTTCGAGAAACATACATAAAAAAAAAAAAGATTCCGACGAATTGAGAACCTCCTCCTTTTTTTGAAGTCGGTCAAAAATCTGTAAATTATGATAGTTGACAATATCGTAATGAACAGATTTAACCTGGTGACCCACAGAATGAATTATAGTACTAAACCTACGTTTACTATTATTACTATAATACTAAACCTACAAATTGGTTTGTAAATACATTAGTGACACTACTGTCACTAATGTATTTACAAACCAATTTGTGCATCGCAAAAAAAATAGTTAAAATCTTTTTTGAATTTTTTTGATAAAAGAAATATTAATTTACCATAAGGTATGCCGCCCCCATAGATTTTCGAAAAAAAGTGACCTATAAAGGCCCACGGCGCCGAATCTTAAAATACGTCCCTGCCTCGACCAAGGTCAGTCAAAGAACAATAGAAAAAACTCGCCCCGCTACTCGCGTGAGCGTGAATGTGTGATTGTGGCATCATATTGTTATCAAGCCAAGTTTTATAAATAGACAGATTACACTGTGGACTCAGACAGTGGTCATTCTTATCCATTTCTTATCACTAAGCTGTTCTTGGACTTGGTCATAGTAGAACCAAATAAGTAGGCCAACTCGAGCCTAGAGCGAGCGATACAGCTTAAACACGTAGGGCTGTCACATCGCTAGTTTATTCAATCGTCAAAAAATGCATAGTCAATCTCTATACAAAATATTTTTTTCCTTGTAGGGTAAGCATCAGGGAACTATAATACAAAGTTTTTTTTATTTTTTTTGTACGTAAACCAGCGGGTCTATCGACTAAAATAATGAAGTTAATGTTAATTGTAATTTGACAGATGTATGTGATACATTGGCACTTTCGTTTTGACACCAATAAAAACTTACTAAAGACACGTAGCAATGTATCACATCTATCTGTCAAATTACAGTTTACATTAAATTCATTATTTTCAGGAACTGACTACTATGTTTTCATTGCCTACGTCATGTTAGGTGATTTGAAAACTTACAGTCGAAATATGATTAATTAAAACGTAGTTTTACTAAATAATGTTTATTCAAATAAAATAAAATGATTAGGTATGAAATGTAATTTTTTACACTATTAACTGTTTCTTACTTTTTTATTTACTTATAAAAATAATAAATCTTTAAATTCGGAAATTGAATACTATCCATAATAGGCATTAAAAGTACTTTTTCCTGTAGGAATTTATGATCTTTTAACAAAATTACACAATAGATATGAAAAAAAATTCGTCTGTTTCGACAAGTACGAAATGCCTTATTATTTAAAGTTAATGTAAAATATATTATCCTCATTCTTACAAATCTTTTTGCAATAATATCTTTGGAAAGCATGGTATGTACTGTAGGCGGCGTGAAGCGTGCGTGAGCGCGAGCGGGATTACGTACGGCGCAGCCATGACAGTTGTACCTTTATCACCTTTAAATTTTGTCAGTGTGTGCGTGCGACGACGCATACGTACGGGCGCGCTCACATACAAACCGCGTTCGTGCGTATAATGAGTAAGATGACTTACTTATTTGGTTCTACTATGACTTGGTTCATAATGTTTAATTTACCAACTTTCATTGTACAACTATTTGCTTTTATTTTGTAAGGTAAGCATGTTTGTATTTCTTATATTCAACATACCTGTTTCTGATATTCAACGAATTCGGTGGAGGTAGCTTGCTTCATTGTGGTTGCTATGGCGGCGATGGCATGATTATGGGGACCTCCTTGTAGCCCGGGGAAGACAGCCTGGTTGATACGGGTATCGAAGTCGTACATGACTTTGGTGCCATTGGGTTTTACGGAACGAACACCCTTGCGGTAGAAAATCACCCCAGCACGAGGACCCCGAAGTGTTTTGTGTGTGGTTGTAGTCACGATGTCACAGTACTCAAATGGACTGGGGATCACACCTGTAAAGGGATATCATTAATTGATCTGCATTTACATAGAAATGATTTACGAAAGTTTTATGCGTTTACACAGACTTATTATTATAAGACTGTTTATCCTTACTTGTTCAATTTGGTAAACAATCTTCACCCAACTCTTTATTAAAATATTCATTTTCAAAATACAACAAATGGTTTTCCACACACAGATTACGAAAGCATGATAATAATGCCAATTTAATTTATTAAAACAACACATTTTAAATAGCAATTAAAGTTTAAAAGACGTATGATAATTACTATCAAAAACTGTTTATTAAATAAGACAAGTAAAGATAAACAGCCCCGACAGTGGCAGAATCGGTAAAACGAGACGCAGCCATTCATCATAAAAGTCGAAGTTGAAGGATAAACAGACTCATATGCGCACAAGATGTGCAGAATATGCTGTGTCTTGATTGTTTTTGATTATTGGTTTTAAATGAAGCAAATATATTTCATTTAAAATCAATAATCAATTTATACTTGCCTAATAAAGCAAGTATAAATTCTTAAGGTCATCTTTTACATTTTGATTGTCAAATGCCAAGAGTTGACTAGATTGCTTAAATTAAACAAAGTTACGTACCAGCTGCAACTAATCCTGATACGTGAGCCATATCAGCCATGAGGTAAGCTCCGTTCTGGTCAGCAATCTGTCTGAATCGTTTGTAGTCTAAACATCTGGAATAACAGCTTATGCCAGCAATGATCAAACGAGGATTGAACAGTTTGGCTGACTCTGCTAACTTGTCATAATCAATCAAGCCAGTTTTGGGATCAACCTGGAAAGAAATATGATCTTTAGAAGAAAGCAAAATCATACAATTTATGATTTTTCCATTTCATCTCATTAAAAGAACAATATTGATCAGCTTTGTTATTGAATAGTAATATACTGATAACTATCGTCATTAAGATAATGCTTATGTCACTTTATTTAATGTTACTTAATGGTATCTACTAAATATTTTCGTAACGATAGCCAGCGCGCTTTTTGCGTCACGATAGCTGTTGTAATAACAACAATTATTTCATATTTAACTGACAATCAATCTTTTGTTTTTGTACTACACAATAATATAAAGTAAAACAAATAGAAAATAATAATTATGATTAGTTATGCTAGCGTAGTTATTTACAGTGATGTTGAGCATTTTAAACTGACCTTGTATGGCATGCTCTCAAAGAATATTGATGTCGCTGAGATTTTTTTGGTGGGTGTGAAGAAACCGTGAGTCAAGTGGCCACCGTCAGGTAGATCGAGCCCCATGATCCTGCCGTGAGGCTCTACCACTCCCGTGTACACTGCAAAATTAGCTGGAGAACCTGAAAAAACATCACCTCAGCTTAGCAATTATATACTAAAGTCTAATCATTAATTCACTGGAGTAAACTGACAGATTTTAATCTCACATTGAAAAATAATGTTGCCCTATTTATTGTATGAGTGCTGTGTTTCGTTCATTGTGATTCAGTTTACTCACACAAAGTCAGTAGAGTTCATAACCATGACCGTTACTGACTTTGTGTGCGCTGTAACCACAACTGGGATATTTTTAAACAAGTCAAACATTCATGGTTACAACTGTAAACGTCAGATTACTCCAGTGAATTAATAATTAGACTTTAGCATCACACAACTTTTGTTTTATTTTGTTAATTTTGTATGTAGTTAAGCCGGACAACAATGAAATATCTATTGTGTCTCAATTTCCTGTACCTGATTAATTTAAGCCAAGTTTATACTATTTTGCTTTGGCCAAAGGTGTTGGTTAAAGTTTTTCAAGTCTGCCTGGCTAAATATTAAACATGTAAAATAATAATTACCTGAATAAGGTTGAACATTTACTCCCCATTCTTCAGAACTAAGCTTGTATGCTTCTAGAGATCGCTTCTGAGCTAATATTTCAATTTCATCAATGAACTCATTTCCACCATAGTACCTGTATAATAGAAATACAAAATGAATTATTAAAAAGAATTGTGTTATGGCACATGCAAAGTAAACTTTAAACTATCTTTAATAGTTAAACAACAGCAACAACTGCCAATGTTCATTTTTTGTAATAATATTATATAAAATATTTTATGAGCACCTAAGCTTAGGTGTCTTTGTAAATGAAGTGAACAATAATCTATTATTATCATAATTATAGTAGAAACTGTTAAGTATAATATATAAAAAAAACTTTTAAATTTTTTTGTTTAGTAGTCCAATTATTATTTGGTACTAGCTTCTGCCATGATGTTCATGTTGATATTTGAAAAAAAAAAACCTCGGGAACCTATGGCTAGGATAAAGTCTTAATCAATGTTTTAATCCTATCCTGTTTTAATCCAGGCTATAAACTATCTGTGTGCTAAATTTTATCCAAATCCGTTTGGCTGTTTTTGAGATATAAATTGTGTAAGTAATTGTCTGAGTAATTAGAATGAAAATAAAATTAAGTAAGGTAAAAGTTTTAAATTTGGAAAGAGACTTACCTCTGGTTGGGCATTCCCTCAGAGTACTTATTGTGAAGACATGAACTCAGGCATTGTAGGACAGGAAGCGAGGTAAAGTTCTCTGAGGCAATCATCTCCAAGCCCGCCGTTTGACGCTGCTTCTCATTTTTAATGATTTCAAACAGCTCCGGGTCGGTTTCCCACAGATTACCAGTTAATAGTTTGTTGCTCATAGTTGCTGTGCAGTGCAGTGACCGTGAAGAACAATTTGACTGAAATGAGTAAAAAAAAATCACAAATGGTATTACAAGCTGCACTGTACAATATGTATGATATCTAACTATAGACTGAATGTATTCAGTAAACATATTATTTACTTAAATGAAGTTCAAGAAACGTGACCTTAGATTGATAAAGCATAACGCAATAGCAAATAAAAGTTAATTGTTGTGTTCTGGTTGTTACGCTATTGCTTCATTGCATCGGCCTTTCAGGGTCTGCTCAGTCTAACTATAAGTTACTTTCCCACTAAATATTAACTGCTTACCTAAGTTTTAGTTTATGTATGTACCTTAGTTAACTTAATCATGAAAACTTTACACAAAGTTACTTACTTAACCTAAAAACACAAGCGAGTGTGTAGGTAGAACTAGTAGAAAACCGCGCAAACTCAATTTTGAATGGAATACTTGAATGGGCACAGAGAACAGTTAATTAATTTTAATACATACCATTTGGTTAAAATTCGAGTGCAGCGTCAGACTAGAATATTTTTTAAACACTTGTGTATATCCACTACATTTTCGGCTAATGTCAAAAAACAAGTTTCCGATATATTTACTTGTCATTTTTTACAAATATACACTATTCTCACAGTTCACACACGAATTCACGGTCTTATTCAAGCAATTTCAATTTTATTATCGCCATTGGACGATAACCTAAAATGAACTTTAGTGGACTGACTGACGTTGACGTCTGACGTAAGTCAGGGACAGTGTTGCCAACTAAATATTTTGAATTCCGCTAAGCAAGTTGGAATTTTCCATCAAAAATCCGTCTAAATAATATATTTTTCCGTCAATGAAATCCGTCAAATAAAATACCGCGGGCTGATTATCTAATTAGAAACCACCTAGCGACCGGTTGCAGTTCATAGATGATAGTGATCCATTGCTACTTCTTTTTGGATTAAAAAAAACATACCAAAGAAAAGTAGCAATGTATGTGGAATGAAACCGGTCGCTAAATAGTTTCTTTTTAGATAATCAGGGTGCCGATCACTTCATCGGGTAAATCCTACGATTAGCATCATAGCATGTATTGCCATTTTTCAGGTCAAAATGTATTTTTAAAACTGTATTGACCCTATTTTATGCACTTTTTTTCCTTTATTTTGATTTTATACCATTCATCGCACTGAAAATGTCCTAACATGACATTATTAGTACACAAATATGTCAAAAAACTATTCCGTCAATAAATCCGTTAGCCATCAAAATATATTTTCTCCCATTAGTGCCAGACCTTAATCTGTTAAATCTGACGGGAAATCCGTTAAGTTGGCAACACTGGTCAGGGAGGGAGGATTTTGTCTTGTATCTTTTTTTAGCGGAAGTCAAAGGCAACTGTATTAATCAAGTCGGTCTTAACTGCGAACAACGTAAATGTAAACATCGTCTAAAAAGTCTGTTTACATGGGTAATTTGAAAAAAAGATTTTATTATCCACCTAAATCGACAACTACCCCACCCCACCACAACAGACTTTTTAGTCAGACTTTATACATCATTGACGGTATCTGCCCGGCATTTATATTGGCATGAAAAAGATGAGACAAAAGATGCGCAGTAGCCATAAACACATCTTTTTCTTGCCAATATATATGCCGGCATCACAATGATGCTTATAACTTTGTTTGTTTATTGAGCCTGTTAAAACTTTGATTGAATGTTTGTAGAACATACTGAACTGGTTATCTATAAGTTCTCCATTTTATGTCCCTCGCTCGGATTCGGATCTGATATTTCCAATTTAATAATTGGAAGTGTGTGAAATATATAAAATAAATAATCTGAAATTGTGAAAAAAATCAGCTGTTTCGTACAAAAATTAATAACGAAAGTATCAAAATGTATGAAACAGCAGATTTTTTTCGCGATTTCAGAGTTGGTCCCATAATAAAAGTTGTTCAGTTTGGTGGTCCCTATCTCCCATAGGTATTATATTATAGGCTTTATAAGGCTATTACCAAACACTGTATACTATATACTTATGCGCTATACTACGCCACCAGTGGAAAAAATCATAGTGCTTAAATAAAGACGAAATTGTGAATTGTGTTCTTTTAGTGCACTCCGTAGAAGCTTTGTGGTATCTACTTTTTATCATCATCATCATCATCATCATATCAGCCGCACGACACCCACTGCTGGGTATAGGCCTCCCCTAAGGATCTCCACGACGATCGGTCCTGCGCTGCCCGCATCCAGTGGCTTCCCGCGACCTTCACCCTCACGTCGGTCCACCTTGTCGGGGGCCTACCCACGGAGCGTCGTCCGGTGCGCGGTCGCCACTCCAGAACCTTTCCGCCCCAACGGCCATCAGTTCTTCTCGCTATGTGTCCTGCCCATTGCCACTTCAACTGAGCAATCCTTCGAGCGATGTCGGTTACTTTAGTTCTCCTGCCAATCTCCTGCGGACCTCCTCGTTTCTGATTCGATCACGCAGGGAAACGCCGAGCATGGCTCTCTCCATTGCACACTGGGTGACTTTTTATAGCTTGTACAATATTTTCTAGTCTGTCGTTAAGTTGTCGTTTAGTTTATTAATAAAACACCATTAAACTAAACCATTAAGCTAGAAAATATCGTTTAAGCTATAAAAAGCACCGCAAAGCTTCTTCAGACTCAGAGTGCACTATAGGGCTTTTCAAAGAGACATTTAAAAAAATAAAACAGCGATGTTTTCAGTTCAAAAGGACGTATGTATTTTTTATAATTATTTTTTATCAGCTGTACGCGTAGTTTTGATCGTAATGTTCATTGTGTCAAAATGCCATTAGTAGTTGTGTTGGACGATTTTGGACTTTAAAGTAATAGACAAAAAGTCTCTAGTTTTTGTAAAATTGCCTTAAGCGGACATACGACATTTTGAGTTACGTTTATATTTGACAGGTTCAGGCCATTTTGTTGGGTTCCGTAGCCAAAATGGCAAAAAACGGAACCCTTATAGATTCGTCATGTCTGTCTGTCTGTCTGTCTGTCTGTCCGTCCGTATGTCACAGCCACTTTATTCCAAAAGTATTAGGACTACATAGTTGAAACTTGGTAGGTAGGTGTATTCTGTGAACCGTTTTACGATTTTTACACAAAAATAAAAAAAATAAAAGATTAAGGGGGGGCTCCCCATACATGGAACTGAAACTGAAAATATTTTTTTTCATCAAACCAATACTTGTGGGGTGTCTATAGATAGGTCTTTAAAAATGACATTGAGGTTCCTAAGACTATTTTTTTTCAAAGTCAACCGTTTGAAAGATATATGCCGCCAAAGTGGTAAAATGTGTGTCCCCCCCCCTTTAACTTTTAAAGTAAGAGGGTGAAAAATCTAAAAAAAATTTAAGCTATAGATCTTAATAAACACTTTCAACGAAAATTGGTTTGAACGAGATATAGTAATTAGTTTTCAAGATATAGTACATTTTCCAAAACCGCAAATATAACTTTGTCATTCATACAAACACTGTGAAAAACAAAGTTATTTTTTCAGACGAAAAATGATAGCGGTATTAAAATATGATATGGTATAATGTACCTACGGAACCCTACTGCGCGTGGCCCGACACGCACTTGGCCGGTTTTTTATAATTTCCTTGTGGTTATACCAAAATGTCGTAGGCATAGTCGTAATATTCATTCCAAAAAATAGTTTTTTGACGTATTTTCTGAAACACGAATGCATACATTTTATATGAGATACGTAAAATATGACTTAGATACATAAAATATGACTATATATGGCAAAGGAAATTAATAAACTATGTTCCATACTGTTATCTTCGTCGATAAACGAATAAATGTAGCGAAATTTGCTAATTAAGATTATCAAATATTTTAAGCAAATCGTGATTGCTCCTTTGCAAGGCGGCCGCTAGGGCCTCTTACTGTAAAAAATATTGGCACATGTCACTTGATCCTATTTGTCTCTTTTTTACATAGACCGTGTCCGTATGATGTTAACTTCTCTTTTCCACGCTCTGTTGGTCTTCTTGAGCGCAGCGATGGTCGGTAGCGGCGAACTGATGAAATGGAAAGCTTATTTATCCTTCTTTTAGTACTTAATCAGTTGTTTGTTGATTTTAATTATTCTTGTGCAATTTATTACCAATTTGCCCAACAAAACTCTTAACCTTACGTTTAATCAAGCATAACTTTTAATTTCAATAATTAAACTTCTATTTTAACTGTTTGATATGAGTTTCTTTTATCTACTATTCCTATAGGTAATAGTTGAAAGAAAAGCAGAAATTATGCACCTCGCCATAAGTAATTTATATTGCCATCGTGCCTGTTAGATTAGAGCCCTCGCTAGAGGCATTCGGTGCAATAATAAATTACTTTGTGCTCGATGCAATAATCTACTATAAATTGCTAAGAAAAAATCAAGAAAACACATTATTTCTTGAAACATTTATTCTTTCTTATGATAGTCATAGAGGATAATACTTGGTCATTACATTTATTTGCTGCGTTTATTCTCTTACTTACACGTTTATTACTAAGGTAATATTATGTAAGTACCTAGTAATTTTAAATTCTGTTACATTTTTTTATTTTATATAATACAAATACGAAACACTTTGGCGAATATCTACACTGACTTATTTGTAGTACCTACTTACATAAAGTGCTATAGATTCTTAATTAAAATTCGGATAACATTCAAAGACGTCATGTAAGTACCTACCTAGGTATACACGTTACATTTTGTAAGTATGTTTTTGAACACATACTACAGGGTGTTTGGTAAAAGCCTTATAAAGCCGAATATGGTGGATAGGGACCATCAAACTGAACAACTTTTACAATAGGACCAACTCTGAAATCGCGAAAAAAAATCAGCTGTTTCACACATTTTGATATTTTCGTTATTAATTTTTGTATGAAACAGCAGATTTTTTTTACGATTTTGCTGTTGGTTCCATAGTAAAGTTGTGCAGTTTGATGGTCCCTATCTACCATATTCGGTTTTATTTATTTATTTTATTTTTTATTTAACCATTTATTTCAGGCTACTAGGCCCATACAATATATACCTTACAGACTAACATACATAATTATTAAATAAAAATACAATCTATTTGTTTACACGTATCGAAGGCGGCGACGTGTTGCGCAATGCGGTGTCCGGTATCCGACCGCGAAAACGTCGGAACAGGACACCCTTCGGCCAAAAATCTTCTTTCATGAAGGTCGACAGATGTTCGGTCGGTACCCTCACCACGAATGAGTTGAAGTTCACATTGTGGCGGGACTCCAACCGCTCGACCCTCAGACTGAATTTGGTCTTCAATCTGATGTACTCTCCGATTTCATCAGGCTTCGTGCTGTAGTGCAGACGAGATACATACACAAGCGTTGTCGGGATAGCCGGACGTAGTAGGTGGTTGTGTCCGGTCGGGGCGGTGCCACAAAGGTTACGGCGGGTGGGCTTCCTCTTCCTTTCCACCTTTTTGAAGCCGTCCTTGTCGCACTCATCATCCAGTCTCCGTGGATGCACAGGCTTAGAGACCGGTCGACGTTGTATGTCTCCCTCATTGGTACCCCGCTCGAGTTGTTGAACAGCGGGTCGGTTAGCAGCGGTGACTGCAGCGTATGCACGTTGAGGGGTCGAAGTGCTCACGCGTGACGTCTCCGCCGGGGCGGAGCGGGTGGCGGCGGGGCGCGGCGCATCGCGCGCTGTGTCGGCGGCGGCCGGTGACGCATCCAAGTTCGCCGACTCAAAAGGTTTTATAAGGCTTTTACCAAACACCTTGTTTAGTTATTGAAATTTTAGATTTTATGCATTCACAATGCTATTTTTATATTAGGATAATTATTTTAATAGAAAAAATACTAGAAAAAGTCGACTCACCCTTAGCAGTCCCGTCTGAGCTGCTACGGGTGAGTCGATTTTTTTAAGTATTTTTTCTATTAAAATAATTATCCTAACACACTAATTACTTACCTGCTTCTACAAGTAAGTAAATTATAAGTGACTTAGGTCTCTAAAATTATAGTGATGCAAATAAATTCCATAAATCGCATCACAATATTTCTTGACAATCTAGAATCTAGTTCTAGACGGGAGATTATACAATACTATTAAATACAACCCGGTCGAGTCAACTCGGCACCTGAAGGGCGATAAAACAAGGAGAAAACGAAGGCGTTTTCTCCTTTCCTCACGCCACCGTCGTCAACTTTTTGAAAGATTTCGATAGATTTTATCGATAAATTATCGCTAACAAATGTACTAACGCTACTGGCATGACGACAGTGGCATGAGGCAAGGAGAAAACGAAGGGGGTCTATCGCGCTTCAGGTTCCGAGTTAACTCGACCGGGATATATTATTAGCGCTACCGCACACAGGCGACTTTTGTCTCCGCAACTATTTTGTCTCTCACATGATTTGTATGAAAAGTTGCCGACGACTGCGTCGCTTCGTGTGCGCGCTTCCATTTAAACCTGTGGACTTGAGACAGAGACAAAACAGTTGCTGGGCGACTAAGTTGCCTGTGTGCGATAGCGCTTAGTGTCGCTTGAGTGTGGATTTTGCAGTAAAACACCATAGCGGCACTTAAAGGGCTTATATGGGTCAACAGCTAGCGCCACGAATAAATTTATTTTTATTACTCGTAAGCTAAGTAAATATTTTAATAATAAAAACGTGTTAAAAAAAGGAAACAACCATGCCCTCTTAAATTGTGTCTAATATTTTTTTTAATAACACTTTAATATTTTTCATTCTTTGTACTAGTTTTAAAATGCATTTGAAACGGCAGCGGCCACGTTTGGTTTAAATGCATTTTAAAACTTACAGAAAGAATGAAAACTATTGAAGAGTTATTCAAAAAATATTAGAGACAATTTAAGAGGGCATGGTTGTTTCTTTTTTTTAATATTGACCTGGTTTACGTATAATAAAAATAAATGAATTGGCGGCGCTAGTTGACGGCTATAAGGGCCTTAATAGGTCCGACAGTAATTGCTTTCAGGCGGTTTACAAGTTACTACCTACGTTTCAGAAACGTTTGTATCACAAAACCAGAATGCTCTACTCTTTTCCATGGATAGGTTGTCGCTTGTGGCCTATTCTGTACTCCTTTATATCGCGTCGACATAAGGTGCTTAACACGTCTATTATTTCCGTATAAAACAATACAACACGTATATTACAATACAGCATGTACAGGATTTTTATGCTGTACATGCCGGCCGGGCGCGCGCTATTGGTCGCAAACAAGAGCACATGCGCGAACTTATCCCCACTCCGTAGAAAAAAAGAAAATTAGAGGCTATGTTACATTTAGTTAAGATGGGGATAACGGTGCTGCAATGAGTAATACTGGTTTATTTAAATGATAATTTATTGTAATAAGTATTGTACCGCTGTTTGTTGTCTTAAATACAATAAAAATAAAAATAAAATAAAACTTCAAGATACGTGCCTTGTACTGTAACAAGAGCTGAAAAAAGGAGAACAGTTGCTTTTTTGTTCGAAAGATGATTTAAAAAAAAAATTTTCTTTTACCAATTTCAACCGTAATCACCTTTGTTCAGTGATTTTATAATATTGCCTCGTTTTGCATTAACAATCAATTCAGCCAGGGCTCAATTTTTTAATAATTATGTTACGGGTAGGTAGGTTAGTACCTAATGTTTCCCGTTCTTATAGAAACAGTTCTATCGTAAAGTAGAGAAAATATTACCATTCATAGGTAATTGATACAGAAAGATAAGAATTTAGAGTTTAGATTATACTCTATCGCCTGTCCTTTTAGCAGGGTCTTTTTATCACAGATTTCTTAAAAAATATAGGATTTAGTTACGTTTTTTCCTACCCTGGCTTTGGTAATAGTTATCGAATTACCACAAAAATAATAAAACTCCATCTCTAGGTAGGATAGTTAGGTATACATTTACTTACACAAATCGTTATTATTTCGATGTGGATGTCACATATTGACATAAATATTTTTAATGGTTACAACTTATAATTTTATTATAAAACTGTACGTACATTTATCCATTATAAATAGACCTTACCTTATTATAGGTATACAAGTTAGCACATGGAGATAATAAATTGTTATTCGTTTTTTTAGTTATAATTATTTTTAGTTATAATATAACTATTCATAACGTCATATAAAAACTTAACAAAATGTGATACAATCACAATTATTATAATTTTGATACGGTCTATTCTATAAACGTATTGTTTTGTTACTGAAAAAAAAAACTTTTTAATTTTACGAACACAACGGTTCTAAAAGTAATCTCGAATCTTTTTAGTTCGATATAGCCGTTCAGTGTGTGTTTTTAAAAGCTTAGATTTTTACTATAGGATAGAACTGATAGTCATAGCTAATATTTATTACATTCACAATGATTCACAAGCCGGCCAACGAACGGCGGCGGTCAACTGGGAGGGTCGGCATTATGTACCTCTATTATTTCGGTCAAGTATACAATCTTGTTATATTCGAGTTCAGAAGCCGTGGCCACCCGCCGTTTCGCTTGCTTTTGTTTTCAGTTTGTCAATAGATTGTTTTATTTTTCACAATAATTTGTTGAACTTGAGCATTGAATATAGAAAGAATGAAATGCCCAAGATCTCGAAAACAATGTTCAAATGAGAGTGTTCACTTGTCGCTTAATAACCTCTAGTTAATAGTTATCGTGTGAAGATTCCGGCAAACATCTTGACGCTCTTTCGACGGCGTGGGGATAAGTTTGCGCACGTGCACTTGCGTGCCTCACCGCAACGCATCGCATACCCAAAATACGCGTTCTGCGCAATCCCCACCACATATCAAGATGTTTGCAGGCTACTGTATTAATTTATTACAAAAAGAAAAGCTACATAAATGAACCGACTGACCGACAAGGAGAGTCATCACGCCTCCCGCCCACCGGCCGTCAGGGCAGTCGTAGCACAGCGTGCGCTACGAAAGTTACGTAGCGCGCTGCATCCGGGCGGACGGTGCTACGCAACTACGAACAAATACTCGTAGTCGCGTAGCGCTAACAAGGAAAAGATGACGGATAATTTTTGAGAAAAAAAGTTTTTTCTTGTAATTCATTTGCTGCTTGATTTCTGAGTTTCTGCTCACAATTAAGTACTGGGTAATTTTTTTTACAAAACATGAGAAATGAGAAGGTAATTTTGGTTGCCCCTTGTAGCATTAAACTTTGCCTTTTAACAATCAAGATCACTTACCTTTTACAATATTCTGATGACTGTTCTTGTTAGGAAAAGCGGTGGAAGTTGTAAAATCGTATTCTTTATCGTTGTTGGTAGAGCGTTTAGTACGGGAGGTGGCCGGTCACTGATTGAGTCCGCGAGGGCGTGCCGCGCAGATTCCTTTTACAATAGGTACTTAAATAAATTAACATTTTGCATTTACGCGTTGATGTATACCTCCTGAGATTTCGTTATAGGATAGTCTTTGGGTGGTAATTTAAAACTGTTTCTAATGTAGGAGAAGCGGTGGAAGTTGTAATAGTATTCTTTGCCGTCCGGTGAGTACTGCGGATACAATGTATAGTCCGGGAGGTGGTCGGCAAATGAGTCCGCGAGGGCGTGCCTCGCAAACTCTTCCTTATATCGTCATGACTGCTCTTTATAAGCTTTTCTTTTCGAACATTTTTCCCTCAAAATGTAGCACAGAGCAATCGCTATGAGCACCGCGATTGCTATTGCCATGCTTATGCTAATCCAGATGATCTCTTCATTGATACCGCTCGTTGATTTTCCTGCGGAAAAAAACACATTTGAAAAACCATGCCGTTCATAACATTTTAAATAGGTACCTGTAACACAAAACGTGTTACTGAAAAGGTGTTTATCTCTACAAATCTAGAGAAATTCGGGTATGTATTGTAGGTACCCCAAGAAAGGCTGAACAAAATATACATTTCTTGTTGGTTTTCCCTCTAGGCAAATGTTTGTATAGTAGAATAGTAATCCAAGCATTACGATAAGGGAAAGAAATTGTGCAAACAAATAAAGGGCATGGACCGCACTTCGATAGGATGGAGGTCGACCTATGTACACAAAATGGAGAAGGGAAAACTCAGCAATTTGATTTCCAAAAATATGTATTCGAGTCTGTAAGGAGTTGTTTGTTGTTACGTGACTACGGTATAAAATCAAGTTTTGCCTAGCTACGGAAATAACCCAATGCGAAAACATGGGCGTTCGCAGTTAATCCTACTGTTTGACTTTGTTATATTGAAATATTTCGAGGATGCTGCTAGCACGAAATAATTTTCATAATTTTGAAGATTAAACTATATTCTTGCGTTTTATGTGGTATATAATTTATGTTTTGCCTAGCTACGAAAATGAACCAAAGCGAATATTCGTCGGCTTTCACAGTAAATCCTACTGTTTGACTTGTTACTTTGAAATTATGTCTTAGGTGGCTTCGAGCACGTAATAATTTTGAAGATTAAATTATACTTACACTTAGGTACGTTTTGTATGACTAACTTGTAAAAATTAGTGGGTGTAGAGAGACGCAGGTCGTCGGAAAATTCTTCAAAAGTTTCTTATTTTGGATTAATATCAAATTTGCATGATGTTAAGTCAAAGAGATTGTTCTAAGCTTGTTCAAAGGTAAAAAAGGACTTAAAATTAGGTAGGTACAGCTAACAACAATCTATAGAACAACCATTGCGCTCAAAAAATGGCACCACACGAAAAGTACAACTAAGTGGATGGAGCTAAAAATGCTGGCATTTAAATATGCAGCACACAGCGTCTCATTACTGGTTGCTTATTAGCGACCATAATTACGAAAAAATCTGAAACTTTTTTCTGCATATTTTTACTGCCTTCTTTGCGTCTTTTACACCATTTGACTACACAGTAGGACGTCATTTCTAATAAACTTTCTCTTTCTTTTTTTTCTCTACAATACAAACTGCAATTATTGTAAAGAACGCTAACGTCAGTCACCGGGTTCGTGGCTAGCCTGACTAAAGCTGAGCGGGTTGCACTTTTTTTGGCCATTTTTTAAGCAATATTTGTTTGCAATTACACTTCCATAGATTTTAGTTCGCTGGGTAGGTACTATCTTCTTTATACTCCTCAATCACTCGTAATAATAGCTGCCATCTTAGTGATTGTACAAAATCATAACCTTTCTGGTCAGAAACACTATATTAGATCATAAAAAGTGGCATGTGTATCACTGTCACGTTGCTGACCGTGGCCCCATTTTCTTTTATTAGTAGAGCTCAGAAATCTCATTAGAGACCGATTCCAATATCCTATGGGGTATTTGTAAATGATCCATATTTGCTAATGATTTGATTGAAATGACATTTGACCTATACTCGATAAGTATATTTGATAATCAATCCCTGTGCCAACATCTTTGTCTACGTACGTATCTAGCTAGGTATTGTCAATACTATCACGTTGAATAACGCAAGCTACCTTTATCAAAATGCAGTTCGCCCTGCTCTTTGTGCATTCACGATGAGTTTCCCACAATGGATAACCACCTCGCCATCAAAGCGATGCATTGATAGCCTTTAGCTAAGATATTTTGTTTATAGTTGGTGAATACTCGGGAACCACGTAAATTAGTTAATTCGAAATTCGTTGCTGTCGTAAAAGTGTAAATCGATGTCAAAATAAAAAGTGAAGTTGTATTGTTATCTAACCGCCTTTGTGGTCTAGTTGTTCGCCCACCCTTGTAAGATGCAAGGCTACCGGGTTTAATCCCTAAGAGGGGGATACAATTTGTACTCGGTTTGGTTGGTGGTAGGGCTTATTTCAAGTCCGCCTGGTTAGCTACCACCATCTAACCTAATCTGACGCCATACCTACTACCCTTTATATAACAAATACATTTAAAAATTGTTTTGTTCCCACAGTTAGAGGTAAGATAGCCAGATCCTCAGCGATGAGGGTTCCGGGTGTAGTGCGCTTCCACCCGGCCTTATCGTCACTTAACATAAGGTGACGTGAAGGCCAACCACTACCCGTTGTACATAAAAAAAATGTTTACCTCCCTTCTTGTTGGAGTAGCCGCCTGCCTTGCCGGCGACCCGGGCCGAAGCCCCGCCGACCACGACCAACACCGCCGCGCCTATTTTCAAAGAAAAAATATGTGGATGAGACAGGAGAATGTATGGAATGTTTACTGAAAACTAAAATTAACTATGATATTTATAATTAAAAAATCGGGTTAATTTAGAGTTAACTCCCGATAATGGGGAATGTCTGAAAAAATTCAAAAAAATTAAAAACCCGACTGCATAAAAAGACAAGTCAACTGAAAAGATGGAAACAAGATTAAATATTAAAGGCAACATTATAACATGCAGTCGGAGGCATGCATAAAGAAAGTGACATTACGAATAATTTGAGTTATATGCATAAAGAAAGTGACATTATGAATAATTTGAGTTATATGCCTCCGACTGCATGTTATAATGTTGCCTTTAGTATTTAATCTTGTTTCCATCTTTTCAGTTGACTTGTCTTTTTATGCAGGCGGGTTTTTAATTTTTTTGAATTTATTTCTTTTTAGTTATTATTTATTACAATCATGATATACCTTTTCGAAATCCTTATAATGAGCCCTTCAATTTGACACCCATATTGCAGTATTCTAAAAAAAATATTTTTTCCACTACGTATAATAGCACCGTGCAGCCGCCATGTTGTTTTTTTTATAACGCCACTTTCTTAAGAACACTTGGGCTGGCAAGACAAATCTAACGATATGTTAATCATGGAAATCCGTTCAGCCGTTTAAAAGATATGAGGTAATAAAGAATATAACATACAAACATACATACAAGATACGCGCGAAAAACATAACCCTCTTGCAGTCGGGTAAAAATCAAATTGGCTTAATATTTCTTTTATAGGTTGACTTTTTTAATAAGTGGTGATTAGGGAATAATCTCCATTCTGCTGTTACTTCCACACATAATGCGAAGACGAAATGATTTTTCAGACATTCCCCATTAGGAAACGATTACTTGCATTAAAAACTAATATAAAGTACGAAAACTGAAACCGACCTTTCAGGACGGCCATTTTAAGGGAGATGTTACACAGTTTTCCGTCAAACATTGGGATGTTTTGGTTTGCTGCTTCTCTGGTTACATTTCCCGCGTCTTTGTTACCATTTCGCCACAACACCTGAAACAAAGAACAGTTTGTGGAACCCAACTCTAGAAGCGTGTTGACTGTAACATAGCTTTGATATCGCCAGACAAAACAAATAAAAATTACAGTAGAGTTCAATAATACTATGTCCTCTGACAGTTCAGCAATAAAAGTAAACATCTGACAGAATTGACTAGAGAGCGTGCTGTAGCTAAAAAAAATGCTAGAAACACAAAAATTCGGAAATATTTAGTCTAGATAATAATAAAATGTTGTTCGTTTGTAAGCGCATTGCTGGCGGAGAACGGCGGCTGGGCCATTTGTATAATTTTTTTAGTTTTTAAATGTTCATAATTATTCGAATTAGTTTTTACATGAAAACTTTTTTTATATCAGTATGTATAAGTAGTATGTATTTCCCAGTTTTTAGGGTTCCGTACCTCAAAAGGAAAAACCGGCCAAGTGCGTGTCGGACCACGCGCAGTAGGGTTCCGTAGGTTCATTATACCATACCATATTTTAATACCGCTATCATTTTTCGTCTGAAAAAATAACTTTGTTTTTCACAGTGTTTGTATGAATGACAAAGTTATATTTGCGGTTTTGGAAAATGTACTATATCTTGAAAACTAATTACTATATCTCGTTCAAACTAATTTTCGTTGAAAGTGTTTATTAAGATCTATAGCTTATATTTTTTTTAGATTTTTCACCCTCTTACTTTAAAAGTTAAAGGGGGGGAGCACACATTTTACCACTTTGGCGGCAAATATCTTTCAAATGGTTGACTTTGAAAAAAAATAGTTTTAGGAACCTCAATGTCATTTTTAAAGACCTATCTATAGACACCCCACAAGTATTGGTTTGATGAAAAAAAATATTTTCAGTTTCAGTTCCATGTATGGGGAGCCCCCCCTTAATCTTTTATTTTTTTTATTTTTGTATAAAAATCGTAAAGCGGTTTACAGAATACACCTACCTACCAAGTTTCAACTATGTAGTCCTAATACTTTTGGAATAAAGTGGCTGTGACATACGGACGGACAGACAGACAGACAGACATGACGAATCTATAAGGGTTCCGTTTTTTGCCATTTTGGCTACGGAACCCTAAAAACGGAACCCTTATAGGATCACTTTATTGTCCGTCTGTCTGTCCGTCCGTCCGTCCGTCCGTCTGTCTGTCAAGACCCCATATCTTGGAAACGCGTGGAGGTATCGAGTTGAAATTTAAACCATATACTAAGGTCTACGGTCCCTTGAAGCTGTAAAAAAATCAAACTTCTAAGTTGACGTAAAAAAAAGATACTGCCGTATAGGGCGCAAAATACGCATTTTCGATACTCTCAAAGGAATCAAAATTCATAGGGTACTTCCCGTTGACCTAGAACTATGAAATTTGGCAGGTAATAGCGTCTTATACTACACTTACAGGAATAAATCTAAAAACTGTATATTTGTAATTAAATCATAAAAAATATGGTCATTAAAATACGTAATTATTAATCATCTTGGTGAAACAACGGTATGCGCGGTCATAGTTTAACTTCTAATTACTTTTGTGATAATCGCGCCACTAATTATTTTTAAAATATCAATATTTATTATTATTAATTATTCAGATCCTTTCAAATATTGTTATAGTTAATTACTTTTAAATATAAAATTAAAAAGTAATAAATTTGGCTCTAAATATTTTTGCAACATGGCGGTATGTCACGCTGCATGACAGGGGGTCAAAGAGTAAAACAATCAACGGAGTGCATTCCAGCAGACCAATAGCTATCACGACAGAGTAGGTATATAACAATCAGCGCGTTTTTCACAATATGACGTGACTCGAACGGGATGGAAACAGACTTTCGGAGTAAGGGTCCTGTTGGAATACACCCATTTTCTCTAATAACATTGCGATAGATAAAACCATTTCACAGAACATTATACAGTGTACTATTGATATACAACGCCATCTGTTGACAATTAGCAGTACTTGTATTTTATACAGATGCGGTGGTTTGTAATTATTTTATTTTTTCTCAAATATGCTTGGAAATTCGAACATTATTTTGACAACCTTCTTCGTGCTAAATCGGAGTTTACGGACAGACCTAAACCGCGTCGTCAATATTTGTATGAGAATCTATTACTAACGTGTAATAATGGATTTTCATACAAAAATTGCCGGCGTCTGTCCGTCAATGTTTCTTTTAAAACTCATTACACACGTGTAATTCAGAAATGGAGCGAACTTTTCAATGAAACACAAATATTGGTATCAAATGTCGCCTTGATGAGCGAGCACATTCCAAAAAAAAATTTTCTTAGTATTCGGTATAATGGTATCACGTGAAAGGGCTTGATGAGCACATTCCAAAAAATTGAAAAAAAAAAATGAAAAAAAATGTTTTGGTTCAATATGGGTATTAAATGAAAGGCCTTGATGAGCACATTCCAAAAAGATGAAAAAAAAAAATTAAAAACTAGAAATAAATGAAAAAAAACCGGATTTTTTTTCAACATGGGTATCAAATGAAAGGCCTTTATGTGCACATTTCACTTTACATTTTCTTTTTTCAATTACTGTAAGTAATTTAAAATAAAAATAAAAAGCTTAAAACTTTTAAAACTAAAAAGTTAAAAGTTTAAAAGTGCTACACAAGCCTTGGCCGCAACGCATTGATGGACTCACGTATGTTCTTCAATGCCTGTCTTGAGTGCCGCTGCAGTAATGTACTATTCCATTTCAAACCTTCGCCCGTGGTCAATTCTTTGTCGTAATCCCTGGAAGGGTTATTTTCTACGTGGCGACAAAGGATTTCTAATGGTTATCTATATATAGCAGTCAATTCTAAATGTTTTTGAGCGAATCACTCAAAAACTGCTGAACCGATTTTGATGGATTTTTTTTACAGTTTGGTAGCTTGGAGTTCAACTTATAATCTAAGCAATTTTTCACATAATTCCGGTAGGTAGAACCTGGGATAAAGCTTGAACTCTCCGTAGTTTTCATATAAAAAAACTAATAACTACCAACCACTTTTTTTCAAAATATTTCCTTTGTACCGATACAACTTTTCTATAGCTTTATTTTATGTATAGATGTAGGTCTGTACGGAACCCTCGGTGGGCGAGCCCGACTCGCACTTGTCCGGTTTTTTGTTTAAATCAGGCTTTTGCAACTCAAGGCACGTGTTCTGATCGAAGCACGTGTTATAAAAATACGTGTACGAGTAATGCCCTTAATATATAGGGACCATCAAACTACACACAGGAGTTTTTGGCGGATTTTGTCGAGTTCAGTTCGGTGACTATTTTAATTATTCGAAAATTGATTCATAGTGGATATTGTGTCTTAAAATTGGTGCAGTTTTGTGGTACAAGTGTCTACGCAACTGAACAATATGTGGGATAATGGAAATAGGCGCGATCTTGGTTGTGTGAAGCTGAGACTTTTATTGTAGTGGTCGCTACCTCGGCAGAACTTACCGAGTAAACTGTCTTGATATACTTGCTGCCAAATGCTCCAAGCAGCATTGGAATGTGATGCACCCGCATTTTAATGTAAACTGAAACAATCTACTAGAAAATCTAGAAATACTGAACTATTCAACACTTGACACTGGCAAAAATTACTTCCAAGAGGAAAGTAGATTGCCAAAACAAAAATAAGAAGAAGAAGAAGAAACTACACACAGAATTAGTATAGTACAGCCCATAGTAAAATAGCATCCTGAACATGATTGCGAGCAGACTTGACTGCTCGTATATCAATCGTTGCTGTGCCATATCAAGTGGCATGGCAAAAACATAGTCAATAATCCAAATCATAAATACTAACATAGTTTATAAGAAACATTGTTACTAACAAATGAGTTATTTTAATTACTTGAATAAATAAATTATTATTATTATTATAAAACTTGTTCAGTTTGATGGTACCTCTATACCATATTCGGCATCACTCGTATTTTTGTAGCACGTTGTACAGTTATTGCATTTTTTTTCACAAATTCACAAAAGCTATACGATACGCTCCGCTTCATACATTGTTTGCCCCACCAATAAAAATCTATGTATTGACTGCGTTACAATTTCTGTGTTGGTATTCTACTATTGTACTAAATATTTATTGTGCTGTACATACCTAGAATACGTAAACATTAGTTAAATGGACGTAAACGTCTGTCGGGTCAGCTAGTTCTACACAATAAATAAAATAAGATCTTGAATTGATGAATTTTATGCCATTTTATAGCAATATTCATCAACAAATTGTATAACGATAAAAAAATTGTAAAGACTTAAGCTTTTGATCTGCTTAGAACAACTTCCTATACATAAACTTAACGTAAACAGATATTAAATGAAAATGGTCCCAAAGTAATTTAAGTTGTTTCCAGTAAATGTAAGGTTGATTATTTCCCGAGAGTCTCGACCCCTGTTCGTGCCCTAAATTTCAGAGAAACGAGAATCACGACTCGTGTTTGTGAATAAACGGTGTTCTTGCATAAAAAATTGTTTAAAAAACAAAAAACCGACTTCAAAAAACCTACCTCTAAAAAGCAAGAAATAATATTCGTAATAATAAAACACGTCTATTGAAGTCGGGTGGGGCTGGAGTACAAATCCCTTTTTTAATTCTAAAAGCCCCACCCGACTTCAATAGACGTGTTTTATTATTACGAATATTATTTCTTGCTTTTTAGAGGTAGGTTTTTTGAAGTCGGTTTTTTGTTTTTTAAACAATTTTTATTTTTTTATTTTTAGTGTTGGTACCTTTTGTATTAGGTAGTGTAGGTATATTATTTAGGTAGAAATTAAAATCGGCTCAGCCAAACGTGAGTTAATCGCGGAGAAACATACATACATGCGGGTCAAACTGAGAACCTCCCATTTTTAAGTCGGTTAAAGAACTACACTTAAGATATCCTTAATTATCACTAATTATCTTATTCAGTTCATAAACAAAGAAGTTATACGACTGATCATCGAGGTAGTTCACACAAAATCATACTATTTTCGTGCTTTTTTCAAGATTACTTGAAAAGTACTGAACCGATTTCAAAATTTAAAAAAATGGGACCTACTTGGGAGTTTACCTAATGTAATAACGTTTGAATCATTTCAATCGGTCCAGCCGTCTTCGAGTAATCGGTGTACATACAAAAAACAAAAAAAAAAAAAAAAAAAAACGGGTCGAATTGAGTACCTCCCTCCTTTTGAAGTCGGTAAAAATAACTAATCTATATCATTATTATCATTGCTGATCAGGGGGCCTATTACGAAAATAACGTACGCAATTGCCTAACGCAGTCACTTGGCCACGATAATCGTCCGCAGTTCGCTGGTTGTAGTTATAACAAACATTTTGAATTTGGCTACCCGTAGTTCATAGACTACTAAACGAACAATGTCGGATACACTAGAGAATAAAAACCGGACAAGTGCGAGTCGGGCTCGCCCACCGAGGGTTCCGTACAGACCTACATCTATACATAAAATAAAGCTATAGAAAAGTTGTGTCGGTACAAAGGAAATATTTTGAAAAAAAGTGGTTGGTAGTTATTAGTTTTTTTATATGAAAACTACGGAGAGTTCAAGCTTCATCCCAGTTTCTACCTACCGGAATTATGTGAAAAATTGCTTAGATTATAAGTTGGACTCCAAGCTACCAAACTGTAAAAAAATACCATCAAAATCCGTTCAGCAGTTTTTAAGTGATTCACGCAAAAACATTTAGAATTGACTGCTATTTATAATAACTAGCTAGCTAGATAACCATTTGAAATCCTTTGTCGCCACGTAGAAAATAACCCTTCCAGGGATTACGACAAAGAATTGACCACGGGCGAAGGTTTGAAATGGAATAGTACATTACTGCAGCGGCACTCAAGACAGGCATTGAAGAACATACGTGAGTCCATCACTGCCTAGTTGCGGCCAAGGCTTGTACAGTATACTTTTCTCAAATAATGCGCGGAAATTCAAACCAAGTAGCTTATAAACTTTTAACTTTTTAGTTTTAAGCTTTTTATTTTTATTTTAAATTACAGTAATTGAAAAAAGAAAATGGAAAGATTTTTTTAATCTTTTTGGAATGTGCACATAAAGGCCTTTCATTTGATACCCATATTGAAAAAAAAAAACTGTTTTTTTTTCATTTATTTCCAGTTTTTCAATATTTTTTCAGTTTTTTGGAAAGTGCTCATCAAGGCCTTTCACGTGATACCAGTATACCGAATATAAAAAAAAATTTCTTGGAATGTGCTCGCTCATCGAGGCGACATTTGATACCTATAAGTATTTATGTTTCATTGAAAAGTTCGCTCCATATCTGAATTACACGTGTGTAATGAGTTTTAATAGAAACATTGCCGGACAGACGCCGTCAATTTTTGTATAAAAATCCATTATTACACGTTAGTAATGGATTCTCAAACAAATATTGACGGCGCGGTTTAGGTCTGTCCGTAAACTCCGATTTAGCACGAAGAAGTTTGTCAAAATAATGTTAGAATTTCCAAGCATGTTTGAGAAAAAATTAAATAATTACAAACCCACCGCACCTGTATAAAATACAAGTACTGCTAATTGTCAACAGATAAAAGTCAAAAAAGTCAAAAGTCAAATTCTTTATTCAAATAAACTTAATTATTAAGTACTTTTGAATCGTCTATATTTTCCTACCACCCGTTCCAGACTTTTTTAGCTGACAAGAAGAACGGGCGCAAGAAACTTATCAGCTGTAACAGCCATAAGTAACGATATTTACAAACTTTAATATATCGTTACCAAATAATTACAACAAGGTGACAGGATTATTGGCAACAACATAGACTTATTGTTATATTAATTCAACAAAGTACTTATAGTAGCAAGTTATGTGTTACATCATTTCCACGCATTTTGATCTTTAAGATAATCGTCTACTTTATAATAACCTTTACCCATGAGCGTTTTTTTAACATGGTTTTTAAATTCATGCAAAGGAAGATCAATCACTTGTTGTGGAACTTTATTAATAAAGGCTATGCCTTTCCCCATAAATGAACCTCTAGTTTTTGCAGATGGCGCTGAATATCAATAGTACACTGTATAATGTTCTGTGAAATGGTGTTATCGATCGCAATGTTATTAGAGAAAATGGGTGTATTCCAACAAGACCCTTGCTCCGAAAGTCTGTTTCCATCCCGTTCGAGTCACGTCATATCGGTGTGAAAAACGCGCTGATTGTTATATACCTACTCTGTGGTGAAAAATAATTAGTGGCGCGATTATCACAAAAGTAATTAGAAGTTAAACTATGACCGCGCATACCGTTGTTTCACCAAGATGATTAATAATTACGTATTTTAATGACCATATTTTTTATGATTTAATTACAAATATACAGTTTTCAGATTTATTCCTGTAAGTGTAGTATAAGACGCTATTACCTGCCAAATTTCATAGTCCTAGGTCAACGGCGGGCTGATTATCTAATTGGAAACCACCTAGCGACCGGTTGCAGTTCATAGATGATAGTGATCCATTGCTACTTCTTTTTGGATTAAAAAAAACATACCAAAGAAAAGTAGCAATATGTGGAATGAAACCGGTCGCTAAATAGTTTCTTTTTAGATAATCAGGGTGCGGGAAGTACCCTATTAATTTTGATTCCTTTGAGAGTATCGAAAATGCGTTTTTTGCGCCCTAAACGGCAGTATCTTTTTTTTACGCTAACTTAGAAGTTTGATTTTTTTACAGCTTCAAGGGACCGTAGACCTTAGTATGTGGTTTAAATTTCAACTCGATACCTCCACGCGTTCCCGAGATAAAGGTTCTTGACAGACAGACGGACGGACGGACAGACAGACGGACAACAAAGTGATCCTATAAGGGTTCCGTTTTTTCCTTTTGAGGTACGGAACCCTAAAAACTGTCAAACTCACGCAATTACTTCGCGATATCGCATACGAAAGTGATTTGTAATAGGAAACAATCAAAACGAAGCACGGACGCAGCTGCGTGTATCGTATTAAGCTTTTCGTAATAGACCCCCTGTGCTCATACTTGGTATGGTAATATCGCGAGATATATTGTAATCTAACGATTCTTACAATTTTCCGGTGACATAATAATTACCTGTTAAATTTTTAGGGTTCCGTACCTCAAAAGGAAAAAACGTAACCTTTATAGGATTACTTTGTTGTCCGTCTGTCTGTCTATCTGACTGTCTGTCTGTCAAGACCCTTTATCTCGGGAACGCGTGGAGGTATCGAGTTGAAATTAAAACCATATACTCATAGTACAGTAGCCCGTAGAACATTTAAATCACCAAAAAGGTTACCGATTGCCGTTGTGATATAGTTATTTATTACGAAATTATAGATACTTTAACCCAAGTTTTACAGATCGCAACCCGCCGTAACCTATATATGTATAACACCAAAAATGATATTTTATTTTTTTATTTTTCAAGGTTTACCACATGGTTTAGTTATTGTGGTGTTCTACAGCTTTATTTGATTGCCACTGATATTAGTAAGACTATAGAAAGTGATTATACATAGATTTAAGACCAAAGAAAATCCAACTATTTTCATCAGGTCTTAAATCTGTGTATGGCTACTTTTTATAGTCTTACTTTTATCTTTGGCAATCAAACCAAGCTTAGAACACGACAATAGCTAATATACGTGGACTATACGTGGGAAATTTATCTAGCTACGCTGACAAATCTTCAAAATTATCAAAATAAAACACAAAACAAAAATATGAGCAAATAACAAAAAAATGGGAAAACGCGATATTATCAAACTGGTCTGATAATTTTGTGCCCCTAGGTCGGTAACTTCGCGCTGGGTATGATAAAACCGCGCCTCTAATTAAAATTGACAATAACCTCATAACTATCACTACAGCGTATGGGAAAAATGAAAATCATAGATATTTATTTCTTTTTATATTCATTAATCAACTCAGTCTCAAAATTATGAACTTATAAGTTTCCATATTTAATGATTTAGAAAGACATATTTTGTTTGTTTCACAAAAGATGTCTTTCTATTTCGAAAACTAATTAATCTTAAAATACTTGTCCATTTTCGGATTGCTTTTACTTTAGTATGCAATTACTTCGTAGGAGAATCAGTCATGTTCCTTCGTTTTCGTCGCCTTCTGTAAAGAAAAATATTTGTCATAGATATTTTCATACTGTATAATTTCGCGGCCTGCGCGCAAAATTATCAAACAAGGTAATTTTATTTGTAACCTCACAAACAAAAACAAACTTAATGAATTAATTTAAAATAATTCTGCAGATAAATTCTACATCATTTTTACGTTATCAATGTATATAGTTTATTACTCATTAGGTAATATTGATAGACTCACCTCTTACAAAAAAATCTGGAAAAATTGGATCGTGTATGTGGGAATACTAAAAGCGCGCGGTCTTCCGCTCTGGTTGTTCGACGGAAATTGACGGTGTGCGGACGACTTTAGAGGTGCTTAGAGCTATTGACTGTTATTGCAGGTGCATAGAGTTGACAGTTTTCGAGAAACCAAGGGGCACGAAATTATCAACCACGCGGTAATATCCTACTCTCCCCTAATATCGTCTTATACTACAAGTACAGGGAAAAATCTGGAAACTTTAAATTTTTTATTAAATCTTAAAAAATAATAGTCTACATGTAAGTTAAGGGCTACTATCCGTCCGGGTCTCTTTGGATTTTTCCTAGGTTGGAGGGCGTCCGGGGAGCGTTCGAGCGGGGTTCTGATTGTAGGTACTTTTTTTCATAAACAAGCACGATTACAAGATTAGTGGATGTAACTGAATAAAAATCGCGCTGCGCGGCCATTTATTTTTACTATATGTTTACAGTAAAAAAAAGTGAATTAAAAAATCAAATGTCCGGGGTCAAGGCTCCAAAGTCCGGAATTTTTACGCTTTTGGTCCTGGGCGTCAGGTTTTTGAGATGGAAGCTCTATGTAAGTACCAACAATTTTGTACGGAACCGTCGGTGGGCGAGTCCGGCTCGCACTTGTCCGGTTCCTCATAGAAAGAGATAGAGATTTCCGTATCGTAATCTTGTTAACTATTTCCGAGAAAGGGTGATACGAGAGCTTAATAAAGTTAACTGCTTAGGGGAGACTGTAAATTGTTTCGCTAAATAACTTCACAGACATCAATTACTTCAAGAAGCTTGCCTAGTTGTGGTAGTAAACTTATTTAGTGCAAAACTTTTAGGCCAGCATAGGGTACAAACTAGGGCATGCAAAAACCGGGTTGTTTTTGAAAACCGGTTTTTTCGGTTTTCCCAAAACAAAAACCGGGTAAACCGGTTTTTTCGGGTTTTTCGGTTTTTTAATAAAAACGGTAAAAATAATAGAAAATATTTATTTTCTTTCGTAGGTAAGTATAAATTTATTCTAATTTAATAACAAATTTTAATTTATTCATAAAGGGACTTCTGTACGTAATGAATTTTATGATTAACAATTTTTTTAAGGCAATAGGTGTCAAGTATCCCTAAACTAGTAGAATTTCTATTGTTTGCGATGTCTGCAATCCCTTCGGCGCAGCGTGCAAAAGAATTATACCGACATACTCGTACTTACTTACTCAAAAAGAATAGTCCATAATAAGCGGATTGTAAAAAATTTGGTACTTTTAGTCGAGTTTATCTCCATTTGACAATTCAGCAACTTTATGTTCTAGTATAATAAAGGTCGTATTATTATGTCAAAAGTATCAACATTTCATTGAACTCGAATGTAGGTAGATACCACAGTGGAGTCAAACTGAGACAAATAATTTGGCATTTAAATATTATATGACCCCAGTCAACTCACTTTACTCTTTTAAATACCTTGGACATTTGTTGAAGCCCGACTGCCCGACCTCAAGGACAACGATGATAGAAATGGAGCGGAGGGCGTTATTTTGTCAGGTTTGCACGCTGTCATCTAAATTAGATGTGTGTTAACGTGAAGTTAAAATTACGCAGTGTTATTATAAGAGATTGTTAAACTCCTGTTTAACACTATTTAAATGTGGTGCTGTCTCTTTTAAGCAATATTATCAAAAGAACGTGCAGCATGTAGTATACCTATTACTCAAATAGCTTCCTCCGATTTCAATATAATAATGCCGTGTTTTTGGGGTTGCGTTGCTCCTGCAGGGCATCCGGGATGCTCGCCGAGGCCAGCTTTGATTGTTTCTACTCAACTATGTGTAAAAATGTGCTTATTCCCTGCCCTGGTGCGCAGGGTGCGGGGGAGCCCCAACAGCATCCTGGACATGATTTCCTGCAGACTTGACTGTTCCTATGTTAATCGCTGCTGTAGAATATCGAGTGGCATGCATGGCTTAAACATAAGTGATATCCCAAAACTGACTTTATATGCAACACTAGCGCCACTCCCGCAAAAAAATAACTATCGTGTACAAAATTTATTAAAATCTAAGCTATTTATTTCTTATCGTTATTAGAAACAAAAACTTAATGACCGATAATTTATTATGGTTTTTTTCGGCGAAAAACAAAAAGTTGGCCGTTTTTAGCTTTTTTCACCACCAAAATTGCAAACAATTATTTGTCACTGCGTTTGTGTATTTATTATAAATAACAATGAGGATCAGTAACCGGTTTGAATCCTAAAGTTTTGTTGAAATAATATAGAAACATTTTAATAGCTATGAACCCTAGTAAAAGATTTTTTAAATCCGTTTAGAAATGGTTGAGTTATGAGGGTTTAAACTGTTATTTTGGGGGTCCTTATATGACGTCATCCGCGACTTACGCGAACCTTATGTCGTACGTGCTAAAGCATATATTGCATTGAGCTTGGCATTTTGTTAACTTCTCAGATTTAAGAGATATCGTGAAAATTGCTTCACAGTTATTCATGTGGTGGCCTAGGCTTTCTGATAATCACTAAACAAAAATCGTTCTTGATCCTCATTGATATTTTGTAACCACTATACACGCTTAACGCTTTAAGTATCACAGGTTAAGTATCACAGACTATTAAATTGACTGAAATGTATTTTGTTGAACATATTTATGTTGCATATTTGAGCGAAGAAAAACGTTTTAATGTAAGTAAACTGTGTGTTAAATAAAATAACCGAAAAAACCGAAAAACCCGGTTTTATGACTAGAAAAAACCGGGTTCCTAACTCTGTCGGTTATCCGGTTTTTTTCGGTTATCCGGTTAACCGGTTTGCATGCCCTAGTACAAACGCAATATCACGCTAAATATAACTCGAGGGTTTATTATCTCTAAGCTATTCTCGACAAATCACACCAATTATTTAGTCGCAAACTGGGCAAGCTTATATAAACATTCTCTCGGTGACAAAATGCTTATGCTCATCACACAAGTATACTTATGCTCATCACACAAGTAACTATCAGGATTCGAACCCGGAGCACACCGGAGTTTTCGGCTAAGGAAGCAGGATCGCGATCGTTGTCACAGTCTTAAGCAGTCATCATTCAAATAGTTCAAGATTAGATTAGGTACTTACTGATTGACAAAAAATAGTATAGTGTCTGTTTCGTAAATAGGGAAGTAGTACTAAATATATCTTTTTAAAGTTGTAGCTATAATTACATTGAAGTGTAATTTTAAAAGAGAGAGTAAATTGTAAAATAGGTTAGGTAAATTCTGAGCATTGGGTTGGGCTTTAACTGTTGCCAAGGAGGATATGGAAATTTATGACGGTTGTAGCCATGTATAAATATCTTTAGAATTTTGGCAACATTGGTTCTCTGGTGTAGTTTGGTACTTACGAGTATAAACACGCTGTTGTACTAATCCACTCGTAAAATGGACGTTTAATATACCTAACCTCTGTTAAAAAAAAACACGGATCATAATTCCTAATCTTAGTGTTAATATTCAAATATTTTACCAAAAGTTAATAACTTGCAATTTGATTTTCAGAAAGAAAATTGTAAAGGGTGAATGACTATTAAATACACTGTAATTATTAAACGAGACCATCATATCACATAATACGAACTTAGAAAGTTGGAACATTTAGATAGAGCTCACAAGGTAGCGCTCTTGAAAGCTCTTTGGCTAATCTTATTAGTTACTTTGTCCGTTTGAAGAGGGGCAGCTTAAATTTAAATGTTCCAAACAAAAGTAAATCATAGAATTTTCGGATTTTAGGCTTCCACAATGCCATTTTTGCATTTGAAAAGATGTTGCATTCAAATGTCGAGGGTATTTCCTCACATTGACGAAATAACGCTGGCTTACAGGGAAAACGTAAAAAGTAGTTACTAAAAAATTTCGCCGATCTCATTGGCGACTCGGTAGCATAATTATTGGCCAGTGCATTGGGTCGGAAACCCAAGGGCGCGGGTTCGAGTCCTGTTTGAGATGCAAAGGGTGATTATATTTTATCTAGTATTTTAATTATCTTTAAAGTGCCGTTATTCAATGTTCTACTTGACTATATCGACACGTAAAAAAATGCCTGAAAATTGTGTTACATACACACATTTAGAGATGAATTGGCCCTCTTTATAAACCTTGTAAATCTCGATCGTTACCGACGTGTCATGTCAAGAATATTCCTGTTCATATTAAGGGTAGTTTCGAAATACCTATATAAAGCTGATGTCAGATATAGTTCCACAAGCGAACCACGTGCATATTAAAATATGAATGTCGCTAAAATAGCAACGCAACTTTTAAATAACTGTTTTCCAAGCGTTTATTGTTTTTACCTTTAAAAAACTCCATGTTTTCCTACGCATTTATTTTACTTGAAACGCATTAAAATCATTGTAAATTAAGTGTCTTTTTATTTGGGAAAAGTATGCGATCAGAGAAGTGATTTCCATCGGCATTAGAAACAAAAAATACGGTAGCTAAGCTAAAGTAATAGGAAACCGAGTCAAGGTTGTCCGTAGTGCGTTCTTCCCAGTGGAGCTATTAACACGGACAGGGCCGCCCATAAACATAAGGGAAACACTTCGTCTGAGAGCTTTCGTCGACGATTCGTCCAATTCTTTAACACGTGTCTACAAATACTTATTTGCTTTCAATTTTCTCTCAATTTCTCTGTAGCATTATTTCTTGCAAATAGAATCAAGAAGTTAATAATGATTCACTATCAAAACAAAAGAGTACTACCATTTCAAAGCTGAATAGTCACGTGTAACATCAAAATATTTAAATAGACAAGGCAAGTGAGAAAGCAAAAGGATTTTGAATTCGTTGGTGTTTATTAAGGCTGAGTTGCACCATCTTACTTTAACAGTAACAAGCTTGTTATAGTACCGGTTAAGCATAAGTTAGCCAAAAAAAGAGGTTGCATTATCATTTGACGATAACTTTAACTTTGACAGCGTTTTGGTGCAACTCACACTAAATGTGATGATTGAATATTTCAATATTCAATTCCACATTTCTTGTATTGCCATATTCAAGCATTTGATTTTATTTGTTAAACCTTGTAAAATATACCTAGTTGCACGAAGTTGGATCAAAACATCAGTTGAAAAGGAACATTGAAAGGAAAAACCTTTACATGCAAAATTGTACAACTTACTTACCTAGAGAAGCAAAATGTTTATAACGTGTCGTGAGACTTGTGGGAGTCAAGTCAGAGACCGTAAACTACATGAGTAGTTTTAAACTACCCCGCGGGTTGTCAGTTCGCGAGGAATGTGAGAATGCAAGTTGGCTCACTGACTTGACTGCGGGAGGTAAACAGAAAGTTACTCGTATGTTATTTGTGAGTTGCGTTATCGTAGAGCAGTCTAGCTTTTGCAACCCATGCTCTGTTTATTTTAATTAACATCTAGTGATTCAGCAGTATCTAGACCTGGGATTCCCAAACTATTTTGGGCAAGAGATCCCTTCCTTTTCCAAAATGAACAGATACCTCAGACTCCCATGGCCAAATTACTTTAAAAGTCCTATCAAATAACAAGTGAAATAATAATAATTCGTTTATGTCGAACTCTGGGAAACTGATTTCGACCCCAAGTGGTTGAATATTGACCACTTTGGGATTCCCTGATCTAGACGATTTCATAATCTGGAAAAGTATCTCTTTGAGTAACTATATTTGCAGCAACAATGTCAGTCAGTGTATTGTCAGCCTGTAGATAATATTAACTGATACTGAGAAGTTTAAATTTTTTCATATACGCATACTGTTTTTCATTTTGTGAAATAAAAGTTTAATATTGATCTGGCATGGAACGTTCATTGGAATGTCCAACGAAATAAGAACTATGGAAATGTAATTCTGCTCAAAAAATAGCACCACGCAAACTACAACCGAGTGGGCGGGGCTAAAAAAGTACAACCGAAGCACTATTTAGTCATGTCTGCCAAGCGCTCGGTGACAGTCATTAGCGTTCTTACAAAAAAATTAGCATAAAAGTGGTAAAAAATGACGTCATGTGTGGTCAAGTGGTGTAAAATACCAACAGAAGGCAGCAAAAAAAATACGGACATATCATATCATTGGTAAGTAAAATCTTTTTTGTTATTTAGAAATATCTATGAGCGTATAAATACAAACTATGGTCGCTATTATGCAACAAGTGTTCAGTCGCTTTGTGGGGCAGTCAAATCTTCACATTCACTGCTTTCACACATTTTTAAACGAGTATAAAACTCTCCCATTAGAAATCGCCATATCATATCGTGTTTCGGTGGTCATGTTAGGGGGCTGAGACACAGTCCGCGTTCCGATTCACGCCAATAGTGCTCACGATAGATACTAGGCATTGATTCGGACCGCTTGTGAGAGAACTAACGCCGCTAACGTTGGATGATTTTTGACAACGTTATTACGTTACCTCAAAAAGGGGTAATCTCGGTAAAGTAAATTTTTATGAATCAAGTTCCTACACTCTGACCAATTATTTCCCTACCTACCAATTTATAAACCATCAAAGCTTAAAAATAGGTAGGTACTTAACTAAATAGGTAGGTTCAAAATTTTTATTGCTTTTATAAGTGAAAAATAAAAATAAAACGACGTATTAATACGTTGTTCTTTATTAGTCACACCACACCTCTAGAAGACATATTAAGACGTTGCTCGTACAAATATGTTAATTATCTACATAATATGATATGTAGGTAGGTACTTACATGTTTGAAATAATATCTATCTAGAATACATTGTCTTTTATTAAGCTTACTTATTTTATTTCAATAGCTTACCTAATTTAAATCCTTCTTGAAATGAAGTATATCGGGAGTGAAACGACCGTTGTCCGTTTAGATGACTTTATTACTAATCAATTACATTGGTGCACGCTTTATATATAATATGTATCCATATACGACACCACCAGGGTTATAAAAAAAAAACAGAAAAAAAAAGTTCAATCTATGGGTAACAAAAAAAAATTAAACAATAAATGTGCATTTTTCTTAACAACAGCAGGTACCTGTTGTTTTAAAAATTAAATAAATGCTTAAAATTACAGTTTTTTCTTACAAACTAAACTTATATTTATAAAAACATATTGTTTTAACAACAAAGCAAATTACAAAACATTATCATAAAGAAACATAACTAGGTAGGTACTTAATTTACTAACAATATTATTTACTTTAATATATCTTTAAGCAACGTTTCAAAGTTATTTATTTATCTATCAACTCCTATTTAATTAATAAAAAAAAATCTTCTGGTAAAAAAATATATCCCAGTTATTATCACTTTACTCCATTCGTTTCATTAAACAAAATTATCTTCTGGTATTCAAAATATATCCCAGTTTTATACAATACATTTCACATTGTATATCTTTATTATCGCTTACATGAGTATTAATAAATCAACGAAATCCGCTCGGGTCTAACGTTGTTTATTTTATACTTTATATCAAACATTATCTCAATAACGTTACCACTAATCATTCATAAGCATTATTATTTGTATAAAAAAAATCCATATCATTTATTCCCTTACTTATTCATCTCATAATTATATTTAGTCTCACTTTTTCCTTTTAAAAATCGCTTGGTTTTCTTAATATTTCTGAAACTATGGGTTGGCCACCCCATGTTTCAAGAATATTTCGAGAACTGTTGCTAAGCATAGCATAACTCTTTACGTAACGATTTCCATTTATCACATTGCAAAAAAAAATATTCATTGACACACACTTCCTAATGCAAAGTGGGATGCATTGGTTTGCAAAATCAATTCATTTTCTTCTCAGAAGTCCGGCAAACGTTAAACAATGCCTTATCAAATTAAAACAATTGTCGCATGACTTCGTGCAGATAAACAAAAGGTGTATTCTTTATTGTTATTAAAAGTATATTGTATAATAACAATACTTTATTGTTGCGAATTTCATAATTAGAGAGGGCAACGAATCTTCTAACTATTGACCTATTTTTTTTTTAAGATTTATCATAAATCATATTTTGTTCGATGAATTTCAAAGAAGCTAAAAAATATATCAGCTCATATTTTACAATTATTATAAGACAAATTAAATAAATTAGTAGGTATCTCTAAAAAATTAAAAATGATAAAGTACGAGTAATTCATTATCATGACTTAAAATTACGCACTGAAATTGGAAACAGAATTAACATAAACATTATAAGTAGACTATCATCTTACCTACTTTTACAATACAATACCTAGTTCATCTTCCTCGATCTTATTATTGCGTTTTTTTACTATTATTAAGTACGTTTTAAATTATGTAATTATTACTCAAAAGCGCCTACACAAATAAAAATAAAATAAAAGTCATTGATTGAAATATTATGAGAACGTACTAATGATCATCTAACTAAGTTGATAAAGATTTTGGTAAAGTCACTTTTACACTTCCCCGAACACAAATTCACAAATTCACTTTAAAGTTTGTTTTCTAGAGAATTTACTCACGCACTTGATTGTTTATTTTTTTGCTTTTTCTTCATACTCGACTTTTGCTTTGCTTATCCTGGAACGTCTCCCTTATTACTTTCGTATCGTCCACCTCCAGGACAACGGACATCTCCCGGCTGCATACTTGAATCCATTTTTATTAAGCTATTTCATAATGCTGATTTCTACTGCACTCCACATCTTCATCATTTAGGTAAGTCCTAGTACGCGACACACGTAGTCTTCGTAGATACTTTTTATGATTTTGAAATTTATTTTAACTTTTTTTTGTATTAGTTCACTTTTATTAATTTAAAATGTCTTTATTGATTGTGATGGCTTACATCGCAGCCATCTACAGCGGCCGCGGCGCAGCGCGCCGGGCGCTTGCACAACGCGCGTGTTCACATTGTATTGGCCGGCAGGGTCGCCATATCGGGAGTGAAACGACCGTTGTCCGTTTAGATGACTTTATTACTAATCAATTACATTGGTGCACGCTTTATATATAATATGTATCCATATACGACAGTATCTTACCTATTTGTGACAAAATATATAATCATCATTCATCAATATCATGATTTTATATTTTTTATAAAATAATATACCTAACAATAAAATCATCACAGCCGAAAGACGTCTACTGCTGACATAGGTCTCCTTTAGTTTTCCAGAGCGACTAATTACAGACGACTTGCAGCCAGCGTATTCGATCGGTCTTTACCAAATTGTCTGTCTACCTAATAAAACAAACATTATACCTAACTTATAATAATGTACTAGCCATCAAATAGCCGCTGCCGGCCGTAGTGCCCGTAGTAGGTTCGGTGTACTGACTGGATTCTACATTACACCGTCCTTGCTTCAATGACAAAGGCACGACAACGGCCCAATGAGTGACACGACGCGAGCCAAATATCCAATCATGTTTGATCTGCGTACAAACCCCAGCCAATAGAAAACAGTATATGCGTCAGAATACAACCTAATACAGATTATGCGAGCATTGTAATAAGGTTTGTTTTTGCTTGTTTATTTTTGAGTTTGCGGCCTTTTGTGTTACAGAGTATGGTGAAGGTGCCATTTTTTAAGCAGTATTTGTTAGGAGTTAGGCTTCCTTAGTTCTTATTTCGTTGGGAATGTCAAATGTTTTGTTCAATCAAAGGCTTCCACAGCCATGAGTGACGCATCGAAGCCGCCTCGCAATAAACTGTACAAAGCGTGGTTCATCGAGTGTGTAACTATCGGGTTGAGTGCGTCCGTCGGGTGCTGCCGTTTGGCCGAATTGATTTAGCTATCGACAGCACTCAATGTGACTCAATATAGAGGCCTCACAATATCATGGATATTCACTACACATCCTTTTTTGTCCTCTTCATATTTCTTTTGTTTGTTTCTTATATATGTCGTGGGCCAATCGTTGAATTGGGCCGATCGAGATCTGCCTGGGTAGATCACGATACGCCGGTATTTCTTGATTTGCCTTTTCAAAACCCCACAGAATCGATTTGCCCAAGCATGGCCGGGAAAATCGTCAAACGTTATGCTTTGAACGATGCCATATCGTTCAAAGCATAACGTTTGACGATTTGCCCGGCCATGCTTGGGCAAATCGATTCTGTGGGGTGGCCAAAGTACAAACATATAAAATGAAATTTAGAAAATAATTATTCTACTATACAATAAAGATAAAACCAGCCATGCTGGGATTAATAGTCTGTAGAGTGACCAAAGTGTCGTATATGGATACATATTATATATAAAGCGTGCACATAATGTAATAAGGGTTAGTAATAAAGACATCTAAACGGACAACGGTCGTTTCACTCCCGATATGGCGACCCTGCCGGCCAATACAATGTGAACACGCGCGTTGCGTAAGCGCCCGGCGCGCTGCGCCGCGGCCGCTGTAGATGGCTGCGATGTAAGCCATCACAATCAATAAAGACATTTTAAATTAATAAAAGTGAACTAATACAAAAAAAAAGTTAAAATAAATTTCAAAATCATAAAAAGTATCTACGAAGACTACGTGTGTCGCGTACTAGGACTTACCTAAATGATGAAGATGTGGAGTGCAGTAGAAATCAGCATTATGAAATAGCTTAATAAAAATGGATTCAAGTATGCAGCCGGGAGATGTCCGTTGTCCTGGAGGTGGACGATACGAAAGTAATAACGGAGACGTTCCAGGATAAGCAAAGCAAAAGTCGAGTATGAAGAAAAAGCAAAAAAATAAACAATCAAGTGCGTGAGTAAATTCTCTGGAAAACAAACTTTAATGTGAATTTGTGAATTTGTGTTCGGGGAAGTGTAAAAGTGACTTTACCAAAATCTTTATCAACTTAGTTAGATGATTATTAGTACGTTCTCATAATATTTCAATCAATGACTTTTATTTTATTTTTTATTTGTGTAGGAGTTTTTGAGTAATAAATACGTATGTAATAAATAAAAATACGCAATAATAAGATCGATGAAGATGATCTAGGTATTGTATAAGTAGGTAAGACGATAGTCTACTTATAATGTTTACTTATCTCAATTCTATTTCCAATTCATTGTGTAATTTTAAGTCACGGTAATTAATTTATAATTTTAATTTTTGTAGAGACTACTCATTTATGACTTTAGTTAATTTACCTAATTGTAAAACATGAACTGTTTTTAGCTTCTTTGGAAGTCATCGAACAAAATATGATTTATGATAAATCTCAAATAAAGGAGGTTAATTTTAATGTAAGAAGATTCGTAAGTTTCTCTAATTATGAAATTCGCAACAATAACGTATTGTTATTATACAATATACTTTTAATAACAATAAAGAATACACCTTTTGTATAACTGTACGAAGTCATGCGACAATTGTTTTAATTTCATAAGGCATTGTTTAACATTTGCCGGACTTCTGAGAAGAAAAAGAATTGATTTTGCAAACTGATGCATGCACTTTGCATTAGGAAGTATGTGTCAATGAATATATTTTTTGCAATGGAAATCGAATAGTTACGTAAAGAGTTATGCTATGCTTAGCAACAGTTCTCGAAATATTCTTGAAACATGGGGTGGCCAACCCATAGTTTTAGAAATATTAAGAAAACCAAGCGATTTTTAAAAGGAAAAAGTGAGACTAAATATAATTATGAGATGAATAAGTATGGAATAAATGATATGGATTTTTTTTTTATACAAATAATAATGCTTATGAATGATTAGTGGTAACGTTATTGAGATAATGTTTGATATAAAGTATAAAATAAACAACGTTAGACCCGAGCGGATTTCGTTGATTTATTTATACTCATGTAAGCGATAATAAAGATATACAATGTGAAATGTATTGTATAAAACTGGGATATATTTTGAATACCAGAAGATAATTTTGTTTAATGAAACGAATGGACTACGTTTACTAATTATTAACTCATTTTTCTTTAATACCAGAAGATATGTTTTGTAGTAAATATGATGAAACAAATGGAGTAAAGTGATAATAACTGGGATATATTTTTTACCAGAAGATGTTTTTATTAACTAAAAGTTGATAAATAGATAAAAAGATTTTTCAGATAAAAAATCTGAAATTTTTTCTTACAAATATTTGTGTAAGAAATTAGATGGTTAATACGTAAGTTATTTTTTTGAGAAAAAAGTTTTTAAAATCATTATTTTTACTGTCATTTTTGTCTTAAATTTTTAAGTATGTTTTATAGTAGAAATATGTTTAACTACAGTTACCTGTTTGTTTACTACTTACATTTTGGACAAAAGTAAACACTATAAGAATAAATAATAATATAGTTCTGTAGTACCTACTAGTTAATAATGTGTTTGTAGCAAGTTAGTATTTTTTTTACCTGTTGTTAAGAAAAATGCACATTTATTGTTTAATTTTTTTTTGTTACCTATAGATTGAACTTTTTTTTTCTGTTTTTTTTTATTACCCCGGTGGTGTCGTATATGGATACATATTATATATAAAGCGTGCACATAATGTAATAAGGGTTAGTAATAAAGACATCTAAACGGACAACGGTCGTTTCACTCCCGATAAAAGTATTAGTAAAATGAAAAGAATGTAGGTACATTATTTTTTTAATTTTGTTTATTATAAATCATCATTCTCATCTTAACATTCTTATTATTATTATTATTATCATCTTAACACGAGATTCGTAATACAAATGTCTCTTAAAAGCGTATTGTTTTTATTATCACAATTTTCGATTTCTTGTGACGCCGCCATCTTGTTGGCACGTAAACACACAGCTGACAGAGCGCAAACAGCGTTACAGCGCCACAAACGTCGCGAAACGGAAGTATATTACGATGCGCCCAGCCTTATCTCGATGTGGCTAAGTACTAGTTGGACCAATCGACGAATAGGTTGCTTTTATCGATCTGCCTAATTTTTGATTGGGCACAGCATGAAATTATTGGCCAGATCATGAAATGCCGGCACATCGTGATCTGACCAGGTAGATCTCGATCGGCCCAGTTCAACGATTAGCCCACGCAAGCCCACGACATATACAAATTCTATATTTCTTATTTAACTTTGTTTAAAGCCCACCGGTAACGATCAATTGCGATTGTCAATTTTTCCGCAATTGACGCCCATTGACGGAAAAATTGATCGTTTACGCGTGCAATTGAAGCGATTGTCAATTGCTCCAACAATGGCATTGACGGAAAAATTGACAATCGCAATTGATCGTTACCGGCGGGCTTAACTTCAATAATAGTTAAGCACTTTTTGGCTTTTGGCATTTGCCATTCTGTTGGTAAAAAATTAAGTAACATTTAAGTGGGTTAAGTAAGGTACAGTTAGATTTTATACTATTAGTTTCGTTTTACGTTTATTCTCAACTAGCTTCCGCCCGCGATTTCTTCCGCGTGGACATTCGGAAAAAACCGTAGGGAACCTTTGACCAGGAAAGAAGATAAAGTAAGTAGGTCGTAGTTCATGATAAAGCCCGATAGTGCCGCCGGAAATCAAATTTTCTGCGACACAACTGCCATCAAAGTAGTGTCGTGGGAGAAATAGTATGGCATAAATACCTATCGCACTACCGGTAGAATCACGGAAATAGTACATTATGATACAAGTTAGCTTAGGTTACTTATTGCACAAAAGGCTGTGGGTTGCAGCCCGAGCCGCAGGCGAGGGCGTAACTCAGCCGAGTGTGCAATAAGTAAGAGCTCACGAGTTTCATACGACGTTTTTCAACACATTTGCGAGGAAAAAACAAAGTAATTTACCACACAGCAACAAATACGACAAAAACAAAATGATAATCATGATGAGAAAAGGTGCGCAGGTTTTTTTTTTTTGTTTTTTTCACACGCCCAATGCAAGACTATTTTGCGAACAAAGGGGTTAGTGAGCATACAGCCTACTTCAAAATTATAAATTTAGGTGATAAAATGCTAATATTTTAATATTTTTTGACAAAATATTGCAAATAAGAAATAATTTGATAATAATAAATATTTGTTTGACTTAATTAAGGACCTACACATTTATTTATTCCAAAAATGCAAATGAATTTTCAGCGGCATAAAACCTCTTTGTTGTTACTAAAAAAATAACTGTATTACCCGGTAAATTGAAAATGCTCTGTTTACTCGCATAGAACTTGCAGTAAGGTACCTATTTGACTTTGTAGGGATAATTCTATAACCAACTAGTGTTTTATATATTATTGCACGCGTTTGTTATAGTTCGGTTTATGGCCCTAAAAGCGATGTATTAGGGCTCACTTTACGAGCAAGTGTGTTGAAAAAAAAATAACCCATGACTCTACTGGTAGTGCCACGCAGTAATGTCATGGGCAAAAAAATGAGAATCTTTCCTACTTCCTACTATTATACTTATTATAAATAAAATGTGAAAGTTTGGATGTTTGTTTAGATATTTGGATGTTGTATCCTATGTGCCAAATCCGTTCAGCTGTTTTTTCGTGATTGAGTAACAAACATCTAAACATCCAAACTTTTACATTTATAATATTAGTAGGTCACCTAGAGAAAAACTTAATGGTTGTGCGTAAGCGATAAAAAGATAAAAATTAAATGGACTGTATAATTTAGGATAAGAAAGCTATTCTGAAATTCAATAGTTACGCGATCAGTCGACAAAAAAGGTTGTGAAGGAAAATTTGGCACCTGGATAGAGGGCGGGAAGCTGCAGCCGCTGGTTGAGGTGTCGTTGGAGGGCCCTCGGTTCTGCAGGTTTTCTCACTTCACTGCACCGTTCACAATTAACAGTTTGCTGAATGTTTCAGGATTACGACGTGGAATTTCCAATAAATGCGAAAATTAGCGATGCGCGCGCGTGGTAGGTTTGCGGCCATATATCAACACACACTTGAATGTTCGAGAGAAAACGAGGCGTTGCGGTCGCAACTTTACGTCGCTAGATGGCGCGATATGTGCGGGAGATAGGAATATGGAAATAAAGGGCGGGATGTCGACAAATTTAAATTAAAGAAATTCAAATCGGTTCAATCCATCACTTGGCGCAACCATTTCCCCCCCGGCTTGAAGGGTTACCTTCAAAAAAAAGGAAGAACAACTGCCTATATAGTTGCTTCAAAGCTAAATGCTAACTAAACTATAATGCTATCAAACTAAACTAAGCTAAACCTAATCGAACAAGCTAAATTATGGATGTTGTTGAAGTTACTGTTGATTAGGCAAAGGACAAAGACGAATAACTGGTCGTAAGTACGAGCCAGTTGCGGTTTTAACTCGAACTATACGGGTGATCCCATTTGACCCAGGGAAAACTTCCTCTACTACCCCAAGCGGCCAATGTAACGGAGGGATGTTTTCAGTTAAAATAACCACGACAGTACCGACAGTAATAGGGTTCGATGGAGTATTCCATTTCTGACGTGACTGTAGCGTATGCAAATAATCTGTTCTCCAACGCCTCCAAAACGATTGAACGAGCTTATCCAATAAAGCGTGACGCGAGAGAAGATGAAGTCGATCTTCCTCTATTTCTAACGCGGGCAAATATTTTAACGGTGTCACATTTAAAAAGTGCGCTGGAGTCAGTGCAAGCGGCTCCGAGGGATCACTAGACAAGGTTCTACAAAGAGGACGCGTGTTCATAACGGCCTCGACTTGAGTGAGCACGGTGCTCAGCTCTTCAAACGTAAGAATCTGCTCACCTATAACGCGAAACAGATGCGACTTTAAACTTTTGATGTTAGCTTCCCAGTTGCCACCAAAGTGGCTTGCGGCGGGCGTATTGAACGACCACTCAATGCGGTTTTCAGCTAATACGTGGGCGAATTCCGTGTTAAAATGCTTCGAGCGCAAAAAATTATGTAGTTCAGAAAGGCTACGACGAGCTCCGACGTAATTCGTGCCGTTGTCCGAATACATTCGAGATACGGAACCCCGACGCGACAAGAATCTTTTAAATGCAGCCATGAAGCACGGCGTGCTCAAATCACTAGCTAATTCAATATGAACGGCGCGAGTCGTCATACAAATGAAAAGACAAACATACGCTTTCGTGGAGCGTATACCACGACCACGATGAACTGTCACCCGGAATGGGCCCCCGTAATCCGTGCCTGTGTGTACGAACGCTTTAGCAGCCTGAACGACACGACAAGAACGATGGTCGGCCATTTCGGGCGCGATTGACTTCGGGCGAAGTTTGAAACACGGAATACATCTATGAACTATCGAACGAATCAACTTGCGTGCGGAAAGAATCCAGTATTTCTGGCGCAAAATCGACATTAATAAATCTGGACCTGCGTGACAATTCACCTTATGGTGATATTCGACTAAAAGATCAACGATATGATCCTTGCGCGGGACAACTATAGGATGCATTTGATCGTAGTTCAATTCAGACTGGCTCAAGCGACCACCAACTCGAATGAGGCCATCCTTCAAAAAAGGTTTCAAATGTTGAAAAGCGCGGCTACAAGGTTTATTTAATTCTAAATTTCTAATTTCAGACGAAAAATAAAATCGCTGAAGTTCACGAAGTACAATTAACTCAGCCTTGTTCAAGTCAGAGGCGGTAACGTACTTGCGACGCGGAAGGATTTTCAAAAAGCGACAAATAAAAACGACACTACGTAAAAGAATCGACCACGATGAAACACGACTAGCCAACGCTAAAATAGTCGATCTTTCGGCGGGCGGTGCGGTAGCAACTAAAGAGGTTTTCTTTTCCTCTGGTGGTGTGGACACTGTGGCGGGGTTGAAAGGACAAATAGGCCATTCGTCAGGTGGGGTTCGGCACCAGGAAGAGCCATGAAACCACAATGGATGATTCAAAATTTGTGCAGGTGTTAACCCACGAGACAAACAATCGGCGGGGTTGTCTGTACCTGAGATGTGATAAAAGTTTTGCGGCGCCAATTCCGACTGAATTTTTGCCACCCTATTTGCGACGAATGTATCCCAACGATGGGGTGAAGAATGTGTCCAACACAAAGCTACGGTTGAGTCCGAAAATGCGAAAATTCTATCTATATTTATGCGGTTGCGACAACTATTAACGATTGAACTTACAAGCTGGGCTTGAAGCAATATAGCGCACAGCTCGAGACGAGCGAGAGAAACTACTTTACTAGGGGCTACTTTAGATTTAGCGCTGATGAGGTGCAGTGAAATATCGTCACCATTACGGACGTGGAAGTACACAACACCCCCATACGCTTTCTCGCTAGCGTCTGCGAAACCTAAAATTGTTACAATACTATTATTTGAGATGCCAACATGGCGCGGTATTCTAATTTGCTCGAGCAAAGGAAGCTCGGCTCTAAAGCGGTCCCACAGTTTAAGAATGTGGTCAGGAGGAGTGTCGTCCCAGTCACAGTTGGACAGCCAAAGTTCTTTTATAAGAAGCTTTGCATACAAGACGACAGGTGCTACAAATCCCATAACATCCCATATGCGTGCGATACACGACAATATGGTGCGCTTAGTACAGGTTGACGGTGTAGGGCAAACTTTCAAACTAAACATGTCGGACGAAGGTGACCAACACAAACCGAGAACCTTGTGCGTATCATTACCATCAAACTCCTTGACAGTTGACAAGCGATGCGTCGGTGGAATCGAATCCAAGACCGATTGCGAATTACTATTCCATTTTACGAGATCAAAATTACCAGCCTTCATGAGATCAATTACTTCAGCCGCAGTTGCGACAGCTTGATTTTCGCTCTGCACAGAATAAATATAGTCGTCCATATACAAACCGGTTTCTACAGTCTCCTTAGCCTTCGGGTATTTGTCCCCCTCATCGGCGGCGAGCTGCTTGACAGTGCGAAGAGCGTGGAAGGGGCTGGATTTAAGTCCAAAACAAACGCGATTAAATTCGTAAACCTGTAAAGGCTCCTGCGGTGAAAATCTATACAAAATGCGTTGGAATCGGCGATCCGATTCGCGAACACCAATACAAAGAAACATTTGTCTAATGTCGGCTGAAAGCGCGACAGCGAATAAGCGAAAGTTAACTATAATTTCAAACAAATTGCCTTGGAGATTTTGCCCACTATGTAAAATATCGTTTACCGAAACATTCGAACTAGTTTTGGCGCTGCCATCTAAGACAACGCGCAACTTGGTGGTTAGTTTATCCTCACGGATAACTCCATGGTGCGGTATGATATACGAAGGAGCATGCTGCGTTCCTTCAGCTTCGGGAGGCGCGGGTCTAATAAAGCCCTTATCCAAATATTCGATTATTACATTATCGTAAGCCTCCTTCAACTTTGGAGATGCTTGCATTTTTCGTTCTAAACAAAAGAAGCGTTTTTCGGCTGACTGAAACGAATCTCCAAGCGAATTAACATCACCCTTAAAGGGGAGTGCGACAATATAACGACCATCACTATCGCGAGTAGTAGTGCGGCTATAAAACTCTTCACAAAGTTTATCATCAGGGCTGACAACAGGAGGTACATTCACCTCTTCCATCTCCCAGAATTTACGGACGGTGGAGTCCAGCGGCTCGGCGGCGCAACAATATGACACTGTCGAGTTATAATCTAAACAAGCGGGTGCGGAACCAACAACAACAAAACCAAGAACCGTCTCTAATGCGAGCGGCGCGGGGTGCGACGAGTGACCTTGAACCTTATGCTGCAACAGGAGGTGCGGGAAAATCGAAGCGCCAACTAACAAATCAATATCTCCTGGAACGGCGTAAGTATCATCGGCCAAAGGCAAATCTCTAAAATTAGTCAATAATGCGGTATTGACTGCGACAGTCGGTAAAAGTTCGGTAACTTTATCGACAACTAACGAATCCATCGAAAAACTAACGCTATAATTAAAACGCGAGTGGAATTTAATTCCTACAGAACCTTGAACGGCTTTAGTGGAACCCCCAATACCTTTCACAACGTTACAGGCAGGGCGGTTATTTATATGCAAACCAAGACGACTACAACAATTTTTACTAATAAAATTACTTTGAGATGCACTATCTAAAAGTGCGCGTACACTATGTCCCCTACCATGCGAATCGTAAACAATAACTCGAGCGGTTGCGAGGAGTACCGTAGTAGGGCTTGTGTGCAAACTCGATAACGAGGAGCACAAAGCAACATCATCGTTCGGCTGGAGACGTGCGGGCCGCGCGGCAGTGGCGCCGCCGTCGCTGGGCGCGGACGGAGACGAAAACACGCGAGCGCACTCCGAGTTGCGGCCCAACGGCGCGGGCGGCTGTGACGTCACAGCGAGCGGACTACGGCTAGGCATGGCGGCGGCGGGTGCATTGCTAACTACAAGCTAATTATTTCCATTAACGTGCGAAGTTCCGACTGTGTTTAAATTGGATGCGGCATTATTATTTTCGAAGTGTAATAATGAATGGTGTTTACCATTACACTTGCGACAAAAATGATTCGAATTACAAGATGAGACACGATGTTTCTCACTGAGACAATTAATACATAAATTATTAGCACGAACAAATTTATAGCGATCGCCAGGGGTGAGCTTATTGAACTCCGAACATTTATAAAGTTGGTCGTGGTGACCCTGACACAAAGAACATTTTTTCGAATGCGATGCTTGCGAAGTTGCGGGTTCGAAATTAACAAAAGAATGCGTAGACTTCGTCGCTGGCTTATTATTACGATTATTAGGACTATTTTTCGTAACTCCATGGTTTAACGAAGTTCGTTGCAAAATTCTAATATGTTGACGAACGAAAGTTTCTAAATCTTCGAACTTAGGTATTTGATAGCCACGTCTATCCATTTCAAATAAGCGAACGGTTTCAGAATCTAATTTCTTTAACCCAATATACAAAAACAAAAAATCACAGAGATCATCGACCTTGAGATTCTTAAGCGCGCGAACAGCTGATGCAAAGGTATCTAGGAATTTTTCTAAATCGTGTTCATTGCAGGAAGAACTATTTTTCAAATTAAATATTTGATCTAAATAAGCGGTTGTTACTAAACGTTTATCTTCGTATTTGACCTTCAAAGTATTCAAAATCAAACTATAATTTTCGGCGCAAAGCGTTATTCCCGCGTAAACGGTTTTTGCTTTCCCGGTGAGTTTACTGACTAAATAATGTAATTTTTCGTGATCCGATAACGAATTATTTTTATGAATTGTGTTTTCAAAACTAGCGAAAAATAAAGGCCAATTTTTAATATCGCCATCAAATTCGGGAATTTGAAGGGAAGGTAATTTAGGTCGGTCCCGTTTTAACAGATCAAAACCGGCTAACCCGGGTTTCGACTCGGTATCTACTACGGGCGCTTGCAATAATTTAGCGACACGTTTTATTTTACAAATTAAATCTTCGAATGATGACATGGCGTCATAGCTTACTAAGAACTCGGGATTTAATTCTAATTCAACGGAGTTTATTTTATCGAGTACATTTTCGAAATCTAAGCGTAATGTATCTACGGTTTCTACCGAGGATAAAAATAAATCTTTCGTTGATTCATCGGCGATCCGCGATGAATAATCAGAAATCAATTGCATACGCTTAAAAAGACTATCCTTTTTAGCATGTAATATTTTTAACAGTGTCTCCGGAGGCATTTTCGGAGGCATTGTCAAACAACAAACTAACTAAAATGCTAAACTAACGAACGATCAAAATGGAAGCGGTGAAGAACAGCGACGCGAGCGAGCGTAGGTAGGTACTTAGTGCGGACGAACTATACCTACCCGCGCACAAAATATATTACTATGCGGTACGGCCGAAACTACGAATTATTATGCGAAATAAAGTATCTAAATGCGTACATTCCTTATGGAATGAAAACTATAGTGCGTTTATTCCCTATGGAATAAAAACTAATGCGATTCTATGACTAAATATTGCGAAATACGACTACTACCTATGCGTTTATTCCCTATGGAATAAAAAACGAATGCGATTTTATGATGAACTATTGCGAAATTTGCGAACTATAGGTAACTATAGGTACTACGAACTAAAGAACGGATCAAAATCCGGATCGCATGGACCAGGAAATGGTTGTGCGTAAGCGATAAAAAGATAAAAATTAAATGGACTGTATAATTTAGGATAAGAAAGCTATTCTGAAATTCAATAGTTACGCGATCAGTCGACAAAAAAGGTTGTGAAGGAAAATTTGGCACCTGGATAGAGGGCGGGAAGCTGCAGCCGCTGGTTGAGGTGTCGTTGGAGGGCCCTCGGTTCTGCAGGTTTTCTCACTTCACTGCACCGTTCACAATTAACAGTTTGCTGAATGTTTCAGGATTACGACGTGGAATTTCCAATAAATGCGAAAATTAGCGATGCGCGCGCGTGGTAGGTTTGCGGCCATATATCAACACACACTTGAATGTTCGAGAGAAAACGAGGCGTTGCGGTCGCAACTTTACGTCGCTAGATGGCGCGATATGTGCGGGAGATAGGAATATGGAAATAAAGGGCGGGATGTCGACAAATTTAAATTAAAGAAATTCAAATCGGTTCAATCCATCACTTGGCGCAACCACTTAATATTATGCAAAAATATTTTTTTATGAATTTGCCACATAAATATGCATAAAGACTGTTTATCCTTACTTGTCTTATTTAGTTGTTTGACAGTTGTCATACTTCTTTTAAACTTAAATCGCTATTTAAAAATAAGTTAACTTTTTAAGTCAAATTATCATGAATAATACTTAATTAATGATATCTTTAGTATTTTATGTGTGGAAAACCATTTGTTGTATTTTTTATAATTGATTATTTCAATAAAGAGTTGGGTAAATATTGTTTACCAAATAGGACAAGATAAACAGACAGGATTTATCGCTAAAAAGCTATTTCTTCTAGCCATAAGTTACGTGCCGGACTACAGCTGCGCCACAAAAAAAAGTTGGAAATCTGACATTTTGACTATGCCATGATGAAGTCTATAGTTTGTCGGAGTTTGTCGCCAAAAACCAGAGTTTGTCGGTCTTCCGTTTAGGAGATACATGTGGCTCAGCTGTAGAGACGTCTCTACAGCTGCGCCACACAGATCTCGAAAACGGAAGGTCGTAGCGAAAATCTGATTACTTGTATGTATAGCCGTTAGTTTGTCGGAGTTTGTCGCACAAAAACCAGAGTTTGTCGGTCTAGCGTTTAGGAGATACGTGTGGCGCAGCTGTAGAGACCGTCTCTACAGCTGAGCCACACAGATCTCGAAAACGGAAGATCGTAACAGAAATCTGATTACTTGTGTGTGTAGCCGGTAGTTTGTCGGAGTTTGTCACCAAGAACCAGAGTTTGTCGGTCTTGCGTTTAGGAGATATGTGAGGATACGCTGTGGAGACCTTTCTACCTGGATCTTGAGAACGGAAGGTCGACGGAAGGTAGAGACGTCTCTACAGCTGAGCCACATGTATCTCCTAAACGGAAGACCGACAAACTCTGGTTTTTGGCGACAAACTCCGACAAACTATAGACTTCATCGTGGCATAGTCAAAAAGTCAGATTTCCAACTTTTTTTTTGTGGCGCAGCTGTAGTCCGGCACGTCCATAAGTTGGTCAAAATATGGTTAAAAGTGAAATGTAAATTAGGGTAGTAGATGGGTAGTAAATAATTACGTAGGTATCTCATTTTACTGGGTACTTACTACTGTTACATTCTTTTAACGCAAACCAATATGGTTCCGCAGATACGTATGTACCTAATAGCTAATACCATACTATTATATATTCTGTGTATAATATATTCTATTATAAATACCTAATGTATCGTAACGGAGAGATATTCTTTTACTGAAGAAGTGAAAATATATGGACTCTTGTCTTGTTTGCTCATAACTAAGTCTGATTATTATTTATCTAAGAAATGTGTGGAAAATAGAACCAAGTAGATCAGCCCCCCTACTTAAATGGGCAACTTTCTATTCGTTTGAACGCTACGCTTACTTTTAAAGCTTAAATATGAGCAATAGATGATTAAATCACATGTTGCAAACTTATGTAAATTTATCACAAACTTCGATGTTATTATATGGAATTGCCAAGCTTACGGCAAGTAATTTTATAGCTTACTGCTTATTTTAAAGTTTTAATAGTAAGCGTAGCGTTCAAACGAATAGAATGTTGGCCATTTGAGTAGGGGGGCAGTTATGATGATAAAATACGAACAAGGAACTGAATTGGAAAAATGATTGGAAAATGCTAGTAATTGCTTTTGAAAGATCTCTTCACCAAAGCGTTTATCGATATAAAAGTTGATATCACGTGTTTATTGGATTATGAATAGACAATTATTTTGAGTTGATTTTAGAAAAAAGAGAACAAAACGAAAAAAAATTATGATTTAAACTGACACGAAGAAACTGACTGCAATTGAAGAAATTGCAGCAGTTTGGTATTGCACAGTGGGTAATGTGTAATAATAAAATTGAATTCGTAAAAACATAACTCAGTAATAGGCTGATACAAAATTCAAACTTGGTACCTATTATTTATAACTAAGGCTCTCCCAAACATTTTTTCAGGGGTCATATTTACTTTATCTACAACTATAATACTTACATAGGTGATGTAATGTTTGTTTGGTATGTGTCTAAAATAAATACATTAGGTAGGTAAGTAATAACAAAGATATTGACAATGTTTACAATAAACTATTACGACAACGAAAAAAAAGGTAGAAGACTTAATAAGAAAATATTATTTGAAAATGTTTTTTATTGATGTCCTTAATATTACAGAACAAACAATAGCTGAGAAAAATAGCAAGGGTAAACAAAGAACATTTTGTTTCTTTGGATTGTAAAACGCATTACTTAAATGTTTAGACGTCTCGTAATTGGGTAATATCTAGCTACGTGAGCCATTTTTATATAAAGTAAATCTGTTTAGTTGCAAATACTCTTAGCTGATTATCTTGTAAGAAAATTTAAAAGACATGACATTTTTAATGTGATTTTAAAGAAAAACATAGGTGACCCAGGGGATGACCCCTATTTTTAATTGTCCCCTGGGTCACCCCATTTTTTTTATAAACTATTGTTTATTTGTACACAACTATATAGGAATGTTTTGTTTTATTGGCTGTGAATCTAAATCGTAATAAAATAGAGATTTTTTTATCGTCTTTTTTAGTGTTCCGTACCTAAATGGTAAAAAAGGAATTCTTATGGTGTGACTCAGTCTGTCTGTCTGTCACAGCTGGCTTTCTTGAGAACCACTAATGGTATCAACTTGAAATTTGGAATAGTTTAAAAAGACATTTGCTACTGCAACTATTTTGCAAATAGGAAATAAATAAAAAAATAAATATCTTTTTTACAACAGGGCCTGACAAGGGGTCTTAAAAATATTTAATCGGGCTACTAGGGCATGTGGGGTATCATATGAAAGAGCGCCGTTTGCACGTTTTTAATCATTTTTTTTCTAGACCGCATAGTTTTCGACTTATGATGAAAAATGTGAAAAAAAATTACCATTATCTCCGAAGATTGCAAAGAGAAAAATCTGAAATATTTCTATGTGGTAGCAGTTTATATAAAGATTACAGGAAAAATAAAACGATGTCTCAATAGAACATTTTTTAAAAATTATCAAATTTCTAAAAAAGTTAACATTAGTTCTACTATCGGTCAAGAGATGGCGCTGACCTAAAACTGCAATACTAATTTTATTATTCTACTCTGCAGTGTGGTTTAATGGTGCAATTATGATGGTACGGAACCCTCGGTACGCGAGTCCGACTCGCTCTCGACCGGTTTTATTTAAATTTCGAACATTTCGTTTCATCTTCTGCTCCTCTTGGCTAATACGCTGCTTCTTTCAATGTCTCAATCAATCCTATCAGCCGTTATCTTATCACTCAATGCAATCAATCCCTTCAGAGTTAGAGAATCCCTCGGGGTATGTACGATGGCCACACTGAAAGTTTTGCACAACTCGTAAATAAAACAATATATATGAAAACTTACATATTTATTGCGTGTCTCAGTATTCTCCATTACATTTTAAAACGTTTTTAATTCGTTCAAACTATTACTTATAACATAAGCATCATTTGTCTGAGTGCATGTTTTTCATACACAATCACGGCTTCCTCTTTCCCCTTAAATGTGAAATTTCTCATCGTATTTTAAACTTCTAGATTAATAAAGAAATTGTAAGATGTTAAGTCTAAAATTAATGTAGAATTAATCATGAACTTGAACTTTTCAGAACCGAAAATGACTATGTCCTCATCGCGGTATGCACTGAAAAATAGTCAACGGTCACTTCTTGGTCGTTTTTCCTTACCTTTTTTAACGACAATTGGAAACCAAATAGTAGTGATCTACTCATAATTAACTGTGCTTGGTTCTTCAAGTGGGTTATTTTAGATAGGACCGGTCTGGGAGAAAAAAAATTGTTTTAAAAAAACAAAAAACCGACTTCAAAAAACCTACCTCTAAAAAGCAAGAAATAATATTCGTAATAATAAAAATACGTCTATTGAAGTCGGGTGGGGCTGGGGTACACCACCCGACTTCAATAGACATATTTTTATTATTACGAATATTATTTCTTGCTTTTTAGAGGTAGGTTTTTTGAAGTCGGTTTTTTGTTTTTTTAAACAATTTTTATTTTTTTAATTTTTAGTGTAGTTACCCTTTGTATTAGGTAGTGTAGGTATAGTATTTAGGTTGAAAAATCGGCTCAGCCAAACGTGAGTTAATCGCGGAGAAACATACATACATGCGGGTCAAACTGAGAACCTCCTTTTTTAAGTCGGTTAAAGAACTACACTTAAGATATCCCTATTCCAACAAAAAAATAATTATCTTATTCAGTTCATAAACAAAGAAGTTTACGACTGATCATCGAGGTAGTTCACACAAAATCATACTATTTTCGTGCTTTTTTTCAAGTTTACTCAAAAAGTACTGGACCGATTCCAAAATTTAAAAAAATGGGACCAACTTGGGAGTTTACCTAATGTAATAACGTCTGAATCATTTCAATCGGTCCAGCCGTCTTCGAGTAATCGGTGTACATACAAAAAACAAAAAAAAAAAAAAACGGGTCGAATTGAGTACCTACCTCCCTCCTTTTGAAGTCGGTAAAAATGCAGTCAAATCCTTGCACACTATTTTCGTCAGTCTAATTTTGCCGGTTTAATGTCGATTTCGAACATCAATATAAAAGACTGTTGCTATTTTTCTGATTCAGAAACAATATGTCAATATTTTATGTTCTATCACAATATCATACACAGCAAATGAAGGACCGTGTTTGCACTTTCACTACATATTTTTAGACCAATCAATTCGAGTCCGTTTTTTCCATAGTGAGTAGATGAAGAATCCAGCCACAACAAAGTTTCTTAACTTTTGAATGCGGATAAATATTTTATTTTATTTTATGTCATACCAATCCCCAAGTATCCTCAAATCGTTCAGTAGGTAATTTGCCGGTTGTCTTCAATTAATCATGTGACAATAGTCTTCTTTTGCACAGTGATCACATTTTAATGCCGATCTTCACCAATTTCATTATAGGAGAGACAAGAAAACGATTACATTCTGCATACCAATGTTTTATGATACTTAAATAAGGGCCTTTTTATTCTTAAACCATTTAGAAGTGAAGCAGTGAAAACTATCGAAGAAAGCGAAGTTTCAAAATCATACAAAAATTTCATCCTAAAATCTTTCCGCGTAAATTTCATTTTTGCTACGGGCGACGAACTTCGCATTGTGATAAAAAACAAATGACTCGCAACTTCCGGTCAATTTTTATTTTGATTTCATGAATGAGTTCTAAAGTTTAAAAAAACATAACATTCTATATTCAAATATTTGTGTGTTGCCAGAAGTGCAAAACTTTCAGTGTGTCCTAGGTATACCTTTATCATTCCCTACACATTTTAACCATCTTTTCTGTAGTCTTCTTCTACCCGGTATCCATTATCCCTACTGCTAATTGCGTTCTGTTCTCAAATGTCCATACCACGCCACCAAACGGTTACACACTTTGCCGAAATTACGCGACCGAAGTGCGGCACGATTACGCCTGCAATGCTATTTGAATTACTGACGACCTTAGAGCATTTAACCAATTATAAATGCTCTAAGCTGACGACACATTATGCCGAAATTACGTTGTGTTTTTTTTTAATTGCGTTGCCGCCGAACTTTTGTTGCGTAACTTCGGCATAGTGTGTCTAAACCATAGACATAGAAAAATTTTCGCTGCGCTCAAGAAGACCAACAAAGCGTGGAAAAGAGAAGTTAACATCATACGGACACGGTTTATGTAAAAAAGAGACAAAGGATCAAGTGACATGTGCCAACATTTTTTACAGTAAGAGCCCCTAGCGTCCCGCCTAGCAAATGAGCAATCACAGTTTGTTTAAAATATTTGTTAACCTTAATTAGAATGTAAAATAAAGGTATCGTGCAGCCATTGTGTCTTGTGCTCTAAGTAATTGTGATGTGACAAAAAGAAACAATCCAAGTAATCACACTTTTCACAGGTAAATAAGATATTGCCACAAATTTCTCTAAAACCAAATTACTCTACATTTATTCGTTTATCGACGAAGAAAATAGTATGGAACATAGTTTATTAATTTCCTTTGCTATATATAGTCATATTTTATGAATCTAAGTAATTGTTTACGTATCTCATATAAAATGTATGCATTCGTTTTCGGATCACCTGTTTATTGACATTGTTGTTCTTTGACATTCTATTTCTATGGTCTAAACGCTTAGGTAACAAACAGGTGCTACTTTTAAAATTCCTCGTACTCGTAGATTCCTTCCATATTTCATCCATTCTCGTCACTCTATCTATCTTTTTTTTTTTTTGTAACTGTGAATCACACAATATCGTACGTAACAAGTATAGGTAAGATATAAATACATATATATATACAAGCGACCGGACGGATAGTTATTCTCACAAAACAGTGAAATTTTTAGGTTATACATTTGGGAATTCCTTTATTCGAATTCTGCTGGATACAAAACTAAACTTTTTTTTGAGCTTGCCTTGAGCTGGATATTTATTATACAGGGTGGGGAAAAAAAGACGGCTGTTAAAGGAAAAGTACAGTGACGATGACTTTACTGAAAGGAAACATTCCTTTATAAGTAAAACTGAATTCAAAGTTTTTAGGGTTCCGTACCAAAATGGTAAAAAAGGAACCCTTATGGTGTGACTCAGTCTGTCTGTCTGTCTGTCACAGCTGGATATCACGAGAACTACTAATGGTATCAACTTGAAATTTAGAATAGTTTGAGATGACATATGCCCAACTATTTTGCAAATAAGAAATAAATAAAAAAAATATTTTTTACCACAGGGACTGAAAAGGAGTCTTAAAAATTTGAAGTGGAGCTACTAAGGCATGTGGGGTATCATATGAAAGAGCGCCGTTTGCACGTTTTTAAACATTTTTTATTTTTGTTTTAGGCTGATAGCACATTTTTTAGAAATTATCAAATTTCTAGTTAACATTAGTTCCACTATCGGTCAAGAGATGGCGCTGAATTAAAACTGCAATACTAATTTTATTATTCTACTCTGCAGTGTGGTTTAATGGTGCAATTATGATGGTACAGAACCCTTGGTGCGCGAGTCCGACTCGCTCTTGACCGGTTTAATTTTTTTATAAATCGCTTATCTTAGCCGGGAATCAAACAGGCTAAAATCTGAAAATATCATTTCCTGTACTTTTATGATACCAATCGATGGCTATTAGATAATGTTTTTTTTTCTAAATAACACAGTATTTTAAATTAAAGGCAGACCCAAGAAAGATAAAAAAGACAAACGCTTTATCAAAAAAATTCAGAATGCAGTTTTACTTGTTAAAAATAAAGGAATAATATTTCCTTTCAGTTTTGCAATTACCCTCGTTTTTCCACCTGTAATTATATAAAGGTAAGCGGGTTACCGCCTTACAAAATATTGTAGGTTGTATTAAAAAAAGATTAATTTGTCGATAAGTTATTTGATTTTTTTTACATTAATGCATACTTACTTATTACTACTACTTAGATATAATATTTGTTGGACTAGGCATGATCCTGGCGCAATGTTTGCTAGACCGTTTCTGTAATTTCCATAAAAATACTGCTGTATGTAGGTACTTATTAAAAATGTGAGGGAAAAGGCATAAAATGTATTCATTAACTAGTGCCCCACCCTCGCTTCGCTTCAATTTCTTCCTTTATTATACCAATTGCAACCTTCCACAACCCCCAAAAAGAAAACAAATACGTTCCAGTCGGCACCTCCATTCGCTCCAAAATTCTGTTAATCGATAGGAGGGTTATCGCTCGGCTTTTGTTATATTTTAACTAAAATTACACAAAATCTTTACAAATTATACACCTAAACCTTCCTCATAAATCACTTTATCTATTGGTGAAACCCGCATGAAAATCCGTGGAGTAGTTTTTGAGTTCATCGCGAACAGACAGACGCGGCGGAGAACTTTGTTTAATATTATGTAGTAATAAACTCAAGTACCTACCTATAATGGTTCCATGTGGTTCGTTGTGGTTTATTGTAAAGTAAATAGGCCGCTATCTTGAGGCACACTTACTATCCACATACCTACTCTACCAGTATATTGTCTGACCCCAACTCAGACCCACAACAATCAACCTCGTTTCTGCCCGCCAGCGTCTTGCAGCAATAACTATGCAAATAGTGTTATTTGCACTTCTGTTCTATATAGCAGCGAAAAAATTCAATACCTATCTACTTACTTCAACTCTATTAAACTACATTATGTTAAATATTTAACGCTTTAACACTGACTTTGAATTTACGCATTGAGATAGAATAGAAAATTGACATCTATAGAATTTCTTTTATTATAATTGTGACACCTACGAGACGTTACACTGAGATCCCTACCTCAAGTTTTGAAGATAGTTAATAGGAAGGATAAAAGAGTAGGTATTTAGGATTATGCCGTTTTTTACTTCCTCGAGATATTGTTTTTGACGAGGAGTAAAAATATGTTTCATTATAATCATACGACCCGGCGATAACGACTCCGTTTCATCCCTTTGAGTGTCGAAAATATATTATTTTAGCAAAGTAAGTACTTAAGGTAACACTCAAAGTGAGTTTTCTTAAGAAACTTTAATTAATAGATAGATATAAGGTAAATAATTGCAGTTATATTTTGTATTACATCTATAGTTTAGAAATGATATTAGGTAGGTACCGATAAACAAACTGTAGGTATGTTTGTCTTCGATATTGACAGGCAGCGAACAAATCTGTCAATATCGCCGAGTCTAGACAGTGAAAGAACTTTCGTTTGTTTGGTGGCTTCACAGAGGAAATAATCACTACGTTTTAGGTGGCTTGGCTATCTGTAGTAGGTACCTACTGTGGCTCTGTGAGCTGTAGACCTCGCGATTGTGACATTTTAGAACATTTTAGAATAATTTCGATACAGTGAATCGCCAAAAAAATCTATTATGTATAATCATCAAACCAGGGGGTCAAGTCGGCTAAAGTTTTCGTAAAAATCGTAGTTCAATAGTGTTTGAATAGTAATGATTTTTGACACAGTTCTTGTTTCTTAAACCCTAAACGGAAACATATTGTGTCTTAATTTTGGGTTTAAGAAACAAGAACTGTGTCAGAAAGCATTGTCATTAGAACACCATTGAACTACGATTTTGACGAAAACATTAGCAGACTTGACCCCCTGTTCACAAAATTTCACGAGAATCGGTTGAGAAATACGACGTCTAGAGGACAGCCTGACAGACATACAAAAGCATTTTTGCCCAAGCTGAAACGGAGACGCTTCGCGCTCGCTCGGTTTCACTTGAGTTTGTAGATTACCCAGAGGGTATTTAATTTGGCCAACAGGCTAGTCATGAGATGTGTGTCAATAATACAATGTATCTAATGTATTGTGTAATTGCTGAAATAATCATTCATTTTCATGAGAAATCGCAGACATCTATAGATTGCGTGAATTGATGAATTTGTATTTTCCACTTAAAAAGCAGATCAAGATTTAATTACCTACCGTAAAGGAAGATAATTTCCTAGGATTATGTTTATTACAGAATTTCTAGCCTAACGTACTAAGATGGGTACTCACTCACCCACATTACTTAAATTTGCTCATAAAATAGTTGTATGGTGGTGAATTCCAGTGAATTCAATCTCAAGTAAAATTAATTAATTCTGTCACGGTCTACCAGTTTGTTTTTCAAGTACTCACGACAGCACGTCAGGTTATATAGTTAAACTGCGGAAATAGCTTTTATTACGTAGGGCATAAAGGCGTTCTCAAGGTCAACATGTATAGTATAGTCTGAGATGACGTCGTGTGTACCTTTTTTTCCAACGATTTTTTTTTTCCAATATTTTATTTGAAACTACCGGCGACGGCGGCGACGGGCGTTAAGTTTGGGTAAGCTGTGCGTAGGTTATTTATATCCGTTGTTTTTGTTTAACGCGAGTTTATTTTTATTTCACACATTTTAGTGACAAATTATACAGTTTTTGAATGTGCTCATCAAGGCCTTTCGTTTGATGATATTAATTAAAAAAAATATATAGCCAGTATCACTCAGGATGATGTAAGGATTCTAACGATACCCCATATATCCAAATCAGTTAAGGCATTTAGAAGTTATGGTGGATTAAATAAACTCACATACCCACAAACATACATGAACCCTAAACACATATAATATACTCCTTTTTGGGCAGTCGTGTAGAAAAAGAAATATAATTAGGTATTCAAGTCGAAATTGCTTTAAAATTGTGTATTATCAATATTCACAATCGTGTAAAAGCATTACTCTTTAATCGCTATCGATATATACTACGAATTGATTTCGTGTCTTTTCGCCTAATCTGACAAATCGGTCTCGCTCCGGCGTGCGACGTTTTCTCATAGCTATTTCACTTTAGGCTTTATTTTTTACATAGCCCCTTAACGCATATGTTAGACAAAAGTCGATCGTCGGTTGAGCAACTTTGAAATGTTAACGTGATATAATTTTATGAATTACGCATGCATGAAGGTGCGTCACCTTCGTGTCGGCTCTTAAAATCGTTAAAGGTTTTTGAAGCTATTTATGTAAATGTTTCACAGTAATCCTCTTCGGGAGGAGGTGCCGAGTAAGCCAAAGCAATCTCATATTAACCTGTTAAATGTGCTGTTTCATATTTGAAATTACTTGTACTTAGTACTAATGTATAAATCGTAGCATCATATAAAATATTATGCATTATGTAGAATTCAGCTTTATTTAAAATATTATAAAACGGAGAGTTTTTCTCTCATCCCATCTTATTAGAGATGGATAATCCTAGATTCCTTTTTGCTTAAATTTTAAATTTCTCGTAAATTTTTATGAATATAGAAATTTTATGTTGGAGATATTGATATCATTAAAGTTTCAAAAGCATTTTATATCTCGTTGTTTCTGTATGCACACATACGGACGTATGTCTATATCTACAACATTCACAAATCCCTCGCTTTCGACGCGAGATAACTACTTTGCTTCGAAAACATCTTAAGGCAGGCTTAAGTATAAAAAAAACCGGACAAGTGCGAGTCGGGCTCGCCCACCGAGGGTTCCGTACAGACCTTACATCTATATATAAAATAAAGCTATAGAAAAGTTGTGTCGGTACAAAGGAAATATTTTGAAAAAAAGTGGTTGGTAGTTATTAGTTTTTTATATGAAAACTGTATTACGGAGAGTTCAAGCTTTATCCCAGGTTCTACCTACAGAAATTATGTGAAAAATTGCTTAGATTATAAGTTGGACTCCAAGCTACCAAACTGTAAAAAAATACCATCAAAATCCGTTCAGCAGACTGCTATATATAGATAACCATTTGAAATCCTTTGTCGCCACGTAGAAAATAACCCTTCCAGGGATTACGACAAAGAATTGACCACGGGCGAAGTTTGAAATGGAATAGTACATTACTGCAGCGGCACTCAAGACAGGCATTGAAGAACATACGTGAGTCCATCAATGCCTAGTTGCGGCCAAGGCTTGTGTAGTACTTTTAAACTTTTAACTTTTAAAAGTTTTAAGCTTTTTATTTTAATTTTAATTTACTTTCAGTAATTGATAAAAGAAAATGGAAAGTGGAATGTGCACATAAAGGCCTTTCGTTTAATACACATATTGAAAAAAAAAAAACCGGTTTTTTTTTTCCTTTATTTCCAGTTTTTCATTTTTTTTCCAGTTTTTTGGAAAGTGCTCATCAAGGCCTTTCATTTGATACCCATATAGCAAAAAAAATTTTTTTTTTTTTCAGTTTTTTGGAATGTGCTCATCAAGGCCTTCCATTTGATACCCATATTGCAAAAAAAAATTACCTTTCGTTTTTTTTTTTTTTCAGTTTTTTGGAATATGCTCCTTGATGAGCATATTCTTTTCTAAAAAATTTTCTTTCTAAAACTTTTCAAAAACTTACATTTGATACCCATTAGGTAATGAAAAAAAAAATTTTTTCGTTTTTAATTTTTTTTTATCTTTTTGGAATGCGCTCATCAAGGCCTTTCATTTGATACCCATATTGCACCAAAACAGTTTGTTTTAGTTTTTATTTTTTTTTCAATTTTTTGGAATGTGCTCATCAAGGCCTTTCACGTGATACCAGTACCCTTAGCATGAACAGCTATCGAGAAAAAAAACGCGCGTAAAATTACTCGATAGAGAATTATCTATGGAAATTTTAATTTAGCTATTCGGCGGTAGATGGCGTTGTACAAATTTCCCATACAAAATTGCACTATCGAATGATTTTACGCGCGTTATTTTTTTCGATAGCTGTTCGTGCTAAGGGTACTGTATACCGAATATTAAAAAAAAAATTTTTGGAATGTGCTCGCTCATCAAGGCGACATTTGATACCTACATTTGTGTTTCATTGAAAAGTTCGCTCCATTTCTGAATTACACGTGTGTAATGAGTTTTAATTTAATAGAAACATTGCTGGACAGACGCCGGCAATTTTGTATGAAAATCCATTATTACACGTTAGTAATGGATTCTCATACAAATATTGACGGCGCGGTTTAGGTCTGTCCGTAAACTCCGATTTAGCACGAAGAAGGTTTTTTTAAATTTGAGATTTTTGCATTTACCATGCTATTTTTAAACAATACTAAATAATATACTAGAAAAAATACGACTCGCACCAGATCAATACTCAGACGGGAATCGAACCCGCGACCTTTGGATATCCGGTCCAATGCTCTGACCGCTGAGCTACCGAGTCACTAGTGACATCGTCGAATTTCTCCTAGTATATCCTAAACTCTTACGCTGTAAGCCAGCGTTATTTCACCAATGTGAGGAATTACCTCGACATTCAATTGAAATATCTTTCCAGATATTTTAACAATTGATTAAGATGAAATAGCTATATAATTTTTAAATTTGAGATTTTTGCATTTACCATGCTATTTTTAAACAATACTAAATAATATACTAGAAAAAATACGACTCGCACCAGATCAATACTCAGACGGGAATCGAACCCGCGACCTTTGGATATCCGGTCCAATGCTCTGACCGCTGAGCTACCGAGTCACTAGTCCAATGCTCTGACCGCTGAGCTACAGATTGATGAGGTCATTGATGACATGATTGATGAGGTCAGAGCATTGGACCGGATATCCAAAGGTCGCGGGTTCGATTCCCGTCTGAGTATTGATCTGGTGCGAGTCGTATTTTTTCTAGTATATTATTTAGTATTGTTTAAAAATAGCATGGTAAATGCAAAAATCTCAAATTTAAAAATTATATAGCTATTTCATCTTAATCAATTGTTAAAATATCTGGAAAGATATTTCAATTGAATGTCGAGGTAATTCCTCACATTGGTGAAATAACGCTGGCTTACAGCGTAAGAGTTTAGGATATACTAGGAAAAATTCGACGATGTCACTAGTGACTCGGTAGCTCAGCGGTCAGAGCATTGGACCGGATATCCAAAGGTCGCGGGTTCGATTCCCGTCTGAGTATTGATCTGGTGCGAGTCGTATTTTTTCTAGTATATTATTTAGTATTGTTTAAAAATAGCATGGTAAATGCAAAAATCTCAAATTTAAAAATTATACAGCTATTTCATCTTAATCAATTGTTAAAATATCTGGAAAGATATTTCAATTGAATGTCGAGGTAATTCCTCACATTGGTGAAATAACGCTGGCTTACAGCGTAAGAGTTTAGGATATACTAGGAAAAATTCGACGATGTCACTAGTGACTCGGTAGCTCAGCGGTCAGAGCATTGGACCGGATATCCAAAGGTCGCGGGTTCGATTCCCGTCTGAGTATTGATCTGGTGCGAGTCGTATTTTTTCTAGTATATTATTTAGTATTGTTTACGAAGAAGGTTGTCAAAATAATGTTCGAATTTCCAAGCATTTTTGAGAAAAAATAAAATAATTACAAACCCACCGCACCTGTTTATACGGGTGTGTACAAGTACTGTTGATTGTCAACAGATGGCGCTGTATATCAATAGTACACTGTATAATGTTCTGTGAAATGGTTTTATCTATCGCAATGTTATTAGAGAAAATGGGTGTATTCCAACAGGACCCTTTGGTTGTGTGAAGCCGAGACTTTTATTGTAGTGGTGGCTACCTCGGCTGACCTTACCGAGTAAACTGTCTTGATTATACTTGGTGCCAAATGCTCCAAGCAACATTGGAATACGATGCACCCGCATTTTAATGTAAACTGAATCAATCTACCACTGAACTATTCAACACTTGACACTGGCAAAAATTACTTCCAAGAAGAAAGTAGATTGCCAAAACAAAAATAAGAAGAAGAAGACCCCCGTCATACAGCGTGACATACCGCCATGTTGCGAAAATATTTAGAGCCAAATTTATTACTTATTAATTTTATTTTTAAAAGTAATTAACTATATCAATATTTGAAAGGATCTGAATAATTAATAATAATAAATATTGATATTTTAAAAAGAATTAGTGGCGCGATTAATCCAAAAGTAATTAGAAGTTAAACTATGACCGCGCATACCGTTGTTTCACCAAGATGATTAATAATTACGTATTTTAATGACCATATTTTATTATGATTTAAATACAAATATACAGTTTTCAGATTTATTCCTGTAAGTGTAGTATAAGACGCTATTACCTGCCAAATTTCATAGTTCTAGGTCAACGGGAAGTACCTCAAGTACCCTATGAATTTTGATTCCTTTGAGAGTATCGAAAATGCCCTAAACGGCAGTATCTTTTTTTTACGTTAACTTAGAAGTTTGATTTTTTTTACAGCTTCAAGGGCCCGTAGACCTTAGTATATGGTTTAAATTTCAATTCGATACCTCCACGCGTTTCCGAGATAAAGGGTCTTGACAGACAGACGGACGGACAGACAGACAGACGGACAACAAAGTGATCCTATAAGGGTTCCGTTTTTTCCTCTTGAGGTACGGAACCCTAAAAATGAGAGTTTTTAGGAAAAAACTTTAGTCAGGACGGTTACTTATTCAAAAACTTTTGTATATTTTCGAGAGAAATTGCTGAGTAAAATATACTTTCATTTTTATATAACGAATGTGTATAAATTCGAAGATATATTTTAAAACATCTTTCGAACATTAATAACTGCTTGAAAGAAAAAACACGCAGCAAGATTTTACAGCAACTTATTACTCGTAGCTCGTAGCAACTACCTACATATTTTTTTATCTATTTAATAGTTTTCCTGATATCAACTACATTATTATAAGCCTTGTCACTTGTCAACATTATTTTATTTTTTATTTTATATTCACAGATGAATCAATAGTTATTAAAGCAATCTAACTATGCAACAGAAAACCATTTACAGATTCACACAAATAAAATTTCCCTTTTCATTTCCCTATTGTTATAATAAGTTGGTCGTATAAAGGACAATAAAAACTTGAGTTGATGGAATTGGATAGACATTTGCATTTAGGATCCATAACATTTTAAATCGTCGATTACCAAATCAGTTTGCGATGTAGAAGGAACTTAGAGAAAGAGAAGGAAGGAGTTTTTCAGATTTCAATAATCGAAAATATGTAAGAGGGACGCGCTCGCTCGGGGTCCACAAATATTAATATCGAAGGGCAAGAAAATTTCTTTATTGTAGGTCGAGTGGTCGTAAAAGTTCAATAAGAAGTCACCACACGTTCACATATCAATGGTAGAGTAGATGTTTTCTGATTTTCTACGATTGGTCGATTTAGACCAATAATATAATAATCGCAAGTAGATCTCCAGCGTAGCTAATAAATTTGATTACTTGTTTGATGAAGTTCATTGATACCTAATTAATAAGTATGTGTGCTCAGACAATCTAATCTCGTTTACTTCCTATAAGACACGTTATCATTCACATTATGTTTTTGTATTTTCTATAAAGTTAATCAAGTATTCGTTAATTCGTCAATTACTAAGTGGCTTATTTACACTTTGAGTAAATATTCTTGTTGTGGAGCTTGCGAAAAATTATAGTTAATACTTATCACAGCACTACCATTTTTTATGTCCTTCGTTATTGGTCTTATTTGAAAATCGATCCTCAAATAACAAAATTGTTTGTTTTATTTAATTATGGAGGCTGCACCCATAATAAATTCAATGGGGAAAATGCGATACGCCCACTGTGATTCAGTGGTACCTACGCAGACTGACCGCATGTAGGTCGAGAGACATAATAAAACCACATAAAACCGTGTACTGTACATAGGTATCACATGTTTCGCACGGTGCCCCGAGGCCCTGGACCCGCGCAGAAACGAAGAGGTTTTTCTTTTCAAATCTTGATGGTATTTTGATAATATTCTAATACATGGATTTCATCATTATTCTATTTAACGGACTTCATGAAAATCTTTAAAATCCCCAAACATTTCAAACACGTTATTAAATACAGCACAGTCCAAACAAAACTACATACATTCAAAATTTTGCTAAATTAAGACTGTGTACCTACGAGTATACCCATTTTAAACGAAGTTAGCGTTTTATCAAAGACAAAATCTAAAGATTGTAAGTTAAGTAGGTATTACTATTTATGTAAGGAAGCTAAATTGTGCAGTATAGAGAGAAAAACATGATAAAAATAACCTATGATCAGTTATTTTGATAGGAAAGGAAGACGATCTGTTCAGGCGGAATTACACTTGTCAGGAGGCATTTTTCACGAAAGTTTTAACTATAACGAATGAGAATATAGGCCTCATATTTATTTTTTAACTTATTGTGTGTATTATCAAGGAGTGTAGCAAAAATAACAAAAAATATTTTAATTACGGAGAAAATAAGATATTGATGGTTTAATTAATCGATATCTTTTAACACGTATGTCATGCTCTCTTTAATCATTTCTGCGGTGGTGTCGTGTGAGGCGTGTCGTTACGTTCCCTCAAATATGGTTGAGCGAAACGATGGCTAGTTCATGCGTCATGCTCGTGAACGGATGCTGCCAGTGGGAATGGGTCTGCTTCTGACTACCTATCTTTATGCATATTGAATTGTATGTTTTTTTTTCTTGTAACAGCCTAGACTGAATAATAACTTCAAACTTTGAATTTAGCTTGAACCCTGTAAATTGATTAAGAAATTTAAAATTCATTAAGGAATGATCTAATTAAATAATGTTGTTTATTTGTTAATCTTTGTTAATATAAAATCTGGAAACGATTTGTAAATATTTGATAAAGCTGATAAGTTTTTTGCGCCCATTTTTCTTGTCAGCTAATAGACGTCATAATGGGTGGTAGGGTAAAAGAATTGACGATTTAAAAACACTTATTATGTGAGCTTATTTAAATAAAAAATATTTCACTTTCACTTTCACTTTCACGTTTTTTACTAGTATACGAAGATTCAAATACGTGTTTTTTTATCAATTATGAGGTATTTGTCTAATGTATTGCGTGTTTTGTTTAACTTATTTAATAGTTTAATAGGAATTTTCAAAGTTCGCCTTCATAACGGCTCGCGCAGAGTTGTTTCGATCATTTTGTATTGAAAATGAAACGTAATCTGAATATACAGTCATCATAATGTACTTATCCGTACATAAGTGTAAAATCGAATCTATTGGCATGGGAATATTTTAAACTAATGTGGCATTTATACGGGTCGATTTTCCAGGCGACTTGTTAGGCGACTTTAGTCGAATAGGTCTTTTTATCGACAATCGCTTGTAAAATTGAATCGGAAACCTAATTTCAATGAGGTGACAATTCGATTATATTAGATTAAGTAACTAAGTAAATATATTGATAATTTTTGAACAAACATTTCTAAAATCAAGGGATCAAAATTCAAGGTGAAATGAACATAAAAAAAAAATTGTTCACTTTAAGAAATCTTAGTTTAAAAGATGGCATGACTTCGATTTTACCCTGTAGAAAATAGTTGAGACCTAAACGAGCGAATAATAGGTAGGTATAGTTTGTGAAATTTTAGTTGCCTAGTCAAAACACTGCATGTCACCAAATAAATAGATATTTTAAGAGGAACGTACCATAAAAAAAGTCACTAATCCATAAGGTATCCGTACATAATCCGTTAGCGTCTGAAACAAGCACGGAACGGGAAGCGTATCAGCACGTTTTCATTAAAAAGGTTTCAACTGCGGTCCGCTTTGCTCCCATTGTCCGATTCCCGAGAAGTTGAACGGAAAGCGGGGGTAGAGTACGAACGGTCCGTACGAGACGCGAGCCGGGAACAAACTGTCGTGACGTCGCTCCCGGGAGCCGGGACGCGCCGCGCCCGGCTAGCCCGGTGCCGAAGGGATATAATTCTCGTTCGTGTTTTGCAAGCGCGTAAGTTTTCAGCGTTGCACGCCCTACGAAACATGATAAAGCGAAATTTAAACGATTTGCTGTGCGACTGAGATGTTAGCATGAATGGGCTCAGGGGCTTCCTTGAAGTTCCGCTTTCTTGTAAATGCGTCCAGTGACCTTGCAATTTTTAAGAAGTTTGCTATAATATAAAGGTTTCCTATAGTATTTCCGGTATAAATATTTAAGGTTTGTGGGCTAACGGGTTAGGTTTACCTATGAATAGCTGGGGTTTTGAAATTATTAATTTATTTGAAAAGATTCGATACGTAATAAATTCTTCCATGAAAGTATTGTCAGCATATTATAATTATATAAACCTAACCTAGGTAGACTTTAAGTGTAAGTAAGTATCTAATGATATGGATTGTTTAAGAAGTACTTAGAAATTTTAAATCAACAGTATTTTGCAAAGGAATATACAAGGTTTTTCGACAAGAATATTCCTATTAAGCTTAGAGCTAACAACCTTTTCCATGGGACCAACTCCTCAAACAGTAAACAAAGACAACTCAAGGGCTACCTTGACCTCAGTATCAGAATAGATGTTTTTATTCGATTTAGTGTTGGTACGAGTATCATGGTAAAAGTGGTAATGAAATGAGCAACTTAGCATTAGTAATGAAAACAAAATAACAATGCTTTTACTTAAGTACTAGGTTTTTTTTAAACGTTTTGATTACAATACTACATTTACAACTTGTGTAATATCAAATTTCTATCATAAGTACGTATGCTATGAACGCTTATTCTGAATATGATAAATGGTAGTGTTTCATTTTTCAGACTTTATTTAGTCAGGGAAAGGATAAGAATAAGGTATTCAGAAATTCAAGCAACGAATATCGTATTTTCTTCATTCCATTCTAGGAGTAAGTCGCCTTACACTATAATACCAACAAATGGATACTCGTAAATCGATATTAAAGCAACTGAAGGAATTGAACTCGAGAATATTTGGATATAAGGCCAAATCGTTTATATGAATATTTCATTAAGTGAGAAACGCGAGCACACGAGCGTAAATTGAAATCGTTATCGAAAGTCAAATAAGATTTTAGTAAGTAATCGCAACATATACATATATCATATTATGAATAGATTTTCTAGTAACATAATTGAATAGTTTCTCTAGTAATAGTAGATGGACGATAGATCTTTTCTTTAGGAAATTAAAGATTTTAACTATTGCTCATTTCATACTAAACGAAGACGATCCAATTTAAAAATGGTTACATTATATTAAATGCAGTTGCAGCAGCAATAAGTGATTTTCGAATGAAAATGATTGAAATGAGTTGAAATGAGATTGAGTGAGAATGAGATTGAAATGCGTCTATTCTATATAGTGCGAATATGAGTGAAATATTTAAACAATATCAATAGTAAGATCCGTCTGGGTTTAAAAACGGCTAAAATTTAATTTTTCCAACTAGTAATTGAGAGGCATTCCTAAGTCTGTTCAAGTTTCGAGAGTAAGTTTTATGCAACTAAGCGCAGTCGGGAAAAGTTTTAACAGCAACGCTGCTTTCTATAGAATTTGAACAGTATACTAGAGAAGAGATAAAGTTCTTCGAACCACTAGTTTAGCCGCCCTACATTAGTGAAACCACTGAAAATGAGTAAAAGTTTAGGTATTTAACTTCATAGAAAATTAATTTTTGGCTTCCCATGTGCATATTAAATAACGAAATGCAATTGGCTTTGGTTAAAAAATAAAAGGTATTTTTTTTATATTTTTTTACTACAGATTAGGCCAATTTAAGAAACTAATTTGAATATTTTAACATTTGGTCGCGTATTTATTTTTTTATGAATATATTTGTCGAGTGGATATGGTCAACCGGAATGACGTCATTAGTGGCATGAAAGTTTGAGAAGGAAAACCTTTGCCATATACTTATAGAAAAAGAACGGCCAAGTGTCATTACCTGTCATAATGAGTTTATGGTTGTTTGTAAACAAATAAGTTATAGTTAATATTTCTTCTATTTTATTCATTTAATCCAGTTGTGACGGTTCTAACCTACCTTCTTAATTTGCCGCAATAATTTTGGAGGTGGTAAAATTTTAATAAAATATCTTACCAGTGGAAACTCAGCTGAAAAACTTTGTAAAAACTGACACGCCCAATCTACCCAAATTGCGAAATGTATTGTATGTATTGTGTCTATTTTGGATGTAGGCTACATGGATGAAATTATAACGATTGCTTGTGGACTGATAAATTTGCAGGATAACATAATAAACATTGTGAAAATATGTGCATACTTTATTTCTATTTACAAACATTTAATAGTAGGGATGTGGAAAAAATTACGAGATAAGTTCATCGATATACTCTGATATATCGATAGATGTTTTTACAATATTTTTTCCAAAACATTTTTTTTTTGTAATTACGTATGGATTCTAATAGTCGAGACTATTTTGTCACTGGAGCATTTTGATTTTTTCCTACTTTTGAGTCTTAAAAATCATCGTAAAATTCGTCAAATCGAGCCAAAATTTCGCGTAGGGGTTTATTTTGCTATTTTTTATGTTTTACAATACCTTAAAATTAGAATCCATTACTTAGTCATCATTCCATTTCATCTCATTTTTTTCTGAGAAATATTACCTATATCGATTTTTTTTCACTTCCACCATCCCTAATGCCAAGTTCATGGTCAAAATTGTCTTTGCCCTTTTATCTTTTTTTTATTATGGCTGGGGGATCTGTATGTGATGACGTCATATGAAGGTCATTTGAAAGTTAAAGCTTTTTATTGAATATTATAAATATCTTTAAAAATATAGAATTATTTTTAAATTTAATTAGTAGACACTGTACCGAAAGCTTATTCCTCGAAATGGTTTTGAGATTTCCAGTCATGCTCAAAAAGTTATCAAAGCCAATTGTATCGAATTTTTTTTAGGATTTGTTGTGCCTAAAATCTTGAAAGCGATTGCGATAGATTTTGAAATTAGACAATAGAAAGGCTGAGCTTCATATCTGTACATGTGAATTTTGGATACATTTATGTACTTGGCTAAGGGCGCCACTTTGAGGTATACAGGGTTATTTGTAAAACACCAACAACCTCGCAGTTGTAGATTAGCAACATCATATACTGTGTTTAGATTAACAACATTTGTTCAACGGCTTTTTAAAAAACAGACGAAAAAATTCGCCTTTTCATACAAAACTCGATCAGCTGTTCGGATATTTTGTATGGAGAGTCGAATTTTTTGTTGTCTGTTTTCGGAAAAGTTGTATGAACAAATGAATATAGAACAACAAATGTTGTTCTATATGATGATAGTAATCTGATCCTGCGAGGTTGCTGGTGTTTTACAAATAACCCTGTATAGGGCCCTTAATATCGTTGATCGTTCCTTCCACATTAATTTTATTCAAGGACGAAGGAAGAGGCCGCATCGCTCAAGCTCAATTATTTCTTTTCTTTTGTGAAGTAAGCACTATTGGGAGAGAGTTTGAGTGAAGTTGGTTGGTCGATCGAAAAGAAACAAAGGACTTAGCCTCCGTTAGTGGTTGCTTTTAGTGTTTTTTTTTTTACATTTTCCCCCAGACTAGGTATTTACATTTTAATCGAGATAATATTGGATAGCTGTAAGTTAAAACACTTTATAACGGATACTAGCGCGGTTTTATTTTATTGAAAGTACTTTGGTAGGTATTTAGTTGGTTTCATTTGACTTTTGATTTTCCCGACGTTTCGGCACCTTTGCAGCTGCCGTGGTCACGGGGGACTGAAACTGCTCGTGAGCCTACCCTCAAGCGATGAATTTACAAAGACGTTTAAAAATCAATATTTAATGCTACTAATTTGGAACGATGTCCGCGGATTAGACTCACGAGCAACTTTTTGCTTGCCTGTTGTAAGATCTTGGCGCTCCCTCGTATGTCATGTTTTGGAGAAATTTTGACACAGTACGGGATGAGATCTTGATCAAGACATCTCTTCAAGAAGTTTAATGATGTTATTCTTCTTGCGCGCTTCGTCATAAGATCATCCAACCGACGGAATATGTTTGCAACATCTAATACCAACTAAATACCAAAGTACTTAATAAAACCGCGCTAGTATCCGTTAAAAAGTGTTTTATTTCATGTCTAGTGAGCGCGTAAGCTTGAGAAGTGAAGCTGTAAGTTAAACAAACTTAGACAGTTGAATGAGTGTTAGTGGCGTCTGCTCATGCTCAAGACATGATAAAAGTGCAATAAGTTTGTTGATCGAAGGATACCTATCCTTTGGCAGGGTGAGCCTTCTGAACCCTTAGATAATTTTAAGAAGGGGAGCCATCTTGGATTTTTGTATGGGAGGAGTTATAATATTTTTTAAAAATAATATTTATAATAATATAATAAATGCGTATAAATTATACTAAATAATATACTAGAAAAAATACGACTCGCACCAGATCAATACTCAGACGGGAATCGAACCCGCGACCTTTGGATATCCGGTCCAATGCTCTGACCGCTGAGCTACCGAGTCACTAGTGACATCGTCGAATTTTTCCTAGTATATCCTAAACTCTTACGCTGTAAGCCAGCGTTATTTCACCAATGTGAGGAATTACCTCGACATTCAATTGAAATATCTTTCCAGATATTTTAACAATTGATTAAGATGAAATAGCTATATAATTTTTAAATTTGAGATTTTTGCATTTACAATGCTATTTTTAAACAATACTAAATAATATACTAGAAAAAATACGACTCGCACCAGATCAATACTCAGACGGGAATCGAACCCGCGACCTTTGGATATCCGGTCCAATGCTCTGACCGCTGAGCTACCGAGTCACTAGTGACATCGTCGAATTTTTCCTAGTATATCCTAAACTCTTACGCTGTAAGCCAGCGTTATTTCACCAATGTGAGGAATTACCTCGACATTCAATTGAAATATCTTTCCAGATATTTTAACAATTGATTAAGATGAAATAGCTATATAATTTTTAAATTTGAGATTTTTGCATTTACAATGCTATTTTTAAACAATACTAAATAATATACTAGAAATAATACGACTCGCACCAGATCAATACTCAGACGGGAATCGAACCCGCGACCTTTGGATATCCGGTCCAATGCTCTGACCGCTGAGCTACCGAGTCACTAGTGACATCGTCGAATTTTTCCTAGTATATCCTAAACTCTTACGCTGTAAGCCAGCGTTATTTCACCAATGTGAGGAATTACCTCGACATTCAATTGAAATATCTTTCCAGATATTTTAACAATTGATTAAGATGAAATAGCTATAAAATTTTTAAATTTGAGATTTTTGCATTTACAATGCTATTTTTAAACAATACTAAATAATATACTAGAAAAAATACGACTCGCACCAGATCAATACTCAGACGGGAATCGAACCCGCGACCTTTGGATATCCGGTCCAATGCTCTGACCGCTGAGCTACCGAGTCACTAGTGACATCGTCGAATTTTTCCTAGTATATCCTAAACTCTTACGCTGTAAGCCAGCGTTATTTCACCAATGTGAGGAATTACCTCGACATTCAATTGAAATATCTTTCCAGATATTTTAACAATTGATTAAGATGAAATAGCTATATAATTTTTAAATTTGAGATTTTTGCATTTACAATGCTATTTTTAAACAATACTAAATAATATACTAGAAAAAATACGACTCGCACCAGATCAATACTCAGACGGGAATCGAACCCGCGACCTTTGGATATCCGGTCCAATGCTCTGACCGCTGAGCTACCGAGTCACTAGTGACATCGTCGAATTTTTCCTAGTATATCCTAAACTCTTACGCTGTAAGCCAGCGTTATTTCACCAATGTGAGGAATTACCTCGACATTCAATTGAAATATCTTTCCAGATATTTTATCAATTGATTAAGATGAAATAGCTATATAATTTTTAAATTTGAGATTTTTGCATTTACAATGCTATTTTTAAACAATACTAAATAATATACTAGAAAAAATACGACTCGCACCAGATCAATACTCAGACGGGAATCGAACCCGCGACCTTTGGATATCCGGTCCAATGCTCTGACCGCTGAGCTACCGAGTCACTAGTGACATCGTCGAATTTTTCCTAGTATATCCTAAACTCTTACGCTGTAAGCCAGCGTTATTTCACCAATGTGAGGAATTACCTCGACATTCAATTGAAATATCTTTCCAGATATTTTAACAATTGATTAAGATGAAATAGCTATATAATTTTTAAATTTGAGATTTTTGCATTTACAATGCTATTTTTAAACAATACTAAATAATATACTAGAAAAAATACGACTCGCACCAGATCAATACTCAGACGGGAATCGAACCCGCGACCTTTGGATATCCGGTCCAATGCTCTGACCGCTGAGCTACCGAGTCACTAGTGACATCGTCGAATTTTTCCTAGTATATCCTAAACTCTTACGCTGTAAGCCAGCGTTATTTCACCAATGTGAGGAATTACCTCGACATTCAATTGAAATATCTTTCCAGATATTTTAACAATTGATTAAGATGAAATAGCTATATAATTTTTAAATTTGAGATTTTTGCATTTACAATGCTATTTTTAAACAATACTAAATAATATACTAGAAAAATACGACTCGCACCAGATCAATACTCAGACGGGAATCGAACCCGCGACCTTTGGATATCCGGTCCAATGCTCTGACCGCTGAGCTACCGAGTCACTAGTGACATCGTCGAATTTTTCCTAGTATATCCTAAACTCTTACGCTGTAAGCCAGCGTTATTTCACCAATGTGAGGAATTACCTCGACATTCAATTGAAATATCTTTCCAGATATTTTAACAATTGATTAAGATGAAATAGCTATATAATTTTTAAATTTGAGATTTTTGCATTTACAATGCTATTTTTAAACAATACTAAATAATATGCTAGAAAAAATACGACTCGCACCAGATCAATACTCAGACGGGAATCGAACCCGCGACCTTTGGATATCCGGTCCAATGCTCTGACTGCTGAGCTACCGAGTCACTAGTGACATCGTCGAATTTTTCCTAGTATATCCTAAACTCTTACGCTGTAAGCCAGCGTTATTTCACCAATGTGAGGAATTACCTCGACATTCAATTGAAATATCTTTCCAGATATTTTAACAATTGATTAAGATGAATTGATTTAGTATTGTTTAAAAATAGCATTGTAAATGCAAAAATCTCAAATTTAAAAATTATATAGCTATTTCATCTTAATCAATTGTTAAAATATCTGGAAAGATATTTCAATTGAATGTCGAGGTAATTCCTCACATTGGTGAAATAACGCTGGCTTACAGCGTAAGAGTTTAGGATATACTAGGAAAAATTCGACGATGTCACTAGTGACTCGGTAGCTCAGCGGTCAGAGCATTGGACCGGATATCCAAAGGTCGCGGGTTCGATTCCCGTCTGAGTATTGATCTGGTGCGAGTCGTATTTTTTCTAGTATATTATTTAGTATTGTTTAAAAATAGCATTGTAAATGCAAAAATCTCAAATTTAAAAATTATATAGCTATTTCATCTTAATCAATTGTTAAAATATCTGGAAAGATATTTCAATTGAATGTCGAGGTAATTCCTCACATTGGTGAAATAACGCTGGCTTACAGCGTAAGAGTTTAGGATATACTAGGAAAAATTCGACGATGTCACTAGTGACTCGGTAGCTCAGCGGTCAGAGCATTGGACCGGATATCCAAAGGTCGCGGGTTCGATTCCCGTCTGAGTATTGATCTGGTGCGAGTCGTATTTTTTCTAGCATATTATTTAGTATTGTTTAAAAATAGCATTGTAAATGCAAAAATCTCAAATTTAAAAATTATATAGCTATTTCATCTTAATCAATTGTTAAAATATCTGGAAAGATATTTCAATTGAATGTCGAGGTAATTCCTCACATTGGTGAAATAACGCTGGCTTACAGCGTAAGAGTTTAGGATATACTAGGAAAAATTCGACGATGTCACTAGTGACTCGGTAGCTCAGCGGTCAGAGCATTGGACCGGATATCCAAAGGTCGCGGGTTCGATTCCCGTCTGAGTATTGATCTGGTGCGAGTCGTATTTTTTCTAGTATATTATTTAGTATTGTTTAAAAATAGCATTGTAAATGCAAAAATCTCAAATTTAAAAAAATGCGTATAAATTAGTTTTTAGTTTTACGCCTTCCAATCATCATGTTTTGCATACACGTTGGGAGACTGAGCGAGACGCACAGAAAAGGACCTTTCATTCAGCAAAATAGGACTATTCCCCAGGGATAGACAAAAATCGTAAAACTCGCAGACCAAGTCGCGGGCGTTCGCTAGTTTCTATACTTTTTTTATTTGTTATCAAGTTTCAATTTAAGTTCAAGTTACAAATAACGTGTTGCCAGTTTCAAATTAGGAAAAATCGCAAATATCAGGTTTTCTTCTAAAGAAAAGCGGCTTCGTCGCACAAATCACAATTAAGGAAAAATAGAATCATGCAACGCAAAGATAGAGAAAAAGAAAGAAGACAGCGAACATTATTTTATTACTGCTTGTTACGTAGACTGCTAGCTGTCAAGCACATAGCTATGAGGATATGTAATATTTCAGTCCTACTCCTCACATAAAGGGATATCCTGGATAATAAAGAACGACGGGATTCACAGACATGTCGTGAATAATAAACTGATGATTTACGATAAGTATGAACAATGGGGCTCGCGTCTCGGCCTGTGATAATGTTTCCAATTGTACAATGAGCTAATTATTAAAATTTCGTTGGATTTTATCCAGATGAGAGAGCTACTCATGATGATTGTTCCCAAACATTTCGTCGCATTTTGCTAGTCTTAGAATTCAAGAAACTTTAGTGTCTTTGGTTGTAAAACTTGTAAAGATAATATAAAATACGTGATAGGTACTTACTTATTTACTGAAAAAGAAAAATCTTACTTTCAATCCAATACTGTTTTTTGATGTTTTTATGCATAAGCTCGAGCTTGCCAATATTATTATTTTAGTAATCGGTAGGGTGGGTGCTATTCAAAGCGCTTTTTAAGCCTTTTTAAGAGCTCAATATGTTTTGTATGTTTACGACATCCTGATTTCTCATAGTAAATTCTGATTGGTTATATTGATATAGGACCTCAATGACTGCTAGGAATCCTAGCAATTGCTCGATATAATCATTACCAAGGCACTCCATCGGATGAGAGTATAGGAAGCCGAGAATTGTGACATGCCTCAGTGGCTGACCTGAATACAGGCGCGGTTGGCTTGATCGGATTTTTAGTATTGTGCAACAAACTCCTCAAAAATGGTATACATACCATAAAAAAGCATTATAATTATGCAATACTCGAAATAAATACGATTTCAGTTTGATAACTTCTATAACTATAATTAAAAGTTTTATAAACAATCTAAGCCGAGATTTAATTTTACATTATTTTACATTGGTGCTGGTTCTATCGGATATAATTGCGATATTCCTATCGATTCCCATTTAATTCAGCGTTGAGTTCCAATAATTTCTACATTAAAACATTTACAGGCCAAGTTAGATTCTGACGCAACTTCTAGAGAGTTTGTGATTTATGTTTCGTATAGAATGCGTCAACTTTTTTTTATCAAAATACTTAGTATATTACAAAATGTATCTTATAAATAATACTGAATGATGTTATCTCTATATAACTCATTATTTCTGCATAATATTCAAGAAATGGTTTTAATAAGTACACTTTTTTTCAATTTATGTCAGAAAGCATTTGAAATGTGGGCTTAGTAGGGGCGGTGTATTACCTATAACATGATTATGAGTGCTTTCATACAAGCACAGCACAGACCACAGGTAGTATATATAACAAATATTGTGCATTCAGGTTTATAAAAGAGTGTATTTTTCTGGTATGTCAATTCCAATCTAAAAAACTGTCTGCCAGTACGATAATACATAATTGGTTATTCTGCTAAGAGGATGGTCTCTTTAGTATAGTATTTATTGAGACGTGAAATAAAAATAATCACACTTTGAGGATATTTCTTTTGTAATAAACAGAGACCCTCGCGTCGGCAAAAATAATCCATCTGTATATCACTGTTTATCTGTGAAAGAAAACGTTATTTAGGGAAACTGCTGGGTAGGTCCAAGTGACTTGGTAATTGCAATATTTCGGGAGTAGATAGCAATTAGGAGCGATAGTCATAAATTATTAAATTATTATACAACACTCATAAATATTTAATCGCAACCACACACTTCCTGCGAGAAAGTTTGCAACATTAATGCAACAGAGTGAAATAAATTATTTGAGTTTACATTGAAAAAGTTGCATGCCATAAATTCTACAAAACGGTCAACAATTTATGAAGCCTAAAGTTGCAGATTCATAGCAGTACTTCAAACTGTCAGAGCCCCGGAGCGAATTCTTGCGACTATAATGTAAGTGAAAGCGAACAAAGCAGTAGTGTAGCTAGCTAATATGAAACTTATTAACCTGTTAGCGTGAGATTGTAATTTTAAGAGGCTCCATATTTACAACCCTTCAAGATTTACATTAGACATCTACGCCGTGGATCGTCTGCGTGATACTTATTAAGTATGAAGTAGTAGTAAAATGTAAGTATACATTTTAAAATCAGAATTTATTTAAGATTTTGTCTTTTATTTAGCTTATGATTCTTATGAATGAGAGTCGTCATTATATTCTAAGAAAATATAACTAATTTCTAAGAATAAAAAGAACGGCATTCTTCTAAATTATTCGTTTTCTAATTATTTTTGAAAATAACATGGAATGCTCACTTTCTAGAATATGTTGTGTTTAGGACAAAGTCTAATCCGTTCGTATGATGAGCTTGATAATAATCAACAATAGTCACTCGCAACAATAGTCGAGTCTATCGATAAATTCTCCGACAAGGCAGTCAGTAGTTTGTTATGCACGGAGCAGATAGGCTTGCCAACAAATCCAACAATGACGACCGCACAAAGAATTGTTTATACTGCGTTCGAAGTTGTGGTCATGCTAATTGCCTACATTTGTAAATTCCTTTGGATGATATTGAGGCAGAAAACCATAACACAAAAATTAAGTAGGTACTTACATTTTATTTCTATGTCATTCATCATCATAGAAATAGAATGTCAAAGAACAACAAAGTCAATAAACAGGTGATCCGAAAACGAATGCATACATTTTATATGGGATACATAAAATATGACTTAGATTCATAAAATATGACTATATATGGCAAAGGAAATTAATAAACTATGTTCCATACTGTTTTCTTCGTCGATAAACGAATAAATGTAGCGAAAGGACATCAGGCAGAGTCCCATAGAAAAAAAACCAAAGAATGTATAACGTTTCTGTTTTTTCCAAAATGTAGGCATGTAATTAGTAAGTCATAGAAAATATTCAGATTTTTACGAAGATTTATGTTTTAAGAGTTATTTACGTTTGAAAGTTTTATTTTTTGGTAACCCCGGCACTAAATAGCAACACCAGTTTCATGACAACACGTTTCGTTAGCTGCGTTAGTGATACAGATTAGCACCACAATGTACAAGTTGGAACTGATCAAACGGAAAATCTGTGCATATGTCGCACGTAACAAAACGCTTTTGACAGTTGAGTTGACTGATATCCGGCAGACTTTTTTTTAATGCGCAATCACTTATGCCACAGAACAAATATACTCAGGGGAGACTTGTGAAATCGCTAACAAAGATGTCCGTTTCATTGATATGCTTTTCTTTTTTTCAATAATTAATTAACGCTAAATGAAGGAGTTAAAAAATAATGTTGCTATTGTTTTATGATTCTAGTAACATAAAGTGTTTATAGATAACAGAATTATGTTTATACACTTTTGGGTCTCATGTGCCTGATGTCCTTTGGTTTTAAAGAAATGTGTGGGAATATCTTATATACTTGTGAAAAGTGTGATTACTTGGATTGTTTCTTTTTGTCACATCACAATTACTTAGAGCACAAGCACCATGGCTCCACGATACCTTTATTTTAAATTCTAATTAAGATTAACAAATATTTTAAACAAACTGTGATTGCTCATTAGCTAGGCGGGACGCTAGGGGCTCTTACTGTAAAAAATGTTGGCACATGTCACTTGCTCCTTTGTCTCTTTTATACATAGACCGTGTCCGTATGATGTTAACTTCTCTTTTCCACGCTTTGTTGGTCTTCTTGAGCGCAGCGAAAATTTTTCTATGTCTATGGTCATCATTGTCATCATCGTCATACTTGTTCATAGACAATCTGTTAATTTTCTAGATGGGTAGGTAACAAGTTTCGAATCGACTCTGACTAGAGTGCACAATGAAAACTCCCGTTATAAATTGGTTCTAAAGTTTGTTCCTTGACTTTTTAATGGGAAAAATTGCGCACACTGCTGTTGTCAGCTGTGAGCAAACTCTGTGCGAAATTAGTTCAGCCATCAGCAGAGCTATTCGCAAACAAACAAAAAAGCGTTATTTCAGAGCAATTTTCGAATTTAAGCGTTCAAGAGGTATTTATAAAGTAGTTAGAATTTTAAATATCGTCGTCTCTTTACAAAAGGTGGCCGAAACGTGGCGATGCGATGGCGATTTAGAAGCTGAATTTTGTTTCTGCCAGTATCTTCTTTGTTTCAATGTGGTCGATATTAATTCGGATTTCGAGTAACAACACTATAAAGCATTAAGTAGGTACAAAGTGTAAATGTTTTACTGTTATCTTTAAACTTCTTTCTACGAGAAGAGAGTTAAAATTTAAAATGAAGGGCTCATATTAAGTATGTAAGAATAAGAATTATAGCAGTACCGAAATGTAGAAGTTCTATTCAATTCTGAATTGACTTAGTTCTCTCTATTCTCAAAAGGTTGTAAAGGTATTTTGAATCAAAATAAACCCAACGTAACCTATGCGTTTATTTACAGCAGCTTCACTGAATAAATAAACAGGCCACAGGAAGTGGTAGTAAAAATTTAATTTTAACTTGAAACTGCGGGCTGGCGCCCTGCCAGCGGAAGGCTCCAGTGATTCAATCCGTGACACGGAAAAGATTTACAGGTGTCGAGTGGTGGCACCTCCTTGGGAAAACTTCGAATGCTTTTACGACTGCACCTTTACGTCCGATTTCTACACTGACATGAAAAAATTTTTTTTAATTATATGCAGGTCAATAGATTTCTATAATCTATCAAAGGGTTACCATAGATCTGTTACTAGGCAACTGTTTACTTCTCGTCATTTAACAGAAATAATCTTTAGTGAGACTGAGGACAGATTATTGAAATCGGCCGTAAATCACGATGAGTTATTATATTGGAATTCCCCTGAAATGGAATTAAAAATCTTGTACTATCCCTGCCAATTGCTAATCAACGTCATCCGCAACTAAAAACTACATAAAACAAGAATATTGTAATAGATATTATAATATATCAAAGATTTCTATGTGTATACTACACTAGATATTGCTGGTCAGCACCGAAAAATTGCTCATAGAGTTACGGTGCATGATCAACAACTCATTTAGTCTATTGCGAGCCACAGTGAGGAACACTTGATGCGCCGCGAAGGTTGTAGTCGGCAAACTAACACTTAAATCGATTAGTGTGAACAATAAAACATTGATATTATTTACCTGCCATTTTTTTCTACGTCTTTTCATGTTATTTTAGGTAATCAACTCTATTATTTCTTGATTTCCAACAAAACAATATTTAGAAATGACACATTATGGCGCAACTGACAACTGCCATCTTAATATTGACATTTCTTTTACTCTTAACTAGAAATATTATAGAGCAAGCAGTACTACCGAGTTGCTGTCAAAGATTAAGAAAATTATTCAAACAGATGTGCACTTAAAATGTGGAAAGAGGTTTCTACTGTTTAATGTTATACCATGTATCTCAGAAGAGCACATTCACCTTGATGTAAGTAACGAATGAGTAATCTCTAGTGTTTTGTGTTTGTATTTTGTTTTATTCTGTCATAAAATTAAAATTAAGAAAATTTCACCTAATTTTAAAATTATTTTCAAAAGGTATTATGCAGGATGACACGACACTAAACATTTATTTCCACTGTGAAAGTGAATTATCATAAATGAAGTGACTTATCATAAGTTTGTTCATTGAGTGATCATGCTATGCCGCCTTGCAACAACCATGTAGTTGTAATATCATAGAACACATTTAATACGTGTAATGGTGTAATTATCACTATAGGAGGGTCACTCAGGGCAACGGATATGACAAGTTGTTTACATTTTTTTTTATTTACTAGCATAAAATTAAGCAATAAAAGTACATGCATAATTATTAAATTTTATTATTAAAAGTTTTATACCTAAGTACTCTCAGAGTCCAACAAGAAAAAGGCAAAGAATACGTTAGTGTCGCATCTGCGTCAACACTGAACTATTCTTTGCACATTTTCCCTCTCCCGCCTCCCAATACCTCAGCCCGCGCACGTCTGCGTTGTGAGACAATTTGTATTTTGACCAGCATGTCTAGTGTAGTATACACATAGAAGTCTTTGTAATATATTAATGACTAGCTTCCGCCCGCGACTTCGTCCGCGTGGATATTAGAAAAAATTCTTAGGGAACCTTCGAACAGGATCCGACCAGCCGTTTTTACGCGATCCGGACAAGTCGCGGGCGGAAGCTAGTTTATTACAATAATCAGAATTGGGTCCAGAAATATTAGTAGGTATCTCGTTCCCGTTCCCATCCCGTCTCCGTTTCCGTCCCCGTCTCCTGAGGCTGAATCATGTCCACCGTGCTGGACTTCAAAATGAATGTCATTTTCGCAATCACCATCCCATAAAACCTCAAAAACGACATCCACATTGATTTTCATGTTTACTTACCCATTTACCCCCTAAGGGATGATTTTTAAAATAACAAAATATGTGTATGCCTATTTATTTTTAGACGTGCTCTTAAGAATTTTAAAGTCGTAATGTCTATTTTATATTCTTTTTCCATACAAAATTTGAACCCCGTGTTCATTGAGTGCGTGTTAGTTGAAGTCCACCGTGTTGGACTTCAAAAGTCATTCGCAATCACTATCCCATAAAACCTCAAGAACGACATCCATATCGATTTTTATGTTTACATACCCATTTACCCCCTAAGGGGTTGATTTTCAAAATCACAAAATATATGTTTGTACATATATTTATTTTAGACGTGCTCCTATGAAGTTTAAAGTTGTAATATCTATTTTATATTATTTTTCCATACAAAATTTGAACCCCATTTTAACCCCTTTAGGAATTAAATCATGTCCACCGTATTGGACTTTAAAATGAATGTTATTTTCGTAATTGTCATCCCAGAAAACCCCAATAACGACTTCCATGTCTATTTTTAGGTTTATTTACCCCATTTCATCCCCATAAGGGTTGAAATTCTACCAATAACAATATACGTTGAGTTAAATTTCCATCCATAAGCCTAAATTATAAATTTATCGATTTTTACTTCGAAAATAGAGGATTTTCTTCTAAACACAACTTCGTCCCCCTTTTCACCCCTTCGGAGGTAGTATAAGGTATCTGTGTGCAAAATTTCAAGTCTGTAGGTTCAGCAGTTTGCGCTATGCGTTGATATCTCAGTCAATCAGTCAGTCAGGACTTTGAATTTTATATATATAGATTGATTTAATTTTTTCAATAAGATAGGTAGGGTCTACTAGGTATATCAAAATTTTACAATTGTTTTTCGTTTTTGAGGTTAAAAAAATGGCCGCCAGGCGTTATTACCAATAATTGGCGTAAATATCGTAACTGTCTGTCGAGTAAAATATTGTAAATAGGTACATCACGTCTATTACAATATCTTGACCAACGAAATAAGAACTATGGAAATGTAATTCTGCTCAAAAAATAGCACCACGTAAACTACAACCGAGTGGGCGGGGCTAAAAAAGTACAACCGAAGCACTATTTAGTCATGTCTGCTAAGCGCTCGGTGACAGTCATTAGCGTTCTTACAAAAAAATTAGCATAAAAGTGGTAAAAAATGACGTCATGTGTGGTCAAGTGGTGTAAAAGACCAACAGAAGGCAGCAAAAAAAAACGGACATATCATATCATTGGTAAATAAAATATTTTTCGTTATTTAGAAATATCTATGAGCGTATAAATACAAACTATGGTCGCTATTATGCAACAAGTGTTCAGTCGCTTTGTGGGGCAGTCAAATCTTCACATTCACTGCTATCACACATTTTTAAACAAGTATAAAACTCTCCCATTAAAAATCGCCATTATCATATCGTGTTTCGGTGGTCATGCTAGGGGGCTGAGACACGGGCCGCGTTCCGATTCACGCCAATAGTGCTCACGATAGGTACTAGGCATTGATTCGGACCGCTTGCGAGAGCACTAACGCCGTTAACGTTGGATGATTTTTGACAACGTTATTACGTTACCTCAAAAAGGGGTAATCTCGGTAAAGTCATTTTTTATGAATGAAGTTCCTACACTCTGACCAATTATTTACCTACCTACCAATTTATAAACCATCAAAGCTTAAAAATAGGTAGGTACTTAACTAAATAGGTAGATTCAAAATTTTTATTGCTTTTATAAGTGAAAAATAAAAATAAAACGACGTATTAATACGTTGTTCTTTATCAGTCACACCACACCTCTAGAAGACATATTAAGACGTTGCTTGACAAATATATTAATTATCTACATAATATGATATGTAGGTAGGTACTTACATGTTTGAAACAATATCTATCTAGAATACATTTTCTTTTATTAAGCTTACCTATTTTATTTTAATAGCTTACCTAATTTAAATCCTTCTTGAAATGAAATATCTTACCTATTTGTGACAAAATATATGATCATCATTCATCAATATCATCATTTTATATTTTTTATAAATAATATACCTAACAATAAAATCATCACAGCCGAAAGACGTCTACTGCTGACATAGGTCTCCTTTAGTTTTTCAGAGCGACTAATTACAGACGACTTGCAGCCAGCGTATTCGATCGGTCTTTACCAAGTTATCTGTTTACCTAATAAAACAAACATTATACCTAACTAATAATAATGTACTAGCCATCAAATTTCATAAAATAATTAAATGATGCCACCCGCCGCCGGCCGTAGTGCCCGTAGTAGGTTCGGTGTACTGACTGGATTCTACATTACACCGTCCTTTCTTCAATGACAAAGGCACGACAACGGCCCGATGAGTGACACGACGCGAGCCAAATATCCAATCATGTTTGATCTGCGTACAAACCTCAGCCAATAGAAAACAGTATATGCGTGAGAATGCAACCTAATACCGATTATGCGTGTATTGTTTTAAGGTTTGTTTTTGCTTGTTTATTTTTGAGTTTGCGGCCTTTTGTGTTACAGAGTATGGTGAAGGTGCCATTTTTTAAGCAATATTTGTTAGGAGTTAGGCTTCCTTAGTTCTTATTTCGTTGATCTTGACTTAAGATTTCGACCTACCTACAAAATATGTTATCTTCATAATAATTACAAACAAAACAATATCTAAATTCCGCGCTCCATAGCCTTGAAATCATTAAATATAATATAATCCAAGTCAAGTTACTTCCACCCGGTTTACCCGAGGATGAGAAATTACAACAGTTATGATTATGATAGATGGAAATGTTAGAAGTTTCATTAAACTCTGACGAGGGGCTTCATTACATAAAACAGTCTGTTTGCTTCTCTCAAATAGGGAAATGCCTATTGTTTAGGTAAATAAAACTAGCTGCCGCTTGCGACTAGCGACTTCGTCCGCGTAGGTAGACTTTATTCCGAGTCCTTATAGCAGGAGAACTTTCATCTTCTATTTCACTCCTTTCGTTATTCATTTTCGTGACAAATGGTAGCCTATGTCCTTCCTCATGGTTCAACCAAACTATGTATTTCTGCACTGCACTAAAATTAATAAAAAGGACATGTCCCATCGCGCCTATGTCATTTGCCTCACCATTCTCAAAAAATGAAAGTCTATCGCGTCTTAATCAAAGTAGTATGTCAGAGTAGGTATTTTACTCTAGAATCAGATTAATAATTATTTTCTCCATTAAAAAGTGGGATTTTTAAGTTAAAACGCTTCTAAATCACAATTTTTTATCATTATAGTACTATTTACTTACATTTTATTCACAAAATACTTCAGAAAACAACTTAATGTTTTTGTAATTGTTTTTCTAAATATAAAACAATTCTTGACTAATACTATACCTAAATAAAATGTAATTAGCATTTTTTAATTATGAAAGTAATTAAATAAAATGAAACTGGGGCAACGCTGCGACATCTCCTTTGATGGACCGTATTTTTTTTTTCTTTTATTCGTTCTTTTGTCATCGTTTTAGCAAAATGTATTAAAACTACAAGTAAAATCATTATAATAACAAAAAATAGATTATTTGAACTTTATTGTACTTACATAATAAAGTCATTTCATTATAAAAGTAATATCATTAAGCTGAGTCTGATGTTCATGTACGAAACGGTTTATTGCGGAAAATTGCAATTCATCATGAGCTCACTCAACTTAGTGTTATCACGGCCGGTAAATGGACGGATAATTTATTAGGACTAATGCCATTGTGGCATAACTTGCGCAAATATCTCTAGTTTCACATACCTCTTTATTCGAACCCTGACAACTAAAATGAAAGAAACAATTAAAATATAGTACCAAGCTTATAAAGTACAAAGTAATTTACGTTATAGTTACTTAGTCTAAAATACGTTATTTATTTCATCGTTCAAATTAATGAGAAAGCAAAGTGATTTAACTCGAAAATTTATTTTAACAGCATTATCGAGGCCTGTCAGAGGTTTAAATTTAATCATGCTTTTCACTGTTTATCCGCCCTTAATTCTCTTTATACTTATCCGATGAACTCGATCGATTTTAACTATACAGAGTGTTTGGTAATAAAGCTGAATTTGGTAGATTAAACCATCAAACTGAACAACTTTTACCTACCTCAGAAACCGGGCATTATTCTCTTTATAATGAATTTCATATGTTTATGACGCGAGCAAAAAATTAAAGAACAACCTACGTAAATTTCTATTAAAATAAGATCCACTTTCTTTTTCTATGATATTTGATAGGTCTCTAGAATGCGTTTCATCTAAAACTTCCTTTGCTGTTATGTTGGCAGTACTCTCATTATAAAGTGCAAAAGTAAGTAGATTTTCAGAAAACCAACATAATGGCAAAGGGACTATCTGACTAGACACACTACAAACTTGCTGAAGGTCATAACATCCATGAATTGGCAACCTGTCAAGTCATGCAATCTATTCAAAGATATGGTAATCGGAATCGCTCTGTGCTGTAATGTAATTTAACAATATAAATTAGTTATACTGATAGTAATTAAATTTATAGTTAGGTATCTTAAACACGTGATAGCATGCCAAATCATTAATAACGCTCTGAGAAGCCGACGACGGAATTGGTAATTGGTAGCTGTTTGTAACTACTAGTGAACTTATCGATCAACATATTATTATCATAGTAGAGTAGCCCGTAGAACATTTAAATCACGAAAAAGGTTACCGTTTGCCGTTGTGATATAGTTATTTATTACGAAATTATAGATACTTTAACCCAAGTTTTACAGATCGCAACCCGCCGTAACCTATATTTGTATATCTCCAAAATTGATATTTTTTTATTTTTCGAGGTTTACCACATAGTTTAGCTATTGTCGTGTTCTACAGCTTGGTTTGATTGCCACAGATAAAAGTAAGACTATAAAAAGTAGCCATACACAGATTTAAGACCTGATGAAAATGGTTGGACTTTATCTGGTCTTAAATGTGTATGATCACTTTCCATAGTCTTACTATTATCAGTGACAATCAAACAGCTGTAGAACACGATAATAGCTAAACCATGTGGTAAACCTTGAAAAATAAAAAAATATCATTTTTGGAGATATACAAATATAGGTTACGGCGGGTTGCGATATGTAAAACTTGGGTTAAAGTATCTATAATTTCGTAATAAATAACTAATAACACAACGACAAACGGTAACCTTTTTGGTGATTTAAATGTTCTACGGGCTACTGTACTATTATTACTAGTGGCTCCCTCCGTGTGCTGTAGACCTCACGTTAAAAAGAAGCTTAAATAGTATCCCAAGTAACAAAATTTGGTACTATAAAAGTCCTGAGAACGCTTTAGGACGTGCTAATTAGTTTCATGATAAGCACTATAATGGTATTGTAAACCTTTACAGAACCCCAAATAGGCCCTAGTTTTATCACTGATTAATTCTATAAACATTACATAATGCCTCTCACGGTAATAAATCAGCTCTATACTTGAAAACCAAAACATGTTTATAGTGCTATTTTGATGTTTTTATCACACTATTGTTCGTCATTTTGTTCGTGCTGTGCTCAAGTGTTCCCCAAGAAAACAAAATGTCATTCGCTATTACAATTTGTAATACAATGGACATTCTACAAAACATCACCTGTGATCGACCATTGACCGTAACTCCACCGTAACTTGCACTTGCGAAAATAATTGTATCGATAAAATCACTATGCTGATTTCAAATTTGACAATGCGCCCTCATAATTTTCGTGATTTAATTAAATTTAAATTAATAAAATAAGGACTCGTCCCGACTATGGCTGCTATAGTACACATTGGCTCCAGCCGTGCTACTTATGTGCTATCATGGCATAAACAGCGGCCATATTTTTATCGAAAACCGATTAGTCCATTAATTATTCATTTTAGTGCTTTTATCTCACGCTTTAGTCAGGTAACAGTAACACAAAAAGTTTAAGTTATTTAGCAACTGCACCAGAAGTCGCTATGATACTATTTAGTACCATAGAAGAGTTTTCATGACTTTTACAGAACTAGCCCCATAGCGATGTTGAGGGAGCATTTAAGAAGCTAAACCGTGACATAATGGTTGTGCAAGGTACTTTTATAGTGCAGATTGATTCTGTAATAGTGTTTTCGATACTGCTACAATACTAGTACTGTAAAAGTTATTTTGACGCAATATTAGTGCAAAATAGATACATAAAAGTGACAGTAAAGTCGTCTATAGTACTAAATAGTACTATAATCGCTTTGTTCATATCTATTACAGTGCAACACTTTAAAGATTCTTTTGTATGTCCTGTAAGTGTTCTAAGAGCTGCACCATAGAACTTAAATGCTCTTTAATATTATAGAGCCAAAACGCTCTGTGGAAAACCTTTATAGCACAAGCAGTCACAACGGTTACCACTAAAGGCCTACTATATCACTGTTTGGTGATAAAACCCCTTGGTTATAGAAACTTTTGTTACTTGGGATGTTTTTTAAAAACAAATAACACAGAATAGATTTAGTTTTTCCAACTAATAAGTATCTATACTGTGCAAATAATATAAGTAGTCCTAGGTTCTGTAACAAAGCCACAAGTTTTTTTATTTTCGAATTTCGAATATTGGCCAGAAATGTTTTGATTGATGAACTTTTACCACGTCAGTGACTTTTATTTACTTTTGAACCTTCTAAAAATAAAAAACAAAATTTACTTTGCACCGCTAACAAAAAAGTTTCTTAACAGTTTTGATTTTGAATTATATAGTGTATATTATATTATATATGGTTTTGATCATTTTTCGAAAATGTCTTTTTTAGGGTTCCGTACCCAAAGGGTAAAAACGGGACCCTATCACTAAGACTTTGCTGTCCGTCTGTCTGTCCGTCTGTCTGTCTGTCTGTCTGTCTGTCTGTCTGTCTGTCACCAGGCTGTATCTCATGAAACGTGATAGCTAGAAAGTTGAAATTTTCACAGATGATGTATTTCTGTTGCCGCTATAACAACAAATACGAAAAACAGAATAAAATTAATATTTAAGGGGGGCTCCCATACAACAAACGTGATTTTTTTGCCGTTTTTTGCTCGTTATTAATAACGACAACAGGCAGACAGTTGAAATTTTCACAGATGATGTATTTTTGTTGCCGCTATAATAACAAATACTAAAAACAGAATAAAATAAATATTTAAGGGGGGCTCCCATACAACAAACACATTTTTTCCGGATTTTGGTACGGAACCCTATGCGCGAGTCCGACTCGCACTTGGCCGGTTTTTTTAGATATCTCCGCCATTTCAAAAAATTTCGAAAACTGACCCAACTGATAAATTCTATATAATTATCAAACCTGCTTACAAAATTTCACAAGAATCGGATGAGAAAAGCGATCTGTAAAAGGGTCATTGTCAAAACGGGGCTCCAAAAATTATAGTAAAACTAGCTGATGCCCGCGACTTCGTCTGCGTGGAAAGTTTTTTGCTATCCCTCGGGAATAATACTTTTTTTCGGGATAAAAGGTACCCTATGTCCTTCTCTGTACCCCTGACAACGTGTATGCAAAATTTCATGACGATCGGTTCAGTAGTTGAGACGTGAAGGCGTAACAAACAAACAAACAAACAAACGGACTTTCGCATTTATAATATTAGTAAGGATAAAAGTCCAAAATTCAATAAAAGTTTTCATTTATATCCATTGGAACATTAGCAATCTAAATGAACATAAATTAGAGGTCAATACAGCAAAATTGAAAAAAAACTATGAAAAAAAGACCATCGAAAAGAGGACCACCGAATGGATCTTCCTCACTCAAAAAATCATAAAACGAATTTTTTGAGGATAATGATAAAAGCACTTTGAAATTAGTAAAATGTAAAACGGCTCACAAAATTTCACGAGAATCGGTTGAGAAATGCATACAGAAGGACATACCTACAAAAAATTTCAAAAATTCTAATACAATGCCATGAAAAATATGAAAACTAAAATAAATAGAAGAAACTTTATCGCTTCACCAAACGGACTTAACTCCAGAAATGAATCGAACGAGGATCAGAGATTTATTTTCACATCCAGTCTTATAAATAGAAAGAATTTACTACCCACTGCTACAAACAAGTAACATTTTTTACTGTCGCGGTTGGGTTAGTTGGGTGTAGGTACTGAACTGATCGGAGCTTTATTTATTTTTGTCTTTCGTCTACACGATGAATAAACGCTTTCTCGAAGTTTTGAATTACTTTATGGTTTGTTAAGACTCTTCATCGGTAAACTTAAATGGGAAACAGCCCCGGACGGGACGGAGTCGTGCTGTGCGTTACATTTTCCCCCGTCCCGTCCACGTCCCGTGCCCGTGCGCGTCGTCACGCCGCGTATATTTTGTTACTACATTATTGTATGCAACGATGTCAAGAAATCGCCCCGTGCCCTACCGTCCCGTCCAGGGTTTTTCCCGTTACATACACAGTCGCTGTGTATGTAACGGGAAAAACCCTAAATAAAGGTTTATTTAGACACCCCAGTTAAGAAGTTCAATTTGGAATAGGTACGAGGATAGTGGGATTCCTACCTATATTACTCATACCCATTTGTATGAGTAATATAGGTACGTGATTCTTGTTCAGTACTCTACCTTTACCTTTACTTACCTATTACTCTACCTTTGCACATCCAAAGAAATTGGTATGGATGATGTTAGTGTGACTTCCACCTATCGAGTCCGTAACGATTTGAGATATTTAGAGCTGACTAAATGGCATACATTGAGGATAATAAATAAGTATAACTTGTTTATTCAAAACATGTCACCGCTTGGGGATCGCCACTACTGTTCCTTGAGAAGGGTCTGCTGTTACAATGTTGTTTTTGTCCGCCTATTCCAGTCGTTATCGCAACAGTGTTGTGTCGTTACTCGTTATACCTAAGTACCTACTTATTACTTTAGCTCAGGACTTGCCCGCGGAAATCTGAAATAAAATATTGTAGTTACGTTAAATGTAACCCCGCACCCTGATTATCTAAAAAGAAACTATTTAGCGACCGGTTTCATTCGACATACATTGCTACTTTTCTTTGGTATGTTTTTTTTCACTCCAAAAAGAAGTAGCAATGTATCACTTTCATCTGTCAAAAGAGACCGGTCGCTAGGTGGTTTCTAATTAGATAATCAGCCCGCCGGTCGGTCGTCGACTACTCACATGCGCGCAAAGGTTTGCACGAAAATTTTCAATTATGTATAGAAAATCATTTGCGAATGACTGCGAATGTCCGTCCTACACTTGTGGGTTCGCGTATTTGCGCGAATGTGAGTGACCGGTATAAGGAATATACTTAACTACAATATTTTATTTTAGATTACCCCGGGCAAGTTCTGAGCATATTAGATGGAATTAAAGTTATGGTAGAGTAGAGAGAGTAAAACTTAAATCTCAATTTAATCATGTCTTCTCTTTATCTAGTGACTTGTCGCATGATTCGTTAAAATTTTCAGTAATTTCTTATACAGGAAAACTTTTTTTTTGAGCTTATTAAAAACTGTGATGATGCTTATTGTCTACAAACGAAGAATACCTACCATGAACCGCAATAAGTTAAAATTACGATTTGGTAATCGGCTTGACTTACATTTTTATCGAGTAGAAGTATTTTTTTCAATTGACAATCAGAAACACAGTCCTTGTTGGAATTCAGCAACACGATTAATTTCTTCAAGTTCATACTTAAGAGATTTTTGTCAATACAATATTCAATTTCAAAGTTATCTCGATAAAATTGGATTTGTACGAGACAATAAGAGAAAATAAATGAATTTATTCTCCTCGATTTCAGTCACGCCATTGGTATTCAATATAGAATTGATGCAAAATGAATGGATTAGTTTATGAATAAAAAGAATAGGTACTTTAATCTGCGATTACAATGATATTTTTTCATAATTAAAGTGCTATTAATTATAATTTTACGACAAAAGCTTTTTTCTACCTATTTGTGATTAGTGTGTATCTAGAAAAGGCGACCCTTATGACAAACTCCCTCTTAACAAAAAGAGGTAAAGATGAAGAAGATGATGGGAAAAAATTAAGTCGTGAAACATAGGAATTAACTCTGGGTTTCAGTAAATCAATCTCCATACTACTTAATTATAATTAGCGACTTTTAATTTATGTTAATTCTTAAACTATGATTGCGTTACAATACATTTGAAAGTAATTATCATCCTTACTAATATTATAAATGCGAAAGTCCGTTTGTTTGTTTATTTGTTTGTTTGTTTGTTACGCCTTCACGTCTTAACTACTGAACCGATCATCATGAAATTTTGCATACACGTTGTCAAGGGTACAGAGAAGAACATAGGGTACCTTTCATCCCGAAAAAAAGTATTGTTCCCGAGGGATAGCAAAAAACTTTCCACGCAGACGAAGTCGCGGGCGGCCGCTAGTATACATATATAATTCGTTTGTCGATTAAGTTATTCGAAATTTTTCTAAACAAAAAAATTCATTCATAGAATTATATTATTATAAATAGTCATTCAAAATATTAGTTTTAAAGAAATGTTCAAAAAAGTTACAAAACAAACGCGAGATCTCACAGAGCCACTAGTTATTACGTATTGTATCGTATCTTATGCGATTCAAAAAAAAAATCGTTGAATGCAGTTCCAATTATTTTTAAAAACAAAATGAAGTCTTCTTTCAATAAAATTTCCAACCTTCAATTTTCAGGTACTTTCCCTCCGTGTGGCAAAGTTTTGGGATAACCTGTTTAATGATTATACATTTGTCTTGTGTAGTGCAGAATTATTGTTATGCGTGGCTGTAATAGCTTTGTATAATTCAACAGTACATTGTGGCTACATATTCAACCAAGAGATTTACAACATCGCACTGTGTTTGATGAAAATGTCATGTGTATCATGCGGCATGCCACATGGAACAATGCGAGCGTAAACTGTAAACATGATGCCTGTATTAGGAAAAACATAAGAGGACAGAGGCAATTTACATGGCTACTGAAAACTAGGTACAATGCGATTGAATTGACAATAGACAGTGATCTGCTGCTACTTCACTCGAGAATGTATGCCGAAGAGAAAATTTAGGCCAGTATATTCGAAATTATCGAATTTGGCCTATTTTGGATTCAACAATAAACAATCAAATATTCTTTGTTTTGAGCAGATAAAAATATATGTTGAAGTTTCATAAACGATCTTGATTAATTTACGGTTAAAAATATGATATTCGTTTCTTCACTCGACTAAAAAAATATGCAAAGACTAAGAAACTTTACATTAATTTTATATTTTTGGATAATACCACATATTAATCTCTTATTCTCGAAAAATATATAGAAAAATAGGTAATGACATATAGAAGAATATTCAACGGTTACTTTTTCAAAAAGTGACTTTATGCTCAAAATATCTACAAAAACATTGAAAGAATGAAAAAGTGAGGTTATTTCATTACTCTTCACACGTAAAGAAAAAGACAGAGACAGAGTTTTTGGAATATACCTACTGGCCTTAAAATACGTCGTTTTGTACCGCAAGCGTTCTGAAGTTGCCGCAGATCAGTCTATTGACAAATTAATCGTATTGTAAATATAGTTATTTAATCCTTTTAAAAATTAAGCGCTAATGATGTAGGTAGTACAGCACGTCAGGTTATACAAAACTAAAAAAAAATAGTTTGAAAAGTATTGAAACTGATCAACCTGTTGTGGTAGCCCAGCCTGCCGTTGACTGTACAGTTGACAGACAACTGAATAGTTAATTAATTCATTATTACTTATTCTTTGGCGGAGAAAAGCTCTTAATCCCATTGTGTACGCGGGAATTAACTTAAGTGGATTATATGTTTCATCGTCGTGATAGTGATACCGACGACGACGACGACGACGTGTATTTGTCTTATCTTATTATAACAGACTAAAAGGTACACTTAATTTAAGCTGGGTTATTTTTTTGGGATATTACAAAAATTATCAGTAGGTAGCTTTAGCACGAACATCTACCGAGAAAAAAACGCGCGTAAAAGTACTTTACATTATAGAGTAGGTAACTAGCGGCCGCCCGCGACTTCGTGAAGATAGCACTGTACAAATTTCCCATACAAAATTACTCTTTTTTTAGGCGCGTCACATTTTTCTATAGTTGTTCGTGATAAGGGTACAGATGATCACATTAGATATATTTAATAAAGGCATAGAGGCCTTGGCCATCATCACCAATAGCAGTAGGAGGTAGATAGGGGCACTTGGTGCCAATCTTCGCGTAAACACAGTATTTGCGATAAGCCCAACGGCATATTAAACTACACAATTTTATTAGATTATTACGAAAAGCTTTAAAGGAGGAAATAAGTATGTGTATGTTGTTTGGTACTCTTTTAAAGCTGATTATGGTAGATAGTACCAAGCTTACAATCCCGGAAAATTACTATTGGGTGAACCAACTTTTTTTTGTAAGGAAAAATCGACCCATTTTTTAATTTTTATAAATTAAAACAAAACCATATAACTCTTTTGTAAAAAATCTCTATTTTTTTTATATTTAGATTCATACCCAATAAAACATACTTAGTTTTGTACAAAAATAATCAATAATTTAAAGAAAACATGGGTGACCCAGGGGACAATGTAGTCCCCAGCTTTTATATGAAAAATAGGAGTTGTTTCCTGGGTCACCTATGTTTTTCTTTAAAATCACGTAAAAATTTTCATGTCTTTTAAGTTTTCTTATAAGTTAATAAGCTGAGAGTATTTGCAACTACAGATTAACTTCATATAAAAATGGTTCACGTAGATATTTTAAGAAATGCCACAAAACAAAAAAAAAGTTGATTCACCCTATTAGTGCTATGGGCAACAGCGTCGCGCAACAAAATTAAACGTAAACGTACGTTATGATGGCGCGGCGTGCAAGCGATTTTAACCTTTGGAGTGGATAAGCGACGCTGTTGCCCATGGTACTTATCTTAATTTATTTTCTCCATCTAAATATTGTGACAGGAAGTAATAATGTAAATACAAAGTTATTCTTGGAATGTCTCTGTACAAAGCCACGATGCTTTTGTGGAATTTGTATTAGGAAGGACTAATTTTCCGTCCCACAGGGTCCCACTTCGTCTTTGTCACTTGTTTTATAATGGAACGGTACGATAATTTTTAAGACAAAACAAGGTGCCTACTCAACCTTGTATTTTATATTATACTTCTAAAACAAATAATATAATTATACTCATTTTTGTATAGCGTAATGTTATTTTATTAGCGCTATTTTATTACATCTGAAATACCGAGTAAAATGTTATTCCCCAGAAAGCTCATTTGGCAGTAAAACTAAGTGGAGTCAAATTCGGTGACAAACGTAGCTTTTATATCTTTCCTTCGTTTTTTGCGAGAAATAATTTTTCAGACGTTTTTCCAGACCTCGTTAGGATGATAAATTGAACCCTGAGCTGTAGGTACCCAAACATACAGCAAACATTCCAAATGATGCAAACATAATGTGAGAAATCTTGCAAAACTTAAAGGCTTTAAGGGTTGTGTTGCGAGTAAAGGACTTGGTGAAATGGCTCTTTATTAAAGACAGGTTTTGTAAAAATATAATAGTTACCTGTTAAGTAATGATTTGAATAAGGGTCTAAAAACCTTAATAAATTAAGTAAGTACTTATTTTCATTCGACAATAAAATTCAAACGTTACATTTGAAATCGGATGGTGATAGCGAAAATTTGATTTATGTAACGGATTTGTGGTCGACCGTTGCCCAATGGCGGTTTTATTATGTAACCCAATCCGAGTGAGGCCGCCGCGACACCTGTTACGAGATTACCCCGCCGTTTTATAGCTCGGGTTTTTTATCGCCCTTAGATTAATATATCAATCAGTATCATACTAACCACGGTACGATAATAGAAATGTCAATGATAATTAAATAATTCCTTTTACTTTTTACCTATTAATCTTATTATATAATATCGTAAACTGACTGACTGACAAAAATATGTGATTGGGTCGCCCAGAACCTCTAAGTGAAAAGGTACCTACACTGAAGCGCTCATGGCGAAACTTAACAGACTGAACGTACTCGATCACGTTTTTTAAGCAACGCTCGATCCGGCTAGGTGTCGGATGGGTGACCGTTAAGTGGCATTACAACTGAGCGCTTCCGTGCTTCGGAGGGCACGTTAAACCGTCGGTCCCGGCTGTTGTCATCTGATAACAGTCGTTAAGCCAAGTTAGAGGCCTTACAGGCGGCATGATAAACTCTAACACCAGAGGTGGCCACTATTCCTCATTCGATAAGAAGAAGAAGACCTACACTGACAATAGTAAGCATCGTTAAAACTGCTCCTACACATTAATAAAGTGTGTTATGTGTATTATATTGCTTGGCTATAAAGTCTTTAATGTTCAGCTATTGTGTGTCGTCCTATACTACACAACTGAAACTTTTCTTATTACTTTAAAAATCGATACATCCATTGTGTCTGTGTCTGAGACTGTGTCATCATCTCCATAAATCTGTAGAGACAGAACATTGTTCGTAGTTACAAAATAAGCTGTTCCAACATCATCGATCTGTTTTCTACACAAAACGTACGTACATATTTCCCAAGGGATTCTAGGGTCTTAATGGAAACAGGCGGCGTCAATATGACAATGGGATAATAAATCTATGTGATAATAACATGAAATACATACAATACAAGAACATAAATGTTACTTTCAGTAACAAGACAATTACTTATAATAAGACTTTATAGGGGGCCTACAAAGCCCCATCCGCCGGTTGGAAAATAATTGCAAAAATTGGTCATATTTATTCGTTTTACAGATTGAGAGGGCTTTTTATTAAAGAAGGTTGCGAGTAACGATAAATGGAATAGGCTCCCGTTTTGATAATGGAGAATGGACAGGTAATTAGATGATTCAATGCTGAGACAAAAATCAGAAGGAAAATATACAAGTATTATTTTTCTCGCCAAACTATGGACTTTTGAATAATGTAAAGAAAGCTATATAAAACATGCGCTTATTATGAACTGATCGAGTAAAAATATGAAACTACATTTGATTCATGATTTCGAAAAAAAAAATTATTTTCTGTTTTCAAAACAGCAACAATGATAAAAACAAAACCGTATTGGCACGTGGCAGTTTTACTCGCACCCTTCTAATAAATAAAAAGCCTTCTAAATCTGTAGAAGGGGAAAGAAAATGTTCGTTTTATAGTCATAATATAATTTTGTAATACTATACGTCTGAAGAAAGTAAGGGAAAAAAACCTTGATGATAAATTCGATTTTTAGAATCCCCGTGGAGAATAAGATCGAGTCTGCTGCCTTTGAGGTAGTAGGCTAGTGTTTGTTTGGCTTACTTTGGCAAAAAAAGAAAATCGAAAGTGATTTTTACAATTCCAGCTCTTTTTATTATCATCATCAGTGATATGTCTAAGCCATGATATTTTATTTTCTTTTTAATAAAACGCATATTTACAAAAACCACAAAAGTATTAAAAATAGCGTCTACTATTTACCAAGTTAACAAACAAGCAGCTACAAGAAAAACATCTAAACACAGCAACCATTCACTATATAAAGAAGAACCCTACTACGCTTTTAATTTTATCTTGTGAAAATAGCAATTTTCTTCATTTCCGCAATGCTACACAATGGCCGCAGGCATCGTTGGCTGCCCATTGTGTACTTTGGTAAGATAAAGTCCTTCCCTAGTTTGATCTTTGTTACCCGAATCAAGAGCTTAGTGGTGATTTTATGTGAGGTTGATGTTAAAGGCAACTTTTTTCTCAATTTGAAATAGAGACAGTGTTTAAAAAAATGTTACGGGAACAACTTTAGACGAAATTGAAATATTATTTATTTAAATAAGCTCAAATAATAAGCATTTTTGAATCGTCAAATTTTTTACCCTGCCACCCATTATGACGTCTTTAGCTGACAAGTAAAATGGGCGCAAAAAACTTATTAGCTTTATCAAATGGAACGATATTTACAAATATGTATATCGTTTCCAGACATTACATTAACATAGATTATAGCCATTTAATTTTCAAGTTCACAGAAAGTCTGCCTATCGAATTAGATTTAAGGAGAAAAACTGTAGCTGAAAACAGAACCACAATGATTTTGTGAAGACGGTTCGAAATTTGAGCTCACTTTTAAATACTTTTCCGCGAGTAAAACAACTTGTTATGGAGTTCAAAGTTCCAGAGGCGAACTTTTAATGCACTGAAGCCTCGGGCAAGCCTCAACTTGGCACAAACTTAGGGCCGTGCCCAATGAACTTGTATAAAAGCACACGTCGCACCTAATTGACCTCTTCTGAATCGGGCAATGGCGATTTATTGACGTAACAAACTGGCTGGAACCAACGAAATTCTGGTAGGTACTTTTAAGTTTAAGTTTTTACCCCACACTAACTAGACACCTTAGTATTCAAAAGTTTTTTTTCGACCCATGTTTCTTCGGCAAAAATGTTTAGTAGAACACCGATCTTACGCGATTAAACGACTACATAACATAACGGTCGGTGTATACGGGGTATGTACTTACATTATTATATTACGTGCATTCAAGACATTTTAGACCCCTGACCTCTATATTTTGAGCTTTTCATATGCGGCACGTGAAATGCATTCCTTTTGCGCCAATGGCCACGACAAAAGTTGCCGACAACGTTTCGAAATTCATAACTCTCCTACATGAAAAGGTATCCAGTTCGAACGAGAAACTGCTGGTGACACTTTTCAATGAAACTTGCTTTGAAATAAGTGCATTCGTTTCAATGAATATACTAATTTGTTCCTCGCTGAATATTCAAATACATTGAATTTGCTTTACAAACGAAGTGAACTTACACAACAGCTGCATTCTGCCTTCGTGCATGCATTCTGACGCGAAAATCTAAAAAATGTGACTCATATAGGTACTTAATTTATTTTTGCTTCATAGTAACTTTCACAATAGTGAAAAAAATATAGCAATGGAGTATTTCGACGTGTTACTTTAATTAATTGTAAGCTTCAACCTTTTCGGAAATAATGTAAGATCACACCACGCATGCTGAAGATCACACCATCAGGTACGCACGGCAGCACGGTAGGTTAAACAGTTGAACTACGAAAACAGCTCTTATTACGTACGGCATAAAGGCATCTCAGGGTCAACATGTATAGTCTAACGTGCCGTCCACTGTACATACTTTTTGTGAAAAAATACAATGCAAATATTATTTTTAACTTTTTTAAGTGAATTCATTGGACAGCGTATTTTTTTTTATTTATACTATAAAACTCTGTAAATTAATAGAATATTATTAAAGGAGTTAGCCAAGCCGTCAGGGCGTATATTATAATTATAAAAAACCTGAATTGAATTACAAGTATCCGTTGTCCTATGTAGTTCCAAGTACAACAAAGTTTGTAGTCAAGAGAAATACCAACACCAATAGAGGGCAAACATTTCAAAATTCCTAGAGTGCCGAGACGGACAGCTTACACAAACAACTATCTCCCGTCAACGCGTCGCAAAGAGGAAGGAAGCTACGAGCGCTACGCCCCGTGCAAACTACACGCTACGCCGTAGCAGTGTACTACGACGTAGTCAAGTAGGGCAAATATAATACTTGCAAAAACTTTTTACTATGTTAGTAGTCCAATCGAATGGCTGAAAAGGGGTGTGGAGTACGCGAGCGGGTAATTAAGCGATTCCTTCAGAAACTTGTTTAGGATGCTTAGGGAGTGAATATACTAAAAGTCCCCTCGTCGGAGTGGGGAGAGGGATTAAAAATTTTAAGGTTTAAAATTAATTATCCTACAAAACGGTGCGTCGTCGCGTCGTAGAGAAAAGTGTTCTTCTACCGAATATAACTTTTAAACTACACTTTGTTCGAATTCTCAACAGTTTTTGAGCTACTCGCTCTGGAAGTTATAGGTCAAGGTCATTTTGACCCAACACCTTTATTAACTTAGATATAAATACTGGCTGTGTTTAAAACTTATTAATTTTTATTTTATTTATGAACACAAACACAATATCATGACAGGACATATCCCAATTCGATAAAGTGGCCCCTACTGCTTATAACATATAATATAATATATAATGACGCTTTGGCGAATTCACTCAAAGAGCACGAAAAAATATCAATACTTTGGGAAATTTCGTTGAGTGTGTGCATTGATTGGGGCTTAATTAAGCAACTTGATAGTTTTTATCTAGTGTTTTTGTATTTAATCGTTATAAAACAGTTTTTTTTACACGACTGCCCAAAAGGAGTGTGTTACGGGAGCAGTAAATAAAACACCAGGCTCCAGTGTAGCGTAAATTATAATTCCAACAGACGGAGGATTCACGGCACGAGTAAAATTATTATATTATGTATTAAAACAAATTTGGATTGTGATTGAAAAATAAGTCTCACCCTTGTCTCACCCATAGACTTATTATATTACTAGGTCTCACCAAAGCGAAAAATCAGGTCTCTGGACAGTTTTGAAGTTTGTCTTTTCGGAACAAAAAAAAAATAATTTGACATAATTTAAATTGCAAAAAGGTTTTGCTCTGGGCACGGCCACGTTACAAGATGTGTTCAGGGTTTATGTATGTTTGTGGGTATGTGAGTTTCCTTATTCCACCACTACTTATAAATGGCTCAACGGATTTGGATGTATGGGGTATCGTTAGAATCCTTACATCATTCCAAGTGACACTGGCTATATTTAAAAAAAAGTCAATATAGCGACTGTGCGACGCCATTTTCAAATGTGAAAAAAATATTTTTTTCTTCAATGGGGTTGGCAACGCAAAGCTAATTGTAGATGTCGCTCCGTACGCTTGTTCCTAAGACAGTAGACGTTCAGAATAAAATGTATGGGAATATAGGTATTTATTTTGTGGTTTTTTTTTCCGAAAAAGACCCATTGACCCAAATTGGATATAAAAGACTATTCTACAATGCAAATGCCGGCATTGAAAGCCAAATTAAAAGTTTTTTATTCTTACAAAGTTTATAAATTTTTTCTATATCCAGATTTTTCGGAAATTTGTAAGTGCCAACATTTTTAAAGCCTGTTACAGAGAATTTAATTATTTTAAAGCTAAAAAACGTTTTTTTTTTAGCAAAAGTCCTTTGTTTTCATAGCTCTCGTGGAACAAGCGTACGGAGCGCCATTTTGACAGTTGCCTTCCCCATTATTACAATATCGGCATCAAATGAAAGGCCAAAATGAGCAAATTTCGAAAATATATAATTTGTCACTAAAATGTGGGAAATAAAAATAAATAAATTTAAAAATTATTGAAAACACGACTGCCATGCTTTAAACGAAGTAAAAAGTTAAATAACGAGTGCCATTGCAGTCGGGGGACCTTTTTGATTTAAAATTGTTCTACAAAACGGTCCCCGACTGCAATGACACTTGTTATTTAACTTTTTAGTTCGTTTTAGGCATGGCAGTCGTGTTTTTAATATTTTTTTTTTATAATACAACGTAGAATAAAATATTAACTATTTAGGTACTATACTAGAAGAATTATAATTTGTTCTTTAAGAAAAAATATATTCAAATAAACGGGTAAAACATTGGTTATACCCGTTAAATTAAAGGTTATTCGTTTAGCCGTAGAGAAACGTTTTCTTTTTATATAACATCGTCAGTTTAAAATAGATCTTAATTGCTTACAATTGGAAGTGAAACATACCATTTTACTATTTAAATAAAATTCAATATCCCTGTTTAAATTAAATTTACTCAGGGTGAGAAGGAGCTTAGAGTCTTACATGTAATTGTAGAATGGAAATCGTGTGTAAGTACTTTCTATTTCTAATTCTAATTAGCTAAAACTCAGGTGGAAACAAAACGATGTCAAATTACTTAGCATTTATGTCAAGTCCACTAAACCTTATATTACGGTAGGTGAACTTTCATTTGTGTCCAATTCAAAGACTTCATGTTTGTATTCTATTTGTTCGTATAAGTACAAGACATAATTTGAAAAACGATTTTATAAGACACAATAAAGTTAGCAGCGCTAACTGTAGTGATGTCGCTCGGTAAGTCACTATATCGATAAACAACATTTACAATGGTATCGTTACTATCGTAAATTCGTTATGTAGGGAAATAATATCGAAAGTATCAATAGCTAGGCTATCAAGGTTCAGTTCAGTTACCATATCGATAGGCACTTGTGTAATTCATTATGACATAATTATACGAGTATTATAATACCGGATCTAACGACAGTTAAAAAAATATATATTCATGGGCAAATAGGGAGAGAGAATGGACATGATAAGCGGACGATAATAATAAAACCATATCTTTGGAAGAGAATACAAGAGATAACTCATTGTTCAGGTCAGGACACAGTAATTCATTACGAATGATTTGATAAGTGGTAATGGTATTTTAATCGCCTAAAATCTCGTCATCCTGATGAGATGACAGAATAGTCTCAGAGAACTGTAAGATAGGTACTCATTACTAACATTAAAATACCATTAACATTAAGGTATGACAGATATAATCACAATGTACTTGTTGTATGGTCTGTGGAAATTATAGACATCTGTAAAACGCTAGTTTTTTTTCATTATCTTTGGATATCTGTATGACACATTATACTTAGTTGATAAGCTAAGTACCTAGTATATTATATTTATTATCTGTGGTAGGTAGGTAGTATAAAATGTCCTGCGCGCCAATAACCATGTTCATTTGTAACTAGAATTGTGCTCCTGAAAATGAATAAAATAAACTATTATTTTAAACACCTCCAGTTAACTTAAATCAAAACTATCGATATTTAGGCATCGCTAGCTGTGTCCCGATTGGGAGATGCTGTGTGGACAAGACATATTGGGGCTTAAACTTCAGTGAGGCTTATCAACTTTCTTGATATTGCGGAAACTTCCAAATAACGTTCGTCTTTGTTTCACCGTACCGTACGGTACCAGTACTGTCCCTGCTTTTAAAGCTTATACTTTGCGAACAACTGCTATTGAACAAATTTCTTTCAGTAGGTATTAAAAGTTTCCTATTATTAGAAATAAAGTAGTTTTTACTTCCCTTCTCCTACCTATAAGTCGTTGTCAAATTAATTAATTATTTTTTTTGGCAGTAATTCACTATACCTGTAGTATATTTAACATTTGAAATTTTAGTATTCACAATGCTATTTTTATATAGGTATAACACTCGTATTAAACATTATACTAGAAAATCACTGAGACAAATATAAAATATTCAACTCACCTGTCACCGGGATGATCGGTCCCGCCTGCCTGGGAATCATCCTGGTGGCAAGTAAATTTTTTTCTAGAATATTATTTAATATCATTGAGAAGGTATATCTCGTTATTATTTTATGCTTTACACCGAGGCGGTGTTATTTACAAAAATTATAAATTCATTAAACAGAAACCAATCTGTTAATGACTAAATTATCACTAAATATTTTCTGGACGTTATATCATTAGGACGCCTGAATATAATGAAAAATCAAGACTGTCATGGCAACGCTATGCCTGGATTGAGGAAAATTGAATGTTTATATTTCCCTGATACATGTAAGTTTTCTAACCATATAGTATCGTTAATAGAAAATGATTTCTACAAAGGCACGAAGAGAATTTTCTCAAACAATTCGCTTTGCTTACCTACAGAATACCAACATGACTGGAAACAATATTATTGAATAACCTTATTAAGTACCGACATTACAACCCCGCTCAATCAGGGACTAGGGACGACGAGTTCGGTATTTCGATCACCATTAACAGATACGTGCCTGGAATTTGGCAAGGCTGACCCGATAGATCGATTGATGTCCGTAGAGTGACCATCGGCGAATCCAGTACAAGGGGGATTCCAAGTATTTAATACCTAAAATATGTACCTTATTTTGCACGAGTTTATAATAATAGGTATGTTGAAGTTTTTCGAAAGACACTTTTTTTAATTCAGTTCATAATGCAGACAATACCAGAATAAATGCTTTAGTATGAAAGTAAACTAATCAGAGTTCAATGAAACCAGCCTATAATATCAATGGAGAAAAAAAGGTGTCAATAAACCAAACATTTCCATAACTAATGTTGCTTAAGCTAAAGCTAAATCTCTTTAAATATTGAAGAAACTAAAGAAAACTACGAACTAACTAAGAAAAAATAGTAAACACCCCTCGAGTGCAGTCAAATACTAGATTCCTCTAATCACAGTCGCCATCCTTCGAGGTTTGAACGAGAACATCCGAGTAAAAAAGAGTGATTGAAAGCCGAGATACAAAGCGCCAACGACCGACTTCAACAAACTGGCGATAAGCCAAAGACATTTAGGAGTTCAGTGGTGTGAGGTTTGAACTTACAGGAAACTAAATCTATCATGTTGAAATATCCGCATTTTGAATCTGAATATTATCTGCATTCAGCATTCAAGACGCAGCGTCATAAAATTCATAAGATACTTTCAATGGGTGCATTCTGCCAGACAAATCTCTGTGTCATCGATCGCCATTAAAATATTGAAAATTCCATACAATTACTTTCCATGGTTAAAATTTATTATATGGCGATCGATTATGACTCAAAAATTTGTCTGGCAGAATACACCCATTGTCTGCAATTTTATAAAGTGAATTTCAGGCAGTGCTAAGACAAATTAACAACGAACCGCGCAAAATAATTAAACTGAACAGATCAATTTTCAAATTACCACTTTATTAAACACAATGGTCGTTCAGTGCAGCGAATGGGATATAAATTGTTGTGAAATGGGTAGGTAATTTATTTTTATGTGCTAATTTTCACCGGAAGAAATTTTAATTTCGTATTCAAATTCGCTTCTTTATTGAGGAAAGGTTTTTTAAAAAAGATGCCTTATTTCAGGAAATGTTTTCGTGAAAGGAAAAGCTTCTCTTCATCGGAATTCTATTTAATTTATATTTTTACTTTTTATTAAGTAACTCAATTAAGTAGGCCTTTTATACATCACGCTGTATTTTTATTCACTCTCCTTCAGTCCATGAAATTTCTCCAAGAAACATGTGTCGAAATACACCACAAAGTTTGATCACGTGATCCCTTTTATTTGTATGGATAGTAAATGGCTCTATGTATTTTAAAGAAACTCGTTCAGTTTCATGAACTGGACACATCTTAATGGAGAGTGAATAAAAATACCTACACTGTATAATAGAAAGCGAGCCTGTGGTTTTTGTTTTTAGGGTTCCGTACCCAAAGGGTAAAAACGGGACCCTATTACTAAGACTCCGCTGTCCGTCCGTCTGTCTGTCTGTCTGTCACTAGGCTGTCTCTCATGATCCGTGATAGCTAGAAAGTTGAAATTTTCACAGATGATGTATTTCTGTTGCCGCTATAACAACAAATACTAAAAACAGAATAAAAGTAATATTTAAGGGGGGCTCCCATACAACAAACGTGATTTTTTGCCGTTTTTTGCTCGATATTAATAACGACAACAGGTAGACAGTTGGAATTTTCACAGATGATGTATTTTTGTTGCCACTATAACAACAAATACTAAAAACAGAATAAAATTAATATTTAAGGGGGGCTCCCATACAATAAACGTATTTTTATGCCGTTTTTTGGTACGGAACCCTTCATGCGCGAGTCCGACCCGCACTTGGCCGCTTTTTTCCTTTTTAGTATGGAACGAGAACGAGAGAATCAAAAAGTTACTACTCAAGTAGAGTACTAGTCAAAACAATGTTTCAAATTCATATATTCTTCTGGACAAAATGTAATTTTATTAAGAGCATTTCACTTTTTTCTTTTCTGATAAGGTAGGTAGTTGCCAAACTCTTGAATATAAGTTAAATGTATGTATATGCCTACCTGTAGATACACTTAATATGACTGCCGCTGTTAACGCTCTGTGTGTTTTACAAAGGCCGCCCGACCATAAAGGGATTCACGTCTCATTTGCTATCAAACATGTGGATTTACACTCCATTAAAATAACGGATCGACTAGTAAACATCAATTAGTTTTAATTAAGTTCACTCTGAACATTTGTCACCATCACGAGTTGAATATAACCCTTAGATGTAGGTATAGTGTCAACTAGCCAGCGTATCCAGCACGAAAAAGGCGCTTTTGGCTCGTAAAAACTGGCAGTAAAAACAATTTTTACTACGAGCCTGAGAAAAAGTTTTTTTTTTTAATTTCTAACACCACATTTTGAAATAATTAAATTGAGTGAAAAGGATGAGACTTGTAAAATCTATATGTGAGAAAAGGATAGATATACTGCCCGGCATATATATTGGCAAGAGAATGAAAGAGACAAAGGATGCGCAGTAGCCATAAACTTAGTGTTTATGGCTACTGCGCATCTTTTGTCCCTTTCTTTCTCTTGCCAATATATATGCCGGCATCTGTAGAATACTTTAACTTAAGTTCCATGTCATGTCAATTACTGTATTCCTATAGCAAAGCTTTGTTTATAGTCAGCACTTAGTATATTAGTGTACTAAAAGTTAAGATACTTGTTTCAGAAGAAGGCCTTTTCTTCTGAGGCCAAATGTACACTACAAACTTGTAATGGTGTATTTTATTTGTGCCTTGCCTTGATCACTTAACCTAATTAAAGAAGTGATTATAAAAAAACAACGTGACCGCGACCTCTTTCCCAGAGTAAAAATTTATTTTTCAATTTTAAATTCAAAATTATATCAAATTTATATTCTGTTCTGAAAACTATTATTTCAAGAATTTCCTGTTTGCTGCCATTTCTCTCTGTACGTCAGTCCAAGAAAAATAGTCGGCGGGTTATTCATGATTGCAAACAATTTAGATACCAATACATAGAAAATACCTTAAAAGTGACTATACAAAATGTGTAAACAGTAAAACTGTTTTGGTTCTGTCCAATAAGAGTGTCCTATAAATCTTTGGTCCTATGTAATAACTATGTTAAAGGTTTAATGGTGCAAATTATACAGTGAATAAAATGTAATTGCGAATCGTTTAACTAAACCTTTTAACGAAGAAAAGATCTAGATCATGTAGGGATCTTTTTATCAATTTGAAAATAAGACAGACCGTTTTTTTTTAATATTTTGTATCTTTTAGGTTCTTTATTTTTGGAAATATAACTACACTGTGGAATCCTGTCTTTTATTGCACCACCCGTGACAACAATTGTGTAACAGGACTCAGAGGCCGTATTAAGGGCGGAGCAATAAAATATTTTCAATTGCTTGGTAAATATTATGCACAAGAAAATAAATATTTATTTATTTTTTCTAAACAGTAATGTATTATGTCGTCGGAACTGTCCTGTCGGAGCGGCCGGCGGCTTCTTATTGGAGCTCTGTCCTCTCGGAGCTCGGGCTTGTCGGAACTCGAGCCTGTCGGAGAAGTCGAAAGTTTGTTTTACACTCATATGAATCAACGTTAATACTTTTTAAGAATTCAGCAAAAGAAGCTGACCTATAACGTTGTTAAAAGCCTTTCCAACCTGTATACTCTGATCTGCCTCCACCCACCTCATCATTCTTGAAGGCACGTCAGATTTCGGGAGGTTAGAGCGACCTGCGACCTGCGGCGGGTGATTAACTGCCCCCTCCATCAGGTACACCCCGTACTGCCACCCTGCCACTTATGAAGCCTGAAGCTATAATAATTATAAATTATAAACTTCATAAATGAACGTTATAGTAGATGTTGTGAACATATTGCTTTCCAATGCTTTCAGAAATGGGATATCTTTTCTTGTAATTCATCCATCAGCCATTTTTAATATCCCCACTGCTGGGGCACAGGCCTTCCTTATGGGTGGATAAGGAGGATGGGCCATAACCCACCACGCGGGCCCAATGTGAATTGGTGGGTGTTAACGACTGCAAATGCACCCGGGACCAACGGCTTAACGTGCCTTCCGAAGTACGGAGGAGCTCGAGATAATAAATTTTTGGTCACCCATCCCATGACCGACCCTTGCGAAAGTTGCTTAACCTCCGCAATCGCTGGGCCAGGCGCTAAACCACTGCGCCATCGAGCTCCTTTCTCGTACTTACGAAGAAACAATAAACATACACCAACAAAATACCAAAATGAATTTTACATTAATTGTTTTTTAAAAACCAAACTTAACGTAATAAAATAACATAACACCTAAAATCAAACTTTCAAACTCTCTTATTTTGAGGTGTTTTTAATTGCGTGATTTAAAAGTAACTTTATTGTCATTATTCGTTGTGAGATTCTTGGAGGAAACGGTAATAAGGAAATAAAATAGCAGAACAAAAGGCTTTGGTGTAAAGCTTTTGGTTATTGCGTAACCAGAGATAACGAACTTTATTATACGACAGACACAACATTATAATTAAAGACCGGAACAGAATTAATGCTAAAAGTTTTGATCTAATGGAATTTGTATGTAGTTATGTACCTACGTTTCTAATTTGCTGTAAAATTTAAAAAGTATATAGCCACCTAGTTATTTCGATTTGTTCCGGATTCGTAATGTCGATTTACGAATACAATTTCAAAAATTGAGCGAAGCAGGTGTACTGAATAGGTGCTTCACTGTTTGCATTCGCGGCATAACGTTGTTTGCAAATCCGTCATTCGGCACTCAAGGGGAGCTCAAGAGCAACTGCTTTTGTGCGCGAGCTGTATCGCCATGAATGGGCCGCTTGTCGCGCTCGCGCCTCATTCCATCTCCTAATGAACTGCACTGCTACTTGTAACTAAGGGGAATCGTGTACAAACAAAAACAAACATTCAGTACCTACTTGGAATTTTAAACTTTATTTACTACCTTCTTCCTGTTTGTCTGTGTAAAGCCTAGTTTACAGAAAATATGAATTCATATCTAACGTACACTCAGATGGGACTCGGTGGCTCAGTTGATCTGCAGTCACCCGGCTTACGAAAGGCCGTGGGCTCAATTCCCATCTGAGTATCCTATAAGTTAGAGACGAATTGATTTTATCTGGTATAGAATTAGCTTATATGGTATCACTTTCCCACCTATTACACGGGCACTTGGTAACTAATCAGTGTGCCGAATAGCTCACGGGGATTTTCCAGGTCAGGAGGCCGTATAATTGTGCCGAAAGTCGCAGCCTCGCTGGCACCGCGCCAGCCACGTGATCCAATCCACAGGTGAACGCTTCGTTTGGCACACCTTCGTAATTAATAATAAAAAATTATTTTGTTTTGTTGCTACAAAGCAACAGTCATATTACAGGCGAGTGCGGGAAGTTAGTGATGACATTGTCGAGGATAGTTTGAAGCCCGATGAAGGTGAGGGCTTTAATCATTCGGAGCAATGTAAATTGCTTTCCGCTTTGTTAACTGCTTTTCTCAAGAAATGAGACGAAGTTAAATGTTCTTAGTAAAAAGGTAATTTTCAAATTGTGGCCATATAAAAAGATCAGTCATGCAGCCATAAAGTTCTATAACAATACCGCCAGATGAGTTCTACCGTTTTGAATTTGGAGTATTACTTCCTGCACTTGTGCGGACCAGACCACCACGTAAATGTAGGATCTCCCGCGGTCTTTTTCAAATGTATTTAATGATAATATTTCAGAGCTATGTAAGAAAAAGCTTTTTATTTCTCATACTGGTAAAGCATTGTATATACTTACATTTAAACCGTAGGGGAGAGTAGGGTATTACCGCGCGGTTGATAATTTCGCACCCCTTGGTTTCTCGAAAACTATCAACCCTATGAACCTGCAATAACCGTCAAATCTTAGCTCTAAGAACCTCTAACTTCGCCCGCACACCTTCAATTTCCGTCGAACAACCAGAGCGGAAGGCCACGCGCTTTTAGTTTTTCCACGCACACGATCTTCTTTTTTCTGATATTTTAATGAGAGGTGAGTCAATCAATATTACCTTATGACTAATAAACTACATACATTTATAACGTAAAAAATATGTAGAATTTGTGTGCAGAATTATTTTAAATTAATTCTTTAAGTTTGTTTTTGTTTAGGAGGATACAAATAAAAATTACCATGTTTGATAATATCACGCGCAGGGCGCGAAATTATACAGTATGAAATTATCTATGGCAAATTTTATTCTTTACAGAAGGCGACGAAAACGAAGGAAGATGGCTAATCTTCCTACGAAGTAATTGCATACTTAAGTAAAAGCATTCCGAAAATGAACAATTATTTTAAGATTAATTAGTTTTCGAAGTAGAAAGACATCTTTTGTGTAACAAACAAATGATGTTTTTATAAATCGTTTAATATGGAAACTTATAAGTTTACAATTTTGAGACTAAGTTGATTAATGAATATAAAAAGAAATAAATATCTATAATTTCCATTTTTCCCAAACGCTGTAGTAATAGTTATCAGTTTATTGTCAATTTTAATTAGAGGCGCGGTTTTATCAGACCCAGCACAAAGTACCGACCTAGGGGCACGATATTATCTGGCTAGTTTGATAATATCGCGTTTTCCCATTTTTTTGTTATTTGCTCATATTTTTGTTTCGTGTTTTATTTTGATAATTTTGAAGATTCGTTAGCGTAGCTAGATAAATTCCCCACCTATAGTAATATTTAGTTTTTATTCTAACCCAACCTGAGGTTAGTTATATTTAAATTTCCTTAGGGGCTCGGTAATACCCTACTCTCCCCTACAGCGAGCGGGTTAAAAACACTGCTTTTCACCCTAGTGTGGAAAATAGTTTAAAAATAGAATCGAATGTATGTTAACGCCCCTGGGCAGTGTTATTTAATTTAATATTTGTGTGTGAGATTGTGTAATAGTATGATCGATACGCAACGCAAGTTTTATGCATCAAGCTCAAGCTTATTGCATTTACTTACATTAGTAATATCCTACGCTATACTAAGTACTACGACTATAAGGATCTGTTCTCGCTAGATATTAATAAAAATCTTCGCACCAGTGGCTGACGCGCTGCCGCGTAACCTTTACGTGACAAGCCCAAGCCGCCGTAAATTCGCAGAGCAAATATCGATGTGACATTTCACGCAGGAGGTGGATGGAGGTCCATAAAAATGGCCTTCATTTTTATATTAAGACTATTATAATAAAAGCATAAGTATATCTTCATGGTGAGGCATTGGAGATTTACAATTGAATTAAATAAGAGTACCTAATGGTGCACTAATTTGAGACTGAGTTCACTGAGTGTAATTCAATGATAAAGGATATTAACAAATTCTAAAGCAGAGACAGATGATAATTTGATAATAGTGATTAAAAGAAAGGTGTTCAATACTCCGTCATTGAGTTACTTTAAGCTGTATGTTGTTTTCAGTGGATGTAACATTAAAATTAAAAGTTGTTCATAGTCGAACCAAGGACTCTCATTTAGGTAAGTGACCAGTTTTTCACTGACGCAAACAAAACGTTGGAATTCTCCTCAGGTTCCACTAAAGTAGAGTAATTGTTTGTGTCAGTCGACTACGGGCAGCGCGCCAATCTGGTAGAAATTTCCAGGAAGTTGGTAAAACGAAAACAAATAGGTTACTTTAGGTCAGTCATTAAATAAATTATATAAATTGTGTGCATAAAAAGTTACCACTTAAGGCTGTATATCCGCATTTCAAAGAAATTAGCGTTTTTCCAATGAAGTTATCTAAAGAATGAAAGCATTACTATTGATGTAAACTTAAGTTTCAGTAAGCAAAATTCTTAAATTAGTGCCGTATATAGAGAAAAACATAATAATTATCAGGTATTTTAAAACGAAGACAATCTGTTCAAGTGGAATTTCAAATTTGCTTAAAAGTTTGTGAAAAATATTTCACAAACGTTTCAGCTGTAACAAATAAGAATACGACTCATATTTATTTTTTCACTTATTGTTTGTATTGTCAACGAGTGCACCATACAGACAGAGTAAATTTAAAAAAATATTTTTAATCAAAGAGAAATAAAATATTAATACCCACCGGCAATGTGTAAAATAAAAAGATTTTGATCTTAGTTGGTCAGAGGGCAGACACAAAAGATCTGGGGTGGGCTCGGGGGGATCGAGGGGGCATGAGGGGGCCCGAAGGGACTCGAGGTGGGATCGAGGGGGGCCCGAGGGGGCACGAGGCGAGTTCAAGGGGGGCGAGAGGTGGGCTCGAAAGGGCTTGAGGGGGGCCCGAGGGCAGCCCGAGGTGGACTCGAGGGGGCTCAAGGTGGGCTCGAGGGGGGCCCGGGGCGGGCTCGAGGGGGGCCCGAGGGGGGCGTGAGGGGCTCGAGGGGTCCCGAGGGGGGCTCGAGCGGGGGTCATTGAGTTTGGAATCGAACCTGCTTTACTCCTGTAGGTCCCGCGTATATGTTAGAAATTTAAGGCGAGCGCGAGGCGCAGCGGAACGTGGCATTGTATACAATGCCGGATTATACACATTGCCGGTAACATATTCTTATATCTATTTAATAATTTAATAGGAATTTTCAAAGTTCGCCCTCATTACGGCTCGCATAGAGTTGTTTTGATGCGCGTCTACACCCTTGAATGAAAGATGAAAAAATGTAAAAAAATTTAAGGCAGCGACGAGAGGTAATAGAATTCCAGTGGAACATCTGTGTTGTTTAACTAAAATCTTTTGAGACGGGAACATTGTACAGCGTCCGACCCATTTACATGAGTGAAAAAATGTAAAATGTAAATCCCCGAGACGCCAGCTAACGATCCGGCGCCCGCACTAATGAATGGAGGAGGGGAAAATTTCAATTCATTATGCTATACTGCTTATACCACGAATAAATAAGTATAACCAACTCTTATTCAGTGAGTGTCAGTGTCAAAAAGATAATCTTGTTGCATGGTGTGACATGGTACAACCACACTTACAACGTTTCAGAGTCTTGCTGTTGCGGTCAAAGTAGAACACTTATTTAGGCGTTTTATTTCATCTTCTTACAATTCAAACAGGATCTATCAATTAGGTCAGCCGTGACCAATTTTAGCTAACTCTAAATTCTTCGTCTTTTTACGACGTATTGTGAACATTTCTCTGTCCCACCATTATGAATAGTAATTAGGCGACTGCATGCAGTTTTTCTTTACATTTCTTCTGAAAATCAATTAGATTTTTTTATGCAGCATACGGGTAAAATACCTCTATATACCTTTTGGTGTGGCAAGTGGGTATAATGCATTTGGAGGTATTTAATATTATTTTCAGAACTATAATAATATACTAAGTACCTACATTACATTTTGTAAGAAGAGAAAGATAAACTGCTTGGAGTTTACACTATGGGGGAAACTAAGTTAATAGTGACTTGTTAGCAAATATTTCAAATTACTACAAACTACATTATAGAAGTTTTGGCCTCTACCGCAATCAAAGGCTAAAGTTTTGCTCTCGCTTTTGCGCAAAATGTTCTTACATTGTAGGTGTAGAATAACTTAATTATACATTGTTAAATTTACGACGACGATAGCTTCTATTAATTTACTAGAAACAATTTTAAGTACGAAACAAATATATTTTTATTTATGTTAGTCCATTAATAATTGAATATAAAAACTACTAACATTTCTTCGCAAAAGGTATACCAACAACATAGATTATATTGAAGACGTAATCAGTTTTACTTTTTGAGATAATTAGCTCCTTACTAATACTTAAGTTCTGTCAGTCTGGCCCACTAAGGTAAATCTGGCCTATGTAATTCCAAGACGCAAAAATTGCTTCCACCTTTATATAAAACTTCTAGTCTTGGATAGAAATCACGAAGTTTCGTATTACGAACATCAATTAAAGTACGGCGTTTTGTGAAATAATTAGTTCCATAAAGTTCTGCTGGAGGCGTCACAAAAACTTTGTTCTTGTATGAGACCGGGCCAGGCAGTGAATGGGCGGAAGAAACTCGTCAGGAACGCTATCAGTATACCTAATCAAATACTTAAAAATCTACTTATGAACTCTTATAAATATTAAGTACGCCTTTATAAACTGTGCTGAACTTAGAAAATAGTAAATACATAGTAAGTAAATACTTACCACTTAAGCAACATTTTTATAACTTTTATATGTACTTTAAATAGTTACCTGTTAGCAGTTAGAGGGTTTGTGATCTGTCTCCATATAATATGACGCTGATGCGCTGATGATGTCAGCAACGATAGTCGGTTTGCACTTAAGTACTTTATCATAGCAACTTTTTTGATAAATATTTCAAAGTGTAAGACATCTGTCAAAAAATTCGCTATGACAAAGTGCTAAAGCGATAAGCAACTTTCTTTGCTGACTATACACAGAAACGCTAAGGTAGCACAGTGTTCATAATGAAGTGTAAATGATTGTATCAAAGGTAACCTTTATTAATACCTTATTATTTTCATAATTTGGTTTTGTGAAGTCTTTTATCTCATGCTCGGCTTATTATTTATAAATGTAACCAATTTGTCACTTCAGTTTATCTTATTGATTTGGTTATTGAAAATTAGGTATCCATAAATAATTTGAAACTGACAGGTACAGCTTATCTCTTCACGTTAAACTGAATACTGTATCTAAACTTCCCTCCTACATAAATATACTCGTACTTATTAGTCATCTTTTAGTTAGAAACAGTGAGATACTTTTTCGGAAAGTAAAACACACTTACAAAAATACATCTAAATGTAACCTAATTCCACACATAATACACATCCATCCGAGTAGACAGCAAGTTTCCCACTTGATGATTGAAGAGCACTTGAGAACCGCTGACCGCCTTTCCGTTTCTGCGTTGCGCCGTAGGAATTACGAAATATACCTATTCGTATAATATAACTTACTGTTACTGAAGTCCATTTATATAAGAGAGTTTTATTTTTTAAATGAATACTAGGCCGGTCATATCTTACACTAGAAATCGCTAAAATCGCAAACTAAAGGCTAGTTCTGGTTTTTCAATATGTTGTTAGGACCACTACCAGCAGCGTAAATCCAAGTTTGCAGCCAAATGTTTGATATGACGGGGCTATACCTACCTATGTCGTTATAAGAATCATATTGGACAACAAATGAAAATTTCAATTCAATTCAATATTTATTGCACCATAATGTTTATAATGATGTTTTACAGGTATGTAAGAATATAAGGTGGAAGTTCCTCCTTATATTACTTACATTCCACCGTCCGTGGAACTAAATTATGTAACAATACTGAAATAGGTGGTAGTGTTGCTTACACTGAACAACTTTCTCCGAGGAACATAGGTTGAAAAACGAAAAAAAAATTGCTTCGTCCCCCGATATGATGATACCTTAATAACTCACGAAGTTACAAGCTTTTTGTGTTGTTCCATTAGTAGGGTGTGCGTTAATTATGGTTTTGTAAATATTATTTAGTAAAAATATAAATGATATAAAAATATTGCAATCGATTCTACTTATTACTGATTCTGAACAAACAGTTTTCAGGTTTCGTATATACTAAAAATAAACTTATATACGAGTACAGCACTATTTCTGTTGGCCACAACAAGAAAACAAAACAGCAATTGCATATTTTTAAAGCTTAGGTAAAGTTAGCGTTACCGTTCAAAATAAATGTTATGTTATAGGGAGGCTGTTGTTAGAAAGTGATATAGCATTAGATATGGGCTGAATTATGTATATCAATCGAAAATCAAATCTCCCGGTCATGACAATGACAGAAATACATAAACTTATACTGGGGTTTGAAAATTAGTTGGTACCGCGATCGCAACCGCGAAAACACATCTTTATTGGTGTGATGAGTTTCACAGGTACGAAATATTCACTTCGGAAATGATACAGCGGCTTAAATATTTATACTCGGAAAAAAATACTGAAGAAACTGCCTGCCTAATTCTTCTTTGGTTCGATCTTTATCTTATCCATAAAGTTTTTTCGATATCTGTTAAACTTTAGAGGCGTTTAACCAAGGTGAGGAATGACAACGAACTTTAGTATCGACCTTGCTCTAGGTATGTACCTAGAAAGAGGACTTAGAAGTAGAGTTCAAATTCTGAAACATTTTATATAAAATTGAGTCACATTATTTCTTAGTCATAGCCTATTTATTTTATTTCGAGATTTTGTGAGTAATTTCATATGAGGCTCAAACTGTTTTACGATAAAATCACTCCCAATAATTAGGTATAGATAGTTTTTAAGGATAAAATACTAGTGGCTCCGTGAGCTGTAGACCTCGCGTTAAAAAGTAGCTCAAATGGTATGTTTTTTAAAAACAAATAACACAGTATAGATATTAGTTTTGTAACTAATAAGTTTCTATACTGTGCAAATAATAAACACAGTCCTAGGTTCTGTCACAAAGTCACAACCTTATTTATTTTCTAATTTTGAATCTTTTAAAAATAAAAAAACAAAATTTACTTTGCGCCGCTAACAAAAAATTTTGTTACACTTTTGATCATTTTTCGAAATTGTTGGAATATGTCTTTTTTTACATATCTCCGTCATTTCGAAAAACTGGCCCGACTGAAAAATTCTACATAAGTAATTATCAAACTTTCTCAGAAAATTTCACGAGAATCTGTTGAGAAATGCGTCCTGGGGCTGTATTATGACCTCTTATTTCCAGTCAGTTTTCTGACTGGCTATCAATCTATCTCTTTTATTTGCTATATAGCGAGAAAGAGATGTCACTACAACAATTTATAAACCAGGCAGGTTTTAAGAGCTTGTACGATACGAATACGATATTTTACAAATCTCCACCATTTTGAAAAATTTCGAGCTTAATAAAAAAATCTATATAATTTTTGAAGCTGCTTACAAATTTTCACGAGAATCGGTTGAGAAATGCGACCTAGGCAGCGCCGGAAAGTCGGACTGAAACAAGTTTTTTTACATATCTCCGCCATTTTGAAAAATTTCAAAAAACTGGCTCGACAATAAAATTTTATATAATTTTCGAACCTGTTCACAAATTGAAAATTTCACGAGAATCGTTTGCGAAATGCGACCTGTAGAGGAGAACAAACGGACAGCCGCAGGAAGGACATACGAAAGAATTTTTGCCCAAGCTGAAGCAGAGACGCTTCGCTCGCACTTCGTGCTCGCTCGGTCAATTACATCCAAAATTTAAATATTACTTACATCCATTACCGTAAAGAACACTGAATTGGTTGTCCCAACATAGTAGTTTTTAAATAAGCATTACTTAACTAAATATTATGACTGTGTTTAAAAACTCAGTTTATTTATATAATAATGTTTGTTGGTCCATTTAACTTGAAAAGGCGGGATTAGCCATTAAACATTTTCAGTGTTTGCTAGAACTCCAACTCGGCGGATTTTATTGCCCACGGTCGCACCTCGTAAACCGAAAGTGTCTGCCTGCATTAGGATGTGAAATTGCGATAAACAGGATAATATAGCCACACACACATATCTCAAGCTCAACCCGACTCAAGTCAAATCAGATGGCTACAGAACAACAGCGGTGTGGCCTGATTACGTATTATTTATGGTCTCGAAATAACGCGTTTGTGAAGAAAATCTTTTTTGATAATACGACTACGAAAAGCAACGTTTTACGGCCGATTTAAGGCTCCGTTATGCCGAATCACTTGTCTATGTCTTTTTGTCTTTTTCTTTACGTGTAAAAAGTATTGAAAATAACCTTACTTCTGTACTTTTGAGATGTTTTTCATTGTTTTTTCATCATTATCTTTAGCACAATTATCTTTCTTGGACAAAAGTTATTGGAGCAACTGCACAGTAAGTTAAAGTGTATTTTGATGTAGAATTCAATACGTTTCCGCTATTATTTACGCCAAAAATATGACCCTCGACAAGCGCTTTTGATGATATTCTATTTTGTTTTTACAATCAGCTGTGACGCTGTGAGGTTTATACGCAATTTAATACTTGTAGCAACTAGATAGTCTCTTTAGCTTGTCGTATGTTTTTTTTGTGGATACAACTATACGTTTCTATATGAAAATATGGCCCGCGCAAACCATGTTTTCCTATCATGCACCCTTAAGAAGCCTATCCTCACTCAGTAAGAGTAAGCTTACTAAAGATTTGTTACCTGAAATAACAACAGTTGCCTAGTAACAAATCCCTGTCTCTTAGTGAAGATAGATTATTGAGGTTAGTCGGAAGAAGCATAATACTTTATAGCATCGAAGTAGTAATAACACAAATATGTCTATACCTATAGCATTTATGAAAATATAATAATAATAAAGTAATAAATAACAATACTACGTTACGAACCAGCAAATTAAGGTATCAAGTTCTTTTGTTTTTGTCGGTTCACCAACGACGCCACTCGTTTAAAAATGTTATCTCCACTCAAAAGGATTCCGCTTCAAGAAATGAGAGCATCATAAATCAGCTTCCGTTCAGAGCATCGAGGAAGAAGTCGTCACAAATCATTCCACATTGGGTAAGGAAAAGATATGGAAATAAAAATGTTTTTACTGTGAAAATTCTATCGTTTCCTACATATAATGAGTATTTATTGCACTTTTCTTTAAAGACGTTATATTTTGTGTATAAGCTACCAAAAGTATAAATGAGAGATAAATCATAAGTTCTATATTTCTCGTATCTGAGAGCGCTAAAACTTTCATGATAGCAGTTAAGTTACTTACCTCTTTTCATCGCCACGAAGCTGTTGAAAAAGGTCAAGCCCCCTCGAATGCCGACCGACAGCGGGGTGTTAATGGCTGCGCAAAGTGCAATCACTCTTTTTAACTTGCATCTTGCATGCTTTTATCTAATTATTTATTAAATCTTTTTTTGAAGTGAAAACTTCTTAAGCGGCGTTGTACGCTTTTTTTTATGAGGAAAAAATGTTGAACTCGCTTCAGTCAGTCAGGATCACGTGACCCTGATCGAAAATTCGTAAAGATATGTAAACACTTGTGTCACCATAGCAACGCTCTAATTTTTAGGGTTCCGTACACAAAGGGTAAAAACGGGACCCTATTACAAGACTCCGCTGTCCGTCTGTCTGTCTGTCTGTCTGTCTCATGAACCGTGATAGCTAGAAAGTTGAAATTTCACAGATGATGTATTTCTGTTGCCGCTATAACAATAAATACTAAAAACAGAATAAAATTAATATTTAAGGGGGGCTCCCATACAACAAACGTAATTTTTTTGCCGTTTTTTGGCACGGAACCCTTTGTGCGCGAGTCCGACTCGCACTTGGCCGGTTTTTTAATTCAATGTCAAAACTCTAGATTTTCTGTCAAGCTATGGATAAGACTTTCGTACAATGTGTTCTTCGTAAATTCAAATGCAGAGTAAATTCGTAAGACGGCAATTCGTGCAAAAAGTGTTCAATTCTGCCGGCACTCCCGGAGTGCAACCCGATTTTTTTTTCAGCAGCTACCATCAGTGTGTTTAATGGGTCAAAGGTGGAACCAAAATATGAAACAGGTGATAGTGTTGCTTAAACTGAACAACTTTGTCAAGGAACATAGCGTCGTTCATATTGCAATTTGTTCAATGTCAATAGGTTCTATGTCGAATTTCTAACAAAATATAAATTATTTATGAAGATTTCATTATTCACATTAAATAGAACAAAATGTTTAGGAAACATTAGTTAAAAAACATGTTAATGACTCAATTTTTTCTTCCAGTATGCTGCTTTTTTTTAATCTCCTTAAACTTGTCATTTTTGACATAGAACAAATTGCAATATGAACGACGATAGGTAAGTCGTAATACGAAAAAAATATTCATACTTCCATACATAATGAATTGGTCATAAAAAGGTTACTTAAATAATAATTATTCTATTTAAACCTGACAAATGTGGTCCCAGAGAATATAAAGAAGGTCCTGTTTATCAAAGCGCACATTTTTCAACGTTCGTCCCTAATTAAAAGAGCAAACAAATTGCGTACCTCCAGTTTTAAATTATAATAAAATTTATACTTAGGTACTTATTTCTGATAAGAACTTAAAATGTAAATACCTCAGAATAATAATAAAGTCAGTTACGTAATCTCGTATTTTTATTGAATACTAGCAGCCGCCCGCGACTTCGTCTGCGTGGAATTTTTTTTCTATCCCACGGGAACAATTCTTTTTTTCGGGATCAAAGGTACCCAATGTCCTTCTCTGTACCCCTGACAACGTGTATGCAAAATTTCATGATGATCGGTTCAGTAGTTACGACGTGAAGGCGTAACAAACAAACAAATAAACAAACAAACAAACGGACTTTCGTATTTATAATATTAGTAAGTAAGGATTAGGATAGTAAGGATTTATTTGTTATGTCATTCAAGTACCTACTGCGTTATTAGTGTTATTATATTACTATGTTAAACGAAATAAACTTTAAAATATTTTTTACTAGCGGCCGCCCGCGACTTCGTCTGCGTGGAAAGGTTTTTTGCTATCCCTCGGGAACAATACTTTTTTCGGGATAAAAGGTACCCTTTGTCCTTCTCTGTACTCTTGACAACGTGTATGCAAAATTTCATGATGATCGGTTCAGTAGTTAAGACGTGAAGGCGTAACAAACAAACGGACTTTTGCATTTATAATATTAGTAAGGATAATAATGTTCGTACTTTAAGTAAGTAACACAAATTTTGTTTGACTCAATATTTTTTGCAGTACTGTAGATTAGGGGTAGCTATGTTCAGTATGGGTCAAAGTAATATAATAAGTCTATGGTATGGGTAGTAGTATTATACATAACTGTGGTATGGGCATATGTATTCTGTGGTATGGGGTAAGGTCAAGCGTCTGCTACCCCCTTAATGTCAACACTCCAGTGGTAACGACCGCGGAATTATTTTATTCAGCGGAGAATATAGCGGAGGGTTTATCCACCGCCGTGAGAGACAGTGTAGCGGTCAGAAATATATATTTTCTAACCTTCCTTTGTACCCGACTGAAATAAAAGACATGGAATTCGATTGCAAAAATATTTATGAAAATTGTACTTTTAAGCAGAACTTAGTACTTTCCAAATCCAATCCTCATATACATTCACAACGACTATTTTTATTTAATTAGCGAAAATGTTCACAAAAATGCTAGTTGTATTTTGTATTGTAATTGAACCAGCAATAATTTGCTTTTTAGTTTGATAGATAGTACCTTTTCTTTTGCTGTTGACTCTACATACTCTTGTTAATCAAAGATAATAAAAAAAAAGCATGTATAAACACGATCGGATTAAATGAGGGCGCGCCCGTCCCTTGAGGCTACGTTTCTCGTTTAGGATACAAAATGTGTTTATCTTTTGAGATATAAAACAAAAACTGAAAAAGATATACGCAATTATTTTGAAATTGATAACCATCAGAATTTCTCAAGATAAATGAAGAGAATATGTTACTGTAAACCCCCGAACTTAAGAAAATTCTAAGATTCCAGAAAACATCAGATTTATCAATGTTCGAACTGTTCAGTCACCATCGTTCATATTATTATCGAACATTTACCACCATTCACTCGGTTAAACTTTACATCAGAAACGAGGTAAATGCTGAAAAAGGTTTATTTTGAATTATTATGTAAAGTACCTACTAATAAATTAACCACGTGATAATAATTTTAAAACAAAGGATTTGAATGAAGGGTAATTTCTTTATTTAGCTAAGTTACTATTTAAAAAAAATCGGGTTGCACTCCGGGAGTGCCGGCTGAAGTGAAAACTTGAATATTACTTAACGTTGTGCATTTTTGATATTTTTAAATTAGCGGCAAAGGATTAACATTATTTCTTTCCTATTACTATACAGTCACATAATTCAATCAGTCTGTAATTAGAGAAAAAATCTAAAGATTTCGCGCCAGTGGCGTTTTTAATTTCTACATGCACACATTCTACGATTTAAACTTATAGTCACAGAGTATAAATAAGTCTATGATTTCACCGAAGAAGAGATCGCTGCTATTATAGTTCCATTTTCAAAATTAGCGCGTTGCTGGTGACACAAGTGTTTACTAAATTTATTATTATTTATTATGATGACACAAGTGTTTACGTCTTAAAATGACGCGCCGCCATTTTCAACGCGCCCCGTAGAAAGAGAGGGGGATACTTCCGCCGCCAGCTGTCTACTCTACATCCGTCACATCCGTCTTACGCATTTTCGATCAGCCACGTGATTCTTACTGACGCGAGTTTAGCATTTTTTTCCCATTACAAAAAAGCGTACAACGCCGCTAAAGAAGTTTTCACTCCAAAAAAGCTTTTACCAAGCGTCGTCAGTAAAACCTAGATTAGATGTCGAAGATTTTTCTCTCTTTTATAAAATCCTTACATTTACTATGATAAACTAGGTCGAGTTCCTACTCGCGAAAATGAAATGGATAAGATTAGATACTACATATAAGTAAGTAGCTGATTTCGCAGCGGGTTTTTTCGCCTTGCTTTTATTTACAGGGTAATAGAACCATTCCATTAGGCAGAGGAGTGACGGAGTCGAATAAAAAAGAAATCAGTCGACCCGGAGTCGCAGATAATGTATTACCATCAATCTTTCGCCACCGACTGGCAATTTTGCGGTGTCGTAATACATTATGCTAACGTGTAAATGCATCCTTATTATTTCAAACATAATTTTTCAATAATGTATACGGAGTAAGATTTTACTTATGATCATAATCGTGGGAGGCCCAGCTCAGTAGTGGGTGTCGTCACTTCTGTGGTGTCGTGTATGGGACTGATTGATGATTTGATGATGATAACAAATTCGCAGCTTTATTACCTGTAATCAAGGCTTTAAAATATTAACTTTTAGATAAAAGTCACGATTAAAAGCTGACAACTATAAAATTCGCCGTTTTTTAACCGTGAATAAACTAAGAACTAGTGGCTCCGTGAGCTGTAGACCTCGCGTTAAAAAGTAGCTCAAATTGTATGTTGTTTAAAAAATAATCTAAAAGATGTCGCCACCCCTTTTTCCCCACACACCACGAGCTTTTCAAAGCACATAGTAGATATGTACGTGCTGTTTGGTATATTATTTGGTAGGTATAGGTATTCACTGCTAGATGGCGAAATCCGGACTGAAATACGATTTTTTTACATTATCTCAGCCATTAAAAAAAAAAAAAAAACTGGCTTGACAAAAAAATCTATACAATTTTCAAACCTGCTTACAAAATTTCACGAGAATCGGTTGAAAAATGCGACATGTAGAAGAAAACAGACAGAACTGGAAAGCCCGACTGAAATATGTATTTTCAACATTTCTCCGTAATTTTTTAAAATTTAAAAAAACTGGCGTGACAAAAAAAATCTATATTATTTTCAAACCTGCTCACAAAATTTCACGAGAATCGGTTGAGAAATGCGACCTGTAGAGGAGAACAGACAGGGCCGGAAATCCGGGCTGAAATAGGTTTTTTTAACATATCTCCGCTATTTTGAAAAATTTCAAAAAACTGGTTTGATAAAAAAAAATCTACATCACTTTTAAAACTTCTTACAAAATTTTACTAGAATCGGTTGAAAAATGCGACCAGTAGAGGATAACAGGCAGAGCTGGAAAACGGACTGAAATCTGTTTTTTTAACATCACAAGAGTCGCGTTTAAACTACCTACCTATTAGGACAGACGCTACTCAGTGACGTTTTTGCAACCCCGTCGTGTTCGTCCCTGCGCTATCTATCTAACTAAATCAACATGATTCTTCAAATAAAGCGTTAATTCTATTAAGGTATACCTACGCCTTTTCAACCTTTCGATTTTTTATTCTTTTGAATTGACTTAATTAAGTTATTTCATGGAAGAAATAAATTAAGAAAGCCATTTGTATTATACGACGATCAAAGAATGGATCCATCGTCACTAGGTATAATCATGAATTTATGACTAGAGAAGTCGCGTAATGTTGACTTTGTTTAAATGGAGCTATTTTATAGTTTCTACTTAGAAGTGTTTATTGGACGTGACTCGCTATTGTACGACATACACACTTATTTGTACATACTAAAGTTGTATTCGCCAAATACTACAAACATATTGAATTCAATGAGATAATTTTGCTTTGATAACATAGTTGATAGTGAACTTATTGTCGTTAGTGGTCAGGAAACGCTAATAGTACATTATGATACAAGTTAGCTTTGGTTGCTTATTGCACACAAGGCTGTGGGTTGCAGCCCGAGCCGCAGGCGAGGGCGTAACTCAGCCGAGTGTGCAATAAGTAAGAGCTCACGAGTTTCATACGTCGTTTTTCAACACATTGCGAGGAAAAAACAAAGTAATTTACCACACAGCAACAAATACGACAAAAACAAAATGATAATCATGATGAGAAAAGGTGCGCAGGTTTTTTTTTTGTTTTTTTCACACGACCAATGCAAGAATATTTTGCGAACAAAGGGGTTAGTGAGCATATAGCCTACTTCAAAATTATAAATTTAGGTGATAAAATGCAAATTTTTTAATATTTTATAACAAAATATTATAAATTAGGAATAATTTGATGACAATAAATATTTGTTTGACTTAATTATGGACCTACACATTTATTTATTCCAAAAATGCAAATGAATTTTCAGCGGCATAAAACCTCTTTGTTGTTACTAAAAAAATAACTGTATTACCCGGTTAAATTGAAAATGCTCTGTTTACTCGCATAGAACTTGCAGTAAGGTACCTATTTAACTTTGTTGGGATAATTCTATAACCAACTAGTGTTTTATATATTATAGCACACGTTTGTTATAGTTCGGTTTATGGCCCTAAAAGCGATGTATTAGGGCTCACTTTACGAGCAAGTGTGTTGAAAAATATATTGTGTAAAATTTAAAATCCTGGAAAACCTCTTTCTGTGACTACAATAGTCACGTGCTAATGTTTAACTTTAATACTGGTACCTCGTCCAGAAACATTAGATTTTTTTATTATGACCGGCAATAAAGGTACTCTTGAAAAGGTGCTTTTAATTTTAGGTCGGGTTTAGTGGTCAGGCTCTTAACATCCAATTTTACCACACCTTCAGGTTATTTTGTGACCCGATGATGGCTCGTAAAATCCGACCCTTCTCAATTGTCAGAATTCTTAGAGGAAAAATGTAGGAATAGACGGTATATGGCAATGGCAAGTTTTAACTTCTTTAGCAATATTTGACGTGCACTTAATCCGATTTTCCTTGTTCTTTTGTAGGTACTGAGGCGAAAAAAAAATTATGAAGATTAATGTTGTAGATGCACTTACGAGCTATAAAAATTGGTTACTTGACTATCAGCACTTTATACCAAAATTTATTTTAGTAGGTATCTACTCATATTTCGCCATGAGCGTTTATTAAACAGAATCATCATTATTTGTAAGACTTTTATTATTGGTCATATTATCCTATTTTTATAATTGGTCAATGATAGGTAGGTATCACTCCTTGCTGAAAGCGATCGAACATGTTTTTTTTTCAGTTTAATTAAACTATTGTTTACAATGTTGTCGGACATTGAACTGAAATGAAGCTGTCCAATTTTCCTTTTATCAAATTAAATGATATCCTGAATCCTGCCAGTGCCAGCACACCGCGACCCTTCGTTACCGTCTTGAATGACCTCTCAAAAGTCTAACAATGCCGAACTTGGTCAAGAAAGAAAACCTCATCATAAGTATCTACTCTATAGTAAGGTTTTATGTTACCCTCCGTTCTCTGCTCTTAGGGCGCCTTTGACACAAATTAACTACGACAAAATAAAAAGAGCGGTATGATTATCATCAAATAAATTACCTGACGACTTAGGAACGCAAGCTGAAATTATTTTTTTCTCTTCAGACTTCTTACTTACTATTCATTCCACAGTAAATATTCGTCCTAAGGGTAGCACTAACATTTATCGAGAAATAAAAACGCGCATAAAAGTACTTATCAATAGAACATTTCGCTTTTCAGCGATAGATGGCGCTGTACAAATTTCCCATACAAAATTACTCGATCAAATGTTTTTATGCGCCTTATTTTTTTAGATAGTTGTTCGTGCTGGTCACTGACGTCCCTTAGTACAGATCGCGAAGAGAGTAGGTATAATAAAAGTACAACAAATGGAACTATTAATACTTAAACTCCCGAACATCAGTTTCCCTCGTACTCGTTAGTGTTTACATACACTTTTGAAAGTAAAGTATGCGAATGAAAATGATGAATGAAAAATACATTTATACTTCATACCACCCATCCATTCGAGTGATATGCAATTACTTTCTTTATCACACAAGTCCCACAACTAATATAAAATACGCTGCCCGCCCTTACTTTTGCAGATCGATACAGTCTGGGGGCTTAATGAAGCTTTGAATACACACTTTTTGAATACTTAGTTTGACACATAGATCTCATCTTATGAAGACACTTGGTAACCAATAAAATTGTTTATAAAAGTTATTGGAAACCCAGGTTAACATAATGGCTAATCAATAATCTTACCTACATCAACTGCTCGTGATCGTGGTAAAAAATTATATTATTACAAACAAGATAAATATTTTTTAAATTTGATATTTTTGCATTCACAATGCTGTTTTTATACAATACTAAATAATATACTAGAAAAAATACGACTCGCACCGGATCAATTCTCGGACGGGAATCGAACCCGCGACCTGTGGATATCAGGCCCCTATTTCACGAAATTGACATTTGTCAGTGATATATGTCGGCAATTTTTACAGTACTTTCCTTATTTTAATAGGGGACAATTTATGTTGTGAAACCGGGGATATTTTTTACAAGTCGACGATTATCATGCAAACTTGACTCAGCTTCAATCTCATATCAAGAATTACTGACAAATCTACAAATATGTCGACTTGTAAAAAATATCGCTGTTTCACATCATACTTGTCCCTAATTAAAGTAATGACAATTGTAAAATTAACCGACATATGTCACTGACAAATGTCGACTTGGTGAAATAGGGCCCTGGCCCCTATGGCAATTTTTACAGTACTTTCCTTTTTTTAATAGGGGACAATTTGTGTTGTGAAACAGGAGATATTTTTTACTAGTCGACAATTGTCACGCAAACTTGACTCAGCTCCAATGTCATATCAAGAATTACTGACAAATCTACAAATATGTCGACCTGTAAAAAATATCGCTGTTTCACAACATACTTGTCCCTAATTAAAGTAATGACAATTGTAAAATTAACCGACATATGTCACTGACAAATGTCGACTTGGTGAAATAGGGCCCAGGTCCAATGCTCTGACCACTGAGCTACAGAGTCGACATTGTCGAATTTCTCCTAGTATATACGCTGTAAGCCAGCGTTATTTCACCAATGAGAGGAATGAATTCGAAATTCAACTGAAATATCCAGGGGGTTGGCAACGCAAAGCTAATTGTAGATGTCGCTGTGTACGCTTGTTCCTAAGACAGTAGACGTTCAGAACAAAATGTATGGGAAAATGGCAATGATTTCAAAAGGAAGGATGCGCCCATTTGAGTATTTTGCCTTACAATTCCTTCATACTATCAAAATCAGCGACATCTGTTAGAACCCACTCGAACTACTACGGTATTAGAGGTGGGCAAAAAAGATTACTGAAGTGCACTTTAGTTCAATTGGAATTAAAAACTAGTTCACTCATCTAGTTCAATTGGGTCGCTAGTAAAATTTTATTATGGTTATTATAACAGTTTTTCGATGGTCATAAATAAAACGTCAATCATAATAAAATCTCATTTTGAAAACGAAATATATGTAGCTTACTTCCGTAAGCTACATATATTTCGCGTAATTTCCGTAAGCTACTTACTAGCGTAAGCTACATATATTTCGTTTTTCAAAATGGTTTGGGACTTCCGCCAAGTGACGCCTGATTCAATCAAATAATAAAATCTCAATCAGCTTTATTTCAATATAGATATTTTTGATACTATTATATTTTTGATCTATTAACTAGTGTATTATTAAATATAAAGAAGAAAGATTTGTTTGTTGGTTTGATTGTTTGTAATGAATAAACTCAAAAACCAACTGATCCGATTTTAAAATTCTTTCACCTTTATCATCGACTAACATTAGCTCTTAGATAATCTAAGCATTAGTTGTATTTTATTAAAAAAAATAGAGATCCCTATGAAAATTGGAATAATGAAACCCACAGTATCATATTTTTTTCAATAAAAGTGATTATTGATCGGAAGACATTTCGTATCATGATATTAATCCTTGTCCAACTAAATATACTTTGTCAAGGGCCGCCTACTATCGCACTTAGCTGGCAAATTACCCCTAAAATATAGGTATTAATTTACCTAAAGTTTTTTTAAAGGTAGGTATATAAACTACACCGAAGTGAAGCGAGGGCGGGTCGCTAGTTGATTATATAAATATAATCTGTTTAATATGTCACTTTACATGAGTAAATTTATTAAAGCTACCTATCAATCGTCCATTTAATCAACATTTTGAGTAATTTGTGCATAGTTTTTTGTACTAAAATTATCAAAATTATTTTTTGGTGTTGTAAAAAAATATTTTTTTACTATTTTGTAAATCACCAACATCTAAATCAAATCAAAATAAAAAAAAACTTTATTCATATAAACTTTTAGAAATTAAATGCTATTGAGTTGTTTTTATTTTTTCTACCACCCGTTTGCTGATTTTTTTGCTGATAAGAAAAGCGGGCGCAAGAAAAATCAGCTTTATCAGAAATCAAGAGTAATACGTAAACTGACTTATTGAACAGACTTTACCTATTTACATAAACTTCTGCGTTTGCGCAAGCTTGTTAATAAAAATCAAATTTAAGTCTATGTAATTTAATAAATACAACACAGCAGAGATTATTTTATCCTAGGTTTTTACTCAAGTAATAAACCTTAAAGCAAAGCTGCGGCCGGTCACTATACTGCATAATATGGGAGGAAGGTGCTTCGTTTTCTGGGTTGGGTTATTTTGTTATGCGTAGATGCGGTAAATACTTCAATCTCAATTCGGGGTATTGCCATTGCTTTCAGCCTTCGTAGTCCAGCTCTTGAAATATCAATATCTGTGTTATTGAGCAGAGCATATTCTTGCGTTTTTAGGAGGCTTGAAATAGGGCTCTTTACGGTGTTTTGGAATTATGTGACTACATATTTCTTTACCTACGCACTGGATCATTAGGAAATCTGTAATTAATTGAAATGTAATGTACATAATTATTTTTGCAGCGAATATGTTTCATAGGAGACGTTAATAATAGCATATGTATATGAGAAATTTCTGTACGCAGTGTTCGTAATCTATCCTTTCCCTTTATTTTCGTTCTTCGAGTTAATTAGCTATAGAACTAAATGAACTAAAGATTTAATATGGACTCAAGTGAATTAGTACATTTGAATCATGATGGATGACCCATCTCTAGTGCCTCGAACAATAACTAGTAATAGTAATATTTTAAACTCAATTAAAATTGTTAGACATGCAATAAAAATAATGTAAAACTACTTACGGATGATTAAATATTCCATGCAACTTTTTAACTTTTGCAGCATATTTTTTGCAATCTACAAATGCACATTCGGCATTTTTATGTCACGTCAATCACCGTCTGTCTGTCATAGTCTTCCGCGGATGACTGAATCGCGTTGGCCCTAAAACTGTAATTTTAGGGCCAACCAACTGGCGTCATTTCGTAGCGACGTTGACCGTGTCCTTACGCTAGTAATATAATAAGTCTATGGAAAATGGGTATTTATTTTGTGGTATTTTGTTAACGAAAAAGACCCATTGACCCAAAATGGATATAAAAGACTATTCTACAATGCAAATGCAGAAATTTAAAGCCAAATTAAGACGTTTTTATTCTTACAGAATTTATCAATTATTTCTTTATCCAGATTTTTCGGAAATATGTAAGTGCCAACACTTTTAAAGCCTATTACACAAAATTTAATCATTTTAAAGCTAAAAAAACGATTTTATTAAGTAAAAATCCTTTGTTTTCATCATAGAAATAGAATGTCAAAGAACAACAAAGTCAATAAACAGGTGATCCGAAAACGAATCAATACATTTTATATGAGAGACGTAAAATATGACTTAGATTCATAAAATATGACTATATTATGGCAAAGGAAGTTAATAAACTATGTTCCATACTGTTTTCTTTGTCAATAAACGAATAAATGTAGCGAAATTTGGTTTTAGAGAAATGTGTGGTAATATCTTATTTACCTTTGAAAAGTGTGATTACTTGGATCGTTTCTTTTTGTCACATCGCAATTACTTAGAGCAGAAGACACCATAGCTCCATGATACCTTTATTTTAAATTCTAATTAAGATTAAAAAATATTTTAAACAAACTGTGATTGCTCATTTGCTAGGCGGGACGCTAGGGGCTCTTACTGTAAAAAATGTTGGCACATGTCACTTGATCCTTTGTTTCTTTTTTACATAGACAGTGTCCGTATGATGTTAACTTCTCTTTTCCACGCTTTGTTGGTCTTCTTGAGCGCAGCGAAAATTTTTCTATGTCTATGGTTTTCATAGTTCTCGTGGAACAAGCGTACGCAGCGCCATTTTGACAGTTGCCTTCCCCATTGATAAAGATGAAATACTTAGCTATTTTATTCAAATAAATCCCCAGAACATTTTAAAAGCTACTGGTAACTAACTACTCTGTAATGACTCAAACGCCGACTTCGAGAAGTTTTGAATTGAACAAGAAGATGAGATGAAAAAGTTTTGTGTGAAAAATCGAGAGCTTTACAAAGAGCCGTATTTCTTATAAGATGGTTTTATATTCTCAAATATTATTAAAGAGATAGATAACATAAGTGGAAGCGTTCGTACCACACACTGCAGTCGTAAAGACGGAGAATAAAATAAAAATTTAACCCCATCGTTAACACGCAGAAGTTTATAGCAACGTGAAACTGCGCTGTGGAATATATAAATTGCCCTATTAAAACTGCACTTGAAATAATGACTTCGTTCAGATGAAATAATGATTATTATATTGCAGTCGATAAAACCGTGGAAATTGTATCCTGCCGAGTATTACTTCACTGTTAGTAATATCCCGCTTTACACGAAGGATACCTACGTGTGGAATTCGCATATCAGTACAAAATGCAAATCAATAGGTAGGTGTTTTAATTTCAAATCTTATTTTGCAGCGTTACATCATGTATTTATTTACCTAAAAATGTGGTCTGTCTTCACCGAGTCGCTTCAACTGCCAAGTCAACTTGCGTGAATGTCTTGAGGCATGCACCTGATCAAAGTGAAACGAAACGTAAAAGCGATCGTTGAAGACACGCCTTGTTGTTTTCCATACCTTGATGCTTTTGGGCATATTAATATATGAGTTTTTTTGTCCAAAGCATTCTTCAAAACATTCATTCACAAACTATTTGCACTATTTTTCTCAACACACACCTTCTTTTCACTAACATTTCACTAAGTATATTCTCGAGTAAACGTAATTTAATTGTGAGAAACTGAGAAATTATTATTGAAGTTTCTAAAGGTAAGTACAAAAAATTATTGAACAGTGGAAAATTCTTTGCAATTAAGTATTTATTTATTACATACATATACTTATACCTCTGCTATGTTTACAAACCTTCCTTCATTTATTATCTATAGGTAAGTACTTACTTAGTTCTTATCTACGACTTTTCAGAAAACAGACAAAAAAAACGTCTTTCCATCTAATGTCCCAAACGTTGATCGAGTTTTGTATGAAAAGCCAAATTTTATTTGCCTATTTTCGGAAAAGTCGTAGAACAAACGTTGTTGTTCATGATGTTAGTACCTAGTCTACTTCTGCGAGGTTGTTGGTGTTTAACAAATACTTAACCCTATATACACAACCGCATATGCACAGCAGTTACCGAGCTATTCGAAGATCTTTTTAGGCACGAAGTTAGTACCGATGCGTATATAAATATCTGCTATTGTAGCATTATTCTTTAAGCCGGAGATAAACCACACTCAACCAGCAAACGACTACCTCCCAGTGTTCAAGGCAATAAATTTTTCATAGCAACGATAAGATGGAACTTACGGAAGAAAAACAGTCTAAAAATATACGACCTGAATGCTTTGCTTATGCATTTAGTTTGGGAATGAAGCGTCCAACTTAGACTTGCCTTTGACTAACATAACTATGAATAGTTCTGAACACTTTGATAGCTACCAAAATATAACTCTAGAAATACTTTCTAACAACATTAATATGTATTATTATAAATTAATAATTATTAATTAGTAAATTAATATAACTTTCTGAAAAATGAGAGACATAATCTCTGCCACCCTGTTATCATCATTACCTGATATTAATCGTAACCAATCCTAGAATTTTTTTTTTAATTTAACTATTATTGCGGTATTTACGTAGTAGACCTTATCATTTGTATCAAAAAACATCCTAAGTACATTGTACTCCTACGTTATTCGTTTAATTAAAAACTGCCAACGGTACGGTAAAAAAGCGAATAAATATAGCTCTTCAATATCGCTCCCGTAATAATGTCAGTTCCAAACATTCAACATGTATGACAAATGGTAGGTAGTGAACCTGTGTAGTGTAGGTCCCTATTTCCACAAGAAGTCAAGAGTGGCGCGGCGCGTGAATGATGAATGTAAGATCCGATCCCTCCGTCAAATTTAACATTGACAAATTGTACAAATCCGTCGTCATTAGTCATCTCTTATTAGGTACTTAGGCATTATTAGCAAAAAAGTAAAAGATATATCTTTCGTTTGAAGGTAACTTTCGCTATTTTTTCGTTAAATCCATCATCTCCTAGGTAATAATTTTATTTGCTTTTCAAACCTGAGTTTTTATCGCAATGTCTCTAAAAATAAAGTTTGCAGACTGCCTCACTCTTTGAAGTTAAGTACACAAATTCCACAAAACTTAATAACAAATTACTGAATTTAATGAAGTCCCTCTTGCTTGCAATAACATAGAAAACTCAATTAGAAAGTACCATCTTTCAAGACATCTTGACTAACAAAATTCTTTTTTAACAGAAAATTGTTTCTTTGTTGCTTCCGCATGTTTTTACCACCTCGTAGCTGCGTAGTCTACGGCATGCATAATCGACGTAGAAAACTAGAGTTGGCATCAATATCCCCGAGGCCATTCGGTAGTTCGACAGCGCCATCCGTTACAGGCTCACTTCTGACACGACCGACCTTCTCAATTCACCGAATAATACAGATTATGTCGATTGTCGACCTTTCTGACTGTCCCTGGAATGAAGTAGGCTTACTTACGTCCGATGTCAACAAAATAAATTCTTCTCTTTCTTTTAAGGGTTCCGTAACCAAAGGGTAAAAACGGGACCCTATTACTGAGACTCCGCTGTCCGTCTGTCTGTCTGTCACCAGGCTGTATCTCATGAACCGTGATAGCTAGACAGTTGAAATTTTCACAGATGATGTTTTTCTGTTGCCGCTATAACAACAAATACTAAAAACAGAATAAAATAAATATTTAAGGGAGGCTCCAATACAACAAACGTGATTTTTTTGCCGTTTTTTGCTCGATATTAATAACGACAACAGGTAGACAGTTAAAATTTTCACAGATGATGTATTTCTATTGCCGCTATAACAAAAAATACTAAAAACATAGTAAAATACATATTTAAAGGAGGCTCCCATACAACAAACATGTTTTTTTCGCCGTTTTTTTGTACGGAACCCTTCGTGCGCGAGTCCAACTCGCACTTGGCCGGTTTTTTATACCTTTTAATGTGTTAATCTTACGCCTAAACACTACGCTTTTATCTACACGCGTCTCGTTGGAACACGAGAATAAAAAAGGATAAACAAAACTTATTTTAAAAATACAATGTTTTGTCCCGTTTAGTCAATATTTTCGTTTCTGCCGCACATCCATCAACCCGCACACCCACACACAAGCCCAACAAGCTAATGGAGCTGTATCCTCTATCTTTAGGCCAATGACGACTAATAAAATAAATAGAGTAAGTAATTTACCCGCTTCGTACTGGGATGAAAATCCTCGGCATGTGATTCATCACTTTTCCATTCTCTATAGTAGGTATACATTGATGTATTGGGTACATCAGGAGCTCATTAACTGAATACGCGTATCCCATCCCATCGCGTATCCTTACGTACGTTGACAGAGCTTGTTAGGTGAAATTAACTGCTGTTAATTACCCGTGGTTTTTACACGTGCTATAAAATTTTCTTTGTCTTTTCTTGACCACAGGTGAAGACTAGGTTCGTTGATTTGTATTGCATACCTATCGAATTTTGAATTAAATAAGTTCCTTCGTTTGAATATAAGAAGTTTTAACTTTTATCATAAACAGATCTAAACGAGTAACAAGTTACACGGTGAGCTTAAAAAGGACAATCAAATTTAAAAATAAATGACATAAAAAACATTGCACAGCAACTGGCTTCATCGAATATTTTATTACCAATGACTTACATGATTAACAAATTATTCCAAAACACTACAATATAATTACTCTATTACACTACACCTATTATGTGGCATAACAATGAGAAATTATGCCGTAGATTTGCTGAAACATTCTGACTTTAGGTAAACGTTACACATGGGCGTAAGAAGGGGGGAGGGGGGGCGGGCGGGCCGTGCCCACCCCAGAAAAAAACCTATTTTTCTATTGCCCTCCCCAAAACCCCAACGCGGCTTTAGCACCCACATCCCCCCTAGCTTTGCTCTGGATCTAGAGGCCAGGCCCCCCCTGGAAAATATCTCTAGATATGCCCGTTACACTTTTTACACGACTGCCCAAAAAGGAGTGTATGTGTTCAGGGTTCATGTATGTTTGTGGGTATGTGAGTTTCTTTATTCCACCATAACATCCAAATGGCTCAATGGATTTGAATGTATGGGGTATCGTTAGAATCCTTATATCGTTCCGATTCCGAGTGACACTGGGTATATTTTGTTTTTTTTTAAAGTCAATGTGGTGACCGTACGACGCCATTTTCAAATGTGAAAAATAGTAGATTGTTATATAAGGGTCAAAAGGAAGCAATACCCATACGAGATATTTAGACGCCCGAGCATAGCGAGGGCGGCTATAGTTCGAGGATGGAATTGATGACTTTTACCCGTGTTTAACACTCTACTTTTCATTTCGAATTTAAGGAAAGTAAAAAATCGTAGCTTTTTCCAAAATGTTTATTAATAATAAGATGTAGCTGGTACCTTATACTTATTATACCTATTTAAAATTAATCGAAAAATTTGAACAATTATATAGTGTTTACATTGTGTTTAGCACTTAATGTGCTCTTGAGCATAGAGTACTTGCTCCATAGAGTGGAAGGCAGTATTTTCTTTGATAATCCACTGAAATACATGAGAATTTTTTTTCTGAAAATGATTTTATTTTGTTGTTTGCTCGTCACTTCATAAAATCATTGTATGCATTTAAGTATTTTTCCTTCGAAACTTCTGGCAAAAGATTTTATATTATTTTGTTTTCCTCGTCTGTTACTGAATCCGGGGTCAATATTTCAAAATCGCTTGATGAACTAATTTTTAGTAAATAGTAAATATAAAATCAACTCAACACACACAGCTCAAAGTCACAGAGTAAGGTATCCCGCCAATATTTTATAGTTTTTCTTATTTTGAATTTGGAACACGCCGCGTCGCCGGCCGCTCCGCCCAATATTTTTAATTTTGCACTGGCTGGTTATACCATGTTTCATTTTTGTTCGTGAATGCGCCCTATCTATTTTTTTTTAACCATTACCAATGAGGTAATTCTATGGTTGACAATGTAACCAAATTCAGTTCTATTTTTAAATTTCTTTTACTCCCTAGGGTGGAACGAAGAGTTTTGGACCCGCTGCTCAGTTTAAATATACATCACTTTCCGAATATGAGAAATGAAAAATATTTTCTTAAGGCAGTCGTGTTTTTAATATTTTTTCAATTATTTATTTTTTAGTTTTACTGTCAACAAAATAGCAAATTCAATTCAGCTCCGGGAAAAATTCATTCATTGTGTAGTACCTACTCGTAGGTAGCGTAACGAAACACGCCACCGCTGCGTTGATTAATAAACTTTAGAGAGCGCAACGTGTCGAGTCGAGAATAAAGCGTAGAGAAGAGGGCAGTGCAATGTTAACTCGACAGCACAGCTCACTTTTTAATATCATTTACCTAACACGTTTTAATATCACTTACAGAACTGTGGTAAGTAATATTAAAATTAACACTTAAGTTGTCGCATAAAATGATTCTTGTGTAATTAAGATTTCAGGGACTTGAAAACGTATATTGGTGCTGTATTAACTTGTCGACTCATAAGTCGAATCAAATACTTACTCAATTATTTTTATTAGATGCAGATATAGACGCTCGCCAAACGCAATGCGTTAAACTTAAACGCGTATATTCGTAAATTGTTTTTTCGCCCAAATTGTTTCGAATATAATGAGCGTTAGTGAAATCTATGATGGCCTACTGTTTAAAATATAATTTTGTAATCACATTGTGTACTTCAGGGGGTGGTCGGGACAAGTGTGTAGAACACATTAGTGAAGATTTTTTAAATTTTTTTTAAAGTCCATAACCGTTAAGTCAGCTGTAATCGGACAGATTGCGCGGTGTTGCGCGGGAGTGCATGTAAAGCCAGCGATTTCCATAGTTGGTAATCAATTTTTATTTTTATTTCTTTGCGTTCTGGTTTGTTTAGATTGATTAATGTCGAAATAATCGACCACGATAATAAAAACATAAAGTAAAAACAATAAAAAAGTATTTTCTTCATCAATGTGTTCTAAAAACTTGACCCTGACTTCCACCTGAAGTTCTGTGGCACGTTATTTGATACGACCTTATACAAGGTGGATTTTTAAAACGGTACTTTAAGGGCAGGTACCTTAACCGTTATAGTTACAGGAAAACGTTCCTAGGAGACCATCCATAACTTTTTAAGATATTCTGAACTGTATTCACAGATTTTGAAAAAAAAAATACCGTTAGCAAAAAAAATGCTAAAATACCAAAAACATTTTTTTATGCCAATCGATCCTATTTCGCGTGGGGATCAAAAGACTCTATGGGATCATTTAAGGTATGAGTACTAGAAACGACAGAAATCGCCAAAAACTTTTCCCATACATTTTGTACTGAAAAACGATAAATCAACTCGAAATATTTTTTATTGCCAAACGATCCTATTTCTTACCGTGATCAAAATACTCTTTGAGGATAACTGAATTTTGAGTACAGAAACGGATTTTTTTTAGATCTAATGTTGTAGAAGATTATGCTTGCGTGTGAAGCCGGTGTTGTCACTTATTGTAGTTTCTGTACTCAAATTTCAGTTGGCCTGAAAGAGAATTTTGATCACAGTACGAAATAGGATCTTTTGGCATAAAAAAATATTTCGAGTTGGTTTACCGTTTTTACCGACTTCAAAAGGAGGGAGGTACTCAATTCGACCAGTTTTTTTTTTTGTTTTTTTTTTTTTTTGTTTTTTGTATGTACACCGATTACTCGAAGACGGCTGGACCGATTGAAATGATTCAAACGTTATTACATTTGGTAAACTTCCAAGTTGGTCCCATTTTTTAAAATTTTGAAATCGGTTCAGTACTTTTCAAGTAATCTTGAAAAAAGCACGAAAATAGTATGATTTTGTGTGAACTACCTCGATGATCAGTCGTATAACTTCTTTGTTTATGAACTGAATAAGATAATTATTTTTTGTTAGAAAAGGAATATCTTAAGTCTAGTTCTTTAACCGACTTAAAAAAGGAGGTTCTCAGTTTGACTCGCATGTATGTATGTTTCTCCGCGATTAACTCACGTTTGGCTGAGCCGATTTTAATTTCTACCTTAATTAACCTACACTATCTAATACAAAAAGTACCTACACTAAAAATAAAAAAATAAAAAAATGTTTAAAAAAACAAAAAACCGACTTCAAAAAACCTACCTCTAAAAAGCAAGAAATAATATTCGTAATAATAAAACACGTCTATTGAAGTCGGGTGGGGCTTTTAGAATAAAAAAAATGGATTTGTACTCCAGCCCCACCCGACTTCAATAGACGTGTTTTATTATTACGAATATTATTTCTTGCTTTTTAGAGGTAGGTTTTTTGAAGTCGGTTTTTTGTTTTTTTAAACATTTTTTTCAGTACAAAATGTATGAGAAAAGTTTTTGGCGATTTCTGTCGTTTCTAGTACTCATACCTTAAATGATCCCGTAGAGTCTTTTGATCCTCACACGAAATAGGATCGATTGGAATAAAAAATTGTTTTTTGGTATTTTAGTATTTTTTTTGCTAACGGTATTTTTTTTCCAAAATCTGTGAATGCAGTTCAGAATATCTTAAAAAGTTATGGATGGTCTCGTAGGAACGTTTTCCTGTAACTATAACGGTTAATGTACCGTTTTAAAAATCCACCCTGTATAGTACTTATTACCTATTAAGAATATGTACGGCCTACTCAAATTAAGGTGATAGCACGAAAGCTTTTAAAATAGGCAAAATTTAAAATTTTGACTTTTATAAGAGTTCGAAACTGATATTTTCTTTTGATATACCTACCTCTACTATTTGCATAACGTTTTTGTAATGTAAAGCAAGGATCACCATCTAATACATTGTTATTACTAAGTACCTATCACATAACTTTTATCAACTTTAACTCAACTTGATTTGATTATAAACTTTGACACAGTTTATGTTTTATTTAACACAGAACGGAAGAAATTTAATTTAATTAACGTCTAGCATTCATTAAGCTACCGAGTATTTCTTACACGTACACAAACGACTTCTGCATACAAATCGCCATAGGAATTGTTCTCGTTTGTCGATGGGTGGGTTACAAAAGGAATTACTTGCTATTCTATTCATGAGTTTGTGAAACTTCAATAACACAACTAAGTAACGTTTAGAGTTTCGGTTTTGTTTTACTCATTAATCATTAGTTACTTTATTAGAAAAGAAAAACCTCCTTCAAAAAACCTGTAAACAAAAACAGCTTCAAAATTAAATACCTCTAAAAAACAAGAAATAATATTCAAATCATTAGTTAACGCATATCAATATTATAAAACACGTCTAATGAAGTCGGGTGGGGCTCTTAAAAATAAAAAAATTAGTTGTCTACCCGACTTCAATAGACGTGTTTTTTAAGGTTTTTCTTTTTTTTAAAAAGCTTTTTTATTTTAACTTTTTACTGATAGGTATGTTAGCCACAGAGGAAATAATCGCCAGTAAATATTTTTTGCAATGCAATGCCCATATTATCTTAATTTCCAAATTGTTTGTTTTTAAGGAGTTCCTTGGTGCCTTCATATACCTAGTCCAAGTTTAGTCCAGACCGTCACCGTTGCTACCATAGCTTGGTTCGTTTTGGATTGTCATAAACCTGATAATATATCAATCACTATACATATCCTATTATTTGACTTTGAGGAGTTCCCTTGTGTATCTTCGAAGTTCAAGGTCCAATTCCACTGAAATTAGAATGTTACCACTCTTGAGGTAAGAATCATTTAAATCGGTTCATAAACAAAGAAGTTACCTATGCCTGAAAAACTCGTGCGATAGTAAGCTAAATAAATGATATTTTTCAGGATTATGAAAAAACTATACTAACCAGATCTCTGTAATTTTTTATGGGACCACACCTGAACTATGTTCTTTTAGATAAAAAAATAATTATTAAAATCGATTAACAACTGGCGAAGTTATGGTAAAACATACATAAAAAACCGTCGAATTGAGAATCCTCCTCCTTTTTTGAAGACGGTTAAAATATGAGTTTAGCTAAAAGCGAATACCTATCACCTATGGCATAATTAACGACGCTATATCACTTCCTTTATGAAAGTAATGTTTTCTAGCTATTTTTTTCGTTTTTAAAATTACACATACAGGGGCCCTATTTTTTAATCGCTCGGCAGGCGTCGAGCGCTCTTTTCGACTGATTTTCGTTCGATATAATATGACTCAAATGAATGAGATGTCGAACGAAAATCAGTAGAAAAGAGCGCTCGACGCCAGTCGAGTGATTTAAAATAGGGTCCCAGTACGAGGCATATATCTTGAAATCGGGTGGGGATTGCGCGAAAAGCGTATTTTGGGCATGCGTAGCGGTGAGGGGCGCGGGCGGCGGGAGAGGGGCGCGCGCTAATGGTCGCTCACAAGAGCACATGCGCGAACTTATCCCCACTCCGTCGAAAAAATTTCAAGATAGATGCCTCGTACTGTACCTAGTACAATAAGTACCTACCAATCTCGCAATATCACACAAATGGTTATGTCCGCAGTTATAAGTCGCGTTCGAAACCCAACTTGGCAACTTAAACAATTAGGATCGTTGCCAAAACGTAATAAAGATGTTGTTTGGCTTTAAATTATTACGTTACACAATTGTACACTACTATAAACACACAGAGAATGACGTCAATAATGAAAAGTACTATGGGCAACAGCGTCGCTTAACCAGTTTGCAACAAAATTCGTGTGCGCGCGTATCGCCCCTGCACGAACTAAACGTATGTGACAGCGGGCGCGGCGTGCAAGCGATTTTAACATTAGCAGTGGTTAAGCGACGCTGTTGCTGGTGCCCGTGGAACCTATTGATAGGTTCTTAAACTAAGGAAGGGCTATGCATAATAATGATTAAAACTCAGACCAAATAAAAAAGGGAAGACGTAGTCCTCTGAACAATGCAGTGAAGCCAATAAAACTACGCCTTGGCGTGTACACACACAGTTACACGCACACACATGTAACGAAACTACGCCTTTTCTTAACAGCCAGCGTGCGAAGCGGACGTACCAGGACGTACTAATAAATTATGAATTTCACCAAAGAAAATGCCGAATTGTGTAGTGAAAAGGTGTAAAAACCAATTTTCGACACATAAAAAGCAGGATGGAGTCACATTTCACACGAAAGTAAAATTGGAAACTAATATTTTCACTAATTCAAAATAAACATTAAGGTATTACTTGAAACACAAAACGTCAACACAAGTGTTGCCATGCCAAACGTTCTTTTTTAAACCTGTTATTGGGTAAAATGGAAAGTAACGTAACGTTATTTGTTTCTTGTTAAAAATAACGCGTTAATTATTTCTGTTTCTGGACTGTTTTTACCCACGACGGACGGAACGGAATGGAGGTGGTATATGCGTTTGGGGTTAGAATACTGTGATCCATCAGTATTTAATTAGGGGCCTATTTCATAAAATATTAGTAACTTTACTATAACAATTTACCATTGTTGTTATTGGGGTAGAACTGTTTCTTAATAATTATAAAACATAATCTCTACCCCAATAAACTACTACAATGGTAAATTACTGTACTTTTTCATACTTTTATGAAATAGACCTCTGATTAAATACTGATGATCTCAGTATTTACCACGCGTGTAGCCGTCGCCTCAGAGGTTGTTTGTTTGTTTGTCTATGTCTGTTACCATTTTCTTCGGAAACTACCTTCTGGGCCGATTTCAATGCAGTTTTTGTCGTTTTTCAAAAATTACTAAACCGATTTCGCTACGGCTTTCTGTAATGGTTTTTGGCGATGCTTCTTAGATAAGTGTTATAGTATTTAGCCGCTAGGGAGTGCTGCAGCATCATGTTTTCATTTATCTCCATAACGGTTTGACCGATTTAGATGCTGTTTTTACCTGACTGCAAGAGGGTTATGTTTTTCGCGCGTATCTTCTATCTTGTATGTATGTAATATTCTTTATTACCTCATATCTTTTAAACGACTGAACGGATTTCTATGATTAAGATATCGTTAGATTCGTCTTGTCAGCCCAATTGTTCTTAAGAAGATGGCGTTCTAAAAAACTTCTTAAGAAGGTGGCGTTCTAAAAAACCAACATGGCGGCTATACGGTGCTATTATACGTAGTGGAAAAAATTTTTTTTTAGAATACTGCTATATGGGTATCAAATTAAAGGGCTTATTATGAAGATTTCGAAAAGGTATATCATGACCGTAATATATGATAACTAAAAAGATATAAATAAAAAAATAAATTATATAATTAAAAAACCCCTGCCTGCCGCGGAAAAGACAATAAAAAGACAAGTCAACTGAAAAGATGGAAACAAGACTAAATATTAAAGGTAACATAATAACATGCAGTCGGAGGTATACTACTCTGTGTAAAAAGTATCGGGAATATGTCAATAAAAAGACCCGCGTAAAAGAGGTCGTTCTAATTTTTTTACTGCATGTTGGTAGCACTGTACTGATTAAGCGCGCTAAATTTGAGCGGGATCTGTCATTTAATTTGTTTTAAACTACACTTTTTGTTGGTGATAGTTTTGAGTCCTCGGCGATTTTTACAATAGAAAATGATAATGCACCATTACACACAGCCATTATAGTGAAAGAGTTTTTAGCGAAAAATTCAACAAAAGTTCTCGACCAAGCACCGTATTCACCTGATATGGCTCCGTCTGACTTTTTTTTATTTCCCAAGTTAAAATTACCACTTCGAGGAAAACGTTTTGAGTCGATAGAAGCCATAAAAGAAAATTCGCTGAATGAGCTAAAGGCCATACCGCAAATAGCCTATGAAAAATGTATGGAAGACTGGGTGAAGCGGTGGAGATGTTGTATTGCAAGCGATAGAATAGAGCGGTTATTTTATCGCCTTCAAAGTAGGCCCGCTTCTAGCGATAGATAGATAGAAGCGGGCCTACTTTGAAGGCGATAAAATAAATTTAGATAAATAATTTGTATTTTTTGTTTTATTGACAAATTCCCGATACTTAGTACACAGAATGTATAATTCAAATAATTCATAATGTCACTTTCTTTATGCATGCCTCTGACAGCATGTTATTATGTTGCCTTTAATATTTATCTTGTTTCCATCTTTTCAGTAGACTTGTCTTTTTATGCAGGCGGGTTTTTTTAAAACTAGATAAAGTATGAATTCTTTAAACAAATTAAAATGAAAAGCAACATTTAAAACTTTGAAAAAACCTACGTCACTGAAAATAGTTATTTTTAATCCTGCAATCCCTGATGGAAATGGAATATTGTGTCTCATTTTCCGGGCTTAAAGGATTAAGGGAAAAAAATAGGTATTCCTAACAAAGGTAAAATAAGTGGTTTTACGAAAATATCTCCCAATTTAAATTAATTTAGGTAGGGTACAATACATACATATTGAAGGAAGGATGTTATGAGTTTGACTGATTGACTGATGGAAAGAACAAATCACATCATGCAACCATCAGTCACTACATTACACGGTAGGTTAATCATCAGTCACAGCCCGTGACTGTGGTTAAACTGACAGCAAAACCTACCGTGTAATGGATGCCTAACATGTCAGAACAAACATCTTGCCTTAAATACACGAAACTTTAGTATTCGTTAGTTTTATTTTTTACATTTTTCCTATTTCCTTCCTACTTCCGCCACTACTTTTAAAGCGAGCTACTCACAGCCCTGCATGCAGGGCTTTGAGAAGCTCACTTTTTCTATTTATCATTAGGCGACGGCTACACGTGTGGTAAATACTGTGATCCATCAGTATTATTTATCAGGGATCTATTTAATAAAAAAATAAAAAAGTACAGTAATTTACCATAGTAATAGTTTATTGGGATAGAATTATGTTTTATAATTAATAAGAAACATAATTCTACCCCAATAATAACTGTGGTAAATTATTATAGTAAATTCACTAATCTTTTATGAAATAGGCCCCTGATTAAATACTGATGGATCACAGTACCAGGCGTGTAGCCGTCGCCTCACACCCGAGTCAGAATAGCTGAATGCCTATCATAGTCTGCGTCTCTTTCATCAGTAATAAATAAAAGAGACGCTTTGATAGCCATTCAGAAAACTGACAAGTTTTAAGAGCTTGTAATACCCCCCTTGGGACCGTATTATGATCTCTTGAATCCAGGCAGTTTTTTGTTTTGATTCTGATATGTGATAAATAACGTTATTATTTCATAACGCGTTATTTTTATAACATTGGGGTAATATGAATTACTATGGCAATACCGGCTCACACACTAATGCATGAAAAAATTGGCTTCAGTCCCTTGCTTGGAAGACTCCGTCTTCCCTTTTTATTTGGTCTGAGGATTAAAATAGATCACGGAACCCGGAAAATACGGTATTAAGCATATGCTTATGCTATACCTATATAGGTATGTCATAGCAGGGCCCTCGAACCGGCTAACGCATCGAAATTCGGCAAGTCTGCCGAGTTTCAAATTAAAACAGATAAATCGAGCCCCAATCAGGCCAAAATGGCGAACCCCAATTCATGATGTCACACGAACATCGATATCTTCCAAATAACTTCGGCAAATAAGTATGATTGATATATATTTCATATGATTGTTTTGTTTCTTTAAGATTTCACCAAGCAAACAAGGCTTGATCTGTTCTAAAAACACTACTTAGAATTATAAAGCTAATAATTATAGTTATATTTTTGTGGTAAGCTATATCGTTTATAAAGAAGAAAGAAAGAATGTTAAAGAAAATGCTTTTTACTATTCCCCATTGTATGCGTAACCCCAGCAAAATGTTGCGTCTTAAGGCTGGTTTACATTATCTTAGTCTTTAGTAGAGTGCTTTAGGAGAGTAGAAGTTCATTACGTGGTGTGTTTGACGTTCTTTTAAAATCGACGAACATGCCAAGCAATGTATTTCTACTCGCTACTCGACTCGGTCGTCTACTTGACTAATGTAAACCAGGCCTTAGAGAAATGAGAGTATTACAGATAATTAGTTCATAGTTAGATGCAATTTGTTCAAGTATAGCAAAATTTTTTCAAGCTGTATTTTCGAAGTTATTCGAGAAAAACTGATTTTGCTAAGGTACCGTTTCCCCAGCAAAATGTTTTTTTTTTTAAAGGCGTTTAGCTTGGAACCAACTACATGGAAAGATAGCTTTTGATGAGTAGTAAATGAATACCAATAGCAAATTTTGTTCAACTTATAGTTTTTGAGATATTCAAGATTTTTCTAGGGTAACGTTTTGGGATTTTCCATATCTCGAAAACTGTTTGTCGCAGAAGTTTGAAAAAAAGACCAGTTATAGGCCTTTATTTGTTCAAATTTGTTCAAATATGAGTATTTCGATTCATCGACAAATGTCGATATAATTAATTGTTTTGTAAAAACTGGAAAAAACTATTTACTCCTAAACTAGTGCATTTTTTTAAATGCACTAGTTTAGGAGTAAATCGTTTTTTTAATTGTTTTTATTTGTTTTTACAAATAAAAACAATTAAATATACCTATGATGATATACCCTTTCAAGGTGTACAAATCTGGATTAACAAACTTTACGCGATTTGAAAATATAAAGAGATTTTCATTCAAATTTCAAGCTTCTTGTCAAATTTTCCACTTTGGCGATCGAATACGCAGCTCCTTCTGAATGATAAACAATAGACTATAGTAAACAGATTTGTTCATTTTGTTAAAAAACCGGCCAAGTGCGAGTCGGACTCGCGCACAAAGGGTTCCGTACCAAAAAACGGCAAAAAAACACGTTTGTTGTGTGGGAGCCCCCCTTAAATATTTATTTTATTCTGTTTTTAGTATTTGTTGTTATAGCGGCAAAAGAAATACCTCATCTGTGAAAATTTCAACTGTCTAGCTATCACGGTTCATGACTTGAGATACAGCCTGGTGACAGACAGACAGACAGACAGACAGACAGACAGACAGACCGACAGACAGACAGACGGACAGCGGAGTCTTAGTAATAGGGTCCCGTTTTTACCCTTTGGGTACGGAACCCTAAAAACATCCATGAAAGTTTCAGCTTTAAATCTCAGATGGATTAAAAGTTTTTCAAAAGACAATAAAGTGCCAGAAATTCTCCTATAAACCGACTAAATTACGGAGGCTACGAAAAAGCGATCGCGCATTCGCGCCATACTTGCGGGTGTTCTACTCAAATTAGCAGCCTAATAACCGATATATATAGTACAGTCAAGCAGAAAAATATTAATGTAGCCAAAATCTGAAATATTTTAAGTATAAGTTACATTATCTAGTGTGAAATTATTACTATAGCTATTTTCGACTAAATTCGTTTTAAGCAATACCTAAGTGCTACTAGATTTTTAGATCAGTACTAAAAAGAAACATGGTTCGACCTATCTAATAGTATTATAGATGAATGCGTTGAACGAGTACTTTTGTAAAATTAAGTACAATAAATAAAATTATTAAAATAATAATAAATATTTATAATTTGACATTGTTGCATTCATTATTTTTGGTCAATAAATATTTAGGTATCACACGTCACTTCACGGCGTCCAACGCGAGATTTTCACATTTCTTTCTGTTTTGTCATATCACTATGTAGTTGTCCCTTTTTAAAAACGTCGCGTCGCGGTCGTCGAACACAGGCACACATTTCCTAACCATGTAGTTAGTCGAAGTCATACAGAACACTTATCTTTTTATACGCGACTGTACCACCTAAAAAATTGTTTAAAAAAACAAAAAACCGACTTCAAAAAACCTACCTCTAAAAAGCAAGAAATAATATTCGTAATAATAAAAACACGTCTATTGAAGTCGGGTGGGGCTGGAGTACAAATTCCTTTTTTTTATTCTAAAAGCCCCACCCGACTTCAATAGACGTGTTTTTATTATTACGAATATTATTTCTTGCTTTTTAGAGGTAGGTTTTTTGAAGTCGTTTTTTTGTTTTTTTAAACAATTTTTTATTTTTTTAATTTTTAGTGTAGGTACCTTTTGTATTAAGTAGAAAAATTATTTAGGTAGAAATATCGGCTCAGCCAAACGTGAGTTAATCGCGGAGAAACATACATACATGCGGGTCAAATTACGAACCTCCTTTTTTAGGTCGGTTAAAGAACTACACTTAAGATATCCCTTTTCAAACAAAAAAATAATTATCTTATTCAGTTCAAAAACAAAGAAATCATCGAGGTAGTTCACACAAAAATCATACTATTTTCGTGCTTTTTTCAAGATTACTTGAAAAGTACTGAACCGATTTCAAAATTTAAATGGGACAAATGAAAAAAAATAATGGGACCAACTTGGGAGTTTACCTAATGTAATAACGTTTGAATCATTTCAATCGGTTCAGCCGTCTTCGAGTAACGGTGTACATACAAAAAAAAAAACGGGTCGAATTGAGTACCTCCTTCCTTTTGAAGTAAAAATGACTATTATGCTGTTTTTTTCAGATGGTTACGCTCAAGTATGGCGTGATCGCTTTTTCGTAGCCTCCGTAATTTAGTCGGTTTATAGGAAAATTTCTGGCACTTTCTAGTTTTTTGAAAAACCTTTAATCCATCCGAGATTTAAAGCTGAAACTCAGGGACGTTTTTTAACAAAATGAACAAATTTGTTCACTATAGTATAGTCTATCGTTTCGTATTCATAGGCAGCTGCGTATTCGATCGCCAAAGTGGAAAATTTGATAAGAAGCCTAAAATTTAAAGAAACCTCTTTAAATTATCATATCGCGTAAAGTTTGTTAATCCAAATTTGTACACCTTAAAAAGGTATAACATAGGTATATTTAATTGTTTTTTATTTGTTTTCAAATGTACTGGTTTAGGTTTTTTCAGTTTTGAAAAACAATTAATTATATCAATATTTGTTGATGAATCGAAATACGTACGTTTGAACAAATTTAAACAAATTAAGGCCTATAACTGGTATTTTTTTAAACTTCTGCAACAAACAGTTTTCGAGATATGGGAAATCCCAAAACGTTACCCTGCAAAATCTTGAATATCTCAAAAACTATAAGTTGAACAAATTTCGCTATTGGTATTTATATACAACTCATAAAGTGCTATGTTCTCATGAACTTTGTTCCAGGCTAAACGCCTTTTTAAAAAACAAAGCGTTTTTGACAGTTGTCAAATTAAAACGGCAATATCTCGGAAAGTACTCATCCTAAGATTGATGGTGACCTTAGAGTAAGACGCGCTTCAAGACGCGCTTCTGTCCCAGAAAGAGAAGCCATACGAAGCTTTCCCCTCTGCCGAAGTACAAGCCCAAATGGGCATATGCAGTTGATAAAACCAGTTGCGTCCGGATTTCTTTCTAGACCGAGTCCAGTCGCGCATGTGAACGCTGCAGTGTTTAAAATGCCGAATTGATGAGTTTTTTACTGTTAAAAGAGGTCTGGAACATCAAAGTTTACAAAAAGTCGGTGTTACATTTCACATGAAAGTCATTCGTATTATTGCTATTTGTTTACATTTAAACATTAAATTCGTATATTTTATTCTTGATTAGTTGTCAAATTCATTCAGTGACATCGGGTCTGCTCGTCCATGGCTCCTCCGTACAAATTTCAGATCTGTCGCTAGATAAATCCGAGTTCTCGCCGATGAGCAACTTAGTGATGTTACCGTATCACAATGTTTGTCGATAAAGGATATGGCCTGGTCCTGCTCCAGGCATTCTCATAAATGTGATATACTTAAAAATTCTTAAATATTTATTACAGATGCCGGCATATATATTGGCAAGAGAAAGAAAGGGACAAAAGATGCGCAGTAGCCATAAACACTAAGTTTATGGCTACTGCGCATCCTTTGTCTCTTTCATTCTCTTGCCAATATATATGCCGGGCAGTATAATTCTTTTTAACTTCTGACAGACTCAATTTGGTCTTTGCAGTTTTGCACTGTTACATTCTGCGTCAAAGAGTAAAATAAAATCACAGCATAAATTAATTGGTTCTCTCACAGAATAAATAATCTTTTTGATACATCTTATATTATTATACAACCTGTTACAAAAGTACCCCTAATCCCTGAAATGCCAATGAGTATTAATGAAATAGAAATGATGGGCGCTGTTCTTTATTTTTTAGCTATAATATTTACGGAGAAAAACGATGTCGAACTTTTGCAAAAATATCGACAAGAATTTGAAAGATTCCCAATCAGCTGTTCCGCACCCTGATTATCTAAAAAGAAACTATTTAGCGACCGGTTTCATTCCACATACATTGCTACTTTTCTTTGGTATGTTTTTTTTAATCCAAAAAGAAGTAGCAATGGATCACTATCATCTATGAACTGCAACCGGTCGCTAGGTGGTTTCTAATTAGATAATCAGCCCGCGGGTCAGTTCCGGTCATTGGCTTCTAAATCAAAGACTATTCGTTTTTCAGACTGGTCACATCTGTAGATATTTGTACCTACGTTTACATTACAGTGACCTAACTAAGCTAGTTATGACATAAGCGTATTTAAAATAACATAAATACCTCAGACATAACAGTGACGTAATTTCTAAATTAAATAGTTACTGAATTAACTTTTTCAGAAAGGTTTTTGCTTGTTGGGCTCTTTGTTGTTATTCACCCCATGTAAAATGTTTGAGTTTGTTACCTTTATTCCTTTTTCCGTATCGATATTGCTGCAACGACAATTGAGCCCAGCCCTTTATGTCAAAAACGTGTCATATTTTGATGTGTGACTCATCCGTACACAAATTTTTGCTGTTTTGTTTTATTTTTTATGTGTTGGTGTCGTCTTTACAGTGTTGTTTTTGTATGTGAGTATGCGGAACTGCACTTGTGTGCACTTTCCCCCCCCGCAAAAAATGCCAGAAAAAATTGAATAGAGTAATAATCGCTAAGGCTGCTCCCTTCCGCGATGCTCTAAGATGGTGACCTTGAAGAAATGATAGGTCTTAGTGAGATCTTCATTTTAAATGTCAAACTTAAATTTGACAGCTGTCACCTAAAATGAAGATCTCACCAAGACCCTTTATTTCTTCAAAGACACCACTAGTCTAGGATGATTACTTTTCGAGATATTGCTGTTTTAAGTTGACAGTTGTCATCTGTTGGTATTTGTTTTTAAAATTGATGTTAGGTATGTTCTTAGATGAGTTATTCGCAAATTCACGCACATACTAGTACCTACATCAATAAACGTAGTTCAGATTAGTGTTGAAAATGACACGTACTTACTACCTACCTAGCTACATATACCTCCTAAAGTCTGTCTATCCTAAGATTGCCAACTTTTTTTGCATAGAATATAGTATTGTTAAGATTATTTATTACTCGTAAAAATATAGTAGATGGCGAATAAGTCCAAAATATATTACGGTTGCCGTTTTATATGGAGGATATTAAAGAAGTTGCATTTTTCATACTAACATTTTTATAACTTTTTCAACAACCATAAACACAAGTGTTTAAACACAAAATTTTTTACGCAATTACCTACATATGTGCATACAGTGTGTGGCCTAGAACCGGGGATAATATTAAAAACGGAGGCTCTTTAGGTCACTAGTAATTGAATCATTAAGGTCCCAACTAATTAAAATAAAATCTTTATCTAACAAACTTAATCGTAAATTCAATGTAATGCAAACAACAGTTCCGCTCAACTCAATCGACAACACGCGTACTACTCATCGTACTTATTCGGAGCTACTCGGAACGTCTTGTTGACAATTTATGGGTTGTCTGACACAACTTGTATCGGCTGATAGAAATGAACCACTTTCTAGTCAATAGTAAATTATTTATTGTACAAATACTTAACAAATACAAACACAAAGCGGAAAGCTCGTCGCTTCGCTACACAAGTCAATTTTCAAATGTCTGCCGCTCTGCTGTATGCAAGTAGTGTACCGACTGATAATGTTATTGTGAACGGTTTCTTAATCCACGTTGAATAGCATCATTGTGAAAATTTAGTGTCTGTTGCCCTAGTACAAGAGCACGGTTATCAGTTCACGTAAGCGTTATAACCACGCGAACATTCCTCGGGTGCCTTCTGTTTGGAAACAACGCCAGGGCACGTGATGCATTACCACGAGCTTTTCTGCACAATAATATCATATTCACAAATGGTCTAGCCATTTTCACATTACAAATTGTGTTAATAAATCCAATTCAAATATTAAATTAAAATTAATTTAAACTGTAACCAAATTCTCGTGACAACATTTTGACTTTACTTATCAAAATTATTATTTTTTACAACGTTTTTAAAAAGATCATAGGTAATGTAAAAAGAGTAAACCACGTATTGAATCTTTAATCCCTGAAGAAGAGTAGATTGCAAAACCAAAAATAAGAAGAGAAGACTGACATGTCATGTCATGCATGATGGATAAAATTTAATTATGTGAACAGATTACTGTCATTGCGATATTTAATAATTACATACTTACTACAGATTGTAATTAATTTGAAACTGATTTTATGCTGTGGGATGTGAAAGCAGTGGGGTCCGGTTCTATTCAAGGAGTTAAAAGTAAATTCTCTAATGGATAGTGATATCATGACGTTTTGCAGTTAGTTTTTTATTATTCCCTGTACCACGATAAGTTCGCAACGTTAGCGATAATGTCGTTTTGGAATAATACACTGATTATGAATCGTAACTTTAAATTTTTATTGTGTGTAACGTATGGGATTTAATTAACTGGGAACTTTTCAGAATAAACACTAATACTCTAGAGAGTCTCTATTTTCTATATTATCCCCGGTTCTAGGCCACACACTGTATAAGTAATACAATTTATACAGTTTGTTCAGGTTCCAAGTATACACATTTATGGAAAGAATCTACAGGTAGCTAAATTTATAGTGATGAAGGTCACTCAATGAAGGTCCATAAAATCATATATCTGAATTTGACATTCATTGAGATTGTAGAGACGTCACTATTTGAGTTCAAATATTGAGAAATTCTGTGAGCCCCCTCTTAAGTTGAAGCTCAGCAAACCCGCCGAAGCTCGAAACCTTCGCCGGTAGGGCCCAGATAAGATAAATGGGTAATTATCGAGTAACTTGATTAATCGCATCCCTTTATCAGAGAATCCTTTGTCCATTAGTTACCCTCCCGATATCTTATCGTCAGTTATCATGAACATGCGTGCTGAATGTGCCGATTTTAGTTTGGCATTGTTTATCTGCAAATGGTATATGTTTGCACTACAAGCGAAAACTTCTTGTTGATACTGAATTGAGATTTTAAGTTGTCTTTTTACCCGACTGCAAGGAAAGCTGTCTTGTATGTGGTATGTTTATATGTAGATAATATTCTATTCAACACACTTGCTCGTAAAGTGAGCCCTAATACATCGCTTTTAGGGCCATAAACCGAGCTATAACAAACACCGTGCATTAATATAGAAAACACTAGTAGAGTCTGACTAAAAAGTCTGTTTACATGAGAAATTATTAAATTATTTATAAAGACGTATACTGGTAACCCTGTTGCAGTGTTGTTTCTGACCGCTGACATGAAAATATTTTTTATTTAACTGGACTGGCTGTCTGTATGATTTGACAGCTAAGTTTTTGTGCCTATTTGAAACGCCACTAGCGTGCGTCTAAAGAACTAATTTTGACGTACTATATGAAAATCCAGACTCTCCAGGCTTCAAACTTTAGTACCTACCATGTACGCACGCTATGCTCACGCTACGTCCTACAGCGCCAAAATGGCGGAAATCAAATAGGCACAAAAACAGTTTGACATAAGCCTGTCCAGTGTAAATATATGCAGGTCAGTGTTTCAAAAAACACTCAAAAATCACAAAAATTGATCACTCAAAAATTGCCGTAAAACGTCAAAAATTCTAAATAATTGCCGTATTTTCGAAAAATACACCAATTTTGGCAATGAAAATTGCCGTATTTGTATGGACAGCGTTATAAAATGGTGCCGTATCTCGAGTCAAATTCGATCGGGATTACCGTAGAATACGGCAATTGCCGTATCAAGAACAACACTGTGTTGGTGCTGTCAAAATTCTAATTGTAAACATATTTATTTATTTAGATGGGTATTGGTGGGGTGGTTGGGGATTTAGGTAGGTAAAAAATTACCTTTGAAATTACCCATGTAAACAGAATTTCTTCTCTTCTTCTTATTTTTGTTTTGGCAATCTACTTTCCTCTTGGAAGTAATTTTTGCCAGTGTCAAGTGTTGAATAGTTCAGTGGTAGATTTTTCAGTTTACATTAAAATGCGGGTGCATCGCATTCCAATGCTGCTTGGAGCATTTGGCACCAAGTATAATCAAGACAGTTTACTCGGTAAGGTCAGCCGAGGTAGCGACCACTACAATAAAAGTCTCGGCTTCACACAACCAAAATCGCGCCTATTTCCATTATCCCACATATTGTTCAGTTGCGTAGACACTTGTACCACAAAACTGCACCAATTTTAAGACACAATATCCACTATGAATCAATTTGCGAATAATTAAAATAGTCACTGAAGCGAACTCGACGAAATGGCGCCAAAAAAAATCAAACAGACTTTTTAGACTCTACGTTATAGAATTATCCCTACAAAGTAAAATTAGTACCTTACTGCAAGTTCTATGTGAGTAAACAGAGCATTCCCAATTTAACCGGGTAATACAGTTATTTTTTTAGTAAGTAACAACAAAGAGGTTTTAATGCCGCTGAAAATTAATATATATTTTTGGAATAAATAAATGTATAAGTCCTTTATCATACAAATATTTATTATTATCAAATTATTCATAATTCACAATATTTTGTTATAAAATATTGAAGTTATTTGCATTTTATCACTTAATATTATATTTTTGAAGTAGGCTGTACCTATGCTCACTCACCCCTTTGTTTCATTCTTGCATTGGACGTGTGAAAAAATCCTGCGCACCTTATCCCATAATTTTCTAATTTTGTTTTTGTCGTATTTGTTGCTGTGTGGTAAATTACTTTGTTTTTTCCTCGCAAATATGTTGAAAAACGTCGTATGAAACTCGTGAGCTCTTGCTTATTGCACACTTGGCTGAGTTACGCCCTCGGCTGCGGCTTGGGCTGCAACCCACAGCCTCGTGTGCGTGCAATGAGCAACCCAAGCTAACGTGTCTCATAATGTACTATTATTTATTGCCTCATATCTTTCAAACGACTGAACGGATATTATGTAGGTAGTACTATAATTAAGATGTTAGATTGGTTTGTGACCAAGAACCTTATATTCATATTTTGTGACGTAAAAAAAACAATATAGCGGCTGTCTATTATTTTAAGTGAAAACAAAACTTTTTTCTAAAATACTGCAATATTTTATACTCAACATTCTAAACGAAGCAACACAATAGTTAATCATAAATTCATAAATGAACAAAAGTGGGAAGTATACATAGCCAAGATCAGTAGGATATAAAGGGTAAATGGACCAAAGCGTAAGGGTCATTGGGGGATCTAAATTAAATTCCACCTGCACACTTATACAAGAGAATCCAATATTATGGAAATAAGGGCCGGTGTGTATGTACCCCTTACGAAAATAGTCAAGATTGACTAGATATGATAACTAATATGATGGTCGTAATAAAATAATCTTCATATTATGTTATGCTCAAAGACCGAAATCGGTCTTTAAGTGAAAAAAACGCTCACAACGCGTACTGGGGCCGTACCGGCTAACGAATCGAACTTCAGAAATTTTGCCGAGTTTCAAATTAAAACAGAGACATCGAAGAAAGGAATTTCGTATTATACTATTTGTTAAAGTTATTTGGAAGATGTTGATGTTTGTGTGACCTCCTGAATTAGGGTTTGCCATTTTGACCCAATTGGGGCTCGATTTATCTGTTTTAATTTGAAACCCGGCAGACTTTTCCAAGTTCGATTCGTTAGCCGGTGCGGCCCCTGGTCTATCACTGCCAGTGTGCTTCGGTATTCTCCTTCCTTTGACCTTTATCATGGTTCCATATCCGTCATTAATGACTTTTCTTCATTTCCACAACGCGTTGCGGCATTTTGGCAGTGACCTGGGGCCCTATTTTTGAATCCTTCGACTAGCGTCGAGCGCTCTTTTCTACTGATTTTCTTTCGACATTTGACTCAAATGAATGAGATGTCGAACGAAAATCAGTATAAACGAGCGCTCGACTCAGTCGAGCGATTCAAAAATAGGGCCCCAGACCGCGTTGTGAGCGTTTTTTTTTCGCTTAAAGACCGATTTCGATCTTTGAAATAGCTATCCTTTTTTTTTATTTAGATTTGATGTCAGTACAGTTTTGCCATCGAAATGTATTAACGTAGTAATATCTACATTTCGATAATTTTGCTTGCAATTTCGGCATATTACCGTACCCTTACATTACATCTTGTGTCTTCAGTACTAAGCTTTCATAATAAAATAATGATAATAACGCTTTAAGTAGGTACGCAGCAGCCATAACGTTTTCAGCGTACAATATTAAATTACTGCTATGAATGAAGCGTCGAGTTTCGTCATAACAACTGGGTATAACGACAAGATTAGCTTAGGCGCTCCACAGACGAAGCGACTCATACCACGTTGGTTCTCTGAAAATCTTAAGGCGAGGCAAAACTTGATCCCGTCTACTCCGACCAACGTGTATTCGGAACACCGCAGGGGGGTTAGCAGGCAACCCTACTTTATAATATAGTATCCTACTATATTGAGGGCTCGCCTACTATATTTTTGAAACAATATACAGTAGGCTAAAACTACTACCTATATTTTTTCAAGTGAAAAATCTAAATAAAAGCAACAATAAAAATACTTATATGCACATAAGTAATTGCATGCATAGGTAATAATTTTTATGATTAAACACTTGTGTTTATGGTTGTTGAATAAATTATGAAAATGTTAGTAAGGTACGTAAGAAAAATGCAATTGCTTTAAAATCCTCCATACAAAACGGCAACCTACTACACTCGCGAGCAAAAGTATGGAATCACAGACCTATTTTTATACAAACGAGGTAACTTTGAAACCTTGGTTCTCCGCTAAGGATTAACCTAGCTGTGATCTGATGATGGCCATCCAGAGAGTAAATGGAGGAGATTCAGATCACTATACACACCCAACTGATCTGATCAGCATTCTAAGAGATATAAGGATCAGAGTTCTCAGTTTCAGGATTTTCATACATTTTTATGCTAATTACGCGGTTTTTTTAAACATATCCTAATATCTCACAGAATGCTGATCACATCAGTTGGGTGTGTATAGCGATCTGAATCTCCTCCTTTCACTCCCTGGATAGACATCATCAGAGTGATCTGATGATGTCTATAAAATTGACCTAGCTGTGAAGCTAGGTCAATCCTTAGCGGTGAACCTAGGCTTCAAATTACCTCGTTTGTATGAAAATAGGCCCGTGATTTCATACTTTTGCTTGCAAGTGTATATTTTTTTGTTGACTTTTTCACAATCTACTATATTTTTTACACTAATAATCTTTAAAATACTATATTTGATGTAAAAAAAAGTTGGCTACCCTAGTTAGCAGGTATGCCATTGCGTAGATCCGACGGGCCTTGACCAGGAGTTTTACATTCATATTCCACAACGGAGATGAATGTGAAGCTCTTGGCATTGGCTTGTCGGACCTGTGCAAGGGAGAGTCCTGAACTCGCCGGATACTGATCTCCGCCAGTCTGGAAGTCAATAAAAGAGTACCCCTTATTTATTTTTTTGTAGGAGGAAACGCGGTTTTCGCCTTCCGACCCACCCCATCAAAATCGTTACCCGATCCGACAGTCCGACAGGAGGGGGCCGGCGAGTTCTGAGCTCTCCATTGCGTGTCACTTCGACGAGCAGAGTACCCCTGCGATAACAAAAGGAGAGGCAAACCTCCAAATTAAGACTTTTTCCTCAGACACAGAATAAAAAGGGTAACAATTTATCGTGCGTGCAGACGTCTAATAAAGAGGTCTGGCAGAGTACCTACGTAATGAAACAAGAAGCTTGACTTTTCATTGGACCATATTATTAAATTAGGTCCAATGAAACACCAAATAAATGAGGTCTCCTTTGACCCAAACTCTTACTTAGAGAAACGCAACTTCATCGTTTATTTACAAGATAAATTTAAGTGTTTATGAGTGAACCTGGAGCTTTAATGAAAAACCAGACAAGTGCGGGTCTGACTCGTGCAACGAAGGGTCCGTACTATTTTTTTATGTGATCACTACAGGCAAACGGACAAATTAGTGATCTTTATAAAGATTCCATGAATATTGTTTATCTTTGGAGATACGAAACCTAACACTGAAGATTTTAAAGCAGAATTTGAGGTTTAGTACCTACCTACCTACTATATATTCTGTGATTTAGTTATTTGCATCTTGCAATGAGGACGTCATAATATGTAAAAGCGAGAGAGAGAGAGAGAGAAAACCTATCCTTTATTTTTTGAGGTAGGATTTAATTTTAAATTAATATTGTTTTTCAATTAACAATTAGGCAAACCCAAATAAGAATATAAAATTCTTAAGCAGACCTTTTCTAGAAAATTCAACTCGAGTTCACTCAACCAACGCAAAGCCTTGGGTTGGGTAAAATAAACTTATTCGAACGACATGACATAGGTAGGTAAGGTAGGTACTTACCTACATAATAACGTGTCGACATCAACTTTCAAATTCAGAGCAAACGAATTCGACATCATGTAAACACGGCTCCTATGTTGATTTCCTTTATTGCTTGTTTGCTTGTGTTCAACTTTACCTTTTCAGCTACATTTTCTCCACTTTTATTTGGCTGCAATTTTCCTAAAGAAACACAAGTTTCACTCAGAGATAGCTATCTAAGAAATAAAATAAAATAACATAAAGTCATTACTTACACATTGGTCCGAAATAAATAAAAATGGCTGGATATTTTTTTATAGGTAGGAATAAGCTCCCTTAGTTTTAGAAAAAAGTTTTAGAATTTTCGGTAGCGTGATTTTTTTTTAATAAATTAAACTCTCTTTGACTTTACAAATGTGGGAAAGTAACAGCAGAATGGCGATTATACCTTTGCCATCACCTGCCACAACCACAGCAAGTATTTAAAAAAAAGTTTTGACATTTTGGTTAAACTTTTTTTTTAATACAATGTTGTGGTTATGACAGGTGGTAGTTAAGATATAATCTCCATTCTGCTGTTACTTTCGTATATTTGTGAAGTCGAAGAGACTTTATTTTTTATTTTTATTTTTACACAACCGAAAATTCTGAAACTTTTTTCTAACATTTTTTTTTCTTAAATTTGAAATAAAATTAACGTTTAAAATAGTAAGTAGAAAAAAAATATAGAGTGGCTAATACATTTGGCCAAGGCTGTATGTACTTAGTTAAATAGGTAAAACCGAATTAATGACAACGTAACGGTTTTGGTTTTGGGCCTCATTTTTAGTTATATATGAATTCTAATCTAATAATTAATTATCATCAATACCTCAATTATAGCATAATGCTACGAGCTTACGGCTAGACAGACTCGCTTGCTGGCGTAGCACAGCTACCGTAATTGTGCTACGGACGGCGATACCCGTAACGGGTATCGCTTCGTAGCATCATTTGACATAGGTAAAGACCTATTATTTCGTAACATTTGAAATCTCTTATTTATTATTCAACTGTAATTCAGCAAAAGGGTTTAAAAGCTCAGGGCTGACGGTCGTTTAGTTTATCAAAGGCAAGGTTAAATATTTTCACATCATTATCTGCTATTTAAATGAAACTAATGGCAAAAGTGTTTCTGTAAAAGTATATCTAATACCTATAGTAATCAATAATATCAATAACATTGCCTTCGTATGTGTTAGCGAACAATTAAATTGTCCCTTATTCTATTTTAAACAGAGAGCTAGTTATTCCCGAGGCTAATACGTTATTTCTTATTTTCCAACAATCTTGAGCTCAGTAAAGGCACTGGCGAATTATAATGTCATTACGTGATTCCGCTCCGGAGCGTGCAACCCTTCTAATTAGTTTCGTGCTCACACACACACCGCACGAAGGTTCCCGACACACGAGTGCGAGTCCCGGTGACCTCTGATCGACGTGATTAAAGTCGAAAAGAAGTCCAATTTGTTGAATTGTTATGAACGTTCAACTTCCAAAGCCCATGAATGGGAAACTATATCTGCGTGAATACTTACCTCAGTGAGATTTTGTTACAATTAAGTTATTAGTTAAGAAAAACATAGCCTTGACGAATTAATTAACACAAAATTAGCAAATCATCCAATTCCAAACTTCCAAACGCGTCATTGAAAAGGCGCGCTGAAAATTATAACGTCATTTGGGCATTCCGCTTCAAAGGAGACCCTTAATAAAGGGCGGCCCCATACGACCCTCGCTAAGGCACCACTTCGGCGTAATGAAAATTAGGCGGAGGCTTCAGATTTATACCGACAGAATTTAAATGTACTACCTAGGTCAGGGATGGCGAACCTTTATGTATCAACGTGACATTTTTCTAAAGAAATTTTTAAGAGGCATATTACGTTTCGACTGTGATTTTTGCGTAAAATGGCCAATTTTGGGGTTCTCGATCTCAGAAACAACAATACATTAACAGTTTTGACTTATTGAATAGTGTAGAACAGCTATTGGAATAGATCATAGCGGCCTCGCTTTTTTGAAAATTTGCTTAACTTTATAATTAAACCCGAAATTGCAGAGAAAGATTTTCATAAAATGCGCGAAGGCACTTTTTAGGGGTCATGGATTGAACTACTGTGCTAAAATGAAAAAAAAAATTGAATATTATCTCTTATATAGTCGAATAGATCATAGCGGCCTCGGAATTTTGAAATTATGTATGGAATATGTGAAAAAAAATCCCAATCAAAAACCATAAAACTACTAAAAACGCTCAGAATTAACTGTGAATTTCTCCTAGATACATAATTATTATTACGTAAAATTTATATTAGAATAATCTTTACTTCATACGAAAATCAAATTTCACACTTTTATTTGTTGTTTGTACTTGTTTTTCTTTCTGTGTATGTTCAAAGTTGACTCTAAGAAATCGTTCACCAACTTTAATTTTCCTTTCTAACCCTTTAACTTTCCAGTGTATCATCATATTACTTTTTGTCGCGAACACATATAAAGCTTCGTACAGACTGAGGCGAGCGAATCGCGCGCGTCACTCATTTTGACAGATTTTGATCGCGTAACTCAAAGCAATGGCCATAGCCATAGCCATTGCCATAGCAATTTCTTTGACAATGGCTATGGCTATGGCTATCGCTTTGAGTTACGTGGTCGCACTCGCGAATTTCGCGCGGAATTCGCCTCAGTCTGTACGAAGCTTAAATGTATTTAGTGGACCCAAAGGTATCTCTAGGTTGTAGCGCTAAAATCCGTCAAAATCGAAATTTCGACGAAAAAATGTAATAGGGCCCTTAATGCGATCATAGACGTGCCAGCAAATAATATTGACTTTGTAATTATTGGGAAAATAATAATAATAATAAAAACGATCAACTCAAAACTTTATTTATTAAAAAAAATAGGACCGGTTTGTGTTGTGTGTTAAATGTTTGTTTCAATCAATGCTTCAATTATATGTTAATTGACTCGTATTTTTTTCGTAGTGCATATGAATTTTGTGATCGGTGACATGCCCAAAATATTTTGTGTCGCGTGCCATTGGTTCGCCATCCCTGACCTAGGTGGTACAAGTACGTCCTACTATGGAACCGTACAACCACGTACAATTATGCTAATAGTATCTAGGTACCTAATAGTTTACTTGATGGTGTTTCACAGAACTCTATTGTATAGCAATTATTAGCGAGAACTTTTAATAGTCTAGATATTTTCTCTGGGACCTAAGAGTAGGTACTTTTAAACCAAAATGAAACAAAATCTGTTTTATGATTTAGGTTAGGTACCGTGAAAAATAATCCTAACTATCCTAATCCTACTAATATAATAAATTGTATTTTTAGATCTTTGTTATACAATCACGCAAAAACGGCTGAAATTTAAATGAAATTGGGCACACACACACACACATAGTTTACAGACTGGATTAAAAAGTAGGATACTTTTGTCCTGATTAATTGAATTTGTTGAAAATTGTTTCCTAGAGGGCGGTAAATTGCCTTCTGCACCCCCCTTTTGAAAACGTAGATCGGGGCTGTTTTAATCTTTAATTCTAGTTATTTTTTTATTTTTGCTCCGGCGGCGGGGCCTTCACACAACCGATCATCATGAAATTTTTCATGACGTTGTCTAAGTAAAGGTTTCTGCACAAAAATATAAAAAAAAACCTAAATATTAGAATTTACTATCTACACACTAATAACATTAGCTAGATTACTTCAGAAACAACCTAGAAATTGTTTCGAAAATGATTTTCGTGTATAGTTATAAAAGAAGCAATAATAAAAAAGTTTTGACTAAATAAATCTTTATTAAATTATCAATTAACTATATTGTATAAAGCACTCACGATATAATGACTGCACTGTACTGTACTATGCCACTTCTAAAGGCATTTAAAATATGTTTAATGTATATCAAAAGCTTCTCTACTCTAGGTAACTATCACATCCTCTAAAAATATCCAATTCCTTGCTGCGCTTCGTAAATTTTCACTTCGTCTTTTTTCATTTCTAGATCCGGCCTGTAAAGAAAAAAAAAATATTAGTTACGTATTTCTTAATAAGAAAAAACGCAGTCGCTTCCATGAAGTCCAAATAAACTCATAATAATGAGTAAGTAATCTAAGTGAACCTTTACGTATTAAAATGTAAAAAAGTGTAAAAACAAGGTGCCATAAATAATGTATTATTCATTCTTTGTTATAGTTAAAGTAATACTCACAGAGTTAGTTGAACAGTCTGTTGTTGCACTGAAACTAAATAAACAAATCATTAAAAAAACATCAGCATTAGTTTAAGTACTTATCCTAAGTGCTAAATTATTATTTCGGTGAACTAAGAAGTTCAAGTTCGTAATATAGTTAAGTTCCTAATGTAATTAACATAACCGACATCAAATGGGATAGTGGATGGCTGCTTATGGATCGCATATTTTGTTTTAGAATAAGTGGAAGTTTAATAAAGACTTTCTGGGAACTTTTTCATTTCAATTAATATTTAATTTATGGAAGTTTTCCCTTCCTTACACACTGCTCTATATTATACCGCGCTACCGATAAAGTCTGTCTGTTTATCAACTTGTCTTATATAAACAGTCTTCACCCAACTCTTTATTGGAATAATAATTTATAAAATACAACAAATGATTTTCCACATAATACGATATACGAATAATAGATTACGAAAAAAAATTATTTCTTTCGTAATCAATGTGTATAAAGTATCATTGACCTGCATATGTTTTTATGTCAGTGATAAAGTTACTAACTTACTTTAAGTAACAATTTAAGTATAAAAGACGTATGACAATTACTGTCAAAAACTGTTTACTAAATAAGACAAGTAAGGATAAACGGATAAACAGACTATAGTGTTTTTTGGATTTGTTGGTTCCATGAGCACCACTATCAGAGCTGCAAAACCAGTAGTGTTGTTTGAATTATTTCTCTCTTTTTGCACTACTGCACTAAAATCTGCACTTACGATACGATAGTGTTGTTTGGACATTTTAATCCAACGTTAACGAAATATTTTCACTCTTACAACAGTACATAGTACAAATATTAAGAAAATAGAACCAATTTGTTCCAAACAAGTGGTAAAGTTAGAATAGTTGCGGAACAAACAATACTTTATAAGTTTTCCCGAGGCGGTGAGTCAATTTAGCTCCGCACCTTTACGGTACGAAGTTCCGTGAGTAACTTGCGTCATTAAATAGCAGCTGTGGGAGAGTTTTTATTTTTGAGATTCTCCAGGGTCCATTAGTGCGTGAGTAGGCTTAGGATCAACTTGAGTTGAAATTTCATAGATTGATCTATGAATTTTAAATTATTTATAAGGGTTGGGTTGACAAATAATTACCGTATTGGCCTACGTGAGGTCAATAGTATTAGTTTATTATGGATCCGTACGAATCATGGAGAAAGACGTAATATTTAATTCGTATTGGTCCGGAATTATTTTTACGTTGTACAAAAGCCTGACGATAGACAAAAGTTAATCTACATGTTTATTCTGCACCTTTATCTATCTACCTACGTCATTGAGGTGACACAGAGTGACACTATAGCACAGTTTAACCACATGAGTAAATAAACGGAACAGAGTACAAGCTCTCAAAACTTATACCCATTCTTCAAGGGTTGTCACCTGTTGCAGGTTGAAAAGTAGGGAAAATAAAATAAGGCAAGAGAATACTAAAATGTGTATTTGAAATTATCTTACTGCACATGATTTCTTAGGTAGGTACGAAAAAAAAGACCTTATTTTTTCGGGAATTGTTCATACATACGGTGCAAGAGTTGGGCATATTTAATTATTAAACAATAATGTACCTTAATCGATTTTATATTCTTTTATTTTACACACTGAAATGGTAGAATGGAATCCCTAATTCGTCAACAAAATCATTCGAAAAACTCCCAGTGTCTCGTCGAATGCACGCGACTTACTTGGATTTTTTCTTCGAGTCAGTAATTTGACGCTTAGAACTGTCACTGTCATATTAGTGTAATCTTTTTATTTATTCTTTTATTAAGTATTATCACTAATAAAGTCCAGAAGGATTTTATAAGTAATAATACTTAATTAAGATTGATAGAAATCAATCTTATTTAAAAATATCTCAGTCGATATGATCATTATGACTGACAAAATGAATGACAAAAATGAATGACTCGAAGAAAAAATTTAAGAAATTGAAGCCCTGTCGATTTTACCCCGGCTGACTACTTTTACACCCGTCGGTGAGAGGGCACGCACACATCGCCGCGCTATGTATGAGTGCACCTGCATCGGGCCGCTTGTAGGCAGCTAGAGTAGGCTCTGTTCAGTTTACGTTTTTTTACTCATGAGGTTTAACAATACTATGTTCTTTTTGTCAGCTAAAAAAGCCTGGAACGGGTGGTAGGAAAATATAGACGATTCAAAAGTACTTAATAATTAAGTTTAATTGAATAAAGCTTATTTGACTTTGACTATGTCATCTCAATAGTGCAAATGACACTATACTATAAATGCTTTCGCTATAAGTTCCCACTAATGGTGCAAACGAAACTAATTAGTGTCATCTGCACCATTGATGGTGTAAGTCCATGGTGGATACGGTACGATCAGCACTGCAACGAAAGTTGTTTAACGCCTTAGTACTGTGTCATAGAATTTTTTTGTTTAATGTTTCAAACCGTGTGACATGTCAAAAACGTTGCTATAAGAAAGAACCAAAGCGTTAAGCGATTTTCGTTGCTGACCGTACGACGGACCTCCGGTTCCTGAAGTACTTTATCGGAGGGGTCCACATTATCAGGTTTAAGTTAATTTCATTTTACTTTAAAATAAGGTTGAACCTCCGCTAAACCGCCGATAAGTACTCAGAAACCGGGCATCAGAAAGCTTACCCATTTGTGGTTGCTGAATCATGCCAGTGACATCAGTGAAGTACATCGAGTGGTTGGCCGGCATGAACTCTTTGCTCTGATCGATGTAACCGGACGTGTGGACGGACACAATCTGTGGCTGGTGCAGGACGATCTCCTCATTGCGCCACTTGCCTATGGCGCTGCCGTCATCTTGCATCTTTTGCAGGCGCTCCACCTGCTTGTACGTCGGTTCGCCGCCTATATAGTCGCGCTTTATGCGGTTGTGATTGCGTATTTCGTGTTTGCGGAGGTCCGATCTGTTTTATAAAGAACACACAAGTGTTTAATAATCATATTCTGTCAATTTAAAGACTAACGGCCGGATCCTCAAAAGCTTCTTAGCTAAAATCTTTAGATAAGACTTTAAAAAACTTTTTTGATTATAAAGAGGTCTTTTAACTTTAAGAATCATTTGAGTATTTGCCGTTAATCTTAGAAAGCTATTTCAATAAATTTGTTTAGTGTACAATATTGATTTATGGAATAAACAACTTATAAACAAAATAGCTATTATACAGAGGGTTATTTGTAAAACAACAACAACCTCGCAGGAGTAGATTACTAACATCGTAAACAACAACATTTGTTCTACGACTTTTCTAAAAACAGACAAAAACATACCGTCTTTTCATACAAAACTGCGGACATTTGTATGGAAGTCCAATTTCTTTTTGTTTGTTTTCGGAAAAGTCGTGGAACAAATGTTGTTGTTTATGATGTTAGTAATCTACTCCTGCGAGGTTGTTGGTGTTTTACAAATAACCCTGTATAGGAACTAAATAGATTAAATGGAGCTTTTGGCTTTTAACGTGTTAAAAACATTAAGAATAATTTCCTTGGTAAATACTACAATATTTGAAGAAACAACTATTAAAATAATAACAGTAGTTCATACTTGTAGCAGAAGTCGCGTCCGCAGTAGTTGCAGGCGTGCTTTATGTTCATATGAGTGGCGTCGTGGTGCTCCCGCAGCGCCGTGTTCGTGCGGAAAGCCTTCTCACACAATCCACACTGCAGCAACATTAAATTATAAATTATAAAAAATTAAAATTATTTTTATGCGGGTGCTAGTGCTACACAGGCCAATGGGGAATGTCCGAAAAAAATCAAATTGGCTGAATATTTTTTCATAGGTAGGAATAAGCTCCCTTAGTAATAGAAAAAAAAACAGAATTTTCGGTTGCGTGAAAAAATTAAAAAAAAGTCTCTTCGACTTCACAAATGTAGGAAAGTAACAGCAGAATGGAGATTATACCTTTGCCATCATCTGCCACAACCACAAACATGGTATTAAAAAAAAATTCAACACAAAATGTCAACACTTTTTTTTTTATTCTTGTTGTCATAGTGGTATGTGTTGGCAAAGGTATAATCTCCATTCTGCTGTTACTTTCCTACATTTGTGAAGTCGAAGAGACTTTAATTTTTTTAAATGTTTTCACGCAACCGAAAATTCTGAATTTTTTTTCTATTACTAAGGGAGCTTATTCCTACCTATGAAAAAATATTCAGTCAATTTGATTTTTTTCGGACATTCCCCATTACTTAATGAGTGCGAAAATTATTGGCATGTAGTCAATTAATTTATTAAGTCTATGCATGTAGTATTAGCATTAGGTCTACGAAAAATGCGTACTAAACGTACAGAACCCCATCCGCGCGAAGACAATTAAATAATAAGCTACTCACGTTACACTGCAATAAAGTACATTTTTAAATTGCACAGCGCAGCGCTGCGTGCCTATTATTATAAAGGAATTAATTGGGTGACTGGAAATAATTAAAGGCGACTGTTAATGGGATACTTAAATACTTAATCGGGCAGCAATTTATTTTTTGGGCGACAAAATAACTAAACGGGCGACAAACAGTGGATTAAAAAATATTTAAAACGGGCGACTACATGTGGGTGACAAATAATTTAAATGGGTGACTAAAATACTGAGTGGGCAACTATTGTACCAAGTAGGTAACTACAGAACTAATTTAAGCTACCCAAAATGGTATTTTGACGTTTTTATTAGGTCGCTTTCTTGTTTGTTTGTTCGTGTTTTTGTCATCTCAATAAGGATAATTAGTCACCTTTTTAGGGTTCCGTACCCAAAGGGTAAAAACGGAACCCTATTTCTAAGGCTCCGCTGTCCGTCTGTCTGTCTGTCTGTCACCAGGCTGTATCTTATGCACCGTGATAGCTAGACAGTTGAAATTTTCACAGATGATGTATTTATGTTGCCGCTATACCAAACAACAAATACTAAAAACAGAATAAAATAAATATTTAAGGGGGGCTCCCATACAACAAACGTGATTTTTTGCCGTTTTTTGGTACGGAAGCCTTCGTGCGCGAGTCTGACTCGCAGGTTTTTATAAATAAAATATATGCCAAATTTTAAATGTTTCCTAAGGTTATCGCCCAAATAGTAATTCGGTCACCCGTTCTGAATAACTAGTTACTCAATTTGTATTTTAAAGTCACCCATTTTCATTATCTGTAGTCGCCCTCGCTCCGTCGTCCACTTAGTATTTACACTGTATTCCACTGTATTTGACTGTATTCAGTATTTTTGATAACCAAAATTTATTGTTTCCCGATTAAATACTACCCTTATTATAAGCGCCTCCGAAGCGCTTCTCTTTCTGTCGCGTGAGACAGAGCTTGTCTCAACCAACACATGACATCCCACGTGCGCTGGCTCGACTGAGTGAGCCACGAGCAGTAGGTAATATAAAAGTAAGCGCCGAGTGAGACCCCCCTGTTCACGTGCTTCTCCAAAACAGTATTTCTCCAATTGATTTTGAACCTTAGCTTACTTGAATGTCAAGGTCAAAGTAAAAACCACAAATAGATTTTGTGGTACAGATACCGGCACATAACTTACCAAGACAAAGATGAGACAAAAGATGCGCAGCAGCGACAAACACTAAACTCGGCGCATTTTTGTGAGCCGGCACCGACCACTGACCTCCATTAAACAAGTACGCTGGACAGGCTATTGTCATGAAATGACAGCAATTTTTTGTGCCGATTTGAAAATCGCCATATTGGCGCTGAGAGCAGTAGATTCTACTATGGCAGTAGTAGTGTATTCTGTGGTACAGTACTGCCATAGTACTGTACCACAGAATACATAATAGTACATAGACTGTACTACTGTCCTCAGCGCACATATGGCGATTTTCAAATCGGAACAAACGATTGGTGACGTTCGCCTGTCCAGTGTACTTGTTTAATGGAGGTCAGTGGCCGGCACCTATACACCTAAGTACAAGTCAACAAACCTTGAACTGTTTCTCTTGATGTGTAAGCTTGTGCTTGTTGAGGTTGGAAGGATTGACGAATGTGGCTGGACACTGGTTGCACTTGTACGGCTTCTCCCCCGTGTGCGTGCGCATGTGCATCACCAAATAGTACTTGTGCTTGCACTTGTACGGGCACAGGTCACAGAAGAAGTTGAACGTGTTTGTGTGAACTAACCTGTTCAAAACAGATATAAAATTATATTGAAACATTAGGTACCGACTGTACTTTTTACTTAAATGCTAGTAAAGCATTATAACACCTAAAAGCTCAATCCTTGTATGTAAAGTGAGACAAAAAAAATGCAAAAGTTTTCAGATTTCTATCGTTACGTTACATATTCGTAACTACAGTAAGAGGCATATATCTTGAAATCGGGAGGGGATTGCGCGGAATGCGTATTTTGGGCATGCGTAGCGGTGAGGAGCGCGGGCGGCGGGAGAGGGGCGCGCGCTATTGGTCGCTCACAAGAGCACATGCGCGAACTTATCCCCACTCAGTCGAAAAAAGTTCAAGATAGATGCCTCGTACTGTAAGCACAGTTAACCGTAATTTTCAGTCCCATTCTTTATCTGTGCAGGTAATGCTGTAGACTTTACCTACATTTTAGTATACTTAGCTCTAAACTAACTAGTAAAACTATAATTTCTTACATGTGGTTCTTCAGCCTTGCAATAATGGGGAATTCTTTCCCACATGTAGGACATTTATGAGGAACATTCTGCTTGTGTATGTGCCGCTTGTGCTGCCCGATACTAAGAACTAGCTGCCCACAGATGTCACATGCACGTTTCATACACTGGCGCTCACGACGATGTGCCACCAATTTTTCCTATGAAAAAATACTTATTGCTAAATTCTATGCTATGAACGAGGCAACAACCCTTCACTCCTTCGTAAAATATGACCAATGACCCACAGGTAAATATTAACAGGGGTTTACAGTATGCACAAAGAACTTGGCGGCTGGGAAGTTATCTGCAAGTGATATTTCCCTTTATTCCCATCTGCCCCCTTCAAGCTCCGCTACCGGGGTGGTGGTTGACACTAATAAGTGGCGTTCACCACCCTGGTGGTCGATGGCACCTATTTATTTCCATCTGCCACCTTCGAGGGGGCTATGGGGGTGATGGTTGGCACTAATCGGTGGTGTTTACCACCCCGGTGGTCGATGGCATCTATTTATTCCCATCTGCCCCATTCAAGCTCTGCCACCGGTGTGGTGGTTGGCACTAATAAGTGGCGTTCACCACCCTGGTGGTCGATGGCACCTATTTATTCTCTACTGCCACCTTCGAGAGTGCCATGGGGGTGATGGTTGGCACTAATAGCTGGCGTTTACCACCCCGGTGGTCGATGGCACTTATTTATTCCCATCTGCCCCCTTCGAGCTCTGCCACCGGTGTGGTGGATGGCACTAATAAGTGGCGTTCACCACTCTGGTGGTCGATGGCACCTATTTATTCCCATCTGCCTCCTTCGCGGGTACCATGGGGGTGGTCGCGCAGGGTACATGTCGAGTTCCATAGTTTCGACTGCTTCCCCCCGCACCCCGTCCCCGCACACGCCTGTATTTGTCTACTGCGCAGTGTTCCGCGCGAAGTTTAGAGCCGCCAAATTATTTTGCGCATACTGTAGTTGCTTATTATTTCAAAAGCCAAAATATGGACATCATTTTCAGCACGGTTTTTGCCAAATAAAATAAATATTGGGTCTTTTCCTATGAAATTGGCGATTTTTTTGTCACAAATAGAGAACGTCGTTACTTCTATGATTTAAAATATTCATCGATTGCTTGATATTATATCGAATAATGACTATCATAAACAACTATCAATAGTAAAAAAAAACTTATTTTTATTTTTCTAAGCATAAAAAATACATTAAAAATTACTCCTCTTTTTTTAGCAGAAATGACCACTTTATTTGTTTTTTACTTAGACACAACTTTTTTTTTAATATTCTATATGTTATTTTAATGTTTAAACATTTAGTGCATAAAAGTTTTAAAACATTAGCATTCATGGTTGTTAAATAAATTAAGAAAATGTTGTATTGAAAATGCTACTTCTTTAAAATTCTCCATACAAAACACCAATTTCATAGATAAAGACCTAATAGTTACCTTGATTGGACACCTAATCAATAAAAAAATTATATTGATTGCCATACAAATAAGGGGAACTTACGATTAACTAAAAGTTAATCAAATATTTTAGACTTAAAAATATTCTTTGTACACCTTGTTCGGAAAAGTCATATCACATGGCGAACACTTGAACTGCTTTACTTTTGGAGCTTTCTTCTGTTCTATACTTTCCAGCTTTCTTTGACGAATTTTTTCTCTTCTCTCTTCCTCCTTCATTTGCTTCCATTTCATATGATTTAAAATCATTTGAAAGTCATGCTTAGAGTATGGATAGGCATGAAATGCAGGGTCACCTAGAAAAAAAATCGTATGAAAAAGCTAAGTAAAAATAATTACAATTTTTTTATTAATTCATTAATATCGAAAAACAATAACACAGTACCCATCGGATTCAATATTCTTCGGAACTTCCGATCAGATGCCTCACATGTAGTTTTAAAATTCATGGCAAGTTTTAAAGCCTCCAGACAGTCATGACAAATATACTTTGGGAGTGAATCATCAAGGCTGATCTGAAATCAATGAATTAATGGTAAAAGTAACTCTATAATTTTACATTATTTACAAGGGGGGACGCCAGCGAAGCCAGACATGTGATCAGTCACTTGGTCGGAACCATTTCACCCATATAATTTTACATTACTCCAGGGTGAAATAGATATTCAAATCCTTACTATTATTATAAATGCGAAAGTCCGTTTGTTTGTTCGTTTGTTTGTTACGCCTTCACGTCCTACTTCTGAACCGATCATCATGAAATTTTGCATACACGTTGTCAGGGGTACAGAGAAGGACATAGGGTACCTTTCATCCAGAAAAAAAATATGTTCCCGAGGGATAGCAAAAAACTTTCCACGCAGACGAAGTCGCGGGCGGAAGCTAGTCAGTAATAAAATCAAGTATTTTAATTTTATTGTTGTTCTAAGCCAAGATAATAAGATAATAGGATGCATATTTACCTAAAGTCAATTGTTGCAAACAAGGAAGCGACTTCTTAAAATATTTACAATTCTTATAATGTGAATATTCCCATATGAGGTTTAATATGCCTTGTTACAACATAAAGTAAACAATAAAGTAGGGAAAATCAACCAACTACGTTTGTAACAGGCCAACGGGAATTTGTGTCAAATCTGGTTTATTTATTACATCTCAGAGAGCTTACACTAAATTTGGTTAACCCTTGAATCCTTGGATTTTTCCGATAAAAAAGTGCTTTTCATAATCAAAACCTTGCCCGTATGTACAATATTTTGTGACATGACACAAGCTTTCGATTATGTAGATCATAACATATTAATAAAAAAAAATTAGATGCGTGTGGAATATTTTTTTTTATTATTATTATTAATTGACAGGCAAGCAGTTGAGACAACTGATAAGAGCCTGTATCCAGTTATATCATGGTTCGAGTTTATCTTTCATTAGTCCTTAAATATTTGTCCAATCTATTCTTAAACTGATTCGTATTCTGTGCAGATATTACTTCTTCTGGCAACTTGTTCCAAGCTTCAACTACTCTATTATTAAAGAAATGTTTATGTGGATTGTTTCCTGATAGTGCCTTTGATAATTTGAGATGATGGCCTCGTAGGTTAATGTTTCGTGAGTACTGGAATAGTTGTTTATCAAAATTCTCGATGTCATAGTGTCCATGCAAGATTTTATATGTTTCTATTAAGTCCCCACGTTCCCTGCGTTCCTTTAAAGTTGTGAGTTTCAGTGATTCCAGTCTTTCCTCATATGGTTTATTCTTCAAGTCTTTCGGGACTTTGGAGAACCTACGTTGAACTTTTTCTAGTAATTGAATATCTTTCTTGAAGTATGGGCTCCAGATTTGAAAAGCGTATTCTAAAATCGGCCTTACATAGGTTTTGTATATTTTCAGCATAATTTCAGGTGTTAAGTACGCGAAAGCTTTTCGGATGAGGTAAATTAAACTGTTAGCCTTCTTGGTCACAGTGGTGATATGATGTTCCCATTTTAGATCATTAGCAACATGTACTCCCAAGTCTACCTGTACCTCTACTGGTCGTAGTGGAACACCATTGATTTCATAGGGGTTACGGGGATTCCGATTCCCAATGTGGAGAACTGTGCATTTGTCTATGTTGAGGTTAATAAGCCATTCCTTTGACCAACTTGCCAATAGAGTCAAATCATTTTGAAGTCGTTCCGAGTTTACAAGAGGATTTGCAAATATCTTTGTATCATCAGCAAACATGCTTACATTGCAATTCAAATTTTTAGGTAAGTCGAAAGTGAAGATTATGTACAGCACTGGCCCAAGTACGGACCCCTGGGGCACACCACTTTGAATATCTCTTTCGTCTGAGAATGATTCGCCAATTCTTACTCGGAATGTTCTTTGTCTCAGAAAAGCTTCTATCCAATTCAATAATTTACCCCGAATGCCAACAAATTCCAGCTTTTCAAGAGTCTGCCGATTGGTACTTTGTCGAAAGCTTTTTCATAATCGAGATATATTACATCAACAGGTTCCCGAACGTTTTGACTATTGACCCAAAATGATAAACAAGACAACAGATTGGATACTGTGGATCGACGTGGGCAAAAACCATGTTGTTGACTATCAATAACTTGTTGGTTATGCAAGAACTGTCTTATGTATTTGACTATTATTTTCTCCATGACCTTGCACGCCACACTAGTCAAGCTTATGGGCCTATAGTTAGATGGTAGTAATTTATTTCCTTTTTTAAATATAGGAATCACTGTGGCAGTCTTCCATAGATCAGGTAGTGTTCCAGTGTCGTAGGATGTTTGCATTATGGATGCCAAAGCATCGTCAAGATCACATTTTTTCAAAATAGGCACTGTTATGTCATCAGGTCCTGGCGAAGCGTCATCCTTTATTTCTTTTATAGCGGCTTGAACTTTATCATTTGTGAATACAATATCCTCTATTGTCTCTGAGATGCGAAGACGTGGGTTTAAGATTGGCAGTTCACCAGGTGGCTCTTCTTCAAATACACTAGAAAATTGGTCTGCAAAAGCTTCCGATATTTCCTTTGGTTCTGTCATCTATTGACATTTGTTGTTAAGTACTATATTTGGTATATTTACTTTAGAAGTTATCTGCTTCCTAATGTATGAATAAAATTTCTTTGGTCCAGCCTCTAAAACATTTTTTTCGTATGACATCCTTGATCTACGGCGTAAATTTGTAAGTTTATTATTGGCTTTTCTATATTCTTTGTAGACTTCATTAGATCCAGTCATGACATATCTATTCCATACAAGCATTTTATGTCTTATAAGCTCCGTCAGTTCCTTATTCATCCAGGGTTTGTTAATATTATTTTTCTTGGTAGCCTTGAAGAATGTCACGTGTTTGTTTACGGCATTCATTATGAGCCTGTGCATAGTTTCAAACTGATTTCTTGGGCAAGTAATATTCTCAACAGATTTTATCAGGATAGGGTGCAACTCTTCATTTATTTTATCATAGTCTGCTTTTCCAAAGTTTCTTCTAGGTTTTTTCTCTTGACAGTTTTGTTTCTGTATCTGTAACTGCACACTAGCTATTAAGCATATATGGTCACTTTTTCCAATGGCAGCCTCATATTCGACATCAGCCACAAGGGACTCGTCATTTGTAAGTATCAAATCCAAGCTAGAAGGTTGGTTGCCCTCTCGAAATCTTGTGGGTCTGTCCACTAGTTGATGTAAGTTACTGTGCCGATACCACTGCACAAAATTTGTTTCCTTTGGTAGCAGATACCCACAGTTCTCGAGCGGCCATTTGACACCAGCAAAATTAAAGTCACCAACAATTAATACTGTACTAGATTCGGCAGCTAGATCTAAATCCTGGAATAATAAGTTGTCACCGTCCAATGTTGATTCATGACCACGATATATTCCATATATCAGTATTTTATGAGTTTGTACCATAATTTCCACCCACAGACATTCAATGTTGTCATACTTTACGAATACGAGGTAATGTTTTAGATTTAATTAGGTCTTACTTAAGTGATCGTCAGCAAATAACAGAAATATCAAGATTTAATAACAAAACGAGGACCGAAGAACTTTTCAGATCGGATACTCGTAATGTAATGTACGGTGTTCCTCAAGGAAGTGTTCTCGGCCCACTTCTTTTTCTCATATATATAAATGACTTGCCTAATGCAACCGATCAACCAATGACATTATTTGCTGATGACAGTACGGTTTCCGTTAAATTTTCTGACATTAATACCTATGAAACTGACGTTAATAAAACTTTGACATTGATAATTGACTGGCTTAAAAATAATAATTAGAAAATTTGAAAATTGACAAGACAAATATTATGCACTTTTCTCAAAGGACTCAATTTGCTCATGACATTAAAGTGGAATATGGTGGTAACAGCATAAAGAAAGTTGAAACTGCGCGTTTTCTTGGTCTGCAGATTGACGAAAAACTTAACTGGAAAAATCATATAGACGAAATAAGTAAAAGAGTAAGTATTTTGGCTTATGCTTTGTACCGACTTTCATTTTCGACGAATACTGACACCATTATATATATTAGAAATGACCCTTTTTGTAAAAACTTATCCACATATGTTTCCACGTCAATCTTCTATAGTTGTACGTAACAGACGTCATGGTGATAGGCTGTGTATACATGCTGCTAAAACAACACTTTTACGAAACAGTGTAATCTGTATGGCACCGAAAATTTACAATAAAATTCCGGACAGCTACAAAAATCTTAATAAAAATTTGTTTAGAGCTAAACTTAAAAGTCTTCTGGTTGAAAAATTTATTACGGTGTACAAGACTTCATAAATGACAAAACTTTTTAAATATACATAAGCTTGACTTTTTATAATTATTTTAATTTTTTACATTATTTTATTTTATTTTGACTATGACATGAAATGAATTTGAATTAATAATATTTTACTCAAAAAAGCTTGTAATATGGTCATTATTTTGACAACCTTCTTTGAACAAAGTCGAGCTTGCCGGTGTTCTCCGATGGTGACGCAACAAAGTTGTATGGGATTTCATTATTGTCGAGTTTTAGCCACCAGCAATTTCCTTTGAGAATCCATTATTGTCGAGTTTTTTTTCAAACATAGTTAGATAAAAAATACACTGTACAACCCGCGCAGATAAAGAATGGGATTAGAAATGGCTCTCAGTCACACTCGTTGTGGTAAGTGCGGTGAGCCGCCATTTTGAATCCCATTCTATATCTGCGCGGGTGTTGTATTGTTGTACCTAGATGATGTTTTTGTACTTTTATATAAAATTAGTATGGAAAAATATAAAAAACTCGCACTTGACCGTTTTTTGACCTTTCATTCAATACCTCTTATCTACTTCCGGGGTTACAAAGGGGATAAAAAAAAACCTTATTTTTTGGCTCCGACGCACCGTTTCTGAGATATTTGCATTTTTGTATTTTTAAGTACCTACCGTAGTAGGTATAGTAGGCAGTATTCGCATTTTTTGAGTAAAGTACTATACAAGCCTTGGTCCACAATGACTGCACTGCTGGCCACGTTATGATGGCCTCGAGCTAAGCTTACCTACGCTCTCGGCCTTCAAGCTTGGTCATCATTGCAGCCCTTGCTGTCCGCGCTATAAAGGCCTCGACCTCCGGTCTCGGCCTTTATTCTAGCTTGTCCATCAAGGGCTGCAATGCTGACCGCGCTGTGAGGGCCTGGACCTGCGCTAAGCTCCGCTCTCGGCCATCATCATCGCCGCCAGCAACGCAGTCATTAGTGACCGCGGCAGTAATGTACTATTATTCTAGATACCTACTTAATGCAATTTTAATTTATTTTATATTTACTGTTGTTACAAATTATCACTGTTAAATTGTTGATAAATTTGATTGTTGCTAAATTAATTGTAATTTAAATGAAATAATTATGTTTTATCTTTAAAATGTTTGCATGCTGACCGGCAAAACATGTTAGATCTAATTTTTACCTTTTATTACATCAATCATTTACTCATGTTTTTTGCAAATAAATATATCTTTATCTTTATCTTTATAATACCCAACCTCTGAACTTTAGGTAAATATACATTCAAATATCCGATCTCTAATCATGACCCCTGCCCCCCTAGCATGAACACTGAAACATTATATTATATTGTGTGATATTTAGTTATTTATGCAACTGTACTATAACGAGAAGTATTAAAACACGAATGTGGGTTTATCACACGAGGCGAAGCCGAGTGTGATAATAGTATCACATAAAGTCTGTCCATCGTTACTTGTCTTATATGGTAAACAATCTTCACCCAACTCTTTATTGAAATAATCATTTATAAAATAAAACAAATGGTTTTCCACACATAGATTACTAAATAAATTGTTAATAAATTAACAATAATTTCATAAACTTACTAACATATTTTTAAATAACGATTTAAGTTTAAAAGATGTATGACAACTGTCAAAAACTGTTTACTAAATAAGACAAGTAAGGATGAACAGACTTTAAGTGTTATAATACCTAATTATGTACTGTTGCATACAAGACCTTATCTACATCCATTTTTTCTTATTTTTATTAGGGAAACAAACTATATTTTAATACATATGGATTAAAAACACCCATGATATTTATCTAAACCCATGATATGTATCCTCTATAAAGGTTTTGACTTTGACTTTGTCTTTGACTTTCCTCTCCCTCCTCGACATTATGTCTTCCGCAAGAGTGTTATAATGTTGTACTGAATTTCATAATGCAACACTCGCGCGTGGGCGCGCGGCGCTGCAGGACCAGCTCTCGCTCGGGATATTGTAATAATTGCAGTAAGCTAACTGTTTCATAACCCCTTTCAGAGGATTTAAAGCATGGGTGTAGATAAAGCATATTATCGACACTCAACTGTCAAAACCGGTTGTCTTTTGACAGTTAAACGTGATAAATTGCTATATCGCATTTCAATGGTCATGCTAGAGGAGCTGGAATAATAGCATGCATTATGTTTTAATCAAGTGTAATGATATAATATTCAGTGATTTCTACTTCTACTTGAATTGGATAAGACAGATAGTTTAAGACAAAATTCTTGAATTAATATACTGAACATTTGAGTAAGTAAGTAAATATTTAAATATATTTTCTTATAAATTCATACATACTGTTACATTGGTAATACTGCAGATGGCACTCATAATATTATCATAGCCATTGAATTTTTCATTTATCAATCTATCTCCATATCTACCACATACTCTGCAAATACAATCTTTTGATAAAGATCCACTGAAAATAAAAACAAAAATATATAAGTATGCAGTACTAAATTGAATATCTTTGACTTTTTTAATTATGAACATTAATTTATTTTAAATAGGTAAGAAGCGGCTGAAACATTGCTTTTCACATTCAAATTCCTTATGGCAGAAGTTAAGGTATTTGAAAGGCTATTCTAAAGAATGGTAAACCTTTAAATGGAATAATCAGCAGGTAAAGGTATCGATACCTAGGAGGGTAAGAGGGGTTCTAGTCTAGACTTAAGAAAAAAACTGGACAAAGGCGAATCGGAGTCGCCCACCGAGGGTTTTGTAAAAATTGCTTTTAGTATTTGTTGTTATAGCGGTGAAAATTTCAAATGTCTAGCTATCACGGTTCCTGAAATACAGCCTGGTGACAGACAGACGGACAGTGGAGTCTAAATAATAGGGTCCCGTTTCACCATTTGGGTGCGGAACCCCTAAAAAGGAGGATACACAGGAGGGGTACGAAAAACAGTTACCTATCCATTGAAAGCCTTTCCCAGTGACTCCCACTTGCGAATACTTCATCTTCCTTTACTGGCATGTATGGGTATGCTACTTTGTTACTAAACTTAGCTAGCATTGCTTTAGTAACAAAGACAGCCATTGTTTTTATCTATAAACTTTAGATTATTATAGGAAGAATAAAGAAGAAAGAAAACAGAAATTAATGATTTTTCAAAATCACAATTTCGAGCTGATTCTGATAAACTGAACACAGATTAGATAGATGAACGGCACTAGATGAAGTGTCATTGTCAATGTCAATGTCAAGTGGATGGCTAGGGCTGCGGTCCCCATGGCGATAATATCGATATTATCGCGATAACAGCCGGTCCGCATGCACGTTAGCGCGTTTACATTATCTAGCGTGACGTCACTCATGACGTCATTACCAGCGCCATCTTGGGCTTACAGCGACCATGCCTCGGAGCGTAATCACTGTGAACGTTCTGTCAAAAGTTATAAGTGACTGTCAAACGAAACAGGTGTCAGAATTTTATTTCGTCAAAAAATCAAAAAATGAGAGTTCCTTATAGAAGGATCTTTTCCTCACTTCACAACAAAAGGATAGAGCATTATATTAAACAATACTAAATAATATACTAGAAAAAATACGACTCGCACCAGATCAATACTCAGACGGGAATCGAACCCGCGACCTTTGGATATCCGGTCCAATGCTCTGACCGCTGAGCTACCGAGTCACTAGTGACATCGTCGAATTTTTCCTAGTATATCCTAAACTCTTACGCTGTAAGCCAGCGTTATTTCACCAATGTGAGGAATTACCTCGACATTCAATTGAAATATCTTTCCAGATATTTTAACAATTGATTAAGATGAAATAGCTATATAATTTTTAAATTTGAGATTTTTGCATTTACAATGCTATTTTTAAACAATACTAAATAATATACTAGAAAAAATACGACTCGCACCAGATCAATACTCAGACGGGAATCGAACCCGCGACCTTTGGATATCCGGTCCAATGCTCTGACCGCTGAGCTACCGAGTCACTAGTGACATCGTCGAATTTTTCCTAGTATATCCTAAACTCTTACGCTGTAAGCCAGCGTTATTTCACCAATGTGAGGAATTACCTCGACATTCAATTGAAATATCTTTCCAGATATTTTAACAATTGATTAAGATGAAATAGCTATATAATTTTTAAATTTGAGATTTTTGCATTTACAATGCTATTTTTAAACAATACTAAATAATCATAATAACTAACTAATATATAATCAAATAACTCAAACAAACAAACGAAAACAAACAAACGAGCAAGCAACCTTATAAAAACGTGGCAAAAGTATTAATTGTAAATATAGAACTACCTAAGTACCTAAGTTTATATTAAACAGTTTAAAGTAATAAGTATGTCTCCGACCAACCATACAGTTTGGTCACCCTAATGAAGAAAGAGACACATACATCTACTTGACCTCTCTGTCGGCTCGTTTTGGGGCGAAGAGCTCAATCTGGTTTATACCGAAGGGATGTGCTACGTCTATGGTATTTCCTACTCAAAGGGTCCGCATGACTATAATATCAATAATGGCGTTTGCAACGCTCAAGTGCGGTTCGCATTCGATATCGTGCTTAAATCGACAAAAACGACAAATTACAGTTGGTGAATTTGGACATGAGCGCACTAACATGTCATTCAACCTAAAAAACAAGATGGATTGATGGTCAGAATTTTTTTTCTCTCTGGCGTCGGGTACACGCATGGTAAATACTGTGATTTATCGCTATAATAAAGAGTAAATTTTAACGATGGAAAATAATTTGTAAGGAATGTTCTATATTTTACTTTCCATGCTTAAAATGTACTCTATGGCGATAGATGACAGAATTTACCATGCGTGTGGGCGTCGCCTCTTGATAGCAACCATGGTGATTAAGAGCTTTTAATTATTGAGTCGTATTCACCCAACATTTGTTTTTCACATTTTTACATCAGCCACATTTTTTAATTAGTTCAAAACTTATTAATATTAACAAAATGATAACCAATATAATGTTCTGCTCTTTTGTTATGGAGTGAGGAAACTGGAAAAGCTCCTTCTCTAATCAACTATTGCTTTTATGATTTATTTGACACTCGTTTGACAGTCACTTTACACTTTTGACAAGACGCTTACAGTGATGATAACGCTCCGAGGCATGGTTGCTGTGAGCCCAAGATGGCGCTGATAATGATGTCATGAGTGACGTCACGCCAGATATTGCAAACACGGTAACGTTCATGCGGACCGGCTGTTATCACAATAATATCGTTATTATCACTATGCGGACCGCAGCCACAGATGTGGTGGTTAGTAAGTTTTTTAGTGGATTGGCTTGCTCTTCTCTTTTATTGTCGCATTTACACGACGGACCGCGACGGACCACGGCAGCCAGTGACAAAAATAACAAGACAAAAAGATAAAAGATAGAACGCATTAAAGCTTCGTACAGACTGAGGCGAGCGAATCGCGCGCGTCGCTCATTTTGACAGATTTTGATCGCGTAACTCAAAGCAATGGCCATAGCCATAGCCATTGCCATAGCAATTTCTTTGACAATGGCTATGGCTATGGCTATCGCTTTGAGTTACGTGGTCGCACTCGCGAATTTCGCGCGGAATTCGCCTCAGTCTGTACGAAGCTTTAAGCTTCGTACAAACAGAGGCTCTCTGAGGGCCTAGTACGAGTTGTTTTTTTGCTCTCACTTCACTTTGCGAATAGTTAACTATCGTTTCCTCTCTTTCACTCGTTCACTCACTCGCATAATTTCCTCTCTTTCACTCGATACTATTCGCAAAGTGAGGTGAGAAACACAACTCGTACTAGGTACTCTGAGGGCCTAGTACGAGATGGTTTTTTGTTCTCACTTCACTTTGCGAATAGTTAACTATAGTTTTCTCTCTTTCACTCGTTCACTCACTCGCATGATTTCCTCTCTTTCACTCGATACTATTCGCAAAGTGAGGTGAGAAACACAACTCGTACTAGGCCCTCTGAGGCGAATTCGCTCGCGTCGGTCGTGGCAATTTTGATCACCTAACTCAAAGCGATAGTAGCCATACATAGCCATAGCCCTGCCAAAGTAATTTCTAGAGAATTGCTATGGCAATGGCTATGGCTATAGCTATCGCTTTGAGTTAGGTAGTCAAAATTGCCGAGCGAATTTGCGTCAGTTTGTACGAAGCTTACTTAATACGTTCTATCTTTTAAGTGATGTTATTTTTGTCACTGGCTTCTGTTTTTTTAGCTTGAACTGGTCAAGGTGTTTGACTTTGTACTTATTTCAAAATTCATCTTCCGCAATATTTTGATTGTAAATGTTTCTGGTTAAAATGTATACTGTGGTGAAGGTGCGTAAACAAGGAGGTTCATATAAGGAGTGAGTACTATACAAAAATTTTCACTATTCGTTTAAAAGAAATTCAACTGTATTGCCTTCGACATAGAGTTGAAATTCTATCGATGACATTGAATGAAGACTCTACTGTGTGAATGAAATAACACTAGGTGGAGGTCGGTGTCTCGTTCGCACAATTGCCATTACAAAACAATAATACCACGATAGTAGGAAAAAAAAATGTACGTTACCAATCACGTAGTGTGTCAAAGTTAAGGATTCGGAGTGGAATATTGAAAATATACTACTTAAATATTAATTTAGAATAACACATGGTAATTGTAAAATAAAACTGAACTTACTCTTTTGATTTAATTAGATTTCTACAATAATGCTAATCAGCGTTATTGTAGTTGTATAAATTCAAGTGTCAATCTTGGCAACTCCGATCCGATTTTGACTTTGGCGCCAAATTTCAATTTTAGAATTTCAATATTCGGGAAATATTCCTTTACAAAACTAGGGTGACCATAAATACTACACCATTTCTGATTTCCCAAAAACGAAATTGTTCTATCAATGGAAATAACTGGAAGTCGCAGGCGAGGGGTAAAGTTTATATTAATAATCAAATTCATGTTTATGCGCCGATTTCGATGAAACTCGGTTTTTGGCACTATTTTGATAAGAAAATAACAACGCATTTTTTAAATATTAAAAAATTCAAGATGGCGGCCAACTTTTTTGTTTATGGGCCGATTTCGATGAAACTCGGTTTTTGGCACTATTTTGATAAGAAAATAACAATGCATTTTTAAAATATTAAAAATCCAAGATGGCGGCCAACTTTTTTGTTTTTGGGCCGATTTTGATGAAACTCGGTTTTTGGTACGATTTTGACAAGAAAATAACAACGCAATGTTGAAAACTTACAAAATTCAAGATGGTGGCCAACTTTTTTGTTCTTGGGCTGATTTCAATGAAACTTGGTTTTTGGTACTATTTTGACAAGAAAATAACAATGCAATTTTATAAATACAAAAAATCCAAGATGGCGGCCAACTGTTTTGCTTGTGGGCTGATTTTGATGAAACTCGGGTTTTGGTACTCTTTTGACAAGAAAACAGCAAATAGAGCGGCGGTAATCTTAAAAAAGACGCTTAGAAAACACTTTTCGTACAAGTCATCTCGGAAATATAAAAAGGTGGTATCGATGCATTCAGTACGATCCCCTGATCACAAATATATAAGATGACAAGTGCTAAAGTGGTGGGGGTAGAAACTGTGACGTCATAAAGTTTTCAGTACGAAGAAATTTTTTTTTCACACCATGTGGTATATCAAATTAAAGGGCTTTGTGAGTAGATTGCGAATATATAATACACTATAACATTCTCACTACTTGGTCTAACAAATTATTAGCAAACGTCGAAAAATTTCGCAATTCAGAGTCGCCATTGAACAGGTCTAGATTGAAAACGACTGAATATATTTCTACAAAATACATAACAAATAACTCTGCTCATATTCTTTTCGAATGTCTAAAGGTAATTGACCAAAGATATTTAAAAATAAGAAAAGTACATCAGTTTCACTATCAGCATAATTTTCTGCTTTTTCTAAATTTTAGGATTCCTTTAACAATTAATAAAAAAATAAATAAATAGACTTTCATATGTTTATCCTTACTTGTCCTATTTAGTATACAGTATTTGGTATTAAATGCGTGGAAAACCATTTGTTGAATTTTATACATGATTTTCAAAAAAGAATTGGGTAAAGTTTGTTTACCAAATAGGACAAGTAAGGATAACTAAAAGTAATGACAAATACACATGGAAAACACACACAGTTGTTCGGAGACCTAAATAACCTGACGAAACTCAATAGGCAAAAGTTATCCTTACTAATATTATAAATGCGAAAGTCCGTTTGTTTGTTTGTTTGTTTGTTTGTTACGCCTTCACGTCCTAACTACTGAACCGATCATCATGAAATTTTGCATACACGTTGTCAGGGGTACAGAGAAGGACATAGGGTACTTTTTATCCCGAAAAAAAGTATAGTTCCCGTGGGATAGGAAAAAACCTTTCCACGCAGACGAAGTCGCGGGCGGCCGCTAGTTTACAATAAATCAAAACAGTACACAAAAATCAGTCTTTCTAATGGGTGTAAAAGGAGCTTAGCGGGTGTAAATAATCATTCATAAAATACAACAAATGTTTTACCACGCATAGAATACCAAAAATATTGTAAATTGTTAATAATATTTGATTTAATAAGACAACATATTTTAAAATAGTGATTAAGTTTAAAAGAAGTATCTAAAGTGCCAAAATTTGGTTATTTAAACCTTTGTCTGTTTATCCTAACTTGTCCTGGTAAGGATAAACATACGAAAGTTTATTTATTTATTTTTTTATTAATTATTAAAGGAACCTGAGAATTTAGAAAAAGCAGAAAATTATGCTGATAGTGAAACTGATGTACTTTTCTTATTTTTAAATATCTTTGGTCAATTACCTTTAGACATTCGAAAAGAGTATGTGCAGAGTTATTTGTTATATATTTTGTAAAAATCGATTCAGTCGTTTTCAATCTAGACCTGTTCAATGGCGACTCTGAATTGCGAAGTTTTTCGACGTTTGCTAATAATTTGTTAGACCAAGTAGTGAGAATGTTATAATGTGTTATATATTCGCAATCTACTCACAAAGACCTTTCATTTGATATACCACATGGTATGAAAAAAATAATTTCTTCGTACTGAAAACTTTATGACGTCACAGTTTCTACCCCCACCATTTTCGCGCTTGTCATCTTATATATTTGTGATCAGGGCATCGTACTTAATGCATTGATACCACATTTTCGTATTTCCGTGATGACTTGTGCGAAAACTAACCTCACACCTTGTTTTACCGCCCTACTAAAAGGAATGTCATAAAAAAAATCTAAGATGGCAGCCAAATTATTTATTTGTTTTTTCAACCGAGTCACATCAAAATCAACCCAAAAACAAATTAGCAACCATTTTGATCTTTTTTGGTTTTTCCATCAGTTTACATTGAGTTGTTATTTTCTTGTCTAATTAGTACCATAAAGCGAGTTTCATCGAAATCGGCCCAAAAAACAAAAAAGTTGGCCACCATCTTAGATTTTTAGTATTTTAAAAAATGCGTTGTTATTTTCTTGTCAAAGTATTGCCAAAAACCGAGTTTCATCGAAATCGGCCTAAAAACAAACAAGTTGGCTGCCATCTTGGATTTTCTAATTTTTTCAATACATATTGTGTTATTATTTTCTTGTCAAATTAGTACTTAAAACCGAGTTTCATTCAAATCAGCCCAGAAATAAAAGAGTTGGCTGCCATATTTTTTTAACATTTCTTTGTTATATTTTTATCAAAATAGTAACAAAATCGAGTTTCATAAAATCGGCCCACGAACAATATAGTTGGCCGCCATTTTGGTTTTTTTTATATTTTAAACATTGTGTCGTCGTAAATCTCTTGCACCCATTTTATTAACTTTACAAGTGAAGAAATTGGTGCAAGTATTTTAGACCTCATTGACATCTTTACCAAAATAAAAGTTTTTAATGAAACAGCAAAGTAAATGTACAAGTATAATTATGGGAGAAAGCAATCGAATTTCAAACGTCAATAAAGTCGAAAACCGTTTGCATCTTTTTTTAACTACAGATCACTAGACAATGTTTTCCTACTTTTACTTATTTTTCCAACATTTATTTATTTTTCCGAAGATCACGCACATTGCATTTTTATTAAAAATTGGAATAAACTTTAAAGTTGCGTAATTATTTACACTTGAAATTTAATTGAATTGAATAAACTAGATTTTAATTGGTTGAATTACCATATTTAAAAAATAAAAACAAAAAGCAACTTAATAAAAACGTGATAAATATTTTTTTCTTAAAAAAAATTTTTTTTTTTTAAATAAATATTAATTTTCTTTTTTTAGTTAACGAGCTAAACTAAAAATATACCACCGCCTATCAGAGTACTCGTCAAGACCATTCAAACGAATCCAAACTCGATGGGGTTGAAGGGTTTTATTGCAGAGTTCCTGTGGCCTTCTTCCAGCTCCATCATCAGACTCTTGGATACTATTACCCAACAGAGCACTCGTCAAGACGATTCAAACGAGCCCAAACTCAATGGGGTTGCATGATTTCAATATTGAGTTCCTATGGCATGGAATCCAGACTTCATCATCCGACCCTGAACCTCGTGTCCCGTCAGAGTACTTGTCAAGACAATTCTAATAAGCTCAAACACGATGGGGTTGTATAGTTTCATTCATCATAGAGTTCCTGTGGCGTTCTTCCGGCTCCATCATCAGATCACCTCAATGACACTGTAATATTGCATTTCCTTTCATTTCTGACCTGTGTTCAAAGTTTAAAGTCTCTAGCTCATCGGGAATTTAGTATAAGATCGTTTGCAAAATTTGTGCTCAAACAAACAAAAGAGCAAGCAACCTAATAAAAACGCGGTAAAAAGTGTTAATTATAAATAAAGAACTACCTAGGTATTTAAGTTTATATTAAACAGTTTAAAGTATTATGTATGTCTCCGGCCAACCATACGGTTTGGTCACCCTAATGAAGAAAAGGACACATACATCTACTTGACCTCTCTGTCGGCTCGTTTTGAGGCGAAGCGCTCATTCCGGTTTATAGTACTATTTCCATGTGCGTAAACTATTTGTGCTGCAAGCTCTTTGTCGATTCCATCGTAAGGAAATTCCTTTTAGAACACTTCCACAAAAAAGAATATCTAGATATCCCATTGAATATGTACACTCCGCCTTTGCTAAGAGACATTATGATTTCATTGCTCCACGACTTTACAATAAGATTCTTACTTTTGTTAATCATTACCGAACTACCTTAATTCTTCTCTTAAAAAGTTTGTAATTGAGTGGCTGTATCAGTTGGATTATGAATCCACTGAGAACATAATTGAAAGTTTGTAGGTTCTACTTGTTGCTTTGTTGAATTTTATATATTTCACATTCACAATGCTATTTTTATATTAAGATCAAGATAAATGAAAAGCTAGAAACGATATTAACTTGATTTGCATGTTAAATAAGTTTTCTTAACTAAGAAGTTTATATTGTAAAAACAGCAACATATTTGCTATTCTCAACGAGAAGCCTGACTCTCATTACCATAGAAATAGAATGTCAAAGAACAACAATGTCAATAAACAGGTGATCCGAAAACGAATGCATATATTTTATATGAGATACAAAAAAAATTACTTAGATTCATAAAATATGACTATATATGGCAAAGGAAATTAATAAACTATGTTCCATACTGTTTTCTTCGTCGATAAACGAATAAATGTAGAGAAATTTGGTTTTAGAGAAATTTGTGGCAATATCTTATTTACCTGTGAAAAGTGTGATTACTTGGATTGTTTATTTTTGTTACATCACAATTACTTAGAGCACAAGACACAATGGCACCACGATACCTTTATTTTAAATTTTAATCTAGATTAACAAATATTTTAAACAAAATGTGATTACTCATTTGCTAGGCGGGACGCTAGGGGCTCTTACTGTGCAAAATGTTGGCACATGTCACGTGATCCTTTGTCTCTTTTTTACATAGACCGTGTCCGTATGATGTTAACTTCTCTTTTCCACGCTTTGTTGGTCTTCTTGAGCGCAGCGAAAATTTTTCTATGTCTATGCTCATTACACAGGGAAACCTTAAATGGGAGCAGACTAACACCCGATTGCACTAAACTTAAGAATCGCCTAAGTCTGTTCCTAACTACAACACGACCAAATTAAACCGGTGTCAAACTTAGCGGTCGTGTAGCTGTCATTCGCCTACTTAACTTGGTCGAGTTGTAATTAAGAAAAGACTTAGGCGATTCTTAAGTTTAGTGCAATTGGGTGTATCATTTCATTTTGTAAATCGCTGTTCAAATAAAGAAATTTTTATTTTTATTTTATTATTGAAGGTGATCGGTGACTTAGCGATTGGTCTGCTGGAATGCGCCCCTTGTCAAAGAAAGTGTTTTGATTTGTTTTTTTCGTTTCTAAACAAAATAACTTCGTATAATGCAATAATTTCAGATTATTTCATAGAAACAAATTGGAAATGACATCCCTCATATTACTTAAATCGATGCTTTTTGCAAATGCTTTGCAAAGATCTCACAAAAAGAAAAGAAAGCAGATGAAAAAGTGAGTGTAAGCGTTGCATGCTCGCTTTCTTTTATTATTTATTAGGCCAGACAAGAAAATTGTTTATGTATTTCTGTTTTGCAATAAAAGATGGTAACAGAAACATTATTCTGTACCTATTAAAAAGTTATTAAAAAACTGGTTGATCTCCTTATGTCGAGGTCTTGATACAATCAGAGGTTCTCACTTTGAAAGTTTATTTTAGTGTCCCCCCAAAAAAGAAAACTACACAGACATGCAGAATATGTTATAAGGAACAAGGAGTTGTACCAATTTTCAACAATTACCTCTGTCCTAATATTCCTGAAGAAATCAAAAATTTCTCTGGTGTTACAGTAAGTGACATTGATACCACATATTTAATAAACTCTCAACAACTTAGCTACAGTTCTTAAAAATTGTTAAAAAATTTCAGATAAGTGAATCTCAAGATGCTTCAAATCACATGTGCCAATGCTGCTTTGATCTACTGAATGGATGTATTATGTTTCGTGAGCTATGCCAAAGGAATAATAAAGTTATTCTTGGTGTAACTGTTAAGACAGGTAAGGCTTTATATTACTCACTATTTTGCAGATTAAAATAAGCATTCATTGAGATAAAAACAGTCATAAAATATAATATCAAGTGTTTTGGATTGGGATTTGTGAATTGAACTACAATATACACGCCCACACAGTGACTTCTCAGACTGCTTAAATAAACATACAAAATGTGGACCAGCTAAATTAAATGAAAGATAACTTTCTGTATCTGTATGAAAATTAATAAAGCAAATTAATACTTTTTTATATTCATTACCTAATTATTGTAAACTAACATCAGTATGTATGTTTACAATCTGCTCCCTGATTACGTAAGTCTGGTGCTAACAATTCTCGTTTGAAAACGATTGAAACCGCAGTTACATTGTTGCTTTAAGTGAGATAGTTCTCATATTGGTTACTAAAGCAGCAATGTAACTGCGATTCTGTCAGAGTTGATTGCAACAAAGTTACTTAATCAGCCCCCCGCCCACCGATTACATATCTCTGTTGCTAACAATTCTCGATTGAAATCGCAGTTGCATTGCTGCTTGGTGCAAGATAGTTGTCACATTGGTTCTTACTAAAGCAGCAATGTCACTGCGATTTCTGTCAAAGTTGATTGCAACAAAGTTAGACAATCAGCCTTCAGGTTAAATTGCCTCAATAATAAGTTGTTTAATTACTTTGGTCTTTCTAAGTTTACAAACTTAACAATAATATTGTGCATTATGTTATCTACTGTAATTATTATTCTAACATTTAAAATAATTGGCTCATTTCTATTTACCCTCAGAACGGAACTTTCATGAAAGGGATGATAACCTACAAGGTGATAGTGAAGATTCATGTAACATTCCCTCTCCGGCTTTTTCTGCTGATAATTTGGACATTTGGAGCTGTTCTACATGCAACAAACAGTTTGATAATTTGGTATGTTTTCTAATGCAAGGTGTGCAATGGCCAGCCAGCCTAGTATGTGCACCATGACAAAATGTTGTTGATACTTTTCTGTCTGTCCCGCTCACAGTAGAATAAGTCCACTTTGCCCCACCAAGCCGCCCCACTGGTGAATATAAGTATCAAAAAGTGAAAAAATAGAAGTTCACACTTTCCATCAACTGTACAATTTCTGTATTAGAGCATATCTGTCGTAAAGCTGATCTGTCTTAAAGCGAATTTGTCCTAAATCGAACAAGGGCACCAGTGGGGAAAAGTAGAATAATTCTGAGAGTACGGTCACATAATAGATATAAGTACTACCGTACAGAAAGGAAACTCTCCGCCCCGCCCCACAATCAATAACCTCACCCCACCGACGCCCACCGCGCGAGTTCCGTGTGCCGATCCGTGTGCTCTTTCAATAACTCGCACACAGTTGCGCGTGTGCAAAAACGTCACTGTGTAGCGTCTGTGTAATAGGTAGTTGAAACGCGACGCTTGTATGGAGTGCCCGGGGTGTGGTACGGTGTAAAGAAGACAAATAGTTGCAGTGCACATACTAGGCCAGCCATCAAGGGGCCTATTTGTGTAACTCATCATCTATCACAATTGTTTTCAAAATTACAATCTGTATCACTGGTTTAATACAGACAGAAAGTAATTTGTATTGCCCATATATTGGAGGACACCGGCAAGCTCGACTTTGTTCAAAGAAGGTTGTCAAAATAATGACCATATTACAAGCTTTTTTGAGTAAAAATAATTACTTGTACGTACAATTAAGTTAAAAAAATATATAAAATGTATAATTTATGTCGACAGGATTCGTATAATCGTCATCTGCCCAAATGCCAAAAACAAGTGAACAAAATTAAAAAACCTCCTGAAGCTGTCAAAAGAAAATTTCTTTGTGATATTTGTGGGAAAACATCACATTCGCATGCAAGCCTCCTAATACATATGTAAGAATCTCTTTTATCTTTGTTTATGTGTTGTGTCGATCTACGGCAGGGTTTCTCAACCAGTGGGGCGCGCCCAGCCAGTTTTCAGGAGGGGCGCGAAGCATTCGATAATTTACAAAAATAAATAAAATAGAATATACTAGAGAGCTAAGTTACCTATATTGTAAAAGGGGAGCCGTGAAGAATTTCGCAAGTCGTTAGGGAGGCGCGACTTTAAAATGTTGAGAAACCCTAATCTACGGTATGCGCAGGCGCAGCCGAGTTGAACTCAAAACATACTATATATTTTACAACTACGCGTAGTTATACAACGTCATGGACGAAATATTGGTCCATGACAACGTGTAACAAACGCGCATACCCCTAATGCCGAATATGGTAGATAGGGACCATCAACTCAACAACTTTTACTATGGGACCAACTCAGAAATCGCGAAAAAAAATCTGTTGTTTCATCATACATTTTGATATTTTCGTTATTAATTTTTGTATGAAACAGCAGATTTTTTTTCGCGATTTCTGAGTTGGTCCCATAGTAAAAGTTGTTGAGTTTGATGGTCCCTATCTACCATATTCGGCATTAGGGGTATTTTTGTAACACGTTGTATAAAATATCCTAACATCAACAAAATATGATTTTTCAGGTTAATATTATGTTTAACCGTTTTTCAGGTGCACTCATGAAAATGTGTTTCCATTTAAATGCGAAGTATGTCCGTACCAAGGCAGAACGCTGGACTTGCTCAAAGTCCATCAGAGATCTCATATGGCAGACAAACCATTCAAATGCTCCCAATGTCCCAAGTCGACCACCACAGCTAGTAATTTGGCTAAACACATGAGGCATGTCCATAGCACAACTCGTCCATATAAAGTGAGTTTAAATAGTAATAGTCTACATGTTAGGCTCAAAGACTGATTTCGGTCTTCCCTTATCTAATATTGTCCAGCTCCCAATGATATCTATGTTGTACGAAGTGTGGACAACGCCAATTACTGTGGTCCATCCGACATACACTTTGCAACGTACATACCTAAATTAAATGTTTCGTTTCGAATTCGATACATGAAAAGATGGCTGCAAAAGAACAATGACCACTTCCCATACGTTCCAATACTTCCCGCACATATAAATTGGGATTAGATATGGCGTCGTTCATATTCACTTTTCACTCGCATACTATACTAAACGCCACATCTATTGCTCTCTCACTCGCGATCAGCCGCAATTTTCAATCACATTCTTTATCTGCGCGGGTTGGAAGTGGTAATTGTTCTTTCGCGGCCATCTTCACGTATCGAAACGAAACCAAAATATATCGAAACCTAAATATAAAAAAAAAATGAATTTGTAATTAATTAGTAATTTTAATATGTATTTTTGTAAATGGGTGTAATTTGCCTGAATAAACGAAATTCTATTCTATTCTAAAAAACCGAGTGAGTGGGCAAAATCCCTTAGAGCGAGGCCCCATTAGAGCGTTGCGTCGTCGCGCGCGACGTTTCGACGGACAAGAGATGAAGCGGGAGGGAGGGTGATGCGCTGCGTCGTCGCCGCTCAGATGCGACGACGGACGGCCAGGCCAGTGATCCACTGCTACAGAGGAAGCTAGACGAGCGTATCCTCTGCGTTGCGTTGTCGCAGCGTCAACGCAACGCAGGTATGGCATACAATGCGTTGTTCCGTTGCGACGACGCGACGCAACGCACTAATGGGGCCTCAAGTCGGCGGCTTAGGCGTCAAGTCGCTTGTGCTGTCTTGTGGTCGATTCGATTTGAAAGTAGGCAATGGTCAAATTTAAAGCCTAACCAAAAAGCTTACGATTTTAGACATTGACTGGTTTATACACGTTACGGCTAACATTAATTGTATTTTTTTTTGTTTTAGTGCACATATTGCGACAAATCTTTCTCTTACCAACATGACAAAAACAGGCACATAAAAGACATACATTTGCGACAAGGGACAGTTGAATGTAATGTCTGTTTTAAGAAGTTTAATACAAAGTAAGTATAAGCAATCAGCTTTCTTAAATTCATCTTTTCTGCAGGCTATACTCAGAGAACTATCGTAACGTAACGTTATTTCTTACTTTTTTTACCGTTAATTTTAACATTATCGTTATGTCAATAAATAACGTTACTTTAGATAATGTTACATTGAAATTAACCTTATTGCAGTAAATAACGTTAATTTTAACGTTATTTCTTACTTTTTGTTACCGTTACTTTAAAATTAACGTTATTCCAATTAATAACGTTACTTGTTTACCGATGATGTCATAAGTTTGAAACTAAGCAGTTTTATTATAAAAAAAATGATAGCATTAGAATATTCAATCAAGTGGACATTTGCGGATGTATTAAACTACTGAGTTGAAGTCATCATCGGTGTGATCTGAAGTGATTACCACACACAAATGAATATTTTCCAACATTTACTTGTAGCGATTTTTGCCATTGCATCCTCACTTCCTCGTTCTTAGGGAAGCTAAAGATCTCATACACCACATGACCTTCAAATGACATTGGAAATGATCTTCAGTAATAAAAAAGAAAACGAACTTATAGGAAGGAATATTTATATTAGGTATAATATTTTTCAAAACATGTTATGTAATTGTTATAGAAAATAAAGACGTTTCAATACTACTTCTATACTACCTACATACTAGGTACAGCTTTGTTGTACGAACATGCATATTTATTTTATTTTTTAATAAATATTTATTTTAATTATTATTAGAAAAATATTCAGGTTTGAGATTTCAATTATTACATTATCGTGTACGAATATACCTACATACATATCCACTGGAATCGCTGAGTAACTCAGAAACTCCATTTCCATGTATTAAGACAATGCCGGTCAGTGTGATTTTAAAACCAGCTAACGAAATCACAATCAATCAGTACTATTACTATTATAATATTCTGTGAATGTACGTTGGTTTCAATAGCAATTTCTTTCAATTATCGTTTGAACCTTGCATATCTGAATCTCCGAATCGCGTCATCTGTATGGCTATCTTACTGGGCAAAGTTTGCGTATTCAGAATACGAACGACATGAACGAACCACAGAAGCGATCGAAAAAACATTTCCAATGTTAAAATAGTTTACTTTGAGGTTAACTAACGTTTTAAAGAATCCAATGAAACGGAAAATTGTTGTCACCCTAATTGTTTCTTATTAAGACATCGTATGCTGGCAATGTTCTCGCCTCGTACTTGCTATCTCAACTGGACCGCATTTTTTTTCTATTGAAATATAAACCTTAATGACTTAAGGATTAAGTGTATTTTCGTATACACAGATATACGGCGTGCACCTTCCTGTTGTACGAAGTACTTATAATTTCCTTGCTGACCGATATCTGTTATCTGAGGAAAGATAAATCTGCCCTAAGTGAAATTTAAAGGTAGATGACAAACAGTCAAACCCACCGAGCCCTCACTAGCGCCGCCGCTCAAGATAAAATATTTACAACGAAATAACTATGTTTAATAAAATTCGGAAAAATATAAAAACTAGTATTAGTTATAAACTATTTTTGTATGCGTTTTTTCCTGGTTTAAATGTGTTTGTGTTTAAAACTTGGATTAGCGCCTAAATTGGCCACTTTGGGCGTTAATCCAGATTTTAACAACGCGAACACATTTAAACTAAGAATTTAACGCATACAAAAATAGTTGATAGCTAATACTAGTTTTTATATTTTTCAGAATGTTATTTTACATCGTTATTTCGGTGTAATGATTATTTCTTGATTGGCGCTAGTGGACGCGCGATGCACCCTTAATTAATAACAGTTTGTGCTTGATGATTTCAGAAAAATCTTGCAAGGACATAGATCGAAGATACACAAAATTAAGAGCGATCGACAAGGCCGCTTGCCGGCGTACTTGCAGTGCCAAGCCCAACAAGTACCTAGTGATAATCCATAATCCTTATATGTGATGTGACCAAGAACAAAAAACCTTTCGGGCCCGAGGACCTACCGATTTGCCCTACTAGTAGGACCACTATGTACTCGTGGTTCAATTATGAAATAATGTTAGTCAAAAGTACTAGGGCAACATAGCTTACGAGGAGTTATTTTGATTTCGTACCGCGTAGATTTGTCTTAATTTCTTTAAGCTCTTTAATTTTTCAAAAATATAAATCGAAATAACTCTTGTAAGTTATGTTACCCTGGTATGATTTCGGGTTAGGTTCGGAATAATCGTTATCTATCGATACCCTACTATAGGACACTACGATATTCTAAAAAGCCCTAGACCAGTAGGACCTTGAGTACATAGTGGTATACCGTAATACCAGTAGGTCAAATCGGTAGGTCCACGGGCCCTTAAGGGAATAAAACACAACAGTAGTAGTTTATCAGTAAACAGGTACTTTTATAATTATTTTATAGTACTATTGAACTCAGTAGTTTATTTTGTAAATATAATATTATCACATATTTTATTATTATTGACATAATGTAATGTGCTTATTGACGTACTTAATACGGACATTTTATTTATATAGAATTAAGACAATAATTATTATAATTTTATTATCTATTACAGAACATTATTTATCCTTCGATATTGTATGTATCATTACATTGAAAGCCAATGACACTATTTTATGGCTAATAATAGCAATAAAATTATCTTCAAAGTATTCCTGCCATTTTATTCTTGAAAAGGACTCCATACTGTACGAACTAGATTTTTGTTGAATAATATTCAACATGAAGACGATAATTCTTATTTCATTGCTACATAGTGTTGTAAGCTTTGATCTGCCACAAGATGGATGTCGTTCGCAACTGAAAATAAACGACGATCATTTCAATCCTACGCATACTTACAACGTTGGCGACGTATACCCTACTGATGCACATTTCGACGTTTACGGCAACTTGTTCTATGTAGAGTCGGGACGCAACGAACGTGGATTTTACTTTAACATCAATGTTATTAAATTCAAAACTACAGTAGCTCAGAAAATACAAGGTAAGATTACTTCTGTTTTATTTAACCTGTAATTATGAGAACTGACTGCCTCGTACAGTTTAAAAAAAAGGTGCAAAATATTTCCCTGAGTTATAGAATAATTTTGAGTTTTTATAGGTAAATAATACTAAATATACATACATTAAAAGTCTCCTTAAATTTTCAATTTATTCTAATAGAATGAATTTCTCAGATGTTAATAATTTTGTCCTAGGTTTACCGGAAGGAGTTAGCTACTCAATTGCAATGGACAAGAAAAATGCGAAAGTGTATTTTGGTACAGGCAGAGGAATATATAGTTACAGCTACGAAACCCATAACGCTACGCCGATATCTAAAAGCGCTTTGAAACTAGACATGATATTTGTAGACAAAGATAGCAACAAGTACATTACTGAACATAACAATGGCATCGAGGAACTGTATCGTTTAGATGGAGACAAAAAAGTTCGTATGTCAAACCCACAATCATTTAATGAAATGGCAATAGATGACCAAAATAATTTCTATTACATCATAAGAGATGAGATTTGTGTATTAAAAGCGACTCAAACCGAATCGTCGTGTTTCGGCAAGGTGCATTACAATGGAATAGCACAAATATCTATCAACGATGAAAGAGTCTTTATTGCTAGTAACAATTTGACTTACTTTCATGTAAATGAAACTAATAATCTGAATTCAGTAGATAATCTACCGGGACAAGTAACGGCTATAGCGTTTGAACATACTGGCGACTTTGTTCTTGGAGTGCCCGGCAAAATAATTAAGTATAAGAAGAATGATTGCCATTTCAAGAAAAATGTATCCGTTAACAATGCTACTGATGAGGTTGTGACACAGGATGAGAAGAAAATGTAACAGAGACAGTTCAAAACATTCCGTTTATTTATAAAATAAATTACAACTTACTACAAATGTAACTACCTACTTATAATTATTAAGTTTTTATACAGAAGAGGTATTGGCTCTACAGCACAAAATTTTAAAACTAGGCAGCTTACGTGGACGATGTAATTATTCCAGGTTAAAGTCACTCCTGAAAACACAAGCTCACTGTATTATTGTATGATTTGTTTGTATTTAACATTTTATCAGAAAATCTTAATATTTAAAATACTGTTTAGCTTTAGACTACCCTACACTACATTAAAATGTTATTTATATCTATATTTACTACAAACTTTATATTGTATTAAGGGGCCGTACAACGTCTAATACACATTTTTGAGCAACAATTTCACACAGTATTACTTGATTTATCGGTCCCAAAAAAATAATGTAGAATGTAGATCATAGTACCTCCTGTAATTGATAGGAACAAGATAGTTAAAACTTCTCTAATAGAAAAAATCGGTGACCTCCAATTTTATATTTCATCATTGCTGTGCCAAGCCAACCAATAATAAACCTATAATCTTGCAACTATAATAAAAAAAAACCTTAGATAGCTCTCTAGTTTTGTGATTGACAATTTCCCAAAATAATTTGTATTTTATTATTAATTAAAAACGATGATGTCAATAATTTGGATAATTTTTACTAAGAAATTTTTTTTCAGCGTTGTACGCCCACTTAAATATGCACTTTACTGTTATGGCGCTTCCACACAATCGCCTCGGCAAGGTTTGGTACCTTAGTACAGTTCAGTTAAGTCGCATGCATGTACTACTAGCTAGTAGTTTTTTCTGATGCAAATGTAAAAAATGTGCGGTGAAATCAGCGATGCGCTTTGTGAAATAAGCGATGCGATTGCATCCGATAATCACGTATCGGCGATAATGTGGGAGCGCCCTTACAATTCAAAACATATTTGATCATATCCTAGGCTTGCATTGCATAGTACAATTATTTTTTGACAAGCTAAACAAAACTGATTCTGTAGTTTAGAAATAACTACTTACTAGGAATTACAGAGGCCAGACTGACAAAATTCGCTGTATTAGGAGCTATTACGTCTTCTAAAAAATACATAAGTATTATTGATATACCTTTTACGAAGAAAGATTAGTAGTACTAACATTTAAATGCAATTGTTAATGTACAAAAAAAAATTTTTTTTTCGAAACGCCTTTTTAGCTGATTTATGACCTAATTAGTTCTAGAAAGTTATTCAACCCAATTAATATATCATTATTTCTAAAAATAAGTTTTCGAGATAGTAAATATAATTACTAGTATCATATTTATAAGTTGAACTTTTAAAATCGAGAAAAACCTCAAATTTCATTGATTGTCGGCAAGAGCACGGGCTGGTTTGCGCTTAAACATAAAGCTTTTAGTTCGATATTACTTCAAAGGTTAAAGCTGCTAATTCTGGCCTAGGTAATATCCTTAAATGGTGATTTACCACCATTCTATGTGGGTTTTCCACATCGGTGCGGCGCGGCGTGGCGAGCGAGGCAAGAACTGAATGCCAATTGACTTTGTTATTATTATTACTGTTTGTTGAAATGGCTTGGAAGAACAACAAAGAACAAACAGTTATCATTATTGTAATGTAAGTTTACAGATATACTCAAATATCCCAACTTTACTCGCCGCCTTAGTACGCCAGTCATGCACCATAAACAAGATAGTCTAGACTTCCAAATTGTGTACCAGCTCATTTTTCTCTGAGGCTTCAATTTCTACGATTTGAAAATCGCACTAAGTACAAACTAAATGCCTAGTAAAATACAGGTCTTCACTATTTCTAATTTTCTATCCATTCATCCACTCTTCGTCCTCAATGGTGAAAAACCACCTTAACAAGTAATTAGGAGAAAAGTGCCCTTAAATTAATAAACTTCAATGAGGCAAAATGTTTTGAGAAATAATTGGGAATGTTATGGGTTGGGCCTGTGAATTAGATAATGCCATAGGCTGACTAGTGCTTGAAATTGTGATCTGTTGTGTAGAAGTCTGGTGCACTAACTGCTGTGCTGATGGTACTAGTTGCTGTTGAGCAGATTGCTGAGCAGCAAGCTGTTGGGCAGATTGTTGGGCCACCATTTGTTGAGCTGACTGCTGTGCAACAGCAGCTAATTGCTGCGCTGACTGCTGAGCTGCTGCCAAATGCTGAGCAGATTGTTGAGCTGCCAAATGCTGAGCAGATTGTTGAGCTGCTAAATGTTGAGCAGATTGTTGGGCTGCTAAATGTTGTGCAGATTGTTGTGCAGCTAAATGTTGTGCCGATTGTTGAGCAGCTAAATGTTGCGCTGACTGTTGAGCAGCTAAATGTTGGGCAGATTGCTGAGCAACAGCTAATTGTTGTACAGCTGATTGTTGAGCAGCAAATTGAGGATTTTGATGTTGTGGCACCACTTGTGATTGTAATGCAGATTGCTGTACCAACTGTTGAACTGCAGTTTGTGGTGCATTACTCATCAACTGTTGAGCTTGAGGTGCTAAAGTTAGTTGTGCTGGTGTGACAGCTACTACAGTCTGCCCACCACCCATCAAAGTTCCTGAATCACTAACTTGCATTAGTTGTTGTGCTCCTGCACTTGTCACTATAAGTGCCCCAGAGTTACCCATGAGCTGTTGTGTGGTGCTTACAGTTAAAATTTGAGGAGCCGGTGTTAACAACTGTGCTCGAGAGGCAGCAGGAGCTAGTGCTAAGTTTGGGGTACCAGCTGTAGGTACCAACGCTGGCAAAGCTCCAGACAAGCTTACTATAGGTGTCATACTAACAGTTGCCAGTGACACTGGAGCTGAAGTGCCATGTCTGGAAGTGATCACACAAGGCTGATCGGCTCTTACAGATGCAGTCTGTTCTAATAGAAATTCATTCATGGAAGTCAGTTGAATATTTTTCTCTGTCAAATCTGCTACTCTTTTAAGCAATACACTGATATTATCATGTAGTAATTTAACTTTATGGTCCAAATTATCACAATTGGGGCATAAATTAGATGCAGATAACACTTGCTTCTCTAAACTACTGTCATCATAGGTATATCTTCTTAATTTAGCTTCTGGTGGCGAGTCCTCTTCTGTAATTGGTGGAGGTGGTCTATTAAATTGAGGAGGTGGTACAGTTACTGATACAGGAATGATGTCTTTACCAACTACATCTGGCATGTGCACAAACTTGCAGTCCTGATTGGAACACGCACCATGTAAATAAGCCTGGCACACTGGCACATTTCGGGAATCACGAGGGAAAACACCTGAATAGTAGAAATTTTCTTCCTCTTCAACAGTACTATGTATAAATTTACAATTGTTTCTAAAACAACCTTTATTTTGGAAATCGTGACAGAAACGAAAAAGTTCTTTCAAGCAAGGAATGGGTGGTACTTCATGAATGTATCGACAGTTCTCTCGGGTGCAGAAACCTCGTATGTAGTCTCTGCAATAACTGCTGGCCGGCACTGTGAAGTCGGAGTCTTCCGCAACGTTCATTGTGTTAACTGCGTTCGCCTGTCCTTTTCCTATCATGTTTTAATGTCGTATTCGTAGGCAATTAGATTCCTAATTAAGGATTTGGCGACTATCTTCTTCGGTACATTTTTTATAGCTACCTTTACCTTACGCAGTCTTCATTTCTTGCATACAATAATATTTAATATTATTGCATGGAGAGGTAGGTAATCCTTGAAATCTGTTGTTTCATCGGCATGTTTTATTTTGTCTGAACCAGACCAAATTGCATTAAAAAAATCAATGCATTATCCACCATCATTACAGTGCCTTCGTAGATATTCCAACACAACACAAATAGTTATTTTAATAAATTAAAATACAACAAAAAATTATTAACCCAACCAACCTCCGGAAGGAAGATGACAGTTGATTGACGCAAGGAGGTTTATTTATAAAGAGAGTGAGTACTCTACAAATTTTCACTTATCGTTTAAAAGAAATTCAACTTTATTGCATTTGTCATATAGTTGCAATTCTATCGAGGACATTGACTGAAGGCACTACTGTGTGAATGAGACAACACGCACGCGTAGCATGACCAACATCGAGATAAGATTCGACTCACAGAACAATGGCTTGTCTACACCGAAATGTCACTTTTGTCGGGTTGAGAACTTGAGATCGAGATACTCATGCTTGTACAATTATGTATTCTGTGCTCATGCTCGCATTTACAACTAGTAGACTCGTATTGTTCTTTGTCGTGGCCTAATGTCAAAAGTCGACAAACAACGAGCTTAGAGCATTTAACCAATTAAGGAGACGCCACTGTCAGGCGTACCCCTCTGTCAAACGAGAATGACCGCCGCTCATACTCGTTATATAAAACTAGTTGACCCGAGTTCCCCGCCATTCAGCTGATCATCGTACACGCGAAACGACCGGAGCTAAAAATGCCGATTTGCAGTGTTTTTTCATGTAAAAAAATATCGGAAACATTTAGTGTGCAAAAGGATAACGTTATTTTCCATCTGCTGGTATTATTTTGTCCAATTGTTTTCAAATAACGCACTAAAAATGAAAATAATTCAAAAATATTGTCAATCAAACAGTGTTGCCACTAAATTATACAAAATCCCTTTTAGCCTAATTTTTCAAGTTGAATGTATGACCAGTGACACTTAAAACATCACGTTCCTTCTTAACCTGTTAATACCTATTCATTAGGTACTGTAGTGTAGACGCTTGATGAATTTATTAGGTATAGATTACTTTTTGCAAATTTATTTATTGTTATTTTTTTCTTTATCTTTATTTATTATAATCTCCTACTCAATACTTAAAAAATAGCAGGACTATTAAACTTATGTTTAAAATAGGCATTGTAGCACATGAGTAAATAAACGGAACAGAGTACAAGCTCTCAAAACTTATACCCATTCTTCAAGGGTTGACACCTGCCTTTCTATTGTCTAATTTCAAAATCTATCGCAATCGCTTTCAAGGATGTAACACATTGAAGCTTCTTCTTGACACAAATAAAAACTTACCAAAGAAATGCAGCAATGTGTCACATCCATCTGTCAAACGAAAGCGATTGCGATAGATTTTAAAATTAGACAATAAGCCCCCTAGTTGCAGGTTGAAAAGTAGGGAAAATAGAATACGTCCGAATGTCACAGCCACTTTATTCCGAAAATATTAAGATTACACAGTTGAAACTTGGTAGGTAGATGTATTCTGTTAACCGCTTAACGAGTTTAACACAAAAATAAAAAAATAAAAGATTAAGGGGGGGCTATTACTTATGGGAGATTATTACTATTCTTCTCGCTCTTTTATATTGATATCGAGGGAGTACACAATTTCGCATTTAAAAATTGTGTATTTTTTTTACGCGTTTTATTTATAGTTAGTATTAAACCATTGTCAAATTACAACTTAAAACGGGAGTTATATCGACGAGTTCCGTTGTAAAAATCTGTCAAATGAGACCGGTCGCTAGGTGGTTTCTAATTAGATAATCAGCCTGCCGGCTGACAATCCAAGTCTCCGTGCAAATATTTTCTTCTTCATTGTGACATTTGTGACCCGCGGGCTCCGTGATCTGTCGCGGGCTCCACTCTCCGTGCTTCTTTTCATTGTGACTTGCCGCGGGCTCCATTCTCTGTGCTTCTCCCCATCGTGAGTATCGTGACCGGCCGTGGGCTTCCACTACACTACGTGTGTGTTTTGAGGATTATCATAAATAAATTGTATTTTATTAAATTATATTTCTGTCTTTCACTTCTTAGATACAATTCTCCTTAACGTTACATAATTTATTATTATAAAATATTTACGGATGTCACTAATTTTTCCCAAAATATGCCATTTTAATTTTAAAAACGGTGGCCACACTGCAGCAAAAGTAATGTTGTGACAGCACAGAAACAAATATCGATATCGACTTTATCAGAAGGTACCTATGTTATTCTGGCTATAAAATATTGGAAAAAAATACTAACTTTTTTTCTGCCGAAAGAGGAATTTCGTTTTTTCAGAAAAAAAACTCTATTATTTATTTTGACGAAAGCGGAATGGGACGAAAGTGACCTAAATGTTTATATTTCAGATTTCCAAAAATGGAATGATACGAGATGCCTCGATCCAAGCTTGTGCAAAACATGTTTCCTAAACGTACTCGCACAATTTGCTAACAGCATTTTGAAGCTTCCTACTGTTTTATAATACAAGCTAATAACACTAAACTCAATACTCAAAATAATTTATTCAGTCTAGGCTGTTACAAGCACTTGTGACACAGAATACATAATAGTACAAGTCTTGTGAATGTCATAGAAGCTACGCCATCGGTTCGCAAACCCTAAGCGGGAGACCTTGTAACGAGCAGAACCGGCAAGAAACTCGTCAAGGACTGCTTTTTTTCTCCCTGTATAATATTTCATACGGAGTCGTCAACATCGAAAAACGACCTCAACATTTAAAGTGAGGTCATTTTCCATCACAATAATTTTTACACACAATGGGTATGAAATGAGTTACCTACTACATATCGGATTAGTAATTGTGAGAGTAAATAACTTTCAACTAGTTGAGAAATTACTGATTATGTGACTATAGAAATTAAAATGATTGCAATAAAAAAAGAGAAATCAAAACGAGGTATTAGTTAATAATTTTATGTTTTGAGTAAGAAGTCCGATACATATTGATAATATTAACCAGAAAAAATATACGACGTCCTTAGTACAAGCAGAAAGAAGCAGACCCATTCCCACTGGCAGCACCCGTTCACAAGCATGACGCATGAACCACTTTCTTTAAAATAAGTATAACAAGCAAGATTTTTAATGTAGTTATTCCGTTTTAAGGCCTACTTAAACATGAGCGGTATCCGCTACGCCCCGCGGTGCACACGCCCCACGCTCAACCCGAACTCAACTCAAACTCAACCCAAACTCAACTCAAACTCGCCTCAACCGCAGCCCACCTTGAAATACATCGCTTACAATTTTGAGTCACTGTGTAATGTTCAGGTGAGTTTAAGGTGAGTTTGGGTTGAGTTTGAGTTGAGTTCGGGTTGAGCGCGGGGCGTGTGCAGTAGCATTGACAAAATATAACGGACCTTATTAATGTGTCATAAAAATGAAAATTGAAAGCGCTTTATTTCAAGGAGTGGGCTCCGGTTAAGTTGAGTTCGAGTTGAGTTTGAGTTGAGTTCTGGTTGAGGTCGGGTCGTGTGTTATCGTCTGAACAAAGCCTTATTTACCCCGCGGACGCACCGCCGCGAACGCACCTCGCGTCGCGCGCCACCACCGCCGCCACCGCTACCGCCTCTGATAGCGGTACAATTCCGCTATGGTTAAAACAGCGCGTTATCCGCATACCCATTGGGATATCGTTAGCGCCACCGGTAGAGGATACCGCTGAGATTTGAATCGTCTCACTAATCTAAGAAATTATGTCTTTGATTTTAAAGATGCGAAAACCTACCAGTATTTGAAAACTCTTGCTTAGTGAAATTGACCGGCACCCTGATTATCTAAAAAGAAACTATTTAGCGACCGGTTTCATTTCACATACATTGCTACTTTTCTTTGGTATGTTTTTTTTAATCCAAAAAGAAGTAGCAATGGATCACTATCATCTATGAACTGCGACCGGTCGCTAGGTGGTTTCTAATTAGATAATCAGCCCGCCGGTAGAATTTCTTGCAGTATCATCAATTTTACTGACTTATCCTAATAAGTCACCCTGTAGATTTTGACGACAGCCAAATGTTGCCTTAGCATCATCGAAGGGCCTAAATTGAAAAAAAAAAAACTTCAGACTTATTTGAATTTTTGTCATCATACACCGCATAAAACAGCAATTTGAAACGACAAGAAAAGATGTCGTTTTTATAGTTCTAGCGAAAGTGATTTCCACTCTTTTTTATTTTACTATGCTACGTGACCGAAGCTGTGATACAACCGTGACTTATCAGTTTCCGAAGGTATCGAGAGTAAAATATCGATAGTGTCAAGCACTAGCAACGTTTACATGAAAATGACGTCATCGCGCGTACTGACAGAGTGGTTTCTGCGTGTGTATGTATTTGTGTGCGTAAAGTTTAAGCTAGTGTTTGATAATTTTGTCGTGTGCGTGCGTAGCAACGTGATCAAAAATGCATTAGTGTTTAACGCTATTTGTGTGTGCGTTACCTCGTCCCCCGCGGAAAGTGGCAGACTTTTTTGTAAAGAAATTAGTTCTCGTGACGCCTCCTTACTTGGTTAAATGCTCTAAGACAACGAGCTTTTCTCTTCAACTGACATTAATTTGACAGTTGAATCAGAAAAACATTAGCGTATAGTTGGCAGCCTCACCATGGAATTAGAAGGTTTTGACTAGGTCAAAAAATTGTTAGTAAATAGTGATAAATAGTGAACTATAGCATATAAATAGTGATATTATGGTTCAAAAGATATTTGAGTATCTTGGTGAGGCTGCTATCTTGACGTCAAGCTAGCAGACACCTTAAGAAATACAGTTCGTATCAATGTGATTTATATGCCAAAAAATTGTTAGGAAATAGTGAATCGTATACGCAAAATTTCAATAATATTGCTTCAGTACACGCCGAGATATTACGATCTCAAAGTGGGCTGCTAACTTGACGTTTCTGGCAATGGCGATTCCAGAGAAACGGGAACAAGTTATAAACAAATAAATATATCAAAAAATTGTTAGTGAAATTGTGATTCTTACGATATAAATAAAAAAGAATTCTTCATTGCTATTTTCTAAAAATCGAATGTTAACTTCTACATAGTACTCTGAATATAGGCTGTCGATCAATATTGAACTTTGCTCCACAGTAATAAGGTTTAAACTTGATTGCAATCATCAGGTGAGTACTATCAAGCAAAGACACCTTAAGAAATACAGTTCGTATCAATGTGATTTATATGTAAAAAAATTGTTAGGAAATAGTGAATCGTATACGCAAAATTTCAATAATATTGCTTCAGTACAAGCCGAGATATTACGATCTCAAAGTGGGCTGCTAACTTGACGTTTCTGGCAATGGCGATTCCAGAGAAACGGGTACAAGTTATAAACAAATAAATATATCAAAAAATTGTTAGTGAAATTGTGATTCTTACGATATAAATAAAAAAAGAATTCTTCATTGCTATTTTCTAAAATTCGAATGTTAACTTCTACATAGTACTCTGAATATAGGCTGTCGATCAATATTGAACTTTGCTCCACGGTAATAAGGTTTAAACTTGATTGCAATCATAAGGTGAGTACTATCAAGCAAAAAAGTGAAATTTATATTTTTTGACTGTGTCAATAGTCATATCCTCGGTTCAAGGCTATTGATTTGGTATAAGTAAACAAATATTTTTCTACTTACTTTTTTTATTTTATTTTTTATTAAATCTCATCAAAAAAAATTTGATTGTGTAATACTACTATAATAATAATTAATACTACTACTCTAATCATCGGTAATACCACAGCCTAGAGAGTATTCTTCTTACAGTCGGACATCGCCCTTTGTGTTGGCGCAAAATCCGCCGTTCGTCTAGACAGTTGACGCAACGACTAAAAGTGTAAGGGTTGGCACGATGTAATCTGCCTTTTCGAATTTTAAAAATATACAGGAAAATAAGATAGACACTTCAAAATTCTTGTTTTATTCTTTGAATTATTTATTGTCATTTTTTTCTAAAAGTTAAGAATATTTTTTTCAAATTTGTCTCTTTTCTTTGTTCCTTCTTTTAATGCTCTTAAAATAAGGAAAAGAAAAAGTTTTTCTTAGTATTTTCTCTTTTTTTCCTCTTCTTGCATCATAAGTGCGCAGAATTATAGGAATTATGGAAAGGATATGGAAAGGATGTATGATAATCATAATTTTAATTGTAAATCATTACTAATTGAGGGCTAAATAAGTATAAAATAAATCTTAAATTAGTACTCAATTAGGAAATAATAATGAAAAAATAAGTTCCAAGATGGCGGCTGACAACTTTTTTGTTTATGGGCCGATATCGATGAAACTCGGTTTTTGGTACCATTTTGACACAAAAATAACAACGCAAGGTAACGCAATGTGAAAATATTAAAAAATTCAAGATGGCGGCCAACTTTTTTGTTTGTGGGCCGATTTCGATGAAACTCGGTTTTTGGTAGTATTTTGACAAGAAAACAGCAACGCAATGTTAAAAATGTAAAAAATTCAAGATGGGGCCAACTTTTTAGTTTGCGGACCGATTTCGATGAAACTCGGTTTTTGGTAGTATTTTGGCAAGAAAACAGCAACGCAATGTTAAAAAAAATAAAAATTCAAGATGAAAAAAAAAAACAGCAAAAAAATTACGTTTGTTGTATGGGAGCCTCTCTTAAATGTTAATTTTATTCTGTTTTTAGTATTTGTTGTTATAGCGGCAACAGAAATACATCATCTGTGAAATTTCAACTTTCTAGCTATAACGGTTCATGAGATACAGCCTGGTGACAGACAGACAGACAGACAGACGGACAGAATAGGGTCCCGTATTTACCCTTTGGGTACGGAACCCTAAAAATGAATAAAATTCAAGGTGGCGGCCAACTTTTTTGTTTGCGGACCGATTTCGATGAAACTCGGTTTTTGGTAATATTTTGACAAGAAAACAGCAACGCAATGTTAAAAAAAATAAAAATTCAAGATGGCGGCCAACTTTTTTGTTTGCGGACCGATTTCGATGAAACTCGGTTTTTCGTAGTATTTTGGTAAGAAAACAGCAACGCAATGTTAAAAATGTAAAAAATTCAAGATGGCGGCCAACTTTTTTGTTTGCGGGCTGATTTCGATGAAACTCGGCTTTTCGTAGTATTTTGGCAAGAAAACAGCAACGCAATGTTAAAATGTAAAAAAAATTCAAGATGGCGGCCAGCTTTTTTGTTTGCGGGCTGATTTCGATGAAACTCGGTTTTTGGTAGTATTTTAGCAAGAAAACAGCAACGCAATGTTAAAAACGAAAAAAATTCAAGGTGGTGGCCAACTTTTTTGTTTGCGGGCCGATTACGATAAAACTCGGTTTTTGGTAGTATTTTGACAAGAAAACAGCAACTCAATGTTAAAAATGTAAAAAATTCAAGATGGCGGCCAACTTTTTTGTTTGCGGACCGATTTCGATGAAACTCGGTTATTGTTAGTATTTTGGCAAGAAAACAGCAACGCAATGTTAAAAATGTAAAAAAAGCAAGATCACATTTTTAACATTGAGTTGCTGTTTTCTTGTCAAAATACTACCAAAAACCGAGTTTCATCGAAATTGACCCGCAAACATAAAAGTTAGCCGCCATCTTGAATTTTTTACATTTTTAACATTGAGTTGCTGTTTTCTTGTCAAAATACTACCAAAAACCGAGTTGCATCGAAATCGGCCCAATAATCAAACAAAAATACACAAATATCAACAAATACATCAATGTGCGGCTACCATTTTGAATTCCAAATCTAATATCAAAATCATGCCAAAAACACTTTTTCATGACACCAACATCAAAAAATTGCAAACACTACTTTCAATATAATATAATTTAACCCAATCAGAAGCGTAAGCCCTGATGGGATAGGGCCCGAGATGCATACATTGCCAAAGTATGGGCTCTCGGGCCCTCCCACCCCCCTTCTATACCGCACCACCCCGCACGATTGCTCTGTCTAGACGCCTCCGATGGCCGACTGTATGAAGACTATCTCTCGGATGTGGTAATACTACTCTCAGTTCATTTATTTAGTTATTTATTTGGGAAGAACTAGAAATATTTTCTACTTATATCATCTACTTCCTACCTACTTACCTACCTACTGATTACTAATTTCATTATAAATCTCACCAAATAGGTACCTAAGGGTGTGTCCCCACTTAAGTTTGCGAACCTCGCGCTCCGCGGACCTCTGTTGCAGGTTCGCGGGGCGCAATGTGGACGCGCGGAGCGCGGAGCGGACGTCCGCGCTACGCGCTCCGCGAACCACGCTCCGCGCTCCGTTCCCATGATCAAATCAGCTTTATTCATATAAACTTAATTATTAAGTACCTTTGTCTCCACAGTACTATTATTGTGTATTTAATAATGAGTGGCTAAGAAGGAGTAAAACTTTGAATAGACAATCATGCCTATGTACAGTCAGTAGCACATCAGGTTATACAAAGTGTCAAAAATTTTAAATTTATTTTGAACCTTGTCTTCGCAATGAGGGCTTTTCAAAATGACAAAAAACTGTAGGCTCGATAGATGGCGTTGATAAAAATGTGTGTCCGTCTGTCTGTCTGTCTGTCACCAGGCTGTATCTCATGAATCATGATAGCTAGACAGTTGAAATTTTCACAGATGAAATATTTCTGTTGCCGCCATAACAACAAATACAAAAACAGAATAAAATTAATATTTAAGGGGGGCTCCCATACAACAAACATGTTTTTTTGCCGTTTTTTGGTACGGAACACTTCGTGCGCGAGTCCGACTCGCATTCGGCCGGTTTTTTAACTCACTCTAATGTTCGAAACGACCAAAAACTTTAAATGTCATTAACAGTACAAAGTCTTCGTTTTCCATTTGGAATAGGAATAATTGAAACTTTCCTTTATTTTGAATCAAATAAAATCCGTTTTTTGAGGATCTACTATGATCATTTTAAAAATTAAAATTACATTCTAATGTTTGGAACGCCGCCGCCGTTAGAGCGTTTGGTTGCACCCGGAGCGTAGGTTCGGAACGCAACCCTGCGGTGCTCCGCGCTCCGCGAACCGCGCTCCGCAGTGTGGCCAGATTGAATTTTACGAAAATAACGAAGCACCTCAAAAAAATACTGAAACATACCAAGTTGCACATGGAAAATATACCGATAAAAATACTGATTTTCAAAACAGGTTTTATTCATTTATCATCACAATTAATGTTTAAATTATATTTTAACATTCTATTCGAAGGCTTCTTATCTGTAACTTAGAGTCTGTTCGGAACTTTTTTGTTTATGGGCCGATTTAGATGAAACTCGGTTTTGGGTACTATTTCGACAACAAAACAACAACGCAATGTTAAAAATATAAAAAAATCCAAGATGGCGGGCAACTTTTTTGTTTGTGGGCCGATTTAGATGAAACTCAGTTTTGGGAACTATTTCGACAACAAAACAGCAACGCAATATTAAAAATATAAAAATCCAAGATGGCGGCCAACTTTTTGTTTGTGGGCCAATTTAGATAAAACTCGGTTTTGGGTACTATTTCGACAACAAAACAGCAACGCAATGTTAAAAATATAAAAAATCCAAGATGGCGGCCAACTTTTTGTTTATGGGCCGATTTAGATAAAACTCGGTTATGGGTACTATTTCGACAACAAAACAGCAACGCAATGTTAAAAATAGGAAAAATCCAAGATGGATTTAGATGAAACTCGGTTTTGGGTAGGGTGTAGTGTGGTACAATGAAATGAAATGAAATGAAATGAAAAAATCTTTATTCAAATAAGCTCACATAATGAGCGTTTTTAAATCGTCAAATAATTTTTTTGCCCTACCACCCATTATGACGTCTTTTAGCTGACAAGAAAAACGGGCGCAAAAAACTTACCAGCTTCATCAAATGGAACGATATTTACAAATATGTATATCGTTTCCAGACTTTAACAAAGATTAACAAATAAATAAAATTTAATTAGATCATTACTTAATGAATTACAAATTTTCTTAATCAATTTACAGGCTTCAAGCTAAATTCAAAGTTTGAAGTTATTATTCAGTCTAGGCTGTTACAAGAGAGAAAAAAAAAACTTTACAATTCTATATGCGTTAAGATAGGTAGTCAGAAGCAGACCCATTCCCACTGGCAGCACCCGTTCACGAGCATGACGCATGAACCAGCCATCGCTTCGCTCAACCATATTTGAGGGAACGTAACGACCCGCCTCACGCGACACCACCGCAGAAATGATTAAAGAGAGCATGACATACTAAGGCTACCCATGTTAAGGCATCGAATTGAAAACTAATATCCAAAAGCTTTTCATAGGCAATATTTATGTATTTTATATTTTACTTTCCATAGCCAGCACTTATGAATTTTATAATACACAAATACTGACTATAGAAAGCAAAAATATTGCAATTAAATAAATCAAAACAAGGTAAGTTATTATGATATATACGTTTCGAGTAAGAAGTGCCATACATACAGACAATATAAAACAGATTTTTTATATACGACGCCCTTAATACAAGCAGACAGAAGCAGACCCATTCCCACTGGCAGCACCCGTTCACGAGCATGACGCATGAACCAGCCATCGTTTCGCTCAACCATATTTGAGGGAACGTAACGACCCGCCTCACACGACACCACCGCAGAAATGTTTAAAGTGAGCATGACATACTAAAGCTACCCATATTAAGTCGTCGAGTCAAGAAGCCAGTGGTACGTTATTAAGAAGGTAGGACACTTTTCACAATTCATAGTTAAAAGAGAAAATCAACGTTTTTAATTACTTGGAGTTTTAAAGAACTATTTATCTAGACCTATGAAAGAACCACGGACTTTTCTAATCTATACTGAGGCATTAGAGTAATAATTAACAAATACAAAAGCTATGCCCATGCGTTATTATCCTTCAAATAATCGTCAACAGTGTAATAGCCTTTACTCATAAGATTGGATTTAACAGTATTTTTAAATTTTTCCAAGGGCAGTTCTGTGACTTTTTGTGGAATCTTGTTATAGAAGGTAATACATCTACACAAAAAAGAGCTTCCGGTTTTATGCAATCTGCGTCTTGGAACAGCAAGTTTGTCCTTGTTTCTTGTATTGAATTAATGAATATTACTATTTTTTACAAAGCTATCTAAGTTTTTCTTTACATGCATAATATTTTCATAGATGAATTGGGAAGCAACCGTTAATATTTTAATTTCTTTAAATAGGTCACAAAGGGTATCTCTAGACCGTAAGTTGTATATAGCGCGCACTGCCCTTTTTTGTAAGATGAATATGTTATTAATATTAGCAGCTGAGCCCCACAACATCAAACCGTAGATCATAATACTATGAAAATAACTAAAGTAAACCAATCTTGCTGTTTCAATGTCGGTCAGAAGCCTTATTTTCTTAACGGCAAAGGCAGCAGAACTAAGTCTGCTTGACAGGGCATCGATATGAGGGTCCCATTGCAACCGCGAGTCTATAGTAATACCTAAAAATTTTGTTGAGTCAACCAATTCGACTACTTCGCCATTTACATTTATTGTGGTATGAACCTGACACATTTAGTTTTACTAGAGTTAAGCTTCAGATTATTAATAGTAAACCAATGCATCACCTTGGAAAGAGTGCTGTTTACATCGTCACTGCAGTCACATCCTCTATCAACTTTAAAAATTAAAGAAGTATCATCAGCAAACAGTACTATTTCACACAAGTTTTTGGTATAGTAAGGAAGGTCATTAATATATATAAGAAAAAGTAATGGACCCAATATCGATCCCTGCGGCACGCCCATGGTAATGGGTGCTTCATAAGATTCTGTTTTATTTACAACAACTTTTTGGGTTCTCGCCGAAAGATACGATTGCATAAGGCTTACTGCATTTTTTGATACACCATAATGTTCCAATTTATTCAATAAAGTACTGTGACTGACACAATCAAATGCTTTAGAGAGATCACAAAATATACCAATTGCATCTTGTTTACCCTCCCATGCCTCAAAGACGTGTTTGAGAAGTGCAATTCCAGCATCAGTTGTGCATCTACCACGAGTAAAACCAAATTGTTTCTCGTGAAGTAGTTTGTTGATAAGAAAATGTGCTAATAATTGATCATAAATGATCTTTTCAAAAATTTTGCTTAGTGCTGGCAAAATGGAAATGGGTCTAAAGTTAGCGGGATCGCTTTTGTCCCCAGATTTAAAAAGAGGGATAATTTTACTATATTTCATTAAGTCTGGAAATATCCCTTCATCAACACACTTATTGAAAATAAAAGCAAGATGGGGAGCAATGGTAGTTATTATAGATTTAATTACGTGAGTTGAAATGCCCCAGAGATCTTCAGTCTTTTTTATATTTATTGAATTAAATGTTTTAAGAATGGTATCACCATAAATATGTCTAAATTTAAATATATTATTGCACTTATCAACACATGATTCCAAGAGGGAGACAGAGATGTTTGGAGATGAATTCAAATTACTGGTAGTTGCAAGAGGTATTTTAGAAAAGAAATCCTGAAAAATTGTTGCCACACCCTCATCTGACTTAATAATTTTATTGTCTGATACTAATGAGAATTTACGGTCATTACTTTTAGTTTTCCCAGTCTCTTTGTTTATAATATTCCAAGTGGCTTTTATTTTATTATCTGACTGATGAATTATTGTAGATATACATTTTGCTTTTGCTAAAGTACATACTTTATTGAACATTTTTGAATAGTTTCTTACATATTCATGAAATTCGGGATCATTTGAAATTGTTTTCTGACCATACAATTCAAACAACTTATTTCTGCTAACATAGATGCCTGGTGTTGCCCAATCACTGAATTTTTTTTCGAAAACTTTTGATTGAATAGTTCTTTGCTTAAATGTCTTATCAAATTCTACCTTAATTAAATTAAATAAATCATTATAATGAGAATTGGGATCATCTTTACTAGGTAAGCAAAGAGTTTTGGCGGTGACATTATTATGAAAATTTTCAAATTTACCTTTCGTTAGAGGCCTGCAAATTATATTACACTGATAAGGAACATGATGGTGCTCAAGGGAAGCTATTTGTCCGCTATGGTCAGAACGAATACAGTTTATTATTCCTTTATCAAGTATGTTACAATTGCTAAAAATATTGTCTAGGCAAGTTCTAGATGTAGCAGTGATTCTTGTAGGTTCACAGAAAGTGTTTACTAAATCGAAGGACTTAAATAAATTCAGAAACCTACTTGCAATAGATGACGATTTTAAGATGTCTATGTTAAAATCACCGCACACCACAATTTTTTTATTCTTTTTGATGACCAATTTTAAAGCATCTTCCATAGCGGACTCAAATTGAGGGTAGTTACCAGTTGGTGGGCGATACACACAAATCATTATCAACTGATCTAATTCCACACATGACAGTTCAACGTGTTGTTCAATGAAACACCAAAAGTTCTGAGTCTCATATTTCTCTCATTTTTGTAGATATGAATTCCATTTTTTACAGGAACGGAGTCTACTCAATAAGGTATAGTATGGCATTTATAGTTTCATTAATAAATAGATACATAACCAATAACAAGACTTTTAAAAGAAAATGGGAATTGTTTCATTGTGTACACCTAGGTGGAAGAAACACCCCGTGTCCAACAATGAAACACTGTTATTAATTTTGCCTTTTTATAAAGTGGAACAAGTAAATTACAAAATCTGTTGAATTACAATCAATGAAGGTTTTTTCAGAGTATTCCACAATTATTCAGACTTTAAAAGTACCTCTAGGTTTGTCTCCGGTACAATTATTTAGTGACTTAAAGATTAACGAGTCCTAATTTTTTAAATCTTAGTTAGGTACCTTTTTTTAGGCAAAAACTATTTAAAATCAACAGTTACTCATAATAGGCATTAATGTCTTAAGTAAAGTTTGAGCGTGGGCGGGGACTTTTATAGTCCATTTTAGCAAGTCTAGCGCTAAAATGAATGTTGCCTTCGTTGATTGATACTACACTTTATAACCTTAGAAAGCTGCAGAACTGTATTAACCAAATTTTTCTGCTTGTTTTCTGGGACGCATTGTATTTCAATATTTGTTGAACGTGTCTGTAACTCAAGCTGTGCCAGTCTAGAAGAAAGGTTTTGATTAGCTGAACGTAGCGACTCATTTTCCTTGCGGACATCATTCAAAATGGCCAACTGGGCGGCGTGTTGCGTTTTTATGCTATCCAGATCCTGGCTGAATGCCGAGAGAGATGATTCAAAGCCAACTATCATATTTTGCAAGGCAACAATTTTTGGATTAATAACATCCTCAAAAGCATTGTAAATCTCCTCTCTAATAATGTCCCTTAAATCATTGGCCGAAGGGCAGGAACAACTCGTTGGCGCAGGAAAACTTGACGCTGGGTAACGAAGCTATCATTGGAGGCAGTGGGTAATTTAGCTCTCGTTGGTGTAATCGTGTTATTACCCTTTTTGGGCTCGCGAATGTGGCAGAAATCACAAATTCAGGCGTTTTTAGTATCAGCTGTCATCGCATTCTAATCTGCGAGTAAATATGCAGTGCACTGCAAATGATAATTGTCTTTGCAACGTTTACATTGCATGAATATTGCTCCATCCATGATATTAGGACATCCCGCGCACTCAGATGATCCTTTAGTCGACATTTTTTATTCTTATACAATTACTCTCAATAATCTTATACCTTACTACGGCTTTGGTGAATGAAGATGTTTTAGTAAATCAAAATTAATTGAAAAGTAATGTCCAAAATATCTTCAATACAAATTAAAAAAAAAATATCTTTAAAAATAAATAAAATGTCTCTAAAAAAAATTTGGGAGAAAAAGTCTTTATAAGCGAGGATCGATCTTCGGGCCACTCACAGCTGAATTCAGTATGCAGCACTCAGTGTGCTAACGTATGCGCCAAAGCGACTTAAAGCGTTCAAAGTATTGATCATTTAAGTAGGGTTTGAAACTTGATGTATGAATTGGTTTGAGTATGAGGTCAAGACGAAAATAATAATTATTGTACTACCTCAACACTGATAATATCACTGATGATAATATTTAGTTTTAACACTGGAGATGAGATTTATTACGCTAATTAAAGCGCAGTTTTATCACTTTTCTGAGGATAATGCTCAGACTATATTCAGCAGTTTTTAATAATCCACTGATTAAAAAAGGCACTGAATATTTTTTGAGCACAAATACACACTTTTAAACTATAGGTATAGTTCTACAAACGATATCACTGGTGAATCACTAGACAAATTATTGATTTAACTTGATTCCAAATGTTAGAATTGTGATTTAAAATTATTCGGCAATATTTAACGTAGAGACTATGTTTACTACAAAGCGCCATCTGGCGGATTTAGATGAAACTCCGTACTATTTCTAACATTGCGTTGCTGTTTTGTTGTCAAAATAGTACCGAAAACCGAGTTTCATCTAAATCGGCCCACAAACAAAAAAGTTGGCCGCCATCTTGGGTTTTTTATATTTTAAACATTGTGTTGCTGTTTTATTGTCAAAATAGTACCCAAAACCGAGTTTTATCTAAATCGGCCCATAAACAAAAAAGATGGCCGCCATCTTGGATTTTTTATATTTTTAACATTGCGTTGCTGTTTTGTTGTCGAAATAGTACCCAAAACCGAGTTTTATCTGAATCGGCCCACAAACAAAAAAGTTGGCAGCATCTTGGGATTTTTTTATTTTTAACATTGCGTTGCTGTTTTTTTACTAAAATTGTTTGCTGTTTGTATAGATAAGTGCTGCCTAAGTGCTGTTTTGTTATTAAACTAAAAGATTTATTACTAAAATTGTAATAATAGGCACGATCTGGCAACATTACCATGTGGTAAATACTGAGCCTGTAGGCGTGCGTTTTCATTCCATCGTTGGAATTGGAATTATCAGTATTTACCACACAGTTGGACCACAGTAAATACTGTGTGTGTAGCCGTCGCCTTATACGTAATTATAGTGCGACTATCTTGAATTAATATTTATCTTGTTAATACAGTCGCACTAAAACGTAACAGTACCATCAACATTTCAAAAACGGTAATTAAGCATAAATCCCAAGTTTGTTCTTTTTCAAAACAGACTCTACTGATCTTTGCTTCTGAATGAAATATAGACTTAATCCGGGAAATTCCTTGAACATCAATGTTTGCGGGGACTTAACACCGTAGTTACCATAACTTTATAACCAAAATATACCGAAAATACTTACTTCCGCTAATATACCTACAAAAATTCTGATGTTCGGTAAAGTCGATAAAATATACTGAAAAAGTATTAAAATACTGAATCTGGTCACACTGGCGCTCCGCGCTCCGTGTTCGCGTGTTCGCATCGGATCCCAAATATGGAGCGCGCTCCGAGGTTCGCGGAGCGCGGAGGTTCGCAAACCTGAGTGGGGACACACCCTAACGTTAAAGTTTCAGTTACTAAAAAAAAATACAAAATATTCATTTTCAAAAAATTACAGGTTAGGGTATTTTCATTAGACTCCTCCCTTTAAGTTATAGTTTTAACGTTAGGTACCTAATTGGTAGTAAAATATTTGTAGTTTTTCCTAAACTAAATAAATGAACTGAGAGTAGAGTATTAAACGACCAATTTTTTTTGATGAGATTAATTCAAAAATTTTTTGTGTCAATACTCTAAAAAATAAAAAAGTGGGTAGAAAAATATTTGTTTACTAATACCAAATCAATAGCCTTGAACCGAGGATATGACTATTGACACAGTCAAAAAATTTAAATTTCACTTTTTTGCTTGATAGTACTCACCTCATAATTGCAATCAAGTTTAAACCTTATTACTGTGGAGCAAAGTTCAATATTGATCGACAGCCTATATTCAGAGTACTATGTAGAAGTTAACATTCGAATTTTAGAAAATAGCAATGAAGAATTCTTTTTTTATTTATATCGTAAGAATCACAATTTCACTAACAATTTTTTGATATATTTATTTGTTTATAACTTGTACCCGTTTCTCTGGAATCGCCATTGCCAGAAACGTCAAGTTAGCAGCCCACTTTGAGATCGTAATATCTCGGCTTGTACTGAAGCAATATTATTGAAATTTTGCGTATACGATTCACTATTTCCTAACAATTTTTTGGCATATAAATCACATTGATACGAACTGTATTTCTTAAGGTGTCTGCTAGCTTGACGTCAAGATAGCAGCCTCACCAAGATACTCAAATATCTTTTGAACCATAGTATCACTATTTATATGCCATAGTTCACTATTTATAACTATTTACTAACAATTTTTTGACCTAGTCAAAACCTTCTAATTCCATGGTGAGGCTGCCAACTATACGCTAATAGAAAAACTTGTCTACCACCCTTTGAGTAGTCGAGAAGGTCGAGAGAGAGTTCACAGACTAATAAGAAGATTCGAAATAGTTTTCTACGTATTTTATTTTATATGAATCTAAATTTCGCAAAAAAAATATCAAAATTGTCCGTGCTTATATGTTATTCCTTAAAAACTTAAAATTAAAATTATTTTCATACGTTGATTTCAATATTTCGTAATTTTCTCGTCATTTTACACAGATTACTAAATTAACAATTTCGTTAGTAGTCTGTGTTATCTTTTCAAAATACTCTCAATAAAAGAAAAGCAAACGAATTTATATCCATACAGCTATATTTAATTAGTTTTAAGAGTTTAGCGTTGTGAAATCTATAGAAAGGAACGGTGCTTTATGAGAAATAAACTAATTATTTTCTATTGGCAATATTATTCTTCTCGAGCTCGAGAGAGCTTGTCTACGGAAGAGAACGCTTTCTTGAGTGCCTCTTTATCTTAGAACTTATAAAAAAAATGAGAATCATGTTTAAACTAAATTATTTCGGATCATTTTAGATAATTTTGACGTTTATTGGTGTTGAAATAAAAAGATTACCTTTAAAATTAACTTTTTTTATTAAAAGACATTAAAAGGTTTCGAAATTCTGAGAACGAGTCCCACCTGTCTGTCAAACTGTGCTCAGCAATTGAGAAGGTCGAGACGACAAGTCTTCGTAGACAAGAGTCCCGTTTGCTCATGCTACGCGTGCAGGTGGAGGTCGGTGTCTCGTTTCGCACAATTGCCATTACTAAACAATAATACCACGATAGAAGAACAAAAAATATGTACGTTACCAATCAAGTAGTGTATCAAAATTAAGGATTTGGAGTGGGAAGTCGAATATATACTATCTTTTATTTTATTTTTTTTATTTTATTTACTGTCACAAAATCTACAGCACTTAAAAATTAACAGTAATTATAATCTTACAAATTCTGCTTAATGCCAATAACGGATTTACATTTTATTTATTAATGTAATTTATTAATCTAAATATTCATTTAGAATGCCACATAATAATTGTAATGTAAAACAGAACTTACTCTTTTGATTTAATTAGATATCTACAATAATGCTAATCAGCTATCATCGGTGAGGTGGTAATAAATAGAAGTGTCAATCCTGGCAACTCCGATTTTGACCTTGGCGCCGAATTTCAATTTAAGAATTTCAATCTATAGGAAATATTACTTTACAAAACTAGTGTGACCATAAATACTGCACCATTTCAGATTTCCAAAAAAACTAAATTGTTCTATTGAAATGGCTAGAGGTCGCAGGCGAGACGGTAAAATTAATAATAATAATCAAATTCATGTTTGTTATATATTTTCATGTTGTGCAACGCAATGAAAATAACAACGCAATGTTGAAAATTTTAAAAATCCAAGATCGCGGCCAACTTTTTTGTTTTTGGGCCGATTTCGATGTAACTCGGTTTTCGGTACTATTTTGACAAGAAAATAACAACGCAATTTTAAAAAAACTGAAAATCCAAGATGGCGGCCAACTTTTTTGTGTTTGGGCCGATTTTGATGGAACTCGGTTTTTGATACGATTTTGACAAGAAAATAGCAACGGAATGTTATAAAAAAATCTAAGATGTCAGCCAAATTATTTATTTGTTATTTCAACCGAGTCACATCAAAATCAACCCAAAAACAAAATTAGCAGCCATTTTGATCTTTTTGATTTTTCCATCAGTTTACATTGAGTTGTTATTTTCTTGTCAAAATAGTACCAAAAACCGAGTTTCATCGAAATCAGCCCAAAAAACAAAAAAGTTGGCCGCCATCCTTGATTTTTAGTATTTAAAAAATTGCGTTGTTATTTTTTTGTCAAAATATTGCCAAAAACCGAGTTTCATCGAAATCGGCCCAAAAACAAAAAAGTTGGCTGCCATCTTGGATTTTTAAATTTTTTCAATATTGTGTTATTATTTTCTTGTCAAATTAGTACTAAAAACCGAGTTTCATTAAAATAAGCCCACAAATAAAAGAGTTGGCTGCCATATTTTTTTATATTTTTAACATTTCGTTGTTATTTTTTTCGATTTTTTCGAACAAAATCGAGTTTTATCAAAATCGGCCCACGAACAATATAGTTGGCCGCCATCTTGGTTTTATTATATTTTTAACATTGTGTCGTCGTAAATCTCTTGCACCCATTTTATTAACTTCACAAGTAAATAAATTTGTGCATTTTATTAGACGTTATTGACATATTTACCAAAATAACAGTTTTTGATGAAACAGCAAAGTAACTGAACAAGTATAATTATGGGAAAAAGCAACCGAATTTCAAACTTCAATAAAGTCGAAAATTGTTTGCATCTTTTTTTAACTACAGATCACTAGACAATGTTTTCCTACTTTTACTTGTTTTTCCAACATTCATTTGTTTTTCCGAAGTTCACGCACATTGTATTTTTATTAAGAATTGAAATAAACTTTAAAGTTGCGTAATTATTTACACTTGAACTTAAATTGAATTGAATAAACTAGATTTTGTATTGGTTGAATTACCATATTAAAAAAATAAAAACAATGAAGCAACTTAATAAAAACGTGATAAATAACTTGTTCTTAAATATTTTTTTAATAAATAATTATTTTCTGTTTTTTAGTTAACGAGCTAAACTAAAAATATACCACCGCCTATCAGAGTACTCGTCAAGACCATTCAAACGAGTCCAAACTCCAAACTCGGGTTGAAAGGTTTTATTACAGAGTTCTTATGGCCTTCTTCCGGCTCCATCATCAGACTCTTGGATACTATTACCCAACAGAGCACTCGTCAAGACAATTCAAACGAGCCCAAACTCGATGGGGTTACATGATTTCAATATTGAGTTCCTATGGCATGGCCTCCAGACTTCATCATCCAACTCTGAAACTCGTCTCCCGTCAGAGTACTTGTCAAGACAATTCTAACAAGCCCAAGCACGATGGGGTTGTATAGTTTTATTCATCATAGAGTTCCTCAATGACACTGTAATATTGCATTTCCTTCCATTTCTGACCTGTGTTCAAAGTTTCAAGTCTCTAGCTCATCGGGAATTTAGTATAAAATCGTTTGCAAAATTTGTGCTCAAACAAATAAACGAGCAAGCAACCTAATAAAAATGCGGTAAAAAGTGTTAATGGTAGTTCTAGGTACTATTTTGAGGAGAAAATAACAACGCATTTTTTAAATATTAAAATATTCAAGATGGCGGCCAATTTTTTTTTTATGGGCCGATTTCGATGAAACTCGGTTTTTGGCACTATTTTGATAAGAAAATAACAACGCATTTTTTAAATATTAAAATATTCAAGATGGCGGCCATCTTTTTTGTTTATGGGCCGATTTTGATGAAACTCGGTTTTTGGCACTATTTTGATAAGAAAATAACAACGCATTATTTAAATATTAAAAAATTCAAGATAGCGGCCAACTTTTTTGTTTATGGGCCGATTTCGATGAAACTCGGTTTTTGGCACTATTTTGATAAGACAATAACAACGTAATGTTAAAAATATTAAAAATCCAAGATGGCCGCCACCTTTTTTTAGGCCGATTTCAATGAAACTCGGTTTTTGGTACTATTTTGATAAGAAAATAATAACGCTATGTTAAAATATTAAAAAATCTAGGATGGCGGCTAACTTTTTTGTTTGTGGGCCGATTTCGATGTATTTCGGTTTTTGGTACTATTTTGAGAAGAAAATAACAACACAATTTTTAAATATTAAAAAAATGAAGATGGCGGCCAACTTCTTTGTTTATGGGCCGATTTCGATGAAACTCGGTTTTTGGCACTATTTTGATAAGAAAATAACAACGCAATTTTTTGAATATTAAAAAATTCTAGATGGCAGCCAACTTTTTTGTTTGTGGACCGATTTTGATGAAACATGGTTTTTGGTACTATTTTGACAAGAAAACAGCAACACAATGTTAAAAGTATTAAAAATTCAAGGTGGCGGCCAAATTCTTTTCTTGTTCTTCTTTTTTTCAACCCAGTAATATCAAAATCAACCCAAAAACTAAATTAGCAGCTTTTTTTACCTTTAAACATTGTTTACGTTGCATATTACCATATTTATAAATCAAAACAAACAAAAACTTAATAAAAACGCGATAAATAACTTGTTTATAAAAAATATTTTGTAATAAATAATTAGTTTCTTCTTTTTAGTTAACGAGCTAAACTGAAAATATACCACCTCCTATCAGAGCTCTCGTCAGGAGGAATCAAACGAGCTCAAACTCAATGGGGTTGCATGGTTTTATTACAGAACACCAGTGGCCTTCTTTCGGCTTCATCATCAGACCCTGGAACTATTTCCTATCAGAGTACTCGTCAAGACCATTCAAACAAGCCCAAACTCGATGGGGTTGCATGATTTTATTACAAAGTTTCAATGGCCTTCTTCCGGCTCCTTCATCAGCCCCTTGGATATTATTCCCCACCAGAGTACTTGCCAAGACGATTCTAACGAACCCAAACACGATGGGGTTGTAAGTTTTCATCATAGTGTTCCTGTGGCGTTCTTCCGGCTCCATCGTCAGATCAGCTCAATGATACCATAATATTACATTACCTTCTATTTCTGTGTTCAAAGTTTCAAGTCTCTAGTTCTTCGGGAAGTTCGTATAAAATCGTTTGCAAAATTTGTGCTCAAACAAACAAACGAGCAAGCAACCTTATAAAAACATGGCAAAAGTATTAATTGTAAATATAGAACTACCTAAGTACCTAAGTTTATATTAAACAGTTTAAAGTAATAAGTATGTCTCCGACCAACCATACAGTTTGGTTACCCTAATGAAGAAAGAGATACAATTATCTACTTGACCTCTTTGTCGGCTCGTTTTGGGGCGAAGAGCTCAATTTGGTTTATACCGAAGGGATGTGCTCAAGGAGGTTTATAATAGGGAGTAAGTACTCTACAAAAATGTTCACCTATCGTTTAAAAGAAATTCAACTTTATTGCATTGCTCATAGAGTTGAAATTCTATCGACGACATTGACTGAAGGCACTACTGTGTGAATGAGACAACACCAGGTGGAGGTCGGTGTCTCGTTCGCACAATTGCCATTACTAAACAATAATACCACGATAGTAGGACTAAAAATATGTACGTTACCAATCAAGTAGTGTATCAAAATTAAGGATTCGGAGTGGGAAGTCGAATATATACTATTTAAATATTAATTTTAGAATGACACATAATAATTGTAATATAAAACAGAACTTTTTTGATTTAATTAGATATCTATAATAATGCTAATCAGCAATCATCGGTGAGGTGGTAATAAATAGAAGTGTCAATCCTGGCAACTCCGATTTTGACCTTGAATTTCAATTTAAGAATTTCAATCTATAGGAAATGTTACTTTACAAAACTAGTGTGACCATAAATACTTCACCATTTCAGATTTCCAGAAAAACGAAATTGTTCTATTGAAATGGCTAGAGGTCGCAGGCGAGACGGTAAAATTAATAATAATAATCAAATTCATGTTTGTGCGCCGATTTCGATGAAACTCGGTTTTTGGAACTATTTTGACAAGAAAATAACAACGCAATTTTAAAAATAACTAATCCAAGATGGCGGCCAACTTTTTTGTTTTTGGGCCGATTTTGATGAAACTCGGTTTTTGGAACTATTTTGACGAGAAAATAACAACGCAATTTTTAAAAAACTAAAAATCCAAGATGGCGGCCAACTTTTTTATTTATGGGCCGATTTCGATGAAACTTGGTTTTTGGAACTATTTTGAGAAGAAAATAACAATGCAATTTTTTAAAAACTAAAAATCCAAAATGGCGGCCAACTTTTTTATTTATGGGCCGATTTCGATGAAACATGGTTTTTGGAACTATTTTGAGAAGAAAATAACAACGCAATTTTTAAAAAACTAAAAATTCAAGATGGCGGCCAACTTTTTTGTTTTTGGGCCGATTTCGATGAAACTCGGTTTCCGGTACTATTTTGACAAGAAAATAACAACGCAATTTTTAAAAAACTGAAAATCCAAGATTGCGGCCAACTTTTTTGTTTTAGGGTCGATTTTGATGAAACTCTGTTTTTGGTACGATTTTGACAAGAAAATAACAACGCAATGTTGAAAACTTACAAAATTCAAGATGGTGGCCAACTTTTTTGTTCTTGGGCCGATTTCAAAAACAAATTAGCAGCCATTTTGATCTTTTTTTATTTTTCCATCAGTTTACATTGAGTTGTTTTTTCTTGTCAAAATAGTTCCAAAAACCGAGTTTCATCGAAATCGGCCCAAAAAACAAAAAAGTTGGCCGCCGCCTAAGATTTTAAGTATTTTAAAAAATTGCGTTGTTATTATTTTGTCAAAATATTACCAAAAACCGAGTTTCATCGAAATCGGCCCAAAAACAAAAAAGTTGGCTGCCATCTTGGATTTTTAATTTTTTCAATATTGTGTTATTGTTTTCTTGTCAAATTAGTCCTAAAACCGAGTTTCATTAAAATCAGCCCCAATCACAAATAAAAGAGTTGGCTGCCATATTTGTTTATATTTTTAACATTTCGTTGTTATTTTTTATCAAAATAGTAACAAAATCCAGGTTTCATCAAAATCGGCCCACGAACAATATAGTTGGCCGCCATCGTGGTTTCTTTTTATATTTTTAACATTGTGTCGTCGTAAATCTCATGCACCCATTTTCTTAACTTCACAAGTAAAGAAATTGGTGCAAGAATTTTAGACCTTATTGACATATTTACCAAAATAACAGTTTTTAATGAAACAGCAAAGTAAATGAACAAGTTTAATTATGGGAAAAAGCAACCGAATTTCAAAGGTCAATAAAGTGGAAAATCGTTTGCATCTTTTTTTGACTACAGATCACTAGACAATGTTTTCCTACTTTTACTTGTTTTGCCAACATTCATTTGTTTTTCCGAAGTTCACGCACATTGTATTTTTATAAAAAAATGGAATAAACTTTAAAGTTGCGTAATTATTTACACTTGAACTTAAATTGAATTGAATAAACTAGATTTTGTATTAGTTGAACTACCATATTTAAAAAATAAAAACAAATAAGCAATTTAATAAAAACGTGATAAATAAATTGTTCCAAATTTTTTTTTAATAAATAATTATTTTCTGTTTTTTAGTTAACGAGCTAAATTAAAAATATACCACCGCCTATCAGAGTACTCGTCAAGACCATTCAAACGAGTCCAAACTCGATGGGGTTGAAAGGTTTTATTACGAAGTTCCTGTGGCCTTCTTCCGGCTTCCTTCATCAGACTCTTGGATACTATTACCCAACAGAGCACTCGTCAAGACGATTCAAACGAGCCCAAACTCGATGGGGTTGCATGATTTCAATATTGAGTTCCTATGGCATGGCCTCCAGACTTCATCATCCAACCCTGAACCTCGTCTCCCGTCAGAGTACTTGTCAAGACAATTCTAACAAGCCCAAACACGATGGGGTTGTATAGTTTCATTCATCATAGAGTTCCTGTGGCGTTCTTCCGGCTCCATCGTCAGATCAGCTTAATGACATTGTAATATTGCATTTCCTTCCATTTCTGACCTGTGTTCAAAGTTTCAAGTCTCTAGCTCATCGGGAATTCAGTATAAAATCGTTTGCAAAATTTGTGCTCAAACAAACAAAAGAGCAAGCAACCTAATAAAAACGCGGTAAAAAGTGTTAATTATAAATAAAGAACTACCTAGGTATTTAAGTTTATATTAAACAGTTTAAAGTATTATGTATGTCTCTGGCCAACCATACGGTTTGGTCACCCTAATGAAGAAAAGGACACATACATCTACTTGACCTCTCTGTCGGCTCGTTTTGGGGCGAAGCGCTCATTCCGGTTTATAGTACTATTTCCATGGATGTGCTACATCTATGATCCAAACCAAAAACCTAAAAAAAAGCTATGGCTCAGGGGTGCCAACTTAAGGGTTTTCCCCCTAGATTTAGGGGGAGAAAATGTTTGTTGGGATTTTTTTAGAGGCCTAGATAATATCTTTAGGGGCATTATGAATTTATTGTCAAAATAAAATAATCTGAAAAATTGAAATCAAGTTGGTGTAGGGCTCATAAAACATATGTAAAATATATTGCGTAATAGACTTTCAATTGAAATGCTGTAAAGCATCATTATGATCAGTGGGTCTATTGCCCAAGTGTCGTCGACTTCGCCGTCGGCTTCATTTGACAGATGGATGAGATACATTGTTACTTCTTTTTGGTACCAATAAAGACTTACCAAAGAAACGTAGCAATGTATTACAACCATCTGTCAAATGAAGCCGACGGCGAAGTCGACGACACTTGGGCAATAGACCCACTGTTTCTCTCTGCGGCACAATGGTGGCTCTTGCGTTGTTACATTAACTCCAACAAAAAATGTTAAGCTTATTTAATGTGAAAATGTATGATTTTTTTTAAAAATGAAACCTCATCAGAGGTCAAGAGAGATAAGACCAAAGCTTTGGTGGAATAAAATAGATATGTTATAATTAAAGAGTATCTTGAGGAAATATAAATTGTTTCTTTTTAGGGGGTTTTACCAAAGACTTCTATGTGAATACTACACTAGACATGCTGGTCAAAATACAAATTGTCTCACAACGCAGACGTGCGCGGGCTGAGGTATTGGGGGGCGGGAGAGGGGAAATGTGCAAAGAATAGTTCAGTGTTGACGCAAATGCGACACTAACGTATTCTTTGCCTTTTTCTTGTTGGACTCTGAGAGTACTTAGGTATAAAACTTTTAATAATAAAATTTAATAATTATGTAGGTACTCATTTATTGTATTGTAATAATATTGTGTCTACCTAAATTCTCAAGATACAAAAATTAAATGAATAACAGATTATCTTCTACTGTTCTTTTTTTATAAGAGTATGAGAAAATCATACCAAAAAGTGCGAGTCGGACTCGCGCACGAAGGGTGCCGTACCAAAAAACCAGCAAAAAAATCACGTTTCTTGTACGGGAGCCCCCCTTAAATATTAATTTTATTCTGTTTTTAACATGTGTTGTTATAGCTGCAACAGAAATACATCATCTGTGAAAATTTCAACTATCTAGCTATCATTGTTCATGAGATACAGCCTGGTGACAGACAGACGGACAGCGGAGTCTTAGTAATAGGGTCCCGTTTTTACCCTTTGGGTACGGAACCCTAAAAAGACAAATAATTATTATTGAATTTTTAGATTTAAGGCATTCACAATGCTATTTTTATATTAGCAGAGCGGTAATGTTTGAGGTTAGTTTTCGCACAAGTCATCACGAAAATGTGGTATCGATGCATTCAAATGGTGGGGGTAGAAACTGTGACGTCATAAAGTTTTCAGTACAACGAAACCTTTTTTTTACATACTGTTGCAGCCTGAAATCAATACCTCATCTTTTTGTCCTCCCACTACCAATTTCCGAATGTACCTCTGACGTCGGCTGTCACGTCACGTGGCTATCATGTGAAGTTTTGTGAGTCGCTAGCAAAAACCGGCAGGCTGATTATCTAATTAGATACCACCTAGCGGCTGGTTTCAGTTCACAGATGAATATGATACATTGCTACTTTTCTTTGGTATGTTTTTTTATACCCCAAAAAAAGTAGCAATGTATCACATTCATCTGTCAAACGAGACTGGTCGCTAGGCGGTTTCTAGTTAGATAATCAGCCTGCCGAGCTGTAACGTGCGCGCACGCCGCTCTGTGTGTTTATCAAAAAATTCTAAATTAAGTGAAAATCAACAGGCAGCTTTGCCAGTGAGTACCTATCCTTTGGTTTTCAAAGTTGTGTCATCGACATGAAAAAGCGACGTATGGTGGGCGATACTTGATAAATCTAAACATCCCCTCATACCATCGTGGTTTAGCGCTCAAAGTAATTGCAACCTACTACCTATTGGGGCCTACCCATACCCACGGAGCGTCGTCCGGTGCGCGGTCGCCATTCAAGAACCTTTCCGCCCCAACGGCCATCGGTTCTTCTCGCTATGTGCACAGCTCACTGCCACTTTAGCTGAGCAATCTCCTCATTTCTGATTCGATCACGCAGGGAAACGCCGAGCAAGGCTCTCTCCATTGCATGCTGAGTGACCTTGAGCCTTCTTATGAGACCCATAGTTAGCGACCACGTTTCACTGCCGTAAGTCATCACTGGCAACACACACTGGTCATAGACTTTCGTCTTGAGACACTGAGGTAAATCGGATACGAAGATTTTTCGGAGCTTCCCGAATGCTGCCCATCCGAGTTGGTTTCGACGAGAGATCTCCTTCTCAAAGTTGGACCTACCTAACTGGACTGCCTGTCCTAGGTACACATAATGGTCAAAAATTTCAGGTGTAGTGTTCCCAACATGAACTGGAGCGGGCACAACATGGGCATTCGACATGATTTTCGTCTTATCCATGTTCATTTTAAGACCCACTCTTTGGGAAGCACTACGGAGATCTTCAAGCATTGTGTTCAGGTCCTCCAAGGTCTCAGCCATAAGAACTATATCATCGGCAAAACGAAGGCGTGTTAGGTACTGGCCATTAATGTTGATGCCGAGTCCTTTAATAGATGTTTAGTGTCTTGTTATCCTGCATAATACCTTTTGAAAATAATTTAAAAATTAGGTGAAATTTTCTGAATTTTCATTTTATGACAGAATGAAACAAAATACAAACACAAAACACGTAGAAATTACTCATTCGTTACTTAAATCAAGGTGAATTTGCTCTTCTGAGGAACATGGTATAACATTAAACAGTAGAAACCTCTTTCCACATTTTAAGTGCACATCTGTTTGAATAATTTTCTTAATCTTTGACAGCGATTCGGTAGTACTGCTTGCTCTATAATATTTCTAGTTAAGAGTAAAAGAAATGTCAATATTAAGATGGCAGTTGTCAGTTACGCCATAATGTGTCATTTATAAATATTGTTTTGTCGGAAATCAAGAAATAATAGAGTTGATTACCTAAAATAACATGAAAAGACGTAGAAAAAAAATCGCAGGTAAATAATATCAATATTTTATTGTTCACACTAATCGATTTAAGTGTTAGTTTGCCGACTACCACCTTCGCGGCCATCAACTGTTCCTCACTGTGGCTCGCAATAGACTAAATGAGTTGTTGATCATGCACCGTAACTCTATGAGCAATTTTTCGGTGCTGACTTGGGTTGCGTTCAGAGGCTTAGAGTGCAGTTAAAAAACAACCAAACGGTTGTTTTTTAACTCACTCTAAGGTTAGGAACGACCAAGAACTTTAAATGTCAATGTCAAAACAAAGTCCTCATTTTTCACTTGAAATGGGAATAATTTAAACTTTCCTTCATTCAAAATCAAATAAAAACTGTTTTTTTTACGAAGCTACCATGATTTATTTGAAAATTAGACACAAAAACATCAAAATACAAAATAATGTCAAATGACATTGACATGTTTTCATAGACAAACGTCAGAGCGTTTTACAACCATCAATTTTGATGGTTGTTTGGTTGCAACGCTCTGACGTTTGGAACGGGAAAGTTGTTACAACCGAACGTCACGCTCTAATGTTTGGAACGGCGTTAGAGCGTTCGGTTGCACTCGGAGTGTAGGTTCGGAACGACCCCCAGCATATCTAGTGTAGTATACACATAGAAATCTTTGGGTTTTACTATGGAATTTTGGCAATTTTAGGGGTTTTTGACATGTGCTTAGGGGAAAATATTTTCAGGAGTTGGCAACCCTGCTATGGCTAAAAAAAAACCGACTCTATGCCTATTTTTGTCATTTTTGTGTTGTGTTGTGTGTGGGCTTTGTCTTGCCTTTTTTCTAGTTTTTCTTTGATTTCACTGAATTTTCATTATTCTTTTCAATCAAAGAAGTAATAGTGTTCATTTTAATTGATAAAATACTAGCTGAGAAATAAAAATGAGGTACTACTTTTTCAATGATTCATTTATCAAAAAGTGCAGCATGCTTTTTTGTCGTATCATTCATCGAATAGTGTTTTTAACTTTTTAGGTAATAAATAGGGGAAAATGTTCAAACAACAGCTGTCACCACGCAGCATACACCTTTACCAAACAACAGTGGTGCCTCGTAGCGAGCATCAATATTCATCGGCGGCTAATCAAAGGGCGAAGTACCCTTGGGCTGAGGATATCAACACACCAGTGTATCAGGTGGCTGGCACAGACAGCTCTACTTCTGATAATGCATACCATGTAAGATGCTTTACTATCCTTATCCTTACTAATATTATAAAAGTGAAAGTCTGTTTGTTTGTTTATTTGTTACGTCTTTAAGTCGCGTTGACACAGTCTAAGTATACTTGGACAAAGTAGGTAGGTTTTTGTATACGGCGAAGTCCAATTGCACTTGGATTGCTCCATGATCCAAGCAGCGTCCAATTAGTCGTCAAAACTACTTGGTCCAAGCAGGCTTGGATGAAAGTAGAGCATGGTCCAAGTTTACTTTGATTAGAATTTTGATCCAAGTGCACTTGGATTACTCGTTTACATAATCCAAATAGCGTCCAAGTAATCAACCAAACTACTTGGTCCAAGTGTACTTTGATCATGTCAATGCAGTTTTACGTCTTAACTACTGAACTGATCATCATTTCATCCCGAAAAAAGTATTGTTCCCGAGGGATAGCAAAAAAACTTTCCATGCAGACAAAGTCATGGGCAGCCGCTAGTAACCTATAATCAATGCTATTTCTTCTACACTCTCGTGTAACCAAATCGACTAGCATGTCATACAAAAAGGGCCCAATTTTCATTAGTATAATAAGCAATTTTTTTTTTCAATAATGTTAGAACATAACATGATTTAAACTCCATATTACATTGGTACTTAAACCATGAAAGAATATTGAAGGAACACAAATAGAAGAGTGGTCAAAAAGACGCTTATTTGTATTTTTTAGGCAATTAAGAGGTTAATGCAAGAGATTGGGCTGCTACTAATTTTAGGTGAGCGTTAAGGTATGATTCCGATGTCGGCAGCACTGCTGCGCAGCAGTGCTGTGTGCTCCAAATTGAATCGTAATGTTACGTTTGAAAGGCTCAATTTGAAGTAAGCGGAGAAGGGTCGCGACACTGCTGCGCAACACTGCTGCCGTACCCATACATTCTCTATAGGTTTATATAAGACTACATTCCGAGCTCGGCAGCAGTGCTGCGCAGCACTGTTGCGCAGCAGTGTCACGCAGCAGTGCTGCGGACATCGGAATCATACCTTAAGGCCTATCTATGGTAATAAAAATTACTGCATAAATTCACATAAAATAGTATAATAAGAAACATCAATGATTGTATGTAAATAACCTGCCAAGTCAGTTTGGTTGCACGTGAGTGTATATCAAAAAATTTATACTATGGCAATTCATAATTTTATTATAAAGCAAGCAAATGTTTTCACTTGATTATAAAATTATTTGTTTATAGAATTAGAGTTGTTAATTATGATGGTAAAAGCTACCATTTAGTTTTCAGTATTCAGGTTTCTGATAGAAGATAATTCAAATGAAGATGTAATAAAGTTAAATATTTTCAGGTTCCCCATTTCTATAATGGAACATTAAGGGAGTATACTCATCCATCACCTGTATATCAAGCTCCGTATGGTACAGGAACATGGCGTAATTACAAAAACTGTGAAAAATTCCCCCATCGTACTTCATCAGAAGCATATACATTTCCTCAATGTGCATCTGCATTTTCACTCCCTCTGTGTGAAGAGCCGCAAAGTGTTAGCCGGTCTCCTGTTCCACCGGTCCCTTCAATCAGCCCTGAAGTACCAGTCATAGGTGCATGTGGAGGTCATTGTCCTGGATTTGAATATGTGTGCTATTATATTTTACAGGTACTGTGGGTACATTATGTAATCATTATTTTAGATTAGACAAAAACTTAATTAGTATATTTAATTCTAAAATAATGTTTCAGGTAATATTTGTTGTTGGCATATTAACTGGAATTTCATTATGCATTGCGGGTATTGTCTTGAGACGCACAAATCGGAATGGTGACTTAGGAGTATTAGTGTACATAGGTAAGATATATTTTGTAAGTCAATTTTACAGAATACTTTAATTGTGTAATGGTTCTGCCACTAAAAATTATAAATGTTACGGCTAATACCTGAAGTGCGGCTAAACCTAGTTTTAGCTGGCTAAAACTAGGTGTAGCCGATAGCTGTTAGCTAAAACTAGGTGAACCGACCTGCTTTGCTCCTGTAGGTCCCGAATATAGGTTAGAAATTTAAGGCGAGCGTGAAGCGCAGCGTAGCGTGAGCCTTAAATTTCGAGGTTATTTTTTTTAACAGACAACAGAAATAATTTTCTTAATACCCCATGCTACACCTAGTTTTAGCCGGCTACACCTAATATTAGCCGCTAGCAAATCGGCTACCGCTAGTTTTAGCCAACAGCTATCGGCTACACCTAGTTTTAGCCGGCTAAAACTAGGTTTACCCGCACTTCAGGTATTAGCCGTAACATATACATTATTGCCAAATAGAATGGCATTATAGGGAATATTTTGCTTAATTTGTAATACTTATTATTTTGCTTAATATGTAATATTATTCTTCTTTAGGTTGTTTATCATCTTGTGTATGCGGTGTGCTTTTGGGTGTGCAATGCTGTGTGCACCGAGAGATAAGACAGCGCAAACTACGGGCCAATATGCATATACCAATGCAGCATATTATACAGGTATTGAATGAACTGAATACAAATCTAAATGGGAATTAATTAATTGGGTGACTGGAAATAATTAAAGGCGACTGTAAATGAAATACTTAAATACTAAATTGGTAAGTAGTTTATTTTTTGGGTGACAAAATAACTAAACGGGCGACAAACAGTGGATTACAAAAAAATACTTAAAACGGGCGACTACATGTGGGTGATAAATAATTTAAGTTAGCAGTGAAAACTCTAAATGGGTGACAAAAATACTGAATGGGCAACTATTATACGAAGTAGGTAACTTCGAGTATATAACTGATTTAAGGCTCCGTTATGCGAAATCATTTGTCTCTGTCTTTTTCTTTACGTGTAAAGAGTATAGAAAATAAACCCACTCTGCACTTTTTCGATGTTTTTCGTTGTTTTTTCATCATTATCTTTAGCACAATTATCTTTCTTGAAAAAAGTTATTGGAGCAACTGCACAGTACGTTAAAGTGTATTTTGATGTAGAATTCAATACGTTTCCGCTATTATTTACGCCAAAAATTTGGCCCGCGACAAGCGCTTTTGATGATATTCCGATTTTTTTTCACAGTCATCTGTGAGTTTTATACGCAATTTAATACTTGTAGCTACTAGATGATCTCTTTAGCTTGTCGTATGTTTGTTTTTGTGGCTACAACTTTACGTTTTCTATATAAAAATATGGCCCGCGCAAAGCATGTTTTCCTATTATGGCCCCTTAAGCTGCCCAACATGGTATTTTTAACACATTTTTTATTGGGTTGCTTTCTCGTTTATTTGTTTGTTTTTGTCATCTCGATTAGGATAATAGTCACCTTTTTTTAATAAAATATATGCCAAATTTTAAATGTTTTGTGTTCCCTAAGGTTGTCGCCCTAATATAGTAATTTGGTCGCCCCTTCTGAATAACTAGTTACTCAATTTGTATTTTAAAGTTACCCATTTTCAATATCTGTAGTTGCCCTCGGTCCGTCGCCCACTTAGTATTGCAGTACGCTATATTCAGTATTTTTGATACCCAAAATGGGAATTTATTGTTACCCGATTAAATACTACCCAATCTTAATCATGTTCTTTTATATATTAATTGTCAATTTAGCTAGTAAACACAAGGGCAAAACCATACTTACTTAACTAATTATTATGTTCAGGAATATACCTAAGTATTTTTCTCTTCTAGGAAACTCCAGCCACGGCTTGCCCACTTTTAGCTTCATCACTACCTCATACTCAAATTTATAGGTTTGTACAAAGTGAAATATTATGTATTCTAATATGATTTACTGCTTATTCCGTTTATCCACCTTGAAACAGCCACCCTAATGGATACCTACTCGGAACACATGTCCTCCTACCCACCCTGGGGCCGTACCGGCTAACGCATCGAACTTCGAAAAGTCTGCTGGGCTTCAAATTAAAACAGATAAATCGAACCCCAGTCAGGGACCGTACCGGCTAACTTACATGGCTATCGTAATCGCTTTCATTTGACAGATGGATGTGATATATTGCTACTTTTCTTTGGTAAGACTTTTTTGTACCAAAAAGAAGTAGCAATGTATATTTGTACCCAAAAGATGGCTGTGACACATCCATCTGTCAAATGAAAGCGATTACGATAGCCATGTAAGTTAGCCGGTACGGCCCCTGGCCAAAATGGCGAATCCCAATTCATGATATCACACGAACATCAATATCTTCCAAATAACTTCGGCAAAAAGTACAATACGAAATTCCTTACTTCGTTTTATCTGTTTTAAGTTGAAGCTGACCCGCCGATGTTCGAAAAGTTAGTCGGTAGTGCCCCTCAATGGAATTCACATCTGATTGTTCTTCCGACTTTTTACCCCAAGTACAGTATGTATCCACCCCGGAGCCCGACCGGCTTACTTTTCGATCTTCGGCGGGTCTGCCGAGCTTCAACTTAAAACAGATAATCGAAGTAAGGAATTTCGTATTGTAATATTTGCCGAAGTTATTTGGAAGATATCCATGTTCATGTGACATCATGAATTAGGGTTCGCACTTTTGGCCTATTGGGGCTCGATTTATCTGTTTAGTTAGAAGCCCGGTAGACTTGCCGAAGTTCGATGCGTTAGCCGGTACGACCTCCCGTTAAGAGTGGATACTGTCTGTATTTGGGGTAAAAAGTACGTGCCGGACTACAGCTGCGCCATAAAAAAAAAGTTGGAAATCTGACTTTTTGACTATGCCATGATGAAGTCGCTAATTTGTCGGAATTTGTCGCACAAAAACCAGAATTTGTCGGTCTTGCGTTTAGGAGATACGTGTGGCCCAGCTGTAGAGACGTCTCTACAGCTGCGCCACACAGATCTCGAAAACGGAAGGTCGTAGCGAAAATCTGGTTACTCGTGTGTGCAGCCGTTAATTTGTCGGAATTTGTCGCACAAAAACCAGAGTTTGTCGGTCTTGCGTTTAGGAGATCTGTGTGGCGCAGCTGTAGAGACGTCTCTACAGCTGAGCCACACAGATCTCGAAAACGAAAGGTCGTAGCGAAAATCTGATTACTCGTGTGTGCAGCCGTTAATTTGTCGGAATTTGTCGCACAAAAACCAGATTTTGTCGGTCTTGCGTTTAAGAGATATGTGAGGATATGCTGTGGAGACTTTTCTACCTGGATCTTGAGAAAGGAAGGTCGTAGCAAAAATCTGATAACTCGAGTGTGTTGCCGTTAGTTTGTCGGAATTTGTCACCAAGAATCAGAGTTTGTCGATCTTGCGTTTAGTAGATATGTGAGGATACGCTGTGGAGACCTTTTTACCTGGATCTCGAGAACGAAACGTCGGATAAACGGAATAAGCCTTATTTACTTACATATATTAAGTTGATACTTTTTAACTTAATTTTTAGGGTCTTTAAAATTATTATTTTTCTGAGGGGTCCACATTATCTGGTTTATAGTAAGAAAATTAAGGGTATGATTTTATCAATTACCTAATAATTGCATTTTCAGTGACCCAATAAATAATATTTGTTCCTAAAATAGTAGATCTGTCACCTAAATTGAATCACCAACTAATATTAAAATGCTTACCTAAATATTAATTAAGAATGACTTGGAAATAATATCAATCATCAAATAATTATATTGGGTTTCAAAGTAATAAAAGTGTCACTAAAATTGAATCGCCAAACAATATAAAAATGTTTACCAAAAAAATATTTTTAATCTTTAAATAATTTTATTACTGCACTATTAGAATGCGTTTCATCAGATACTTCCTATGGCGTCATGTTGGCAGGATCGTCATTGTAATCTTATTGCGATGGAATAAGATTCAAAATTGTATTAATTTACGGGGTACCAACATAACGCCAGAGATAATAACCGATGAAACGCACTCTAGTGCCGGTTTTGATTTAAAGCAAGGGTTCCCAACCTTATACCCTATGCCCCCCCCCTCCCCTAAGCTACCTTCCAAAACTGAATTTTGTATTCGTTGAAGTCGGTCCAAGGATTGTCAAAGTGCATAGCCCGCCAATTTGACAGACCTATTATTTTGATAATTGAACGAATTAAATGATACCAATAGTTTGTTGATTACATTTTAGAGGACGGATCTTATATTCAAGCTATAGGAAAAAGTGATCAAACTATTATTTAAGATACATATTTATATTAATCTGATTATTTATACTTAGAGACAGTTTTGATGAATAGATGACAAATATATTTCTTGGGGATAGATATTATTATTAGGGTATTGCAGATTAGTGACACATCTAAACTTAGGTGACAGAAAATATTGTTCCCGAAAATTAACTTCAAACCAGATAATGTGGAGCCCTCTGATAAACCATTTAGTTAAAATCACAGACTAATATAAATATATGTTAAATTTAAGTAAACATTAGTTAATTTCTTGCCGACTTAATATATGTAAGTCGGTCACTAGGGCCGGTTTCACAGACATTTTCGTTTCAGATGTCACCCGACTGATAATTTCATATAAAATTTCTTTCTCATTTTTTAATTAAACCTAAAGATAAAAGTGCTATCAAACTAGCCCTAAAACATTTTAAGTTGCTACGAAATTTGTACTACCTATTACTGAACTCATTGTAAAAGGCCCTTTGTGTTTTACAGACCTACTGTTGATATTTGCGCAGAAGACGAGACGGGTATTCCTTGGTGGAGGCGTTCCAACAGAGACTGACTAGTTTTAAGAATTATATGTACTGTACAGATACGTTATTCTAAGTTGAGTGAATATTATACCATGATTTTGTAATTTTATACTAAATATACCTACTAATATTTCTCAATACAAAATGTCTTTATTGATTTCTGCCTTAAAACCATACGCTTTATAATAAATACTGTGACCGTACCACCGATATGTACTATACTATAGATGCGACATAGCGGGCCCGATTTTTGCGCCACGCGTTGAGGCCAACTGGCCTCAACTCATTTAGTCACTCGCCGACGCTCACCGCGATCACACGGTGTAATTGTGGCTACAAAAATGCCGTTCTGCGAGTTAAATTCGCACAAAAATCGATCCACTGCAAAGGAAAAAGATAATGGAGCGACTTATCATCGGTAAATAAACAAAACATTAACATAAACCAACCAAAACGATTTTTTATACATTATTTCTACTGACCCGACATTTTGTATGAAAATCATAGATTATGAAAAGTGAACCATACAGATTGTATACGTAGGTAGGTACTAAACTAGGATAGCTGAACTAATAGCACAGTTTTACATTATAAGTATATGATTTGATTCTATACCGCTAAGAACCGCCCTTGATGTAGGACGACACTACCGCCCCGCCGCCCGTGTAGGTACTTACGGTCAGTCATAGATGTATAGGGCTTGTCAAGAAAGAAAAATAAATTAAATGTGATTATTTATCTTATCCCTGCTGTATTTTGCTGTCGAGGCACATCCGTGCAAAGAACAACTGATTACTGTGCTCCATTGCCGCAGTAATTATACTCGCTCGAGTGGCGAGTCAGGCGAGGCAAATAGCGAGTTCGAATGTATACATTACCCCTAGCACGAATATTTATCTAGAAAAAAAAGTGCTCGATAGAGTAATTATCTATGAGAAAGGAGATTGGGAAAAATTGTATGGGAAGTGGTCTATGATCCAATAGCAACACTGGTGTTGTATTTATGTAGGAATTACCTCAACTACACCCTTGTGCAAAGTGGCATCAAATTCTGACTCGGCAGTTTAGAGAAATAAAAATCAATACATACAGGGTGAATTTTTGAGATGGTACATTATGGGCAGGTATATTATACGTATAGTTACAGGAAAACGTTTCCAGGAGACCATCCATAACTTTTTAAGGTATTCTGAGCTGCATTCACAGATTTTGGAAAAAACTTACCGTTAGCAAAAAAAATGCTAAAATACCAAAAACATTTTTTTATGCCATTCGATCCTATTTCGTGTAGGCTCAAAAGATTCTATGGGACCATTTAAGGTATGAGTACTAGAAACGACAGAATCTCCAGAAACTTTTCCCATACATTTTGTAATGAAAAACGATAAATCAACTCGAAATATTTTTTATTGCCAAACGATCCTATTTCTTACTAACTAACTAAGGGTGATTAATATAATGAAAATATTAGAAAAAATCGGCTCACCCGTAGCAACTCAGACGGGACTCTTTAAGGCTTACTGAAATTTGAGTACAGAAACTGTTTTTTTAGATCTAATGTTTTAGAAGATTGTGCTTGCTTGTGAAGCTGGTGTTGTGGCTTACTGTAGTTTCTGTACTCAAATTTCAGTTGGCCTTAAAGAGCATTTTGATCACAGTAAGAAATAGGATCATTTGGCAATAAGTGCAATCGCTTTCCAAGAAGTGCAGAGTCGACTACGGTATTTAGGGTCATTATCCTCTTGCAGAATCCAGAAATCAAGCAAAAACTTATGTTTTTTTTACAAACCATTTTAGGAAAATTATTGTTCTATTCAGCCTAATATTTATATTTGTAAGCTGCATACTAAAATTTAAAAAAATGCCGGTCAAGTTATTGTCGAACACACTGTAAGTATGTTCGACCTAATCGTGTATCCTAATCATTATTATTATTACTATGGAAACATGGAAAAATATTTGCTAACCCAGATCCTTATCTAGGCAAGTAAATATATTTCCATGTTTCCATAGTAATATTTTTCCTAATAAAAAAATCTTTTCGACGATACCTAATGATTGTTATTAGTGCGGGTACTAAATGCCCATCCTCCTTTTTTATTTTTTGGGTAAGTATTAACATTACCTAATTGAATTGCGTTTTTACTATAATTTTATGCAATATTATTAAACAAGTAGGTATATCATAATCATTATGAAGAATGTGTCGCATGTCGTGTCTGTGTGCATGCTACTTTTTCTTTGACAACTCACGCTTGCGCTGTGCATGCGTGGCCGCCATCTTTGCGATCGCTGCGAGAATTTTGACCGTAGATTTGTCGCATCTATAGTATTCGGTGGACCGTACAGACACTTATTCATGGCATTAAAACTTATCAGTACCAGTATTAGTTAAAACATGATTGGTTATGAATCCATAATTAATTTTGATGACTATTTAATAACTAGGTACTGTTATTTATCTTTAATTTTAAGATTTGCCTGCAAATGTTTTAAATTTATAGCAAAAAAATAATTTAAAAATAAACAGTTTAACTTTTTTTAAATAAATAAAATACATGTGGCCAAAAAATTAAAAAAACAACAGAATTACGTAAGTAGCTTAGATTTATTTTATTTTTAAACATGAAATTGTAAAGTGTAAGTACACAGCAAATTATATCATTATTTTATTTAAGTACTTTAAACTTAATAGGTACTTAAGTTTTCTTAAATATAGACATAACAATTAAAAGAGTTAAACATCGAAGATCAAATTAAAAGAAAAACGAAGGTAATGTAGGGAGTAAGATAAGAAATTTATAAAAAAAAACTTGAAGAGTTTTCATACATACATATTTTTTTTCATACCTTGATAATATTGTTTAATTAGTTTAGACTTTACATAAATAATATTCAAACGAATGTTAAACTTATACATAAGTACACCATTAAAGTGACACAAAATTTGATAAAACATAGCGAGAGAGCTTTTTGTATGAATTCGTAGTTTAATATCATTTTTTTCGGTAATGTTAAATAATTGTATACTTACTTATTTTAAAGTAAATGCCGTTTAACCTATTGATTTATCCAGTTATCGTTATCACACATTTATTACTCTTACTATTTTCTAGTTTTACAAATACTTTCACATTCTAAAACTACTTAGGACGGTATCAAAATAAAAATATGAAGCATTAAAAATAGAATTTAAACTGAACAATTTCACAGCGGTAAATGCTGAGCTTGTTAAGAGACATTCTTTGCCGATATGAAAACAACTTTTGTCGACTTGAATACAAATATTTAAAAGTATACGCGAGTTAACACACCTATACGCGCCTTTCGGCATATCGATTTATTTATTTCTGTTGCATAAAAGCGCCATAATATCATAGAGCAAGTGTGATGATACAAAATGCGTACGGAACTGATCAGTGTTCAAGGGCCGATCGGCCGACGCAACCTCTCTAGCACTATGATGCTGCTTTTGGGCGACAAAGTCATAGAGATGGCAAAATACCGAATGCCGCGTATGTTTGGCTATCGGACGAATATTATTTCCATTTCTGCATTTAATTAAATAGATCTCAAATACTTTATAAGACCTAAATAATACCCAAAGAACAGTATGGACACTGCGCTTATGTTTTAAGTATTATATATATAAATAAAAAATACATTGAAATTTCTACATTATTTCCTAAAATCTAGTCTGGACGATAATTTGGCCACTTGTCTTTTACTAATTATTTTTAATTATAATTAATTAAGACAAATACCAAAGCTATTTAATGCAAAGAAAAGGTTACACACTTATATGTAAAATAAAATTACCTACACAAAGGTATTATTCTCTTAGATAAGTATATTATGTATACTTTAGCATGGGATGGGAAAACTTCGTTCGAGGAATCGAATCTAGTTTGTGCTTAGAAATGTTGTTTACTACTAAATAATTAATTAGCGTCAGCAAAATATATAAAAAGTAGAAAGGTGCAGTTACTATTTTTATACATAAATATTTTTCTTTATAGTAAGTACACATCATTGCCTGCATTTATCATTGTATATGAGTCCTTCCTTATGCTTTGTACCATAAAATGCAACTCCTTAAAAATTATGGGAACTAATTAACACGATAGAGTGGCATTACGATATTGTAGGTATTTGGCCTTAGTTGCGACAAAATTTCATCATAAAAATAATTTTCTTAATCCATGCAAACAGTTCTACGATACAAACAGGGCCACCCGATCGTGTTTTACAATTTAGGGGGACAACTCGAGAGGACTAGCCTAAGCTCCTGGAATCGTGATGAAGCAATTGGAGGCTTTTTACGCCACAGACGGTCTGCCATCCAGCATTTTGTCGCTTTCTTCGGCACTGCTCAAACTGAAACGATAGAGAGAGGTTAATTAGTTTACATAGATTGAATAAGTGAATCAGTCACGCGCGATGTTTATTTTAGCACCCAGGGGCCCTATTTTTGAATCGCTCGGCAGGCGTCGAGCTCTCGTTTCTACTGATTTTCGTTCGACATCTCATTGTTTTGAGTCATAATTATGTCGAACGAAAATCAGTCGAAAAGAGCGCTCGACGCCTGCCGAGCGATTCAAAATAGGGTCCCATATTCGCCAATTTGGTAAATTTTTGGTTGAATTATAATGTCGATATCATACGATTCGTGTTTGGTTTGAATTCACTTAAACCAGAAGAGTAGGCAACGTCTTTGCAACTATGTATGGCAATTATTGCGTAACTTTAATTAGCTATAGTTTATCAACAATTTTAAGGTAAAATTAAAAGAGAATAAAACAGCCACCGGCGGCGCCGCTGCAAGCAGCTTGCAGACGTAGGTTGCCAAACATTCGATTAAAATACATTCCTTCTTTTGGGCAGTCGTGTGACAGAATAAAATACTGCACGTTTCTTATTTTAGAAACCTCGTAAAAAAATATACAATCACATCAAACTGTGTAAGTCGTGCCGTCTCGCTCTTCTACGCTAAGTGAATGTGTACTTTAGTCCCAATTTATGAGGTGCGATCACAAGACTGAGAAGCTAGGAAAACGTTAAATAAACAAGAAAGACAATGGCCGCTGTCGCGTGAACTTTAACACTAACACCTGCCACAGGGTGTCACATGACAATGACAATAGATAAGACTTGTTGCTTTTGCTTTGCTATTGTTAAGCCAACGGTAAACAAACGGAAAATAGAAAATTATATAATGTGATCTAATGAGCTTTATTGCACTAATAAGTTTAATTAATCGACAGCTAATAAACAAACTCATTACATGCCCATTGGCGCAGGACGCTTTCTTTGGTGCCAACTTGTTAAAATATAAGTTTGTCTCTAGTATTATCGTCGTGGCTACATTTAGCTAACAAAACTATAAGGATGGTACACATAGGTACCATGGGCAACAGCGTCGCTTAACCACTGCTAAGGTTAAAATCGCTTGCCCGGGTTTTTTTTTCTGGATAAAAGGTATACCCCCGACAACGTGTATGCAATGGCGATCGATTGAGTAGTTATGACTTAAAAGCGTAACAAACAAACTCACTTCGCACTTATACATATAGGTAATATTCCATATCAGCCATTTTTAATGTCCCCACATACTTGGGCACACGCGCAGGCCTTCCTTATGGATGGGTGTTAACAACTACAAATACAGCCGGGATTAACAATTTAACGTGCCTACCGAAGCACGGAGGAACTCGAGATAATAAACTTTTGGTCACCCATCTCCTGACCGACCCTTGCGAAAGTTGCTTGACCTCCACAATCGCAGGGCCAGGCGCTAAACTTTTATACTTTTAGTAAGGATTTAATTTATTAGTTATGAAAAATTGTCCAAACAGAGCCTGTAGCCAATGTTACATTTACATCGCTATCGCTTCGCTGCGAAAAATGTATGAATTTGACGTTTTAAAATTCAATAGTTAGCGAAACCTTATGTCAATCCCATACATGTTACGAAAGCGAAGCGATAACGAAGATTCGCAAATGCTACTTTGGCTAGGGTAGGGGTCAGGTTCCACTATCGAATTAATAGTAGGACTGGATGGAATAAAGGGAGGGATTATACGCACCACTCCTTGTTGTCCATGAGGTTGCGCATCTCGTCGTCGGGGGCGGGCGGCGCGTCCCTGACGGGCGCGTACTGCGCCGCCACCAGCGGGTCGGTGGAGGGGTTCAGCGCGGTCAGCGCGGCGGCGCCGCTCGTCGGAGTCTCCTTGCCATTGCCCCATCTAGATGTCCAGGCCCAGCCGCCTATACCTATGGCGAAAGAAATCAGTTAAAAACCATGATAACATACTACAAAGATGTAATCAAAGGCCACCTATGTCGTCTAGAGGTTCGCCCACTCGTGTAAGACGCAGGGGTCCCGGGTTCGATTCCCGGGGGTGGTACAATTTGTACTCGGTTGGTTGGTGGTAGTGGTAGGACTTTTTTCAAGTTCGCCTGGCTAGCTACAACCATCATCTTAGTCTGACGCCATACCAACAATTTAAAAATTGTTGTGTTCTGCTTCCGGCAGTTGGAGGTAAGACAGCCCGTTCCTCAGTGATGAAGATTTCGGGTGTAGTGCGCTTCCAACTTCGACCTTATTGTCACAAAATCAGGTGAGGTGAAGGCCAACTATCCCGTTGGTTGTGCAGAAAAAAGGCTCATAATAATATCTCTCTAACTGCTTCTGTAAAGATGACGGTGTTATAAAATCAAGTGCTACGAAACATTCTCTATGACTATGGACAATCATATGAAAACATACCAAACCTTTTTTGACGCGGTATTTCTACTAAATCAAATACGAGTATTATTTAGACATTCATCACTTTACCATTATACAAAGGGACAGACAGCACTCGCTAGTTTCCGTTTAAAACGGAAACTCCATTAGGCGTGTGTCGACTCCAAACTTAATAATTCTACACCATTCCAAGTGCTACCGGCAACGTACGCACCCACCCACGCACGCCATCGCACGCATAAATGATAAAGGATAAGTCTAACTCGTCATCATACCTTCTCTTAATAGATACGCGTTTTTTAGGAATTGGATTATGGTCGAGAACGAAAAAGCCGTCGAGTTAAAAAAAACCTAGAAGAACCTCCTCGGAACCTCACCGGAAACTGCAGATAACAGAGGCACATAGTAGTTTTATTTTTCATTATGTAAATACCTAGGTATTCCTGTGACAGAGGTGTAATCTATTCTATGGTACAGATGAGCAAACGAAATGCAACAGAATGTTCTAATCTAAACCTCATTATTCTTAATGTTTGTAACTATTTTATCATAAAATCATACTTATTGCAACTATCATGAATTGAAATTTTGGAATTTTTCTTTATCTATCAGCCAACACTTAGCATCTTTAGTTACAACATAGGTACCGCACAAATGATAGTCTCCTTTAGAGAAAAAGGCAGTTGGATATTGTATTCTACTACTTTCCTTGTTTGAAGAGCAGATATTGGTTGTAGGTATGTAAGGCTAGAAAAACCATGTCTTATAAGCGTAGAACGTCCAAGATAGCAGTTTCTGTACCAGCCTGATACACACACATCATCCTTAACTTTCATAGCTAGATTGCTCGTGTTGCGCAACAACATGAAATCATTTCGAAAGTAAACTCTCTCCGTTCCCCCTAACAAAGCGTAAAATTGCGTTATGAATCATACAAAGGGTGACACAGGACCATCGAACTATTTCTTTGTATAACTGCAAAAATGTTAATGACTAACAATGGGACTATTTCGGAAAATCGGGTTTTAAATCTGTGAAACAGATACAGTTTTGGGAAAGTCTCTCATTATTTATTTCATAGCGGTTTTCGCTATGAGGAAATAAATAATGATAATTATAATCCGGTCGAGTTAACTCGGGACCTGAAGCGCGATAGACCCCTCTCGTTTTCTCCTTGCCTCACGCCACTGTCGTCATGCCAATAACTTAAGTACATTCGGTAGCGATAATTTATCGATAATCTAGCAAAAACTTTCAAAAAATTGACGACAGTGGCGTGAGGAAAGGAAAAAAACGAGGGGGGTCTATCGCGCTTCAGGTCCCGAGTTAACTCAACCGGGTTGTATTCAACATAAATTACTGTACTTCGTCATTCGTCTACTACAGTCGTGTAGTCGATCTCTGGAGACAGCGCAGTCGATTACGAGAGACATAACAAGTATTCATACATTGTTGCGTGTGCGGTCCGGCTAATATGCGTTGGCAGTAGTACACTACTAAACTAATGTAATATTTAACGATTGCATAATAATATTACCTGCAAATAGCACTCCCAAGCAAAGGATAACTCCCCCCGCTATGAGAGTTCGCAGACCATTTTCCGGAGCTTCGGGAGAGTCCGAAGTCGGCGTGTAGGAGTACTGGACGCCGCCCGCGACCACCAGCGTTATACCTGCGAAAAAAAGTTGTTATTGCTTCTGTTACATTTCCCTACTTGTCACAGTTTAAATTTTAACTAGATGTGGGGCCGGCGCAGAACGTTCTTCCATTCTTTTCTGTCAGCCGTCATCTCTTCATTTAACCCCTCTACCACAATTAATGCTTAATGATACTAAACTTGCTTAATGGTAGTGACCTTATTGAAGTTTAACCGGAATGTTATTAACGAATTCTTATTGATGTGTAATACATTTTTTACCGGACATCTTTAGGCTCCGTTATGCGAAATCATTTGTCTATGTCTTTTTCTTTACGTGTAAAGAGTATGGAAATACTTTAGCACTTTTTCGATGTTTTTCGTTGTTTTTTCATCATTATCTTTAGCACAATGATTTTTTTGAAAAAAAAGTTATTGGAGCAACTGCTCAGTACATTATAGTGTATTTTGATGTAGAATTCAAAATGTTTCCGCTATTATTTACACCAAAAATATGGCGACAAGCGCTTTTGATGATATTCTGTTTTTTTTTTATAATCATCTGTGAGGTTTATGAATACGCCATTTAATACTTGTAGCTACTAGATAATCTCTTTAGCTTGTCGTACGTTTTTTTTGTGGCTACAACTTTACGTTTTCTATATAAAAATATGGCCCGCGCAAACCATGTTTTCCTATTATGGCCCCTTAAAGATGACCTGTTTCACTGCATCCAAGCTAGCAGTGAAACTTTAATAGGGTAATGATGATAATAAATAGTCTAAACCTAAAATAACGAATATAGGTCCCCCTGGTTCTTTCTGTTTAAGTCCAATATAAAACTAATATGTTATGAAACAAACAACATCTTGTTAAATAATTGAGAGAAAATAAACAGTCTGCTTATCATTTAATTCGCAACGATTAAATCATTACGAAACAGATGATAAAGACTTATCTAAAGACAAAAAAAGTTGCAATACTGGATACTGCACAGTCAGATAGCACACAGTGCACCACCCACGTAAAACCTCCCAGTCCAGACTGCTTGCACAAGTGCAATGATCTGTGTGGGCACAGTATTACTGTGGTGTGGGTATGTCAGGATAGTTTGCTATCATCGACATCATGAGTAAGAAATTTACAAATAAAAATGATGCGATAACTAAAATCGTGTTAACTAGATTCATCGTCGATGTCAAATGCTATTTGCATATTATGACCTAAAGAATGCCAAATGGTGAGGTGCGATCTTGGCACCAGCTTTTTCAATGTTATTATTACTTTACGCATAAAATAACCATTTTATTAACTAACAGATTACATAGTACATAACAATGATTCAAGAACCGGTTGTTAACTAAACTCAACTCTAATTATATCCATTGAAACTGGGTTAAACGTTCATCATCTAAAAGGAATGCTGTGTAGAGCTTGTTTTCTCAAAACGTAAATTAGTAGTGTATTACATACATAGGTACTCAATTAATCGATAGGTATCAAATATTTACGAAAGAATAATATAATAGGTAGGTAGTCAAGATGAAGTTAATTTTATTTTAATGGGAGACTTCCGAAATTATGAGCACAAAAGCAAGTAATCTTTTGTTTCGTAACTGTTATCAATTATGGGCATTCTTGCGCTCTTCTAAGCCATTACTGTCGTGGCATTACATTAGTCATTCACTACTATTAACTATCTAACTCATTATAAAACTAACTTATGGAGTGGTAGGTTGATTCAGTAATAAGGGGAACTGCGGAACGGTAACTGCGCAGTATGCATTCATATTCAAATAGAGCACATTACGTCACGAAACGGAGATTTCTGTTCTAAAAGGTGTTCCACGCATTTGCATGTAAACAACTGTAGCACTTTGACTAGCCTGCCTGGTACCTACCTACCTACGTCAGATGTTCTGACTTCTAACACGGTAGTAATGGATAAGTACTTGTGATCTCTTGATTCCTCATTTCCTCAGCGTTGAGGATTCCGGGTGTTGCGCGCTTCCACCTTCGGCCTTATCATCACTTAGGTGAAGGCCCAGCACCAGGATAGTGATCCTGTTGTGCATAAAAAATCCTCTCGGTTTTCTGCCGAACTTAAAAAACGTTTAATAACTGAGAACTTATTTGTTCAAAAACATCATGATGACCTGATGATGACTAAGATATAACTAGGTATTTGAAAATATTAATTTAAGTATTTCTTTCGCACCAATACTAGATATTAATGCAAGAAAGAATTGATGCAGGGCTTCGGTTAGTGGTCGTGGTCGATATTGAAAGAGCTCTGGGGAATTGCGAAAATGGGGCACCGCAGCGGAAACGGTGGGCAGGTAACTAACTCGGTGGGTAGCAAAACGCATTAGTGATTCATTATAGTCCGCTTTCACTGGCATTAAAGAAACATATACCATTAACACCCACTCATAGAATTGAAATTCGATTCTAAATCGGACGTGCGCTACGTAGGATTATTGTTTACTCAACAGCAGTTGAAGAATGATTAGAGAGATAACTACTTGAGTTACATTAACGCAGCCAATAATAAAGTTGATAAAAAATATTAAAAGCGAGGTTACACTTTTTACAATCGCCCAATAAGTTACGCGTCACTATGTAATAATGAGAGTAGTGAGTGAGTCATATTGGGGTAGGTACCTCTCTGCGTACTATGTCTACGGTTGGATTGGAGCAGCGAGATCACGCAGCCACCGGCAGCACCGCATGAGTCATGGTCGCAATCGCAAGCCACAAGCGCCAGAGCGCCACGCGGCCGGCTGGCCGTCACTCGATATACCGGCTACGGCTACGGCTGTGTGTAACCGATACTTGCAATCGACCGACAAGCTATCTCTACTGCTACCACAGAATAAATAATAGCCGCTACTGCTAATAAGCATCGGGGAGTAGGTAAATGAACCAACTTATACATATTTGCAGCGAGTAAATATGCATTTGCGTCTAACTACTAGTTTGCTCAATGATTTTTTTCCCACATGTTGGCAACGGAGCTCGACCGGTGACATCCGGTGATCAATCGGAACTCGACCGGAGCAATGGTACATACCACGGCAAAGGAAGGGAGCAGGGGCCGTACCGGCTAACTTACATGGCTATCGTAAATCGTAATCGCTTTCATTTGACAGATTGATGTAACACATTGCTATTTCTATCTGGCATAAATAAAAACTCACCATAGACAAGTAGCAATGTATCACATCATCTGTCAAATGAAACAATTACGATAGCCATGTAAGTTCACCGGTAGGGCCCCTGAGCCGGAGCTCAACCTTCTCATTACCGTCATATTCATCATCATTCATCTTCTGGCACAAAAATTGGGAATATTCCCTTGAGATTTCAGCACAAAAGATTATGTAACCACCACCAGTACGAACGCATGTTAGGAAGTCGCAGCTGCACCTACCTGGTAGTTTAAATTTGTGAAAAATTAGGTTCTTAATTTTTTTTTTTAAGAAATTTATGTGCCGATATTTAAAGATAAAATGTCTTTTAAACTAAGAAATATTTGTATCTTCATTATAAACTTTGCCGTTTATTAGAGTGAAACACGACTTGTCAAGGTGATTCCGAACTCGTGTAATTACGTTTCGTGTCGAGTACTTCGAGCCATATTTGTTGTGGTTGTAAGGAAGTTGTTCGCCATTCACAAACAAGTACCTACTATAAATAAACGGAATAAAACCTTTTGCTTCTACATCGGAAATACGTGACATGAATCGTAATGAAGATAATAAAAATAAAAGAGATGCTACTGAATACTGTGCTTCGAATGATGTAAATCAATCAATATCAATAAAGGAATAAAAAGTCTAACTGAATACCAATGCCAAAGGCTGTGAATTAAGTAAGGCAACAGCAATGGGTCAGTTGCAATGCAATGCGGGAACACTCACTTTTTGGAAACATAGGTCTACTCGCGGTCGCGGCGTGGTTTGCATCGGAACTTCTGAATCGGGAGGTATCTTTCATCACATCACGTTTCTAGAAAAGAGCCGATCACTGAAAGTCAGCAGTGTGAGTGTGAGGTTGCAGAGGATACAGCGCTTCTCATGATTGTCGAGTACTGGCACGCATTGGCTAAAATGTGTACAGTCATTCATTAGAAGCAATCTCTCCTTGCAGTCCATGATCGATCAACAGGTTGTGGAATGCGATAATAACTTTCTGCGGGGTGCTATTATATTGAGGAAAGAGGCAATGAGCGTGCAAGAGAAGACGACGCCTACGCTATCAAATCCACCGGCATTGTACAGAACTGAGGAGGCGGCAGTATGTTCCACTCTTCGTCTTCGTCTCGTAGCCGCGATTGAGAGCTAGGAATGCCTCCAAATTAATAACGATCTATCGCGCATACAATCTACAAATTTTAGCAAAGCTATCGATCGCGTTGATCATCTGCTGCTTTTTGAAAAACTGTATGTACATGACTAGGTAGTTTTCATCGTATATTAATTAGTAACGGATCCCAGGCAGTTGCAATAAACGGTTTTACATCTGCGTGGATGTTGATACCATCTGGAGTACCTCAGGGATCGTTGTTGGGGCCATTGCAGTTCAACGTATTTTTCAATGATATCGCCTCGTCTTTTAATTACGCCAGAGTTTGTTAATGCAGTCGATACAAAAATGTATATGACTGTCAACAATGCGAGAGAGTCAACAATCGGCTACAATGTGATCTAAATACTGTAATCAAAATAAACTTGATTTAAATGTATCCAAATATACAAACCCCATATTATTAAGTTACCAGTGTACTGGTGTACTGGTAACTTAATAAATGGTTTTGTAGTGAGTCTTTCACTAGGGTCAATTCGATGAAAAATCTAGGGTTGATTCAAGATTCAAAACTAATACCTGAAAACCACATTTATTACATTGTCTAAAAAGACTCCAAATCTCTTGGTTTTATTATAAGATCTATCCGTGATTTTAAATCTATTAAATCGATAAAAGTACTCTTTTGTGCTTACATGCGCAACGTCCTTGAATATTCAAGGACGCTGCGCATGTAACACAGAAGCATGTAATATTGCCCCAACACATATGCACAAGCATATGTTTCAGTTGTCTGGAATCCCCAATACATATGCACTAGCATAATGTTTCAGTTGTCTGGAATCCACAATACAATGTCTATAGGTAGTATAGGTACATAGCTACATTTTAATGCAAGATTAGTTTAATAGTCATTTATTTGCTAATTCTTGTGGTAGGTACAAAAAGATCTTATGAGCTAACAAGTTTACACACGAACCCTGTAAGGGCACTGCAAAAAAGTCAAAAATTAAAATTATAAATTATATATACATTGTCAATTTGTCATGAATAGTTCAAGAAATAATAATATTTAACATCATTAAAAATTAAGTTAAAATATCAGATGTCACATTAAAGTTATTAAATTAGATTAAATAAATATTTAAATGAACTCCAAAACAAAAGCTATCTATTACATTCAACAAAAGCAGGTAAATATTCACTAAATAATAAAGTAGGATAATCAATATGCAAAAGTCACATAGATGAATCACCGAAAAATTATTTTAAGGAATAGTAACATTTTTGAGCTAGATGCTTATAAAGATTATTTTTAAATGAATTTATTTATAAATATTTAAAAGAACTCCAAAACAAAAGCTATCGATTACATTCAACAAAAGCAGGTAAATTATTCACTAAATAATAAAGTAGGATAATCAATATGCAAAAGTCACATAGATGAATCACCGAAAAATTCTTTTAAGGAATAGTACATTTTTGAGCTAGGTGCTTATAAAGATTATTTTTAAATGAATTTATTTTGTCAATATTTTGAATCGACACTGGAATTTTATTAAATATTTTTACGGACATGCAATAGGGTCCGGTGGTCACCATTTCCAATTTTGATGGGACTGTAGCCATTTATTCATAGGTCTTAAATTTTCAGGACGTGAATACTGATGAAACCAGAGCATATTGTTTTTTACCAGAAGGCATATTTCCAGGATATATAAACAGGTTAACGTTAATATTTTAAATTTTATGAAATATTCTCTACAGCTCGTCATTGAGTCTATATTTGCAAGTACTCGGATGCATTTCTTTTGCAAAATGAATGTTTTATTGGCGTCCGTGCTGTTACCCCACATTACTACACCATAGCGGAGCCGAGAGTCAGCGTACGCAAAATAGGCGCTCATTGCAGCTTTCAGATCAGTGGTTTTTTTAAGTTCTGTAAAACTTGATAGTTTGTTTAATATTTTTGAAATGTGACCTTTCCAATTCAAGTGAACATCAATGTTTAAACCGAGCAAAGAGTGAGATTTAACGGATTCTATTGGAATATTATTATATTGGATTGACAACAAATACGGTGTCTGGTGTTGGTTTACGCACGATCTAACTCCTGAGGATGCTCCGGGTTGGGGCGAAACACGTGTAGAGTAGCCTAATTGGTGAAGGTGCAAGGTGTGTTGCTGTCTTGCTAAATGCAGGTTTGTTCACTGATATTTTGTGGTGTGCATGTGCATATTTTTGCGGGCGGGGGGCGGTGCATCTTGCATATATTGTTTGCGGAAGTAAGCTACATATATTTCGTTTTTCAAAATGGTTTGGGACTTCCGCCAAGTGACGCCTGATTCAATCAAATAATTATTATATTGATAGTTGATTTCTAAAGGACGTCTTTGGTGGGGCCCAAATTGAAGAAGTTTTATTTTCTTAAAATTAATTTCAAGGTTATTGTCTTCAAGCCAACTCGTAATTTCATTTAGTTTAGAAGTTGGAATTTGATGTAGTTGGAGCTACTTGGACATGGAAGAACCAGTGAAATATCGTCTGCGAAGAGGATACATGGAATGCTCGATACATCTGGCAAGTCACGTAGATCAAGAACATCAAACAACCTAGCATGCTGCCTTGGGGGATTGATTGATTCAAATAGATTTTTTCGGACCTTACAGTTTTTATGACCCTGGTATGAAAATCATTGTAAATCACATCAACTGTTCACGCTGAAAGAGATAGAAATCAAGCCATTTATGAGCCTGGCCTCTCACTCCTATATATATCATATAGTTTCTTTAGGAGGATATAGTGGGAAACACGATCATACGCCTTGCTCACGTCAAGCAATATACCAATAGCGTGTTGTTTACTGTCTATTACTTTTAACACTTCTTTTAATTGTATTGGTATACTGCGAGTGCCGTAGAGTGGCCCTTCCTGAAACCATATTGGCTTTCATAAATATTTTATATTTTTCACAAAAAGAGTAGATTCTTTTGTACATTATTGTTTCGAATATCTTAGAAAATATTGTAAATAATATAAGCTATTGGTCGATAGTTGTTGCAATTATTTGTTTCATCTTTTTTGTGTATTTTGGTGGCATTTAACCAAATCCGTTATTTTTTTTGTTTTTAAGTTTTTTAATGATTGTCAGTATTTCGGTCGGATTGGTGGGACTAATAAAAATAGAATTTTCTCTAGGTGTGGTTGTAGCTCGGACAACCTGCAAGCAATAGTTTTTCACAGGTGCACCTACTGTTCCGAAGAAGGTATTGAATTTATTTGCTATTTCAAGAGGATCGTCCGTAAGTTTATCATTAATGTTAATCTTTGTATTTTCTTTATTTTTTGTTTAAATTTTGTTTGTTCGTTCCATAACTATTTGCCACATAGTTTTGATGAGGTTGACGGATTTTTTAACTCTTTTTTTATTTCGTGTTCGTTTTGAAGTAGCTAGCTTAGCTACCCCTTTTTTAAAAGTTTTTCATAAAGTTTATAATGTCTATTTAGAATGTTATTGTCTGTTTGAGATACGAAAATTTTAAGAAGAAGTTTGTTATTGCAAGCCAGGGATCATTCTAACCTTTATAGTGTAGGAAATAAACAATCTTTTGTATGGATACCCCAACATTAAATCCTCAGTCGATGAAACTTTGCAGGGATGTACTATCCCCGTCAATTGGTAATGCGCCTGGCGGCCATGATTTTAACCTCAAAAAAGAAAAACAATTGTATTTTTTTTTTGTTTTACCCTGCGATCAATCGAAAGACTATGAACAGATGAGTTGAATGGTGAATTTGGCAGTAGAAGTGGCTTCCCCAATGAAATGAACATCGCCCTGAAAAAAAATCTTTTTGAAAAATCTCTAAAACTTTTTTTTGAAAATCGCAAAAATGTGAAAATTGCGAGCGTTTTTCGCCCGGTTTCGGCAAGAAAAAAATGATATCTCAAAAACGAAACGCGATATCGGACTAATTTAAAAAACACCTAGAGATATGACTTTGGGCTAGTTTTTTTTAAATATTAGAGGTACGTAACTTAAAAGGATAATTCTGTAGCTTAACCTTTATGAAGCGCAGTTTGCGCGGAGCGTGTAAGTGAGCGCAGTAGTGTACTCGTATCAACGCTAATGGTGTGAAAGACAAATGTCTGTATAAGCTATTTTTCGAGTTGTAAATGTAATAAAATGTTGTTTTCTTTTGTTAGCATTTGCACACTAATTGGTTAGAATTTTTAAGATAAATTACACTCAAAACTTGAAAAAAGAAAATAAATTTAAAGTAAGTTAGTGTTAAAGATGTTGGCGATGATCCAAAATATATTCATGGATTGCTGTTAATTCAATTTCGAGATTTAAAATTACTTGATCGGCATGTCTCATGTCTCTCTTAGTTAGTAATGCTACGATTCCAAATGAATTTTTACAACAATCTCTGAATGAGAGTGTGAAGATGAAGCCTAGGTAAACAAAGTTTGCAATTTGCAATAAGATGTGTGTTAAGATGTAATCGCACATTCGAGTGATGATGAAGTCGGCGCGAGAGTCTCTCGGGCTGCATTTGCTTATGATTAGATTTTTATTAGGTTATTTTATGTAGAAATTCAGATGTTTTAGTTACAGTACTTATATAATAACCCCCTTACTAATAAAGATTGAATAGCAGATGTATAGTTACACAATGGTTACTCTCTGTCAAACTATTTGAATTTGACATTAAAAAGAAAGTGACAAAACACTGTGTAACTATGCAGCTGCTATACAATCTTTATTAGTAAGGGGGTTAATAAAAATAAAAAGATATTTACAAATAAATGTTGTTTTGTTCAATTCATTAAATTCCTTTTCAATGGGTACATTGAAAAGGAATTTAATGAATTGTGTCGTGCCTTTCATGACCTTTTGGTAAAAAGGTCATGAAAGGCACGAGATCTGTGAATTTTATTGCTCCTAAAAGTATAAACTATTCTTAGTGTTGCGATTATAAAAAAAATAGTTTGTTGTATGGGTTGCACCTATTCAAAATCAAAAAATTCCAGAAAAAGCCATAAATTATAATCAATTGCCATATTTTAAGAAAATGGGTATATGCACTTAGCGGCTGCCTGCAGCTTCGTCTGTGTGGAGTCCGTTACGCCAGCAAGAAAGTAGCTTCTAGAGGGAAGCGAGTTTGATGAATAATTTGTGCGCAATTCGGTGTAAATGTGCGCCAAATAAAAAAATCGTGGGCCTTATAGTTTTGGAATAAAACGGGAAAAACGAATTCTGCTGGGGTAACGGTACTCCAGCAAGAAGATTCTAAACTAATGATCGGAGAGAAATAAAAGATATATGGGCGGGTAGCTTGATACTAGCAAGAAATGTGCGCCAAATATATAATTTGTGGGCTTTATAGTTTTGGAGATATTTGATTTCCTGCTGGCGTAACGTTTTGCCGGATCCCAGATCTCGGAAACTACTAAATGTGCGATCTTACAGTAAACATACATAAGTAGCCCCTAATTTGTGCTATTTGTGCGGTAGAAAACATTTCAAAAATATTCACAAATTTTGAAGTAATCGGGCATTTTCTGAAAACAGAAAAAAAAATCTAGTGCCTAAACTACCACATAAATAAAGAAACCAAAAACGGTGTTCTATTCTTCTTATTATTTTTCATTACCATATAGACTAGGAGGCCATAACAAATTTGGTAACGATCGCGTAAGTGGCTGACTCTTGGTTCACAGGATGGAGAAGCACTCTCTGATGCTAAATATATCAGTCTGTTTGCGTGAAGTGGTTGCCTTCTTTTTATATACAGGCTGAAAAAAGGCTATAATTTTTTTGAAAATAAATTATAGCCCATGTTACTCGCTGATAATGTAGCTTTCTATAGGTAAAAAAAATTTCAAAATCAGATCAGTACTTTTGAGTTTATACAATATACAAACAAAAAGTTAATCGCTTATACCTACGAAACGCAACCGAATTTTGGTCAGTCCTTACACAGTTCACGTGAGTACAACTAGTACTTACTTGCTGTACTATTGTCAGCCATTTACCTTATCGTTATTTTTTTTGGTAACGACAACACATTTTTCAGCCTGCATATAAAAAGAACGCAACCACTTCAGGCAAACAGACTGACATATTTAGCATCAGAGAGTGCCTCTCCCTCCATCCTGTGAACCCAGAGTCAGCCACTTACGCGATCGTTACCAAATTTGTTATGACCTCCTAATATAATAAAAATTTTGAGAACCGCACATTTACACGTTTTTGAATAATACCCACATGAAGGTGAGACCGACCATGTCATGACTTTGACGGTCAGCAGGATAAAAATATCAGAGATTATTTAGATCCTGGCCCAATGAATAATCTGTGTGGTTACTGAAGTACATGCTCTGAAAATTTCAGCTTCAAATTCTTCGTATTAAAGGAAATATCAATTAAAATCCAAAACAACTGTCAGTATTCCGATTAACCGACCAAATTCGATAGACCACAAAAAAGCGACGAGTTCATACATATCACGTCTGTACGTACATTTAAGTGAAAACGTGATTTGAGTGAGTGCTTTTATTTAAATAACGAATGAATTTATTTCTGTTTCATTTCATTTTTACTTGAGTTGAAAGAATTTTAACAATTTTAACATTATTTTAGTAAAAAAATAAAGGATGTTTTGTAATTTTATTTCGTTTTTTTTGTCATACTTAACTAGGTACTTAATGTACCTACAATGCGATTAATTAAATTGACAATAGACAGTGATCCCTTGCATGCAACTTCTACATGGATGTAGGTCTCTTCACAGAGGGCCTAGTACGAGTTGGTTTTTTGCTCTCACTTCACTTTGCGAATAGTTAACTATCGTTTTCATTCTTTCACTCACTTGCATGATTTCCTCTCTTTCACTCGATACTATTCGTAAAGTGAGGTGAGAAACACAACTCGTACTAGGCCCTCTGACGTCCATTATACAAGTTGTATAATGGACGTCAGTGGTCTCTATGGAAAAGAGAAAATGTTACAGATTAAAAAACGTCGTTTTATAGCACAAGCGCTATGAAGTTGGTCACTCACTTCTGTTGTAAAATTAATTGCATTTTAAATAAGTACTTAGGTATTACACCTTAATAAAATATTATTACAATAAATACCTACTTGTTACACCAAAACTAAATACCTACCTTAATAATAATACGCGAGTGAAGTGCCCGTTTAACTGATTTTAGTGCTTCTTTCCGGTTCGAATGGAGTTATAAACACATACCTACCTAAGACAGATAGGTAGTTGTTTTCTGTTATTGAAAATAAAAACGGCTATGCAATTGATGTTTAGACAACAATGATTCTGGTTTATTTCACTAAGAAGTAAACAGATCTTCTAGTAACTTAAGAAATTTAGCTGGTTTCACAGTCACTTGTTCGAAGAGTGCCATCCGCAAAATATATAATCTGGGTGTAATGTAACAGATCAACGCCACATTGTATTGGTATAAATACAGGCTCAAACTATTTAAATGTTAAAACACTATTTACCCACATTTGCCAATAAGAAGTTATGAACGCGACTGTACAAACAATTTTTCTGCATAATACGACACATTAAAGAAGGTCGTCAATATGTATGAACGCGTCGCTTTTTTGTGGTCTATCGAATTTGGTCGGTTAATCGGAATACTGACAGTTGTTTTGGATTTTAATTGATATTAAATACGTTATCACATCCATCTGTCAAATTACAGTTAACATGAACTTCAATGGTTTTAGCCGATAGACCCGCTGATCAGCATTCTAAAAGATTAATGGGTCATGGTTCTCATTTTGAGCATTTCCATACATTATCATGCTATTTTCGCAGTTTCTTTAAACATGTCCTTTACGTTTTGAGAATGCTGGTCAGATCAATTGGGTGTGTATAGCAATCTGAATCTGTTGTAATAACTGGCTGTTTTCAGCTTTTGGTAATCAAAAATATGTAAGACGTGTGTCAATGTTTAAACTTACTTCAAAATAAACCATCAAACAAATACTATCTTTCCTTTAATTTATAATACGTTATCAGCACGAGATCGTGAAAAATTGTGATAAATTGTGGAAAATTATGGCTTCCGATGGAGATTCAGCAGGTACGAGTAGTACAATGTACCGGAATTCTTCGTCAATTCCAAATTTTATTCTTCGTGATAGAGAAACTTATCCAATATGGAAGTTTAAAATGAAAAATTATTTAATCCACGAAGAACTCTGGGAAACAATAGAAGGTTACCCTATTGGGAATATCGTTCCCAATGCTATAAAATTAAGGAATGATAGGAAGGCCCTTTCCAAAATTTGTTTAACACTAGATGGCTCTGCCGTTATACATGCTAGGAATGCTAAAACAGCTCTTGAAGCATGGAATTCGTTACGTGATACTTTTGAAGATAAAGGTATGGGACGCAGACTATCACTGGAAAGGAAGCTATATCGTATTTGTTTGACAGATTATCATAACATGGAAGAGTATATTAATGCAGTCTTAAATACTGTCCAAGAGCTTGCAGATATTGGGAAAAATATTGAAGACTCATCTGTCGCAGCTATATTGCTTGGTGGTCTATCACCCAACTATGATGCATTAATTATGGCCTTGGAAAACAGCAATATAGAAGTTACCACAAATTTAGTCAAAGCGAAACTATTGAACGAAATGTTTAAAAAGGATTCTGTTGTTGACAATACCAATGTTGTTGCACATGTAAAGAATTTTAAGAAGGTGAAGCCCAAACCATTTATTGTGTGTTATGATTGTAAGAAACCAGGTCACAAGCGGCCTGATTGTCCTTTGAAGCAAAAGAAGAAGGTAAAAGATTCAACCTCTTTGCTTGCTCTCGGTGTAGTAGACACAGAGTCGAAGGAAGAATGGCTCATTGATTCAGGTGCTTCACAACATATGTCTTCGAGGCGAGATTGGTTTGAAAACCTAAAGCCGATAGATCCTCAGACCGTTACGGTTGCTAATGGTGAGACTATCGAATGTGGTGGACGTGGTAACATTTCTATTGTTACAGACTCGTATATAAATAGTATAAATGATGTTGTTTATATTCCTAAGATAAAAGCCAACTTGTTATCTGTGAGTGAGTGTGTAGAGAAAGGTTTTTCTGTTTTATTTGATAAAGATGGTTGTAATTTCTTTAGAACTGATACTTTTTCTTTTTCAGGAAAATCTCTCTTGCATGGTTCAGTGTGCAAAGGACTGTATAAATTAGAATGTACAGTCAATATTCCATGTAGTACGGCTTATGGTGTACTGGATAATGGATCTTTTTCTGCCTATGAACTCTGGCATAGACGCTTGGGGCATTTATGTCGCATAGGAATGAACCAGTTATTGCAAATGCAAGTAGGTGTAAATTATAAGTCCGTAGACAAGAAAAGTTGTATCGCATACATTGAAGGGAAACAAGCACGTAAACCTTTTAAAAGTATTGCTTATGATAAGGCAACGTCTAAGTTAGAGTTAATTCACTCTGATCTTTGTGGACCAATGTCTGAAATGTCCTTTCAGGGCAACAAATACTTTTTAATATTTATAGATGATTTTTCTAGAATGGTTTTCGTTTATTTCATATCTTCCAAAAGTCAAGTAACAGATAAGTTTTGTGTTTTTCAAAAGTTTGTTGAAACACAAACTGGAGCTAAAATTAAAAAGATTAGAACTGATAATGGCACCGAATTTGTAAATAAAGAACTGTCTGATTATTTCGAATCTTTAGGAATAGAACATCAGACTACAGTGCCTTATAGTCCACAACAAAATGGCATAGCAGAACGGACCAATAGGTCTTTAGTAGAAAAAGCTAGGTCGATGTTGTGTGGTAGTGGTCTCTCTAAAGCTTATTGGGAAGATGCTATCCAAACGGCTGTATATTTGAAAAACAGATCTCCCCACCGAGCATTAGAAAAGTGTGGAATACCTTTTCAAAAGTGGTATGATTGTAAACCAGATCTTAGTAACTTAAAAGTGTTTGGTTGTAGAGCTTTAATTCAAATACCTTCTTGTTTGAGGAGAAAGTTTGAAAATAAAGTAGAAGAAGTAGTATTTGTTGGCTATACAGCAGATCAAAACAGTTATTACTTTAGGAATTCAAGTTGTCCCAGGAAGCTAAAGAAGTCTAGGGATGTCAACTTTTTTGAAGATTGCTTCTCTAACTTAAAGAAGAGCACTTCCAATGTTGTTGGTAATGATTCCGTTTCTACACCAGTTCTACTCTTCGACAATAATAGTGAAGAGCAGACTTTGTCAGAACCTGTTGCAACTGTTAGTAGTGGTACTTCAGGAGCAAAAGCTGACGTTGAGGTGGTCGATACGAATACTGGTTTGAATCAAGCTAATGAAACTCCTGATGGGACTGATACTGAAGAGGTACGTGAGGAACAACCCGATTCTTGTTCTACTCAAACAGAACCAAGATATCCTGTAAGAGACAGGAAGCCTCCGGACTTCCTCACATATTCTGCTTCAAGTGTCAACTTCAGTGAACCAAAAACCTTTTTAGAAGCTACAAAGTCTGGAGATCACGTCAAATGGCAAGAAGCTATGGATTGTGAATACAACTCTCTTATCAAGTTAAATACATGGAAGCTTGTGGATAAACCTGATAAGGATATTATCTCCTGTAAGTGGGTGTATAAGCTCAAAAGAGATTCAGAAGGAAATATTGTAAAGTACAAGGCAAGATTAGTGGCCAAAGGATACAGCCAAGTGCCTGGAGTGGATTACTATGAGACATTTGCTCCCGTAGTAAGACATTCATCTTTACGAGCCTTATTTGCTCTTGCAGCTGAATTGAATCTGAAAATGCGTCATTTAGACGTAGACACGGCTTTTCTGAACGGAGACCTTGAAGAGTGTGTATATATGGAACAGCCTGAAGGTTTTGTTACAAAAGGACAAGAACAGAAAGTGTGTCTGTTACAAAAATCACTTTACGGCTTAAAACAAGCCCCTAGAGCTTGGAATATAAAACTAAATGAAACTTTAGGTCGTATAGGTTTTCGTAAAACTCCTTCCGAGCCATGTGTGTATACTAAACTCTTTGGTAGCGAGTTATTTATTTTGTCAGTTTTCGTTGATGACATAATTCTATTCTACCATAGTGACAAATATTTTGACAATGTCAAAAGCAGTTTACAAAATTATTTCTCTATAAAAGATTTAGGCGAATTATCGTGTTATTTAGGATTAAAAATAGAGAGAAATGAGGATGGAAATATAAGGGTACACCAAAAACCCTTTATATCAAACTTAATCGATAAGTTTGAACTAAATTCGTGCAAAACATATAGTACACCTTTAAATAATACGAAGTTAGAGGTAAGTACTGTGAAAGGTGATTATCCCTATCAACAATTGATTGGGAGCTTAATGTATCTTGCGGTTAACACTCGGCCAGATATTGCTTTTGCTACCAGTTATCTTAGCCAATTCAATACGTGTTATGATAAAACCCATTGGTTAGCTGCAAAGCGAGTGCTCCAATACCTAAAAGGTACTATAGATTATTCAATTTGTTATTCTAAAACTGGTGAAGTTTTGGCTGGGTTTGCCGATGCAGATTGGGCGAATTGTATAAGAGATAGACGTTCCTATACAGGCTATTGTTTTAAATTGGCAGGCGGTCTGATCTCATGGGCGTCTAGGAAACAACCTACTGTTGCACTCTCCTCGGCTGAAGCGGAGTATATGGCCTTAACTGACGCAGCTAAGGAAGCTATATATCTAAAAAGGTTTATAACAGAAGTTTTAGGTAAGTCAACTTTAGTACCAAATAGTGTAAACATATTTAGCGACAGTCAGAGTGCACAGAGCTTAGCCATGAATCCAGTACACCATAACAGAACAAAACATATAGATACACGATATCACTTTGTCAGAGAGAAAGTTTCTGAGAAATCTATATGTCTGTGTTATTTAGAATCCTCTCAAATGCCTGCAGACGTATTGACGAAAGCGTTAAGACGTGCTGCTCACGCTAGTTGTGTAAAAGGTCTATGTTTGACTGGTTAATCTTTTATAGTGACTTGTTGTTAGCTTTAGCTTTTATATATTTTTGATTAAGGGGGCATGTTGTAATAACTGGCTGTTTTCAGCTTTTGGTAATCAAAAATATGTAAGACGTGTGTCAATGTTTAAACTTACTTCAAAATAAACCATCAAACAAATACTATCTTTCCTTTAATTTATAATAGAATCTCCTCCATTCACTCCCTGGATAGCCGTCATCAGATCACAGCACAGTACATCCCTGGCAGGAAACCAAGGCTTCAAAGTTACCTCGTTTGTATGAAAATAACACATATATCTCTAGACAACAAGTAGTGTGTACATATATATCACAAAAATTCGTTATCATCGGATATATATCGGATATATATCATGATATATATCCATTGATATTAGGGAATGCAAACCGGTTTCACCGAAACTGAAAAAACCGGTTTTTCAGTTGATTTTACAAGCAAAATAAAACTGGTTTTTTAAACGAAAAACCAGTTTTAACCTTTTTTTTTATTAAAATTTCATGCTCTGCAATATATTACAAAGGGAGTTTTTGGCGCCATTTAGTCGAGATCGGTTCGGTAACTATTTAATTATTTGCAAATTGATTCATAGTGAATTTGTGTCTTAAAATTGGTAAGTAAAGTCTGTTCATCCTTACTTGTCTTATTAGTAAACAGTTTTTGACAGTTGTCATACGTCTTTTAAACTTAAATCATTATTTAAAAATATGTTAGTAACTTTATGAAATTGTTGTTAATTTATAAACAATTTATTTCGTAATCTATGTGTGGAAAACCATTTGTTGTATTTTATAAATGATTATTTCAATAAAGAGTTGGGTGAAGATTGTTTACTATATAAGACAAGTAAGGATGGACAGACTTTAGTTAGTTTTGTGGTACTAGTGTCTACGAAATAGGCGTGATCTTGGTTGCTGAACCTTTAATTGTAGTGGTGGCTACCTGGGCAGAACTCACCGGGTAAAGTGTCCTGATATATTTGGTCCAAGCAGCATTGGAATGCGATGCACTTGCATTTTAATGTAAACTGGAACAATACCTACTGCTAAAATTTGACTTCCGAGTGGAAGGCCTTGAAATGAAAGCTGAAAAATTACTCACCAAGAAAGAAGAGTAAGCTCCCCAGAACACATAATCCGATCCTTATACAATTTGTCCTATTGAGACTATTCGTCACACGTCGTGAGAAGTAGCTCATAGGGCAGTTCCATCGCTGATCGTTTGGCTGCTGTTCATACGTCACTGTCGTTGGTTGATAAACTGCACTCGTCGGCATGGTAAAGTTTTACTATGGAAAATACACAACACAACAAACACGCGTGAATCTTTGTTACCAAAACACAACGTCCACTAAAAATTTAACATCGTTATCATACAAACAAAGCAGTCTCCAAATTAAACCACTTTTTTTTACAAAAGTACTTGCCGTGGTCAGTCAGTATTAGTTATTGCTCTTTAGATAGGATTACTAAAAGCTCACTAAATAAACGGACATGAACTAAGTTAGGGCAGGATTCTTATATTTTTAATAAATAAAAATAACACAAAAGCAATACGTCTCTCTGACCACTCAATACATCAACACACAGACTAAAGAAAAATCAAAGTCAACAACTGTTAAACTGTTATGTCAACTCCCCGCAGACCTCACAGTCAAGAGACAGTACACACTAGCGATTTTTTTAACGCGCGCGCGATATTTTTACCGACGACGATGTTCACGGGAAAGGTACCTTATGGCCAGGGCCTTACTATGGGGGCTCATAAAGCAGGACTTATATTGAACTGCCTTACTTTTTCATACCATGACCTCGATTTTGCGATCACAAGCAGAGGGGACCTATTTTTGAATCGCTCGGCAGGCGTCGAGCGCTCGTTTCTACTGATTTTCGTTCGACATCTCATTGTTTTGAGTCATATGACTGGAGTCGAGCGATTCAAACATAGGGCCCCAGTCCTGTTTAAGGCCTGCTTTTGAACTGAACTGCTTAAGGATGCTGACAAATTTTATGTGGTATAAATGAAGCTATGAATCTTATTTGCTGATGGTAAGCCCGCTGGCCATAAGGTACCTTTTCCCATGTAAAAATATCACGCGTTAAAAAAATCGCTCGTGGTACAATCCCTAAAAGGTGTCCACAACTGCCGATTATCCTTTGCCGGGTCTATAGCGCGTTTTGCTCTACACGATCAAGAAAACATCTCAAAATTGAACAAAAAAAAGTATGAGGATTTTATTGAATGTTTTGTTGATTGTGTAGGGCAAAACATGCGCTCTAATCTAATAATGCGATTTCCTGACTTTTTCCCTGACTTTTCAGAAAATTTCCTGACATTTTGTACAACTACATCTACATTCTTTATTCAGTTGATGTTTGAATTTTTTTTACCAAAATGATTAACAATTTACGTGTCTTTATTAAGTACTACTTTTTGGGATTTAGAAAATTCCTGACAACTACGTTTTTCCCTGTTTTCCTGGCAAATGCCTTGAATGCCTGTCATGTCAGGAAACTTTCTGTCATCTGGTAACCTTAAATGTGAACGACTGACGGTGATTGATACCAAGACCAAGAACTTTAAATTATTCATTCTATTGGCACAGAATATATTAAACAGTGTGTCCCTGGATAAAGTGCAATCCCGAAAGGGGTCGAAAATAGACTATAAATAAAGGGGGTTTTGAAAACGACCAATGTTACATTTTTATAAAAATATGACATTGGTTGCATTTTTGCTCTATGGACTTTTTGCGTTTCATATTTAAAATTTTTAATAATTATATTGTATTATTAGCAAAAACAGCCAATGTTCAGTAGAAAAATAGCTACAAATATATATCATGATATATATCCATTGATATTAGGGAATGCAAACCGGTTTCACCGAAACTGAAAAAACCGGTTTTTCAGTTGATTTTACAAGCAAAATAAAACTGGTTTTTTAAACGAAAAACCAGTTTTAACCTTTTTTTTTATTAAAATTTCATGCTCTGCAATATATTACAAAGGGAGTTTTTGGCGCCATTTAGTCGAGATCGGTTCGGTAACTATTTAATTATTTGCAAATTGATTCATAGTGAATTTGTGTCTTAAAATTGGTAAGTAAAGTCTGTTCATCCTTACTTGTCTTATTAGTAAAAGTTTAGGGTTTCTGGAAAAACAACCAATGTCCATAGTGTTTTTGGCAAAAAGAGCACATTTTATTAATGTGACATTGGTTGCTTTTCCAAAACACCCTTTAAATGAGTTATAAAAAAATACAAAAAAATACTCATTCTAATTCCATTTGTTTTTTTACAGAGTTAAGATTTGTTATTTTTAACAATGGACTCTATGTACAAAAAATAATATTCCTGCAAATCAAAAGTAGTGAATGGATTTTGTTCAAATTAAAAATAACGTAATGCCAGATACTTGTTAATTCAGATGGATTGCAAATAACTCACAAAAAGTGATAATCATGACTTAAATTCAGCTTTTTGTAAAAATCTTTTTTTTTTACAAAATAACACGCTGGCTATGAGCTTTCAAAGTTAACCACTGATTCAAAATTTCAAAGTTAACCAACTTTGAAAACATAGCCAGCGTGTTATTTTTAGTGAGTGCATATTTTTGTTGTTGTTTGGAAGCCAATATGATAAAAATTATGAATAAATGATAAAACTTTGTGGTATTAGGGGAGAAATTTTGAGATTAATGAAAAAAAGAGTTAAGAGAAATGCATTTTTTTACAAAAAGCTGAATTTATATCATTATTATCACTTTTTTGTGAGTTATTTGCAATCTATCTGAACTCACAAGCATCTGGCATCACGTTATTTATTATTTGAACAAAATACATTCACTACTTTTGAAGGAAGATTATTTTTTGTACATAGAGTCCATTGTAAAAATTACAAATCTTAATTCTGCAAAAAAAAATTGATTGAATATTTTTTTGTATTGTTTTTATAACTCATTTATAGTCTAGTTTCGCCCCCTTTCGGGATTACACTTTATCCAGGGACACACTGTATACGAGCAATAGTACTAACGTACAGAAGCCCATCCGCGCGAGAACAATCATATGATAAGCTACTCTCGCTGCACGGCAATAAAGTACAATTTCAAATTGCACAGCGCTGTGTGCTTAATATTATAAGAACATACGAAGCGCCTCTCTTTCTGTCGCGTAGCTGTCTCCATCCACCGTTGTAACTCGTGAATCATTCGCCCGAGCGAGCGCTTTATCGCGTGATTTTTCTGACGCTTCGAATAGAACAACGTGCGTTATGTTCCACGGGTAAAGGTATACCGTTAATTTTTAATACAATTTTGTTGTACTTAGTTTTTCTTTTGGCCTTTTTACAACCTAATTTGCGATAAATGTTTTAATCCGGGCCACACTGGGCGTTAAAAAACGCTCGTGTGAACACCTTCGAAACAAGGAGGTAAAAAACAACGCGGTGAAAAATCGACCGTTAAAATTGTTTTTACCGTCTGAGTCATGACATGAGTGAAGACGGAAATATACACTATTGTGTTGTGTCGCTCGCGACACGGTACGTATCGGTTTCATACAATTTAGTATGGTTAGAAATACATAATTGTGTTGTGCTGTGTCGACATGACACACTGTAATAATGTGTTTCTAACTTAGAGCATACAGAACTACATGCTCTAAGGTTACTAACCATACTAAAAAAATGAATAACCGATAGGTACGTACCGTGTCACGACACGACAACGTCGACAACACAATAGTATATTTCCATCATAGACATAGAAAAATTTCGCTACGCTCAAGATTTCCATCTTGAGCCGCGAGCTGTCGCTAGCGTGTAGACGGTCGATGGGTCATCGATTGCGAATTATCTGCTGAACGCACCAAAAATTATCGATTAGTGCCCCTTTAAGTTCTTGATTCTAGCCATCTTCTAGAAATCTAGAATCTAGGGGGTCATCGTGGCATTATGGTAATCATTGCAGAGTTCAGTAATTTCTGATCTGAGGAATTTTTAAACATGAGTTAACTAAAGAAATACAATAAAATGAAATCTAACCATGTATAACACCTAAATATTATATTTTTTCCCCAATCGCAACTGGTTACGAACATATGGTTTCGTATGCGGCGGGTTATTTTGACTTCTGTACTCAATTTTGTGCCTATGCCCAGTATCGGGCTGTGAAAACATCCTTCTCGGTGGGTTATGTTAATGATGGTGCGAAAAAAACATTAAATCTGGAAAAATAATATAATATTAAATACACATTGTTTATTACTTAAAATACCGTTATTTCTAAACAGTCATAATTTTAAAAACCAAAATGTAAATACACTTAGGACTTAAAAAGGCACTCATGCTTGTTTTAAAATATCATATCTAATTCAGGTCATTTCATTATTATATACATTTTACACAATTTAATCTTACACAAAATCGAATATAGTAGTGGAATATTCAGTCATAAATAAGATAACAAATAAATTTACTTATCGCACGCAAGACATCACTGTTCATAAATACGATTTATTTACAAATCATGTGTGTTTTGATAAGGCACCAACAGAGTGAGCAATCACCTTAAAAAATCCTCGACCTGCCTTTGAAATTATCCATAAATAGCGCAATATATATTTCAGCATGACAATTCTTTGTACTGAATGTAAAATTATTTGACTATAAAAATATCAATATATATTTTGTTTTGTACATACTTATTACACAATAGTGCTACAATGTAAATGAACATTTGAATCGTATTTATTAAATTATTGCTAATATGATGACATTATTTCTTAAGGAAGACCAGCAAATAGATCATCAAACACATTCACTGGGAATGTGAGGTGAAATACTTTATGCCATGTGTCTAAAGCGTAGACTTAATTGACTAAGAAAAATATTATTTTTTTATATTTGAGCGCAGTATGCTATAAATTCAGCGAAGAGTAAATATTTGATTTCTATTTCTAAAATTAATGATAGTGCATTGATCTTATGTGCAACCAACACCTCATTCAAAGTTACACAAAAATGCTAGCTGAATAATAACAAATCATCGACTCGTGAGACAAGTTAGCTGTGGTCATTTAATATCATTTTTTGTCATGTTTTTCGAGTTTTTCAGTCTCTTTAATTTTCTCAAATCTTTGATGTAGTGAATCAATAAACTATGTGAAATAATGGTTCCTACTTAACTAAAACATAATTTTACGAAACGTTTAAGACATCTCAACAAAATTTAGGAAAGTAGGACACCAAAACACTATTCAATTAGTTATCTTACAGTATGAACACAACTTTCGTAATTTTTTCGATAACAGCCAAATTCTGCTGATTCAAAGCTTCACTTGTATAATTACAATATTCTACATCGAGCAAAATTATGAATAATGAATTTAATTAATGATCGGCTACATCTCGGCGTAAACATACGAATTGATATATTTTCAGTATACTCATCGGCCGAAGCGTCGAAAACACAACCTACAATCGCTTCGCGGGCGGTCACTCGACGGCGAATCCGGCCGTCTCGAGGACGGCCTGCTTCAATTTATCGTGGAGTTTCTCTTTAGTCGGATAGGGCGGAAGGTCGAGACGATTGAAACAGGTGTGGGCCTTCGGGAGCGAGTCGGGGGAGGCATCGGCGACCAGGTGGAGCGTGAAAAGGCGCGGCGCGGCGGCGCCCGTGGAGCCCTGCAGCGCGCGGAAGCCGGCCAGCGGCACGCGCCGCGACCCCGTCACGAACTGCAGCAGGCGGGCGCGCATCTCCGCGTCGAACTCCTCCACCACCTCCCAGAACCAGGCGACGACGGGCGCGTCGGGCGCCACGTGCTTGAGGCGCGTGTGGCGGCGCCAGTCGGCGGGGTCGAGGTCGGCGCGGCCCGCGAGCAGCGGCTGCAGGTCGCGCGGCGACAGCGGCCGCAGCAGCTGCGCGGGGATGAGGTCCGCGAGCCCGCGCTGCAGCGCCAGCCACTGCCGCTCGGCGCCGCGCGTGAACCGGTGCGCCACGTACAGCCGCACGTACTCGCGCTTGTTCGCGTCCGTCACCGTCTCGTTCGCGCCGCCCGGCCGCAGCTCCACGCTCCGTACGGCCCCGAACGATGAGCATTCTACTGAGAATGTCGTGTCTATCACACCGGCTATGCTGTTTTCTCTGTAAAAACAAACAATAATAATAAATGAGACCGGTCCATACTAGCTACAGCTACTAACGAATTACATTAAGATCCTTACTAATATTATAGATGCGAAAGTCCGTTTGTTTGTTTGTTTGTTTGTTACGCCTTCACGTCTTAACTACTGAACCGATCATCATGAAATTTTGCATACACGTTGTCATGGGTACAGAGAAGGACATAGGGTACCTTTCATCCCGAAAAAAAGTATTGTTCCCAAGGGAGAGCAAAAAAACTTTCCACGCAGACGAAGTCGCGGGCGGAAGCTAGTATTTAATAAAAAAAGGTCAATTTTATTTCTACACAAAATACAAAGAAGTGAAATATAAGGCCGCTCCAACAACTTCTTGTAAAAGGGCCGCTACATGACTAGTGTCACTCACAGCATCCAGGAGAGCGAGCGATGCAGCTCGGGGTCCACGTCGCGGATGTCCCTGAGCGTGATAGGCCGCCCCAGCAGCTGCTTGTAAAAGGGCGCGGTGAAGGCCGCGTCTAGTTGGTGCCCGTGGAATAGCGCCACTCCCAGGATGCGCCCCGCGAAATGGAAGTACGTCAGGTGCTCGGGATTCACCTGCGGAACGATATATTTTTGTAAGGTCGTGTTTACAACTGCATAAAGCTATAAATGTCCAATAAGATAGGCTGTGGGTTGCTAAAATTGCTTAAAACTTCACTGTAACGTGAGGGTTCATTCTATGCGCAGCGAATGCGCCTGTTTGCTGTGAACGGCGCGCGTGCATTTTTTTTTATTGCGAACTGGCACACTGGCACGCGAACTGCGCACGTTTGCACTAAGAAGGCGCACCAAATAACGTGCGCTTGCACTAAGAAGGCGCAGCAAGCAACGTAAGCGCGCGTGCGGCGTATGCGCTAGATGTGGACGCATCCTGATATAAGCTATTTGAAAAGTAATATTAAACACAAATAAAAAAAAACCGGCCAAGTGCGAGTTAGACTCGCGCACGAAGGGTTCCGTCCCAAAAAACAGGAAAAAAAATAATTTTGTTGAATGGGAGCCCCCTCAAAGGGAGAGCTCAAATAAAAATTTTATTCTGTTTTTAAGTATTTGTTGTTGACCAAGCGAGCACGAAGTGCGAGCGAAGCGCCTCTGCTTCAGCTTGGCAAACATTCTTTCGTATGTCTGTCTGTTCTCTTCTACAGGTCGCATTTCTCCACCGATTTTCGTGAAATTTTGTGAGCAGGTTTGAAAATTATGTAGAATTTTTTAATCGAGCCAGTTTTTTTAATTTTTCAAATTTGAAAAAAAAATCAGTCCAGCTTTCCAGCGCTGCCTTTCCTCTACAGGTCGCATTTCTCAACCGATTCTCGTGAAATTTTGTAAGCAAGTTTGAAAATGATATACAATTTTTTTGTCGCACCAGTTTTTTGAATTTATTTAAAATGGCGGAGATATGGTAAAAAAACAGATTTCGGTCCAGCTTACCGGCGCTGTCTATTCTCCTCTACATGTCGCATTTCTCAACCGAAATTCGTGAAATTTTGTAAGCAGTTTCCAAAATTATATCGATTTTTTTAAGTTGAGCCAGTTTCTCGAAATTTTTCGAAATGGCGGAGATATGTAAAAAAAATATATTTCAGTCCGGCTTTCTGACGCTGGATGTTCTCTTCTACAGGTCGCATTTCTCAATCGATTCTCGTGAAATTTTGTAAGCAGGTCCGATAATTATATATAATTTTTAATCGAGCCAGTTTTTCAAAATTTATCAAAAAATCACCCATTTCGAAATATTTTCAAAATTAAAAGCTTCTTCTAGCTGCGAATATACCTACCAAATAATATACTAAATAGCACGTACCTACTATGTGCTTTGTAAATCTCGTAAGCAGTGTGGGAAAAAGGGGTGGCGACATCTCTTAGATTATTTTTAATCAACATACAATTTGAGCTACTTTTTAACGCGAGGTCTACAGCTCACGGAGCCACTAGTTATAGCGGCAACAGAAATACATCATCTGTGAAAATTTCAACTGTCTAGCTTTCACGGTTCATGAGATACAGCCTGGTGACAGACAGACAGACAGATAGCGGAGTCTTAGTAATAGGGTCCCGTTTTTACCCTTTGGGTACGGAACCCTAAAAAGGGCCCGGACCACCCGGCCCCCCCCCCCACCCCCTTCATACGCCAATGGTTTACAGACGTTAAAGAATTGTCGATTCGATTATGTAAAAATGTATCGATCGTCCCCCGAGCTCGCGTACTGGAACAATCCGTACTGCGGGTTGAACAGCTTGCGGCCCAACAAGTGCAGCCACTCGCGCGCTACGCAACTCAACAATGATTCTGGAGTGAACTCACCCCCGAGCGGCGTTGACCTGCAGCGCGTATCGATCGTCCCCCGAGCTTGCGTTCTGGAACAGTCCGTACTGCGGGTTGAACAGCTCGCGGCCCAACAAGTGCAGCCACTTGTGTACCACGCAACTCAAAAATGATTCTAAAGTGAACTCACCCCCGAGTCAGCGTTGACTTGCAACGTGTATCGATCGTCCCCCGAGCTTGCGTACTGGAACAGTCCGTACTGCGGGTTGAACAGCTTGCGACCCAGCAAGTGCAGCGCCTCGCGCGCCACGCATCAACTCAACAATGATTCTAGAGTGAACTCCCCCCTGAGTCGGCGTTGACCTGCAGCGCGTATAGATCGTCCCCCGAGCTCGCGCACTGGAACAGTCCGTACTGCGGGTTGAACAGCTCGCGGCCTAACAAGTGCAGCCACTTACGCGCCACGCATCAACTCAACAATGATTCTAGAGTGAACTCCCCCCTGAGTCGGCGTTGACCTGCAGCGCGTATCGATCGTCCCCCGAGCTCGCGCACTGGAACAGTCCGTACTGCGGGTTGACAACTCGCGGCCTAACAAGTGCAGCCACTTACGCGCCACGCATCAACTTAACAATGATTCCAATGTGAACTCACCCCCGAGTCGGCGTTGACCTGCAGCGCGTATCGATCGTCCCCCGAACTCGTGTACTGGAACAGTCCGTACTACGGGTTGAACAGCTCGCGGCCCAACAAGTGCAGCCACTCGCGCGCCACGTTTAAACTCATAAATGATTCTGAAGTGAACTCACCCCCGAGTCGGCGTTGACCTGCAGCGCGTATCGATCGTCCCCCGAACTCGCGTTCTGGAACAGTCCGTACTGCGGGTTGAACAGCTTGCGACCCAGCAAGTGCAGCCCCTCGCGCGCCACGCATCAACTCAACAATGATTCTAGAGTGAACTCCCCCCTGAGTCGGCGTTGACATGCAGCGCGTATCGATCGTCCCCCGAGCTCGCGTACTGGAACAGTCGGTACTGCGGGTTGAACAGCTCGCGGAACAACAAGTGCAGCCACTCGCGCGCCACTCTTCAACTCAACAATGATTCTAAAGTGAACTCACCCCCGAGTCGGCATTGACCTGCAGCGCGTATCTGTCATCCCCCGAGCTCGCGTACTGGAACAGTCCGTATTGCGGGTTGAACAGTTCGCGGCCCAACAAGTGCAGCCACTCGCGCGCCACGCCGCCATAGTCTAGCCCTTCTTCGCCACGAAACTTCACTAACAGCCGCTTACGCAACTCTTTACCTCGTAGTTTCATTACCAGTCGGTAAGATTCTTCGAGGACTTCGTTACGTGACACCTATAAAACAAATTATACGAAAATAAAGTAGGTTCTTCTATGTTATTTTTTAATTGAATATCAACCATCTCGTTTGAAATACTTGCTATCATGATGACTATTTAGATTTCCGCTTACTCTTTGTAGAGATTTATTTCATTATACATGTTATCTCTGTAATCCACTCTCGCGCTAATCTTAGGCCAAGACCATAGAACAATCACCTCTATCCTGCAGTGTCCCGTCTGCGGCTGCAGTGCTTGTAGCTCGGCGCGAAGTACCCTCGCTTTTGCGGCGAGGTCTCGCTTGTACTTGGGCAGCGCATCGGCGTCCGCCGGCTCGTTGGTGGTGGGGGTCGTGGCGGGGGGCGCGGGGGCCGCTGCGGGGGGCGGGTCGGTTGGGGGCTGCCAACAAAATAATACTAAATAACAATCGGTTCATTGATATTCATAGGCGACGGCTACACGCATGGTGCGCTAAATACGAGCCAAATAAGAGTAATACTGTCAAAACTGCCATATTTGTTTGTATTTCGCTTCTACTTCAGGGTGAAGGATGTGCAAGAAAAGGAACAAAGATCAAGATTGCCGTTTGATAGTACTATTCTTATTTGGCTCGCATCGCATAGTACTGTGATCCATCGCCTTAGTTAATTTTAACCATGCCAAGTAATTTGTATGGAATGTTCAATATTTTACTTTCCATGGTTAAAATGTACTCTATGGCGATGGATTACAGTATTTACCACGCGTGTAGCCGTCACCATGTAGTGCCACCAGGAACCAGTAAAACAGGTACGTTGGGGTGCGAGTTTTCGAACATCTTTGGAACGCTCTATGAAGCTTTTTCTCAGATTTTTACAGATTTTTGTTAACTCTGCTATGCTCCATGTATTATAGAAAATAACAAAAGAACTGAAAGTAAAAAAGGGTTTCGCTTGCAGCCGGTTTCGGTTTCATTACGGGGTCCCATCTCCCAGCCGGGCGGCGGCGGGGCTGCGGCGTGAGGGACTCACCAGGCGCGCGGAGAGGGCCAGCCGCGGGTCCGTGAACTGCGTGGTCCGGTTGTTGTGGTCCACGAAGTAGGGCCGGCCGGAGGGCGCGTGCCGCATCTCCCAGCCGGGCGGCGGCGGGGCTGCGGCGTGAGGGACTCACCAGGCGCGCGGAGAGGGCCAGCCGCGGGTCCGTGAACTGCGTGGTCCGGTTGTTGTGGTCCACGAAGTAGGGCCGGCCGGAGGGCGCGTGCCGCATCTCCCAGCCGGGCGGCGGCGGGGCTGCGGCGTGAGGGACTCACCAGGCGCGCGGAGAGGGCCAGCCGCGGGTCCGTGAACTGCGTGGTCCGGTTGTTGTGGTCCACGAAGTAGGGCCGGCCGGAGGGCGCGTGCCGCATCTCCCAGCCGGGCGGCGGCAGGGCTGCGGCGTGAGGGACTCACCAGGCGCGCGGAGAGGGCCAGCCGCGGGTCCGTGAACTGCGTGGTCCGGTTGTTGTGGTCCACGAAGTAGGGCCGGCCGGAGGGCGCGTGCCGCATCTCCCAGCCGGGCGGCGGCAGGGCTGCGGCGTGAGGGACTCACCAGGCGCGCGGAGAGGGCCAGCCGCGGGTCCGTGAACTGCGTGGTCCGGTTGTTGTGGTCCACGAAGTAGGGCCGGCCGGAGGGCGCGTGCCGCATCTCCCAGCCGGGCGGCGGCGGGGCTGCGGCGTGAGGGACTCACCAGGCGCGCGGAGAGGGCCAGCCGCGGGTCCGTGAACTGCGTGGTCCGGTTGTTGTGGTCCACGAAGTAGGGCCGGCCGGAGGGCGCGTGCCGCATCTCCCAGCCGGGCGGCGGCAGGGCTGCGGCGTGAGGGACTCACCAGGCGCGCGGAGAGGGCCAGCCGCGGGTCCGTGAACTGCGTGGTCCGGTTGTTGTGGTCCACGAAGTAGGGCCGGCCGGAGGGCGCGTGCCGCATCTCCCAGCCGGGCGGCGGCAGGGCTGCGGCGTGAGGGACTCACCAGGCGCGCGGAGAGGGCCAGCCGCGGGTCCGTGAACTGCGTGGTCCGGTTGTTGTGGTCCACGAAGTAGGGCCGGCCGGAGGGCGCGTGCCGCATCTCCCAGCCGGGCGGCGGCAGGGCTGCGGCGTGAGGGACTCACCAGGCGCGCGGAGAGGGCCAGCCGCGGGTCCGTGAACTGCGTGGTCCGGTTGTTGTGGTCCACGAAGTAGGGCCGGCCGGAGGGCGCGTGCCGCATCTCCCAGCCGGGCGGCGGCAGGGCTGCGGCGTGAGGGACTCACCAGGCGCGCGGAGAGGGCCAGCCGCGGGTCCGTGAACTGCGTGGTCCGGTTGTTGTGGTCCACGAAGTAGGGCCGGCCGGAGGGCGCGTGCCGCATCTCCCAGCCGGGCGGCGGCGGGGCTGCGGCGTGAGGGACTCACCAGGCGCGCGGAGAGGGCCAGCCGCGGGTCCGTGAACTGCGTGGTCCGGTTGTTGTGGTCCACGAAGTAGGGCCGGCCGGAGGGCGCGTGCCGCATCTCCCAGCCGGGCGGCAACGGGCCCGCGGCGGCGGCGCAGTGCCGCAGGTGTTGAGGGACCCGCGGGTCGTGCCATGTGGACGCGCCCGTCACGCGGTTGTAGAAATACACCTGCCCTTGAGCTGTCGTTCGCATTTCTGCAAAAACAATTGAACTGAACCCACAAATCGTATGAAAAAGAGCTTTATCACGCATTTGGCTTTAGCATTTTTTGAGAAAAAGTTATTTAACAAAAAATATTCGTTTTGACCTCATCTATAACCCCTTAGCAGGAATACGTCATATTTCCAGTGACCCTGTATATGAAGTTTAATGTTTGGATATTTGTTTCTCAATCACGTTAAACCGGCTGAACGGATTTGAAATAGCACACAGATAGTTTTAGCCTGTGGTAAAACATGGATACTTTTTATCTCGGTCAATATCTTTTATTTTAAATTTTTGTGTCTGAAAACGTACTTTTGGTAAAAATGTACTTAATTTCAATTAACACAAAAACTATTAATTTTTTGAGAAAAAGTTATTTAACAAAAAATATTCGTTTTACCTCATCTATAACCCCTTAGCAGGAATACGTCATATTTCCAGTGACCCTGTATATGAAGTTTAAGGTTTGGATATTTGTTTCTCAATCACGTTAAACCGGCTGAACGGATTTGAAATAGCACACAGATAGTTTTAGCCTGTGGTAAAACATGGATACTTTTTATCTCTGTCAAAGGTTCCATAGCGATTTTCCGAATATCCACGCTGACGAAGTCGCGGGCAAAAGCTAGTTAAATATAATAAAAACAGCACAATCTGCACTTTGCCATAGTAATTACTATTATTTCAATCAATAGTACGTAAATCTTTCGTTCGTCACTGCGGCGCGTTCGCGGCTGTTGTATACCGAACTCGAGGCGCATAGGTATATATGGCTCGCATTTCGACCTTTTGTACTAAGTTAGAATACTGATACATATCTTTACCGTGGCTTTATCCTTACTAATATTATACATGCGAAAGTAACTCTGTGTTACGTTTTCACGCCTAGACCGCTGAAGCGATTTTAACAAAATTTGGTAGGGATATAGGTGGGACCTTGGGGAAGGACATACTGCTACTTTTTACTGGCTGGGCACAGGTTGCGGGCGAAAAGCTAGTAATTAATCTTTGAATGAAATTACGTTCAATTCACATAAGCATACCTGTCTGTACTATAGCGACTAAATACTTAATGAATATAAATAAATAATTAACAATATCCTAGACTCAGGCTTAGCTAGACGTAGATCATAAGGTTAAGGTTGTTTTAAGAAATTCTTTCTTTCCTTGCTTTAGGAAATACGCTTGATTTTTCTGTATCTGTTAATCAGTGTTCTGAAACAATCCTTGAATAAAAAAGTATTGTTTCGTAATCACTTATTTTGATTGTACTCTGTATTCATATTACGATGTTTAAGATAAGCTTCCTTTGTTTTTACATATCTTCAAGGTCACCATGCAGAATACTGATTTTGCACAGCATTGACCCAGTTTTGCCAACAGTTTTATCTAATCAATATTCAAAGGGATAAAATATTACTCTAGGATTTCTAATAACTGTCGGGTGTTGGGTCTATTCTGCGCTTATTACGTAATCCTTACTAATATTATAAATACGAAAGTCCGTTTGTTTCTTTGTTTGTTTGTTACGCCTTAACTACTGAACGGATCATCATGAAATTTTGCATACACGTTGTAGGAGTACAGAGAAGGACATAGGGTACCTTTCATCCCGAAAAAAAAAACAATTGTTCCCGAGGGATAGCAAAAAAGCTTTCCACGCAGACGAAATCACAGGCGGCCGCTAGTAAGGAATAATTTAAAATGGTTTTCCAAAATTAGTCAAATAGCCTATTATTCCATTGCTACTTACCATATCCCGGTGGTAGGTCTGTGGCGGCTAGGGAGGTGGTGGGCGCGGCGGGCGACGCGGGCGAGGCGGGGCTGGGCGGAGACTCGGCCGCGCCCGCCGGCCGCGCCCGGGCCGCGGTCTGCGGCTGCGGTTCTGGCCTGGACGCAATATCAACACATTATTTTTGAAGTGAAAACTTCTTTAGCGGCGTTGTGCGCTTTTTGTATGGGGAAAAATGATAAACTCGCGTCAGGAATCACGTGGCCACTGACCTGCATATATTTACACTGGACAGGCTTATGTCAAACTGTTTTTGTGCCTATTTGATTTCCGCCATTTTGGCGCTGTAGGACGTAGCGTGAGCATAGCGTGCGTACATGGTACTAAAGTTTGAAGTCTGGAGAGACCATCACGGCAACCATTTTCATATTGAACGTCAAAATTAGTTCTTTAAACGCACGCTAGTGGCGTTTCAAATAGGCACAAAAACTTAGCTGTCAAATCATACAGACAGCCAGTCCAGTTAAATAAAAAAAATTATTCATGTCAGTGCACGTGGCTGATCGAAAATGCGTAAGACGGATGTGACGGATGGAGAGAAGACAGCTCTCGGCGGAAGTATCCCCCTCTCGTTCTACGGGGCGCGTTGAAAATAGCGGCGCGTCATTTTATGACGTAAACACTTGTGTTACCAGCCACGCGCTAATTTTGAAAATGGAACTAATAACAGCGATCTCTTCGGTGAAATCATAGACTTATTTATAATTTGTGATAAGTTTAAATCGTAGAATGCGTGCATGTACAAATTAAAAAGGCCACTGGCGCGAAATCTTTTGAATTTTCCTCTAATTACAAACTGATTGAATTGTGTGACTGTATAGTAATAGGAAAGAAATAATTTTAATCCTTTGCCGCTAATTTCAAAATATCAAAAATGCACAACATTAATATTCAAGTTTTCACGTCTGCCGGCACTCCCGGAGTGCCAACCGTTTTTTTATTTAAGATAGAAACAAACAGTCTTTTACATGAAATATTATTAACAAAATTAATACATAGAGACCTTATAGTTTCCTAAAACTTCGTACAACATACATAAATGACTTAGTATTAAATTACTTATCAAGAACAAAAGGTATTACCTCACAAGAATGATGCATTCATATTTTTGATAGTAGATGCTGTCTTACAGCTGTTTTGAATGAGGCTAAAGATTTACATAAAGACATGTCTAAGGTAGTAAGTTCGTCAATTAACGTAAGTACATGCTCGCCTGATAAAACTATTTTTGACATAAACGGTTCTACTGTATGGTATACTAAACAATGGTTTCTTAACGCAATTACGCTCACATCCACGAGGTACTCTGAATGAAATATAATGTAAAAGGGCGGGGACGTCAATAATATTACGCAGAATTTTAAATAATAATATACAATCGAAATAGTTATGGCGACATTCTAAAGACATAATATTATAACATTAAATGAAAGCGCAAACAATACTCTTTGGTTTTATCTCCATAAAAATGTATGAGGAATGCGAAAGTTGTATACTGCCCGGCATATATATTGGCAAGAGAATGAAAGAGACAAAAGATGCGCAGTAGCCATAAACTCAGTGTTTATGGCTACTGCGCATCTTTTGTCTCTTTCATTCTCTTGCCAATATATATGCCGGCATCTGTATGTCCTGTAAAAACTAACAGCCTCAAAACATTTTAGTACACCTCGCGTGTTGGATTAAGAGCGCTTGGTAAATTTTGAACAGGGGGCCCCTGTTCCAAATTTACCGAGCATATGTGACACATTGCTACTCCTTTTTGGTACATAAAATATTTTACCAAAGAAAAGTAGCAATGTATCACACCCATCTGTCAAATAAAAGCGATTACGATAGCCATGTAAGTTAGCCGGTACGGCCCCAGTTGACTCTTTACAGAATTTTGCGCTTTAATTTAACCCATCAACGCCCGGAAAATGAGACAATGGATTTTCTATTATTGTCCGGACGCCAGCGTCCGCGCGGGCATTGATGAATTAAAGCCAAATATTTTGCAAACGGATCCCTGAATCAAAAAGTGGTGCTCCACTTTACTATGCTGAAATTATGTTCTAAATTATGCTGAAAAAGTGATCTACATTCACTTTTTCAGCATAATTTAGAATTACACATTGATGCTAAATTGGGATCCTTGTTGACTGACTACGGAACCCTAATTACTACTGTGCTCCACACTGCCGAGCACTCATAATCCACTATGCGAGGTGTAGTAGAAGTCAATATTATTCTACACATCTTTACTCATCCTTGTAGTTAATATCTATGCAGTATGGCTACAAATTGAATTCTTTCCATCTCTTAACTAAATCATCTTGGAAAGCTTTCACACTTAAATTAACATCATCCTGAAACCCATTTACGTCAGTAGCTAATGACAAACCCCCTTACCTTAAGGATATGGATGTGTTGACATTAACATCTGTGTCAGAGGTCGGTGACGACGGTGACGATGGTGACGTCGGGGACAGAGTCGCAGTGGGTGAGCCGGTGGGGGGTGAGGGCGAGGAAGAGGGGGAAACCACCGAGCCCGCGACAGGACTCGGAACGTCGATCGACGGCCGTTCCCATTGCGTACGGCGGAGAGCATGATTAACGTAGTAGGCCCTGAAAGATAAGATTGCTTAGAAACTTTAAAAGACAAAAAGTTACCGAGGTAATTGACAAAATCTAAACCTAGGAGGCGCCACCTTTGTGACGTCGTAGGTACTTGTTCCACTACTTTTGCGTTGCGCGCGCGTTACTGATTATCAAATCACTTTTTGTCACTTATTTTGGCTATGTCCTGTATTGTATTAAGTAAAATTTAGGACATTGACAATTTATAATTTTGACTTTTTTAAACGCTGTCTTGTATTTTTCCTTAAGGGGCCATAATAGGAAAACATGGTTTGCGCGGGCCATATTTTTATATAGAAAACGTAAAGTTGTAGCCACAAAAAAAACATACGACAAGCTAAAGAGATTATCTAGTACCTACAAGTATTAAATTGCGTATAAACCTCACAGATATTTGTAAAAAACACAGAATATCATCAAAAGCGCTTGTCGCGGGTCATATTTTTGGCGTTAATAATAGCAGAAACGTATTGAATTCTACATCAAAATACACATTAACGTACTGTGCAGTTGCTCCAATAACTTTTTTTCAAGAAAGATAATTGTGCTACAGATAATGATGAAAAAACTACGAAAAACATTGCAAAAGTGCAGAAGTGAGGTTATTTTTCATACTCTCTATACGTAAAGAAAAAGACAGAGACAAATAATTTCGCATAACGGAGCCTTATATCCTGAATTTTAAGATCGCTTGTATGTACTGTAAAATGAGCATACAGGGTTGGTCACCCATTGTGTCTGTTCAAAAAGTAGATGAAAGCATAAGTAAATAATAGAGAGTTCTATTAAATTCAACAAGGAATAAATGTTTACCAGCCGTCTTTACCAAATCATCCTCCCATCTCTTTAGTGGCTTCCCTTTCCCTCTTTCACAGGGTTCTCTAGGATCCAAAGAGGATAAATTGGTAAAGATGGCAGGGAGAAACTGGATAAGAACCGCTAGAGAGAAGGAGAAGTGGAACAGTTCGGAGGATGCCTTTGCTGGAGGGCACACAGAGGAGCACAACCAAAATCTTCTAAAATTTAACTGTATACATACTCTAAATAAAGGCTTTACATTAAAAAAAATTACCTGCCACTAGGTGTAACTCTCTCTTCCCAATGTGGTGGTAGCTGTACTGGAGATGTGTTATTGTTCATCGGAGGGTCCCTTGGAGGGCGGACGTCACCCGCAGGGCCCACCACAGCCAGAGGGGAGCCCTCACCTGCTGCAGAGGCCGGCTCTCCTCTTGTCCCATCACGGGAGAGGAGAGAGACAATAACCTGGCCTCGCACTCCACAAGTCTCTCCTGAACCATCTTCACACAGTTCTAAACATTGATCTGCAGAAGGAACACTCAGTAAGAAGTTGTTGGTTTTATGATAAAGATTAGTGGCGAGGTGTGAAATCATGGCGAAGGTAAGCCGTTCTACAAAATGTTATGATCTGGGGGTCAATCTGCTAATGTTTTCATCGAAATTGTTATTCAATGGTGTTTGAATGGTAATGCTTTTTGACACAGTTCTTGTTTCTTTAACCCAAAACTGAAACACATTGTGTTTCTTAAACCCAAAACGGAAACATATTGTGTCTTGATTTTAGGTTTAAGAAATAAGAACTGTATCAAAAAGCATTACCATTAGAGAATACCATTGAACTACGATTTTGGCAAAAATATTAGCAGACTTGACCACCTGGTAATTCTAAAAATAAGTTGATGGGAATACACTTGTATGGACCCTTCACCACTGAAAGATACTTTATGGTAAGATTGGTATCTATTTCTAAAAATTCAGCTTTTACAAGAATTGAACATGATCTTTGATAATATTTGATTTCATTACATCCATGGTCACTTACTTTACATTTTTTCGTTGAAAATGTTGATTGAAACTCTTTTTCAGAAGCATTCTTCGTGCAATTTCAGTTCCAAGTAACAAAATTATATAGGGATCTACTAAATGTAACTAAAACAAGAAATTTGAAAAAAAAACAATCCTTTGTATTTTTAATTAATTTTTAACGCATGGTCACTTTCGTTACATAAAAAGGAATTCCATTTTTAGTATTTTAATTAATAAGAATTTTCTTTTCTAACATGTAATTGTAATTTCTTTTAAATCAATACAAAAAGAACTTAAAAAAGAATCTGTAAAATAACTGAGCAAATATTTATGACATTTAAGCCAAAAATCCAAATTTTCATGGTCACTTACATTACAAAATTGAAGTTCGCCGCCGTACAACATGTAGAAAAAACTGCACTTTAAAGTGATATTACTTAAAAATAAATGAAGGTAGTACATAAAAAGTGTTTAATTATGAAATATAAGTATTTATTGTATAGAAAAGAGTTTTCTTTCATGTGTAATAGCAATAATTTATTTTTCCCTAAATTCCTCATTTGCATGGATCTACCCTGATTAGTATCAATCATTTTCTCAATAGGTACCTATTTTTAGAAATAAATAAGCCATTCAAATGTATCATAATATGTGGGAATAAGAGAAAAAAATATTATACTTTTCCTATGTACTTACACCCTGTATCTTTTAACTTGTGAACTGTTGAAGGTTGTATTCTTACACATCCAAGAAATCCAGACCCTTGCCTTTTGTGCACCTTTCTCTGATTCCATACACTAGAAAAATAAATGAATGGTAAATCATATCTGAGAGACAATAAAGTAACTGAAATAATACATGATAAAAATTGATAAAATAAAAATACCTGATAGTTATGCCATCCCCTTTGGTCAGATACAGGTCATAATGTGTATTCCATTTAGGATCAAGGCTGGCTTTTACTGCGTTTGTTGAGTAAACTTGACCACTTCCATCAACAGATATTTTCGCAAAAGGATCTGGTAAACCTGAACAGAAGATATTCCATGTTGGTAAATGTTTATAACATAAATATGAAATACCTAATAACTTTTCTAGTAATTTTAAGCAGGCTACTGAAAGCCCTGCATGCAGGGCCGATATTTGACCCTCCTTCAAGGGCTTTGTGTAGGCTTCCAAGGCTGATATTATAGATTAAAAAAAAAACTGTAATAACGGCCCTGCAAGCCTATACAAAGCCCTGCCTGCAGTGACGCTGCAGTTGGGCCTGCATGCAGGGCTTTGAGTTGCTCGCTTTAATAGTGACTTGTAGAAAAAAAACTATGAGTTGTATTGTAATAATAACACAACTAGGCCGACCTAACATGAAACCTGGCTCTCACTCTTTCGCTCTAGCCACTTTGAGAAGCATGTCAAGTTTTTACACTGTAAAATAAGTGCCTACTCTACAAAAATACTGGCCTGGCCGCTGCCAAAAACTTCTAGGCACATTTTTTACACAAACATCATTTGATTCTAAGTGTTAGTTTAAGTCAGCCGAGTTGTAACTATTACCAATCACATTAACTCAGCCATAGAACCTGTCTCTTCGACCCATAAATAATCAAAGCTAGATAATTATAATTGAGCTTCCAGGGAAACCTTGACAATTGCTGCCATTCTCAAAAAATAGTAATATAAACGGGAAAGTACTTACGAAATAGATCTCTCCGGACTAAGTTTCTTGCACAGAGAACTAAAAAGATAAGAAAAAATGCATGTTGGTCGTTATAGTGGTACACATAATTCTGAAAGTAAAATATTCACACATTCCCAGAGGTGCCTGCCAATCAATTTATTATACTTACTAGTAAGTCGCACTTTTTGTGCTCCGTATTTGCGATTTGACACAGGGGTCGACATTTTCTAGTTGTGTTTTGAACTATTACACTACAATATTGTTTCGTCTAAACCATTATTTTACAAATTAATATTTCACACAGTGCATAAACTTCAAGCCACCATTTTTCTTTCTTCCTTCACTTCACAGAGTAGGTACTTTTAATTAAATTCACGAGTAGGTAGACTGACTGTCTCTGTCATGAACATGACAGCTGAGTCTTGCGTTGCCAGCTCAAAAATCAAAAAGAGCCAAAAGATTCTGTCATCAGGGGGCTTACCATCAGCAAATAAGAAACCATCCTTGAGCCGTTCAGTTCAAAAGCAGGCTTTAAACCAGACTGCTTAAGGCCTGCTTTAGAACTAACCTTTGAGGTCTTAGTACGAAAAAGTAAGGCAGTTCAATATAGGTCCTGCTATAAGAGCTCATAGTAAGGCCCCTGGGCCCTATATAATAAACGTGACAATTTGTCACCTGTCATGACATTTTTATATCCATTGCGTCAATCGATTTAAAAATAGAATAAACTACTCATAGCTACACCGCAATGTAAACCAAATTGTCGCAACAATTTACAAATTGTCACGTTATTAAATAGGGCCCTGGTTTATGCCGAAAGCTTTGTGATGTAAAGGGGCCTCCCAGTGCCGGCGTCCGTTAGCCGCCAGGCGATGGGCCGGCCGGTCAGCCGGACAGTTTGCAGGAAAGGCCAACATTTAAAAAAGTAATTTTGTTATGATTTTAATTTTATTATGCTTTTATGCGAAGTAATGAAAAACAGAGCATGACATTTGTAAGAAAAAAGAAAAGTATTTAAAACATGCTTTAAACCACGTCTGTCATGTGGTTATCAAACATGGGCCTTAACAAAAACCACTCCATAAATGAACTGGGGCCTTAATATGAGCTCTTATGGCAGGACTTATATTGTACTGCCTTACTTTTCCGTACTATGACCTCGATTAAGCTAAGCAGGTCTGCGGCAGGCCTGCTTTAATACACGCTCTAAAACCGTTCACCATTTTTTATGTATGTCCATACATAAAAAATTGTTACACCAACTGTGAAGCGTACCATGACGTGCAGTTTGACAGTTTGGGAGCTGTTTTATTTTATAGCGCCTGGGGCCTTACTATGAGCTCGTATAGCAAGACTTATATTGAACTGCCTTACTTTTTTGTACTATGACCTCAAAGGTTAGTTCCAAAGCAGGCCTTAAGCAGTCCTGTTTAATGCCTGCTTTTGAGCTGAACGGCTCAAGGATGGTTTTTTATTTGCTGATGGTAAGCCCCCTGTAATGTCAAATAAAGCAATTCATAGAAAGTTCCTACGTGATTAGCTTTTTCAAGAATATTATGTGTATTTATTTAGATAAGTTGATGAACTTATCTAAATAAATACAGAAAATAAGAAACCATCCTTGATCCGTTCAGTTCAAAAGCAGGCCTTATACTGGACTGCTTAAATCGTTCGGCCATGACCGTCTTTTAGATGTAAAAGACGGTCATGGCCGAACGATTTAAGCAGTCCAGTATAAGGCCTGCTTTTGAACTGAACGGATCAAGGATGGTTTCTTATTTTCTGATGGTAAGCCCCCGAAGACTGCCAAAATTCCATAAAAGTGTAAAGGCCGAAAAATGATTCAAAAGTGCTGATAATTAAAAAAAAAATAAGTTAATGTAAGCTTTAATTTGACAAATGGATGTAATACATTGCTACTATTCTTTGGTAAGTTTTTATTTGTGCCAAAAAGAAGTAGCAATGTATCGCATGCATTTGTCAAATCAAAGCTTACCTTAACTTCATTATATATAGCCGATAGACCCGCAGGTAGGTAGGTAGCTGGCAGCACTTACCACAGCCAAGAATATTATTGTTTTTAAATTCTCCCATTATTGAGAAGGTAATGGAATCTGAGATCGGCAGGCCTACAGCCTAACTTAAAAAGCTTTCAAATTCACTGTGACGTCCATTATACAAAATGGACGTCAGTGTTTCAAATGCTAGAATAAAGTTTATGACGTCAGCGCACTCATGGCGACATAGTCCGTCCTTGTCATCGTGTTTTGATATGACAAGGACGGAAAGAGCGTAGCTATCGCTTTAAGATAGGCGGTCTAGCTGCAGGGGGCTTACCATCAGCAAATAAGAATCCATCCTTAAGCCGTTCAGTTCAGCAGGCTTTAAACAGGATTGCTTAAGGCCTGCTTTTTAACTAACCTTTGAGGTCATAGTACGAAAAAGGAAGGCAGTTCAATATAAGTCCTGCTATAAGAGCTCATAGTAAGGCCCCATATCCAGTCACTTTACACATAACATAATACACCCATATTATGTGTTCTGTGTTTAACTGAAAAAATCTATTATAAATCTCTGAAAGCGCGGGAAACCTTCAACTAAGCGGTTGTGTCTTTTGGCTTTTTTAGATTTTTTCACTTAATTCTTTGTAAATAGTAGGATCAGATAGTGTAAATATTGTTTATATAGTGTATATATTTAGTATTAGTGTATTTGTATTCTATTTGCAGCGATCTGGTGAGTTATTAGATCTGTACTTTTATGACTGATCCGGAGGACCCTGGGGGGACAGTCCCCCAGGTTTCTCATAATGTAATCATTCCATTTGATGAAAGTGTGGGAGGTATGGACACTGATGGTTCTCTTTTTGACTCGGACACTTCTGTTAATAACCCAACAAAACGTAAAAGAGTAGCGTCACGTAAAGTTTGCAAACACTGCAACAAAAAGAGGAGGCATCACAAATCTGCTTCTAATGTTTTGACTGAAGTTGACTGCCATTGCGAGATTAGGGAAAATAATCCAACAAAAACTTTTAAGATTCCCTCTATGTCCTCAGCACCACAAACACAAACTATTAATCCAACTTTTGATACATCAAACAATTCTATGACGCGTCCTGTAGTTGGTAGGGAAATATATGAGGCAACTGATGCATCTCCATACAACGTGCACATTCAAAAAATACAGTCCACGCCGGATGAAAATGTATCATTGCATCCAATCTCTTTTGGCCGATTCTTAAAAAAACATAATATCCAAAACATTGTGAATGGATCTCTCAAAAAAATTGGTAGAAATAGACTGATAATTTCATTTATTAAATATGACGATGCGAATAAATTTATCACTAACCAAGCCTTAAAGGATAGTAATTTCAAAGCGTTTATACCAACTTTTTCTGTTACTCGTATGGGTGTTGTAAGAGGGGTGCCGATAGATTGGTCTGAAGAGGAAATCTTACAAAACGTTACTGTACCTATGGGCTGTGGAAATATTTTAAAAGTTAGGCGCATTAACAGGAAAAATTCAGTAAATGGTAAGATCACTTTCACTCCTATAGAGACAGTAGTACTCACTTTTGATGGTCAGGTGCTACCGAAAAGAGTGTTCTTGTGTTATAACTCTCTCCCTGTAGACCTTTATATCTTTCCCACTGTCCAATGCTTTAATTGCTGCCGCTTTGGCCATATAAGAAGTCAGTGTAGATCAAAGCCTAAATGTTTTAAGTGTGGAATTGACCACTCAGGTGAGAGTTGCCAAATTGATGAAGATGATGTTACTTGCTGCCTATGCTCTGGATCTCACTATGCCACCAACCGGAAGTGTCCCGAATTCTCGAGACAAAAATCAATAAAAGAGTCTATGGCAAATAACTGCATTTCTTATGTTGAAGCCCTTAAGCTTCACCCTGCAATCACAAAATCATATTCTGAAGTTCTTACATCCTCCATTGCTCCCCAACCACAAAGATATAACTCTAATTCCAATAAAACAACATCTTACAGAAAAACAGTCTTTATTCAACCCAAATTACACAAAATTAGTTCTAAGGGCTATGACAAAGAAACTCATGATGCTTTAACTAAAGATTATAATATTCCATTGCCAACAGTGGGTACCTTAAATGAAAACAACCCTTTCTCCATTATGTCGACCAGGGATCTTATCATTACCCTGATAAAGTTTTTGTCCCAAACAGAAAATATAATGTCTGAACCGTCCAACGCTGCATCTGAAAATATAAATAGTGTAAATAAAAATCAAAATGGATCATATCTCATCAATCCTTCAGTGGAATTGCCAAAGTATAAATAATAAGAAAAGCGATTTATTTCACCTAATTAATGTATATAAACCTGTAATTATAGCATTACAAGAAACTTGGATTAAGCCAAACAGTATGTTTAATGTTTCTCATTATTTTCTTCTAAGAGAAGACCGTTCTGATTCCCACGGTGGTGTAGCTCTTCTAATTAATGATTCTGTTTCCTTTCAGCATATTCCTATTACTCATAGTGTTAACCTATCAATCATAGCTGCTTCCATTAATAATATCTGTTTTGTTTCACTATACATACCTCATCCAACATCCTCTGTGTACAATGAATTAGATACCATCATCTCTCAACTCCCAAAACCCATTTTCATGATGGGAGATTTTAACGCTCAACACCAGGCATGGGGCAGTGCCAAATCTAACTGGTGTGGTTCCAGAATTTTAGATTTTTCAGATCTGAATAACTTTTGCATCCTAAATACAGGACTTCCAACACGGCGAACATTGCCTCATGAAGGAGACAGTGCGCCCGACCTTACAATTTGTAGTCCCAATCTAGCTTCCTCCTCCTTGACTTGGAGTCCACTATCTTCCACGTTTGGTAGTGACCACTTTCCTATTTTAATTGAATTTCCTTCAACTTTATTAAAAAATCAAAGTAGACGCCCACCTCGTTTGAAATATAAACTTAACCAAAATGACAGTGACAGATGGGAAATGTTTAGGGAGCAAGTTGAACTGAGGATTTCCTCACTTCCTTCTATACAAGAAAACAACCGGACACAGAGTGCCGAGGCTTTTGCCTCAGTTTTGTTAGAAGCAGCTGACGAAGTTTTTCCAAAGAAAAAAACAAATGGGTATATTCCTTCCCCCCCGTGGTGGGACAGTGAATGTACAAAAGTAATAAAAGAGAGAAAAGAGGCTGAAATAAATTATAAAGATAATAGCTCATCTGAAAATTTTGATAAATTGATACAAATAATGAATCAAACCCGCAGTCTATTTAAAAAAAAGAAATGGGAAGGTTGGAGGACCTTTTGTTTATCTATATCACCTAACATTTCTCCTTCTGAGGTTTGGAATAATATTCGTAGGTTTAGATCTGCCTTTAAAGAACGAGTCCCTAAATGTATTGATGAAGGTGTAGCTGAAAGATTTCTGGACAAATTAGCTCCGCCATTTGTTCCTCAAGAACTAATATTAACATCACCTCAGTTGTCCTGTTGCCATAGAATAAAGGACTTAAACAATCTTAACTCACCTTTTAGTTTGACTGAGTTAAAAGGAGTGCTGTCCTATGTTAAAGATTCAGCACCTGGTATTGATGGTATTCCATACTCTTTTCTAACTCATTTAAATGATAATAGTTTAATTTATTTGTTAAATCTCATTAATTCTGTTGTGATGTCCGGTGAAGTCCCTCCCTCATGGAAAATCCAGGAAATTATTCCTATTTTGAAATTTAATAAGCCTCCATTAGACCCTAATTCATATAGACCTATAGCTCTCTCATCAGTCCTATCTAAGTTGGCTGAACATCTGGCCAAGAACAGGTTGGAGTGGTATGTAGAAAGTCAGGAGCTGCTGGCCCCGAGCCAATACGGGTTCAGAAAAGGGAAGAGCACTATGGACAGTTTAGGCATTATCACGACTGATATAAGATTAGCCTTTTCAAATAACGAATTTTTACTTGCAGCTTTCTTAGATATTTCTGCAGCATATGACAATGTTGATCTAGAACTTCTCAAAATTAAATTAGATAAGCTCCAGGTTCCCCACCTATTGAGTAATTTTATCATTAATCTCCTTTCAGAAAGGCAAATACAAATTAATTTTGGTGATTCAAAGGTAAAATCTAGACTGACGTGGAAAGGCCTGCCACAGGGATCGGTACTCAGCCCAATTCTATATGCCATATATACTCATGACCTTGAATTTTCTATCGCTAATAACGTGAATGTGTTACAATATGCAGACGATTTAGCTATTTACGTATCTGGCCGATCTATATTTAAATTAACATATTCGTTAAACAACGCTCTGGAGCTTTTAAAATCTTGGTTGGATAAAAACGCATTAAGTCTCTCTGTAAATAAAAGCTGTACAGTTTTATTCACTAAAATGCGCAGTCCACCTACATTTTCGATTTTTTATGATGGTCAATTAATTCCCTCAGAAAATGAATTCAAATTTTTAGGTTTAATACTAGATTCGAAATTAACAGGTTTACCACACTGCTATTATGCTTCAGCACGTTGTGAACGACAACTTAATATTCTGCGATGTCTTTCGGGTGTTTGGTGGGGCGCCCACCCTTTTAATCTTAAGCTTTTGTATAACGCTATCATCAGAAGCATCCTGGATTATGGGACTTTCTTTTTAGAGCCGTATAGCTTAGCTGCCATAAGTAAATTAGATGATATCCAATCTAAATCACTACGACTTATAGGTGGAGCTATGAAATCTAGCCCGCTAAATGCTCTTCAGGTTGAATGTGCTGAACCTCCACTAATGTTAAGAAGGCAAATGTTGTGCGATAAATTTCTCTTCCGCGCTTTTCAATTTTCTAACCATCCTCTATACAGCAAATTACAAGAATTATCAGAAAAAATTGAGACCTCTTCTTTCTGGACCAATAAACCCCCTCCCTGTCTAGTCGTCAGTTTTCGTAAATTTATCTCCCTGCAAGCCCCTACTCACAGATCACAATACCTTCCTTTGTTTTCTACAAACTTCCCAGCTTTAGTACTTGAACCTAATGTCCTCTTTAGTTTAGACTTTTTAAAGAATGACCAAAATCCTGATGCATCTTTAAGACATCTACTCGATAGTGATTGGCCAGACTGGCATTATTTATACTGTGATGCATCTAAACACTCCGGTTCTGGTTTGGTTGGAATTGGTGTCTTCCATCAGCAATATAACATCCATCAAATAATTAAACTTCCGCCTGAGACATCAGTTTTCACTGGGGAATGCTTTGGAATCCTAAAGTCACTAGAATATGTCCTAATAGCAAAACTTCAAAAAGCCATTATATTTTCGGATTCCAAGAGCGCTCTTCAATCTCTCCAAAGATTTCCATTTAAATCCTGCTTAGCTTCTGTTTATGTTACACAGTGTAGACAGCTATTATTAACCTGTAAAGAAAATAGATATGACATTCTTTTCGCGTGGATACCTGGCCATCATAACATAAAAGGAAATGAAATTGCCGACAAGCTTGCCAAGGACGCAATAAATTCTGGTGATATCTTCCCTTATAAAAATATAGTGCCGGATCTCATTTCTCTTCCCAAGCAGCATTTACATGTCTGTTGGGAAGATAAATGGAATACTACGAGTCTTACTAAAGGAAGAGCTTATAAAAGAATTCAACAAACAATTCCTCTTAAGCCTTGGTTCTCTAAAATACAGTTAAGTAAATTTGCTACATCCAGTCTTATCAGAATGCGCTTAGATCATGTTTGTACTGCATCACATCTTACTAGGATAGGAATCTGCAACAACAGTGTATGTGCTTGTGGTGCTGGTGACGAGGACCTGAATCACATTTTCTTTCAATGTTCGCTTCATGATTGCTCCTCTTTTTTGGATTCCCTCGTATCCCTCCGTGTTCCTCTTCCTACATCAATCCCAACTCTACTGAGCTGCATTAATCCAGACTTGTATAATTTAATTTCTAAATTTTTAACTGAAAATAATATTAAATTATAACCTTAATATACTGTATATTAACTACCCTTATGTATTTTATTAATTATTATTATTTATTATCTATCTATTTCACTAAATTATCCTTACCTTGATCCTATTATTTTCTCCTAAATTTCGACCATCTCTTAAATTATTAAAATTCCTTGGTTTCCCTACCTTAACCTACTTGACATTGGCTAATGCACAAACCGTGCGAGCCAAAAAAAAAAAAAAAAAAAAAAAAAAAAATATTATAAATCTAATCTGTAATGTAGTGTGACTTTGACATTGATTTATGAATTTACCTAATCTGTGTTTTCAATGTTTGTTTTGTTTTGAACTTTTTTGTGGGTAGTTCGTCGCAAATAAAGTTCGAAAAGTTTAGTTTTATGTGTGTTTGATATTAATTATGAGTATTTGTTTGTGAAGGGCTACATTGAATATATTCAAGATTTGAGCACAGTATTAATCTTGATTCTCTAAGTGCTCCTTTGAACTTAACAAAAGCAATCGGCAGTCAATATCAGTTAAGTACCTATAGGTATAGATATTTTTTTATTTTCACATAAAATTATGCATAATCTTGATGCGATATTGTTCAAGCAGTAGTACAATAACCTGTAAAATACAACTTATTATCATAATTGTTTGATTTACTTATCTAATAATTAATATTATCAGTGATTCTTGTATAAATAATATAGGCCCCATTATCAAAACTGTTTGCTTTCCTTTTTGATTGTGTCTGTTATCTTGCAGCTTTGCCACAAGACATATCATAGTTTAATTTGGTGTATTATTCGAAATAGATATTATTTTATTTCAGAAAATGACACCAATTATTATTGTCCATGGCGGTGCTGGGGACATACCAGATAGCAGAGTGGATGGTAAACTCATTGGAACAAAAGCGGCTGTAATTGCGGGACATGAAATACTTCTTAAAGGTGGTAGTGCATTGGATGCGGTAGAAGCAGCAGTTGTTGTAATGGAAAAAGATGAAAACTTTAATGCTGGTAAATTAAACTTTAAGTCATTTTTACTGTCAAAAACTAGTGAAAGTGAAATATTCTTTATTTAAATAAGCTCACATAATTAGCATTTTTAAATTGTCAATTCTTTTACCCTACCACTAAGGTTGCCAGACGCCCGGGATTTCCGGGATTGTCCCGGAATAGGCTATTTTACACCATGTAAGATAAAGTATAAAAATGCATATTGAAGATAGATTTCATAAATAGTAAACGAGAAACGTCGATATTTATTCATAAAAATGCAATATAAATTTTATAATTCAATTTTAAAAATCGTCTTTTTTAATCTATTCATCAAATGTTAAAAACGCCCTTCGCCATATTGGATTACGATGTGACGTCACTCCGATAGTAAACAAACATGACAGCTCTCTTCTCTCTGTGATTGTGATATTAAACAAATTAGATTTTCATCGATTTATTTTAAAATCTTATAAGTGATTACTACATCTGTGGACTATTATCCTCTATTTTATTAAATAGCATCATGAAATACAGTTTTGTTAAAGCAGAAAGTACAAATCTACCAAGGATAAATACATTCATTCATGGTGGCGAAATTTTTTGCGTCCAATCCAATCCCGATTTCTGTTCTGCAGAGTTGAGAAATGTTAAAACAGCAATGTAAGTACTTAGCATATATCAAGTTTTGTCTAACAATAAGCACAATAACAATACAACACGATGATACCCTGTGTTATCTATAACAATCTAACATAACCTATATTTTTTTTGTTATCAGGTTCTGGGAGGATGGAGAAAGTCAACTTTATTGCTGTATCACCTAATAATTAAAATAATGATGAAGACTGATGTTTTATAAATAGATCTCCCATCTTTTCAATCAAAAAACCATATCATTCCTAGAAATTAAAACTAGAGATCAACAATAAAAGTGGCTTTTGTTTGTGGCATTAACTAAAATTATGGCAGAATCACAGCCTCGAAATGCTAGTGAGCCAGTGCAAAACAGTGGATGGTACCAGATGCGACCAGAGGGTTGCTATGATTTTTGTGCAAAAATTCCAGGAACTTCAGCAATATGAAGAGGTAAGAAACTGGAGGAAGTCAGGAAAACAGTGGAAAAGAAAATGGAATGAAGATAGAAAAATGCAGTCTATATATTATTTCTGAGGCATTAACATTTACAAATTAATAACAACCCTACTTTTGAAATTAAGTGTCCGTCTAGTGAAAAAAAAGCACAGGACTATTTTTCCAACTTTAAAGTTTGTAAACTACTGAAAATACACTTTTCATGTTATAAAAATAACTGTTTTTTTATAATTTAAGCCTACCTACTCTACTCCTATCCTACCACAGATCAAAGAAATGAGTTGCTTCTGAGTATCCTACCGTAGCCTACCTTATGTATAGTATAGATAGTGTATATTATGTAGGTACTTTTTCACATATTTTGCACTCATGTACATGAGATAAATACACATCTATTACATTCTTTAAATCAACTCGGCTATGTGTTCACCAACATCATCTTTTATACAGTGCGCAATGGAAATAAAAAAAAACTGTACATAATATTTGATATATTTATTTGACCGCTATATTAATAATAACTACATTTTATAAAATCAATGTTTTGATATTTTGACTATAATGTGTGTGTAGAGCTGGTCTAGGCCGAGCGAGGCAGGTGAGTAAGTGCTATATTGTGCATAGAAACAAGGTTACAAAAACGGATCATGTTAATTACAAATAGAGGTATCACTAGTTTCTAACTTTGCAGGCGTACACACACACACACATTAAAAAATATCAACAAAAAGAAACACAATTTCTACTTAAAATAAGTCACCAAATCACTGAACGCATCTTTAAAACATGGCAAACTCTTTCAATATTCGAATAACCCTCTACAAAACTGGCTATTTGTTTCGTCTGCCGCCTGCCGCACTTCAGCTTTGTACTACTTGGACCGCTGTATCATCACACTTCTTAATTTCAGGTGTCAAAAAATCTAGAAATAATAGTACAATATGATTAGTATAATATCTGTCCTAGCCTAGTGATAATGTTAATAATTTATTGTAACTGCATAAAATACTAAAAATAAATTACCTTGATTACAAGATGGTAGGTACTTTGATTTACCATAATTTTCATATTGTATGGTCTCTTCAATATTGTAGACATTCTTTGCCTTTCAATAAAGGCATGCGGATGTTCACTTGGAGTGGACTTGTGTTTCCTATAGCTAGGCAATCAAATCTGGATGGTACGCAGTTTGGTTTCATCTGAGTTAAGCAGAACCCACTACCTTATACTGTGTATAATTCTTCACATCATTTTTTTAGCTAAAATATAGAAACTAATAAGTATTTATGAAATTTTCAAATCACTATATAGCAAAACATAACCTATAAATACATAGGTCACAAAATATGACGATTGTTTTGTATACTAACATGAAGTTTTATTTTGTTTATTCCATAGTTAATTTACTATTTCTAGCGCTTATGTACTTACATCAAAGTGGTCTTCACAGAAATACATACTAGTCTAGTTTTTGGGGACAATGATTTTGGATACTATTATATCTCTTGCCAGTTTAGTGTTTCTCATTTTATTATCACTTGGCACTTGAATCCACAATTTTGTGGCGTTTTTACACTTGTATTATTGGATTCAGGCACAAGACACCAAAGATTTACATTTTATAAGTCATTAATTCTTGTTACTTTATACTGTCTTTCGCACTATTGTTTGTTTACTAACGGAGTGACGTCACGAGCCTAAACAGCATGGCGGCTAGTGTTTCCGCGCGAAAATTCAAAATCAGAAATTAAAAACGTGTTTTAGGGCATTTAATGGTTTTATAAAATTAAATTAAAAATTCTGCTGGCTTATTTCGACCTCAGGATTAATTTAAAACAGTTTTCAAAAAATGGTGTAATTCCCTATTACGTGCCTTGTCCCGTGTCCCGGAATTACATGTTACTGTCCCGGATTTCAAATATTTTACGAGTAGGTTACGTTGCTTTGCTTGTTGCTTGTTGCTCTGCGCTTCACGTTTTTGCTAGAGTATGTCTAAAAAGTCAGTTTACATACATCAATACATCATTTGCACCCCCCCCCCGCGCTGTCGTGGTCCCGGAATTGACGCCAGCTAATCTGGCAACCCTACCTACCACCCATTATGATTTCCTTTATCTGACAAGAAAAATGGGTGGGTGCAAAGAACTTTTCAGCTTTATCAGATGGAATGATATAATTGACTATATAATTATTCTACAAATAACTTGGTCAAGTATAACTCTGCACCTGAAGCGCGCGCGACTCCTCTTCTTTTCTCCTTGCCTAACACCAGCCATCAATTTTTAAAATTTTTCGATAGATTTTCAATAAATGATTGCTATCAAGTGTACTAACGCTACTAGCATGACAACGGTGGCGTGAGGCAAGGAGAAAATGAGAGGGGTCGCTTTCGCTTCAGGTGCAGAGTAGTGATGGGACTCGAATCAAAAAAATGTATTTGAATCACCCGTAAGTGGTTCGAATCGTCAATTCGAATCAATGTGATGATTCGAATCAGCTAACCAATTCGAATCAGGTGATGACTCAAATGATTCGAATCTGTGATGATTCAAATCAGTGTGATGTTTCGAATGATTCAAATCAATGTGATGATTCGAATCAGCCAACTGATTTGAATCAGATGATGATTCAAATCAGCATAAAAACTCATTCGAATCGAGCTTGGGTTGACGTGATTCGAATCATTCAAATCAATTGTGATTCAAGTCCCATCACTAGTGCAGAGTTAACTTGACCGGGTTGTATTATTATTTTACTTCAATCATCATCAGCAATAAATGATCGAAGTTATTTTACTACAAACTTGTTGTTTACAGATTGTGTATCTGTTGCATTTTCTAGGCTATGGTTCAGTGCTTAACCTAGATGGAAAAGTAGAAATGGAGGCAAGCATCATGAGCGGCACAAGATTAGATGTTGGGGCAGTTACTCTGATCAAAGACTTTCCACATCCTATAAGCATTGCTCACAAAGTCTTAACAGATTCCCTCCATTCTCTCTTGGGTGGAGAGGGGGCAAAAAGATTTGCATTAGAAAAGGTAAATAAAATCTCACATTATTAAAATAAAAAGGAATAATAATTCATAAAATAAGAAACACTTATTACCTACTGGTAAGTTTGTTTAAAGTTGTTTAGGTGTTGATATACTTATTATTTTCAGGGATTTCAGACGGTACCACCTGAATCTTTGATAAGTCAAAATGCCAGAAATGCTTTGGAAAGTTTTCTAAAACATGGAGAATTTGGAAGAACTGAAATAGGAGTTAAAGAAGAGGTTTTACAGTATTTTTTCATATTATTCTTTTGAATATTTGTATACCTACCTACCTAGGTATGGTACTAGGCACGTATCTTGAAATTTTTTCGACGGAGTTAGGATAAGTTCGCGCATGTGCTGTTGTGAGCGACCAATAGCGCGCGCCCTTCTCCGGCCGCCCGCGCCCCTCACCACTACGCATACCCAAAATACGCGTTTCGCGCAATCCCCACCCGATTTCAAGTTATATGCCTCGTACTGTACCTATGGGCAACAGCGACGCTTTACCAGTTAGAAAAATAATCTTCTGCACGTATCGCCCCTGCACGAACTAAAATTATGTTGTGATGGCGCGGCGTGCAAGTGATTTTAACCTTAGGAGGGATAAAGCGACGCTGTTGCCCATGGTACTTATATTTTTGTATGTGGTAGGGTGGTGTTGGCACAGTTGGAGCAGTTGCAGTGGATGCAAACGGCCATGTAGCTGTGGCAACCAGCACTGGTGGCATGAGTGGAAAAGCTGTTGGCAGAATTGGTGATACACCTCAAATTGGAAGTGGAACGTATGCCGATGATTATGTTGGTGGAGTATCAACAACAGGTTCATATTACCTACAATTCTTTTTCTTGTTTATTTACTTTTGTTCATATTACTTGTCCCTAAAGCCTTGAAGAATAAACCATACGAGGAAAGACTGGAATCACTGAAACTCACGACTTTAAAGAAACGCAGGGAACGTGGGGACTTAATAGAAACATATAAAATCTTGCATGGACACTTTGACATCCTATTAGGAAACAATTCACATAAACATTTCTTTAATAATAGAGTAGTTGAAGATTGGAACAAGTTGCCAGAAGAAGTAATATCTGCACAGAATACGAATCAGTTTAAGAATAGATTGGACAAATATTTAAAAACTAATGAAAGATAAACTCGACCCATGATATAACTGGATACAGGCTCTTATCAGTTGTCTCAACTGTTTGCCTGTCAATTAATAATAATAATAATTTATACCACCTTATTTTGTTCTCATGCTGTGACCAGACCGCGCTGTCGCGAAGCTTTTAAAGTTATTTTTATGAAATCCTTTTAATTTATTTCCTTTAAGTGAAATTAAACTGTAATTCCTTTATTCATAGTTTCTAATCGTACAACACAAATAAGTTTCTTCGCGACAGCGCGATAGTCTGGCCCAGGGGTAACAACATAGACTTATTATATAACAATTATATTTGCAATAATGAATATAACATGTTGTGTTTCAGGACATGGAGAGTCAATTTTAAAATATTGTTTGGCTCACAGTATTATCAGGCTCATGGAAGGAGGTGATAATGCTAGCACTGCGACCAAAGATGCTGTTAATGGTAATGATGTAGTAATGACATTGGGCTACAAATTTAATAACACTCTTTAGAAATTCGTTCAATTCGTTTTGTTCTATATGAATCTTTGTATAGAACACGTACAGACGTCGGCACATAGACGTAAAATGTTGAAAAGACGTTCTCAACGTCTTTTTTATGCCCTTCGCAATAAGTTGTTTTTGCAGTACCTATGGATTGTTAAACTGTGGTACTAGGAACCATGGGCAACAGCGTTGCTTAACCACTGCTAAGGTTAAAATCGCTTGCACGCCGCGCCCGCTGTCACATACGTTTAGTTCGTGCAGGGGCGACACGCGCGCACACGAATTTTGTTGCAAACTGGTTAAGCGACGCTGTTGCCGATAGTACCTTGGCTATAGCCCGCCGCGGCGCGGCAAGCGAATTCGATAATCACTGCGCGGTGGTGACGGCGAGCTGAGAGCCCGCCATCGAGATAGCGCGCAGTGATTATTGAATTCGCTTCGCCGCCCGGCGCGGCTGGCTATGGCCGGGCCGTAACATCTGACGTGCCGTCGTGTGTATAGATCGCGCCAAACTTCTAGCTCTGTCTGAACACAAGGCGATCTATAATTTCTTGCTTTGTATGGAAAATACTAGAGAAATAGCAGTCTTTCTAAATATGGATATAGCAGTCTCGTTAAATATGGATTTAGTCTTGTTTTTTACGATCGATTCGATTGATTTTGAGCTCGTACGCGTCGTTCCGCAGTGACGTTGCCGTATCGTGCATTAGCACGACGTGACAAAGCACTGTTCTTAGGGCCGGCCTTAGGGCCTGTCCGCTGCGTTAAGCGGGAACCCGCTGCCCGCCGCCGCGGGTACACGGCGCGGGCATTGTTGGTATTCTTATGCAGATATTAGACGGTTCATCAAAAGTGCTTCATTTTTGATGAATAGTGAACGACCAGTGAACGACTTTTTGCATAGGCACATAATGATCGTCACCTCGTATGTGCCTTACTCCTTTTGGCTTGTGAGCTATAAAAACCTTCAGTGACGGATAAACAATTTCTTATTTTGGTATTCAGAACAAACGTGACGCAAGCATTTATGAATGATTGACGTTTGAACATGGCACAGACGAGATGACGCTGAAGGTTATGTATGCTGGAAATAACAAAAACTAGCAAACGAAAGTCAAATTTTACTTCCTAGATGCTCAGTGACGCAAAAATAAATAAGATTTAACACTCGAACATCATACAAAACAGAACAGATCTCATAAAATTGTTGTTTAAACAAGGCACATACAGAACCGTCTGTACCAGTTTTCATTTGTCAAAATATCGACAACTAAACCGTTTGGAGCCAAATGAAGCAGTCTAGCAGCGTCACGTTTGATAAGTGACAGTATATAACACTTCAAATCCGTTCGCGTAACGACACATCAATAGAAAAAGCGAAAACAATATTTCGACCCGTCACACTGTCTGGCCCATACTTAAAACTGTCACGTTACGTGAATTTTGCCTCACGCATGTTGTAAAGCAATTAATATTAAAAAGAATTTCCGTCACTGAGGATCTAGCTTTATCTGAAACCAATCACTGCAGTACTTACGATGCAATTCGAGGTTAAAATTTGTATGAGATTTTTAAGATAGGGTGACAACAATGTACGTACGTTGATGGACAGAAAGGCTATAATATAATGAAATTGTCCTGCTAGCACTATTATCTATTTTGTGCTGTTAGTTAGTTTTACCACGGACTTTGCATTCTAGCGACTTTAGTTACCTAGATATTGATGAGATTGATTAAAAAAATACATCGTTTATACACGATTTTTTATATTGGATATAATTTTGTATAGATATATCGGATGAAAATATTTTATTGGCTAAAAATATAGATATATCGAATTAAACATACTGATATATCGATATTTTTGCAGCATTCTTAAACATCGTTGCCAGATAGAACATACAACAAAATCGGCCAAGTGCGTGTCGGGCCACGCGCCGTAGGGTTCCGTAGTTACCTTATACCAGACCATATTTAATACCACCTATCAATTTTCGTCTGCAAAAATAACTTTGTTTTTCACAGTGTTGGTATGAATGAAAAAGTTATATTTGCGGTTTTGGAAAATGTGATATATCTCAAAAACTAATGACTATATCTCGCTCAACCTAATTTTCGTTGAAAGCTTTTATTAAAATCTACAGCATATTTTTTTATTTTTATTTTTCACTATCTTATTTCAAAAGTTAAAGGGGGGGGACACACATTTTACCACTTTGGCGGTGTATATCTTTCAAACGGTTGACTTTGAGAAAAAAATTACTTAAGAACCTCAATGTCATTTTTAAAGACCTATCTACAGACACCCCATACGTATTGGCTTGAAGAAAAAAATTTTTTTCGGTTTTAGTTCCATGTATGGGGAGCCCCTCCTAAATTTTATTTTTTATTTTTGTGTTAAATTCGTTAAGCGGTTAACAGAATACATCTAACTACTAAGTTTCAACTATGTAATCTTAATACTTTCGGAATAAAGTGGCTGTGACATACGGACAGACAGACAGACAGACATGACGAATCTATAAGGGTTCCGTTTTTTGCCATTTAGGCTACGGAACCCTAAAAATGACGGTTTTCGGTACTGTTTATTAAGGTCCGACCGAGATCTCGGTCTCGATATCGGTCTCCGCCGTAGAAATAGAATGTCAAAGAACAACAATGTCAATATACAGGTGATCCGAAAAACGAATGTATACATTTTATATGAGGTACGTAAAAAAATGACTTAGATACATAAAATATGACTATATATATCAAAGGAAATTAATAAACTATGTTCCATACTGCTTTCTTCGTCGATGAACGAATAAATGTAGCGAAATTTGGTTTTAGGGTCCCCCCAGACCTACCGGTTTCTTTTCTTTGCTTTGCTGTTCGGCAATGGAGCGCCGGCCAAGAGGCTCATTTTCAATCTATCGCATATTTTCAATCTAAGTACATTTCACATATGTGAGCTTTGTTCCTTAAACGATCGTTATGAAAACACAAAAAATAGTTCAGGTAGGTAATGATGCCACCCACGACCCTGTTCACAATTTATATAAATATGCGATCGATTTACTTTTAGCAATCGGAGACCATGTTCAGGGTGGCATATCTCCCAGAAGCTTCCTACTTCGCAACCCAGACGATTATATTTGGTAACACTAAGCTAATGGCTATTTTGCCATTAGCTTGTGGCAATATCTTATTTACCTGTAAAAAGTGTGATTACTTGAATTGTTTCTTTTTGTTACATCACAATTACTTAGAGTTAGAGCACAAGACACCATGCCTCCACGATACCTTTATTTTAAATTCTTATTAAGATTAACAAATATTTTAAACAAACTGTGATTGCTCATTTGCTAGGTGGGACGCTAGGGGCTCTTACTGTAAAAAATGTCACTTGATCCTATTTGTCCTTCTCTTTTCCACGCTCTGTTGGTCTTTTTGAGCGTTGCGAAAATTTTTCTATGTCTATTAGTAGGTCGGTAAAACAAGGTTTGAGGTTAGTTTTCGCACAAGTCATCACGGAAATACAAAAATTTGGTATCGATGCATTCAGTACGATGCCCTGATCACAAATATATAAGATGACAAGCGCGAAAATGGTGGGGGTAGAAACTGTGACGTCATAAAGTTTTCAGTACCAAGAAATAATAAAAACATATCATGTGGCATACCAAATGAAAGGGCTTTGTGAGTAGATTACGAATATATAACACACTATAATATTTTCACTACTTGGTCTAACAAAATATGAGAAAACGTCGAAAGATTTCACGATTCCGGGTTCCCGTTGAACAGCTCTGGACTGAAAACGACTGAATGGATTTCTGCAAAATACTTATCAAATTACTCTGAACATCCTCTATTCTGGTGTCCAAAGGTAATTGACCAAAGATATTTAAAAATAAGAAAGTTACATCAATTTTACTAACAGCATAATTTTCTAAGTTTTCCGTTTCCTATAATAGTCCAGTAGCTTCGGTAGTAAAATCGGATTTGCTATCATTTTTTTATTTTTTCTTATTTTTTCCGGGGTCATAAGATAGCTTTGCTCTTGTAATAGGTATGTGTTATCTTAATCTATATATATAAAATTCAAAGTCCTGACTGACTGATTGACTGATATATCAACGCATAGCCCAAACCGTTGATTTGGAGACTTGAAATTTTGCACATAAATACCTTATACAGTGTAGGCATCTACTAAGTAAGGATTTTGGAAATTCCACCCCAAAAGGGGGGTAAAATAAGGGATGAAATTTTGTATGAAAGTCCGCCAGTTTCGAAGTTAGGATCTTCAAGTTTTGAATTTAGGCTGACAATTGAAAATTAATATTTATGTGTGCCTGCGTTTTTGACGATTGCATCCCCGAAGCGGTGAAAAGGTGGATGAAATTGTATCTGAAAAGTCCTTCATTTTCAAAGTAAAACTCACAAAATTTATTATTTAGGCTTATGGTTAGAAAGTAAAAGCAAATATGCAAACACACATTTCATATTTTATTGAAAATCAAAGGGGTTGAAGGTTATAAATAAAATAAATATGATATGAATAAACCTAAAAATCGATGGATGTCGTTATTGAGATTTAATGGGATGACGATTGCAAAGATGACATTTATTTTGAAGTTAAACACGGTGGACGGACATGATTCAACTTCTTAAGGGTTGAAATTTCATATGGTAAAGTAATGTTTGTAAAATAGACATTTCGACTTCTCACATATTTACTATAAAAGAAAAGAACCTAGGTACATACATCCGTTTGTTTTACATCGCGTTAAGATCACAGGTACACTCCACATCTGTTATAACTGAAAACAAGAAACTATAGTCCGTGCCATTTAAATCTGCATAAAAAGTCAGTCACCCCACCTGTACCAAAATTCTAAAAACTTTGCGATAGCGTATCGCATTTCATACTAACTGTCGCTAAACCACAAAACGACTGCGCCTCGAGATAAATGTAGGTGAACATGATAAAATAAAGCTATCAGCACTCTATGTTGAGTATTTTAATGTTTGTTTTTTTTAATGTTTTTATATCATAAAATTTTAGTTTTTACTAACGTATAATCGTAATGTTCGTTATCATAAGTTAAATTAAAGGTATGGTATTAGAATCAGAAAGTAATTCATACAAATACTTTACTACCACGCAAAAATTATGCTATATGAGATACTGCTGTATAACATTTGTTAGTTTTGAAGACTCCCGCTGCCAGAGATGCAAAACCTTTGTGTTTTTTTAGGGGTGAGGCAACACGTCACGTCGCTATTGTATTATTAATTGGATTATTTTATTAGTTTATGTTTCTTTTGTGTCGGATAGCGCTTGCGTTTGTATTTCGGGAGTTCTCACTTTTTAGGGTTCCGTAGCCTAAATGGCAAAAAACGGAACCCTTATAGATTCGTCATGTCTGTCTGTCTGTCCGTCCGTATGTCACAGCCGCTTTATTCTGAAAGTATTAGGACTACACAGTTGAAATTTAGTAGAAAGATGTATTCTGTAAACCGCTTTACGATTTTCACACAAAAATAATAATATTAAAAAATTAAGAGGGGCTCCCCATACATGGAATTGAAACTGTTTTTTTTCTTTTATTTTCACTGGTACGATACGATTACTTTAATATGGTTGCTAGGATATTTATGCTCATCATAATTAATATGGTGAAGTGGAGCTGATAGTGAAGTACCAGGAGAACTCCTCAACAATAAACGCCCCTGCGTCGGGAAAAGCAGTACTATGTAAAAAGTGATGAGCCGTTGACATAAGGCTATTGTAACTTAGATAATATCATCACCAAATATACTTACCACAAAAAAGTTTAAAATAAAAAAGTTTTTAATAAAAAAAACCTCCTTCAAAAATCTTGAAAATAATCTAACAAAAAACAGCTTCAAAAATAAATTAATGGCTCTAAAAAGCAAGAAATAAAATATTGAAATCTGCATAATAACTAACTCGAAAGTTTGTATGCATATCTTATATTAAACAACGTCTTATGAAGTCGGGTGGGGTTTAAACCCATGATTAAAGTTTAGATATATTAGTTTAGATAAAAAATATCCTTCGTTCCCCCCCCCCACCCGACTTCAAAAGGCGTTGTTTAATATAAGATATGCATACAAACTTTCGAGTTAGTTATTATGCAGATTTCAATATTTTATTTCTTGCTTTTTAGAGCCATTAATTTATTTTTGAAGCTGTTTTTTGTTAAATTATTTTCAAGATTTTTGAAGGAGGTTTTGTTTTTATTAAAAACTTTTTTTAGTATTTGTTGTTAGAGCGGCAATAAAAATACATCATCTGTGGAAATTTCAACTGTCTACCTGTTGTCGTTATTAATATCGAGCAAAAAACGGCAAAAAAATCACGTTTGTTGTATGGGAGCCCCCCTTAAATATTAATTTTATTCTGTTTTTAGTATTTGTTGATATAGCGGCAACAGAAATACATCATCTGTGAAAATTTCAACTTTCTAGCTATCATGGTTCATGAGATACAGCCTGGTGACAGACAGACAGACAGACGGACAGCGGAGTCTTAGTAATAGGGTCCCGTTTTTACCCTTTGGGTACGGAACCCTAATAAAAAAGTACTTTTTCAAAAAGGTTTCTAACACATGGTGCATTCGACCTTTGACATCGCCCCTGTCCATCGAAACGCTTGTTGATTACGTTAGCGACAGAGATAGCGATAGTGCTCATAGATTTTGACCGCTAGTTTTCGGAAAGGGGGATACATTGGTAGAGGCGTGTTAATGACTTTTTATGCAGATTTAAATGGCACAAACTATACATTAACTTACCTAATAATATATTCGTCTAGTGAGAAAGTTTACAGTTTATAATATTTTATTTTTTGCAGTCTCACATATATCCGATATCGTTTTTGACATAATACCCAGACGCACCACTGAGCAAGTAATTCACTACGTAGACGCACTATAACCGCCGATTCTGCTGTTTGACCGACGGCACAATACGCCATCTATTAGTTATAATTGCGAATTACTTCGATAGCTCTAACTGTGACAAAGTGGCAGGAAGTTTAAACTTTTTTTAGGCTTTGGACTATAGTAGCACCTTTGGGCTAATGTACCCCGATGGTACTGTACTCCACTCTAGCTGACACTTTAGTTGACAAAAGGTATTTAAAAATAAGAAAATTACATAAATATTAAACAGAGTGTTATTTCCTATTTTACATCAATTACAAATATTATCCTCATATAGGGTTACCTACTTGACCCAGTTTTTACTACAAACATTTATTATTGCATTTTTAGATTTTAGGCATTCACAATACTATTTTCATGTTAAGATAATTAATATACCTATAAGGAAAATACTAGAAAAAAATTATTGTAAGTAAATTATATTATTATCTGGGTTCTTAGCAGATTACACTTTAATAGAATTATGTATAACCGGCTATTCATTTCCGATTAAAATCTAGAAACAACCGGTGAACAAATAAGTAAATGAAGATCTCATTAAGACCATTCATTTCTTCAAACCATTAGAATTTTTATCTCGGAAAGTATTCAGATGAATACTTTCCGAGATATTGCTGATTTAAATTTGACAGCTATTATTCACAATGAAGATCTCAGTAAGAACTTTCATTGCTTCAAAGACACCATCAGTCTAGGATGAGTACTTTCCGAGATATAGCTGTTTTAAAATTGACAGCTGTCATTTATGATGAATATCTCAGTAAGAACTTTCATTGCTTCAAAGACACCATCAGTCTAGGATGAGTACTTTCCGAGATATTGCTGTTTTAAATTTGACAGCTGTCATGTCGTTATCTATCAATCTAGGATACTTACACCCGTATTAAAGAACAACACCCAAACCCGTGATCGTGCAGTATGCCGCGGGATACCGCAAGACCCTTTAGTATGTTACGACGTGCCATGTCGCGTCGTGCCAGGCCATGCTGTTGTGGCCGCGATGCCACAGGATGATTCGGTACGCCCTAAGCGTGCCAAGCCACCCCGTGCTGCGCCATGCCATCAGTGAGCGCATGCCATGATTATATTGTTACCTAGGTTACGCCGCCGCCGGATCCGTCGATTACATAGACGACAGTGACGCCGGCGGCGCCGTGTGTCACTGTAGTAGAGCTCTCTATGATATGAAGAATGTACTGTGACAAAAGTCAACCCTGCTGGTTTTTGTGGATCTCTGAATGCGAAAATAGGTCGATCTCCTTATGACAAGAAAAATATACTGTGACAAAGTTCAACCTTGCTAGTGTCAGTGGATCTCTGAAGTATACTAATTTTGTACCGTGGTCTTTGTTGCTGGTTTACTACTTGTTGGTCACTTTCAAATTTTTTCTATTTAATTTTGTATTCCGAGATATACACTGCCACTATTTAAAGTTTCGTTTCGTCAAAATCCGTTCAGTGGTTTTTACGTGATGAGCATTCATTCAGACAGACAGACAAGATATTTTTTAACGGTTCTAACATGTTCAGTTACCGATTTTAAATCGCCCTGGTTGTTTTTTTTCCAAATATATTCAATTTACAGACTTTTTGCGTTTACGATTTTATTGAAGGTATAGATTATATTACTATCAAAATGTTGTACCTAGTAGGTAAAATAAATTATTGCAGATGTAGTCCCCTTTGCTTTCCTGACATTTATTTTAATTTTAAGGACATTTGTTTTTCAATGTTCCGATTTTATCCAAAATAAACTTCCACACCGTTTTCGAGGTCACAATTTTAATCTATTATCAATAGCTCATCTGATGCGAAACAAATCAAAACTCCTCGAATTATTTCCAAATAGAGTGAATTTTACCGACTTGACTACTGGACTATTATAGGAATCAGAACTTAGAAATAACAGAAAATTATGCTGTTAGTAAAATTGATGTAACTTTCTTATATTTAAATATCTTTGGTCAATTACCTTTGGACACCAGAATAGAGGATGTTCAGATTAATTTGATAAGCATTTTGCAGAAATCCATTCAGTCGTTTTCAGTCCAGAGCTGTTCAACGGGAACCCGGAATCGTGAATTCTTTCGACGTTTTCTCATATTTTGTTAGACCAAGTAGTGAAAATGTTATAGTGTGTTATATATTCGTAATCTACTCACAAAGCCCTTTCATTTGGTATACCACATGATATGTTTTTATTATTTCTTGGTACTGAAAACTTTATGACGTCACAGTTTCTACCCCCACCATTTTTGCGCTTGTCATCTTATATATTTGTGATCAGGGCATCGTACTGAATGCATCGATACCAAATTTTCGTATTTCCGTGATGACTTGTGCGAAAAGTGTTTTTTAAGCGTCTTTTCTAAGATTACCGCCGCTCTATATGGTCTCGGCCGAGACTGCTTTTTAAGCGGAAACTACACTAGGCCACAAGAAAAAATAAAACTGGCTAGAACGGAACGGACACTCCCACTTTGGACGGGTTAAGGTCACGATATTCACCTACACGTTAAACGGGATAGGGCTGTCATGGCTGGCGTCACTACAGTCGCGTTTGCCTGTTTGAGCGTTCCGTACGATCTTGAAAACAAATAACAGTGGCGTCCAGTTATTGTAGTTACTTCGTTGTACGTACCTACAAAGAATTCAAAAACAATGCCACACTTAAGTTTTTTTAGTTTGCCAAAAAATTATGATAGGTAAGTAATATTTTCTAAATATTATTTCGTTTTAGTAGGTACCTAATCAACTAGTGGCTCCGTGAGCTGTAGATCTCACGTTAAAAACACACGCATGTAACACACGCAGCATTTTTTGACAAATTTAAAACAGCAATATCTCGGTAACTACTCATCCGAGAGTGATGGTGACCTTAAAGAAATGATAGGTGTTAGTAAGATTACACACCGGGCATTCCAAACAAGCGTCGCGTTTCAATGGGGATGGAAACTGAGGAAGACCTGAATTTTGTAATTGAATTGACAAAAGAGGTCAGCATCCCTTCAGTGACAGCCCTTACACTTTTAGTCGTTGCGCCAACTATCTATCTAGATTCTAGACGAACGACGCGTGGCGGCTTTTTCGCCAACACAACAGGTGATGGCTGAATGTATAAACTAAATACTCTATCTATAATAATAACTAAAACTCTTTCTAAGTTATTCAGAGATGTTTCACAAAACTGGGGTGCAAGATAGTTCTAACAAAACCTGGTGTAATGTTTGTAAACCAATCACAATGCACCTTTTAATCCTTAAACGGTGGGACTAAACGTTAAACTGTCACTCTGAATAAGATTTGCGCTAAAATGTCGTTAGTTTAACGCCATGTTAACTTTGGCCCTAGTTTAACGAACGCACACTGAATAAGACAGTATAGGTTGTGGTACTTATCTGTTTTTAACAAATTAATAATTATTGTACATATTGTGATTAAACTGTGATATCTTTATGACAATCTTATTGTTAACAAAATATTTTTTTAGGTTTATTTGTACACTAGCTGATATGCCCGCGACTTCGTATGCGTGGATTGAAATAAAAATAAAAATTACTCCGGCGTATTCATATATTCCGCATCATGTGTTCCAGATCTTCAATTTGTATACCTCAACAAAAAATGCTCATCAGGTTGAACAACTTTAGCTGAGGTGTCAATTTATATTTCTTATAGTTTACCTGAACCATTATGGTTCTGCATCAGGTGTTCCAGATCTTCAATTTTTATATGTAACCGGCAATGTATGAAATGCAGGCATTGTATACAATGCCTGGCTCTTTTAGGCAATGTATGAAATAGAATGAATATTGATATCTATTTAACACATTACCTAGGCAGTGTATACAATGACTAGGCATTGTATAGAATGCCTGCTGGTCCACCGGCAATGTGTAAAATAAAAAGATTTTCGAGAATAGGTTCGAGGGAGGCTCGAGTGGGGCTCGGGGAAAGCTCGAGGGGGGCTCGGGAGGAGGGCTTGAGGGGGGCTCGAGGGGGCTCCACGGGGCTCATTGAGTTTGGAATCGAACCTGCTATACTCCTGTAGGTCCCGCGTATAGGTTAAAAAGGTTATTTTTTTATAACAGGCAACAGAAATATATTGAATTTGCAATCGAACCTGCTTCACTCCTGTAGGTCCCGCGTATAGGTTAGAAATTTAAGGCGAGCGCGAAGCGCAGCGGAGCGTGAGCCTTAAATTTCGAGGTAATTTTTTTATAACAGACAACAGAAATATACTTATTTTATACATTGCCGATGGACCAGCAGGCATTGTATACAATACCTAAGCAATGTATAACATGAATAGTATTTCATACATTGCCTGATCGTTTCAGGCATTGGTATACAATGCCTAAGCATTGCATACAATACCGGATTATACACATTGCCGGTAACATATACATCAACAGAAAATGCTCATCAAGCTGAACAGCTTTTGTCGAGGCATCATTTTTATATTCCTTATAGTTTAGTTGGACCCTTATGATTCCGCATCTGTATCAGGTGTTCAATTTTCCAAAATAAATTATTCCCTAAACCAGCGATTCCCGAATTCTTTTGGCTACGGAACCCTTTTTGGTTCACTGTTTTTAGGCGGAACCCTTGCTCAAGTAAGAATAAGTAAACTAACTGTAGCTTTTTGCTGTCGTAGAGGGCCAAGATGAAGACGGTTTCCCTGAGGATTGGAACAAAAAGCGACGTCGTCAGTGAGAGAGCAAGAACCACCTTGGCACCGCACCGACAGGGCCCAACTTCCTGCTGCGAGCTGCCTTACCGACCACGGCAGTGTACTTGTCCCGCCTGCACCATACCACCACAGCGCAAGACGTGATCGAGTACATAAAGAAGAAATCCAACTTATGTTTGAGAGTTCAGCCACTGGAGTCACGCCATAATACTAGTTTGTGGTGCGCATCCCGACAGCGAGGCTTTTCATAAAGGAGCACTTCTGGCCGCAAGGCATGGTATACAGGCACTTCAGAGGAACGCTGCCTTGTGCCACCGATTCGACAAACAAAGTGTCAAATTGATAATTTTTTTATCAACATAATTTTAAGTTATGTACTAACAACATTGTTTTATAAATTACATATATTTAGTTTTAAGGTATATATCTATGGGCCATCGTTGCCTGAATATAAATAACTAAATAAAAAAAAAAGTGAAATCACACCAAACTGAGACTTTTTGGCTTGGTGTTTGCATCTTGTAAGTATCATGATGATGATGTCCTCTTATCTCTAAATAGGGCTCTCAGAAGGGACCTCCACTTCTTCCGGTCTTGTGCGGCCACCTCAAGATCTGTCCAGCCTTGACTGATTGAAGCAGCCTTTTTTCAACTGAGCGCCTCCAGGTGGTACGAGGATGGCCGGGTTTTTTCCTGCCATGCGCTTGCCACTTTAGACCCTGTTTCGGGATGTGGTTGTCAGGCCTCCGTAACACATGACCAATCCAACGCCACTTCCTTAAAAGAACCACCTTGTCGATCGGCATCTGCGGGGCTACCGGCTAAAAACAATAAAGTCAATGTTAACTGTAATTTGACAGATGTATGTGATACACAAACATCTCTGAATAAGACAGTGAGGGTGCAATCGACCGCCCTTGTTAGCCGGTTCAACAAAATTTTGCACAGAACCTTTGAGCAAACAGGCAGCAAGTTGATCCCTCGCCAATTGGAACACTGAGTCAAGTCTCCTTTCTTCGGTAGCTTAATGATGATGCCTTCTTTCCAGCTTTCGGGTGCCTGTTCTGTTTCCCAAATAAATGTCATCAGCGGCAGCAGCATATCAATCAGCTGTGGCATCGGCATTGGCCTTAAGCGCACCAATAGGAATGCCATCGTTGCCTGGTGCTTTGCTGCTCTTTAGGCTTTTTATGGCGGCACAGATTTCAGCCTTATCTGGAGAATCGACCTTAACCTTGTATGCTCTAAGACTCTAACATCCAGAACTTCACAAGCTATCTCCGCATCGTTGTGATCCAGATCATCCTCCTCGCCAACTACCGCAAGGAAAACCTCTGCGAAATGCTCGTGCCATCTACGCAGTTGATCATTCTGCGCACTAAGAAGCTTCCCATCTTTGTCTGCTACCGGTCTTATAGTTAGAGGTTTCTTGTAAGTCTAATTTGACTTTAAAAGAAAAAGTTTTTAAGATATTAATATTTATTTAGTTAGAACAAAAAGATATAAATTTACTTAACTCTTGAATTTTTCGGAACCCTTGAGAGCCTTTTATGGAACCCCATGGTTCCACTGAACAATATTTGGGAACCGCTGCCCTAAACTATGCCCAGGCTTAACAGCTATGTAACAAAAAAAGTTTCATTCGAATCCGTACAGTATTTCCAGAGATAGCGTGTTCAAACTGACAAACAAACAGATACACTTTTTTTTAATTCTTACTCTATTACTATGTCTCCATCGCCCCAAACATTTTTTTCCAAATATATTCAATGTACAGACACTTTTTAGGGTTCCGTACCAAAATGGTAAAAAAGGAACCCTTATGGTGTGACTCAGTCTGTCTGTCTGTCTGTCACAGCTGGCTATCTCGAGAACTACTAATGATATCACTACAAATTTGGAACAGTTTAAAATGACATTTGCCCAACTATTTTGCAAATAAGAAAGAAAAAAATAATATCTTTTTTACAACGGGGACTGAAAAGGGGTTTCAAAAATTTGAAGTGAGGTGACTAGGGCATGTGGGGTATCATATGAAAGAGCGCCGTTTGCACGTTTTTAATCATTTTTTCTTTTTTTTAGGCCGCATAGTTTTCGACTTATGATCAAAAAAGTAAAAAAATTACCGTTCCCCCCTTATCTCCAAAGTTTGCAAAGAGAAAAATATGAAATAATTCTATGTAATAGCAGTTTATATAAAGATTACAGGAAAAATAAAACGATTTCTCAATATAGTATACTTTTTTTGAAATTATCAAATTTCTAAAAAGTTAACATTAGTTCCACTATAGGTCAAGAGATGGCGCTGACCTAAAACTGCAATAATAATTTTATTATTCTACTCTGCTGTGTATTTATTATGATAGTACGGAACCCTCGGTGCGCGAGTCCGACTCGCTCTTGACTGGTTTTTTTTACAGTTTTATTACTTATATGTATGGATAAAAGGATTAACCTGTGATGTTTAACACTATAACATTTTAGAATACCTAGTAAGTAGAATTACTTATATTAGTATAGTATTATATTATTATCTATGGTACTAGTCTGTTTTTCAACAAGTCATTAATATGTACATTATTGTGATTGAACTGTGATTTTTGATATTATTATTGTTATCAAAATAACTTTTTAGTGTTACACCTTAAGCGTTAATAAATCACAACTTGTTGAATTGATTTCCTGAAGTTTTATTTGCTTAAAAAAATAAAAATATTAAAAACACTATTGGCCTGCCAAAAACGAACTAAAAAGTTTTCTAGTATATTATTTAGTATTGTTTAAAAAGTTAATTAAAAAACAAGTGTCATTGCAGTCAGGGGACCGTTTTGTGAAACAATTTTTAATCAAAGAGGTCCCCCGACTGCAATGACACTTGTTATTTAATTAACTTTTCAGTTCGTTTTTGGCAGGGCAGTCGTATTTTTAATATTTTTTAAATTTATTTAATTTATTTTACACATTTTAGGGACAAATGATATAGTTTTGGAATGTGCGCCTTTCATTTGATGCCCATATTGTAATAAATGAAGAAAAAAAATTATTTTTCTCATTTAAAAGTGGCGTCGTACAGGCGCCATATTGACTTTAAAAAAATATAGCCAGTGTCACTCGGAATGATGTAAGGATTCTAACGATACCCCATACATCTAAATCCGTTAAGCCATTTAGAAGTTATGGTGGAATAAAGAAACTCACATACCTACAAACATACATGAACCCTGAACACATATACACTCCTTTTTTGAGCAGTCATGTAAAAACCTAAAAGTAATGTGCTACGATACCCTACAAACAATCTCAGTAAACTTCAATACGATGTCCGCAAAAATAATACATCATGGTCACCCTAGTTTATTTTCATACAAATTTTAACCTCGAATTGCATCGTAAGTACTGCAGTGATTGGTTTCAGATAAAGCTAGATCCTCAGTGACGGAAATTCTTTTTAATATTAATTGCTTTACAACATGCGTGAGGCAAAATTCACGTAACGTGACAGTTTTAAGTATGGGCCAGACAGTGTGACGGGTCGAAATATTGTTTTCGCTTTTTCTATTGATGTGTCGTTACGCAAACGGATTTGAAGTGTTATATACTGTCACTTATCAAACGTGACGCTGCTAGACTGCTTCATTTGGCTCCAAACGGTTTAGTTGTCGATATTTTGACAAATGAAAACTGGTACAGACGGTTCTGTATGTGCCTTGTTTAAACAACAATTTTATGAGATCTGTTCTGTTTTGTATGATGTTCGAGTGCTAAATCTTATTTATTTTTGCGTCACTGAGCATCTAGGAAGTAAAATTTGACTTTCGTTTGCTAGTTTTTGTTATTTCCAGCATACATAACCTTCAGCGTCATCTCGTCTGTGCCATGTTCAGATGTCAATCATTCATGAACGCTTGCGTCACGTTTGTTTTAAATACCAAAATAAGAAATTGTTTATCCGTCACTGAAGGTTTTTATAGCTCACAAGCCAGAAGAAGTAAGGCACATACGAGGTGACGATCATGGCACATAAGTGATGAAAGATGAAACTTCATAATTAGACACTTCATTTTCGATGCTTCACTGCGATGAAGCATCGAAAATGAACGAAATGTTAACCGTCTAATATCTGCATAACGGACAGATGCTTGCAGAGCATGAGTCAGCTCTAATCTATGTCGCCCTGCGCCGGGATCCCGCTTAACGCAGCGGACTCTAATAGTTTTCCTACCATGGGCCCACTTATATTTTGCGCAAGGAGTCTGTAGGTAATGATAATGTTCGTTGAATTGCTTCCTTCCTACAACTTTATTTATTTCTTATTTTTTTTGTATATAAAGTACTCAATCGAATCACGACAGTTTTGGATAGTCCGCTGCCGATTACATATTTTTTATAGTAGTTTCCGGTTTTTCGAAGGCTCGGTTTTGGTACACGTCCTAATTCTAAATTAAATAATTTCTACCTATTTCTTTTGTAGGCATGACACAACGTTTGCAGAATACGGCAGGTGCAATAACTCTTGCGAAAACTGGCGATGTTGGTGTTTATTTTAGTTCTAGGCGCATGTCTTGGGCGTATATAAAAGGCTCTACAATTTTTTATGGCATAGAACGTGATCAAGTCCTAAATGAACCTTACTCTTCAGCTGAGAAATACTAGTAAGAAGAAGTAATAATACGTAACTAAACGTTTGACGTGTTTATTCATGTTTTGTTCTATCTTTAAGTAAAAAATGCTTAATAATAACATTTTTGATATTTTTTTGTTTGTTTTCATTCCTCACGTTTCTTCCAGTTGTACGAGATTTTATTGTATATTATACTACCTACCTACCTACATAACCTAGGTAAGCACCTACTTACTATGCGTACGAGATTCACGTTTAATCAACGTTTACTCAGAAAATATAATACAATAAACGAACCCTACACAATATACGCTTCAACAAGGGCCTGTTCCATTAAAGAAAGGTCCTTTAAAATAATTTAAGGGATGTACGCACGAGTGGTTTTTTTAACGCGTGATATTTATACCGCCGATGACTCAGAGATTATTCTGGTGGAATGATGAACACAAATGTCAAATTCAATTCACTTCACTTGACAACAGTGTGACCAGATTCAGTATTTTAATACTTTTTCGGTATATTTTATCGAGTTTTCGAGTATCAGTATTTTTATAGGTATATTGGCGGAAGTTAGTATTTTCGGTATATTTTGGTTATAAAGTTATGGTAACTACGGTGTTATATTCCCGCGAACATTGATGTTCAGGGGAATTACCCGGATTTAGTCTATATTTCTTCAAATCAAATGTTTATTTCATTCAGAAATAAAGATCAGTAAATTACAGATATGACATGACAGGCAGCCGGCCGCCCCGTGGTAAAATTACGGTAGTATCGAAACATCGTAATACGTTAAAATAAAATGATTTTCTGATCTGCACTTCACTTAATCTTTGAGGTTTTTCTTTAGATAATTCGGGAATTTCCCCAAAAGTAGTACGTTTTTGTAGTCATATAGGTAGACCGTGTTTTTTTTCTTTGATTTGTTTTACTTGACGTATCCATCCGGAAAACCTGTCTAGTTTTGCCTTCGGATAGAATGTTGAAATACAATTTCTTACATTTATTGTGATGATAACTTAATAAAACCTCTTTTGAGAATCAGTATTTTTACCGGTATATTTTGCATGTGCAAGTTCTTCTTCTTCTTATTTTTGTTAGAGCAATCTACATTCCTCTTGGAAGTAATTTTTGTCAGTGTCATGTTTTGAATAGTTCAGTATTTCTAGATTTTCTAGTAGATTGTTTCAGTTTACATTAAAATGCGGGTGCATCACATTCCAATGCTGCTTGGAGCATTTGGCAGCAAGTATATCAAGACAGTTTACTCGGTAAGATTTGCCGAGGTAGCGACCACTACAATAAAAGTCTCAGCTTCACACAACCAAGATCGCGCCTATTTCCATTATCCCACATATTGTTCAGTTGCGTAGACACTTATCCCACAAAACTGCACCAATTTTAAGACACAATATCCACTATGAATCAATTTGCGAATAATTAAAATAGTCTACGAACTGAACTTGACAAAATCCCGCCAAAAACTCCCCCATGTGCAAGTTGGTATATTTCAGTATTTTTTTTCTTGAGGTGCTTCGGTATTTTCGTAAAATTTAATCTGGTCACACTGCTTGACAATTGACATGTGTGTCAGTCAGTCGTAATTTGTAAAAGACTGTCACTAGGGATGCGCGATCCGGGTCCTTCGATCCGATTTTTCGGATCGTAATGCCACGATCCGATCCACGGATCGGATCGCATACCGTCGGTCCGCGGGCTGATTATCTAATTAGAAACCACCTAGCGACCGGTTGCAGTTCATTGATGATAGTGATCCATTGCTACTTCTTTTTGGATTAAAAAAAAACATACCAAAGAAAAGTAGCAATGTATGTGGAATGAAACCGGTCGCTAAATAGTTTCTTTTTAGATAATCAAGGTGCCGATCTTTAGGAAATCGATCCGGATCGGATGCAAATAAGTAAAACACAATTAATTTTCGATCTTTGTTACGTAAACTCATGTAAAACTTGTAAACAAGTACCTTGAGGATTTAAAAGAAAAACAACGTGAAATAGTAATAATAAAATTGTACCCAGAGAATTTAATAAAATACTACTATTATTATGTATTTATCAAAAGTTTAGACTTCGAAGACTGGGATGGCGGGCACCTAACGCCTAATTACTAACAGTTAAGTACAATTTTTATAGGTGCCAGTCTTCGAAGTCTAAACTTTTGAGAAATAGTAATTTTGACAGACGGCATGGAAGCAGTCTGTTTCGACTTCCATACAAAGTTAAATTAGCCGATGATATTATGATTCGTTTATTTATAATATAATGTATAAGATTAATGGATTTACCCGCAAAGGATGCCGCCAAGTTCAAAATGTAAACTAAGATAAAGTTTGCAACAAATAAACCTAAGTAAGTGCCCATTTTTTGTAAAAAATCGCGTTTTAATTCACACGATCCAAGCGATCCGATCTTTCAAGTTTTGTATCGATCCAGCAAAAAATCGTATGGCCTTGATCCGATCCGAAAATCGCCGGATCGTATGGCCGCCAATCCGCGGGCTGATTATCTAATTAGAAACCACCTAGCGACCGGTTGCAGTTCATAGATGATAGTGATCCATTGCTACTTCTTATTGGATTAAAAAAAAACATACCAAAGAAAAGTAGCAATGTATGTGGAATGAAACCGGTCGCTAAATAGTTTATTTTTAGATAATCAGCAGGCTGATCTTTCAAAAGATCGGATCGGATCGACGCATCCCTACTGTCACTGTCATGTCAAGTGGAGTGGATGTGGATAGATTATTATTTCATGATTATTTTTTAAATGAAAACAAACATTATTAACCCAACTTCTATAAATTATATCGGTAAAAATGCTAAGAAATAGTAATATATCGTTTCGGTTCAAACCTACAGAACTTCAGTATTTCAACTGGTTGTACAGAATAGCACCATGTTTCCCGGTCCATGCTTCGAAAATCAACATTATCAGTGATCCAAGGAATTTCTATGATACTTTATGTGAAAGATTTCGAAAAGCTAATCGAAGAATATCTATTGCTAGCCTTTATATTGGAACAGGGGAGTTAGAACGAAAACTATTGGCTGTTACTAAAGTTAACATGATGAAAAAGAACAACCTAAAGTTAAATGTTGTGTTGGACTATCAGAGAGGTACGCGCGGTGAAATAAATTCTCAGACGCTTCTTCAAGAGTTTCTGAATGATGTCTGTGATCAGTGTAACATAACCCTTTTCCAAACACCACGGTTACAAGGGTCTTGGTCAAAGGCGTTGCCAACACGTTACAATGAGTTGGTTGGCCTTCAACACATGAAGTTGTATATTGCCGATGATACAGTGATGTTGAGTGGTGCAAATTTCTCCAATGACTATTTCAATCAGCGTCAGGACCGTTACATTGAAATCCAAGATGCCGATGTAGCAGACTTTTACCATGATGTCATAGGTATGATGACTGTAAGTTGTATATCATACCGAACTTGACTCTGACCCATTAAAGTCCTAGTTGTTTCTACCTAGAAACATTTACCGATACTTTATAAAATTGTAAAATGAAAAGACAAAACAGAAAAGTTATCATAAAAATTCAGAAGATTGTTTTAAGTTAATAATTCTAATATTCTTGCAGCTGAAGTAAGTAAATATAGTAAAAAATGTGAGCAAGATGGTGGGATATCTAACAACAAGCAAGGCAATAAAAAAATTCTTGTTCAGGAGGTGAATAAGGACATGTGTAACCTCATTGATAGATGGAAAAAGGTTCAAGATACCAAGCTAGCTTCTATGGATGCTTCTTCAGTCTCAGGTTGGATATAATGAATATGAATATAAGATTCTTGGATATTATTATGGCCAATGTTGCCAACTAGATATTTTAAATTCAGCTATAAACTAGTTGGTATTTTCTGTCAAAAATCTGTCAAAATGATATATTTTTCTGTCATTGAAATCCATCAATTAAAATACTGATCACTTCATCAAGTAAATCCTATGAGTAGAATGCCTTATTTTTTTTTCCTTGCCCATCTCTAGTTGACAGTTGTCACTGTCAAACAATGCGAATGCGTTTCTCGCGTACTTTCTGAATTAATCGCTACAAAAAGCCTCAGAGCTAAGTCACTTCCAGAAAAGTTTTCAAACTTTTAAAACATTTTTATTTTAGCAAAAAAAAATCTAACTAAAACTAAAATATATGGGGCATGTCTTTTTTCATTCTCTCTTTGAAAAGCAAATAAACAAGGCATGTTGTTTTATTTTGTCGTGTTGTCCATTCAAATATGTGATAAAAATAGATACAGCGAATGGGCAGGTCAATACAATTTATTTCTTCTTCAGGGCCCGGAACTGCAGACACATGGATATTTCCATTGATTCAGATGGGAGAATTCAACATCACTCAGGATGAACAGGCTACCCGTGGGTTGCTCAAATCAGCTCCTAAAGGCTCGTACATTAGACTGGCAACTGGATATTTCAATCTGACGGAACAGTATGCCCAAACCTTGTTGAAAGATTGCAAGGCCAACATTAGTCTTTTAATGGCACATCCAAATGCAAGTATTATGATTTTTCTTTTGTAAGCTGGTCAATTATTTTAATAAATTAATAACCAAAAAGTAAGTGTAATTAATAATGTTTGTATGGTTCCAGGCTAATGGCTTCATGGGAGCCTCTGGTCCAGCTGGAGGAATACCACATGCCTACTCACTTATAGCTCGAAAGTATGTTTATGCAGCTACTCTATTAATTTCTAACTGCCTGCAGAATATTATTTTTATATGACTGCCCTAAAAAGGGTGTAGTTTGTCCAAATTTTCAATTTTACCTTTCTCTTACTAACCTTGCAGGTTCTGGGAAAAGGTACTGATGTCAAATCAAGCTAGCAGAGTACAAATGCTTGAATACGAGCGTGCAGGGTGGACCTTTCATGCTAAAGGATTATGGTGAAAATCTGAAATGTTGTTACTAGTCTATTTAATTATTTTTTTATTTTATTTTATAGATAGTAAAGTTAAAGTATTAATTACTCTGTTAAAAGTTATATTTGAGTGATAGGCGACTCACCATGCTTACCATAATGAGTGTGAGTTAGCAAGCGATTGATGCGGTGATATAGTGTGCGAGCGAGAAGTGAATATGTACGGGGGTAATCTTTAGAAATGGGGCGCCTGATATGACGATTGATTAGCCGGGTCCACAACCAGACGATCCAAATTGGATCGGCGATCCTGCGATCCACGATCCAGGATCGCGATGCATGGAGCGTGGATCGTACTAGGCCGATCCAGTTTGTTGAAACTGCGATCCTAAACTACGCTCCAGGCGATCCATAGGCGATCCGTAATTCAGTCGAACTCTTGCTGGATATGGACTCACACGTACAGCGGCGGCGTCGAATTGCTGTGGCAGCAGCATCCCTTATTTTGCTTAAAGCTGCGCAGTCTGCACACTAGCGCCACCATTAGAAAAAAAATCATAGTGCTTAAATAAAGACAAATTTGTAAATTAACTCTCTGGAGTGCACTCCGAACAAGCTTTGCGGTACTTTTTATCACTTAAGCAATATTTTCTAGCCTGTCGTTTAGTTTAATTGACTTTTATTGTTAAAAGTGGCCACTTTTCGCAATAAAAGTCCATATAACTAAACAACAGGCTAGAAAATATTGCTTAAGTGATAAAAAGTACCGCAAAGCTTGTTCGGAGTGCACTCCAGAGAGATAATTCATAATTTCTTTTTTATTTAAGCACTATGATTTTATTCCCAATGGCGGCGCTAGTGTGCAGACTGCACGCTCTTAAAAGTTTGCGCAAAAGGTCAAAGAAACAAAAAAAGACGGTTCTGGGTGAGAACGATGTACAAAAATCGCTTGGAATACGGGACTCGGCTTTATACAAAAACTATTATCCCGCCCGCCAAAGAATGCATTTTTTCTTTAGGCCTTCAATTGGTTGGTTATCTAAATAACGAAAGATCTGACGCCAAGCATCGTCCTTACAACCCTATTAGTGTAACAGCCATCGTTTGGGTGCCATAAATATATAATCCTTGTAAACGGCGACTTTGCGAGATATCCATATTGACTGGATCGCGCGAACCACACTACAACCGTCCACACCGCGCGCTCTGAGGCACCTTTGAGGCAGGCCAAAAAACCGACCAAAAACGGATCGAGCGCGGCAAGGAGCGCGTGCTCCAATTCGTGCGTTTGGATCGTGCGCGGCACGTCCACACCGCCCGCGCCTTTGGATCGCGCTCCTGCCGCGCGCGATCGGCGGGCTGATTATCTAATTAGAAACCACCTAGCGACCGGTCTTATTTGACAGATGAATGAGATACATTGCTACTTCTTTTTAGGGTGAAAAAAACATACCAAAGAAAAGTAGCAATGTATGCCAAATGAAACCGGTCGCTAAATAGTTACTATTTAGATAATTACGGTGCTGAGCGCGTTGGATCGTCCGGTGTGGACGCGGCTATTGAGATCGATAGGGGGGTAAGAGGGGAAGAGGGAAACCCCCCAGTATTACTCGCGCAGCGAAAATTTTTCTATGTCTATGCTCGTAGTAGTGTCTAAACGTGTTACGTCAGAAATACGAAATACCGACATTTTCTTTTCACAAACACTAAAATAATAATAAAAACAAAAATAGAAATTTCCTCGCCAGAAAACTAGTATCATTTGAAAAGCCTTTCGAAACTCGACAAAATGCGATGTATTTTTAATTCCAAAATCAGGCGCCCCATTTCTAAAGCCAACCCCATAGCTTTAATGGGGAATGTCCGAAAAAAATCAAATTGGCTGAATATTTTTTATAGATAGGAATAAGCTCCCTTAGTAATAGAAAAAAAAAACAGAATTGTCGGTTGCGTGAAAAAATTTAAAAAAATTAAACTCTCTTCGACTCACAAATGTAGGAAAATAACAGCAGAATGGAAATTATACCTTTGCCGACACCTGCCACTATGACAACAAGAATTAAAAACAAAAAGTTTTGATATTTTGTGTTGAATTTTTTTTAATACCATGTTATGGTTGTGGCAGGTGATGGCAAAGGTATAATCTCCATTCTGCTGTTACTTTCCTATATTTGTGAAGACGAAGGACTTTATTTTTTTTTTTTTTTTTCACGCATCCGAATATTCTGATTTTTTTTCTATTACTAAGAGAGCTTATTCCTACCTATAAAAAAATATTCAGCCAATTTGATTTTTTTCGGACATTCCCCATTAAATATTTTGTTGATGCAGGTATTACCCACCTGGCAGTGACGTGCCATGGGCCACACTGGTGGGGTCTGCCAACCTGGGCGAGAGGTCCGTGCGGCGCGACCTAGAGTCACAGGCAGCCATCTTCACTGTTTCTCCTGAATTACAGGTAATTAACGTCATATCCCATCTTTTGAAACAAAACAATTGAATATGACTTTATAAACTGGAGGAGTAGGCAACAATTTCCTTCAAATTGATCTGTACTTAGAATTTTCTATAAACATGCAGTTGGAATTGAACATGCACTACTATATTTCCTGACCATCAGCCATTTTTAATGACCCCACTGCTGGGGCACAGGCCTTCCTTATGGGTAGACAAGGAGGATGGACCAATAACCCACCACGCGGGCCCAATGCGGCTTGGTGGGTGTTAACGACTACAAATGCACCTGGGACCAACAGCTTAAAGTGCTTTCCGAAGCACGGACGAGTTCGAGATAATACATTTTTGGTCACCCATCCTATGACCGACCCTTGCAAAATTTGACTAACCTCCGCAATCGCTGGGCCAGGCGCTAAACCACTGCGCCATAGAGCTCCTCAATCTTATTTCCTATAAATATTTTATTCAATTGTAACTGAAATACAAATATAAAAAGGATGCATATGTCGTAGGATAATCGTATAAACCGGATCTTTACAAAAATCCTAGGACGATTGTAAAGAACCGGATAATTGAAATCTAAGATAAATTTTCACAATCGTCCGAGCAATTTTTAGGATCTTTATAAAAATCCTAGTATGTTTCGGAAAACCGTAAACTTGAATGCTGATTGGATAATCTAAGAGACGGTTTATAACAACTTCAGTCTGATTGGTCAGAACATATTGCTGTTGGGTTTTGGGGTTATTTCGTAATTTTGCCGAATTTAATTCTTCAATTGAAGTTTTAAGAGCATTAATTAACTCGAAACTCCATTTAGGTTTTGCACAACAATATTGACAAGTGCTATAGAATTTTCTTAGCTCTGTATAGAAATGTTATTTTTAAGATATAACCTCTAAATTGTCTGCACTGATCGAGCCTGGCACTTGTATAATATCCGATTCACTCACTTCAATGTCTCTTGATTAATGTGAGCACTCAGATTTTTTAAAGTAAAAAAGGTAAAATTCATACAAAACACTAGAGAAATATTTGACAATAATCACAACAATAACAAATAGCCAATCAGAGCATTTGTCAGTCTATAACGATGACGTCAGCCAATCAGCGCGCGCAAAAAGATGGTGATTCGCGATTTACCTAAGATACGCCGGATTTTTGTAAAAATCCGTCTTAGATTATAATCATCCGGTATTTTACAATCATACTAGGATTTTTGTAAAAATCCTGTTTGTACAATTATCCTACGACACATATATTTTGTTACAGAAAAGACTCCATGAGGAGTGTTCAAAGCTTCATGAATATGCTTCAGAATGCAGCAATGAACTACAGAGGAGAGAAACTCCCCTATGGGTGAAAGCTACCGTCGGCCTCTTTCGTACTTATTTCTGAACATCACACACCTATAATGTATGTTACCATAATATTATTTTATTTCTATTCATTATTAGAAATAATCAGTGGTCGAATTGGACTTACTCACGAATCGGAACGCATTTACTTTCAAACCTACCGCCTGATGGCGATTGGTATAGAGAGAATCGGAATGTCATTCCGGTGCATTCTGCCTACTTATTGTCCGATTTTCAAAATCTATCGCAATCGCTTTCATTTGACAGATGGATGTGACACATTGCTGAATTTCTTTGGTAAGTTTTTATTTATGCCAAAAAGAAGCATCAATGTATGACATCCTAAAAGCGATTGCGATAGATTTTGAAATTAGACAATTAGCCCCCTGTCCATTTCGATCACTAGAAATAACAGTTTTTGCCGAATGTGAACAGGATTACTGTACCTGATTGGTGTTAAACTGAATGTTTTATGCAGACCAAAGTAAGTTGATAAACCAATTATTTAGATAAGAACCTAACTTTGAGTTTTTACAGTAGGTACTCGTAATTTCAAGCACCAAATATCAATGCAAAAGTATTTGACACGTCGTGCCATTTCAACAAATGCGTAACAGAGCCACTGGTATAAGTTAAAAAGAAGTCATAAATAGGTATGATTTTGATAGTATTTTGTTATGAAGTAAATTATTGTTTTCTGTCTGCATTAGTTTTTTATAAGTCACAATGTTATAGGTATTATGTTATCGATATTGAATATGGATCTCAAGTCATATTAAATTAAGGCTAATGTTATAATATGTTAGATAGGAATGGGAAAGGTATGAAAGAATATAATTGTTATTTCTAATTATGTTGCAATTTAAGTCGGTTGTGTGAGTTACTGGAATATAGAATATCTCGCCTATTCCACCTATCCTACCTGGCCATCCCACCTGGGAGGGAAATGTGGAATATTTTTTCCACTCTTCCCACCTAGATGGGATAAGAGGAACATTTAAATTTCCTCTTTTCCACCTATCCCACCTGGGCGGGATAAACTAATATTCGGGTTACTAATCTAAACGACAAACGTTAAGTGACTATAATTTTGAAAATGCTTGGTTAAAAACAAAAAAAAATGTGGTGGTACAGAAGGACATTTACAAAATTAATAAATGTTCAATAAAGTTGATCTCCTCTAAATCTATGCTACCCTGGTACTTACTTTGGTTCAATAACCAAGGTTTTATTCAATAAAATGAAAGCAAAATAAATATTTAAAAAAGAGGTCTGATCGCTCATTCATTTCTGACCATTTTATTGCTGTTACCGTGTTCCTATCATATTGCCTATTTAATCTAACCCATTAGTTACAAAGCTATTAAAGTATCAGACCATAAAGTCGTCTCGTGTGGGAAAAACATTCGAGCCAGGTGCTGCCGGTTTGACCTGTATGTATGTATGTTTGTCCGCGATTATCTCGCGTTTGGCTAAACAGATTTTGATGCGGTTTTCAGAAAAGTATTTGTTACCCTTAGGAAAAGGTTTTCAAACTGTACTGAAGGTACTGTACAGAAGGTTACACTAAAAAGAAAAAATAAAAAAATGTTTTGAAAAACAAAAAACCGACTTCAAAACCCCACTCTGCCTCTAAAAAGCAATAAATAATATTGAAATCACTAGATACGCATTATCACTGTAATAAAACACGTCTACTGAAGTTGTTTTGCCCCACCCGAATTACCGATTTACCAAAACGTTGGTAAAATATTATTTAATTTTGTAAATGTCCATCTGTACCACCACATATTTTTGTTTTTAACCTAGCATTTTCAAAATTATAGTCACTTAACGTTTGTTGTAGGGAATTGTCGTTTAGATTAGGAATATTAGTTTATCCCGCCCAGGTGGGATAGGTGGAAAAGAGGAAATTTAAATGTTCCTCTTATCCCACCTGGGTGGGAAGAGTGGAAAAAATATTCCACTTTTCCCTCCCAGGTGGGATGGCCAGGTGGGATAGGTGGAATAGGCGGAATATCTTTGTTTAACTATAGTGTTTTACTACCAAATGAAATTCACGTATACATTATGTATGCTCTCCTAAAACTTTGATAAACCAACAGCTTTGCCCACAGAATTCCGTACTGCACTTCATCTTACAAGCACTAAACATATCAAATATTTTCATCAAAAGCAGGGATAAGGAATATATTATTTGTGTAGTGTTATAATTGTAGGGATGTGGGATATCAATAGAAAAAAGAAATACTTAGTTTCGAATCACTTTTATAATTATCATCCTTATTTTTCATTCATATAATCACATAATCATAATTATTATTCCGATATTATTCCGATTCACACTTAAAATAATTTTATAATAAATTAAATCAAAACACTCTGCAATAATTTATACAAAAAATCAGTCGTTTTGTGACATTATTTGATTAGAATTAAAAATACACAATGAAATTTTACTACTATAATAGGAATCAGGCACATTATTCATAATAAATCTATGCTAGTGAGTTACTCTGTTAAAAGCTGAAGTAAATTATTAGTGTTCTAATGGGAATGGACGAATTCTCATTACAAAAAATATAGATTGAAATAATTTCAACAATCACATTGATTCCGATAAACTAAAAGAAACTCCTTTGAGCATAATCAATTCAATAAAAAACAATCGATATTGAGCAATTCACACACCGTTAATTACACATAATTGTGTGAAAATTGTGGCATACTTATAGTATTTCTGAGCAAAATCTGCAGTAAAATATTTGAATATCAAATCAGATATAATTAGCTGTGAACTGAGGTCATCATGTAGGTATGTATGAGTGATGGATGACATTTTATCCTAATCTTTGGTGTTCTGGGCGTCACTGACTTACTGGACTAAATGCCATGAAATCGACCGTGCATAATAACAACAATTATTTTAATACAAAACATATGCCTACGATTCACGTGACATTTAGTTCAGCGTTGAGCCCACACGGAATATGTGTTGTGTCGCGATAATGGTAACGCCATCATCCTAGACTAACTACGGACGCAGATAGGTACAAATATAGTTCACCTATTCGATACAATTATTACTACTTAACAATTAAATATTACGAGGAGGCCTTGAAATGAAACCTACGAACACTGAAGGTTCAAATTGTGATAGGTGACCGAATTCGGGAATGATTAAAGACGCACTGTTTCTCCGACCACAACGGATACCTGTACGCTGAAAATCAACAACCTCTCATAATCAACACAATCGAGGTTTTATAAATAATTAGAAGATTCATGAATCTTCACTGGAATAATACAATACACGGCGTGTACTAAGTAGATCTGCCAAGGCTCCCCAAATAATAATGCTACTTATAGCGAATCACACTAAGGTAAATTGACTAGGCGTGTTGTGAGTGGGTCGTACCGATTCCGTAGGCTTCGACTGAAAAGTAACCGGTCTTTAAAAAAAGAAGATTAAGTGATTTAAGTCCATAAAAGAAGTTGAATATAGAATTGAATACATTTTGAGCTTCAAGCCTGTTCTAAAGCCTCGATTACATTAGCCAATGTGTCCAATTCAGGAACCAATGTAGGGCTGCCACCGGTACTTGACAATCAAATATTGTAAAAATAAGTTCAATTTCAACACTAAATTTACACTAATAAGAACGGAAAAGTAAAATTAATTAAAGTATGATTAGAGATGAGAATCGGAAATAAATAATAGTGTAAATTCACTGTTAAAATCGAACTTATTACACAATAGTTTATTATCAAGTACGGGTGGCAAACCTAATTGGATTCCTAAATTGGACACTAGGTTGGCTTAATATAATCAAGTTTACACAAAGTGTTACAAAATAACCCCTAATGCCGAATACGTTAGATAGGGACCATCAAACTGAACAACTTTTACTATGGGACCAACTCTGAAATCTCGAAAAAAGTCAGCTGTTTCATACAAAAATTAATAACGATAATATTTTTTTTCGCGATTTCAGAGTTGGTCCCATAGTAAAAGTTGTTCAGTTTGATGTTCCCTATCTACTATATTCGGCATTAGGGGTTATTTTGTAACACCTTGTATATAAGGTCCTTCTTAAATAGTGCACAAAATTTTAAGGGGTCAATGTACTCATGCATACAAACAACTTTTACTATGGTACCAACATTGAAATCGCGAAAAAAAAACAGCTGTTCCATACATTTTGATCTATTCGTTTTTAAATTTTCTATGGAACAGCTGTTTTTTTCGAGATTTCAATGTTGGTACCATAGTAAAAGTCGTTTGTATGCATGAGTACAGTGACCCCTTAAAATTTTGTGCACTATTTAAGAAGAACCTTATATGTATAATCAAAACAATAGATGCACTTTTCGCAAAGTCAAAGCCTAACCGGAGTGGGTGCGTATTCAGAAGCCGGCGACATCGGGCGGCGGGTCGGGCGGCATGTAGTGGAGCTCGTCGACGGGCCCGCTGAACACGTTGTACAGGACGGCGAACAGCGTGCAGGCGGCGTACGCGCCCAGCGCCGCCCACCACAAGAGCCGCTCCCACAGCCGCTGCTGTGCGTGCTTAAGCACTAGCAGGCCGATTGTGAGCCCGGCCAGCGCGCCCGCCACGTGCGCCGCGTACGAGACAGGCGGCGCCTCCTGCTCACAAACAAATACATCGTGAAATTTTAATCACTTGGTTCCCGCAGTGGGGTGGTTTCTGTATGGTGGCTTTTGTATGGAACAGCTGAATTTTTTTTCGCGATTTCCGAGTTGGCCCCATATTAAAAGTTGCTTGTAATTATGAGTGGAACCACCCCACTGCGGGAACTAAATGATTAAAATTTCAGCGTGTATACGTTTAGATATTAATGTTGTTCTGGCCCATTTCTAACCTGTCAAAATGTTGATTTTATCAATTATCTTATAGTAGTATCTATATTTTAATTTCATCAAAATCCGATCAGCCGTTTTTACGTGATTAAGCGGGTCTCCACCAAGCGCGCTGCCTCGCGAGGCAGGACGTTTGCTGCATGCGGCGGGTACGCACGAGGCTGCTAGAATACTATTTATCCTGGTTAATGGTTCCCTAAGGATTTTCTCAAATATATCCACGCGGACGAAATCGCGTCCGGAAGCTAGTCATAATATAAAGAAGTAATATAGCTCATTAAATTGCATTTTTATTTTTGTTTATAAATTGCAAACTAAAATAAAATTTGGCTATACAGATATAAAGAAAAATCATAATAAAGTATAATAATAAAGTAATAATATAATAATTCCAAATATATTCAGGGGGACCTATTAAGGAACACTTTAAAAACAAAAAACCTTCCGCCGGAATTAGTCCTAGGTTTTTTGCTAAAAGTCCTGGGCTATTAGTAGAATGTCCTATTAATTGCTATAGGACATTCTACTAACTGAAAATAAAACAATTTCTGATTTGAATTCTTTAGAATTATGGCTATTCTGACTTCACGAATATAATGTGAAACTGATCTTACCTTTGTATACCTAGCGTGTACCGCGAACCCCACATCACAGGACGCGACAGCGAGCGCTGCGACCAGCCTCACGGCGCCATACCGCATCGCGTGGAAGTTCAACAACGCATTAGCTAGATGCGCCGCCAACAAGGCGTAGACTCCGCCCGAGGCGCCCGCGAGGCACACGTCAGGGTCTAGCACGGACGCCGCTAGGGAACCTCCCAGTACACCCGCTAGGTACACTGCAGCGCAACGCATTGCGCCGTGCACCATCTCTAGAGGTAGACCGACCTGCAAGGGAAAAGAGGTACAATTTCGAAGCTGCCGCTGATTATGTTATTTTTAAACCAAGAAAGGGAGAGAACTTATGAATAAAATCAACATAATCGGAACAGCGTTTAGTGAGGAACCGCTGCAGCTCGCCCGCCCAAAGTAAATTAGCGGACAAAAGCTTGTCCAACATAATTTCGCGTGGTGTTGGTACTCACGGCAAGTTGGACTAGTAGGTTGAAGGTGAGGTGCAACCAGCAACCAGGATTCACGACGCTATAGGTAAGAAACCGCCACAGCTCGCGGCGGAGGTCGAGCCAGTACACCAGAAGAAGAGGGACCACCGCAGAAAGTAAATTAGCGGACTAGAGAAAGTTGATTATAATCTGATACTCACGGCAAGTTGGACAGTAGGTTGAAGGCGAGGTGCAGCCAGCTGGCGTGCACGACGCTGTAGGTGAGGAACCGCCACAGCTCACGGCAGAGGTCGAACCAGTACACCAGAGGTAGCGAGGCTACCGCAGAAAGTAAATTAGCGGACAAAAGCTTGTCCAACATAATTTCATGTGGTTGATACTCACGGCAAGTTGGACTAGTAGGTTGAAGACGAGGTGCAGCCAGCCGGCGTGCACTAAGCTGTAGGTGAGAACCGCCACAGCTCGCGGCGGCGGTCGGGCCAGTACACCAGCGGTAGCGGGCCCACCGCAGAAAGTAAATTAGCAGACTAGAGCTAGTTGAATACATTTTAATGTGTACTTACGGCAAGTTGGACTAGTAGGTTGAAGGCGAGGTGCAGCCAGCCGGCATGCACGACGCTGTAGGTGAGGAACCGCCACAGCTCGCGGCGGCGGTCGGGCCGGTACACCAGCGGCGAGTCCACGGGCACGGGGCCCGCCGCCGCCGCCACGCCGCCCGACCCCCACGCGTACCACGCGAACACGCCCAGCTGATTACAAATACTAAGTTATAATACCTTCACATTAAAGTTATCTACAACCCGGTCGAGTTAACTCGGCACCTAAAGCTCGATAGACCCCTCTTGTTTTCTTCTTTCCTCACGCCACCGTCGTCAATGTTTTGAAAGTATTCGATAGATTATCGATAAATAATCGCTAAATAAAAATGTACTAACGCTACTGGCATGACGACAGCGGCGTGAGGAAAGGAGAAAACGAAGGGGGTCTATCGCGCTTCAGGTGCCGAGTTAACTCGACCGGGTTATATTTGATTGAATCAGGCGTCACTTGGCCACTCACTCACTCAGTGCGGAGTGGGGAGGAAGAGGCGATAAATACGGTGTCGAAAGGCGTTGTTACTCATTCGGTGTTAGTTTACGTACGATCTTACTCCTAAGGATGCTCCGGGTTGGGGCGAAACACGTGTAGAGTAGTCTAATTGGTGAAAATGCAGGTATTGTGCACTGACATTTTGTGGTGTGCATGTGCATTTTTTGCAGGCGAGCGGGCGGTGCATCTTGAATGCATTGTTTGCGGACTTAGTTTGCGGAGTAAGCTACATACATATATTTCTTTTTCAAAATTAAAGTTATCTATTCATCATCCAATTTAACTAACTAATTCAACTCTTGTAAAATAAGAAGCCCGAGGTCGTTCGCCAACCAGATGGTCTCACCAAGTAGCAACCTCCTCGAGCAGTGATAGCAGCTATGGACCAAGACCAATGGAGGCCAATCATAAATATCAGCCAACGCTCACGATTTTCAATTATGAGGGAACGATTAAGAGAGTATAAAATAAGATAGTAGACGAAGATTTCCAGCGTCGAACAACTCTTTCGTTTGGCGCAAGACAGAGCTAAATTAGCTGAGCTGACGGCTAACCTCCAGTAGCCTGGCCACCAGAGGAAAAAAAGAAGAAAAAAGTTCCTGAATATTAAAATGTAATGATTATGATTGGCACAAAAAAAAATACATTGTAAAAGTCGTTGCTAGCGAAAAGTTTCTACATAAGCGAAAACCATCCTATGGGTACCTACATTTTTCGAGAGCGAAGCCTAGAGTATCGTGTATCGCAATAATATGACTATTTGGCTGTGGAGCCGTTATATCAGTTTATCACTCACTCATACTCTTGTTTTATGCTAATTACACTGCTAGATGCTAGTGCAGTGAGAGAGAAAACCCTCCACAACAGTTCGATTGCCAAGCGATACATTCAACTACCACAAATAGTTTTAGTGGAAAATAAACGTGTCGCCCTAAGAAAAACTTTTCATACAGGATACTGGCATATAACTTGGCAAGACAAAGATGAGATAAAAGATGCGCAGCACTTATAAACACTAAACTCAGCGCATTTTTGTTGCCAAGTTATGGTGCCGATACCATAAGAATGAATAAAACCTTATTAATGTTTGAAGTTAATGTTAAGTAATGTTTTGTTTGAAGATTTAACGAGTTTTATAACGTGCCGAATACGACATGGTCATCGACGATTCAGACGAAATGAGTGGTCTGCTCGGCACATATGTTTGCACATGAGCCATTTTATAATGTCCCCATCCCCACTGCCGAGGAACAGATCTTCCGTAAGGGTGGTTAAGAATGACCCACCATACTAGTCCAATGCGGATTAGTGGGTTGACGCCTTCTGAAGCACGTAAGAGCTCGAGATAATTTTTGGTCACCTATTCTATGCTCAACCGCTACGAAAGTCGCTTAACTTCTCACTGCACCATCGAGATCCTCGTATGCTTAGGGAATCATTTAAAAGAAAGATAGGTGCGAATTTTCCGTATCGCACCGATCGTGCGGGCGGTGCGGTGCACTGAATCCGTTTGACGAGCGAGAAGGCGCGGAGCTGCGCACGCGCTCAACCAATTGTTATGTTATGATTCACGTAAACCGCTTGCACGGATGTGAAATCTGCTATTACAAATTTTAATTAACCGAGGCAACTAGAGCGACGCCCAAGTAGCGGTCTATAAGTGCGTGCAATAGAAAGTGATGCACCATTTTAAGCAATAGCATTTATCACGCATCATTTAGCAGTTTTACCGTCATATCATAACCGTTTAGAATCGTACACTATTGTAAAGGGGAACACTTAGGTAAACAAATGTAAGATGTACAGTGTATAAATGTAACATTTACCTCAAGTAGTGTGACGCATATTATGAAGAAGGGCGGAGGGCAGCAAGTATACCTCTCTTGGTAGTACTTCCGATCTCGCTCCTCAGGAAGCATTTCCATTGCTACTAAGTGCACCATTCTGCAAAGAAAAGAACTAGAGAATAACTCAATAGGTATAGATTATTTATAGAACCACAGCACTAGTTTTAGGAAACATTGATTGACCTAGTTGGCATTGTAACAATACTACAATAAATTGGTCGAAGGAAACAGAAAAAAACACATAAAAGACATTAATAAAATAGAAAGTTCTTAAAAACTATCTGTTCCTTGATCGAGTAGGAGTTTAAGTCTGGTAGCTACTACAACAATACAACAAAAGCTACAATACTATTACGCTAAGCTGTTACTGGAACGGCAGTTAGCGTCAGAAAATGTTACAAGCTAAGCCTAAGAAAATTGTTGGCAATCAATCATCAACTTACTTTCACGATATTATTGGCCCGTAAAAAAGCAATTTATTAACGATTTTATTGTAGCAACATGAAGCACATGTCATTGTGACACGACAAGTGAACATAAAAATATTTTTAGCGCCCCGTCAATCGATATTGTTCGAGTTTCGATTGCATGAATTAATGAATACACAAGAATACACACTATTTTATAAAACTAATAATTTTGATTTTAATTAATATTTACTTGCAATAATTTAAAGGTAACATATTATAAGAAAATTTCACTTAAAAAGAAATTTGTACACAATTAATTTTGGCATACTGGTAAATCAAACGCCATGGCACCTGAGAATTTCGCTACGAAATGAAGGAAAAAGGGAAAGAGAAAGATACACATAGTATAGGTACCTACTACCTACCTATCTATTCTAAATATGTATATGTATTTAAGTTATATTGATAGTTGTTTGTTGTTATCGTTTGTTAATTTAGTATGGAATTGATTCTATTATGGCGATCAAGATGCGATGCAGCGATGCAAAGCACAAGGAAGACTGTTCGTTTGAGTCTCTATGACAGGGCCAGGCGGTCAGTTATGTCATAGTAGAATTTGATTCTACTATGGTTATGTTCATGGGCTTAAAAGGGGAAAGTTTGGAAATTTTTCGTATATGTCGTACCATACATTTTAACTCAAGTATCCGTGGACACCCAAGGGGGTTCAAGTGTAAGAGTGAGTTTCCATGGACACCCCGGGGGGTTGAAATGGGGGTATCAAGTGGAAAGCACGAACTTCGATAGGGTGATCATCGCTTCTGAGATCACCGGAGGTACTGAGGTAGGGTTGTCAGATGCCGGGACCTACCGGTAATGAAAGCATACTCGTATGTCGCGCTAAACGGTCCCGGAATTTTCGAATACTAGATTTTCCACAATGCTTAGATTAAGACGCGGCTCTAGCTCGAAAAACTGAATCGACAAAAACATCTATATAGGTAGGTACCTACTTAATTATAATTATTATAGAACCTGCTCATAAAATTTCACGAGAATTGGTTCAGAATTGCGACAAGGTAGAGGAGGACGTGAGGAGGACAAACGGACAGCCGGACAGCGGAGCAGACGGACATACGAAAGCATTTTTGCCCAAGCTGATGCCGGTACTACCACAGAATAGATAATAGTACTAGCATCACTACATATTCGCCAAGCATCGGCACAATTTATCGTAAGTTTATGATGCTTTTGAAAGAACCTCTTTGAAGCATTTGTTACAAAACCGGCAACGCACGATGAATTGTGCCGATGCTTGGCGAATATGTAGGTAGTGCCGGCATGAAACGGAGACGCTTCGCGCTCGCTCGGCCAATTACCTGGCAAATAGAGTAGGATCTTCGAGCAGAAGGTGGAAGTCGTTCTCGGAACTGACCTCGCGGTCGCGCTGGTGCACTGCGCATCTATAACTGCGCGTGCGCTTGCCGCTCATCTGGAAAGAATAAAACAGTTATAATTGTACTACATAATGAAATAAAATCTGGTAGTTCACAGGGATGTGACATTGTAGTCGTATTATTATTTAGCACCCTAAAACAGAACACGTTCTGTTCTGTGATTCAAACAGTGATGCAAACAGTTCCATAAGGATAGAAGGACACGGTCTAATATACACATCAACTTGTCTAGGGATACCGGTGTTATTTTCATACAAAATAGGTAAATTTGGAGCCTTGGTTTTTTGCCAGGGATGTACCGTGCTGTGATCTGATGATGGCCATCTAGGGAGTGAATAGAGGAGATTCAGATCGTTATAGACACCCAAATGATCTGATCAGCATTCTAAAAGATTTAATGGGTCAGAGTTCTCAGTTTGAGGATTTCCATACATTTTCATGCTATTTTCGCGGTTTTTTTAAACATGTCCTTTACGTTTTAAGAATGCTGGTCAGATCAGTTGGGTATGTATAGCGATCTGAATCTCCTCCATTCACTGCCTCGATAGCCGTCACAGACATTTAAATCTTTGGTCACAGACATATAGCCGTCATCAGATCAGAGCACAGTTCATCCCTGGCAGGAAACCAAGGCTTCAAAGTTACCTCGTTTGTATGAAAATAACACCTGTATCCTTAGACAAAGTTGATGTGTGTAAACTGATGTATAATTTCTTAAGTCATGTCGCCAAAACCTTGTTTTCATTTCAGTAGCCCAAGATTACACAATTATATCGCTACAAAGATTTATCGGTCAAATCAGACGGTACAGTCGTGGTTGCACTCTTTCTGTTATCAAGATGGTCTGTAATGTGCATATTGCATGCGCTTAATTATTCCGATACATTTTAACGGCACACGGCTTTTTAATCTTTAGTCTACTATAGTTCCCCCTTTCACACACGCTGTCTTGTTTGTTACAGTCGGTTAATTCCCTAAAGCGTTATTTCTGTCATACATAAAATGTTGAACATAGCTTACATGTTTAGATTGATAAATTGAAACCATATTGAAACAGTGTCATTTATAAGGTTTTAGCATAGATTACCTAGTTTAGGCAAAGTAATGAATGAGTCTCAAAATAGGGCGCTTGACGCATTTTGATCATTGTCCTGAAAATAGAAATGGTTTCTTTTGAGGTGGAATGACATATCAGTTTATGTAGACTATAATCCGTAATGTGACTGTATAACGTGAAGCGGCAGTTTAGCGACGTGAGGGTGGATTAATGTGTCGCGAAGTGATCGCGACCGCCGGCAGCGGCGGCGGCTGGCTCGCGTCCAGCGGTCTATCGACCAACCCCCCTCACACCGCCCTTGAGACACTTTGCCCCGCGATTAAATTGGTATTGTAAGATGTGAGGTACCGGTCTTAAGGTCATCCATTTGCCATGGAATATCTGTAGCCATTGTCGTAGTAGGTCTACACTATAGAATTTATTTCAGAGTTTTTTACTCTTATAATTACTCTTACAATTATAAAAAGTTCATACTTTATAACAATTGCTTGATTACCAATTAAACATTATATGTCAAGAAAAGCCTTTTTGTATAAAGGACAATAAGTAGCGCATGAGATTTAAAGATGGTTTTAAGCAAAGACAGTCTGAAGCTACGCGGGTGGGCGGCAGCTCGCGCCGGTGAACGTCTATTCGCGACAGCAGACAACCGCATTGTCTCCGCAGTCGTTCAACTCAGTTTCCCACGAGACTGCGAAATATCCAATGCCAAAACCCAAATACAAATAGCCTAGACGCGCCGCAGACGGCTGCTAAATCTGTCTCAGTAACAGCCCTTGCTGTCTACCTACTTAAAGAAAGTACTTACGTGTGTATAAAGTAAAGATCAATAATTCAATATAAGCAGCGGTCAAAAACATTTTCCTTACGTTTTATTAAATGAATACGGGACTTCTGGACAAGTGTACTTAGAGGATCAAAAGCTTATTAGTACATTCACAAAAGTACCAATCATTTATAATTTTGATAATAGGTCATACTTATTACATTTATTATTTTAAAACTAAATGCAATAGAAATTGGCGGGTGGGTGCACGGGCCTGGCGCGGGCGCCAGTGGGCGCGGTGCGCGGCGGCGTGGGCGCCGCGTGAGTCACGCCGACATCCGACACGTCCGATACGTATCCGGAACCACTAACTAGGTACTATTGCCATCGCCTGTCAAGCGCTCGAGCCTTCGCGACACTCCACACTACACTACTCATTTCAATAACCCAGGTTAATGATATAAGTACTAATGATGCAATTACAATACAAACTTCAATAAGTCTTATCTGTGTCCTTGTTAATAGGTATGTGTACATAAATGCTTGGTTTGTTATTAAGAAAATATGTCAATTTCCCTTTTTTCATAACCAAATGTCAGTGTTTCGTGGTTGTTGCTAATATGTATATGTGTGTGTGTAGTAATGAGTAGGGAGGAGTGGAGAAGACTTCACCGACAAGAATACAGCTCTTAAATTAAAGAATAAGAATACATTATTCGTCGGTAAGGTAACCAAACAGTTGATTTATTGGCCAGTGACTTATGGGCACCTACGCCGACATAGAATCAATGAGCCGAATGAATGAAAACATAAATGATTTCCTTGCCCAGTTCATTCACACGGATTATTCATGTGTAGACTATTAACTAGTCGGCATAATATATTGTGAACAAATTAGCAATAGATAGGCATTTTCAATAATTAAGCATAATTACCTACTCATATATTACATGCACAAAATAATCTAATAGTTCTAATACAATCATCCACAACGAATAATTCGAAAAATGAATTCTACACAGTAATCGTTCTCCATAATCATATTGACAATGCTTCCTACGTTTACGTTATGTTCGTTCGTACCTACACTACACACAAATAATCTTCATTATAACTCTCGAAGAGATAAAATCTGTATTCTTTCTGCGTTTAAAAGGCTGCTTTCCCCACAAATAATTATTTCTTAAAGTGAATTTGTACTACTCAACGGGGTTTTATCTAAATCTAGCATATTAATGTTAGATTTAGTGTTGCAGTGATGTGCCGGGCCGGGCACATGAACGCTGGGAGCGTTCCCACGCGCCCACCTCCGCACTATTATGTTCTAATCTCTTGTAGTCTCTTTCCATTATTATGATGCTGTGAAAGTACGCCATACGTTTTGCAAGCGGGAAGCGAGTGGATTGCGGAATTCGACAATACAGACTAATCATAACACTATTTTATGTTAACATATTTATTTAGTTATTTAAGTACTCATATTTCGAATTTCCCTAGCAGTTAGAGTAAGCTTCGTCTTGTTACAGTAAGTTTAAATTAAAGTTTATTAATTAGTCCTAAATAAACTTTAATTTAGGAGAGGAGCTCGGTGGCGTAGTGGTATAGCGCCTGGCCCAGCGATTGCGTAAGTTAAGCAACGTTCGCAAGGGTCGGTCATCGGATGGGTGACCAAAAATTTACTATCGCGAACTCCTCTGTGCTTCGGAAGGCACGTTAAGCCGTTGGTCCCGGCTGCATTTGCAGTCGTTAATACCCACCAATCCGCATTGGTCCCGCGTGGTGGGTTATGGCCCTTCCTCCTTATCCACTCATAAGGAAGGCCTGTGCCCCAGCAGTGGGAACATCAACAATGGCTGATGGACAAACTTTAATTTAAACCTCTAATGTAAAACCATTGATTTGTGAAAAACCTTGGGTTTCTTTATTCTTATATTAGCATGATCCTTCAAACTTCCTTGTATGAATGATACAGTATATTGTTGTCGCGACAAGTTTGTACGTGTCTGTCTAGCAAGTGAAGAATACCAAATACTATAGGTAGAGTTTCTATAGTATTTGAGAATACTTACCTAATAAAAATTAAGCGATAGCGACGTAGCTGTAGCTACATCTACAGACATTAGAATTTTGTAGGATACAAGAGGCAGTACTCATAACATACTTTTAAGAAGTGACTACTGTTATTTCAATTTCTTTTGTAAACTTTTTCTACCAAAATGTCTGCGATAAAAATTATATATTTTGGCAGATTTTTAGAAGCGTGTGACATTATTGTCATGCGGAACAGCATGCCGTCGTCGTCGGTGACACCAAGAAATTACAGTATTTTCACCTAATTCATGACCGTGTTTAATCGCCTGGGAAATAGAAATTTATTTATGCTCTATATTTTATTTAGATCAATTGCTATTTAACAATTTCACAGTTCCACTTATTAGTTATATCTTGGCGTTATTAATGCAAATGGATTTCAGAAAGAAAGCAAAAATATGAAAAAGCATAATCAATATCACTTCAGTTTAACTAACGTGAAATAGAACGATTGTTCAAATTTCAGCCTTTGTATTCAACATTTGTTCAGCCCTTGGTTGATCAGTCCAAGTGCTGAAATAAAAACACTTATATGCACAAAGTATGTCTTTTCAAGTTTTGTAATTCTAGAATGTCGGCTACTGAAGATAGTTCTGGGCTTCTCTTTTCCATTTTAATTTGAAATAAATCACCACATAAAACAAAGTCAGCGGTGGAAGCACCGCGTCTATCTGTCTGTCTGATTTTCGCGATAAACTCAAAAACTACAGCACAGATTTTCATGCGGGTTTTCACCAATAGATAGAGTGATTTATGAGGATGGTTTAAGTATATAAATTGGTTGAAATATAACAATAATTGTTGGAAGTGTCGGAAAAAGTCAAGCTCCCTAAGAGCTTTCATCGAAATCTCTGCATAAATCCCTTTGAGTTATTATTATTACAAAACAATGCATGGTCATGGTGGGATAGTTCTCTTTTACATCTAGAAAAAAGTCCGCGATGATATATCTATCTTTTAAGAATAGTTTACTATAACCATTAATCTTCTAAAAAATGGTCACAGTGCGGTAGTTGGAAAGCTATTTAGACGGAAACAGTATTGATCGGGCTGATAGTCGTTTTAAATCTTAAAAACCTGGGTGTTCTTTCTATTTTACACTTCATAAGGGGTGAGGTGAGATACAAGTTTAGATTTTATTTGTCGAGTTCAAAAGCAAAGTGTCTCCCAGCAGAACATAATTTTGGTATACACAATAATTAATTAGCTAATTTAAGCCATTGAGAACGAGACTATAAAACGTAACAAGAATAAACAGATATCTCAGAGGTGGATAGTAAATTAAAAATTCATATGACTTAAGTAATAAAATACCTAATACAGAAACCCTGTCTTTAATAAAATGATCTGGAGATAATACATATCTCTGCTCTGTAGATAGTACTACATCTGTAGTATAGCCTCTCGAGCAAATAAAATTATATAATACCTGCCAAAAGAACTAAGTAAAAGGGCATTTCTTTTATAAAAATGGAATAACAACATTTTCAGTTGGTGGTATGTAACAAAACATTCCATTTTATTATCCAATAGATAGCTTAACAAAAGTGTGAAGTATCTTCTAGTGTACCTAGTTTTTCTTATAGGTAAATGAATATTGAGAAAACTCTTAAGTTACCGTTAGGTATTAAGTATATTATTATTATTAAAACTACTTAACTTTAGATAGGTACCAAAATAGTTTATTAAAAAAATTATAGATTACCAAAATATGGATTTTTATAGATATAGATAAGTAGGTACCTATTCCGTTTATTATTGCTTCATAATATGATAATAAAAATCAAACAGTGGTTCCATATTGAAGATACCTATAGATAGACTTTAATTAACTTGTAAAAAATATGTCTTGCAATATTGTGTAACGAAAGTATCAAGATTTTGAAGTCTTCTATAAATGAACTATCATCTATTGACATTGACATGACAATGTCATTGTCAATAATGTAATCTACAATAATAGTAGGATTATATCTTAATTTATTCTTCAATTAGTTTATTTAACTTAACAACCATACATAATTTTAAACAATCATTAGTAAACACAATATTGGATTTTGTAACCTGACTACCTACCTAAATAGAAGCATCTTTAAGTTTTAGGTAACAACCGAAATGATGAACAGACTTTCAATTTGTTACTTATTTAATAAATACCTGCCTAGATAGTAAAAACAATTAAAATTACTATAGGTAACTTAAACAATAGTGTTATGATAGATATTCAGCTTACCCATTATTGTAGAAGTTTTGAACTGACACTATATTGGTTTTTAATTATAATCACTATGTACACTGGAAGTCACAAATTGTATTTATCTATCGTATTTTCTTGGTTTGTACTTTAACTTATTAATTTTCTAAAGATGAATAACTTGTTTTGAAAGACGCGTGTGCGATCAGCTGTTTGGAGCGAACGAAGCGGCGCATGTCACTCCCGCAAGTGCTCACTGCAGACTGGTCGCTACTTGCTTGCTCGCTCGCTCGTTCATTCGCGGGCGGCTCGTTTTTTTTTTCGGAGTGGTGGATGTTTGTCGAGGGTGGTTTTGTTCCGTTTCCGCGCGTATCGTAGTTTCGTAGTTTTGCTTCCGATTTTTTATAATGAATTGCAATTGGATAGTTTCAATTAACAATTTCATCATATTGCGAAATCTCAAAAGATTTGCATCTACCTTCCTACCTACGAGGGCAGTTTGATATGTTCGTGACTTTAAGGTTGAATACAATATTTTTTCATAATTCAATTTTCCTGTCTTAATTTAGAACTCTTTGCTGAGCTTATGCTGTTGCATTTTTTAAATTGGCGCGAAATTAAAAAGAATGGAAGGATTTATGCAAGTGAGGTCGGGATATTCTTTTATAACGGAGAAAAACGAATTTTGCGTATTGATAAAATACTACTTTTTACGTGGTAAAACCATTAAGCAGACGGAGGATAAATTGAAAAAATATTATGGGGACTGCTCCATCTCATGGAATGGTTCATAAGTGGTTTACTGAATTTCGTTGTGGTCGTACTACCACAACTGTCGCCGACGGCCCAGGAAGGCCGATTGAGGTCACCACTGAAGATATTGTTAGCAAATCCACGACATTGTTATGGCAGACCGACAAGTGAAGATACGCGAGATAGCTGATGCTATTCACATCTCTACCGAACGAATTTTTCATATTTTGCTCGATATTCTCGGCATGAAAAACCTTTTGCAGGATGGGTGCCGCGTTTGCTGACAGTCGGCCAAAAACGAACTCGTGTAACAACTTCTAAACTATGCTAGGTTTGTATAACCGCAATCCAAGTGATTTTTTTCGTCGGTACGTAACACTTGACGAAACGTGGGTCCACCATATACGCCAAAGACGAAGCAATAGTCAAAACTGGACTTGACTTCTACCGGTGAACGTGCCACGGAGAAGGCAAAAACTGTTTGTTCGGCTGGTAAAGAGACGGCCACTGTCTTTTAGGACACCAAAGGTGTTATTTACATGGATTTTTTGGAGAAAGGCAAGACAATTACCGGAGCTTACCATGTTGCTTTGTTGGATAGATTCAATATAAAGCTGCTGAAGAAAAGACCGCATCTAGCAAAGAAAAAAGTTTTATTTCATCACGACAATGCTCTGGCCTACTCGTCGGCAACCGCAACATCAAAATTTGTGGAATTGCGATACGACCTATTGCCACACCCCCCGTTTTCACCAGATTTGGCCCCGTGTGACTTTTTCCTCTTCCTAAACATGAAGAAATGGCTTGGTGGATAAAGATTTTCATCCAATGAAGAAGTGATAGCTAAAACAGAAGGCTATATTTCAGGGTTTGATAAAAACTATTTTTTGGATGGGTTGAAGAGGTTGGAACATCGTTGGTCGAAGTGTATAGAGCTGAAAAGAGATTATGTAGAAAAATAAAACAAAATATTTTTTTAAAAAAATTTTTCTTCTTCACAAAGTCACGGACTTATCAAACCACCCTCGTAGCAATAGGCATAATATGCCTAAATTCTGTACCTAAGCTAAGGGAACGTACCCATACTACGTGACCCGTAAAGGGGGGGGGGGGGGGGGGGGGGGGGGGGGAGGGGGGCCTATGTTTTGTCACGTAGTCAATATTGTCAATGGAAATCTTGTTCTTTTTTTTAAAAGTTGTATTCAAATATGGCACGCAGCCTTACTAATGAAAAGACAAAAATGAGCAATTTTTTTTTTAGATTTCTGTTGAAAATGATGTAAAACCATTATCTATGAAATACTACGTGAAAACCAGAGGGGAGGGGGGGGGGGGTCTTGGCATATACTACGGGTGGTCACCAAGGGGGGGGAGGGGGGTCAAAAATGGTAAAATATGGGTCACGTAGTATGGGTACGTTCCCTAAGTAGGTAGGTGAGCTAGCTATAGCTGCTAGACGCAGCAAAACATACAAAATCATTCGAAAAGAAAGTTATAGAATGAAAGTTCTCAAATTGAAATAAACGGCTGTAATGTAAGTTAATCTTACGTTAGATTAGTAGGTAGGTAGGCTAGGTACCTACCTACCTATTATACTACGAAATATTATTATTACGCTAGTAATAATATTACGATGGTAGGTATTATAAGGGATTTTCGGTGAACTACGAGGTGAGGGCAGATTGATAAATTTCCGAAACGACTAAGAAAAACTTTAATGATCTACTTACCTAGGTATTTAGGTACTTATTTAAAACAAATTTAGTTTTCAACATACGTTTAGAAAAGTAGTTTCCTAATACCTCAATAGTCCAGCGCTTCTCCAATCCAATGCCGTTGCACTTGCGTCACCAGAAAAATGTTTTCTCCAATCCCTCGAATATAGCCCCATTCGTAGAAGGCAAAAAAAAGAACAATATACGGCTATCCATGAACCAAAGATTTCCTTCGGTAGGATTGATCCTTGTGTTCCTAAGATGGGTTTACGAAGTGGAGCCACCTGGATTTTTCAAGCAGGTGGGGGGAGGGGGGAATTCTGCCTTAACGAAGTCCGAGGTTAATTAATAACTGCCTAAGTTTAGATAGGTACTTTAAGAATGAGAAGTAATGAAATAAATAACAAATTAGTGTTTTATGATTGCAATTAAGATGGGATATTAATAAATAGAGAAAGCACAACGTAAAACAAAATAACGGGAATCTACTTTAATCTTTGAATATATTTTTGAAGTGAAAACTTCTTTAGCGGCGTTGTACGCTTTTTTGTATGGGGAAAAAATGCTAAACTCGCGTCAGTAAGAATCACGTGGCTGATCGAAAATGCGTAAGACGGATGTGATGTGACGGATGGAGAGTAGACAGCTGGCGGCGGAAGTATCCCCCTCTCTTTCTACGGGGCGGTTGAAAATGGCGGCGCGTCATTTTAAGACGTAAACACTTGTGTCACCAGCAACGCGCTAATTTTGAAAATGGAACTAAAAGCAGCGATATCTTCGGTGAAATCATAGACTTTTAGTTTAAATCGTAGAATGCGTGCATGTAGAAATTAAAAAGGCCACTGGCGCGAAATCTTTAGAATTTTTCTTTAATTACAAACTGATTGAATTGTGTGACTGTATAGTAATAGGAAAGATATAATTTTAATCCTTTGCCACTAATTTCAATATATCAAAAATGCACAACGTTAATAATTAATATTCAAGTTTTCACTTCTGCCGGCACTCCCGGAGTGCAACCGGATTTTTTTTCAGCATAGGTTTGTTCGACGTAAATACAATCTTTTCCACAATGATCGCATTTAAATGCCGACCTTCACCAATTTCATCATAGGAGAGGAGAGACAAGAAAACGATTACATTCTGCATACCAATGCTTTACGATACTCAAATATGGTGCTTTCTTTGCAAAGCATTTAGAAGTGAGGCAGTGCAAACTTGCGGAGAAAGCGAAGTTCAAAATCATTAAAAAAATTACACCCAGAAATCTTCTAACCATTCCAAAATATCAAAAATGCACAACGTTAATATTCAAGTTTTCACTTCTGCCGGCACTCCCGAAGTGCAACCCGATTTTTTTTTATTTCATGAATGAGTTCTTAAATAAAACTTAACATTATAAATTCAAATACCTATTTGTGATTTGCCAGATACGCAAAACTTTCAGAGTGCCGCCGTAAGGGCCGTAAGCTTGCCGTAAGTATGTATGTAATTTAAAAATGGAACATATTTCGAAATGAAATGAAAGAGTGATCTCTGGAATCTGGAACATTATTATAGGAACCTGTGAAACGTCTTACGACTTCCTGAAAAAAAAGTTTTAGGAAGCTAACTAATTAGATTCATCATCATATCAGCCGCACGACATCCACTGCTGAGTACAGGCCTCCCCCGCGGATCTCCACGACGATCGGTCTTGCGCTGCCCGCATCCAGCGGCGCACCTCGACCGTGCACCAGGGGCCCTACCGCCCAAGTGTCGTCGACTTCGCCGTCGGCTTCATTTGACAGATGGATGAGATACATTGCTACTTCTTTTTGGTACAAATAAAAACTTAGCAAAGACAAAAAGCAATGTATTACAATCATCTGTCAAATGAAGCCGACGGCGAAGTCGACGCTACTTGGGCGGTAGCCCCACAGATCGTCGGTCCACCTTGTGGGGGCCTACCCACGGGAGCGTCGTCGCCCGGTGCGCGGTCGCCATTCTAGAACCTTTCTGCCCCAACGGCCATCGGTTCTTCTCGCTATGTGTCCAGCCCGCTGCCACTTTAGCTGAGCAATCCTTCGAGCGATGTCGGTTAAAATCCATTCACTTAGATAGTGTCGCCCTTTTATCTCGCCGCCTTTGCACGTGCCGCTTCTTGTCAAAGGATGCCGCCGCATAAACAAAGGATACCGCGTGTGGCGTACACCCGCAATTCAATTTGGATTTTGGCAGTTTACATAGAAATGCCGTAGTGAAAGGTTATGTTTGTTACCGGTATTCCTGTCTCTGAACACAAGTGCTTGCGGGTGTACCGACACTATCTAAACGAATGGACTTTACTTTAGTTCTCCTGCGGATCTCGTAATTAGATGAGATGAACCTTTTTTACGGTTGCTTTTTTAATGCTTTATGAATGCTAGCTTTGCAAAACGAGTTTTTTTTATATTTCTCAGGTGATTTTAAGATCTCTGTCTAAACAACAAAGTAAAAACAACATCTGGTGGGCATGTGCTTTGCCTATTGAAAGAACCAGGAAATACCAAATCCTTGAGGTACCTGTACTTTAAGTATTTGTAGATAATAACAATTTTGTTATCCCTTTCAGGTATTCTAAATATGTTTCCTATCTATTTGCTGTTATGGCACAGAATAATTATAATAGTACTGTTATGGTCACTCCTACAAAGAATTAATTTATTTTCAAAAGAACTTTACCCTACCTACTAACTAGATAGAATAATTTTATAGTCGCACTCAAGAACTTTAAATTCATTCCCATTCGCCCCTTTCGTAAAACAAAAATATAACTAAACAAACATACGTAATTGTAGGTTCATAATGTTTACGAAATTCATTTGTAAAATTGCATTGAAAGTGTCCATACTTTTATTCCAGTTATGAAGTATATTTTTACCTACTCTAATGTAGTTTATTTATAACCGAATATTTTACTATTACGATCCAGTTAGACAAAAACAAAAGAAATACCGAATAAGGAACGTTCTTACATTTTTTTTTTCATATTTGATGTAATAACATGATATCATCGAAACATTTCGGTGCATGAAAGTACCTAGTACTTTCATGCGCTACAAAATCAGACTTCATGATCTCATTAATTATCTATCAGTAAAGTTTATCATACATACTTACCATTTACTTCTACAATTTTGTCTAAATTAAATATTTAAGTATAGGTATGTTATCTTCGCTAGAATATTTCAGTAGTATTTCTAATTTCCTACCGTAGAGCTTATAATTTTATTTGCTTTTCAGATTTTTTTTTGCAAAAACTACTTATAACTAAAAAAAACTTCAATTTTGAAAAGTGTAAGTAAATGCTTTCTTTTACATAAATCGATTCACATATCCCCGTCAATTGGTAATGAATGCGCTGGAACTTTGTCACATTAACATCCACGTCGACGTGATTCGCAACTAAAAATGTCATGAAACAAGAAAATTCTAATACGCAATCTAATATATTAATTATTGAATTATTATTTTCAATAAAATAGGGTCTAGGTATATAAAAAAATTACAATTGTTTTTCGTTTTTGAGGTCAAAATCATGGCCGCCAGGCGCATTACCAATTGACGGAGATAGTACCTACTCGTACAACTTTGGATAACATACTTCGTTATCGCTTTTGCAAATTTAATGTGACATTGGCCATCATACAGAGTCAGCACTACATAAACTATAAAACTTTAGTAGGTAGTGATATTAGTAGGGAATGTTAACGTTATTTTTAAATATAACGTTAATTTTTACTCTTTTTACCGTTAATTTTAACATTAACGTTATGTCAATAAATAACGTTAATTTTAACGTTAATTTGAGAAAAAACGTTAAAATTAAAGTTATTTACTGAAATAACGTTAATTTTAACGTTAATTTTAAAGTTAATTTAAACGTTAATTTTTTACCGATAATTTTACCGGTACTAAATTTAACGCTATATTTGAAGTTAATTTTACCGGTAAAATATTTTTAACGTTATTTTTACCGGTAAATTTATCGATAAAATGTTTTAACGGTATTTTAACGTTATTTTTTTTATATCGTTATTTTTTTAACGGTATTCCAATCCCTGGATATTAGCGAAGTCTTTATCTGGATGCAAATGTGGAATGATATCAAAACTAAACAACATTTTGTAACAGATGGTGCGGTATGATTGTGGTACATTTCACGATGCGCCCGAGCAGAAAGTTGTCGAGTTCGGACTCGGACAGAGCATCCGTCAACACATGGCCCACGCCGGCAGGTGCGCGCCAGGGGGCGCTAATTTGCCCAATATTTATTTCGAAATGGCGCAGGCGCCGACACAAATCGTGGGTCATTATCGGAGTCATTTGGCGAGGTGCCTTTTGTTATGAGTTTTACACTTCGCATTAGACAAAGTGACAGTATGTTTAAGGCTTTTTCTGTTCGCAAATCAAAATTACCTGTGGATCTGCGAATGCAAAACTATGCCGATTTTTTATTAGAGCTTTTCTTATGAACTAAGTATTATTATTGTATTCTGTGCCTGTGATATATTTTGAAAATAACGTCATTATTGAAGATATAATATTTTGCTAATGTTAGAACTACCGTCATGCAAGCATGCAATGCAACCTCTAGATGACAAAGTTCTTGAAAAAACCAAGAAAAACGATTTAATTAAAATATATATTAAAACAAAATTAAATTATTTACAATGAAATAAGGCGTATTGGAAGAAGTCCCCTAGTAAATGGCGTAGAATGTTCACAGAATAGATATTAAAATTTTCAAACCTATTTCTTTATTTCGAATATTGGGTTCACACACTTAACTAAGTGGGTTCACAGTTGAAATTTCGCGTTGCATCAGTCCCGAAGGTGGTTGCTAACGTAACGAGCCCGGCATATGGCGCGGGGCCGCTTTTATCAGAAATTTGTTAATCTACTCAAAACAGCCAGTCATCCCGGCTGCTGCCGCGACCCTCGCTTTTTGGGGGTCATTAAATTAACCACTGGCATTTGCAGCAGAAAGTAAGAAACGGGAGTAAACTTATACACATTTTAATTTTGTGAGCAACAACAATAGACTTTAGTTAAATACATTGATGTGGATGAGATGTGGTTTCTGGTTTGCCATTTATTTTATTCCTACAAAAAATGTTTTTTTTGGTAGGAATAAAAGCTGAAAGTTTTTTCTAAGAGAAAAATATTTTGAAAACCGAACTGGATAGGAAAATCAACCAGACATAAGTACTTGCCTTACTTCTCAATATGGGCTTCTAAAGTTTTATGTAGTATGGTTTTGACTTTTAATTCTGTTATTATTTTTCTTCATCATTCAATTCCTTATTGTCTCGCCTGTAATGCGAATCAAAAGACTCCTCAATATTTATTTAGATAGAAACGCCTACAATACATTTGTCATGAAATTCCATTTCTATTTGTATAACTTCGGTTATACCACAGCCCACAGCCTATAAAGTCTTCCACCGATATGTACTATACTTAATATCGGTGAAAGTCTTCATAGTTATTCCCTACAATATACATGAAGAGTGACATGACTACGATATACATATGAAGAGTAAGGTCTTCATTCATCAATTATCTGAAAGTAAAATTATGATTACAGCAAAGCCACATCAATAAAAATTTGGATTTCCAATCGCACGCGCATCTCTGCCCCGAACGAACGTTTTGTTTGTTGTTCCCATTTAGGAATGATCGTTCCGTTGTAAAATAATTTCGTTCGTTTATTTTCTAAAGATGGTGCTTGTTTTACAAAAGTGCGAAGTATTCCTTCCACTTGCTATTGTGCAATGAGCATGAAAGCAAAGCTAAGCGATTACATTATACAAAATGTATTTACTGAATACAACGCCGCCTGTATCGTATCCATCATGAAAGCTTCGCGAAGAATCTTTAGGCAGTTTTTTTACCGGTAAATATTTAAAGAGCATAGTAACCACCATTGGCGGTGCGCGGTGTTCTGACCTGATGCCGGTCATAATTTGGACAAATCGATTTAGAGCGAGCGGCGCTTTTGTCCGATGATTTAGTACCACCGACAAATTGGCCATTCCACATCGGGCCATGATCGATACTCGTTCGATACACACACGTAATCTGGATGTTAAAGTGGTCAGCAATTACAAGGACTTGAAAAGTAAACGACCTGTAATTTAGTTCAGTTAATTCGGAGCTCCATTAAGGTTTTCAACTCTTATGCATGTATTCTCGGTACCTGGGTGCCTACATGATGTATGGAATAAGTATAATATTAGGCAGATGCTTTAACCAAATCATTTAACTTGTTGTTTTGAAAACTAATAAATAAATGCTATTGATCTGCATAAATTAATAAAGACCTAACAGTCCCCTACTCAAATGGCCAACATCCTAATATATTTGAACGCTATACACTAAGCTTAAATATGAGCAATATCACATGTTACAAACTTATTTTAATCACAGACGTTGATGTATACAAGCTTTTAGTACAGTAGCCCGTAGAACATTTAAATCACCAAAAAGGTTACCGTATGCCGTTGTGATATAGTTGTTTATTACGAAATTATAGATACTTTAACTCAAGTTTTACAAATCTCAACCCCACGTAACCTATATTTGTATATCTCCAAAAATGTTTTATTTTTATTTTTCAAGGTTTTCCACATGATTTAGCTATTGTCGTGTTCTACAGTTTTGTTTGATTGCCACTGATCATAGTAAGACTATGGAAAGTGATCATACACAGATTTAAGACCAGATAAAGTCCAACCATTTTCATCAGGTCTTAAATCTGTGTATGGCTACTTTTTAGAGTCTTACATCTGTGGCAATCAAACCAAGCTGTAGAATACGAAAATAGCTAAACTATGTGGTAAACCTCGAAAAATAAAAAAATATAATTTTTGGAGATATACAAATATAGGTTACGACGGGTAGCAATCTGTAAAACTTGGGTTAAAGTATCTATAATTTCGTAATAAATAACTAAATCACAACGGCAAACGGTAACCTTTTTGGTGATTTAAATGTTCTACGGGCTACTGTACTATTACGGCATTACAAACTTATTTAAATCACAGACTTTGATTATGTTACTGTAAAACTCCGAACTTATGTAAATCATAAGATTTTCCAGTAAAACTTAAGATTTACAAACTCTTAATGGTAAAAGTTCAAACTTTTCTGTGATCATAGTTCATTTCGAACATTTACCACCATTCACTCGGTAAATTTTAGGTTTTGCCTAAAGGAGAGACGAGGTAAATGCTGAAAAATATTTATTATGAAGGAGTTTAAAAAAATATTTTAGTTATTACTAATAAATTCATCAAATCATTATAATTTAAACAAAGGATTTGACTGACGGGTAATTTTATTGTAATGTATGACTTTAGAAATACTTACTCCTACAAGATAAATAAAAATTATAATTATAGTGAAGAATAAATCAAAATGACAATCAAAATATATAAGGATTTTCCTGATAGGTAATATGAAAAAAATTACTATTTTATGATAGCTAATTCACTGTTTAGTTAAAACAATCCAACATTTACCAACCGTCATTGGTAAAACCTAGCATGTGCCATTCTCTAATGGTAAAAGCCCGAAAAATGGTTTCTCTTTTATAAAATCCTTACATTTACCAATTTTATTGGTAAATCTTAAGATTTTCCAGTAAAACGTAAGATTTACCAATATACGGGCTTTTACAGTAACATACATACAAGCTTACGGCACGTAATTTTTAACCGACTTCAAAAAAGGAGGAGGTTCTATGTTCGTCTGTATATTTGTTTTTATAGTATTGACCATTTGAGGGGGGCTTAATTACTTGTTGCAACAACGGAGATGTCAGTGAATCAGTCGGAAAATCTATTTCATGCCAGTTTTTGAATTTTCATTTTAATGTTGATTAAAATTTAAAACCTACTTTCTTAAAGTAGCACTTTAGATATTTCATTAAATTTGATTTACATAAAGTAGCGTGAGCTGCATGAGTCAGTTACCTATTAGCTTACATTGCAGCTTTCCGAGGACCGGAAAACAGCTTTTCTTTTTTACTAAAATTACAACTTCTACCATATTACTTATGCTTATTACAACTTCTACATATTATATGATCAGATGAATCGAGATATTGTCGTCGGTGATTCACGGTGAGTCAATCGATTACGCCACATTACACACGCGCCAACCTGTTTAGGTCCGGGGCAGACTAGATCACAGACGCGCAGGCCGGCCGGGTCGCCGACCGTCCTTGCGAACACTGAAAACTGTAACCGGGTCAACACCGCACCGTCTTTCTATTGATGCGGGATTCGCTCCATTACTTACCTTTCACATGTAATGAGACGATTGTGAAGTCATGGACGAAAAACACGATTGCGTGAAAAATAAGACTAAGGGCGACTTGCACCATATTTTAAATAATTGGTGCAAGTCGGGGTATCATATTTGCTATATAGGTAGATGTTTTTGAGAAACCTTAAATTTTTGGGTAGTTTTAAGATATTTAAAGGTACCCATTTGCTAAATATTGCATAAATATTTTTTTAAGTTGACTGGACTACATTTGTTACTAATTTATTTGTCTTTTATATCGTCTATTTATATTGTTAAAGCCATAAAATGGGAGTCACTAAACATAAAAAAGTCAGTTGAGATTTCTTTAACTTCGGAAAAGTTTGCTAATCACCAATATTTAGCAAATGATGTTAAGGTAAACAACATCAAAAGTATTAGCACTGAGTAATGTCTTGTGTAATCTCCTTTGTTTATTTAACAGGTGATTAACAGATCTTTATTTTACTACGGGTATTAATCTTATAACACCATGGACTACATCAACTGATGAGACTTGTTTAAATTACCGTATTCAGATGAGTATCTACCTAACTTTTTTAATATTTACCTCCTATACGTGATAATTACCTAAAATGATTTATAACTTTGGTAGTTAAACGCCTTAAAAATGTATAAGTAATTGCACCCATTTCCTTAAAATGACAAATTTTCCTATCAAAGTAGGTAAGTTTAATTACCTTGAGACTAATAATAGTGATTTGTCATTAGATCTAAAACTGTATGTAATAAAAATGTTAATGTGGTTTAATTGTAACTATTTAGAAATTTTCAGGGGGCGGAAAAATGCGTGACCTGCGCACCGGAGCCAATTATTCAACCGGGCATATGCTTTATTTTTGTGACGGGGGTCGTTAGCCCACTTAGATCGCCAATCTGTTGGGTGAAACGGAATCATAGAGCAATCAACGTTATTTCAATTTTTGTACGACTGCTAGTGGTTGACTTGTACCTACCTTCTCATTTAAATATTTTATCGTATTGCACTTAATTTATTATTACTACTGCAGTGGTTGCATACGAGAACCGGATTAATAGGGTTTTTAAAGATAAAACCCTTTCGTGCGTTAGGTTTTTATTTTAGTATTTACAGAATGAAAATATGATAAATAGATTCTTTGATAGGGAAACCCTATTCGATATGCAAATATAATCATAATCATTTATTGTGAAAAGTAGGTACGTAGGTACATACAGATGTCATAATACAATAATGATCATAGTATGATGAGAATACGAGATATCGCAGATCCAAATCGATAGGGTTCCGGTCCTTGGGTTGCAATCGAATCCGAAAAAACTATTGATTTCAACGGTTCCCGAATTCTTTTGGCTACGGATCCCTTTTTGGTTCACCGTTTTCGCTGTAAAATTGTTTTTTTACGTGAAATCACATCATACTGAGGCTTTTTGGTTGGACTTTTCAAGGTAAAAAATATTGATTTAGTTAGAATAAAAAGATAAGATATTATGTCTTGAATTTATAAACTCTTGAATTTTCACGGAACCCCTGCGAGCCTCTTACAGAACCCCAGGGTTCCGCGGAACCCCATTCGGGAACCGCTGGATTAGATAACATTTATATGCTGATTGGTAGTTAGTAGCTCCAGGTTGTAAGAGCAACGATCTCAACACGCGAACGCGAGCGGTCAACATTTTGCCATGATCCCAATATGAGTGGTCATAAGCATAACATAACCATCGTCTTTCTAGAAAAAGAAGTTCAACCGTTTTTAGTCAGTTTTTAAAGGAAAAATTTGCATTCGAAATTGGAACGCGAACGGCACGAGCGCCTGCGGCGGCGCTACCGCGCGCGATCGATCCCCCGATATGCGCGTGCGTTGATCTTTTCCGCTATTATCGTAATTTCTTAACACGCTTATAATACCTACTTTTAGTGAAATAAAATAGTTTGCTGGTACTACCTACGGCATCAAATTTATACAAAGGCACGGTTTATTGTAATGAGGGGAAGTGGTTATCTACACCACCCGTTTTGCAGTGTGATTTCTTTAAAACAAAAGTTAGTTACCGATATTTTTGGGAGAATAAGAATCTTGAAAAAACAAGATCAGATCAATTACCTACTATTTTTAGGATTTTTCTGCTTACTTGCTGGATTTATCGCATTAAAAGACTTAAAACTAATAGGATCAAATATTTCTAAACTTGTTTTTTTGTTGGCGCGAATTTATAAATGGCCCCAACATTCCTTGCATTGCTTGCGCTCGTTACAGTCGTGCATGTCATTATGCCATCTCGGCAACAGGCGGCGGCGCGGACACTCTCACCGGCTATCTGGGATAACGACTAACGAGCCAATTTGTATCAATGCGTAGACCAGCGGCCTTCCAGCCTCAAAGTCACCGCCGCACCTGCTTTACGCCTAAATATCGCATAATAGGATCTTTTAGTATGACCCCCTTCTCAACAAACTTATTTCTTATCTTCAACCCTGAAAGCACACTTTCCAAATGCAACGCAAAGGTTTCTTGTGACATTTGGAAATGGAATCATATTTTTCAGCCGCAGAGCCCGCAGACCGCGGAATGTGCAGCGCGCGGCTGTTAGGTCACAGAACAGTTTATGGGAAATATTTTTTTCACTTTATATCGATGATGGTACTAGGATCGCTTTAGATGTTATTGCTTTTTTTAAATTAGTAATATTAAACGCTAAAAATTGATGGATATCGTTATGCTCTACACTAGAACATTCCATCTAATATTGTTTAAGTTAAACTATCTGTATTGCGGTAAACGGTGTTATTGGTTGGCTGGCTATTAGTCACCGCAGGGGCATCCACAACACGATTGTTAGAGAGACGGTGACGAGTCACTATTCACCTGACACGATGACACCCAACGATTAGACGTTTTCAATGGGCGAGATAAACAATGACCCGAGTCATCTTCGCGCCGTCCATATTCTAGATGTCAACAAACACTGTTTCGCTGGGCTTTGTGCTGTTTTATATATGTTTTTAAACGCAATGATAAATTACTGATTATTTTAAGGTTCCTCACTCTAAAAGAAAATAGGGAAATGTCTGTCAAGATTATTTTTTTCAGAAATAGAGCTGGCATCGAATTGAAATTAATATCAAATATGTACCTACTTATAAATAAATTTCATTGGTAATATAAAATTGCAGACTTAGGTACTATGGCAGCAACTTTTGGCTTCTAACAAATGAAAACCGGTGTAGGGTCTGATGAATCTAGAATTTTTTATTAGTAAGAAGACTAAGAAAGAAGCCAATTAAGTCTTACAGAAAAAATCGAAAAGATCAAATATCCTACATTCTAACTACGGAACCTTCACTCGGCATGCGATGCAGTCAAAACAATGTAGGTACCTACTTATAAACTTTGAAAAACAAAATACTTTTTTTGCAGTCCTATATTTTTTTTCAAAAGGGGGTTCTGACTAACACTTTCGACGTAATATCTTTAACAATTCGACGAAAGAAAAGAAACATTAATAACTTAGCCAGACTAGATCAAAGTACTAATTTTATTATTTTTTACCGTCTTGTCTTTTTTAAGGTAAGTAGGTACTACATAAAATCGAATTTGATAACTTATTTCTTTTTATAACAAAATGGAAAGTGATGAAACCGAAGTGTTTTTGGTATGTGTTTGAGAACAATGCATGTTTTGATACAAACCCAGATAACATCGCGAAAGAGAGTGTGTAGGAATAACAAAAGGTCCTTTGTAAGAGATATTTGAAATGAAAATAATGCAGTGTCGCCTTGTTAAGTTAGATATACACTATTAGATTAGTTTTATTTAGAAAAAACATAAGTCTCTTAAAAAAGTAGTGTCCAAAAAAACTTACAAGCCCTTTGTGTCCTAGTTAATTAAAAATTAAGCAAATCATATTGGTTTTATTACATTTAGATTTATAGTTACAAACCATAGCATACCAGTAGCCATAGCCACCCCATTCATGTGAAAAATCTAAATGTAGATAGGTACATAAATCCAAAACTAAGTGAATGTGAGACTAACTGAAAACAAGTAAAATAGATATTTTGTGTTGATTTTTTTGTTTAGAATAAGAATACAACCTAACCTACCAATTAACACTTCTATATTTCAGACAGTCTTACAATTTGTTAACAGCTAGAGTCTTTGTCCCATTTAGGTTTGAAGTCATAGAAGACTTAAAAGTAAGCATAACCGTCGCGTGTAGTCGCATCCTTATGAAATTTAGTTTCTATGCAAATGCGTATCTCGTGCCCGCGACAGGTGACGTGCGGCACCCTTAATTGTTTTTTGTAATAATATTCAAATATTATGACGTTTTTTTGTATGGAACTTTTTGTGGCCGCTCTGTGGCGCGGGTGTCGTACCAGGTGGTCTCGAAAAAAGCTATTTTTTGTATGTAACAGCTTGCTTGTCGGGTGAATAGTACATGAAAATGACTTTTAATAAAAAAAAGTTTATCCAAAAAACTGCGTTCGGAAAAGTTTTATCAACGGAAAATCTTACTAATCTTTTAGTTAGTACACAGCATTTATTAAAAAAGCTGTTTCGTTCGTACTTTCACTGGTTTTTCATTGCTTTTAGATTCTTTAAGATTATCGGAAACTCTTAGTTCGCTGTGAATATTCGTACTTAAGTTATATTTCCTTTGCGCTCTGAAGACTTATCTACTTTTTGTTATAAACACTATTCATATTAATTACAATTAATTTCATTATGGTACAATAAACGATAAAATGTTTATTCGTAATTCCCTTGTAAACACTATAATTATTACGATATAGACTGTGGTGACCGCATTGACGTACTTTAATGTACATTATGTAAATAAATAAACGTACAAAAATTGTAGTCTGTGACGTGAGCAGACAATATTCACAATAAATTAATGCGTTGGTAATAACGGGAACAGGAAATGTTACAATTTGTGGTAGGTTAACCTAATAAATAAAATCTGGGTTTCATTAGAAATAATTTAACCTATTACCAACTCGTCGTTGAAATTGTCATTATAAGTTATTAATTCTGGATAATTTTCTGTGGTACGTACATACTGCAAAGTATTTTATGGTAACTTTTTTTTCTTTTTATAGTATTTAATGAAAACAATTAATCAGGGTGCCGTACGCTTAAGAGGAAAATATAACCCTTACACACTTAACATTAAGCTGATTAAACAAGTTATCACACACAAAACAAGTCAATGAAAATATCAACAAAATTGGTTACTTATCATATAAAATATGTATAAAAAGTTTCATATATAATTCACAAAATTATCTTCTTACAATTTTATACGGAACCATCGAATGGAGTGCGGTTTCCGTTTTTATTGTTCGTATATTTAGAGTAACTATTAAATTAATGCTTACTGATAAACAAACTACTTTTTTTATCTTCCTATATATAAATAAACTGTAATAATTAGACTTCGCATCGCAGATGAATATTATCTATGAAGGTAATTAGATATTACCTATTAAGATATTTATTAACTTTTGTAAATACAACTAATAAAATATATCCTTAAGTACACCACCGCTCCTACCTTTTCTTTTTAATGTAAACTACTGTTTAGGGTGAAATCCTTTATCGGGATACGATTTGAATAGATTTATACCCTCGCTTCCGTTGCGTGCACACAATAACCATTAATTCTACTTCCAGTTGATTTCATTAAGACATCAATCATTTTTTTAAATTGAAAATGATTATAATTTAAAAATTAATATAGATGGCATAGGTTAATAATATAAGAACCGATTAAAATTCTTCCTTGTTTGGCGGTAAAATTACAATATTCTGTAGTTTCCTCAATTAACTAATTTTCCTTAATTACAATAAACGAATAGAAAATTACACTTAACAAATTACGTTACTAAATAAGTACTGTTTACTTTCCTCAAGTGTCATTTCTCACCTTTGCGACGACAACGTGACATTTTTGAAACCACAACCTTCCAAGAGGCATCCAAATAATAAAAAAATTTTTTTCAAAGAGATGTTACGTTATTATCGCAAAGAGGCGTCGCTTCTTTGCGATGACAACGTGACATCTCGCTAAAAACGTTCTCCTTTATTATCTGGAAAAGCCTCCTGCAAAGTTGTTTCAGAAATGTCACGTTGTCGTCTGAAAGGTGCGATTTCAGCTCTTTGTTATAGAATTATTAAAAAAATATTATCTAATTTTTCTTTTTAAGTAGGTATAAATTAATTTATCTCATCTTTCTTTCTAAGTTAATAGGTAAACTATATTTAACCCCAACGCGAGCATTCAACAGCGGTCTTTACGCTGTTAATAAGAATGTCTGTAATGATTTTTATACGATAATAAATGAAAAAAATCTTGGTAAGTATTAATATTTTATAATTGAATTATTTTATTATTATTATTGAATCAAATAATGCTGCATAAGTAAAGCCTAACACAAAAAAAAAAGCTTCGTTATGCAACGTGTTACAAAAATACCTCTAATGCCGAAAATGGTAAATAGGGACCATCAAACTGAACAACTTTTACTATGGGACTAACTTTGAAATCTTGAAAAAATATCAGCTGTTTCATTCATTATGATATTCACGTTATTAATTTTTGTCACGATTTCAGAGTTGGTCCCGTAGTAAAAATTGTTCAGTTTGATTGTCCCTATTTTCGGCATTAGGGGTATTTTTTTAGCTGAAAACTAATTAAACTTCTATTAAAACTGACGGAAATCTGACAATAAATTTGAAATGTGGCGCCCTACGAGCAAGTTTTTTTTCTGGTCAAGCTTTGTTCCGAATTAAGAAAAAAATTGTAACAGTAGGCAACCCTGACTAAGTATCGTGGCGTGTGCGCTTAGCGTGCAGCCCTGGTCGCACCTGCTTCTCTCCGGCCTTTAACTGTAAAACCCTAAATTATATTGCCCACTGCTAATAGTACGTACTGATCACAGACGCTAAAAAGCTTCAAAAGCTGCGCACACGCAACTAAACTTGTTTACTTTCCAAGAAAAAGGAGGTTTAACCCTTGATTGCGTTATTGCATTCCAATACACTTATGTTCAAAGCGAACGAAAAGTGTATGTCAAATAAAATAAAATTCAAGTCGTTCTTTCAAATGTTAAAAAATGTAATTGGGTTCTACTTTCTGCTTAGTTTTTAAACTATTTAAACGTCGTTTTCCACGTAAGTGAATAATTACAGCCCTACTAGCCAAGTGGCCAATCAACAATTTGAATTACTATTCAATATATCTAATAGTTATTGAATATGATGCTTGAAAAATTTTCACACATAATTTAAATTCCATATAATAATATCATTGTACGGAACAAGGAAACTGGTTTACCTTTCCCTCTTTTTGGATAAATTGAGAGGTGTCTAATTGTCTATACTTATTTGACATTCTTATTCGAAAAATGTGCACCTGACTAATATATTAACATGCAAACCATTGCAGAAATGCACAACCTTTTTTATTTAAGTATGGGACTGTGAAGTGAGCATGCTTGTATGAAAATAACGCTGTGGATACTTTCAAAATGTTAGTAGCGACTATGTCAAAAGTCCATAGTTTTTGAATTGAACTGCAAAAACTGGAAAAAAAATGCAGTTTTTCTCGTATCACGCATGCATGTAGCACAACTTTTTTTTGCTTGCAAAACATAGTTTTACACACCTCTAAGGGGTCCAAATAACATACCAAAAATGCAACTTTGCGTTTTTAATGTAGGATTTTACTGGCCTACTAGGTAATTTTTAAATTATTTGTTTGTGCTAATTAAAACTTTTTAAGAACGAAGATATTAAAAAGTTGAATTGTTTTATTTTCGATTTTAATCTCCTAATTTTAGGTGTCGATGAATCCTTAATTAAGGGCGTGTGGGGTCATCCCGAGAGGGGGGAGGTGGGGAGATTGTAAGTGTGAGGACACAATGGCGCCCCCCGCGGTATTGTGCGCTAATGTATGCGCGTGCGCCGACAGCGCGCAAGACGCCACAACACAAACACTTCAACGCATCTAATTTATCGTCGTGTCGCTGCGTCGTCGCGCGCAAAAAATATGGGTTAAGGATCGGCGCTGTTGGAAAAGCACAGATAAAAATATGAGATATTTGTATTCGTAGACGCGTAGTCACGCGATAAAACCATGAGTTACTGAAAATTGCTCATATAAATTTGATAAGTAGAATACTCGGTTGTTTTGTTTTGTGACCATACCGTGTTTTATAAAGGAACTTCTATTTATTTAGACAATTTATACCTTGTTTTCGTATAGAGTTCGTATAGGCAATATATGTTGTAGCGCAGCATGTGAAAAAGGGATTTTATTCAATAACGATAAATCACGAATAATTAGTCTTTATTGTAAAAAACATAATTATTTAATGAAAAGACGATTTAGTTATTAAAAAATAAATATTTTAATTTCATCTCGCATCGAAACACACCTTAAATAAAATTCAATATAAAACCACTGACGGAGGATGACTCAGTCGTCGAGAGTAATTTTGAATATTATAATATGTAAACTAGTTGTGTTCTGGGCCCGTGTTGTGGTTGTGGCTCATACAATTAGTGACATTTATTAGAACAGCCATTGTATCTCGACGGACGGGACACGTATCATTCTTTTCTTTTCATTTCAGAGTGCGTCAACATTTAATTAAATTCATACAAACAGTGTCGTCGACTCGACAAATTATGAGCTTTGTCAACATTTTCATAGGTGTGATCAAAGACTAGTATTTTCTTTATGAGCTGTAACTGTGGACAATTCACGCTGATTTTTGTTTCAAATTCAAGTTTAATATGTTGTTTTGACGGCGTTTTCCGAACTTTAAGCTTGCGTGGTCGCAAGATCTAAAAATATCACGCGCATGATAGTTCAGTTCTTGTCACATTTTTGTTTTAGGGTTTCGTAGTAAAACAAGGAACCCTTATAGGTATTCTATTGTTACAATAGTTATCTTTAAACTAAATCTGTTTTTATAGTAAGTGTTTTTTGCAGTTTATTTTTCATAATAATGATATCTAAATAATTTTGCATATTTTTTTGTTTGCGAAGTTACCTATATACGTAAAATAAGCGCACACGCAGAAAAAAAAACTTAAATTATTACTATTTTCGTAGAGATAGGTTATTAGAAGGATTATTTTCAGCATTTTTTTTTGTACTTTTGCTACAGAGATACGAAATAAACACTTTTAAGGATACTCACGCGACTTTTTATCTTTTTATTTTCCGACTTACTGCTGCGCCGGTCAAGTAGACTAAAGCTACTTAAAAGCCCACCTACGAAAATGTCTTTCTTCATCAAATTAGCAATGTAAATAAACAGATTTAAACGAATGTCTTCAAAATGGTTTTCGTATTGAGAAGGCAGGTGAATGCGTTGTTAGCCGAACTCCGCATTTCCTACATTCGGCCACCGGCGGCGGTGCGCGGTGGCCCCTGTTGCTGCTCAATTGGTAGCTGCAAAAACTGCATTTGCATCGGCTCCTTGATGCGCGCTGCGATAGTGGCTCTGGGGCTCTGCCTCCACTGCAACGTACGAAGAAGAGGATGTGGTATCTACGAAAACGTCATTTCATTTGAGGGAACTTTTATTTGAGCTGAAAAAAGATAAAAATCTTTAACTGGCCCAGATTTTTAACTTAGGGAAAATTGAATTATCGTTAGGTAAGTATACCTACTAGGTTGTGGTTGTTGTAAGTCAGAAATGCCTCCTGAATAAAATGGTAAACTTGCTGTTCATTTGAGCTTAAAAGTTATATTTTTTTAAACTTTTAGATTTTATGCATTTACAATACTATTTTTATATTAAGATTATTAATATAATTGAAAAATATATATGGCTATTAAAGGTGTTGCTTTCGAATGTCGAAGTTAATTTACTTCACATTGATGAGATGGCGCTGGCCTACAGCGGAAACGTGAAGTTTTAGAAAATTTCGCCAATCCTGCTAGCGACTAGGTAGCATAATTGGTTAGTGCATTGGGCCGGAATCCTAAGGGTGCGGGTTCGAGTCCCGTCTGAGCTGCTACGGGTGAGTTGACTTTTTCTAATATTTTTCAATTATATTAATAATCTTAAAAGTTATATATAAAAAATACATCTCATCAATGTAGGTCTGTATTGGTCTGTCTTCACCGAGTCGCTTCAACTTTCAATTCAATTTGGGTCAGACACAACTTCAACCGTGCGCTTTTCCTTTCAACTTTTCTTTCCATATAAATAGATGTCCCAAAATGTACGGAATCTGGGCCACGTCTGTCTATGTATAGTATACCAAAAAATAGGCAAAGACACGAAAATCAGTTTCTAATTATCTAATTTCTCTAAAATAGCTTTGTTTTTGGTAAGAACAATAAATTTGTGCATTAAAAATGCATACACACAACAAAAAACATCATGGCGGAATATTTCCTTTGACGTTTTTTTGAGAAGATGGGGCATGCGCTATTGAATGCTATATGAGGCATTATTTAAGTACCTACAGCAAAGGTATCCTTACTTAATATTATTAATGCGAAAGTCCGTTTGTTTGTTTGTTACGCCTTCACATCTTAACTGAACCGATCATCATGAAATCATACATACATGTTGTTAGGGTTCATAGAAGGACATATTACACCTTTCATCCATTGTTCCCGTTATTTCCCGAAAAAAACATTGTTCCCGAGGGATAACAAAAATACATTCCATGCAGAAGAAGTCACGGGTGACCGCTAGTCTAATAAAAAAATTATAACAGCCCTCGCAGACTACAAACTTTCTATCGGTCGATAGTTGGGTCGGGCCCTTTAATCAGTATGAAGAAGTATGCAAGTGGGCACATTACAACGATTTGGTATCGGCCGCCGCCGATTCTTCATATTAAAACCAACTTTCGGCCGATAGAAAGTCTGTAGTCTGCGAGGGCGTTAAGGCTGTTCAATGCGGGTGTGCTCACAATGTCCCAGGGTGTGCTCAAGCGCGGCGCCTGCGCGGGCGCAGTGACAAATGCCGATGCCACCCACCGCACGCACGACCTCCGACGATCCAATAAATACAACCTACAATTTATATCTCCATGTTTTCATTTATTTAATTGAATCCTACCATGCTGAAATCTTCATTCCGACTTTTTAAGTATCACTAATCTATTTCTTTATAAAAATATTATTAGCTATTATTATTTCTTTATTTTACGTATCTAGTATACGATGTTTATTTATGTATTTATCATAAAAGGACATACAATCAAGAAAAAAAAAAATACACATTACAGGTTCTGATGCACACACCTTTACAGGTGATGTTATGACGTAATGATAGTAAAAGGTTTTTGATATTAATACATACAACTTACACTACGTATATATTATGTACAGGGCTATTTGTAAAACACCAACAGCCTCGCAGGAGTAGAGTTGATTACTAACATCATAAACAACAACATTAATTGTTCTACGACTATTCCGAAAACAGACAAAAAAAATCGACTTTTCACACAAAACTCGATCAGCTGTTCGGACATTTGTATGGAACTGGATAAGAGAAACATATCACGAAATTAGGCTAGGTTTTCTCCTTGTGTAAGTATGTATTTATTTATTGGGCAGTCCTCAAAAATGTGGTCTTTTTAGTGCACAGAACAAAGGTACAAATTATATCATTGGTTCTGACGGCTGTGACACAGACACAGTTCACATAAGTAGGTACAGCTGTCAACGTTCTCTTTCCTTCTTAACTGCTCAATTATGTTGTTTGAGTATAATATTCCTACTTTGTGTTGGTGGAAAGATAATAAAGTAATTTTTCACGTTTTGACAGATAAATACATTGTCGGTAACTTAAAACTTTAACAAGGTAACTTTATCGTGGATGCAGTTAAATAATAAAGTGTATGGATACCTTGCACAAAAAAGTCTTGAATGCAAATATCCTAAAAAACGTGATGGAGATCGATTCAAATTGGGAATAATGGGCGGTTGACCTGATCCACTTAAAATTCCTTATTTTATATCAATAAAGATGCTAAGCAAATTCCGATGTAAAGAGTTTTATTTCGTCAGTTAATTGGTCGGCAAGCGTAAATTAGAGGATTAGGACTTTGGGAGTATAAAATGCATGTGGGTTCGAGGTCGTCTGAAGGTCTGACTTTGATATTCATGAGAGGAAGGTCATTACTAAAGGGATAAGCTGATTGTCATACAAACTCCATGTAAATAATGTTTGGTCATTGTAGTTATTCTTGGAGTTTATTTATTACATTGTCAGGAAAAACATGCTTATTGCTTGTTATTTCGTGTTTATATTTTCTTTAGTTCTTGGTAGAGAATCATTATTCTTATAGAAAATATAAAGTGAAATAAATACCACCAAACTATGAGTTCCTATTAATATTTTAACTTTCTGCCTGTGATCAGACAGTTGTGTCTTCGTTGATTGCTCGTTAACAGAACGTTTCCTTCGTGAATGTTTTGGTGACATAATCTTTCAACTAAGTTCCTTTGTTTTATGTGTCTATTCATTTCTTCTATTATATCCTATTCTTTCGCTGCAAGTCAGCGTTATTTCACCAATGTGAGGAATTACCTCGTCATTCAATTGAAATATCCTCCCAGATATTTTGACAGTAAAATTGATTAAGATGAAATAGCTATAATTATTTTTAAATTTGATATTTTTGCATTTACAATGCTATTAAATACAATACTAAATAATATACTAGAAAAAATACGACTCGCACCGGATCAAAATATGTTTTTGTATTCTAACCTGTCTAACCTTTTTCCTCCGTTTCGGGTCTCCTCAGCTTAAAACGAAATGAAACAATTAAATGTTCCCGAGCAGCGCATTATTCCACTTAGGTGTTCCAGGAGCGGTCCATTGCGGGTCGCATTCCATGGAGTTATTTATTTTGTAGGGCGTGAGTTACCGGCCGGCACGCCCCTTCGTTACTATGTTAATTCGGCTGCCTACTCGGCCGAGTTCATCCCGCTTGTGACAGGTGTTTTGTATTACCACACTCATTTGTTTTATGAACTTTTTTGAAACTTAGGTCGCGGTTTTTGCGGAATTTGATAGTATCAAAATGTTTTCTTTGTTCTGTGGTTTTAAATTATTCAATCTCTATATACTTTATTAAACAAACCTTGATACTAGGAACTTAGAGCATCGCAGCTTCGTCAAGACAGAAGCGCGTCTTACTCTAAGCTTAGGAACGTCACTCACGTTGACCTAAAGGTAAAATAATTTAACAAATCATTGTGTATAAAATAAATCCGCTATTCAAAAGTCCGAAGATTAGTGAAATTTTACTAAATGATAAGGTTAACTTGCAGGTTCAATATTATTGGCAATAATGATTGACTTTGCGGGTAATGATGTCAGTATTTTATGTAATTACACATATTGTTCAATATTATTGCGTGTGTGCTACTAAAGGATTTCATCTTCAAAGACGCTTTTGTATTTTGAAGGTTTTTATTGATGTTTTGCAATAAAAAGTTTAAGTACAAGGTACCTACTTAAATTTTAGTGCTAATTAACAGTATTAAGTTTTCCTAATAAGGTCGGTGTTTAATTTCACAGAAGCTAAAGTTACAAATATTTTGATTTAACTTCATCTTTTAAGAAGGTAATAGTATAAGTAACTATTATTTGTAAAGATTGTAAACAAAAACTATTTAATGTGGTAGAGGAATTTCTTTATTAGTGTCGTTTCTGGGAATGTCTGAAAAAAATCAAATTGGCTAAATATTTTTTTATAGGAATAAGCTCCCGTAGTAATAGAAAAAAGTTTCAGAATTTTTGGTTATGAGAAAAAGTTTAAAAAAATTAAAGTCACTTCGACTTCACAAACAGCAGAATGGAGATTATACCTTAGCCACCATCGGCCATAACCACAACACGTAGGTATTAAAAAAAAATTTAGACATATACCGTGTTATTGCAAAAAAAAATTAAACACTGTTTAACTAAACACGTTTGTTGTTGATGTTTAAATGTGATGCTGTCACTTTTTTGACAATATTGTTTTAAAGAGACAGCATCACATAAACAGGTGTTTAGTTAAACAGTTTTTAAAAATCTTTTGTAATAACACTGTTTGTGTTGCAACTTTTTTTTTTAAAATCAAGTTGTTGGTTGTGGCACGGTCACAAAATGGTGGCTAAGGTATAATCTACATTCTGCTGTTATTTTCGTACATTTGTAAAGTCGAAGTAACTTTTTTTTTTTCACGCAACCGATAATTCTAAATCGTTTGCTATTATTAAGGGAGCTTATTCCTACCAAAAAAAAAATTTTTGAATTTGATTTTTGTCAGACATTCCCCATTATCAGTTTAGTAGCGACCGCCCGCGACTTCGTTTGCGTGGAATGTTTTTTACTTATCCCTCGAGAGCAGTACTTTTTTTCTGGATAAAAGGTACCCTACGTCCTTCCTCTCTTTTTTCCTTAAAACGTGCATGCAAAATTTTATGATGATCGGTTGAGTAGTTAAGACGTGAGGGTAGTCGTAACAAACAAAGAAACAAACGGACTTTCGCCTGTATAATATTAGTAAGGATTATTTCAAGGCCTTTGTTAGATGTGATTTTTGCGAAATTTTTATGAGAAGATCCGCGGAGAAGAAGAGGTATACTTAAATTACTTAAGTTTTTTTTTATATTTATTTATTTATGAAACAAAGTAAAACATACAATTTCTAGAGAAACCGATCGACTAAAACCCAATTAGGTTTGTCCAGTCACTGCGTATTTAGTCAAAATAGATAGTCGGTATACTTAGGTAAACATACAATCTAAGCAGTATTGAAAAAAAAAACAATTTGTTTCATTCTTATGAATAAAAAAAATAACTATTTTAAGATCTTAAAAGGAAAAAATACTTAGTAAACCCAATATTTGATCGTCCTGGCAAGTTAGACCCTATCCAAAACCGGCAATGGTTTGCGTCAGTAATTTTCATTATCACAATTTGTTAATAAAAACAAGTAGAAAAAAAAGTAAGGAAGGTCCAACTGGCAAGTACAATGCTGTTTACATGTTCACTGTTCACATGTGTACATGCAAGTATACCTACATGCCAAAAATGCTAAATATACTAATTTTCTAAAAGCATTTGAGCATCTGCCGAAGCGGTGGCATTTGCCAAAGTATCTATCAATATCTTTGTTTAATTGCAGGGGCCCAAGTCTGAACGTCATAATCGTATTTGAGTTGTATGCTTTTTGACACAGTTCTTGTTTCTTAAACCCAAAACCGAAACACAATTGAAACACGATTATGACGTTAACAATAGCAGCCTTGGGCCCCAATGTTTTGATGCTAAGTACTTTCTCTGAGCCATTAAGGGTGCATGTAAACATGCATCGCGCGTGGGTGCGCGACCGCCCGCCCGGCTGAAGATTTGTGGACGCGCGACGGAACGCCCCTTTATTAACATTCTCAAGTTCCCAACGTCGGTCGTCTACGTCCTCGTGGGCTCAAACCTTGGCCCACTAAAGTTTATGGTACAAAAGTATAATGCATTTAGCGGTTATGTTCAGTTCCCTGCTACAAAACTAGTGAATCCGTGATCTGTAGACCTTGCGTTAAAAAGTAGCTCAAATTGTATGTTGTTTAAGAACAACTAATTTTACGCAGTCACAACCTTATTTATTACTTTCAATTTTCGAATATAGGCCAGAAATGTTTTGATTGATTTTGGATAATGATTTATGAACTTTTGAGTTTTCTAAAACTAAAAACGTGTGCTTACAAAAGAGGTTTGTGTTGTTTATGAACATTTTTCAAAACGGCTAAAATATGTTTTTAGGGTTCCGTACCCAAAGGGTAAAAACGGAACCCTATTACTAAGACTCTGCTGTCCGTCTGTCTGTCTGTCTATCCGTATGTCTGTCTGTCTGTCCGTCTGTCTGTCTGTCTGTCACCAGGCTGTATCTCATGAACCGTGATAGCTAGACAGTTGAAATTTTCACAGACGATGTATTTCTGTTGCCGCTATAACAACAAATACTAAAAATAGAATAAAATAAATATTTGAGTGAGGCTCCCATACAACAAATGTGTTTTTTTTTTATTTGCTCTTTTTTTGTACGGAACCCTTCGTGCGCGAGTCCGACCCGCACTTGGCCGGTTTTTTTACATATATTTAAAAAACTGAATCGACTAAAAAATTGAAATAATTATCGAACCTGCTCACAAAATTTCACGAGAATCGGTTGAGAAATATGACCTGTAGAGGAGAACAAAGGGCAGACATCCGCCGGACATACGAAATCATTTTTGCCCAAGCTGAAGCAGAGACGCTTCGCTCGCGCTTCGCGCTAGATCGGTCAATCGTGTTATTCAAAACCAATGTTGACTAAAAGTTAAAGTATGATGACTAAATAACAATCCCACCAAAAACATTCTGTAAAAAACTAGCCAAGTCTCGATGGAGCTGCTTGTTTATCTCTAAAAAGTAATTAAATCTAGACAAAGTCGTGCCAAGTCTAAGGTTCCTTACTGCGATTTCTTTATTATTATAGTTGATGTTGTGTGACATGGCCGTTGAAGGGTACACAATACAATTGACTGGTTATTGAATCAACGTTTTCCAAGTGGCAATTTTCCATCGTCAATGGGTAGCGGTTCTGGCGACAGATTGGTGCAATGGTGTCTTGGAGCACCTGGTTTTGCACCCTTGTGTACCCTTCAACGGCCAAGTCACACAACATTAACTATAATAATAAAGAAATCGAAGTAAGTACCTTAGACTTGGCACGACTCTGTCTAGATTTCATTACTTTTTAGAGATAAACAAGCAGCTCCATCGAGACTTGGCTAGTTCTTTACAGAATGTTTTTGGTGGGATTTAATTTCTTTTTGTAGCATTGATTGATACTTTCCACTACGCTGGATTTTTGCAATGACAGTCGATTTTTTTATGTACCAATAGTAGAAGGGGGCTTTACCATATCTCTAATACAGCTGAGACCAGCTGAGGGTTCTTCATCAGATACTTCAGACCTTCAATTTTTGACATCAAATGAAGCGGCCCACCAAGTTGAATATTTTTTGTAAAGGCGGTATGTCGATCTCTTATAGTTTGATTGAGCTCTTGTGTTTTCTAATCAGGGTCACCAGGTACTCCAAATCTTTGATTATCCTAGTTTTTATAGTTTTTCCTTTATGTGGCCATTGAACCCTAACTCTGTGCCAAATTTTAGCTCTCTGAGTTTATGGGAAGTACTAGTTCTATTTTGATGATCATGAGTGAGTGAGTAAGTGTCATAAATGCGAAAGTTTGTTTTCGCTTAACTTCGGAACTAAATGACCTACAGACTTTAAGTTTTGGATTTTAAGTATTTGATTATAGCTTACTGGATGACGAAAATTTTTGTGCTCTGGTTTTATCCAGAGGTTCTCAAATAAGTGCCTGAAAATGCGGCGAAATGGTTCCAGTAAAGGATGGTACGGCAGTGTGCATTTGCCTTCGCTCTCGACTTTGGCGGGGGCACTGCCGTGCCCCCCGATTAGAGAAGTTCCTCGTGAATTAAGTGTGTCACTTCAAGAGAACGAAGTTCGTCTATACATTTAAACATTTTTTTATGTTGGGGGTAGTGGGCTACACTACTAAAACCCCCCGCTAAATTCTCTCTGCTACTACAGCTACTTGCTCTCTTGGATCATTTTGGTACTAACCCCTTATACAACCTCTTAGGCTAGGTACATCGTTCCATCAGGCAGGCGGTACATTTCTTTGCCACCCTTGCCATATAAAAAACAAAATAAAAGGTTTGACCCATGGATGTGTCTCACGCTCGATGATTTGTGCGACCACGAGCTACGCCTCCTCATTAACATGCTAATACCATTCCCGAATCATAATCAAGGCATTATCCTCCCGTGAAACAATAATAGAAACGTTAAGGAACTTTCCGACACACAGGTAGGGTAATAAATAATAAAAGTGTGTGATAGTCAATTATGCAATTTCAGGATAGCATGAAAAGTTATGTATAAATGGAAAAGTATTGCAAACTTTATTTATCATTTCAAGTACAAGTGCATAATTGTTAGCTAATTATCATAATGATTTAAAAATTGTCATGCGTTATCAGCTCAGTGAATTGTTTGGGACGAAGCACGCCTTTGTAGAATCACTAAATGTTTCCTTTACATATGTTTACTGAAAAATGATTTCCATAGCAGTAATTGTCATTGAGTGCAAATTCAAATACAAGAATCAACTGATTTCTTGTAAATAAAACAATGTATGTTTTGGCAGCGAGGATGCGTATTGCGTGTGGTCGCGAGACCACAGACTATAAAGGAGACCAGAAGATTTGCTCCAAACAAATCTCGGTTTTTGTGTACTTACACATAGACAATCTCAGGCCACATCAGACTATTTTTAAGATTTTTAGTATTGTAGCACTTACCAAGGAGTTCCCATAGTGCAACAAAAACATGACGGTAGCATAGTCTAATGATAACTGTAGTAAAGTAGAACTCGGATGAATTGACAGGGCACCGATGAGGTGAGGTGCAGACAGGGTGCAGTGCAGTGCAGGGCACCGGGCGTCTCCCCCACCGCTACTTCGCAGACGACAAGTACCTAACTTTTCACTACTGAAAGTGTGGTATTGTAATACTAGCCGTCAATTTTCTGCATTCATTTCTGAGACAAACCAGTAACTTAATTAAAGGAAAACTTATTACAGGATAGTATTGTTTTCAAATACGGCCATGGGCCCTCCCGGCTAACTTACATTGCAACTTTTTTTGGCACACATAAAACCTTACCATAGAAAAGTAGCAATGTATCACATCTATCTCAAATAAAAGCGATTATGAAGCCATGTAAGTAATGCCCAGAGCGGCGCTTCTGTCTAGGACACACACACTTTATTTGTGGCGAGAGGGCGGTGGCGGCGCACGCGCATGCGACAATGTGAGCCGTAATAATGTATGCGCGCCCGTGGAGGTCCCGCGCTCGTGGGAACACTAGCGCGTTATCTTCAGTTTTTGACTCATCACAAATGTATAATTTATAATCATATTATTTAAATTGAATCATAACAGGAACTTTTATTCCTTAGGGATAAAACATTTTTTGAAAATATATGTTAAATATTCCTATCATACCATAAAAGTTTGTAATAAAAAGAAACCGATTTGCAGAGTTCGTCCATTATGATTACTGCTACGCGCATTGTAGGTACTTAGTAAAGTATAATACATGTCGATGCAACGCTACAGCGTGCTACGCTTCTCGTAGCAAACAGACACAGGCGTAGACAGTTTACGTTCTACGTTGTGTGTTTACGATCGCGCGTATGGCTATGAACGGCTGCGGCGGATATTAAATGGGTAATGTTCTTTCATGAAGTTTATTTCTTTTTATAAACTTCAATTATAATAATTATGTACGTATGAAGTAATCGTATTAACGAAATCATAATTATTAATATTATAAAATGTGAAAGTTTGGATGTTTAGATGTTTGTTACTCAATCACGCAAAAGCTGAACGGTTGAAATTTGGCACACAGATAGTTTATATCCTGGATTAAAATATAGGATACTTTTTTATCCCGGTTAAAGGTTCCCTAGGGATTTTCCGAATGTACACGCAGACTAAGTTGCGGGCGGAATCTGTACAAAATAAATCCCTACTGTAGTTTCAACTCCAAATCCCGTTCAGAGCCCAGTGGAATTTGAATACAATTTTTCGTTTGTTGGTAATAATGCGGTGCGTATTTTAATTGGGCGCGATTAAATCTTAATAAGCCGGCGCGGTTCCCACACGCGCCGGCACCTCGCCGCGGGCTACAATTTGCCTGCGGCCGCGCCGCCGCCGCAGAAATTGCGCTTGTTTCAGCGGCGCGGCGTCAGCACACTTGGACGCTATAAAGGAATCGCTCTTATAAAGCATTCATAAAATAATAAAGTTTTATGAACGCTTAGTAAAACGTATATTTCACGTTACTTTATAAGGGGTAGGATATCATAAGGAACGCCGCGTGGATATCCAAAGCTTTGATGTAGCGTAGCGATTTTAGCATCTAGATTCTAGTGTAAGTAGTGAACATTTATGTATCGCTTGGTAACAAAATTCTTCATATTCATCTTTCCACGGCGAGTAAATCACCGTCATGTCATACTAGTAGTAGTATGACATGACGGTGATTTACTCTACTATAATCTTATTTCCACACGTGGTGTAGACCACGTGTGGAAATAAGATTGAAAATAATGTTAAGATACATTAATTACTAAGGAACTTATCGTTATAATATAATCTAACGTTACTGCAAACAATTTCCTAATTTATATTTACCTATTTTCAGACCTCATAAGGTCCTTATCATAAAAGAAGAGTGAGTTTAGAATGAAACCCCCCCTAAGATCGCGTGCTTGTTTCGGCTCGCGCCAAACTGAGCAGCCAAGTTGCACCCAAAATGAACGCTTCAATTACCAATCGTAAATCCCCATACAAACGCACTAATGATACTTGCATGTTGCCGCACATTTTGTAAACCTTGACGGAAAACGTTTACTCTGTGTTCTATGTATAATACTAACTTACATAAAGTAAATGAAGTGAACAAAAGTCAAATGACTCGGTATTCTATAATAAGAGCATTGGACAGAACTTTTAAAGGTCGCGGGTTGGATTCCCGCTACCACTACAATCTTGCCCCAACATAAGAACGAAGGCTAATAGCCGTGTACTGATGCGCCGTATTTAGCACTGACCGAAAACCAAGCCGAAAATGAATTTATATTCGAATAGCGAACAGGAAAAAACTTTGACACAATGTCTAAAAAGTCAATACTGGTTTAAACCTAAACTAGTCTAACTTTTAGGTAATCTCATGTGTAAACGTTTTGTGGTTAATATTGGTTTGGGTGTTTTAATTCTAAAGGCTGATATTTACATTAATCCAGTAAAGTTAAATGATCGAGAAGAGGTGGGATATGTTAGGCTCAAAGACTGAAATCGGTCTTTGAGTGAAAAAACGCTCACAACACGTTCTGGTCACTGACAAAATGCCACAACGCGAAATTCGTGTAATGGCTCTTATAAAAAGGCCAGAACGCATTGTGGTAACCATAGAAATACCACAAAGCGAAATTCGCGTCGTGGTCAACATACCAAACAACCACAATGCGTTGTGGAAATCGGATATCGGTCTTAGAGCCTAACATATACACAACGTGGTATGTTAGACGTTCTTTAAAAAACACAAAGTTTTTACCGATTCAATGTAAATCAGCCATGAGTCCTAATTAGTTTATCACTATAGAATACAGAATACCAACTAGAATCCTACCTCAACTACCAGAACGGAGGCTAATAGCTGTGTACTGGCGACGCGCCGTATTCGGCACCGGCCGAAAACTAATTTATATCGGAATGTGATGTATGTGCGGCCAGCGGCGCCTCGGGGCACGCGCTTGCCGTTGCTTTTAATCACCTTAAACTCCTTAAATCCTTACCTACGCAGGGCTGGAGTTAGGTTTAGCTTATATTTTTTATATAAATAATTTCTTAACTTTATTTAGTTTGTACTGTCTTTGTAAGGTTGTGTATCGTTGTGTGTTGTTCAAAATAAATGTATTTTCTTTCTTCTTCTTTCTAGTTATAATTAAAGGAATTACTTATTTAAGATTTTAGACTTTTAATGCTTCATAATCCTCCGCCTTATTTTCACCAAATACTTAGGTGAAGGTAAATTGGGCATGGGTATTCGTATCGGAAAATAAATTAATCAGGGTGGTTTATTTTTCATAGTCAAAATTAACACCTAAACCTAACATTAATAAAATAAGTACTGCACTCTCATTTGCTTCATCCTAGTACATTTTTTCCCTTTTAAATTACACCTGGATGATGTAGTTACGTTTTAAGAAATAGCCCTAACTCCATCTGAGGCGAAGTTAACCGATGTTAAACGCAGGCGCAGCCGCCGGGTCCGAGGCGCCACGGCAGACCGTTCCCATTATAATTACCGATACACTTGCCATATTTAATTTACTAAACTAAATTTTGGAATAATTTGAATAATAATCGTTTAAGGTACTACGAAAGAAAGTGTTCTATTTCTTTAATAAAAAGACGCAATAAGACGACATGAATATTGCCTATTCAAATGTTAAAGCACAAATCAATCATTGCTGTGTAAAAACATAGCTTTTTAAGTCCAATGGTGTTACTTTTTATCGATCGCATTCCTAATTTGTGATCACGATCAATAGAGTGATCGATAAGTGCTGACGGCTCGATTGAACGATAATCTATTTGAGTCGATTATAGTGATTTCCGTGACACTTTTTTTGCGCTTAACCCGTCACAGTGGACGGGCAGCGAGCGCGATTCTCACGGGCGCCGCCTGTGCTTTACCTGTACATCGGTCAATTAGGTATTTCCAGATATGACACTTTTTGGCTCATTTACTTTAACAGAGCGGTGACCGTAAAATTTGTTCGAGATAAAGAGATTGGTGAAAGAAAATTGAACGTAGGAAACAGTTATACAGGGTTATTTGTAAGACACCAACAACCTCGCTGGAGTAGATTACTAAATTACTAACATCATAAACAACAACATAGTTTGTCCTACAACTTTTCCGAAATTTGACAAAAAATTCGACTTTCCATACAAATGTACGAACAGCTTATCGAATTTTGTATGAAAAGTGGATTTTTTGGCTCTTTTCGGAAAAGTAGAACAAGCGTTGTTGTTTATTAGTAACCCACTCCGGCGAGGTTATTGGTGTTTTACAAATAACCCTGTGTATTGGGAATAGGGAATTGGGATTAGGAATACAGGTTCCTAATCCAATAAATGCAACGCGAAAGTTTAAAAGTGTATATAACCCTGTATAGGTAGCTTGCAAACCTTCGTTAGTTTCTTTCTGTTCGTCATAAATGTAATATTTGCTTTAGCAACTTAAAAGTATATAAATTTCTCAGTAAATAACGGTAAAAAGGAAGCTAAAAATAGTTTCGGAATTCTTTAGAAAGTATAAAGATTTTTCAGAAGTTGTTTAACTGTTACTAAAGAGGACATCTCTTTAGTAACAGTAGTAGCCATGGTCATGATCTACAAGCTACAAAGCTTTTTGACAAAAGGTTGAAATTTTCAACCTTTGAATAGAATCACAATAAAACTTTTCAACTTGAAAAGTTTTATCGTGATTCTATTCACAAGACGATACCGGAATATCAATAACGATATCGAGTTATGATTAGTTGTGGTTTGTGTCGGAAACTTCAGCCCATTAGGTACCCTCGGCGGAGCATGGTCGACTCGACACTTTGGAAGCGGCGATGCGGCACTGTTGATGACACCCGTCGTTAACAGTAACCAGCTGGTTACAGAAACAACGGAACTGCTCATTAGATATGAAAATTTGGTTAAAATAAAAGGATTGAGGACTTCTAATTTGGGTCTCAGTTGTGGCACCGTATGTAATAAGTACAAAGTTATTGGATTTTGTAATGATATGGGAGTGAGATTAAAGCATGGTAATGATACAAAAGCTTATCTCGCTATAATGTAGTGTTGCTTCTATTCTGAATAAAACGATGAATAGCAATGCGCGATTTTCTGAGACCAAAAAAGAAAAAGACATAAGTTCAAAAGATATCTGTAATTAGATGGTGATTTCTGAAAGCCGAGCTGTCGTAAAGTTGCTTATACAGGGTGCATTTGAAACCACTCTCCAAATTTTAAGGATGTGTAATCAGTCCATGAAACTGAACAACTTTCTCACTTTCTCTAAGAAACATAGGGTCAAATATGTAAAAAAATGACTTTTCATACAAATCAAAGAGATCACGTGATCGGTTTAGTATGGGATGACCAAAATTTTTTGGGGTATTTCGACACATGTTTCATGGAGAAAGTTGTTCAATTTCATGGACTGAACACATCCTTAAAATTTGGAGAGTGGTTACAAATGCACCCTGTATGTCTATCGCCGTTTTAACGCCTCTGCCCTTGTTTATCACTCTCCAAGGCTACAACATTTGCCATCAAACTTTCCAAAAAATTGCATGCGATAAATTGCTTAGTGTGAAGGGGTTTTAATTAGAACGCCATCTTAACAAAATCTTTTGAACATTTTTTTTAAAATATTTTTATTTTTTATTAGAGCTGTGAGAAAATTAATTAGACAGGAGCTGGTGATTCTCACTTTTTTTAATTTCTAATTTTCAATCGGTACTTCTACCGAAAAGTAACTGAACTTAACAACTAAACCAATAAGGTACATTTTATGTATTCCGTCTCGTAGAAGTTTGCCGTGTATACCGGCGTCAGAATTATGCCTAGGTACTTGTGGTTTCCGATACTCGAAACGGAAGTCTCTCATCATTACCAGTCGGTATGAGTAAACTATTGAACGCAGAGGTAACGGAAATAAAGTCAACATTAACTATAAAGTTCACAGAAGAATAATAGTGTACAAAAACTAGCTAAACTAACAACAAAAACTAAACTAGCTGAGATAGGAATTCTAAAAAGAAATGCCTCCTAAATGTAAGGTAATTCATTACGCAAAATTTTACTAAAACTCAAAAGCTGAGATAGATACACCTTCAAATCTTCACTAATGGAAATAAATAACGATTGTCCATATTTGCCCACCTCTATAAGGAGCGTCTGGGTTTGCCGCCTCCGCTCAGTCAATTTATGATACTCATACTTATTTTTCACTATCCAAACACATGTAGATTTAATAGACTAGAGTGCGATCGTTATTGGTTAATTAAGTCGTTGACCTTTGGTGTATGTGGGCTGGATGGCTGCTTTTATGTCGGTTATGGCAAAAAGTTTGAATAGCGATAGACTTTACGAATGAATGAATTCGGCTATGATTGAATAAAAGTGGAAGATGAATTCCATTGATAAATCTTTTATCTTTATTCTAGTTTGTGATTGAGAGTGATATTTAGGTGTTTGCTTCTAGTATTCAAAGCAATCAATAAATAAATGTCTATATTGTTTGTAACTTGATTGAATTCCGATTCCTCAAATACTCCTTGGACTAAAAGTGAATAACATTTGGCGTCATTGCGAAAATTAGTTGTTTTGCATAATTTGTTTATAAAGTTGAGTTTCAACGTTAATATAGGGGTTAGTTAGACCAGAAGAAGTATATAGCTTAATAATTGTTGAAAAAAATATTCAACTAAAACTAAGTAAAGTTTAAGGAAGGATTACCTATTTGTTAAACACCAACAAAAAAATCAACTTTCCATAAAAATGTCCGAACAGCTAATCGGACATAATATATGGAAAGTAGATTTTTTAACTTTTTTGGGAAAATTCGCAGAACAAACGTTGTTGTTTATGATGTTAATCTACTACCTGCGAGGTTGTTGGTGTTTTAAAAATAACCCTGTATGCTATGCTAAAACTACCGTACCTTGCCGCAGTTAAACAACAGAATGAATAATTGATTAACCCTCGTGCGGGACACAGTTGTTACATTGATAATAAAACTCCAAGCAGTCATTGAAATAGCGCAAATGAGATAAAACTCTTTTCCGAGTAAGTATGTATTAAATCTCGCTGGGACCTTCGTAGGCAGTTTTTGCCAGGGACTGGTCGCGCAGGTGCACCAGGGCGCATTCCTCGGGCCTGGACTTCCGCAACAACGGGTGCTTCGTTAAGTCAGAACGAGAACTGATCAAGTTTATAGTTTATACATTCTGATTTTTAGGGCATTGCTCTTGGCAGAGATTTTATTGCTGATACGTATTCTAGCTAGCTGGATGTACAGTTAAATTAGTTTCTTCCGATTTCATTCAGTTTTCTAAGGTTTTTGTTTTAAATTCATTTTTAACTATTTTTTCTGTCATCAATTAAAATATAGCAGGACTATCACTAAAATGTTTAAAAGTAATTAAACAGTTTTCAATATGAAGATAATATACGGATATAATACTTACTATAGATTATATCGACGACACCCGGGAATGCACCCAGAACCCGTTGGTCCCGTCCGTTAACGTGCCTTCCGAAGCACAGTCCTCTGTGCAGCTCGAGATAATAAATTTTTGGTCACCCATCCTATGCCCTACCCTTACGAAAGTTGCTGGGCTAGGCGCTAAACCACTGCATCATCGAGCTTAAATGTAAACGTACATAGATTATGTAAACGTACCTAAATTAATCCTTACTAATATTATAAATGCGAAAGTCCGTTTGTTTGTTTGTTTGTTTGTTACGCCTTCACGTCTTAACTACTGAACCGATCACCATGAAATTTTGCATACACGTTGTCAGGGGTACAGAGAAGGACATAGGGTTTTCATCCCGAAAAAAAGTGTAGTTCCCGAGTGATAGCAAAAAAACCTTTCCACGCAGACGAAGTCGCGGGCGGCGAATGATTTTCTTATTACATTTATTTATTACTAGCATAAATAAATGTAATAAGAAAATCATTTAAATTTTTAATATTTGTACATAACGAAAAAAGTGAATTGTTTTAAATGGTGCGTGTACTGTAACTGTAAGATCTGATAACGCTAATGGGCTTTTAATATTTCCCGTGGCGGCGAACGGTTTAATCGATCGAACCGATCCGATGGTGTATCGGCAGCGACGGCTGTCGGCAGATTGTCACATTGGATGCGCCCGCGGTCTATGCTCATTGGTCAAATTAAACATTGTGAAAACTAACAACTTTTGAAAAGGCTATACCTACGGCTGTTTGGTAATAGCCTTATAAAGCTGAATACGGTATATAGGGTACCATGCATACAACCCTGGAAAAATATTATAAACCCTTAAAACCAACATAATTGTATGGAAAACTGCAAAGTGACAAACCTAGGCGCAAATAGGACTATTGGTTTCGACAATCAATCCCACTAATGGACAAAAGCAAAACACAATTTTGTTCTAGAGATGTACTATGCAGTTTATGATAAAAAAAATTAAGTGGTGGTTTTTAGGGTTTATAATAATTTTCCGGGTTTGTATGCATGGTGTTATCTATCAAATTCGGCTTTATAAGGCTTATTACCAAACACCCTGTATATAATTTACACGTTATGAGGCACACACACATTGTGCAGCTTGGTAGTTGTTAACAAATGCAGTCGGAACTTATGGCTTAAAGTGCCTTTTAAAATATATTTTTTGTCTTTTAGTAATAATAAATTACAATTAAGAGCTAAAAATAATACGTGTGTAATAGTTTACTAGAAACAAAATATTCTTGGGCAAATCTTAAGCAATAATAGGTAGATTTTCAAGTGGGAAAGCTTCTTGAAACTTTTGGGTTTAAATTAAGTTACTTTCCTTGGTACTATTCGATCGATTCTAACACGTACCTACTATCTTAGAATCAAACTCAAACTCAAATCTCTGCTTGAGTACAATTAGAAAGGCATGGCGCTATATGCGATGAATAGCACCATCACTTTCTAATTGTACTCAAGCAGAGATTTGAGTTTGAGTTTGATTCTACAAGGTGTTTGGTAAAAGCCTTATAAAGTCGAATATGGTAGATAGGGACTATCAAACTGATCAACTTTTACTATGGGACCAAATCTGAAATCGCGAGAAAAAAAATCAGCTGTATCATACAAAAATTAATAACGAAAATATCAAAATGTATGAATCAGCTGTTTTTTTTCGCGATTTCGGAGTTGGTCCCATAGTAAAAGTTGATCAGTTTTATGGTCCCTTATCTACCATATTCGGCTTTATAAAGCTTTTACCAAACACCTTGTATAATACGAGTCTAAATATAATGGTTTATTAATAAGGTTTTAACCCTAAAGTATCCACTAGTACTGTGAGTGTCAGTATTAGGTTTCTAACCCTCGAATGACCAATGGTACAGTACTAGGCACGTATCTTGAAATTTTTTCGACGGAGTGGGGATAAGTTCGCGCATGTGCTCTTGTGAGCGACCAATAGCGCGCCACTACGCATACCCAAAATACGTGTTTCGCGCAATCCCCACCCGATTTCAAGTTCTATGCCTCGTACTGTACTATGAGTATCGGGACATCGGGAGCAGCCCGGCCGGACACCGACAGGTGCGCGCGCACCTGTAGCTTGTTGTCGATTGTTACATTCCACGGCGAGCGCCACCGCCGCCTCCAGATTACCTCAGCTTATCGATATCAATCAACGGAATCGATACTAAGCTGGTGTCAGGGGGTTAAATGTATGATTTACGGCGATGATACGGATGGGGAATTAAAATTTAAATCAGTGCAAATACCCGAATTCGATTATCACCAGTAGGTGTCTCGAACGGTTATAATCGAATTTGAGTACATATTTTTTTCAAACTAATAAAAAAAACGACTTTTCATACAAAACTCGGTCCGCTGTCTTTTTTTGTTTTTTTTTTTTCTGGAAAAGTCGTAGAAAAACTTTGTTGTTTATAATATTAGTAATTTACTCCTGCGAGGTTGTTGGTGATTTACAGATAACACTGTATAAATTGTAATTAATTTCCAATAATAGAAGAGAACACCACTGGCCACCATTTGACTGGGGTCATCTTTATGTGGAGGACATCATGTCGCTGGATGTGAAGTCCTAAAATTCCTGATTGCAACCAATTTGATTATGGCCTAAAGGCTGATCGCAGATAGAGAAAGGAGAAAAAAAAATTTCCAATAATGAAAACGGCTTTGCGTACTTTATAAAAACGTTTCCCAAAACTGAATAATTAAAATGTATTTTGCAGAGTTTTTCTTTACATTACGACATTGAAGTAATCTATGCAACTAAGTAAACCTCATCTACATCAAGTAAGTTTCTATTAAGCTATGCAGCTGCTCCGATTCCAAATGAGAGATAAACATTAAATATTGCGAGAACATTAACAAGGTGCTACTATGATATACATCTTTTGATAGTTCCAGTATTTAATACAATGCCAAGTAGAAGTTGCAACGATATCATAGTCTACACACGAATGACGGGGGAAATTGTCAACGCAACTTACTCGTAGTTCTTCCATGCGACTATGGGTTCCACAAGTAAAAAATTCTATGAAATATGCATTATGCAGGCCTTGACCTAGACTTTGCAATATGTGTCTTCTTTTGTATACCGATTAGTTATCTATATATATAAAAGAGAAAATCACTCACTGACTCATCACGAAATCTCAGAAACTACAAGTGCTAGGAGTCTCAAATTTTGCATGGGGGTTCCTTTTAGGGTGAAGGTGCTCACTAAGACGGGATTTTGCGAAATTCAACCCCTAAGGGGGTAAAACAGGGTGGCAAAGTTTGTATGGGAGAAAGCGATTCCTTGGCCCGATTGACTTGAAATTTGGCATAGACATTATTTAACAAAATTAATTGAATATGTGTTTCGTATTTTCTTGAAATGTATCCCCTAACAGGGTTGAAAAGGGGTAGAAAGCTATTTTTAGGGTGGCTGACTTCGATATCGGAATCAAAACTTCTTAGTGCATTTGTACGATTAAGAAAAATAAATGTCAGTTGTCAGGTTGTCACCTCCCCTGAGATTGTAATCATGTCACCGCACGAGCTGACATTTCATGTTGTATAAGATTTTATTCTGATTTTCACTACCTATTTTACGAAATATTAGTCTACTTATAAAACGTGGCAAAATCTAGCAAATATCAGATATCTAACGTGGCAAGGAATGTGGTGTAAAGTGTTAAAATTGAGAGCCGGATAATAATGCACAACATAAGTTGCACCCGACATAATTTGCAATGTCACGTTATTTTAGCCAGGAACCAGGAACAAATAAACATACATAGATTTTTTTTGATATACAAAATTGTAAAAATGTGAAATTTTTGATTATTGGATGTTGTTCATTTTGTTACTCAATCACGTCTGAACGGGTGAACGGATTTTGACGAAATTTGGCACATGGATAGATTATAGTCTGGAATACACAGGCTTCTTTTCATGCCGATCATTGGTTTCCAAGGGAAGACTTACAACGATTACCGACTCCCACGCGGGCGGAGCCACGGGCAAAAGCTAAACATAGTATATAACAAAGTCGCTTCCCGCCGTCTGTATGCTTCTCTTAAACTATACATAAAAATCGCAATTAAATCGATCTTTAAGTTTGGGAGCTAGGTTGCCTCAGAGTCCTCAGACAGATAGACACACACACACTTCAATTATACACGCTGAAATTTTAATCATTTGGTTCCCGCCGTGGGATGGTTCCACTCATGATTACAAGCAACTTTTACTATGGGGCCAACTCTTCTGCTCGCAAAATAAATCAGCTGTTCCATACATTAAGGTCGAGTAGGTACTGCACTTTTGTATGGAACAGCTGTTTTTTTTTTGCGAGCAGGAGAGTTGGCCCCATAGTAAAAGTTGCTTGTAATCATGAGTGGAACCACCCCACGGCGGGAACCAAATGATTAAAATTTCAACGTGTATTTTAACACCCCTTGCGTACGTCGTATATATGTAGATATCCTGTAGTATAATCAAATAACTTCACACTGACACCACATTAGCACAGTTTTACATTAGTAACTACATTGCACTGCACCCGTGCGAAGCCGGGGCGGGCCGCTAGCAAAATATTTTAGATAGCTACCTAAATTTATTGTAATCGGTAAAATTGCTCATTTAGTTAGCTAATTTCTAATAACAATTCACGCGAAGTGAAGTGAGGTTCGAAGTGAGATGCGAGTTTGGTTACAGAATCAACAGATTGCGCAGGTAAAACCGCGGGATGCAGCTATTACCTACATATCACAAAATTGTGAAAATGTGAAATTTTTGATGTTTGGATGAGTTCATTTTGTTACTCAATCACGTCTGAACGGATTTTGACGAAATTTGGCACAGGGATAGATTATAGTCTGGAATACTTAACACAGGCTTCTTTTCATGCCGATCATTGGTTTCCAAGGGAAGACTTACAACGATTACCGACTCCCACGCGGGCGGGGCCACGGGCATAAGCTAAACATAGTATAAAACAAAGTCGCTTCCCGCCGTCTGTACGCTTCTCTTAAACTATACATAAAAATCGCAATAAAATCGATCTTTAAGTTTGGGAGCTAGGTTGCCTCAGAGTCCTCAGACAGATATACACACACACACTTCAATTATATTTTAACACCCCTTGCGTACGTCGTAAATATGTAGATATCCTGTAGTATAATCAAATAACTTCACACTGACACCACATTAGCATAGTTTTACATTAGTAACTACATTGCACTGCACCCGTGAGAAGCCGGGGCGGGCCGCTAGTGATTTCATATGTGTAGAGTTATCGTCGCTGTTTAAAATTAAAGTATAAAGTAGAGCCTTACACAAATTACCTTTTACACAATTTAATTTGTAAAATGAATGAAAATGAAAGAAATGAATTTTATATAATAGGTAAACACAAAAATCAAGATGAAGTTTCATTTATTGTTTTTAGAATATTATTAATCCCGACAGCGTCATTATTTTCGTCTTTACATTTTATTGTGACAATCCATTCGAAAGTGCGAAAGAAAATGCGAAAGCAACTCTGTCTGTCTGTTACTTGACCGCTGGATCGATTTTGACGAAATTTGATACGGATGTAAATAAGACCTTGGGGAAGCAAAATCTTTAATTCAAGTATCATAATGTTTTTTTTATATGTAGATAGACGCTTCAGTCTTAAAGCTTTTTTTTGAGAATTCAAATAATAATAATAATAATAATAAAACGCTTTATTGCACACTAGAAAAAGACATTACAAAGAAGAAAACAATAAACATAGACAAGTACACAAAAGGCGGCCTTACTGCTATGTAGCAGTCTCTTCCAGGCAACCTTGAGTAGAAAAATATTAAAGGGGAGAGGACAGATGGGGAGTGGGTGCAAAAGTACTAGAAGGACAACAGATATAGATGTACATAAATAAAAAAACCGGTCAAGAGCGAGTCGGACTCGCGCACCGAGGGTTCCGTACAATCATAAATATATTTGGATACGTTATTTTAGGACAGTCTTTAAAAAAGTAGGATAAACGGCAGACAGGTGGAAGGGCGAACAGGCGGACAGTTAATTTACAAATGCTGCTTATGGTGACTGAAAAACGTTTCAGCCACTCCACATTGCAAAATGTTTATATTACTAGTCCATCAGCCATTTTAATGTCCCCACTGCTGGGGCACAGGCCTTCCTTATGGGTGGATAAGGAGGACGGGCCATAACCCACCACGCGGGCCCAATGCGGATTGGTGGATGTTAACGACTGCAAATGCAGCCGGGACCAACGGCTTAACGTACCTTCCGAAGCACGGAGGAGCTCGAGATAATAAATTTTTGGTCACCCATCCCATGACCGAACCTTGCGAACGTTGCTTAACCTCCGCAATCGCTGGTCCAGGTGCTAAACCACTGCGTCACCGAGCTCCTCGTTATTATTATATTACTATATAGTAATATATATAATTACTTAGTAAAGTATGAACTTATTCTTCGTTTATTCGTACGGCAAATAGTAGGTAATTATATTAGAACCAACCACCAATTTATTATTGTAGTGTTAGGTTGCGCCATCTCTTGACCGATAGTGGAACTATTTTTTGCCCTTAGGTTAGCATGCTTAGGACAGCGCCATCTGTTGACTGGTAGTGAAACTAAAAAAAAAATTTGTTTTTTGAATTTCTAAAAAAGTGTGTTATATCGAGACGTCGTTTTATTTTTCCTGTAATCTTTACGTAAACTACTATCACATAGAATTATTTCAGATTTTTCTCTTTGCAAACTTCGGAGATAAGGGGAGGGGAACGGTATTTTTTTTTACATTTTTCATCATAAGTCGAAAACTATGCGGCCTAAGAAAAAAGGAAAAATTGTTTTAAAATGTGCAAACAGCGCTCTTTCATATGATACCCCACATGCCCTAGTCACCTCACTTAAAATTTTTAAGACCCCTTTTCAGTCCCTGTTGTAAAAAAAATATTAATTTTATTATTTCTTTCTTATTTGCAAAATAGTTGGGCAAATGTCATCTTAAACTATTCCAAATTTCAAGTTGATACCATTAGTAGTTCTCGAGATATCCAGCTGTGACAGACAGACAGACTGAGTCACACCATAAGGGTTCCTTTTTTACCATTTTGGTACGGAACCCTAAAAAGAGAGCGAAAAATGTGTAAGTATATAAAATGAAAGTTGAAAGGGAAATATGAGAAAAAGGTGGTATTAGGTGGGAGAAAGGAAATGTCTTCTAACTTGATCAAAAAGGTTTAAATAAAATAAAATAAAAAAATACTTTATTTATTAGTTTCTAAGCTAAAACAATTTACAGTGCAGGTTTTTATATAAACAATGGATATTATGTGTGCATAATTGTGTGAATAATTTGTGAGCTTAAATCTAGTTGAACTGATTTCTCTTAAATAAAGGAAACGTAGAACGTGGCAGTCAGTCACAGCTCGTTCCCACTTGTCGGGTGTCAGATCCGGATTTTAATCGGATGTTCCAGTGGCAGAACATTTTATATGTAGCTATTCACACTTGTCGGACGCCGATTTTGTGTCGGAGCCGACAAGAAATATCGGGTGTTTTGCCAGCCCCCGTCGCCCGGAAAAAAATCGTGTCGGATCTCGCTCGCCTATGAGTACGTATGACGCTGTTCACATTTGTCGGATGTCGGATCCGACAACCTTCTCCCCGCTGGCCTCGGCGCGAATCTTGAGCGTTGAAATATGCGCAGAAGTCATTCTTTAACACATTTATATTAGGTTGCTTTCTCGTTTGTGTGTTTGTTTGTTTCTCCACAAAGTATGCGAACGATATTATACTAGCTTCCCGATGAGCTAGAGACTTCAAACTTTGAACATAGGTCAGAACTGGAAGGCAATGCAATATTATGGTGTCATTGAGCTGATCTGATGATGAAGCCGGAAGAAGGCCATAGGAACTCTAAGATGAAACCATACAACCCCATCGTGTTTGGGCTTGTTAGAATCGTCTTGATGAATACTCTAATGGGAGACGCGGTCCAGGGTCTGATGATGAAGCTGAAAGGCCATACCATAGGAACTTAATATTGAAACCATCAAATTTGGGCTTGTTTGAATCGTCTTGACGAGTACTTTAATGGGAAATAGTGTCCAAGGATCTGATGATAGAGCCGGAGGAAGGCCATAGGAAGTCTATAATAAAACCATGCAACCCCACCGAGTTTGGGCTCCTTTGAATCGTCTTGACGAGTTTTTTGTTGGAAAATAGTTTCCAGGGTGTGATGATGGAGCCGGAAGAAGTCCACTGGGATTCTGTAATAAAAACATGCAACCTCATCGAGTTTGGGCTCATTTGAATCGTCTTGAGGAGTGCTCCGATAGGAGATGGTATATTTTTAGTCTTAGCTCATTAACCAAAAAGCAGAAAATAATAATTTACTGAAAAAAATCTTTCTTTTTATGTTTTTAAAACGAGACTAAATTATTACAAAAAAAACCGGACAAGTGCGAGTCGGGCTCGCCCACCGAGGGTTCCGTACAGACCTACATCTATACATAAAATAAAGCTATAGAAAAGTTGTGTCGGTACAAAGGAAATATTTTGAAAAAAAGTGGTTGGTAGTTATTAGTTTTTTATATGAAAACTGTACTACGGAGAGTTCAAGCTTTATCCCAGGTTCTACCTACCGGAATTATGTGAAAAATTGCTTAGTTTATAAGTTGGACTCCAAGCTACCAAACTGTAAAAAAATACCATCAAAATCCGTTCAGCAGACTGCTATATATAGATAACCATTTGAAATCCTTTGTCGCCACGTAGAAAATAACCCTTCCAGGGATTACGACAAAGAATTGACCACGGGCGAAGTTTGAAATGGAATAGTACATTACTGCAGCGGCACTCAAGACAGGCATTGAAGAACATACGTTAGTCCATCAATGCCTAGTTGCGGCCAAGGCTTGTGTAGTACTTTTAAACTTTTAACTTTTTAGTTTTAAAAGTTTTAAGCTTTTTTTTTTAATTTTAAAATACTTACAGTAATTGAAAAAAGAAAATGGAAAGTGGAATGTGCACATAAAGGCCTTTCATTTGATACACATATTGAAAAAAAAAATCCGGTTTTTTTCATTTATTTCCAGTTTTTCATTTTTTTTTCCAGTTTTTTGGAAAGTGCTCATCAAGGCCTTTCATTTGATACCCATATTGCAAAAAAAAATTTTTTTTTTTTTCAGTTTTTTTGGAATGTGCTCATCAAGGCCTTTCATTTGATACCCATTTTGCAAAAAAAAAATTACCTTTCTTTTTTAATTTTTTTTTAGTTTTTTGGAATATGCTCCTTGATGAGCATATTCCAAAAAACTTTTCAAAAAACTTTCATTTGATAGGTATTAAAAAAAAATTTTTTTCGTTTTTATTTTTTTTTTATCTTTTTGGAATGCGCTCATCAAGGCCTTTCATTTGATACCCAATATTGCACCAAAACAGTTTTTTTTCGTTTTTTTTTTTTTTTTTTTTTCAATTTTTTGGAATGTGCTCATCAAGGCCTTTCACGTGATACCAGTATACCGAATATTAAAAAAAAAAAATTGGAATGTGCTCGCTCATCAAGGCGACATTTGATACCTATATTTGTGTTTAATTGAAAAGTTCGCTCCATTTCTGAATTACACGTGTGTAATGAGTTTTAATAGAAACATTGCTGGACAGACGCCGGCAATTTTGTATGAAAATCCATTATAACACGTTAGTAATGGATTCTCATACAAATATTGACGGCGCGGTTTAGGTCTGTCCGTAAACTCTGATTTAGCACGAAGAAGGTTGTCAAAATAATGTTCGAATTTCCAAGCATTTTTGAGAAAAAATAAAATAATTACAAACCCACCGCACCTGTATAAAATACAAGTACTGTTGATTGTCAACAGATGGCCCTGTATATCAATAGTACACTGTATAATGTTCTGTGAAATGGTTTTATCTATCGCAATGTTATTAGAGAAAATGGGTGTATTCCAACAGGACCCTTTGGTTGTGTGAAGCCGAGACTTTTATTGTAGTGGTGGCTACCTCGGCTGACCTTACCGAGTAAACTGTCTTGATTATACTTGGTGCCAAATGCTCCAAGCAACATTGGAATGCGATGCACCCGCATTTTAATGTAAACTGAAACAATCTACCACTGAACTATTCAACACTTGACACTGGCAAAAATTACTTCCAAGAAGAAAGTAGATTGCCAAAACAAAAATAAGAAGAAGACCCCCTGTCATACAGCGTGACACACCGCCATGTTGCGAAAATATTTAGAGCCAAATTTATTACTTTTTAATTTTATTTTTAAAAGTAATTAACTATAACAATATTTGAAAGGATTTGAATAATTAATAATAATAAATATTGATATTTTTAAAAGAATTAGTGGCGCGATTAATCCAAAAGTAATTAGAAGTTAAACTATGACCGCGCAATGCCGCGCATACCGTTGTTTCACCAAGATGATTAATAATTACGTGTTTTAATGACCATATTTTGTTATGATTTAATTACAAATATACAGTTTTCAGATTTATTCCTGTAAGTGTAGTATAAGACGCTATTACCTGCCAAATTTCATAGTTCTAGGTCAACGGGAAGTACCCTATGAATTTTGATTCCTTTGAGAGTATCGAAAATGCGTTTTTTGCGCCCTAAACGGCAGTATCTTTTTTTTACGTTAATTTAGAAGTTTGATTTTTTTACAGCTTCAAGGGCCCGTAGACCTTAGTATATGGTTTAAATTTCAATTCGATACCTCCACGCGTTTCCGAGATAAAGGGTCTTGACAGACAGACGGACGGACAGACAGACAGACGGACAACAAAGTGATCCTATAAGGGTTCCGTTTTTTCCTTTTGAGGTACGGAACCCTAAAAAAATGGACTAAAAACATTAAAACGGACTAGTAAAACACACTAAAATGTAAAAAATAAATTCTCCTGTAAATATTTATAACCCTATACCTACAGAAATTTTAAACCTATAAACGTGGGGCGCATTTTGTAAAATTTATCAGTCATATTGTCTTTAGCATGCGCCCCACGTTTTTAGGTTTAAAATTTCTGTGGGTATAGGGTTATAAATATTTACAGAAGAATTTATTTTTTTACTTTTTAGTTTGTTTTTTTAGGTCTCGTTTGCGGGGTGGAGACGTACGCGTCTAGCGCTGATTGGCTTGTTGTTGGACTTCGCCCCGCACGCCCGCTTCACAAGTACAGTCGCGCTCGACAAAATTAACATTGTTTATGTGATTATTAAGTATTTGTGATTTTGTAACTAATAATTGCCGAGAAAAAACAATCTGTTGAGGAGACATGAGACATACAGTCGCTCACCATAGTCACATTATACAGGGTGTCCCAAAACTCGACTAGCACAGAGTGAAAATGGCACCACAATCCGTTTCGATCGGGCCGACAACCGACAAGTGTGAACAGAGGCTCCGGCACCCGATTAAAATCCGGATCCGACACCCGACAAGTGGGAACGAGCTGTCAGGGTTCCTTTCAGAAGCGCCAGATTTTCGCCTCAGCCCCAGCGGATACAACGACGGCTCTCTGCATACCAAACAACGCATTTCCGACACCCGTCAAATTAATTCCGACGCTGCACATGTCCATTGCTCTCACGCTATTAACCATCTTCCATCTCCCTATCACTCTCACTCCAGACAGAGACAAAAAGCCAGGATACTAGAAGTACAAATGTCAGCTCCGCCTCGTAAATTTCAAGCTATTTATGCAACACATAAACGACTACAATGTTCCCCGTAGATCGAGATAAATCAATGCGGTGGAATTCGCACAGTGAATTTCACGCTGGATGGTTGTATTAATTTAGAGTGCTCTGTAATATGTAGCATGCGTGCAGGGTTTGTAAATATCTGATAAGAATCGGAGAAAAGAACGTCATTAATTCTAAGTAGAGAGTTGAATATTTTATTCTGGGCCAAGATCCTAATCTCTCATAGATAAAGCAAATAAAAAGGACGGGGTCGGTATAATTTGTGTCCAGTATTGATTAGCAACTAATACCCCGTCCTTCTTATTTTTACCGACTTCTATGGCAGTCGGCACCGCTGTTCGGCCCCAAGCCAAGCACGATGTTAGGCAAAAATAACTAAGCTAAAAATCAATCCAAAACAATGTACGCGTAGTGTTCGTAAATCAGCTACATATGTTACGGCGAAATAAATCTAATTTTGTCTTTCGAGATTTTTTAAAGCCGCGCCATTTCCCCTCGTACAGGCGCTTTACACCATGGGAAACGCATTTAACTCCTTGATAAGAGTGTAATTAAGAGGTATTTCCCCATGGGCGAGCCGAGCGGTGGCACGCACGCAGGCCAGCCCGCCTGTTTGACGTTCCCAGGCGATTGCTGTTATCTCTTGCAAACAACACTTGTTTGACACAGCCGACACAACCCACCAAAATAACCTTCAGACATTAAGAAACTCCTTTCAACTTTAATACCTACACACTAAAAACCATACATAAAAGTCACATAAGCTTTTTCTTCAAGTCAGGAATCTAAGTCAAGTCTTAAGTATTTTGGTCAGACACGCGCTCGGTTATCTATCAAAACTTTCAAGCGAAGTCGCGCGTCATCGCCTGTTTGTGTTTGCATATCGACAAGTGTCACTGTTAGGATCGATATCGTTTTGTAATAGTTCAAATATTGGTTTAACCGGATTCAATAAGGTATCTGTTTGAGTTAAACACTCAAAGAAAATGTACATTTTCGATAAGATTTAACAAAACTTTATAATTTGGGAAAGAAACAAAAGTGTCGATTGACAACTAAGTATTTCTGTTAGAGAAGTATATTAGTGGTGTGCATTTTGCTAATGGCAAACAAAGATTTCTCAACAAGTTTGGGAGTGAGTTTTAACTTTTAACACAAAATTTCTGTAGGTAATATCTGATGATATACAGGGTCATTTTGAACTTACCATCCAAATTTTAAGGATGTGTCCGGTCCATGAAACTAAAGAACTTTTTCTAAGAAACATGTGTCAAATTTCGCCAGAAAATTTTGGTCATCCCATACTAAATTGATCACGTGATCTCTTTGATTTGTATGGAAATTCGATTTTTATTTTACATATTTGAACATGTATTCCTTAGAGAAAGTTGTTCAGTTTAATGGACTGAACACATCCTCAAAATTTGGATGGTAAGTTCAAAATGACCCGATATAGATCCACACTGAAACAAAAAAGTTAATAAAATGTATTGCTAACATTAAATAAGGTCCCTTATGTAAACATCACTAACGCTTTGCACACTAGCTTCAGGCTATCTCACGCGACGAATATACTGGCAATTCCAGTTACTAGTAGTAAACTACTAAACAAGCAGCTTAATTACCTTAGCTCACCTGCAGAGCATCTGCAAGGCCGCGCAATAGGTCACAAGGCCAGCCTTGCGCACGCGCCGGTTCAAGGACCAACCCAATACGTGCCACCGCAGCTATGTATCGTTATAGAACTTAAAGGAGAGTATCGGCGATATTGTGGTCACTTTTAGCACTTTTGCTATCATTAATATACGAACTAATAAAATTATTTATACTTATAGGTATGTTTTTAAAGATGGGGGCGCTACTAGGCGACTTAATGTTGAAAAATATGTTTTTAAGAACTGCGATTGCCTCTGCCGGTAAACCAAATTGCCACGATGATTTTATGCAAGAAAAGCTATTTTACCTACAATTTGTAAAGAGTTACACTTTAGAATCATTCTCTAACTAAACGTTTTCACACTCTGTTTTGTTCCATGTGTTATGTTTCAGCTGCATACTAGTTTGTGGTATTCAGAGCAATGACGCGTAGCTGCAGTAGGTATCCTAGAGGCAGCCGGATGGCACGCGATATTTGAGCTCCGAAGTGTTGGGGAACCGCCCTGTGCAACCCGCCTGCCCGCTCAGTTTGCTGAGCCAACTTGACCGGGTGGAAATAAGGGGAGAGGGTAAAAAAAAATTGGTGCGAGGCGAGCGGTTGCCTGAATGCGCTGTTATGTAATGAAATTTTAATGTCATAAAAAAGTTGTCAGGCAGCCACTTGAAAATTGACATGTTTTTTCTTCATCACATACAGAAACTGGAAACAAATTGCCATCCATCCCGGCCGGTCGGTTATCGATCCCTTAGAGTTGAAAGCCAGATAAAAAATATTTAAACAGCGTACACACTTTTAGGCAATCACTGTTTCAATCGGCTGCCTTTATTTTTCACCTCCCCTTCCCCTGTATTTCCGCCCAATTCAGGTTGCACGCAGGATGATTCCACAACACTTCTCAAATACCGCGAGCCATCCGGCTGCCTCTTGGATGGATACTGCAACTACGCGTCATTGCTTTAACTATAGACTATTCCTACGCGTGCATGCGGTTACGATACAAGTTACCATAAGTCGATTATGATCATCGTTTATTCGTAATATAAGTATATTTAGCGCGTTTAATGGCCGTAAATGTGGTGAAAATACTTCTCTTTAATTTAATAAATATTAAATTTTATTATCTTTGACTAATCTTCTAGAACTACAGTCCCAATTCGAATTGATACATTCCAAGGTGTTCGTTAAAGTTTCTATAGTATTGTCTAATAAACGATGCTATTTTATTGACACGCATGCTTTGATTTCAAAAATATGAGATATATGTACTTAAATATTGTTTTTTGATAGTGTTAAGTTGTACCTAAAATATGAGATATGTACTTAAATATTGTTTTTTGATAGTGTTAAATTGTACCTAAAATATGAGATATGTACTTAAATATTGATTTTTGATAGTGTTAAGTTGTACCTAAAATATGAGATATGTACTTAAATATTGTTTTTTGATAATGTTAAGTTGTACCTAAAATATGAGATAATGTACTTAAATATTGTTTTTTGATAGTGTTAAGTTGTACCTAAAATATGAGATATGTACTTAAATATTGATTTTTGATAGTGATAAGTTGTACCTAAAATATGAGATATGTACTTAAATATTGTTTTTTGATAGTGTTAAGTTGTGCCTGCTTTAAATCTATTCGGTCTACGATTCACAAAGGTTGAATAGATATAATAGGGTTTAAAGAAGATGCGTTTAATGAAGATCTCTGTGTGTGAGAAAAAGTCCGCAATTTCATACTTGAAATTGCGGATTTTTCTCACACACAGAGGCTTTCATATCTTCTTCGGTTACTTGTTATTATTTCGAATTATGATCATAACGGCCCACAATGAGCAATAAGTTTTTTCCCTGGACGTTAAAAAAGCTGGTTTAAAAAATCGTTGTAACTTAGCCGATACTATTTTTTTCACTTGATAATGTGGCATTAGTTAGAAGTGTTTAAACATTTGTGCATAAAAGTTTTAAAACATGCGTTTATGGTTGTTAAATAAATTAAGACAATGTTAGTATGGATGGCAATTTCATACTTAAACACCTAATACCTACCTACCTACTATACAACTGAGCTATAAAATAACTTGAAAGGTGCGTCGGAGTACTAAAACGTACGAAATCGTCAAAACACCACATGAAACCGAGGCACTCAAAAAGGGTAACACTTTAACACGAGGAGAAATAGAATAGCGGACAGAATTAGTAAAGCGATTCGCAACACGAAGGACACGTTCATTTCTCCACAATAGGGCTGCTAAAGTGCTAAGTTAAAAAGAAAATTCGGGTTGCACTCCGGGAGTGCCGGCAGAAGTGAAAACTTGAATATTAACGTTGTGCATTTTTGATATTTTGGAATGGTTAGGGAATAATTTTGCACGAATTGCCGTCTTACGAATTTACTCTGCATTTGAATTTACGAATACAGAACAGTATTGTACGAAAGTCTTATCCATAGCTTGACAGAAAATCTAGAGTTTTGACATTGAATTTAAAAATTTGCGCGTTGCTATAGTGACACTAGTGTTTACGTCTTGAAATGACGTGCTGCCATTTTCGCCGCGCCCCGTAGAAAGAGAGGGGATACTTCCCCCGCCGGCTGTCTAGTGTCTACTCTCCATCCATCACATCCGTCTTACGAATTTTCGATCAGGGTCACGTAACATTTTTTCCCCATTACAAAAAAACGTACAACGCCGCTAAAGAAGTTTTCACTTCAAAAAACTAGTTGATAAAAAAGAGTTTTCCTGCTTCCCCATGCTTAGGGCACATTTTTGATGCAGCAATTAATTTGATCTGTACCGATTAATTACTAAATTAAATGAAATTTAATTGCTCACTGTACTTGAATATAAAAATCATAATAAACTTATGTTGAAGTTTTAAAAATATGCTACCATGAAGCAATTAATTATTTCTTACTATTCGTAAGTATCATTCATATAATATTGAGACTTTACGATTATAACAAGAGCGCCAGACAGCCCTACGTCTCCGCATCGCAAATCTAGAGGCGCTTTTCTAAATCGGGCGACATCCGCGTCGCCGCGCGTCGTGCTTTCTTTGGAGCGTCGGGACGCCTTTGAATGTGGCGCTGTTAAGGGTTAAACTCTTGCAGATGCTTAATATTGTTTTCGAAAACGGGAAACGTGAGCCTATATTTTACTACTGATTTCCATTACAAGCTAAAATTATTTAATTAATGGATCGAAGATGCAAAAATGCAAAAATATCATTCGATATCTCAAATAAACGCTAAACAAAATTCGACAAGAACCAATGTCGCGGCAGATTATCGGCATTAAAAACCACAACCATTCGCAAGACATTCTTTTGATGCTATATTTACATTTTTTATCTAAATTACAGCAGTGAAATTATGCCAAAATTTTAGTAGGAAAATCCTCTTGCATAAGAAATTACTTTTGCAAATAAACCGTTAGTATTATTGTCTAAACTTTTGTTAAAATTACTTATTAGGTAAAACTAACTTTTTTACCTTAATTTGTTATATCAGAAACATTTTATCACAGCGACCGGTGTAGGCCACGGGCGAGTAATTATAAATGATGGCCGCCGTCGAAAATAACCCGATTTCAGTGCGACTGTTCCACTGTACTTATTTGTTTCCTCACTGAAACACGTATCCGTTTGTATTTATAAACAAAACGAGAAATGTTACTTTAGCAGCTTTGTCTGTGGACTTCGTAAAGTCACAAACTTCCTTTGCGCTTTGTGTAGAGTAGAGCATCTGTATTCATTACTTTGATACTATTCGAGTCATGAATCGATGGAAGTAATAGAAGTTTCAATAGAAAAGGGCACATCTGTTGTTGAAAAGTATAACTAAAAAGATAGCTTTTCCAATGTAACTTTGATTTATAGTATGTCTATCTATTCAAAATACATTGCGTCGAAGTTAGAAAGGCTTTCCGATATTAAGTAGTAACTTACAGAAACTTCAAGATTGAATTTATTGTGAACGAGACTTTCGTGTTTATCAGTCATAAGATTAAAAAAAAATATTGAATTTTTAAACTGTAGATAAAGTTCTATTCAGTAAAAATGCAAATAAATAGTTCGTTTCTTTGAAAGGCTTGTGAATAAAATAAAATTCTTCAGCGAGTGATCGGTGTAATCCAGCCTGTCGTGTGACACGCCACACAGTCGAAATCATTTGTTATATAAAAAAACATTATCGTGAAAAGCTCTAGAGTAACATTGCTAGCTTTCTTTCTCTAGTACATTCTTTACAGTATACTGTACAGATTTACGTGATGAAATAAAGCACTTTTTGCAGATGCAAGTGCCAAGTGCACATATTGTATTTTTAAGTACCTATCACTGCCTATCAGGTAATTTAATGTGTTATTTTGCATTTGCGGAAGTTTTCATTTTCATAGGCTCTATACAGTTTTTTCAGTCATAAGTTTTATAAAAAGTTTAAATATATACAATGATATAATCAGACTGTTAGTTAAATAATTGAAAACTTATTTGAGGTGCATATTATGATACGAGAAGATTCTTATTGTATGCGATAATGTTATTGTTGTTGTTTAGTGCCCAAGCCTTATATGATCATCAGAACATCAGCTCGGTTGTCAGCAAATAAAAATTAGTTAATGAAGACACACGACACGATATAATGAGATGAATGAGATAAAGTTATGTAGCTCACTCACTCACGCCGCAGACAAGCGTGATGGATCGCACTACTCTAGATCGTTATCCACTTTCTTTATTCGATTAATTTGTCGTAAACTGTATCCATAACAATGGATGAGAAGCGATCTCTTGGTCTATGGCGGACGAAAAGAGAGATGCGGCGAAAAAAAGGTCGTACTTGAATATTCCGAAAAGTTTTAAATTAAATAAATAGCCCTAATTCACACGGTTTAACGACGAGTGTGAAGAATTTTAGTTAAGAGACACATTAACTTTAAACTGGGCTCGCTATTTCGACCAAATTTTTAAGCAACCGAAATCACACGGAAATTTAGCCTCCATTAATTTTAAGAAACTCTTTTTTTGTTTTAGGATCACAATTTAGGACTGGGAGATCATAAGTATAACATTAACTTGACTCAGATTTATTTATGTTGATTAAATTAACTAATTACGCCCATGAATGATAGAACTGGAGAGCATTATTTGATGAGATGGTGCCAAAATTCGACAGCTCAAAACACATTGCTTTGCTTATTGCCATCGTTCAAACGATGAAGTTATCCACGTGGCATGAACACCGAAACTCGATATGATAAAGCGACATATCGATTAACCGCTGTATTAATCATGTTGCGGTGGTCTTTTTGCATCAGAGAGATCTCACCACTAGTATAATACGTAATTAATTGAATCAACATTATCACCGTAATTACAAATTAGCACCCAAATAGATAAACTGGTGGAACGTCACCTGAGATGGTTCGAACATATTCAGAGGCGGCCTCAAGACAACGGTCAAATTGACTTTAGATTTGGATAATCCAATGACGACACGGAGACGCGGAAGACCCACCACTACTTGGTTGACGACGGTCTGATCTGGATCCAGATATAGCGCTAAATCGTAGCGAATAGAAGAAAAGGACAGGAAGGATCGGCCCTTCCTTTTCGGCGGTAGATACGTTAGAAAGACCCATACAAAATTACTCTAACGATTGTTTTTACTAGCAATTTTTTTTTGATAGCTGTTCGTGCTACGGCCCCAAGTAAATAGGATAAGGTCTAGGCTAGGAAGAAGAATGCTGTACCGTAGCACGAACAGCTATCAAAAAATAATGCTAGTAAAAACATTCGATAGAGTAATTTTGTATGGGTCATTCTAACGTATCTACCGCCAAAAACCGAAATGAAATTTCTCAGGGAACATGCATCAATTTTTTTTTGTATCAAAATCAAAAGTATAATGCGTGAGAAAATCAACTGTAATATTAAAACTTTTCTCTTGAGTTTTTTCTCGTGATATACTTGAAGTTAGCACGCAGCAGCACCCGCCGAAAACGCTCTATACAAAAAGGTCAACATTTGTGACGTCACTCATGTCACGTTTCAGTGCATTAGTATGGATTTAGCCAAGAATTTTCAAATATCTCCCTAAATATTGCGTTTAAGTACATATGTGTCATACAAAATATTATTTCTTATTTGATGTTCTATCCGACTGTTAAGTGCATTATATCCGAAAACGAAAAAAAAAAATTCGTTATTTTCCCTTGTGTGATAAAACTAAAGTAATACATTTTATTTTTTATTTTTCTGTTGCACCATGTTTTTATACGTGTCCGCAGCGATTAAGCTCAAATTTATCAAAATCGGTGACTTATGCATGTTCCCTATTACTTTATTGAGTACTTTTGCGTGCGTTTTTTCTCGATAGATGTTTGTGCTAGGGTACTGATCGTTATAGTCGTTATAGAACCGACATCATCCTGTGGAGCCTTGTGGAGGTCATTTCTTTATAGACAACAAACTTTTCGTGGACGGCAACAGTGGTTGGTAACATATTCACATGTGATTAGAGGCTAGCCGATAAAACTCTTTGTGCGGAGTGTTTGATTCCCATGACTCCTACGCAACAGTTGTAATTGTTGTGGTGTTGCGCGAGACGATCTCGCTTTGTTCGGGTAATGCCTCCTCTAAATCAGAGCTGCTTGGTGCATCCAGTGTAAGTAGGGATGGCAAATCGGTAAAAGAAATTCCTTAAAAATATTTTGAAACATATTTTTTAAGCAATATTAAAAGGATATTTTATCTAAAAATGAACTTTCCAATATCTTAACTAAGAATATTTGGAATGAGGCAGATCGTTACGAAATATTTCGATCATGTCACATGCCAATTTATTTTAAGAAACGCTGGAACTCAATTTGTCATGGTATCTAAATCTAAGACACTATTTTAATGCGGTTATTGTTAATTCTGTTAAATGTTCACGTAACAAAAATATAAACCATTTAAACGCCAAATATGACTTATTATATACCTATAAGACTGTTAAATATGCTAAAGTGAAATAAGTGTGTGCCAATGGCAAGTGCCAACCCTAGCGCAGTGTGTGCCCGGTCTATTGTCGCGCTCATTTCACACGCACTCACTAAAATGCTCTCACGGCTTAGGGACTGTTTAATTCACCTCACTTATCACTACTGCAGTATTGCCAAATTTACACTGGCTAAATAAATTTATGCCTTTATGTTTCTAAGTTTCCAAGAAATATATTTTCGTAAGTCGTGCGTGTTGGCTTCTGAAAAGCTGTTGAGTAAGTAAGCCTCGCACCACTTAAAGTTTTTTGAAACAGTTTTAGAAAGTATACCTACCTTCTTACCTATAATTGAAATAGATGAATTTATTCATATACTATGAATACAATCAAAATTCTCAAAATTAAATAGATTGTAATTGGATATTGTTTCATGAGTTGAGTACATTTATGCTAATTTAAAGCTCTTTACTGTTGGCATTTTCTATAATATCAATAATTTTAAAGTATTAGATTGTGAAGTCCTGAATTATTTAAAACAATTACTTTTAAGAGCGTATCATTAAAAGCTAACAAAAGATAAATAGCATAGATAATTTCCGCGCTCCAAAAATTCTAGGAGCGTGAAAGTAATTAAAACTCATTGTGTTTTAAAAAAGATCATAATATATTACATACTTATTATACGAAAAATGGTTACAAAATAAGTGTTTAGAAAGCGTGACGGATGATATCATTGAACTCTCTTTGAATCTTTTACAAGAGCTATAATCTTAAAACGACTGTTACTTTGCTTTTCCAACTTTTATTCCAAATAGTAACTTAGAACGTTGAGCGTTTAGCTCTCTGGGTATGAGAATCATTGGCCGAGCGAGCGTGAAGCACGAGCGAAGCTTCTCCGTTTCAGCTTGGGCAAAAATGCTTTGTATGTCCGGCTGTCCGTCTGTTCTCCTCTACAGCTCATTTTTTCTCAGCCGATTCTCGTGAAATTTTGTGAGCTGCTTCAATAATTAATAGTTTTTTTGAAGATTCAGTTTTTCAAAATTTTGCGAAAAAATAGGATTTCATCCATTTCAATAAATATTGAAAAATGTCACGAATGCAATGTCTACATGTAGCTACTGTAAAGAAAAAAACTATATTTTTTTTTATTCACTTCTACTCGATTAAAGGAAACTGACGCGATTTTATGAAAGCTTTTTTTCTTACTTTCGTTAATTTAAGTATAAAACCAAATTAAGATTTAAAAAACCTTAAATAATCAAAATTGCGTTAGTATCGTTAAAAATGTGTTATTTTCATTTTTAAAGCTTGAATGTATTGCGATGATATTTGTCTCATTGGATGCGCACGCGTCGATCCGGTTGGGCGGGATGGCGCAGGTGCACGAGAGATGCGGTGCGCACACGCTGAATTTTATGTCTACGGAATGTCCAACTGCAACTGTACGTCACCATAAAACATTGGAATCCGCAATTAATGGCACAAGTGCCTTTTAAAAGACTCGATAAAATCATCTGTTATAATAAAATAAGTAACTGTTTTTTAATGTTTACATGTATGAATGTATACAAATATGTACTTATACACCCGTTAGTTCGATATTTTTGACAGACCGTTGCTTTTAAGTGGCTAAACTTTTTATCGAAAATAGTAGATTGTACACATCAAGTGCGGCGACCGGCGAGGGTGGATAGTCAAGTCGAGGGTAAAATGGGAAATATGTACGAGTTGTACACTCTGTTTTTCACTTCTATTGTGAGGAAATAAACAAACAGCAATATTGCAACCAAAAAAAAACAAAAAAAAAATTGTATTATAACATGGATTATGTATGAACATGAAGAAACAGAATGAAATAACAAATTTATTTAAAGAAGTTTAATTGCATGTACCTTTGTCTTAGAGTCTTAGAGTCTGAGACTTAGACGAGGATTTTACTTTATGCACTAGAGCATGAAAAGCGATTTTATACAGACTATCCCTTGACAAATATGAACTTTACAAGCATGAGAAGTGAATTTTTTTTAAGTGAATTTTTTGTAATATTGTCATTTCTAGTATGCAAAGAAAGTTGATTTGACTCATAAGTTGAAACTCATAAGCATAGTTATGAAACTTATCAGATCATATTAGAACAGACAACGGTATCTATTGTTCGATTGTGAGTAAAACAGCAACAGCTTTCAGTAAGAGTGCCAGTAATAGAAATTAGCAACTCATACTTAGTAAAGTGCTTTCTCTAAATGTTCCCACGCGTTCTCTACTATAAAACACTTTTCCATAACGTAAGACATTGGTTTGTCAATAATGTACAGTGGATGAAAGTTTTTTTATGCACAAGGGGATAGTGCTTGGCCCACCTCACCTGATGTTAAGTGATGATAAGGCCGAAGGTGCTGGAAGCGCACTACACCCAAAATCCTCATCACTGAGGAATTGGCTTTTCCTTCTCTAACTTCCGGAATACAACAATTTTTAAATTGTTGTTATGGCGTCACTTAGGTAAGATGGTGGTAGCTAGCCAGGTGGACTTGAAATAAGCCCTACCCCCAACCGAAAGTTACGGAGATAAGCCGTAAAAAGTTTGTGTTTGTTTAAATAGTTTTATTAAATGTTACCTTATTCTGTAGAAATTGAACAAAGTTTCAAGAAATAAGTAACAAGGATATTTAAAGACAAATAAAAAATCTGTTGGAATCCTGTAAAATCTATTCTAAATATGTAGTTTTTTTTTAATGACGCAATCTACCATCCAGTACTTAGAGACACAAAAGCGTTTTTTGAGAACAATATAAGTACTTACCTATACAATTTGAGTCACATAAATGTATTGGTTGGTTATGTGATCTTTCTTCTGGTATGTAAAAACGTGTTCCAACTGTGAACAAGCCCTTTTATTTTTTTTGCTAACTGTTATTAAACATACAACAAAGCAATCAAGTTGTTTCCAAGTAATTCTAAAAAGAATAAACATTTCATTAGCTTCCATTAAAGTATTAATTAATATGCGCAATGTAATTAAATTAGTTCTTGAAAAAAGGAACATTGCTAAGCCCGTATACTACAGGCAATCCAGTTAAACACCTTATCCACAATATTTATGTGACTGCCGTGACGTGACCGCAGTATCAACGGGCCGCTAAAGAATTGCCTAAAACGAACTTTATTAGCCGTTTACAGTCTAGCCGTTTCCCTTAGAGATCTCGTGTACACAAAGGCTATTAATGTTGGTCTCTATCCTAAAATAGACTGAAGAATACTTTTAATTGGAGTGAGGGTTTAAAATTAGGCGTTTTGCTGATTCAGTAATTAGATTTTTATTTTTAAAACTTGAGTACCTAACTAAGTATAGTAAATGTCGTAAATTCTGTCGACAAAATATGCAAATACGTTTAGGTATCATCATGATGAAAAGAAATGAGGTTCTTATATTATACACTATAAATATATTTACATATCGATTCATCGGTCATCATCGGTGGAATCATATATTTCCTGAACGTGCATAGGTACATACAAGTAAACAAATCAAAGAAATACTTTTTACTTAATTGAAAGAAACGAATAATGAGCTAGGGTTGATACTAATAAACTTGAAATTAATAAGTGTGCTAAGGCCTGGCTGACCTTAGCCTGATTTAGGAGTTTTAATAACTTTATGCGGTACTACATGAAATGTGATCACGCGAACGAAACAACTATATAACATGCTACGCACTCACGTTGTTTTTAGGGTTCCGTACCTCAAAAGGAAAAAACGGAACCCTTATAGGATCACTTTGTTGTCCGTCTGTCTGTCTGTCCGTCCGTCCGTCTGTCTGTCAAGACCCTTTATCTCGGAAACGCGTGGAGGTATCGAATTGAAATTTAAACCATATACTAAGGTCTACGGGCCCTTGAAGCTGTAAAAAAATCAAACTTCTAAGTTAACGTAAAAAAAAGATACTGCCGTTTAGGGCGCAAAAAACGCATTTTCGATACTCTCAAAGGAATCAAAATTCATAGAGTACTTCCCGTTGACCTAGAACTATGAAATTTGGCAGGTAATAGCGTCTTATACTACACTTACAGGAATAAATCTGAAAACTGTATATTTGTAATTAAATCATAATAAAATATGGTCATTAAAATACGTGATTATTAATCATCTTGGTGAAACAACGGTATGCGCGGTCATAGTTTAACTTCTAATTACTTTTGGATTAATCGCGCCACTAATTATTTTTAAAATATCAATATTTATTATTATTAATTATTCAGATCCTTTCAAATCTTGTTATAGTTAATTACTTTTAAAAATAAAATTAAAAAGTAATAAATTTGGCTCTAAATATTTTCGCAACATGGCGGTATGTCACGCTGTATGACAGGGGGTCTTCTTCTTCTTATTTTTGTTTTGGCAATCTACTTTCTTCTTGGAAGTAATTTTTGCCAGTGTCAAGTGTTGAATAGTTCAGTGGTAGATTGTTTCAGTTTACATTAAAATGCGGGTGCATCGCATTCCAATGTTGCTTGGAGCATTTGGCACCAAGCATAATCAAGACAGTTTACTCGGTAAGGTCAGCCGAGGTAGCCACCACTACAATAAAAGTCTCGGCTTCACACAACCAAAATCTCGCCTATTTCCATTATCCCACATATTGTTCAGTCAATATTTGTATGAGATTCCATTACTAGCCGGCGTCTGTCCAGCAATGTTTCTATTAAAACTCATTACACACGTGTAATTCAGAAATGGAGCGAACTTTTCAATGAAACACAATTAATATAGGTATCAAATGGTATAGGTACGCCTTGATGAGCGAGCACATTCCAATAATTTTTTTTTTAATATTCGGTATACTGGTATCACGTAAAAGGCCTTGATGAGCACATTCCAAAAAATTGAAAAAAAAAATTAAAAACGAAAACAAAATTTTTTCAATACCTATGGGTATCAAATGAAAGTTTTTTTGAAAAGTTTTTTGGAATATGCTTATCAAGGAGCATATTCCAAAAAACTGAAAAAAAATTAAAAACGAAAGGTAATTTTTTTTTGCAATATGGGTATCAAATGAAAGGCCTTGATGAGCACATTCCAAAAAACTGAAAAAAAAAAAAAACGAAAAATAATATTTTTTTTGCAATATGGGTATCAAATGATGATGAGCACTTTCCAAAAAACTGGAAAAAAAAATGAAAAACTGGAAATAAATGAAAAAAAACTGATTTTTTTTTTCAATATATGTATCAAATGAAAGGCCTTTATGTGCACATTCCACTTTCCATTTTCTTTTTTCAATTACTGTAAGTAATTTAAAATTAAAATAAAAAGCTTAAAACTTTTAAAACAAAAAAGTTAAAAGTTTAAAAATACTACACAAGCCTTGGCCACATCTAGGCATTGATGGACTCACGTATGTTCTTCAATGCCTGTCTTGTGTGCCGCTGCAGTAATGTACTATTCCATTTCAAACCTTCGCTCGTGGTCAATTCTTTGTCGTAATCCCTGGAAGGGTTATTTTCTACGTGGCGACAAAGGATTTCAAATGGTTATCTATATATATAGCAGTCTGCTGAACGGATTTTGATGGTATTTTTTTACAGTTTGGTAGCTTGGAGTCCAACTTATAATCTTAGCAATTTTTCACATAATTCCGGTAGGTAGAACCTGGGATAAAGCTTGAACTCTCCGTAGTACAGTTCTCATATAAAAAACTAATAACTACCAACCACTTTTTTTTCAAAATATTTCCTTTGTACCGACACAACTTTTCTATAGCTTTATTTTATATATAGATGTAGGTCTGTACGGAACCCTCGGTGGGCGAGCCCAACTCGCACTTGTCCGGTTTTTTTAAGTAACATTTTAATCACAAGTAGGTACAACTAGACTGGTATTAGTCTAGCGAGCTTTCCTGACTGAACTTGCATAACAAAAATTGTACTTGTTCCTAAGGTTGCAACCCTACTAAAGTTATGAACCCAACTACACCATTTTAGTGTAACATAACATAACAGTCAACATGGTACCAAAGAGTTCTGCCTTTTAAACATTACATTATTTTTAAACTTTGCAGCCGACTGTAAAGTCATGATGAACTTGGGGCCCAAAAACGAAAATTTCCAAAACGTGACGTTGTCATTTCGATTATATTTACCTAAAAATCTTTGGTTTTCCTTTAGAGTTCGCATTTGAATGGTCCAAGATTGGCATTCTAAGCTCCCTGAAACAACTTTCAACAATCTTAACAAAACTAAAGCGAGTATTTTTCTGTAAACGAAAATGAAAAGGTATAATGATTTAGTTTTCGCGATTGGGCCCCTGGGGCACAGACTTGGACTACACAACGGAACTCCTTAAAAACAAACACCTTGAATAACTTATGGGCATTGCACCCTTGAAAATAAAACGTTAAAAATATTTCTTTTATTATAAACTGACGAAACTTTTGGCTGAAAAAAAAACAATGAAAATGGCGGCATTTCATTTCAGTTGAAGCTAGGTATGCAAAATTCTGCAATGCAAAAACAGCTGATTTTTTTTCGTGATTTCGAGGTTGGCTCCATAATGAAAGTTGTTCAGTTTAATGGTCTGATCAACCTTACGAGTTTTCAATGTAATAACCTTTTAACGTTTTATTTTTGTTTTAATGTTTTTGTTTTTATTTTTATTAAATTTACCTCGCATGAATGATGTAAAATAGTATGCTTACCTCGGTTGTAAGTAGCTATTACACCCTCGAACTATATTCGCCCTTGCTCGCTTCGCTCGCTCGTGCGTCTAAATATCTCGGGTGCACTCGATCCATTAGCGCCCTTTGCGAGCTGCGCTCGCACGGGCGCCAAATTGGATCTTGTTCTGTAATAGCTCACTTACATCCCTTGTGTAACAAACTACTATTACATACACGCTTAACATACCACAAAAAGTTGAAAATTAAAAAGGTTAAAAAAAAGGAAAACCTCCTTCAAAAACCTGAAAATAAAAACAAAAAAGCGACAAAATTAAAAAGTCGGGTTGGGCTGGAGGAAAACTTCTTTTTCTATAGAGCTAGAACTACCTATTGAATTTTTAAGCTTTTAGTTTAAGGTTTTTTAGGGAGGTTTTTTTTTTAAAATAAAGCTTTTTGTTTTATAGTTCATAATTAGCGCGAACGGGCCCCCGATGATGGCGAATCGGACGTTTTATCGTGTGGCTAATATACGCGTCTCCCCCGCGCGTAGCGCTGCATGCCGCCTGTATCGGATTGCAATAAATTCGGGGGGGAGTTTCTTGCTTATACTACTCCTAGGGCTGGCACAAGCCACAAGCTGCAAAATACTTTAAGTTAAATTTAAAGTTAAACATTATTATGATTCGGTACCCTTAGCACGAACGTACTCGATAAGTATAAAGAAGTAAAGTAAGTATAAAACACAGACCAAGTACTTGTTGTATGGTCTGTGGTATAAAGAAAGTACTCGATAGAGATGGGAAATTTCATTTCGCTATTCGGCGGTAGATGGCCCTGTACTAATTTTCCATACAAAATTAGTCTATCGAATGTTTTTAAGCGCGTTATTTTTTTCGATAGCTGTTCGTGCTACGGGTACTGAACCTGAAAGTGAGCGACTTTTAATTATAATAAGAAATCATTATTAAGTGTGCATATAGAATGTTTGCTAAATTGATCAAGATAATATTTCATTTCGTATTTTTGGAAGTCTCCAGACGACATTTCTTGACAGCTGTACCACAGAATAACTAATGCTGTACATATACCTACGCGAAAAAAATAACATTACAGTCATAAATAAAATGATCAGAGAGTTCTATGTCTGTGAATCAAATCTGCAAACTCCTTTCTTAGTTTTCTATTTTTGTTGATAGCAAGTTTTTTATTAAACGTAGGGAACGATAAATATTATGTGAGATGTTATGTAGACAGCCCCGTACGCCAGTCACAGGAAAAACGTCGTGCCGCCAGTCGTCTTCCGCTTTTGACGGGTTTCATGCACGGAACATCGGCTCACCCTTTATCTTGCCTTTCAATTGAAAAACCATAAAATTTACTCCATTTCTAAATCAATGATTTGTAAGTAAATTTTGTGTTATTTTTAAATGTTTTGCTTGTAAATATTAACTTAACTTGCAAAATACACAATTGTTACAGTATATAAAATGTAAACATAATGTTATATATATGAAAGAAAATTTGCAAAAATGTTTGAAAAACTTTGAACCTATTTTGGTGAATATTGTCTACCACTTAATTTTGTAACATAGGTACTATAGAAGAATACTCAATACAGAGTAGGGAAGTCATAATACCAGCCGCATTTACTTGCCAACATGGTAAACTATGATTTACATAGTAAGTTTATTACATTGTCAAGGAAATTTTGCTTGAAGTCGGCGGGCGCCAGCCAGTCTGCGTATTCGAATTTCGGTGAAGCCATTGTCTTTTCTTAATGGAGCACGATTGAGTTAGAGCGATGTAGTTCTTGGTGTATTCGTGAATCATACATAAATGTCATATTAGAACTTCGCGACAATGTAGTAATCGTAGAAGTATAGGTATTCAATCAAACGATAGTGTAATTGGAAATTTATTCGATACAAAAACAGTTGCAATTTACTTCCGTGGTTCAAAAGTAAAGGCGACTGCCTGTAAAGTTGATATTGATAAGGAATGTTCAAAGTTTTAAGTATTTCTAAATCAGATAATGTATTCACTTCTTATGCTTACGCTTTATTTCATGTCAGATAATGTATTAAATTTTAATGGTACGTCTAAATAAAAACAGCAAACTTTCACATCAATAAAACATTGTATGTAGAAATAATATTTTTTTTAAGTCAAAACCGGAACATTTTTCATGAAAATCCATTAATATTATTTCGTTCTCCCTCGTTGTAGTTGTATAGAATCTGACAGAGGTAATGGTTTTTCCGTTCCACAAACACTATGTGGGGCGTAATGAAAAGGATATTCAGTCTGAGATGGTATCAGGCTTCGTGGCGCCTCACCCACCAGTCTGTCAACTAAAGCTAGACTTTTATCCACTTCAGGCGCCCTAGATAAACGACGAGCTTCAATATTTCGCACAACATTTTCTTTTTCTTATTTATCATAGTGTTATGTCAATAAATTGAATGTGTGAAGAATTAATTTTGTTTTTCGTTAATTTCTACAGATCTCAAATAAAATTAACGCAAAATTAAAATTTAACTTAGAATTAACCAAAAAGATTATTTCCACCCCCAAGAAAACACGACGAGCTTCATTATTTCATACAATAATTTTATTTGTCATATTTATCTTGACAATAAATTGAATATCTGAATAAATCTTTAGTTTATAAATCTGATCTTCATTAATTTTATTTAGTGATCTGTTGATAATGGAACCATGTTATACTAAGACACCCTCGTTAATAAATCAAAGACGGTTAAAGTAATTTTTAGTAGGTAACTAGTAAATTGTAGTAGTATATGAAAATATTTTTGATGTAGGTAATCATTTAATTAAAAGGCATTGGTAAAGATTAATTTCTAATTAAAAAAACATTATTATGTAGGTATAGTAAATTATTCACAGTACTATATAGCATTCGAAATACATGAAAAACTAGACCGCTTTCATTTCGAATAAAAGCAATTAAACAATACAATAGCCACTACTTCTATGAACAATTAAGTAGTTAGAGCCTAACCACAAAACATAATGAATGACATTGTTTGAATCACATTAATTATTAGATTTCTAAAGGGTTTATTAATCACTCTTAGTAGCATTATAATGCTACTACTATTTATTCTGTGGTTATACGTCATAACCTACACGCCTAAGAAAACGAAAAATTCTTAAAAAATCACTAAACCCCTAAAGGTTAACAACTATGACTTTTTTTAGGTCTATCACTAGGTTATAAATAGGAACCATAATTATAAAAGTGGTCTCAACGTAGGATTTGTCAACATCGTTTGAACTCTAAATAAAACAATCATTTTATTAATGAGTATAATAAAAAAAAAAATTCAAAAAAATTAAAAACCCGCCTGCATAAAAAGAAAAGTCAACTGAAAAGATGGAAACAAGATTAAATATTAAAGGCAACATTATAACATGCAGTCGGAGGCATGCATAAAGAAAGTGACATTATGAATGATTTGAGTTATATGCCTCCGACTGCATGTTATAATGTTGCCTTTAATATTTAATCTTGTTTCCATCTTTTCAGTTGACTTGTCTTTTTATGCAGGCGGGTTTTTAATTTTTTTGATTTTTTTTTTTATATATTTCTTTTTAGTTATTATTGATTACAATCATGATATACCTTTTTGAAATCCTTTTAATGAGCTCTTTAATTTGACACCCATATTGCAGTATTCTAAAAAAAAAAATGTTTCTCCACTACGTATAATAGCACCGTGCAGACGCCATGTTGGTTTTTTTATAACGCCACTTTCTTAAGAACACTTGGGCTGGCAAGACAAATCTAACGATATGTTAATCATGGAAATCCGTTTAGCCGTTTAAAAGATATGAGGTAATAAAGAATATTACATACAAACATACATACAAGATACGCGCGAAAAACATAACCCTCTTGCAGTCGGGTAAAAAAATAAGTAGTAATTTAACAAACCAGGACAAAATTTTGAACCACTTTGTACGGTACAGATAACCGCACAGAATTATTTCTCATTAATTGCAATTGTTCATGCCAATAAAAGTATATCCTTGTTAATTCTAAAACTATCTTTCTTTGGTGTATCCTCAACCCATAGGTACACACTTTATACCAACCATGACACGCACGAATTATCTATTTATATTACATAAGCTCATCACACACCTTCCACTATATTAGGAGGTCATAACAAATTTGGTAACGATCGCGTAAGTGGCTGACTCTGGGTTCACAAGATGGAGAGGCACTCTCTGATGCTAAATATGTCAGTCTGTTTGTGTGAAGTGGTTGCGTTTTTTTATATGCAGGGTGAAAAATGTGTTATCGTTACCAGAAAAAAAATGATAAGGTAAATGGCTGACAATAGTACAGCAAGTAAGTACTAGGTTGTACTCACGTGAACTGTGTAAGGACTGACCAAAATTCGGTTGCGTTTCGTAGGTATAAGCGATTAACTTTTTGTTTGTTTGTAATGTATAAACTCAAAAAGTACTGATCCGATTTTGAACATTTTTTCACCTATAGAAAGCTACATTATCAGCGAGTAACATAAGCTTAAATTTATAGCCTTTTTTCAGCCTGCATATAAAAAGAACGCAACCACTTCACGCAAACAGACTGACATATTTAGCATCAGAGAGTGTCTCTCCATCCTGTAAACCCAGAGTCAGCCACTTACGCGATCGTTACCAAATTTGTTATGGCCTCCTAATCTACATGAATAAACCGAAAATTTTTAAAGTTGCGAGCTAGAATTGTAATTTGTAAGTGGGCATGTTTCGAATCCCTCATGTTCCCCATTCCTCATGTTTCCCATAGCACGAATAGGGGCAAGTGCATCGTTATTTACGACCGCCGCGTCATGGGGTTTCCCGGAAAAGTTATGGCCGTCGCTTACTATATTTTCCGCGGAGGGGAAAGGAGAACGATTGGGGCCACTTATTGCGAATTGATGTTTTATGGGGCGCATTAATTTGTTGTTGTTGGCTTCGACAGAAAGCAGAATTTGTACACGAGGGGGTTTAGATGTTACCAATAATAATGACTATACTAACTATAATAAGATATTTGTAAGAAGTTAATAAGTTTCATTCGACATTTCCCAAAGTTTTTGGGCTTTTTTAAGTGCAAGTAAATGTGTACCTATGTATAAACGCTATAATTCAAATCAGTATAATTTATAAACTAAACATAATTTGGTATAATATTAAAAACAAACTAACAAACAAGAAAGCAATCTAATAGAACTTGTTAAAAATCTGTATTGTAATCTTTGCAATTTGCGCAAACTTTGGCTTGGTAATAACCTTGTTGTTGATTACGCATGTAACTACATGCAACTACACATTAAAATAATTAAATTCAAGTGTAATATAATACTGTATCAATACTTGTTTATATTAAAAAGCCATAACGCACGCATATTGGAAATGGCAAATCAATCAATCTGAGCTGGCGCCGCTCGAGGGTGCACCTTTCCGTCAAATTGGCACTATGGCAGTAGCACATGTCATAGAAAAAATGCGTTAACACCCGGCTAATGCATGGGCGATCTCGCTTAATGCTTGTGTTGTGATGTAGGGATATGTCGCCTTTATAATTTAATGAATATAATGGAAGATTGTTAAGTGTAGTCGTTAAAATTGATACGTTTCATTGTAAAATACACTATAAATAAAATTAAAGTCAAAGTCAAAGTGTCTTTATTCAAATAAACTAAATAATTAAGCACTTCTGAATCGTCTATACAGGGTTATTTGTAAAACACCAACTAACATCATAAACAACAACATTTGTTCTACGACTTTTCCAAAAACCGACAAAAAATGTCCCGAACAGCTGATCGAGTTTTGTGTGAAAAGTCGATATTTTTTGTGTGTTTCGGAAAAGCCGTAAAACCATTAATATAATAAGTCTATGCGTAAAACAAATGTTGTTGTTTATGACATGTTAGTAATCTACTCCTGCGAGGTTGGTGGCGGGTCATTGTCAAAAAGGGCTCAAAAAATTGTAAAAAATAAAAGTCCAAAATTAAAGGAAATTTGTTTTTATTTATGTCCATTGGATCATTAACAATCGAAATCAACATAAATTAGAGGTCGATACAGGAAAAATAAAAAAAAACTATGGAAAAAAACCGGCCAAGTGCGAGTCGGACTCGCGCACGTAGGGTTCCGTACCAAAATCCGGAAAAAAATATGTTTGTTGTATGGCAGCCCCCCTTAAATATTAAATTTATTCTGTTTTTAGTATTTGTTGTTATAGCGGCAACAAAAATACATCATCTGTGAAAATTTCAACTGTCTAGCTATCACGGTTCATGAGATACAGCCTGGTGACAGACAGACAGACAGACGGACAGCGAAGTCTTAGTAATAGGGTCCCGTTTTTACCCTTTGGGTACGGAACCCTAAAAAGACCACCGAAAAGAGGACCACCGAATGGATTATCCTCACTAAAAAAATCATAAAACCAAATTTTTTGAGGATAATGATAAAAGCACTTTAAAATTAGTAAAATGGCTTAATAATCAAGTAAATCCATGTAGCTATTTTGTAGTTTAATAAGTTGTTAACTTTTTACAGGTGTCACCGAAAAGGAGAGTCATTTTTTACATTTTTTTTTGTTTTGTTCCTTTTCGACATGATTATCTATCAGCAGTGCTCTCACTCGCACTAGAATTATTGATGCGTTCACAGTTTACCTACTATTCAATTTAGACGTTCAGGAAAATATAATATTTTGATTTTACTAGTAGTAAAATAGGGTAACCGAAAAGATCTTAATCTTCGGAACAAAATTGAGACTATGGTAATAAAGTAATTAACAATGGTATATTGCTGGATAACGTTTATTAGGATAAATTACAGTCTTAGATTTTTGAAAGGTAACTAAATTTATTAACTGGGGTTGTTTTAATATATATATACCTTATATATAATATATATACCTTAAGATCACAAATTTTTGGAAAAAATATGATTGTAGGATTTTATTACCTTCTCAGTACACATTTTTTAGTTCAGTTGGTATTGTTTGGTAAAGTTTTCTCTTCTAAATGTAAACCTTATTAAATTTTATAGCTTCCGAACAAAATGACCACTGAATTTGACAATGACCCTGGTGTTTTACATTTAACGCTGTATTTTCCTACCTCCCGTACTAGACTTTTTTAACTGACAAGAAGGTTGTTTATAAATGGTTTCATAGTATATTGTTAATTAGCATAATGTTATTAATTTAAAAGAATTAATGAAAACATGTATAAAAATAATTATGCATCTAAAGATCAATCAAATAATTACATTACTTTAGCAATTTATTTTCAAGAATAGGTAAGTGAACTGTTGTTTACTTATGATTAGGTACCTACGGTAATCCGTACAATGTGGGCTGATCAAGTTAACCGAAGCAACTAACATCTTAATTATTTTATTAATGTAAATTGTATATGTAAGTTTCACATTTTGCGTTTCAAACATCTGCATGCATTTTGTTTACTACAAAACGTTGTATCCTAATCCATCTCGCATATTTGGCACACGTGGGGAACAAGTAATGAATGGTTACTGTTACACCTTGCCCTCCAGATGTTATCGGAACAAGCTGACGGATTTCACCATCCCCACTCTGCGACGTTAGCTAATAGATCGCAACATTTCTTTTTTTTTGGAGAGCTCACTCAACTGATCAACTCAGAGTAAGTTTATATATTACAGTCGATAGATGTTTATGGGAGGCCGCAATTATGATGCACTTTGAACCCTAAATGACCGGTGACGTCTTTTTGTTAGATAACCTTTTTTGTAGGTTAGATAACCTTTTGTTAGGAATGTTGATAATAAACCTATATTTTATCGTGATCAGTATCAGTCTCGATAAAAACTTTTATCATTAAAAAGAAAGAAAAGAAGAAAAGCGGAAAGACAACAGTCCAAAGAAAATAAGTAAACCTATCCGATTACCTTATCTCTGTCCACCGTAGATTGCAAGCAAGATACCATGTCAGAAGCGCGTTAAATTGTGAGAGGACAATAGGATTACATCTATAATACAAAGGATAGCAGTGTTAAGAACTTAATCTCGTTTTACAGTACGCAACGATCTTTGTTAATAGTTGTAATAAGATTACGAGGCGCCTATAATAGCTACTGTTGTCACCGTACCCAGTAATTTGAGATGCTTACCTGCAACAAAAAGATTAGTTTTAAACACGATTAATAACAGGATAATCGAGATAAAATCTTTATCCGCGGTAGTAAGATTAAACTATGAACGAAATAATACACAGACGAAAAGTGACTGTCGTAATTCTACGAATTGGAGAAAAGGAATCGTGAACGAAGTCGAATAGCGTTAAACTAAAAATTTAACGTGATTTGTACCATTTGAACATTTTCCGAGAAATCAGCAGAAGCAAATTATTTGAAATGCGACGTCAAAATTAAGAAGCAATGAGATAAGTTACTTGTAACACGATGATTTAATTTTTACTACCTAATATTTAAATTAAACAAAATCACTGTACTCTAGAGGTGGGTGCCAGTGACTGTGACACAGAATTAGTATAGTACTCACTGTGGCACAATTTTCAACTACTGGAGCCATTAACGATCACTACTGTTTAAAAATTATGTTTCAGAGTTGCAAGTAAAAAAAAAATAAAATTTCATTTCAATTTGATATATATTTCATTGATTAATTAACTGATTTGATGAACTACTTAATTTATTTAACTATTTACAGATATATAGAAAAAAATGACTTCCAGAAAAGCCTCATTGTTATTACTTGTTATAAAGTGCCTATCAGTGAACCTCTCAATTAAAAAAAAACCTAAAAGAAGCTTTCAAGTGGACTATTTACTTACAGTCTTATCGACCTGTCATCGTTTGCTACCAGATGTTTTAGCATGCATCAGGAAATGGCCTATCGAAACTCTACCGAAAAACGTTTAGTGTGACATATTATTACGTATGAATATTTCTTAGCGGAAACTAGAATAGGATAAGTGGACAGGATTCGTCATTTATAGGTAACGGGCAAGCCGTAAAGCAGACCTTGAGAAAACTATTTTTGGCTAATGATCAAGAGGGTTGCCGTCGTTGCTGTCTTAAAAAGTTTCATAATCAATATCATGAAACAAATACATGATTCATTTAGAAAATTTAGGTGATTCATGTCATGATTTTGTTCAATTCAACGCATCACCTGTGTTACTCAGCTACTATACCAGACATCGCATAGAAACGTAAATAAGTGAGTAAGATGAGGGTTTTCTCATTGATTCCGTGAAAAGCAATACAACGTTTTGCAAATATAAAACTAATCGTCTTAGTCAGACTTGCGTAAATTAATTTTGACTAAATACACCTATTACTGATTTTATATCTAGGTATATTCAATTCGCGTTGTTGCTTCAACCTAAATAAAGTTCCAAAAAAGTTTTACCATTTGAACCTGGTAGTTTTTTTACTACAAGAGGTTGACTGGGTTGACTGGGAGAGAATACCTAATGGCATTAGGTCCGCCGTTTGTTTGTATTTTGTATGTTTGTAATAAAGATTAAATAAAATAATAGTAATAATAAAGAGGCGGACTTTATTCAAGGGCTATTTTTACAATTACAAAAGGTATGTAATACTGTCATTATCAGCAAAATAAACTCGCGGCGGAAGCAGGTTGGCGGAAGGAGTCCTGACGCGTGGCTTTTTTGGGAGCGAGTGGGGTGCTGACAGATGCCTCGGTAGGACTTGAGAGGCATCGGAGGTCGAATTACCGCAGGCGGAGCCTTCGAGTGTCTCGACTGGCAAAAAGTGACGACAACAGCGCAACGAGTTGGAGATTGATGCGCCCCTCGAAGTAATTGAGCGTGTTTTGCACTGAAGACTTTTAAATACATTGGAGATTAAGTTGGTATGTTAAATGAATAATATGCTTAATTCATCAATACCCGCGCGGATGCTGACGTCCGGACAACAATAGAAAATCTATTGTGTCTATTTTCCGGGCGCTGAAGAGTTATAAGTAACACAGACTTTGGAAAAAGTTGTATCACATAAATAGTTTTGCGGTACAACTTCACGGGAAAATTTCTCACACATATAGGTATGATTTCTTTTCCCGTTTAAATTATAAGAAATGCTATGGTTTTTTCGAGAGAAAAGCAAACAATTTAGGACCACTTTAATACTCCTGCAAAATGGCTTTTATATTAAGTTTGTATTGTGTGCAAATTAAAATAAAAATAATTTGTAGAGTCGTAAATCATAAACAAAACACTTTATTATTTAATTACATAAAAAACCCCTGCAGTACTGCAATAACACGCTGAAATGTCCAGTTATTTACTACATATATTTTTTACGATGGAAATAAACAGCAGTCGCTACTGTAAAACGGTTCGGGTATAGTCGTAAAACTATGCTACGATGAAAAAGCTTCCTGCAAATAGGGTTACCAGATGATAGGAATTTTCCTGACATTTCAAGAATTTAAGGCATCTGTCAGGAAAACAAGAAAAAACTGTAGTTGTCAGGGATTTTTGAACTCCCAAAAAGTGTAAGTACTTAATGAAAACACATAATTTATTAATAATTTTGGTGATAAAAAAATATCAAACGTTAACTAAATTAAAAATGTAAATGTAGGTGTACTAAGTGTCAGGAAATTTGCTGAAAAGTCAGGGGACAAGTCAGGAAATCCCATTATTAGATCTGGTAACCCTACCTGCAAACGACATCTATAAATCGCACCAATTTATTAAATTTCCTTGGCTTCTTCTTGCCATACCCAGATTGCAATTAAGTCTACCGCTCCTATTAGTATTATTTCAAGATTTCGATTTTATTTTTAGCCAGCAGCACGAGTCATTTGTCAACAACAAATACAAGCAAAAGCTATGTTCATCTCGATATCTATTTCAAAAGTAATAAAAAACCTAACATCTGCTCGATTGACTTCCGCTACTGAAAACAAGCGAGAAATGAAAGAGACAACCGTGAACTTTTTTGTTTGAGTTACAATTTTATTTTCGTAATAACTGAGAGGGTATGAAAGTTTGTGCGCTGTATAAAAATAGCTGTGGTCTACTTTTTATGCAGTATTTACACTTAACTAAATATTTCTCTAGTGTCTGTCCTTCTTCCTCTTATCCATGCGTCTCTTTTATTTATGACTATTTCTAAAAATGACATACCTACATGAAACATACGAAAATAATTATACCCCATGCAATCATCTGTCTCGAGAGAGTTTTTTCTAATCCAGGTGATAAATTAATGAATGCTAATGGCAGCCCCATTTTCTATTAATACCTTATGATTTTTTTTGTGACTTAGTTATTTTAATCTTGGCACATCATGCTAATACAATAAATATTTTCTATAATACACATCGTAATAAGTACTTAGAGGGGGTTCAAAATAGTACAATACATTATGGGGCAGTGGTTAATATTAAAAATATTTCGTCGTTTCAAATATATTATAAGTTTAATAACTTATCAATATTATCATAATAATATGGACATTTCAGTTTTTTACATTATTTTATAATATTTTTTGGGCAATATGATATTACCTACGCATAAAAACTCTTTGGGATCTTAATTTTCGATACCTACTTTAAGAGTTATCTGATTATATTACTTTGGTGAAGAGGAAAATGCCAGAAATATGCCCGTTAAAATTAAATGTAGAAAGCTATGTTAAATTGCAAAACAGTCCTTTGCGAGCGATTGCGTTAATTTTCTTTGATTATAAACCCGTTGTTTGCGAATGTTTAACAAGCGCCGCGTTTGAATCGGATGAAGCGCGAAACGGAAATGACCTATTAGACGTCTGAGCCTGAAGGCAGCTGCGCGCGAGTGGCGGCGCGCGCGCAGCTGCCGGCCGAATTTCGCCGCGAGATCGCGAAACGCGCCTTCCGTTTCCGGCCGATTGTGCTGCCTTGTTCCTGCGCTTGAGGATTGACAATTGCCAAATGCCGCGGTTGGGTACCTACGTTAATCCATTTTTTCTTTTTTATTTGGAGCAGCGGCTATTTTATTCGCCGGCCGTTATTGAGCGTGTTTGTGTGTATCGGTACTTACAGTACACTTTTATGTACAAATCGTGGCGTCTTACCGTCCTCTTACTTATGTCATAAAAACACAGTCCCAATTTTTTTTTTGCTTTTTTGCTTTAACAGTACCTACTTCGCAGAATATTTAACCAATATTTGCCGTTATCGTGATCCGTTCAACTTTGAATGCGTGAAATAAATATTAAAATGTCGACGTCAGTGAAAATTTAAGATACACACATCGACTTTGTTTAAGAATACAGGTGTTTTTTTTCCATTCAAACGAGGTAACTTTGAAGCCTTGGTTTTCTGCAAGGGATGTCCGGAGTACCGTGCTGTGATCTGATGATGGCTATCCAGGTAGTGAATGGAGGAGATTCAGATCGTTATACACACCCAACTGATCTGATCAGCATTATAAAATATTAAAGGGTATGTTTAAAAATAGCATTAAAATGTATGTAAATCCTAAAACTGAGAACTCTGGCCCTTCTATATATTAAAATGTTGATCAGATCAGTTGGGTGTGTATAGCGATCTGAATCTCCTCCATTCACTTCCTGGATAGCCATTATCAGATCACAGCACAGTACATCCCTTGCAGAAAACCAAGGCCTAAAAAGTTACCTCGTTTGAAATGAAATGAAAAAACACCTATATCCCTAGACAAAGTTGATCAGTATATTTGCTCCCTGATGAGTTATTATTTAATTCAAACTAAACAGCAATTGTCGCATTCCGGCTACCACAATGTCATCTAAACATTTTCTCCTCGCATTGTGAAGTCTGCCTACGTAAACGGTCACAATGCAAACAAAGTGAATTGTGTTTACAGTTAGCGCGTCGCATGTAATGTAATATAATTAAGGAGGGAACAGGTTCCCGCGGGAGTGTCAGGTGACATTGTGACGACTGGCTACTTGTACTTGCGCATGCGACTAGTCGCGACCGCTATTGTCTAGCGACGACGCCACCGTTACACTTTAGGGCACCTTGGTAATTCTGACAACAGGGCCCTTTTTAATACCGTGACAATTTATAAATTTTTTGTCATGACGATTTGGTTTACATTGCGGTGTAGCTATCAGTAATTTATTCAATTTTCAAATTGGTTGACGCAATATATGTAAAATTGTTATGACAGGTTACAAATAGTTATGTTTATAAAATAGGGCCCTTGTAAGTTTCAAAGATTCTAAATAAATTCCGTAAACTAGTTTGACTGATAATTTCAAAGGAAAACTGTTTTACTTTTAAATTAAACCAAAATATAGTGATATCTGAGACAGGGCCGCCTGGGTACATGTAGGTACACCTACTATCTGAAATGAAGATATTTTATTACTATGATTAAATATACCGATTAATAAAATACGCAGTCATTTCCTTATCGTTGTTGCCACTACTGACTTTACGAAGCCTTTTTTGTGGTTTTATTATTTATTATTAACTAGCGACCCGCCCCGGTTTCGCACGGGTATTCTTTTAAGTATTCCAAGTTCCTGGATCAGTAAATTTTTCGAGAACATCATTTATTCCTGTTAGATACATAAATTAAAAATTAAAAAAAATCTGGAAAATGTACAAGCAGTGGTTGATAAATTATTTGAATACAAAATGCAATTACTAGCACCAACTTTATAAAACAGGATATATAATTATGTTTTACCGTACAATAATAGAACCCGTAAGCGGTGCGCGATTCACACTTGACTGACTTTTCAACAATGTAATAGCTTTAGAATCGGAGTAATTTGAATCGGGTATGCAGCATCATGGCGGTAATCGTCCACAAAAGAGACCATTATTTATGTATTTAAAGTTGTTATTAAATGTAATAGTGGTAACAGGTGGGAAGAAAGCCTTTGAAGCCTGTCCGTGAACCACTGAACCATTAAAATATGCGTTTGGTAACTCTTTATATCGTATGCAAAAAATAAAAGTCAGCATTATAAATTAATTATATTATTATTAGTATGTATCAGTTTATATATTATCAAAACTTACCATAGGTACTCGGAAAAGGTTGACTACAACACAAATACATATAAAAAGCAATTCTTAATTTTGAAAAAAAAATATTGTCAAACAATTTATCGAGCTGGAAGTTTGAAAATTCTGAAACAATCAATATCATCCGGACATGATAGTAGTTATTTTTGACGTGATAACGTCTTATAAAGGATGAACGGCGGCTGCATGCACGAAAAATTTTCGCGTTCCGCAAGCGTGGTTTGTGACGCATTGTCAACTGTTTGTTTATAAATTTAAGTGAATATTTAATGTGAATACCAATGTTTTTTTCACTTAAAATAATAATCGTCCGTAAACCGACTTTCCAGACAACCATTTTTTTTAGTTATTTTTATCTATGGATTGCCTATGCCCAGGGACCCAGGGTTCAAGGACCTCTAAAAGAAGCGAACACCATTTTAGAATTTCCCAATCACATTAGCGTGCCCTTTTACAGATTCAACTGTATATCTTTTAAGCATGTGCTTTTGTAGCAACCCATTCATTTCCTTTTAAAAGTTTATGAACTTTTACCTAAGTTAGATATTTATTTATTCAGTTAACTCGTCTCTATCTCCAGTAACCTCATAATTCTTTGTAAGTAAGTAGTTATTATTGTAAAAAATACTCATTAAATAATCTGGTCTAGGTGCATTTCTGTTAACCAATAATTACAAAACCATATATTTTTTGGGTTTACTATACCGACCCTAAGCATCTCTTAAAATAAAACTCCGAAATCAAGAAAAGTGATAATCATTGACGGGAGCTATTAAAAAACCCTCATATCTCAAAATGTTTTTTCACCATGCTTCATAGGCAGCCGTCAAGGTGGCTTACCAAGCAAATTAATTTTTTATCTTACCGTGTTTGCTTGATCCACATTCGGCGAAGCTGCGGCGCACGTGCGTCCGCGCACCTGCCGGCTCTACCCCCGGGCTTTGGGGTTGTTGGTATACAGCTCATAGGGGGCTGTATCGTGATATTGCTATGTCAATATTGTCACGGTATGGAAAATACGTATTTATATATGATCAATGTCATTCATTATATTACCTACCTCTCATTTCACAGTCTACAGTACGATTACCTACTACTACTATGTGATTATCCTTACTAATATTATAAATGCGAAAGTCCGTTTGTTTGTTTGTTTGTTTGTTTGTTTGTTTGTTTATTTGTTTGTTACGCCTTCACGTCTTAACTAATTAACAGATCATCATGAAATTTTGCATATGCGTTGTCAGGGGTACAGAGAAGGACATAGGGTACCTTTCATCCCAAAAAAAAGTATTTTTCCCGAGGGATAGCAAAAAACTCTCCACGCAGACGAAGTCGCGGGCGGCAGCTAGTATGTACATATATCTGAAGATATCTCAATTCTCAATAATAGACCGGTACTATTGATAATGTAATAATAAGGCCCAGAGGGCTGTTCAATGTGAAACTCATCGCCCTCAAAGTGATATCAATGATTAATTTTGTTTAATGAATGAATGTGGTATCATTTTAAGAGCATACTAGTAAGATCAAAATGTTAGAAGTATTTGGACTAGAGGGCATTGCTTGGTTAATAGCTTCACAACATGAGCACTATCACTTGATCTAAACATTTCCCAAACGCTAGGAAAAGGCTATTAGGAGGTATGAAAAATTATCAAATAGTTTTTTTTGTGTTTAAGAAAATTAACATTATTTAAACAACTATTTCTTGTAAAGTCAAGTCTATTTAAACATACAGATTATTTCAACAAGAAAAACTATGGAAATAAATCAATTACGATTTATCAAGGGCTTAGGTTAAAATATTTGATAATTTTTCGCAAATAAAAGAGTAAAATGCCATTTTCTAAATATAGTTTCAAGAACTCAAACTTTAGCAATAAGTCGTGCATCTCAATAGTGCCTAAAGTGGCCACATTTAGCAATATCGAGATTCATAACTTATTGCTTATATTTGAGACCATAAAAAATAATTGGAAATAATACTTAACTCTTCTATTTGCGCAAAATAACCAAAACTTTTATTTTAAGCCTTTTATAAAACGTTATTGATTTATTTCCATTGATGGCGTCTTCATGCAAACGCTTTTCCGTTCACTTTCATCTGACGCATTCAATAGCGCACGCAGACCGTGCGCTTTCGCTTTCCTTTTGCGCTTTCAACAGCAGCATGCCTCAGGGCATGTAATAGCCCATGCCCTATCTTCTCAAAAAACGACAAATTTGTATGGCAGAGAAAGTTGAACGTGAAAGCGCATAGTTTGGAAGCAATCAACATTGCATGCGTTTGACGCAAGTTGACTTGAAAGTTGAATTGAAAGTCGATGCAATCCGGTAAAGACAGGCCATTAGCCCAACAGCGTAAAATGTACAAAATTACGCGGAAGACAAAACAATTGCTACGGTTAATTGTTTTCTTCCTGTAAAGCGTAAACACTCTGCTATAATCGTTATCATGATATCGAAAATCGATCATTTCACTCAATTGTTTTATTTAACTTTGTTTACAGTTTGCACATGTGCATTAATCGACCGATTAGCATATTTGGAACTTCCCTTTTCATGTAGTTGCATCGTTAATTGTTTAGCTTTGAGTCAGCGTAAAATCTCGGAGGAGCGCGAAGATTAATCGGCCCTCTTCAGATGCTTTTGTTTGGTTTGTAATGTGAGTGCATTAAAGTACTAAGATTAAATCGTACTCTTCTCGACAAATAAACGATGTTGAAGTTTATTTACGTGTCAACACAATTCCGTGTCAATTTATTTTGGTTCGAGTTTTAATTCGAGATATTGGTAGTAATTACTTACTTGCAGTAAGGTAGATCATTATCAGAACTACTGCGAATTGGACCACAAAATTTTGATATTCTTAAAAAATCATTACTTATGTCATGCTCATTTCACGTACTAAAAAGTTACCGCAACGCAATAGGTACCACAGATCGGATTCGGAAAAACTGTCTCTATCACCACCTATCACTTAATAAATACATGATTTAATATTTCAGGTAATTTTGTCTCGTTGTATTTTGATGGCGCCACTTTATGAATGAACCAGCGAGCGCAATCGAACTCCCAAGTCCCAACCGCATAGTGCACGGTACGCAAAGGGCTCATTGGCGATGTTAATACGGTAATGACTAAACGTAGAGGGGTTAGGACAATGGAGGACGGAAGCCGTGTCCGCCGGATGTCACCGCATCAATCAAACCACTCAACCTACCGCGCGCCACCGATACACTATTTAATATCAAATCGGAAAGGGCTTGGAAAGAAAAATATTAAAGTCCATCAAAATATCATCGATTAAGAATTTACCTTCTATTTATGGTACGGTAGATTTTTTAACACTGCTATACAATTTCCTTACGAGTAGAGAGACGTGTTGGAGTTAGAGTTGCGTTTTGCATCGCAAATCTTATATTTTTCTGGCCACTTTTTAATTGTTCTAGGCATTCTAGCATAGTAATATTTCATGCTCTTCGTGACGATAAAATACTTTTGAGTAAATTATAATGTTATAAAGGATGTCTAATCATCCAATTATATTTCACAACCAATTCAATTATTTCTTTCATGTAGGTAATGTAGGTATACGCTTTTATATACGGTGAAGACAACAATTGGATTTCCCTGTTTTCACGATACTTACAATATCATAAATTGATTATTAAGAAATATATTCAATACATTCAATTACACTAATTTGGTCTGATTACGCTTTATTGAGTCCTTTTCCTCAAGACTGATTGCTAGTATATTATTTTGTTATCGTATAATTGGGTAGTACTCGTATTACCTTGACTACTTAACGTAGGTACAGAAAAAAAGTGTTTTTGTTTTTATTAGATACTTTTACGATATATGCTATGGGTTTACCCTAGGTTATTCACCAACTGGACACAAGAGACTGGACACACGTGTGTCATCGGGCCACCGGTTAAAGTACAAATAAAGACCCTATAGGTACAATAATAGTTCTATTCATTGTATTACAAGTGAAAACAATTTCAATTTTACAATCCATCACATTTTATTGCATAAACGGTTTTACTATTACAGGCTTCATTATCCGGAAGTGGCGTAAAAAAGCATACTATTGTTGACACTTTCCCACGGGCAACACAAATAATAATTGCATCTCCTCGCCCAAAAGTCATTACGTGATTGTATGCAGGTCTAACAGCTTATTTTTTTATTGGGAGGCTCGGTAACAAGCGATGGACATTGTTTATGGCACCTTTACATTAGCCGCCTACACAATAAAACGTAGATTTGTCTCTCCGTTGCCTTATTGTGCCGGGCACGTAGGGAACCATCAGGACTTTGGGTAAATTCGTCTAAACCAACATTCTCACGTTCTGCATCTATTGTAAACAAAACGCCGGGGACGTTACGTTTCGTTTACCACCTCCATTGTTCTATGCGCGCTTGTGAAATGTAAACAACAGCGTGAAAAATATAATGAGTTTTTTTTTAATTTCTATCACAAAGAGGTTTGAAATAGTTTGCTCGACAGTGTCATTGTACTAAATCATGAATGAATGCCGTATCCGCATATACTGCAGTGCCGTCACGTATCGGCGGCCGGTTGCCTTTTTCAATTCAGTGATTATCATAGAATATTTATATAGGTACGTAGGTAGGTAGACATTGCGTACATTTGAAATTAATCTAAAATTCTCTAAGTACCTACTTGTAAATTTTATTTCAGCAAGATGATGAAAGAAGTTAATAATATAATTATTCTTGTTTTAAAAAAAGACCCATTACGTCGGGTCATTTTGAACTTACCATCCAAATTTTGAGGGTGTGTTCAGTCCATGAAACTGAACAACTTTCTCTAAGGTCAAGGTTAACACAATATGGTCAAATATGTAAAATAAAAATCGACTTTCCATACAAATCAAAGAGATCACGTGATTAATTTAGTATGAGATGACCAAAATTTTCTGGCGAAATTTGACACATGTTTCTTAGAGAAAGTTGTTTAGTTTCATGGACTGGACACATCCTTAAAATTTGGATGGTAAGTTCAAAATTACCCTGTTACTAGCACTTTTCTGCCATAGATAAATTGAGATAGCAAGGCGAAAGCTAAAAAAAACTAGTATTTCAGCTACCTATCTGAAGCTTATTTACATTAGGGTTTTGAAAAGCTCCTCAATAAAAAATAACTTTTAAAAAGCCGTATATCTAACATACACGGCATTTTAAAAGTTATTTTTAGTTAGGCGTCGGTCGTCCCCTCTGGAACTTATTACTCTATGATACAGGTGCAATGCGGTGCACGGGGCATTTAAGCTGCAGCGCGCAGCGTACTAAGTATCAAACTCGTGCCACCAAGTACCTACACAAAAACAGAACGTCGCATGAAGTATGAATGTAGATATACCGGGTATGGACAGCTTGAATTTGGGGAAGGGAAATACTTTGAGAAACTTATAATTATTATAAATCTTTACTTTGTAAGTCTTTGGATGTAGAGATAAGCTCCGAAAATACTTATCCCACTTCCCACTTTCAAAAATTATTTTACCAATAGAAAGTTACATTATCTCTGGGTGACAAAGGTAGGTAGGAACTCGGTGGGCAACAAATGTTTGAATAAGGGTTGATTTTTCAATGCCTAGATTTATCTAGGTTATCTAGGTTAAAGCTTTAGCTTTATTCGTATGATAGCATATTATACCGACTATACCGTTAAAATGAAAATGTTTGTCATACATTTGTCTGACAATTTTTTTGATGAATTTATTTTATTTGGTTTATTATATTAAACTGACTGTATATGTTATAGTTTATTTTATTAAACTGACTGAAAAGTATCTGTTAACTGGAGGATTAAAAAATCGGCCCTAAGTTAGATATAGTGCTTGCATATAACTTGACCCATATTTTTGCTTCAAACTTTTTTTTATTATAAATATATTAGTAGGTACTGTTTAATTTAAGATTTATTTCTAAGCCGATAGTCATTTGTAAAGCGGGTTTTCTGATATCCTATATCTATGGTTTTCTGTGACGAAATAAATGAATAACGGAGTGTTTATGAGTCACGTCAACGTCACTTACATCAATGAAATTCGGCCTTCCGCTACTTCCGGACCTACGGCGTTGAGCATATTGATCCGTTAGTGACTCATCTATTATCCGGGACGGACACAAATTGCATCCGGCCCTATTTTTATAAACACTGTATGTGTCACTTGCAAGTTGCTACAGGTGTATTTTAAGTCGGAACTTAAAGTATTCTCGTGCCGAAAGGATGTTGTTTTGTTTATTACTATTACTTATGGTCTGTCTTTACTGAGTCGCTTCAACTTTCAAGTCAACTTGCGTCAAGCGTTTGCAATGGTGCCTTCAATCCAAACCCTGCGCTTTCTCTTTCAACTTTCAAGTTAACTTGCGTCAAACGCATGCAATATGATAGCGCCTCCAAACCGTGCGCTTTCACGTTCGACTGTCTGCCATTCTTTGACGTTTTTGAGAAGATAGGGCATGCGCTATTGCATGACTCTGTTGAAAGCGCAAGAGGAAAGCGATAGCGCACGGTCAGCGCGCGTTATTTAATTTTAATACGCCAGATGAAAGTGAAAGGGAACGGGAAAGCGATCGTAGCAAACACACCTTTAGACTACTATGATATTTTTAAAGCTTAATGCTTATGCATAATTAATTTCTCAGTTTAAAATGCTTATTATTAGCATTAACTATAAGTATTTTGCACTACATAGCTTTTATCTGTGGAAGCTTGAAATTAGCTTTTAATTATTTATTTTTAATTTATACCTAATAGGTACTTAATTTGTAAATGATGTTGTAAGTTCCCCAGAGAAAATAAAATAAAATAAGATAAATAGTAAATAAATTATGTATCGTTGAATCGACAGTACTAATTAAATTGTCAAATGGATTTATATTTTTTTAGCATAATAATAAGTTAAGTAAATATATGTTATTTCCACTAGTAAAATATTTTTAAACAATTAATTAATTGTAATTTAAATCATATTACATTTTTTCAAAGTTATTATTTATTTCGTTTACTTTATTTTTATTTTAAGTTCCCTTTTTTTGACGGATAATTTCATAGAAATTCTGCATCTTTTTAAATTAAACTGGGGAGCTTCCTTACGGCTAAAAAAGCTTCCTTACGGAAATTAAAAGCAGTACTCGATGTTTTATCGGAGTAATTTCAATCGTGCGCGCGCGCACACTTGATACACTTGCGCAGTCGCCGCACGCGCCGGCACCATTGTTATTGTTTTGGCGCGCTTCGTCGCCCTTTGGCGGCCATTACAGGCGACATCGTTCCCATTGATGACTGCCATTGTATAATCTATGGATGCACATTCTTATGGAGGTGCCGCGGAAGTCATTATAGTAAATTATCGTATATTAGCTGTGCCTACTTAGGTTAGTGTCGTTAGGTAAATACAGTAGTAAAGTGTATCTAAAATTGTAGTATTTTCACTTACTTCAACGTAATTATCGCATGTCTTTGCCTCAGAGACTTTCGAAAACTTTAAAAAAGTAAATGTTTCAACGTGGAAAATTTTACCTGCCTGGCATTAAACGATTTCCTGAAATGCAAGTGCAATTGCAGGAAATCGGTTCAATTATTACACTTAAAATCGAATCGTTTGAAATATAATATTATTTATAAACAATACCGAAAATGTTAAATCCACTGAAATATCTTTGATATGAGCTAATTTTTCAATAAATACTTCCGCACTTATTAAGTGCACTTATGGAAACATTAAAAAAAAAATAAGAAACGATGTTAAGAAAAGACAATGTCTAATCGACGCTAAAACACTTCGTCAACGCAAGCAATTGACGTTCACTTCCTAATTGCTACAGTAATTTAGTTCGCAAGAAAGCCTTCAGTGTGTTTACGTTTCTCGCACTTGATGCGCGCTCCAGTTTCGCATGTAAGTTAGGAAACAAACAAAGCTAGCCTTGCTTTACGTACACTTACGTGGCTTTCATGACGCCATTTACAGGCAGAAAAATAAATAATCCTGTTTTTTGATTCTGGGATAAATTATAGCGCTTAGATTTGACGATCAAACCAAAAGATTAATAACAATATAATTTTCCCTTTAGATTTGGAAATATTTTTGAAACTTAGATAAAACGAACCCAGAATATCGTTCGCATTAGAGTAAATGAACTATAATAAAAATAATGTACTTAACCCGACCGAATGTTTCAGTTTTGATTATAATGTTCAAAATCCGAACAAACATTTCTTTGAAATAAAACGTTTTTACATAACATTTCTTGTTACGACTGCGAAGTATTTTGCAATTTCATTTCGATTCAAACGAAATCCGATCCCACCCCTGAACATCAGTTTCCCTGCCGAAAATTGTGTTTGATATTATTTTAATCTATAAAACATAACATCAAAGGTTTTTTTTTAAATACCACAAATATTTACTATGTAAGTATAACATCTTTGAATGAAAACGCTAAAAACTTAGCTTATCCATCAGCCATTTTTGATGTCCCCACTGCTGGGACACACCTCCTTATCCACCCATAAGGAAGGCCTCCTTATGGGTGGATAAGGAGGATGGGCCATTACCGACCACGCGGGCCCAGTGCGGATTGGTGGGTGTTAACGACTGCGAATGCAGCCAGGACCAACGGCTTAACGTGCCTTCCGAAGTACGGTTCTCTCGAGCTTCTGCTCGAGATAATAAAATGTTGGTCACCCATCCAATTGAAAGTTGTAGTTGTCAAGTTGTCAGTTTCGTAGTTGGCTTGAAGTTAGGTTGTTTCAGATCTGCCCCCTACTCAAATGGCCAACTTTCTATTCGTTTAAACGCTAGGCTTACTTTTAAAGCTTAAATATGAGCAATAGATGATTAAATCACATGTCGCAAACTTATGTAAATCACAAACTTCGAACTATTGTATGGAATTATCAAGCTTACGGCACGTAATTTTATAGTTTAATGCTTATTTTAAATTTTAATAGAAAGCGTAGCGTTCAAACGAATAGAATGTTGGCCATTTGAGTAGGGGGGCTGATAAGATAAAGGAAAGAAATCCGTTACTTTACACTTTTATTAGTTGAAGTTAGTTAGTTACTAGTTAAGTTGTAGTTTAAAGGAAGATGGGTCTTATCTCGACCGTAGCCGATAATAAGCTCATAAAGTTAAATAATTGCAACAAAAAGGTAAATTTAAAGTGCTGACGCGCGACCTAAATTAGATGTACCGATGCTCACTCGGTCAGTAAGATCGGTGGTAAAAATGTGCGGTGTAAGACCATACCCATCCCATGACCGACCTTTGCGAAAGTTGCTTGACCTCCGCAATCGCTGGGCCAGGCTCTAAACCACTACGCCATCGAGCTCCTCAAAACTTAGCTTATCGTAAATTAATGAAAACTCAAGTACAAAGTTAGAGTGTAATGAAGACTATAGATATAGAATAGATAGACATTGGTCATACATCCAAGACCCGGTACGTTTCAGCGGAATCCGTATAAGGGTGCGAAGTAACAGGCGCCGCGCATAGCCCAGGGTGTGAACCGCAAATAACTGCACACACGTTCCCACACACAATTATGACTTGTGGCGGGTCGTTAATAAAATCTTGTCGTTACCTACTAAATATTGACAGCTCCTTATTTTCTACATATAAAATGCTACTGCTCCACCTGCGTTAACGTTAATGGTAATGTCCAACTACGCTTTAGCTAAGGCGTTATGAAAATTTAGTACTGCCGTTTGTAAATTAACACGTTAAAGTCTTGACCACATCTGCGTAACGTCTAGATTAGCGCCTTAAGCTATGCGTTAAGACGCAGGTGGAGCCGTAGCATAAGGAAATTTTACTACCAAAATCATGTCATTAGGAATTGAAAAGCATTTGAAATGCATTTGAATTGACACATTACAGGGTGTATTTGAAACCACTCTCCAAATTTTAAGGATGTGTTCAGTCCATGAAACTGAACAACTTTCTCTAAGAAACATAGGGTCAAATATGTAAAATAAAAATTGACTTTTCATACAAATCAAAGAGATCACGTGATCAGTTTAGTATGGGATGACCAAAATTTTTTGGCGTATTTCGACACATGTTTCATGGAGAAAGTTGTTCAGTTTCATGGACCGAACACATCCTTAAAATTTGGAGAGTGGTTACAAATGCACCCTGTATATAGGGGGAGAATCAATGATATCATTGGGGAGAATATAAACGTACGAAACGTATTATATACCAAATGGATACCATCTAATACACGATTACAGTGATTACCACCAGCATACATTCACTGAACCAACTGGTACAAAAAGGTGGTCAATAGACAAATCAACAATAAGACGCGAACAAAAGACAATCAAGCTGTGATGCAATAAGATGCCGCTTGCTAAACATTCTGAGAACAAAGAACATTACAAAAACTGAAAATTAATTATGGGAGATGAAGTTAAAACATGAATTTAGAAATTAACACTCATTTAATAAAACTTGATAAAAAATATTTAACTTTAAACGGTCAGTACAGTACTAATAGGCACGTATCTTGAAATCTTTTCGACGGATAAGGGATAAGTTCGCGCATGTGCTCTTGTGAGCGACCAATAGCGCGCGCCCCTCTCCCGCCGCCTGCGCCCCTTACCGCTACGCATATCCAAAATACGCGTTTCGCGCAATCCCCACCCGATTTCAAGTTATATGCCTCGTACTGGAAGTGTTTGTTTGTACTTACCTTTCACTGACGAAAATCTGTGCTTTTTACAATTATATTTAAGTTCCATCAACCACCCCTCACAAGCTCTAGTAAGTGACACTATTCAAACAATGTGCTTTAACCCGTAAGCTCTCCATTACACGGCGTGGGAATCGCCACCACCGGCCAACCACACCAAATTATTAAAAGAAATATTTACATACTGCCTACTTAAAAGATTGACCAGCGCTGTTTGCGCTGACAAGTCGCGCTGTAGCACAAACACGTATGCGTGTAAGCGAGTATTTTTCAAAGTTTGTGGGAAAACTCAACCCGCCACAGCTGACTTGGGGTGGGTCAATATTGATGTTTGGACTGTATGAGAACCACGGCTGTTTGACGATTGGTGTCGACTCGTGAGGGTGGTTTGCTTACTAAATTATAGGGACATAGAATATTCGATAATATATTTCGATATTGGTGTTATTAATAATTGCTTTTAATTAAGTTTATCAGTGCTATTTTCATCTGAATATAATGTGTTATAATCAAATTGTTTAGTACTAAATTAAATACCTAAATAATTCAACTGTTAATGTTGACGATGATGGCATGATTTGACTTAATTTTGGAAAACCATTTTAAATTATTCCTTATTACGAAATAAGCGCACCACATTGATATTTCAGGAAAAATCAATGTATTTCATTAAAAAAAACAGTGTTAAAGTTTAAAATTTAACACTGTTTTTTAGCATAAAGCCTCAGCATAAAGCTGAGGCAGGGTTTTTATTGGCCGCACATTATTTTATATGTACAGTGTTTCTATTTTATTTTTTATCTTTTTCCTTGTTAATTATTTTTTTTGAGTGTTCTGTATCCTGTAATTTATCCAATTCTTTTGTCGTTGTTTCTTTTTCCTTTTTAGGGTTCCGTAGCCAAAATGGCAAAAAACGGAACCCTTATAGATTCGTCATGTCTGTCTGTCTGTCTGTCTGTCTGTCTGTCTGTCTGTCTGTCTGTCTGTCTGTCTGTCTGTCTGTCTGTCTGTCTGTCTGTCTGTCCGTCCGTATGTCACAGCCACTTTATTCCAAAAGTATTAGGACTACATAATTGAAACTTAGTAGGCAGGTGTATTCTGTGAACCGCTTTACGATTTTTATACAAAAATAAAAAAAACAAAAGATTAAGGGGGGGCTCCCCATACATGGAACTGAAACTGAAAATATTTTTTTTCATCAAACCAATACTTGTGGGGTGTCTATAGATAGGTCTTTAAAAATGACGTTGAGGTTTCTAAGACTATTTTTTTTTTAAGTCAACCGTTTGAAAAATATATGCCGCCAAAGTGGTGTGTGTGTCCCCCCCCCTTTAACTTTTAAACTAAGAGGGTGAAAAATCTAAAAAAAATATAAAGTATAGATCTTAATAAACACTTTCAACGAAAATTGTTTTGAACGAGATACAGTAATTAGTTTTCGAGATATAGTACATTTTCCAAAACCGCAAATATAACTTTGTCATTCATACAAACACTGTGAAAAACAAAGTTATTTTTTCAGACGAAAAATGATGGTGGTATTAAAATATGGTATGGTATAATGTACCTACGGAACCCTACTGCGCGTGACCCGACACGCACTTGGCCGGTTTTTTCTTATTGTTTTCTGTAAATGTGTGTGTCAATAAATCCTATTCTATTCTATATTCTATTCTAAAATTTTAAAACCGCGCCAAAAACGCTATGGCGCTGGACACATGACTTGTTGACGTCACTAGCCTGTAAACATTGTAATATCCTTAGCCATTTGACAGTCATCAATCGCGGATCCTTAGTCTATGGTCGTGTCAAACGCCTGAAGCCATATTTATTTACAGGCTAGTGACGTCATCAGTCATCTTAGAGAGTTTTCGCCACAGAAAAAAAATCAAAAATTATTGCATTTTTCTAGGTGAAATTAATCAATTAATAGACTTAATTTAGTCTATATAATAATTAAATATGTTTTTTACGCCAATATCTGTTAGGATGACCACAATTTGTAGTATATTTTCAATGTTGTCAAATACCCTATTATTAAAAGCCTCAGTACAACGCAAATCGTCATTTTAGATCACAAATCCATTTTGACTTATACAATGAATTGCGTAATTGAAATCCGTTTCCAATCGCTAAGTATATTTATTTTTAGAGTAACGGTAATTGATTACTGTTACGAATTTAACAAGAAAAGACATTCAGCATTTAACTTGAAGTGTTAACGACCTGTTATATACTGTGCTTGCAATCAATTTAAGTAATTAACTACACAGAAGTCATCATAACTTAATCTAGTTCACTCCCCACTTCCCAACAAATTATCATGCGTAAAAAAATTTTTTTTTAGTTTCAAGCAACGTATGGGTGCAAATAACTGGTAGAAGTGCTACTTACTTGTTAAATTTATCGAAGCACACTTAATAGTTAAACAATCTGAAAGCTTCACCAGACACTAACACATTCATCAGACTGGTTAAATTAGGTTTAAGTATTTTGTTATTTAAAACAGTTCTCTAGGGAAACTCCCGCATACCAACCACTACCGAACGAGAGAAATGCTGAGTTCTTAGCGGGAAACTACGGAAAATTGTTCAAGTTTGCTAATGCACGTAAGTTATATGGCAATTTAATGTTGTCACAGAGTTAATAAAAATCTTCTGTGAAGACCATAATTATGACCATAGACCCACTTAGGTTCACGAACCTCCGCACTCCGCGAACCTGCACCAAAAAAATTGGTAACTTTGTCAAACAGAAACGCCTTAGCGCTATCGCACACAGGCAATTTAGTCTCCCAGCAACTGTTTTGTCTCTCACATCAAGTCCACGGGTTTATATGGAAGCGCGCACACGAAGCGACACGGTCGTCTGCAACTTTTCATAATCACGTGAGAGACAAAAAAGTTGCGGAGACAAAAGTTGCCCGTGTGCGATCAAAAAAGTTGCGGAGACAAAAGTTGCCCGTGTGCGATAGCGCTTGCAGTTCGCCATAGTGTGTGCGTGTGCGAACTTATTGCACACTGTTTCACGCGTACACACTATACAGAGTTATTTGTAAAACACCAACAACCTCGTAGGAGTAGATTACTAATATCATAAACAACAACATTTGTTCTACGACTTTTTCTAAAACAGATAAAAAGAAAACGATTTTCCATACAAATGTCCGAACAGCTGATCGAGTTTTGTATAAAAAGTCGAATTTTTTTGTCTGTTTTCGGAAAAGTCGTAGAACAAATGTTGTTGTTTATGATGTTAGTAATCTACTTCTGCGAGGTTATTGGTGTTTTAAAATTAACCCTGTATATAGCCAAAGTGAAAAAAAATAATGTTATGGCGGCCTGTTCCAGGTTCGCGGAGTGCGGAGGTTCGCAAACCTAAGTGGGTACAGTCAACAACGAAAATCGCTAACACTTTAGTACTTTGTCATACTAACTTTTTTGATTAATCCTTTAAAATGTGAGACTTTTGTCAAAAAACCTACTAAACCTACCCATAGAAAAAGCTTCGTAGAGCGTTCCGAAGATGTTCGTTTCAGAGTCAGTTCACACCACCCACACCCCAGCGGGCGCCGGTGCTTCCCCCCGCGTATTTAAAATCTGTGTGTGTAGTAGTACTAGTAGTGTACCCGTGCTTTTCGTCTGTTCTAAGCTTTAATTCTGGTTGTTTATTACTCCTTCCCGTGGGGTTTTCTCATAGGTATCATGTCGGCATCTCCTAACAAGCGTGTCGCATGATCCACGCGCTAATTCATTACTCGCTGTGACGGCTAATTAGATTGGTTCACGTACAAACAGACCGTGACATTTGCTACGGTCATACCATATCTTCAGTTCAGGGTTCCATAGTAAAATCATTCTAAAGGCAACAGGCGATTTTTTTATCGATGTTTGAAAAACTTCCACATTTTATTATGGACCTATTTTGAAAATTAATTTTTGAAGTGAAAACTTCTTTAGCGGCGTTGTTCGCTTTTTGTATGGGGAACAAATGCTAAACTCGCTTCAGGAATCACGTGGCTGATCGAAAATGCGTAAGACGGATGTGACGGATGGAGAGAAGACAGCAGCTGCAATTTCCAGATTTTTTATGTGAAAACGTGAGCAAATGTGGTAAACTTCGGTGAGCATATATTTGAACATATAAAAGACAAAACAAAATTAATTTTACATCAAAAACATGATCTGCATTGTAATCTTACATTATATTTTTTGTAAAAATATTTTATAAGCATCAAATGTACGGAACTATGTTTAGCGCTAAGATTAAAATGTATCACAGAATCTTTAGGTTGAAAGATTTCTGTAAACTTTAGGTTGACATCAATTTTAAATTTGTTTAAAAGGAACTAGGTATTTTTCGTATTTTAAATAAAGATAAACCCCAGAATATTTTTTTTACCATGTAAAGGAAAATAGTTACACATTTTACTGGGAAATTTTGAATAGAACTTTAGATACGCGAGCAAAAAGATGGTTTAATGAAACCATTTTAAAACAAAGTTTTCCTTGACAATAGTAGCGTACGAGAAGATAATGAAATGACAAAAGTATAGAAACGAGTAATAATTTAATCGATAGCACAGAAAAAGGGTAGTATTAAACCTTGTTCATAAACTTTAAACACACTTTTCCTTGGCAATAGTAGCGTACGAGAAGATAATAATGACAAAAGTATAAGACGAGTAATAATTCAATTGATAGCAGAGGGTCGGCTGATTGGCCCATCATTCAATAACCGCCCGGCGCCTCCGGTAGACACGCTATGAATACATAGAGATACTACGTAATATAATATCTCATTACAATCACAAAGTTATTCACGAGGTAATTTGGCATAATTGCGATTGGACGACGCGGCAACAAAGCGACTACAACCTTGTGTTGAGCGTGTATGGGGTTTGATACCCAGATGGGTAAATATTTATTTGATCAGAAGTTGTAATAAATTATTCAAAATATTTAATCAACTAGGGACAAAGAAAGGAATAAAGCTTGGCTATTTGAAATATTAGAAAACATCACCATGTCGCATTGAATCCAAATGTGTTAAGGAAATCGGAGACAACGACGCAGTATCACAAACACTCAGGGGTCCTATTTTCGAATCGCTCGGCAGGCGTCGAGCGCTCTTTTCGACTGATTTTCGTTCGACATATGACCACAGAATAACAAATAGTACAAGTACAGAAGCAGCACACCGCAAAGTCATTTAAATAAATAGCGACTTTTGCTCCGACACAATAAAGTGCAATTCAGGTCGCGCAGCGCTAATGGCCTACAGTTATATTCATTTAGTAGTTGCCTCTTTCTATCGCGTGCTCTTACCTTTTCTGACGACGCAACGTTAAGGTTGACTTCTTTTAAATGAACTGCGTAGCATATATCATAATGTGAAAAACGACAATTGTATATTGGTTTTTTAATTTAGACATCCGTACACCGCGTACACGGCACAGTAATGTCGATTCGACATTGTTACTATTATAAAGAGACAATACCTTCGCAGGCAGTAATGCCCCGCAACTACACAGGCGGGCGTTTGGCAGCCCTCTGCTCACTTGTGCCTCCGTAGGCACGGCTAGCGGTAGGTGCTTATCGCGCGACCTTGAGGGAGTGAAGGAGGCCTGATATGACTCAAAACAATGAGATGTCGAACGAAAATCAGTAGAAAAGAGCGCTCGATTGGAGACGATTCAAAAATAGGGCCCCAGGCCCCAAACACCTTCGCCCGGCTGGGGCCGGACAAATTACCCCGCACCGCAGAAATAGCGATACACCTTGAAAACTTAAGTAACTTAAATGTGCAACCCATCGACCACGGAGATCGTCAATTTCGATATCTGACTTCCGTAATCCACGACACAGCGTATGATTAACAAAGTGCAGAATTCTGTGACGTAAATATAAAACATTCAAGGTGAAAGGTGTGGTTTGCCTTGAGAGGCCTTGGCTCTGCGCTCGTTATCAAGGATATCCTATAGTAAATGTAAATGCAATCGGGTCGGCTGTACCTAACTAGCGCCGGGAATTCCATAAGTAAGCGGATGTAAGGCATTCCCAATTAATTTTGCCCTTTATTCGTACTAAAATTAACTATTTCAAAAAAAAAATTCTTCGTTTCTTATGCAGTATCTACTATAATTAAAATGTACAATAATAAAATGCTGATCTTGTTCTGGCTAGTGACGTATTGTCATCGATTTCATACTTTCTTCTAGTCTTTCTACCGATAAGGTAATTAAGCCTAATGATACTTTAAGATAATAAATAGAAGATAAACATTGGATTAGTAAAACCAACACGTTAAGGCCGCTGGTAACGTTCAATTACGATTGTCAATTTTTTCGTCGATGCCATTGTTGGAGGAAATGACAATCGCATCAAACGATATGAGCGTCATTGATGAAAAAATTGACAATCGCAAATGATCTTTAGATACCGGAGCGCTTTAGGACAAATTAACAAAACTTTATGAGTTGCACATGATAATACCTTTTCCTCGGGCGCATAAGTACGAGGACGCACGTAACACACAAGTAGGCGCCGCCGCCGGTCGCAAAGATGTCACCGGAAGTTTGTCCAATTTGCTCATTAGAGCCAGACCTTGCGCTGATTAGGTCTACGATCACAGATATTGGACGATGAACTCACCGTCTCCGGCTGGTAAACAATACTTTGTTCCAGTTTTGGAAACCGATGGATAAGGAATGAAATGTTATAATTTCATGCATTCTTCACAATCAGTTAAGGTGACCTATCTATTTAATGAGGTAGTTCCTCATATGTTTTTATTGAAAATGAAACAAAACCGTGAAATTGCACGCGCCCCGGGAATGTGTTGCATTATTCAGCAGTTGAAATTAAGTGCATTCTTTTGTTAGGAAACTTGTCTCTAATAATAATTCACCTGCATAATGCAAAACTGGTGCTTAAAACTAAAACCATCAACTGGCTATTTACAGCTACAGTCCAGGGGCCCTATTTTTGAATCGCTCGACTCCAGTCGAGCGCTCTTTTCGACTGATTTTCGTTCGACATAATTATGACTCAAAACAATGAGATGTCGAACGAAAATCAGTAGAAATGAGCGCTCGACTGGCTTCGAGCGATTCAAAAATAGGTCCCCAGTTCCTTACAGGTCCAATTCCCAAAATATGACAAAGTACTTACTTATTTGTGCATGGCTAATTAATGCACAATGTGACATTGCAAATTGCTAAACTACTCGTATGAATGTTACAGGAACAAAAACAGAAACAAAAACAAAAGCAAATCAATCTCCTTACTATTTTATCATAAAGCTAAGCACTCGGCTACGTAGTGTGCGCACTCGAGTTTCGCGCGTCGTTGTCGGACATCCGCGGCATTTCCTGCGCACGCACCGGCACGCGCTCGGCGACGACGTCCGGCCGACAGTTTTTGTCTTTTGTTAATTACTGATGCTTTACAAGCACACACAGACTTAACGTGGTGTAGACAGGTATCAAACAAATAGGAGTGATACAAAAAATCGGATTCCGTTAATATAGGAAATAAATGTTGAAAAAGTTCTTTGATATTAATGAATGTATGAATTAATTAATTATTTACCAGAGTGATGGTTTTTAAAGAGTAGCACAGTAGTTTTTATGCGCAAGGTGTGTTTCGTCGTCGTGTTTGCGTATTTGCTTGTGCATTAAAATTTGTTGACGGGATGCACAGATTTCTTGCGTATTTTGATCTATTGTGTGGAAGTTATTGCTATTTTAATCAACTACTTTAAAATCATATAAAAATATACCGCTGCTGTAAATCTAAGCCCCAAAATATTGATTCATTTCTTTTGCAACCGTGTTTTTGTTTAACCGTGTTATGGCGGCGCTAATGAAGTATGTTCATATCTGTACGTGATGATGTGCATCCTCTTTAATGATCTCAACTCAAGTCCTTTGTCTAGGCGAGGCGTGGGCCGCGGAACAAGCTGTTAAGCGCGCTCGTTCGCCGCGCATTGCGTCCATCCTGCCGCGCTAATTCTCAGACGTCACTTGAGAATTCAACCCAAAACAATATTTTTTTCTGGTGATTTTTATCGAACTGTATAGACGCTTTGTTTAATTGTTACCGATTAAATTTCAATTAACTTAATTGACAGATAACTTCATAATAATCCTGTTTATTTTTTTTATCTAGAAATTAGATGCACTGGAAATCTCTGAAATAGACTAAACAGACGATTTTAAGATTGAGCACACCTGTAGGTATCATCATTTTTTTATTTAGAAAAAAATATTAGCTCTCAAAATTGACCAGAAACAAAAAAAATTAAGTCAATTGTACCTAGCTGAAAGCGAAGAATTTTAAAAGTCTTGCAGTTTTGACCTATTTATAGATAGTAAAAGAGGTCTATTTATTTCCATAAAAATGAGACAGTTATAGTAACGGCAGCCACTTGCGATATACTTAAATCCTTTCATTTAGAATTTAGATACTGAACCTTACCAAACAAATGTATCATATATATAAGTTATTGTACCTAAGTATTCGATTAAAATGCCTTACAATATTACCTAAGAATGGGCTAAGTATGCGTTTCCCAATAGCTTTTGTGTAATCGGCCTAATTCTTTAGCTAACACTGACCCAAATTCTCGGAAGTGATCGCGATCTGTCAGCGGTTCCGACCACGTTATTGACTACGCACATGAGCACATCATACGTGGATTAACAAACTGCTAAATAGGGGTATCACAAAAGAACAATAAAAAATTAATAATATTAAGAAGCAATGTAAGATTTTTATTTAAAAATTCTGTATTTGAGAAGAATAAAGATTTTTAAGAATTAGCAATAATTTTTTCATGTTTGTAATGAACCAATAGCCACAATTTCAGTAAAAACAAAAGAATCTTAAGTGCAAACATCAACAAAAACCAAAGAATCGGAAATTATATTATAACAGACTCATAATACACTTCTCAAGCTTACGCGCTCACTAGACATGAAATAAAACAATTTTTAACGGATACTAGCGCGGTTTTATTCAAAGTACTTTGGTAATTAGTTGGTATTTGGTTTGATTTTTGGTTTTTGGGAAAACCAAAAATCAAACCAAATACCAACTAATTAGTAGTAACGCTAGCATCCGTTAAAAATTGTTTTATTTCAGACTCATAATTCATAATATACTTACTTCATGCCATTTTATTTCAATGGATTACAATATTCGCAAAGTAAAGTATCTATAGTATCTTTATTTCTACGCCATAAATTGTTATCAAATCAAATAGCAGCCCTACGTTTACAATACAAACTCTCAAACCAATAATCCACATTTTTTCCAAACGATATAACCTTTGACGATTGAGATCGGCGGGGCTAAATACAGGGACACAATACCAACCAACCTTTTTGAGTCGCCGTTTCCATTTGAAAGTTTTTTTGCGGATTCGGAAGCCACAGGTAGTGGGCCTAGATCCGTATGCTTTTTGTGCACCTATTGTGTTTCTCTAATGTTTACAAATTCGCAATTTGCAAAGCAATAAATGTCAGTATGCATCAGCTGTGTTACGTGGCCAATTGGGTACTAACAAACAAGAGTGGAGTGTTTTCGGTTATTTACCAAGTTGTCCTTCATACAATATTTATTTTAAATGCGGACTAACTTTTTTGTTATTTTTTTAAACCCACTTTTTATAACGCGTTCTGGGGGCCTATTACGAAAATAACATACGCAATTGCGTAACGCATTGGCCACGATAGTCGTCCGCAGTTCGTTGGTTTTAGTTTTATCAAACATTTTGAATTTTTCTATATAGTAGTCCATAGACTACTAAACGAACGATGTCGGATACGTAAGAGAGAAACTGTCAAACTCACGCAATCACTTCGCAATATCGCATACGAATGTGATTTGTAATAAAGGAAACAATCAAAACAAAGCACAGTCGCAGCTGCGTGTATCGCATTAAACTTTTCGTAATAGACCCCCTGTCTAGATTGAAATAAAACACTTCGGATACAAATGCATTAATTATATTACACTAGAATTTTTAGTGTTACATTGAGTAAATACCTATGTAACAAAAACTTTATCGTGTTAACTTCATTGATTTTGCACTTCCAGATGTAAGTAGGTTATAAATAATTACTTTACATTATCACGAGATTACTTACCTACTAGTTTAATGATAAGTTTTTACCGTGTCATTGCATTTAAATTAAAAAATTGAGCTTTATAGGGCTTTAGTTGAGTATTAAATCAACAATGTTAGAATCATATACAAATACAAACTGCGAATAGGAATAATTTAATAGAGAGAGCTACCTACTTTAAATCCTTTTTAAATCGAAGTTTTCGTAATATTTCTCAAAATTATAATTCAGTTAAAATATTTGAGGAGAAAATTTGTTTGACTACAAGCGATATTATTAATTTCATTATATTTGGTAGATCAATTAGACGTCTTTTGTAGATGACTACACTTTATTTATAGCACAGTCACTGAAAGGGTTTGCTTCAAGCTCATAGAGCGTGAATCGTTTCAATACAACTTACATACACGCATGAATTCTCATCCATTCATAAAACCCATACACCAATTACTTGGATTTACTCCGATTGCTGTTATCATGAATAGCATTCCTTTATGTGTAACGGGTCCATATAAACGATCTTTATTTGTTCGGAATTACACGCGCAAAAGACGAAACTACAAGCATATTCAAAAATTGTTCAATGTCTTTTTCTTTGTTATATTTGAATTAGCTGACTTTTTGTGTGAGTAACTTATGAATTCTTTTTTATCTAACTGTGCGATTATAAAAATAATAAACATGTCTGTTCGCAAATTTTACTCAAAAAGTACCCTTCCATTCCCAAGTAAAACTGTTTACACGATTTTTTATTAATTGATTTTAATCGTATCGAAATTCAAAAGCTATTGAATTGATTCTGTTTCTGTGACAAAACCTTACTCTAAGTTTTATTCCAAGAAATCTTATCTTCTTTCTCGTATCCGTTTTGCACTAATTTACGGATTAGTTTGTTACAATTGAATCAAAGGCTGTAAAAACAAACATAAGTATTTATATTTTTAATATAACACACGAAGGTGCAGTACAAGTAATAGGTTTGTTCCTAAAACAACGTGAACATATAAAGTAAGTGACACACGAACGTATGTACACATGTAATAGGTTTGTTCCTAAAGACAACGCGGACACAGAAACAACACTAAACGTTTCTTAAAAAATGCAGTCACAAGGAAGTTATTTGATACAAAGTTTGACCTCTAGAGGTCAGATTACCTGGACGACCAATTTGATGCCCAGAAAAACTAATGAGCAGGTACGTACACATTGACAGGTATGCAGAAAGGTCACGGTTTGTGGAATAAATAATCAAAATAAATAATTACATGTTCACCATTTTGATTATGATTTAAGATGATATTTATTCCTTCATTCGTCAACTTTTTTGCAATTTGCATTTATTGCAATTTGAATATTATATTTTTTTTGTACTTCTAACTGAAAAAAATATCTTCGTTACAAGATTTATAGCTAAACTCCAAAAGGAAGATGATAATGATATGTATATCCGACTAAGTACTATGACTTAAGTAATGATTAAAGTAATGACTTTCCACAACTGTACTGAAGAAATGAAGAGAGTTTTCCGTAAGAAAAACGTAGGTACGTTGATTTAGGCCAGTGACACACCAAATAACCTAACCAGCCCCCGGACCGCCTAACTCTCTCGCTTTGACTCTGGCTTTGGTTTATGACGTCAGTGCACTGTCCGTCCTTGTCATCGTGCTATGATATGACAAGGATGGATATAGTCTAGCTATCGCTCTGGCTAAAGCTTTGAGTTAGGCGGTAGGGCCCCTGTGCTACGGCACAGTCTAGTGGCTACGGTAAACAATTAAAAAACAAAGTGTTTAGATACAAAAAGCGTAAAACGGGTCATTACGGAGCAAAACGGGTCCAGTAAAAAAGGGAAACAAACAGTAGGCAGGTGTCGTCAACCGTGGCTGCGAAACGGAGCGGCGACGATGCGGCATGTGGCGGAACTAACAAGTGCATGCATTTACATTTACCGTACACACCAGTATACCGGCCGCCCGCCCGCGACAAACTCTTCAATGGATGTATGCTGTTATAAAAATGCGATTAACAAAATTCCATTGAGCTTTACTAGTTATCATACAATTATTGTGTCTAACCAACCAGTAATTAAAAGGTATTGAATTTTTCAGTAAACCATCAATTCAATTACTGATCTTAACTGCTGTATCCAAATATTATTATAGTAGAGGAGCGATTTTCACATGTCACTTTTCTGCGGTATCAATAACGATTCTTTTCTTAGAACATACTCTAGTAAAAGTTATTTAGACAAATTATACTTCCAAGCAAGAGCTACAGATTTATCCGACACATCCCCAAAATAAAACAGAAAAATTAAGTAATCATTTTTGATAAAAACAATATGTCACCTACACTGAAATCATTCAAATTACGTGTAGTATATACTAATCATTTAAATTTTTTAAACCTAGTTTGTATAATGAATTCTACCACTGTTCTGTATAATTCTGTATAATAAATAATATAAATAATTTCATGTACTTAAGTACTTTAATTTGTTAGAAATGTATTGTTCTTATTACAATTATAAGTTAATTAATTACATTACATAATTAATTAAGAACATTTTATAATATCACCCCTTTTTATTACAAAAACAAAGCACCATAAATATACCAAATAGTGTCAGTAACCTGGCGCTACAACTGTAAACTCAATTTATTAAATTTTATTACAATTGTTCTCAACGGCTGTGTGAAAGTAATTAAAGTTGGTGCGAATTAGCGGTCTCAGGGAGTTTATGAACTCTTGGGTAACATTCGTGTTTTAGACTCTGCTTAATGTGAGAATTTGTACTCGCAAATGCCCAATTTATATGGAAACAGGTTACGATAATACTTATAATAATAATTATTTATTTATTACTCAGATATTACAATCCATTCTTGTTAGTAACAATTAGCTTAAATCTTATGTCAGTATATCAGTACAAAACAATTGGAATAAAATTTCAATTAAGTAGGTTATTTATTCACAATAAAAATTACAAATATTGTTTAATTTAGTATTGATATTATTAAAAATTAATTTACTTATGAGATGTTTATTTTTTAGTTTTTGTTTATAATAATAATAAAAAAAGTTTAGGTACATAATGCCTCAAAAATAACATTCTGCTAACAATATTAGTTTACTTATAAAAATTAGCCACAGAGGCAAAAGGTAGGCTCAGTTTATTTATGCTGAACAAGATTAAGAACTGCTCCGCACTGATTTTTGTTAATTATAAAATAGTAGATTATACACCAAGGGGATAAAGCACTGTTTGATGTCACGGGCGCTACATTAAATCCTGAACGTAACGAAGCACTCCAAATTTAACTCCCGAGCGCAGCGAGGGTGTTATAAGTTAATTCCCGAGCAAAGCGAGGGAATTAAGACTGAGTCCTGTGAGTGTAGGGTTACCATATCTCAGGATTTGTCCGGAGATCTCAGGATTTTTGGCCTTTGCTCAGGATTGCGGCCGGACTTCGAAAATCTGAGGAAATCTCAGGATTTTTTGGATTTTCAATAAAATTCAGTACATTTAATAAAAATTACATTCAATAGAAGGATAAATTAGCTTTCTATTATTTAATCAGTTCGCCGCTGCCGACAAACCGTACGTTGTTTTCAAACTGCTACGAATCTCAGGACTTTTCAATGGATATCGGGCCTTTTCTCAGGACTTTTGATTTTTACATCTGGTAACCCTATGTGAGTGCAGTGAGGGATTCAAGCGCCCAAGAAAAAAACAGTTTTATCCCGGTGGTGTATACTCTACTTTTCTCACTTTATGCGAGACAATAAAAAAACAGGCTTAGTGGATAGTGTTTATTACAGCATATTAAAAGTGCAAATTGATATTGGAGACATTAGTCCAATTATGGAAAGATAACGTTATATTTTTATTTGGTACGTTTATCGAGGTTGAGCTAGAGTTTATTTGAGTTGTAGCTGCTTAACTTCTTTGTAGCTGATAAATATTCAAAATAGACCAGAAGCACTGATTCAGACACAGACTTTGCGCCTTTTGCAGTTTTCCATGTGTCAAAATCTTTATAGGCTTTCAGGTATTTTTCCTTTGACTTTTCTGGGAGTAGATTATTGACAATGCCTATGGCATCTAATTTAATAGCTTCTGGAGTCAAAATACTTTCATCACTCGACATTTTTTATTTTTTCTTTGAAATATTTATAGAATCTTCTAAAGCTAGTAGTACTACTAGCTACGGCTATAGCAACTTCTTTCAGCTGGCGTGGTCTACTCGATTTGACAAACAAATGAAGTTCGTCTCAGTGCGAATCTAGTGGGCCACGGCCTTGGTCTTTGAAAATCGAGTTGGCCGCGCCCGCTGAGGACACATTCTGTTTAGTGAAATTAGACTTTATGGACATAGCAATAAGAATTATGAAAGTGAAAATCACATTATTGACTAGCGGGTTATAATAGAACATTATAACCCGGCTAAAGCTAAGAGATATAATGTCTTGCTTTCGGTAAGGTTTACATGACATATAATTCGGCATTGTCGAGCATGTGGTGTGAAAACATATTTTCATTTCTCATATTCGGAAAGTGATGTATATTTAAACTGAGCAGCGGGTCCAAAACTCTTCGTCCCACCCTAGGGAGTAAAACAAATTTAAAAATAAAACTGAATTTGGTTACATCATGGAAATAGTACTTCCTTGGGTTACATAGTCAACCATAGAGTTACCTCATTAGTAATGGTTTAAAAAAATAGATAGGGCGCATTCACGAACAAAAATGAAACATGGTATAACTATAACCAGCCAGTGCAAAATTAAAAATATTGGGCGGAGCGGCCGGCGACGTGGCGTGTTCCAAATTCAAAATAAGAAAAACTATAAAATATTGACGGGATACCTTACTCTGTGACTTTGAGCTGTGTGTGTTGAGTTGATTTTATATTTACTAAAAATTAGTTCATCAAGCGATTTTGAAATATTGACCCCGGATTCAGTAACAAACGAGGCAAACAAAATAATATAAAATCTTTTGCCAGAAGTTTCGAAGGAAAAATACTTAAATGCGTACAATGATTTTATGAAGTGGCGTGCAAACAACAAAATAAAATCATTTTCAGAAAAAGTATTTCTCACGTATTTCAGTGGATTATCAAAGAAAATACTGCCTTCCACTCTATGGAGCAAGTACTCTATGCTCAAGAGCACATTAAGTGCTAAACACAATGTAAACACTATATAATTGTTCTAATTTTTCGATTAATTTTAAATAGGTATAATAAGTATAAGGTACCCGCTACATGTTATTATTAATAAACATTTTGGAAAAAACTACGATTTTTTTACTTTCCTTATATTCGAAATGAAAAGTAGAGTGTTAAACACGGGTAAAAGTCATCAATTCCATCTTCGAACTATAGCCGCCCTCGCTATGCTCGGGCGTCTAAATATCTCGTATGGGTATTGCTTCCTTTTGACCCTATAACAATCTACTATTGTTTTGTATAAACACAAAACCTAAAAACTATTTTTGTAGAGTTCACCATACTTGTTATGTTTCAACAAATATATTGACGCAACCCTGAAATCGCGAAAAGACATATTGTTTCATTATATTTTACAGTTCAAATAAAGTTTTGTATGAAAGAGCAGTTTTTTGTGGTTGATTTCCTACAACAAGTTATTCATAATAGTAAACTCGGATAAACAAAATATATGATAGATTTGTGGTCTTTCAATAGTCAAGATTATAATAATCAGAATCATGAATTAACTCTGAGGTGGACTATTTAAACAATTTTGCTGTTGGAGCTGGCACGAGGTTTCTTATATTCTTGAACATCGTCCTTTCTGCCAGCATTTAATTGAATTGTTAACAAACTTAACAAACTTCACAATCAAGCAAGCAACCAAAAAATTGGTTTGTAGAAATATTTTCTTTATTAATTAGATACTCACGACTTTTAATTTTTATTTACATACTTACCTACACTAAGTTAGCCCGCAAAATATGACTACGGCAAAAAAAGAAATTGCAAAGTTGCAATAAAAGTCAAAATATGTAAAATGACTGTAATTTTCAATTTGTCATGATCATGACTTCGCGAGGTTTTTTGAGTGCCAAAGATTGGACAACAATCCTCATCCTGGCAGGCTCGTTCAGCAAAAAACCCTCCGGAGGCGATTTGGTCAATAGTGCCGGGTCGTTAGTGCCGCCCGCCGCTCGGCACTTCGGCACTGCACAGTGGTAATATTTACTTTGTCCAGCGGCACGTTCCCTATAATCCCGAATAACAAATTATAAAATGAATGAAAAACCACGGTTAAGCTGTCGGCGATCCTAAACATAATGTTTGATTGTGTCCTAATGACAAGGCGCGGACTCGTAGCCACCTTTTATGTGAAGCCGACTGATATTAGCGCAACAATAATTGAAAATAACGTTTATTTCTTGAGACATAAAGTTGGGAATGTAGTTGGAGGGGTAATTGCTGGCAGTGCATCTACTAAGGAGGTCCTCGTAATTGAACAATCATCTGCCTAGAGTAGAGCGGGCCCGTTGCGGTGAGCGACGCATCTAATATAAATGAAGTTTACTATTTGTTTTGTTTATTTGTTTAGACTTATTTTTGTAAGAGAATTTAAAAAGAAATTAGATAGAGGATTGGCGTTGCTTGTTACCCTATTATTCCTTTTGATAGTTCAGCCACTATCTAATTATAAGAACAATGAAAAAAACCATAATGTTTCAGAGACGTTAAGCACGAAGATTCTGCAAACAAAACACAATAGGTTATTTGACAACATTGAAAATATACTACAAATTGTGATCATCCTAAACAGATAATGGCGTAAAAAACATATTCAACTATTATATACACTAAATTAAGTCTATTAATTGATTAATTTTACCTAGAAAAATGCAATAATTTTTGAATTTTTTTCTGTGACGAAAACGCTCTAAGATTACTGATGACGTCACTTGCCTGTAAATAAATATGGCTTCAGGCGTTTGACACGACCTTAGAGCATACAAGGACACGACCATAGACTTAGGATCCTTAACTTAGGATATTTAACAAAATGAGTAAAGTATTATTTTTATTACTGTGATATTTATTTTTATCATAACTAATATTATAAATACGAAATTAAGTTTGTTTATATTATTCTAATAAGTTTTGTTAACAATAATGTCAAATAAATAAAATATACAGAATATCATTTTCTTATTTATTTTAGATTAACTTTTGTTTGAATAAAAATACTGTTACTTGAAATAATATAGTACTTATAGCTAAACTTTTCTATAGTGAGTGGTGCAGTGGTCAACATGCCGCTTACCACGCAAAAGGTCCCGGGTTCTGATAAGATAACTGTCAAATGGCTAAGGATATTACAATGTTTACAGGCTTGTGATGTCAACAAGTCACGTGTCCAGCGCCATAGCGTTTTTGGTGCGGTTTTAAAATTTTAAACTTTAACATTGATTTTTTAATGAAATACATTGATTTTTCCTGAAATACCAATGTAGTGCGCTTATTACGTAATAAAGAATAATTTAAAATGGTTTTCCAAAATTAGTCAAATAGCCTATTGTTTTCTATTTCACCTCTTCAATATAATTACAAATTGCGTGTAATAAATATAACTTAATATCTATCTATGCAATCAGCGCTGCGATTAAGCTCCACTTTAACCTAATTACTCAATGTTACTGCATCGGTCGGTACCGGTAAGTTAGCCAATAACACAATTTAACTAGTTATTCGACCCACTACGACGTAGTCTAGGAGCTGGCGAGCTAAAATTACTCTTCCATAATCACACACACACATATAAACACACATATAAACAAGCACATTTTAGAGTTAATATTTTTGTTATTAAATTTATAAATTTAATTTCTTTAAAAACTGATGTTATGAGAGAGCGATTTTCTCCTGGTACAGGTGTTCTTACACTTAAAAGAGGGAATCAACCATACCCTGTATTACCCACTTGTTTTTATAAAATAGATATTTTTTTCATTTTTTTTTCATTTTCATAAGCAGAGTATGCCACAATTTCCAAGACAAAAACCTCTTTTCACCCATACGGAGTTCTGGAGCTTTATTTTCTACTACCGACACTACGTTTAGAATAAAGTGGTTAAATTAGCCACAGTTATTGGAGAAAATTTTGGAATGTTTTCAAAGAGTTGAAAGTTTTCAAGAAAATTCTGGAAGTATGATTGAAACCTTTGAAAAAATATGGTAGAGCTATTAAGTTCTACCATATTTTTTCAAAGGTTTCAATCATACTTATTATTAGGTAAGTAAGTACTTTGATATTTTTTGATGTTCCAAAGTTCCGGAAGTTTAGAAAGTTTTCAGGAATATTTCTTTAGAAATGGAAAGTTAACCTGGAAGTTTTCATCCCTAACCTTAGCCAAGCTCTCTATTTTGCCCTATTTTTAACCAACTCCAAAAATTGAAAAGGAGGAGTTCGTTGCATATTTATGTATGTACACCGATTACTCGAAGACGGCTAAGCCGATTGAAATGATTCAAAATAACATTTGAATCATTTTATACGGATGATCGACCATTTTTTGTTTATATGAACTTATTTTTAAATAAGTATGTGGTAAGTTTTGCACTTGTTATGCTGGACACATCGTTTGTTGTATGACGGGCTCTCGGTCTACGTATGATCAATTTGATGTGTATAATAGTAGAGCACGTGGGATGCAGCGTGTGGGGTGTGGACTGTGGGCATTGACTAAGGCGGCGTGATTGCAGCGACCGGCGCCACTAGTATCGTACTGTATATTAAACTTTATACCAAAATTATCACAAAGTGTGTTTAGAATATTTAGAATGAATAACAGACAATAATGACACCTCGATTTTCCATTTTTTTTAATGAAACAAAATCGAAATAGACTTATCTCTCGTGCAAGGAAATAAGAATGTACTTCTATAATTTCCTTGCTCTCGTGCCATCAATAACATTCAGCAGTTTTTTTAATTGATATTTTTAAGGGTAGTGGACCTGGGAACTAATTGTCTAATTTCAAAATCTATCGCAATCGCTTTCATTTGATAGATGGATGTGATACATTGCTACATTTCTTTGATAAGTCTTCATTTGTGTCAAAATTAGTATCAAAGTATCACATCCTGAAAGCGATTGCGATAGATTTTGAAATAAGACAATAGATAGGCTGTGTACTTATTGTCTGATTTCAAAATCCATCGCAATTGCTTTCATTTGACAGATGGACGTGACACACTGCTACTTCTTTTTGGCACAAATAAAAAATTTTCAAAGAAATGCAGCAATGTGTCACATCTATCTCATATCTGTCAAATGAAAGCGATTGCGATAGATTTCGAAAATTAGACAATAGTACCCTGATTACAAAGAAACAAATTTCCATGATATCTGTTCATGGTCCTTCGAGCCGGATATAAATAGCTAGAGTTGGTATAAATAAAACCATCCCCCGTTTGTGTTGTCACGTAATAAGTACGTATGAATTATTAAGCTACCTAGGGCCTCATTAGTGCATAGGATGTAGGTTAGGCATTAGGCAGGTCGTTAGCTCGACCTTGCGCCGTCCCCGGCGAGTCACGCCCGCCGTGAATCATGTCCGCCGTCCTCCGGGACGCACGCTATACCCACTTTAGTGCCAATTAGTTCACTTGCATTACAATAATAAGGGAAACATTTTCGGCGTTATGTTTTTTGGCACGACCGGAACGTTGATTTGTCTTTTTCGACATTTGACATCAACCATTTTTAACGTCCCCACTGCTGGAGTACAGGCCTTCCTTATGTATGGATAAGGAGGATGGGCCATAACCCACCACGCGGGCCCAATGCGGATTGGTGGGTGTTAACGACTGCAAATTCAACCGGAACGGCTTAACGTGCCTTCCGTAGCACGGAGGACCTCGAGATAATAAATTTTTATTCACCCATCCTACGACCGACCCTTGCGTAAGTTGCTTAAGGGTCGGTAATAGGGAAACATGGTTTGCGCGGGTCATATTTTTATATAGAAATCGTAAACTTGTAGCCACCAAAAAAATTATACGCCAAGCTAAAGAGTTTATCTAGTTGCTACAAACATTAAATTGCGTATAAACCACACAGATGATTGTAAAAAAATATCAGAATATCATCAAAAGCGCTTGTCGCGGGCCATATTCTGGCGTAAATAATAGCGTAAACGTATTGAATTCTACATCAAAATATACTTTACCGTACTGTGCAGTTGCTCCAATAACTTTTTTTCAAGAAAGATAATTGTGCTAAAGATAATGATGAAAAAACAACGAAAAACATCGAAAAAGTGCAGAAGTGAGGTTGTTTTCCATACTCTTTACACGTAAAGAAAAAGACAGAGACAAATGATTTCGCATAACGGAGCCTTAACCTCCACTATCGCTGGGCCAGGCGCTAAACCACTGCGCCATCGAGCTCCTCATTTGTCTCTTACCATAAATTAATTCATTGACTTGCACTATAATTGCAAGCTGACACTACTATAAAATGAGTAATCAACCCATGTATGGTACATACAAATCCAATAAGTATCGGATCGGGAGCTCCTATTCCTGGCGTTCCCAGAACGGCTCGGAAGCGCCCGGACGGCCGCCCCTTATTAATGGCCTGTTTAGGACTCCTTTGTCTGTCGTCCTGCTATTTCAATGACTACAACAGGAAACACTTTTTATGTCTAACTTTTAAAGTGATATCGATGGCATAGTAGAACCAAATACTATGTCGATGGCAACTACTATATACCCACATCGTTTTCACTACATCATGAAAATACTTCTGATTATAAATTAAAAGTTACTAAATCATTACCAGCATTAGAAACAATGAAACAATAGTCCAATGTTCCAAATCCAGATTAGAGGTTTCCCTAATGATCAAATCGAACCATAATATTAGGGAAGCGGACATAGGTACTCGGGTAAATAAACTTATGCTAGACAAAATTTAAAGAAACAAATAGTTTCTAGTTAGAGAAAGTAAAATCCACAGATAAACCATAAATAAAGGCTACCTACACTAAAGGTAGACCAGAATCTCATGAGACGGAAGTGAAATAATTTTTAGTTAAAAACGTGGTTGTTGCATACAGTCTGTCAAGAAATTCATAAAATTATCTTCTTTGTTATTAGTGTTATTGTATGACAACACTTAAATACTTTTGTAATGCAACAATCACGTGTTTTTAGTAAAGATAATTTCACTTCCGTTTCATGAGATTCTGGTCTACCTTTTAACTCCGATCTTTCATGACTTTTTCACGATATGTTTAATGAAAGTCAAAAGATTAACCCAAAGTTATAAAATTTATTTGTATTAATAAACAACACTTATCTACTTTGTAATAAACCAACCAAATACGTGAACTTTGTCGAAGCAACAATAAAAATTGACGATCGGCTCGCGCTGTTCCAACTATTTTAAATTGACGTATCCTGTTGTCAGATTTCCTGGCGTTAATCCTGGCTCCCTGTTTAAATTAGTCGCGAGCCGCTCCACTGCCGCTTTGATGTTATGATTAGATTCTCAGAAATCGATGTTTTTACAACACCGATACATTGTGTTAGTAAGAAACAGGTGAAATGGGACGCTGCTACGTTTGGTTCTGGACAGTTAGTGTGGGAGACAAGACAAGAACTTTAACACCTTAACTGCCATCATACTAACATTGTTTTTACAATTCATAAATGAAACACTTAAAATAAATTAACAATAAAAAAAACGTTTGTAGGATATTTCAGATTTCATACACATTATCAAAAATAAGCGAGAAATTCCTCTGGGGGAAAAGATAATTATAAGTTAATTTTAACCCTTAATCAAACATTGGGAAATTATTTCCCACTTCCTCCTAATTCACAAAATATTTTTTATTTTTTTAATGGCAACACCCAGGAATGTCATCTATGGAAATTTAAAATCTTGATAATATTTAAAATTTGAAAAATGGCAACATTTTTTTAATGGCCGCCATATGTCACCAAATTTCAAAGAGAAAGTCAGAGGTCACGATTTTTTTGCCAAAAAACCAGTTCTCGTCAGTGTTTTGAGGTTAAATTGAAAAAAAAATCTGGTAAGTGCATATAGTGAACACTATTATAAACTAGACTTATTTTCTGCATATTTGGCTTGAAAAGAACTGCGGAAACAGTACGATTTACTAGAAATTTTTAGGTTTTAGTAAGTGGGAAATTATTTCCCATTGTTCGTTCCTGCACTTAAAATTTTCTTTGTTCCCGTAATATATATATACAACTTCTGGCCGTCTGTCTCGTGCACAAAAAAATTATCCGTATCCGATATTGTTTTTCTTCAGATTTTTATTATTTATTTCCAGCAAAAGAAAAATGAATAAGAAAAAAATACGAAAACCGTTGTGGTTTTCGTATTTTTTTCTTATTCATTTTCACTTACTAAAAAAAACTAGAAGAAGCAGTAGAAAACTTGGCTGACTTATCTGATTTATCCGATTATGATTCTGAAGACGATAATTGCTTTGCTAATAGCATTTGTTCTCCTTCTGCAAGTTGCAAGTACTAGTAAAAATAAAAGTCCGTAACCGTATCGGACAATGGGAAACAATTTCCCACTTCCATAAAATTTTGCTATGCAGTAACGGATAATGGGAAATTATTTCCCACCGCAAAAACACCCTTTCCCCACCCCCTATCTAATTTTTATATTTTTTTTCTGAATCTACGCACCCAACTTACCTAAAAACCATTCTTAGTTTTCATTTATCTCATAAAAAAGGATTCTGTTTGATTAAGGGTTAAAACGTAGGTTACCGGTGACTTACGCGGCGCTTACGTGTAAATCATATAAAATTCTTGGTGGGAGATTAAAATTTGACACAGAATGGGCAGTTTTAAGATAATTGAGACCATAGACTTATTATATTACTTTGATTAAAACTCATTTTACTGTACCTAGCTGTCATGAAAAGGAAAATCTATTTTACCACAGGGTAAAGAAAAATCTTTATTCCTGGTACGCCAGTCATTTGTTTGAGACGTGTACATTTACCAAAGAAGAGATTTACAAGAATTGCATACCTAATTGCATAGCTTGTAAATCTCCTCTCTAGCTTGCAAGATGCAACCCAGATAAACACAAAATAAGAATCACAATGAGTAACAGTAAAAACTTTTCAGATTATGAAATTAATTATATTTAGCGAATTGGTTTTGTAAGTCGGTCAAAGAGCATTGCGTGAGAAAAATGATTTGGAGCAGCTATTGAGTTCAGTGACATGGCAAAAAATTATGACAGCCTTGGAAACGTGTCAATTATCAGTTTAAAGACTACCTACAAAGTCTACTATTAAAAAAAGTCTTCAAAAGCGCAAGCCGAGCTCTTATTTTGTCACAAAGGGCGATCTATTTATTCAGCGTCATTAAATTGTTGCTGATAGCTAGATTAAGATTTTAGATAGATTAAAGCTTGCTGTTAAAACATACAAACCAGATAAAATACATATCAGTTTAAAAAAGTGGCTTCGGAATTTTTAAAGAGAACCAAAATATTTAAAGTGCATACCACGCTTTGTGATGGCGAGCTGTACCAATTCAATAAAAATCCTCTATTGATGTTACATATCAAAAACTTTAGAGGCTTATAAATAACTAGCGGCCCGCCCCGGCTTCGCACGGGTGCAGTGCAATGTAGTTACTAATGTAAAACTGTGCTAATGTGGTGTCAGTGTGAAGTTATTTGATTATACTACAGGATATCTACATATATACGATGTACGCAAGGGGTGTTAAAAATTAAAATATAATTGAAGTGTGTTTGTGTCTGTCTGAGGCCACCTAGCTCCCAAACTTAAAGATCGATTTTATTGCGATTTTTATGTATAGTTTAAGAGAAGCGTACAGACGGTGGGAAGTGACTTTGTTTTATACTATGTTTAGCTTTTGCCAGTGGCTCCGCCCGCGTGGGCGTCGGTAATCGTTGTAAGTCTTCCCTTGGAAACCAATGATCGGCATGAAAAGAAGCCTGTGTTAAGTATTCCAGACTATAATCTATCCCTGTGCCAAATTTAGTCTAAATCCGTTCACCCGTTCAGACGTGATTGAGTAACAAAATGAATAACATCCAAACATCAAAAATTTCACATTTTTACAATTTTGTGATATAAATAAATAATAAATAAATGCTTGAACAATTTCACACAGCGCCATTTAGCCCCAAACTAAGCAAAGCTTGTAATATGGTTGCTAGACAACTGATATATTACTTATATACTTTTTTAAATATATACTTATTATACATAGAGACATACTGACACACTTAGAGAAATGATGTTACTGAGGAATGAAGCTCATGAGAGACAACGAAAGACTAAGAGTGATGTGCATAAACAATACTATAGGGACCTTAAAGAGCAAGTTGTATTAAGTCTCAGACAAGAGAAAAGGGCGTTCTTTAACCATTGCGTAAATTCAAACGTTAGCGATAGCAAGCAATTTTGGAGGAATTTAAAAGACAAAATATTAATAGATCCAAGTAAAAATGATTTTCTTCCTGACAGTTTTAATGATCCTGATTTAATAAACAACCATTTTATGGATGTACCCGCCGGTGATTCTGTGTCTATATCAGACATGACTTTTTTCGAATTTAATAGGCACGGCGAAAACACCTTTAAAATGCAATCAGTTGATGAAACTACAGTGTCTAAGTATATTATGTCCATTAAATCAAATGCAATGGGTGCTGACGGTATTAGTAGGGATATGATCATCTTGACTCTGCCCCGAACTTTAGCCGTGATAACCAGCATTATAAATAAATCAATTAAAACGGGAGTCGTACCGGCAGAATGGAAGAATGCTATAGTAAATCCAATACCTAAAACGGACCATCCTACTGGCCTTAAAGATCTTAGACCAATAAGCATACTTCCATTCTTATCTAAAATACTCGAAAAGGCAGTGTACAGTCAATTAATTTTGTATATCGAAAGTAATAACATACTGCCTCCTTTACAGTCAGGTTTTCGTAAGGGCCGGGGTACCGTCACTGCCCTGCTTGACGTCACGGATAATATTTTGAGTGAACAAGATTGTGGGCGTGGCACTGTTTTGGCATTGTTAGATTTTTCGCGTGCATTCGATTGTATTAACGTATCTTTGTTGTTGTCTAAGCTATCTTTTTACGGATTGGACCGGCAAACATTAAACTGGTTCAATAGCTACTTGAGTGGGCGGGTCCAGTCTGTAAAACTCAAAGGAAGTAATGGCACCTGTGTTTTCTCCGAGCCAAAGTCGATTACGCGTGGTGTCCCGCAGGGATCGATACTTGGGCCTCTCTTATTTATAATTTATAGTGCTGATCTAGTAAATGTAATAAAACATAGTAAATATCACCTATATGCTGATGATGTCCAACTGTATGTATCTGAAACTCCAAGTAATATATCACATGCTTTGCAAAAACTGAATGAAGATCTAGATGCAATAATGGATTGGTCTAATAGAAATGGTTTGGTTCTGAACCCTGATAAGTCAAAATTTATGGTGCTTGGCTCGAAGTTACAAATTGAGAAAATTATTGACAGTCAACCCGTAGTGAGTATGAAGGGCCAAAACATTCAACGTGTCAATGAAGCAAGAAACTTGGGAGTGTTGATTGATGGTGAATTGCGTTTTGAAAAGCACGTGGAGGCAGTCGTGAGGAATTGCTTTTACAGAATAAAAATCCTGTATAAAATCCGTGATTTACTCTCTGAGAAAGCAAGAATAACTGTTTGTGAATCACTAGTTTTATCCCGACTAAATTATGCAGATATCGTGTATGGCCCACGTCTCTTGGCAAGAACGCGGCGATTGCTGCAGCGTGTTCAAAACGCATGCTGTAGATTTTGCTATTACATTCCACCGCGAAGTCACATAACACCATATCTAAATAAATCGTCGACACTAAACATGGATTCGCGGCGACGACTACATCTCGCTTCTCTAATGTTTGATATCGTTAAGTTTAAATGTCCTGAATATCTTTACTGCAAATTGAAACACCCTAGTAGTAAGACTTTTTTAGGTCGTGATCTCAGACTCGTACGTCCAATATTTTCGATACCGCAGCACAGAACAGCAGCCTTTACCGGCAGTTTCCGCTATAGCGCAACGAAGTGCTGGAATAACATACCACCACCAATGAGGAATTTGACGTCGAAGTTTACGTTCAAGAAAAAAATTAAGATGATTCTTCTCGAGAGTCAGAAATTTGGGTACTAGCACTTCTTGCATGGGCGGGTATACAATTTTGTTTAATTTGGTTATTTTTTTTTATTATTCAATTTTTTATGGAATATATTTTACACGATTTTGCAGCAATTTATTTATTTATCTATCTATATGAAATGAAATGAAAATATTACGAATACATTTTTAATTTAACACATTGAATCCAATTACTAATTTAATTTAATTTGTTTTATTATTATTATATTAATGATCATAAAATGCATGTTAATTATAAATCCCGAGCACTTTTTGCCTCAGTGGGCCCTCTATGGTTGCGGCTGAAAATCAGTGATTTGCTCTAAAAAAGCAAATAAAACGCTGAGCTGTGACCTTTTTGCACTACTACAGTACACATACTTTATTTTAGTGTAAGATGCATGATAGTTTTAGGTCATTTATGTTTCATTGCTTTTATGCACTGTTTTATGTATGTGTCTGTAGTTGTCAAATAAAAATGTTATCTATCTATCTATCTATACATAGTAACACCCAGACCCATCACAGAAGGGTGTAGGTAATAGCTGCATCCCGCGGTTTTACCTGCGCAATCTGTTGATTCTGTAACCAAACTCGCATCTCACTTCGAACCTCACTTCACTTCGCGTGAATTGTTATTAGAAATTAGCTAACTAAATGAGCAATTTTACCGATTACAATAAATTTAGGTAGCTATCTAAAATATTTTGTGATGAAAAAAAAAATCATTATCTTATTTATGATTTAAAGTTCCCGTCCCGTGCAGTGAAGTGAGATTCGAAGTGGGGTTCGAGTTTGGTTACAGAACCGACGCCCTACTGTTCACGATTTTGTATTAGGTAGGTAGGTAGGTACTTAATAAAATTTCTTAGCAGTAATATAACAAAATAAGTATAATAATATTATGTAACATTTAATACTCATACTCAATAGTTTGGTAGGTATCTTCTTTTTAAATAAAAATCTATGTATGTTTATTTGTTCCTGGTTCCTGGCTAAAATAACGTGACATTGCAAATTATGTCGGGTGCAACTTATGTTGTGCATTATTATCCGGCTCTCAATTTCAACACTTTACACTACATTCCTTGTCACGTTAGATATCTGATATTTGCTAGATTTTGCAACGTTTTGTAAGTAGACTAATATTTCGTAAAATAGGTAGTGAAAATCAGGATAAAATCTTATACAACATGAAATGTCAGCTCGTGCGGTGACATAATTACAATCTCAGGGGAGGTGACAACCTGACAACTGACATTTATTTTTCTTAATCGTACTAATGCACTAAGAAGTTTTGATTCCGATATCGAAGTCAGCCACCCTAAAAATAGCTTTCTACCCCTTTTCAACCCTGTTAGGGGATACATTTCAAAAAAATACGAAACACGTATTCAGTTAATTTTGTTAAAGAATGTCTATGCCAAATTTCAAGTCAATCGGGCCAAGGAATCGCTTTCTCCCATACAAACTTTGCCACCCTGTTTTATCCCCTTAGGGGTTGAATTTCGCAAAATCCCGTCTTAGTGAGCACCTTCACCCTAAAAGGAACCTCTATGCAAAATTTGAGACTCCTAGCACTTGTAGTTTCTGAGATTTCGTGATGAGTCAGTGAGTGATTTACTCTTTTATATATATAGATAATGGTCTTATAGAGACACCTTTATTATAGAAGCGACAAAGGTGGCAATTTCAACGTCCTATATGTTTATATTGTATGTATCGTCACATTTGTCTGAGAGAGACACAAACTCTTCACTAAAACGAAAGAAAAGGATAGCGCTGCACAGACCACCTTGTTAGCGGTAATCGGTTTACGGTCTTGTCAAAAAATTAACTTATTATAAATGGAGCCTAAATAGAGATGTGCAACTAAAATTTTTACGAGGCGATGATGTTTTTAACTACATAATATACCACGTGTTACAAAAAAACCCCTAATGCCAAATATGGTAGATAGGGACCATCAAACTGAACAACTTTTACTATTGGACCAACTCTAAAATCGCAAAAAAAAAAACATCTGTTTCATACAAAAATTTATATATCAAATTCAAAATGTATGAAACAGCAGTTTTTTTTTTCGCAATTTCAGAGTTTTTATTTATTTATTTAGCTCTGCTTACAGTTTATGCATTAATAATTACATCATTTTCATGCTTAAATATTATCTTATTTTAGCTAAGTACATAAACTACTTACAAGTAGACATAGACACCTCCTGCTTCTGAAATGCTAGAGTACAGACTTATATTAATTAGGTACTACTTATTATCTACAGTATTTTTAAATATTTTATAAATAAAAATGAATTACAAAAGTGACTGTTTAACTTGCATCAATAATATTGTGGTACATAATTTTGCGTATCCTATTGGCACAGTCATAAAAGAGTTGGTTCCATTAGTAAAAGTTGTTCAGTTTGACGGTCCCTATCTACCATATTCGGGATTAGGGGTTTTTTTGTAACACGTTGTACTTATATGGATTTTCATACAGAGCATAAAGGTAACTTAGATATTAAAATGAAGATAATGTTTGCCAATACAATAATCAAAGTAAAACGCATTGTTGTAATTAACCTACTTTTAATAAAATAATTGCTATAGAAATATAAGTTAGCTTTGTAGATAAGTTTTTGCATTTAATTATTTGTTAAAATTGTATTTTTTTTATTAAATTTTCATCGACAAACGATAGAAAATTCGCCCGTCTCTAAAGACGCTACCTGAGATTTGTGATTTATTAGTTGGCGAGAGCTTTCGCATGGCATCCACAGTGGACGGCCACTGAATAAGTTGTCCAACAATGTTTTTTACGCCACTCGTCGTTGCAAGCACAATACTCCCTTCAAAGTTTAAACATTCAATGATTCAATGTAACAGAGATTTCACCACGATCACCGCTGTTTGGATATGGATACAGAATCTAATCGATCACAATTTTCCGCACGATTTCGTAATCGATTTTTTGGTAATAGACGTGACTGTGGGGTAGCTCGAGTAGCCGGTATCGAGCAATTATTTGTAATAATCGATGGCATTATCGGGCGGATCGGAAGCGTATCGATGGGCACCTGTCGCGTCACGCCGGAGAGACCGCGGCGAGCTAAAGAGTCGGTAGATCACATCAATGTTGTTCTTATTCCTGACTTTTTGGGTTGCCAACAGAGAAGTGAAAAAGTGGCGGATAAGAGAAAATTCGTGGCGTATAACTTAATAAAATTTCAAAATAGGTATAAGGTGCCGGCATATAACTTGGCAAGACAAAGATGAGACAAAACATGCGCCGAGTTTAGTTTTTGTAGCTACTGCGCATCTTTTGTCTCGTTTTTATCTTCTAATTGAACTTGATAGTACAAAATGATTATTGTTATACAGTACTAAAATTATAGTCATGCCGGCACGAATCATGAGCGGTAAGATAAATTGTATGGGAATTTTGCACATGGTTGCAGTCGCACCACTTCCCCCGCCAATGTGACCTAAAAATGACTTCAATGCGCATGCTCAAGATCCGTGCCGAGGTCTGTACCGAATTCTGCGTCTCAGTGATAGATTTTTTTCTATTTTTACAGCAATAGCCGTAACCCTGGTAACACTACATCATAGTCGCCGGTAGCTTCACGGCACCGCAGCATTGACCGATGACGAATTGATTCCTTAATGTTGACGACTTCATCCGAACTGTGGCGACATACCGATTTGGTTCAATCGAATTCCCCAGATTCGGGATCGATTGAAGTGACGTTATGGGAACCAAAAATAAACAAAAGACACGTCCATGATACTAAACTAAGCATCTCGGATTTTCTTGTTCTTTAATATTCCTTTGCAATCCGTTATTCGAGTCATAGAAAATTATACAAGCTTTCTATCTGAAAGTACGTAAGTTATTTTCGTAAGTTATAGGTACATACAAAGATGTTAGAATTTTTTAACTAATATCATTGGGTACTTAGTATTCAATTGCACATCATATTAAAGGATGGATGGAACATCTTCACAGTGTTGTTCTTGATACGGCAATTGCCGTATTCTACGGTAATCCCGATCGAATTTGACTCGAGATACGGCACCATTTTATAACGCTGTCCATTCAATACGGCAATTTTCATTGCCAAAATTTGTATATTTTTCGAAGATACGGCAATTATTTAAAATTTTTGCCGTTTTACGGCAATTTTTGAGTGTGAATACGGCAATCCTAAATTTGCCAGGAACAATACTGCATCTTCAATCTCGACATCGACCAATCACCAACGACGCTTTAAAAAATATTCAACAAATCATGCAATAAATTTGTACATACATTATTCTTAACATAATATTCAGAATGTTTTTATGATAAATTGGGTTAGAATAAAGACTTCGTTGGCGATCGTAATGGCACAGAAGTGACAAGAGGACATTTGATGAAGGCATGAGTATTATTTCAAAAAGTCTGGCTGCAATGGAATTTTGATTCTATTCGTTTTGAAATAAGGTTTAGGAATGTTAAGTCTGTGTGTTGGAGGTTGTATGTGTATTTTGGAATAATTTTTCAAGTAAGTGCTGTGCGTAGCAGCGGGGGGCGCCGCCAAAGCCCCCGGGGGTCAGCTCCCGCCTGCGTGTGCGCATACCAACCTCTAATTCGATTATGAAATGTCACTTCCAGTATATCCTCTCAGTAGTTAACGATTATAACCTTATAATAGTTTTTAATTTAAATAATTCAGATTCATTTATTTTCAGAGATGATGAACTGAGTAAGATCTAAGCGGAGATTAAACAAACACATAAGGTGAGCGTCAAAAGATAAAGATAAGTACAATGCGATTAAATTGACAATAGACAGTGATCCACTTCAACTTCACTCGAGAATGTATGGTAAAGAGAAAATTTTACAGATTAAAATACTGCAAGCATTCTGAAGTTGCCGCAGATCACTATCTATTGTCAATTTAATCGCATTTTAAAACATTCTAAGTTTTTATTCTTCTATATACTTACTCGTATCTACCATTCTTATATTCTTATCAAACTGCCCTGACTGAATAGTCCGAAAACTCTTAAATCTTTTGCATAAACGCTACCATGATCAGAGAAACATAAATGACCATAGTTTTTTTGCATTTGACAAAACTTACTCTATTTTTTACATCATCCTTTTTGAAACGATCTCTCTAATAGCCCGATTAGTCCGTATTCGTCCGTACAACAATAACTTTCAAAATATGTAACTCAGAGCAATGATTTTGGAGTCGTTTTGTAGGTAATATTCCTGTGTATTATAAAAATGCAAAAAAAATATTGCAGATTAATGTCCTAGCTTTTGTGATCTGTGAGAAAAACTAAAAAAAAACACTAATTTCGGATAAAATGTGTATTAGTAATTTTTATAACGCGTTAAAGTTAAAAGTTTACGTAATTATTTTTTTTACTTGATAGGTTTTTACATGGTATTAAAAAAAAGTTTCAATACAAAATGTCAAACTTTTTTAATAAATACTTGTTGTGGTTGTTTGTGGCAGGTAATGGCAAAGGTATAAATTCCATTCTGCTGTTTTAATTTCTTATATTTGTGAACTCGAAGAGACTTTCATTTTTTATTTTTTTTTCACGCAACCGAAAATTCTGAAACTTTTTAACCGACTTCAAAAAACAAAAAAAGGAGGTTCTCAGTTTGACCTGTATGTATGTATATGTATGTATATATGTTTGTCCGCGATTATCTCGCGTTTGGCTGAACCGATTTTGATGAGGTTTTCAGAAAAGTATTTGTTACACTTAGGAGAAGGTTTTAGTATTTTAACCGACTTCGAAAAAAAAGAAGGTTCTGAGTTTGACTCGTATTATGTAGGTATGTTTGTCCGCGATTATCTTGCGTTTGGCTAAACCGATTTTGATACAGTTTTCAGAAAAGTATTTGTTATACTTAGGAGAAGATTTCAATGTTTTAACCGACTTAATAAAAGAAGGTTCTGAGTTTCACTCCTATGTATGTATGTTTGTCCGTTGATTATCTCGCGTTTAGCTGAACCAATTTTGATGCGGTTTTCAGAAAAGTATTTGTTAGAACTTAGGACAAGGTTTTGGGATTTTAACTGACTTCAAAAAAGGAGGATCTCTTCTCAGTTTGACCCGTATGCATGGTTGTCCGCGATTATCTCACGTTTGGCCAAACCGATTTTTCCATCTATACCTACCTAGATAATATAACAAGAATATAACTAATACAGAAAGTACTTACACTAAAAAGGAAAAAATAAAAAAATTGTTTTAAAAAACAAAAAACCGACTTCAAAACCCCACTCTACCTCTAAAAAGCAATAAATAATATTGAAATCACTAGATACGCATTATCATTGTAATAAAACACGTCTATTGAAGTCGGGTGGGGCTCTTAGAATAAATAAAAGTTGTCCTCAAGCCCCACCCGACTTCAATAGACGTGTTTTATTACAATGATAATGCATATCTAGTGATTTCAATATTATTTATTGCTTTTTAGAGGTAGAGTGGGGTTTTGAAGTCGGTTTTTTGTTTTTAAAACAATTTTTTTCTATTACTAAGGGAGCTTATTCCTACCTACAGAAAAATATTCAGCTAATTTGATTTTTTTCGGTCATTCCCCATTGCGTAACGCAGTCACTTGGCGACGGTAGTCGTCCGCAGTTCGTTGGTTGTAGCACAGATAATATAATATTATTCTCTAGTGATATAATAAGTCTATGACTATACTAGTAGTTGTAGTTATGACAAACATTTTGAATTTGGCTATCCGTAGCCTATTTTTCGTAGTAGTTCGTAGACTACTGAACGAACGATGTCGGACACGCTAGAGAGAAACTGTCAAACTCACGAAATCACTTCCCAATATCGCATACGAAAGTGATTTGTAATAGGAAACAATCAAAACGAAGCACCGACTCAGCTGCGTGTATCGCATTAAACTTTTCGTAATAGACAGTGTAGGACTTTTAAATCCGGAGAAATTAATATTTTTCGGCAGGGCCATCTAAAATAAAAAGTCAAATTTAAAATGCCGGTCATTCCAACAGGAGAGGGGATAGACCCCAACATGTAGGGGGAGGGGTTTGTCGATAAAATTGATCATAATTAGGTATATATTGATCATATAGTATCTGCCTTTAAAAGCTTCTTCATAACTAACCAAACATATTGTATAGATTTTTTATGACGATTTAGTTTTATGAAATTTTTCGAAAAAAAAAACATATTTCAGCCTTTTCGAAAATAGATCAAAAATGTCACGTAAACGCGAGGTCTACAGCTCACAGAGCCACTATTATTTAAGGTAGGCACCTCAACGGTTAATTTATAAGTATATCTAAAAATTTAATGGGGTTTTCAGACCACGTAAGTGAACAACTTTTACTATGGGGCCAACCACGAAATCGCGAAAAAAATCAGCTGTTCCATAAATTATAGTCCAGTCGATGTTGTACTTTTCTATGGAATAGCTGATTTTTTACGTGGTCTAAAATCCCCATTTAATTTTTAGAGTAAGTAAAAATTAACCGTGTATAACAGTCATAAATACAAACCCCAAGTGTGACGGAAATCTATAAACATTAAGCTTGCTAGACCAACTACCGGAGGTCGAGGTTATGGGTGAACGACCGAAAATAAGGCTCGCCGTGGAAATCCGCGCGTCAATCTTGAGTGAGGCCGCGCCCGAAATATGTTAATTAATCAATAAAATATAATAAAATAAGTAAAGCACGGCACGCACGGGGTCAAGCAGGGCGCAGGGATATGACCGTTGCCTGCCTGTATAAAGAATAAAATAATAGTATCGTGTAATACTCAGTTCATAGTCTCTGGATGGAACTTATTAGAACCTGAGGACTATACTAATTCTGTGACGTACACTAAAGTAGCTTGTAGGCATTATGATAAATTATATTATAGAAATTAAAGAACACTGACGGTTCGGCTGTTTTCATCGGAAAACGCTACTACCAACTTTCTGCCCCGCACGAAAGTGTTAGATCTACTATGCCTAGTCATCTTGGTGGTTGTTGGTATGCCCTGCTGGACTGGACGCCACAAGGCGGTGTATAGATTAATAAAGACAAGTAATTTAGCCAGTATTTCACATTGCACAGAGCATGCCAAACATTTGAAATGAAGGCATTGGAAGGCGGCGTGGGCTCGCGTTTCGGCCGGTCACGCCGCCCACCGCGCCATTGTCTGCCCACGGGACTACGCACGTGACCTCACGTCACGCGGATTATTATGGAAAAATCATATAAAAAAATCTAATAAACTCTGTAGGTAAGTGCTAAACAAACATGGTTATTAAATTATATCTTTTATGCCAGCGGTTCCCGAATGGTGTTCCGCGGAACCCTGGGGAGTTTAAGAGGCTCTCAGGGCTTCCGTGAAATTCAAGAGTTAAGTAAATATATTTCTGTCCTGACTTAATAAATATTTTTATCTTAAAAAATCCTTCTATTAAAATCAACTATTCTTACAAGATGCGAAAACCAAGCTAAAAAGCTTTTAAAAAAAAGCAAGACCTCCTTCAAAAACCTTAAAAAAAACAGCTCTATAAAAAGCAAGAAATAATGTTCAAATCGATTAATTAAAACACTGTCTATTGAAGTCGGGTGGAGCTGGAAGTATTTTTTTTACTTATTTAATTGTTTATATTCTAAATCCCCACCCGAGTTCCCCCGACTTCAATAGACAGTGTTTTAATTAATCGATTTGAACATTATTTCTTGCTTTTTATAGAGCTGTTTTTTTTTAAGGTTTTTGAAGGAGGTCTTGCTTTTTTTAAAAAGCTTTTTTATTTTAAACTTTTTTGTGGTAGGTATGTAAACGATGATTTTATAGAATAAAGTGTTTTAATGTTTCACATTTTTCAATGGTATAAAACTAGTAGGTATCTCGTAACTTAATTTCCACAGGAGTTCCGTTGGGCCTTCGCATTTCAACACTAGTCTAGAACGTCCTTGATAATAGATACTTAACTTGCTTTTGTTTGTCATAAACCTACCAATATTTCAATCACTGTAAAGTTCCTATTTGATTTTGGGGAGTTCCCTCGTGTATCTTGAAAATCCAAAGTCCATTACCAATGAAATTAATATGGTATCATCATTAAGGTTTCTTCTTTCAAATAAAAAAAGAATCATCTAAATCGGTTCATAAACTAAAAAGTAATGGTTGAACATCTGTCTGAATTCGTATAAAATGGTAACGAAAACGACAGTACATATTTTCAAGATCACTTGAAAACTACTAAACTGATTCCAAAATTTCAAAAAATGAAACCAACTTGAGAAAAAACCTGATGTTAAAGCGTTTGAATCATTTCAATCGGTTCAGCCGTCTTCGAGTAATCGGTGTACATACATATAAAAAAAGAAATATACGCGATGAATTGAATAACCTCCTCCTTTTAAAATTTTTGAAGTCGTTTAAAAACAATGTTACAGTTTTACTTCTTACTTGAGCTAGAGGGTTTCGCCCAAAAACAGTGAATCAAAAAGGGTTCTGTAGCCAAAAGAATTCGGGAATCGCTGTTATATGCAACAATCGCCTCAATAACAAATGTGTAACACAATAAGAAAATGGGCTGTTCAAAAATAATGTCATCGTTTTAAACAAAACCTTTGATTCAACGCTACTATGATATTTTTGAAAAGATAAGCCTCACTAACTTCACAAACATTTAGAAAAGTTTCGCACAAAAAAAATCGGATATCCAGCGACACAACTGGTGTTAACGGATTATACCGTGAACGGACCACACTGCTGCGTTTGAAGTTGAATTTGTAAGCCATTATATTATTTGCGAGCGTCAAAGACATCTATTTCTGCAGCGCCGCTAATGTAGGGTAAACAACACATTAGCGGTGGCAACAATTGGATGTGTCCGGTCGGCTTTACTTGGCTTATTTTATTTCTGAAGAATTCTCGGTAACTGGGGATTATGGGAGAAGGCTACTTGTGTGGCGATGTGGCGAAGGGAACAAGTGTGGATTAGTTCCGCTGGTTTCTAAATGAAGATACCAAATGAATACTATAGTGTAGTTTGGTCTAAAAATGTTCAAGCCTGGCACTTATTTTAAAAAGTTAAATTGTTGATTTTTAGCGCAAGTTAATCTTCGGTTTCATATCACTGCAAACGTCTAGAAATGTTTTTAAATCAAACGAGACGGTACATCATGACTACACATTGCTATTGGTTACAATGAACAATGCAATCCTGCATGGTGAATCGTCGCGTGCGCACCAAAGATTCATAACCTAGTCCTCGGCAAACCAGTCGAGTGGTGGAAGAAAGCGGCGCGTGGGCGTGGGAACGGCGGGGGCGGTGCGCCGCGGCGCTGCTAATGCGCTGCTCAAACACGAACGTTCGCACTACTCTGCTGCTTTGTACCTATTCGGGTTCTTTATATAAATAGATACAGCCCAAAACCTAATATGAATGTGGCGATAATTAATCAAAGATGACCTACCGTCAAATTCAAGTTCATATTTCAAAGACTTTATTTTATTGCCAACCTTACTAAAATCAACTTCTTATCAATTAGTGTGATTAATGATCTGGCTCTCCTCCATTTACTTCCTGGATAGCCATCATCAGATTACAACTCAGTCAATCCTTGGCGGAGAACCAAGGCTTCAAAGTTATCTTTTTTGTATGAAAATCAACTGGTGTCCTTAATTATGTGGCCACCACTATATTCGATTCTTATAGAAAACATTAGATAAATATAGATACCTTTTATGGGAGGTATGTGAAATAAATTCTTCTAATTTCTTCTTCTTTACATGATGTATCAAAGGCAAACACATTGGCCGTGAGAATCGTCCAGAGCTTGGCACACCAGAATTCTTAGATTTTTATCATCCGTCTCACAACGTTATAAAGACTAATTGCTAAGTCACCCAACCGCGAAATTACACCATTTTATAAATAACTTAATAAATACTTAGTAATTTCTCCGATTAAGTGTACGATAATTTAATTTCAATAGTTAGTCGATTAATATTCCCCACCAGATAACATTTTTATGATTACACGGTTTTCATTTACAATAGAAAGTTGAAATGCTATAGTTAATAAACAGATGAGCAAGTATGCGTGACAAATAACCGCCTTCCTATAGTTCTGCTGCTTGTTATTTCCAAGTGCAGCAATCAACATCTCGCCGCGTTTACTGCCGCTGGAGGTTCGGTCCCACTGCGCTTTTTAATTGGCAGCACCCTGAGAACCCCAGGTTAATTGTCGGTTAAGCCGGGATATGTGTTATTAACTGGACATCAAAATACACACTAGCGCCAGCATTAGGGGCGTTTACCCTATATTTCCATATGCATAGTTATGAATGATAATTCGCGCTTGTGTGAGCTTTCCCATTAATTCAATGCATTGAGTTCACATTCTCCGTAATGTAAGAACATTTTTGCTGTTCTTTAGAATGAGATATTTATTTGCGAGTGCATATCGTACGTCGTAATCAGCGGATTACTCTGCCGGGAGTATTTCGGATCGTACTCGTCCCGAGTGATCCGGCGGCCGGCGATCGCCCGCGGCTGCATGACGAATCCAATTAACAGCACTAACGAATACTGTCGGACGTACACTATTTATGTTTCCTCACAGTCGCACTGTAAATATTTAGTTCGGGAGGCGTCTGGCAGCGACGTTGTCTTATCTCTTCATCGGACGATTTCACGGGCAACCCTCGGAGCTGCCGACATTTAAATAGTGATTAGAAAGTGGTGTAGGTTGTGTCGGAAGTAACTGAAACTTTGTTTTGTTTATCAGGAGGCGATGGCTGATAGCCACGTGCTGCCAACATGATGGCGGCGAGATGCGCGCGCCGTAAATCAAGCATCGGTGTTCGGCGTCGCGTGCGCGTGGGCACGGGCACCTACTACAGGTGATGCCGGTCGATTATCTGCTAATTTATACGCACCACTCGACTTCTGTTCTCATATTATATTATTCATTTCGACACAGCACAAACAAGCTCGCTATATATAGAGAGCGGCATTCCATCGATAGCGCCTTGTTCTCGGTCAACTGTCCAATTGTTTTATTATCCTTTTTCGATTGCAATTTCTTATTTTAAATGTCAGTTGTTTGAGGCGCGCTCCTATTTAGAGCAATATTTATTTGTTAGCGCGGTGATGTCACGGTCATGCCATCATCGAGGGGCCCATTTTTGGAATCTTTACGATCGACACCTCCACATATTCGCAACAGTTCATTCACCGGCCGAAATGTTAAGATCATTGTCAACTTAGATTCGTTTGCATCATAGCATAGCTCTGCCTACAGTTTCTTTATTTATACTGACAATAATTAAGTTAGCTACAATCGTAAATAATACGTGCCTTTATGTTAAAATAGAGTTCTCAGCTTTTATAAGTTTTATACATTGAGTTCCAAATCTTTATGAAAAAATCCTACTAAATAAGGAGACAGATTATAGAATAGTTTGTTCGATGTAGCTCTACATTATCTACAATTCGTTCCCAAATTGCTTTTTTCTAGGTCAAGTATCTGTAGCAAATTCTACTTCATCAGCAAATAAAGCACTGAGGAGAACAAATAAAGCTATAAATAAGATAATAACGATGGGATCGTTGGGGTCGGATTTGATATCATTACATAAGCATAAGTTTCATACGCCATGATGAGAATCTACGAACGGAAAAGTTTATAAGTACAAAAGGGAAGGAAGTTTATTCCCATTATTTATTTACACTTTTTTTATTACCTACCTACTTATCTTTTTAGGGTTCCGTACCCAAACGGTAAAAACGGGACCCTTTTACTAAGCCTCCGCTGTCCGTCTGTCTGTCTGTCTGTCTGTCAGTCACCAGGCTGTATCTCATGAACCGTGATAGCTAGACAGCTGAAATTTTCACAGATGATGTAGTTCTGTTACCGCTACAACAACAAATACTAAAAACAGAATAAAATAAATATTTAAGGAGGGCTCCCATACAACAAACGTGTTTTTTTTTTGCCATTTTTTGCTCGAAATATCGAGCAAAATTTCAACTGTCTACCTGTTGTCGTTATTAATAAATAACGACAACAGGTAGACAGTTGAAATTTTCACAGATGATGTATTTCTGATGCCGCTTTAATAATAAATACTAAAATCAGAATAAAATAAATATTTAAGGGGGGCTCCTATACAACAGACGTCATTTTTTTGCCGTTTTTGGTACGGAACCCTTCGTGCGCGAGTCCGACTCGCACTTGGCTTTTTTAGGCACTTATCTTAAAAGAACAAGCTTAATACGCTTCAAACTGTTTAAAAGACTAAAGGTAATTCAAATCCCACACATTTACCACATTAATGGAATTTGGTATTTAAAGTATTTATTAAAATACTGGTGTTGAAGTTAAAACATAGTTTTCAAATAAAATAAAACCGGTCAAGAGCGAGTCGGACTCGCGCACCGAGGGTTCCGTACAATCATAAATATATTTGGATATGTAACTTTAGAACAGTCTTTAAAAAAGTAGGATAAACGGCAGACAGGTGGAAGGGCGAACAGGCGGACAGTCAATTTCCAAATCTTAACCACAGCTGCATAATAGTGACTGAAAAACGTTTCAGCCACTCCACATTGCAAACTGTTTATATTACTAAGCAGGAACTTATTCTTCGTTTATTCGTACGGCAAATAGTAGGTAATTATATTAGAACCAGCCACCAAATTATTATTGTAGTATTAGGTTGCGCCATTTCTTGACCGATAGTGGAACAATTATTTTTTCTTAGGTCAGCATTCTTAGTTCAGCGCCATCTGTTGACTGGTAGTGAAACAAAAGAATTTTTGTTTGTTTTTTGAATTTCTAAAAAAGTGTGTTATATTGAGACATCGTTTTATTTTTCCTGTAATCTTTACATAAACTGCTATCACATAGAATTATTTCAGATTTTTCTCTTTGTAAACTTCGGAGATAAGGCGGGGGGAACGGTATTTTTTTTACATTGTTCATCATAAGTCGAAAACTATACGGCCTAAGAAAAAAAAAATGTTTTAAAATGTGCAAACAGCGTTCTTTCATAATATGATACCCCACATGCCCTATAGTCACCTCACTTTAAATTTTTAAGACCCCTTTTCAGTCCCTGTTGTAAAAAAATATATTTATTTTATTTCTTTCTTATTTGCAAAATAGTTGGGCAAATGTCATCTTAAACTTTTCCAAATTTCAAGTTGATACCATTAGTAGTTCTCGAGATATCCAGCTGTGACAGACAGACAGACAGACTGAGTCACACCATAAGGGTTCCTTTTTTACCATTTTGGTTCAGAACCCTAAAAAAGTAGCTGGTAGTAAAAATACTGTTATTGATGATTTAATCGAAAGTTGTAGTCCGATGAAAATTCTTTGACCCTATCCTTTTAGTAGTCTGGCAACCAACCAAGCGTCTTTTTTATACACGAAGGGATGGTGCTTGGTCTTCACCTAACCTCACCTGATGTTAAGTGAAGATAAGGTCGAAGGTGGAAGCACACTACACCCGGAAATCTCATCACTGAGGAACTGGCTATCTTACCTCTAACTGCCGGAACACAACATTTTTTTAAATTGTTGTTATGTCGTCAGACTTAGGTAACATGGTGGTAGCTAGCCAGGTGGACTTAAATAAGCCCTACCACCAAGCAAACTGAGTAGAAATTGTACCCCCTGCCTAGGAATCAAACCCGGGACCCCTGCGTCTTACACGGGTGGACGAACTAATAGACCATAGTTAAAAACGTCTGGAAAAAACAAAAAAATATGGGGGCAAAAAAGACTAAAAACGAACAATTTTTTTTTACTCTAGCTTGCAGCACGTGACCTTTAAATAGTACAATGTCAACAAAAAAGTGGCTCTTCCATTATTTTCTTTACCTTTTTACCAGACTGTATCTGTACTGTACTGCTTCAGGAATTCAGTTGACTCCGGTCCAAATCGATGGAAAAATCATCTGTGCTCTACATCTCTTGAAAAATTGTACCATAACTCTCAAGGAAATTCAAAACTATTACTTACTTAAACAAATTAATCAAAGAAACGTAGTTCAGGGTTGCATTAATAAACCACCATCACCACTAATAGCGTATTTGTTATTTAACCTTTAACGTAAACAAACCAAAGGGCACAGGTGCGTGTGAACTCGCCGCGCGTGAAATTACTGTAAATTCACTCCGGTGTGGTCTTAGAAAAAAATACTGTTACGATTACTGCGCCATCAACCCTCGCCGATTCGCCACGGCGGGTCATCATCATTTGGCCCTCAGTGCATTACCCCTTGGAGGGATGCCGACCTTTTTATAAGCCCAAATGATTAAAATAAACTTGTCGCAAAAGTACTCGTAGGTATATGCGCAAGAACTTTAAAATGATGCGTATATTAAACATTATAAGTAAAACTTACGTCTTTTATAAAATGTTATAACAAGCCTTACAAGCATTTAATTTTAGGCAAAAAGGAAAATTCATTTTTTTCAGTCACTTTACTATAGTAGCTAGCTACCTATAGCTACATACAAAATCCGTGTTGAATTTTAAGATTACTGCTTACCCAAGTTAAAAACCTAGTAGGATATCTTTAATAGCCTAAGCCTGCTTATTATTAATCTATTTTCCCCCAATAGATTATGAAATTTTCCTTCCGAAATAGGTGTTTGTTTAAGTACCTACAGAGAAAGACAGAGAAACCAAATCAATTAGGTTTTTATTTTTCTAATAGCACACTACTACCTTGCCAAGTTGATAAGATAAATAAATAACTTTAGCAGAACTTTCTTTGTATGTTAATGAAATCCTTTCTTAAACCTTACCTTAGACTTTATACATAAAGTCTATCTGTTACAATATCGGGTCATTCAAAATGTCTCACATTGTACGCAGCGAAGACAATAGTCAATATAGAAATTAATGTCGGGATCGATATCAAAGGAACAGCCCTTGTTAAAATATTTTATTTTCTTCGACCGAATCTTAATCGGAATAAAATTTTATCGGCACCTTTTTTCCTTGTAATAAGAGTTAAATCTGTACATTGATGTCTCCTTAATTGCTGCTAATGTATATTGGAACGGTGCGAAAATTGTGTAAAAACTATTGGTATTTGTAATTTGTTTATTATCTTCCGACGACAAAGATCGCGGACAATGGGACTGCTAATGCTGACCGATCAAAAAGTGATTTATTTATTATACTTGTACAATAGATGATCAAAAGTCTAATGGCCACTTAAACATATTATTGCTTGATTGTTCCTCGTCACATCGATGTTCTGTTTATACAACTAAGTAAGTGCTTACTTATTTTTTTGTTACCATGTTTTCCATTGTAGTGAGTTTTCTCCTGCTCCATTAACTTTCAAGCAAACCTTTTTGACCACTGACTGATGAGTTCAAATGATGGATTAGTATAATAAGCATTTGTTTTTGAGTTAATATTATGCATTACTTATTTCTAAGCTACATCTGATACCTACTCAGTATCCTTATTTCTTTTAATAGTTTTCAAAGAGCTTTTTCAGAATCTTATCAAATAATGCGTAATTTGTTTAGTTGCAAATGAATAGATTTCTAATTTTGGATAAATCCTATTTTTTTAAAACAAAGTCCACCTACGTTAAAGTTTAATGGTAAAATGTTGGGCTAAAAATTTGTAGAAAAATTTCGACAAAAAGCTCGAGACCCATTTCTTTATGGTTTCACAGGTGAAAAGGTTTTTAAAACAAATGAACGTTTCGCCCGGGGTGCGATCAAAGGCCGTCCAGGCGCCACTCGGCTGAGATCGCAACGATACCATAGAAGCAGTAATCGTCAATAAAATCTCAATTTAGATGGCACCGATACGCGTGAGTTAGGGCGGGCTGCGCCGGAACACGAAAACCTACTCGACGCCGGAATGCGGCGACAGGACCCCTAACGAATTACCCACCAAATTTTCCTTTGACGATTTATTTTTCTAATTTCTGTAATCATTCATTCTGGTAGGTGTTGTGGCCACTATTCAGTACATGAAATTGAAATCGACGACCGAAAGGAACTTCGTGTGGAAGAGTAAAGCTGTTTTACTTATAAGTAAGTGTGCTAATAATAGCGCAAATTTCATCACGCAGGTACTTTTAAATTTCATGTGTATAAATCCTTGGCCATCGTGGTTATACGTATCTATTTAGCTCAATTATTCTGATTTTGCCCCTTTATGTCCGTTATTAGGTTTAGGTACTTACTTTGTGTATGTTTACAATGGAAACTGCAGATTTATGTGTTAAAATTTAAGATTAGTTTACATAAATTTTATGAAATTGTATGTTTCCCAAATATAAAACAAACGTCAACGTCAAACGTCGTCGTTTATACTGAACCAAGACAAGTACAACGATATGTCTCTACAAAAGAGTTGTAATTGCAGTCGTCTATTTACATTGTATCAAGAAATGGGGGGGCTAATTATGTAATTTTAATTAGTTTCATAACACGACTCTCCAATTTTTTTACATTTTGTGTGCAAAAACATACTTTATCTTTCAGCAATTGTTGCCAGACGCGAAAGAAAACAAAAACTTTTTTATAAAGACCAGTAATTGCAAAGTTCTTATTATTTATAATATTTTTTTTATTAATATTGAGTAACATTAATAAGTAAAATATACTTAGTCACACTTTGAACTGTACGTCATAAGTGTCACACGCACCGTCGTCGCTGCGTACGCGCCACTTCCAATTAATGACGGCTTGACGCCTCGCCGACAGCGGCACGCCTACGGCTATTTATTACCGAGCTTTTTGTCTTTTTGCCCCCACCCCGCTGACCGGTCACAGATAAGAAGAGGGCATTTAAAAATAAATTTGTCGAAAGTGATAAATGATGGATATAACTTTTATTATTTCAAATTAAATTAACGATCTGAACGGAACGTCTACCTTTTCTCACATTAGAGGGATCTTATCTGGAATGATTGCTTCCATTACCTCAAAGAACGGACACGTTGTTTTGTAAGGGCAAGATAAAGAGATTATTGCGTAAAGCAATTAATTTTGATTGAGGTGTGTTTTATTAAGTAATTGTTTTTGTTCCCAATGTGCATTAGTGACGCTCTGTGCACTTGGGTGCGGTGTGTTCTCATTGGTTAGATTTTTTCAGGAAACAGCGTTGGAAAGATATTCTGAAAAACTGTTTGATTTTAAAAAATGACTCGCGCGAAAAAAGAAGATGCAAGTAAACTTGTGTGCTTTGAATGTTTTTAATATCATTGTTTTAAACTATCAAGTTTGGATAGAGCACCTAGGCGACTTTTCGATACATAAATCAATAAAATGTCAATGACTACTGAAATAACAAAAAATGAAACATTGTGTTATCTAAACTTTATTAAAAACCTTTTATCGCTCCGCATTAGAACCTAAAATGTTTTAACCCGTTCGCTGTGTCCAAGATTTCTATGGCAGGTCAAGGTATTTACGAGTGGCGGGAGGTTTTGGCGTGTGTCATTCCCACAGCAGGCTTTAATACATTTTCCATGTTCCAGTTAGCGCCTCGTAAATTGATTAAGGGATCGTGCGCGGGAGTTTTTGTGGACACACAGGTAAAGCGAGCCCGCGCCCGCCGACGGTCATTCTGATAAATAGTTTAGTTTTAAGTATAACGCTAAGATAAACGAAATCAGAGTATCGATGATTCTTCACGTTAGATAAACTGTTTTGATTGTGAAACAAATAAAGACGATTTTCATCATTTTTTGCATAATCAAAGGAAAACTATCAAAATCAAACAACGTAAAACGTGGTAAACCATTTGTGATTGCTTCAGTCAGACTTTTAGATACCAGAGGCATCTAATACCTATGGTGCAGGGGGTGCGAGGCACCCGGCGGGCGCGAGGTCTCAGGGGCGCCGCCGAGCGCCACGGGCCGCGCGCCCCCCGTCTCATGATGCCGGGCTCGGGCGTGGTATAAACTAACCTACGTAAAAAAGCCCATAATACCCATCGATACCACTTAATTTTAAGTCTTCCTAGATTCTTCTTCATAGATTTGTAAGATTTTCTTGAAAGATGCCTAATATCTTTGTACCCACTTGTGAAGAAGCGACAAGGCAGACAGAGAGGATAGGCATGTAAACTGGATTTTAAGAACTTAGCCTCGCTTAGACTTCTACACAAGAAGTAAGTATATAGGTATCAAGAAACTACCCACTTGTGTAGTTTTACAAAAACTAAGCGTGGGGCAGAGTTAAATCGCCGCACGGCACGGAGCGCGCGGCGCGTTTCGCACGCCGCCGCGACTAGACTTCTATGCAAGCAATGAGTATAAATAAATATAAAGGCATCCTTTAAGAAACTGCAAAAACTAAGCGCAGGGAAGGGTAAGAATTAAATTTGGCTCTCAAAAGAAATCTTTTCAATCTGACAAGCTCAGCGTAGGTAGTCGTAATTGTAGGGCGTTCCAGTCTTTTGCGCCAAGTTTCCTTGAGCCAGCGCTGCTCAGCACGCACTAGAGAGCGCTAGAGTAATGATTGCACCCGGGCGCTACATGAGCCAGAGACGCCTCTGCCGTATCGCTTTAGACCATGAAATAAGTAGTTTTTCTCTGACCTTACTCACAATTCACAATGGATGAATTTGGACATTTATGAATTCTACCAATCTCATGGGCTCCATTCAACGTGTATCAGGTGTAAAATCGTTTGGATTAGATCGTTTAGTAGTTTCTTCAGGTTCCTGATTTTTTTCTTAACAGCAGGAAGAAGACTTGTTTAATTTAATTTAGTAGCTATTGCTTTAAAAAATTACTGCACTACATTTTTTCCTAAATATTTTACCTCCTTTCTGTAGGGAAAGTATAAACTTTCCCTACATGCCCATCCCACTCAGTTTAGTTATGCTGCACATTGCTTTCAATTCCATTCGTATGTAAACGATGTCATCTATTGTTACAGAAAATATTCCAACATTGTCTGGGTGTAGTGATTGATGGCTAGCCAATGACGAGGAAAAGGCTTTTAAGGAATCGCACTCGGTTGGTAGAGCAATTTCCTAACAGGAAATTAGCTCACTCCATTACGCTGATTTCGGCGCGAAACGCTTTAGGTAAAACATTATTTATCAGATTTATGAGAACTCGGAGGAAATTAGATGGCAAAGTTATTTTGTTAACTTAATCACCCATTATCAGCCTGGCGTTGCCATATGGCATCGTGAGTAGGAGGGCTTTTTAGGGTTCCGTACCCAAAGGGTAAAAAGGGGACCCTGTTACTGAGACTCCGCTGTCTGTCTGTCTGTCTGTCACCAGGCTGTATCTCATGAACCGTGATTGCTAGACAGTTGAAATTTTTAAAGATGATGTATTTCTGTTGCCGCTATAACAACAAATACTAAAAATAGAATAAAATAAATATTTAAGGGAGGCTCCCATACAACAAACGTGATTTTTTTGCCGTTTTTTGCTCGATATTAATAACGACAACAGGTAGACAGTTAAAATTTTCACAGATGATGTATTTCTGTTCCCGCTATAACAATAAATACTAAAAACAGAATAAAATACATATTTAAGGGGGGCTCCCATACAACAAACGTAATTTTTTACCGTTTTTTGGTACGGAACCCTTCGTGCGCGAGTCCGACTCGCACTTGGCTGGTTTTTTTTAGAGCGTTTAGTCAAATCTGACTGTTATAATTAGGTTAAAATTATTTTAATGAACGTTTTTGTTCCTACTTTTAAAGCACCATAAACTGCCCATTCCTTATTTTTCTTTCTGTTCTGTGTAAATAAATGGTTGCGTGGAAGAAATTGCTTTTCAGCGATAACGCCGCCAATATTGTTCCACTTTTGTACTGTCCTTGTATGAAATTATTAAGGTGAACAATAAAGCATTAATTCATTCATTCATTCATTAATCGATACACTTAGGTCGCCATGGTGACCTAAGTATGAAGTATATTGGCTAGTTCAATCAGTCTCTTGAGTCTCTTGCAAGCAGCGAACTAAAATCTATGGAAGTGTAATTGCAAACAAATATTGCTTAAAAAATGGCACCACGGGGCCGAAAAAGTACAACCCGCTCAGTTTTAGTCGGGCCAGCCACGCACCCGGTGACTGACGTTACTGTTCTTTTCAATAAATTGCAGTTTGAATTGTAGAGAAAAGATAGAAAGAGAGAGTTTATTAGAAATGACGTCCTTTATGGTCAAATGGTGTAAAAGATGCAAAGAAGGCAGTAAAAAGATGCAGAAAAAACGTATCTTATTTTTCGTTTAAGTATTGAAAGTATCTATGAGTATACAAATTATGGTCGCTTATAAGCAACCAGTGTTCAGACGCTTTGTGCTGCATAATTAAATGCCAGCATTTTTAGCTCTATCCACTTAGTTGTACTTTTCATGTGGTGCCATTTTTAGAGCAGAATGCTTATTCCATAGATTTTAGTTCGCTGCTTGCAAGAGACTGATTGAACTAGCCGAATACACTATAACCCCGGATTTAATACCAACGAAGGAACGAAAAAAGAGGTAATCACAAGCTAAAGCAAAGTCATCCAAGTAATTCAGCAAAAAAAAAATGGTAAGAACAAATAAAAAGCAAGGTGACAAAATAAATAACAATTTGGCCCACCCCGTTCGTGGTTCGTGGATTAGCATAAGAACGCAGCATCACCGGCGCCCACGCCACCGGCCCTCGTTGTCTCTTTATACTTCGAATTTAATTTTGATTTACGACCAACCACACAATTGTACGCAAAACAACCTTCGGGTAGGTATATGCACCCTTTTCGCAGACCTAAACTCTGCACACTCATATATGAAATGCCGATTTACCAAAAAACTAAAATAACTAAATGATTCACAAAGTATCTCATCAAGCATCATCTTTTTATTTATATTCACGATCTTTGACATTATACTCGTACCTTCTGTTCTGCTCATAATAAGAGTATCCGAATTTCATAAAACAGTGCTTCAAAATATTCATTAACATTAACACGTACTTAGGTACCTTTACATTCAAGCGATAAATTATTCATTAAGAAGATAATAATATCTTAAATACTTAACACTAAAGTCATTGGGTTCAATAAGTGCAAGGTTTTAAATTAAATTCGGTGCATACCGATACTTTAATGGAGTCTTTAATAACACCCAATAACTTAATTAATAAAAGCAAAGGACGATAGCCATAACTCACGGCCGACGTTACGGTCGCCTCAAAGAGCTTCTTAAGATTCTTTTATGCAAATATTGGCAAAAATAACCTTTGGGAATTATTAATCGTGGGTTTGCCTGCTTTTGACACATGCGAGCATTAAAGTGACGCATTAAAGGCAATCAGATCATCTAATTATTTTTAAGAGATCATAAATTTTATAAGCTCTTTTTAGTCATGCTATTTTGCATAATGGTCGGATCAAAGAATATGTTGAACTTGATTTTAATTTTCAATTAGGTATCTTATTTTAATTAAAGAAATTTATTAGGCTTTCAACCTGTTTGATTGCTAAAGTCTTCTAGCAATATAAACATGCCGATATTATGGTCAATCAGTTCAAGTAGGTTTAAAAATGTGTATCTCAAGCTTTCGAATGCATGAATCGAAACAAATATCTAATGTTCAGTTCAAGAACCACGTCATTTGAATTAGATCCAAATGAATGGCCTAACTAAATCAGCCTTTATTCAATAAACGTACGTATACGTTATCAAAATAAAATAAGTAATAAACGACCGTGCTCAGTGTTAATACGCATTTAAGATAATATATTTTACCACACAAAAATAAATGTCCACCTAATAAATCGTGGCGGACCTTATCGTCTTTAGAAACGGGACAGTAAGAACCAGATAAGGATATGGATCCCTTCGGAGCTCGAGCCTCCGAAGGGTTAACTTGGTCGTTTGCGTTTACATCGCCATATCACGCCGTATGATTGGTTTACGTAAACTTTTGTTGGGTATTATTCGGTTTTGTGGACTCGGTGGTGCGTCGAACTCGCGCGAGTCATTCGTAATCGGCGTTGCATCTTAATTTAGTTGTCTTGTATTGTGGGAGGCGAGCTCTGTGGGACACATCCTAACCCGGCGAGTAAAGGGCGCCGAGCCCGCCTGACGCATATATCGTCGTATTTATTAGACGTGACCGTAAAAAAGAATTTATGCCCCTAATTGGGCAGGTTCCCGGGATGGAAAATCCAATGTCGCCTTGAGTTTGAGCACTTACCACATTGACGAACTCCTGAAAGGTTATGGCGTTGCTCGTCGCACTCTGCGCTTTGTCCAAGAGAATCTGAAAATTGTGTAAAATGGTTAAAAAAAATTGACAACTTTATTTATTTACTATTACTTCAATTCTCAAATAAAGACCTTTAATTTCTTATTCTTATTTATGTTTTTCCTTAAAAATATAACTATCAGAGAAAATTATTTTGATAAATCCAGATTGCAAATTAAAAACTACGATGATTAAATAAACATATAAAAAAATATCTGTTGTAATTTTGATGATTTATTTCCATTAAGGGAACTGTTTATTACTAAAATATAAAAATAATAAATAACTGACCTCTCGTTTATGGTGTGGCACTTGTGCCATGAAGTCAGGGTGTTGTAGAGTTTTAAGGAAATCGGGCCACGGGATTTCACCAAAACCCTCCGGGTCAAACTGTTTGCAATTAATAAAAAACTATTTAAGGTACTATGCGAGCCAAATAAGAATAGTACTGTCAAAATCGCCATTTTTGTTTGTATTTCGCTTCCAGTTCAAGGTGTAGCACGTGCAAGAAAAGGAAAAAAGATCAAGATTGCCGTTTGACAGTACTATTCTTATTTGGCTCGCATAGTAAGTATCTTATTTCTTTCTAATAGACATACTGCAACTTAACATGCAAACTTTACGAATGGGTTGTTCCTAAGTATAGATAAATCTTTTGAGCACATTCCGAAAGATGAAAATATAATGAACTACCTACCTAAGTAAGTAGATACCACTTTACGTTATTAAAATCAAAACGTCACCCTAAATAATAAATTCACTCTTAAGTCAACCGACCGCATCTAACAGGATCGCGTTCACATTCGTTCAATTAATATTTCACAACGCATCCGCGACGGCATGATCACGCACCTTCCCGACTTCACACATGACGTGTTGCGAGCTATAACTTCCATTTCTTTTCCAAAAAGTCTTGGTAAAAAACCGTAGCGCCCCTATCTTCCACCACGCATTATCTCAATGTCTCGTACGTGACGACACAGCGTTTGATCGTCTCGCTACCGCCTCTTTTTATCTGCTTTTAAAACACTTTATGTCCTGCTTCTGTACATTTTAATCAGCCCAAAACAAAAGACTGTTCTTTGAAATTTGTCTCCATATCGTTAACGGTTGGTTTATGAAATATGCGTGTTCAACACGAATTTTTATGCTGAAGCTTGCGTTGCGAGTGTTGCGATAAATTATATGAAATCGGACCAAACAGTAAAATACGTAAATATAAAGATTTGAAAAAAATTGCAAATTCATTTGTTCAAATCGATAGCGAACTTACAAAAGCATTCACTACTAAGTTAAAATAAATAAATATTTTTTTGATTTAATTTTAGACGCTTTTCTGACTTTCTGAATACTTTACAGTTTACAGAAAGTCACGCATTTCTAACTTTGCAGTGTAAAGAATTCGAAATATGAGGAATTCATAAAAAAATTGGTAAACTTTATTTTACTTCTACTTCTTCTACTTACTTCAACTTAATTTTAACTTAAAAAACTGCTTGAAATTAATTGGATAGATTACCCTAAAAATCGTGTTAGTAGGTACCTATTCATTGTGAAATTCACTTATATTGAAATAGGTCAGAAATCTTTGAAACTTTTCGTGAATATTAAACGTGTTTTATGCAATCGCATTAAGCCACCACGATTTTTGTCGTAAATCGTTTTCATGCTACCAAGAATAAATATTGAATTCTGAAACATCGGTTGTAGATCGATTTGTGCGTGACTGATGCCGATTTGTATGGTACATATACCTACTTACATTGATTTAAGTTTACAAAATCGCATTCTAAATTTGGGTACTTATATACCGGATTATTATACGGTGGCACGTAGCAACTATTGGAAGAAACGATTTTACCGAGATTATATTTTTTTGGTATTGGTGCTTTTGAAAAGATACCACTAGAAAATTAAAAAACCGAACACAGTATTATTCTCGCTTTTTATTATTTGTATCTGCATTATCAAAATTTTATTTTGTTTTTGTAAAAAAAAATAAAGTGTTCAGCTCTAGTGCCTATGTTATGTAATCACGCAAAAAATGCTAATCGGATTTTGATAGGCTTAGGGTCCAACTTAAAACCTAAGCCATGTTTCATCTAATTCGGGTGGGTGGAACCAGGGAAACAGCTTGAACTCACCGTAGTACTAGCTTCCAAGGAAGTCATAAAACTGGTCGCCATATTTTTCTACTGTCCACGCGGACGAAGTCGTGGGCGGAGGCTAGTCTCAAATATTTTTGTAAAATTGTGACTAATAAATAATAGATGTGGTTGAAGAAACTTATTCCACACTTGGTAATTACTTTTCACAACATTGATACAATATGTCCAAAAAAATTGATATGAAGTACCTATAAAGATATTTGTATTTTTATTACATAAACTTGTAGATAATCAACATGTGGAAAGAGTCACTAAGTTCAAATATCTTGGTAGTTGGATGAGTGAAGATGGTAGTCACATACAAGATATCAGAATCCGCATTGAGATGGCAAGAATTGTATTCTTTAGAATGAACAAGGTTTTGTGCAATAGGAATCTGGGACTCAGCCTCAGGATGCGTATAGTCCGCTGCTACATCTTCTCGGTACTGTTGTATGGGGTTGAGTCTTGGACGTTAACACAGAATGCACTCAACAAACTAGAAGCCTTTGAAATGTGGGTGTACCGCCGTATTCTCAATATCTCGTGGCGGGACAGAGTGACCAACTTAGAGGTACTTCAAAGGATGGGCAAAGACCTTGAACTCATCAAAACCATCAAGTGCCGCAAACTCACATATTTTGGTCATGTGATGAGAAACGAAAATACAAAATTCTCCAACTAATCATACAGGGCAAAATTATGGGTAAACGCAGCGCTGGAAGAAGACGTCATTCGTGGCTGAAGAACCTGCGGGACTGGTTCGGTCGCAGTACTAAGTCCCTATTCCGGGCAGCGGCCTCAAAGATCAAGATAGCCATGATGTTGTCCAACCTCCGATAGGAGCGGAACACGAAGAAGAAGGAGATTACATAAACTTGCGTATAATTTACGTCGTAAGGTAGCAACTAAAACAAAGATGTCTGGCCGATAGTTATCGGCGACAACGTGTTTAAACCGATTAATATTTCACACCAACGTGTCACGTAGTTTGGCGACATCGTAACATTAAGTTTTTTGCCGGTTCCCTAAAATATGAACACGAAAATATTAAAAATTAACTCACCCTATCGAACAGGAGACGCCATTTCTGAAATATATAATTACACATTAGGTGGCTCTCAAAAATTGAAGCGTAATAAGTTAGGAAGCAAAACCTGTTGGGTTAATAATTTCAACTATTTATTTATCATATTATTATGTTATTATTCATAATAAAAAGAGGAGCGTTTTTTACACATTATACTGTACGGTAGCAATTATAAAACGATTCCAAGAAGTTATCTAAAAGTACCACAATTTTCTAACTGCTTTACTAATAAATTAAGAATAAGTTTATACTTAGTTTAAGGTTAATACCCCACCGAAAGTGGCGCCCTCAGAGATTTTTATTTATGAATATGTATAACTTTTTGTGGAATTTTTAGGGCTTATTTCTAGTATTTTTAGAAGGTATCACTACATTCCCTCGTAGTCATACATAGAAATGTGTCAAAAACGTCAGCAGTTTTGCTTTCTACTTCTAGCAGTGACTACAAGGGTATGTAATGATACCGTCTAAAATTCTAGACTATGGGCCCTCAAAATGTCATCAGAAGTTTTATTAAAATTGTCTATTAGAATTACAATATTGAATAAAATTTACCGCGGTGCCACTTTTGTTCAGGTAAGCGCCTTAACCAAAAGTATTGCTTAGCAATATTACTTCTACGTTTGAGGTCTCAAAGCGTCATATTACTAATGATTATTCTAAGTATAAACTTATTCTTCGTTTAAAGTACGGCAGAAAGGCTTATGTTGGTTTTAGAAGCCAGATTTGAAAAAATCTTATACACTAAACTTGAACTTACATCATGCATCAACTCCCGTCTGATATCCGCCTCATCAAGCTCCGAGCCGAGATCAGTGTGGTCTGTGTCGTAAAGAGGCTCAGCGGCCCTCGACAGCGAGCCCAGGGAGTCCCGCGCCGACGCCAGCGACCCCGTGACGGTGGGCAGCACCCCCGCCTCGATCCCGGACTCCATCGAGGTGTTGGTCGACATGAGAATGCCGGTGGTGGTGGGGGGGCGGACCTCACCGCCCCCGCACCCACTGCCCACCCAAACGGACATCTTCCCAGCAACACCATTCACTCTTTTAATCTTACAACTGTTTTCACATCTATCCCTCAGGAGACCGTGATATAAAAATGAATATAAAAAGTCCACCACTATTTTTAAAACTATTGCTACAGTATAAACTTTTCGACGGCATCCAAAAAGATTTGGGACAAAGATTTCGGACGATATGCTCATTAAAGATCGTTACTTTGGCAGGAGAGATTTAAGAGTTACAGCTAGTGGAAGATTAAACTACAGAAACGAGGAAGATCATAAGGCACGTGTTTTTGTTAACTTTGGCTTGGATCCGATACCTGAAATAAATAAAATATTTTATAAAATTAATTTTTGTTATATTATTTAGGCAATACAATAATGTTATCGTGATTTTTGCGATCTGATACTGCCCTTCGTAGCATAGAGTTTCTTAATTCTAACGGGTATTAAATAAGATTACAAAACAGGCGTTCAAACTTCAAGGTTATCCTTTAAAAATATTTTCAAGTCAAGGCGAGCTATTACAAAAAGCCCTTAGTTAGTTGAGTATGTAGAAAGCGTACGCAGATGCAGTGTAATACAATCGCAGTAAATTAGGGTAGTTTTATAATTAACGAACTTTGGAAGGTCATGCATGGTCTCGTGAGCAAGGACATACCCTCAGACACATGATGTTATATTAATATTAAAAATAATAGTATGAACGAACTAAAAACTTTCTAAAATGTAATGGAGAATATTGTGACACGCAATAAATATATAAGTTTACATGATATTACTTATTTAATTAAGTAGGTATATTGTTTTATATTTTTCAACACACTTGCTCGTAAAGTGAGTCCTAATACATCGTTTTTAGGGCCATAAACCGAGATATAACAAACGCGTGCAATAATATATAAAACACTAGGTTGTTATAGAATTATCCCTACAAAGTTAAATTAGTATCTTACTGCAAGTTCTATGCGAGTAAACAGAGCATTCCCAATTTAACTGGGTTATACAGTTATTTTTTTTTAGTAACAACAAAGGGGTTTTATGCCGCTGAAAGTTCATATTCATTTTTGAAATAAATAAATGTGTAAGTCTTTAATTAAGTCAAATAAATATTAATTATTATAAAATTGTTCATAATTCATAATATTTTGTTATAAAATATTAAAATATTTGCATTTTATCACTTAAAATTATAGTTTTGAAGTAGGCTGTATGCTCACTCACCCCTTTGTTCGCAAAATATTCTTGCATTGGGCATGTGAAAAAAAAACAAAAAAAAAACTTACGCGCCTTTTCCCATAATTGTCGTATTTTGTTTTTGTCGTATTTGTTGCTGTGTGGTAAATTACTTTGTATTTTCCTCGCAAATGTGTTGAAAAACGTCGTATGAAACTCGTGAGCTTTTACTCATTGCACACTCGGCTGAGTTACGCCCTCGCCTGCGGCTCGGGCTGCAACCCACAGCCTTGTGTGCAATGACCAACCTAAGCTAACTTGTTTCATAATGTACTATTATGTGAGTATTTATAATATATGAATTGGCTTTGGTTAAAAAATAAAAGGTATTTTTTTTATATTTTTTTACTACAGATTAGGCCAATTTAAGAAACTAATTTGAATATTTTAACATTTGGTCCCGTATTTATTTTTTTATAAATATATTTGTCGAGCGGATATGGTCAACCGGAATGACGTCATTAGTGGCATGAAAGTTTAAGAAGAAAACCTTTGCCATCTACTTATAGAAAAAGAAAGGCCAAGTGTCATTAACTGTCATAATGACTTTATGGTTGTTTGTAAACAAATAAGTTAAAGTTAATATTTCTTCTATTTTATTCATTTAATCCAGTTGTGACGGTTCTAGCCTACCTTCTTAATTTGCCGCAATAATTTTTGAGGTGGTAAAATTATAATAAAAATATATTTATAATATAATAAATATATTATAACAATAATTTTTCCAAATCATTTTTTGGTAATTACGTATGGATTCTAATAGTCGACACTATTTTGTCACTGGAGCATTTTGATTTTTTCCAACTTTGAGTCTTCAAAATCATCGTAAAATTCGTCAAATCGAGCCAAAATTTCGCGTAGGGGTTTATTTTGCTATTTTTTATGTTTTACAATACCTTAAAATTAGAATTCATTACTTAGTCATCATCCCATTTCATCTCATTTTTTTCTGAGAAATATTACCTATATCGATATTTTTTCACTTCCACCTTCCACCATCCCTAATGCCAAGTTCATTGTCAAAATTGTCTTTGCCCTTTTTTCTTTTTCTTTATTTTGGCTGGGGATCTGTATGTGATGACGTCATATGAAGGTCATTTGAAGGTTAAAGCTTTTTATTGAATATTATAAATATCTTTAAAAATATAGAATTATTTTTAAATTTAATTAGTAGACACTGTAGCGAAAGCTTATTCCTCGAAATGGTTTTGAGATTTCCAGTCATGTTCAAAAAGTTATCAAAGCCAATTGCGCAAAACTTTCACAGTGCATTATAAAGAACATTCATCCCCTCATTTCTTTTATGTGTTTCTAAAATTAGATTTTTTACAAATAGTGTATTAAACTATTCTTTTGGCGGTAGAACAAATTATTAGTTAGGTCTATCTAATAATCTTTACTTTTGCAAAATAATTTCTTTAAAAAATTATTAAATGTGTGTCGAAAATTTAGTAACTAGGTATAAGGTAAAAATATTTGTGGATTTATTGAAAAGTGAATAAACTATAAGTAATTATTTTTGCTACTTATTTTAGGCGACATAAAAAAACATAAATTACATAAGCATTGGAGAATCGCTATTGTCTTTTGTTCAGACTAATTTTTTTACTAAAATGCAGCGATCACAATTTTTAATATTTTCATGATATAATAATTTACCTATAAACCCTGTATTTTTCGTTAACGACCCCTGCATACGACTCTGCTTTTTTAGCACACTACTTATTTTAATAGACTTCAGCAGTCGTAGGTACAACTTTAGCCGTGTCAGCTCAATTTTACAGATTCTAATTACAATTAACGATTTGGTACTTAAACGATAGATAAGTTTTAAAACAGGGGGCTAATTGTCTAATTTTAAAATCTATCGCAATCGCTTTCGTTTGACAGATGGATGTGACACATTGCTGCATTTCTTTGGTAAGTTTTTATTTGTGTCAAGAAGAAGCTTCAATGTGTTACATCCTTGAAAGCGATTGCGATAGATTTTGAAATTAGACAATAGAAAGGCAGGTTGTACCTTTGCACAATTTTTAGGGTTCCGTACCAAAATGGTAATAAAAAAGAACCTTTAATGAAATTGAAATTTGGAATAGTTTAAGATGACGTTTGTCCGACTTTTTAACAAATAAGAAAGAAATAAAGTAATAAATACTTTTTTACAACAAGGACTGAAATGGGGTCTTAAAAATTTGAAGTCGTGCTATCAGAGCATGTGGGGTATTATATGAAAGAGCGCTATTTGCACATTTTGAAACATTTTTTCCTTTTTTGTTAGGCCACATAGTTTTCGGACTTATGATGAAAAATTAAAAAAAAAATACCGTTCCCCCCTTTATCTCCGAAGTTTGCAAAGAGAAAAATCTGAAATAATTCTATGTGATAGTAGTTTATGTAAAGATACACATATAAGATATACAGGAAAAATAAAACGATGTCTCAATATAACACGCTTTTTTAGAAATTCAACAACAAACAAAAAATTTATTAGTTCCACTACCAGTCAACAGATGGCACTGACGTAAGAAAAATTAATTTAGTTCCACTATCGGTCAAGAGATGGCGCTGACCTAAGATAAGAAAAATAGTTCCACTATCGGTCAAGAGATGGCGCTGACCTAATACTGCAATAATAATTTTATTATTCTACTCTGCAGTGTATTTATTATGATGGTACGGAACCCTCGGTGCGCGAGTCTGACTCGCTCTTGACCGGTATTTTTTTATGATGGATGAGTGGCTTATAAGATTGAAACGCCCTGAATGTGATAGGCTATTGGCTGAGTTAGCAAAACGTGAGCAAGCGTTCATATATTGTGATGGAGGAGGGCTGCCCTCCGACCCTCTCGCCGTTGCCGTGGCAACTGGCAACCAACCGCAGTTTCATACCCCACTAAATATCGCGAAAACACGTGATATGAGCATTCAATGTAAGTGTAATTTTAAGATCTCAGAAAATTATAAAATCCATATTCAGCTTATAGCTACCAACCTAAGTTAGCTTTTTTAATCTCATTTTGCGGCAAGGCAATAGGTACAACGTTTGGTTGATTGAACCGTGGTTGAACCATGTAATTTTTTTTTCTTATATTTTATTACTAGAAGTAGGATCACGGATGCACCTCTTGAGTTGTAAAGGTAAAGTTCTAATAATAATATCATTAAAGTATAGTCTCATAAGAAAATTGATATTTTAATTAATTATCTTGTTAAACGTGTATTTAGTTTGAATTTTATTGGTTATTTCTAATCTATTGGAATTTCAAAATCTATTAATAAAAACTCACACACAGCATTTGTTTTAGCAACCCTTGTTTACATTAAAACCGCTGACAACAACTTCGATTCGACATCACACGACGATGGTCATACCACTTACCTGCAAATAATTGCCTAACCACACACTTCACTATCATAAGGGGTGCACGACACCGGACTTCATTTCCGAAATATTAACCATTCCGTGTCAAGAACACATTAGGCCGCCGAACAGGCTAGACATTTAACTTTACGTCAAAACACGACATGTAGCGAAAGTGAGCATGGCTGGCGTCAAGCATTTGGCGCATGCGTTATCTGCAGAGGGTGACTGCTGCAAAATTTATTCTCAGGGGTTATTTGGGAATCATTATAATGATTCAATATACATAGTAGAGTTGACGATGTCTGTACGTGGGCCAGTTGCACTTTAGTTGTACAGATAGAAACTTTGTTAATGAATTACCTGGTAGGTAGGTAGGTACCCTTACCGACTACGTAATCGAAACTCATTACGAAATCATCAGATTCTGTTAAAATAATTTCAGTCAGAATGAAGGAAAGGGTGCGCATATATTATGCATGTTTTTTAAAAGGTCAGTGACCTTGAATTCATTGACCCTAGAGGTCAATGACCCAAAAGTGGGGTCATTGCCCTTTTTCTTTATTTTTTTATTATCAACAATAAAAATGTTCGGTTCATTCAGTTCAGACATGAATTTAATTGATGACAATCTTATTATTTACTGTTACAAAAAATTAGTCGCCTCTTCGAGTTTTCCATAAAGTAAGAAGGTAGGTACCTATTATTGCCAAAGATTATTTTGATAAAAAGAAATCTATTGGGCAGCATAGAAAAGTAAAATCAAGAATCTCATATTCATATTCTTCATGCGATGACATAATTTGTTAATAGGTACATACTCATCTTTTTTACCATAAAGGTATGATTCCGATGTCTGCAGCAGCAGTGTCGCGCAGCAGTGTCGCAACGCTTCTCCGCTCACTTCAAATTGAGCCTTTCAAACGTAACATTACGGTTCAATTTGAAGCACACAGCACTGCTGTGCAGCACTGCTGCGCGACACTGCTGCGCGACACTGCTGCGCAACAGTACTGCGCAGCACTGCATCCGAGCTCGGAATGTAGTCTCATATAAATCTATAGAGAATGTATGGGGACCAGTGGTGTTGCGGCAGCAGTGCCGCGCAGCAGTGTTGCGCAGCAGCGTCGCGACGCTTCTCCGCTCACTTCTAATTGAGCCTTTCAAACGTAACATTACGGTTCAATTTGGAGCACACAGCACTGCTGCGCAGCAGTGCTGCCGACATCGGAATCATACCTTTAGTCTAAATTCTTTACTATATACCCGACTGGTAAGAATTTTATATTCATATTCAAAATTTTTGTGTGATTCTTGGGTAAAACGATTGCCACAAAGATGTCTTTCTGTAATTATGTGCCTACCTGCCTCAGAACACAGGGTAAGCACGCCGCACATACATCTTTATGGTTTAAACGAGAGACTAGAGTTTTGTCTACAGTTTGTGAAGCTATATTGTATTTTTATCAATTATTTCAATATTAATTCTATTATTTTTACCCAATTTATCACCTGCTTATTTAATTGTTAACGCCAAAAAGCTGTACAGCTTGACCATAAAGAGTTGAAATTAAATAAAATGTAACTAAACATTTTCAGTACTGAATGTACTCAGTGTTGCCAAATAATTCGTAATTTTGACGTATTTGCATAGAAAGTGGCGCCCTCAATTTATGTCAACTCTTTATGGTCAAGCTATATTAATCTCCTAGATTATTTAAAGAGCAAAGCCAACGAAATGAGAACTAAGGAAGCCTAACTCCTAACAAATATTGCTTAAAAAATGGCACCTTCACCATACTCTGTAACACAAAAGGCCGCAAACTCAAAAATAAACAAGCAAAAACAAATCTTATTACAATGCACGCATAATCGGTATTAGGTTGTATTCTGACGCATATACTGTTTTCTATTGGCTGGGGTTTGTACGCAGATCAAACATGATTGGATATTTGGCTCACGTCGTGTCACTCATTGGGCCGTTGTCGTGCCTTTGTCATAGAAGCAAGGACGGTGTAATGTAGAATCCAGTCAGTACACCGAACCTACTACGGGCACTACGGCCGGCGGCGGGTGGCATCATTTAATTATTTTATGAAATTTGATGGCTAGTACATTATTATTAGTTAGGTACCTGTAATGTTTGTTTTATTAGGTAGACAGACAACTTGGTAAAGACCGTTCGAATACGTTGGCTGCAAGTCGTCTGTAATTAGTCGCTCCGGAAAACTAAAGGAGACCTATGTCAGCAGTAGACGTCTTTCGGCTGTGATGATTTTATTGTTAGGTATATTATTTTATAAAAAATATAAAATGATGATATTGATGAATGATGATCATATATTTTGTCACAAATAGGTAAGATACTTTATTTCAAGAAGGATTTAAATTAGGTAAGCTATTGAAATGAAATAGGTAAGCTTAATAAAAGACAATGTATTCTAGATGATATTGTTTCAAACATGTAAGTACCTACCTACATATCATATTATGTAGATAATTAACATATTTGTACGAGCAACGTCTTAATATGTCTTCTAGAGGTGTGGTGTGACTGATAAAGAACAACGTATTAATACGTCGTTTTATTTTTATATTTTGAACCTACCTATTTAGTTAAGTACCTACCTATTTTTAAGCTTTGATGGTTTATAAATTGGAAGGTAGATAAATAATTGGTCAGAGTGTAGGAACTTGATTCATAAAAATTTACTTTACCGAGATTACCCCTTTTTGAGGTAACGTAATAACGTTGTCAAAAATCATCCAACGTTAGCGGCGTTAGTGCTCTCACAAGCGGTCCAAATCAATGCCTAGTACCTATCGTGAGCACTATTGGCGTGAATCGGAACGCGGCCTGTGTCTCAGCCCCCTAGCATGACCACCGAAACACGATTTGATATGGCGATTTTAATGGGAGAGTTTTATACTTGTTTAAAAATGTGTGATAGCAGTGAATGTGAAGATTTGACTGCCCACAAAGCGACTGAACACTTGTTGCATAATAGCGACCATAATTTGTATTTATACGCTCATAGATATTTCTAAATAACGAAAAATATTTTACTTACCAATGATATGATATGTCCGTATTTATTTTGCTGCCTTCTATTGGTCTTTTACACCACTTGACCACACATGACGTCATTTTTTACCACTTTTATGCTATTTTTTTTGTAAGAACGCTAATGACTGTCACCGAGCGCTTGGCAGACATGACTAAATAGTGCTTCGGTTGTACTTTTTTAGCCCCGCCCACTCGGTTGTAGTTTGCGTGGTGCTATTTTTTGAGCAGAATTACATTTCCATAGTTCTTATTTCGTTGAGCAAAGCTGTATTGGTACGACTTACTGATAAGTGATAACCATGGCCTGAGGCGTTTAAAAATAGTCAATGAGATTATTTATTTTGCAATAAAATACAATAACAATATAAATTAGCGATAAAAAATAATCATAATGTATGTACTATACGTACTATATGATTTTTAATTTGCTTAAAATAAATAACAGCTCGTTTGTGATTTCATTGCTGGCAGCACACCAAACAGCGGGCATCACTTTACACTATTAAGAAAAATAAAGTCATCTATCATATCGGATGTCGTTCGTACGTAAATAAATAAATTCATTCAATATTTTTTGTGCAATCCAGGCAAATATCGTTCATGGTTTGTTGAAAAATTAAAGTGAATTAAATGTTGTAAAAGCCAGTACTATTCTTAAATTATATTATTATGCCTAGTGGCCGTGCCGTATTGTTATTGAGGCGGTTGTCGACTGGTGATAGTAAGCTGAAAAGCTTGAGTTTGGGCCAAAACACCACCAAGGAGACTCTTGTGAGCCCGGTCTGCAATCACCGTGACTTCGTTCTACCTAAAAGGTACCTGTATAATATACAGTGTATTTAAAAGTATGTTTATTTTGTGTAATCCTTGAAAATATCTACAGTAGTCTGGCCTCCGGCAGGTTTGCTGATTAGTTCCCAACATCGTGATCAGTTGACCTTGTTTTGTTTACAACTAGTTATGTTTACGCCGTGAGAGAAAGGAGCTACCTACATAATAGGTGTAAATTTATGCAAATAGGTCTATGTACCCATAAAAATTGGCTTCATGCCAATTTGGACTGGGCATACCTATTGATTGAATAATAATGATTTTGTTCTTTCCAGCAATACATGAACGATCATGAGGTTAAATCTGATTTTAAGAAAACCTCATACATTCTTTCATTATTCTAAGATGTTTCGTAACAAAACTAACAGTCAATGGCACTCCTTCAAACTACTAATCTTGCTATGCTCATAATACCTAAATATAAACCTAAATAAATGTGATTTTCACTAAAATGATAGGTACCTACCTAAACAATTAGACTATTATTGCTGTTGTTTCCTCAATGTTGGCCAATTTGTTGGCTAATAATCTAATAAGTACTGATAAGAAATCACCATACAGATACACGATAAGTGGTTATACAAAACATGCATAAATCAGGGCAACAGCTGATACTACTATTTTCCTTATTTATCTAGTTAAATAAATAAACAATAGCACGGTAATTAATTTGTATTAGATACTGTTAATGTTCTTTTATTTTTGCCTTAGATTGTCTTCTTTGGGACACAACAGTCTTTCTAATCCTCAGCTCACAAGGAGTTTGAGTGATAACATTATAAAAATGGCAACTCCTACTTCTGAAACAAATCCCTCGGAGCCACCAAAATTCACAAATCAATTGATAAATGAGAAGTCTCCCTACTTACTTCAACACGCCCACAATCCAGTGCAATGGTATCCCTGGTGCCAAGAAGCTATAGATAAAGCTAAGACAGAGAATAAACTGATCTTTCTCTCTGTCGGTTATTCCACCTGTCACTGGTGTCATGTCATGGAAAAAGAATCATTTGAAAATGAGCATGTTGCTAAAATCATGAATGAACATTTCGTCAACATTAAAGTTGATCGTGAAGAACGGCCTGATATTGACAGAATTTATATGCTGTTTGTTATGGCTACCTCTGGCAGTGGGGGATGGCCGATGTCAGTTTTCCTGACTCCAGATCTACGCCCAGTGACAGGAGGTACTTATTTTCCTCCAGAAGACCGTTGGGGAAGGCCTGGCTTCAAAACCATTTTGCTAACTTTAGCAAAGAAATGGAAACAGGACAAGGAACAGCTCGTAGAAGCTGGTACTAACATCATTGAGGCGCTTCGCAAAATCTCTCTTGTGGAATCTGAACAAACGACTACTCTTCCTGGGGATGAAACTTGGGGTAAATGCGTCCGCCGGTTCATGTCTAACTATGAACCAGACTTTGGTGGATTCGGTATGGCTCCTAAATTCCCTCAAGCATCCATATTTAATTTCTTATTTCACTACTATGCCAGAGACAAATCCAATCCTGATGGGAAGAAATGTTTAGATATGTGTCTTCATACATTGACTAAGATTGCTATGGGAGGTATACATGATCATGTGTCAAGTGGTTTTGCACGTTATTCAGTTGATAATGACTGGCATGTACCTCATTTTGAAAAGATGTTATATGACCAAGCCCAGTTGCTTGTAGCATACACAGATGCTTATCTTGCAACAAAAGATGAATTTTATGCAGATGTGGTTCGGGATATTATAAAATATGTAAATAGAGATCTGAGACATGAGTCTGGAGGTTATTACAGTGCTGAAGATGCAGACTCTTATCCAACTTTTGGAGCCCCTCACAAAAAAGAGGGAGCATTTTGTGTGTGGGAATATGAGGAATTAAAATCTCTACTTGATGATAAAAAAATTAATGATATACCTTATTTGGATATATTCTGCAATTACTTTAGTGTGGAAGAAGATGGAAACATTTCACCAGCTAGTGATCCTCATGAGGAACTTACCCGCAAGAATGTGCTTATAATTTATGGGAGCAAGAAAGAAACCGCATCAAAATTCGGCATTACTGAAGAACAATTTAACCAAGTAATATCTGAGTGTATTGATATCCTGTATGAAGCTCGTCAAAAGAGACCTCGGCCTCACCTTGATACTAAAATGCTGTGCTCCTGGAATGGTTTGATGATAGCTGGACTTGCCGAAGCAGGGCAAGGATTAGGTGAAAAACAATTTGTAGAAGATGCTATTAAAACAGCAGAGTTTATAAAAAATAATTTGTATGATTCATCTAAGAAAATACTACTACACTCATGTTACAGAGCTGAAGATGGATCAATTGCCCAAACGTAAGTTCATAATAACAAAATGTAAATCTAAAGTATAGATCAAATAAATGATAGATCATATTTAGCTCAAATATATCATTGAGCTCTACTAAATCAGCTATCTAGAGTTTTAAATAATCATATTGAATTTTCAGAGAACAACCTATCAAAGGCTTCTTGGATGACTATGCATTTTTAATCATGGGTTTACTGGACCTGTATGAAGCGTCTCTAGAGTTAGGGTGGTTGAATTGGGCTCGCGAGTTGCAGCTCAAACAGAATGAGTTGTTTTGGGACTCGGAAAATGGTGGTTACTACACATGCTCTACAGAAGACAGTACAGTGGTTTTACGCTTAAAAGAGGGTAAGAACTTTTTGATGGATATTTATTATCTATCCTTTTCCTCCAAGAATGACTGATCTTTAAAAATATCAAGCTTCACAAACATGACTGTGACTTCTTCATCACGAGTTGATGGTCACCTGAAACACGAGCAGCCCAAAAAGCCACAACTGCGATAGATCTCTCGGAAGCCTCGTGCAGTTCTTCGTTCGTGCAGGTAGTCGGACACACAGTTGTCTCTTTCGGATGACCTCAGATGCACTCTGTATCGTATTTGGATATGTATCCCCACTTTGCGAGGTATCTGTCTCTAACATAAGACGAGTTTTTAAAGTTACTAAACTACAATATTTTTATCTACTTCCAGATCAAGATGGCGCTGAGCCATCAGGGAACAGCGTATCGTGCCACAACTTGCAGCGCTTGGCCGCGTACGCCGACAAAAGCACAGCGCCAGAAGGCGGCGACCTAGAGCGGGAGATGGCTAAGAAGATTTTATTGACGTTTGCTAAGCGTTTGAAAGACGCCCCGACCTCGCTGCCTGAAATGATGTCCGCCCTCATGTTCTATAACGACTCACCTACCCAGGTAAACATAACGATACTAGCCTTCAGTATAATATTTCCGCTATTTTGTTGACACAGTAAACTTTGTTAACCAAGATAAGAGTTGGCTAAATGTTATGTCTACTGGAAGTTTAATAGATAATTATGATAGGTACTTAATCAAATTATAAATACATTTCAGATTTCATCTAATTACCGGATTTAATAAAAATGAAATCTCTGCCAATATTTTTGTAGGCGACAAAATACCTCTTTATCAATCGCCACCTACTTAATCATGTAGCTTGCAATTTTAATGCGTAATTACGTAATTTAACAACGATACAGTAATCATGTTTATTTAAGATAAACTTTAGGGTGCATCATGCTTGCTATAACGAATCTAGCGAAAGCAGTATACACGCGCACTGTACGAGTATATTGTGTACTTCTACAAAAGACAGCCAAGCAGAGAGTTTTTTGAAGACAACCTACCGAACCTACAACAAGACAGTATTGTGTCATTTGTGTAGGTGTAGGCCGTAGGCCAACAGCAGAGTCAGGGCATTGCAAGTGCCGGGTTTTTTTAGTGGGTATAGCCTGTCTCGAAGTCCCATCGAACCCTATAGGGGCTGGATGGGATCACGAGATAGATGATCATGGAAGGTAGCGCGCTGACAGCAATAACTGGACGGTGCTGCTGCCTCCTCCTGCTCACCTGCGGGCGATAGATGCGTAAAGAACAGCATTTTTTCACCACATACAAAAAAATGTGATGATAATCCAGTCGCGGTTGCGGCCGGCCGCCTGCTGCCGTCGCCAGCCGTCGTATAAAGGTTTATCTAAACACATCAGGGCCATGACGTGTCAGGCGCCCAAGCTATGTTGGGCGTATCTGTGTTCTACATAAAGGACCAAGACAGAATCTTAGTAGGACCAACGTAACTTGGGCCCCTGACACGTCCCGGCCTGGCCACGGCCCGGATATGTCCTTACAAGCCATGTGCGGAGGGCCTGTCTGTCCCTACAGACAGGCCCTCCGCACATGGCTTGTAAGCGTAGTCGTCTCGTAAGCGTATCGTCAAGACGTGACGAGTACGATACGAGCAGAGTTCTACACACGAATCGTAGCGTAGGCGTAGATTTGTTCCAGAATATAAACTAGAGCTTCACGCTGACGGAAATGTATCACCAAACATATAGAAAGTATTTTTTACGCTTGCTTTTTTACGCCAGTACGCTACGACTATCGTATTAACAATAAAATCTCATACGATACGCTTACGCTACGACGCCGTGTGCGGACTTCTTTGAACATGTACGTGCTCGTATTGCTCTTGTACGATGCGCGTATTACGATACGCTTACGCTACGACGCCGTGTGCGGACTTCATGAACATGCACTATGCGTGCCAAATAAGAATAGTATCGACAACTTCACGGCACTGGACAATTTTGTTATTGCTTGGTAGAATTGATAACTTCATAATGTATAGGATGTGCATAAAAAGAAACAAAATATATAAAAATATGATTTTTATTTTTGCTGGCATCGATCAGCATGGCAAACGATCATTGGATTTTTTGTTGGCAGTACAAAATTGACCAGTGACGTGAAGTTGTCGATACTATTCTTATTTGGCACGCATAGTACGTGCTGGTATTCTCGTACGATGCGCGTATTACGATACGCTTAAGTGCGCTGTACACATTGGCCCAACGCGTTGGCCGAGCGCGTTGGGCCAACGTGTAAAGACCTACTTGGCGGTATGTTGGGAGTTGGCGCCAACGTGTAAACAGTGACATGCCCTGGCCGCGCGCGTTGGCCCAACGCGGGCGGCCAGGCGTTGGCCCAATGTGTACTTCGGGCTTTACGCTACGACGCCGTCTGCGGACTTCTTTGAACATGTACGTGCTCGTATTGCTCTCGTACAATGCGCGTTTTGCGCGTATTACGATACGCTTACGTTACGACGCCGTCTGCGGACTTCTTTGAACATGAACGTGCTCCTATTGCTCTCGTACGATGCGCGTATCACGATACGTTTACGCTACGACGCCGTGTGCGGAGGGATCTAATGTAGTGTTGTGTGTAGGTGTTGATAGCGGGCGGGTGCTCGGACCCGCGCACGCTGGAGCTGGTGCGCGTGGTGCGCTCGCGGCTGCTGCCGGGCCGCGTGCTGGCCGTCGCCGACCCCGACCCCAGCGCCGCCGACACGCCCGCCGGTATGTCTGACATATGTGAGTCGACATGTTTTCATGCGTGACTTCACAAAAACCATTTGAACAGAGATAAAGTTTCGTGTCATTGGATAAAGCGAAGACAGTACAAATTTCACTTATTGCTGTGGGATAATTAACATTACAACGAATAGGAAGTTTGTCTCTGTTCAATAAGGTATAATATAAGTATATGATATGACTACGCACGCAACGCAGAAGCGTTGATACCGACTGCGACAACGTCAAAAACGACTTGAACTGGCGACGACAAAAACGAACGATAGAAATAATGATTGTGTCGAATCACTATGTCCATAGTTAGTATATCGATCACTAGTCTAAATCTATTTCAGTTTGGTTTAGCTTTTGTATTTCGGTGAGATAGTACCTCCATTTTTTAAGGGACTTTCATTTACATCTTAGCCAGTTCTCACAATGAACAATGTCCGTTTGCGGATGCCCTCAAAATATTTCCTGGCTCCAGATTTCTATCAGTTTAGTGAAACTGCTTCACTGCACTTCAAAGTTCTGCAACTTCCCTTTTGAATTCTTCAATAAAATTTTACTAAATCATAGAATATTTAATTACAAAATGGTTAAAAGAAATTCGACACTATCCTATGCTGGGTATTACAGTTCTCGATGCAGAGTCGCCCGCCAGTAACACTGATATATGTGAGTTAAAATACCAAATTTAATGCAAACATGCTACAATAGGTATTTAGAGTAACTAACATGCGCATATCCATTATACAATAAACTGCAGTGGGCGTCGTGGGAATGCGTTTCTGTTAGATTTATCGTTTCTTATGTCAACGGAATAAAGTATATTTTCCTTTATCCGGAAAAGAAGATAACCGAAAATAAATGTTATTCTGTGGGCATAAGAAACTCAATAAAATATCTGCTAAATACGCATTCTCTCAACGGCCAAACTGAACAACGAATTCAATATGCAGAAAGTCTGTCTTAAGGAAGCTAGCACGTGGTTGGAAAAGGAACTAATTTTGAGCCTTATGGGTCAGTTTCCAATAACATTCATTTAACAAGTAAAGTGGCGCCACTACTTCGACGCCATACTTTAATGCATTGGCTGTTGCTCTTCTAAATTGGAATTTTGTATGGGGCAGAGGGCGAAAAGGCATTTTTTTTTCAGCCAAATGAAGTAGCTTCTATTATCGAGTGCATATGTACCATAAAGGTACATGTAATGTTTTGCATTCCGCAATACACAGTCATATACATCTATTGAATTCGTTGAGTTGTAGCAACTTAATCGTAATTATAATACGCACACCCATCTTATTAATACACTTCGCGGCAATCACCATGCCGCACAAACCAACCAAAACCTTAAACCACTGATCTCATCGTTTGGTGTTACTGCTGTTTATTAGAGTTTGCTGAGTTTTGCACTAGTTTGAGGATTTTTGATTTTTTTTATACTGTTAACGTAAATTAAAACTATCATTGCCTGCATAGAGTGGTATCATTGCATAGTATGACTGAGTTGTGAATATTTGAATAAATCATTATTTTGTAATAGTTTTGAAAATAGACATATATTTAATGTCATTTCGTTGATGTTATGTATGTACTCAAGAATCATTAAACCAGGTGCATCATAGCACAGCTTCCCTGAAATAGTTTTATCTGTTTTAGACTGAACATCATTTAGTCTGGTAAAAATCATTATCGGTTTCAACACTTTTCCCTTAAAACTATCTGCCAGTTATTTTAGAGTTTTATAAGACGTGTTTGCGTTTTTTGACTGAGACTTATTACTTCATTGTAGCCTTTTCATTATCAGTGTTGAACCGCATAAGGAGTGTGGGGGGAGTGCCCACAGCCTACGTGTGCCGACGCTACGCCTGCTCGCTGCCCGTCACGGATGTCAAACAGCTCGAGACTCTACTTGACGAGACGCCATCAGTGCAACCGCCCAAATCAACTTAAATCGCCAAAATGAGACCCTTCTTATTAAGAGTCTGTACTCATTTTGCCGCTGACTGCCGCTCTCTCGCTCGCACATTTCATGATTTCTATTTCGTAAATCTGAGTGCGTAATTGAAATATGTGTCTTAGCCACTTTTTGCAATATAAGATTACGGATATTTCAACATATATTTCAGTTTCGAGTTGCTGAAGTACAAAAAGTTATCGTTTTTGCCAGAACAACAGAAACGACAAATTTTTGTACTTTAGCAACAAAAAACTGAAATATATGTTGAAACTAGCGGCCGCCCGCGACTTCGTCTGCGTGGAAAGTTTTTTTGCTATCCCTCGGGAACAATACTTTTTTTCGGGATGAAAGGTACTCTATGTCCTTCTCTGTACTCCTGACAACGTGTATGCAAAATTTCATGATGATCGGTTCAGTAGTTAAGACGTGAAGGCGTAACAAACAAACAAATAAACAAACAAACAAACGGACTTTCGCATTTATAATATTAGTAAGGATGTCCGTAATCTTATATTGCGAAAAGTGGCCGGGACACATTTTTCAATTATACGCACTCAGATTTAAGAAATCTTGAGAAAACATTAAATGTGCGAGCGAGAGAGCGGCAGTCAGCGGCAAAATGTGTACGGGCTCTTAAAGATAAAATAGTATTAAGTCATGTCCAGATTAAGCGAGCAGCTGCCACTTGAGGCAAAACGCTCAGTTAGTCTAGACGTGTCTCGCCCAAGCAAAGCTCTTGTATTGAGATTTTGTTCTGCGGCAGTCCCGAGGCGGCCTCGCAAGGCTGCTCTCACTCAGTGTGGACCCGGCTAATAATTGTAACTAAATTAGTGTTAGTCAGAAGCCCTATTTCGTAATGACTAGGCCAATTTCATAGTGTCTCTTTTTACTTACAATACCCATTCTAAAATAAGTCCCAAAAGCTATCACTAATATCACAAGTAATAATAATACAGATGATAAAACATTTTTACCAGAATTTACTATTTCTTTACGATTTTAAATCAGAAATGTAGAATGTAGCATTATAAAAGTAAATCATAGTTATCAGCTAAATTAATAATCTCGTCATTTACAATTAATAAGAGGTTCTGCAAGTTAATGCAATGCTCTTTAGTTAGACTACCATACTTGCAGCATAGTGTAAAGAAATATAATAGTGGCGAATCACCGAAGAGCGCGCGCGATCGGCACTCGCGGCAACCACTGCGCGCTGTCTCGATGTCTGCCTCTCAGCTCGTGGTCACGACCGCGCAATGCAGTGCATTTCCCTCAATGCCCAGTAACGTTGAGGGAAGTCCCGCAGGCAGCGCGGGATGGGCCCTATTTAATAACTTGACAAATTGGCAACTGTCATAACAATTTGGTTTACATTGCGTGTAGCTATGAGCAGTTTGTTCTATTTTCAATTTGGTATACGCAATGGATATTTGTAATGACGGGTGAGAAATTGTCACGTTGTTGATCCCGAGTAAAACGCTAGTTTTTTTTACATTCTCTGTGATCCCGAGAGTAAACACTATTATATTACTTTACACTTTGTTATTATCTTCGTTTTAAGTGACATAATAATGTATCTAAAAGGGTAATAATAATTTTTAATTGACAAGTAAGTATATACCCTATACATCGAAAGTAAATAGTACTTTGCTTGTTAAATTGGTGTTAAAATCTGATAACAAAAGTAGTTATTCACCTATGTAAGTATAGCAGTTGTCGTGTGTTTTATAAATAATCCAGTATTTATAGTTATTTAAATTTAATCTGCTTCAAATACCAACCAAACCATTAGTGATCTCATGAATAGAAGTTTCCAAGCCAGAAAAATATAAATTGTATAATGCTTTTTTGAATTGATCTGAATTTATGATTGATTTCAAATGGAAAGATACGAAAAGGCCGATTTGAAATTCAACCAATAATAACAATTATCGACCACATGAATACAGGGCGACTATTTTTTTATTTATTGCATAAATTAAATCTGTTAACAACAATACTTACCTATCTTATTCTGGGGTGAAGCAGACGCAACGTTTGTCATTGGCCAGTTCCTACAACGTTCCCATCATTGGTCTAAAGTAGTCTAAACTGTTTTATACCTCTGATTTATTAGTCGGATATTTTGACAGACACCGCTCTTCTATTATGATGTGGCAGATGATGGCATTGTTGATATTTTAGCAAAAGTATTTTCACTTTGTTTAATTTTCAGTATGGTTCATTTATTGTCTGGTTGGGCTATATGTATTAATGCTATATTATGTAACTAATTATAGTATGGCAACTCGTCTATTTCTTGATTTATGTTTAAAAATCTTAAGTTTATTTTAATTAAGTTAACGCATTTTAAGTTAATCTACGAATGGCGTGAATCAAAATTACAAAATACTCGAATAATGTAAACTTTCAATAAAAAGTGTGTTATGTAACTTAGCATAATAAAATGGTGATTAGTATTTAGCAAAGTTAAATCGTAAAATGTGTGGTGCATGTTTAAAAGTTGACATAATTGATAGTGGAAGAAAAATATAGTCTGAATAGGAAGTGATATAGATCGCTCATGTATATTTAGATGGGAGTTTTATCAATTATTATGTACTCATTGTCACATATTGGGGGAAATTGAAAGTATTGTCATTAAATGGCAAAAAAGTATGAAAAGTCAATTCATAGTTATTTATTTTTTCGAATGTTAAGACATCTCATTGCTTGAAGCAAAATTAGTTGTGATATTTTTTTAATAAATGTTGATAAAAATTAATTTAACAGTTTTATTTTTATTCTACTATTATCTACCAGTCTCCCTAGGCAAATGGCTTGTCGATAATGCGAAATGAGTAGAAGTAATCATAAAATTGACCAGAAAAACACACTAAATGTGTGGTATAGACATTTTACGTCAGTTCCAATCACTTGGTTGAGGCTATGCTATGAGCGAGTGCACTTGAGCGGGGGGAATAACGATCAGCCATTTTTAATATCCCCTCTGCTGAGACCTTTCTTGCGGGTGGATAAGAACGAGCCATAATCCACCACGCGGGCCCAATGCGATGGAGGGTGTAAACAGATCATAAACCTTTGTGGTCACTCATTCCATGACCAACCTATGCGAAAGCTGCTTAAGGTTAAACATTAACACGTGACTCGCTATTGTAGGCACATATCGTGGTTTCCCAGGATTTTAGCTATTACACAATATACAATTTTAGTGTGTACTTTAGTGCACTCTAAAGTTGTATTCAGCAAATACTACAAACATATTGCATTTAATGAGATAATTTTGTTTTGATAATGAACAATTGCCGTTAGTTGTCGGAACACACTAAAATATATTTTGTAAAAGCTAGAGCCCTGGGAAACCACGTTATATGCCTACAATAGCGTGTCACGTGCTAATGTTTAACCTTAAGGCGACTATATCCCTCAAGTGGACCTTCATCTAAAGTAAATTGAAGCTTTACAGATTGAAGCTAAGGTTATATAGTTTATTTACAAACAATAACCTCAGTAAAATATAGTTCGTTATGGTAGTAGCAAAGTGCTTAAAGTGGCCACTTTTTGCTCTTGCCTACTACTACAAGTATCTTGTACTATTTTAAAATAGAAGTTATTGAATTATAAAACAGATTATTCCGCAATGTGTTTTATTCCATAGATCAGACAATTTATAAACATTTATGTATTTCTTTTAAACTGAATGTATTACATTATTGGAACAATCGGCTCGTATAGTTTGTTTATCCTTACTTGTCATATTTAGTAAACACCTTTTAACAGTTGTCAATGTCTTTTATTAAGTTTTAATTTAAAAATATATTGTCTTATTTAATCAGATTGTCACTAAAAATTAGTAATTTCTTTCTTAATCTGTGTGTATAAAACCATTTGTTGTATTTTATAACTGATTTTTCAATAGTTGGGTGAAGATTGTTTACTAAATAAGACAAGTTAGGATAAACAGACTTTATAATATCACACATGGTTTAGTAGAAGACATCAACAACATTACATCTATTTGATGAAATAGTACACAAATAGATCGGACTTTGCCAAAAGTTAAATAACGGCAATCCATGATCTTATTCTAGATAACGTCGAGTAATATAATTTCCGTATAATGATTGTTAATTCGAATTTTGCCTGTTCTGTAATTTATTTGAAATGTGGTAATTTAAGTGTGATATAATTATTTAATGTAAGCTTATTATTTCATACATCGATAAATGAAAATCACATATTTTTTTCAGTTTTATCACATTATGGACTAATAGAATTGATTAGGCTCGGATCCACGTCACTAAATTATTAAATGCAAATTAAATCATTTCATAGTGTGCGCTAGCAAATAGTGAAGACGCAATTTTAGTTGGTAATTAAATAATCAAACTGACTTGAACCGAGAAAACGGTTCATTAACTTTTTACAAAATTTTATAATGATACATTTGTGTTCGAGTATTTCATTACCGAAATTATATTTACAAATATCTTCATACCTATTATATTTAAAGCTATAAAAATGACTTCACAATTTGCTAGCACACAATTAAGCTAAAATCAATAAAACAAAGTTTCTATATCAGTGTCCATAATTACTAACTACATTTTAATACAAGTCATAAATATTAAATATCACATTAAGCTAATGTCAGTTCAGTCAAAAGTTACCTACTACTTCAATCCATCCTGAGCTAAATACACAAGAGTAGGTATACAAAGGAGATATTTTCAGTACAGGGGGATCACTTCCGACGAGATCGAGTTCGCACCAAGATCAAAAAGCAAAATGAAACTGTTTTGGGTGTTGCATACGGGCACCATACGGGTTGCATACGGACACAAAACGTTGTCGATCCGTTTCAGTGGGCATAGTAAAGCATATCGTGTTGCTTTTCGTGTCTGATACGTTCCTAGCACGGTCATGGTATGGCACGGTGTAGTGGGTAGAGGACCTTTAACGTCAAAAATATGTTATATTGGTACTTTGAAAACGGTTTTCATGATTTCCACATTATGGTATTGACGTTTGTGTGATTCAAACGCGATCTCGATCGCGTCGGGAGTAACCCCACGGAACTAATTATACTTTGAAATCAGTTTGACTTATGCACATAAATGCTTATTCGTTTAATACCCTACATACCAACCCAAGCAAAGACTTTTTCGACGCCAAATAGTGCAATTAAAATAGGCACAAAATAAACATAAATTATAACAAACATATCTGTCGTCAAAATCACATCGCAAACGTGTGTATTTAGCCTAACCATACGAACTACGCACGCGCAAAAACTTACAGTCATATTGAAATGCAAATCAGATAAAAACAGCGAGGTAGATTAAATTTTGTTACGTAGTGGATTGAAATCTTGTAAAACAAAAATATTTAATTTTAAATAGGAATGAGACTTTATAATAAGTGATTCAATAATTCATTAAATTAATTAGACAAATTATTACTCTTAATATAAACGATAAATTGATTTGAATTTATATTGACTTAATGGTAAATGATAAAACGAAGCAATATTTCGCTTCAACCACTGACTCATGCACAAAAAAGGAAATTTATTTTTTTACAGCTCAATAAAGCGTTTTTTAACCATATTAGGTATGTATACATTGTGGTATAATTAGCAATTCATATTACAATTTACTGATTCAACAATTTCGTTAAGTAATATGGGATTCTATAACATTAAATTAAAGCTTAAGACTAACAAATTCGTGAATGATTCCACATTTAAACATCGGATCGAGATGTTTACAACCCGAGCAGATAAAGAATGGGATTAAAAATGGCGTTGTTCATATTCACTTCTCGCTCGCACACTTGGCGCCACACCTATCGCTCTCTCAGTCACACTCGTTATGGTAATTGCGGTGAGCCGCCATTTTCAATCCCGTTCTATATCTGCGCGGGTTGTACCAACCTTGCTTTAGGCATCTAACCACTAATATCACGAGGGGAACATGACTTATTTTTCAATACATCCAAAATTGTCTCAACCTATTTATAATCATATCAGACATCGAATAGATGAGACATTAGATATTTTAAGATACTGAATAATTTTTTCAGGAATATTTGTTAAAAAAATCTACTTGCGGTGGGACCTTAGGAGACATCATATTCATTCATACTCTAAAACAGTCTTGTGGTAGAAGAGCAGATACCTGAAAAGAATAAACGATACATTTTTACTTGTCACTGATATTACCACATAATAAACAGTACTAGCGTAATATTATTCGGCAGGGTTATCTGAAATAAAAAGTATGGCAACCCGCGTATCGCCTTCGCGCCTTTTGCCGGTAAGAACTACTCGCGGCCAGTTACCGTCGCGTTTCCGCGACGTGGCGCTACAATCATCTGCACTTGCGCAGTAGGACACTGCGCAGCCGACGCACCTGCGCAGTGGGTCACTGCGCAGCTGACTCGCACCTCCGTTCGCCCGCCGCCCGCGCCGCCAGTCGAATACACGCTCTCACGCAGAACGTTTGCTCGCGCCGCTCCCGTCGGTCGCGCCACTCAAGCCTCTATCTAGGGCTCCGCGTTTTATCCGCGTGCTGTCGTGGTGCTCACACTACCGCTTAAACTCCAGTCATTCTTTCATTTATCCTTCCTTGTGGGGGTCGTATCCCTCATAGTGGCTGCCCAACGAAAAGTATTATTCGCGCCATCGCGATTTTTGTTAACTAATCTGAAAGTGACTTTTGTATTTCGTCCGTACATAATCGGAACGAACCTTATCCAAGATGCCTAACACTCGAAATAACAACTACGATGGTGAAAGGACGGAGGAGTCCGATACATTTACCGCCGCCGCCACCGTTGAAAGAGCTAGCACGCGCCCGCCCGCGGCGGCCATGATGACATTTTCCCAGGAAAGCGTAGAGTCCCTGCTGGCTTCACTACAGCAAACTCAAACTGAAGCTTTTAAAAACATTTTGGAGTCAGTAATGACGAACCAAATCAGGACGTCAACTCCCGTCCAGGACTCGGCCACCCTCGAGAGATGTCGAGTCACTTTCAGCGGCGCCCTGAATGAGGCCGTTGAACCCTTTATCGACGCCGTGGATGCGTACGTCGATTGCACACAGGTACAAGACCCAAACATAGTAAAAGGGTTATCGATGTTGCTAAGGAACGATGCCGCTTTGTGGTGGTTTGGTATAAAAGCTCAAATAAGCACATGGGAAGAAGCAAAAAGAAATTTAATAGCGGCGTATGGTGACCGGCGTCCGCCTCACCGCATATACTTGGAAATATTTAAAACGCCGCAGGGAACAGAAAACACAGATCAATTTGTCGCGCGCATTCGCGCCTTATTGGCTAAACTACCGAAGGGGGACATTTCCCAAAAAGCAGAAATCGACATGATATACGGTCTCCTAAACGTCCGTATACGGAAACGAATAAGGCGAGAGGAATGCAATAGTTACGCTGATCTGCTTTTCCACGCAAGGAACGTAGAAGACTCACTGGACGAGGGGGAGAGGATGCACCGCCCACTCGCCACGTCGTCGTCATCGCTCCCGCCCGCTGCTGCTACCGCGACGCGCCGCCCGCCCGCGAGTTTGTCCCGCCCGCCCGTGAATTTGTCCCGCCCGCCTACGAGTGTTCCGCCGGCGCCGGCCTACAATACGAGTGCGCGATCGTTGCCCCCGTCATCGGCCCCACGCGCCGACCGCGCGTACCCTTCCGAAACTCAACGTGTCCCCGGCGTCCCCGCCGGCCGAGGCCCGGCCTCCGCCGAACCGACGGCACCGCCGCCGCCCAAGCCGCAGCGCCCAGTATGCTCGTACTGCCGTAGGTACGGACATTCACGTGACCAGTGCCGTAAGTTTGAGAATGAGAACCGAGGTGAGTCGCAACCTTTCTATAACTTTTCTGCGGAATCGGAAGTGAATAGTGATACTACTGATAATGATAACAAATATGACAATTGTGCTGACAGTTTTTACAGTATAAATAACAGTGATCCTTTGAATAATGTTTGTATCTGTAACAATAATTCATTTAGTGATGTTTCACATATTTCAAATGTTTGCATATGTAATAACCTAAACAGCTGTGTTTCTGAAATTCCAAATGTTATATATAATAATCGCAACGATTGTCTTTCTGAAAATCCAAACAATTGTGTCTTTAGTGATTTGAATGATTGTGTTTCGAAAATTTCAAATGCTTGTTACCATAATAATCGTAACGATTGCGTTTCTGAAAATTCAGATAAATGTTTCTCTAATGATTTGAATAACTGTGTTTCGAAAATTTCTAATGAATGTTTTTATAATAATCGTAACGATTGCGTTTCTGAAAATTCAGATAATTGTTTCTCTAATGATTTGAATAACTGTGTTTCGAAAATTTCTAATGAATGTTTATATAATAATCGTAACGATTGTATTTCTGAAAATTCAAATAATTGTTTCTTTGATAATTTGAATGACGAGTGTTTATATAATAATCGTAACGATTGTATTTCTGAAAATTCAAATAATTGTTTCTCTAATAATTTGAATGACTGTGTTTCAAAAATTCCTAATGCGTGTTTATATAATAATCGTAACGATTCTATCTCTAAAAATGTAAATGTATGTGTCTGTTTAAATAAATGCGATGACATGTTGGCACCCGGTAGCGCGCGCGTTTCACACGATTTGCGTCCGATTTTCAATATAAATATTTTGAACGTAAACGGTACAGCGTTAATAGATACTGCTGCCAAGCACTGTATTGCCGGTCATACACTGTATGCTCTCCTTCTTAGGAAAGGTCACCCTCTTAGCTCTTCTACCAGACAGGTGAAACTTGCTGATGGTTTTGTTCGGCAAATGAATGTACTTACTACATCATTGCCAGTGAAGCTAGGTCATAGGGAAATTACTATTCCGTTTATTATTTTTCCTAATTCTAATAATAATGAAACATTATTAGGTATTGATTTTATCACTGCTGCCGGAGTGGTCATTGATTTTAAAAATAAAATATGGTATTTTAGTAACGATAATAATAAAGTGTACCCATTGTTGTTTGAGCCCGCCTCGCGTCTTGTCAAATGCGCCGCCGCTGATGTCCTCAGAGAAGATGAAGGTACTCACCTCAGGCCAGCTGAGCGGCAGACACTCGCCGAGGTAGTTGCGAGACACGAACACGTCTTCGAGTCAGGTGGTAACCCCACCCCCTATGCGGAGCACCACATAGATACAGGTGAGTGTTCCCCAATAGCCGTGCCTCCTTACCGCCTCAATCCTGCTAAGAAGGAATTAATGAAAAAAGAAATTGATAAGATGCTCCAAGAAGACATCATTGAAGAATGTGAATCAGCTTGGTGTTCTCCGGCGCTGCTGGTGCCAAAGTCCAATGGCAGTATTCGCTTCTGCGTCGATTATCGACGCCTGAACGCAGTAACTAAGACGGATACTTACCCGATGCCCCGCATCGATGAGCTGCTGCAGAACACAAAAAGGAACTGCTACATGAGCACCTTAGATCTTCGGTCTTCGTACTGGCAGGTTAGTGTACGAGAGGCTGATAGAGACAAAACTGCTTTCATATCGCCTCTAGGTACTTACCGATTTAAGCGCATGCCGTTTGGCCTCAAAAATGCGCCTGCAACCTTCCAGCGCCTCATAGATCGGCTTCGCTCCTGTTCATCATTACAGAATGTAACTATTTTAGCCTACCTCGACGATTTATTGGTGGTATCAGAGGGGTTTTCTCAGCATCTCCAAGACCTCGAAGCAGTTTTCAAGCGCCTAGAGGAGTTCAACCTCCACGTGAACCGGGAGAAGTGCGCTTTTGCGAGAGAAAGCGTTAAATATCTCGGCCACGTTATAACACAAGAGGGTGTTTCCACCGACCCAGAAAAGGTGAGTGCTGTCCTCGAGATGAAAGAACCATCTAACCTTAAACATTTAAGAACCTTTCTTCAGACTTGCTCATGGTTTAGAAAATTTATACCAAATTTCTCCAAAATAGCTGAACCATTAACTCGCTTAACACGAAAAAACCAAGCGTGGACATGGGTTTCCGAGCAGTCCGAAGCATTTAAAAAACTTAAAGATTTGTTAACCTCAGCTCCAGTTCTGGTACAGGCCGATTTTACCCAACCCTTCATTCTGCGTACAGACGCAAGTAACTACGCTTTAGGGGGAGTTTTACTACAGGGGGAGGGCAAGGATGAACGACCCATCGAGTACGCAAGCCGTCTTCTTAGCGCTGCGGAAAGGAACTACTCGACCACAGAGCGTGAAGCTCTAGCCGTGGTTTGGGCAGTCGAACGGTTCCGGTCTTACCTTGATGGCCAACCAGTTATCATCGGAAGTGATCATCAACCCCTCCGTTGGTTGCTAACTCTCAAATCACCAACGGGCAGGTTAGTACGGTGGGCATTAAAGCTCCAATCCTTCGATATACACTTCCAATACACCCCAGGCAAGGCGAATGTAGTAGCAGATACTTTGAGTCGGCCAATCTGCACGGAAGAAACGCGTGACAGCTGTGGAATCTGCTCAGTTATCATCGATCTACCTACGAAGTCGCCAATCGAGTTGCGGAGAGATCAACTAGCGGATCCAGAAGTAGAGAAAATCATTAAGGATATAGAAGGTGAGGATGAACTAGGATCCCAACGATGGACTGGACGTGGTTACATTATGGACCGAGGAGTACTATACCGGTTCAATCCGGATTCCGAAAGTGAGTCCCCGCAACTTGTCATTCCCATCAGTCTAAGACCCACCATATTAAAAGAGTGCCACGATTCTCCACTTGCGGGTCACCCCGGAATCGACCGCACTTACCTTAAGATAGCACAACTATACTATTTTCCAGGTATGCGTAGAATAATTACGGACTATGTAAAAGCCTGTGTAGTTTGTCAAAGGTATAAAGCCACTAATATGAAGCCTCCTGGCCTGCTCCAGACACCAGTATTGAACCAGCGCAATGAAGTATTAGCCATCGACCTGTTCGGGCCGCTACCTGAAGGTGAGTATGGAGAACGCTGGATCCTATTAGTAGAAGATACGGCAACGCGTTGGGTGGAACTCTACGCCCTTCAAGAAGCAACCGCAGAAGCCTGTGCGCACATGCTAGTAGAAGAGTACTTCCTCAGGTACGGTTTTCCGCGTCGAATCGTATCCGACAACGGTGTGCAGTTTGTCGGAGCAGTCATGAAGCAATGTATGCATGTCTTAGGTATTAAACAAAATTTCATTCCACTTTATCATCCGGAAGCAAATCCTGCTGAGCGAAAGAACCGCGATCTAAAGGTATTGCTCGGACAACTTGTCGGTAACGACCATACTTCATGGCCGAGGAAGCTCCCAGTTATTCGCTTCGCGATGAATAGCGCTACATGCCGAACAACCGGAGCAACTCCAGCGCATCTCATGTTCGCCAGAGAAATGAGGTCTCCAACAGAATCGCACCTTGACCTTCGTGCCATTCTCGAAAAGGAGAATTTTCTTCCACAGATAACTCCTTACCTCAGAGCATTTCAAAGCTCCTTAGCAGCCATTCGTGAACGCGTCGAAACTCAACAAGATAAAACTAAAGAATACGCAGATCAGACCAGACGACCAGCAGAAGATTTAAAGGTAGGTGACCTAGTTCTACTCAAATCTCATGTTCTCAGCAACAGTTCAAAAGACGTTACTGCTAAATTCGTACCAAAGAGAGACGGACCCTATCGTATTTTAAAGAAGGTAAGTCCTACAACCTACACTATTTCCTCGGTCGACAAACCACTCGAGGCTTTGGGCAAATTTCATGTCAATGACCTTACTCCATACCACGGAAATTCGAACTCCCCACCGAATCCGGTTATTCCGAAAAGAAATCGCGGACGACCCGCTAACAGGGATAGGATGCTAGTCCAGGAACGAGGGCGTAATCCTGAACTAGAGGGGGAGCATATGGCAACCCGCGTATCGCCTTCGCGCCTTTTGCCGGTAAGAACTACTCGCGGCCAGTTACCGTCGCGTTTCCGCGACGTGGCGCTACAATCATCTGCACTTGCGCAGTAGGACACTGCGCAGCCGACGCACCTGCGCAGTGGGTCACTGCGCAGCTGACTCGCACCTCCGTTCGCCCGCCGCCCGCGCCGCCAGTCGAATACACGCTCTCACGCAGAACGTTTGCTCGCGCCGCTCCCGTCGGTCGCGCCACTCAAGCCTCTATCTAGGGCTCCGCGTTTTATCCGCGTGCTGTCGTGGTGCTCACACTACCGCTTAAACTCCAGTCATTCTTTCATTTATCCTTCCTTGTGGGGGTCGTATCCCTCATAAAAGTAAAATTTATAACGGCAGCCATCCCAACAGGAGAAGGGATAGACCCCAACTTGTGGGTGTTTTTGTTGATAAAATTGGGTGAATTTTATGCCTTTAAATTATTGCTATAGTGCAGGAGAACGTTGTTCTTGGCACGCTGGGTCATAAAACGCGTCTGTGACGTCAGGCACTAGGGTTGCGCGTGCCATTGAAATGAGTCTGAACCCGCCCATAAGGCCTATAAGTGCAAGGGAGCGCGCAATATAGCTACTTCCTTCGTACATTTTATGACCTCGCGTGCCACGAACGTTCTCATTTCTCGTGCTCACAAGACAAGCACTATATTTTTATATAAGTACGCATCCTTACCCTTCGCTATCGAGCACCTCCCTGAGCGAGGCGCGCGTGATCATGTGGTCGTCGCACTTGAACCAGCTGCCCTTCATCTGCACGTACGCCGTGTAGTGGCCGTAAGTACGCATCCTTACCCTTCGCTATCGAGCACCTCCCTGAGCGAGGCGCGCGTGATCATGTGGTCGTCGCACTTGAACCAGCTGCCCTTCATCTGCACGTACGCCGTGTAGTGGCCGTAAGTACGCATCCTTACCCTTCGCTATCGAGCACCTCCCTGAGCGAGGCGCGCGTGATCATGTGGTCGTCGCACTTGAACCAGCTGCCCTTCATCTGCACGTACGCCGTGTAGTGGCCGTAAGTACGCATCCTTACCCTTCGCTATCGAGCACCTCCCTGAGCGAGGCGCGCGTGATCATGTGGTCGTCGCACTTGAACCAGCTGCCCTTCATCTGCACGTACGCCGTGTAGTGGCCGTAAGTACGCATCCTTACCCTTCGCTATCGAGCACCTCCCTGAGCGAGGCGCGCGTGATCATGTGGTCGTCGCACTTGAACCAGCTGCCCTTCATCTGCACGTACGCCGTGTAGTGGCCGTAAGTACGCATCCTTACCCTTCGCTATCGAGCACCTCCCTGAGCGAGGCGCGCGTGATCATGTGGTCGTCGCACTTGAACCAGCTGCCCTTCATCTGCACGTACGCCGTGTAGTGGCCGTAAGTACGCATCCTTACCCTTCGCTATCGAGCACCTCCCTGAGCGAGGCGCGCGTGATCATGTGGTCGTCGCACTTGAACCAGCTGCCCTTCATCTGGCGCACGTACGCCGTGTAGTGGCCCGCGTCCAGCGATCCCAGGTGGTTCACCACGGCGAACAGCGAGTACCGGTTGTCCTCGAATATACCTATATTATTAATTTATTATGAGTGGTATGTTTATTGTTATTTTATGAAAATGACAAAGGACATTTTCGTCATTACACATGAGGGCTCGGTGGCGCAATTGTTTAGCGCCTAGCCCTGCGATTGCGGTGGTTATACAACTTTCGCAAGGGTCAGTCATGGGATGGGTGAACAAAAATTTATTATCTGGAGTTCCTCCGTGCTTCGGAGGGCACGTTAAGCCGTTTTGGTCCCGGCTGCATATAAGCAAAATCTAACTCTCGAGTTTTGATGGTGATCTCTGATTGGTCAAGAAACTCAGTAGTTAGGTTTTGCGCGCACACTCTAACTCCCCAGTTTCGCGCTAGTTCGATAGTGATCTCTGATTGGTCAAAAAACTCAGTAGTTAGGTATTGCCCGCAAACTCTACCTACTGAGTTCCCATCCACCAATGAGCGGGCTTCAAAATTCAGTTGTCAACTGTCTGAACCATCAAAACTTGAGAGTTAGATTTTGCTTATATGCGGCCGGGACGAGACGAGGCCGACACGGGGCCGGGACGAGGACGAGACGAGGCCGACACGGGGCCGTGACGGGGCCGGGACGGGGAGACACGGGGCCGGGACGGGGACGAGACGAGGCCGACACGGGGCCGGGGCGAGGACGAGACGAGGACGAGACGAGGCCGACACGGGGCCGCGACGAGGACGAGACGAGGCCGACACGGGGCCGGGACGGGGACGAGACGAGGCCGACACGGGGCCGTGACGGGGCCGGGACGGGGAGACACGGGGCCGGGACGGGGCCGGGACGAGGACGAGACGAGGCCGACACGGGGCCGGCCCCGTGAAATCCCCCCCTCTCGTCGCGCCCCGACACGGGGCCGGGACGAGGACGAGACGAGGCCGACACGGGGCCGGGACGGGGACGAGACGAGGCCGACACGGGGCCGTGACGGGGACGAGACGATGCTGACACGGGGCCGGGACGGGGACGAGACGAGGCCGACACGGGGCCGGGACGAGGACGACACGGGGCCGGGACGGGGCCGGGACGGGGACGAGACGAGGCCGACACGGGGCCGTGACGGGGACGAGTCGATGCCGACACGGGGCCGTGACGGGGATAGGGAATGCAAACCGGTTTCACCGAAACCGAAAAAACCGGTTTTTCGGTCGATTTCACAGACGAAATAAAAACCGGTTTTTTAAACGAAAAACCGGTTTTTCCGGTTTTTTCTGATTGAAGTTTCATGCTTTGCAATACATACAAAACGAAAATTCACCGCCCAATTTTGATTGACTGCTTCAAGTAGTTCAGTTTAGTGACCTACTTGTGCGGCTGAACGGGTCGAAGGTGTTTATTGCTGGTTAGTAAATAAAATATAGAAATTTATTATTCATCATCATCATCTTGCTGGGCCTTTTTCCATTTACTTGGGTTCAGCCTTCCCTGTTCTTCTCTTTCACTGTGCACGGTTGAGTGTCAGGTTAGGGTCGATGTCGACTTCTTTCAGGTCGTGCTGAACCGTCATCAGCCAAGTGGCAGGGGGTCTATCGCGCCTACGCGTCGTCGTTGGGATGTTTAGGGCTATTTTCACCACGTGATCGTCGGGCGCCTTCGGTACATGCCCGTACCACCGTAGACGTCTCTTTCAGCTTTTCTGTTATGGGTACTACCTTCCGTATGTATGTGTTTCTGATTTCGTCCAGCATAGTGACGCCTGCTGACCAGCGTCTCTCTGACGTATGGAGTTTGTTTAAGTGTTGTTTATTTGTGGCCCATCATTCGGATCCAAACAGCATGGCAGGTCTAATTAATGGCCGTTTTGTAAACTCGCCCCTTCACAAAGATCTCTATGAGATGGCTATGCCTCTAAAGGGAGGCATTCGACTATCGCACATGACGCCTGTGAGCTGTCGCCATTTCATCCAGCCTGTTTGAGCTATATGGAGGACGTCGCTGTCAATCTTTCCGTCATAGCTTAGCACGGAGGTATTTGAACTGGTTGACTGTTGGTAGGTGGTCATTTCCCACATAGAAGCTAAAGTCATCGGGGTGTGATGTGCTATCGAAAATACATGACATGTGCTCCGTTTTCTTTCGGCTGATTTTGGGGCCATTTTCTTCCAGCGACTCCACCCAGCCGTTTAAATCACGCTGGAGATCTATCGCATTGTTAAATATGAGGGCCACGTCGGTCGTCGGCATAGAGAAGATTCATCCTATTGACACTTTTTAGTTAGATAATCCATTGTGACGTTAAATACAAGTGTACTCAGAGTAGACCCTTGATGTACCCCTACCATCAAGTCAAAGCTTTCACTCGTGCCTGCAGGGCAGACCACTTGTGTTGAGATTGAGACATTTGTGACATGTCAATGTCTGACTTTTTAGTCTCAAACCTGGGTTAGTCCCAAAGCGTAGAAGTTTTTGATCATTTAGAAGCAGGATCGATTGGCGTCAGAAAAAATTGTGTAAAATGGTAATGTTCTTGATAACTGTGCATTTTTTTATAAACTGTGAATAGGGATACTCTTAAAATGGTAAACATGTGTTAACCAAATCAATAAAAATGTAGTATTGCACATTTTCGAATATTTTCTTGAAAACCGGTTAAAAACCGGTTTTAACCGGTTTTGGATTCAAAACCGAAAAAAATACCGGTTTTCATTTCACTTCGGTTTTGCATTCCCTAGACGGGGACGAGACGATGCCGACACGGGGCCGGCCCCGTGAAATCCCCCCTCTCGTCCCCTGACGAGACGGGGCCGGGACGGGGACGAGACGAGGCCGACACGGGGCCGGGACGAGGACGAGACGAGGCCGACACGGGGCCGGGACGAGGACGACACGGGGCCGGGACGGGGACGGGACGAGGACGACACGGGGCCGGCCCCGTGAAATCCCCCCCTCTCGTCCCCTGACGAGACGGGGCCGGGACGAGGACGAGACGAGGCCGACACGGGGCCAGGACGAGGACGACACGGGGACGAGACGAGGCCGACACGGGGCCGTGACGGGGACGAGACGATGCCGACACGGGGACGAGACGATGCCGACACGGGGCCGGCCCCGTGAAATCCCCCCCCTCTCGTCCCCTGACGAGACGGGGCCGGGACGGGGACGAGACGAGGCCGACACGGGGCCGGGACGAGGACGAGACGAGGCCGACACGGGGCCGGGACGAGGACGACACGGGGACGAGACGAGGCCGACACGGGGCCGTGACGGGGACGAGACGATGCCGACACGGGGACGAGACGATGCCGACACGGGGCCGGCCCCGTGAAATCCCCCCCCTCTCGTCCCCTGACGAGACGGGGCCGGGACGGGGACGAGACGAGGCCGACACGGGGCCGGGACGGGGCCGGGACGAGGACGACACGGGGCCGGGACGGGGACGAGACGATGCCGACACGGGGCCGGGACGAGGACGAGACGAGGCCGGCCCCGTGAAATCCCCCCCCTCTCGTCCCCTGACGAGACGGGGCCGGGACGGGGACGAGACGAGGCCGACACGGGGCCGGGACGAGGACGAGACGAGGCCGACACGGGGCCGGGACGAGGACGACACGGGGACGAGACGAGGCCGACACGGGGCCGTGACGGGGACGAGACGATGCCGACACGGGGACGAGACGATGCCGACACGGGGCCGGCCCCGTGAAATCCCCCCCCTCTCGTCCCCTGACGAGACGGGGCCGGGACGGGGACGAGACGAGGCCGGGACGAGGACGAGACGAGGCCGACACGGGGCCGGGACGAGGACGACACGGGGCCGGGACGGGGACGAGACGAGGCCGACACGGGGACGTGACGGGGACGAAGACGATGCCGACACGGGGCTGGGACGGGGCCGAGACGAGGCCGACACGGGGCCGGGACGAGGACGACACGGGGCCGGGACGGGGACGAGACGAGGCCGACACGGGGCCGTGACGGGGACGAGACGATGCCGACACGGGGCCGGCCCCGTGAAATCCCCCCCCTCTCGTCCCCTGACGAGACGGGGCCGGGACGGGGACGAGACGATGCCGACACAGGGCCGGGACGAGGACGAGACGAGGCCGACACGGGGCCGGGACGAGGACGACACGGGGCCGGGACGGGGACGAGACGATGCCGACACGGGGCCGGGACGAGGACGAGACGAGGCCGACACGGGGCCGGGACGAGGACGACACGGGGCCGGGACGGGGACGAGACGAGGCCGACACGGGGCCGGGACGAGGACGAGACGAGGCCGACACGGGGCCGGGACGAGGACGACACGGGGCCGGGACGGGGACGGGACGAGGACGACACGGGGCCGGCCCCGTGAAATCCCCCCCTCTCGTCCCCTGACGAGACGGGGCCGGGACGAGGACGAGACGAGGCCGACACGGGGCCAGGACGAGGACGACACGGGGACGAGACGAGGCCGACACGGGGCCGTGACGGGGACGAGACGATGCCGACACGGGGACGAGACGATGCCGACACGGGGCCGGCCCCGTGAAATCCCCCCCCTCTCGTCCCCTGACGAGACGGGGCCGGGACGGGGACGAGACGAGGCCGACACGGGGCCGGGACGAGGACGAGACGAGGCCGACACGGGGCCGGGACGAGGACGACACGGGGACGAGACGAGGCCGACACGGGGCCGTGACGGGGACGAGACGATGCCGACACGGGGACGAGACGATGCCGACACGGGGCCGGCCCCGTGAAATCCCCCCCCTCTCGTCCCCTGACGAGACGGGGCCGGGACGGGGACGAGACGAGGCCGACACGGGGCCGGGACGGGGCCGGGACGAGGACGACACGGGGCCGGGACGGGGACGAGACGATGCCGACACGGGGCCGGGACGAGGACGAGACGAGGCCGGCCCCGTGAAATCCCCCCCCTCTCGTCCCCAGACGAGACGGGGCCGGGACGGGGACGAGACGAGGCCGACACGGGGCCGGGACGAGGACGAGACGAGGCCGACACGGGGCCGGGACGAGGACGACACGGGGACGAGACGAGGCCGACACGGGGCCGTGACGGGGACGAGACGATGCCGACACGGGGACGAGACGATGCCGACACGGGGCCGGCCCCGTGAAATCCCCCCCCTCTCGTCCCCTGACGAGACGGGGCCGGGACGGGGACGAGACGAGGCCGACACGGGGCCGGGACGAGGACGAGACGAGGCCGACACGGGGCCGGGACGAGGCCGACACGGGGCCGGGACGGGGCCGGGACGAGGACGACACGGGGCCGGGACGGGGACGAGACGATGCCGACACGGGGCCGGGACGAGGACGAGACGAGGCCGGCCCCGTGAAATCCCCCCCCTCTCGTCCCCTGACGAGACGGGGCCGGGACGGGGACGAGACGAGGCCGACACGGGGCCGGGACGAGGACGAGACGAGGCCGACACGGGGCCAGGACGAGGACGACACGGGGACGAGACGAGGCCGACACGGGGCCGTGACGGGGACGAGACGATGCCGACACGGGGACGAGACGATGCCGACACGGGGCCGGCCCCGTGAAATCCCCCCCCTCTCGTCCCCTGACGAGACGGGGCCGGGACGGGGACGAGACGAGGCCGACACGGGGCCGGGACGAGGACGAGACGAGGCCGACACGGGGCCGGGACGAGGACGACACGGGGACGAGACGAGGCCGACACGGGGCCGTGACGGGGACGAGACGATGCCGACACGGGGACGAGACGATGCCGACACGGGGCCGGCCCCGTGAAATCCCCCCCCTCTCGTCCCCTGACGAGACGGGGCCGGGACGGGGACGAGACGAGGCCGACACGGGGCCGGGACGAGGACGAGACGAGGCCGGCCCCGTGAAATCCCCCCCCTCTCGTCCCCTGACGAGACGGGGCCGGGACGGGGACGAGACGAGGCCGACACGGGGCCGGGACGAGGACGACACGGGGACGAGACGAGGCCGACACGGGGCCGTGACGGGGACGAGACGATGCCGACACGGGGACGAGACGATGCCGACACGGGGCCGGCCCCGTGAAATCCCCCCCCTCTCGTCCCCTGACGAGACGGGGCCGGGACGGGGACGAGACGAGGCCGACACGGGGCCGGGACGGGGCCGGGACGAGGACGACACGGGGCCGGGACGGGGACGAGACGATGCCGACACGGGGCCGGGACGAGGACGAGACGAGGCCGGCCCCGTGAAATCCCCCCCCTCTCGTCCCCTGACGAGACGGGGCCGGGACGGGGACGAGACGAGGCCGACACGGGGCCGGGACGAGGACGAGACGAGGCCGACACGGGGCCGGGACGAGGACGACACGGGGACGAGACGAGGCCGACACGGGGCCGTGACGGGGACGAGACGATGCCGACACGGGGACGAGACGATGCCGACACGGGGCCGGCCCCGTGAAATCCCCCCCCTCTCGTCCCCTGACGAGACGGGGCCGGGACGGGGACGAGACGAGGCCGGGACGAGGACGAGACGAGGCCGACACGGGGCCGGGACGAGGACGACACGGGGCCGGGACGGGGACGAGACGAGGCCGACACGGGGCCGTGACGGGGACGAAGACGATGCCGACACGGGGCTGGGACGGGGCCGAGACGAGGCCGACACGGGGCCGGGACGAGGACGACACGGGGCCGGGACGGGGACGAGACGAGGCCGACACGGGGCCGTGACGGGGACGAGACGATGCCGACACGGGGCCGGCCCCGTGAAATCCCCCCCCTCTCGTCCCCTGACGAGACGGGGCCGGGACGGGGACGAGACGATGCCGACACGGGGCCGGGACGAGGACGAGACGAGGCCGACACGGGGCCGGGACGAGGACGACACGGGGCCGGGACGGGGACGAGACGATGCCGACACGGGGCCGGGACGAGGACGAGACGAGGCCGACACGGGGCCGGGACGAGGACGACACGGGGCCGGGACGGGGACGAGACGAGGCCGACACGGGGCCGGGACGGGGACGAGACGAGGCCGACACGGGGCCAGGACGAGGACGACACGGGGACGAGACGAGGCCGACACGGGGCCGTGACGGGGACGAGACGATGCCGACACGGGGACGAGACGATGCCGACACGGGGCCGGCCCCGTGAAATCCCCCCCCTCTCGTCCCCTGACGAGACGGGGCCGGGACGGGGACGAGACGAGGCCGACACGGGGCCGGGACGAGGACGAGACGAGGCCGACACGGGGCCGAGAAGAGGCCGACACGGGGTCGGCCCCGTGAAATCCCCCCCCCTGACGAGACGGGGCCGGGACGGGGACGAGACGATGCCGACACGGGGCAAAGTCATCTAAAAATAGTGAAAGTGACTTCCTTTTTTGGCTAAATAACCACTTAATCTGTTGTAATTGTAACTTAGCCTAAACTTATTTTTTTCGAGTAAGTTATGTTGTAGGTAGTGATGCGCCGAATGTAGGTTTAACCGAATACGAATGTTCGGCCGAATATTCGGTCCAAAATGTACCGAACCGAATATTCGGCCGAATCATTCGGTTCAATTCTGCGCAGTAAACAGGGGGCAAACTGTCTAATTCAAAAAATCTATCGCAATCGCTTTCGTTTGACAGATGGATGTGACACATTGCTGCATATCTTTGGTAAGTTTTTATTTGTCCCAAAAAGAAGTTTCAATGTCAATGTTCAATCCTGAAAGCGATTGCGATAGATTTTTAAATTAGACAATAGAAAGGCTGGTTTTACACGTGTCGGGCGGGTGTTTGCTACAGCAACTCCTTCTCTAGCACGGCTCGCTCAGTCGATGTACCGCTCTTTCGGTTACAAATAATTGCAGTTCGGAACTGCATACTTTAAAATTTATTATTACGTTGATGAAAGTCTTTGAAGATGAGGCATACATTGACATTTATTTAAAAAAAACATAATTTGTTTATACATTTTAATACTAGTGGTGGTTTCTAAAGATAGCAGTTTTTATTGTTTAAAAAAATAGGCATGTTTTTGAAATGCCTAAAAACAAGAGGGCTGTAGCCTGTACGTTTTGATTTTTTGAATATCTATCAAAGATTTTGAAATATTTGCATTTTAGTGATTTCATACAAAACAAAAAAGTTACAATATTTTCTAATTTACAATATTTAAAAAATCAAAACATACAGCCCTAGTTTTTAGGCGTTTCAAAAACATACCGAAAATTCATTGCTGTAGGATTATATAATCTGTTGCTGTAGGTTAAAGTTTAGAGAGGGTGGGAAACGTTATCGCCGTTTGTATGCAGACCGTTTGCTAGAGAATCCTCTTAATCATTTTTATTTTGTCAATAAATAATTGGTATTATTGGTACAATTTAAACATTCGGTAATTATTCGGCAAATCAACCGAATATTCGGCCGAATACGAACATGAAAAAATATGCCGAATTTGCCGAATACGAATATTCGGCCGAACATTCGGCGCATCTCTAGTTGTAGGCAACATAACTAAATTATCTTAATGTTCAAACATTTCTACTCACAGAAAAGTTTTGTTGCAATAGCGTTCACAGATGTTAAATAAATTGTGAAAAATGTTAAAATAGAAAATGCAACTTGTTAAAAATTCTCCATACAAAACGTAAATTTCATAGGCAAGGAATATTTAGTTTAGCAGAAAAAAAGCTTTTGCGTTCAGATCTGGGTATACTGGATTATATTCGCAAAAACTTGGAAGATTAGAAATCATTTTTAAAAAATAAAATATTTTACCACAGTTGTGTTCAAAGACAATTGACAACTGAATTTTGAAGCTCGCTCATTGGTGGATGCGCACTCAGTAGTTAGAGTTTGCGGGCAAAACCTAACTACTGAGTTTGTTGACCAATCAGAGATCACTATCGAACTAGCGCGAAACTGGGGAGTTAGAGTTTGCGCGCAAAACCTAACTACTGAGTTTCTTGACCAATCAGAGATCACCATCAAAACTCGAGAGTTAGATTTTGCTTATATGCGTCCCGGCTGCATTTGAAATCGTTAACACCCACTTTATGGCCACATATGGCCCATTCTCCTTATCCACCTATAAGTAAGGCCTATGTGTGCCCCAGCAGTGGAAATATTAATAAAAATGGCTGGTGTCGAACCATCATCATATCAGCCGCATGACACCCACTGCTGGGTATAGGCCTCCCCCAAGGATCTCCACGATGCTCGTTTCTGATTGGCCCGCGACCGCGCACCCTCACGTCGGTCCCCCTTGTAGGGGGCCTACCCACGGAGCCGAGTCCGGTACACGCGAGCCATTCAAGAACCGCCCCGCCCCAACGGCCTTGGGTTCTTCTCGCTATGTGTCCAGCCCACTGCCACTTCAGCTGAGCAATCCTTCGAGCGATATCGGTTTAACTCGCCTGCGGATCCCCTCATTTCTGAGTCGATCACGCAGGGAAACGCCGAGCATGGCTCTCTACATTGCACGCTGTGTGACCTTGAGCCTCCTTATGAGACCCATAGTTAGCGACCACGTTTTACTTCCGTAAGTCATCACTGGCAACACACACTGGTTATAGACTTTCGTCTTGAGACACTGAGGTAAATAGCACACTACTTTGTAAACTGTCAAAAATATACACCCGGAATATCCATCAAAGATCTATTTTCTCATCTAACTGCCAGAACACAACAATTTTTAAATTTTTGTTATGGCGTCAGACTTAGGTAAGATGGTGGTAGCTAGTATCCCCTGAGAATCGAACCCGGGACCCCTGCGTCTTCCACAGGTGGACGAACAACTAGACCATAGAGGGTAATAATAAACATCAATTTGTGGCATATTCTTACAAATAAAGATTTTATCATTATCATTACCTTCAGGAGCGTTGTTGTTATCCACGCCCAAATCGACCGCTCGACGGTGCGACGACATAAACGGCGTCATATCCAACTCGGCCGGGAAGGAAACGAACGTCGATATCTTTCTATCGATCTGTGACGAGTGCTCGAACCGTTTCAAGTGGAACGACGCGACGATGGGCAGCGTTTCGAGCGTCAACTGTTTAGTGGATTCGCGGTACGCTCGGCATTTGGAGCACTTTATTTTGGCGGCGGAACCGAGATGTTCCGCGCGGGTGAATCTCTCGAGGCAAGCTTGTAAAGAGCCCGGGCCGGCCACGTCCAGGCTGATGTCCCAAAACGGGTCGATGGTCGTAGACACCCCGGAACAGGCGGTGCACACTACGTCACTCTGCAGGCCGCCCGTGAAGATTTGATCGATTATGCAGTTGCAACGGCCGTTTTCCCTCTTCTCTGTGTCTTCGACGCCGTTCATACAATGCCTGTTGGAAAGAATAAAATTTATAGACACAACACGGTAACGATTTTTTGAGCTAATCACAAAACAACAAAGTGGTATCGGATAGAGTAATAAATTTTGTATGCTGTACAGTGCCACTTACACAATCTTACAATTGGGTATAGGATCTTATTAGAGCAAAAATATTCGTTATGAACTATTTACGTACATAACTGAAACATTAAATTACAAAAAAAATAGATTTATTCATTTTTTAATCCAGGGTAGTTTTGCGAACCTTTTACAAAATCAAATATGAGTCTCAAGGAAGTAATAAAAAAATAGGTGAAATAATTATTATGAATGATTTCTTTTTAAATTCGGATGCGCAAACAGTGACAACAATTTCAATTTGTGTAGGGAAAAATTTGTAAAAAAAAATCTTACTTCATAAATTGATTGTTCTGCTGTTATGGAATAACCTGACAAAATTTGAAAAGGAGTAAAAAAATTACCCTGTATATTCAATGCAGTGAAGTAGGCGATGCAGCGTTAGCGGAGTTTTGACTAAAGAATATTACATGATACATGATACCTGTGCAACACCACAGAATAGATCAGCGGTTCCCGAATTCTTTTGGCTACGGAACCCGTTTTGGTTCACCGCTTTTGGGCGGAACCCTAGCTCAAGTAAGATGTAAACTAACCAGGGTAGTTACATTCAGGTAAGGAAAACCTAGGACAAGGCTGCGTGCAAAAATTTTTGGGTCTATTTTCTAACTAAATGTACGTTGAAATCATTAAAACTGGCAGTAAAACCACTGTAGAGTCTGGTAACTGGTAAATGAAGGACATGTTGAATGTATGTGAATGTTTGTAATTAAAATACTCAAAATCAATGGAAACAAACGGGCGGGTCAGCAAAGTAAGAGTAAAATGGAGTAAAGAATAAAAAAAGGAGAACCACTTAACTGAAGGGGAAAAAAGACTTTTGGTTAAATATATTAGGTATTTTTATTTTGACTCTGTTTCCATGCTAATTTTCTATTACTACGGGCCTCTCTCATGAATTGCGCGTCATTTTTATATTTACTTTTATATTTACTTACGAATTCCGAAAAAGACATGTCTTTTGCAATTCTGCTTTCATTAAAATCTACATAGCAACGATTTCTGACATTAGAACATTTAAGCGTCATATGGAAAAACCTCGCTTAACATAAGCATTTAAAAGCAGTATGCTTAAAGCGCGAGATACAACGCAAAATAAGGCATTTAAGATGTTGTCCTTTATGCTTTTAAACATTTGGACCCATTTTTATTAATACTTTGATTGAGTGATACGCGTGTTATCATCAAAAATCTGGACAAAACTAATGGATCGTCGGGACGCGGGACTATATCATCGAAATCGGGACTGTCTTTATACCTAAACTCTTGAATTTTCGCGGAACCCCTGCGAGCCTCTCACGGAACCCTATTCGGGAACCGCTGGAATAGATAATAGTACTAGCGTACAGAAGTTGCACTCCGCAAAATCGTTAAAATAAATTGCGACTCTTGCTCCGACACAATAAAGTGCAAATCAGGTCGCACAAAACCTTCGCTCCAAAACATTTACCTAGTAGTTGCCTCTCTTTCTATCGCGTAGGTCTTATCTTTTCTGACGAATGGAATTTGTCCTCCCAGAGGACCACTGGCGGCATAAGGGGGGGCGGTGGGGGCGGTCCGCCCCGGGTACCAAGCACCAAGGGGTGCCAACGTGCGTTGTGACAACTCACTCGCGGTCTGGCGCATGGCACATCTCATCTGCCCGGTGTGCGTTCCGTGGCTTCGCTCGAGTCAGGGGCGGCCCTAGGGCGGTGTGACCGCACTGGGCGCCCTCTTGTGTGGGACGCCAAAAACGCCCGACCACCGATTGACTATCAATCATGTTATTGCCTGGTGACAAGCGACGACGCGACGATTGAAACTGACTAATAAAATCGCGCTGCGTGACCGTTTTTACTATAAACAAGCAAGATCGTGGATAAAACTAACTACGAAATCGCGCTGCGCGGCCGTTTTTTTTTACTGTAAATAGAGAAGATTACAAGATTAGTGGATGCAACTGACTAAAAATTGAACAAACGTTGTTGTTTATAATGTTAGTACTTAATCTACTACTGCAAGGTATTGTTGGTGTTTTACAAATAACCCTGTAAAGGTATTAGGGGCAAGAAATGGGGGCGCCATAATTGAATCTCGCACCATCATAAAACTTGCCTCGGGCCGCCCCTAGCTCGAGTGTACTGGGCTCTAACCGTTCCGTGGCTCGGTAAAATATTACTCTGAACCCTGTATTACTCAGAGTATGTGTGTATTACTCGGAGCGTAGTTTCACCCGTTCCGTGGCTCAGAGCGCAGCAACCAAACAACCGTCAAAATCGGTGGTTGAAGCCAAAGAGAATGTAAAAAACTAGCGTTTGTTGAAGCACGCTCCGACTTTTATCTCTACAAAATAGTGTCATTTGACATTATTTTGTATTTTGATGTTTTTGTGTCTAAGTTTCAAAAAGGTCATGTTCGTTCCAGGGCCGGATTTAAGGGTCAGCAACTGAGGCAACTGCTCGGGGCCTTCACAAGAGAGGGGCTCTTCCATATAAATTATGCTTCCATATAAATTATTTAATTAAAAAATCTTACACAACGAAAGAGTACGTAATATAACGATTTGAGCTGGATTTCAATGAAATCATCAATGATTTAGAATGATGTAGAAATTTACGAAAACTGCGTGGGACAGAAATTAATCACCACACACATGGCTTGGAGAGCGCGGCGCGCTGCGCACGCCGCAACTTGACTTCAAGAAACCACCCAATTATGTAGAATTTTACAAAAAACTAAGCTCGCGGGAATGAGTTAAATCACTGCACTGCCCGGAGCCACGGTAAGATACCATTAGCGTGACGGAGCGCGCGGCGCGCTTCGCACGCCGCGACTAGACTTCTACACGAGAAGTGAGTACTAAGATAATAATCACCCACTTCTGTAGAATTAAAAAAAACTAAGCGCAAGGAAGAGTTAAAATTAAGTTCAGCCCTCAAAAGAAATCTTTTCTTTCTGACAAGGTCAGTGTAGGTAGTCATAGATAAAGGGGCGGCATAATCTCTATTGCACGTGGGCGTTTAGAAATAACGGCGGACCTGCTTGCAAGAAAAATCTTATTTAACATATTTGAAAAATAATTAGGGACCTCCACTCCCTTGTTGCCCCAGGACCTCCACACCCTAAATCCGGCTCTGGTAAGCTTGCACGTTTAGTATTTGTTGTTTTATTTTGGGGGTGCTAAATAGAAAACCGCCCCGGGTGTCAACCCATACCTACCCAACCCTACGCCGCCTCTGCAGAGGACGCCGAGCGCTTCACACTCGCGCGCGGAGTGACAGAGCCCTGGCAACACATCGAGGGCAGCGATGAAGAACTCGTGCGCATCCTGCTGATCGTAGCCCGCCAGATGGCGCGCGTGCGTCCAGATCAAGTGCAGCAGACGATGCAACGTCAGCGGAGTTTGGACTAAAGAATATAATATGATACCTGTGCAACACATCGAGGGTAGCGATAAAGAACTCGTGCGCATCCTGCTGCTCGTAGCCCGCCAGATGGCACGTGTGCGTCTTAATCAAGTGTAGGCGATGCAACGTTAGCGGAGTTTGGACTAAAGAATATAATATGATACCTTTGCAACACATCGAGGGTAGCGATAAAGAACTAGTGCGCATCCTGATACTCGTAGCCCGCCAGATGGCAGGTGTGCGTCCTAATCAAGTGTAGGCGATGCAACGTTAGCGGAGTTTGGACTAAAGAATATAATATGATACCTTTGCAACACATCGAGGGTAGCGATAAAGAACTAGTGCGCATCCTGATACTCGTAGCCCGCCAGATGGCAGGTGTGCGTCCTAATCAAGTGTAGGCGATGCAACGTTAGCGGAGTTTGGACTAAAGAATATAATAAATGATACCTGTGCAACACATCGGGGGTAGCGATAAAGAACTCGTGCGCATCCTGCTGCTTGTGGCCCGCCAGATGGCACTGTGCGTCCTAATCAAGTGTAGGCGATGCAACGTTAGCGGAGTTTGGACTAAAGAATATAATAAATGATACCTGTGCAACACATCGGGCGTAGCGATAAAGAACTCGTGCGCATCCTGCTGCTCGTAGCCCGCCAGATGGCACGTGTGCGTCCTAATCAAGTGTAGGCGATGAAACGTTAGCGGAGTTTGGACTAAAGAATATAATATGATACCTGTGCAACACATCGAGGGTAGCTATAAAGAACTCGTGCGCATCCTGCTGCTCGTAGCCCGCCAGATGACACGTGTGCGTCTTAATGAAGTGTATGCAATGCAACGTTAGCGGAGTTTGGACTAAAGAATATAATATGATACCTGTGCAACACATCGAGGGTAGCTATAAAGAACTCGTGCGCATCCTGCTGCTCGTAGCCCGCCAGATGGCGCGCGTGCGTCCAGATCAAGTGCAGCAGACGATGCAACGTCAGCGGAGTTTTGGCGCCCGAGTAGAACTCCTGAATCGGTGAAATTGGAAATCAAATTAAATCACAAATATAGTGATCGACTTTAGGATAGCTTTGCTGACAATGTATTAAAATAATTTAATTAGAAAAAAAAAGACAAAGAAATGAATAACAAATTTTGAATGTTTGACTTTAAAATCTTCGCTTACATTCTTTAATAGTAATTTATGCAAGTGTACTATAATGAGGGGTATTAAAACACGAATGTGATAATACACACATCAACTTTGTCTAGGAACACAGGTGTTATTTTCATACAAACGAGGTAACTTTGAAGCCTTGGTTTCCTGCCAGGGATGTACTGTGCTGTGATCTAATGACGGCTATCCAGGGAGTGAATGGAGGAGATTCAGATCGCTTTACACACCCAACTGATCTGACCAGCATTTTAAAAACGTAATGGACATGTTTAAAAAATCCGCGAAAATACCATGAAAATGTATGGAAATCCTCAAACTGAGAACTCTGACCCATTAATCTTTTAGAATGCTGATCTAACTCCTGAATCTACTCCATTCACTCCCTGGACGGCCATTATTAGATTACAGCACGGTACATCCCTGGCAGAAAACCAAGGCGTCAAAGTTACCTCGTTTATATGAAAATAACACCTGTATCCCTAGACAAAGTTGATGTGTATAGTATCACATGAGAAGAGTAATGGATATGGATGTTGAGGGCTGGAAAGTAAGAGGAAGACCGCAGAAAAGATGGATGGATTTTGTGCGAAATGATATGAATGTGAAGGGAGTGGATGAGGAGATGACGAGTGACAGGAAGGAATGGAGAAGGACGCACTGACTGCTCCGACCCCAGATGAATTGAGATAATGGTAGGAGAATGATGATGAGTGTTTTAATACCTAATTATGTACAGTTGCACGCAAGACTTTATCTACACCCCCTTTTATATCTATTTTTTATTTCATTTGGGAAACAATATTTTAATACATATTGATCAAAAACACTCATGATATTTATCTACACTCATGATTATGTATCCTCTATAAGGGTTTTGACTTTGACTATCCTCCTCCTCTTCGTCATTATATCTTCCGAAAGTGTTATAAAATTGTACTGAATTTCACAATGTAACACTTCGCGCGTGGGCGCGCGGCGCAGCGCGACCTCCTCTCGCTCGGATATCGTAATGTTGGCAGTAAGCTAACCGTTTCAGAACTCTTTACAAAAGATATAAAGCATGAGTGTAGATAAAATAAATAAAATTAATTAATGAATTTTTCATAAAAGGGGCTTATCGTAGATCACTTAAGAAATTTTGACTTTTTTCACACACAGATGTTTTATAATGTCCAATGATTTCAGTGAGATAGAATATAGATACATACATACATATAAATGATCTTACATTAATATTTTTTAATGCCTGACATGAAACTGAAGCTTAGCAAGACTATTTCGCACGACCTATAACATAAATTTGGCATCAGTCCACTCGCGACTTGACCCAAGTTACTACGAAAAATAATCAATAACAAACTTACAAGTTGAGGTTTTGTATGGCTTGCAAAATCTGCTAAAATTAACTCAAATCGGAGTTCTGAGCACATTTTAAAGCTTTGATTGCTTAATACTTTTTTAATTTCTATAGTATAGTATAGAGAATATTATATTTTATCATAGATTTTAATTAAACGATATTTTAACCTTTCAGCAAACAAAAAATAAAATCAGGTTATCAACTTATCGTACTATATTATAACATCTGCAAACACTACCATAACCTATTATAGCTGTCAGTGGCGAGGGGTGAAATTATGGCGAAGGTAAGCCGTTCTACAAAATAATGGATCGGTAGGGTGGGATTTCTAAAAGGTAAGCTGATGGGAATCGGCTTGTATGAACCCTTCAATACTGATATCTATAATAATCACCTGGAATAACTTAGACACTTCGCACACCAGGCACTTTCCAGTCCCTTGAGACTTGCACTTGTGTCTTTCGCCGAGGAAATAGTCTCTCAACAACGGAGTGTGAATTAGCGTCTGGAAATAAACAAAATAGAAACATGAGTAAATACCAAAATTAATGATTTATAAAGTCTACTATCATTGTACATACGAGAGTGGTTTAAGTCTATGAGAAGAAATTATTTTTTTCGGCATACCTACTTATTTTGTTTTAATTCTCTAAGTGCATAATCTTTTTATAGCTCTGCGTATTCAGTCAAACGAAAATCCTACCTCTTTAAACTATTTTTAAGTAAATGAAATGAAGGCACCACCTGTTAGTAGGTATGAACCTCTATACGAAAAAAGTTGGGAGTTACAAGTCGTGATAAAGTTTGGCCACATGGTGGAAACTGATCTGTAGGCTGTTCCTAACTAATATTGAGCTGGGCCAAACTATCCTTACATACAGTTCCATAGGGCGGCGGGTTGAATAGCGCACTTTTCCCGGCTTCATTCAAAAAACAATAACAATTCAGGTTTAACTAATAGGTCAAATGTGGTATCATTTTCAGTAAAATCAATAACGTAGAATATATTTCTGATATAAAAAAATGCAATTTATTGCGCAGTTTCTGAAAAATTACACAATAACCAACATTTATAAACTTCATTTTTTATTTTAGATATTGGCACTTGTTTCAGTATTTTCAAAAAAACTACCTTATAGAAGCGTTTTTCAGGCTGATTTATAATATGCTTTTATTATGCTAACTATATTTTATACAATTTGAACCTAACCCAAGTAGTTTAGGTTCATTGTTTGCGAAGACACAGCTAGTTAAAAATAGGCATTTTTTCACGAAATAAAAGGGGTTTCCGTTTCGTTCGCAAGCATTTTTTAGTTTTTTTGTTTATATTTCTGTAAAGTTAATTAAATTTTCTACAATTTAAGCTTAATTTGAGTAGACTAGGTTTACTAGTTGCAGAGACATAGCTGGTTAAAAATGGGCCTTTTATTGCAATTAATTGAAAAAATCTTATCTTTGACTTAATCTTTGAATTGTTATTGTTTTTAGAATGAAGCCGGGAAAAGTGCGCTATTCAACCCGCCGCCCTATGGAACTGTATGTAAGGATAGTTTGGCCCAGCTCAATATTAGTTAGGAACAGCCTACAGATCAGTTTCCACCATGTGGCCAAACTTTATCACGACTTGTAACTCCCAACTTTTTAACCGACTTCAAAAAAAGGAGGAGGTTCTCAAGTCGTCGGTATTTTTTTTTTATGTATGTTTTACCATAACTTCGTCAGTTGTTAACCGATTTACACAATTCTTTTTTTATCTTAAAGAACATAGTTTGTGTGTGGTCCCATAAAAAAATTACAGAGATCTGGCTGGTAGTTTTTTCATAATCCTGAAAAATGTCAATTATTTAGCTTGCCATCACACGTGTTTTTACGGATTTTCGAACATAACATCTTTGTTTATGTACCGATTTAGATGATTCTTTTTTTGTTTGAAAGGGTATACTTCAAGAGTGGTCACATTTTAATTTCATCGGTATTGGACTTTGAACTTCGAAGATACACAAGGGAACTCCTCAAATTCAAATTGTATATGTAAAGTGATTTTGATTTTGGTAGGTTTATGACAATCCAAAACAAACCAAACCATGGTCTGCAATGCAAGGTTCTGGACTAGACTTGGACTACGAAGACACAATGGAACTCCTCAAAAACAAACAGCGTAAATTGGGAATTTGAGTTGTGGGCATTTTACCATTGAAAATATTTTATAAAGTAAAAAAATATTTACATGCTTACATACCTGCCACTAAAAAGTTGAAAATAAAAAACTTTTTTAACAAAAAAGAAAAACCTCCTTCAAAAAACCTGAAACAAAAACAGCTTCAAAATTAAATACCTCTAAAAAAGCGATAAATAATATTCAAATCATTAGTTACGCATAACATTATTAATAAAACACGTCTAATGAAGTTGGGTGGGGCTTTCAGAAATATAAAAAAAAATACTTGTCTTCCAGCCCCACCCGACTTCAATAGACGTGTTTTATTAATAATGTTATGCGTAACTAATGATTTGAATATTATTTATCGCTTTTTTAGAGGTATTTAATTTTGAAGCTGTTTTTGTTTCAGGTTTTTTGAAGGTTTTCTTTTTTTTGTTTTTTTTTTGTTTTTTGTATGTACACCGATTACTCGAATACGGCTGGACCGATTGAAATGATTCAAACGTTATTACATTAGGTAAACTCCCAAGTTGGTCCCATTTTTTAAAATTTTGAAATCGGTTCAGTACTTTTCAAGTAATCTTGAAAAAAAGCACGAAACTAGTATGATTTTGTGTGAACTACCTCGATGATCAGTCGTATAACTTCTTTGTTTATGAACTGAATAAGATAATTATGTTTTTGTTGGAAAAGGGATATCTTAAGTGTAGTTCTTTAACCGACTTAAAAAAGGAGGTTCTCAGTTTGACCCGCATGTATGTATGTTTCTCCGCGATTAATTCACGTTTGGCTGAGCCGATTTTAATTTCTACCTAAATAATATACCTACACTACCTAATACAAAAGGTACCTACACTAAAAATAAAAAAATAAAAAATTGTTTAAAAATACAAAAAACCGACTTCAAAAAACCTACCTCTAAAAAGCAAGAAATAATATTCGTAATAATAAAACACGTCTATTGAAGTCGGGTGGGGCTTTTAGAATAAAAAAAAAAGACATTTGTACTCCAGCCCCACCCGACTTCAATAGACGTGTTTTATTATTACGAATATTATTTCTTGCTTTTTAGAGGTAGGTTTTTTGAAGTCGGTTTTTTGTTTTTTTTGTATAGAGGTTCATACCTACTATGTTGGCTTGATGAAAATCTTTGCCCGCCAAGACATTTATTCATGTTTGGTAGGAGAAAAGATCTCAGCGGACTAAATCTAGAGAATATGAAGGGTAAGGCAATAAATCCGTAACGTAATTCTTTCAGTTTTGATGTCATGAGTGCCGCCAAGAGGGTCGACAGGGTTATTAAGAAAAGTTAGAAGTAAGTGACTTCTAACTTTTTGTTTCCAAAAACTAAACGCTTGCAGCAGTTTAGTAACTTTCGAAAGGGTTGGTCATAGGAGTCCTATTGTCGTGGTCTCCCACTGGGGGATATAGGGATGTTTTTTCCATTAGTATATTTCTTATTTTCTTGCCCATATCCCCCGGGGGACAACGAGATAGACCATCCATACTTTATTTCCATCAGATACCCATTTTTTACCAATAAAGAATGAATATCTCGACATATTCTTCAGGTGCTTGTTATATAGAAGAAATAATAATTACTGTAAAATACGAAAAGAAACATCCAGCCATTAATATGCGACTTAGAAACCACAGCAATAAAATTTAAGTAAGTAAATGATTGTGTTGTTATCTGTTCTTGACACAAAACTTTGTGTAGATAGGTATTTTTAAACAAAACTTTCAAGAATATGACTCTAATAAGGTGTAAGGGTCAGAGTTCATAATGATAAATAAAAATTAATGTTATTGTTGCTTAGTTGAATCATAGTTATTGATTTATATTCGTCAAAGCAAACAGCTCGGCAAAAACGCAGTTACAACACAAAGCAATATCTAGAATACGCGATTCCCAGTATTTCTGCTATATAGTTCTAGATACATTTCGCGATTCATCCTTTCACAAACAAACAACATTCGACAGTGACGACCTTGTTTGTTAGGCTTCCTACTCAGATTGAATCTGCGTCATATATGCCTGAATAAACTGTATATCACAATGCTTTATTTGGCCGTTATTAAATAGGCTAAAATGGACAAGCAAAACATTTGTTAAACTTGGGATTTTAAAGCAGATAAGTACCAAACTTCAATCAGGGATATTAACGAGTTCCGTAACCGAAACTATCGGATATCCGAAATAAATAAAAAATCCGTAACCGAATCTGATATAAAAGTTTCGAATAATTTTGGATAGGACCACCCCAATCCAAAATTAATCGAAACTTTTCGTCTAAATGAGACACTTTATGAAAGGTTTTTCTGTCCGGCCGAGCCAACACACTAGTTTTAAGTTTTACAAATTCTTAATAATTTAATATCCGTAACCGTATCCGAAACCGGTATAATATTACAGATTTCTTTATCCGAATCCAGATCCTAAATTTCACATCTATAACATTCCTAACTTCAACCAACCGAACCCGAAATAATGATAAAAAATAATGTTATTCATTAATTTGGTAAAATGGATTACCCCGTTACACTGTCTAGTCGGGGTGTACGGTCATACATGGCTTCAAATTTTTATTATGTGAACTAATTTATTAAAATTTTATTCCAATTGTTTTGTCCTGATATACTAACATAGGATTTAAGCTACCTGTTACTAACAAAAATGGATTGTAATATCTGAGTCATAAATAAATTATTGTTATTATTAAAGTATTATTATTAAACATATCTGAGACATGTTGGAGAATCAGAACAAAAAGTGAACGACTCCTCTAATTGCACTCTATCAGAGCATTCAGAGCCTGCTTCACCATTTTAGTCCCTCCCCCTACACAGACTCTATCTAGAACTGGATCATTGAACGATGAATAAAATTAGAACCTTACAATTTTGTGGAAGATGACTGTATGGAATAAGTTTTTGTGTCGACAAATGCATCATCTATCATCATACAATTTTCTAAGCGATTTTCGTTATAATTAGAGTTGTTAAGCTTTCGCTTCGCTTAGCCCCCACAACTTGTTGCTTCGTTGCCAGATGAAACTTCAGAAGCGAGTAAGCGACACACGAGCTACGTTTTAGATTTAAATGCTGTCTATTGCAAGCAATATGTTTGTTTTCAGACAACACTATTTGAAATTTTCAAAATTTTCGGATACTTCCTCGGTCGTCGTCGCATACAGTTTAATTGCACGACAAATATCTATAATTGTACAATCAAACAAACTTACCAAGTGATGTTCGATTGAGATTATGCACTTGTTTGTCCTGCCCGAAGATGATGAGATTTCACTATTTGTAGTACCGCTCTTCGTACTTACTGGCGCCACATAAGTTAAAAGAATAATAAATGAAGCGTTTGGAAATGAATAAAATAACATTTCTGAACGCATCGAGTAACTGGAAGTACTGGAACGCATCCTTGTGCATCTGTTACTGCTGTCAATGCTCCCGCGCCGTCATTAAGTTTAAAGTTTAGGTCACACGCCCTGATGTAGGTAGTTGATGCTGATTCTGCAACTATAGGGTATAGGTACATGTACCAGTAAGGGTGGGAGGGATTCATCATCTTCGGGCAGGACAAACAAGTGCATAATCTCAATCGAACATCACTTGGTAAGTTTGTTTGATTGTACAATTATGCACTTGTTTGTCCTGCCCTCTATGATGAGATTTCACTATTTGTAGATGTTTAAAGTTCAGTTGCAGAATCAGTTTTTTGAATAGGTAGGGTAGAGGTACCTAATCATTTAAAAATTAAATATTTAAGTGTAAATAAGCATCTAAAATAGAGATTTATATTATGTACTTATTTTGAACCACGTTAATAAATAGATATCGTTTTTCCGTAGGTTGACTGGTAGAGAATGCCATTAACAGCAAGTCAGTCTTTTGTACCTTTATATTGTACAATAAAGATTAAAAAAAAAAAATATGCTAAATGAAATTTATTTACCTCAGAATTGGTGTCGATTCAATAAGTTATTGACATTTTGGTTAAGTACCAATTAAAATCTTAGTATTGAATAAATTAATGTTTCTTCCAAAAAATTAGAGGAATTTATAATTAAAATTTTATTCATACAATTAGGTATATATATATTAGGCTATAAATAAGTAATAATGTTGGTTAGTATTAATTCCAAAAAATACTTCACTCCCATTACTAAGTATGGGTATTGGGTGTGGTGTCAATCAAACAATGTTGATGTGAGAGGAATCAAGTCGGCTCGTTATTCTGCGAGAGTACCAAGTTCGCAAACAAAAGTTAGGTAGCAGAGTAAAATATCATCATGTAAACACTACTAGTCAGTGGAGAAACTGATGAGGTATATTCAGCTGACAGTCAGAAAAAAAAATGTAGTGTTAATAAAATGAGCCTTTTTCAATAAATAAATAGATACTGAAATATAAATATTGAACATCACATACATATTGCTCCAACTCAATTTCAAAGTACCTAGCTGAAGTACTTGTGTAAAGTAAATTAGAGATAACAGTTGTGATTCAAACAGTCAAAACTAAGCCAATCTAGAAAAGTAAATTTTTCTAAATTGCCTTTGTTAGAGGTCGAACCGGGAACTCAGAGATGGCAACACCACGAAAATCGGTGTGTGTTAACCACTCGACCACGGAGATCGTCATATGGACAATGTTACTTCAGATAATGAAATTGATTCTATAAAATAGTTAACAACATTCAAATAGAAACTTCCCATTTAAAGTTATATTTATATATTAATTTTGGTGGGCATGGTAAAATAATGTTTACTAAATAAGTAGTATTAGGTATGTGTATTCTGTAACAGTACTTACTTACATATAACTAAGTAATTCACCATAATCAAAACACTAATAAAGCCGCGTTCCCACGATCGGCGCTACCACGCACCGCACCGAGCCGCACGAGAGGGCGAGCACGCACCGATCCATTGTGATTGAAGTTACCGGCGAACGCGTCGTTTCCCACTGTGCCGTGTCGGTCTTCTCTCGTGCGTCTACAGACAGGCCGTGGGAACGCACCTTAAGAGGCATGCATGCAACATCAAAATCAAAAATTATTATATAATCCGTGTGCAGCATAACTAAACGACACTTGTGAGTGCTTGCGAGTGATAATAAGTAGGTTAGGTAGGTGCTCTTTTGGTAAAGTAGATAAAAACAAAAAACTACAATTGTTAAAAATTGTTTTATGTTAGGTAGTTAAATGTGTCTTTAGAACGATATTTAGTGAAGGTGAGATCATAATGAAAAGGATGTGATGTGTTGAAACTACATATTAAGTAGTTTAGGTAGATTACAAAAAAAATATAGTATAAACAATTGCAGCCTTCAATAAATAAATTGAATTTGCAAACCAATGCATTGTTTCTCTGTAGAGGTGTGGAGTGGAGTAACTATAAAAAGCCTCAAGTAGTGATAGGTAGTAAGATTATAACAGGTAGTTATACAATTTTCAATACATTTGATGCATTAAAAATGCATAAAGTAACGTGTAGGTAGGTATTTATAAAAAAAATATATAAGAATAATATTTAGGTAAATTTCTTAAAGCAAACAAACTAATAGGTCAGGTACTAAGAATCAAGATAATATAATTATATTATTATATAGTTCCCATTCAGTGTAATCTAATACATTTCTTGAAGCTAAATTTTCAATCAAGCTACTAATTTAGTTTTTTGTACCCTGATGTGAAGGTGTTAATCTGATGTAAATCTTCAAAATAGGTACTGCTGAATGGTTTTTGCTATCTTATTAATGTGCAGGTAATTATATACTATATTCTATCACATCTGTAAATATAACCTACTGGCATTATTAATTTTTACAAGAATTATCATGTTCTGAAAAATTATACGATTAAAACTTAAAGTTTTAAGACTGAATTAAAGTCTAAATGATTTTTGCTATAAGATAAAAATTATAATAATAACAGTATTTTTTATGTAACTGTGATTTATCTTCTCTAGATAGAGTGATGCACTCTTAAATCTGTATGTTTTCAGGTTAAAATTATTTGTTGATAGATTGACTTATTTAACCAACATTAACATGTCTGGTAAGTTGTTAAGCAACTAAATTATCTTTAAATTTATAAAAATGATAAGTAGGTATATTCCTTTTTCATTTTGAGTAGATCTAGGCAGGTTGTCCTGACAAAGAAATCTTATAGAAAAATCTAGTTTCATTAGTAGTTTGTATGAATCTGTATGTATGTAGGTATGTATCGTCATTGTATTTACCTATATGTATTAAATATCAAACCAAGGAATTTTCATTTTAGAAGGAACAAAATGACATAATTTCTTTTCAATTACATAATTATAAATTTAAAAAATGTCACTCACTTTAACATGATTAGCATTGAGACATGTGACATTTTGTCATACACACAAGACCAAATAAGGGGGAGTTAAGTACTTGATTTTAATAAGTAGGTACTCACTATGTATTGTAAGACATAGGTACATAGTATGTGCTAATATGTATGGAATAATGTTACACATAATATATAATATAATATGCATCTTTAAATATTTTAACTCACACAATAGGTACTGTTCGAATAAATCTAAGTTTATTGTCCGAATTAAATGAACATTTAATATGAACATTGAGTTTCATCGAGTATTGCATTTATGTACCTATCTATAAAAAAAAAGCAAAATAAGGTAAATCAGAAATACAATTTAAATTAATTGTATATAGGTACTCATTAATTAGTAAGTGATTATAATGGCCAATTTAACTCATATAGGCATTGGGTAAAAAAGAAATAAGTATCTTAGATATCTGTATGTAGCTTCTTCCCGTTGTCAACTGTTGCTCTCTGGACCTTTAAGACTAGTACCCCTTCAGTTTAAAGCTCCGATTGCAGTTAGTTAGAAACCTTAGTGATTGAGTAATTTCTATTATTATTAAGGTTTTATACATACTTTTATACTGTATAGTTTGAATATTAAATAATATTGACAACTTTTGACAAAAATGATAAGTAAAAATCTGTATTATGTCAAAAAGAAAATCTTAGTATGCTGCTTTTATAATCTTATTATTCAGGTGTAGTGAAAACACATAATTTTCTAGCAGCATTGTTGAAATCGCACACAATGTCAAATTTATTTCCATTGTTGAAGAGGTGTAAATTCACCATATTAACAATTTATTTTATACTCACCAATTTCTTTGCTGCTAAAGTTGTGCCCAATTATTTTTGTATTTCTTCCATAATAATAAACAGCTGCTGCAAGTTCTTGTTTTAACACTGCTGCTTGATACTAAGTTTTGGTCACATTATGATATCCAAAAAACTTACATATAGGTAATTATGTCTCTTTAATAGTTTAGAGTTATAGACTTAATTGTGGGTAAAATTGTTGAATTTCATCTGTTTACATTTTTTCTTCAATCTTAACTCAAGGCACAAAAAATCTTTCCATTCAGGAAAACAAAATAGGTACCTATAATATATCTCTCAGAACTGAGCCTGCTTCAACAGTGAACTGTTTATCATCCGTCCCACAATCTGGTGATTATATTGCTTCCTTTTTATGGAATCGATATGCAGGCAAATATGGCATATGGCAGTCATGGTATAACGTATTGTAGTCCAGGATCTAGTGTGTAGTTTAGTAACTACATCACTGATTCCTCCATACCCCACAGGCAGGTCCGAATTTAAGTATTGCCAATTATAATTCTGTTCCAACTCTTTCATATCTCGGACACAAGTCGAGTTTCATGTAGGTAGGTAGGTACTGCTTCCTTCTCTTTACCTTTGGTATTGGGTATGCACTGACTGTGTATAGCAACAGCAACAATCTTGGTTTCATGTTTTAGACATTAAGGTTTAATAAACATTAATAGGTACATCTTTGTATAATTGCAAACGAACGTTACGATACAGCTGAACCACTAAGGCAGGCCTATATCCGTTTTGTTCATAGTGTGAACTTTGCATAAACATTATAGGTAGGTTAAGTACCTCAGTGGTTTTGATACTTTACAATATAGCGTCATCCAGAAGATGGGCCTATATCAGTAGCAAAACTCATAGCTGAAAGAACAAGGGAACATGTAAAACATACCCTGAACTGAATATCATCGTGTAGGATGCAAACATAGAAGTTTTTGTCGGAATCCAATTTTTTCAACTTTTTGCTTGAGTAACTTTTGTAATTTTCTTTCAATTTTCGATGTTTTATCTTCTAAATTTCTGTTCTTATTCATTGTGAATGTTCTAAACTTGATAAAAACTGGTTTTTTGCACTTATTTTAGGATTACGCGAGAATTTCGTGGCGCCTTTGAAGTGACATAAGAAACGAATGACGGCGCGGGAGCATTGACAGCAGTAACAGATGCACAAGGATGCGTTCCAGTACTTCCAGTTACTCGATGCGTTCAGAAATGTTATTTTATTCATTTCCAAACGCTTCATTTATTATTCTTTTAACTTATGTGGCGCCAGTAAGTACGAAGAGCGGTACTACAAATAGTGAAATCTCATCATAGAGGGCAGGACAAACAAGTGCATAATGATGATGTGTAACCGTGACATGATTTGTCATGCGATGACAACTTCCCTAAACCAATACAAAACGAGTAATACGACTTTGTTTGTCTAACTAAATACCTACTTAACATAAAAATCATTTGAAGGTATTTTATTTCAATAATTTCAATAATTTTATGATTTATGTTAATTTTCGTTAGCTGCAGTGCAGGACTCCTAGCATGTAGGGCCGGGATATTTTTGTATAAGTATAATCAAATCGCATCTGTCTAAATAATAAACAGAAAAACAAAATAACACATAAGCAAAAGTTACACAAGCAACTCTGTAATTCAAATATTTAATTAACTTCTATACAAACTTCCAAGGCAAGGCAGTATTTCATCATTGGCCCAGGAAAATCAATAATGCCGACTGCAAATAGATTGTGCTACAGGGAAAACTGGAGTTACCTGGGAACAGCTCTCGATTAATACCTAGCTTGGGAGCTCTTTCTAGGAAACAGGAGCCAAACGTAACGAAGCCGGGCAACAGTTAGCAATCGAGAGTAACATAATTAGGTACCAATTTCTAGGTAAACCATGTTTAAACACGTGCATTGAAAATGTCTTTATCAGGATTGCAAATAAATTGACTATACGACTGAAAACTGCGGAAACAATAAAAAAAACCAAGTAGAGAAAAAATTGTTTTAAAAAACAAAAAAACGACTTCAAAACCGCACTCTCCCTCTAAAAAGCAATAAATAATATTAACACGTCTATTGAAGTCGGGTGGGGCTGGAGGACAACTTTTTTTTATTCTAACAGCCCCACCCGACTTCAATAGACGTGTTTTATTACAATGATAATGGGTATCTTGTGTTTTCAATATTATTTTTTGCTTTTTAGAGGTAGAGTGCGGTTTTGAAGACGGTTTTTTTGTTTTTTAAAACATTTTTTTATTTTTTTCTTTTTAGTGCAAGTACCTTCTGGTTTAGATATATTATCTAGGTAGAAAAATCGGTTTGGCCAAACGTGAGATAATCGCGGACAACCATGCATACGGGTCAAGTTGAGAAGAGAACCTCCTTTTTTGAAGTCGGTTAAAATACCAAAACCTTGTCCTAAGTATAACAAATACTTTTCTAAAAACCAGATCAAAATTGGTTCAGCTAAACGCGAGATAATCGCGGACAAACATACATACATACGAGTCAAACTCAGAACCTTCTTTTTTTGAAGTCGGTTAAAACACTAAAATCTTCTCCTAAGTGTAACAAATCCTTTTCTGAAAACCGTATCAAAATCGGTTCAGCCAAACGCGAGATTATCGCGAACAAACATACATAATACATACGAGTCAAACTCAGAACCTTCTTTTTTTTAAGTCGGTTAAAATACTAAAACCTTCTCTTAAGTGTAACAAATACTTTTCTGAAAACCGTATTAAAATCGGTTTAGCCAAACGCGAGATAATCGCGGACAAACATACATACATACAGGTCAAACTGAGAACCTCCTTTTTCTGTTTTTTTAAGTCGGTTAAAAAAAAGTAAACAAATTAGTATAACTATAAGGGCCTACACCATACGAATCAACACACATAACCGCGCCGCACCGCAACAAAACGCCAAAATCGGCGATACCGCGCGTCACCGTCAGCCAACGCGCGGCGACGCGAAGGCGTAACAAACAAACAAACAAATGGACTCTTAACATTTTTATATTAGTAAGGATATTTAAAATCTTATTTTCTCTGTATGTGACAAAATTTCAGCAATTATAATACGCAAAGACCCATATTTGTTTTTGGTGTTTTTTGTTTTGATTTATTCTTTTTTCATTATTATTTTGTTATAAATGAAGAAACGTCATCTGTGTAATTAAATTAGGTACCTAGGTAGTTTAGTAACAATGCGGCGGTTTTATAGTATCACAGACCACCATACAACAAGTACTACGTAATAAAATCACTTCCCGTCCCAATACCCGCAATCAATATAAACATGACCTATGCATGCATACTGCATACCAAGAATAAATAACCATTTATACCATAAGAGTGCCTTCAGCACTGGCATTAAAATATTAATCATTTACCTGCAGATATTAAGGCTTTGGATTTACCAAAAATTAAATACGCACTTAAAAAACCGGCCAAGTGCGAGTCGTTTCTGTTTTTACCCGACTACGGCGAAGCCAAAACGGAGGGTATTTACCCGACTACGGCGAAGCCAAAACGGAGGGTATTTACCCGACTACGGCGAAGCCAAAACGGAGGGTATATGATTTTTACCTGTATGTATGTATGTATGTATGTATGTATGTATGTATGTATGTTTGTAAATTCATCTGTTCCGTCATAACTTCTAAACTACTTGTTATAATTTGACAAATGAGGTATCGTTAGAAGCGTCTTTATTGTCCAATGAACATAGGCTATATGACGTCACATTAAATTGAATGTGGCGCCCTCTAGAGGAGTTAAAGACATGAACTAAAAAACATTTATTTTTTAATAATGCCGTGTTGGGTACCAAATGAAAGGGCTTAATGAGCACTTTTCAAATATGTATATACTGTTAGCTTTTGCCCGTGGCTTTGCTTGTTAGTATTTGTTGTTATAGCGGCAACAGAAATATATCAACTGTGAAAATTTCAACTGTCTAGCTATCACGGTTCATGAGATACAGCCTGGCGACAGACAGACAGACGGACAGCGGAGTCTTAGTAATAGGGTCCCGTTTTTACCCTTTGGGTATGGAACCCTAAAAATGGCTTATCAATAATGTATTTTCTACTTTAGATGAGTACTACGCATCTAAACACTAATATATTTCGTATTGTATAGTTTTGTGTATTTGTTTTAGTTTATAAGATAAATATTGCATGCCCGTTATGGGCATACTGTTGTTACCTACTAATCTGCAATATAACCTGCAAAAAATTGTACACAGTTTAAAGCAATAAATATATTGAATTGAATTGAACTATGGTATTAAGTGTCCGGAGTGGGACTGAAACTGTTGTCAACAAGTGTGACGTCATTTCTGCGACGCCGCGCGTCGGCCGGCGGTGAAGCGCGGTGCCGCCGATTTTGGCGTTGCGTTCCGGTGCGGCGCAATGACGAAGGAATAATATGGACCTGTCATACCTACGAAAAAATCCTGCATACCTACCTACTTCATTGTTCTCCATTCACGCAACTAAACATGGCGGCTTAGCTTAGTGTACATAGCATACACCTTATGTAAACAGTATAGAGTCGAAATTATATCATGTAAACGCAACACAATATACGGCACGCGCCTTACGTCACGACTGCTTTGTTATTGCATATTGTGTCACTTCCATAGGTTTCCTTTTTCTGAGGTGCGGCGCCGCAACGCGGTTATGTGTGTAGGCCCTAAGGGCAGGCCTCCTTCACTCGCTCAAGGTCGCGCGATAAGCACCTACCACTAGCCGTTCGTTCGAACGAACAAGTGAGCAGAGGGCCGCCACATGCCGGCCTGCGTAGTCGCGCGGTATCTTATTCCCTGCGTAGATATTGCCTCTTTATAATAGTAACAATGTCGAATCAACATTACTGTGCCGTGTACGGATGTCAAAATAAAAAAACCAATAAACAATTGTCGTTTATCACATTATGATATATGCTACGCAGTTCATTTAAAAGAAAACAACCCTAACGTTGCGTCTTCAGAAAAGGTAAGAGCACGCGATAGAAAGAGAGGCAACTAGTAGGTGAACTGCGCGACCTGAAGTGCACTTTATTGTGTCAGAGATAAAGTCGCTATTTATTTAAACGACTTTGCCGAGTGCTGCTTCTGTACTTGTACTATTAGTTATTCTGTGCTAAGGGCGTCTTCACATCTTAACGTATAGTGAGCGAGCCGCCACGCTCCGACTGCGAGCGTGCCGATTCATAGCTATAAAGAAGCGATCGTTTCGTTTAATCGGTCGCTGGTCAGTGAGCATAAAAGAGCATATTGTGCGCGTTAGTCGAACGCAAACATGTATAGTACGATGTAAACTTGATGGCGGCTGTGAAGCTAGGCGCACGTCACTGCGCAATACACTATTTTGGTGTCAGAGGGTGGCAGAGCTGCGGTTAGGTTGCGGATAGTATTATTAGGGTTCCGTACCAAAATGGTAAAAACCGGCCAAGTGCGTGTCGGGCCACGCGCAGTAGGGTTCCGTAGGTACATTATACCATACCATATTTTAATACCGCTATCATTTTTCGTCTGAAAAAATAACTTTGTTTTTCACAGTGTTTGTATGAATGACAAAGTTATATTTGCGGTTTTGGAAAATGTACTATATCTCGAAAACTAATTACTGTATCTCGTTCAAAACAATTTTCGTTGAAAGTGTTTATTAAGATCTATAGTTTAGATTTTTTTAGATTTTTCACCCTCTTACTTTAAAAGTTAAAGGGGGGGGACACACATTTTACCACTTTGGCGGCATATATCTTTCAAACGGTTGACTTTAAAAAAAAATAGTCTTAGAAACCTCAATGTCATTTTTAAAGACCTATCTATAGACACCCCACAAGTATTGGTTTGATGAAAAAAAATATTTTCAGTTTCAGTTCCATGTATGGGGAGCCCCCCCTTAATCTTTAATTTTTTTTATTTTTGTATAAAAATCGTAAAGCGGTTCACAGAATACACCTACTTACCAAGTTTCAACTATGTAGTCCTAATACTTTTGGAATAAAGTGGCTGTGACATACGGACGGACAGACAGACAGACAGACAGACAGACAGACATGACGAATCTATAAGGGTTCCGTTTTTTGCCATTTTGGCTACGGAACCCTAAAAAAGGAACCCTTATGGTGTGACTCAGTCTGTCTGTCTGTCTGTCACAGCTGGATATCTCGAGAACTACTAATGGTATCAACTTGAAATTTGGAATTATCTCCGAAGTTTGCAAAGCGAAAAATCTGAAATAATTCTGTGTGATAGTAGTTTATACAAAGATTACAGGAAAAATAAAACGATGTCTCAATATAGCACACTTTTTTAGAAATTATCAAGTTTCTAAAAAAGTTAACATTAGTTCCACTATCGGTCAAGAGATTGCGCTGACCTAAAACTGCAATACTAATTTTATTATTCTACTCTGTAGTGTGGTTTAATGGTGCAATTATGATGGTACGGAACCCTCGGTGCGCGAGTCCGACTCGCTCTTGACCGGTTTTTTAGGGTTCCGTAGCCTAAATGGCAAAAAACGGAACCCTTATAGATTCGTCATGTCTGTCTGTCTGTCTGTCTGTCTGTCTGTCTGTCTGTCCGTATGTCACAGCCACTTTATTCCGAAAGTATTAAGACTACACAGTTGATACTTGGTAGGTAGATGTATTCTGTTAACCGCTTAACGAATTTAATACAAAAATAAGAAAAATAAAAGATTAAGGGGGGGCTCCCCATAGATGGAACTGAAACTGATAAAAAAATTTTTCTTCAAACCAACACGTGTTGGGTATCTATAGATAGGTCTTTAAAAATGACATTGAGGTACAACTTTTTCTCAAAATCAACCGTTTGAAAGATATTCAGCGCCAAAGTGGTAAAATGTGTGTCCCCCCCCCCCCCTTTAACTTTTGAAATAAGAGAGTGAAAAATCTAAAAAAAATATATGCTGTAGATCTTAATAAACACTTTCAACCAAAATTGGTTTGAACGAGATATAGTTATTAGTTTTTGAGATATAGCACATTTTCCAAAACCGCAAATATAACTTTGTCATTCATACCAACACTGTGAAAAACAAAGTTATTTTTGCAGACGAAAAATGATAGGTGGTATTAAATATGGTATGGTCTATGGTAACTACGGAACCCTATGGCGCGTGGCCCGACACGCACTTGGCCGGTTTTTTTTATTATCTGTGATTACGGGCACTGCTAGTCGGCTACGCGCAGCGGCTAACTTACAGTCGCCATCAAGATTGCATCAAACGTAAACGTAAAACGTTTGATTGCAGAAGTAAGCACTCGCGTGGCGCATAGTGACAGTTTTATTAGTTATGATTATGAGATAAAATGTTGTTAAAACCGCCTCTGCTGTCTAGTGGTTCGCCCACCCGTGTAAGAGACGCAGTGGTCCCGGGTTCGATTCCTAGGAGGGGGGTACGATTTGTGCTCGGTTTGGTTTGTGGTAGGGCTTATTTCAAGTCCACCTGGTTAGCTTACCTTACCTAAGGCCGCCATCTTACCTAAATCTGACGCCATAACAACAATTTGAAAATCGTGTTTCGGCAGTCAGAGGTTAGATAGCCAGTTCCTCAATGGTAAGTGGTGAGGATTCCGGGTATAGTGCGCTAATGCGCTTACACTTTCGACCTTATCGTCACTTAACATTGGGTGAGGTGAATGCCAAGCACTATCCCGTTGTGGATAAAAAAATGATACAATATAAATAATAGCGATTTTAGAAGGGTTACATTACAAGACGAGATGGATGAAAGGGTGGGTTTGCAACAAAATTCGTGTGCGCGCGTATCGCCCCTGCACGAACTAAACGTATGTGACAGCGGGCGCGGCGTTCAAGCGATTTTAACCTTAGCAGTGGTTAAGCGACGCTGTTGCCCATGGTACAATCACAGAATAACTAATAGTACAAGTACAGAAGCAGCACTCCGCAAAGTCATTAAAATAAATAGCGACTTTTGCTCCGACACAATAAAGTGCAATTTAGGTCGAGCAGCGCTAATGGCCTACTTATATTCACCTAGCACCTAGTAGTTGCTTCTCTTTCTTGCGTGCTCTTACCTTTTCTGACGACGACGCAACGTTAGGGTTGTCTTCTTTTACTCCGTAGCATACTCGTATATGTATCATAATGTGAAAAACGACATTGTTTATTGGTTTCTTGATTTAGACATCCGTACACGGCACAGTAATGTCGATTCGACATTGTTACTATTATAAAGAGACAATACCTACGCAGGCAGTAAGATGCCGCGCGACTAAACAAGCGGACGTGTGGCGCCCCTCTGCTCTCTTGTGCCTTCGAAGGCACGGATAGCGGTAGGTGCTTATTGCGCGACTTTGAGCGAGTGAAGGAGCCTGGTACAATGAACTATTATTTGAGATTGAGGCCCGTATTTATAAACCGCTCTCAATGTTGAGAGCTATCTTGAGATCAAACTTGAGATGCTCTTCTTACAGTTTAGAACAGCATCTCAGGTATGATCTCAAGATAACTCTCAACATTGAGATCAATTTATAAATACGGGCCTAAGAGATTTGATTGGCACTGGCAACTAAAAAATATCCTGTGCATTATGAGTAACAGAATCAATGAAGGAAGGACACACTTACACACGCACACCCTATACAAAACGTCCATTTTGTCGAAAATCAACCTTGAATCAACGTAATATTTTGACGAATCGCATCTTTGACAAAACAACCATTTTGACAAAAAGCAGCCTTAAGCAGATAAGCCATTTTAGTACCTTGGTCATTCCAGCACCTTGGTCAATTCACCACTATGGACATTTAAGCACCTTGGGCATTTTAGCACCTTGATCATTTATGAACTTGGCCATTTTATCACTTTGGTCATTTCAGCATCTTAGTCCTAACGCTCCGGAAGGACACACACAAACAATACATAACAACAAAAATGTAAGTGACAATAATATGACGACAGATACTAACCTGGACAATGCAATTCATGAAACAAGTGGAACCCAAGTTCTGCAGTCCTCGGAGGCCGATGGTGGTGTGGGGGCTGATGAGCCGCCGCTTGCGCAGGCGGCGTAGCGCTAGGGCCTCGTTGGCATTGGGCAACCAAGGCATGAAGGGCACACTGATCCCGAGAGACCTAAATCATAAATTATTTTTTTCTCAAAACCTTATTTTTTTTTTAATTTGAATTTTTTGCATTCACTTGCTATTTTTAAACAATACTAAATAATATACTACAAAAAATACGACTTGCAAAGATCAATGCTCAGATGGGAATTGAAACCGCGAACTTTGGATATCCAGTTCAATGCTCTGACCGCTGAGCTACTGAGTCACTAGTGTTATTGTCGAATTTCTTCTAGTATATCCTACTCTTACGCTGCAAGCCAGCGTTATTTCACTAATGTGAGGAATTACCTCGACATTCAATTGAAATATCTTTCCAGATATTTTGACAATTGATTAAGATGAAAATAGCTATGTAATTCTTTTTATTTAAACTTTAACAGCCTTAGCACCATAGAAATAGCGCAGCGAAAATTTTTCTATGTCTATGCTTAGCACAAAAAAATTAAACACTGTTTAATTTAGACACTTGTTGAGTGTTTCAAAATCTTTTGTGGTAAGGTTGTTACACTCTGAATTTGTCACAATGCTATCACTTTGAGGCTTGTATCATCAAACTCTAATATCTGCTTGAGTACAGTTAGAAAGTGATGGTGCTATTCATCGCATATAGTGCCATCCCTTTCAAATTGTACTCCAGGAGAGATTTGAATTTGAAATTATAATTTGAACCTAAATATTTGTCAGATTTGACAGAAACTAAGAAACTGACAGCTGCTTTAAAGTTAAGGTGACTATGACTTAAGATTTTAGCTTAGAAGCCTTTTTGTAATCGGCCGTTAAGTATACTAAGCTATAAAGCAGGGGTTTCCAAACTAAGGCCCGCAGGCCATCTCCGGCCCGCGAGCACCAACAATCCGGCCCGCGAATGCGACCTTGATCACAACATACTGTCATTTACAGTATGTTGATATAATAAGCTAGCTAGATCCTGGCCCTTGGAACTTAGTGAAGGAGTTAGTCTGGCCCTTAAGCTAAAAAGTTTGGTGACCCATGCTACAGAGATAGTTTGATGCTGCATAGGAATCGAAATTCAAGTCATGGATCCAAATATTTCACTTAGTTCCTTACTCATAGTTAACTAATAAGTTAACATAATAATGCAGCAGTTTTTTAGAATGGTAATAAAAAAAACTGGATGAGTGTAGCCGTGGATAATGCTCGGTGGCGTGCACTCGGTGGGGCCTATGTTCAGCAGTGGACGACGATAGGCTGATGATAATGAATCAAATATTTTATCATTAGTTTGACAATTAAGTTTATCTTGTCAATTGTCTAAAAGCAAACATAGATGCACTCACTTTGCTTCCTTCAACCGATGATTCATTGCGATTTCAGTCAATTCTCTGTCATAGATATAGTCCTGGCACTGGGTACAGAAAATGTTTCCATAGCTCAAGTCAACATACAGGAAATGTTTCTTAGATTTTGAATGCTCCTGAATATGGCCAGCATAGCAAGCAAAGTAGATGCAATGAAGACAGGAGTGCATACGTGGGCCAGGCTTCCCACAGGCGAAACACAGGCATGATGTCGCCTGTGAAGAAAACAGGATCTTACTTTAATATCAGAGCTGACATACTCCTGTACGAAAAATCCTTATTTTTTGTTAATGTTATAAATGTGAAAGTCAGTTTGTTTGTTATGCCTTCACGTCTTAACTACTGAACCAATCATCATGAAATTTTACATAAACATTGTCAGGGTACAGAGAAAGACATACTTTTCATTCTGAAAAAAAGTATTGTTCCTGAGGGATAGCAAAAAATTTCCACGAAAAGAAGTCAGGGGTGGCGGCTGCTAGTGTTTTATAAAAAAATCAAAATCACATAGCATGTTAAAATGATACAAGATGTTAAAAATAAACAATATTAGGTATTACATTTTGCACATGTAAAATGTAGATAACAATAATTACTCAGGTCAGGAGCATAATATTATTGTGCAAGTTTTAATCAAAGGATGACCAAATAAATTAACAATACATAATTTTAAAAGGCCAGCCTTTAATTTTTATAAAGAATTAAGTTTGAAGCATTGTTATTATGGATAAAACACACTTTATAATGGACTTAGTAGCATTTTTAGTACATAGTATAAAACAAAGTCTCTTTCTCTGTCCCTATATCCCTATGTATGCTTAAATCTTTAAAACTATGCATCGGTTTTTGATGCGGTTTTTTTAAATAGAGTGGTTCAAGAGGAAGGTTTATATGTATAATACATGGTGTCAAATTCCACACTACACCGAAGCGAAGCGAGGGCGGGTCGCTAGTTATTGATAAATCTGAAATCAGTTATATTAGATAAGAACATAATTTGCCAGTACCTACTTTCTTTAGATAGTAAATCCATCACGGTCGTCAGTGTGCGTAAATACAGCACGAACAGCTGTTTTTAAGGTCGAAGATCATTAATCAGCTGATATACACACAAACAACACGACAATGAAGTACATAAGTATTTATGCTAATTCACAAATGTACCGACTCTTAAATCAGGGAGTAAGCTCTGACGTCTCACCACTCACACTAAAATACTTCCGTAAAAAGGTCAATGAAGAACCGACATGTTTATTAGTTTAGAACAGTTGGTTGTTTGCACTAACGCATTTGCTTACCTTATATCTTCTAGCTTCAAATGATGTGCATGATACAAAGAATGCATGCACGATTTTGTAAGGATTCGTCCCCTTCGCAGCCTTAAAATTATTCAAGTGTATGCAACCATTGTCATTCATTATTGCGTTGGGAATTAAACCGGGTTGGCAAATTCACGTGTTTTATTCAAGATACGCAGGTTCAGGATAAAATAAGCATTATATGGACTCACTACCCGCCACAAAACCAGTTATTATTTTTGTGGAATTATTTAAAATGTCAAAATAAGATAGACTTCACGAAGAAGGACAACATCGCTCGCTATCGCGGTCTGATGAAAAATGAATGACAGAAAGAAGAAAGAAAAGAAATGAAACGAATGAACGAAAGGGGGCGTGACCGCGCGTGACAGTCTTCTTCTTCTTCTTATTTTTGTTTTGGCAATCTACATTACCCTTGGAAGTAACTTTTGCCGGTGTCAAGTGTTGAATAGTTCAGTGGTAGAGTAGATTGTTTCAGTTTACATTAGAATGCGGGTGCATTGCATTCTAATGCTGCTTGGAGCATTTGGCACCAAGTATATCCAGACAGTATACTCGCGGTGAGTTCTGCCGAGGTAGCCACCACTACAGTAAAAGTCTCGGCTTCACACAACTAAGATCGCGCCTATTTCAATTATCCCACATATTGTTCAGTTGCATAGACACTTGTACCACAAAACTGCACCAATTTTAAGACATAATATCATAAAAAAAAAATTCAGGTCAATGCACAATCATCATCATCATCATCATATCAGCCGCACGACACCCACTGCTGGGTATAGGCCTCCCGCAAGGATTTCCACGACGATCGGTCCTGCGCTTCCCACATCCAGTGGCTTCCGGCAATCTTCACCAGATCGTCGGTCCACCTTGTCGGGGGCCTACCCACGGAGCCTCGTCCGGTGCGCGGTCGCCATTCCAGAACCTTTCCGCCCCAACGGCCATCGGTTCTTCTCGCTATGTGTCCAGCCCACTGCCACTTTAGCTGAGCTATCCTTCGAGCGATCTCGGTTACTTTAGTTCGCCTGCGGATCTCCTCATTTTTGATTCGATCACGCAGGGAAACGCCGAGCATCTCTCCATTGCACGCTGGGTGACCTTGAGCCTCCTTAAGAGACCCATAGTTAGCGACCACGTTTCACTGCCGTAAGTCATCACTGGCAACACACACTGGTCATAGACTTTCGTCTTGAGACACTGAGGTAAATCGGACACGAAGATTTTTCGGAGCTTCCCGAATGCTGCCCATCCGAGTTGGATTCGACGAGAGATCTCCTTCTCAAAGTTGGACCTACTTAACTGGACTGCTTGTCCTAGGTATACATAATGGTCAACAGCTTCAAGTGTAGTGTTCCCAACATGAAATGGAGCGGGCACAACATGGGCATTCGACATGATTTTCGTCTTATCCATGTTCATTTTAAGACCTACTCTTCTTTGGGAAGCACTACGGAGATCTTCGAGCATTGTGTTCAGGTCCTCCAAGGTCTCAGCCATTAGAACTATATCATCGGCAAAACGCAGGTGTGTTAGGTACTGGCCATTAATCTTGATTCTGAGTCCTTTCCAGTCTAAGAGTTTAAGATATCATCCAACGCAGCTGTGAACAGTTTCGGAGAAATAACATCTCCCTGTCTCACACCTCGCTGCAGTTGGATAAGATTTGTTCTCTGGTTCTGTACTCGGACCGACATGGTGGCATTTTTGTATAAATACCTCAACACCTCGATATACCTGTAGTCCACTTGGCACCTTTGGAGAGACTGCAGCACCGCCCAGGTTTCAATCGAATCAAAGGCTTTCTTATAATCCACGAACGCCAAGCAAAGTGGCAGATTATACTCCTCGGTCTTCTGTATGACCTGCCGCAGCGTATGGATGTGGTCTATGGTGCTAAAGCCTTTTCGGAACCCGACTTGTTCGGGAGGTTGGAAGTCGTCGAACTTGCGAGCGAGACGGTTCGTAAGGACTCTCGAAAACAGCTTATAGACATGACTCAGAAGCGAGATGGGTCTATAGTTCTTTAAGAGGGACTTGTCACCCTTTTTAAAGAACAAAATCACCTCACTTATGTTCCATGTCTTCAGCGTTCTGCCCTCGACGATGACGGAATTGAAAAGCTTCTGGAGGACTTTAAGTATCGGCTTACCGCCCGCTCTCAGAAGTTCTGTAGTGATTCCGTCGTCGCCCGCCGCCTTGTTGTTTTTCAGCTGTTTGAGAGCCATACTAATCTCGTACATGCTGACGTCCGGGATATCTTGGGTATAGTGTCGGGTATGCTTGGCTCTGGGGTCTTTAGCCTTGCTTTCAACGGGTGTCTGCGTGGAATATAACTGCCCATAGAAACTCTCGATCTCCCTAAGGATTTCAGGCTTCGCTGAGATGATGCGTACGTCGTCAGTTTTCAGCTTCGTCATCTAGCTTTGCCCAATAGACAGATCTCTCGCGAACACTTTGGAGCCTTTGTTCCGCTCGATGGCCTCTTTAATAAGATTCGTATTAAATTGGCGAAGGTCGCTAGTCAAAGACTTAGATATCTGTCTATTAAGCTGCCGATAACGATTAGCATCTACTGAACTCTGGAGCCTCATTTCACGTCTCTGATCCATGAGTAGGAGTGTGTGGTCGGAGAGTTTCTTTAACTTGGGACGGCGGGTCTTGAAGAACTTGGACCCTACCGTACGGACAGTATCCACCACCATATTGTTTAGATCGTCCACATCTATGCTGTTCTCAAGGGCTTCGAAACGGTTTTGGAGTTCGAGTTGAAAGCTCTCGGGGTTTTGAATATGGGCTGGCAATGGTCGGAGTGTTGATTTTATCAGTCGAGATCTTTCCAGCTTTATGTTGATATTCAATGTGCCACGTACCAATCGGCACGCATGATCGCTCCCCGTCTTAACGGCATTGATCACAGTGACATCATTGAATATTTGCTTTTTCGTCGACATGATAAAATCAATCTCATTTCTGACTGTACCGTCCGGACTGACCCAAGTCCACTTCCGGCTTTCCGGCTTTCTGAAGAATGAGTTCATCATAAAGAGGTTCTCCTTCTCCATAAAGTCGGCTAGCATCTGGCCTCTGTCATTCCGTTGCCCAACTCCAAATTGCCCCACTCTCAGCTCATCACCGCATCGTTTCCCCAACTTTGCATTGAAGTCCCCCATCACAACGGTGTAGTGGGTTTTGTAGCTATGCATGGCTTTAGAGATCTCCTCATACATAGCCTCCACTTCGTCATCTTGGTGCGTCGAGGTCGGTGCGTAAACCTGTATGACATTCAACGAATACCGTTTGGATATTCTGAGTATAAGGTACGCCACCCTGGTCGACACACTTCCGATGATAATCACGTTGTTGACAAGGGACTTGTGGACGATGAACCCGAAACCACCTTGGGACTGTTGGTCGCCCTCCCGGTAGTACAGCAAGTTACCGGAATTAAGGATTATCGAGTCCTCTCCCTCTCTTCGGACTTCAGATAACCCAATGATGTCCCAGCGTAACTTGCTTATAACTTCTTCCAACTCGATTAACTTCGTGTCGGTCCTCAGTGTGCGCGTGTTATAGGTTGCCAGGTGCAATTTTCGTGATTGGTGGTAGCCGATCCGCACCCGGGGATTCTTAGCACCCCCTGCCCCGCCGTTACCATAGCCGCTACCGTAGCTAGGAATAGCGGAGCCGCCGGGGACTGGGGGCCAATTTATTTGTGTGTCCATTCATGAGGGGGTTTGCCTTATCGCCACGCTTGGCAGGCGGGTTGGCGATCGCAGTAGGCCAAGAATTTTGGAGACGCTGCTGCCCGTCTCCTGATGGCTATGTTCCTTTAGTCGCCTTTTACGACACCCACGGGATGAGGGGGTAGTGCTATTCTAAGCCGGCACATACACGGCAAAATGCACAATATCCACTATGAATCAATTTGCAAATAATTAAAATAGACACCGAACCAAACTCGATATAAAATGGCGCCAAATACTCTCCGCGTGACAGTCACAGATAATTTGTATTGCAGATAAAAGTGTCTCATTAACGGTCAAGTATGGTCAAGCTTGTCAAGTACGTTTTTTCGGCAACCACGTTTTGTCAATCACCTTGTAGTCTAGATATCTTAAAAACCTTTCTTGAATAGATACAATGCGTCGTGCGTGACATATTTAATTCTTTTATCGTTAAATTATATTTAAAATTCAATTTTATCATTAAGTTGTATTTAAAATTCAATTTCATCATTAAATTATATTTAAACTTTGATATTAATTTTTGGAATTAAGTGTGATTTAGTAGCATAATGTTATACCCTGTTATATAAGATTCTCGGTACAGTACGAGGCATATATCTTGAAATTTTTGCGACGGAGTTGGGATAAGTTCGCGAATGTGCTCTTGTGAGCGACCAATAGCGAACGCCCCTCTCCTGCCCCTCCCACGACCTTCACCGCTACGCATGCCCAAAATACGCGTTCCACGCAATCCCCACCCGATTTCAAGATATATGCCTCGTTATTAAGTGATTACCGTGGCCTATTAAAAGTAGGCCACGCCACCAAAATGGTATGTGGAGGTGATAATGCAGTGATTGACAAGCCATGCTTGATCGTCTAGTCTAGGGACTACTTTAACGTAGGGGTGTCCAATTGTCCATTTGAGGAAGAGCCGAGGTGCACCGAATCGACGCCAGTTAATGGACGCAGCAAGAACAATACGAGTCTACTAGTTGTAAATGCGAGCATGAGTATCTCGATCTCATCCCGACAAAAGTGACATTTCAGTATGGACAAGCCATTGTTCTCTGAGTCGAATCTTATCTCGATGTTGGTCATGCTACGCGTGCTGGATCTTCACCAGCAACCTCACACGAGGACGTGTGAAATGTCAAGATGGCCGTGTCGGAGCGTGAGCACCGTACTGCTCAAGATTATTGGATTCCCTAGCGCCATCTATTGAGTGTAGTCGTAACTATCAAGTCGGAAACGTCAAGTGGCTCACTTAAGTAAGGTCGATACAGCGAGTGTGTGATCTGTGCAGCAAGCTTAGAGAAGGGAAGTAAGGGGAGCAGGCATAAACTGCAATAACAAAGCATTCGTGACGTCAGGCGCGTGCCGTGTCCGCCATATTTTGTTCCTGTCACATGTTACAATTTCAACTCTATGCTGTTAACATAAGGTGTATGTACAATAAGCTTATCCGCCATGTTTTGTTCCATTACAATGGAAAACAATGAAGTAGGTATGCACGCTTTTTTCGTAGGTATGCCTGCTTCTCTTACTTCCATTCTCTAAGGCGGCAGCAAGCGATGTCTTTGTCATAATGACACAGTTTGACAGTTTGACGTGTGACAGTTGACAGATTTGATGTTTGTCAGTTTGACAGTTGACAGTCTGGAAAAATGTGAAGAGCGCGATCTCTGGATAGTCTGAGGAACATTCTGTTATCTGTTACCGGCAGCCGTAGTGAACGGTCGTTGATTTGAATTCGCCTCACTGTGTCGAACTTGCCGCGTTTACCGACTTGAATCCGTGTGAATCTCTCCCCCCCTGACTCCGTCATATATATATATAAGATGCCTTGTAATTAGTGTCAAATATTTTCAGGGCTGAACATATAAGTCATATGGATCACATATAAAAAATATTTCGAAAATCTACACGTTGGTTCAGAATTTAATTTTTCAAACAAAAAAATAATGCCCTTATTTTTATAAAATAAGCTCATGCTGTACATGTACACTCACACTATCTTAAGACTACGCACGCATAGCATTCATTTCACACAATTACATAATTGTCGTTGTGTGCGTGAATGAACTTAAAGACACTCACCCACAGGCGTGTTTTTATCTGACGATGCGATAATATCGTTCGGATGCGTCTTGCTGCCTCCTGCACTGCACATCCTGCACGAACACGAACACTGCGATACGATATGATGACACTGAGCAGACACTGAATGACACTGAACTTGAAAAAATCCACTGTATCTGACAGTTAATGCACAATGTGTCAGTCACTGCACACAATAAAACTCACTTGGATTCCATGAACCTCAGTCTCACGAAACAGTCTACGGCTTCTGGTAGCCTGTAGTTGGCGTCATGATTATTATTTAGAAGGGGGGACGCCAGCGAAGCCGGACGGGTGATCAGTCACCTTGATCGAAACCATTTCCCTAAATCCTCTGAAAGCTAAGAGCAGGGGTGGCGTCATAATAGCACAACAACGTCAAAAACACCATGTTTAAATAATCCGCGTTATTATAGCGATAGTTCGGCATTTTGTGGCTTACGGCCTTACGCACTCACGCGCACGCACAACAATACACCCGACCGAACGAAAGAATAACCGCAACTGACGGACAAGCGCGAAGCGAAGCGCGGCGCGTGCCCCGCACACTAGAGATGTGGCATCACATGACATGACGTACACAATTGATTGATTAATTGATTCAACGATTACATTAATTTATTTTAGTTTTATCTTAAAGGGATGCCTCCCTTTGAGAAACTAACATGCAAATAGAGTCACCTAATACTTACTAGCTCAGACCAAATTAGGTATTCAGAATCACTGTCGTCATTTATTATCAATTTACAATTTCATTTTCTCATTATTTTTTTTAAATCGGCGGAGTATAAAAAAGGCGGACTTAATGCTTTTAGCATTAAGTCCGCCTTATGTACATTAATTTATTGTAGTACAATAAAGAGATTAAATAAAAAAATTCTGCTAAATGGCAAGTTATGGTAAAATAAAAAATCAGCCAAGTGCGAGTCGGACTCGCGCACGAAGGGTTCCGTACCAAAAAATTGCAAAAGAATAACGTTTGTTGTATGGGAGCCCCCCTTTAATATTAATTTTATTCTGTTTTTTAGTATTTGTTGTTATAGCGGCAACAGAAATACATCATCTGTAAAAATTTCAACTTTCTAGCTATCACGGTTCATGAGAAACAGCATGGTGACAGACAGACAGACTACAGAGAATAGGGTCCCTCCCGTTTTTACCCTTTGGGTACGGAACCCTAAAAATCGTGGTGCACTCCGGGAGTGCCGGCAGAAGTGAAAACTTGAATATTAACGTTGTGCATTTTTGATATTTTGGAATGGTTAGGGAGTAATTTTGCACGAATTGCTGTCTTACGGTTACGAATTTACTCTAAATTTGAATTTACGAATACAGAACAGTAATTGTACGAAAGTCTTATCCATAGCTTGACAGAAAATCTAGAGTTTTGACATTGAATTAAAAAATTTGCCCGTTGCTATGGTGACACAAGTGTTTAAGTCTTGAAATGACGTGCCGCTATTTTCGCCGCACCCCGTAGAAAGAGAGAGGGATACTTCCGCCACCGGCTGTCTACTCTCCATCCGTCACATCCGTCTTACGAATTTTCGATTAGGGTCACGTGATCCTGACTGACTGACGCGAGTTCAACATTTTTTCCCCATCACAAAAAAGCGTACAACGCCGCTAAAGAAGTTTTCACTTCAAAAATTATAACAGCCAAATAAACATTCGCTAATCTAATTCCAGATTATAAAAACTATTGTACAAAAACAAAATTCTGTAATGTGATCGTTTTTTTCTGTAAATGCCCGATAGCTTTTACTTTATTCGTAAATTGAAACTAGTGAATCAAATGAACTCAGAAAAAATAAGAGTAGGTAATAATTTTTTATCTGCTGCATATTACTAATAGGTAATTTAATCAATCCTATAATTAATTACTGTACATCAAGTAGATATTGCTTTTGCAACAAATCCTAAGCTGCTAACCTGAAAAAATTACGTCTGATGTGCACTTGATTTTATTAATAAGAATCAATCAAGAATCTTTAAATTTATCGATAATTACAGCACTAGGTCGGCTTTCATTGAGTCAGTGCGAGCCGGCCGCGGAGCGGCGCAGCGGGTAGGGTTGCCACCTCTCCCGGATTTCCGGGAGTCTCCCGGAATCGTGACCAGAAAATAAATATCTCCCGTCTCCAGGAATTATTTCAAGATAATCCAAATTATCGCGGAATTTAAAATTCATCAATATTCGAATGGAATGTAGAGTTTTTTAGATTTGTGAATCTAGATTTGTGAATCTAGATTTGTGAATCTAAAAACTCTACATTCCATTCGAATATTGATGAATTTTAAATTCCGGGATAATTTGGATTATCTTAAAGTCACAACTTTTCGTTCGGAATTACGTATGTACGGAATTCCATAACGGGATTCCGTCTGTGTGCGGCCAAGCCCTTGGCCGGGCTAAATGAAAAACATTTCAAAGCAGACAGTCCAGACATTCGTCAATTTTCAAATGGAATGTACTTAGTCTTTTTTCGAGTTGTGAGTTCTATTCTAAACCAGTAATTTTGAAATCTATAGCAAAAACGAAAAATATAACTTCAAAAAATAATAAAATGTGTTATTAAAAATTTACTTATTTTATTTTGAAGTTTTCCATCTTCCGGATTCAAACGGCCAAGAGGTGGCAACCCTACGGCGGGGCGCTGGCCGCTGATAGATCGCGCGCGCTGGCATTTCGGCGAAATCTTTCCTGGGTATTTGAAGGGTTATTCCCTACTAACACTTTTGTTTTGATAAACGAAGCGTGCAATAAATGAAGTCATAATATGATTATGATGATGTTCAGGTCATGTTTTACATAAAAGTACGCTCATTAAATTCACAGCTGGGCATAGGCTTAAATTTAAAAAGTCTAGACCTAGTTATTTACCTTCCTTTTTGTTTTAGTTGTTAAAAGAAGGTTGAGTTAGACATTTATTAAAAAGTTAATCCACTGCTGAACATCAGGTCAAGTATTGAGTAGGTACCTACCAACTACGGAAGCGCTTTTCGTATTCACTGTCGGGCAAAGTCCAAATTTAATAAGTCCACTGTTGATCTTAAGAGGGCGCTTGTAAAAATTTTACGTGCGTTCGCTGCCCTTCGCCCGCTTATTTTACTCGCAACTGTCTCGCTCCCGCACGCTATCGCGCGGCTATCAGCGCGAGCGCTTTGTGTCCATCGTTCTGGCAGCGCCCCGGTTTCTGATTTCAACGTGCAAAAATTTTCAATCGATTTAAAAAATATATATTTTATATGATTGTTTTGTTTCTTTAAGATTTCGCCAAGCAAACAAGGCTTGATCTGTTCTAAAAACACTCATTAGAATTATAAAGCTAATAATTATAGATAAGTATTTATATTTTTGTGGTAAGCTATGTAGGTTATAAAGAAGAAAGAAAGAAATTAAAGAAAATGCTTTTTACTATTCCCCATTACGCTTACGCATACGCGTAACCCCAGCAAAATGTTGCGTCTTAGAGAAATGAGAGTATTACAGATAATAGTTCATAGTTAGATGCAATTTGTTCAAGTATAGCAAAATTTTTTCAAGTTGTATATTCGAAGTTATTCGAGAAAAACTGATTTTGCTAAGGTACCGTTTCCCCGGCAAAATGTTTTAACATTGAAAATATTTTTTTTTGAGGCATCTGTATAGGCCCGATTTCCAGCCAAAGTGCGATATCACCCTGGTGTCGTAGATATTAAAGCTAAATTTTTTCAAAAATCTCAAAATCTTTTTTTTTAAATCGCAAAAATGTGAAAAATGTGGTCGATTTTCGCCCAGTTTCGGCGAGAAAAAAATCATATCTCGTAAACAAAACGCGAAATCGGCTCGATTTAAAAACACCTCGAGTTATGACATTGGTCTACTTTAAAAAAAATATTTGAGGTAAATAACACAAAAGGATAATTCTGTCGCTTAACCTATAAGAAGTAAAGTTTGCGCGGAGCGTGTGAGTGAGCGCTGAGCGCAGTAGTGTACTAGTACGTACCAGTCGTATCAACGCTAATGGTCTGAAAGACAAATGTTTGTTTATAGTTATATTTTGAGTTGTAAATGTAATAAAATGTTATTTTCTTTTTATAAAAAAAATCGGACAGGTACCTAATGAAAGTGTTTTTAAAAGCAAAACAAAAATATATTTTTTATTTATTGATACTTCTGTAAAATTCTTAAATCAAGTAAAATTAGATTAAATGATTTTTAAATTTGAGATTTTTGCATTTACAATGCTATTTTTAAACAATACTAAATAATATACTAGAAAAAATACGACTCGCACCAGATCAATACTCAGACGGGAATCGAACCCGCGACCTTTGGATATCCGGTCCAATGCTCTGACCGCTGAGCTACCGAGTCACTAGTGACATCGTCGAATTTTTCCTAGTATATCCTAAACTCTTACGCTGTAAGCCAGCGTTATTTCACCAATGTGAGGAATTACCTCGACATTCAATTGAAATATCTTTCCAGATATTTTAACAATTGATTAAGATGAAATAGCTATATAATTTTTAAATTTGAGATTTTTGCATTTACAATGCTATTTTTAAACAATACTAAATAATATTCTAGAAAAAATACGGGTTCGATTCCCGTCTGAGTATTGATCTGGTGCGAGTCTCAAATTTAAAAATTATATAGCTATTTCATCTTAATCAATTGTTAAAATATCTGGAAAGATATTTCAATTGAATGTCGAGGTAATTCCTCACATTGGTGAAATAACGCTGGCTTACAGCGTAAGAGTTTAGGATATACTAGGAAAAATTCGACGATGTCACTAGTGACTCGGTAGCTCAGCGGTCAGAGCATTGGACCGGATATCCAAAGGTCGCGGGTTCGATTCCCGTCTGAGTATTGATCTGGTGCGAGTCGTATTTTTTCTAGTATATTATTTAGTATTGTTTAAAAATAGCATTGTAAATGCAAAAATCTCAAATTTAAAAATTATATAGCTATTTCATCTTAATCAATTGTTAAAATATCTGGAAAGATATTTCAATTGAATGTCGAGGTAATTCCTCACATTGGTGAAATAACGCTGGCTTACAGCGTAAGAGTTTAGGATATACTAGGAAAAATTCGACGATGTCACTAGTGACTCGGTAGCTCAGCGGTCAGAGCATTGGACCGGATATCCAAAGGTCGCGGGTTCGATTCCCGTCTGAGTATTGATCTGGTGCGAGTCGTATTTTTTCTAGGATATTATTTAGTATTGTTTAAAAATAGCATTGTAAATGCAAAAATCTCAATTTTAAAAATTATATAGCTATTTCATCTTAATCAATTGTTAAAATATCTGGAAAGATATTTCAATTGAATGTCGAGGTAATTCCTCACATTGGTGAAATAACGCTGGCTTACAGCGTAAGAGTTTAGGATATACTAGGAAAAATTCGACGATGTCACTAGTGACTCGGTAGCTCAGCGGTCAGAGCATTGGACCGGATATCCAAAGGTCGCGGGTTCGATTCCCGTCTGAGTATTGATCTGGTGCGAGTCGTATTTTTTCTAGTATATTATTTAGTATTGTTTAAAAATAGCATTGTAAATGCAAAAATCTCAAATTTAAAAATTATATAGCTATTTCATCTTAATCAATTGTTAAAATATCTGGAAAGATATTTCAATTGAATGTCGAGGTAATTCCTCACATTGGTGAAATAACGCTGGCTTACAGCGTAAGAGTTTAGGATATACTAGGAAAAATTCGACGATGTCACTAGTGACTCGGTAGCTCAGCGGTCAGAGCATTGGACCGGATATCCAAAGGTCGCGGGTTCGATTCCCGTCTGAGTATTGATCTGGTGCGAGTCGTATTTTTTCTAGTATATTATTTAGTATAGATTAAATGAGTTTGTTTGTATTAAGTTTTGTTAATGTAATTTTTTAATAATTATTTATTTATGCCTTTTTAATGGTTAGGTGTCAAATCTAACGTAAAACAACTAAGTTAAATAAACACCATTAGTATTACCCATACGAAGAACAAGATATCATTTATTTATTAACCCTATTTTGGTTAATAACTCGTTTCTATACTTATGCAAAAGGCCGGGCTTTGCCTTGCGTGAGCATCGAAAAAAACTATTTCGGCGCATCTGTTTCTATTGTTTTGTCTATATTTCCTGACCATTGCCTGCACCGTGGGATTTCATGATACACGGCACTTTTTTGTATAGGCAAACGAATAAACGAATCTTGAGCGAATGTTGAATAGAGGAGAGTTTGTAGTTTGAGCCTCCATACTTAGGAGTAGATACAGAAAAGCATTTGCACTAATTGGTTAGAATTTTTAAGATAAATTACCGTATTAATAACGTGTAAAAAGGAAATAAATAGGTACCTATGTTAATGTTAAAGATGTTGCTGTATATTCGTGGGTTGCTGTTATTTCAATTTCGAGATTTAAAATTACTCGATAGCGCATGTCTCATGTTTTTCTTAGTACGCTACGATTCCAAATCAATTTTTACAACGGTCTCTAAATGAGAATGTGAAGATGATGCCTAGATAAACATTGTTATCGCACATATTATTATTCAAATGATGATGAAGTCAGCGCGAGACTGCATTTGATTTTGATTAGAATTTTTTATTAGGTATTTTTTTGTAGAAATTCTAAGATATTTTAGTTATAGTATGTACATAGGTATATTTAATAATAATAAAAAATGTTTACGAATAAATTTCGGTTTAGGTAATTAATTAAATTCATTTTCAATGTACCAGAAGGTCGTGAAAGGCACGAGATCTGAGAATTTTTTTAAAAAAGGCGTTTAGCCTGGAACCAAGTACATAGAAAGATAGCTTTTGATGAGTTGTAAATGAATACCAATAGCAAAATTTGTTCAACTTATAGTTTTTGAGATATTCAAGATTTTGCTGGGGTAATGTTTTGGGATTTCCCATATCTCGAAAACTGTTTGTCGCAGAAGTTTGAAAAAAATACCAGTTATAGGCCTTAATTTATTCAAATTTGTTCAAATATGAGGATTTCGATTCATCGACAAATGTCAATATAATTAATTGTTTTTTATAAAACTGGAAAAAACTATTTACTCCTAAACTAGTGCATTTAAAAACAAATAAAAACAATTAAATATACTATGATATACCCTTTTAAGGTGTACAAATCTGGATTAACAAACTTTACGCGATATGAAGATATAAAGAGATTTTCATTCAAACTTCAAGCTTCTTGTCAAATTTTCCACTTTGGCGATCGAATACGCAGCTCCTTCTGAATGGAAAACAATAAATTATAGTGAACAAATTTGTTCATTTTGTTAAAAAAACATCCCTAAAAGTTTCAGCTTTAAATCTCAGATGGATTAAAAGTTTTTCAAAAGACAATAAAGTGCCAGAAACTCTCCTATAAACCGACTAAATTACGGAGGCTACGAAAAAGCGATCGCGCCATACTTGCGGGTGTTCTATATATCGGTTATTAGGCTGCTAATTTGAGTAGAATCTCAACAGAACTCAAATTAGCAGCCTAATAACCGATATATATATAGTACAGTCAAGCAGAAAAATATTAATGTAGCCAAAATCTGAAATGTTTTAAGTATAAGTTACATTATCTAGTGTGAAATTATTACTTTAGCTATTTTCGACTAAATTCGTTTTTAGCAATACCTAATTGCTACCAGATTTTTAGATCAGTACTAAAAAGAATCATGGTTCAACCTATCTAATAGTATTATGGATGAATGCGTTGAACGAGTACTTTTGTAAAATTAAGTACATTAAGTAAAATTATTAAAATAATAATAAATATTTATAATTTGAAATTTTCGCATTCATTATGTTTTGCTAATAAATATTTAAGTATCACACGTCACTTCACGGCGTCCAACATGAGATTTCCACATTTCTGTTTTCAAAGTTTGTTAATCAAAATTTGTACACCTTAAAAAGGTATATCATAGGTATATTTGTTTTTTATTTGTTTTCAAATGTACTGCTTTAGGTTTTTCCAGTTTTGAAAAACAATTAATTATATCAATATTTGTTGATGAATCGAAATACGTATGTTTGAACAAATTTAAACAAATTACGGCCTATAACTGGTATTTTTTTTCAAACTTTTGCAACAAACCGTTTTCGAGATATGGGAAATCCCACAACGTTACACTGCAAAATCTTAAATATCTCAAAAACTATAAGTTGAACAAATTTCACTATTGGTATATTTATATACAACTCATAAAGTGCTATGTTTTCATGAACTTGGTTCCAGGCTAACCGCCTTTTTAAAAAAAATAAAGCGTCGTGTATACTGTTTGCTTATTAGCGACCATAATTTGTATACTTACAGATCTATTTTGTACATAAACGAAAAAATAAGATACGTTATTTCTGCATCCTTTTACTGCCTTCTTTGCATCTTTTACACCATTTGACTATAAAGGACGTCATTTCTAATAAACTCTCCCTTTCTATCTTTTCTCTATAATATAAACTGTAATTTATTGAAAAGAACACTATCGTCAGTCACCGGGTGCGTGGCTGGCCCGACTAAAGCTGAGCGGGTTGTACTTTTTCGGCCCCATCGATTTTAGTTCACTGCTATGAACTAATTATCTGCAATACTCTCATTTCTCTAAAGAGCTCATTAGATCATCCTATGTATCGAATACGATATGAAGTCGCTCCTAAATTCAGAGAAGTGTAATTGCATTCAGAAGGGGATTGTCTGATTTTTAAGTTGGCGAAATAAAAGCCACCGTTCGTCTAGACAGCTGTTGGCGCAACGACTAAAAATGTAAGGGCTGAGATAGTGTCGGTACACCCGCAAGCACTTGTGTTCAGAGACAGGAATACCGGTAAGTTTTTGGTAACGTTATACAAATAACATACACATATGTAACGAAACTACGCCTTGGCTTTCGTTCGTCATTGGGCGTTCCATATCGAACCCTAAAAATACACATGTTTTACAAAACACCCGTATTTTTTTGTGGGTTCACTTAAAGTTTCATCTTGAGGCACTTAACTGTCCTCCCAAGGATGAAAAAATATTTTCAGTATACGTAGCAGAGTTAACAAACACAAGCTTTCACAACGGCGGCGCTTCGATGCAAACTGCCAAAATACAAATTGACTTGCGGGTGTACGCCGCACGCGGTATCCTTTGTTTATGCGGCGGCATCCTTTGACAAGAAGCGGCACGTGCAAAGGCGGCGCGATTAAAGGGCGACACTATCTAAGTGAATGCGCTTTACGGGATTTGCTTTTTTGAATTTCAAAAAAATAAAGATATATACATAATTGGGTATCTACTTGAAAATTATATTTTGATTTTGTTACCATGACAGCGGCTTAAAGTGTGCTAAGCACAATTTTGATGTTAGTTTTGGAATTCAAAATGGCGGCCGCATTTTGTATGTATTTTTTGCCAGTTGTCTAATTTAAAACGGCAATATCTCGGAAAGTACTCATCCTAAGATTGATGGTGACCTTGAAGAAATGATGGGTCTTAGTGAGATCTTCATTTTAAATGTCAAACTTAAATTTGACAGCTGTCACCTAAAATGAAGATCTCACCAAGACCCTTCATTTCGTCAAAGACACCACTAGTCTAGGATGATTACTTTTCGAGATATTGCTTTTAAGTTGGACAGTTGTCATCTGTTGGTATTTTTTTTAAATTGATGTTAGGTATGATCTTAGATGAGTTATTCGCCAATTCACGCACTTACTAGTACCTACATCAATAAACCTAGTTCAGATTAGTGTTGAAAATGACAAGTACTTACTACCTACTTAGCTACATATACCTCCTAAAGTCTGTCTATCCTAAGGTTGCCAACTTTTTTTGCATAGAATATAGTATTGTTAAGATTATTACTTGTAAAAATATAGTAGATGGAGAAAAAGTAAAAAAAAATATTACGGTTGCCGTTTTATATGGAGGATATTAAAGAAGTTGCATTTTTCATACTAACATTTTCATTATTTATTTAACAACCATACTTACAAGTGTTTAAACACAAAAATTATTACGCAATTACCTACTTATGTTATGTGCATATAAGTAATATTATTTATACAGTGTGTTCAGGTTCCAAGTATAAACATTTATGGAAAGAATCTACACGTAGGTAATTTTATAGTTACATATCATAATAACTAAACCTATCCCAATTATTCTCGAGATAACTACGGCCAAAAGATCTATTGTTTAGAATAATTAAAGATCGTTTCACATATTTTTGTTATAACCAATGAACAAAATACATAAAAGCAAAAATCGGAGACCGTGGCGCTGCCAGAATGATGGACACGCGCGCTTTGCTGTTTGTTACCCATACCAAGTTTTACAATCCATACAGTTGTTAAACGCCTTTGATGACATGACGCCGCGGGATAAATTTTATGATTATATAATACATAATTTATTTACAAGTACCTATGTGCCTAATTACATGTACTTGTGTTGCACTGCCAGATGTTACGTGTCACTTTATTTTTGGGTTTTTTTAGTTTTCTATCATTTTTGATTATGTAATGTATTTGCATTTGGATAAACAATCTTAATCATAAAAATTTGACCCCTACCTACCTACCCTTCGCGAGATCCCCTGCGTTGCTCTGCGCAAGTACATTCGTTTAACAACTGTATGGATTGTAAAACTGTGCCAAAATTCGATGCGCGAGCGGCACACGTCCTTCCTCGACAGCGCACTGCGCGGTACTAACGAATGCAGCTACCGTAGCGCGCTGGTATTATAATCTTTTTTTGGTAATAACAAAAGTAATAATTATTATATACGATTTTGGTGCCGTCAGTCACTGGAATATGTAATTTGCTAATGATTTACATTAATTTTGCTCAGAAACGATGTATAATTAAAGGGATATTTCAAAAATTCCCCTAAAAAGGACATGTTTTCAGAAAATAAAAGTATCGAGCCAAACTCAATAATTTCTGAAATCCTGCCGTCATCCACTTAATGAAGGTCCATAAAAGCATATATCTGAATTTGACATTTATTGAGATTATAGAGAGGTCACTATTTGAGTTCAAATATTGAGAAATTCTGGGAGCCCCCTCTTAATTAAGCCTACTAAGCCATGTTGTAAAAAGCTAGTCTTATTCTAAACAAAGGCGCTTTTTCTAATAAGTAGCTTAATTTTAAATGGGCATAGTTTTTGATATAAAAAAATCCAAGTTAAACTCAAAGTTTATTGATACCAATTTAATACTTTTTAACAAACCTACGACATAAAATTTTAGTGAATCAGGAATAACCCGCGCTTCGACGTTTGTGTGTGCGTGTGGGTTGGTGTGTAGACAACAGGCGCGTGGCAGCGCGCTGCTTTGAAAGCGCCGCGCTGCCCGGCGGGGATGTGTTACAATGCCGAAGTAGGAAAGACCGAATTTTACAAGACCCATCATGGACGAAAAACCGAAAATCAAATACGTTTAAAATCATGAAATGACATTTTACCGAAAATACTAAATCCCGAAGCTTAAAAAACCTAAGTTAAATACCTACGTTTTATACCCCGAACTATTTAATACCGAATTAACGAGTTAGTCAAAAACAACAAGCTGTAAATAATTACAAAAGGGGTAAAAATTCAAATAAATTCACAATTATTTATTTGAATTGGGTTGGATCTTAAAACGAGTCGCCTTCTTTGAGGTTAATTGAGGCTGTGGAGGTGTCTTTGGGCTTCACTTGAAATGCTTATAGCAAATTTAGCTGCCGGAAATGAGTCTAAACCGTAGACCGTAGTTCACGAGGTAGGTGCGACTGTGCGAGGAGCGTAGCGACGAGCATGTTAGGTTGACATGAACCCAGCGCGCAAGTCGAGCGAGCGAAGCGAGCGTGCCGTGGCAGCGGCCAGCGAAGCGCCAGAAAAAAACTATTTCAAACTCGATTGGTGGATTTTGTCAAAATAATGCCCATTTTACAAGCATTTTTGAGTAAAACAAATTAACAGCATCGCCTACTTTCATAAATGTATGTGTTTGTGTAGGTAGAGTAACAGTGATAAGTATCAACATTTTAACTTACGTGGTTTTAAACTTTCGGGATTTCGAACTTTCGGTCATTTGACAATCGATCTTTTAAGTTTCGGTCTATCGGATTTCAACATTTTTTAGTATGTTCGGTATTTTGAAAATAGGTGTTTTATGCATCGATATTTCGGTCGTAGAATTTTCGGCATTATAATGGATACCCACCCGGCGGCCGGCGCCCGCGTCCGCGGTCGATGGCCCGGCGCATGTGTTCAGTAGGCTAGTGTGTGTAAATTGTTTGAATGTAGTTGTTTCCCAGCTGTAAAGGCTGATGTTTTTTGTGATTATGTAACTAAGTTGTTTACCTTATTATCTCGCAAACTAACCTGCAAATAGTACCTCATTTTTTGCTGACCTATGCATTATGACTTGTATGTTTAGCCCTGAAAATATTTGACACTAATTAAGGGGCTCCTTATATATAGGTGTATATATATATTATATATATATATATATATATATATATATAGATTATTTATAATAGATCGTATAACCCGTCGAATAAAAGTATCAAAGATTAATTAATTGATTTTTTGTGCCACAGATGCGGCAAATCTTTATATATTTCGAATATTTGGGTGCACACTCTTTTTTCTTTTTTCATTTTTTAAATTAGCACTATTTAGCGATTACCACAAAGACGCATTCCAAACAACGGCACGAGTGTGACTGAAGCTCAGATTGCTTCAATCGCACTACTCACGATTCAACTTGTACGCAATCTGGGTCTATTGCTCAAGTGTCGTCGACTTCGCCGTCGGCTTCATTTGACAGGTGGAAGAGATACATTGCTACTTCTTTTTGGTACCAATAAAAACTTACCAAAGAAACGTAGCAATGTAGTACAACCATCTGTCAAATGAAGCCTACGGCGAAGTCGACGACACTTGGGCAATAGACCCACTGCTGAGTCAATTTGCAGTGGGTCTATTGCCCAAGTGTCGTCGACTTCGCCGTCGGCTTCATTTGACAGATAGATGAGATACATTGCTACTTCTTTTTGGTACCAATAAAAACTTACCAAAGAAACGTAGCAATGTGTTACAACCATCTGTCAAATGAAGCCGACGGCGAAGTCAACGACACTTGGCCAATAGACCCACAGATTGCTAGCGCACGCGATTCAACACACAGCTAGTTGAGCCACGCCCCCAACTCAACTACTGACGATACAATGATACTGTAGCGGCATCTACCGTACCGCCGCACATAACAAAACACAGTTACAACAAGATTCAACCACCATGTTGCTAGATGGCGCTAGTGTCGAATGAACACAAAGATTAGTAAGGAATAACACCTCTTAGTATGGAGAATATATGGAGAAACCTACATCTCGCTGACGGAGTTTTCTCAGCGATGCAGCATATATACAACTGCCAACCATCATCGGTTGGACCGCGGTCCCCGGGCTAAGATCACCCAGCCCGGAGGAAGATCTTCCACTTTGGCCTTCCTATTAGTGGCTACCCTCTCTCCACACTACCCTACTACATCTTCTTCTTCTTATTTTTGTTTTGGCAATCTACATTCCTCTTGGAAGTAATTTTTGCCAGTGTCAAGTGTTGAATATTTCAGTGATAGATTGTTTCAGTTTACATTAAAATGCGGGTGCATCGCATTCCAATGCTGCTTGGAGCATTTGGCACCAAGTATATCAAGACAGTTTACTTGGTAAGTGCTGCCGAGGTAGCCACCACTACAGTAAAAGTCTCGGCTTCACACAACCAAGATTGCGCCTATTTCAATTATCCTTCATATTGTTCAGTTGCGTAGACACTTGTACCACAAAACTGCACCAATTTTAAGACACAATAACCACTATGAATCAATTTGTAAATAATTAAAATAGTCACCGAACCAAACTCGAGTAAATGGCGCCAAAAACTCCCCCTACTACATCTCCTACAATACAATTCAACTCTCAGCCAAGAAGCTTATACCCCCAATGGAGGTTGCAAAGCTAGTGTCATAGTGAAGATAGAAAAAAATGTCCTTGAATGACGTTACGGCTTATTGCTATCTCTTTCTTTAGTGTGACAATACGTGTTCGATGTTCGTCGTTCGTTCGTTCGTGAGAAACGAAAACGTATTGTAACACTAAATAAAGAGATAGCAATAAGCCGTAACGTCACTCAAGGACATTTTTTCTATCTTCACTATGACACTAGCCGTGCAATCTTCATTGGGGTTATAAGCTTCTTGCTCTCAGCGAATCGTGAGTAGGGCACAGGGGGTCGTTCCGAACCTACGCTCCGAGTGCAACCGCACCCTGATTATCTAAAAAGAAACTATTTAGCGACCGGTTTCATTCCACATACATTGCTACTTTTCTTTGGTATGTTTTTTTTACATCCAAAAAGAAGTAGCAATGGATCACTATCATCTGTGAACTGAAACCGGTCGCTAGGTTGTTTCTAATTAGATAATCAGCCCGCTGAACGCTCTAACGCCGTTCCAAACATTAGAGCGTGACGTTCGGATGTAAAAACTTTCCCGTTCCAAACGTCAGAGCATTGCAACCAAAAAACCATCAAAATTGGGTTGCGTTCAGAGGCTTAGAGTGCAGTTAAAAAACCACCAAACGGTTTTTTTTAACTCACTCTAAGGTTAGGAACGACCAAGAACTTTAAATGTCAATGTCAATACAAAGTCTTCATTTTCCACTTGGAATAGGAATAATTTAAACTTTCCTTTATTCAAAATCAAATAAAAACTGTTTTTCTACGAAGCTACCATGATTTTTTTGAAAATTAGACACAAAACATCAAAATACAAAATAATGTCAAATGACATTGACAGTTTTCTTATAGGCAAACGTCAGAGCGTTTTACAACCATCAATTTTGATAGTTGTTTGGTTGCAACGCTCTGACGTTTGGAACGGGAAAGTTGTAACAACCGAACGTCACGCTCTAATGTTTGGAACGGCGTTAGAGCGTTCGGTTGCACTCGGAGCGTAGGTTCGGAACGACCCCTTGATGGTTGTAAAACGCTCTGACGTTGTCTATGAAAACATGTCAATGTCATTTGACATTATTTTGTATTTTGATGTTTTTGTGTCTAATTTTCAAATAAATCATGGTAGCTTCGCAAAAAAAACTGTTTTTATTTGATTTTGAATAAAGGAAAGTTTAAATTATTCCTATTTCAAGTGGAAATTGAGGACTTTGTTATGACATTGACATTTAAAGTTCTTGGTCGTTCCTAACCTTAGAGTGAGTTAAAAAACAACCGTTTGGTTGTTTTTTAACTGCACTCTACCCAGATTACTAATTTGTGAATAGGGGTTTTTTGGAATGGCAATTATGTATGGCAACACCGTTGTCCAGTAAAAAAAAAATCGTAGTAAATAATTATGGCCGCCGTTCTGACGATGTAAACTTTTGTTTATTATTTGTTACAAATAAATAAATAATTTGGAAATGATTGGTGAATTTGAAAACTTATCCCTCAGTGGAAACAATGCTGCAAGTAACCATGGCGATCCTTTCTCTCATACGGGTAAGATGAACAATTTCTACTGTAGACGTAGAACAAGTTGTTTTCCCAATTATAATGACCTCAATGAGTTGGATTGATTACCAAGTATTTAGATGGGTACTGTTATCTTTCAGAGTTAACACCTGAACAGCAGAAGACATTGATAGACATACGACGTCGGAAAACAGAGTTGTTGTTGGAAATTCAGGTATGTATGTTTCATGTCAAGAGTGATTGTTTTGCTCTGATTTGCATGGACTAGTCAATCTTATAGTTACAATACAATAAGTAATTAAAAGGTACCTAGTAAATTTGATTTGATTAAGTTGCGTATATTGAATTCTGTATATTAAACAAAACATTTCTCCAAATCCAGAAATCTGGCAACTTTTGCTTCGCTGAGTTCCCCTTTGCTTTAAATCTAATCATTTCTAAATTGGTAATTTCTTAATTCATCATGATCATGATTGAGTTAAGCATGCTAGTCCAGAAAATATGTTGTCAGTGTTATCTAAGAGTACTTAAATGCAAGCTCTTTTTGACCTGCATTGATTTCCATGATGTCTTTATAGGCTGATGCTGATAAAATAAACTAGGTGAAAAATTAAAATAATGTACAGTTAGCAGCACGTCAGGTTATACAAGACTGTCAAAAATCTGCAATTTAATTTAATTTAATTTAATTTGAACATTAACTTCTTCTCATCTAAGTACCTATAACATTGGTCAAATATGATTACCCTCATGGAAGGCTCACGCTCCGCTGCGCTTCGAGCTTGCCTTAAAATTCGGACCTATATACACCTACAGGAGTTCAATCAAGCATTATCAAGATTGGCTTATCACAGTGCTAGTTTAAGAGTCCCCGCAAACTATAGACCAAACTGTCGGCCGATAGTTGGGTCGGGCCTTTAATCAGTATAAAGAAGTATGCAAGTGCACATTACAACAACTTAGTATCGGCCGACTCTTCATATAAAAACCAACTAAAAATCATGCTTCGGATGGCACGTTTTGGATCTCCTCCGTGCTTGGGATGGCACGTTATGCCATTGGTCTTGGCTGCTTTTGTAGTCATTAATAGTCACCAATCCACATTGGGACCGCATGATCTGTTAGGGCCCATCTTCCTTGCATTTCAGGCATTTATTCATGTCCTCACTGCTAGGGCATAGGTTTACCTTATGAGTGGATAAGAAGGCCGGGCCATACCCACCAGGCAGGCTCAATATTGATTGTTGGGTGTTAACAACTGCAAATGCAGTTGAGACCAACGGCATAAGGTGCCTTCCAAAGTACGGAGGAGCTTCTTTCCATCCATAAGCCAGACTCTGTGCTCCATCATCCTTATCCATACATGTGCCAGACCTGAGCTTCAACAAACCCTCCACCAACCCATGGTCCTTCCTACCTTCTCGGTATACGGACCGAATCACGGGAGAGCGCAGGGGTACTTGCTAGAGCTCTTTCCCCATCTGCGCTTTTCTTGACTCCCTACAAATTCTGTTTCCGTCCCTTTTTTGTTACCTACTCTCCCCCTTCTGGGGCTAGGCACCACAATACAGTACTTCGCGTCGGGCTACTCTCGATATTCAAGCTGAACTATTCGTATGACCTTCTGATGTTGTACCTGAGCTTCAACAGTGGGTATATCAAAATGGCTGCTGATAGAAATGGTTCCTCATTAGTAACTCCATAGAGCCCCTCCAGATTGAAAATAAATAATACGCCGGGGAAATCTGAGGCCACATGCATCCTAGCAAACGTGGAAGGTTTTTGAGGAGTCGAAAGAAATTTGAACTTTAAGTCGGGGTGAAGAAATTTCTAATTATTGTCTAATTTTTAATTAGACAATAATAGGGAGACAAACTTATTGTCTATCCAAGGCACTATCCACAAATTAACTGAAAATTAAGCACGAAATATGTTTGCCCGTTTTACTGACTTCATTTGATATTTGGATATGAAGTGCCTTCCAAAGTACGGAGGAGCTTCTTTCCATCCATAAGCCAGACTCTGTGCTCCATCATCCTTATCCATACATGTGCCAGACCTGAGCTTCAACAGTGGGTATATCAAAATGGCTGCTGATAGAAATGGTTCCTCATTAGTAACTCCATAGAGCCCCACCAGATTGAAAATAAATAATACGCTGGGGAAATCTGAGGCCACATGCATCCTAGCAAACGTGGAAGGTTTTTGAGGAGTCGTAAGAAATTTGAACTTTAAGTCGGGGTGAAGAAATTTCTAATTATTGTCTAATTTTTAATTAGACAATAATAGGGGGACTAATTTATTGTCTATCCAAGGCACTATCCACAAATTAACTGAAAATTAAGCACGAAATATGTTTGCCCGTTTTACTGACTTCATTTGATATTTGGATATGAAGTCGTCAAAGCAGACAAATGAAATTTACAGGGCTATTAGCTTATTAAACAAGGAAGTTTTTAAGATGCTCACCAAAAGTGTTGGAAACTTTTTTCTTACTGGAGGACTTTAAAATAACAGATTTTTTTTCAAAAGTATTAAGATGACTTAACGCAATCGTTTGTTTTCAAACTGGTTTATGTGAGGACTTAAATTGTATTTTAATTAAAGAGGCCTATTTAATGCACTACGTTTTAGTAAAAAAATTTGGGAGTCTGGCAGCAATATTTTAGAAAATAGAGATGTTTTCTTGAATAAAGTCGCTATATTAGAGAAAAACACGCTCGAACAATAATTATGTTCGGAGTATTATTGTTATGATTATAATCAGGGAGAAGGAGCCAAAATTCGGCTTGGCAACATTCAGAACCGAGTTCAGCAGGCTTTTTTACATCGGAAAAGTCATGTTGCCTAAATGGCTCACGAAATGCAGTTAAAACGGTAAAGGAAGCCGATTTTTTGATTTTTGTACCAGTCTACTAGTGACTCGGTACCTAGCTCAGTTGGAAGAGCATTGGACCGGGCATCTAAAGGCTGCGGTTTCTATTACCACCTAAAAAACCGGTCAAGAGCGAGTCGGACTCGCGCACCGAGGGTTCCGTACCGTCAATAAATAAATACACTGCAGAGTAGAATAATAAAATTATTATTGCAGTTTTAGGTTAGTGCCATCTCTTGACCGAAAGTGGAACTAATATTAACTTTTTAGAAATTTGATAAATTCTAAAAAAAGTGTACTATATTGAGACATCGTTTTATTTTTCCTGTAATCTTTATATAACCTGCTATCACATAGAATGATTTCAGATTTTTCTCTTTGCAAATTTTGGAGATAAGGGGGGGGGGGGGACGGTATTTTTTTTTTACATTTTTTATCATAATTCATATGATACCCCACATGCCCTAGTAACCCCACTACAAATTTAAAGACCCCTTTTCAGTCCCTGTTGTAAAAAAGATATTTTTTTTTTATTTCTTTCTTATTTGCTAAATAGTTGGGCAAATGTCATCTTAAACTATTCCAAATTCCAATTTCATTGATACCATTTTCTCGAGATATCCAGCTGTGACAGACAAACAGACAGACTGAGTCACACCATAAGGGTTCCTTTTTTACCATTTTGGTACGGAACCCTAAAAACGGTTTGGTGACGAGTCGAATTTTTTCTAGTGTATTATTTAGTATTAGTTGATATTTTGAATATCATATTTCAATTCGGAAGAAATGAAGGCCCAGTATTTTTGGCCCACCTAGAATATAAATATGAGATTTATCAAAAAACAAGATTTACAAAATCTGATATTATCGTTTCTTAGATAACTATTATCAAATTAGTAAAAATATTAGTATTGAATCGTCAGTGTGTAAACTGTGAATGTATTTGGCTCTTGACCAGTTGAACGTATTTTCTTTTTCAGTTTTATAATTATTATTCAGTATTATTAGAAAATACACAATAAAAAAATATTATTTTCATAATAGTGATAGTGAATGAGCTTATTTATGTTTCGGTACTGTTATCAACAGAAGTGCGAAATAAATTTAAAAAATAAAATAATAATAAAACATAAATTAATATGACTATAGTTGCTTTTGTTCAGGGACTGGAACAGGGCTGTAATTATATGCCTATCCTTTTCTGAATCTCTTTCTTTTTAAGTACAATATTTCATGTATTTTGCTTTTAAAGCTACCATTTCATTGATGGTTGTTATATTATTTGTCATGCGTTGTTTGCATGTACATTCGATTATTATGGTTTACATCTTTGGATAGCAATGAGTAGTTGAGTTTAGATAAATAGGCAGCATTTACCTTAATCACGTCACGATAAAATTCCCTCGAAGGGTGCTAACAATACAAACGCCGAATCGAGGGTTCATTCAATACGAAGCTTGGACCAGCCTGACGTCAGCCGTCAATGCCAGCTTACTACAAGCCGGTCGGTCCCGTAGTCCGCGTGCGTACGTACACCAGTGTGGCTTTGGACGCGGGCGGAGCGGCCACGTAGCGCGTCGCGGCTCTAACGAGCCTATATAAATTGAAACCATCAGTAAATCAACATTTCAGTAGTGTGAATAAAATCATAAAAGAACCCCATAAACAGTGCAGTGTACAAAAAGGACCATTTTATACTACCAAGTGTTACTTGTGGTTGAGCTATCAGTAAGTTCAGTGATAACGCGGATGAGTGGAAATTGCTATGACCACGTCTTGGTTGCAAAGGGTTTTACTCGTGTTATTGTATTCACTATTCAATGATTTCAATCGATTGGTCTTCAACTTTTTATTTTTCATTTCATGTTTATTCTTCTTCCCATGTGGAATAAATTCCTCGTGTGCTTTGTTAAGTTGCGGTTAAGTTGGCATGATCGTTAATCTGAAATGGAACCTTAATGTTAATTACTCAAACACCACGTTTTTAGCGTAGGTATCTCTTTCTTTACTACATTTGGATTGAATTAATGTAATGTGAGGGTCATAGCAGCAGAACAGACATCAGTACGAATTGTTGAACTGTACTTAACACTAGAAAAAAACTGGCTAATATAACTCAGCACTGTTTACAGATTTCAGATCAGTTGCCGATTTTATATAAGGTGAAATCAAATCATGTGATGATACTGAAACAGGTGATAGTGTTGCTTAAACTAAACAGTTTTCTCCATGGAACATAGGTCTAAAACCGAAAATATATTTCATACTCCCATACAAAATGAATTGGTCAGCTGACTTACTTTCTGGAAAGGCGAAAAAAAATATAGTTTTTCAACATGTTCCATGAAGAATGTTCCTCAGCTTCAGCAACACGATCACCTGTTTGAGTATCATCACATCATTAATGGTTCCATCTTATATACTCTTTTAAATTGTACTGAATCCAGAGAAAGTTTTTATTTATTTGTATGGTTTTCTTACAAACAGTACCTATACAGTAATAATTACTCATTGTTATACAATATGACTCATACTACAAATAAATGTTGGTGCGACTTTGATTCACCGCATACGTATGTTTACAGGAAAATTTTGACATTAATTAAATGAATTCCCTGTCGTTGGCCAAATTATACAGCTGAAGTGGACGAATAATTAGAAAAACCGTCGATTTTCATAAAAACGAGATAACTTTGAAGCCTTGCTTTCTCCGCCAAGGATTGATCGATCTGTGATCTGATGATGGCTATACAGGGACTGAAAAGTGGAGATCCAGATCGCTATACACACCCGACTGATCTGATCAGCATTTGAAGAATTGCAAGGATCGGAGTTCTCAGTTTCAGGATTGTCATCCATTTTAATACTTTTTTCGCGGTTTTTTTAATCATATAAAAAAAGCTCTTAGAATGCTAATAAGCCCCCCTACTCAAATGGCCACTCTACTAAAAACGATAGTAGAATAGAATAACAATGTATGGGAATGACATACGCTTAGTCCCATACAGCCATTGTCATTCTATATACTAGCTTTTATTTTAGTAGAATGACCATTTGAGTAGGTCCTCAGATCAGTTGAGTGTGTATAGTGATCTGGGTTTTCTCCATTTACTTCCTGGATAGCCATCATCAGATCACAGCTCGATCAATTCCTGGCAGAGAACCAAGGCTTCAAAATTACCTCGTTTGTATTAAAATCAACTAGTGTTTCTAATATCCGTCCAACACTGTAGCTATAGATGTTGGTCAAAGATGTAGTTGAACTTAATTACTTTGGTTTAGCTAGTATTATATTATCTGTGGTTTAGCTTACCACTCGGATTAGTCCAGTCAAAATGTACATCCGTGCTTGCAAAAGCTCCGGTCGTTCTGATTTTTTTATATGTTTTTAGGACCTAAATCAACATTAAAATACCAGGTTTGCAATTTCCAAAGCGCTGTGCGAGCGAAAATTTAATCAGAAATTTTAATTTTTAAATTTTCGGACTTTTTTTTAGGTTTTTGCTTAATATCTCAGTGAAGGAAGAATTTCATCGGTCTAGTCCTTACTATACTTCTAAGGTTAACTAAATTTTCTATAATTTAAAACCAGGGCAAGATCTATACATCCATTGGTTCCCAAGATACAGTTCTTCGAAAATAGGTACTTTTTCCTTATTTGTTGATTGACAAAAACAATTGGGAACAGTTAAAGACAAATGAAGAACCCCGTGGAATTTTTTTCTTTTTGAATCGTAAAGATCTGCTAATCATGCGAGGAAGACTTTTTAACACGTAGTGGAACCAGTCCCTACGGGTGCGAGAAAGACTGACTGACTAAGTCCCGTCTGTAGAAACAGTCTCCATTGTCGAGGAGGCGCTCCTCAATTGCCCTTCCCCAATCCAATCAACCAATCGTCACCTCGGCGTTTAGGTGCATCTAAAAAAGTTTGCCTCATGTCCAACTTCTCAACTTTATGTACCACATTGCTCCTTGCCAATGGCAGTTTGCTTTGTTCCTGGAGAAATTCTTTATTGACAGCATCACTACACAAAAAGCAAATCCCTCTCAGGGTAGGAGCAAGTTTACTTGATAATTTTGTCGATGATGTCTTCGGTTAGGAAGTAAATCCCCTCCTCGACGAACTGAGGCCTCAACGTTACACACAACTGTATATCTCTTTCTGCATGCATCATTAACGCTGACTTGGTTGCAGGGATTTTTTTTTGTGTGAGACAACGTTTTTTGATTTACTTCAGTTAGTGTTCGAATTTCTTGTTATTTGATGGTTACAAAAAGTCCCGTGATGTGGTCCTCACGACACACAAAACAGCCCGGACGGATAGACATTTCGCAACATGCTGAGAGCTGCCCTGGAAGGGCTGGGTGCAGGTATGGGGGTCAAGGGAGAGAACAACGAAACCACCTGCTAGGGACTATCTTCTCTCTCTGTAGTCTGTCAGTCTTTCTCGCATCCGTAGGTACTGGTTTTACTACGCGTCCTAAAATAGCCTTCCTTGCAATATTAGCAGATCTTTACGATTCAAAAAGAAAATATTCCACGGGGCCCTTCATTTGTCTTAAACTGTTCCCGATTGTTTTTGTCAATAAAAAAATAAAATTATGAGTTGTGTAGTCTACCCATCAGATCTCAAAATGATTTTATAACACCAACAAAATAAATAAAATGTAACTGTTTTATAAATAAAACCATAAAAGACGTGAGAACAGTTTATTTGCATTTTCCCCAAAGCCCACCTATGACTGTTTGTGGTTATCTGCTGTTTTTGAGAGAAGCGCTGGGCTTACAGGTACCATTTTGGTTTTAAATGAAAGCTAATTAAATTTATTACAACTTTATTTCAAGTAATATTTGACGTAGGATTCATATTTTAGAAGATATTTCACTAAAAAAGTGACTATTTCGAAAAAAATAACTTAAAAAAAAAGACCTATTTTTGAAAAAACTGTATCTTGGGAACAAATGGATGTATAATGCTCGCACTGGTTTTAAATTATAGAAAATTTAGTAAACTTTAGAAGTATAGAAATAACTAGACTGATCAAATTCTTCCTTCACTGAGATATTTAGCAAAAACTGAAAAAAGTCTGAAAATTTAATGGTTTTTTGGGTACACCGCCGCTAGCACAGCACTTCGGAAATTGCAAATCTGGTATTTTAATGTTGGTTTAGAATAGATCCTAACAACATATAAGAAAATCAGAACGACCGGACCTTTTGCAAGCACGACCCCCTTTTCATGTTTAATATGACTGAGCTAGATAGGAATTTGTATTTACTGTCGACTGTCGAAGTTACAAATTCACTTCTGAATTCCGATTGTTGAGTTAGTTGTGGAATTCTGACCGGAGTCCGGACAATGTTGACGATTCATCGCTTTTATCGCGTTTCCTCACGGCTTCCGCAGAATGTTCACAGAATGATAACAGCAGTCGATAACTTTGTTGTTGGAAAACATTGTCAATCGTCTGTCCACAATAGTGGAAGGCGAACAGTTTCCATGTTAGGAGCTTGATGAATTAATGCTTAAAGAACTTTCAGGTTGATCAAGTAGTATTCTGTAATCCTGAAGGCATCTCTGCTTCTGGCCTCTGTCCTTCTACATGTACATACATGGGTGTCGTGTCGGTATATTTTAATACCTTTTGTGTTTATCTGTCATGGTCATGACGTGTCTCGTGTAAACATACCGACCACAATCTTGAATTCTTTAAAATCCCATCAGGGGAGGCTATCCTATTTTTTATCATCATCGTTAGAACACATGTGTGTGCGACTGTACTTTCTGGATGATTATGCATTTTTATGGGGTATCTTTACACATACCGATAAATTGTTTTTCAAGATAAGCCTTATTTACCTTGAATTTATCCTTGTGTGTTTACATTAGCAATGATATTTTATAGGCGTGAAACGAGTTTTTGTCACAGACGCGTGTAAAGATAAGCGTCACCGTCGTAGCTACGTATGTAATTGTCACAGTGCCAAACAGCGGTAGCGCCCGCTACTATCTTCAGTCGAGTGTGTTCCTTAGAGGGAAGTGTATGACGCGTGACGCGCCATGTGTTTTGTTCGGCTGCTCTGCGGCGCGCTGTGGTGGCCGCTGCTGATGCGCTGCGCCCGCGCCGCGCGAACCTACGACGACGATTATGAACAGGTTCGTCATCGAAGCCGCTTACTGTGCACTTAGCAAAAGTCTTTGTTGTGTCATTCAATGTTCACCTGTATCGGGTTTTGGCAACGACGACGATGACGAGCAGAGCAACCAAAGACGCGTGTCATGCATTCTTCCACTTGATTTGCTTTGGTATTGTTTTCTTTTTATTTAACTTAGTGTTATCGGCTTATAGGTAACGTGTGGCTATTCGCTTTACTAAAAAGTTCTCGGATCGTAACCTGCGGAGTGTGATGTGCACAGTGCTTTGGCACTTGTGAAATGTTTATCAAAGCCGGGCCGGCAGCGGCCGAGCAGGAGCGTCGTGGATCAGTATCCAACTGGTTTTCTTCCTTACGCCGTGGCGCCGGTCGGCGTAAACGTGAAGAGTCAACCGTACCCACGAATTACGGTTCATTAGGCAGACGCAAGGATGGCTCTCAACCGCGAGGCAAGACGAGATCAGCTTGGGACCTTACCAATGTCACGAGAATGGTGTGTATTGCATTGACATAGTTAGTATAATAAGTGGCAGGGGTCACCGATGCCCCATTGCGCTGGAGACCGTAGTTGGCTGTTATCCAAATAAGCAGGATCGATCACGTTCTTTGCGACTGCGCTGCGTGCGAAATGATGACTGCCCAAAGTGCCCAATGTAATCGGATTTGGCTTATATCACTTTAAGTTTACGCTTTCACATTGTGTAACTAATATTATTGCATGTATTTTATATTGTTTATCAATTTTGATAGGTACGTTAAGCAAGGAAGCTTCTTTGATGTGTTGATTTATTTATTTTTAGCCTTATCTCTCTGTACCATGCCCTCTTTAGGAAGAAAGGGAAAATAATAATAATGAGTATCGTACTATAATTAAACACTGTTTTGGCAAAACTTATCAGTGCTGTAAAGATAAACGTAGATATTTGTTATTTGCCTTACCTACTCTGATATTTACTTTTTTCACAGAATATTAGCTTTTATTTACTTTTTTACAGCTTTTGTGTAGAAATGTATACTTACTTTGTTTTCTTAAAAAAGAGTCAACTATTTACGTCTGATGTAATTTAGTAGAGTGAAATCTAAATTTCTTTTATTTAATGCTGATAGGTGATTTATAATATCGCCATTATAGGACCACAGAATATATAATAGTATACTCATACATAAATATGATCTTTATAATTTTCAATCTTTTTATTGTTCAAATAAAGTAATGAATGAATGAACATAATATGTATGTGTAGGACTTTAACCTTTTTACCGACTTCAAAAGGAGGGAGGTACTCAATTCGACCCGTTTTTTTTTTAATTTTGTTTTTTGTATGTACACCGATTACTCGAAGACGGCTGAACCGATTGAAATGATTCAAACGTTATTACATTAGGTAAACTCCCAAGTTGGTCCCATTTTTTTAAATTTTGAAATCGGTTCAGTACTTTTCAAGTAATCTTGAAAAAAGCACGAAAGTAGTATGATTTTGTGTGAACTACCTCGATGATCAGTCGTATAACTTCTTTGTTTATGAACTGAATAAGATAATTATTTCTTTTTTGAAAAGGGATTATCTTAAGTGTAGTTCTTTAACCGACTTAAAAAAAGGAGGTTCTCAGTTTGACCCGCATGTATGTATGTTTCTCCGCGATTAAATTAACTCACGTTTGGCTGAGCCGAATTTTCTACCTAAATAATATACTAAAGGTACCTACACTAAAAATAAAATTAAAAAAAAAACAAAAAACCGACTTCAAAAAACCTACCTCTAAAAAGCAAGAAATAATATTCGTAATAATAAAAACACGTCTATTGAAGTCGGGTGGGGCTTTTAGAATAAAAAAAACAAGGAATTTGTACCCCAGCCCCGCCCCACCCGACTTCAATAGACGTGTTTTTATTATTACGAATATTATTTCTTGCTTTTTAGAGGTAGGTTTTTGAAGTCGGTTTTTTGTTTTTTTAAACAATTTTTCTAACCTTTGTTACATTTCAATTCATGAACTTCATTCGGTTTGACTAATATAATTTTTTTTAATTAGGGTGTTTTTCACAAGTTCCAGTAATTTCTAAAAAAGTATATTTCATTTTAAATTTAAACCAGAAGGTAACGAAACCTTAAAACAAGTCCTTAATCTTATACTCTGCTTAAATTAAAACCAGGATTGCGCTACAGTACAGGATACTGTTCCTGTCCATCCATTTAATTTAAGTGTGCACTCAGTATACTACTGGCATAGTATTATAAACTACTGGCCTGCTTATATTGTTTTTATCATTCTCATAATATGTTTTCATCTCATCATTTCATCTCAATAAACTGTTGTAGTTTTTTTTGATTATACACTGAACTATTGATTACTTGGGACCATAACAGAGTGGTTGAGTTGAGACAACAATCAAAAACTAAGCTGAAAGTAGTTACTAAATAAATAAAAATAGTTTTATTGACCAATCAGTGCCAGATGTTGAAATAACTTAGGACTAGAACAACAAACTCTAATAAGCCTCTGCTGCCGAACTAGGTAAAAACCTGTATTTCAGCATTCAGCGCCATAACCCTCCATAGACATAGCAATTTAAACTAGTCAAAAGCAAGTCCTAAAAAAGTTATACCCACAAAGTAAGTGGTGGCGGCGGTGTTACACCTCAGTAGCTCTCCGTAGTAATGTCCTATATCAATAAATTAATGCTAGTTTCAAACTCTGATACGAACACGAGCAGTTTCCTTTTACGCAGTTCAGTAGCTATTATGCTAGCTAGAGACCAGCCAGTAGTCAGTGTGACATCATAATATAAACAGTAACCGTATGTGCAAGTAAAACAATGTTTGCTCGACCTAATACTGTGCCTGTTTGTGTGTTAGCCATACTATGCCGATACAAAATAAAAGAGCAATAGTCGCTGTACTGTAAATACGTATAACTTCTATAAGTAAGCACCCTATTTCAATGTTTGTTCTGTATCAATAATTGATAACAGCAGATATATTATCAAGAGTTTTTCACTTGCACAGTTTACACTGCACTCTCTGGTATTAGTAAATTATGTTGTAATTTACAGTTCAAGTGTTTAATTTAGCAAATATAAAAAAACATGTTCCTTTCACATTTTACCATACCGAAAGTGTCGCCCTCAAAGTTGTTAATAGAAAAGAATTTTAATAAAACCCGTCGTCTAGTATTTTTAGATAGTACCATTATATTAATTCCCTTGAGTTATTCGTAGAAGTATTTACCAAATATGTGTCAAAAACGGCCAGTGTTCGCAGTTTTGCTATCTACTTCTAGAAATTACTACGAGAGAATGTAAAGATGACCGGTACCTTCTAAAAATACTGTTATTAAAGTTACGGCGGTACTTTTTCGTCAAATCTAAACATAAACAACCTACGCAAGAAGAAAAAACCTCTCTACTTTTTTAAATCTATCAGATAAGAAAAGTCATAGGATAATATTCTTGTTTTTAAACGATGTCATGTTAGTACTGTATTCGTTTCAAGTGTTTGCAAGTTAATCTTTCTTCCGCTGAAAGCTGAAATCAGCTTGCGATCGTGACTCACTTTTTAGCAAACCAATATTTTAACGTTACGGCCAGATATGTACTGTATATTTGTTTTATGTTGTTTTCTTATCTGCTGCTTCGAAGCGACTAGATTTTTCAGTTCTACTTTCTTGTACTATTTATCCAATATCGTTTTATATCTCTTTTTACGTTACTGGCGAACCGTCCTCTCGCTTCGTACACTGAATTATGCACATAAACCCTCCGGAAGAAATTCTCTAAAATAAATATGTAATAACAGTGAAAACCGTATCAAAATCCGTTGCGTTGCGTAATTTAGAAGAACTAAGCCTACAAACAGACAGACGAATAGCTACTTTGTTTTATACTATTAAGTGATACCTAATATCATGCGGTTTTTTAATTTTATAAGCTTAGAAAAAAACAGAATGCCAACTTTTAAAAGATTCGTCATATTTCTGATGTTATGAAAACTGACAAATATTTGGTGTCTTTATATTTCTGGAGGGTATGATCACCACTTAAATATCGTTGTATCCAGGAGCACCCTTGCTTTGAAACTTATAATTAGAATAGAGAAAAAATGGCCAAGAGCATGTTATACCCACCCCAGAGGTTCTACAGAGGATTTTTAAACGATAAATAACATGTAGGTAATACTAAATAATGTGTAGGTATAACATGTAGGTATTGACATTATTTTGGACAGCTATTTAATTTGGCCTACATTTTTATGTCTAGTTCTTATAACCGTGTAATCTTTGTTGTCGAAATCGGCCAAACAGCTTGAAAGATTTGATTTGAATATTCGAGCATATACACTGCTAAAATATGGACAAAAAACTGTGTAGGTACCTCTGCGTTAGGAACAGGCAAAAGTACTTCACAATAGAACTCTAAAAACCCAAGCACTTTTTCATCAACTAGATGAAGAAGAGCTCGCTTTTATGCTTGAGAATCTTATGAAGTTTAATTAATGTAGCCGGTAATCTCCTTTTAGGGAATCACTCGCTCTTTGTGCGAACAAATTAGTCTGATGCCTCAACAAAACTTTCGCTTTTATTCCGTTACTGTTTGAATAGCAGCCGTAATTAGTAGAGGTCGTTAGTTTTTAGAGAAAATATTTCTCCTACAGTTATTGCCTTCTTCACGAAAACAGGCAAAATAATCGACTTTCCATACCAAACCAATGTCCCTAACAGCTGATCGAGTTTTCTACGAAAAGTCGAAATTTATTTGTCTGTTTAAGAAAAGTGGTAGAACAAATGTTGTTGTTTATGATGTTAGTAATCTACTCCTGCGAGGTTGTCGGTGTTTTACAAATAATAACCCTGTATCTGATATTGAAAGAAAATACATTTTGCAACTTGTTGTGCACCATGCTAAAACTGTGTAATAGATGGAGTAGATTTTGTATGCCCTTGCAAGCTTTGAAATGTAATAAAATCTATGTTCAAATAATGGTTCATTATGGTCGGCTGCCACGCCATGAATAACCGCCTCCCCATATAAAAGGACCATCTATGCGTGACGCCAATGGTGTATTATTGGCGTCTACACTTTTTATCTATGTTTCCCCGTGTAAAATGTTTTCCACAATCATTTTGTGAATGTTTTAAATTCAAGTTAAAAATAGTTTTCATCAGTTCGTATTTTTATTAATGTATTATGGATTGATGTAACAACAACAAGATTGTTGTAGAATTTCGTTATCAGGAAATCGATGTAACGTTGGTTACGTAGAGTGATTAAGGATTACTGCAATTGCAGATTACGATGTCAAAAATAAATCTTACGTTAAGCCAAAGTCAATTTTATGTAAATTAGTTTTTTATTAATTAAACAAATTCTGAAACAGGCATTTTGGATAAATTTTTGCGCGTTAACAAAACATGGAGTAACTGGTATTAGGTAGATTGTGAACTTATTATTATTTTAGTTTTAAGAAAGAAAATATTAGTAACTTATCATTTATTGTTTGAAGATGTATCGTTTGCCATATAGGTTTTCAAGTAACCTAATCATTATCAGACACACGATGACGACGACGCTCAATGATGACAACGCCACAACAAGGCTCTCCTTTCATGACGATCGGTTCTGCACTTTATGTGTAATTTATACCGCATTGTAACTCGGCGTAAAAACTTTGATAGGAAAACCGTTTTTCCAATTCTCATTGTCTCATACTTGCGGCCATGATTAGACTATGCGCAGAATCGAATGGAGTTGACCTTATCATGCCTTCAGTTTGCGTCACTCGCACCGCTAATGAGGCCTATTAGCTATTCCACGACACGCGTGCTCCACACATTGGCACGCCTTTGCAAATTTTTCGTGATCCACTTCTTTGACACGCAATTTTAATTGGGACAACCGTATTGTGTGTGAATAAATTACATCGTTTGCATATAAATTGATGTATCAGGCGTGGGATTATACGGTTTTCGTAATACTATGTCTCAGAATTAGATAGTGCGGTATTCACGTAATAATTATTTGTAAAGCGTCTTGATGATTGGAGGAAATAGTAAAAGTCATTTTCCTTTGGAAACATGTTTCCTACGTCAATAGTGACATGGGACTCGTCAATTACTGTTTTATTGAAGCTGTTACATTGTAAGCGTTGAATGGGAGCGATCCAGGAATAGAACACTTGAAGAAAAGGAGAGATGCCTTGACCTTGTAGGGGTGGAGGGGCGAGCGAGGGAACGATCGAGTACGGTCACTGACTCCATCGACTAGTTTTATTTCTCTTATTGTGACTTGCACCGAGATAATTTTGCAAAAGGAGAGATACTATTTATTTTGTTCTCAATAAACTATGCTCTATTAGTTCCCAATAATTTGCTAAATGGCTCATATTCATTTGATCATATTCCTGACCTTCGGGTAGGGTAACATGTTTTTTTTAGATTTGTGTAATTTGTACATTATTCCAAGGAGCAGCATGTTAACAAAAGTGCTTACATCGTGCCTTAATAGCAATGTTGTGTTTTCTAATTGTCATGGAACCTAGTTTACTGTTGTAACAAGTACACCCTTGTAAGTTGTAACTGTAGAAGCAATTTACTTATCATGTTCAGTGAAGTAACTAGACACGCAAAGTTCGTAAATGGTGCCTCGTTGTTTTGGGATGTGTGAGTAAAGTAATTGCTCATTTATTAGGTCTCTCTTGAATTACAATTTGTCGTTCATTAACACATTAGTAGATAATCACCCATTAGGAGTTCGTTTTAATTTGCAGTTGTTTTTTTATTGTTTGTGCTATTTTTAGGGTTCCGTACCCAAAGGGTAAAAACGGGACCCTATTACTAAGACTCCGCTGTCCGTCTGTCTGTCTGTCACCAAGCGCGAGTCTGACTCGCACTTGGCCGGTTTTTTTTGATTAGACGACTTCATTTGTGAGTTGTAAGTTGTGACTCACTCTTTCTCTTTTTAACTGCACTTTCTCAAATTAAGTATCTAACAACGATTTGATGATTTATATATCAAATTCCGTGTACAATTTCATCATCAGAATCTCCCTGAAAAATCTTTTGAGATATTAAACATTATCTTCATTGTCGTGTGTCGTTATAACATTGGATTGGAGATTTCAGACACGCGTGGGTACACTGGCTTACACTTAGTATGCAGTCGTCAACGTGACGAGCATAGCTAAAAGCCTTGCTTGAGCCAAGATCGGAGTAATACTGTGTTTTACAGCATTCATGCTGGTTCCTTTCCAAGTTAAATAGAAAGCATTGGCCGTCGAGTTTTTTCAACCGGTAGCTTTCTTTATGTCTTGCCAGTTTTTGAGACTGCTTTTCCTGTTGGCTTTGCGTGTTGTTAGGCCTATATTTTCTTTCACATGATTTCAACGTCGCGTTTCTTGGAGCAGACTCTAATTTCCTCGGTTTACATTTGTTGACAATATCTTATTTCTTGTAGCGCACAACGATGTACTCAATTCTCTCTAAAACATTACAAATTCTGGCACAGATAATGTATTTCAAGTAGTAGAGTTACGTATCCGAATTTCGCTACATTTAGAATGCACATTGTGCGCAATATTTGAAAATTTACTCCATCAAATAAGTTTTCGAAGTAATCGTGTAGTATAATAATTTATTATTTATTGTATAAATAGGTCCGGTCCGACACTTATTTGTTCGTAGACTTGCAAGCAATGAACACAAAAAAAACTTTTGTGATTAAACAAAAAACTCGGGGTCTGCAGGTTCTATGGATAGGGAATGAAACGAATAACGCAGGTACTCGAACGAACGACCTAAAAAAATTTAAAGTAGAAAGCTCAATTGCCAACATACGTTTACTTTAATAATAAAACAATACGATAGAACTTTATTCAAATCGTTATTTCCTCGTCCGATAATATCCGTGAATCACCACAATCAGTTATCATTATTTTGTGAATCATACCACAGGAAGTTATTTTTGATAACACCAGTTGTCCAGTTGTGTTACGTTTAAATGGAATATGACATTAGCGAAGCTATTAGGAAAATTGATACATAAATATCAAAATACTTTATAAATGTCTTTTTCAAAGCAGGATTGAACAAACTCCCGAGGGGCGCACTTAATGTCCCATTGTATGTCCCCACTGAAAACTTAATTGCCCTATTCTGTCAAGGCAGACTTTGATACTTGTCAGAGATACTTATAGGTAATTCATTATCATTAGCGACTTTTTGCGTTTCTATTTTCGGATTTTCTATATTAAGTTTCGATTTCATAATTTTTTAAGCCATTACGGCTTCTTTACTTACTTACTTTTTTACTTACTTTTTCTTATCTAAAAATTTGACTGCGAATTCATACCATGTCCTTAATCGCGATATCCTTCTATCTATAGCCAATTAGTTATTTAAATACTATTTCAAGTAGTTTGAAAGCATCATAATGTTTATTTTTGGAGTAACCGAATGTATCGTTGATGTTTTGGTTCGTACCGTACCAGCCACTTCGGATTGCAGTGCCATGTGTTCCTTCATGTTAACATTCTATTTTTTACAACGACCTTGTCTTGGCGTTGTTGTCGTCTGATCTTTTACTGGGGAGCGTTCTAAAGCCATTCTAAATTATGTATGTAGTATCAATTGATTTCCATACTTAGTTTATTTTATTAATACTTTTACAATAACTTCTTGCATCAAATACTTCTGGAGGTTGTAACAAGGTTTTGTTTTTTGCTAGTCTAATCCCAGCTTACAAAAAAATTGAAACAAATTGAAAGAAAAAATGTGATGGATACCAATGATGGAGTTAATAAGTAGAAATATGCCAGATTCAGTATACATAGTTGTATCTCAGTTACATGTAAATAATACACACAATTACGTTTAGTCTAACTAAGATTATGAAGCTGTTATGTCTTGTCTGTCAGTCCAATAAATTGATCGAAAAATATTCACGGCCATGGTCGCTGGCTGAGGTTACACATGCCACGCCACATGGCTACCTTATCATACCGTTCAAGCAACTTGAAAGTAAACAAAAAACTAAAATAACTAACCGACAATATCACTTTCATCCACTTCACTTTTGCAGACTGAAGTCGAACTGAAGTTCGATTCATAATGCTATAACGTAGAAATCGATACGATTGTTTGTACTAGGATTTAGCAAATTCGAAGTTCCGTGACGATATTCACAAATTAAACCGGATTTTGGATGTATAAATAACCGTTTTGTGCACGCGAACGAACTTAAGTTTGTACTAGGTACTAACAAATAATTTATTTATAAATTTCAATGTCGTATAGCAAAGGAATGTTATCGACTCGTTCTTGAAAATGTTTTTAAAAGAAAACGACGACTATTATTTTCTCACCACCAACCATTCTGTAATCAGTAGCTGTGAGGCAATTTAGTCTCAATTTAGTCTCCTTGTAACAAGAAAGAAAAAACAATATCACACAAGTGACAAGTCACACATTAAAAGCTCCTCTTTAAATTTTTCGTGTATTGACCAAAACAGAAGGTAAACAAAAGGTTTTATGGAGCTGAAAAAATCTCGTTAAAATAAAAAGCCGAGTCATCCATCACTTAATTTTCTAAATAATAGATTTGGATGTACCGTGTCTCGTATTAGAATTCGTTCGGGTGTTATTTTATAAGCATCACAAATTATACATGCATCTCGGAGTCAATGCCTGAATTTGGTAGGGCGTTGGCCGTAGTCTGCATGTGTTTGACACCGCTCCCATACAAACTCTCTCATTATTTCCCTCGCCGAATGTTTTTTTGTCGCATCCCGTTTCTCTTTGACCCTCCCTCGTTCATAATATCGCAGTACATAGGTATAATGTCGGCGGACATAGGTACAGTTTGTTTTATTTGTAGCAAAGCAAGTTTTGCTTCATAATTTATTCCTGCAATTTTATTTTGTTGCGTGAGAAAAAGATTTCAACGACATTTTCAATTGGTTTTTAAAACAAAAAGTAATGAAATTATCTATATTGTTTGGTTTGTCGTATACAATAAAACTAGGGCAATCGCCGACAAAATCTTTTCCAGTCTATTTAAGATTCAATCTACGAGTTGACCGGCCGGTTTCAATAACCTATCTATCCCTTACTGTCTGTTAAAATTTCTACCCCTGGTAGCTATCCGTCAAATTTTGTGTTTCAATAATCAAAGATAGATAGAATTTACTATCCAAAATTTTGATCTATCTTTGGGAGGGTCTATCTGTAACCACAGATAAGCAACTCCATAGAAAAACCAAATTTGACGTTTCAATAATGCTTTGTCAGCTTACTGACGATAGCCTACCTATCTATCGTTTTGGATTCCGCCTATCTCTCAAGTTTTGGGGATAATACGTTATCTACCGTCCGTTTTGTATTAGTTTTTAGAAAATTGATAAATTAAATTACAGTGTTGTTGAAATAAATGAGGCTGGTTATGTGATTCAGATTTGGACTCCGATTATAATTTGTAGGGGGGGGGGGGGGGGGGATATGTATTTTAGCATAAAGTTAGGTAGGGCGCATAGGGTAAAAAGTTGGGAGCCCGCCTGCCCTAGACGATGAAGCATTTATAAATTGTCAATCATTTACATTCCATTACACCAGCACTACCATTTGGGAGCGTGGCCTACTTTTGATTTTATCAATTCTGTGGTGCTTGTCAAGCAACGTTCGTGAATCTACGTTGTTTCTTACTGCATCATTGTCGTTACTCGAAAATTTTCAAAAATCTAATGCATCGCAATAAATTAATTAAAAATATGCAATTTAATACAATTTATTATTGTACTCTAATGTAAATGATGGCATATTTTTGATTTATTCCTTGTGATGCATTGGATTTTTAAAGATTTTCGAGTAACGACAATGACGCAGGAAGTAAGAAACAACGTAGATTCACCTCCTAGACATCAAAATGTGACGTGCCGATGCAATGTAAATGATTGACATGCAGTTTTGATCGTTTGGGTTAAGGGGATGCATTAATGTTCAATTTGATTAAAAATACCGGCACATAACTTGGCAAGACAAAGATGAGACAAAAGATGCGCCGAGTTTAATATTTGTAGCTGCTGCGCTTCTTTTGTCTCATCTTTGTCTTGCCAAGTTATGTGCCGGCACCTATACTCTCCATGGTTTAAATTTACTCTATTTTATCTATTTCAAGACCGATGACTCAGCGATTAGTCTGTTGGAATGCACACAGTACATGCGTCAGCCAGCCGTCATGTCAGCTGTCATCAAGACAAAGCGTTTCGTTTACCACACTTATATTTTATTTATTGAAAGATTTACAATAAAATATTGAAATTATTTAAAAAAAATACGATGTTAAACAAGAGAACAACAAAATTATTAATAATTACTTATTTTCCGCCATTTTATCAATCTAATAACAATGGAAATAAATGCTAAGAAAATAAAATATTTCTATGAAATGCCGGAACGGAACATTTCGGAGGGACTCGCTGATGATTGGTCCATAGAGCCGCTACTAGAGGTTATGACTTTAAACTATCCCTAATCTGAGATAGACTCGGCTGCATTTTGTTATTGAAACGCCAGTAATAGATAGATAGATGTTTACTGATGATCTCAGATAGCTATCTCCGATCGTCTGTAGATAGAATATTGAAACCGGCCGTTAAAACGTTTCCGAAGGCGCCGCGCTTAATTTTCCCTAATGTCTCGATGTTCATCTTCAGTGTTCGGGCATTCTGCCAGATTTACAATTGGTCTTAATTTACGCTAGATTGTTAGAACTTCTGTGCCGGGAAGAATTCTTTGAAAGTTGTGCATATTTTATCAGGAATAACTCTGCTGCAATAAACTTGTATATTAGGCGTTACTTAAAGAAATCGGCTACGCCTGTCCAAAAAAGTTTATTAAACTTAAACTAAAATTTTAATAAAACATACTATAATGTATGAATCTTGACATTAAAAACAAAAACTGTACATTATTTTAGTGCAAAAGACGGGGCAGCCCTTGTGGTATTATATGACCGCAGACCGGAAATATGAACCCATTGTTGTATGTTGCTTGCTTCTTTTTGCTGCCTCAAGAGAGTTTATCCATGATGTTTTTTTAATGCCAGCTTAATTAAAATGTTAATCTATATTGAAAAAGAAAAATACTACCTATCCTCGAAAAGTTACTTCAAGAAATAATGTTACTTACATAATATTCATTATATTGCGATAGTGATTTAATACAGTGTCATGTAGTTACTGAGGATTGATTTGTTATGTTATGATTAAGTCTTTCTGAACATAATACATATAAAAAGCAATAGTATAAGGAATGAAACCAAAACAAACTGATAATTACTATTAAGTATTTAGTTTGTAATGTAACCTGTGTTAAAAATTCCGTCCGCAATTCGAATACAGTTATTATTATTTTTTATGTAAAACCCCCAAATGGTAAACGAATGATAGCACTGCATTTCAATGTAATTTTAACTGGTTGTTTTTTGTCTTCAGGTACGTGTTTTGTCTAAGTGCCTCCTTATAACCTCGCAGAAATACGGTAAAGTGTAACTGCGCCAAATTACTTTTAATTGTAAACGAGTAAAAATTTGCCAAGTTTACGGTTTTTTCACATGAGTCGTGTCGTGTTTCCCGAGTGAGTACGCGGTCAGGAATGCGGCGAGGATGGCGACCCGACCCGTTGAGGTCGCGCGAGCGGGTCACTCTGACCCTCAGTGCTTTGACCGACCAACAACGTCTGAACGACGACAAACCGCAGAATGTGCTCGCAAATGTTTAAATTAGCGCCTTTCAAACTGCACCGACTCCTTGGCTTGGTTTGCTCCACTCAACTGAAGGAAATGTAGTTTAAATCGATGATTCATAACGGAAAGTACGAATTCCATAGCTACGTTCAAAATGTCATGTAGCTGTTTGAGTTATTCACTTGTAATACCTACCTATCTATGGTCTTCTTAATTTTTAAGTATATCTAAAAATTAAAAGTGGATATCAAACCACTTTACTGAATATGGTAATTTAAGTAAGTGCAGTAAAAATAAATAATCTGGAAATATCGGAAATAAACTTGATTATTCTGCAATCTCATAAAGATAGCAAAACGCGTGCGTAGGCGCATCATTATTTCCATGGTTTACGTAAACAAGACACTATCTTTTGATTACGCGCGCCTATGAATGAGCTCTAAATCCACAAATCAGTAAAATTTTTGGACACATACAAACCTCAATATCTCGACTAATTATGAAATATTTAAATTTTTAACTGCACACTATTGATTAGTAAAGGGAAGACCACTTACTTCTTTAGATATACTTAAACATTAACCGTGTCTTATCCTAATGGCATCTGCATGTTAATCGAACTTCAGCTTTTACTTTCGCATTCAGAATGTCAATGCCAGAAAGCAATGCAATTTATTCGAGTAAGCGATTCGTATCGTTTCGACTAACTCTCCCCGTTACAGTTTAAAGAGAAGGCAGCTTGTTGGTTTCTTTGAATTTATGACGTACTGACGTTCTCAGAATCGGCGAATGCTAGACACGCACTACCCAAGTGAATTTGTATTTATCACTGAGTCATCGATGTTGTGTTGACTGCTTTGCATGTTAACCCGAAGTTTATTTAAAAAATTGATTTTTTTCTTGCGAAAACTTAAGTAGGTACGTCAAGGTGAAAATATTCTAATGAAGGTGGCGCACCTTTGCTATTTTTTGTGTAAAAGTTTTGTTTGCTATGAGAATTAATGGCAGCTGCCAGCTTAATTCTCCTATCTTTTTTAAAAGTTATATTAAAGTGTTCTTGAGATCGTAACTATTCCGGTATTAAAAAACCGGCCACCTCATTAATATTTGTGAAATTCCAAATCATGTTTGAATTTAAACGCGTAGTGCTGTTTGTGAATAATATGGGTTGCCTTTACTTCCCACAAAGAATGTCAAGTTTGAACATTTCTCCCATACCCTATATCGAAACAAACAATCAATCCTTCAATTACATACAACATCTTTCTGTATAGTTAACGTGACAGAGAGTTGGCAAAAAAATTACTTATGTAAAAAAATTACTTATCTAATTTTTTTGCCGACTGTCTGCGACTGCGACACATCGCCACTTACTATCAGATTTATAAAATTTCTTTCGCTCTACGAATGGGTTCAAAATTTCTAGTAACTAATCCATCTCACTTGCAGCTCCAACAACATTTTATGTCTAGTTATTTTTTGCTACGAATCGATTACGTAGAGAATGATCGCACAAAAAGTTTAATTTATTATACTCGACTAGCTTGGTTTATTTTATAATTTGTAGAACAACATCACGAGACACTAAATCTGATATCCTAAGAACCTCAAACCAGAAATAACCAAGAAATAAGATAGATTTTAACGAAGGCTACCGACATATAATTGTAGTCAGTTTTAAATTTAAATACGCTGTTGGTTTTCATAATAAAATACATAAATAAAACGGTTTCATAACAAAATACATAAATGAAACGGAATATCTTGCCTGTAGAAGAATTTCGTGAAATAAGCGATGCTCTTGACTACTCTTCTGTCCACTGCCTTTCTGCTAAAAATTGATCGATTGATGGATGTTCGCAGACTGTATGTTTGCCACGTTATTTTATATTTTCTTAATAATTCATGAAGGTCATCAAGTTGCAGGTGACACGTGACTTACTAAGGAAAATTCTTAACAGATGACTGCATCATCATCATCTCAGCGAACTTTGTTGTAATGCGAATTAATTTGTCTTCATTCCCACGCTATTATCATATCCACAACAATTTCAACATTCTTCTTCTTATGGTGCCCCCAACTAGTGAAGGTTGAACCTGAAAACTAGTCAGTTCTGCATATTTGGTTTTGTCACTGTAGTTGGCAAGGCGAAAGAGTTCTTCGGCACTCGCTATTCCTGTCCACTCCCGAATGTTTCGCAACCAAGACTTTATTCGTCTTCTTTTTCCTGCAACTTTTCCCATCATAATTATTTGCAAGAGCTATCGTGCCTAAGCAACGTGCCCCAGATATGCAACTTCCTCAGTGGTGACTTTCTGAGTCCAGGATATAAACATCATGCGTCTGTATGCCCACATTTCGAAAGCTTGTACACGTTTCCTGATATTCTTCAATAGTCCAAGCCTCATATTCATATAGAAGTATAGGCCAGATGTAATACTGGAGAAGACGCACTCTAAGTGTGATTGTAAGCAATCTTTCATTTAAGTAATTCTCAAAATTTCGTATTTTCAATCTTATGTTCGTTTCAGTTGTGAAAATTGATTTTTAGCTGTGATATTAGTCATTCGTCGTCATCGTCACTTCAGCTCGTGAAAGATATAAGTCGGTTTCACAATATTCATCGGTTGACAGTATCAAATTGATTGACGTCCGTGTTAAATAGAGCAATCGGTCTTTATGTACCGTTTTCATGAATAGTTATATTGTCGATGTAGAGTAGGTGGGTAGTTAGTTATTTGTTTACTAAAACTTGTTTAGTGCGTATTGACAGAGCGATGATTGAAGTCGTAGTTCACTGGGGTAAACTAAAGCAAGAAACTGGTTTTATAATTATATTAAAATGATATTTCACAAGCTAATATCATCCACGTGAACGGGTTATCATGAACATGTATGAAATCCTTATTGTAGGCGTTGCGGTTGAGAGGAATTGCAGAATAGTTTTGTTCTCCTTGTAAAGATCACAGTTCACCCTAAAACGGTGCGCTCTGACCGCAAAAATAGCAGACTTGGCAGACATAACGCCGCCTTTGCAAATATCACTGGGCCAGATGAAGTGGCGAAAATATGTGCTCGTATTTTTACTAAGCTTGCTTTGTAATTCTGAAGGTAAAACCTTATGTTAAAGCCAAACTGAAGCGTCTAGTAATGTCCGTTTACATAGAAGCCAAATTATAATTTTTCAATGAATAATATTTCATCTTCAGATAGTGCGGCCACATAATTAAGGACACTAATCGATTTTCATACAAACGAGGTAACTTTGAAGCATTGGTTCTCCGCCAGGGATTGAACGAGATGTGATGTGATGACGGCCATCTAGATAGTGAATGGAGGAGGTCCAGATCGCTAAACACAACCAATGATCTGATCAAGATGTAAGGATATTATTATGTTTTAGATAACCGCGAAAATACCATAAAAATGTATGGAAATCCTGACACTGAAAACTCTGATCATTACATCTTACTTCTCCAAGAATGCTCATCAGATCAGTTAGGTATGTATAGTGCTCTGGATCTCCTCCATTCAATTCCTGGATGGCCATTATCAGATCACACCTCGGTCAATCCCTGGCGGAGAACCAATGATATGAACATCTACTGGTGTCCTTAATTATGTGGCCACCACTAATAAGTGTTCAGCTACTGAAGGTTGTTAAATATGACGTAATAGCAAAAACATTTTGATCAACATCTTTGACAACATTAGCCCAACAAGATGATTGTCTTTATTAACAAAGTTTATCCGTTTCTCTCCAGACATGCCTTTAATTAGTTCCTCCCTTCATGAACTTGTAGCTTTATTTACTATGGTGAAGGTCGACCATATACATGTTACGACAATGCTGTAATTTGTTGTGCGGTTGGGAAGTTTGCCAGATATTGTTCGGGTTTTGCTCAATTGCAGTTCACCTCGAGACAAATTAGAACATTTAGAAGTAGTCTAGTTGGGTTCAATAAATACGTAGCTTGTATAATACTTGAGCTTGACTCAATAATTTGTAAACTGGTGTTCATAAATTTAATATTTTATTTGCAGGATATACTACTTAGGCAGTTAACATGTTATTATGAAAGAAAAGTTTACCGCTTCGTACTATCTGGTGAAGTGTATCAAAATTGGAACGATCTTGTATTTATAGATATCGTTAAGCCATCCATCTGTTATTTCTGTTACCGTCTAGTGTAGCTCTGTATATAAACAAAGATAATCTTTTGATAAGTACACAAGTCCATTTTTGCCCAAATATTATCTTATCTCCATCGCAATTATCGGAAAATATCTAGGCCCTTTCAAAAGTAGGTTATGTTATTTATAGCTTCTAGACCTTCTACTCATTAGCCAGCCCATTAGCCGATGGGTCGCCGTTAAAAGCAGTGCAATGACCTGAAACCTATTGTTAGACATGCTTCAATTTAATATAACCAATGAAAACATATTAAATAAATGGTAGATAAATTGTTGGGTGGGATGCTTCATAATCTTTTAGTTCTTTATTGTATTTGCAGTCCTCTTTAGTAATTCGATCATTTGTTAAAGTTTAATCATCGAAATGAGTTTTGCTCATGTTTGCAAAGGAAACAATTTTCGTAGCCGTTAGGATGTTGGCAAAGTTAGTAAACACGCGTATGCTCCCTCTGTTTGTTCACGTGGATAGACATGCGGCACCCAGTACGTGAAACATGATAGTGCACCGCTTATTACAACCCTCTATGAACTTTAGCTTCGGTCACTGAACGATTCTCTGATAGCGAAAATCCAATTACGATGTCTGGTTGTAGCCGTTATTGTCTCTTTCGTATATTGAGCACTTTAATTGATCAAACTGTAGCATAGCAAGTTGCCTTATTTTCGTCCCGCCTTGTTCTAGAGACTAATTGCTTTTTATTATGACAGTGAAATGGTTTAAGTAAGCTGTTCCTCGTCATCATCTGTGTATAGTTTTTATTTCTACTTACTTTAGTCATAAAATCATCGTAACCTCACATACAGCTAACCTTTTTATACATTTTGTATTCAGGTAAATTACGGAATCACGTTTTTTAAGTGTGAGATCAATCGATAATATTATAAGGAAAGAAATACAAATAATAATGTGCACTGTACACGGAAACGGATAATCTCACTTAATCGTACCTATAAAGTTTAAAAGTAATGATGAAAAATATCATGTAATTTAACATATAATGGTCGTGTTATGTAAGCAATGTTTCAATGTCCGCCTCAACTTCGACATTTTATTTTTTATGTAGACTGCATCTAGCGGATCTTATAGAAACATACTATACAACAATGGAAAGTGAATTAATAAGGGAAAGCCTCCAAGGATTCGCGTGCACTATGAGTACGTGCCGGAGCCGCAAACGTTATACGAATTAACTTTTTCACTTTTCCTCTTTTCTTGGGTTGCTCTACCGTACCAACGTTCCATAAACATCAATTTAACGAACAATCGAGGGTAGCCTGTTCCAAATTAAATAACAGTCTCAAATTGTTTTCGCTCTTAAACGCTGTATAACCAATTGGCGATGAAATTGCAAATAGTGCTACGGTTTGAATTACATGATTGCTCGCTGCATCGTCGCACTGATGCAGATTTATGGCTCCCTCTCACTCAAATAGATCTTGAGATGATTGTGTTCAGATTGCCGGTGACTTTAGTCCATTTCAGCATGTGTAGTATACATAGATCACTTTCGAGAGATCTTAATGCGTAAAAATACTGTGCTTACTAGGTGCTGCCTATAAAAGTTACAGTATTTCTTTACTCATGTTATTACTTATTTATATTGGCTGGAAATAACTTGATGTCAGTGGTTTAATAAGGCAAAACTATAGCAACCTTTAACGTAAATTGCCCTATTACTTGGTAGCAATACTAGTAATTTAACTGCGCTTTAAGTATGTGGGTCATGCGCCATTCTATTCTCGGCCACCCCATGTCACCCTATGCACTTAATCTAGCTCTACGTCATGTTGAAATGCGTGATGTCCCGTTCCGTTACAGACATTCTTTAAAAAAATGCCTCTCAGCTACACTTATTTGATGGAAACCTGAATTATATTAATGAATGAGCAAAACAAATTACCTACACTACACCATAACGTAAACCAAGCGGTATTCAGGATAAAATATTATGGGAAAGATCATAAACAGTTGGGGAATTTGTTTAAAATTATACGAGTGAGGATAATCAAATCATAACAAGTTATTTAAAACATTAAGTTCATTACTATGGACGATTATAAACGCTGGTTTATGTAACTTTTTCGTAGCTACTTTAAAAATAGTCTGGTTTTTAGTTACGTGCACCACATGTTCTCTATTGACGGTATTGGGTGTTTAAAAATTATCTTAATTGCTTACATATGTGAGCATGATAATAATAGCGTAAGTCAAGTTTTTCTTGTAACATCCATTGGTCACGGTCTTCGATGTCAATACATCGATACAGTTTCCCAAACTTGAGTTCAATTAATACCCTTTGACTCTTCAATTAGGATCATTGAAGATTCCATCCTGTTTAACTGTCACATGATGGTTATATCGATTCTTTGTTGCTCTTGACGTTTCGTCAATCGAGATCGATTAAATTTTCGGCGTTTTAACTAACAAACACTTATATATTATGTTTCGTTTAAATAACAAAACTCTGTGGGCAAATTTTTATGGATGGAAGAGTTGTCAATCTCATTCGGCTTAATTTGGTAAATCAAATTATTCGAGCTTATTATTCAGCGCCGTGACTGTTTATCCATTGGCCAAAATTGACGAAATTATAGAAAGTTTGGTAACTTAGATAATGTTATGTAATCTGCAATTTGTTGGGTCACACTTTTACCACACAGTTCATTGTTTATGATAATAACGGATATGGCGCAGCCGACCATTGCAGAATGCGTTACGTCTATAAGTACTGGGAACTATAAATCTTCGAATCGTTTGCGTGATGATGGTTAAGATGAAGACTTTTTGAAAAGTCTAAATTATGCATCAATTTCTTAGTTGATGAGCGTTACCAAGTATGGCGTCTTAGATAAATTTGATCAATTGCATAAACCCTGTTATTTCTGTGACAAGCGATACTATACCAGCAGCTAAAATTGAATAAGCTGTCTAAACAAGATAAAGCCCTAGACCGGAGCATGTGGTCTGTGACTAATCACATACACATAAAACAAAATATCTTCCTACCTCTTTCCCACATTCAAGCCACTGAACTTTATAGTGACATTTCACGTTGGTCATCAGACCACAGTGGATAGTAACCATCGCCACAGTCGTTCATGTGCATCCAACCCTGAAAACAAGAACATTAACAATTATGAACCTTATTTCAAGGAGATAAAATATGCAAAATTGTAATCGTCTAGTCGAAAAAGTTCAGATAATTGCAATATTGTATTCGTGACTGTGCTGGCTGACGTGATAGTAGATAGGTATTATTGGTGAAAGGTTTATTAACAAAAGTGTAAGATAAGCGAAAGCACTCATAACGGCGCCGATGAACAAAAGTTACATAATTCTTAAGCTTCCGAATCTATATTAGAAATGTTGCGATTAAAATTGAATAAAAGACTACCAGTGTAAGGGAAAGTTGATAAATAATAATTGGTGTTGATTAATGAAAGAGGAGGTGATGTGGAGATTCAATTGATAAAAAAACTTATAGATGATTGTATTACGTATGAAAGGTGAAACAAAAATCGCTATCAATAAAAGAATGCCACACGTAAGTATTAAAACTTCAACCGACTATATTGCATAGTTCGGAAAAAAACAAGTAGCATTAACAAGTGACAGGTTTTGTAAGCTATGCTACACTATTTGATTTTTACCTCTCAAGTATACAACGTTTTATTACACAGTTTTTCAGTGAGTGGAAATCTGACGCAATGAAAATGTGACCAAGAGAGCAAATTGCTATATGTAGATTATTGTAATCTTATTAAAATTGCTTTACTAAATATGTTCTTTTGTTATAAAATATGTCCAAGGCAAAGTTTCAATTAAAATTGCCGTTGTTCATTTTAATTGTCTACGTATGTGTACAGCAGTTATACTAGCCCTACTCAAACACCTGCACTTTTTGCAGCATATAAAACCCGTCTAGACAGGGTTCCCTAAACGGTAAAATTCCGCGCCTACGCTCGAGAAAAATGTATCTAATATATTTTAATCCAAGTTTCAAGTTATTGTCAACCTTATTGTTATGTGTGAATTGGTTCCGTTGCGCATGTGTGATCAGGGGTGGCTGGGTGACTTTCTGGCTGGGGCACAGCACAGCATACATGTGCTGGGGGTGATGTTCGTAATAAGTCTTCTCTGCTATAACTGTCTATACCAGACTTCACAATGATTGATTTGTTAGACGGTTTGATTCAAATATATTTCCTGGATCGATATCCTATGAATTAGCTATCACAACATTTCTTTCAGAAAGATCCTCACTAGATAGGTACTTACAATGACTTTTTGGCACATCAATTATTATTGTTGACGAGTTGACATTAAAAAAAACTTCACAAACCGACTATTCTAAATATGATAATTTATTATTAATATGATTAAAAACGATATTCACTCTTACTAACTGAAATATATCGTGGGACAGATAGTACGAAAAATTTTAATGTTCATTAAAGTAAATAGGTTTTAAGTCATCAAGAATTTAGCTTTCTGCGAATTTCGTCCTACGCATTATGATAGGTTTCAAGTCTTCAAGATCTTTAGCTTTCTGCGAATTTAGTTCTACGCATTATGTTAACAGAGTTTATGTGCGTCATAAAATTATTGCCATAATCATTTTCCTTTCTCGTTTTCTAGTTCGGATTGTACGACGAGAAGTTGTAAATCTCGTTTGTTACCTTTTAGATTCTATTAAGATCTCAAAGGGGCAGAATATAAAAAGCGTCATGTAACAAGGGTTACTGGATATAAAGGATTTGGGAAAAGGTCGAACGAGATCTATTATTAACTTACGGAGATGGCAAAAGAATCAGGCCACATTTTCTTCAAGCTTCTGGATTGCCCTATGTCAAACATGGCAATTGATTTTCTATTGAAAACGTGTTTACACAGAAAATGTGACTTCCATTAAATGACAAGAATTTAATGACCTATAAATTACCTTTTGCAACCTGAGCGACTTTTGTCCTTACCACGTGGTTTACATTCTGGTATCGGGTTTACACGTAGAATATTGGTAAAAAATTGTAAATATATGTTTTTAATTTGTATTATTAAATATTTTACGCAATTACTTTGACACACAATTTAATCATCAACTTTAACAAATTTCAGGAAGGGAGCACAAATTGTATTATCGTGTTTGAACTTGAATTAATAACGTTCCTTTGTTTTCGTTATCAAATTACATTTTGGTCGATAAGGTTTGCCTTTCTTCTCTTTCTTTGGTCAATATTATGAACAAACTGGATGACTAACCAATGATTTGTGTCATCATCACTGTGGTTAATTTAACGTTAAATCGAAGCTGTGGCCGGTTACGTCATTTACTTGATAATTTTAAAATGTGGTGGTTGAAGTCTATTCAACTTAATATTTACATATAAAATGCAATTGGAAACTTTATTAATATGCAAATAGTGCTTTCACTGCATTAGTTTTATCGTATCCAATAGATTCTTTCTTAGTCTATTAATCTGTTTAATCAATACTACAGGCAGTGTTGATTTTAGTTGTATATTTAAGGATTCTCATGCAATAATTTCACGGTCGATTTTTGATGACCTAGCTACTAGACTAGTTGCATAATAAATATTATGTTAAATTACCTTGTGCTTAATATTCTACTTATTCATATAATGTTTGTTATTATGAATATGGTTGTTAACATGATTTGTTTTTTTATAAAGTTAAGTTTATGAAGTTTTTGAGGTGCCGAGTTTTTAACAGATCACAAAGTCAAATTGAGTTTCTGATAAATAGTCTTGCAATCATTTTGCAAGTTGCAACCGAAACAAAAGTTTGATTAATGCGTACAAATCGTACAATGTCTTGCATAAAACTTGTATGCTGCATATTATGATACCTGCCTAGTTCGCAACATTGTACATACATTTATTCATTGCGAGATTACCAGCAAAAAATGAGCAAAATAATAATGTTTCCCAGAGCACGATCGACACGGGTGGCATAAGATACAAGCATTCCACAATACTAAGTGCAATATCTCACTAGGACACCAGTGGCGGCGCAACGGCGCAACCAGTCGCGCTTCCAGCAAAATGTATACACTACCCTTAGCACGAACATCTATAGAGAAAAAAACGCGCGTGAAAGTACTCGATAGATTAATTATTTATCTATGGAAAATTTCGTTTCGTTATTCGGCGGTAGATGGCGCTGTATAAATTTCCCATACAAAATTACTCCATCTAATGTTTTACGCACGAGCTGTTCGTGCTAAAGGTACAGATTATATGGAAGCTACCTCACCTGGGGCTCTATCGGCTAACATTATTATCATTAACATAATTATTAATTTTAATATTTATTAACTATTAAATAATTATTACCTTTAATAAATTATAACATTATTATTAACATTGCTATCGTAATCGCTCCTTGATTGCAATTGCAATACATTGCTACTTTTCTTATGTAAGTTTTTATTTGTGCCAAAACGAAATAGCAATGTATCACATACCTATATATGTATGTCAAATCACAGCGATAGATCCGCTGGTGTCCGCTTAGTTGCGCAACCAATTTGAGGGCGGCAAGCGAATTGGTGTCCCAGACTCCTAGTGAGATAGGGTCTTAACTGGTGCAGTAGTCCTACGCGGTTAGCCTTGCGGCAACTAGTTGATACAGACCGTATCTAATTCATGATGAATACTTAAAAAACGTAGTTGTTTACTTACATAAACCATATGAATATGAATTTGTGGTCCTGCCAAATCGTCCTTATAGTTGTAGGCTATCGACTTTGAGCTCGAATGAACACGGATCTAATGACTCACTTGCCTAGGTCATACTAATGCCACAGAATAACTAATAGTACAAGTACAGAAGCAGCACTCGGCAAAGTCATTTAAATAAATAGCGACTTTATCTCCGATACAATAAAGTGCAATTCAGGTCGCGCAGTTCACCTAGTAGTTGCCTCTCTTTCTATCGCGTGCTCTTACCTTTTCTGACGACGCAACGTTAGGGTTGTCTTCTTTTAAATGAACTGCGTAGCATATACCATAATATGACAAACGACAATTGTTTATTGGTTTTTTGATTTTGATATCCGTACACGGCACATTAATGTTGATTCGACATTGTTACTATTATAAAGAGGCAATATCTACGCCGGGAATAAGATGCCGCGCGACTACGCAGGCGGGCGTATGGCAGCCTTCTGCTCACTTGTTCGTTCGAACGAACGGCTAGCGGTAGGTGCTTATCGCGCGACCTTGAGCGAGTGAAGGAGGCCTGCTAATGCCCTTCAGATTAGAAGACAATTTCGAATCCTGTTTTAAGGAATTTGACTTGGAAGAATAACAAAACAATATCTCAGTGATCCTCTCTTTTCTTCCAGCAACTCAAAGATGAGCTTGGTGAAGTGGTGGCGGAGCTGGAGGCGTTGGACGGACAGGAGGAGTGCAAACAGAACAGCAAAGCCAAACAGATGAGCATAGGCAGGAAAAAGTTCAATATGGACCCAAAGAAAGGTAAGCTATCTATACTCTCTACACTAACTTTATTTCCTTCGCTGGAATTATCAATACTCAGTATGATCCGGCACTGGGATCTTATTATGACCTCTTAAAACTTGCCAGGTTTATGAATTGCTATAGTTACATCTCTTTCTTGCTGTATAGCAAATAAAAGAGATAGATTGATAGCCAGTCAGAAAACTGCCAGGAAATAAGAGGTCAATACGGCCCCTGTTCACACCAGTCTTAACAACTCGGGGATTCCGTTTTTCAATTTGTTTACGTAGTTATAAATATAATTACCAGTATTCACACAACTGAAAGCGGATCAAGTACTGAAACAAATACCCTTACTTGCTTGTAAGGCTGAGCTTTATAGTACTCAGCATATATGGCGCTCCATCCGACAATCAGTTGTATTTGGCACATACTACAAAAATATTGCATTTGAAATAAAACACTTTTTAACGGATACTAGCGCGGTTTTATTGAATGTACTTTGGTATTTAGTTGGTATTTGGTTTGATTTTTGGTTTTCCCGACGTTTCGGCACCTTTGCAGCTGCCGTGGTCACGGGGGACTGAAGCTACCCGTGAGCCTACCCTCAAGCGATGAATTTTTTTTAGACGTTCAGAAATTAAAATTTAACAAAAATTTTAATTATTTTATGTTGATTTATAATTTAATTTTATGAATTATTTAATGCTAAAAAGAGAGAGAATCTACTGAAACTACCACCATTTCATAAAATTGGGAGGCCTCTCCAAGAAAGAAATGGCGAAAGACGACCTTAAGTCTGAATTACTGAGAATGACGACCTTAAGTCTGAATTACTGAGAATCGTCATGTTAAATTAGTCCACTTTAATTTAATGGCGAGAAATTGATTGCGATGTTACTTGCATGGTATGTCGGGCAGGTGCTGCGTTCTCACGACTCAACTGGGTCGCTTGTCAACTTCCACAGAAAATTGTTCTATTCCTGCACTCAAGTGATTCCACCTGCCCAACGTTCCTTTAGTGGAATCTTATAAATTATTGTCGTCCGCAACACAAACGAGAACTGCGCCCTCATTAGTAGGAAGCAACGTCTACAACGATTTGCCCAGTTAGATTTAAGGGTAGGGTAAACTGCTAAATAAATTTGGAGTAATCTTAATTGGCTTTATCGTCAACGTTAAGTAAATTTCTAAGGCTGGAAAACAACCTTTAAATTAGTAACAATAAACCAAAGTTTATTAACGTAATTTAAGCTCATATTAAGTTCAGTTTGAGCTTCGTCATTATGTTCTAGCAAATAATTACAGTAAATACTGACGCACACCCAATCGATGACTTCATACTACGACATCGTTGACATTCGTTCAGTCTGTTCATTATTGTTCTGCTTTATTCTATTAGGAATTCTACGAACGCGCATACCAAGGCGTGTCCCTATCTATTCAATGTGATCACCATGAGCGTTTATTTTTATTTCAATGTTATCTTTTATCTTGTTGAAGTTGTATGTTAAAGCTTTTGTATGTCAGGTAATTAGGTCATGTTGCTATGAGCTGCATCCTCGAGGACGAGTCAGACGTGTGTCGGAGTGAATACACACTTGAAACTCGGCTCACTCGCCACTCAACCCACTAGCTGAGAGAAGTCTCACATCTGGGTAGCTTTGTCGCGCGCTCTTGCCAATCCTAACAAGGTGTCATCGAAACTGTCTAAATAAAAATTCGGGTTGCACTCCGGAAGTGCCGGCAGAAGTAAAAACTTGAATATTAACGTTGTGCATTTTTGATATTTTGGAGTAGTTAGGGAATAATTTTGCACGAATTGCTTTAATTATCAGTATAAAAAATGACGCACCGCCATTTTCGCCGCGCCGTAGAAAGAGAGGGGGATACTTCCGCCGCCGGCTGTCTACGCTACATCCGTCTTACGAATTTTCGATCAGGGTCACGTGACCCTGACTGACGCGAGTTTAACATTTTTTACCCATTACAAAATAAGTGTACAACGCCGCTTAAGAAGTTTTCACTTCAATAATATAAAGCGACGTTTTCACCGATTCCTGAAAGAACCTAGTCAAAATTAATAGATTGATATTTTGTTTTTATTCGTTGATATTTTTCAGAAGCAAATGCTGTTGTGTGTCTCTTCAAAAAGGTGACGAGCACTTCTAGGTAGACTTAGCAACATTTTTGTGCAAAGTATAGCATACGCATAAGTAGGCAGGTAGGAGGGAGCAGGGAGTTTTGTTATGTGAACGATCTCCGGCTCACCACCGCACCAAAATGAACACACTCACTTCCAGCGGCGGAATTGTGCTTAGACCACAGAGCAAGCTATTCATTAAGAAGAAAAAGAAGAAGGAGGTTTTGATTTATAAAAAAGCTCTTTTAAAAGATTAAAAAAACACTACTGTCTATCTTGTCAAGAAACGGCGGTGTATGTTATTGTCATCGTAAAGTCTGTCCATCCCATAAAGTTAATATTCCACTGGAATAGAGGAACAGAGTTCGCTTGGCTGCGACACCAAAAGTGACATGAGCCAGTGTGTGAAAATTTGTAAACGTGTGCGTGAACTTTAGGGATGCCCTGAAGTCCATTTTAGATTGTCGATAACCATAATGTATTATTGCTCTAATAAATAAAACACAAACAAGATTTTGAACAATTTTATTTAAATAATTCATACAGCAGTCGGACGGGAACAGCTCTCCAGGTATAGATAACATTGGTAACCGGTTACTCAAAGCGATAGGACCAACAATAGCACAACCTCTTTCAGATATATTCAATAGGGTGGGCCGATTTTAAACATTTTTCGAATTTTGCTTCACGAGACCCCTCAAAAGTTGCGTAATGCGACGTAGATTATAGGAAAAATAATATAAAAAAATAAAATAATCACTTTTAGCCCTCTACTAGCGTTTGAATTTTTATAAATTACCTATATTTGGTGTAAATCAGACTTAAGAATTTTGCATTAAAAAACCCCTCAAAAGTTGCGTAATGCGACGTAGGTTCTAGGAAAAATAATTAAAAAAATAAGCTTATTACTTTGAAACAGGAACTTTATCAAAACCCGATTGGAAAAATCGAATTTTGTTTAATAATTTTTTACAAAATTCGGTTCCTATCTACTATTTTTTTATTATTTTTCCTAGAACCTATGTCGCATTACGCAACTTTTGAGGGGTCATTTAATGCAAAATTATTAAGTCTAATATACACGAAACACAGGTATTTTATAAAAATTCGAACGCTAGTAGAGGGCTAAAAGTGATAATCGTATTTTTTTATATTATTTTTCCTATAACCTACGTCGCATTACGCAACTTTTGAGGGGTCTCGTGAAGCAAAATTCGAAAAATGATCAAAATCGACCCACCCTAATATTCAACCTCAGTATTGAAACAAGAACCTTCCCCAAGGCATGGAAAACAGCAGTCGTTATTCCCATACATAAAGGTGGCCCTAAGGGCGATCCTGGCAACTATCGTCCCATCTCTCTCTTGAATAACATCTCAAAGTTACTGGAGCGCATTGTAAATAAGAGATTGGTTAGTTTTCTGAAGTCAAACAGTCTTATATCGGAAAAACAGTTCGGCTTTCAAAAGGGAAAATCGAGCGAGGATGCTGTGACCTTGTTGACAGATATTGTCTCCTCTCACCTTGACAACGGACGAGCCTGTGTCGGAGTGTTCTTGGACCTAGCCAAGGCATTCGACACAGTCTCAATCCAAGTCTCAATCGCAAGCCTTCGGAGTACGTGGTATGGCACTCAATTGGTTTACCAGTTACTTAGAAGACCGTGTGAGAAAACTGTTTGTTTTTAGAGTTGTGGTCTCGACTCATCGGGCTGTCGTCGCATCCAGTGAATATATTTCCATGTTGGAAAAGAGAGTTTTCAAAGTTCCAATCCTTCCATCGAAAACCGCTTTTGTCCACCGTTTCAGACCTCACCTTTTCCCCCGGGTACGTATCAGAATGTCTAAAGTTAAAATGTCTAAAGTTAAAATGGCAAAGTTCAAAATGTCAAAAATCAAAATGCAAATGGTTTAAAATGTCAAAAATCATTATGTATAAATTCATAATAGCAAAATTTAAAATGTCAAACGGTTCAAACATCAAACTAGTTAAAATATCAATGGTCCATAAGTCAAAGGTTTACAATGATTTGAAAACAACAATTCGCCTTTTTTTCATTTATCGCCTTGCAAATTTTTTTGAGAAATTCTTTGTAGTTTCTAGTAATTGCGTAACAATTTTTAAATCGTAACATGCAGGAGGGTATACTTACGTTTTCTAAATTTGTGATTATTTACCTAAGATGTAACATTATTACACTATTGTGTAAAATAAAAATATGTTTTTTTACTATTATAATATACTTACTGTGATTATTTAGGTACTTAGATGTAAAGCTTTTATATTACGATGTAAATATAAATGATGATTTTCTTTCCTCTTTATCATATTCATTTTCTATTATTTTAAGGGCATGATTTAATCAATTACCTAATAAATGCGTTTTCAGTGACCTAGTTAATAATATTTGTTCCTAAAATAGTAGATCTCTCACCTAAATCGAATCACCAAATAATGTTAAAAAGATTACCTAAATATTAATTAAAAATTACTTGGAAATAATATCAATTATCAAAATAATAAAAGTGTCACTGAAATTGAATCACCAAACAATATGAAAATGGTTTTAAAAACTCCGTTGTAAAAACTCCACCCCTATTAGCAATTTTTCTATTAATTAGGTAACAGATCTATAATTTCGATAATTGAACGAATTAATCGATGCTAATAGTTAGATGATTAGATTTTTAGTGACAGGTTTATTATTTTAGGTAGGTGTATTATTCCTGCCCGTAACTTACTTTTTAGAGCATAGATCTTAGGTATATTCAGGCTATAGAAAAAAGTGATCAAACTATAATTTAAGATACATATTTACATTAATCCGATGATTTATACTTTAGAGACACTTTTGGTAAATATGATAACTAATATATTTCTTGGAGATAAATATTATTATTAGGGTATTGCAGATTAGTGACACATCTAAACTTAGGTGTCAGAAAATTTTGTCCCCTTTTATTTTCACTTTTGCTATAGTATGTACCTGTGCGAATCATGTTCGCATACGTACACACTATGGCAAACTATTTTCAGCACAGGATAATATTTTTTTTGCTGCAGGTTCGCGAACTTAAGTGAGTACCCACCTTAACGTGCGCTTATTGTCCTCCAGTTTTTTGTGTGCATTTCTTTGATTTATTGCAATATATCAATTGGATGCACTCGCCGAGATCACCAGTCAAGACCGATATATAATTATACTCTTTGGTCAAGACTAAGCCACCACGAGACGCGGAGCGCACGCCGCTCAACCAATGCACCGCGCCCGTGTTGTGCACGCGCTGACGTTGTCGTAGTCAAGTTGTTATTATTTCTTAACTTATTCAAATCACACTTTCTCAACTTCAACTTTGGTACACTGCTACACTTATTACCAAACATTAAAGCAGGAGAATAAGCGATCCCCTCCATGAAAAAAGACTCCGGAAAACAGTGAGCTTTCCGTACAAACGTATACATAATTATCTGTGGTAGGTAATACCAAAATGATTTGCGATTGGAACATATTTAATCCTCACCACTGAGGTACTGGCTTACCTCTTACTGCCGGAACACAACAATTTTCAAAGTCCCCCTAGACTATGTCTATGCTGAAACGTCAAGAAAATCCAAAATCAAACCAAATACTAACTAATTATCAAATTACTTTTAATAAAACCGCAAGAAAACCGCGCTAGTATCCGTTACTCCGGCGAACCGTGAGCTTCCCATACAAAGTATTAACATAACACCAGAATGATTCGCAATTTAACCATAATTAACTTTTTTGTGATGTTATTAATTGGATAAAGAAAGACATTATTTATCTAGTAATATTTAACTAAATAAAAAATCCAAAATACCAAACCAAACAAAAATTATTGCGATTTACAGTTTTGTATGAATAAATGTAATTGGAATTTATTGTGAATTGGTAATTTGAATATTAGACATTTTAAGTTTTGATCATTTGAACTTAGACATTTTAATTTAGGACTATCTGACCGTTTGACATTTTCGTTTTTGACATTTTGAACGTTTTACATTTTAATCGTTAGACATTCAAATTTTTGACATTTTGAACTTTGCCATTTTAAGTTTAGACATTCTAACTTTAGACATTCTGATACGTACCCTTTCCCCCACATATATAATAAGGTAGTAAACTGCTTCAAACTCAAAACCAAGTCTGTCCAGGAAATAAAAGCCATTTTGCCAGGATTGCTCTTAAAGCTTACTTATGAGGAAACAGAGAACTTGCTAAAAAATGTCAAGTAACACACACCACACCATATTTTACTTCATCTACTACAGCGCTTCCTTTACGTAAATAAAATTAAAATAATTATTTGTTTGTAAAATAAATGTGCCGACATCAAAATGTGTAAATGGTAAACGACCCCTAACCTCCACAGGACAGGCTTAGCCTAGTATGGAGGCTAGATAACTTATGCCTTGTAATTATGTTTTTTGGAAATAAATATATTTGTATTTGTATTTGTATATTTGTATAATTTCTTACAAGTCTCCTTGAGGCTCCCAGCCTATTCTATTTATGACATTTATCCAGTAACTTAATCACTGGATTTACAGGAAACCTGGAAATATTGTTAAATTAGTACTTAAGTAGGTATAATTTACCATTTGAAAACTGTCGGTTAAAAGCAGCTTTAGATAAAGCTATCAGTGTTCACAAAGACAAATAAGGTTATATTGGAAATCATCGACATGAGTATCGATAATATAATAATTTTTGATCAATCTCTACGCCTTATTTTCTCAAATTCACGGATATAATATCTTTTTATCTAACACATAATGTTTAGAAATCAGCCTTTATTTAGAAAATAGGCGGTTAATAGCATGATATTAGTGTATTACTTAGTGTGTTTAGGAATATATTCAACTAAAATATGAAATATGAAAATGGTACTTGTACAATCTTATTTACCTGTGAAATGAGTGTTTATTTGGGTTGTTGTCGTAAGTAACATTACAATTCAGTACAGAACACGACACCATTATTGATTTATATAGCTTTATGAGCCAAACCGATCAGATCGCAGTCAAAATTACAAAATAATCGTGTGGACGCTTTTCACCAAGATGATAACAGACGATAAATGAAGTCAAACTAGGTTCTGCTGTCATTTTCTTTTCACTCTTTCTCGCACATCGAATAAGCCGTAAGAATCGGTTTCTCACTCGCATCATTGTTCGTCTACTTGAGCGTAGCGAAATTTTTCTATGTCTATGGTCCATCCTTACTTGTCTTATATAGTAAACAATCTTCACCCAACTCTTTATTGAAATAATTATTTATAAAATACAACAAATGGTTTTGCACACATAGATTACGAAATAAATTGTTAATAAATTAACGACAATTTCATAAAGTTACTAACATATTTTTAAATAACGATTTAAGTTTAAAAGACGTATGACAACTGTCAAAAACTGTTTACTAAATAAGACAAGTAAGGATGAACAGACTTTACGTGATTATTTGATATGTTCGTTTGTTTTCTGTGCAATTTCCGAGTTGAGCTTAGTTCTTTGGTCATTTGTGTTTTGGGAGAGTGAACTGGACACGTAGTATTCTGTTGTGACAATTTACCAAGTTAAGCTAAGTTAAGTTAGGCTAGGACCAACGGTTTAACGTGCCTTCTGATTCTGAAGCACGGAGGTGGAGAAAATAGTATTTTTGGGTCACCCATCCTGTAACCAACCCTTGCAAACAAGTCTGCCCCGTGGCGCTAACCAGCTGTGTCATCGAACTCCTCCCCTTAACTACATTTTATTCTCAAAACAAGACGTTTACAAAAAAACAACCTAAAAAGGTTATAGAAAACTTTTAATATAAATTATACTAGGGTAAGATATCAAAAACTAATTACTGATTTTAATTAAGGAATCTATCAGCTACTGAAATCAATTAAAATTATTAGGGCACAAAAATATTTAGAGTGAGATGTTGTGCTCTTAGAAAATGGGCGATCTCCTTTCGGCACATCTCTAGATAGTACACATGACGGCACCTCAGACTATACATGTTGGCCTTGAGACCGCCTTTATGTTCCACCTAATAAAAGTTGTTTTCGCAGTTTATCTGTACCTGACGTGCTGTTGTGTGTACAACAAAGCTGTGTTTATGTGGCCTGTTAGCAAATAGTTTGAGGCAAGAGAAAACACAAAATGTTTAGCAAATATTTATTTTGGGTGCTTGTGGTACATTCTCCCAAGACAAAGAAAACATGTTCGGTGAATAGTGAAAAAATAACGATCAAATCGACGACACGCGTGATAGTATTCCATTTCGTTACGGGCAGACGAATGAGGCGTGCGTGAAATAATAAATCTTCTTCTTTTACAAGTCTAATTATGTCTTATTTATATTTGTTGAGGCATGCGACGGTGACCCGAAATCAATATCAGGGTCGATATTTGACTTTTTTTAAGTTTTAAATAGCTCAAAATGCTGTTTGAAAAGTTTAATCATCATTGCCCCGTTCTTTAGCATAATTCCAGTTTTATCCTTTACATATGCAATGGTCATGCATAATTCAAAAATATTACATACTGGCACGCGAGTTCGAGGGCTTCTTGCTCTATGGGATATGCATATAAATTACAGGGATCGGTTTTCTTTATCCTGTGAGTTGTGACATGGTTTAGAAAAACGCTTCGGCATTCTTCTATCGATCTACACTGCTTTATATAAATTCAAATATTGTTAGCTCTACTGTATTAATTTGTAAAAACAAGATTTTATTTTCATTCACCTTGAGGTTATTGACAATGTTACTTTTTACAGCGGATAACTTACTCGATAACGTAAAATACCTACCTATCTTTACTTGCGTCATAAAGTTATACCATATTGTCCGGCGTAATAAGATGTTCCTTTCTCAAATCATAACAAACGACGATTCTTCATGCAAATGGAGCTATCTGCAATTTGGTTTGCTCTAACAATCGCTCATACGTGGAGACAGGACACCAGCGTGTATAATATAAACCACTCAACGCGGTGTTATTCTCGACGTGTTTCTTCTGCCTTGAGGAAAGATAAATTGCTCCTTCACAGACGATATCAGGGATAATGACTTTGCAGTTTCTCTCGACAAAAAGTACAGTAGATGCTGTTGGTGTAGGGTTCTTACAAGCATTGATTATGAAGAAAAGGATGTGGCGGCTTAATTTTGTATCTATTGTGTAGTTTAGTTTGTCGGAGTTTAGTTGTTTTATCGTTTGTGCTTTATTATATACATCAATGATATTATATACATTGTCATTTTAATGCTTTATAAATATACCCAGTGTAGTGTAGTTATCTTTATAAAGCATTAAATGGCAATGCGTACAAAATTAAGCCGCCACAAGGAAAATGTTATCCTTATTTTATTTGGTTACACACATCAAGTAATCGATTTAGCTCATTAGCGTAACGAATAACAAATTACAACTTGAGACACCTACAAACTTCTTGCTTGAGACTCGGCGGCCATATTTCGAGAACAAGTTTAATAAATACGTTTATTTATGATGGATTTAATTCTGAAGTCATGGAGGATCTTTGTGCTTATTACCGTTACGAATTCTTACCAAAGTACCACTTGGTCGTCAAAAAATGTACTACCTTTAAGTGTCAATCAAATAACGTCATTAACTTGAGTTTCTACATAATCCATGAAAATAAATTTATTACAACGCAAGGACTTCTGAAATATCCAGGGGGTGACGCGTAGGCGGGTGACGTCACAGATACCCACGTAAAACTTACTGCAGAGCTTTGATATCGAATACGATGACGTCAATAAAGTAAATTGTTCAACTCAATGATGAAACCTTTGTATTTTAAGTGGTTTTATTTGGCAATTGGCATGCTAACTTTAGCAGGTTCACTATAGGTATCATGATTTGTCTTTCGCACTGCACTTAGGCCACGAAACGATAGCATTTAGCATTGTTCTTGTGAAGGTTGCATAATGTCGTAGGACATTCGTACAAATTGGATCTTTACAAAAACCCTAGTAGTAGTATGATTACAAAAAAACCGGATAGTTAGAATCTGACACAAATTTTTCCAATTGCGCCCGAGTAATGTTTAGGGTTTTTACAAAAATTAAGCGTATCTTAAGTAAATTGCGAATTACCATCATTTTGCGCGCGCTGATTGGCTGACGGTATGAACTGACGGAGGCTCTGATTGGCTAACGGCTATAGTCCTATCTATAGTCTTATAAGAAGAATTAAGTTCAGACCAATCAGACTAACCTGACTCTTAGATTATCCAATCAGCATTTAAGTTTCCAATTGTCCGAAACATATTGCGATGGACGATGGCGAAAATCTTTCTTAGGTTCCAATTATCCGGTCCTTTACAATCGACCTAGGATTGTTGCAACGATTATCCTACGACACATACATTTGCTCTGACTGAAACGGCAACACACGGTCATTGCTCGCTTTCACTGCAGCTACCAAAGTCCTCCAGACTTATCAGCCCACTCGAAAATACTTGCAATTAGCGAGATGCCTCTTTAGTTGCAATTCTTAACAATGGAAACTGGCTGCAGCGTGCATTTTAGGTACGGTTTTATAGTAACGACATTTTTTAGCGTTTATAATTTCAGTAGGGATAAAAGAAACAGCTATGTTACGACCAGAGATTGTATATTCTGAATAATGCAATAGTTTCTATGTCCTTATACATAGCATCATGCTTCAATTGAAGAATCAACTTGTCTTCTTTCCAGGAATCGAGTATCTCTACGAGAATGGCCTACTACAGAGGACGCCAGAAGACGTCGCCCAGTTCCTACACAAAGGCGAGGGGCTCAGCAAGACTGCAATAGGCGACTACCTCGGCGAGCGGTCGGAGTTCAACGAGGCGGTGCTCAGGGCCTTCGTCGAGTTGCACGACTTCACAGACTTAATACTTGTCCAGGCGTTGAGGTGAGTTTTGCAAGAAATCTAGTAGCGTTTTAACCGCCTCTGTGGTCTAGTGGTTCGCCCACCTGTGTAGGACGCAGGGGTCCCGGGTTCAATTCCAAGGGGGCTACAATTTGTACTCGGTTTGGTTGGTGGTAGGGCTTAATTCAGGTCCGCCTGGCTAGCTACCACTATCTTACCTAAGTCTGACGCCATAACAACAGTTTAAAAATTGTTGTATTCCGGCAGTCAGTGGTAAGATAGCCAATTCCTCAGTGATGAAGATTCCGGGTGTAGTGCGCTTCCACCTCAGGCCTTAGCGTCACTTAACATCAAGTGAGGTGAAGGCCAAGCACTATCCCGTGATGCATAAAAAAACGGCATAAGAAACGTAGAATCAGGAGTATTCGAAACGCGTTCTTCAGAACTTTCTTAACGGAGGAGCTGATTTGAGAACTCCTTGATACCTGCTCTGAATATAGTCCGGATTAGCCTGAGATTACCTGCTTGAATTGTCTTTGTGTGTGTTCACGTTCACTTTGATCAACAATTGCGCTTTAGTTATAATCATTAGTGGTAAAAGGTGGTTAGAAGAAATAAAATACGGAAAACTGATGATTGAATGAGACGTCAGCCAATGAGTTGTGCGCAAAAAAATGTAATAGAGACTTTTCCTTAGTCAGTATTGGTAAAACTTACAAACTATTGTATTACTTTATTCTGTGGTATAATTGCCAAATATAGCAAAAGTATTTGATTTGAAGAACGAGCGTTTCGAAATATCTACTAAGATAATTTGTAGGCAAAGTGGAAACGTCAGTGATATCAATTTCTTTCATACCACGGGAAAAATACTGGCTACTGCTTCAACACGAAATTATATTTTTTATGTTTCTTTCTACACTAGAGCACTTAATATACGTAAAATGGATTCTTTGTAAGTATAATATGGCAGATGTGCCATTTATAATTACGTATGGGACTGCACCTCAGTGTTATAGCGCAGCCAGATAGAGGTGTGTAAATTGTTTGCTCCCAGGGCAATCAATCTTAACTACGTGTTTATAACGGTACACAACCAAGACAGGCATGTGTGTAAAAAAGATCCATTAAAACGATTAACGTCACTAGAGTCTATAGGGAAATTTTTCTCAAGTGTTAACTTATGTTGTTATTTCGATTTCGTAACTATTGTAATTCTTGGATTTCTTAACTTATTTTGATACTATTGTGATTTTCAATAAAGAGGCAAAAGTGAACCACTGACGTTGATTAAAATATAGAACAAGGAATTAAATCTTAGCATTGATAAAATTATTCGTGAACAAAACTAAAAATATATTTAAAAGATTGTTGTTCAAAAATTAGTGCTGTAAAAACAAAGCTAAACAACATTTTGTTTTCCAACGACTTATTATTAAAACAAATAAAAGTATTACAATACCCTTAGTTCTCAGAAAGTCAATGTGTAATTATGATATCAGTTTACTCTACAAATGAAGAGTCGGGCCAAATATTTTCTCATCTTGACCGCAATCTGATAATAATTTCCGTTGCCTTGAATGTACTTTTTATCTCTTTTTGACTTGTTTTGAAATTTGTAACGCGTTTAATCTCGAAATATCCTGCTTTATAATCTTTATTTCTGCGCAAAAAAGGTTAAAAGTGTTATTATTTTGATTAACTTTATCGCTTTTCTCAGAAATATTTCTAACTGAGTACCTCTATCATATTCGTTATATCAATCAAGTAATCAGATAGTTCCTGTGAACGGTTTTATATTTCATACTACTGTTTACAATGCAAATAGTTTTTTAGTCGGTTGTATTGGTTTAGATCCATGATAAAGCTATTGCAAATATTGTGTCATGCATGACATTGATACAAGTAGATGCACTGAATCCCTCATTCTAATACGTGGATTGGTTTCAAACTAAGTAATCCTATCAGCAAATAAAGCCTCAGTTTTAAACCAGGTATAACTTCAGTTTACCTTTTATAATAAGGGCAATTATGTTCCATACGTGTCCAATGACGTGTTCAAGTAATGCGTGACATCAATTTTCCATTAGCCCAATACTTTCCGGAAAGTACCTATCTAATTAGTTTCTTGACTGACCCCTTAATGTTACCGCATTAAAGTTTTTTTTTTATCTAATAATAACAATTAACACATTATAAATACTTTGTAAAGAGAATAATGGACCTTCGAAGTAATGGACTTAGAAATTGATTATGTAGTTTAATTTGGAAGGATTCAAAACAGATTGGGTGATTGGCATGTTATTATAGTATTTAAATCCATTTAAGTAATTTTGTTTAAAATGTACCTCATGATTATACTGATTTGTTTACAATTTACCTATTAAATGCAGGAAAATATTTAAAATTGAATGTATTGATTTTACCAAAACAGTTTTCGCATACGCTAATGTGAAGGTCGATAGCTTCTCATATTATACGATAATATTACAAAAAGTGGGTTTTATTCAATGACTTTAGCCTTTAACTTATTGATGATAGGTAGTAAGGTTAAGATTCGTTTACAGTTCTGATGCAATACTGCAATTATTCAACAGGTAATCTAAAGAACTGCTCATACCATTAAATTGCAGCTATCGAACAAATCGAAACACTAAATAACGAAGATGCTAGAATAAAAACTGCAAGTTAATGACACTTATTGTTACATTGGAAAAAAAATCTTTTCATTTGGTTAATTAGTGGATAGTTATGTTATTAGCATGAATTAATTTTTCCTTAAAAGTTTCCTTCTGTAGTATTTTGGAAAAACAGAGTTCACTGAAAGGTCCTTTACGTATTTGAATATACAAAGTGAAATCGAAAGCTATGGCATACTTTTGAGGAGTGTTTACAAAGAAGGAAAAAAATTGTATTGTCTTGTAGAAAATATTCAGATTTTATGTGTACCTAAGATTAGTAGGTACATACCTAAGCCTTTGTTTTCGATTTACCTTGTGTTTTTCAAAATACGTAATTATGTTAGACTCTTTATGCCGCTTACATTTTCGTATAAAATCACTGTCAAGGTTTGTTCCCAACGGGGTAAATATTCTGATGATATTAATTTTATTTCAGACAATTCCTATGGAGTTTTCGGTTACCAGGCGAAGCGCAGAAGATCGACCGAATGATGGAGTGCTTTGCACAGCGCTACTGTCAGTTGAACCCGGATATCTTCACGAATGCGGACACGTGCTACGTGCTCAGCTTCGCCATCATCATGCTCAATACCTCGTTGCACAACCCTAGCGTTAAGGACAAACCCTCGCCCGAACAGTTCGTCGCTATGAACAGGGGCATCAATAATGGAGGCGATCTACCTCAGGAACTGCTCTTGGTGAGTTGCTTGCGATTTCTTTTTTATACCATAAATACACAAAGGTGCGTTGTTTGGTCTTTATTCTTATACATAAACACATCAATGAAACTTTCTACAGTAGGTAACTAGTTAATATAGTGAGCACGGACGCCGCGTCGTCACTTACATAAGTTTAGTTCAGGCGACGGGGCGATGCGCGATGATTTTTTTTAACGAATACTAAAATACTCGTTTACCAAAAATACCCGACTCAGCCCATCACTACTGTAAGGTCATTAGACTGAGGATTCTTTCTGCTTTTTTCTTGTCTAAGCGACTTGTATCTGCGCCTACGCACAATTATTAGTACTATCCCCGTCAATTGGTAATGCGCCTGACGGCCATGATTTTAACCTCAAAAACGAAAAACAATTGTAATTTTTTTATATACCTAGACCCTATTTTATTGAAAATAATAATTCAATAATTAATATATATTAGATTACCTATTAGAATTTTCTTGTTTCATGACATTTTTAGTTGCGGATGACGTCAATGTGGATGTTAATGTGACGAGGTTCCATCGCATTACCAATTGACGGGGATAATAGGTACCTAACTTACGCAGCAAAACAAAGTAGAATAGTTTCGGTCCGGTCCGGGTGTTATTTCTCATAACAGCGTAAAATATTGCATTGCTTTACACATACGCCTGTAAAGAGTTAAGAACTAATATTATAAATGTGAAAGTGTGTGTATGTGTGTGTGTGTACGTGTGTTTGCTTGTTTGTTTGTTTGTTATCACTTTACACCTAAACGGCTTGGCGTATTTGGAATATAAAAGAAACGTCCCAAAATACATGGACTAAAAACCCAAAATTAATACGAACAAGCTATAATATAGCGTACTAGCGGCCGCCCGCGACTTCGTCTGCGTGGAAAGGTTTTTTGCTATCCCTCGGGAACTATACACTTTTTCGAGATAAAAGGTACCCTATGTCCTTCTCTGTACCCATGACAACGTGTGTGCAAAATTTCATGATGATCGGTTCAGTAGTTAGGACGTGAAGACGTAACAAACAAACAAACGGACTTTTGCATTTATAATATTAGTAAGGCTAAATTCAGGGTTTTTTTGGACCATCTCCTTTGGTTAGTAGACAGATTAAAATCTGGATTAACATAGGTATAGGAAATAGGATACTTCTTATCCTAGTCAAAGATTCCCTAGGCCCTAGGGTCCACGCGGACGAAGTCACAGGCGACCGCTAGTTATTCAAATAAATCCATAATCAATCAAAGCAATATGAATACAACGTCATGCCTCTATAGCCCCGTACAAAATGAAGTAAGTCTATTGAATAACCGGTCATTTTCTATTTGAGCGCAGTTTTTGTATACAAAAAAGAAATAATAGCCTGCAGCAATAACGTAATTATCTGTAAGTGCAATCTAATGATGGACTCAACACCACTAATGTAATTTGTAGTGTAGAAATAACTCTGAATGTCATCAGAAAATAACCACTGTTTCTTATCGCGCGGTGCTGTTTAATCACGTCTGTGATAATAATTGACACTCACAAGTCATTTAGTTCATCTTCAGTGAGAGTACATTGTTATTCCCGACCACACTACTTCAGAGTAATTTGATTTCGTGGCCATATTAATTTAACGCTAAGTGTTCTAATAAGGTATATTCAAACAGTAAAATCGGTTATAGGGATGTTATTGTCTTGCAATAATAACATATGGATGTACGAATCGATATTTCCGCTATTTATAATAACACCCACCAACAACAGTTTGGCAAATTATGTGTTACTTAGTTGATTTTATCCTGAATTACTACACTTTTGCTTTTGTGTATTATTGTTTATTATTATGTACCTAATTATTGTGTGAATTACTAGCAAGGCTCTTTACATGTAATTAAAAACAACATCAATAGTTTTATTCTTGATTCACACAACGCAAAGTCCTAATAAAACAATAATTGACATTTGACTATTATAATGATCTTATGATAAGGAATTTCTGTTCCTAATTTGACTAATTATTAATAGTCTAATATTATAATTAGTTTATTAACGATTGTATTTTGTTCCAGTCATTATACGAGTCTATAAAGACGGAGCCGTTCAAAATACCGGAGGATGACGGCAATGACCTGATGCACACATTCTTCAACCCCGACAAGGAGGGCTGGCTGTGGAAGCAAGGAGGAAGGTAATCATAGCATTATAATAATAATCATAAATAATCATTTTTAGAACTTATCATTATACTAAATAGTATACTAGAAAAAATACGACTCGCACCAGATCAATACTCAGAGAGAGAATCTACCGAGCCACTCGGTAGCTCAGCGGTCAGAGCATTGGACCGGATATCCAAAGGTTCGATTCCCGGTTCGATTCCCGTCTGAGTATTGATCTGGTGCGAGTCGTATTTTTTCTAGTATACTATTTAGTATTGTTTAAAAATAGCATTGTAAATGCAAAAATCTCAAATTTAAAAAACTTATCATTATCATTGATTATATGGAGAATTGACTACACTAGCCTGCAAATCAAAGTACTTCAGAGGCCTATTTTCATACAAACAAGGTAACTTTGAAGCTTTGGTTTTCCGACCAGGATTAAACGGGGTGTGATCGGATGGTGGCCATTCAAAGAGTAAATGGAGGAGGCCCAGATTTCTAAAGAAACCCAATGGATTAGAAGAGTCGTGTAGGTCAGGGTTGAATTTAAATAATAACAAGTTAAAATTACATCAAAAGTATGGAAAATGTAACATTAAAAAAGTCCGTACTGTGTCTGGTGTATACGACTCTTCTAATACATTGGGTTTCTTTAGCGATCTGGGCCTCCTCCATTCACTCTTTGAATGGCCATGGCGTTACCTCGTTTGTATGAAAGTAGGCCTCTGTAGTATTTAGTTTTGCAGGCCAGTATGTATACTCATACCGAGCAGACCGTGCATAGAAGTTTTTTGCGAAATGCGTTAATTTTTCACGAAATTCAGATCAGTAGCAAGTAGGAATGACTTTGTATATAAGTAAGTTTATAACGACGCTGTTATTGGGAATTGAATCGGAGTATACTCCGTTTTACGAAAAGAACTCCTAGGGAATAAAATACTCGCAGCTCATTGGTCAATGCGCGCGGCTAGAGCAAGGCCATTGAAGTTTACGCGTATTAATCAATATAGTAGGTATGAACGTCTATACAAAAAAAATTTGGGAGTTACAAGGCGTGATAAAGTTTGGCCGCATGATGGAAACTGATCTGTAGGCTGTTCTTAACTAATATTGAGCTGGGCCAAACCATCCTTACATATGATTCCAAACGGCGGCGGGTTGAAGTAGCGTTCCATCCGGCTTCATTCTAAAAATTATAACTGGCCCTGTTTAGCTAATAGGTCAAGTGTGGTATCAATTTCGGATAAATCAATAACGTAGAATTCATTTCTAGTATAAATAAATGCTATTGATTTAGCAGTTTCTTAAAAATTGCTCTATTACCAAAATATTCAACTACATATTTTTGCTTTTAGTCACCGTAAACATTAAACTGGTGCATTTATTTCCAAACAAAAAATACTTTATCAAAGCCTATTTAATGCAGATTTGAAATAATATAACTTTGAAGTACCTTAACAAACAATAAATAGCGGAAAAAAACATTTTATCGTCGCGCGCCGAGAGCCAAGAGTTCACTTTCGAAATAAATTACCATCTTTGACTAGCTGTGTCTCTGCAGTCTATGGGCCTAGACTACTCGGGTTAGGCTCAAATTGTAGCAAATGTAGTTAGCTTTACAGAAGTATAGGACAAATTAACCTGAAGAGTTATGAATCTCCATATAAATTAATCATGGGTGTTAAAAGTCCTGATAAAATTTGGCCACATGATGAAAACAGTTCTGTAGAGTGTTCATAACTAGTATTGAGCAGGGCCAAACTATCCTTACAAAAGAATCCATATGGCGGCTACTTATGATTTTTTTTTATCCAAGAAATTATTATTTTTAAGATAACTCAAAAATAATAAGTGCTCTACAAAAACTTTATTAAGCAATTATGTTACAAATAATTTAATCTATAACTTTGCATCTTGTAAAATTTTTGATAAATCTAATAGTTCATGAGAAAAAGTTATTTTTTATATGGCGTTTCTTTTTGAAACGATCAAATTAGGTAAAAATAATGTAAGTTTACGAAACGTAAGACGCTTAGTGCGTAGTGAAACACAGGTTTGAACGTAAGTACTGTGTTTATTTAATTAAACAATACTACAGCCGAATAAAAGGTAAGTATGCTTATTTTTTACAAGAACACTTGCAGAGAGAAGTACAATTTAATGATTTTTTTACGCAACTACATGCTTTCGAACACTTCTGCTTGCATCCACACTTAATCATTACTTGACATGCTAAAGCAACTGTAGGAATATTTATCCAAACTGGAAGAAGTCTGTCACCTTTTTTGACGCCGTTTCAAACATTAGAGCGCGTGATGTTTGGTTGTTACAACTTTCCCGTTCCAAACGTCAGAGCGTTGCAACCAAACAACCATCAAAATTGATGGTTGTAAAACGCTCTGACGTTTGTCTATAGAACAAATGTCAATGTCATTTGACATTACTTTCTATTTTGATGTTTTTGTGTCTAATTTTTAAATAAATCATGGTAGTTTCGCAAAAAAACAGTTTTTATTTGATTTTGAATATTGGAAAGTTTAAATTATTCATATTCCACATGGAAAATGAAGACTTTCTATTGACATTGACATTTAAAGTTCTTGGTCGTTCCTAACCTTAAAATGAGTTAAAAAACAACCAAACAACCGCACTCTAAGCCTTTGAACGCAACCCTGGCTTGGTAAATTGATAATAGATATTCAAAGTTATATGTATTCTGTAACTTTTTGGGGCGTGGCCACATCATCACCGCGCGCGCATCCTGCGTCAATGGTTGGACGCGTCTTGGCTACCACTGCGCAGCCGCAAAATTAAAGTTAAAGTTTATCAAACTTAATAAAAGTTTGACAAAGAAAAAGACTTGAAGCAATTTTGCAATGCTGGTATCACCGTCGATGTATTTATTGCATTATCAGAAGCAACTGTTGAAAACTTGGTGGCCAACAATGCTAAATGGCACAATAACTGCAGACGTGAGATTCATCTAGATAAACTTATACGTAAACTAAAAAAAACACGAGCAGCAGATTCGGCCTGTCCAAGTGCAGTTCCATTGACAAGAAAAGAAGATGCCAAACCTGCAAAACCTTCCGATATCTGCTTTTTCTGTAGCAAAACGGAAAATACAGAAAACGTTATACATTCATTTCAACCAAGTGCAGTTCCATTGACAAGTGAGGATCCCAAACCTACCGATATCTGCCTTTTCTGTAGCAAACCGGGAAATAATAAGAATGTTTTACATTTATTTAAAAAAATTAGACATTACTGAACAGCTTAGAAATAAAGCATTGCTCTTGAAGGCTGAAAACGTGCTGTTGCAATTGTCTTTGGGTGACATCGAAACCAATGAATTGAAGTATCACGCATACTGTTTTGTTAATTTTAATCGTCGTTCCCAACAATCACAAGAAGCATACGATGACCATGCCTCTAATGAGACAACTGAACAAAGTAAGTTACTGCAAGAAATTTTCAGTTTCGTGCTAGAAGAAATTTGTTCTGGAAAAAAGTACTTTCCCCTCAAGGTTCTTTATGAAGAAATGAGTTGTCGGGCTCAATTGAATAACACACAACCTATAAATCGAACTAGGCTGAAAATAGCTCTTCTACAACGTTTTTCTTTAATTTTGAAGGAGGAGATAGGTTTCCGTAATGAAGTCATTTTAGTGTGCTCTAAAGAAGTGAAAGACATCATAGTATCCACATCTGCTTCAGACGATTTTAGTACCCTTTCAAAAGCAGCTCTCATTTGCCGTCGTGAACTGTTAAAGCCGAGGTATAATTTTGAAAAGGACGGATTTCATTCCGACTGTCAAAAAAACTCTGTTTCTGCTCATCTTAAATATCTAATCGGTCTCATTATACACGGGCCATCTTATGAGGGTGACATGGAAAATGAGCAGAAAAATCTCTCAATATCCCAGCTCATCACATATAATACTGAGGTATTTATATCTCACGAACCTCCATTGCCTGTTTATCTTGGGCTTCTCATTTATTCAAAATTTCAAAGTTCGATTCTGATAAAATTCATCATCATCATCATATCAGCCGCACGACACCCACTGCTGGGTATAGGCCTCCCCAAGGATTTCCACGACGATCGGTCCTGCGCTTCCCACATCCAGTGGCTTCCGGCAATCTTCACCAGATCGACGGTCCACCTTGTCGGGGGCCTACCCACGGAGCGTCATCCGGTGCGCGGTCGCCATTCCAGAACCTTTCCGCCCCAACGGCCATCGGTTCTTCTCGCTATGTGTCCAGCCCACTGCCACTTTAGCTGAGCAATCCTTCGAGCGATGTCGGTTACTTTAGTTCGCCTGCGGATCTCCTCATTTCTGATTCGATCACGCAGGGAAACGCCGAGCATGGCTCTCTCCATTGCACGCTGGGTGACCTTGAGCCTCCTTATGAGACCCATAGTTAGCGACCACGTTTCACTGCCGTAAGTCATCACTGGCAACACACACTGGTCATAGACTTTCGTCTTGAGACACTGAGGTAAATCGGACACGAAGATTTTTCGGAGCTTCCCGAATGCTGCCCATCCGAGTTGGATTCGACGAGAGATCTCCTTCTCAAAGTTGGACCTACCTAACTGGACTGCCTGTCCTAGGTATACATAATGGTCAACAGCTTCAAGTGTAGTGTTCCCAACATGAACTGGAGCGGGCACAACATGGGCATTTGACATGATTTTCGTCTTATCCATGTTCATTTTAAGACCCACTCTTTGGGAAGCACTACGGAGATCTTCGAGCATTGTGTTCAGGTCCTCCAAGGTCTCAGCCATAAGAACTATATCATCGGCAAAACGAAGGTGTGTTTGGTATTGGCCATTAATGTTGATGCCGAGTCCTTTCCAGTCTAAGAGTTTAAAGATATCCTCCAACGCAGCTGTGAACAGTTTCGGAGAAATAACATCTCCCTGTCTCACACCTCGCTGCAGTTGGATAGGATTTGTTCTCTGGTTCTGTACTCGGACCGACATGGTGGCATTTTTGTATAAATACCTCAACACCTCGATATACCTGTAGTCCACTTGGCACCTTTGGAGAGACTGCAGCACCGCCCAGGTTTCAATCGAATCAAAGGCTTTCTCATAATCCACAAACGCCAAGCAAAGTGGCAGATTATACTCCTCGGTCTTCTGTATGACCTGCCGCAGCGTATGGATGTGGTCTATGGTGCTAAAGCCTTTTCGGAACCCGGCTTGTTCGGGAGGTTGAAAGTCGTCAAACTTGCGAGCGAGACGGTTCGTAAGGACTCTCGAAAACAGCTTATAGACATGACTCAGAAGCGAGATGGGTCTATAGTTCTTTAAGGGACTTGTCACCCTTTTTAAAGAACAAAATCACCTCACTTATGTTCCATGTCTTCGGCGTTCTGCCCTCGACGATGACGGAATTGAAAAGCTTCTGGAGGACTTTAAGTACCGGCTTACCGCCCGCTCTCAGAAGTTCTGAAGTGATTCCGTCGTCGCCCGCCGCCTTGTTGTTTTTCAGCTGTTTGAGAGCCATACTAATCTCGTACATGCTGACGTCCGGGATATCTTGGCTATAGTGTCGGGTAAGCTTGGCTCTGGGGTCTTTAGCCTTGCTTTCAACGGGTGTCTGCGTGGAATATAACTGCCCATAGAAACTCTCGATCTCCCTAAGGATTTCAGGCTTCGCTGAGATGATGCGTCCGTCGTCAGTTTTCAGCTTCGTCATCTGGCTTTGCCCAATAGACAGATCTCTCGCGAACACTTTGGAGCCTTTGTTCCGCTTGATGGCCTCTTTAATACGATTTGTATTAAATTGGCGAAGGTCGCTCGTCAAAGACTTAGATATCTGTCTATTAAGCTGCCGATAACGATTAGCATCTACTGAACTCTGGAGCCTCATTTCACATCTCTGATCCATGAGTAGGAGTGTGTGGTCGGAGAGTTTCTTTAGCTTGGGACGGCGGGTCTTGAAGAACTTGGACCCTACCGTACGGACAGTATCCACCACCATATTGTTTAGATCGTCCACATCTATGCTGTTCTCAAGGGCTTCGAATCGGTTTTGGAGTTCGAGTTGAAAGCTCTCGGGGTTTTGAATATGGGCCAACAATGTTCGGAGTGTTGATTTTATCAGTCGAGATCTTTCCAGCTTTATGTTGATATTCAATGTGCCACGTACCAATCGGTGATCGCTCCCCGTCTTAACGGCGTTGATCACAGTGACATCATTGAATATTTGCTTTTTCGTCGACATGATAAAATCAATCTCATTTCTGACTGTACCGTCCGGACTGACCCAAGTCCACTTCCGGCTTTCCGGCTTTCTGAATAATATTACCAAGCCAGTATCTGGGCTTGCGCGCATATGGCTGAAATAAAACATCGAGATCCATGCCAGTATGGGCGGAAGAAAGAAGGTGACACACTTCTTCCAGTTTGGATAAATATTCCTACAGTTGCTTCAGCATGTCAAGTAATGATAAAGTGTGGATGCAAGCAGAAGTGTTCGAAAGCATGTAGTTGCGTAAAAAAATCATTAAATTGTACTTCTCTCTGCAAGTGTTTTTGTAAAAAATAAGCATACTTACCTATTATTCGGCTGTAGTATTGTTTAATTAAATAAACACAGTACTTACGTTAAAACCTGTGTTTCACTACGCACTAAGCGTCTCACGTTTCGTAAACTTACATTATTTTTACCTAATCTGATCGTTTCAAAAAGAAACGCCATATAAAAAATAACTTTTTCTCATGAACTATTAGATTTATCAAACATTTTACAAGATGCAAAGTTATAGATTAAATTATTTGTAACATAATTGCTTAATAAAGTTTTTGTAGAGCACTTATTATTTTTGAGTTATCTTAAAAATAATAATTTCTTAGACAAAAAAAAAATCATAAGTAGCCGCCATATGGATTCTTTTGTAAGGATAGTTTGGCCCTGCTCAATACTAGTTATGAACACTCTACAGAACTGTTTTCATCATGTGGCCAAATTTTATCAGGACTTTTAACACCCATGATTAATTTATATGGAGATTCATAACTCTTCAGGTTAATTTGTCCTATACTTCTGTAAAGCTAACTACATTTGCTACAATTTGAGCCTAACCCGAGTAGTCTAGGCCCATAGACTGCAGAGACACAGCTAGTCAAAGATGGTAATTTATTTCGAAAGTGAACTCTTGGCTCTCGGCGCGCGACGATAAAATGTTTTTTTCCACTATTTATTGTTTGTTAAGGTACTTCAAAGTTATATTATTTCAAATCTGCATTAAATAGGCTTTGATAAAGTATTTTTTGTTTGGAAATAAATGCACCAGTTTAATGTTTACGGTGACTAAAAGCAAAAATATGTAGTTGAATATTTTGGTAATAGAGCAATTTTTAAGAAACTGCTAAATCAATAGCATTTATTTATGCTAGAAATGAATTCTACGTTATTGATTTATCCGAAATTGATACCACACTTGACCTATTAGCTAAACAAGGACAGTTATAATTTTTTGAATGAAGCCGGGCGGAACACTACTTCAACCCGCCGCCGTTTGGAATCGTATGTAAGGATAGTTTGGCCCAGCTCAATATTAGTTAAGAACAGCCTACAGATCAGTTTCCATCATGCGGCCAAACTTTATCACGCCTTGTAACTCCCAAATTTTTTTTGTATAGACGTTCATACCTACTAATAGGACTTGGACGATTTTCTTTAGGAGTTCGTTTCGTAGAATGGACTTTCGTAAAGAAGGAAATGTATGAGATTTAATTCCTCAACTACTTATTTCTTTGTGTATTTAAATTAAACACGAAACCTGCTTACTAAATGATTGAACTACTAAAACATTGTGTGAAATTCTATAGAATTTGTTAATTTCAGATATAAGTCATGGAAGAGACGGTGGTTTATATTAAACGACAACTGCCTGTACTACTTCGAATACACGACTGACAAAGAGCCTAGAGGAATCATTCCATTAGAAAACATATCTGTAAGTTATTTATATCACCTAACAACGAGAAATATGTTAATTGGATTCGGTTATCAGTAAATAAATGTATAAGCGTCTATCAATACTGCATGTTGTTGTTTTCTATTTGAGTATATAAAGATATTGCTTTAGTTACTTATTTATGGAGGACTTACATTTTTGAAAAATCGCTTGCCTTAACCAGGAATCGAACCCATCAAAGACTTTTTTTTACGATACCAATCGAAAGGGTACTCGTAAGGATTATTTTTTCTTAACTGAAACAGCCTCTTAAACAAAAGGAATACCATGAAATTTGACATTTAAATTTTAATTATTATGGATTGTATCAATTTGTATCGAATCGTATGCGATTTTAAAAAAATCTTTGAATGCAGTTCAGTTTCTTTTTAAAAACATGATTCAGTAAAATTTCCTATTTTCAATATTTAAGGTACTTTCCCTCCGTGTGGCAAAGTTGCGGATACCCTGTATCAAAAAATATTTAACCGCGTAGGTCCGCACAGCGCCGCACCGCTGAAGTGAGTTTTGACCTTTAGTTTTATTTAAACGGCTGATGCTTTGCGTGCAGGTTCGGTGTGCGCACGACCGGCAGCGGCTGCACTGCCTGGAGCTGTACGCCAGCGGCGGCGCCGACCTCATCAAGGCGTGCAAGACCGACTCCGAGGGGAAGGTCGTCGAGGGCAAGCACACTGTCTACAGGTACACGCACCACTATTACTGGCCGATTAAAGGGGGCTCGATGGCCGTTCATGCGCATTTGGCCCACTTCGCATTTGGTCCACTTGCCGAAAAAACGTCCACTTCGCATTTGGTCCATTTCGCTAAATGTCTATTTCGCATTTGGTCCACTTGGTTCATTTCGCGGAACGTCCATTTTTCAGTTAGTGCTTGCGAAGGCACGGTAACCCGTCGGACCCGGCACATTTGCAGTCGTTAACATCGACCGATCCGCATCGGGCCCGCGTGGTGGGTTAAGGACCATCATCCTTATTCATCCATAAGGAAGGTCTGTTCCCCAGCAGTGGGGACATTAAAAAGGGCTGATGGTCAAGAGCTGCCGAACATTGAGCCACTAAACGCGACCACAAGCTACGGACGATTTCTTTCATACATTTTGTATGAAAGAACTCGTTTCGTTGAGAAGTATCGGCGCAAACATTCTGATCGATCAGTTGATTAACTCGTTTTTGTCGAAGATTAAAGATGCTGATGTATTCACTGATAGCCTTGCTTGTCTCATTAATAAATTTGTATCAAATTTGTCCCGACCATGTTAAAAAACTTTATATACTATTCTTGTGTTTGTTATATTATGTTGTTAACTTATGTTGTTTATTTTTACTTTGCTTTGGTATGATACTGTCATGTTATCTAACTTGCTGGTGTTTTGGATTTCCTGGTCTATAAGCCTGCATGTATTTTTATAAAATAAAAATAAAAAAATCCGAGCGTACGAGTGGCCGCGTTCGAGCCACAAGCTGTGGGAGTCGCCGGCGCTCGCTACTTCTGGCTGCGTTTCGTCGCTCGCATCGCGCGCACACTCGACCACAGTAGCCGGCTTCTTCTCGGCGGTCACTAAGTCACTGGCGGCTGCGATTGGTGGCCGCATCTAGTGGCTTGACTGAGCCACTAGCGGTCGTGCTTAGTGGCCGCGATTAGTGGCTCAATGTACTGCAGCTCCTACAAAATCTTGTCACACAGCTGACGCGACGCTGAGCAGTTGTAATGTACTAGATGTTACGGACGACGCTACACAGAGCCGTCTCTCTCGATGCGACGTGATGTTCTGTTTGGCGTTGGCCGTGATATCTACACTCCCGAGCAAACGTATGGAATCATATGCCTATTTTCATACAAACGAGGTAACTTTGAAGCTTTGGTTCTCAGCCCAGGATAAAACGGGGTGTGATCTGATGATGGCCATTCAAAGAGTGAATGGAGGAGGCTTAGATCGCTGAAGAAACCCAACGGATCAGAAGAGTCGTTTATACTACAGACCGTATGGAGTTTTAGGTTTAATTTTCCATACTTTTGGTTGTAATTTTAGCTTGTTTTTGTTATTTTTTTTTTATTCAACCTTGAGCGACTCATCTAATCCGTTAGGTTTCTTTAGCATTATGGGCCTCCGCCACACATTCTTTGAATTGCCAACATCAGATCACACCCCGTTTAATCCTGAGCGGAGAACCAAAGCGTCAAAGTTACCTAGTTTGAATGAAAGTAGGCCTGTGATTCCATATTTTTGCTCGCGAGTGTAGTACATTACAACTGTTCAGCGTCGCGTCGCCGTCCCGCGCCGGTTGTGTGACGTTACGTTAAAATTGACAATAGACAATGATCCGCTGGAACTTCTTATAAATAAGTTATAACGTACAAAATTACTCAATTTCAGAATGTCAGCGGCGACAGCTGAAGAAAGAGATGAATGGATAGAGTGCCTGCGACGGTCGATTAGCCACAACCCGTTCTACGATATGCTCGCGCAGAGGAAACGCAAAGCGCAACACAACGCGCATGTACCGCACTAGCAATGCTAATGCGTCGCAAACGCAACGCAAATGCCCGCGCAATGAGGCTTAATCTTAACGGGCACAGTGGCGCTGCCCAATCGGACACTTTTGGAACCGCCAGAAGCCCATCAGCTTCAGTGCGCTGCTCAATCGGATACTTTTGGAATTGCTCGATATACAGTTCTCCAGACACAATGTCGCGGCCCAATCGGACACTTTTGAAACTGCCCGAAGTCTATGATATACAGTTCCCCAGACACAGTGTAGGTGTCCAATCGGAAACTTTTGGAACTGCTCGAGGCCTACGTTAGAGAGTTCTCCAGACAGTGGCGCTGCCCAATCGAATACTTTCGGAACTGCTGAGATTAGTCCCCATTGCCGCGTGCTAAAATGCAGGCACTAGTACTGCAATCCAAAGACATTTTAATGATTATGTTCGATGACAGAAAGACGACGAAAATCCTATAGAATGGTTTTCATCAGTGTAGTTGGTGACCAAAGTTTACTGGTATTCTGTTTCATCTCTTGGAACCTTTGGAAAGTGATATAACTTTTTTGTAAGTATTTTATTTTATTTTTTTTTATTTTATTATGTTCGGAATACCAACAGCAATTATACATTGAATGGAAACAATTTCTTAAATCTACTTAGCTATTAACAGGTATTCGCATATGGATTATAAGATGTACATAGACCACATTAAGCTATTTGCAGAATAGATTTAGGAGCAACATAAGTTACAATTAAGTATTATCATTATCAAATGTGTAACTGAACTAGTCACTTTACCTATTGGAATACAGAAAATAAATTATTTTCTCTGATTCGTGAGAAAAGCCTAGTTCAATTTTGGATAATTGTAGTGTTATTTTAAGTCACTGCTAACAAGACCTAGTGCTGTTAAAATTGTCACCTCTACTTTAGCAGTGCAATGCATGTTTTCAATTTAATGTAATACTTAAAGATCTGTTACTTCAATAATGATAATGACAACATTTTAATTAGTGAATTGATAATGTTAAGTATTCGTTACAGAATACGTTTCATATCATCGGATGACTTCCGAAATGGTGAACATCTCGGTACAATAATATAGAGATGTCTGTTGAGAGACAAAAGTTCTAATGTGTGTTTGCGCACGTCATGATGTGTTAGAATAATGGGACGAAAAAGTTACTTGACATATGCTTGCGAAGTCGCATTGCTTCAACCGACATCTCTACAGTATATGTATTCTTGATATCCCTAGTAGGAGTATGCTAACTATAATCGTCTTCGGAAACTACCACTCTGTCTCTTTTACTCGCATCACATGTTTACCGCTTAGACGATTTTACCGAAATGAGCAGTACATCCGATAGTTTGTGATATCGTTAATACTGAGACCACATCTCTCTCTCTCTTTAATTTATTTCCTTTAAGTGAATTTGAAATCTAATTCCTTGACTCAAAGTTTCTAAATGTACAACACGACAATGAAAAGCTAAACTCGTACTAGGGGTGCTGATCTAGGGACGAATATAGCCAAATAACGTCATTATTACTAAAACAGCCAGTCAGAGTGAAATGAATCTTGAATCACATGCACTGGCAGCTACTATGGCAACCAACAATGTGATTGCTTCCGCTTTTCCGCAGCTAAACATTAAAATCACAAAAAATAGAGATTAACCTACTTATTTTCTTTTTCATTACATTTTACCCTGACTGGTTGTTTTGCAGCACTGTGATAATAAATCGTTAGGGTTGGACCACTTCTATCAGCGCAGAATCGCCTTTTTCCGTCGCCCTACCTATACTTTACTGTCGCTCAGAACCTCCATTTGGTAGAGCGAGAAAGATAGCGGGAATGCGATCGAGTATTCCGCTGCGTGCTGTCGCATTCCCGCTATCTCTCTTGCATAGCAAATGGCGGTTTTAAGTGACAGAAAATAATAGGGCGTCCAACCCTTAGGATTGTGTACTCGACACTTCTAGATAGTTATTTAAGTTGGTTCTAACCTTAAGTGAGAACAGCTTATATTAGTCAAGATTATCTTGGAGAGTCGATTACTTTAGTCCCTGATTTGTAATTTTTCAGTGTGCATTCATGTGAATGAGTCAAATTGTTGTAAAAGTTGCCGTTGTACTGTGGATAGGAATTAGTTCGAAGTTACTCCATTAAGTAAAGTCTGTCCATCCTTACTTGTTTTATATGGTAAACAATCTTCACCCAACTCTTTATTGAAATAATCATTTGTAAAATACAACAAATGGTTTTCCACGCATAGATTACGAAATAAATTGTTAATAAATTAACAACAATTTCATAAAGTTACTAATATATTTTTAAATAACGATTTAAGTATAAAAGACGTATGACAACTGTCAAAAACTGTTAACTAAATAAGACAAGTAAGGATGAACAGACTTTAATAATGGAAGACTATAAATAACTACAGTAAAAACTCGGACGCATAACACTGTACGCACGTTCGCGGGTTGTACCAGAGTTATTTCTTTAAATTAAGTATTCAAATTCTAAATCGTAGTACAACAGCAAATTATTCTAATGTTTATTGGCCTATAAACATCTTTTAGTGGCCTAACAAGGTAATTGGACAAGAACAGTTACTACGGGCATTGTAACCGAGAGTTTTCACTAATCAATTAACAATGTTATAAACTGTGTTGTGTGTCATAGGAAAGAATAAAAATTCGCAACTAGTCAATGACGGGATGTCACAAAATTTCTCCCGCTTGGTGGCGCTAATGTTGCTGGAGACCTTTGTACCCCCAATTTTCCCATTTATTTTAAATTATATTTAAAAATGGTTGATACTAATAACTATTTTTATTGAAGTTGGATAGTAAATGAATTAAAGATTGAAAAAAACGAAAATGTGTTGGAAGAAAAATTTATATTTACGAAAATTCGCTTCCAACATCCAAAATTGGATAGCAATCACATAGTAAACAACAAAATGAGAGGTCTATATCTACACTAGCGCCAAGTTAGCGGTAGTAAGCGAACAGGTGGACGATTTGTGAATCAGCCAAATTATCCTACCAAATTGCTTTGTAGCGACGAAGGATTTATTGCTGCTCCACCCACGGAATAAAGTTCAATTTGCTTTGACAGCATTGTCCGCCAACATCGTGGGTGTCTATTGTTGGGCGGGTTTCGACGCAAATCGTTATTTTCGCAAATGGTCATCGCGAAAAATTTGATCACTTTCGCAGAATGTCATTTTCGCAAATGGTCACTTTCGCAGAATGTCATTTTCGCAACTGGTCACTTTCGCAAAACGTCACTTTCGCAGAATGTCATTCCAAATTTTTTCTCCAACTCACAATTTTGGGAAAAAAAGAAAAAAATCTGAATGACATTCTGCGAAAGTGTCGTTTTGCGAAAGTGACTAGTTGCGAAAATGACATTCTGCGAAAGTGACCAAATTTTTCGCGATGACCATTTGCGAAAATGACGATTTGTGTCAAAACCGTTGGGCGGTTGTTGGGCGTCCGTGTTGATTGTTGAGTGTAGTGAAAACGCTCGGCAATATTATCTTCCTGTATTATGCCCTGAACAAACAATCGTCCATCTTAAAGTTGTAAAATTCTAAACTTATTTGACACTAGTATGTGATAATTCATGGTCACGTTGGAGCGTAGTATAATTGCGTTACGCATATCACAATACGTTGTATATCACGCGTGAGTCCCATGGCTGTACGAGTAGATGTCCATGTAAATAACGAATGTAAGACTGAAAAAGGTTATATGCGTCTTGATTATATACAAAATCTTCGGTGGCCATGTATGCAATGTAACAATATAATAGGCATGTAGGTACTGACTGCCAAATGTAATAATTTGATTGTCTGTAATTTCATAATAATTTGATTTTAACTACATTAGCTATCGTCAGTTGTGTGACACCTCGTATATGCAGATTGGCTATCTTTGCAGGAGAGACAAAACAACTTCCATGTTTGAGTCTACTCTTCATCATCATCATGTCACTACGGGTCTTTATTTGGCGTTAAAAACTGTAATTTGCAGTAAGCACTTATAAGTTCCCACCTTTAGGCAAGTAGGGTCACCGTGTGAATCTTTCTGCATTAAAAGCAAATATACTCAAAATTGCAGTTACGAGTTGTCACATCTAGACCGACGCCATGCTTCGATGCCTCGACAATAATTTACTTGGCGTTTTTTTGCCAGTTTCAGCCGACAATGAGTGGAGTTCGTATTCAATAAAAGTATTACTTTATAGATAGATGTGATGTAATTATGACAGAATAATGTATAAAGATTATTTGTAAAGTAGCTCATATTTTAGTGTAAAGTATCCATTGCCATGGCTTTAACCTTTATGAGGATTTAATACGGTTTGATTATTTTATAATTACCATAGCAAATTGGTTTGGTTTTTGTTTGTATACAAAATCAAAACATTCCTGATTTTCTTTAAATGATTTTGATAATTTTAATCTGTCTAATTTTTGTATTTTCCGTTTCTTAGTGTATTTAGTAATGTTTTGTATATATCGTCTCTATTACTCTGTTCATAAAGCTGTGTAACTAACTGTAATTTATGTATGTTTTCTAAATGTACCTAATAATAATCATGAAATATTGCTTTGATGATTGATTCAGTTTTGTGTGTTCAATTTGTTGTTCTCTAACGTCAAAAAATACGGAACTGTCGCCATATTTAAATTGATTGCTATGTTTGTTTATGATTAATAATTTTATGAGCCAGGTTTTGTTGGGAGAATGGTGCCTAAATCAATCGATCTGTAATTAGGATAATATTTAGTTTTAGTGAAGTTACTGCAAAATGCGCTGTATATTTGCCTCAAGAAATGTTAATTTATCTGAATTGTAATGTTTTATATGACAACATACATTGCATAATAATAATAGTGTTGTAAATAATTTTGTAAGAAAAGGAATATACATAAATATCTTTATTTAATTACGTGATTTTATTTGTTCCTTTCTATGGACATAATATTCAATAATAAGGGTCAGTTCGTGCTAGCGCAGAAGCACATTAAAGCGTTTATCTAAAATATAGCAAATTCAACCTTATATCAACAACGTAATGCTTACATTTCTTCGGGGATAAAAAAGACGAGGCGCTAGCACGTGCCGTACTACAGCTGCGCCACAAAAAAAAAAGTTGGAAATCTGACATTTTGACTATGCCATGATGAAGTCTATAGTTTGTCGGAGTTTGTCGCCAAGAACCAGTGTTTGTCGGTCTTCCGTTTAGGAGATACATGTGGCTCAGCTGTAAAGACGTCTCTACAGCTGCGCCACACAGATCTCGAAAACGGAAGGTCGTAGCGAAAATGTGATTACTTGTTATGTATAGCCGTTAGTTTGTCGGAGTTTGTCGCACAAAAACCAGAGTTTGTCGGTCTTGCGTTTAGAAGATACGTGTGGCGCAGCTGTAGAGACGTCTCTACAGCTGAGCCACACAGATCTCGAAAACGGAAGGTCGTAACAGAAATCTGATTACTCGTGTGTGTAGCCGGTAGTTTGTCGGAGTTTGTCACCAAGAACAAGAGTTTGTCGGTCTTGCGTTTAGGAGATATGTGAGGATACGCTGTGGAGACCTTTCTACCTGGATCTTGAGAACGGAAGGTCGTAGCGATAATCTGATTAGTCATATCTATAGTCGGTAGTTCGACCGAGTTTGTCGCCAAATACCAGAGTTTGTCGGTCTTGCGTTTAGGAGATATGTGAGATTTTCGCTACGACCTTCCGTTCTCGAGATCCAGGTAGAAATATCTCTACAGCATATCCCCACATATCTTCTAAACGTAAGATTGACAAACTCTGATTTTTGGTGACAAACTCCGACAAACTAATGGCTACACACTCGAGTTATCAGATTTTTGCTACGACCTTCCGTTCTCAAGATCCAGGTAGAAAGGTCTCCACAGCGTATCCTCACATATCTCCAAAACGCAAGACCGACAAACTCTGGTTCATGGTGACAAACTCCAACAAACTACCGGCTACACACACGAGTAATCAGATTTCTGTTACGACCTTCCGTTTTCGAGATCTGTGTGGCTCAGCTGTAGAGACGGTCTCTACAGCTGCGCCACACGTATCTCCTAAACGCTAGACCGACAAACTCTGGTTTTTGTGCGACAAACTCCGACAAACTAACGGCTATACATACAAGTAATCAGATTTTCGCTATGACCTTCCGTTTTCGAGATCTGTGTGGCGCAGCTGTAGAGACGTCTCTACAGCTGAGCCACATGTATCTCCTAAACGGAAGACCGACAAACTCTGGTTTTTGGCGACAAACTCCGACAAACTATAGACTTCATCATGGCATAGTCAAAAAGTCAGATTTCCTACTTTTTTTTGTGGCGCAGCTGTAGTCCGGCACGTACCATGAATAGACCCAAAAGGTGCGCGTTCACTGCATTGGATCGAAGCGATTCGCGCGGATGGATTTGTTGCTTTGTATCACAGAACAAGAAAATTCTTCGCCGCTTCGTCCGCGATGCCGAGTGGACGCGCAACAAGTTTACAATGGTCTGGGTCATGCTGACGCCTACCAGCGAACAGCAAAAACGCTGGAAACAGATCGTAGCAGTACAATGCGATGCAAACTTATATGGCGGCTGTAATATCAGGCGCACCGCGCACATCACAGCTTACTATTTAGGTGTCAGCGGGTGGGAGAGATGAAATTCAGAAAGGAGATCCTTACGACGCATAGTGCCAGAAACGCAAATTACCGTACACGCTAACGACCATGTTTCAAATTCGCAACTTACCAGACGTGCCGGACTACAGCTGCGCTACAAAAAAAAAGTTGGAAATCTGACTTTTTGACTAGGTATGCCATGATGAAGACGATAGTTTGTCGCCAAAAACCAGAATTTGTCGGTCTTGCGTTTAGGAGATCTGTGTGGCGCAGCTGTAGAGACGTCTCTATAGCTGCGCCACACAGATCTCGCAAACGGAAGGTCGTAGCGAAAATCTGATTACTCGTATGTGTAGCCGATAGTTTGTCGGAATTTGTCACCAAGAATCAGAGTTTGTCGATCTTGCGTTTAAGAGATATATGAGGATACGCTTACGACCTTTCGTTCTCGAGATCCAGGTAAAAAGGTCTCCACAGCGTATCCTCACATATCTCCTAAACGCAAGACCGACAAAATCTGGTTCTTGGTGACAAAATCCGACAAACTACCGGCTACATATACGAGTTATCAGATTTTCGCTACGACCTTCTGTTTGCGAGATCTGTGTGGCGCAGTTGTAGAGACGTCTCTACAGCTGCGCCACACAGATCTCCTAAACGCAAGACCGACAAACTCTGGTTTTTGTTCGTCAAATTCCGACAAATTAACGGCTGCACACACGAGTAATCAGATTTTCGCTACGACCTTCCGTTTTCGAGATCTGTGTGTCTCAGCTGTAGAGACGTCTCTACAGCTGTGCCACACGTATCTCCTAAACGCAAGCCCGACAAATTCTGGTTTTTGGCGACAAATTCCGACAAACTATCGTCTTCATCATGGCACAGTCAAAAACTCAGATTTCCAACTTTTTTTTGTGGCCCAGCTGTAGTCCTCATTTCTTCGGGGATAAAAAAGACGAGGCGTTAGCATGAATAGACCCAAAAGGTGCGCGTTGAGCAAAGCTTACCGCAATGAGCAAAGCTGTTATTTCAGAAAATTTAACACGAGTGCAGACACACTATGCCGAAGTTCGGTGGCAACGCTTTATTTTGAAAAAAAAAACGCAACGTAATTTCAGCATGTGTCGTCTGTCAGTAATTCAAATAGCATTACATTACAGGCGTAATCATGCCGAACTTCACTTCGGTCGCGTAATTATAAGTTGTTTGTAAATAACTACATTCATTCAGCGTATATTACTAGTAGAGCAGTTACTCCATAAGTAGTCCATATGTTTTGCTAACACTTTTTTAGTTCGCCGGAGCGTGACGCAGCCGAATCGACTTCCTTTTCCGACGTAGGTGAAACGTTATATTGCGTAAAATTACACCTACTGAAATTACAATAACCACGCGGTTATCTAAACATGAATAAAAGTACATTTTCAAATTTGTTAAGAACTGCTATTTTTTAAATTTAAGTGTGGTTATTATCGACATCATTGTAATGCCTATCTTGCCCGACCTATCGGACATGATGGGGTGATATGTCATTTTCTACATTTTGTTATTTTATTAATAATTCTATGGTTCTATGTTCCGGATTTAAATTTAATATGTAAGACTGATAACTACAAGACTGATTAAGAATAAAAGTGATTGTGAAACCATGAACTCTTATGATTTTTGGAGCTTTAAACCTTAACTACCCCATCTTTCCCGGTGTTCCCCTATAGGGTATATATAAGTAATATAAGTATAGTATATATAAGTAACAAAAGGGAAAAAGGAATATTTAAATAAAAATAATTGTTTTACCTTCAGGCTTTCATAAAATAAAACTTTATCGAACGATATGTTTTTTTTCGGTTTAACAATGTAGGTAGGTAATGTAGTTCGAGATCAATCAAATTTATACGCATCGCCAGATTTAAAGAAAATAGAGAACACGCCATTTACTTTCACACTTCGTTGCAATAAAAATATGATAACGGTGTTAGGAACATTTGTGCCCTCATACTTTCTATTGAAATGGCCAATTTTACGGCTCACTTTTCATAGGAACGCAATAAGATAATCGTTATGTCGTCATGGTTCTGTTGGGTTTGCTAAGGTCATACTTTTTTGCTTTAAAATTGCTGTCTCTTTACAAGACGCAGCGCGCAGCGGTTGTTATGTTTTAGATTTTTTTGCATCTAGGTAATTGTTTAATAATTGATTTTATACTAAATGATACGATTACCTACTAAAATTAAAGGCCAATTCAGAGTGTTAGAATTTTAGTGAAACCTGAAAAAAGGTTTCCAGGTCATTTCTTAAACACGTCGTCGGTTGCGTCCTCGACCCAACGCAAACAATTTGAAATGAGACCGTCATGTTCCGATAACTTACGGCATTTTAAAGTAAACACTTAATTTACTATTCGTTATGTAAGCAGCCATCATAACTTTTTACATACTTAAGTAAATGTTAATTGTTATGTCGAAGAGCTACTAGACGCATTGCATTTGTAGCAGTTGCTTTTATGAGGACTCCGTTGGCTAAATCTGCGGACCCGGATTCGATTCCCATGCGTTTAATATACCTACCTAAGTAGCTTTGTTCTATTCCTCACTAATTATATTTAATAGTTTCTTTTCCATTTTTCTGAAATTATTTTATGTATGTACATCCTACTGTTCTTTAAATATAGGTAGTTGTACCCACTCACATATTGTCCTGTATCTTATATTTCTTTCTTTCAAGGTTGCCTGGAAGATATTTAGCAGTGTATTTTCTTCTTTGTTCTGTTAATTTGTTTTTAATGTGTTTTCGTGTGCAATAAAGAGTATTATTGTTAATATTAACATTTTGTTGTCTAAACAGAATAGGTAGATACATTTTCTTAAAAATATAATACTCAAACTCAAAGTGTCTTTATTCAAATAAACTTTTAAACTTTTAGATTTAATGCATTCACAATGTTATTTTTATATTAAGATTATTAATATAATTGAAAAATATTAGAAAAAATCGACTCACCCGTAGCAGCTCAGACGGTACTTGAACCCGCACCCTTAGGATTCCGGCCCAATGCACTAACCAATTATGCTAGCGAGTCGCTCGTAAGCGACTCGGTATTCTTTCAATTATATTAATAATCTCAAATAAACTTAATAATTAAGCACTTTTGAATCGTCTATACACGGTTAATTTTTAACTATATCTAAAATTTTAATGGAGATTTCAGACCACGTAAATGAACAACTTTTACTATGGGGCCAACCACGAAATCGTGAAAAAAAATCATCTGTTCCACAGAAAAGTACAACATCGACTCGACTATAATGTATGGAACAGCAGATTTTTTTTTCGCGATTTCGTGGTTGGTCCCTAAAAGTTGTTCATTTACGTGTTCTGAAAACCCCATTTAATTTTTAGATATACTTAAAAATTAACCGTGTATAATAACGATAACTTATATCTATATTTAGATACCTAATTAAATTAAAATAATAAGTCGTATCTAATTTATTGGTGGGCGGTTTCAAGCAACGCTATCAAAAGTAAATATCCTCTTTATAGCACTTAAGAACTGATATTACTAAATTAATAGCATAGCTGTTATATAAGGTAATTTAATTTACGTTTTATTACTTAGGGGTAGCAATCAAACAAAGTTACTGTTCATCGTAGCTTCGTAGAATAAAATGAACTCTGTATTATTTGCTACACATATCTAATACTTACCTAATCGTTTTTTTACCTTTTGTCTATATACGAGTACCTATAACAGTGGACTGAAAAAATATTATTATCTACACCCATGCTTTAAATCATTAGCGTATAGTTGGCAGCCTCACCATGGAATTAGAAGGTTTTGACTAGGTCAAAAAATTGTTAGTAAATAGTTATAAATAGTGAACTATAGCATATAAATAGTGATACTATGGTTCAAAAGATATTTGAGTATCTTGGTGAGGCTGCTATCTTGACGTCAAGCTAGCAGACACCTTAAGAAATACAGTTCGTATCAATGTGATTTATATGCCAAAAAATTGTTAGGAAATAGTGAATCGTATACGCAAAATTTCAATAATATTGCTTCAGTACAAGCCGAGATATTACGATCTCAAAGTGGGCTGCTAACTTGACGTTTCTGGCAATGGCGATTCCAGAGAAACGGGTACAAGTTATAAACAAATAAATATATCAAAAAATTGTTAGTGAAATTGTGATTCTTACGGTTTAAATAAAAAAAGAATTCTTCATTGCTATTTTCTAAAAATCGAATGTTAACTTCTACATAGTAATCTGAATATAGGCTGTCGATCAATATTAAACTTTGCTCCACAGTAATAAGGTTTAAACTTGATTGCAATCATGAGGTGAGTACTATCAAGCAAAAAAGTGAAATTTAAATTTTTTGACTGTGTCAATAGTCATGTCCTCGGTTCAAGGCTATTGATTTGGTATTAGTAAACAAATATTTTTCTACCCACTTTTTTATTTTTTAGAGTATTGACACAATCAAAAAATTATTGAATTAATCTCATCAAAAAAATTTGGTCGTTTAATACTCTACTCTCAGTTCATTTATTTAGTTTAGGAAAAACTACAAATATTTTACTACCAATTAGGTACCTAACGTTAAAACTATAACTTAAAGGGAGGAGTCTAATGAAAATACCCTAACCTGTAATTTTTTGAAAATGAATATTTTGTATTTTTTTTTAGTAACTGAAACTTTAACGGGGTGTGTCCCCACTCAGGTTTGCGAACCTCCGCGCTCCGCGCTCCGCGAACCTCGGAGCGCGCTCCATATTTGGGATCCGATGCGAACACGCGAACACGGAGCGCGGAGCGCCAGTGTGACCAGATTCAGTATTTTAATACTTTTTCAGTATATTTTATCGACTTTACCGAACATCAGTATTTTTGTAGGTATATTAGCGGAAGTAAGTATTTTCGGTATATTTTGGTTATAAAGTTATGGTAACTACGGTGTTAAGTCCCCGCAAACATTGATGTTCAAGGAATTTCCCGGATTAAGTCTATATTTCATTCAGAAGCAAAGATCAGTAGAGTCTGTTTTGAAAAAGAACAAACTTGGGATTTATGCTTGATTACCGTTTTTGAAATGTTGATGGTACTGTTACGTTTTAGTGCGACTGTATTAACAAGATAAATATTAATTCAAGATAGTCGCACTATAATTACGTATAAGGCGACGGCTACACACACAGTATTTACTGTGGTCCAACTGTGGTAAATACTGATAATTCCAATTCCAACGATGGAATGAAAACGCACGCCTACAGGCTCAGTATTTACCACATGGTAATGTTGCCAGATCGTGCCTATTATTACAATTTTAGTAATAAATCTAAACTAATAATAAATAAATAAATCTAAAAGATAGCAGCCAAATTTTATGTTTGGGGGCCGATTTCGATGAAACTCGGTTTTGGGTACTATTTCGACAACAAAACAGCAACGCAAAGTTAAAAATATAAAAAATCTAAGATGGCGGCCAAATTTTTGTTTGTGGGCCGATTTAGATGAAACTCGGTTTTAGGTACTATTTTGACAACAAAACAGCAACGCAATGTTAAAAATATAAAAAATCCAAGATGGCAACCAACTTTTTTGTTTGTGGGCCGATTTAGATGAAACTCTGTTTTGGGTACTATTTCGACAACAAAACAGCAAAGTAATGTTAAAAATATAAAAAAATCCAAGATGGCGGCCAACTTTTTTGTTTGTGGGCCAATTTAAATGAAACTCGGTTTTGAGTACTATTTTGACAACAAAATAGCAACGCAATGTTAAAAATAAAAAAATCCCAAGATGCTACCAACTTTTTTGTTTGTGGGCCGATTCAGATAAAACTCGGTTTTGGGTACTATTTCGACAACAAAACAGCAACGCAATGTTAAAAATATAAAAAATCCAAGATGGCGGCAATCTTTTTTGTTTATGGGCCGATTTAGATAAAACTCGGTTTTGGGTACTATTTTGACAATAAAACAGCAACACAATGTTTAAAATATAAAAAACCCAAGATGGCGGCCAACTTTTTTGTTTGTGGGCCGATTTAGATGAAACTCGGTTTTCGGTACTATTTTGACAACAAAACAGCAACGCAATGTTAGAAATAGTACGGAGTTTTATCTAAATCCGCCAGATGGCACTTTGTAGTAAACATAGTCTCTACGTTAAATATTGCCGAATAGTTTTAAATCACAATTCTAACATTTGGAATCAAGTTAAATCAATAATTTGTCTAGTGATTCACCAGTGATATCGTTTGTAGAACTATACCTATGGTTTAAAAGTGTGTATTTGTGCTCAAAAAATATTCAGTGCCTTTTTTAATCAGTGGATTATTAAAAACTGCTGAATATAGTCTGAGCATTATCCTCAGAAAAGTGATAAAACTGCGCTTTAATTTGCGTAATAAATCTCATCTCCAGTGTTAAAACTAAATATTATCATCAGTGATATTATCAGTGTTGAGGTAGTACAATAATTATTATTTTCGTCTTGACCTCATACTCAAACCAACTCATACATCAAGTTTCAAACCCTACTTAACTGATCAATACTTTGAACGCTTTAAGTCGCTTTGGCGCATACGTTAGCACACTGAGTGCTGCATACTGAATTCAGCTGTGAGTGGCCCGAAGATCGATCCTCGCTTATAAAGACTTTTTCTCCCAAATTTTTTTTTGAGACATTTTATTTATTTTTAAAGATATTTTTTTTTTTAATTTGTATTGAAGATATTTTTGGACATTACTTTTCAATTAATTTTGATTTACTAAAACATCTTCATTCACCAAAGCCGTAGTAAGGTATAAGATTATTGAAATTGTATAAGAATAAAAAATGTCGACTAAAGGATCATCTGAGTGCGCGGGATGTCCTATTATACTTCAGATTCGTCCTCGATATTAGTATATTAACACATGTAGTACCGCTTGCATGTATCACCACTTAGCACGTTATTTTAAAGCAATAACCTAAAAAACCTAAAAAGAGAAGGTTTTTGACTTAAAATTGACAGATATTTTGACATTTCCGGTCCAAGTTCGCCCTGTCACTGCTACACGCCAACCACTTCATTCGCTTTTCGTGCTTCGCCACGGACGCACGTATACAGTCTCAAAGTGAGACTTAGTTAGAATTATATTTTTACAGTGAAAATTAAATTATAGTTAAGCATTTACTTCGTGAAGAAAGAAAAAAGTTTTCAAGACGGAAGAGGACAAGAAGAAGAAGTCAAGACGGAGGAACACTTTTAAATGCCGTTTACTTGGTTAAACAGCATAATTGTCTGCTATTTATCTGATGCGAACTTACCATACTGGGTATTTTCTGTCAGTTTTTTATTTATCTGATGCGAACTTACCATACTGGGTACTTTCTGTCAGTTTATTTATTTGTCTGATGCGAATTTACCATACTGGGTACTTTCTGTCAAAGAATTGTGTTTAAGACACAATTAAATATCTATTGCACTCGAGATAGTCATACTGGACTATTTCACCGCATAGATACGTCAAACAACGCTACTGCAGCAACTCAAAGTGCCGATGACGACGCGACATTGTAAAAAAGCAGACTACCCTCAAAGGTTGCCACGTTGTTGGAACCGCTGCCGAGCAACAATCGGGTGATTCCGTCGTCCGCTGAATCGCCGCCATCCACCTTCCAGGCAGGCGGCCGCTGTGATGGAGCTGCAAGAGCAGCCCTGACAACAGCGTTGCTCATCAGGTATGAATTTTGACATCATGATATCCTTGGTGTTGAGTTAATCTCAACGGTATTACAGTGTAGCATCGGTACTAAGATAAATTTATAGTTTACAAAACTGACAGAGTTAGCTATAAAGGCTAAAACTTAATAACTTAATGGAACCAGATATTGAGTTATACAGCAAATAGCTCATACCTGATACTTCACACACCTATTATGTGAAATAGCTTAGCTGCTGAAATAGCTAGCTGCTGGCATGCTGATAGAAATTTCAACTAAAAATGGAATAACAGAATCCTTACATTTTATTATCTATAAATGAATCATAATTGCAATGCAATTATCCTACTAATATTATAAATGTGAAAGTTTGTGGGTTTGGATATTTTTTCCTCAATCACGCCAAAAACTACTGAACGGATTTGGTTGAAATTTGGCACACATATGGTAAGTAGCCTAGATTAAAACATAGTAGAATGCTTTTAATCCTGATATTCCCACGGGAACGGGAACCACACGGGTGAAAACTCGGGTGGCCGCTAGTAAATCATAAATGCAATTTATGTTTGTTGGAATACAGTAAAAAATTTAATCATTTGCCTTAACTAGGAAACCTTGTATTTCAGGTGGGTAGACCTAACATGTTGAACTTGTTCATTACTATTTAGTATGTTTCTTTCTAAGCTATGGCCTTGTACAAATTATCTCTATTACTTGTCAAATTTAATTTGTGTGAGTGTGTACAAAATAATGTTTCTGATGTGGGAAAATTATTAGCTACAAGTGTCAGTGAAGTTTTAGGCAGCTTTCCAATATAAAACTATATACACCTTTTTGTGACAGTATTTTTACATAACGTGGGGCATTACGACGTTCAATTATACCGTACACGATCAACTCTAGTGTAGCTGAGGCTGCTCACTTAAAAAATATATATATGTTTAGTTTGTAAGGTATATATCTATGGGCCATTGTTGCCTGAATATAAATAAATGAATGAAAAATTAATAAAAGGCCACCGACAGTTCAGTCGAATATGAATGATGCATTGGCCACAGGCCTGATGTGAACGATATCCATCAACAAAAAAGCTGAAGTAAATCGGGCGTAGTACTCAATAAAACAATTTTTAAAACTGATATATATATTTATTTGCCTTAAAAACGACAACAAAAGACGTAGGCAGGTATGTCACATGCTTCATCTCCGACGGCAAGCGAATAGCGAGACGCGGTGAGGAAGCCCCATCAGCTGTTTGTTTCGTCAGTCACAGCATACTCGCAGACGGGTATTACGGCCCATCCAAATAGTTGCCGATGATGCATCATCAATTTTTGCCTTCAATCATCATACGTGAGGTAAGGACACCCGTTAAGATAATGTATTCGTGAGGGTGCATGCTAGTGTGACATCTGTCTGTATTCAGCGAATACAGGCAGTGGTCACCGACTACAGGCGCAAAGGTCTACTTAATCGTTTGCGCCGGTAATCGGCTGTGTGAATATACCATTTAGCCGAGCTACACAGGTCACTCAGATTATTATTATATTTTTCTATTATATATATACTATAGTATATCATCTCCAGTCGAGCAGAATGCAATACAGTTATAATACATACAAATAATAGTTTTGTTACAATTTGTTGAAGGTTCAACGGAAGGTGACATGAGTAAAAAAAAAAAAAAAAACAGATTGTCATATCAGATTTAGTTAAGAACTGTTTAAAATTTAATTTAGCTTTTATAAAAATTACGTACTCTACTTAAAAATAATTTTATCACGATTAAAAATGTAACTTATTGTTTTTAAAAACACAGTCTAGACATCCCATCACCTTTAAGGTTTAAATATTGATAAGGAAAGTGATAGTAATATATACGAATTTAAAATCATAAATTTTGGGCATTTTAGTGCCCATATTTTTATTACAAAACTACCACCGCCGGCTATAAAGTTTTTTAAATAGCATGATTTCCCTGTTATTGGACAATATTTACTATTTATAAGGGTCTCAGAACACTTTTTAAAGAAATGAAGTTCATCTTTTTATATACAATGTTTTTTTTTATATACAGCTACCGTCGCAACTTTCCATTATATTACAGATGTATTAGCAATTATGATTTTTACAAGACAAACGTTCACAAAACTGCAGAAATCACTTAGTTGAATGTCATCGATACTTACACAGAATTCCGCGTAAGTCTAATTAGAGACGACATATTATTTTTTTTGAGCCTTTCAACAACGGGGTGGACTAGGAGACACTAGTGGTCACATCAGGAATCACAAATTGCAAAATATTTGAATATCAATTATCTAGAACACGCAGTTCAATATGCTTTCATTGCAATTTTTCTTATTGTATTCAGTGCGGGGTGTTAAGTATTCTAGATATTATTATTCTGATGCTAAATAGAAATTATTCAATTCATAAATTCAAAAACTAATCACCAGTTTTGGTTTTTATTTTCCAGATTGAGATTGAGTAAATTCAAATGCAATGCAAGTCGAATTAAGCAGTGGTGATAAAATGCAGTAGATTTTCTTTTTCTCTATTTCTAGCATTTAATTTCAAAAATATTTGTTTTCTAATTTGAGATTATAGCATTCACAATGATATTTTGGTTTAGTATTGTACAAAGAATATTCTGACACTAAGATACCTATTATTTTAATTCTTTTCCACCAGTTTTTTAAACGAAGGTGTAACGAGTGTGCCATCATAATCGTCACAATCTTGAGCCTCGGTTTGGCACCTCTTATTCACATGTAAGGTACTTCTTCGTATATCTTATTCTAATATAAAGTATTAACATTCTATAACTTTTAATTTCAGGGATGGAAATTAATCGCACAAATAAATTGGTTTTCGTAACATTATCAAGGTGGTATTATTTTACAGGTATTTTATTTATGTTATTATTGAAGCTGCTGTCTGTTAATACTATCAGGAAGTACAGAGTTTGGTAACAGAAACGGTTCGATTATTTAACAAATACTAATATAGACATAATAAACATTTTTTTATTATGTGTGTAACACAATTATCAGTATTAAATAATACTGCGTTCATTATTGAATGAACAAAATTGAGCTAATCTCAAGGTTTGGTAAAGAATTTAACTAAGTACGCCTTTGCGTAGACTTCATTGTACAAATACAATGGATATCTTAGATTACTTAAGACATTTTATTACATATTTTCCAATTTTATTCATTTTTCATCATTGTTATCTTAAAAGTTTAACTTTGATTACCTTGCCTATTGCACAAATAGTGCAAACAATACAAAAAAAAACAAGAATGGATCATACATATTTATATTAAATAAAAAGTTCATAATCACTTCTTATTTAGAAAGAAATTAAATTCTATATGAAATGTAAGTAATAGATTGCTGAAATGAAACATTTAATGAAAGTAGACTTGTGTTGTGTCCAACCAGTTTTAGTACTCGACGTATGCCGATACCTTTATAGCCCTAACAAAAAATGTTACTATAGATGTTCCAGGTAACACGGCGAAATGGTCAACGACTCCGCTATATTTGCAAAATATTAAAACATATTATCACCGATAATCAAATTAAGTTTTCCAAACCAACCTTGTATATTTATATGTATATATGTGCGTGTATATTTATATATTGTACCAGCCATCTATAGGTACCGTTTTTAGTATATGTAATCATGTAAAACGTTCAGAATGATGTTAAATGGTATTCTTATCTTTTTAAAAAGACTAATACGCAAGAAATGATATTTCCATTTTCTTATTATAATGCTTTTAACATCTACATGTGTTAATATACTAATATCGAGGACGAATCTGAAGTATAATTAATGATTAAACGAACTTACCTGTAAGTGAAGTTCTATCATAATTATACGAAGGATTCGTCCGAAGATATTAGTATAGAATCCCACCCTCCCTACTCATTATTCTAATTACAATAACTGTTTACCCACTGAAGAAAATGAGGAAATATCATAGGATTTGGACTTTAAACTAAATGAAGTGGTTGGCGTGTAGCAGTGACAGGGCGAACTTGGACCGGAAATGTCAAAATATCTGTAAATTTTAAGTCAAAAACCTTCTCTTTTTAGGTTTTTTAGGTTATTGCTTTAAAATAACGTGCTAAGTGGTGATACATGCAAGCGGTACTACATGTGTTAATATACTAATATCTTCGGACGAATCCTTCGTATAATTATGATAGAACTTCACTTACAGGTAAGTTCGTTTAATCATTAAATATCATGGATGGAGCAATATTCATGCAATGTAAACGTTGCAAAGACAATTATCATTTGCAGTGCACTGCATATTTACTCGCAGATTAGAATGCGATGACAGCTGATACTAAAAACGCCTGAATTTGTGATTTCTGCCACATTCGCGAGCCCAAAAAGGGTAATAACACGATTACACCAACGAGAGCTAAATTACCCACTGCCTCCAATGATAGCTTCGTTACCCAGCGCTTGAAGTCAAGTTTTCCTGCGCCAACGAGTTGTTCCTGCCCTTCGGCCAATGATTTAAGGGTCATTATTAGAGAGGAGATTTACAATGCTTTCGAGGATGTTATTAATCCAAAAATTGTTGCCTTGCAAAATATGATAGTTGGCTTTGAATCATCTCTCTCGGCATTCAGCAAGGATCTGGATAGCATAAAAACGCAACACGCCGCCCAGTTGGCCACTTTGAATGATGTCTGCAAGGAAAATGAGTCGCTACGTTCAGCTAATCAAAACCTTTCTTCTAGACTGGCACAGCTTGAGTTACAGACACGTTCAACAAATATTGAAATACAATGCGTACCAGAAAACAAGCAGAAAAATTTGGTTAATACAGTTCTGCAGCTTTCTAAGGTTATAAAGTGTCCTATCAATCAACGAAGGCAACATTCATTTTTGCGCTAGACTTGCTAAAATGGACAATAAAAGTCCCCGCCCACGCTCAAACTTTACTTAAGATATTAATGCCTATTATGAGTAACTGTTGATTTTAAATAGTTTTTGCCTAAAAAAAGGTGCCTTACTAAGATTTAAAAAATTAGGACTCGTTAATCTTTAAGTCACTAAATAATTGTACCGGAGACAAACCTAGAGGTACTTTTAAAGTCTGAATAATTGTGGAATACTCTGAAAAAACCTTCATTGATTGTAATTCAACAGATTTTGTAATTTACTTGTTCCACTTTATATAAAAAGGCAAAATTAATAACAGTGTTTCATTGTTGGACACGGGGTGTTTCTTCCACCTAGGTGTACACATTGAAACAATTCCCATTTTCTTTTAAAAGTCTTGTTATTGGTTATGTATCTATTTATTAATAAAACTATAAATGCCATACTATACCTAATTGAGTAGACTCCGTTCCTGTAAAAAATGGAAATCATATCTACAAAAATGAGAGAAATATGAGACTCAGAACTTTTGGTGTTTCATTGTACCACACTACACCCTACCCAAAACCGAGTTTCATCTAAATCCATCTTGGATTTTTCCTATTTTTAACATTGCGTTGCTGTTTTGTTGTCGAAATAGTACCCATAACCGAGTTTTATCTAAATCGGCTCATAAACAAAAAGTTGGCCGCCATCTTGGATTTTTTTATATTTTTAACATTGCGTTGCTGTTTTGTTGTCGAAATAGTACCCAAAACCGAGTTTTATCTAAATTGGCCCACAAACAAAAAAGTTGGCCGCCATCTTGGATTTTTATATTTTTAATATTGCGTTGCTGTTTTGTTGTCGAAATAGTACCCAAAACCGAGTTTTATCTAAATCGGCCAATAAACAAAAAGTTGGCCGCCATCTTGGATTTTTTTATATTTTTTACATTGCGTTGCTGTTTTGTTGTCGAAATAGTTCCCAAAACCGAGTTTCGTCTAAATCGGCCACCAAACAAAAAAGTTGGCCGCCATCTTGGATTTTTTTATATTTTTAACATTGCGTTGTTGTTTTGTTGTCGAAATAGTACCCGCATCCGAGTTTCATCTATATCGGCCCACAAACAAAAAAGTTGGCCGCCATCTTGGATTTTTTTATATTTTTAACATTGCATCGCTGTTTTGTTGTCGAAATAGTACCCAAAACCGAGTTTCATCTAAATCGGCCCACAAACAAAAAAGTTGGCCGCCATCTTGGATTTTTTATATTTTTAACATTGCGTTGCTGTTTTGTTGTCGAAATAGTACCCAAAACCGAGTTTTATCTAAATCGGCCCACAAACAAAAAAGTTGGCCGCCATCTTAGATTTTTCATATTTTTAACATTGCATTGCTGTTTTGTTGTCGAAATAGTACCCAAAACCGAGTTTCATCTAAATCGGCCCACAAACAAAAAAGTTGGCCGCCATCTTGGGTTTTTTATATTTTAACATTGCGTTGCTGTTTTGTTGTCAAAATAGTACCCAAAACCGAGTTTCATCTTAATCGGCCCACAAACAAAAAAGTTGGCCGCCATGTTGGATTTTTTTATATTTTTAGCATTGCGTTGCTGTTTTGTTGTCGAAATAGTACCCAAAACCGAGTTTTATCTAAATCGGCCCACAAACAAAAAAGTTGGCCGCCATCTTGGATTTTTTATATTTTTAACATTGCGTTGCTGTTTTGTTGTCGAAATAGTACCCAAAACCGAGTTTCTTCTAAATCGGCCCACAAACAAAAAAGTTGGCCGCCATCTTGGATAGTTCATATTTTCAACATTGCGTTGCTGTTTTGTTGTCGAAATAGTACCCAAAACCGAATTTCTTCTAAATCAGCCCACAAACAAAAAAGTTGGCCGCCATCTTGGATTTTTCATATTTTTAACATTGCGTTGCTGTTTTGTTGTTAAAATAGTATCCAAAATCGAGTTTTATCTAAATTGGCCCACAAACAAAAGTTGGCCGCCATCTTGGATTTTTATATTTTTAATATTGCGTTGCTGTTTTGTTGTCGAAATAGTTCCCAAAACTGAGTTTCATCGAAATCGGTCCGCAAACAAAAAAATTGGCCGCCATCTTGAATTTTTTACATTTTTAACATTGAGTTGCTGTTTTCTTGTCAAAATACTACCAAAAACTGAGTTTCATCGAAATCAGCCCGCAAACAAAAAAAATTACCGCCATCTTGAATTTTTATTTTTTTTAACATTGCGTTGCTGTTTTCTTGCCAAAATACTAGGTACCAAAAACCGAGTTTCATCGAAATCGGTCCGCAAACAAAAAAGTTGGCTGCCATCTTGAATTTTTTACATTTTTAACATTGCTTTGCTGTTTTCTTGCCAAAATACTACGAAAAACCGATTTTCATCGAAATCGGCCCGCAAACAAAAAAGTTGGCCGCCATCTTGAATTTTTTTCATTTTTAACATTGAGTTGCTGTTTTCTTACCAAAATACTACGAAAAACCGAGTTTCATCGAAATCGGCCCGCAAACAAAAAAGTTGGCCGCCACCTTGAATTTTTTTCATTTTTAACATTGCGTTGCTGTTTTCTTGCTAAAATACTACCAAAAACCGAGTTTCATCGAAATCGGTCCGCAAACAAAAAAGTTGGCCGCCATCTTGAATTTTTATTTTTTTTAACATTGCGTTGCTGTTTTCTTGCCAAAATACTAGGTACCAAAAACTGAGTTTCATCGAAATCGGTCCGCAAACAAAAAAGTTGGCTGCCATCTTGAATTTTTTACATTTTTAACATTGCTTTGCTGTTTTCTTGCCAAAATACTACGAAAAACCGAGTTTCATCGAAATCGGCCCGCAAACAAAAAAGTTGGCCGCCATCTTGAATTTTTTTCATTTTTAACATTGCGTTGCTGTTTTCTTACCAAAATACTACGAAAAACCGAGTTTCATCGAAATCGGCCCGCAAACAAAAAGTTGGCCGCCACCTTGAATTTTTTTTCATTTTTAACATTGCGTTGCTGTTTTCTTGCTAAAATACTACCAAAAACCCAGTTTCATCGAATTTAGCCCGCGAACAAAAAAGTTGGCCGCCATCTTGAATTTTGATTTTTTTTTAACATTGCGTTGCTGTTTTCTTGTCAAAATATTACCAAAAACCGAGTTTCATCGAAATCGGTCCGCAAACAAAAAAGTTGGCCGCCACCTTGAATTTTATTCATTTTTAGGGTTCCGTACCCAAAGGGTAAATACGGGACCCTATTCTGTCCGTCTGTCAGTCTGTCTGTCTGTCACCAGGCTGTATCTCATAAACCGTGATAGCTAGAAAGTTGAAATTTTCACAGATGATGTATTTCTGTTGCCGCTTTAACAACAAATACTAAAAACAGAATAAAATTAACATTTAAGGGGGGCTCCTATACAACAAACGTAATTTTTTTGCTGTTTTTTTTGCTCGATATTTATAACAGCAACAGGTAGACAGTTCAAATTTTCACAGATGATGTATTTTTGTGGCCGCTATAACAACAAATACTAAAAACAGAATAAAATTAGTATTTAAGGGGGGCTCTCATACTACAAACGTATTTTTTTTGCCGTTTTTTGGTACGTAACCCTTCGTGCGCGAGTCCGACTCGCACTTGGCCGGTTTTTAACATTGCGTTGCTGTTTTCTTGCCAAAATACTACCAAAAACCGAGTTTCATCGAAATCGGCCCGCAAACAAAAAAGTTGGCCGCCATCTTGAATTTTTTACATTTTAACATTGCGTTGCTGTTTTCTTGTCAAAATACTACCGAAAACCGAGTTTCATCGAAATCGGTCCGCAAACAAAAAAGTTGACCGCCATCTTGAATTTTTTTTACATTTTAACATTGCGTTGCTGTTTTCTTGTCAAAATACTACCAAAAACCGAGTTTCATCGAAATTGGTCCGCAAACAAAAAAGTTGGCCGCCATCTTGAATTTTTATTTTTTTTAACATTGCGTTGCTGTTTTCTTGTCAAAATACTACCAAAAACCGAGTTTCATCGAAATTGGTCCGCAAACAAAAAAGTTGGCCGCCATCTTGAATTTTTATTTTTTTTAACATTGCGTTGCTGTTTTCTTGCCAAAGTACTACCAAAAACCGAGTTTCATCGAAATCGGTCCGCAAACAAAAAAGTTGGCCGCCATCTTGAATTTTTTACATTTTTAACATTGCGTTGCTGTTTTCTTGTCAAAATACTACCAAAAACCGAGTTTCATCGAAATCGGCCCGCAAACAAAAAAGTTGGCCGCCATCTTGAATTTTTTAATATTTTTACATTGCGTTACCTTGCGTTGTTATTTTTGTGTCAAAATGGTACCAAAAACCGAGTTTCATCGATATCGGCCCATAAACAAAAAAGTTGTCAGCCGCCATCTTGGAACTTATTTTTTCATTATTATTTCCTAATTGAGTACTAATTTAAGATTTATTTTATACTTATTTAGCCCTAAATTAGTAATGATTTACAATTAAAATTATGATTATCATACATCCTTTCCATATCCTTTCCATAATTCCTATAATTCCTCGCACTTATGATGCAAGAAGAAGAAAAAAAGAGAAAATACTAAGAAAAACTTTTTCTTTTCCTTATTTTAAGAGCATTAAAAGAAGGAAAAGAGACAAATTTGAAAAAAATATTCTTACCTTCTAGAAAAAAATGACAATAAATAATTCAAAGAATAAAACAAGAATTTTGAAGTGTCTATCTTATTTTTCCTATATATTTTTAAAATTCGAAAAGGCAAATTACATCGTGCCAACCCTTACACTTTTAGTCGTTGCGTCAACTGTCTAGCTAGACGAACGGCGGCTTTTGCGCCAACACAAAGGGCGATGTCCGACTGTAAGAAGAATACTCTCTAGGCTGTGGTATTACCGATGATTAGAGTAGTAGTATTAATTATTATTAGAGTAGTATTACACAATCAAATTTTTTTTGATGAGATTTAATAAAAAATAAATTAAAAAAGTAAGTAGAAAAATATTTGTTTACTTATACCAAATCAATAGCCTTGCACCGAGGATATGACTATTGACACAGTCAAAAGATATAAATTTCACTTTTTTGCTTGATAGTACTCACCTCATGATTACAATCAAGTTTAAACCTTATTACTGTGGAGCAAAGTTCAATATTGATCGACAGCCTATATTCAGAGTACTATGTAGAAGTTAACATTCGAATTTTAGAAAATAGCAATGAAGAATTCTTTTTTTATTTATATCGTAAGAATCACAATTTCACTAACAATTTTTTGATATATTTATTTGTTTATAACTTGTACCCGTTTCTCTGGAATCGCCATTGCCAGAAACGTCAAGTTAGCAGCCCACTTTGAGATCGTAATATCTCGGCTTGTACTGAAGCAATATTATTGAAATTTTGCGTATACGATTCACTATTTCCTAACAATTTTTTGGCATATAAATCACATTGATACGAACTGTATTTCTTAAGGTGTCTTTGCTTGATAGTACTCACCTCATGATTGCAATCAAGTTTCAACCTTATTACCGTGGAGCAAAGTTCAATATTGATCGACAGCCTATATTCAGATTACTATGTAGAAGTTAACATTCGATTTTTAGAAAATAGCAATGAAGAATTCTTTTTTTATTTAAATCGTAAGAATCACAATTTCACTAACAATTTTTTGATATATTTATTTGTTTATAACTTGTACCCGTTTCTCTGGAATCGCCATTGCCAGAAACGTCAAGTTAGCAGCCCACTTTGAGATCGTAATATCTCGGCTTGTACTGAAGCAATATTATTGAAATTTTGCGTATACGATTCACTATTTCCTAACAATTTTTTGGCATATAAATCACATTGATACGAACTGTATTTCTTAAGGTGTCTGCTAGCTTGACGTCAAGATAGCAGCCTCACCAAGATACTCAAATATCTTTTGAACCATAGTATCACTATTTATATGCTATAGTTCACTATTTATAACTATTTACTAACAATTTTTTGACCTAGTCAAAACCTTCTAATTCCATGGTGAGGCTGCCAACTATACGCTAATTTTAAATCCTCTGTAAGGGGTTCTGAAACAGTTGGCTTACTGCCATCATTACAATGAGTCTACCCTTTATGGCAGAACTTTTTATGTCATAATTTTATTTTGCATAACAACTAATGGCATAAACTTCATGACGCAGAAAATCGTTTGGCATACACTCATATATCATACACTTAAAACGCATAATTTTGTAAGCCAGAATCATCTTTTCGCATAAATTTCATATCCATAATAATAAAATAGTAGAACCATCATATCGCAGAAAGTTCACAGTCATAAACATCACATCGCAGACAGTTTAAAGTCAGAATCATCTTTTGGCATACATTTCATAATCTATAGTCATTAAAAGGCAGAAATATCATATCGTAGACAGTTTGTAGTCAGAATCATCTTTTGGCAAACATTTAATATAAAATGTATATCTAGAATAATTTTGTATTTCTTACACGCATGTTTCATACTGCATGCATCCTTACATGCGGACAAATAAACATGAATGCAAGCAAGCATGCAGCATGCATGCAGCATGCAAGCAAGCATGCAGCAAGCATGCAGCATGCAAGCAAGTATGCAGCAAGCATGCAGCATGCATGCAAGCATTGTGGAGCTCCGCTCGCTTCGCTCGCTCCGCTGCGAGTGGTCAAAACACTAACCTAACCTAACCTACTGGTAGTTGCATCAAAAGTTTTTCTTTATAGCGGGGGGCCTCAGGCCCCCCGACCCCCCCGAGCAGGGGGGCCCAGCCCCCCTGCACCCCCGGCAAGCATGCGAGCAGCATAAACAAGCATTCAAGCATGCATGCATGCATGCAAGCAAGCAGCATGCATGTCGGTTTTGGAGCAATTCGTTCTGTTGTTGACTTTTGTAGCACAACAAAAATTCAACATATTGACCTTTTAAGACAAATATTTAATTTAAATTAAGGTTAAAATGCATTTTTTAGAAATTACAATATGCCTAACGATGACATTATTCTTAATGAAATTCTGCCATATTCGTAGTATACCATGTGAAAATTATACCAAATAATTGTCGACTAAATAAACGTTATGCCAAACGAAATTCTGCGAATAAAAATTTTGCCAAAGGTATTTATGCCTAATGAAATTCTGCCATCTGAATAGTATGCCATTGTAAATTCGGACATGTAAACATTCTGCCAAACAATAATTATATTATGGTGTGTCCCCACTTAGGTTCGCGAACCTCCGCGCTCCGCGAACCTGCAACAGTGCGCCCAGCAAACATTTTATTTTCACTTTGGTTATAGTGTGTACGTGTGTGAACCAGGTTCACATACATGTTCGCACACGTACACACTATGGCGCACTGTTGCAGCACAGCATAAACAATTTTTTTGGTGCAGGTTCGCGGAGCGCGGAGGTTCGCGAACCTAAGTGGGTACCCACCCTTAAACAATTTTTATGCCTTAAAAATATTCGTTTAATGACGATTCTGCCAAGTGTGTTCTGCCAAATAAATTTCGGAGCATCAAGTTTCTGCCAGATAGAGGTAACCCCATTACTATTGTAATGGGGTTACCTCTAGCGAGCGAGAGCTGGTCCTGCAGCGCCGCGCGCCCGCGCGCGATCGTTGCATTATGAAATTCAGTACAACATTATAACACTCTTGCGGAAGACATAATGACGAGGAGAGAAAGGAAAGTCAAAGTCAAAACCTTTATAGAGGATACATATCATGGTTTTAGATAAATATCATGGGTGTTTTTAATCCATATGGATTAAAATATTGTTTGTTTCCCTAATAAAAATAAGAAAAAATGAAAAAATGGGTGTAGATAAAGTCTTGTATGCAACTGTACATAATTAGGTATTAAAACACTCATGTGATACTATTATCACACTCGGCTTCGCCTCGTGTGATAAACCCACATTCGTGTTTCACCCTCGTTATAGTACAGTTGCATAAATAACTACTAGCAAGTCATTTACAAAACATAATCATTTTATGACTTTCTTTGCAATTGCAGCTCTAAGAAATACTGAACAAAGAAAACAGTAGACCTACCCGGGGGTCAAGTCTGCTAATTTTAACATCAAAATCGTGTTTCAATGGTGTTTGAATGGTAATGCTTTTTGACACAGTTCTTGTTTTAAGATAATTAATTTAATAGAAAAAATCGATTCACCCTTCACCAGACAGGAGCAGCTGGTGGTAGGGCTTATTTCAAGTCCGCCTAGCTAGCTACCACCATTTTTGCTAAGTCTGACGCCATAGGTACAAATCTGCATTTAGACAAAAAACTTAACTGCTGATTTTTTCAATACCTACTTCCGAACAAAAAGTGGTAAGAGTACGACGATGAGCGGTGAGGTTTAGCGTTATTTTAATAAAATGTTGCATGATGTTCGTTATACCAACTGACTTCTCCATATCATGTATTCGAATGATTAATTACAATTCACCAACACTATTCGATAGAGTGGCGTTTGTAACATCGTGGTGCCAACACGCGATGCAACGGAACTGACAATTTTGTTGTAAAAGGCATTGACGTTTTTATAAGCATTTGCCCTTGATACAGCTGTTTCACTTTCATATGAAGCCGTCGTGAAATCGTTTGCATTGTTAAACAGTAGTATTTAATGATGTTTCCTACAGATCAATGTACCGGTGCTCGGTTGTTGTCTGTTTATATTAAACATTTTTATTTATAAATCAATAATTTGTATTATACATACAAGTCGTAAGTAGGTTATGCGTAGTATCGAAGAAGTAAGGTACCTATCAGTGGCGAGGGGTGAAATTATGGCGAAGGTAAGCCGCTCTACAAAAATGATGAAGAATGTTGTGATCTGCATAGTGGATCCGTGGGGTGGGCTTTCGAAAAGGTAAGCCGATGGGAATCGGCTTGTATGAACCCTTCGCCACTGGTACCTATCTATAAAGTTTTTCTTCCTCCTATAATATCAGTATCTAAAAATACAACAAAAAACTGGTACAGTCAAAGAAACATTAACTTTGAGAGAACAAGTACCTAGCTATAAAATCTTTAATATAACATTGTCTTTAACAACTGCTGGGGCACAGGCCAAGGAGCATGGACCTAACCTAAAATAACCCACCAGGCGGGCCCAATGCGAATTTGTGGATGTTAACGACTGCAAATGCAGCCGGGATTAACGTGCCTTCGAAGCACGGAGGATCTCAAGATAATATTTTTTGGTCACCCATCCCATGACCGACCCTTGCGAAAGTTGCTTAACTGCCGCAATCGCCGGGCCAAGCGCTAAACCACAGCGCCACTAAGCTCCTCAAGCAGTGAGTCTACCATGCAAAGAGGCAAATACGAAACAGAATCGAAACAAATGCTTACTTACATCATAACGTTTAGTCATTTCTATGAGATCATGATTTTTTTTAGATTCAAACTTCAAATTGAAATTCTATATCTTATACTTGTATACTGCTTTGCTTACCTAGATAAATGTAAGAAAAAAGGGACATCAAAATATGTTTTAATACAATCTACATATTTTATGTCCTAAGAGTGGGTAATGTGAAATTAAAACACAGGACAATATTAAAGGACTACGATCGAAAGTCCTCGTGTTAGAAATTTTACAGAAATAAACTGAAGAAGAACAAATAGTTTGCTTCCATAAAAGGATGTTACCTTTAAAATGTATGGCATCTGGTCAAGGTTTTGAAGTCAGCAAAGATGGAAGACCAGTGGCACGGTATGATGCCATTGCCAGGTAACCGGTCTGTCCACTCATTAGAGTGACTACACTTTTATGTACACAATTTTATAGCAGCTAGAATTAACATTTTTTTTTTGACAAAATGCAAACTTATTGATAGGTCCCTATTAAAGAAGTGTATAGCTTATTTAAACTTAACGCACTACAAACATTAAAAACACAAAAAAATAAATATTATAAAATTAACCTGCCCCTTACTCTTGAATCCAATAAAAGTACAATCTAATGACAATTTTAAGTAGGTACTTAGTGGTATACTTAGACCAAGTTCAATATCACAATTAACAAAAACTGTTTTGGCCTTTTAACTTTTTAACGGATTGGACAATTGCAATAATTCCAATCGTACTTACATATGTATGATTAGATACAATATAAGATTATTGGAGTTGCATGCAAATCAAGAGAACGAAAAGTTACCTAGGTATCCAATGAAAAACCTACTTATCAAATGTCAGTTATCATTCATTCTAGATGTTTAGGTTAAAGCCAAAAAAACTGAATCTCATCCTACCTACCTAGGTATAGCTGTCTTTCCCAAACAAAATCAATATTGTTATGATAAGTTATAAAACTTATGAAAAATTGTCAACTATATTTTATTTTGACATTGAAATCAATGTCAAAATAAAATATATTTGAAAGATGTTGAAGATTCCATTCTATTGATTGGTCACCCTACAGTTAACAACGCAATAAGTGCAAATACCTATAAACACTTTACTTAATAACACCGTGATAAAACATTAAGTATGTTATAGTTATAATTGCTATAGATATATTGTTATAGATGCATTATCTATTGTTGGTATTTATTGGCTTATGTTTGACTTAGTACCAGATATTGTAAAACATAACGTCAAAACACTTTTTATTGCCAAATACAATCCATTCATTTTAATGTGAAATTATAACCAAAGTTTTTATATCTTGCTATCCTATTAAAGCAAATGACTTCAAATTAATCATTGTTAACCCAAAAATAGTTAATCACCACCAAAATTTTTACCAAATTTTTCGATTAAGGCTGCGCAGTCTGCACACTAGCGCCGCCATTAGAAAAAAAAACATAGTGCTTAAATAAAGACAAATTTGTCAATTATCTCTCTGGAGTGCACTCCGAACAAGCTTTGCAGTACTTTTTATCACTTAAGCAATATTTTCTTGCCTGTCGTTTAGTTTAATTGACTTTTATTGTTAAAAGTGGCCACTTTTCGCAATAAAAGTCCATATAACTAAACAAAAGGCTAGAAAATATTGCTTAAGTGATAAAAAGTACCGCAAAACTTGTTCGGAGTGCACTCCAGAGAGATAATTCATAATTTCTTTCTTATTTAAGCACTATGATTTTATTTCCAATGGCGGCGCTAGTGTGCAGACTGCACGCTCTGTCATACAAATATTTAACATCTCATGAAATAAAACACTTTTTAACGGATACTAGCGCGGTTTTATTGAATGTACTTTGGTATTTAGTTGGTATTTGGTTTGAGGTACCAAAGTACATTCAATGAAACCGCGCTAGTATCCGTTAAAAAGTGTTTTATTTCATGTCTAGTGAGCGCGTAAGCTTGAGAAGTGAATATTTAACATCTCGTTATACTTTTAAAGTAAATTACGCCAGGTAAATAATTATTTACCCAAACATAGTAAATACACTCAAAGTTTGACCTTATACTATTGTAAACTGTTTATGTAAACTATTGTAAATCCTAAACCGCCCAGTGATTTGGTGAACATTTACTAATTCTGGTAGTTAGGTTAGGTTAGTATGGTGATCATTGAAACGTAATACAAATAAAATTAATTAAAAAAGATCACGATTTATTTACATAATAAAATTTTATCTTTCCATAAATTTATTTTTGTTTAAACTTATGATAAAAGTATTTTTTGTAATAAAAACGAACCGTAATTTTAGCCTAGGTACAACATTAAAAAAAAACGAAACAAGCATTTTATGAAAATCCTAAACATTAAAATTTTATACCATATTTTTGGGTAAGAGAGCTTAGGGTATCAAAGTATTTTTTGGTAGTCATTATATTTAATCCCGTATTAATTAGGTTGGTAGCTATTTTTCAATGTATTGCTGTGATCATATCAGGCTCGCGTAGTTCGAACGTAATGATGTCCTTGTACTTTTATCATAGGAATTTATTTTTCTCTGACGTACTCTCTACTTATTTTATTAGTAACAAGTATTTACATTAATTTCCGTCAAAAACAGGATAACCTTCCATCTACTTACAAGCTTTGACGGCCACGTAACTTAGTTTTATATAATAGATAGATTATGCAAATCTGCTCGTATAAAAGCTCTTTAATCAATAATATTTACAATTAAAAAAAAATATTATCATTGTCTTTAATAAAAATAACCGATACCTACCCACTCTTTTAATACGTTTGAAAGCTGCTGTAATTGATTTTGAATTCACCGCAATATCACGCAATACGAAATAAAACCGACCATGCAAAATGTTTTTTTCAATACAGTTGCTCGAAAATGTGAGCTTACGATGGCAGGCCAGCGTGCGGTAAGTTGATTTTACCGCACGCCGTGCGTTTTTGTTTACGGCTTAGTACAGCGTGCGGTAAGTTGATTTTACTGCACGCCGACGCCGTGCGTTTTTGTTTACGTACGTTTTTTTTAATTTCTACTAGCTTCCGCCCGCGACTTCATCCGCATGGACAGTAGAAAAATACAGCGACCAGTTTAAAATGACCTCTTTAGTGTATGAAAGCTAGTACTACGGAGAGTTCAAGCTATTTCCCTGGTTCCACCCACCTGAATTTAATGAAACTTAGTTTAGATTTTAAGTTGTACCTCAATCTACTAAACTGTAAAAAGCCCATCAAAATTAGTTTAGCGGTTGTTGCGTAATTCGCGCACAAATGTTTAGAATTTACAGTTTTATTATATGTATAGATTACAATTTCGTGGTACCTATAATGTTTTCTCGCAAATGTATTGAAAAACGTAGTATGGCACACGGTTGTTAAGGTTTTTTAAAACTCGTGACGATTATAAACCCTCGCCTGCGGCTCGGGCTTATAAAACGTCAACTCGTTTTAAAAACCTCCTTACCAACCTTGTATCATAAACTACTATTTTATGTCCAACCAAACATAGTAAAAAGTCGAGTGAGGAGCTACTTTTATCAAGTTTGTGAAAAAGATGTTGTCGGTATCTCTATCCTGATTGTAGACCACAGAGAATACTTTCTATGCCTTTCATTATAATTTCGTTGTGAATCCCACACAGAAGTGATAAGGACAGAAAATTACATAGTAGTAGAACTGTTGGTTAAGTGTACTACAGTCGGCTAATTGACGGTAGTATGCGACCTACCATAATGTCATCGCAACTAAAGCGTGGCCTAATTATAGCATTGTAGCTTCCAGTGATGTAACAACTGTCTTATTTAATTTCCAGGTAGGTACTAGGCACTTATTACGAGTATTGTTATTTGGGGTTAATTAAAACACTTAACTCCAAAGTAATTCTTAAAATTTTATAGTCCATATTCGACTTACTTGATTATAAAACAGTTTTAGTAGAGTCAACAGCAAAATTGCACAATATCTATGCACTATATCGGGTCATTTTGAACTTACCATCCAAATTTTAAGGATGTGTCCAGTCCATGAAACTAAACAACTTTCTCTAAGAAACATGTGTCAAATTTCGCCAAAAAATGTTGGTCATCCCATACTAAATTGATCACGTGATCTCTTTGATTTGTATGGAAAGTCGATTTTTATTTTACATATTTGACCATGTGTTCCTTAGAGAAAGTTGTTAAGTTTCATTGACTGAAAATATCCTCAAAATTTGGATGGTGAATACAAAATGACCCTGTATAACGAATTAATAGTTAAAACACTTTACGATGTAAGTTTGTCATAGGACTAATAATTTTTAAATAAAGCTAAAAAGTGTTTTAAAATACTGGAATGGTTTTTGAGGTAGGTTGTAACATCCCAATAATTAATTAACGATTAGTTGGTATGTTGGTAGTAATTGCGTTAAAAGATGATTTTACACAAAAGATGACTAAGGTGTGAGGTGTGTCTCATACGTATTAAAACACCAGTTCTATTCAAATGCAGAAGAAGAAAGATGGGTCAAGTCTCTTTCTTGTTTCCAAGGATAGTAAAATAATAAGCGAAATTATACCTAAGTGCCCTGAATAAAAAAATCATAATAACATATTTTCCTTTATTTTGAATAAGTAATCCTTTTAAGGGTTAATTGTGAAGCGAAAGTAATTTCAAGCTATTACTGAAATAACTACTGAAACCTGGAGCGTAATAAATTGAATTTTTAATGTTTTAGAGCATTCAATAAAGTGTAGGTAGAGCGTTTTTCATCGATTTTCCAATCCAAGTAGCGTGTTAGATGACCGGTCGTGACAGGGAACAATTTAACAACTTGATTGCTACTAATGATTGTTATAAAGAAAGAACTGAGAATTCCTCTCTTTTGAAAAGTCATTCTTAACACGAAGTACCTACCTATGTAACTTAAGTTAATGGAGACGCTGCTCTTCATTAATCTTACTCATAAAGTTGTTCTATCCATTTGATATTTTTTGAGAAAAATATTGATCGTTTTACTATGTTTTTACTAATATTTTGTTCTTATTACAGTTTGGAAAGACGCATAGAACATTTTTTATTTTAATAATAATTTTTAAAGTAGGTATAGTTACTTACCAACTGAGAAAACTGTCGAAATCGGTATTTTTAGGGTTCCGTAGCCAAAATGGCAAAAAACGGAACCCTTATAGATTCGTCATGTCTGTCTGTCTGTCTGTCTGTCTGTATGTCTGTCTGTCTGTCTGTCTGTCTGTCTGTCTGTCTGTCCGTCCGTATGTCACAGCCACTTTATTCCAAAAGTATTAGGACTACATAGTTGAAACTTGGTAGGCAGGTGTATTCTGTGAACCGCTTTACGATTTTTATACAAAAATAAAAAAAATAAAAGATTAAGGGGGGGCTCCCCATACATGGAACTGAAACTGAAAATATTTTTTTTCATCAAACCAATACTTGTGGGGTGTCTATAGATAGGTCTTTAAAAATTACGTTGAGGTTCCTAAGACTATTTTTTTTTAAAGTCAACCGTTTGAAAAATATATGCCGCCAAAGTGGTAAAATGTGTGTCCCCACCCCCTTTAACTTTTAAAGTAAGAAGGTGAAAAATCTAAAAAAAATATAAAGTATAGATCTTAAAAAACACTTTTTTTTTAAATTTGAGATTTTTGCATTTACAATGCTATTTTTAAACAATACTAAATAATATACTAGAAAAAATACGACTCGCACCAGATCAATACTCAGACGGGAATCGAACCCGCGATCTTTGGATATCCGGTCCAATGCTCTGACCGCTGAGTATGCTCTGACAGTGACTCGGTAGCTCAGCGGTCAGAGCATTGGACCGGATATCCAAAGGTCGCGGGTTCGATTCCCGTCTGAGTATTGATCTGGTGCGAGTCGTATTTTTTCTAGTATATTATTTAGTATTAATAAACACTTTCAACGAAAATTGTTTTGAACGAGATACAGAAATTAGTTTTCGAGATATAGTACATTTTCCAAAACCGCAAATATAACTTGTCATTCATACAAACACTGTGAAAAACAAAGTTATTTTTTCAGACGAAAAATGATAGCGGTATTAAAATATGGTATGGTATAATGTACCTACGGAACCCTACTGCGCGTGGCCCGACACGCACTTGGCCGGTTTTTTCAATTCTACAGAGTTTATTTTTGTTAAAATATATATAAAATGAGTAACTAATCTTGTAAATGCCCTCTTACAAATAAAGTAAGAAGTATCGTATCGTGCCTGTCTAAAACCTGAAAATGTTTTGAAGAGTTGATAGCGCATTAAGAATGAATTTAAGCTTGTTTTGTTTGCATTTGTGGCAATTATTTTTAGTAACACAGTTTTATTTTAAGGGTAAAGAAAGGTCTTATTAGGCAGGCGCCTGCCTTTTTATATTCACCCACAAGGGAAGCGTGGTGTAGAATTATTTATTGCCCGTTTGCGGGGTTCTCACGCAACCTCGTGGAAAGTGTGCACGCCATAGTGACTTACTCATACTATTGACTAAGAAAATGAATGTTGTATATGTCGAAGTTTGCTAGCTTAGTTTAAATTTATCTTCTCAGATCTTATTTGTGATTGTTACTGGATTAGTATTTTTTGCTGTTAAGTAGAAATATTTGTCATACCATATTAATTCGGTGGTTTTACTGTAATCAAGTAGTTTTTTTACACGATCAATAAATTTCCTCATGAATTTTTCTTATTGCATACATTACATGCTGTACTAGTAAACTTCTTTTAGTTAACTAATAGTAAACTGCTCCTTTTATGCAACGAATAAATAAGTATAATTGTAATATCTAAGAGTTTTAAGTCAGAACTAAGATGTACGTAACTTATTACGTTTAAAGAATGTAGAGTGGGAAGTAAAACCTCCCACTTGCATTTTCTTTTATGAAATATATGGAAATAGATGGATTGTTGCATTGACAGTTCCGTCCATATTATGGACATCACGTCAAATGATCGTGTGGTTTGTCTACATTCTTCATTTGTGTATGAGCAATAAAATTATTCACAGCGACAGGTGTTTATCGCTCAGATTGTTAACAAATGTTGTAATATCTCATCAGATATGAGATTTAACGTAATCGAGCTAACATACGAAAGAATTTTCATTGTTATATTATATTTAATATAACACAGTGTTTTGTATTAAGTACTTACCTTGTTAACATCTTATTATAAGCAGTTGGCGATACTAGAATAATAAAAAATACTCTACCAAAAAAAATCTAACGTGATTACTGAATTTGAATTTTAGGAGTTCACTAATTGCATAATAGTACAATATGAGACAAGTTAGCTTAGGTTGCTCATTGCACACAAGGCTGTGGGTTGTAGCCCGAGCCGTAGGCGAGGGCGTAATTCAGCCGAGTGTGCAATGAGCAAAAGCTCACGAGTTTCATACGATGTTTTTCAACACATTTGCGAGGAAAATACAAAGTAATTTAACACAGCAACAAATTCGCCAAAAACAAAATACTTATGACAATTATGGGAAAAGGCGCGTAGGTTTTTTTTGTTTTTTTCACACGCCCAATGCAATAATATTTTGCGAACAAAGGGGTGAGCATACAGCCTACTTCAAAATTATAATTTTTAGTGATAAAATGCAAATATTTTAATATTTTATAATAATGAATGTATAAATTAATTAATGATTATTATGAATTATGAATAATTTGATAATAATAAATATTTGTTTGACTTAATTAAGGACTTACACATTTATTTATTTCAAAAATGAATATGAATTTTCAGCGGCATTAAACCTCTTTGTTGTTACTAAAAAAAAATAACTGTATTACCCGGTTAAATTGGGAATGCTCTGTTTACTCGCATATAACTTGCAGAAAGGCACTAATTTAACTTTGTAGGGATAATTCTATAACAACCTAGTGTTTTATATATTATTGCACGCGTTTGTTATAGCTCGGTTTACGGCCCTAAAAGCGATGTATTAGGGCTCACTTTACGAGCAAGTGTGTTGAAAAATCTTTTGTGGAAGTTTTTAAACTGTATAAAAATATCATTGTAAATTACAAAGTCATCTTTCAAAGTAATACTAAAAAATTAAAATAATAATAATCATAATAAAAAAAAATGTCCACGTTTAAACACAATATTTTGTAAAAAATAGCTTTAGGGTACTGTAGGTCTACTTTATAATAATCTGTTGTTAATAACATTATTATTATAAATGACTGTTTGCTGCCAAAATAAATAAAAAATAATAATTAAAGTTTCGAACAGTGTTGCATGCCGTTATGTGGGTTTATGCTTAAGTATGTAATAACTTTCGATTATTTGTTTTATAGAAAAATTATACGACCCAGTAACCTTGAGTCAATACTATGCTCATTGTGGAATGGTCAGCGCACATGGCCAGAGCTGTCGATTGTCAATAAAAAAAAAAAATTATAAAAAATTCGGGTTGCACTCCGGGAGTGCCGGCAAAAGTGAAAACTTGAATATTAACGTTGTGCATTTTTGATATTTTGGAATGGTTAGGGAATAATTTTGCACGAATTGCCGTCTTACGAATTTACTCTGCATTTGAATTTACGAATACAGAACAGTATTGTACGAAAGTTTTATCCATAGCTTGACAGAAAATCTAGTTTTGACATTGAATTAAAAAATTAGCGCGTTGTTATGGTGTTTACGTCTTGAAATGACGCGCCGCCATTTTCGCTGCGAACCGTACAAAGAGAGGGAGACACTTCAACCGCCGGCTGGCTACTCTCCATCCGTATCCGTCTTACGGATTTTTGATCAGGGTCACGTGATCCTGACTGACGCGAGTTTAACATTTTTTCCGCATTACAAAAAAGCGTACAACGCCGCTAAAGAAGTTCTTATTTCAAAAAACAAATTGTCGATATTTCGAAACATTCCAGAACTCCGAAAGTTCGAAGATAATCCTACCTATCAAACATCACATTTTGTCTTGTTAAATGTAGAATAGTAATTAGAAGGTTCGTAAATTATATCACAAGCAACTGCAATAACGTTATAAACAATTTCTTTATGAAACCCGAAAATATTTGTCTTTTGTGAGATTATTTCTTTTTGAAATATAAACATTCAAATAATTAACATCTATCAAAAATTCAAATTTGTTTTGTAAAATGTAGAATAGTAATTAGAAGATTCGTAAAATATATCAAGCCATTCTGAACTATTAAACAATTTATTTCAGATAAGAATGACGAAAAAGTTTTTTTGTGACAGTAAGTATTTCTTTTTGAAATAAAAACAAGATTATTTAGGCTCTAATTTTATTTGCTAGAGATGATTAAAGTGTTAAAAACGACAGAAGATAGCTATTTTTGACTGAATCTTGTTAATTAGTGTGTAAACCCTGCTAGTGACACTGACATCACTGTGTTAATTCGTATGCGTTACCAAACCACTGTGACTTAGATGGGTGTAGTTAATGGCTTGGAAACAAGAAACATGTTGGGCAGACGAATAGACAAAGGCTGATATCCACAAACATTACTATGAGGTCTCACAGTGCCCGCGCGCTTCTTAAGTAGTAGTATCTGTGCCGCGGACGCACAGTGTCCCACGAACCACGTATAACAAACGAACCAATCATAGAGTTTTAATTCAACGCAGTGCGTTCGCTTAGTCTAGGGACGTCTGAGTGTTGTTTGTGAATACGGGTGAAAGAGTCTATGGTTCTGACCTTTTAATGAAAGAACCATAAAAATCAACGTAACAGTTAGTTGGGTTTATTACAAGGATGTTAATTTTTTCTGTAAGTTAATCAGAGTTCCATTTACTTCCAATGAGCTCAACATTTTTAACTTAAAAACGTATCAAATTTTAAGCTTTAACATAATGCTACATTTTCATGCATCAATAATTATGTTACTCTCGATAATTATACTTGCAAATGTCGTGAAAGATTCACTCATGTTGTCATGGTCTCATCTTAAATGGAGGCTGTTACGCTTGTTGCTACTTACATTTCAATGTTTATCGCTTAGTAACAAACTGATCATGGCAACAAAACACAAAATACATATTTTCTGACTAAAAGGATTAACGTGTGAACATCACAAGTAGCAAAAACACCCGACGTGATTGTAATTTTTATACATAACTAGCTGCCGCCCGCGACTTCGTCTGCGTGGAAAGGTTTTTTTGCTATCCCTCGGGAACAATACTTTTATTCGGGATGAAAGGTACTCTATGTCCTTCTCTGTACCCCTGACAACGTGTATGCAAAATTTCATGATGATCGGTTTAGTAGTTAAGACGTGAAGGCGTAACAAACAAACAAATAAACAAACAAACAAACAAACGGACTTTCGCATTTATAATATTAGTAAGGATAAAGAACGCTATGTAGGTATGACAATCTTGAATCTTGAGTTATGTAACTAAGCAAGTAGGTACCTTACAAATACGACTCAACAAATTTGGAGGAAAAAGTATTTTTATCGTTATTGAAATCCAATAACGATTTATTGCTCAGGTAAATGTCAATATGAATTATAGATGTACAAGTAGTATTTACATTATACTGTTTATTAAAGTTACCGAATGTAAGAATCGTATTCTTACATTTGGTAACTTTAATAAACAGTGTTTAAAAACGTTTTGAAAAGAATTTCACAAGAATTGCTTCGAAAGCGAGTTGACAAATGTTTGTTGCGGTCGGTCAAGCGTGCAGTTCGTTGCTGGTGATAATTCTTGTCCATCAAATCCACTTGAGGTGTCTGAATGTTCACGAAATGTATACCACTTTCACAGGAAAGTGGTGATTCTAAGCAAAGACTTAGAATAGATATCTGCTGTCCCCTTAGTAGTGTATTAGAACCCTTACGCAACTCTAATGATTAGTTAGATGATTCCAATGACGTAATATACCAATTATATCATGAAAAATCACTATTACTTTCAAATATTCATCACTGCAACTGCAACGCTGTCATTTTTATAGTATTGTTTGCATGGTTTGGCAAAAACATTGTATCTTAGGTACGTAGCCTTAATGGCTCAAAATTACAACGATAATACAGCTGAAAGATATTTTTAATAACTATCAGTTTTGGTTTTCTAAATATTTTCAAAAATTCATGCAACTTCGCTGGTAACAAATAAAAATTCTAAGTTTATGAAATCATAATATTGTACTGACTGTAAGTCTGTTATTTTCTTGTTCTTCGAATTGCATGTCAGTTAGCATTAAACAGTTTCAATTTCAACGTAGGTATTATAACTCGCATGAAATGATTGCTAATTTTTTATTTCATTCACACTGATTACTTCAAAGAAACAATTATTGTTGTATCGATGCATTTAATATCTAAGGTTACTGGCTTGAAGAGATTATTATTAAAGCGTTTATAGGATTACTTATGTACTTACTCTTACTCGATTACTAATTAAAATTTACGCTCCACAATGTTTCGCGGTCGTGACTCTAAACGGCGTAGAAGTAAAGAACAAATTAAATTACCTAATAGCTATAGTGTAAAACTACAGAAATTAGTAATTTAGTGCTATGTACGTTAGTAGGTACTATTATTAAGTTCTGTGGTTTTGTTACGATGACCCATAAAAATACAATCATGGAATCTTCGGAGTGCGTCAACACTTGTCCACTTTTGTCCCTACTGGGGGATATCGGAAAAAAGTGTTTTGAAGTGAAAACTTCTTTAACGGCGTTGTACACTTTTTTTGTAATGGGGAAAAAATGTTAAACTCGCGTCAGTCAGGGTCACATGACCCTGATCGAAAATTCGTAAGACGGATGTAGCGTAGACAGCCGCCGGCGGAAGTATCCCCCTCTCTTTCTACGGGGCGCGGCGAAAATGGCGGCGTGTCATTTCAAGACGTAACACTTGCGTCACCATAGCAACGCGCAATTTTTTTTAATTCAATGTCAAAACTCTAGATTTTCTGTCAAGCTATGGATAAGACCTTCGTACAATACTGTTCTGTATTCGTAAATTCAAATGCAGAGTAAATTTGTAAGACGGCAATTGGTGCAAAATTATTCCCGAACCATTCCAAAATATCAAAAATGCACAACGTTAATATTCAAGTTTTCACTTCTGCCGGCACTTCCGGATTGCAACCCGAATTTTTTCCATACTCTTTTTCCCGATATTCCTGAATGGGGAACAACGGGAAAGGCTTTATTTGATACCTATTGCCCGACACTTGGGAGCGCAAAAAGCAATTTATAGGTAGACAAGCACCGCCTGCTTTCGTTTTGATAAAAAAATCTTTTAATATTTCAATGAAACACTCATATCTCACTCATATCTCATATTTTAGTGAAAAAAGGGTGTGAGTGAAGGAGGAGATGGCGGTAATCAATGGAAAGACGGTGATACACTAACCCCAAATAAATGATAATTATGATATAATGTAGATGATGATGATAAAGATGACTATGTTTGATTTCGTTAATGCATATTTGCTTATAAATAAACATCGTCTTTCTTATTTAATACAAAATACAAAAATACAAAATCTTTATTTACGATCAAAGCATTACTGGTGTCCCCTTTTAAACATAAAAATGTCTGTATTAGGGGGCACCGCTCTTTCATCATCATGACATAAAAGATTTGTAAAAACAATGTTTAATAAAAATTAAAATATTAAAAGAATATAAAATTTAAAATCTAAAATCAGGAGCACAGTTATTAAATTAATTATAAGTAATACATTTTTTTATCTAAGTATTTTTTTTAATGTTTACTGCCGTGTACATTACATACCTACATTTTCCTCATAGTAAAAGTTGTTCAGTTTGATGGCCCCTATCTACCATATTCGGCATTAGGGGTATTTTTAAAAAAAAAATGTTTTTTGTCGCGTGGCAGAATTTTCTCTGCAATTTTTTTTTGAAAACTTTCTATAAAATTAAAACTATGTAGATTTGCACCAGAAAAATATAACGAGAAAATAGCTCAGTTAATCTACTAAATAAATTAATACATTTTTAAACATTTTTGTCTAGTCACTGTGTTAAAAAAATGTTTTAAGTCGCGTGACGGAATTTTTTCTACCATTTCTTTTCGGACATCCTCTAGACTAGAGAATTAAAACTATGAAGAATTTCCCCAGAAAATAAATACTGATGAATAGCGCAGTTATCTTACTATATACAAAAATAGTCCAAGTGTAATCCAAGGTTTGATAATTCTTATGCTGTTTGGGACATTTGTAGTGGTGGTATTATTTTTTATAGATTCAGTCATTTTATGGTTTGATGACTAATAAAATTATTCATACTTGATCCCAAAGTCACATTCAGACACACAATCATTATTAACCACTTTTATTAAACACCTGTAAAAAGACAGCTGTAATATGTTCATTCAATTAGAAACCTATACAAAAATATAACTGATGTGGTGCTCAACTGCGCTGTCACTGTCACGCTCACTCATCATCTTACTTTCAACCTACAATAAGGGTAAAAATAATAATAATAAAAAAATACACTTTAACTATCGATTTTGCCGATATTATATATTTATTATCTATATTTATAGTTTTCAGATATTGCTGTAAAAAAATCTATTAAAGGTAATGAATGCATTTGCTCAGCCAAATCGATAATCACTGCCGCAAAAACAACAATGGCTGACATTGACAAACAATAGAATTATTTTCTATAGGCTGTTTCATGGGTATTCGTGTAAAACATTGAACAATTACTTTTATTAATAGAATAAGGGAAAACTATTAAGTAAGGTTATTTCCGCGTAATTCAGATAAATATCGCAAATCGTCTCAGGAGGCAAACGTGCTAAGTTTCCAGTTTCAAGCCGTTTTGATAATGTTTTCTTATAAATATACGAAAACAGATTTTCAATAATTATTTCTCAATTCATTGGCAATAACTTATATAAACTATCTGGGTTATTGAGATGAAACAAACACAAAAAGTAATTATAAATAATGTGTAGTGAAAATGAAATTAAAAATATATTCAAAAGAAATCATTTTTAACCAAAAAAATAATTACTAAAAATTATATCCCAAATTGCAGTTTTTCAACTTAAGCGATTTTTATGTAACCCCATTTTTTAAGTAGAACAAAATATTTTTTAGTTTTAGTTTTAACTTTATTTTTTTAAACGATAGATTTGAGCCCTGTTCTTTTGATTGTGCACTCTGACGGCACATTGTATATCTTTTTTTTTATCTTTTTAATCTCTCTTCACTGTAGCCGTGTATCAGGAAGGAACTAAAAAATCACGTAAAAACGGCACCTCAAAATAGCGTACCACTAACAAACTGGGCGATTATTTGTACAGAATCACATCTTTTATCACTTACTTTGTACAATAAGCGCCCAGTTTGTAAGTGGGACGCTATTTTGAGGTGCCATTTTTAAGTCTCTGACCGGGGTATTCTTGATCGAAGATGCTCTGTGACTTATATATAGGTAATGGGTGCGCGTCGACGGTGATAACTACGGCTTTTCTATTTTTGTTACAATAATTTAACGCAAATTTAAGAACAGTACGAGGCATGTATCTTGATTTTTTTTCGATGGAGTATTCAGTATTTTAAGGATGTGTCCAGTCCATGAAACTGTACAACTTTCTCTAAGAAACATGTGTCAAATTTCGCCAGAAAATTTTGGTCATCCCATACTAAATTGATCACGTGATCTCTTTGATTTGTATGGAAAGTCGATTTTTATTTTACATATTTAACCATGTGTTCCTTAGAGAAAGTTGTTCAGTTTCATTTACTGAACACATCCTCAAAATTTGGATGGTAAGTTCAAAATGACCCTGTATATCTCCCTAGTTCAATCCATAATAATTTATTATATCCCGGTATGGGGCGGTGCACTTAAAACGCGTTTCCTAGAGGTCGAACGAGCCCAGCGTACTCTTTTGAAGCTAATGTATTTCAAGAATAGGACTTTTTCAACACAGGAGCTTTACTAAATAACTAATTTACTATCCATACGCAAACTATACAGTAAATCAGTATTAACAAATTGGATACATAAATTAACCTACATCGAAACTGAAAGTCTATTGGAATATATAAAATAAACACAGTAAATACATTATATTATTATTGTTATAACTTTATTTTATTTAAAAAAGAATGTAATTTACATATAAGCATTTAACATAGAAATATATATAAACATACAATAATTAACATTAGTAAGTACTTACCTATAATCTATTCTAAACCTTAAGTGTCATAAATAAAAAAAAAAATCTATTCTTAATTAACTAAGTATTTAGATAAGTAAATTTCATTGACTGTCATAGATTAATAAGTAATAAGGAGCGGAGTCTCCTGGCACAGGCATTTTTTTGCCTAAAAGAGGGCTTCAGCAATTATTGTTATTTGAGTCATGAAAGTGAATAAACATTATTTTATTTATTTATTTATTTTATTACTTATCTATCATGAATACAATGTATTTCAGTCTTTATCGTTCCTGACATGACATGACAGAGTGAAAGATCCTGTGAGTAAAAACTACTTCATTTTCACATTTAGATAAAACTAAAGTTCTTAAATGGATAGCTGTCATAACATTAAGATAAAAAATATTCCTAAAGTACTTTCTACTTATTTTAATGGGTAACATTAATTTGTATGTAGGCACTTATGTACAATAGCAGTTATCTTCTTAACGACAATTCTCCATTATTATTATATCGATTATGTTTTAGTTACATTTTATGTACCTATGTTTCCACGTACTACAGGTATATAACACGTCTAATGATAGTCCTTTTTTAGGATTCCGTACCCAAAGGGTAAAAACGGGACCCTATTACTAAATATATAAATAAATAATAAAATGTTTGTTTTATTTTCCCATCACAAATAATAGAACTTAAATCTAGAAACAACTTGGCAACTAAGCTACAACATGGAAGGTTTCTATATTTGTGAGGTACTGGTGCCCGAAATAGATTTCAGAGAAAGAAACCTGTGCTACAGGTCGCCAGGCCCACCCACTGACAATAGTTTTACCTACACATTATGTATGCTTGTTACACTTAGTATATACATGAAGGTGGACTTAAGCAATATAATTTCAGGACTTACCTAAGACTCCGATGTCCGTCTGTCTGTATGTCTGTCTGTCACCAGACAGTTGAAATTTCCACAAATGATTTATTTCTGTTGTTGCTATAACAAAAAATACTAAAAATAGAATAAAATAAATATTTAAGGGGGGCTCCCATACAACAAACGTGATTTTTTGCCGTTTTTTTGGTACGGAACCCTTCGTGCGCGAGTCCAACTCACACTTGGCCGGTTTTTTTATTTGAAATCTGGGTACAGTCGGCTGAAGTAGTTGATTGAACACTTTAGCACCTTGTCACTCTACTGTAGCCTTACGGATACTGGTATAATTTTGTTTTCTTTTTACAAAAATAAACAATCATTATTATATCATGTGTTGTGAAACAGTAATGCGGATATAGTGTTGTTTTGTTTAGAAGTCTCTGCAATAATTTGCATCATTGATTGTTTGTTATTGCGTTCTTATGTTATGCATGTTATTCATGATGTTAGACAATCAATTTTTTTTCAACAATAATATGGACTTTCCTTGCCAGATTTGTATTCTTACGTAATAAGTAGTTACGTTTCACTGAAAAAGAACTATACAAATACCAAATTAATTAAGCGAGTTCTTAATTTAATTCAAAAAATTGTAGTGCCCTAACGGGGTTCATGATGATACTTTTAATTAATATTTACCACCATGTAAAACTCATGAGATAATAAAGATATTTGTTTTTTTTTTAAGTTAGATCGATTAACACTAACTAATCAATAAGTATGCGAAGAGAGAGGACCAACGTTTACAAAGGTTATTCGCTGTACCTTAACAAATTCCATGTAAATCAATAGCATATTTTTTTCGGATTTTCCGAATTCTTATGGTTAATTTTAAAAGCGTCCTTGTTTCATTTGGCGCCGTCCTCGAAGCCATGCAACAGTAACGTAAGTATGTACGATAACATCAAGAGCTTTAGGAACGTAGTATTGTTTCTTGTAGGTTCTATTTTGGAGCCAAGAATTACGAATGCAGGTGTAAGCTCTCATACTTACGCGCATTTACTAAAATTGTAAATTGTAATCATACAAAATGATACGGCGCATACCGTACCCGTAGCCAATTTCAGTACAAAAGTTACTTCTGCGCAGCTTTATTTATTCTTTTTGGCTTTGGTTTTGGCTACTTATTTCTGAAGAAAGTACGGTAAATTGGTGCATCTATTAAGGCGCTTATATAGGTGAACTAGCGCCGCCAATAAGATAGGTATTTATTTTTATTACTCGTAAACCAAGTAAATATTTAAAAAACTCGAAACAACCATGCCCTTTTCAATTGTTTCTTATATTTTTTGAAAACTCTTTTATATTTTTCATTCTTTGTACTCGTTATAAAATGCATTTGAAACGACAGTGGTCACTTTTGGTTTAAATGGATTTTAAAACTTACAGAAAGAACTAAAACTGTTGAAGAGTTATTAAAAAATATTAGAGCCAATTTAGAAGGGCATGGTTGTTTCCTTTTTTTATATTGACCTGGTTTACGTATAATAAAAATAAATGAATTGGCGGCGCTAGTTGACGGCTATAAGGGCCTTAAGACGATTAGACTATATTGCTCGCTGAGTATATAATTCATCTAAAATTAAAACGTTGCAATTGAAGCTAAGGTTCAATAGCTTATTTACAAACAATCTCTGTAAAATATAGTTCGTTGTAGATAGTAGTTAGCAAAAGAGCAAAAAGTGGCCACTTTAAGCAAATTTGCTAACTACTACTAAAACGAACTATATTTTACTGAGGTTATTGTTTGTAAATAAGCTATAGAACCTTACCTTTAATCTGTAAATGTAAATTTTGATACATTATGTACATAGCGAACAATAAATTTAATTAAGATGGGGGCGCCACTTGACGGTGATCGTCGCCTTAAGGCTCCATGATATGAAAACATGGTTTGCGCGGGCCATATTTTCATATAGAAAACGTAAAGTTGTAGCCACAAAAAATTCGACATGCTAAAGAGATTATCTAGTAGCTACAAGTATTTAATTGCGTATAAACATGACAGATGATTGTAAAAAAACTGAATATCATCAAAAGAGCTTGTCGCGGGTCATATTTTTGGCGTAAATATTAGCGGAAACGTATTGAATTCTACATCAAAATACACTTAACGTGTGAAGTTGCTACAATAACTTTTTTCAAGAAAGATAATTGTGCTAAAGATAATGATGAAAAAACATCGAAAAAGTGCAGAAGTGAGGTTATTTCCCACCCATACTCTTTACACGTAAAGAAAAAGACAGAGACAAATGTTTTCGAATAACGGAGCCTTAATCGAACAAGTGTGCATGCGCATCGTAGTAGTCCGCTGACTACAATGATCTATGTTGATGTCATCGGACGTGTTGAGATGCACCAAGGTAACATTGTCAATATGATAAGTTTTATACGCCTTTGTGTTAAGGATAAATAATAAACTAATCTTTATTTCAGCTCTATGACTGTAAAAACAAATGTTTTACAGATTATAGAGTCACTAACTATTTAATATACCTACCTCCAGTGGCGAGGGGTGAAATTATGGCGAAGGTAAGCCGCTCTACAAAAATGATGAAAAATGTAGTGATCTGCATAGTGGATCAGTGGGGTGGGATTTCCAAAAGGTAAGCCGATGGGAATCGGCTTGTATGGACCCTTCGCCACCTACTTAATACCTGGATATGGATGAAGCAATGGTTGAGGTTGTATTAAAATTATCTGGTTTCAAAATATTTAATATAAACTAAAAACTAATAATCTATATTGTATTATTTCGTCTGTAGTAAACGTGTTCCTGGGTTTTATATTGTTTATTTTTTATTGTCAGGAAAACGTTTACTCAAAGAACATAATGCATTCTTGACTTGGACGAATAATTCGTCCAAGATTCTTGAATAAGCTCAGTGCTTATAATTCGATCTATGTATCAGATGTTAATGTAAGTAACATTTATTTTTTTGGGTATAATTTTACCCAAATAATTGCAAAGCTTGAATTTGAGATCTACGTGATAACATTTTTCAATGATAATGCCTAACTTGAACATGATTAAGGTAATGAGAAGAACAAGTGAATGAATATACACTTCTAAGACTTCCGCGCGTACAGTTTATTAGAAATAAAACATTTTTTACGGATTACAGCGCGTATATTGGTTAATTCAGATGTTATTTAAGAATTATTTAGTTTTGATTTGTTGGTTTTTTGGGTTTCCCGACGTTTCGACACCTTTCCAGGTGAATGAATGTTAATTACTAGTTTCCTAAATCAATTAAGTAGGTACAAGTTGAACAGTACCTATTACGCACCAAGACAATAAGACAAAAACACGAGGAAGAGGAATGGATATGTGCAGTACCAACATCGAATTTTAATTCATAAGGAACCAACTATCGATTCTAGTCAGGCACAGTATAAATTGATCCTTACGTTCTACGCAATAAGAGCATGTTTAATAATTATTCATAAGGGTGATGACGTGCGGGCGTGTTTCTTTCTACTGTTGGTGTATTCATGAAAGAATTAACCGTTTGTGAAGAATAATTATTACAGCGAGCAAACTATAATGCGTTTAAATTGACAATAGACTGGGATCATCTGCAACTTCACTCGAGAATGTATGCCAAAGAGAAAATTTTACGGATTAAAATATGACGTTTTGTACCACAAGTACTCTGAAATTAGCCACTTCTGTTGTATATTACCTACCTACTAAATTACAGGCGACGATATGGAAGAATTATAAATGCGAGTCCCACATACGAACCGCCGCCCGCCCGCCACACCTTCGGGCAGGGGACGCGTAAGGGCCTATTACAGTATAAATCAATTAGAAATTATACTTAAACTATGAAAGGCATATTGAAATGATAAAAAAACCGGCCAAGTGCGAGTCGGACTCGCGCACGTAGGGTTCCGTACCAAAATCCAGAAAAAAATACGTTTGTTGTATAGGAGCCCCCCTTAAATAATAATTTTATACTGTTTTTAGTATTTGTTGTTGTAGCGACAATAAAAATACATCATCTCTGAAAATTTCAACTGTCTACCTGTTGTCGTTATTAATATCGAGCAAAAAAGCCGGTTTTTTTAAGCAATCGACTATCGTACGTTCTGTTTTATATTGATCCATACTGTTATTACAAAAGTAAACGCCCAAAATACCAACCAATATTTTGAATGCTTAGTCAATTTTTACTTTATTTGTTTGTATTAGAACTTTAAAGCAGTCGGTGCCTTAAATAGCAACAATGTTCTAACAATTACTTCATTGTTGATATTTCGCCGTTGAAAATGACATTGGGCACGTTTTGTATCGTCAGTTGAATAGATATGTTTTTAACTGCCGTAAAGCGATAACTAAAACATTACTTAAAGAAAATTGTATTCAGTTTTTCAATACCATTAAAATAAAATGTGTAAATCAAAATAGGTACGTTATATTATCAAAACGACGCAATAAAATACTAGACAGTGTATTTCGGCAACATAGAGCTGATTTTCCATTGACTTGATATTTATTCGCTTGATAAAACCGTCAAATTGAAAATGTCTTTAATTTTTTTTTATTTCGTTAATAATTTGTCCTTAGTAAAATTAATTGGTTGGAGCTGTATTATAAGCAAAAGTTTTGTTTGTACTGTTGCACTGCTCCTTATGGTACAAGTCTTATGGTTACAATATCATGTTGGTAATTACCATCATCATCATCACAAATGCTTAATGTCCCCATTGCTAGGGCACAGGCACAGCACAGGCCTTCCTTAGATAGGTGGATACGATGAATGGGCCATAATAAAACCCGCTAGGCAGACCCGATGCGGATTGGTGGGTGTGATGACTGATTGCTAATGTAGCTGATATTCAAAAGCAAAGAGATCAATAAATTTTTGGTCACCCATCCCATGACCGACCCTTGAGAAAGACTTCTGCCGCAATCGCAGGACAAATGCAGTAACACACTGAATCATATATAGTGATCCTCTTTTTAAGTTCCATGTTGGCTCAGTTCTGTACTATCTTGGCATAATATAATAAAATAAAATAACCTAGCTCATTTTACTGCAAAATGAATTACCATATCGAATGAACAAAAAAGGTTTATAATTAAATTGACTCAGTCTTTAATGAAATTGCTTAATATTGATTATTTCGATCAGCTCTCTAACCGTCGCTCATTATGTCTGATCCATTGACATTGGCCACACAAAAACAAGATCGACCTTCATGCATGAAGGGGCGTCACCTGACCGCTTCAGCTGGCCATCGAATATACTGATTGATAGGTAAACAAATTATAATATTGTTATGACTTACAAGAAGTTCGAAAACTCGCAGTGTGAAGATAAAATGAAAATAAAAATTAAATGTAGAGCGTGATCTGCAGAACTCTACTTGATGAAGAGTGATTTTTACGGATCGATTCTACATAGAATGATTTTCCAGATCCTATTAAAATGTATAAGCTACATAAAAATCCACCTAACACATAAAAAATCGGCCAAGTGCGAGTCGGGCCACGCGCCGTAGGGTTCCGTAGTTACCTTATACCATACCATATGTAATACCACCTATCATTTTTTGTCTGCAAAAATAACTTTGTTTTTCACAGTGTTGGTATGAATGACAAAGTTATATTTGCGGTTTTTGAAAATGTGCTATATCTCAAAAACTTATTACTATATCTCGTTCAAACCAATTTTTGTTGAAAGTTTTTATTAAAATCTACAGCATATATTTTTTTTAGATTTTTCACTCTCTTATTTCAAAAGTTAAAGGGGGGGGGGGGGGGGACACACACATTTTACCACTTTGGCGGTGTATATCTTTCAAACGGTTGACATTGAGAAAAAATTGACTTAAGAACCTTTAATGTCATTTTTAAAGACCTATCTATAGACCTCCCACACGTATTGGTTTGAAGAAAAAACAATTTTCAGTTTCAGTTCCATGTATGGGGGGGAGCCCCCCCTAAAAAAATATTTTTATTTTTGTGTAAAATTCATTAAGCGGTTAACAGAATACATCTACCTACCAAGTTTCAACTATGTAATCTTAATACTTTCGGAATAAAGTGGCTGTGACATACGGACGGACAGACAGACAGACAGACAGACGGACAGACAGACAGACATGAAGAATCTATAAGGGTTCCGTTTTTTGCCATTTAGGCTACGGAACCCTAAAAAGGAAAATGGTGCAATAGAGTCTTCCGTACATAAATATAATAGTTCCAACATTATAGTACTTATATTCATTCTAGATTTTTGAGCGGGAAAAAATTGTTAAGTTTTAATGCGGCAGTGTAATGCCTTTAGGTTAGTAAATTATAAATAATACATAACTCTCCAGCCCCCTCACTACCCATTACCACTCCCTTCCCTGAAAAATGTCCCATTTTCAGGTTTTCTCACTTTTCAGGTAAATAAATAAATAAATGCTTGTGTAATAAGTTTACGAGGATAAAATGTAGGTTTTAAAAAAACGGGTTTTGGTAGTTTTAATGGTGTATGCAAGTTTTGATTTTCAAATGTTATTTTTTTGAGATCAGAGTAAAATAATATGTGATGAACTCAACAATAACATCTTGAATTTAATATTGAAAATGTTATCTTCTCGTATGTTCGCAAGACGTTACTTCCAATACGGAAGTTCGTTCCACTTTGAACAGTAAGGACAGTGACAGTTAATTAATGGAGTTCCCTTGACAACCATGAACGACTACTTATTTAATTGAGATACCATAATCACCATCGCGTCCTCTCCTTTTTCCGGTATTGGCTATTCTTTCATCAGTTTTTTACGTCAATTAATATAGCGTGACGTTAAAAACATTTGACAGAATAGCTGAACAATAATGCTGTTTATAAGTAGTTGAAATTTTGTCTTTTTATCCAATTAAAATTAACTTTTATATGCTACCTTGCATTATTTTGTATCACAACAAACAAAAACACAACGCTAGTCTATACACAATTTGTACATATATTGAATAAAAATATATGAAAAGACTACGGTTTTGTTATTATTTTATTTCCTTATTTATTGCTTATAAATTTGAATAATCTTACTAATAAGATGTGTATAGACTACTAGCGTAGGTACATCTTGGATAAATGCATAATACTTATTTGGCAAAGTAATAAATTTCGCAAGTACATATAGTACCTACAAACGTTCTCGGTTTGTATTGGTAGGCGTACCTACAATCTCCCAACCCAACTTTTCTTCGTAAAACTAACACGAAGGTTAGCCTCACCATTGTAGTAGGTACCTAACAAATATTTTAATTCACTTCAAACAATCGAAATAATCAGTATTCGGCAGGCTAAGTACTGCGCCATATTATAGAATAGTGCAGTAACATAATTTGAACCCCACACCATGTAGGTACTGTCTGTAGGCGGGTGATGAACTGTAGTACTTGTGTTATGATGCTAGTATTCCTTTTGTTATGATGTTGTCATTATGAACATTTGTTTAAGTAAGTATATTAAATTTTGGAGCAAACAGTTATTTTAAAATGTATTAATTAAAAGCTATTCTTAGTGACGAATCGAAAAAACTGTACTGTACCGACGCTAAAACGAAAAACAATACACTCCTTTCTTTGAGCAGTCGTGTAAAAATAGCTTGCAGTGTACTACGTCATTATTATTTACGAAAGACGTCTTGAATTCTTGATGTCCTTCCTTTGGGTCTTCGCCAAGAAATTATATAAGTACCTACTTTATTATATAGGTACCTATTAAATCTGACTCTTCTTGGATAAAAGATGAAAATAAAAAAAAATAAGCAAGACTCAATTGACTAAAACGAACTATTATTAATTACTAATAGTAATTGCCAGATTGAGAATTCTTATTAAACTCTACTATGACTTGTTTTCACTCTTATAGGTACTTAAGTTCACTTTAGTTTTTTGAGTTACGATGATTTGAAAAGAAATTAAAATCTAGGTAGGTAATCACCTGATTAAAAGTAGCAGATAGAGAATCAACAAAACACTGTACACCGTAAATTTTTAAGTATATCTAAAAATGAAATGGGAATATCAGACCTCGTTTCTGAATATGAACGTGTAGTTAAAAGTTAAAAAACCGGCCAAGCGCGAGTCGGACTCGCGCACGAAGGGTTCCGTACCAAAATACAGCAAAAAAAAATCATTTTTGTTGTATGGGAGCCCCCCTTACATATTTATTTTATTCTGTTTTTAGTATTTGTTGTTATAGTGGCAACAGAAATACATCATCTGTGAAAATTTCAACTGTCTATCTGTTGTCGTTATTAATATCAAGCACAAAACGGCAAAAAAATCACGTTTGTTGTATGGGAGCCCCCCTTAAATATTTATTTTATTCTATTTTTAGTATCTGCTCTTATAGTGGCAACAGAATTTCATCATCTGTGAAAATTTCAACTGTCTAGCTATTACGATTCATAAGATACAGCCGCAGCCTGGTGACAGACAGACAGACAGACAGACAGGCAGACGGACAGCGGAGTCTTATTAATAGGGTCCCGTTTTTACCCTTTGGGTACGGAACCGTAAAAATTAATAGTTTGAAAATATCGGAAAAAATCTTGAATAATCGGCAAACTCACAAAAATAGCAAGATGCGTGCGTAGATCTCAGACCAAATAAAAAAGGGAAGACGTAGTCCTCTGAACGATGCAGTGAAGCCAATAAAACTACGCCTTGGCGTGTACACACACAGTTACAGGCACACACATGTAACGAAACTACGCCTTTTGTTAACAGCCAGCGTGCGAAGCGGACGTACCAGGACGTACTAATAAATTATGAATTTCACCAAAGAAAATGCCGAATTGTGTAGTGAAAAGGTGTAAAAACCAATTTTCGACACATAAAAAGCAGGATGGAGTCACATTTCACACGAAAGCAAAATTGGAAACTAATATTTTCACTAATTCAAAATAAACATTAAGGTATTACTTGAAACACAAAACGTCAACACAAGTGTTGCCATGCCAAACGTTCTTTTTTAAACCTGTTATTGGGTAACATGGAAAGTAACGTAACTACTGATGGGGAAAATGCCGGGCATTTTTGGCAGATTGGGAATATTCCCAATAAACGCCCATAGATTCCCGCCCACTGGGCATTTATCTGGGCATTTATTTTTTGTTACAAAATTGATCCACAAAATTTATTTAAACATTAAAATATAGTTAATTTTAATTAAATTAGTTAAGATTATCGTTCATAAGTTTATATTTTCATGAATTTGGATATCCTAATCAAAATATTTAATGTGAATCGTAGACGTAAGTATATATTTGTCACAAAATCTTCGAAAGTGGAAAAAAATATATTAAAGGAAAATAATCATATGAAAATACAAGTACAGAAGGACACTCCCGATTTAAACTCGCTTGGCCACCCCGCACCACTCGGTGAGGTTAATGCTAGTAGGTTGCCATTCATCGTTTATGCCGAGAAACAAAATTTTTGTCAAACAACGGCATTAGCGAGAGCACACGAGAGTGGCTCCCTACATTCCCGGTGGTCGCCGATGGGCAAAACTTTTGGCGAATAGCGAGATCGACGAGTTTGTGCGAAATGACGGAATAAACTTTGTTTATAAATCTGTATTATCTTATCATAAGTCTACCAGTAAACGAGTCGGTATAAATGGTTTATTAATCGAAGAAGTAAATTAATCATTTACTCTCATTGTGGGAACTATCCCCCAAATTGGAAATACGAAGAACATTGTTAACATTAACATCCACGTTAACGTCATCCACTTAATTATTTAATTATTATTTCCAATAAGATAGGGTCTAGGAAATAAAAAATATAAGAAATACAATTGTTTTTCGTTTTTGGATTTAAAAAAATGGCCGCCAGGTTTTTATGTAATTTACGGGGATACTAGGTATACCTATAGAAGTATAGATTATTTATCTGACATTTTGCTGACATCCGTAATGCAAGATACCTACCCTACTACTATTCTTATTAGGTAGGTAAAAAAAGGTAAAAAAGGTAGGGTATAATCGCAATAAAATTCTTTATGCCGAGTAGGTACCTAGGCATAAAATTTTACATTGCATTAATTCTTTATCAACTTTTTATTGCTGGTCGGATCAGTTGGGTGTGTGTAGCGATCTGAATCTCCTCCATTCACTCCCTGGATAGCCGTCATCAGATCACAGCACAGTATATCCCTGGCAGGAAACCAAGGCTTCAAAGTTACCTCGTTTGTATGAAAATAGCACCTGTATCCCTAGACAAAGTTGATGTGTGTATATAGATAAGCTAATGAATATATAATAATAATAATAATAATAATTAATAATAATATTATAATAATGATTCGAAATAAATTAATAATAGTTCCTAATAAATACAATAATAGTTCAAGTGTCCAATTTACCGACACTTTTAAAAGTTTTTATTAGGCTCATTATTTACGGTGAATGTCGGCTAACTGGCACGAGGGACAGTGGGAATCTGGAGAGATAGTTCGCCTACTATACATAAAACTTGGCAAAACTACCCGACTACCCGAGAACCCTTTAATCTCAGATCAAATAAAAAAGGAAGATGGAGCGTTGCGAACAACTAAGTGAAGCCGGTTTTTGATGGTACACATGTGTGCGTACTAGAGGGCGGGCGGGGGCCGGGCGGCAGGGTTCGCCCAATGACGAACGAAAGCCAAGGCGTAGTTTCGTTACATATGTGTGCGTAAACTGTGTATGTACACAGCCAAGGCGTAGTTTTATTGGCTTCACCGCTTTGTCGGAAGACTCCGTCTTTACTTTTTTATTTGGTCTGAGCCTTTAATGTACCGACAGCGACACGGAATGGATAGAAGGCGAATATAAGCGAGTTTTTAAAAATGTTGATTCTATTTACCTTTGTTTGCTTAGACTTATCATTAAAATATATACCTTAAAGTCAAATTATAATAAATATTTGTTAAATAACTAATATTTCGTTTTATTTCCTTAAAACTTTTTCATTTATTCGTTGTTGAACAATCGTTTTTTTCTGCCCACAGATTGGGCATTTATTTGGGCATAAAAGATTATGCCCAATGTGCCTGGGTTTTTTCCCAATTTTCCCGCCCGGGCAGAAACACTTTCCCATCTCTAAACGTAACGTTATTTGTTTCCTGTTAAAAATAACGCGTTAATTATTTCTGTTTCTGGACTGTTTTTACCCACGACGGACGGAACGGAATGGAGGTGGTATATGCGTTTGGGGTTAGAATACTGTGATCCATCAGTATTTAATTAGGGGCCTATTTCATAAAATATTAGTAACTTTACTATAACAATTTACCATTGTTGTTATTGGGGTAGAACTGTTTCTTAATAATTATAAAACATAATCTCTACCCCAATAAACTACTACAATGGTAAATTACTGTACTTTTTCATACTTTTATGAAATAGACCTCTGATTAAATACTAATGATCTCAGTATTTACCACGCGTGTAGCCGTCGCCTCAGAGGTTGTTTGTTTGTTTGTCTATGTCTGTTACCATTTTCTTCGGAAACTACCTTCTGGGCCGATTTCAATGCAGTTTTTGTCGTTTTTCAAAAATTACTAAACCGATTTCGCTACGGCTTTCTGTAATGGTTTTTGGCGATGCTTCTTAGATAAGTGTTATAGTATTTAGCCGCTAGGGAGTGCTGCAGCATCATGTTTTCATTTATCTCCATAGCGGTTTGACCGATTTAGATGCTGTTTTTACCTGAGTGCAAGAGGGTTATGTTTTTCGCGCGTATCTTCTATCTTGTATGTATTTAATATTCTTTATTACCTCATATCTTTTAAACGACTGAACGGATTTCTATGATTAAGATATCGTTAGATTCGTCTTGTCATCCCAATTGTTCTTAAGAAGATGGCGTTCTAAAAAACTTCTTAAGAAGGTGGCGTTCTAAAAAACCAACATGGCGGCTATACGGTGCTATAAAAAGACAGGTAAAAGACAATAAAAAGACAAGTCAACTGAAAAGATGGAAACAAGACTAAATATTAAAGGTAACATAATAACATGCAGTTGGAGGTATATAATTCAAATAATTCATAATGTCACTTTCTTTATGCATACCTCTGACAGCATGTTATTATGTTGCCTTTAATATTTATCTTGTTTCCATCTTTTCAGTAGACTTGTCTTTTTATGCAGGCGGGTTTTTTTAAAACTAGATAAAGTATGAATTCTTTAAAAAAATTAAAATGGAAAGCAACATTTAAAACTTTGAAATAACCTACGTCACTTAAAATTGTTATTTTTAATCCTGCAATCCCTGATGGAAATGGAATATTGTGTCTCATTTTCCGGGCTTAAAGGATTAAGTGAAAAAAATTGGTATTCCTAACAAACCTACCGTGTAAGTGGTTTTACGAAAATATCTCCCAATTTAAATTAATTTAGGTAGGGTACTATACATACATATTGAAGGAAGGATGTTATGAGTTTGACTCATTGACTGATGGAAAGAACAAATCACATCATGCAACCATCAGTCACTACATTACACGGTAGGTTAATCATCAGTTACAGCCCGTGACTGTGGTTAAACTGACAGCAAAACCTACCGTGTAATGGATGCCTAACATGTCAGAACAAACATCTTGCCTTAAATACACGAAACTTTAGTATTCGTTAGTTTTATTTTTTACATTTTTCCTATTTCCTTCCTACTTCCGCCACTACTTTTAAAGCGAGCTACTCACAGCCCTGCATGCAGGGCTTTGAGAAGCTCACTTTTTCTATCTATCATTAGGCGACGGCTACACGTGTGGTAAATACTGTGATCCATCAGTATTATTTATCAGGGATCTATTTAATAAAAGAATAAAAAAGTACAGTAATTTACCATAGTAATAGTTTATTGGGATAGAATTATGTTTTATAATTAATAAGAAACATAATTCTACCCCAATAATAACTGTGGTAAATTATTATAGTAAATTCACTAATCTTTTATGAAATAGGCCCCTGATTAAGTACTGATGGATCACAGTACCAGGCGTGTAGCCGTCGCCTCACACCCGAGTCAGAATAGCTGAATGCCTATCATAGTCTGCGTCTCTTTCATCAGTAATAAATAAAAGAGACGCTTTGATAGCCATTCAGAAAACTGACAAGTTTTAAGAGCTTGTAATACCCCCCTTGGGACCGTATTATGATCTCTTGAATCCAGGCAGTTTTTTGTTATTATTTCATAACGCGTTATTTTTATAACATTGGGGTAATATGAATTACTATGGCAACACCGGCTCACACACTAATGCATGAAAAAATTGGCTTCAGTCCCTTGCTTGGAAGACTCCGTCTTCCCTTTTTTATTTGGTCTGAGGCGTAGATTCATTCTTTTCATTATTTACGTAGTTTAACAAGATAGTCTCTTTTGATTACGCGCGTGTAATTCTATGAATGAGCTCTAAATCCAGAAATCAGTAAAATTTTGGGACACAAACAACGCTCAATATTGGTCAAGATATTGAGCGTTGTTTGTGTTATTTAATATTGAAACTTAAAAATTAACCGTGCAATTCAAATCAATGTTAACGTAACGTGATTATGGGACTACGTTTACATCATGTTTACGTTTTATTACAATGTAATCCTGAAATGTACCGCACGATGTATTTCGCATACCCACTACATGCGAAATGAGGCATTTATTATTATAAGTAGTTTTATTGTTTGTTTTAAAATATGTAAGAAGATTGGTTGCCTATTCTATGAGTGTGATTGTGGGTATTAATTTAAGTTGCGGGTGATGGTTTTTAGCATTTGTAAATGAAACATTTTTATTTGAAACTAGCTGCCGCCCGCGACTTTGTCTGCGTGGAAAGGTTTTTTTGCTCTCCCTCGGGAACAATACTTTTTTCGGGATGAAAAGTACCCTATGTCCTTCTCTATACCCCTGACAACGTGTATGCAAAATTTCATGATGATCGATTCAGTAGTTAGGACGTGAAGGCGTAACAAACAAACAAACAAACGGACTTTCGCATTTATAATATTAGTAAAGATATATAATATATATATATATATTATATATATATTATATATATATTATATATAGTAAGGAAGGATTCTCGTTTACATATTTCAGATTAATTAAACTACTTTAGTAAGTTTATTTTATTGTTTAAATTTAAGTTTTGGTGGTATTTGAAATATTACTATCGTGTAAGTAAATATTGTATAATTATGCAAGTACATATTGTAATGTGGTTAAGTGGCTTACGTGCTAACTTTAACTAATACTGAGTTTCAAGGATATTGCTTAGTTGCGGAATAACCAATATTTCCGCATCATCTTGTTCAATAGAAAAGTAACCACATAATGGTATTTAGTAAAACAATGTAAAGAAAGAATAAGTTGTTGTGTAACAATAACTTTGTTCACAGGATTTATGAAACTGTTGTTGGTAAGATTATACCAAGGTGTCAAATTAACAATTTAACTTCTTCAAGCATATTATTTTCGCGCTAGCCGGAAGGCCTACAAACAAACAAAAAAAACCTGAACTTCGGCTGCTTATGGTTCGATTTTCTTAAGGAGCATTTACACGGGTCGATTTTCTGGACGACTTGCTAGGGAACTTCTTCGAAAAGGTAGGTAGGGCTTTTATCGACAATCGCTTGTGAAATCGAGTCGCGAATCTAATTTCAACGAAGTGGCAAAATCCTCAACCTTTTCCATATGTTTTTAATTTAATTCTTTGGAGTACTTAACTATTATAATTTTACTCCATACTGTACTTTTAAGTCACACTTAGGACCTTCAGAATAATTTTGATGCCCAATCGCGGATCATCCTGAATTCGCTTTTAGAATCAATAAGTTATCCTTACTAATCCTTACTATAATATATCCTTACTAATATTATAAATGCGAAAGTCCGTTTATTTGTTTGTTTGTTTGTTTGTTACGCCTTCACGTCCTAACTACTGAACCGATCATCATGAAATTTAGCATACACGTTGTCAGGGGTACAGAGAAGGACATAGGGTACCTTTCATCCCGAAAAAAAGTATAGTTCCCGAGGGATAGCAAAAAAACTTTCCACGCAGACGAAGTCGCGGGCGGCCGCTAGTTAATAATAACAATAATCCTTACTATCCTTATCGCCTATATGTTACGCCTTCACGTCTTAACTACTGAACCGATCATCATGAAATTTTGCATACACGTTGTCAGGGGTACAGAGAAGGACATAGGGTACCTTTCATCCCAAAAAAAAGTATAGTTCCCGAGGGATAGCAAAAAACCTTTCCGCGCAGACGAAGTCGCGGGCGGCCGCTAGTGATCTACTAATGAACATTGTGCTTATTCAAATGGTTTATCATTATCATGAATATTTAAAAATCTGTGGACATGACAACTTGAGCTCAAAGGCCTTGATTGAGTTTCTCTATCGAATCAAGGTCTCGGTAATCTTTATTATCGATCCATTTTAGAAATCTATTGAGCTTAGACCACGTGCGTATTCACAGCGGGGAATTATTCTCACTTTTGAAAGGAATAACTTACACAATTTCAAAAGACCAATAAGTTTTGCAAAAATTAGGTGCTTGAAATATTAAAAAAGAGGCCCTCTTTTAGATATAAGAATATCTGTGCCAGAAGACCCAGAGAGTTACTTTGTGTCATTTTATATATTGAGTCATTAATCATACATATTCATCGCTTAATTAAATTAAATCTATGGATATTTTTAAAATATAATTCAAAGATTGCAAAGCAAATACAGCATAAAAAATTGAACATCATTAAGACAAATCATAAAATAGTATCATAAAGTTTCCGAACCCGACTAAATATTTTTTATACTTTATCTACTTAACCACAGAACAAAGAAAAAATCTGTGTATTTAACAGTGCAAATACTAATGCTTGGCAAAAAACAACAGCGTTAAATTAATTAGGATACTTTAAAATGTTTTAATTACACCGAATTTTCGACCACCCAATTCTATTTTGGTAACAAACACTTTCTTTGAGCTCTCATAATTACTTTCTACGTTATCCTCCAAATGCAAGCAAAAAAAAAGCTGTAAGTGAAAATAACTCGTATCCGGATTGACGGATCACAGAGTAAAAAACAAACTAGTTTAGCATTTGACAGATGACAAGCGAGCGATGCGATCTGCCACAGGCTACAATTAACACTATATCGAATAAGTGAAATTGATTTCTGAGTTGATATATTTGATGTCGTTGAGCAAAAACTTTTGTAAGTAGATTTGTTGTTTTTACAATCAAGAAAACGATATCAATAAATGAATCATGTGTATTCTAGCTGATCGCTCTTTTTATTTGATGAATGAACTCTCACGTTTGTGACATTTTGAGTATTTTTCAAGATGGCTGAATTTTTTTTCGAAAATTTTAAATTCAAAACTCTCGACGGAATTTAACGAGATCGAGTTTACATCAGGATCGAATATACGTCCAAAATCTGTTATTTTAGTACATTGGAAACGGTTGCCATGGTTCCCATTGTACTGTTTTGACGTTTACTCAATACCAATTCGATCTCAGATTCTCGTACGTGTTTCGGGAATAACCCCCCATCGACTAAAAAAATAATAATTATTAAACCTGCTCACTAAATTTCACGAGAATCGGTTGAGAAATGTAGAGGAGAACATAGCGGGACAGCCGGACAGACAGACATACAAAAGCATTTTTGCCCAAGCTGAAACGGAGACGCTTTGCTCGCGCTTCGCGCTGTAATAGCAAATATTACTAAAATGCACGAAAACTGAAAGCATTCAAAATTGTATCGTTATACGAATTTTATTTACTTAGGTGTGTGTAATTTTTTTTTATAAGTACCTACTTACTTAATTAAAAATGTTATTGAAATCTATTATTTGTGTTCTATGTTAGCACCAATGCCTAAGAAAAGAATTCAACGTCGTCGTAAATTTAGAAATTAAGAGTCCAGTTTTATTTCTTCGAAACGTTGAAATGTTATTTGTTATTTATCATTCCTTCATCATTATATCAACTTTGTTCGAAAACAATTCCTAATTAACGAAAAGTAAAATCATGATATTTTATAGAGATGCTATTAAAGACACGTTATTTTTTGTAAGTAGGTTTTTTTTCAAATTTACGATAAAAAATATTTTTTATAAAGCAATTCTATGAGTAATTATGGTTTAGTAGGCGTTGATGTGATAATATAACTACATTAATTATGGTGAAAAAGTATAGTGAAAAATTCCTTTCTGCGTCATACATGTAGTTGTTATAGTAGCCATGGGTAAACCCGCTGCATGGTCTTGTTTTTTGATTCCTGTTTATCGATAAATTGATCGACTCGTAAACACAATATGGACTAAGTCACTCTATACTATTATTACAGAATAAAAAAAACTTTTGTTTGTCTTGTGCTTAGACTTTAATGAAGAAGCAAAGATCTCTCAACGCAGAACATTTCCTTAAACTTTGTTACATTTTTGTTTTCTAACGTGATGTAACTTAAAAACAATAAGTAATAATTTGATTTGATCTTGTAAGTTTTTGTTTAACAATATTTGATAAAGAAAATTTGATAATAAAAGCAACGGTTTTGATTGACTTAGGCTTCGCAGAAAACTTAAACCTTATTTAAAATCAAAATGAAACTATTATTTTTGTATCAAGAGCAAGCTCTGCTACTGAATAATCAGTACGTGCTTTGGGTGGTATTGGTTCATTTTATTTTTTCTTATTTCAGCGACGATATGTACATATTATCATTTATACAGGCTGCATTTTTATTCACTCTCCAAATTTTAAGGACGTGTTCAGCCCATGAAACTGAATAACTTTATCCATGAAACACATGTTTTGAAATACGCCACAAAATTTTGGTCATCCCTTACTAAACTATGATCACGTGATCTCTTTGGTGGCAAGTCTTTTTTTTATAAAGTTCAAGTTTTATGGCAAGTCTTTTTTTTATAAATCACTCTATGTTTATTAGAGAAAGTTGATCCGTTTCATGGACTGAACACATCCTTAAAATTTAGGATGTGAATAAAAAGTCACCCTGTATAGAAAATTCTCATCGAATTGGTATCGCATCCCACGCCACATTATGACCGGACACAGATAAAATCATATATTTGCATTCATAATAACTTGTTTTTTTTAATATATCCATACATTATTTAATCATTGGGTACTGTTGAACTTCTCTAAATAAACATTATTTTGGGGCAATCTCTATTCTCCGCACAATCCCTTGCGTAAAAATCAGTGGGTCTAATCAAAACTAAGTTAGTCAAACCAAGCTCTGCTCAACAAATTACATCATGCAATGAACACAGTGTGTATCACAGACAATGATATTATAAAAAAGTATAGATACGTTACCCGCTCTCCAAAATGGCAAGACGAAAGTCAGGTAATTGCCCAACTTTCAATTAGTCAGGCACAGTCTCGCGACACGGAAACCCACGCGGCTCTCGTCAGCGACGCGATAAAATTGTAAAATTCCGATAAAAAAATGTCTACTTGCGTCTTTAGACGATGTACAAATTATAAAGCAACAGTCAGAGATGGAAAAATGCTTAATTTCACACGTAAGTACCTGTATTTAATAAAAATATGTATTTTCTATACTTTATTCTATGTACTTTATTCGGCCATGTTGTACAAAGAGCGACCTGTCTGCTTTGCGTGTGTGAGTGAAGGAGACAGCTGACGCGCTGTCAATTGGCAGCCAATGCGCATGCAGCGGTCTATGTGTGTATCTATAGTAACTTTGCGCTGTTTTAAATAGCAATGATGTTGGCGTATAACTCATCTTTACTTATAATATCATTGATCACAGACATATTGTATCCCACGCTTTACGACATAATATGATGAGATCACAACTAATTAATTTCTTCCATGGTGTAGCTGCGAACCTGCCCTTATTAGCTCTAAAAACTATGTGCGAAGTGAATTCGTATCGAGGGTTAAGACTCATCCCCCTTATCCTCGTTATTCGACATGAACAAGTTCAATAACCCAAATATGTATAAAATTTCATAGCAATACCAAACACTATAATTATCTACTAATCACTGTTTCGCAGAGCTCGTGAAGTTAGCCCTAAGAATCATCATAATCATCAGCCATTTAATGTCCTCATTGCTGAATAACAGCCTTCCTTGTGGATAGATAAGAAGCATGGGCTATAACCCACGCGGGTCCAATGTGGATAGGTAAGTGAGTAATGAACAATAAAAATAATATCCAGTATTTTTTTCAACATTAGGTGAATATTTACGATGCGCAAGAATAGAAACATTATTCTGTTTGTTATGTTTCCTTTGACATACAGTAAAATATAGTTCAAGCGTGTTTCTCGTCAGAAATAAGTATACAGTATTTCACACGGTGTGAAGTTAAATACGAATAATTTACCATGGGTACGCGAATGTTATCTTTGTTTAATTCGAATGTTATGAATGATGGCTGTTTGTATTCACTAACTCGAAATAGATCTACGTAACTGTATGTGAGAAGAGCTTGAGTAGTTATGTATGGTCCATAGTGCAATGTGCAATGGTTCTTCTTGTTAGTTGTATGATATAGAAGTTTGTATGAAAAAACAAATGCAAAATGTGCAAAACGTGAAATGCAAAATGTCTTGAATAAACTACAATAATGTATTTAAAAGCATGTTTTCAAATAAATGAGAAATTTCAGTCAGAATTTCAGTCTTTGATTTCATGCCAACAGTTTTATTTATGTCAAAGAGAATGTTTACTATATTTTTGGATTGTTTTGTCCATTTGAAAAAAAAAATCTTTACGATTTTAATTCATAGTTTTGGAAACGGAGAAAATCAACACTTAAGTTCCTTACGCTTAAAGAAAAGTCAATTTTTTTATTATTTTTATTGTAAGTTTTGAAAAAAACCTTTAAATATGTCGTGGATCGACATTTTGTTTACCATTTAATAGTTTTTTTGACATTATATCATATTTATTTATTAGGAATTTGATAGTAACTAATTGCTATCCTTCTAATATTATAAACGTGAAAGTTTATGGGTTTGGATGTTTGTTCCTCAATCACGCAAAAACTACTGAATGGATTTGGTTGAAATGAAATGAAATGAAAAATCTTTATTCAAATAAGCTCACATAATGAGCGTCGTCGTCAAATAATTTTTTTGCCCTACCACCCATTATGACGTCTTTTAGCTGACAAGAAAAACGGGCGCAAAAAACTTACCAGCTTTATCAAATGGAACGACATTTACAAATATGTATATCGTTTCCAGACTTTAACAAAGATTAACAAATAAATAAAATTTAATTAGATCATTACTTAATGAATTACAAATTTTCTTAATCAATTTACAGGCTTCAAGCTAAATTCAAAGTTTGAAGTTATTATTCAGTCTAGGCTGTTACAAGAGAGAAAAAAAAAAAAAAAACTTTACAATTCTATATGCGTTAAGATAGGTAGTCAGAAGCAGACCCATTCCCACTGGCAGCACCCGTTCACGAGCATGACGCATGAACCAGCCATCGCTTCGCTCAACCATATTTGAGGGAACGTAACGACCCGCCTCACGCGACACCACCGCAGAAATGATTAAAGAGAGCATGACATACTAAGGCTACCCATGTTAAGGCATCGAATTGAAAACTAATATCCAAAAGCTTTTCATAGGCAATATTTATGTATTTTATATTTTACTTTCCATAGTCAGCACTTATGAATTTTATAATACACAAATACTGACTATAGAAAGCAAAAATATTGCAATTAAATAAATCAAAACAAGGTAAGTTATTATGATATATACGTTTCGAGTAAGAAGTGCCATACATACAGACAATATAAAACAGATTTTTTATATACGACGCCCTTAATACAAGCAGACAGAAGCAGACCCATTCCCACTGGCAGCACCCGTTCACGAGCATGACGCATGAACCAGCCATCGTTTCGCTCAACCATATTTGAGGGAACGTAACGACCCGCCTCACACGACACCACCGCAGAAATGTTTAAAGTGAGCATGACATACTAAAGCTACCCATATTAAGTCGTCGAGTCAAGAAGTTGAAATTTGGCACACAGATAGGAGATAGCCTAGCTTAAAACATAGAATATTTTTTATCTCAATTTTCTTACGGGAACGGGAACCACGCGGATGAAACCCCGGGCTGCCGCTAGTTCCTAATAACTAATAGTAAACATGGAGTCAGCGTTCTTCAAATAAAGTGGTACAATAACAATACTATATAAGGAATAAATTATGATATGCCGTGAGCGTTGAATTTACACCTCCACATCAATACAACAGTGTTATTCTGTACATTGATGCACAAAATATTTGCATAGCTATCGTCTTGTCCTTGCAATATCGAACAAGTTAGCTTATACGACTAGTGACTCACGTCACGATATGCTAACAACTTAACATCCTTGCGTCGCAGGGATAATTACAAGTGAAAACACCAAACTACGATAAACACGTTTATTTAAAATCATACAATCACGTTCATCCAGCTGCCATACAATTTAGTTACAATAATATTATATTATATTACAATTTAAGTTAACCAAGTATGCTGTAAAAACTACCCGATCGCAACAATTTTTAAATTACTTAGTACCTAACTAGAAATTATTTTTTGGACAATTCGTGTGCATCATTTTGTCCATTTTATTAAGAGTAAGAAGCTTAGCAGAATTTTCACACCTTTGTTCGTATTTAAGTTAACAGTTTTATAATTAGCTTTCTAACGAAGCAATTAATGCATCGATAGAATGGCACGGAATGGTTTTTTATCGTTATGCAACTTTTTTATCCTATGTACTCGTATAATGACGAACAATAATTAATATTGCAATGTACTTGGTGTAAAAAATACAGCTTGAAGAAAAATTTACAGTTAATTTGGGTTTTGATTACATTAGGTACACACTTATAATAAATAAATATTTTGCAGATGCACCTCAGTCAGATGTTGGAATGTTTATTGTTGAGCGAGGTGCGGCATTTGGCAACATATCCTCGACCTTTTAGCTTGCACCGGGGAACACGAGACTCATCTTCAAGTCACAACGTAGTTTAAGGTGCACAAAGGTCAAATAGTTGCTCATAACTACCAAAATCTTATCCAAAATATACAAAGCTATATCTACATGCGCATATCACTGGGAGGACCTAGCGGTCAAGGTAACTCAATATTTGGTAATGTTACGCGTCAGTCCGAGCGTGTATTATTAACTTTATTTTCAGGGTCAGGACCTCGACCTGACCGAGAAATATCGCGGAGACTAAGCCAGCAGGTGGGCGATGGCCAAGAGCAGCAGCGACGCGGCGACGGTCGGGGCCGCGCCCGCTCCGGGCAGCGCCGGGGGCTTCAAGTCTTCCGCAAACACGTAACTCTTTGATCCTGTGTGCGACTTTAAGATTCTGTAGTTCACTTCGTTCAAGGAAACCTGGTTCTTCACAAAGTTGAAGAGTCTGTTGACGACCACGTATACGTTGCCGTGGTCGTCGAACGTGAAACGGTCAACCCACTGAATGTAGTTGGGGTCGCGGGCAATAGTACGTTGGCCAACGTGGAAATCGACCGTCGTATTCCATTCCGCAATAGTCGAGTTGCCTATTAGACCGAAGAAAAGCACACCTGCCGAGTCCATTTTCATGCCATCCGTTTGTGACGCTTTCGTACCGAGATCGACCACGTAGGAACGGAGTGCCCCATCTGTATTCGGAATCGAATCATTCTGCAACACTGAAGCGTTGATGGCGTACAAATGAAAACTTGCAAGGGGACAATAATAAATCGTTCGGTCAACTTTTCCATCAGCAGTCAAAAATTGAGGTCCTAGAGCAATACCATCGATGTTCACAGGAAGATTGATACTTGTCCCATTAAGGCGGAACGCTGACGCTTCAACCACTGATGACATTGATTTTGTGTCTCGAACTTTCCAAGACTTTTTGTCACTGCGGCGGAACACTATGATACCTGGGTCGACGGCACTGTTGTCCGTGATGTAAGCGTAATCACCATCGCGATTATCTACGACGATGTCGTTCAAATATGTCGTGTTCGAACTCAAAATATCTGCCGGGAATGGTATGCGTTCCATTTCGTGTTTCCCGGATTTGAGATCAATTAGAACTAATGAGGGGGGGCATTTTGGATCAGGTTTCTGGGTGAGTGTTCCAACACGGCCATTGTCCAGGATCCACATAACTCCATTTCTGTCGATCTCGACGTTCTGTACGAATTGTAGTGCGGAGCAGTTCCCAACCGCATTATCCTCCCAGCTAGGGAAGGGCTTCAGTTTTGGTGCCGTGTCGCTCTGCTGCACCGGGATAGTCGCTAGCGTCGCCGGTACACCTTCCAGCATCCTCGGAAGAGTCAGGAACAAATTTTCTCCGTAGAAATTTATTCCAGAGATTAGTACGTTTTGGGGTATGTATTGGTTCGTATTGAGGTAGGTCTCGCGATCTCCTGGCGAGGACCATTCGAAGTCTATGACGTTCCATTCGTATATCACACGGAACTGTTCGCGTCTGGGGGCGGGCGGGCGCGCGGTTTGCGTGTCGTTTTGCGCGGCCGCGGCGGCGAGAGCGGCGAGGAACAGCAATAGGAGCATGGTGCGTGCGGCGCAGTCGGCGCGGCCGTTGTGACTGACGCGCAGGGGCAGCTCGCCGCCGGCTAGGAGAAGCTCCGCGCGTGACCACAACACTACGTCACTGAACCATACACAAATAAAAAACAATCGGACTCTGACTAATATGCATATTGTAACAAAAGTCATCATCGTTTCATTTAAGAAAAATAAAATAAGTTTATGTTGGTAGAGCAGGATAGAGATTAGCATATCGGCCAGACGTCGCGGAAGGGTGCCCGAAGGTCACAAATCTCACCCTAAACCAGACTAAAGGGGCCGACAGTTAGACAAATTTATAACTTTTGTACTATACACCATGAATTTAACTACTCGAATGTGTAACGAGGGTCCTTTAACAATAAATTTAAACTAAAAGGAATTTTGCTAAAGCTTTTTCGATACGACTTGTATCACGAACGTAAAAGCTCATTCGGTTTCAAGGGAAGATTTTTTCTACAATATTAGATTCGTTCCTATCAATTATGTACCTATTAAATAAAAACAAGTCAGACGTAGAGTGCGATGACAGATAACAACTACAAATATTTATAAACGCATAGAAATCAACATTGATGGTGCAAGCGAGGTAGGTATACTTATCGGAATATAATAACAATTTTAAAGCAAATATTAAAAAATAAATATGAAAACAAATGAAACAGCAGTCAATTACCTAAGACTTTGTAAAACAAAACAAAACTGTTATTGATTGAGAAATTCCATATGAAACATTACTGTGATTTTTTTTTATTTTGTCATAGTACTGAGAATTATGTTAACAAATACGACGTTGTGGAAAATAATTAGTTTTATAACAGCTTAAACTTCCCAGGCTTATCTGAGGTAATTTTTAAATTTCTACGACTCTGTGTGAAATATACAGGGAGAAAAAAGCAGCCCTTAACGAGTTTCGTGCCGGTTCTTCTCGTTACAAGGTTCCCGCTTAGGGTTTGCAAACCGATGACGTAGCTTCTATGACATCCTTGTAACATCCTAGACTGAATAAATTATTTTGAAATTTAAATTATCTCTAGGCATTTGTTTCATTGTTTGAATGACCGATATTGACCGAGCGAGCGCGAAGCGCGAGCGAAGCGTCTCTGCTTCGCAGCTTGGGCAAAAATTCTTTCGTATGTCCTTCCTTCCTTCCGGATGTCCTTCCAGCTGTCCATTTGTTCTCGTCTACAGGTCGCATTTCTCAACCGATTCTCGTGAAATTTTGTGAGCAGGTTATTATATGCAGGCAATTATATAAAATTTTTCGATCGAATCAATTTTTAGAAATTTTCGATGTGACGGAGATATGTAAAAAAACATATTTTAGCCGCTTCGAAAAATTATCAAAAAATGAAACAAAACTTTTTTGTTAGCGGTGTAAAGAAAGTTTTGTTTTTTATGTTTAGAAGACTCAAAAGTTCATCAATTAAAACATTTCTGGCCAATATTCGAAATTTGAAAATAAATAATGGTTATATGACTTTGTGATAGAACCTAAGACTGCGTATATTATTTGCACAATATAGATATAGTCCAGTCAAATTAGCAAAAAGATTGGAAGTAATCCGTGTAGTTGTAATTTTTTACGAAATCATTAGAAGACATGATTGGTTAGTGCATTGGGCCGGAATCCTAAGGGTTAGAGTCCCGTCTGAGCTGCTACGGGTGAGTTGATTTTTTCTAATATTTTTCAATTATATTAATAATCTTAATATAAAAATAGCACTGTGAATGCATAAAAATCTAAAAAGTTTAAAAATTTTAATTACCTATCATTGTATAGCTAGCTTGTTTAAATCAGATAAAATGTTACCGAGATAATTGGCAAAATCTAAACCTAGGGACGCCACCTTTGTGACGACGTAGGTACTTGTTCCACTACTTGAGCGAGTGACAAAAAGTGATTTAATGATCAGTAACGCGCGCGTAACGAAAGTAGTGAAACGAGTACTTACGACGTCACAAAGGTGGTGTCTCCTAGGTTTAGATTTTGTCAATTATCTCTCTAACTTTCTATCTGATTTAAGCAAGCTAGGTATGCAATGATAGGTAATTAAAATTGTTACAAAAGATGGAATGAAACTGTTATTGCAGGTATTATATTTAAAAAAATATTGGGACCTTAATGTTAATACCTATCATTAAACGGTGTTCCGTACATAACAGAAATGGTGCAAACTCGAAGGAAACTTATATTCATGTCTTCTAATGATTCCATAAAAAATTACAACTACACGAATTACTTCAAATCTTTTTGCAAATTTGACCTAATTTGACTATACTAATACTTATTAGTTGAAAAAACTAATACCTTGAACATACCATTTGAGCTACTTTTTAAGTATCGTATTCTTGTTTAAGTATTTATATTTGTGATAGGTACACGCTTTGTATAAGTGCGTAATTTTATGGTCAGAATATTTAAAAATCAATACTATACTTAAGCACAAATACATAATAGTAAAAGTGCTTAAGTAATTGTTATTACCTATTTCTGGATATCTGTGATCATCTTTATTATTTGTTCTTTCAATAACACAAAGCAAAATACTAATGCAGGTAATTTTTAGGGTTCCGTACCTCAAGAGGAAAAAACGGAACCCTTATAGGATCACTTTGTTGTCCGTCTGTCTGTCTGTCCGTCCGTCTGTCTGTCAAGACCCTTTATCTCGGAAACGCGTGGAGGTGTCGAATTGAAATTTAAACCATATACTAAGGTCTACGGGCCCTTGAAGCTGTAAAAAAATCAAACTTCTAAGTTAACTTAAAAAAAAGATACTGCCGTTTAGGGCGCAAAAAACGCATTTTCGATACTCTCAAAGGAATCAAAATTCATAGGGTACTTCCCGTTGACCTAGAACTATGAAATTTGGCAGGTAATAGCGTCTTATACTACACTTACAGGAATAAATCTGAAAACTGTATATTTGTATTTAAATCATAATAAAATATGGTAATTAAAATACGTAATTATTAATCATCTTGGTGAAACAACGGTATGCGCGGTCATAGTTTAACTTCTAATTACTTTTGGATTAATCGCGCCACTAATTCTTTTTAAAATATCAATATTTATTATTATTAATTATTCAGATCCTTTCAAATATTGATATAGTTAATTACTTTTAAAAATAAAATTAATAAGTAATAAATTTGGCTCTAAATATTTTCGCAACATGGCGGTATGTCACGCTGTATGACGGGGGTCTTCTTCTTCTTATTTTTGTTTTGGCAATCTACTTTCTTCTTGGAAGTAATTTTTGCCAGTGTCAAGTGTTGAATAGTTCAGTGGTAGATTGATTCAGTTTACAATAAAATGCGGGTGCATCGCATTCCAATGTTGCTTGGAGCATTTGGCACCAAGTATAATCAAGACAGTTTACTCGGTAAGGTCAGCCGAGGTAGCCACCACTACAATAAAAGTCTCGGCTTCACACAACCAAAGGGTCCTGTTGGAATACACCCATTTTCTTTAATAACATTGCGATAGATAAAACCATTTCACAGAACATTATACAGTGTACTATTGATATACAGCGCCATCTGTTGACAATCAACAGTACTTGTATTTTATACAGGTGCGGTGGGTTTGTAATTATTTTATTTTTTCTCAAAAATGCTTGGAAATTCGAACATTATTTTGACAACCTTCTTCGTGCTAAATAGGAGTTTACGGACAGACCTAAACCGCGCCGTCAATATTTGTATGAGAATCCATTACTAACGTGTAATAATGGATTTTCATACAAAATTGCCGGCATCTGTCCAGCAATGTTTCTATTAAATTAAAACTCATTACACACGTGTAATTCAGAAATGGAGCGAACTTTTCAATGAAACACAAATATAGGTATCAAATGTCGCCTTGATGAGCGAGCACATTCCAAAAATTTTTTTTTTAATATTCGGTATACAGTACCCTTAGCACGAACAGCTATCGAAAAAAATAACGCGCGTAAAATCATTCGATAGTGCAATTTTGTATGGGAAATTTGTACAACGCCATCTACCGCCGAATAGCTAAATTAAAATTTCCATAGATAATTCTCTATCGAGTAATTTTACGCGCGTTTTTTTTCTCGATAGCTGTTCGTGCTAAGGGTACTGGTATCACGTGAAAGGCCTTGATGAGCACATTCCAAAAAATTGAAAAAAATAAAAATAAAAACGAAAACAAACTGATTTGGTGCAATATGGGTATCAAATGAAAGGCCTTGATGAGCGCATTCCAAAAAGATTAAAAAAATTTAAAAACGAAAAAAAATTTTTTTTTCATTACCTATGGGTATCAAATGTAAGTTTTTTGAAAAGTTTTTTGAAATATGCTCATCAAGGAGCATATTCCAAAAAACTGAAAAAAAAAAAATAAAAACGAAAGGTAATTTTTTTTTGGGTATCAAATGAAAGGCCTTGATGAGCACATTCCAAAAAACTGAAAAAAAAAAACAAAAAAAAAAAAATTTTTTTGCAATATGGGTATCAAATGAAAGGCCTTGATGAGCACTTTCCAAAAAACTGGAAATAAAGGAAAAAAAACCGGTTTTTTTTTCAATATGTGTATCAAACGAAAGGCCTTTATGTGCACATTCCACTTTCCATTTTCTTTTATCAATTACTGAAAGTAAATTAAAATTAAAATAAAAAGCTTAAAACTTTTAAAACTAAAAAGTTAAAAGTTTAAAAGTACTACACAAGCCTTGGCCGCAACTAGGCATTGATGGACTCACGTATGTTCTTCAATGCCTGTCTTGAGTGCCGCTGCAGTAATGTACTATTCCATTTCAAACTTCGCCCGTGGTCAATTCTTTGTCGTAATCCCTGGAAGGGTTATTTTCTACGTGGCGACAAAGGATTTCAAATGGTTATCTATATATAGCAGTCTGCTGAACGGATTTTGATGGTATTTTTTTACAGTTTGGTAGCTTGGAGTCCAACTTATAATCTAAGCAATTTTTCACATAATTTCTGTAGGTAGAACCTGGGATAAAGCTTGAACTCTCCGTAGTACAGTTTTCATATAAAAAACTAATAACTACCAACCACTTTTTTTTCAAAATATTTCCTTTGTACCGACACAACTTTTCTATAGCTTTATTTTATGTATAGATGTAAGGTCTGTACGGAACCCTCGGTGGGTGAGCCCGACTCGCACTTGTCCGGTTTTTTCCTTACTCTGATTGCTAATTTTATCGATCGCGTGTCAATAATAGTAACTGAAACTGATTAAACAATTACAGTGGAGAAATAATGTATCTAATGACGTATTTCATTGCAAATCGGAGCATTTATTTACTTAAAAACAACACACAACATTTATTATTCAATCATACAATTGCCTGATCGACCGTTCCGAAGCTTGTTTAATTTGAATACTTAGGTACTTATACCTTTAGAAAACTAGTATGGATTGTAAAAATGTGCTAGTACATCGACCAGTGGCGAAGGGTCGTCCATACAAGCCGATTCCCATCGGCTGAAATCCCTCCCTCCACTACGCAGTTCATTTTATTTATTTATTGCTTCACCAACAACTTAGAATCTTGGATGAATTAGAATACATGCTTAAAATTATTTTGTAAAGTAAGAAACTAAGTATTAAGTTAATTAGAGGTAAACACCGCTTGCATAAGAAAAGAAAATCTAATATCATAACAGTCATGTATAACTCTGGATGTCAGAAGCATTTCCTCGGATGTGCCAAAAGTCAACTTTTCAGGAGTGCAAAAAGAAAAATTCGCGGAAGGCAAAATATTATATTTGAAGCAAAATATTGTATGTGACTACGCCTGAGATTCATTTTTTCTTGTTGAAGCATAAAATCATGTCAGTAAATGCAATATGTTTATTTATTATTATATTTTATAAAAAAAATGTTCACATAACGTCTAGAAGCGTTAGTATCAGCGTCGTTCTAGGCAAAATTTACTGGAAGGCATAATGCTGTAACCATATTTACGGCAGATTTTTCCAGAAATTGTAAGTAGCATAAAAGCGTTTTTGATGTTATTGCCAAAGCATCTAACTAAGGTATTAGGATAAAAAATCACATACGACATATGCATCTGTGTTATTATAGCAACGGAGTGAGATAGAAATATGATTCTTAGATGGATAGAAAGAACATCGATGAGCTGAGTATCATAGATATAAATAGTAGATTGTACCATAAGGGAGCAAAATAATATTTTTACGGCGAGGGCGTTTTTTGAATCCAGAGCGAAGTGAGGGATTCTTTAGTAGAATCCTGAACGTAGTGAGGGATTCAAAGTACGTCGCCCGAGCCAAAAATATATTTGCGCTCGAGTGATACACTCTACTTTTCATCACCCTCTATGAGAAAATAAAAGGCGCCTCATATTTTATTTTAATATTATTATTTAATAAAACATAGAGTAACAACTAAATTGAAATTAAATAGTATCTAATAATAAAACTTCTGAAAAGTTATATAGGTATACATTTGAGACATTTTCGCAATTACGAAAGCATTGCATTTCTCAATAAAATTACCATAGGCTTTCATATTTCTCCCGCGATTTTGCAGGTAATAGATTATTCATCACATTTCTTGCGTCAGATGATCAGTTCTAATAGGTACTTTCAGGAGTTAATTCTATACTTTCACTATCACTTGAAGAACTCATTTTTCAAACCAAAACCATGAATCTAACAATCCGTGAAAAACGCGGTTTGTTCGCGCGTTTTTAATTTGATTTCTTTTTTTTTATTCAGCTCATGTGACTATGGGGCCGTCGTATAGTTCGAATCACGAAAGATGACCACAAATGGCGCTCATCTTCGCATCATAACTCATGAAGAAAAGACTTAAGACAAAATAATATTTCTTAAACATATAGATAATTATATTATATAATATTACATGAAATAATATTTTGTCTCAAGTCTTTTCTTCATGAGTTATGATGCGAAGATGGACGCCATTTATGGTCATCATTCGTGATTCGCACTATACCAGCCAGTCTTTATTCAAACAATATTTGCGTCCGATTTCTTTGAGCTGTGCCATGGGCGTACCCAGCATCTACTTGGGGGTGGGGCAAAAGCAAGGAAACTTGATAAATAATAGAAGCTTTTTAGTAATGATTGACACATATCAATAACCTGCAAGGATTCTGGCAAAACCGGCGTGCAAAGCGCGCCGCGCACTCCTGTCTGTAATGACGATGATAGTTTGAATAAAATCATTACAATCAATGATGGTGTAGACTAGTCGTGGCGTGCAAAGCGCGCCGCACGCTCCGGGCTGTGTGGCGATGATGATTTGAATAAAATTGGTGTAGCCTAGTCGTGGCGTGCAAAGTCGGGCCGTGCGGTGATGATGGTTTAGTTAGACAAAATCATCACAATCAATCAGTGTCGGATTGACTATACTTGGTGCCCTAACTAAGCAAACCAAGCCTGTGGGCCCATGGGCGTACCCAGCATCTACTTAGGAGCTAGTGGGGCAAAAGTAAGACAATTCGATAAATAGGTACCTAATAGGAATTTAAAATGCTTTGAAAATAAAACTGACCTTCTATCAATAATAACTTACAAGGATTCTGGCAAAATTTCGTTTTCGAAATAGTGCCAAAAAATTTTTAACTCTCAAGGCTTAGATTTTGTTAAATAAATAATTTTGTAAACATCTAGCTTAAATTACCTAAAGTCAGGGTGGAGGGTGGGGCAGGCGCCCCACCTTGCCCCAACGTGGGTACGCGCATGCGCTGTGCTAAGATGTTCCAAATTAAAAAAATGCGCGGCAAAGATATTTGCGGCGCACTTATAAAGAAGAATAAAAACTCATTACTGCTCGCTAAAAGTTTCTTATAGAAAACACCACCTTTGGGTGCACTTAAAGGCGAACCAAGTCGTCCTTTTCGAATAGATGGGATGAAAAAGTAATTTTCGTCTGATTTGCACATCCGAGGATATGCTTCTGACGTCCAGAACTTACCTTTGCCATAATTTCACCCCTCGCCTGTACTGGTCCACCTACATATTTCTCATTTTTACCGAATTATAAAAGTGTTTTCGGTTTTGTAAAATAAAACAAATAGCATTTAATCCGTAAATAAACTAATTTAGTTTTTAAACCCTCTTGTTACCTTAAATCAAATCGAATGTAAATAAATACATATATTATACAGTGCCTTTGGTCTTGAACTAGCGATAATTTAAAGGCGTGTAATACACCTAATTTTATCGACAAAAACACCCACATGTTGGGGTCTATCCCCATTCCTGTTGGAATGGCCGCCATTTTAAATTTGACTTTTTATTTTAGATGACCCTGCAGAAAAATATTTTTTTCCCGGATTTAGAAGTCCTACAGTTATAACAAAAATATTTTTTGAAAGCTTATAATATTACCCAGTAATTTAAAAAATTAAATATGTATTTTTTTTTGTTTAAATACGTCATAAAAAATTACTGAAATAAAATTTTATACGAAATTTGTGCATTTTTTGGAGTTTTTATTACATTTCTCAAAAACTAGGACATTATTGTCCACTTTTTTACATTATTCAAATACACAGGAATATTATCTACAAAACAATTTTTGAATTTATTGCTCTATGTTGCATATTTCGAGAGTTATTTTTGTTTGAACTATGACCCTTACGTAACCAAAAAATGATTATTTTCGAAAATGGACATAATTACAAGCATTTTGAACATATTTTAAATTAGGTTGATAATATTATCTGAATACTAATTACATCAAATGATAAAATCTAGTTTTTAAGAATATTGATTTTTTTTTTATTTTCGAAAATAACCATTTAGTACTAGTCAGGGTCATATTCAAACAACAATAGCTCTCGAAATATGACACATAGAGCAATAGTTTTTTTAAGTCGTTCTGTAGGTAATGTCCCTGCATATTTGAATAATTCAAAAAAAGTGAACATTAATGTCCTAGTTTTTGAGAAATGTAATAAAAACTCAAAAAAATCGCACAAATTTCGTATAAAATTTTATTTTAGTAATTTTTTATGACGTATTTAAATCAATTTTTTTTTTTTTAATTTATAGGTGATATTATTAGCTTTTGAACAGTATTTTTGTTATAACTGTAGAATTTCTAAATCCGGAGAAATTAATATTTTTCTGCAGGGTCATCTAAAATAAAAAGTCAAATTTAAAATGACGGCCATTCCAACAGGAGTGGGGATAGACCCTAACATGTGGGTGTTTTTATCGATAAAATTAGGTGTATTACACGCCTTTAAATTATCGCTAGTTCAAGACCAAAGGCACTGTATAATAACTTACATATACTTATCTTACCCTCTAAAGCCGAATATGGAAGATAGGGTACAATGTATACAACCCCGGAAAATTGTTAAACTTCTGGAAATCTCAACACTGAAAAAAAAAATCATGATAAACTGCATAGTGGCAACCCTAGAACTAAATTATATTTTGTTTTTGCGGATTGAAAACGATAAGACGTAGTCTTATTCCGTCTATGGCTGTCACTTTGCCGTTTTCCATATAAATAAAAAACAAACAAATTCAATTCCTATTTTTCTCTTTTGAGATAGATATTATTTTCTTGTAAGTATTTGTTTGTAATTTGTAAGTATTTGTGATAAAAATATCTTATTTTACATGAAACATGTGGGCTCGGACCAACTGTTTTGCACTAATGTTGTGCTCGTTTACATAGTTTTTACATACCTTTGTACTAATTTAAATAATTTGTTCCGAAACCAAATTTTTATGTAATTAAAAAATATCAATCCTTATTTTTTAACTGTATCTATATATTTTTTATATTTTGTATCTGTAACTATTTAAGAGATTTCAGGCTTGTTTCCATTATACAGGGTTATTTTGTTTTCATAATAATAATAATCTTTATTTCAGACAAACGTCCATATCACACAAAAACATACATACATTCACGTCAAATACAAAAATAACAAAAAAATACAAAGAAGACTTAACTAAATACATTTTACATTGTACCCTTTAGGTAGCTATTTTAAGCTATTGTGTGTATGTCGATGTCTGCAAATTGTTATAATAATGGTTTCCTCCTTTACCTTAATATTAACAAATTTTATCAAAAATTCTTTGATAAGCACGGCTTGGGCAAAAAATAAATAGTAGGTCGGCAATACTATGGGTGGTTGCGAAAACCTTTTCGACATTTGTGTCGGTCGCGCCATCTAGTGACGGATAGTTTAACTATTCAGAATTTCTAAAAATACGAACTGTATAGCTATTGTTTTTTAAATACAAACTACTTTGCCAGAATTTTAATATAATAACATAACAGAGCTCTACCAAAACTATCCGAGTGTATAGCTTTATAGAATTATTCATGCTGAATAGAGTTATTCATGTTGATTAAAATATAGGTAGGTATGCAGATACATTTGGTAAAAAATAACTAGGTACCATATTTTTTGATGAAATAGGTAGGTACTTTAAAAAAATATTATCGTCTCTACATTAGCAGCTACTCTACCACGCTCTAAAAGAAAAATCATTTTTCATGTCAGACATTGTGTTGCTCCGCCATCTATCGGTGAATAGCTTAACTGATTCGTTATTGTGCAGAAGCTTAAAGCGCCCATACAACAAGAGATGTCAGCATGTAACGTAGAGTCTGGTAGAGTTATGATTATTGAAAGGTAGATAATATAGTAGTCAATGTTTAGAGAAAAAAAATATTGTAAAAAATATTTTGAATATTATATATTGCTTTTCTGATAAAAAAATATTTTCAATACTATTACTTTAATTACGTATTAAAATTTGAACAGTATTCACATCTCCCGTATGGTCTAGTGGCTAGGATACCTGGCTTTCACCCAGGAGGCTCGGGTTCGATTCCCGGTACGGGAATTAACTTTTTGCAATCCTTTTACATTTCTATAAAACTGTTTACGCATTATAGATAGATGATCGAAGCGTTTTATTAACCAAGCGTACGCGAAGCGTATCCGTTTCAGCTTGAGTAAAAATGAAATAAATGAAATAAAACAATTTTTAACGGATACTAGCGCGGTTTTATTGAAAGTACTTTGGTAATTAGTTGGTATTTGGTTTATTTTTGGTTTTCCCGACGTTTCGGCAACTTTGCAGCTGCCGTGGTCACGAGGGACTGAAGCTACCCGTGATTCACCCTCTAGCGATGAATTTTTTTAGACGTTCAGAAATTAAAATTTATCATTTTTTTCAATTAATTTATGTTAACATGGGATACTCTTTATCAGGGTCGAAGGTTCCATAGGGATTTTCCGAATGTTCACGCGGATGAAGTCGCGGGCGCATGCTAGTATTTTATTTATAAAGTAAGCTAGTACTTTATTTACGAAAGAGAATTGTATAATGATTTTCTAATAGTTTCAAACAGTGACTAATTAAATAATGATTACTAGACAAATAATGGACAATCATAGATAAACGACAAACTCAGCCTTTTAATAAAATAAACATCCTATTCTAATTAAGTTTCCATTAAAATTTAAAAATTGCTATTGTGGTAATAAAAACGTAAACTGTGGTATCACAGATTACAGAACCGATGACCGGTGCAGCAGAAAGGTGCTGGAGTGGAGACTTAGGATCGTTACCAGAAGCGTTGGCCGACAAAAAGCCCGATGGTTGAGAAAAAACTGGGTGAGAAAAGGACAAGACCGAAGGAGATGGCGTGCAAATCAGGAGGCCTACACTCAGCAGTGGGTGATTTAAGGCTGAAGAAGAAGCAGACCACAGAATACATAATAGTAAAGGCTGGTATACCTCGCGCAGTGTACTATGAGCTCTCGGCAGTGTGGAGGGGGCATGCGCAGTAGTAATTTCTAATAACAAATTACTCGCATACCCTCCGGCAGTTAGAGGTAATAGCCAGTTCCTCAGATGAGGATTCCGGGAGTAGTGCGCTTCCACCTTCGGCCTTATCGTCACTTAACATCAAGTGAGATGAAGGCCAAGCACTACCCCGTAGTACATTAAATAAAACCGGCCAAGTACGAGTCGGACTCGCGCACGAAGGGTGCCGTACCAAAAAACGGCAAAAAAAACCATGTTTGTTGTATGGGAGCCCCCCTTAAATATTTATTTTATTCTGTTTTTAGTATTTGTTGTTATAGTGGCAATATAAATACATCATCTGTGAAAATTTCAACCGTCTACCTGTTTTCATTATTAATATCGAGCAAAAAACGGCAAAAAAATCACGTTTGTTGTATGAGAGCCCCCCTTAAATATTTATTTCATTCCGTTTTTAGTATTTGTTCTTATAGCGGCAACAGAAATACATCATCTGTGAAAATTTCAACTTTCTAGCTATCACGGTTCATGATATACAGCCTGGTGACAGACAGACAGACAGACAGACAGACAGACAGACGGACAGCGGAGTCTTAGTAATAGGGTCCCGTTTTTACCCTTTGGGTACGGAACCCTAAAAAAAATACCCTTCTACATTTGCCGAGCGCCACAGATCACAGAGTGTTCTGTGGCCGAGCGCTCATAATCCACCGCGTGAGTTGTAATAAGTTTGTGGTAGGTATTAATAGATTTTAAAGATAATCAAGGAACAGTAAAAATGTCAATTTCTGGGATAAGCTTGCGGTATGGCAAATATTTACTAGTGTTCTACATGTGGTTGTCATAATATTTATGTTTTATGCTCCCTGTTGTTACGTTTCCACACACTACAGTTACAACGACGTAAAAATAGAAAATGGTCGAGCGAGCGATAAAGCGAACGATACTAGTGGCGAACCGCATTTTTGCTTGAAGTTGCTTCCTGTTTATTTGCAATGGTAATTCACTATTAATACATATTCCGTAAATAGTAGGGTAGAGCAATATGGAAAACTTCGCACCTGAACTAATGTAGAGTGTTTTTATGTCAAAATTTTCCTGTATTAAAGAAACTCTACCTTAATGATGGAATAGGTGCAAATCGCAAAATAATATTATGAAGTAACTCTCATAATTTTTATGGGGCATCGGCACGGATCTTACGCAGCACTTGAGATCATTAATAATACGCAGAAGTCATTTTTTACACGACTGCCCAAAAAGGAGTGTATATGTGTTCAGGGTTCATGTATGTTTGTGGGTATGTGAGTTTCTTTATTCCACCATAACTTCTAAATGGCTCAACGGATTTGGATGTATCGGATATCGTTAGAAACCTTATATCATTCCGAGTGACACTGACTTTATTTTTTTGAAAAAAGTTAATATGGCGACTGTACGACGCCATTTTCAAATATGAAAAATATTTTTTTTTCTTCAATTATTACAATATGGGCATCAAATGAAAGGCCTTAATGAGCACATTTCAAAACTATATAATTTGTTACTAAAATGTGTGAAATAAAAATAAATAAATTTAAAAAATATTAAAAACACGACTGCCCTGCCAAAAACGAACTAAAAATTTAAATAACAAGTGTCATTGCAGTCGGGGGAGCGTTTTGTGGAACAATTTTTAATCAAAAAGGTCCCCCGACTGCAATGACACTTGTTATTTAACTTTTTAGTTCGTTTTTGGCAGGGCATTCGTGTTTTTAATATTTTTTAAATTTATTTATTTTTTAGGTCTCGTTGGCGGGGGACGTGGTAGGTACGGGGCGACTGCAAACATGCGCAGTATAGTCACAGAATAACTAATAGCAAGTGCATAGTTGCTAGTATACCTAATCCCCTCCAATTTCTCTCACCGCTCAGGATTTTTGCCGGCTGTAATTTAGGTATCTCGAAAGGTAGTAGGTAGGTAGTAGAAAAAAAAAAACAGCTTTCCAAATGTATGGAACAGCAAATTTTTTTTCGCGATTTTGTCGTTGGCCCCGTAATAAAAGTTGTTCATTTACGTGGTCTGAAAACCCCATTTCATTTTTAGATATACTTAAAAATTAACCGTGTATAGAAGTTTTAGACCTAAAAACCTGGGGCGCCAGCGCCTGCAAAAGACAATTGATAATAAATCTTACAAAATGCGCCCCACTTTAATGGAAATTGGAACCACCCCACTGCGTAGACGGAATAACTACGACTATATAATGAGGAAAAGAAGAAAACCTTACCACCAAAATATATAAAAAAACTCACCCGGGTGTTTGAGTTTCGGAAAACCGAAAATACCCTGCATGTCTGCTTATTGGTTTTTACGAAGTTTCAATAAAAATAATGGTAATAATGATACTTCTTATATTTTCAGTAGGTAATGGTATAAACGGTACAAATCAGTGCCAGTTCTACCATCAATGATAAACAATAATGGTACTATTGGTCCGGAGGGATTTAATATTTTTTTTACCTCTCCAGCACGAAAAGGGTGCTTTTGGCGCGTAAAAACTCGCAGCAAAATCGACTTTTGCTGCGAGCGTGAGGCAAAGTGCTTTTTACCAAAAACTCGCAGCAAAATCGACTTTTGCTGCGAGCGTGAGGCAAAGTGCTTTTTTAATTTCTAACACCTTTTCTCGCTGGTAGAGGTGAAAAGTTGTATGTTTAACACGAGAGAAATTTTTTTGATGTCTCGTGCCTTTAAATCACTCACTGTGCTCAGTAGTCTATATTAGAATCACTCGCTACGCTCGTGATTCAATTCTAGACTACTTCGCTAGTTCGTGATTTAAAAGTCAGCACTCGCAGCAAAAAATTACTTTGCTCTCTTGTATAACAAATAACTATTTCCATGGTAAAGTTTGAACCCCCATTTCACCTCTTTAGGGGTTCAATTTCGAAATATCCTTCCTTAATCCTTGTAAATATCATAAAGGGAGTATTTATTCAAAATTTCAGCTTTCTAGGTCCAAGAGTTTGGGCTGGGCGTTGATAGTTCAGAGAGATTTTGTAAGTAGTTTTTAGAAAGAGTTTTACATAAAGAGGTTGGTATAATTTATTTAACAGTATTGATGTCGATCAAAATATGAAGTTGCTAGCCAATAGGGTATTTTCCAAATTTTTGAGAACTGCTTATATTTAAAGATTGAGATTTTGTATAATGGATGAATTGGTATAATGGAGAAAAAACGTCAATATTTAATTTATTTTTATTTTTCTGTTAAATTATTCGTCCGAATCTTTAAATACAAGCAGTTTTCAAAAATTTGGAAAATACCATATTAAACACGCTCTTTTCTACTTACATGTCGCCAAAGAATATGAATATAAGATTCTTGCATGTCGCAATAGCGGTAATAAAAAACCGGCCAAGTGCGTGTCGGGCCACGCGCCATAGGGTTCCGTAGTTACCTTATACCATACCATATTTAATACCACCTATCAATTTTCGTTTGCAAAAATAACTTTGTTTTTCACAGTGTTGGTATGAATGACAAAGTTATATTTGCAGTTTTGGAAAATGTGCTATATCTCAAAAACTAATTACTATATCTCGTTTAAACCAATTTTGGTTGAAAGTGTTTATTAAGATCTACAGCATATTTTTTTTTAGATTTTTCACTCTCTTATTTCAAAAGTTAAAGGGGGGGGGACACACATTTTACCACTTTGGCGGTGAATATCTTTCAAACGGTTGACTTTGAGAAAAAGTTGTCTTAGAAACCTCAATGTAATTTTTAAAGACCTATCTATAAACACCCAACACGTGTTGGTTTGAAGAAAAAAAATTTTCAGTTTCAGTTCCATGTATGGGGAGCCCCCCCTTAATCTTTTATTTTTCTTATTTTTGTATTAAATTCGTTAAGCGGTTAACAGAATACATCTACCTACCAAGTTTCAACTGTGTAGTCTTAATACTTTCGGAATAAAGTGGCTGTGACATACGGACAGACAGACAGACAGACAGACAGACAGACATGACGAATCTATAAGGGTTCCGTTTTTTGCCATTTAGGCTACGGAACCCTAAAAACAACGTAACAAAGACGCGACGGGTATATATCAATGAATTATCAATTATAAAAAAAAAAACACTTCGGATACTGACGCGCTTTTGTTACAATGGTTTATTTAGTTTTTGGATTTTCTGACGTTTCAAGACCTTTCTAGCTACCGTGTGGTAAGGCTGGTTTAGGTCCCAAAACTTAAAGGTTTTGTTATTTATTAAACTGTGTACTTAACCTACCTCATTAAAAACAGAAAACAATGGAGATAGTGTGGTGTTGCGCATTGTTTTGGGGAGTTGTTGGAAACGTTTAAAAATAGTTTATATAAAAACGCCATAAAAGTCGGAACAAATGTTTTATTGTCAGCAATTACGTTGATTTTAACTGCGGATGCGAGGTTAAAAAGTTTCTGTTGTGTTTGGAAAAACTGAACAACAAAGATTTGATTTGCTCTAGTATGTATTATGATGTAAACTTTATACTACAAAATAATGTTTCAATAAGTAAATTAAGGTATCTGCTTTTATGGCTTTTAACTTTCTGGTATTACTTTATTTTTGGCACAAACTATGCATTTAACTGGGATTATTGGCTTAGATGCTTTTCAGTAGATTTATGAGGCAACCGGCATCGTAAAATCTTCACATTTATCTCTTAGAAATATGCTTTGAACACACTGTAGTTTTAGTTTAATAAGTTACATCAACTTGTATTGAATTTTAAACAGATTTTTAATCCAAAGCCAGAATAGTTTTTATCCAAATAAACTAAAAAAAAATGATTTTGTACCATAGTACTTATAGGTAACATCCAATAAAAATGCATTAAGTATTTTTTAGGGTTCCGTACCCAAAGGGTAAAAACGGGACCCTATTACTAAGCCTCCGCTGTCCGTCTGTCTGTCTGTCTGTCTGTCTGTCTGTCCGCCTGTCTGTCTGTCTGTCTGTCTGTCTGTCACCAGGCTGTATCTCATGAACCGTGATAGCTAGACAACTGAAATTATCACAGATGATGTATTTCTGTTGCCGCTACAACAACAAATACTAAAAACGGAATAAAATAAATATTTAAGGGGGGCTCCCATACAACAAACGTGTTTTTTTTGCCGTTTTTTGCTCGATATTAATAACGACAACAGGTAGACAGTTGAAATTTACGCAGACGATGTATTTTTGTTGCCGCTATAACATCAAATACTAAAAACAGAATAAAACTAATATTTATGGGGGGCTCCCATACAACAAACATATTTTTTTGCCGTTTTTTGGTACGGAACCCTTCGTGCGTGAGTCCGACTCGCACTTGGCCGGTTTTTTTTTAATTAAGAATGCGATTAATTTGACATTGTTCAACAGGTGTGACCAACTTCAGAGGCCGCGGTACCTACATTGCAATCATTCACATGCAATACATTCTCGAGTGAAGTTGCCGCGGATCACCGTCCATTGTCTATTTAACCGCATTATATGTATTAAGTAGTGTGACAGAAAAAAAACAATAATCAGACCAAATAGAAGTTAAGTTCATATTGACTAACTGAACTCGAGTCAGATTTACTTGTACGTTATTAATTAAGAATCATATTAATTCGTCGAGCCAAAGATCATAGCTATTAGATATTACCGTGATCATAATGTTAAAAAAAAAAACATATTTATGACCACATTTATTTATTAACTAGTTATTTTTGTTTAAGTTAAGATATTGTATCGCATAATTTAATGTGCTTAAACTTTTAACGCTTAAAATGCAATCCCCAAACAGTTAATTAAAATACACCCCTATTCACAAACATTACTATGTGGTCTCACAGTACCCGCAGACGCACAGCGTCCCACGAACCAATCAGACGTACAGTACGAGGCATATATCTTGAAATCGGGTTGGGATTGCGCGGAACGCGTATTTTGGGCATGCGTAGCGGTGAGGGGCGCGCGCGGCGGGAGAGGGGCGCGCGCTATTGGTCGCTCACAAGAGCACATACGCGAACTTATCCCCAATACGTCGAAAAAATGTCAAGATACATGCCTCGTACTGTAATAACTACGTAAAACAAACGAATCAACCACAGAGCTCTATATCAACGCAGTGCGTTCGAGTAGTCAAGGGACGATTGAGTATGAGTATTGTTTGTAAAGGGTAGTATTTAATTGGGTAGCAATAAATTCCCATTCTGTGTATCAAAAATACTGAATATAGTGTACTAAAATACTAAGTGAGCGACGGACTGAGGGCGACTACAAATGTTGAAAATGGGTGACTTTAAAATACAAATTGGGTAACTATAGTTATTCAGAACGGGCGTCCAAATTACTATATGGGCGACAACCTTAGGGCACACAAAACATTTAACATTTTATTTAAAAAAGATGACTATTATCCTAATCGAGATGACAAAAATAGCATGTTGGGCAGCTTAAATCATTTATATATTACCTACTTGGTATAATAGTTGCCCACTCAGTATTTTTGTCACTCGTTTAGAATTTTCACTGCTAACTTAAATTATTTATCTCCCACATGTAGTTGCCCGTTTTACGTATTTTTTGTAATCCACAGTTAGTCGCCCATTAAGTTATTTTGTCACCCAAAAAATAAACCGCTGCCAGGTTTAGTATTTAAGTATCCCATTAACAGTCGCCTTTAATTATTTCCAGTCACCCAATTAATTAATTCCCGTTTGTAAATACAGGTGATAATTTTACCACCTTTAAAACTAATGTACATAGTTACGTCACCAGTCACGATACATGTATTTTGTTCTGTGGGTAGAGTTCACCTCACGACTGTGATGATTCATCTTGTAGAGGTGTATCTGTGATGTAGACTATATCACACAACGATCATCGAAACTACTCCCACGTGTCTACTGTTATCCTTATTGTTATTATAATGATCGTCATTTCTTAGATTTGCGTGATCTAACATAACTAGAGTTTTTCTTTGGACTTGTATAGTAACAAGAGGAGGTATTTTTAATTTTATTAATGACTTTTTTTTCGAATATTTCATTAATTTAAGGCCCATTTATTTAATCAATATTTTTACAACGTATCCTTACTAATATTATAAATGCGAAAGTCCGTTTATTTGTTTGTTTGTTTGTTACGCCTTCACGTCTTAACTACTGAACAGTCATGAAGTTTTGCATACAGTTTCTTAGGGGTACAGAGAAGGACACAGGGTACCTTTCATCTCGAAAAACTAAATTATTCCCGAGGGATAGCAAAAAACTTTCCACGCAGACGAAGTCGCGGGCGACCGCTAGTTACAAATAAACCCCTTATGCCGAATATGGTAGATAGGGACCATCAAACTGAACAACTTTTACTATGGGACCAACACTAAAATCGCGAAAGAAAAATCAGCTGTTTCATACATTTTGATATTTTCATTATTCATTTTTGTATGAAACAGCTGTTTTTTTTCGCGATTTCAGAGTTGGTCTCATAGTAAAAGTTGTTCAGTTTGATAGTCCCTATCAGCGAACTAAAATCTATGGAACAAGAATTGCACTCAAAAAATGACACCACACGATAAGTACAACTATAAGTGGATGGAGCTAAAAATGGTGGCATCTAATTATGAAGCACAAAAGCTCTGAGCACTGGTTGCTTATTATTAGCGACCATAATTTGCACTCATAGATATTTTCTATACTTAAACGAAAAGCTATGATACGTTATTTTTGCATATTTTTACTGCCTTCTTTGCGACTTTACAACATTTTACTACACACGTCATTTCTAATAAACTTTCTCTTCCTCTCTTTTCTCTACAATACAAACTGCAATTATTGTAAAGAACGTTAACGTCAGTCACTGGGCGCGTGGCTGGCCCGACTAAAGTTGAGCGGGTTGTACTTTTTCGGCCCCGTGGTGCCATTTTTTAAGCAATATTTGTTTGTTCCATTGCAGATTTTAGTTCGCTGGTCTACTCTACTATATTCGGCATTAGGAGTTATTTTGTAACACTTTGTATAGAGTTTATTTAAATCCAGATGACTTTTGGAATGTTAATTAAATTGCTTGCTTAATTTATTATTACTTACCGAGGTTCAAATCAAATGTCAGTTCAATTCATAATTTTGTGTATGTATGACCCCATCATTCAAATCAAGACCTACGTTTGTACCTAGGATGCAACTATTTACGTCAGACTCTATCGGAACTTCTAAATATATTTTTTACCATAATAGAACAACTCTTGACTACCTTTTTGCAATAAAAAGAAGAACAACACGCCTTAGTAACAGGACTCGTTTATAGCATTGTATTATTATTTGTTGCTAATTATTTATTCGAGGAGTTTGCTTTCAGCACTTTATTATATTAGAATACTATTTTATTTCTATGTACGTATATACGTTCATTTAAGCTAAGTTTCTAAGTTATGATACTTTTTCAGAAAGTTGATTAAATAACGCTCGATTTTATTAGTTACATTTGGTTAGAAATTTTGGTTGCCATAAGGCATATCGATATTGTGTTCATAAGAACATAATATCGATAGAGGTTCTTTTTCATTCTTGAAAGCCAACAATTAATCATCCTAATTTAATGAAAGATTATACTGAGTTTTCTTTTAAAATGATATCGTTCCTTCGCACGTTAAGTTCAAACTTTTAGTTTTATTTCTCGATACGTTTCTATCTCGATAGCACTGGCAGCTACGAAGAAAACCATACTACAATTTATTTTTATTTTTCTGTGGTTTTTCTAGCCAGTGTTTCCCCATTTTAGCAGCATTTAGGATAGGAAATAGTTATTTGTTATACAAGTGACCAAAATCAATTTGTGCTGCGAGTGCCGACTTTAAATCACGAACTAGCGAAGTAGTCTAGAATTGAATCACCTTACCGAGTGATTCTAATATAGACTACTGAGCACAGTGAGTGATTTAAAGTCACGAGGCAGAACAAAATTTTGGTCTCGTGTAAAACATACAACTTTTCACCTCTACCAGAGAGAAAATTTTTACGTGAGTTTCCTGGTAAAAAGCTAAATTTCAGCATTAGAAACTTGTTCACTTAATTTTTTTGGAGTTAGACAACTATCTTCATCGTTTTCACTCATTTTTTGTAATTTATCACAAAAATAGTTCGATCAAACCTATGCTGAAAAATTTTATTAATAAAGTAGATTACGTTGTGCTTTTCTTTTATTCATTCGTATTCCATCTTATTTATTTATTTATAATCATAAAACACTAATTTGTTAATAAATTTCATATTTTTTCTTGTTTTATATTTATTTCATACATGCGACCTCATTTCGTCCATACTCTTTATTTCGAGTTATAAACCTTCTTTTTTAACAATCCTTATTTAAAACTCCTTGGTATATCCGTGCATTTTATTTTTTCACTTTTTAATCCATGTATGACACCCACTGACCTGCATATATTTACACTGGACAGGCTTAGAATAGAATAGAATCTCTTTATTGTCCTAATTGTGGTTACATAACGGTCTTATTAAACTAATTAAATTAAAGTCCCTCACAATTAACCTATTAAAGGCGTACAATGTCATAAAACAAATTAAACACATACTATTGAAAAAAAAACTTATTTTATGTTGATTACGTCTTTAGGTCAAACAATTCTCGTACATCTTAAAAGTACATCTTATGTCAAACTGTTTTTGTGCCTATTTGATTTCCGCCATTTTGGCGCTGTAGGACGTAGCGTGAGCATAGCGTGAGGGACATGGTACTAAAGTTTGAAGTCTGGAGAGACCATCACGGCAACCATTTTCATATTGTACGTCATAATTAGTTCTTTAGACGCACGCTAGTGGCGTTTCAAATAGGCACAAAAACTTAGCTGTCAAATCATACAGACGGCCAGTACAGTTAAATAAAAAAATATTTTTTATGTCAGTGATGACACCATAAAGCACTCTATCTATCCTTTTCTCACATATCAATTTTACTAGTCTCATCCTTGTCACTTTATTTCTTTTTTTTTTTATTATTTTAAAAGTTGGTATTAGAAATTAAAAAAGCACTTTGCCTCACGCTCGCAGAAAAATCGATTTTGCTGCGAGTTTTTACGCGCCAAAAGCGCCCTTTTCGTGCTGGAGAGGTGAAAAAGTCTTTCACCATAGGTATTTTACGTAACCCTTTCGCTATGTGCACACGCTGTGAATGCTATTATGTTCCTATATCTACAAACATTGTACTCTTGTAGTCTTAATTATATATAATCGCATTTATTACTTAATTACACGCAGTTCTAAACGAGACTTCAGTGGTATCATTTCGGCTCCTACTCCCAGCCTCATAACGCGAAAGTTACAGATAAGAGCTAAACGGTAAAAGTACAAAGGTACACAAATTCTTTAGTTACAATGATAAATTTGGTACATTCTACTTTACCTATTTAATTATAGCTACAGCTCGAGAATTTATAGAACAAGGTTAATTAAATAGATATAATTAATTATGCACTCCCGTGACGAACGCTACCAGCAGACCGGTTCAGAGGTTGCCCTTAACTTTGACATTGTTTATAACTACTTAATCACCTATTAGTCTATTTGAAAGATTAACGTCAAGAATATTAAATACAAATTAAGAAAAATCTGATGGTAGATTGGACAAATGTTTATATGAAAAAAAGTTTGTAAAAAAAATTTAGATCTCTCTTCAATATGACGTAAGTATAAAGGTGTGTCATAAGTAGATGCTGGGATTCGCAGGTCAGGTTTTTTTTGTGCCATTTCACGTTATGATATACGTTTGGCGCTAACGTCAATCGATGGGTATACATCGAATTCGTTAGATAACAGTTCCATGAAACGTTCGGCGAGCCTTCCATCATCGTACCTTGTCGTATTTATTTTTTAAACGGCCGCGAATATACAAGTGTGGGATTTAGCATCGCTCAGCCAGTCACCGTTCAGACAACACACCGGCGACATTTGTGTCGCGTGGCTTTATTTTCCCGCGGCCAATTTAAAACCACGCGTTCTAAATTCAAACTTGGTACACGTTTCCAGCCAATTTCAGTCGCCATCAAACGATATGCCTAAGAAAAAATAAATTAGTTTAACAAGGAGTTTAGTATTTCGCGTGAAAACTTATTGGGAATAGTGTTAAAGTGTGAAAACGCTGCATGCTTACAACGCGTGTAAAATTCTGTGATAACAAGTTGCTGTGAAACTTTTTTTTAAATTCGTGTCTTTTGACATTTGTATTTTAAAGACTCAGTTTCGTGAAATTATATTTCGCGAAACTAATAAATACGTGTTCTTTATGATAGGTCCATATATGAAGGTAAGTGTTTTTTATTTACTTAACAATGTGTTTAAATTTGACAATATACATACAGTGATCCGTAGCAACTTCACTAAGTGAGTGAAAAGGCAAAGAGTAAATTTTGCAGATCGTTTTGTTCCGCTCTAGAGTTGGTCACTTCCGTTGGAAATAGTTAAATTTAATCACATTGAACTGTGTTGTTCGATATTTCTTATCCTATTTTCAGACATTCAAATATATTTTCTATTCACCACTGAATTATTTTACTTGCAGTGTTGAGGTAGGTAGCGTTTAACAAATATAAGCTAAATTTAGTACTTATCTAGGTTATCTACATTTGTATAGTAAATTCTAGAAATCAAAACTTGCCTCCTGTTCTTGTTTGCTTATTCACAATCTTGATATTACAAAAAGCCAGTCAATTGCCTCTACAGGTCCTAATGAACATTTGATCTATCGCTTAAACATTATCGCCTGTAAAAACCTGGTTTCAACCTTTTATAATGAATTTTCCCTACACCTCCAAAAGTCCTTCATATTTCATTTGATTTGTAACAAAAAAGAACCCATTCGAAGGAGTTCTTTTTATGACCAATAAATTAGAAGATTAGTAAATGATGTACCCTTTTAACTCATAATCATTAAGCTATGATGACTAATAGGTACTAAAACGTACAGCGTAGTAACCTGCTTAAAGTGGGTTAATCATCACGTTTTTTCTACAAATTTTTGACTACTTCTACGAGTTCATAGACAATTTACACTTGAAATGCACCTTTATGCAATAACAACACCAAAATTTGTCTTCAAATTGATTTTTAGATGAATTAAACCAATACCTTCAAGGTAGGTACACTTAACCTATATACGTCTGCTACATTAAATGCATTAACAGCACCGGATATCTTATCTCTTCATCGATTTTTAGATAAAATGAAAAACCGCGAGGTAGGTACATAATCCTATACCTCGGTACTTGAAAAACTGAATATAGATGTGTAAATAACTATTTAGAGCATCCTATCTCATAATAAAATTGCTATCGGAACTTTGATTTGTGAAAATTATAACGAAAAACTAATGACCTAATTTCACGAAAAATATATTTCAGGCTTTGATTTCAGGAGAGCGTTTATGCCATAAGTTTTCATTCAGAAAACTCGATGGTTTTCTAATTGTTGATGATTGTAACAGAATTATGTTTACAGTTTGCATTATTTTGAATCATATTTTTCCGGGAAATTACTAATAATAGATGAATTGCCAATATGTTTATTCGCTAAAGCTGATATCGCTGGGGGTGGGTGGCTGATATGCTTGATGAGTGAAATAGGTACCTACAATCTACATACATTGTACCTACCTATTCAAAACATATACGGTTTTTTTTTGTATATTTATTTACAACATACCTAAGTATCCAGATAATATAATTATTTTAAATTTACAAAACAATAAGTTAGCTTATTTATTTGACGGATTTTTAGATGACCTCAGTTATTTATCTACTACATACATGATGAAACTAGTGAAAGATTATTATGTGATTTAATTAAAAGTTATATAAACTTGTCAGTCAGGCCCCAAGGGCGTGGTGAACTGCTGATAAAAGGACTTGGCAACTGTTACGTACCTACAGCTTAATAATAATTATGCAAATTATGCTATCACAAGGAAATACTAGTGTAAGTATCCGAAATGTATTGCTACAAAGTATATATTAAATATATTTTTAGAATTTAGTCACAACAATAGGCTATTTGACTAATTTTGGAAAACCATTTTAAATTATTCCTTATTACGTAATAAGCGCACCACATTGATATTTCAGGAAAAAACAATGTATTTCATTAAAAAAAACAGTGTTAAAGTTTAAAAATTTAAAACCGCGCCAAAAACGCTATGGCGCTGGACACGTGACTTGTTGACGTCACTAGCCTGTAAACATTGTAATATCCTTAGCCATTTGACAGCCATCAATCGCGGATCCTTAGTCTATGGTCGTGTCAAACGCCTGAAGCCATATTTATTTACAGGCTAGTGACGTCATCAATCATCTTAGAGCGTTTTCGCCACAGAAAAAAAGCAAAAATTAATGTATTGTTCTAGGTGAAATTAATCAATTAATAGACTTAATTTAGTCTATTTAATAGTTAAATATGTTTATTTACGCCAATATCTGTTAGGATGACCACAATTTGTAGTATATTTTCAATGTTATCAAATACCCTATTATAACACGGTGTTAATAAAAGTTTCCCTATTACTATAATGTACTTATAATAAGAATAAACACAACAATTGGTGTGACATATGGTCAAAATTCTAAAACTAAGGGTCTGATCACAATCAAAAAATAAGTTCTAAGTAGCTACTTGACAGATGATTTGACAGTTGCTAGTTATTATATGAAATATATGCCAAATCATCTGCCAAGTAAGGTACTCAGAATTTATTTTGATTGCGAACAGGGGACTAATTGTCTAATACCAAAGTCTATCGCAATCCCTTTCATTTGACAGATGGATGTGACACATTGCTGCATTTCTTTAGTAAGATTTAATTTATGCCAAAAAGATGTATCAATGTTCTGTCAAATGAAAGCGTTTGCGATAGATGTTGAAATTAAACAATAAGTGGGCTGGTTCTTGTGACTTAATCTGCTGCTGACCATACTGCAAGTAATAATAATAATAACAATAAAAATAGAATATATAATAATAATAAAAATCTTTATTTATATTTTCATACACAATTCCATACTATGAATAGGTACTGTGGAGGAAAAAAGTGAAGGTTAGATACAAATGTAAGCAAACGTGTGTTAAAAATATTATTGTTTGCAGTAAAACATGTAACTTTATTATTAAAACAATATTAGTTATCTGAGAACAAAAATATTGGAATCTTTGAGTAAGTGCCTATCATAATGAGAGTTTGTTGTAAATATAAAACATTTCATATCGTCTTTATTGCTTTAAAACATTTCCATGCTGTTATGTTTTCAATTGTATTTTTTTATTTTTGTGTAGAGATAACCCTGAATTCTTGAGGTCACGTATATTCACCTATTACTTAATTTGTTTGATCTTATTTACGAGTATTTTTAAAAGACATAAGCGTTAATAGTGCCACAAAATACATAACAGTACTATGTTATTATAGTGCATAAATAACAATCATAGTTATAATAATGGATAATGAAATAGCTGATGACATTGCCAAATATTTTTAACATGTTTTTAATTTAATTTTGAAGGGACTGTGTTTCTCGTTATGATGTCATTTTGTTCTAAAAATGTTACCTTCCTTGATTTGTTAAAAGGTATTACGTTAAATTATACAGTTCAAAATACATAAAAATACCAAATAGACGTATGCCAATCATAAAACGAATCGGTCTATGTCCATTTTGGACGCCCGTTCTAAGAAGAGTTGGGCAACTAGACTACTCACAAAAAGTAGGACCATTGCTCCTACCATGGGTCACCATAACATTTTAACAAATCACAGACCATACAATAAATACTACGTATCTATCAAATCGAAGAAACAGTATGTCAAACTCTTGCATTCAGATGCTTCCGAATCGAAAAAAATGCCTGAATCTGAACTTGTTGATGTTAAAACCGTTTCACTCTGACTTTACTACTAGAATACAGTCATTCAATAAAAGTCAGCAATTTTGATTATTTTTATTAGACCGTAATTACGAGTACATTGTTTTACTTCATTTTACCTACTACGTTTCGTTTCATTGAATGCAACTATGATGCAATTAAATTGACAATAGACATTATCCGCTGCAACTTCACTCGAGAATATATGGCAAAGAGCAAAGGTTATAGATTAAAATACGTCATTGTGTAACGCAAGCGATCTGAAGTTAGTCACTTCTGTTGTATATTGTTAAATTAATCGCATTGTACTACCTAGTGTATTTTGAATCCTAAAAACTCCTCAAAAAACTTTAGGAACTTTTTGAAGATTAATATTGATAGTCATATATTTTTTTTTCTGAAAGAAACAGGAAAAAAAATATTATTTTGTGACTGTCTTCAGTATGTTCCCATTCAAAATAACCAGTTGGGAAGGTGATTTGAATAAGCGGACTCGTGGTAGGGGACAGGAAACAAGTTTTTTGTAAAATGACTCATTATAAGATTAATAATAAAATTGAAAAGTTCAGTAACATGGTACCCGTTAAAACGTCTGGTCACTACGTAAGTGGGGGTTCTTTACTGTGAAATCATGTTTATTATTAAGTTAATGCGAAATTTTCAACTTTGTTGAGTAACTTTTTTCATTGTTATGACGCGCTAAAATTTTTTTTCCATATTAACAGAAATTTCACTTTTTAAAGTATACCTAATTATACAATTTCGATATAAATCTTAACTTATAGTAAGATAAAAATGTTATTCATTTAACTATAGGGCTACATTTATTGATCATAATCATAATCATAAATCATTTATTCACATTGAAACATTGTGCTATAGCTTTCATGCCAAACAAGACGTATAAAAAGATAGAAAAGTCAAGTTTCGACCATTTGCTTTATTATTTACAAATAACAATAAATTTTCATTTTCTTTGACGAGTTTTAATTACATTTTTGAAGGTTGACTTGAACTTTTTGGAGGTGTGGGTGGATAGTACCTACAGGTTATATACATATAACACGCATATAATATAACGATTATCATATGCAATGCAGAGATAGAAAATGACCATGATAAGTTATATAATAGAACTGAACAGTGATATTTAAAAAGGCTTGGTAGCTCCTCGAAACTTTTTGCAAAACTAATGCAGAGAAAGATGATTGCTATAATTACACACTGATTATACAAAGATTCCACTACTTACAGTTGTATAATGGCGAAGAAGAAAGTGTTGCAATTTTTTTGTGAAACCGAATGGCAGTAACACCCTGTCGCGTGTTTATAGAAAGTAACCCACTGACAGAAATGTTATTAACTTTTTGTATGACATCGCGAATGTCTTCTGAAATTACCAAATTGTTTTTTTTCTTTTGACATCAGTGCCACACCTTCATCGATTTCAAATTAGTTCTTTTAATTTTGCACAGTAAATATGTCACGTCACGTTGCTCTGCCACGAGTTATTTTATTTATTTTATTCTACTGAAAGGCAATTTTTGCTACCAGATGAAATGAAGATTTTGAAATGCTAATTCTTTTGCTATTCATAAGAGTAATAAAAAAACATTACCATCCACCATCAAAGTCAGGCAATAATAATAGCCCAATGAAATACGCCGTAGTAGCGGTATAAAATATGATTTACAGTTCTTTATGTGAATACGCTACAGAAAAAAATATTAGTTTACGCGAAGAAGCTACTATCATTAAACTAACATTGTATGATATAATTGGTTTATAAAAGTAAGTTTATTCTTTTTAACAATATTCTAATAATAGAAAAAAAGGAAAATTGGAAATATTTTGTTTGTATGGACTTTACAGTACAAAGGTGTTATGTAGGTGAAACAAATTGAACCAAACAATTGATTTGCCAATGGTCTGTGGAACCGTTACTTCATCACACATTTCCAATAATGTTCGTTTGTTGAGAAATATCACAATGGATTTTTATCACATTACCGATAACGTTATTAATTTGTTAACTTAATTGCATTAATTTATTCTAGGTAATGTTTATGGTGTTACAGTATTTAATTAAAAAAACCGGCCAAGTGCGAGTCGGACTCGCGCACGAAAGGTTCCGTACCAAAAAACGGTAAAAAAAAAAATACGTTTGTTGTATGGGAGCGCCCCTTAAATATTTATTCTGTTTTTAGTATTTGTTGTTATAGCGGCAATAAAAATACATCATCTGTGAAAATTTCAACTGTCTACCTGTTGTCGTTATTAATATTGAGCAAAAAACGGCAAAAAAATCACGTTTGTTGTATGGGAGCCCCCCTTAAATATTAATTTTATTCTGTTTTTAGTAGTTGTTGTTATAGCGGCAACAAAAATACATCATCTGTGAAAATTTCAACTTTCTTGCTATCACGGTTCATGAGATACAGCCTGGTGACAGACAGACAGACAGACAGACAGACGGACAGCGGAGTCTTAGTAATAGGGTCCCGTTTTTACCCTTTGGGTACGGAACCCTAAAAAGTGGCTTATTTTGACTTCACATTATCACACTATTTACATTCTCTCGAAAAACCTAAAAGTAAAATTGAAATGAAAGTCTTTGAACTGTCATTCAAAATGCTTTGAAAAAAAAATTCGCATTATCATTGGTTAAAAATGAGCGCCTAAAATGATGACATAATAGTAGGGTATTATGGTTCAGAATAATGATGATAATTGTAGAATTAACTGAACAGAACGGAGGGCCTACTATTACATAGAAATGATCACCATAATCGTTCGACGTTCGTCTCACTCCGTGACACTATTACTCATGAATAAGGTACAAAATCATTTAAATCGAACGACGAACATCGTTATATTATCGAGTTTATTTTTTTGTAATAGGCCCTTGGTTGTCGAGCGAACTGATTCTCATAGAAATAGCCACCACGTGATAGAAACAGTAGCTCTACTACAGAATATATAATAGTATGGCTCTACCATGTGTAACGAAAACTATCTATGTACTGCTCACAGTCAATGCGAGTGAAAGAGAGAAAATAATAGTTTACCGTAGCGAAAACAGTTTGCATCAACTCATGGTAGGGTCACAGACGTAGGAATGTATAAACAATAGTTTGACGTAGGTTAATTATTGGGTAAAGTACCAGTTTATCGAAGGCCGCTAATTATTTTAACTCAAAAAATAAGGAAACAGTTAAAAATTGTCACCAAGTTCTGGTAATTATTTATGCCAAACTGTGACGGTTCAATGTTTCTTTGAGCTATTCTTTCTACGACAAGGTTAAAACATCCTCTTTGTTAAGTTAAACTATCATCTATTTATTTTGAAGCCTTACTTTAATCTTTTCTATTCATAGCTATGTAATAAAAGGTTAAAGATTTTCTTTCTTTTCAATTTTATTTTCGACATCAAAAGATAGTTATAAATCAAATGACATTTATGTTCACGGGGGCTATTACAAAAATAACGTACGCAATTGCGAAACGCAGTCACTTGGCCACGATAGTCGTCCGCAGTTTGTTGATTGTAGTTATAACAAACATTTTAAATTTGCCTATCGTATAGCCCGTAGACTACTGAACGAACGATGTCGGATACGCTAAAGAGAAACTGTTAAACTCACGCAATCAATTCGCAATATCGCATACGAAAGTGATTTGTAATAGGAAACAATCGAAACGAAGCACGGACGCAGCTGCGTGTATCGCATTAAACTTTTCGTAATAGACCCCCTGATCGTTACAGATTTCAATGATATACCTACCAATGGCTCTACTCATGACCAATATTATTGACAGACCAATTTATAACTCGTTTATTACCTACCTACTCCAGATTGACGACTGGTAAACAAGGTCTTTAGGAGAATTGTTTTTATTCTCAGATTAAATTACTTTATGCTAGACACCAGACTAATGCTAGTAAATGCGTTTACACGAACTAGTGACTAATGCATGACAGCTATATAATACTTTCTATGTAAACATGTTTATTCAGTGCTAGTTTTACTAACTGGGTAGAGCAAGTAAATTAAGCCTTAGTGGCAACAAATTGTTTAAGTTTCCTATTATTTCCCTTTTACACAAGTAGGATTAATTACCTTGTGTATACTATAATGTACGTTGGAATAGTGTACTATGGGCAACAGCGTCGCTTAACAAGTTTGCAACAAAATTCGTGTGCGCGCGTATTGCCCCTGCACGAACTAAAAGTATGTGACAGCGGGCGCGGCGTGCAAGCGATTTTAACCTTAGCAGTGGTTAAGCGACGCTGTTGCCCATGGTACATAGTTTTTGTTCTACCGGATGTCTTGCTACTTTACTGCCAACGCAAAGTGAAAATATGTTGTAAGTACTCTCACCTGTCACTCGCTAAATAAATAATTCTGCAACTACACCACTCCATAACACAATTAGTATGTTCGAGGTCTGGCCACCTGGCATGACCACTGAAATACGATAATAGAAAATTTATCACGTTTAACTGTCAAAGGACAATGGATTTTGACAGTTGAGTGTCGGTAAAATGCTATATCACGCGATATATTTCGTATTTCGGTGGTCATGCAAGGGTGTGTAAATAGCTTGTGCAGCCCGCACTAGCTATTTATTGTCACCAGATTACGGAATAAATAATTACTTAATAATAAAGAAAAATATTTTAGGCAATTTATGAATGGCAATCATAAATTGCCAACCAGACTCTAGTCTGGTGCCTTGTCTATTCTATTTTACTGTTATTCAATTAAAAATTACGTCGATACCTTAATCTGTTAAACTAGATCTATTGTGACTTTTATAGTTGTGGTTGATATTTTATTGAAATAGACTGACTAGTTTGAGTAACATTAGTCACATCGCTCAGTGACAGATCACTGACAGAGTATTTCATTAATTAAAATAGAAAAACCCGTTGCTCCTATTTACTGTTACAATTATAACAAACAACAATAATTCTGATATCAACGATTTAAAAAGTTTCGTTTGTACATTGTTTAGCTAGTTGCTCGTAACATTCTAGTGTTATAATTACGGATCTGTTCAAGAATAGCAGTAAAACATTGGCTGTTCCAAAAGGTTTGCCACATTGTATTTTTTTTTCTAAAATTATCTTTATTTGGCGGCTAATTTCATTAAGAATCTCCGTGGTGAAAACCACTGACCAATCATGCATGGTTATTTTTATTTTTTTTAATAAGTAGCGGCCGCCCACGACTTCGTCTGCGTGGACATTTTTTTGCTAACCCTCGGGAACTGTAAGATTTTTCTGGATCAAAGGTACCGTATGTCCTTCTCTGTTTCTCTGACAACATGTATGCAAAATTTCATGATGATCGGTTCCGTAGTTGAGACGTGAAGGCATGACAAACAAACAAACGGACTTTCACATTTATAATATTAGTAAGGATTAGGTAGTTGCTCTTCTTTCTTTTGCCTAAATGAACGTCTCGCGGGAAGCTTTTCTCTCATATTTGCCAAAAAATTAACACCGCAGAAGAGGCCGTCGAAGAATTCAAGGTTTCGAAGAATTCCTAAGGGCATATTTCGACCTTCCGCTAGATGCGTTTTTTAAATCGTTTGAAATCTGGTGCCCCCTAATGCATTATTACATATAGGCAGGAAGGAAATATTTCAAAAAACTGTAAACAATTATTTTTTCAAATTCTTATTATTTTTCGTTTCACTACAAACTTTTGGAACAGCCCACGTATATCATGAAAATAATAAATTAATTTTGGTAAATGGATAGGAATTTCTGTGAAATTGTTTAGATAATTAATATGTGTTTATTTATTTTTATGTGTTTATATTAGTATGTGTGTAATTAATATGATAATTAATATACAGCAAAAAAAATGTATACGTATACTTGTAAATATTCGCCAGCCAGAATCTTGCAAACCTCATTTCATTAAACTAAATATTTTAACTTTCCCGTGCATAATTATATTCTTGAAATCATATTATTTGTGAGAAAACATCTTAAATACTTCCAATTTAATAAAAATGCCCGACGTCAGCATGAAATTTTTCCTCCTGAACCAAAAATTGAAATGTATAGATGCAGCCCTTACTATTAACCAGTATAGGTACATATTATATATACATGAAACAGGCCTGAACTGAAAAAAAAACCCTTTGGAGACGGAACCCTAAAAAGCGATCATAACTAGGTATTTTATAATATGACATTACTTTTTATTTTTTAGCAGCTGTTTCCACAACACTGAAAGGTGATCCCATAGCTACTACTATCAGTCTCACATTCATATTGAAATATGATATACATATTACCAAGCAACACGTTATTGTCATTTTCCCTCAACTATGGAAGGTATTGCTTACGCATTATTAGTACAGTTGCTATGGAAGGTTTGCTGTAATTTCTTCAAAGTCATAAACAAGTACCTAGGTACTTTAGTTTTTACTTTACTACGTCCTACACGATCAAGGAAGTGATAGGGCAGTGTCAGTTTATTCAATAAATCAATTTGTTGGTGTGCACATTTAGTTATACGGTCACCTCTAAAATATGTATACAGTTTAGAACTTTGTCACTTTGCTATATTTGTCATTTGTCATTGATTTTGGTTATAAAGTAATAGATTTTAGAGTGATTAAAAGAGGTGTAAGTTTAAAAATATCGAGTCTAAAATACATATTTTTGCGTTAGTGGGAAAGATTAACGCACTTTATTAAGGTTTATTTATAAATGATGAACTTATAGTCATCATCCTTTTACGTTTTACGTAGAAACGGAACGAAGACGGTCAGAGGTTCAATACCCCGCCCCGGACGAGTTCCCAATGTCTTTGTTTTCATTACTGCGAAACATATGATTAATATAGAATATAGAAATTGATTTATTTTGTGTTTTGTATGAATACAACATCGATAAAAAGATATGAAAAACGATTAACGTTTCAATAACTTTAAACTCTTTGTTTGAAAGTGAAAAAATAATCACGTTTTCAATTTTTTTCTTTTCATTTGCAAAAACGTTTACCGTTAAGTATCCGAAAGTTAAACATTACAGAATTATTTTTGAGACGGAAAATAAACGGGTTTTCACCGACAGATTTTATTACGCGCCTCGGTGAGATATGACGACGTTTTTACTATGTTTATTCATACTCAAGTCAGTTGTTCAGTCTAGGCTGGTACAAACACTTGTGAACGTCAAAAAACTACGCCAACGGTTAAGTAAATCTGCAACGAGAGACTTTGCACTGAGAAGAATCGGTAATAGACTAGACATATATAATTTCCAAACAATAAGGTGTGCTTTGTATATTTTATTTGATTTATTCCTATTTTAATAAGTATACTGATTAATTTGGTTAAACGACTCTATCTAAACAATATTCAATCAACTATTTAAATATTTTATTTAAGTAAAATATAAACAGTTTTCCTTTATTATTACTTACATAAGCATAAAGGAATCTGGCTTTCAGTACTTAATCAGAATTCCACAGCGACATGTTTCCTTATCTTTTCCTCAATACTATTATTTGCTAGTTGGAAATTCATCATATAACATAAAATTACAATCAAAGGTATTATGATATTTTGCCTTATTTAGTTTATACAGCTATTAAAGTCATAAGTTTCTAACTTATAAACTTGTAGATTTTGCTGTAAAACATTGGTTAGAACTTGAATTTGCGAATGTTTTCAAATCCTCTTTGGCTTGCATTGATTTACATCTGTTCTCTGTTTTGCAAGATTTTTCTAATTATCATTATTACTTTCTGAATTTTTTGTCCAAGACCTCGGATTTTGGGTCTTTCATCGATTCATACCATGAGGTTTTTTATCCCACGGTATGAATCGCACAAGAACGCTTTTTGAATTGACTGTTTCATACCAAGCAACCTTTTTAATGTTATTTTGCCAGCATTTACTTTGAATTTTTTTTGGTAACATTGAATTTATTTTCATACCATGATTTGAAACAGCAAATTCAAAAAACGTCCTTGTGCGATTCATACCGTGGGATGAACCAGCCCTGGTATGAATAATTGAAAGACCCCGGATTTTGAAATGACAAAATACTAGTACTTATAATGAAAGTTTACCATGAAAGCCTAGCTGCACGACCAATGCGTTTAGACATTTTTTGTCATTCATTACTATGGAATAAATCCACTTGTAGTAAACAATAGACTCTTGTGGCAATCACAGCAAGGTCAGTGGTTATCATCACGTCCCGAAGCACGTCATCAGCGATAGTGATGGCGCAGGGTCGTTGTTAGGGTCTTACTGAATGGAGGGGAAAATTGCACTAGAAAAAGTTAACAAAAAGTTTGACCTTACAACCTTTTTTGTGATTAATGGTTATCAATATCATTAATCAGCCTTTCATTTGTTAACAACTGTAAAAAAACAATTTAATTTTTCAAAAGAACAAATATTTTAAATTAGATATAACTTGCATGCTGAAACCTAATTTAAAATCTATACAGATCTAACTGAAGTCTCATCAAAACTGTTTCATCTTTATTAGATAGATTGGAGGTCATGGGCTACTATTATTCAAAATAATTCTCAGGATATAGATATCCAAACGGACAAAATAAAAAACAAAAATAGACTGTTGCTTCGAACAATTGCAGTTTTTTTTTACGTAAGTAACTAAACTCTATGAAAACAGAAGGTTAGTTTACGTAAAGTCAATATTTCTAGAATAAACGTGATATTACTTATCATTTGTTAATGGAATTTTCGATTAAGCGTCGTTGTCAAAATTAATAATTTGTCAAGATAATGCGTTGATATCTTAACTTGCTGCACAAAATCCATTAGTGGATTTCATATCAATTAATTTTACTGCGTCTATGTCAAAGCAGTATACTGCAACATTATCAGTCGCATCAATGCATCTTTATCTCGTATATTATTAAATTTTCTTAAGTAGTCTTAAGTAGGTAATTGGAACAACTGTCGTATACCGAGGCAAAGATTAAAATCACGTTTCCGATGAATCTTCGTTCTATCTGTCTGAATCCGTATTATCTCACTTCCTGCATAATGGAGCTTTAATACTATTAATTAATTAAAATTCTGTTATTTAATCACGATTATCAATTCGGCTGAATGGAAAATTTATATTTTAGTATGTAAAGTATTTTGCTTTTAAAATCCATTTTACGACCTCCGTTACACCGATTTTCATGGTATATCGCCATCTCAGGTCCCGAGTTTGATCCCCGGCTTGGTCAATTTGGAAAACGAACTTTTCTATTTGTTTAAGGTATGGCGTTTGTGCTGCCGTCGTTACTGATTTCCTTACACAATTTGTCTATTTTCTGGTTAATTTTGTTTCATGTAAACTTTGCACGCAGACTTGTTGCATCCGCTAATTTAAAATCATTTGTCGGTTAACTTCCACCTCTAACTTTATCATTTGTTTTATGTTGACCGTTGACCAGACATGAAATCAACTAAGTAGCATTTGGCTCTTGGTGCTTCTTGATCTTGTTTTAAAACTAGTACCAAATATTTGTAACTTCGGTATTGTTGATCGAAGATTTGTGAATTTCTAAGGTTAGGAGATAAGTAAATAAAACAATGGGGGGTGTCTGTTTTTAGCTGAAGTACGCGGAAACTACCAGACGGTATTTATTATTGTAATGCTCACACGTGCAAAATAAGGTTATTTCCGTAGTTATGTGTAATTTCGCAGAGATAAATTGGACGTTGTCCCGCGTTCGTTCACCGGCATTTGGAGATAGTGTTCCATTCAGAAGTGGGTATTAATGAGGTCGTTTTTATTTGTACGCTTATTTATATGATAATATATTAAGTATTTCTAGCTAAAAAGCAAATTTTAGGTTAAAAGTATATTCTGCACCTACCTACATTAGTAATAAAGGCGTTTGAATTTTTTTATGGAGCGCGTGGCATAGTCCTCGTCTGAAATTTTAACTCGTATCGCACTATGAAACTTGTCTATTTCGATTGCGGACATAGATACGAACAAAGAATGTATGACAGTAAAGGTCTAAAATCTCCCGTTGTAGAGATATTTGGACAAAAACCTATTTTGTAGTCGACAGATTACAACCAACATTGATTAGTTATAATTCAGTTCTCTCTGATTTCTCTCATTGAATCATTTTGGCACCAGTCAAGTGCATTTACTCATAATTGCATAAGTATCTTGAACGCCTCTTCGTAGGTTCTAATAATGGTAAATTAAATATAAAACATTTAGTTCAGCCCATGTTGTTTAAAACACATTTGTCACGGCTCTTGGATAATCTTCTCAACATAAGAGCACGAGCTTGCACAGATTATTATAAAGTACCTATGAAGTATAGTCTATTCTATTGTCTTTGGCAAGGCGTTGTTCTAACGTGACCAATGCCATAGATTATGTTAGCACCAGCCAGGCACGTTTCTAGCATCGATCTAGATCTGTAGTTATGTTAATGTTTCATTTGCTGGTAATTACATCCTCGTGTCTCACTGATTCTTTTGTATACGCCTGAGACGATTAATTCAGCACGAGTTCATTTAATACCTTATAATCTGTTTATCGCTTGGTCGAATAATACGTCTAATGTTTTAATAGTAGCTTTGCTTCACACAGTTCTCATGGTGGAACTTAGTTAAATGACTTGGGATTGCATCAAGACTTTGAATTCATCAGATTTTATACTGAAGTTAGAAGTTTAGAAATTAAAGCATATTTTTGGAAGGGCATATTATCAAAACCATCAATGGATTTTTTACACCCATATCAAAGTTAAAAGTCAAAGTCAAATAAGCTTTATTCAAATAAACTTTATTATTAAGTACTTTTGAATCGTCTATATTTTCCTACCACCATATTATTTATCAATACCATCATCTGATTTAAGTACCACCATTGTTTTCATCCCAGTTTTTTAGCGTCAGCGTTATCAGCAAGTATATTAATTTCTAATTAATCAAGTTAATAATTAATTAAATTAAATAAGTTAATTTCATTCAAAATCCTGAAATAATGTAACCTAGAGGAATATAAATAAATTACCTACAACTTTTTATCGATATTTTTTCTCACTTCACAAAAATTCAAATCGCTTTGTTGTGTAAAATAATTTCTTATTTTCAATAAAATAAGTCTTCAAAAAATTAAGCTTAAATAAAAAGTGAGTTTGTTGCAATGCACCCACAAGCTGGCCCTCGAATCAGGAGCACTCTGGAGCATTGACCTACATTTGCCAGCGGGACACTTGGCAGCCGAGATGAGATGATCTAAAATACGACGCCGATACCACGACACCACTGTTACCGAGTAGAATCGGTTCCAATATAACGTTTCGCTAAATTAGAACTGTCTTCCGGAAATTATAAACTTTTTTTATCAATATAATAACCGTTAAAGAATCCACATTGCATAAGCTATTTAAATTACGAAATCGGTATTCGTTAAAATTTAAAACAATCGACGATCGCTATTGCAAACCGTAATAAACGTAAGTTAATTTTAAATTCTGGCACCATAGTGGAGCATGGCGGACATTGGTGTTGCATAACTCGGTACGAAGTTCTAAATACAACGTTTTGTGTCGAATTCGTCATCACTTCTATTATATTGTTTCTAGTTATACATTTTATGTTGAAATCGCTTAGAAATAGCATAATTTCCCAAAGAAAGCGAAACGAATACGTTGAAAAGAAAATTCTTGCCCTTAATGTCATGATGATATTCTTAAGCAAGATAAAGAAAATAAAAGATTGTAGGCCCGTAGAGACAGTAAAAGTTGCTTACCAAATTGAACCGATTTCAACATTCATATATGGTTTACGTTAATGCAAAATTCGCATCAAGAGCATGTTTCACTTTCGCGAATATTATCATAGTTATCATTAGAAGCAATTAAAGTATAGTTAATGTAGCAACCGCATACATCCTGCCAATCATCAGCAAATTATGATCCATAAAACATAACGTAACGACGAACGCCACATAAAGTTTTAGATACTAGCTAATCTGTATATTATACCTACATTATCATTAATTATGTCATTTTATTGCTTAAGTTTTTCTTTGCTTAAAATCTTCGCTCGTTCAAACTGCAATTCGAATTTCTAAATGCAAATTTAAATTTTTATTCTCAACTCGATTTCGTTCTAATTGGTGGTTAGGCAAACCAAAGTCTGTTTATATAGTGATTAAATCCAACTAGAGTTTTGTTTGGTATATTGCAGTCTGTTTTTATACTCCTTTCTCTTCAAACAATATACTATTTAATTATAAGCACACTTGAAAGCCCCGTCCAGTCTGCGGTAAGCGCTACGCTAACGAGGCTTTATAAAATCATCTTGAATAACTGTCTGTTTATACTTAGTTATTCTTAGTGTAATATATTAATGAATATTAATTTCTATGAATCATAGTTGTACGTAAAAGTTGAGTTTCGTTTGAAGAAATAAGTCACGCTAAAGTGATTAACAAGATAAATAAACAGCACATGTATTCCTTAATTAAAACTTGGTAGTTCAACCATTTATTTATAAATTTTATTTTCTTTTGTTACAGTGTCAACATTTCTACCCCAAACATTATGATTTACAAATGGATATTATGATAAGAGTGAAGTGTTGTCAAGAAACTAAAAATCCCAAGTGACGAAGTGCCCTGTAGGTGTCTGTAGCGCTACGTTCCGTTGCTTTGTTCTTGCCTTTAGTGTTTTCCAAGATGTCTGACAAGACTTCGTCGTCGGTCGGCCCCAGAAGTTTTGAGACGATTTCGGAGGAAGATATCGCGTCGCCATGGGATGAACTGTTGGTGAAGGAGAAATCTGTTCCTACGATAATTAAGACGAACGCGTCAAGTTCGACGATCTGCAGAAGCGGTGAGGAGGTGTCTTCCCACCCGATGATTGATGATTTGGAGGCGAATAAGCTGACGCGGTCGAAGAGTTTGAACCAGCGGAGGAACAGCAGCGGGCTCTTCAGCTCCATCCCGAAGCAGCTGAGGCTGTCCCTCCGAGGCGTCCGCAGTGAACCCTCCAGCGTCAAAGGAATCCCAACGACCAGAAATGATAGCTCTTTCAACCTTCTTCTCCGGTGAGTCCTTAAGATTTTTCTCAAGTTTATAATTCTCAAAACCATCTTCCCCACATTTGGGCAATTTTTTTACTATTAACAAGGTTAGTATACTTCGAAAATAATAGCACTTACATACCTACTGATATACCTCGTAAATTGAAAATGTAAATTATCATCTTGTTAAGGTGAAAAGTTTGTTAAACTTTTAAAGGTCATAAGAGACATTCGAAAAACGAATTTTTATTTCGTCTTTCCATAGTTAGTCGGTCAGCTGACCAATACATTTGGGAGTATGATTTATTTTTCGTTTTACGACCTATGTTCCATGGAGCATGTTGTTCAGTTTTAGCAATACTATCACCTGTTTCAGTATCTGACAGGGTATTTGTTAGATATTGTATACCTATTGCATTTCGTCTACTTGTCTTTAAGTGAATCCTTTGAAGGTTTATGAGAAACGGGATAGTAGAGAAAGCTTTTAATGTATGCGATTGCACGTTCCGAGCTATGTCATCTTAGAGCATAGTGAAAAGGTGTTTTAACAGTATGAAATGCAATTCAACAGGATGCTGTTTTTAAGCAAAAGTGATGATAAATTATTCTTCTTCTATAACTTCAACGAGTACAATTTTGATAAGAGCAATTAGCTATACTACTATACAGTTTTATCAGGACTTGTTGTTATTGTAGATCGTTTATAAAAATATCGTTTGTACTTGTGGGTTTCGATCATGCGGTTTGAGTTATGTTTAATTATTTCTTTATTTTCTTCAATTATTTTTTTAATGGTAATAGATTTTGGTAGGGGTTAAAGTTGGCACTGGTATTGCTAGTTTTATGTGTTATGTGTATAGGTAACTTTGTTGTCAAACAAACTAAAACTGCCTCCAACGGTTTGTTTTCCTAGTTTCTCTTCTTACTGTATTTCCACTATGTTTAGAAGTATTTCCATTGAGAGATAGAGGTCAAGAACAATTAATTATCGTATGGCTCGGTTCGCATTCGTTTTTATCACTTCCATGACTTTGAAAATTAATGGCACTTTGCATGCACTTAGAAAATTATGTCTAGATTTTTTTATCATTAGGATAGCAAGCACCATAATAATAATAAAATAGTAATATACTTTATTTTAATCCACAATCTTAATTTAAGTAAACAATAATTTTTATTCGTGATTTTTTTTCGTGAGTAGTAATTTAGTGTTATTGACAAATTCATCGCTGTATCAATAATTACAGTACGCTTAAAACATCATACACTTGAATTTGTTTCTTATGTTCTTTATCTAGTTTATGTTTTAAGTTCATTATTATTCACTTTGATACATTTTTATAGTTTCCTAGTAGACGATAATCAAGCATACACTGTCCTTTACTTAAAGATGTATTTATGTAAATATGACGTTATTTTCCAAGAAACTCAATGAAACTTTTAACAATACAAGGTTAAAATTTATTAACCATCTCTTTAGTATAAAGAACAAACAAGAACATTCTTTCTATGAAACAAAGTCAAAGTTAATAAGTACGTGCCATTTACTTACCTAATATAATAATTAACGGAAAAACTTAGAATAATTTAAAAGGGCTTTGTCAATTTACACCATCTTTTGCTAAATCAATTAATTTTGTATATTGTAAAAAATAAAGGACACTGAGAGCACTAAATGATCAGACAAATTTGTGTGATTTGACGTCCGATATTTTTAAAATAATGCGTCTTGCGGCATGACAGATTATTTTATAAGATGTGTATGACATGACGGCATGAGTCATGCCGTCATACACGTCTTAGTAAATTTGTCAAGCTTTGTCTTCACTTCTAACAAAAGGACATAATGACGTCACATTAGGTTCTTCCTCTGCACTTTCACGTATGCAAAATCCTACGAAGGAAACGGACGTCCTTAAAAGAAACGATGCTTTGTTAAACGGCGGCGGCGGCGCCTGGCTAGACGACCGAACACAATGTACCCATCGAAAATACCTAGAACCAACCAACAGGTTCATTTAAAAAAATTCTCATACTGACAGGTTCAAATGGGAACCATACACTCGTATTGGTTCTTTAACGACGCTATTAATTATGTTGGAATCAGGGTTAACTTTGCACCCTAGAAGTTAATATTATAACTTTGATTAAATTCCGGTGATTATCTTTATTTTTTTTTTCAAATCTAAGCAAAAAAGAACGGCAATATCGAAAACACTCTTTTTTGGATAAATATTTTAAAAATAGGTACTAAATTGTGCTGTTTAATATGCCATGGCATGTCGCTATTTGCAGCTATGACGAATTGCATTTTCTCCGCCAAATGTATGTAGATATGTCAGCTACATAGTTCACATATTTTAGCGTCGACTAAAATTAGCATGGTATATATTTCAGTTGAATTGAAAATTCAAACTTAACATACATACTCCACTGTTCGCCCATATTTCGAAGTGAATATTTTATGTTACTACAATGGCTGAGTTATCGTTACTGATAAGAGAAACTGGCACACCGGTATTAGGAATAAGGAACAACATTGTTATGGCACAGTTATTTCTGTACCTGGTTCCAATGTAAGGAAAATCACAGCGGTAATTGAGTAGGAAAATGTAGAATTTATATTAAAATCTTTTATTCCAAAACACTACAGCTCGCTAGGTGTACCTACAAAACTTAATATTAAAAAAAATATATATAAATGATTTAAAATCTATCGTAAACTTAAATTTTACTTGTGTACTTAATATTTATTCTGTGGTGTTTAGTAGAAACCTGTTAACTCCAATTTGGTCATTTTTAGGGTTCCGTAGCCTAAATGGCAAAAAACGGAACCCTTATAGATTCGTCATGTCTGTCTGTCTGTCTGTCTGTCCGTATGTCACAGCCACTTTATTCCGAAAGTATTAAGACTACACAGTTGAAACTTGGTAGGTAGATGTATTCTGTTAACCGCTTAACGAATTTAATACAAAAATAAGAAAAATCAAAGATTAAGGGGGGGCTCCCCATACATGGAACTGAAACTGAAAAATTTTTTTTTCTTCAAACCAACACGTGTTGGGTGTCTATAGATAGGTCTTAAAAAATGACATTGAGGTTTTTAAGACAACTTTTTCTCAAAGTCAACCGTTTGAAAGATATTCACCGCCAAAGTGGTAAAATGTGTGTCGTCCCCCCTTTAACTTTTGAAATAAGAGAGTGAAAAATCTAAAAAAAATATATGCTGTAGATCTTAGTAAACACTTTCAACCAAAATTAGTTTGAACGAGATATAGTGATTAGTTTTTGAGATATAGCACATTTTCCAAAACCGCAAATATAACTTTGTCATTCATACCAACACTGTGAAAAACAAAGTTATTTTTACAGACGAAAAATTATAGGTGGTATTAAATATGGTATGGTATAAGGTAACTACGGAACCCTATGGCGCGTGGCCCGATACGCACTTGGCCGGTTTTTTTATTTGGATAATACAATGTTATTGATTTTTTTTCCTACATATTTTTTATTTATTACTGAGTCCACATTATAAAGGAGCGATAGAACAGAGCTGGTATAACACATGGTAATTCAGGATTCGACCCATTCGTTTTTATACATTCGTGAAAGTTAACTTGTCTGTAAAATGTCCCTTTTGGACTTAGGTCTTTCCCAAACACCACATTATTTTATTGAAACAAACCTTGACACTTCCACGGTTTTAGAATCGATTTAGGTTTCGATTGATTCAATAGAAAGCTTATTCTAACCTATTACCATCTGATGACACGCCAAGCGAATTCTTAGCACGATTGTACCAAGAACGGCGCGAGGACATTCACTTCCTTCGAACGAGACGTGATCTTCAACCAATAGTGTTGTAAGGTAACCGATGCAATTTAAAAGTTCAAAAAATCATGAAAAACTTCAGGATAAATAGTTTGCCTTTTTATCACTAACGTTAACTGAGCTTCCCTCCACTGAAATTGTATAAAACTATAACTGTTAAAGGCGAAGTTTATTGAAGAAAATAAAATTTAACAAGGGTTACATTACAAATCTAAACAGGAGACAAATTTATCTGTAAATTGTCTATAAAATAATTGTCCTATAACGATAAACTAAATAATATAAAGTACTAGAAAGATTTACTCGTCACTAAATCATTTTCTCAGGCGGGAATCGAACCCACGACCTTTGAGAATCCACTCCAATGCTCTTCCAACTGAGTTACCGAATCAGTTACAGAAGAGCATTGGACCGGATTTCCAAAGGTCACGGGTTTGATTCCCACCTGAGAAAATTATCTAGTGACTAGTCAAATTTTTTCTAATATATTGTTTAATATTATTTAAAAATATCATTGTCAATGCTTAAAACGCAAATGTAAAAATTCTTAAAACGTATTTTAGTATCAGTATTTTTTATAAGTGTTTGTATGTAAGCAGCCTAAGGCCCTCACCACACTATCGCATGCGCGCGGACGTGTGCGAGTGTTTAAATGCCGATATTTGCGAGCGCGTCCCGCTTCCTTACCTGGCTTATCGCCGGCCTGGATGTGGACTCGAATGGCTTTCGCGATATGGCCATGAGGTCAAAGTCCTTATCACATGCTGATGAAATTTTGTTACGAAGGTGTACATTGTATGTGCTGTGCTAGCTCTGACTTCTTGGGACAATAGGTCATTGAATTTTGCTCGACAAAAAATAACCTAAGAAAATAAAAAGAAAATTAGTGCAACAAATCCCAGTTCCTCCTACAAATATACGCATCTACTTTGTCTAGGGATACAGGTGTTATTTTCATATAAACTAGGTAACTTTGAAGCCTTGGTTTTCTGCCAGGGATATACCGTGCAATTTGATGATGGCCATCCAAGGACTGAATGGAGTAGATTCAGATCGCTATACACACCCAACTGATCTGATTAGCATTCTAAAAGATTACTGGGTTAGAGTTCTCAATTTGAGGATTTCCATACATTTTCATGCTATTTTCGCGGTTTTTTTAAACATGTCCATTACGTTTTTGAATGCCGGTCAGATCAGTTGGGTGGATATAGCGATCTGAATCTCCTCCATTCACTCCCTGGATAGCCATCATCAGATCACAACACAGTACATCCCTGGCAGAAAACCAAGGCTTCAAAGTTACCTCGTTTGTATGAAAATAACACTTATATCCCTAGACAAAGTTGATGTGTGTATTATAAATCAATGGCCAAGAGGTCCACCGCGAAGGCGGTTTAGGTAGCCCGCGAGAGGTAAATAAACTGAATAGAAAAATATGAAATAATAACATTTAATATCAAAGAACTTAATAACATCTCAAATGGTAGTTTAGATGCTATTAAGTTCTTGCAGTCGACCGCAAGAAATATTTTTTAAACAAAAGTAGACCTCACAACTTCATGAGTTCTGATTATTATTTGGATGTTTAGAATTAGATGTTTGTTACTCAATCACCTAAAAACGGCTGAAGACACTCTTTAAAGTTTATAGCCTGGATAAACAAAACATAAGACACTTTTTACTCCGGTCAAAAGTTAGGACGAAGTCGCAGGCTAAAGTTAATAGTCACATAAAACCCAAATCCCTCAAATAAAATGTATCAGTCAGTATTATTTAATTAAACATAAAATCAATTTTCCACCTTTTGTTGTCCGCGTTATTCATTACTTAGCTCAAATACAAACTGTTCCATATTCATTAAGTATTTTCATGATAAATTCTCATCGATGATGTTGCAACGGGCCAACAAGGCCCGATGACGTTTACCGGTCACCTGTGCAAATAAAACGAACTAAACTCGACAGCATCATGAAAACCTGTTCGACGCTTCTGAGAATTGAGGGTCTACTATCAAAAAAGAATTGCGACGACGATGTTCGTCGATGGATACTAAGACTTAATTTTGGACCTTATTATTGAGATGATAATGTCTCGAAGCGAAACAAAAGTCGTCCGAATATCGTTGTTCGGTTTTTGGAGTAGGCCCTGTTACTAAGTATAGAGTCTACGTAAATACTTTTTCCTGCTAATCATATCCTTGAATGTCTCATGCTGATTATTTCTAAAAATCTCTTATGTAACGCCTTTTACTCTAACTTCGAAATAAATATATTAAAATTGTTTTAAATTTCAATGGTTTTTGGAGGTATTAGACCGACATAGTTTACTTTAATAACTATATTAAATTTGGAATTCATGCGAAACGGATACACAGAAGAGACAGTAGTTACCAAAATTAATATGAGAAATATAATATTTAGACGCAATTCCATCATTTGGTGGAATGGGTTTCTGACATATTGATAAGCTGCGAGAAATGTATTTATATTTGCTTTTCTCTTATGAAATTGCCCTAGAAAGTTTTGGTGCGATTTTCAGTAAATTTTCGAATCTTCGAGTTTCTGACAGATGTCATTCTAATGAATGACATCTGTCAGAAACTCGAAGATCCAGTCACTAGCAAGAAGCTAAGCCGCGTTTCTACCTGCAAGAAAACTTCTGCGAGAAATGTCCGACAGCAAAGAAAATGTGAACTCGTAGCACTATGTATGACTACGCACTATACAAACCACTTACATAGTGCTACGTAAAATTTGCAAGTTGCTAATGTCAAGTAATGTCAAACAGTCTGTCGGACAGACCGCCCGCCAGACATACCGTCGGACATTTCTCGCAGAAGTTTTCTTCCAGGTGGAAACGGTCTTATAATTGACAGAGCAAGCGCAAAGCGCGAGCGAAGTGTCTCCGCTTCAGTTTTGCCAAAACTGGTATACAGGGTCGCATTTCTTAATCAATTCTCGTGAAATTTTGTGAGCAGATTCGATAATTTTATTGAATTTTTCGATTTTTTTCATAATTGATGGTTGTAGAAAATCATTTTTCAGTCGTTTTTAAAAAATGTTCAAATAAAACACAAATCTTTTTTGTTAGCAGTGCAAAGCAAGTTTTATTTTTTTATTTTTAGAGGACTCCAAATTTTATAGTTCAAAATCAATCAAAACATTTCTGGCCAATATTCAAAATTTGAAAATAATAAGGTTGTGACAGAACTTATGACTGCGTGTATTATTTGTTTTTACACAACATACAATTTAAGCTACTTTTTAATGCGAGGTCTACAGCAGCAGCTCACGGAACCACTAGTCATAGCTTCTTGGTCACTACGCAAATGTCATGGACACCCGCCTGACAGCGCTGTCGCAGCGACGAAGTTGACGCTGCGAACTTGAATAGTCTAAGTACTTACTGTATATCTTATCGATATTTCCCAAACGTGACGAATCATTGTAGATTAATACTAGATCGGAAATGAATAGAAGTCATGTCATGGCGAGGCGTGTGTCCAAAAAATAACCGCTATATCAAATTACCCTTTAAATTGGAACACGACTCATATTTGCGAGTTGTATTATCTCAATTTACTGTTAGGAATTCACGACGTGAAGGAGACTTGTGAAATCGTTTATTTTTCAAAAGAAGTTAGAATTTGACAAAAAATCGTGTACAAACTTTGTAACAATTATTTATTTTTCAAAAGAAGTTGAAATGAGTAAAATAGAGCAAATTATAAAGTAGAATATAAATAAGTCTACAACTATGCCAATAAAATAAATAGCATATATCAAGCTTATTATACAAATGCTGTGTGATATAATTTCCATTTCCTTAATTTTCCCAATAAAACAGGAAAAAAAATCAGTGAGAAAATTATTCATTCCATTGGTTATAATTATTACATACAAATGTATCGATCAAAAGCGATTAAAACAAAACATATTATACTTATCTGTTACATACACTCGTAGTAACATTAGGATGAATATGATGTCATGTATGAATCAGGCCAACTCACCGTACCTAGATATACATACTTACTATACAATGTAAAACAATGGAAATAGCACAGATGCCCCAAAGATATTTCTTATACAAAAGAGATGTATACGAATCCTTGCAAATATAGATGTGACAGAAAGTTGTAGACCTCACTTTAAAAATCTCAAAATTTTGACCTTAACCTCACTATATATATTAGAAATCTGTAAATTCGTCAGAAATAACATTCACTTATTCCCCCAAGTAAAAGACTGCTATACCGGAACAATGAATCTAAGACATAAGAACCGCTTAGCCTTACCTCAATCTAATCTAAAACTCCATAGTTCGGGAGCACATGTTAACGCCATAAAAATCTATAATAAACTCCCCAAAATAATTAAAGATGAAAATAATATAAATTCATTCATAAGAAAACTCAAAGAGTATTTGTTGGAAAACTGTTTTTATAGTATGCAGGAGTTTTTCGAGTTTTGTAAATGATTATTTTCAAAAAATGTATTGTACCATGTTATGTATGATTTGATAGATTTACTATACTTTTATGTGAAAATGTTAAAATTAATTAAGCGAGTTCTTAATTTAATTCTAAAAATTGTAGTGCCCTAACGGGGTTCATGATGATACTTTTAATTAATATCTACCACCATGTAAAACTCATGAGACAATAAAGATATTTGTATTTGTATTTGTATGAGTAGAACTAATGACTATTGGGTATACAGCTCGTAACTAAGTAGGCGCCTAAGTTATATCCTGAGAATGCAACTTGTGAAGTGGCTTGCTAGGAGCGCCATTAATTATTGACGCAAGCTATAGCAGAGTCTAAATAAAACTAGTAGTCCGTATTCATACAAACCAGTTGAAAGCGGAGTGACGGAATCTCGGGATACATCAGTACACAGTATTTATTTAGCTTGGCATCTACATTCTCTCAAAAAAAATTATTTCATTGTTCATTATATTCATGTTTTAATCCTTCCTTACTTAATATTATAAATGCGGAAGTCCGTTTGTTTATTTGTTTGTTACGCCTTCACGTCTTAACTACTGAACCGATCATTATGAAATTTTGCATACACGTTGTCAGGGATACAGAGAAGGACATAGGGTACCTTTCATCCCGAAAAAAAGTATAGTTCCTGAGGGATAGCAAAAAACTTTTCCACGCAGACGAAGTCGCGGGCGGCCGCTAGTAATAAATAATTTAAATGAAAACCAGTATTTTTAAACGCAAGAGAATACTCAATGGGCAGCCCTACTGCGTGTAGCGATCGTAGGTTATTATTTCAAGAACACTGGGCAAGATGTAATACTGTTATTGTTTATTCTGTGGCTATGGTATATCTAGTTCTAGAGTAACAGCAACTACTTATATTTATTTGTAATATAGTGCTATTCCTAAGTCCGCCTGCTTATGCGCTACAATGCACTGCAGTATTTGCGCTTAAAAAAAGTGTTTCTCAATGTCATTCATGACTTTCAGAATAATCAGTTTTCTGTTATATATGTTAATCATTTACATTATAAAAGGCTTGTCTTTATTGTGTTGTACGCATAGAAGTTTCCCGTTCCATTGAAAATAAAATAAATCTCTTGCAAATAAATATTGCGGTTAGTTTCATAAATCATTTCAGTATCTGAAGACAAATATTTGAGGATGCTGTGTGTGATGAGGAACACAGATTCAATCGTTACATAATGAGTCACAATCACGTTACACGAGTAAGTTCTAGTAAGTTACTTTACTTACAATTCAAATCATGAACCCAGCTAAATGGTGCTTTTACACGTTTTCTAAAGATTTCCAACATGATGAAATCTTTAAACATTAAAGGATGATTCAAATTAATACATTAAAAGAATTACAATTAACATTAAAAGTATGATTCAAATTAATATATTAATACCTACTATGGTTTTTGCAGTCAACGTTTGTCTTCTACAATATTGATTAAAATTTCGTCAACAAAAACCGTCGATTTGTGTGTACAAAAGATGACAAGGCAAATTAATAACTCTTTATTTTTTATGTTTTAAAATAGGTAGGTAGCTTCTTAGAAACAAATAATATTGCTCATGGAAACTCTTTTAAGTACCATTAAAAGAATTACAATCAAGAAAATTGAAAAAAATGGAAATCGGTACTAGTCATCGGTTTCAATTAGTTGAAAGGCACTTTAAATTTGAACAATCATGTTTTTGGGATCGTTAATTTGTTACCATAACCAATTGTAACTTCAATCTTTTGTTAAAGCACAAAAAATAACTTATGACAAGACATAAAGTACCTATGCTAAAGTCTTTGTAACATAATATGATAGTCTGATGATCAATCACAGTATATTTTTAAATTTTACTGTTTCAAGAGCGATTAAGTTTTATTTTTTCAAAATAAAGTTACAGGATCCACATAGTGTAGAGTAATAATAATTAATTGTTTAAATTTAGAACAAGTATTACAGTTAGAGTGGTTATTTTAACTCGTACTATTATTATGAAAATCTCCGCGTGACAGTATTATGAGACAAAATACCTAGTGCTGAAATTTAACAATTTTTTGCGCGTTTTTCTTTCGCGCTCTTGCGAAATATCGTGACGCTTAACTATTCTAATGTATTCACGTACACTTTTCGGTTAAAATGAGTCACAACCTAAACCAGTTCAACAAAAGACGTTGACCTACTAAGTGAACTACGGCTAAAACGTGATATATGGCCATTGGAATTTGCCATATCTCATTATTTTTATTACGGCTTTTAATTAGCGTATTCATGATTGTATTAATTACAGTAAAAAGTTGGAACAAAATAGATATTACAGCAATGCCATCTCTCGGTGAGTAGCGAAACTAAGATTAGCCCTGAGTCAAAGACATTCGTTCCGTGGGCATCCGCAAGATCTCGAAATCTAGAGCACATGGTAAACTAATATCTCATTACTTAGAGAAACCGAGCGAACATTTCGCCCTCACGTGTTGCGACGACGACTTGGCAACCAAACTAGTGTCTAATTCATAGAGAACGAAGTTCATCCCGTTTAATTCTGCATGTGTCCAAACGTTACCTCCAAATAGTGGCAGAATGGCCATTTTACACTGTCGTAATGTAAAATTAAACGAATAACCGTCAGAGTCAACTAATTAACACATCAAATCCAGATTCTGGAATTCTGGATATCACGTTAATGATGTTTCATTAACGTCATGTTTTGAAGATTATCAATTTGTTTTCACTTAATTTTAAATCGTTCTCCGTAGAATAATTTAGTTAAAATGTTTTTCAAGATTAGGTGAATCAAAGGAAGTGGTTAGCAGTGTATTTCTTTTTTAATTTGATTCTCATAAATCGTAGAAACATTATAAAGAGATCTAGCTCAAGCAAAACCAAGTCAAAACCTAGGTATCCAATTTACAAACCAGAACTAATATACCAGTGAGAAATATTTATGCAAATCTATGGCCATGTGCTCTGCGATTGAGTAACTGAAATCTAAATAGTTTCGAACAAGCAAAGTGCTATGAACATTCATAATATTATGTGGTCTGTGGAACAACAATGTTAAGTATTTAGCCTAATTCTTAAATGAGCGAGTAGTTTGAACAAATTGTCCAATTGGTAGAGCACTCGCACAGTTTGGAACTAGTCATAAATACGATGTTTAGAAACTTTTTTCTAATATGTATCAAAACAAAGTCCAAACATTGTGCATTAAAGTGTACCGTTTAATTTAATTACTGGCTGTGAAATAAATAGTATAAGTTCATTCATATACATACAGACAAGAATAACCTCTATATCTATCTTTACCGAAGACATCTTCTCGTAGTTCACCCTTGAGATCCTAATTTAACTTCGATTTCGTGACATCATGTCCCAGTTAACGAAGACATTGGCGTAATCGCTATTATGACATAAGAATGTAATAAAAAGAAAAAGACATTTCTGTGTGACACATTGGTGAAATTATTGGCCATGTTGCTAGTGGGAATCGGTGTTCCCGAACTATTAATACTACTGCTGGGGACATCTAAATTGATGTTAAATATAAGATTACATTTTAAAACGACGACCAAACATCTTAAAGTTAACACTAGTGGCTCCGTGAGCTGTACACCTCGCGTTAAAAAGAAGCTCAAATTGTATGTTTTTTTTAAAACAAATGACACAGAATAGATATTAGTTTTTCCAACTAATAAGTATCTATACTGTACAAATAATATGCGCAGTTCTGTCAAAAAGTTACAACCTTATTTATTTTCAAATTTCAAATATTGGCCAGAAATGTTTTGATTGATGAGCTTTCGAATCTTCCAAAAATAAAAAACAAAATTTATTATGCATCGCTAACAAAAAAGTTTTGTTACATTTTTATCATTTTTTGAAACTGTTGAAATAAAACTTTTTTTTGCATATCTCCACCATTACGAAAAAAACTGGCTCGACTGAAAAATTCTGTATAATTGTCAAACCTGCTCACAAAATTTCATGAGAATCGGTTGAAAAATGCGACCTGTAAAGGAGAACAGCCAGCGCCAGAAAACCGGACTAAAAAGATTTTTTACATTTCTCCACCATTTAAAAAAAAAATAGAAAAACTGGTTTGTCAAAAAAAATTTATATAATTTTTGAATCTACTCACAAAATTTCGCGAGAATCGGTTGAGAAATGCGACCTGTAGAGGAGAACAAACGGACAGCCGCCGAAAGGACATACGAACCCATACGAAGGAATTTTTGTCCAAGCTGAAGCAGAGACGCTTCGCTCGCACCACGCTCGCACTTCTTGCTCGCTCGGTCAATTAAAGAGGTTTAGGGTTTTTATAACACTTAAGGGATTTACGCACGTACCATGGGCAACAGCGTCACTTAACCACTCCTAAGGTTAGAATCACTTGCACGCTGCGCCGGCGCCGTCACAACATACGTTTAGTTTGTGCATGAGCGTTATGTACGCGCGCACACGAATGCTGTTGCTAACTGGCTATGTGACGCGGTTGCCCATATTACTTAAATATTTAAATAAATATCTTTTTTACTGATATTTTTACTTTAGTTTTAAGATTTAGTTTGATTTTATATTAATTTTTTTTTTATTTTTTTAAATTTTTTTTTTATTCTCGACCCAGACAGCTGCAAAAGTGCCGTGTGATCACAGGAACCGAAATTTTAAATCAGTTTTGGTTATGCTTCTCATGAGCTGCAACCTGTACCTACCTATAGCTTGATAACTTTGGTGGTATTACAACTTTTACACATAATTTTGAAACTTACATTACGTTGTCCAATATGTAGGTAATTTAGTTTTTGAGTGTCCCGTCTCGTTCCGTCTTCACCGTGCCTGAATTTTTATTTAAGCACCGATTATGTACTGTTATGCTCAGTGCGATAACCACCAATTTGAGATCACTGAACTTGAAGAAAATTGTTTTATTATTTTCTGCACCGGTTCTTATAAAACGCTTTAGGAAGTTACTTTACGCGAACATAATTATGTAAGCTATGTATTCATTAACTGTAAAACGTTCTACATGAAAATTTTTGTTCACATTGTACCTATTTAAATATTTCAACTTAGCCATCTTTAATTTGAAATAAAACTAATTATATAATAGTAGGTAATAAATATAACTTTTTCAAGACCCTTAGGCTACTGTATGAGTGTTCTTACATTGATAGTCGTTTTATTTCTTCTGTAGGAAGAAAATCATATTGCTATGTAGTACCTGGCACTAAAGACTGCATTAAAATAAGTAGTGTGCGAAATGTTTACTTCAAAAGCATCAGAACTGTTCGTTGCATCTAAACATTCTAAATAGAGTAGACTCTAACTAATTACCTCCACGGAACAACCTTGCAGATCAATACGCTGCCGAACACCAAAATAACGTAACCGACTCACGGCCTGTGACTCGTCAATCTGTTCCGAGCAAGGTGACCGCTTATTTCAAACAGCCATTAAATAACGGGTTACTTAATGAAAGAAAACCACTAACAATTAACTGCCGCGAATAATTTCTATTATGTCTCGGTCAATGATGTGGATGTGATATGAGCTAAAATTAGAAATAATAATGTCTCCATAATTTTGGATCCGTGTGGCGCGGGAGAGACAAACATGGATGGATATGGAGGAGGTCTAATGTCCAAAGGCTGATAGTTTAAAGGCTGCGATGATGATGATGATGATGCTTTGGATTAGGTACCAAGGTATAAAATAGAGTATCTGATGGATTATTATTATGTAGTTACAGAAGCAATGGCTTATGCTTTCAACGTCATCTTCGGTCAATGACGTCGGCATCTCGTAAAATAATAATAATCATATCTTACTTACAATGATTGAACAAATAAATAAAATTCACAATTGCCGTCTACAGTATTGCATGTATTATTTTTATCGTGCATATTTAACTATCCCTCTATGAAACTCTGCTCTATGAAATGTTTTATCGTTCTTAAGTGGAATAAATTCTTTAAGCAGATTAATGGCATAGTAAATTTTGCGAAAGGCACAAAATATCTTTTAATCTTCCACGTGGCGCGTACGCCTATTTTACGTCACTATTTCTATTATAGAGCGGCTGTTTGTGTTGTTAATTTTACGACATCTGCGTTGTAATTTGATTTTGGACGGTACTTTCGTCTGGAGCGCAGTTTGCAACGTCATAGCTACGTCAATATGACATCAGTTACCAAATTCGTGTAGTCTGGATTGGCTCGGCTTTGCATGGAATTATCCTACTTACTAAGGATGGCCACACTTTTAACGTTTAACAAATCAAAAATATGTAATTATGTGTTTGCTCTACAAACGCTTTCAATGTCGAATATTCACCAGCGCTAAGTCAAGTCAAAACCGCCTTCATCATCTGTTTACTCAACTATTTGGAGTTTAGAACTAGACACCTTAAAATTCATGGCTTGCGGTTTTCTGCTAGTTTTATTGAGTAACTATTATTTTTGAAGAAAGTGATTGGAAGTACTTACAGCTGCCTTCACTACAAGTAAGTATTAATATATTTGATCTTTTAGAACATAAAAGAACTACCCACAAGAAAAATTTAAATAGTACTACTATAATTGTACATTAATGTATCAAACGTATAACACGAACGGGATTGTACCAATATGAAACGTTGCATAGTTTGCATACCAATCGACCATGACCACAGATAACAATCACCTTGCTTAAAATAGAAAAAAAAGCTACTTATTTTACTCGTTTATTAAAATAAAGCAAAGTTCACTGAATCGGACCGTGGTTTATAATTTCCACTAAAGATGTTCACGGATGTATAAAAGATAGAAAAACCTTAAATTTTTAGGTAACCTAGATGAAAAGTATTTAGCTCTTGGACGAATTCATCCAATACTTAGCTACATCAATCTTCACTTCTCAAGCTTACGCGCTCACTAGACATGAAATAAAAAAATTTTTAACGGATACTAGCGCGGTTTTATTGAAAGCACTTTGGTAATTAGTTGGTATTTGGTTTGATTTTGCAGCTGCAAAGTTGCCGAAACGTCGGGAAAACCAAAAATCAAACCAAATACCAACTAATTACCAAAGTGCTTTCAATAAAACCGCGCTAGTATCCGTTAAAAATTGTTTTATTTCATACATCAATCTTCATAAACTTTTTCTTTCTCATTCATACCTATACAGGGTGTATTTGAAACCACTCTCCAAATTTTAAGGATGTGTTCAGTCCGTGAAACTGAACAGCTTTCTCTAAGAAACATAGGGTCAAATAAGTAAAATAAAAATTGACTTTTCATACAAATCAAAGAGATCACGTGATCAGTTTAGTATGGGATGACCAAAGTTTTTTGGCGTATTTCGACACATGTTTCATGGAGAAAGTTGTTCACTTTCATGGACTGAAATGCACCCTGTATAGAATGAAATATAATTTAAATTACCGGATACGTAGAAATTGTTAATAAATTCTGTTTATTTTTTATTTGTCCGACATAGGCTAAATGGGCTACCCAAATTCCACTCTAGTAGAGCCGTCGGCAAATATTATAGTTATAAATATAGATAATTTTAGTATGTCTTATTCATAGAACGAGGATGTGTTATTTGACAGTTCTTTTGCACGCCACACATAATATTACGACTATCTAAAATAAACAAAGTTCTTATAGATGTAAGAAGAAAAGTAGAACAGATTTAACTCGTTAGTAAAAGAACTGTTATGATAAATGATTGTGTTTTGTTATTATTATTTCTAAGCTGATTTGTAAAGAAGATTCAGTCACAAATCTTAATGGTCCTCTCCCACTCTCACTGGGTTGCTACCTACAACCGAAGAGTTTTATTCGGAAAATAGATCATGCGACATCGCGACGCGCCGCGGCGCCACGGGCGGCGGGCGCTGGCACAGACACAGGACGCCTTCACCATTTGTTAGTGGACGTCTCCGCAAAACATCCGCGAGTTTCAGTATAGCCCAAACCTCCTTACAAACGCCGTGAGTGAATGGTAGTTCAGCGCGCAGTATTCTTAGACGCCATTTTCACTCCGTTGTTCCTGTGATTAAAAACAAAATGATTTTCGAGACGATGTTGCGGAAGTTCGTCGTGTTATTGTTCGATATCAAAGAAGTTTTCAGTGAATCTCTTATTAACGTCCTCTTAAAAGATAGAATTGAGACAATTCTGTAAATTATCAGTGACCATAATCGCTACTGAATAAGTATTTCGACTGTGTGATAACTTCTTAGTTTAAGGTTAATCCAATATAGATATAGCGCTGGTTACGCCATATCTGATTCTGTTGATGCAGTATTAATTTTTGTTACGATAAAGACTATGAGCGAATAGCTTTTAAGAACCATTATTCACTAGAGGACCAAAAATACCAACGAATTCGAGTTAAAATGTCTGGACTAAAGCGATGTATCAGTCAACTGTCCATGTTCATGACTGGAAAACCAGTCAACTCGTCGGAGACTGCCTGGAGAGATGAGTTACAAAAGTGAGTTCATACTGCTTTATCTTGGATTATAGTTAATTAAAAATTAACGGTGACTAAAGAATTGTATAAGAATTAAACATTGTCTAACTAAACATCATTTTTGTGTAGGTCTTGATATAGTATAATGAATTTTCAACATACTCTATTATGATAAGTAAAGAAGACTTATTCCAGTACGCTTAGTAAGAACAGCTATCGAATAAAATAACGCGTGTAAAAACATTCGATAGACTAATTTTGTATGGGGAATTTGTACAGCACCATCTACCGCCGAAAAGCGAAATGAAATTTTCCATAGATAATTACTCGATCGACTACTTTTACGCGCGTTTTTTTTTTTCGATAGATATTCGTGCTATGGCCAATACTATATTCAAGAACAATATTCAAACAAACCTTGCCTATGCTAACGCACTGCGTTGAAATAGAGCTCTGTGATTGGTCCGTCTGTTTCACGTATTACGTGTGATTGGTAGTTGGGACGCTGTGATTGGTAGTTGGCACTGAAAGGCCTCATAGTAATGTTTGTAAATACGGGTGTTAAGGATTAAATTACTATTCCACATTATAACTTCCTTAACTTATCAAATTACTTGCATCAAGCTTGCGGCAATTGTCGTTCAGAAAACTGAAATGATTTTTTTACTAACTTACTAATTGTACCTGTAACATTTATCTGAGAAAAACTGACAATAAGGTTGGGGTGTGTCAGCAATAGTCGGCATGCAAAACAAAAGAATAGCTTGCGGCCTTCCCATAATACGTGTCCGAATATTTGGCAACTTACCGCGCCGGAGTTTTCTGGTCAAGAATTCTTGGAAACGGGAATATTGAATTGCCAACTGAACGAGTGACATTTAGCGATCATCAGCTGTCTAATTATTACTGAGAGGACAAAGTCTGTTTACGTTTTTAAATAAAAAAAAAAACACAGAAACAAAACTTGCAAAATTGCATTTGTCTAACAACAGCAGTTTAAAATTTATTACATTTTGATGAAGGCTTAATCCTAACGTAATGTTTCGAAATCCATGCTCCTAATGAGAATCGTTGGTCGGTAAAACTCACTTTTCTAAGTTAACCACGCCATTTTCATGTCTTGAGGTTTCCTTTAATTTTATAATTTCCTTTTAGGAAAAACAAATATACGTATTTAATACTACTTTGGTATGTATTTGCGCATTTAGTAATTAAGTAGGTACGTTAACACCGTCTATTTCAATATTGGATTAAGACTTTAGCGCAGAAAATTATGTTTGCGGTTCACATAGTTTGGTTTTATTTGTATGACACATTTACGATTGACACGTTAGAAATCGTAGACAAGCATATTTTTTTAGTATAGTTTAATTTACAAATATTATGCCATCTATGGAAAAGCCACACTGCAACACGGCTGCAAAAGACAAAATCTTGAAAGAAATAAGTACATAAAAAATGTTACTGTGTATTTTTGTGTTTCAAGAACTTGCTTACTGTTACTATTTATTTATAAGTTTATAAACCTTCTTAATTTCCACGAATCTTATATTAAAATTTGTTTATGAGATTTTTCACTAAAGAGCTCTTTAAATGAAGTAAGCAATTTAGGAATTAAAATGATAATACTTCGATGTGACAGCTAATTTTAATCCTATCAATTTAATCCCTAAGATGCTCAAAACCACATAATGAAAATTTGTACACATGATATTAATTATCATGTCTAGACGAAGTCATCGGACCCAGGCTCAGGAAACGAGTAACTATATATATATTACAGTGTACATAACACGCGTAAACATACAGACAATCAACAATCAGACAAAGTTTATTATCTTAATAAAGTTGATATTATATTGATCTGTTGTGGGACGCGAAGGATTTCAATGATAATTTTAAATTATTAAGTTAAGCAAATTCTAGAAATATAACAAGAATGTAAACTAAAATATCAAAATATTCTTATAACCATGTCGTTGCACTGGTCATCAACTGAACGATTTCCATCCTATTCATTCAACCTGATACAAAAGCCGTAAATATCTTATCCACGTTTCTTAATCTCACTTTTAGTAAACAAACATCTGCCTATATATACAGAGGTACTCACATATGTTTAAATGCGTAAATAACCTATTTGTCCATTCGCAAGTTTTCAGATCACCTCCAATATTTTTGTTGATATAAATAAATACAACGACGCATTCATTTGGAAATACAAACTTTACTAAACTTTTCACGTTTCTTTGCATACTGAAGCTGCATAATATTATGTTGGTGATGTCCATTGAATGTAAAAATCCAGAGAATATTATATCAAGCGGGTTAATAGAAAACGTCACGCTAAGTACCTGTATTACCTACAGAGGTGATTAAATACACGTGCAAAAGAAAGAAAATTATAGCCCTGCAAGAGCTAAGAAAACATATTATTGCTGCCCAATTAACCATTGAAATAACAATCCTTGGAACAATATGCAAAAACGTGAATAAGTATAACTTTATTAAACTTCAATAATTATATTTACCGTAAATTGAAAACAGGAATGTACACCAACTAAGTACCTAACCTTCTATGAGAGATAAAAAGTTTCAATATAAGTAAAAGCTTTTAGCTGATAAATCTTAATGGAAAGTATACACTATAGGGTGTTCTCTCCAGATCTGAAGTGCTGTTAAAACCCCCATCAAATATAAAAGCACTAACATTGAATACACCAGTAGTAGCGACCATTATTGAGTGCACAAAAGGTCGGCTTAAATGTACGCTCTAGTGCCTGATAAATATTATTTATTAGATTATAGAAATTATTTTGTGCCGCTGATATATGAAAAATTACTCGCACCAGTCACTTAGCTTAGTAAATCCCGCCTTAAATCAAGAATGGGTGTCAAGTTAGTGAATAACTTTCTTTAAGTTTTACAACCCATGTTTTAAATTGTGTTCCAGTTTTTTAAATCATGGCAGGTGTAGACAATGAGTGTAAACAAACGTAGTCTTACTGACAATGATAAATGTTATTGACTTACAATATTGGTTCGTTTACAAACAATGCTTGTAATTTGACTCTAGTGGATTCTGTTCTTCATTCATGTTTGATCTGTGACGTCAATGATTCACAACTTTGTGCTAAATTATTGTCGTCATACTTTCGTCATATTAAAATAATAATGAAATACAAATCATGCTACAATAAAAAAATAATCATAGAATAGTTGGTATGTGGAGTTAACCAATAACTTTGACTTTTCAGATACCGTTCACCCCGTTATGCTGCCAGGCGTATCAAGAAGCGCGTCATTTTCAAGCACGGAGACTGCAACGTTGTCCAATGGAACGTGGCGAAGCGCAGGCGCCGATATATGGCGGATATCTTCACGACCCTCGTGGACGCACAGTGGCGCTGGACGCTGCTTGTGTTCGCACTCTCATTCATCCTCTCCTGGCTCCTCTTCGCCCTCATTTGGTGGCTTATCATCTTTACCCACGGCGACCTAAACCCCCCCGATAACCAAAACATAACCTTCATTCCTTGTCTCAGCAATGTCAACACCTTTACCGGCTGCTTCCTCTTCTCCGTTGAAACACAACATACCATCGGCTATGGCTCCAGGACCACTAACGAGGAATGCCCTGAGGCCATTTTCGTTATGTGCATTCAGAGTATCGTCGGTGTCTTCATTCAAGCGTTCATGGTAAGTTTTGCTGTTTAATTCATATATGTACCTTCTCGTTAGTTTTTTGCTACCCAACTCCAATTTCCACTTTGTTTTTTAAACAAGATTCATAAATCATTTTACCGCCCTTTTTAACCATTATTTGAATAACGTCTGTCGAAACAGCAGTAAACCTCAGCGTAAACAAATTCTTAAGCAAAAAATACTAAGTTTCACTTTTGACTATGAAATCATTAATAATAGTGATGTTGATATGAAAACTTACTGCAAAATGGATATTATAATTTTGTATTAAAATAAATTTGGCAACCAGCCAAGCATATTAACGTAACGAATATACGAGCCAGCCAGATGCCCTCTTAAAAATAATTACCACAGATTAAGAGATACGTAATTTCATGGTTTTATGTCAGATCGATGAAATTGATAGAAAAATGATTGATCACTTCCACTTTGAATATGGACGTCATCAAATCATTTCTATTTTCAGCGGCTGCAAATAACATGTCATTGTTAGTCTGTCCAAAATACTCATCTTGAGACAGAATGAAACAAGGTTACTCTAATTTTAGGTGGGAATCGTGTTTGCAAAGCTCTCTAGACCAAAAAAACGTGCTCAGACCCTGTTGTACTCCCGAAACGCCGTGATATGTCTGCGAGAAGGCCAACTGTGCCTGATGTTCCGAGTCGGTGACATGAGGAAATCCCATATTGTCGAAGCCCATATAAGAGCACAATTAATTCGCCGCAAGGTATATAATTTCGACAAAAAGGAGACTGGTTAGTGATTGGGGATTTCTGTCAGCACGCTTCCTTACGTCTATATCTAGAGTTCGTACTGACACCACTCTCTGGTCCCGAACTGAATGGATATTGAAACCGGATCGCCTGTTTTCGATGTCCTCAGTTTTGGATTACCAAATCTCAACACTTCTTTATCTCTTGTCCATAGGTGGGTCTAATATTCGCGAAGCTGGCTCGAGCCAAAAAGCGTAACACCACACTCCTGTTCTCCAGGAATGCGGTGATTTGTTTGAGGGACGGGGAATATTGCCTGCTCTTCCGCGTCGGAGATATTCGCAAGTCGCATATCCTAGAGGCCCATGTCCGTGCCCAACTTATTCGGAAAAAGGTAATCTTTGATCTGATTGCCTGAACTGCATTTTACTGTTGTAACGTCTTGTGCATTTTGTATAAATTTGCATTTTAATAATGACCTGACCCATCTATGGACTCGATGAAGCTTACTCACACGCTTGCTTCTGCTTACTTTCTAACAATTTCTTTGGCTCCTATCTTTTGTTTTCCAATAGCAAAACAGCCTGATTACCGTTTATAGAAATACATTTGACATCCTTTCCTTTAGACAAAAGTACCCGTAAAAGTCAAAATATTGTTGTTGTTCCATTATTACTTATTTTTAGATTTTTTGGCTGTTTGCTTTGGAAACTTTAACATTTTTTTGTTAATACTCCTTTATCGTTGATTATGTTATAAAGATAATATAAACCGTAATGTTCACTGCATCTCAACCTTTACTAAAAAGTCTTAACAATAAAAGCATGCAAAACGTTAAAAAGCTTTTGTTTTAACGCATTTGATATTTATTTACTACTTTCTTTTGCCATTACTTGCGTAGTTTTATCGATAATAATAAACATATGGTATCGATCATATTTTGTGAATCATTCTCATGATTTAAACCAATCGATAATATGTTTATTGCACCATTCGCTATTTTAGTATAGTTAATGTGTAAAGTACTGGAACTAATCAAATCATTTGGAACAGTGACTCAATCAATTTTAATATATTATTACGTACGATCAAATATTTGATTTAATTTTATGGCACACAAAATAAAATCGTTTAAAATATTATAAAAACTTCAGAAAAATATTTAAAGTGTGTCTTCTATTTGCGAGTTAGATATTTTTTATGCTAAGTTTTCGGTGCTTTGAACATAAATTAAATGAAAAGTCACATTATACCTACAAATAAAGTTTGAAAAAAAAACTCATCATAAAAATATAATTACTCACTAGGAGTAATTATATTTTTATGATGAGGATGGATTGTTCTCATAAATAGCTGAAATGATAGTGCATCAAAGTTCAATATAAAATAAAATTTACTCATTCAGCTATAGTAATGGAAACATTCCAAATATTATATTATCTGCTGCCAAACATCTTTTGCTTATTTATACGAATAGCGGAAAACTGATAAATGAAAACACTCGTGTAGAAAATAATTGCAATACCTACATTGAATGGGTACCTTCACCACAATTGTTATTTATTACACGCAATAATCTGGCTATGATCAGTTTTCCACCATTCACAAAAATATTTTTTTAACTATTATAGAAAATACTTAATTGAATTTTCCCAAATATTAGATCACGCGAGAGGGCGAAGTGCTGCCGTTCTACCAACAAGAGCTGAAAGTGGGTGCAGACGGTGAGGAAGACAGACTGATGTTCATTTGGCCCACGACCATCGTACACAAGATCAACGAGAAATCGCCTCTGTACAACCTCTCCGCTTCTGACATGCTACGAGAGCGATTCGAGATCGTCGTCATGCTGGGTAAGAAGACTAATTACTATGAAAAAGAATCGCGATATCTAAACAATGTTCAGCGTTCTAATTATCTCGAAGCGGAACGAATGTCGTTCGATCATCGTGGTTTAAATTTCGAAATAGGGTTCAATTTAGAAAATAGCCCTCCTGAACTTTAGTAAAACGATAATAATAATTATAATTAATACTATTTAACGATTGAGATAATTCTTCATTAAGTCGAACTTCCTAAGAAAATATAAGGTCCTTCTTAAATAGTGCACAACATTTTAAGGGGTCAATGTACTCATGCATACAAACAACTTTTGTTATGGTACCAACATTGAAAACGCGAAAAAAAAATCTGCTGTTCCATAAACCCCTTAAAATTTTGTGCACTATTTAAGAAGTTCCTTATATAACTAAATGTGATTCGCATTGACCGTGATAAGCTATTAATAACACCTGTCATATTAACACAAGACAACACTGAAAGGGAAATGAGTAGGGAGATTAGTATTACAGTTGTCTCGATTAATTTTGATTAACAACTACTTACTTGAAGTTACCTGAATAAAACAAGTTAAGAAATAAAGTTTAGACCAAATACAACTCCAACAACGATAAAATAGCTATAAGTAAATGCTGGAAAACAGATGAGTACTCTTTAAGAATATTAAAATAGTATGTGACGATGGAGACGGCTTGTGACGTCACGTCTGATAACGTACGATCAGGCACATGTCGTTGGCACTTCCTTGACATTGGCTTGGTAGCTTGCCCCGAACTTCTCGTCGAACAAGTTTAGTACGCATATATAAAGATTGATTTATAATGGTTTTTGAAGCTAAAAATAGTTCATATTACTGCTTGAGAGCTATTAATGTCCCTGACGAAAGGGTAAATGGCCTTTATTGAATGAAAACTGAATAAAATCCTGGAATTTCTTGATAATATGTATCTCTTACCCCTGAGTTAAGCAAATCTTAGTAAGTACCACAATGTTACAAACAAATAACACAGTGTTGCCAGACAAGAGTCATACTTGGCAAATGGTTTGATCAATTTCGATATTTAATACTGAATCAAGTAACTATTATATTTATTCTGTGGTAAAACTACTACGACAGATCACAAAAAAATAATAGTACTATTTATTACAGCCAAATAAGAATAGTAATGTCAAAACAGCGTTTCACTTCCACTTCAGGGTGTAGGACGTGCAAGAAAAGGAACAACAATCAAGATTGCCGTTTGACAGTACTATTCTTATTTGGCTCGCATAGTACTAAACAAATACAGATACAGCAATGACGAGTAAAACAATTACTGCCCACCTAGACAAAGGCACATTTTTGTAGAAACGAAATTACGCTTTATAAATGTATGGATAGGACGTTTCAATAATCTATGACTTCTGTCATACAGAAAACATCGAGATACAGAAAATATTTACATCTTTCATTATCGTTGTTCATTATCGCTGTAAGGTTAACGCTGTTAGTTACTACCTACCCCCGGTTTCAGAGGTACTTATCGGTGTTTTATTGGAGGGGTCCACATCTGGACTCCACGTCTGGTTTAAGTTAATTTTATTACTTTAAACCAGATAATGTGGACCCCTTCGATGTATACACATCAACTTTGTCTAGGGATACAGGTGTTATTTTCATACAAACGAGGTAACTTTGAAGGCTTGGTTTTCTGCCAGGGATGTACCGTGCTGTAATCTGATGATGGCCATCCGAGGACTGAATGGAGTAGATTCAGATCACTATACACACCCAACTGATCTGATCAGCATTCTAAAAGATTAATGGGTTAGAATTCTCAGTTTGAGGATTTCCATACATTTTCATGCTATTTTCGCGGTTTTTTTAAACATGTCCATTACGTTTTTAGAATGCTGGTCAGATCAGTTGGGTGTGTATAGCGATCTGAATCTCCTTCATTCACTCCCTAGATAGCTTTCATCAGATCACAGCACAGTACGTCCATGGCAGGAAACCAAGGCTTCAAAGTTACCTCGTTTGTATGAAAATAACACCTTTATCCCTAGACAAAGTTGATGTGTGTAGTTAAACCTCCGATAAAGTACCTCAGAGACCAGGGCTAGTTGTTGTAGTTGTTAACTTACTAACATTTGTTAAATAACTAACAGTATACATAACAGGAAAAAGGAATTGTTAGGAAGTATGAGTATAGTTCCGATGTGAGAATATTCATATATTGCTCATAAATTGCTAATAGCCAATCATCCTATCGCCATAAAAACGCAATTTGCGCACAATTAAGAGTTATTTATGAAGTAACCATGACTATTTTCTGTATATTTATAAGTACATCGTAATGGGGGCTTCGTCGAAACAAAAACTTCCTCGTGATTGAACTTGAACTAAGGAAACCTTGTAGAACGTTTTTTTTTCGTTCGGTTTCAAATTCCAAAATATCCAAGTTCTATATATTATGGTGTTTAATGGATGAAACTTGACTAACTTGACCATCAGCCATTTTTAATGTACCCACAGCTGGGGCACAGGCCTTCCTGATGCGTGGATAAGTAGGATGGGCCATAAGCCACCACGCGGGCCCAATGCGGATTGATGGGTGTTAACGACTGCAAATGTAACCGGGACCAACAGCTTAACGTGCCTTCCGATATCCGAAGCACGGAGTAGCTCAAGATTATAATTTTTTGGTCACCCATCCCATGACCGACCCTTGCAAAAGTTGCTTAACCTCCGTAATCGCTGGGCCAGGCGCTATACCACTGTGCCATCGAGCTCCTCACATACTCAAAGTTGAAATAACATTTGCTCCGAAAGTTGGCTTTTAGAATATCGTGTGACGTTCTCTCACCGTAACGGCACAGCTGAGACAGGGTCAAACTAAGGTCTTGAATTATAATTGTTATATTTATTGTTCATTTAGTATTCATTATTTGCCTTGTTTAATGTTTTCTTCTTATATTATGTTGTGATTGTATGAAGTGATGTGATGGCCCATTATGAGATTTTATTTCTTTTTTATTTCTGATATCAAATTGTTTGTTTTCAGAGGGCGTAATCGAGTCCACGGGCATGACGACCCAGGCTCGCAGCAGCTTTTTACCATCAGAAATCCTCTGGGGTCACAGGTTCGAGACCATGGTCACCTTCAGGAAAGAAACCGGTGAATACGAGGTAAGGAAATAATATGATATCATGTTATGTTACTACGTATATGCAAAAAAACTTAAGGTAAATGTGTATTTCCTAGAAATCATGAAACACCATTTTATTTGTTATCAAAACAATCATTAAATATTTTTTGCGCTGTATTATTTTTTTATTTGTAAATACCTATGTTTAAAGATTATTATTCGACGAAAAGATTTTTTTTCCTATTGATCTTAAAAATCTTCTTCATAGACTACAATTTCAGTTTGCGCAAAAAACCAACTGTAATTTTTATGAATTTCAATAGTATCAAATAATAGGTTACGCTGATTGATAATGCTGCGTAAAACAATATTAACAGGCCAGTTAACCATGGACTCATAGCAAAAACAGTGGTATGAAGTCATGTTTCAATGAAATATCTAAAGACAAGATACACCAAAATTTCTGCGAATCGCAAACTTGTTTGTTCCACCTTGGAAAAATGCATACAAAATACTCTTTATTCATATTATCTTCGACAATGCCACTGAGTTATGATTCACTAATATATAAATATGAATGAAGCTAGTTCTATCTGTTATCTATCTAGGAAGATGTTTTTTTGTCATTTTAGTAATAATAATAGCGATAAACATTTACCTACCATGGTTCCAATTACTAATTTACCTACTCAAAGAGTACATAAATCTGCTGTTTTAGTTAATGCTATCGATTTAGAAAATCGTATCACTTTCAAAGAGAATTCTTATTTACATTCAATATCAGCACTACAAGCAAAATTTAAAGTCCAAAGTTCTGAGAAAAGCAACTGCACGCACTTATTTTGCGTATGAATCAGTGCAAAATTATGGTTCATAAACAAATGAAATAACTTTTAATGATTTAGATAGACACGGTACAAAACAAACATGATATTTTAACTCCACCATTATGTTAATGGAGTTAAAATATCATTCTGCAAGCGTAAAATTTAATTTACTAATAATCTCGTCTTCCCGTAATCTAATAATTTTGTTTACTTACCTATGTTTGATAATAACTTGTAATATTTTTGTCCTCTAAAGGTTGACTACACAAGATTCAACAATACCTACGAAGTAGATACGCCTCTATGTTCCGCCAAACAACTCGACGAACTCAGAGCTACAGTATCAACATCTCAAAAATTAGGTAATAAATTAATACTTACATATTTTTAGTTGTAGTTACACGGTCTTCTGTACGGCTTCTATTATAAGTTTTGCTGGCATTGCCATTTGATATTTTTTGCATACCTATAAAATTGTAAGGTACTATGGGCAACAGCGTCGCTTAACCAGTTTGCAACAAAATTCGTGTGCGCGCGTATCGCCCCTGCACGAACTAAACGTATGAGACCACGGGCGCGGCGTGCAAGCGATTTTAACCTTAGCAGTAGTTAAGCGACGCTGTTGCCCATGGTACCTAGTTACTCTTTTTAAATTCTCTTTTGAGTAAATCAAAATGATTCACTGTAACTAGTTCTAATACACTAACGTCTCTACTTGTTATTGCAGATAAAATCCTAGGCACCATACCAAAGACGTTTTCCAATGAGACTTTAGACCTCAGCTCCGTAGATTCGATGTCTCTTGACGAACACATTGAGATCAAGATCCCCGAAGCGAGAGCCCGAGAAAATCGGCTCATGGCACAGACTAACTTCGTTCAGCACATCAACGAGAGATCCAGAAACTCAAGCCACAACCATTTGGCTGTCGAAAACGAATTTGATATACCTAGAAATCATGTGCCTGTAGAGAATAAAATCCCAGAAACTAAAGAACCTCATATACATAGAAGCCACAGTCACGCTAGCATGAAGAGAGTCCATGGCCATATGCCAAATGGCATAGGACACGCAGCTCACGGCCACGAGCACAAACACGTAGAAAAAGCCAAAATCAATAAGTGAGTATTTGAAACAGCTATTCGGTGGTGTCGATTATGAGCTCTTTTGGAACATTCAGAAAATAAAGCAACAATTTATTTGAATTGCGAAATTTGCAAATAATGAAATGTTGTGGAATTTAATAAATAATTGTTGACAATATATTATTCTGGCTAATGCATATACGACTCCAGCTGTGTTTCGTTCCACTGTCTCCGACTGATTCAATATCGATGGAGACCCAGTTCTGCATTATATATAAACAAACGGTCTGTCTTATCTTTCTTTAACGATACCTATTTATTATTGGGTAAGAAAACATATTTTACCTTATGCACATTACCTATTTATTATTGGGTAAGAAAACATTTACCTTATGCTCATGGCATTTCTTTAGAATATTACCATTATTATATGCTTTTCATTTACAACCGTCTTATGAGCATAAATAGATATTTTTATTATTTTAGACTCAAAATCGACACTAATTTGAATAGCACAATATTATCTACTATTCTTTGTAGTCTTGTAGTAGTCTAGGTTCTTTGTTTCTATCTATTTTCTTTTGATTCCTTAACTTGATTTTCGACTATGCTTCTTCTGTTTACTTCTAGTCTTGCATGTGTATACTATGCATTTATTTTACTTAGAAATAAGGTGATAAAAATAAAAACTAAGTACCACTTCAAACTTACCGCAAACGTGCCATGATGTAATGTCAGTACTAACCGAATGACCGTTTTCTAGGATTTTTTTAGGTAAGCTCGTGATGCCGCTACTGAATAAAGGGTCCCTAAAACTCCCGCAATTTTCTCCATTTCACCATTTGGCATCAGGCGGCATTAAGGCAATAAATAATGGTAATGACCCATTCAAAATCGGATTGAAGGAGTATATTCAATCCATTAATATTTAAAAACACAGAAAATTTTTCAGTTTTCAATTTCTATGGTGAAGAAATTATTGAATTACCCGATAGGCTTCCAAAATTTTGATTTGTACAGACAGCGTCGCAGAGTTCTCAATTCCTCGATACAATAATAGTTATTTTACTAAGAAATTTTCATTGAGTAAAGTTAAAAGGAAACCTGGATATGGGTGTACCTGCCATACTGTCTTTTCCTAATCTTCCAAAAGTTTTGATCCCGAGATTCAAGGTTTAGTTACACTAAAGAGTTTTTTGAACTTGATATCGATGTCATATCCATGAACTCTGACTGACAAAGATTAATTTTGTTAAAACTTCACCGGATGTTGACGAAAATTACAATACCTATAGCTAAAAAACTATCGCATGCGTTCCAAAAATTCTTCTTTGATGTGAAATAGCCTAAATTTAATCAAATAACAATGTGAAAACCTTCATTGTTCAAAGGTCCTCAAGCGCGAATCATATAGCAGAGAAACAAGTTATACCCATTCTGGTAACATCTGCGGACTCGGAACCCGCTTGACCAATACTTTGCGACAACCCTAACAATGACCAGCGAGAAAGAGATAGCGGACATGAGAGCAAAGGGGCAGAGACAAACAGCAATAACAACTTGCACGTCAGATTTTTCGTCAACGAAAGGATTTTCAAGAGTTCGAGTGAATTGGCGTTACATTACATTGCACCTTGAAAATTGTAGGAAAATATAGGACTGAATGTTGAAGTTACGATCAGAATAATAATAATTATCTAGTAAACTTTTTAATATTTTTATAAACTTAATATGTAGGACATTCTAATTGACCTATCATTATATACGTTACGTTACGTACCAATGAGTATAAGTACTACTTTTAATACAGTTACCAGTTTCATTGTTTTTGTTTCTTCGTTAAATGAAGACGTATAATAATTGCTGATCGTAAAATCATGATTTATTGTCGGCTGCATGTCATGTACCATATTCCAGCAGTAAGTAAAAGCATAAAAAAATTGCCAGAGCGATGTGCGGTCACCTGTAGGTAAAAATATTAGTTCAATAAGAATATAGACTGTTTCAGTAATCATTATAATAAATTATAGGTAAGTGCTTCAAAATGCTGTTACTTATACCAAATTGTTAATTAGGTCGAATAATTTATTTATCAGTCTTTAAAAGACTACAAATTTTCTAAGTAATTTTAATTTTTTCGCTTCTTTATACAAATAACTATTGTGTTTCACAATAACATCTTTTTGCTATTTTATTTGATATTGAAATTGAATTTTTCAACGATAGATTTTATTGGAAATCTTTTCATAATAAGACTACTCGCCGACAGATGGCAGTGGCGAACTTGATTCATGTGTCATGCATGCTCTTTTCCCAATATTTTTTAAAGTCGCAATGTACCAGATAGGTTTGTATTTAGATGAAATATTTATTTAGATACTTAAATAAATTATGTTTATAACCCCTGGGGATGAACAAGTTAAGCTCCACAGCCTAATTAAACTTGAATCCCTATTTAATAGCAAAAATAATAAAAAGCATCATCAAATGTGTTCTAGTACTTTCTCTCTACTAGGATTCTAGATGAAAGACCTATTAGTTTAGTTAACTTAGATAAATACCTTAAGAATATCACAGACCCCTGTTTATTAATAAATGGTTCTATATAAGGAACATCTAAGTTGCAAGTTGCTTATCTAAATTATAATTATATTGAAAGTGCCAACATCTAATTCGTAGTATTTACTGTTTAGGTTAACCTTTTTACGGGCACAAAAGTTAGCACAAGTAACCTACTATTTGAAGGCCACTATGAATCCAGTTATAATAATATGTTAATATAAAAATAATTTATTGGTTTAAAATTTGGATTTAATCCAATCTATGGTGCAAAAAAGTATTTAAAAAGTCTGTCTGTATACAGTTTTATTTACTATGCGTTGTGAATGTATGTACTTAGTAGCTTAGACAGAAAGTGCCTACCTATGCGTATGAAATAAATTGTATTAAAGTGTTTACAGGGTGTTTTCAATGAATGTTTTACAAAACTATTGAAATTGTGTAAATCCCTTGAATTATACCTATTTTTCTAGAGCAGTGTGTATTTTGTAATAACTTTGTATTGTAACATTTGTGGAAAGTCCTGTAAAAAGGCATACTTACTTACGCATATCAGAGTTGTAAAATACATACTGGTTTTATTAAAAAAGAAACAAATATATGTTAGAATGTTTTTAATGCAGACTGTAAGTAAGTATATGTACAACAAAAGATGTGATATCTTAAAAAATAAGTCAAATCAAAGTATTATTCGGCTTCCAATAAAATAAAGGCACTTTGTTACTCTTAAGAATAATAGATACTTAATTCAATTAAAGAAATAAATATATTAAGTGTTAGTGTTACTAATGCTTGTTATATTGGTACAATGTTTTCATATGAACATTTTTAGTCTGTAGAATAAAATTAATGTTTATAAAATATTGTTTTATTCTATAGTCTATATAGATTAGGAGGCCATAACAAATTTGGTAACGATCGCGTAAGTGGCTGACTCTGGGTTTACAGGATGGAGAGGCAGTCTGTTTGCGTGAAGTGGTTGCGTTCTTTTTATATGCAGGCTAAAAAAGGCTATAATTTTTTGAAAATAGTTTTTTTGTTCTGGTAACGATAACACATTTTTCACCCTGCATATAAAAAGAACGCAACCACTTCTCGCAAACAGACTGACATATTTAGCATCAGAGAGTGCCTCTCCATCCTGTGAACCCAGAGTCAGCCACTTACGCGATCGTTACCAAATTTGTTATGACCTCCTAATATACTTAATAGTTATAATGATTTGTCAGGGGTCCAGCAGCGCGGGCGCTGTCTTAGAAGCTTTGTATTTGCCTGATAGATAATATCAGAATAAAACATTATCAACTGGTAAATCACAAGACTTTTATTTAAATATCCACATACGTTTAGGACATTTTTTAAATTTGTTATAAAAAATAGTCGTCGAAATAAGCTGTTTAAAATCGCCACTTTTAACTTTTAGCGGTTTGCTTTAATTATCTACGCAAACTTTTTGCACAGTTTGTTCTAAATAAACTCCATTATTCTTTTTGCGGCCTTTCTTTACAAATCGAATTATATTTAAGTAGCATGATTATTCAATAGCATTTTCAAATTACTTTTCATTTTCATTTTGTACTATTTAACGTACAGGCCATATGTACAACAATACACCAGTGGCGAAGGGTACATCGGCTTTCCATCGGCTTACCTTTTAGATATCATAGTGCTTAAATAAAGACGAAATTGTGAATTACCTATTTGTAGTGCACTCCAAAGAAGCTTAGTGGCCGTAGCCTGTCGTTTAGTTTAATAAGTAGCAAGGGCATCGCCAAGAGTGGGCAGGGAAGGGCAGCTGCCCCCCCCCCTCTTCCCTCCAGAGATTAAAAAAAATATAGCCAACTGCAAAGCCTTTACTTGCCCATGGGCCATGGGCTGGCGACGCCCTTGTATAATAGAGTGTTTTTTTGCTAGAAAATATTGTTGAAGCGTTAAAAGTACCACTTTCTTCGGAGTGCAGTCTTTATATTTTTCCAATAGCGGCGCTAGTGTGTAGTGAGCAGACTACGCGGACTACGCGCTGTTAAAGACGGTGGCGCCACTGATACGGCTCAAATTAATTCAAGTTTGCTACTCGCCAATAGATGGCGCTAAATTTGTTAAATAACTACGTCGTGGAAGCAGGATAGTCAACTTATTTTAGCTAAAATTAATTTACATCAAGTTACTCTACTCAGCTATTTTCTTGGAATTTCTTTTATTTTCTTTGGCCTCGTCTTCGCTAGAAGATGAAGATGGCTCGGGCACGTTGAAGTAGTCTGGCGGGTACTTGACTATGGAGGGCCTGTGACCGAGGCTGGTACGCCTGAGGGCGTCTACCACCAGCCTGTCGGATAGACGGGCCAGCGGAGAGATTGGAGGGGACTCGCTGCTCAGAGAGTCGCGGAGTATGACAGGCGAGTTCGGGCTCAGGAATCCTGGAAAATTTATGGTTTTTGTTTTAGGGACCTATAAGATAGAAGTTCTTGCATATTTGTAAAAAAATAAGACTGAAACGGAAGATTAAGTAGGATCGTCATGAAATGTACTAACATCGTCGTCAGCAATCCTACCTACTTCGCTAAATAAATATATCCCGGAGTTCGAATTTGAGTAAGACAAATGTATACATAGTGATGAGTTTTTCGTCTCTGTCGGGATATTTTGATATTAATTCTATTTTAGTAGCATGATTATTTGATAGCATTTTTCGAATTAGGTAGGGTAAAACTGGGATAGATGCCCTACTTTTTGAAATAGCCTCCTAATTTAAAAAATATTCATTAATATGAATAATTTATATGAATGTAGGCTAGCTTAATCATTTACGTTGAAACATAAATATTTATTTTTGGCCTATCAATAACAGATTTTGTAGAATTTAGCTTTTAGTAAAACCCTTTTTTTGATATTAGATGCCTAACCCTATGGATAGTTGCCCCACCATGAAAATACTAAAAAGGATAGATGCCTGTAGTGCCGGATAGTGTAAATGAAAAACCCAACCAAATTTTTTGAAGTCATTCTACTCATAAAACAGCAATATATACGTAAATACATAAAAATGTAACAGAAAACTATAAATAATAAAAAAATATACATAGGCAACATATATGCGTATACATTGTGTATGGAGGGATAGATGCCTTAAGGGCACCTATTGGGAGGGTGCGAAGGTATAATAATCGATCGCAGCGCTCATGGTGGCAAAAAGTAGAAATAATGAAGGCTTTGTAATCTGTTTGAAAACGATATTTAATTTATTATTAGCGATACAGGAATAATTATATATGTTTATTATCACTTAGTAAAATTATTAAAGTAGCTTTATCCTCTTGTTTTACAAAATCTACAACTAAAAAAGAAGTAAACAAACCCTGATATAACCAAAATAAAACACTCTTTTTGAATAGATCTTACTTGCCATATTCAATTTAAATGACCAAAAATGATTTCACAACACTTTGTCCCCCCAAATCACAGACATTTTGAAATTTACATTAATAACACAATATGTGTAGTATTTTTTAACATTTTGTCAGAATGCCGCCATTACATATCAAAACGTCAAAACGGTCAGGTCAGAGCCAACAAAGTTGCAACACGCTAGGTGGCGCTAAAAGCGTGCACGGTGCCAATACCTCGAAGCTACAATCAGAAAAGAGTCCAAATATAAATATATGTTAAAATATAAAAAATATCACAAAAAATAAGTATAATTATACACTGAAACCATATATGGTGTATGAAGGGATAAATGCCCCTTAGGACACCTATTGCTCAAAAAAATCAGGGCAACTATCCTTTGTGATAGGGATAGATGCCCAAGTTGTTTTTAAATAAATTAAAAACAAAAGAGCAATTATCTACACCCAGGTGCACACTTAATGAACCAGTACATTGACACAATAAAAAAAATACTGAATTTATTACTATTTATAAAGTTATAAAACGGCAAATTCTAATCTTTGAAAATTTTACGTGTTCGTGAAGTTTGCCGCGGAGATTTTTGCACTTACGAGCGAAACGCATCCACGCCGTATGCCAACCCTTGGGCAAAAAGGTGCGGGGATGACTATGGCTCCTACTTAAACTATTAATTCTGAGTTGCGAGTTTGGGAAGTTTTTGAAAATGAGGCACTTATCCCATTGCGGCGTCTATCCCGGTTTTACCCTACCTACGTTTCATTTTGCACTACCCAAGGTGAAACATCTTGCAAAGTTGCGATGGAGTAGGTACTGAATTTCGATAAATCGTTACCTCCTACGTAAGTTGTTATATTCCACAAAAATGTCTTTTAGCGTTTTTACTTTAACAAACACCTAATTTGTAGTAATGCATGCATTCAATGTGAAAATAAAACGAAAACACGATTTTATAAAGATTTTTTCAGGCGTAAGTTGTCGTAAATTTCGAATATGTAATTTGGAGTTGTAATTGTCACATACAGTGGAATTAGTCTTAAAATTTTCAGTGTCTACTGTTGTAACTATCATATACAACAACGAACGTAATCAAAATTTCGTAGTATAATATTGTAAGTATTAGATACAACAACTGAAGAACTCTAGATTTCGCAGAATAATGTTGTAAGTATGAGATATAACTACAAGGGCAGCCTTTCTTCCACAGTAAAGTGTTGTAAGAACCATATCTCAGAAAATACATATTATTTTCCTATTTATCTTTCAACATAGTCAAGAATACTATCAATTATACTCATAATACCAAATTTTAGAAAGATTAAAATAAATTCAGTTTTTAGAGTAATTTAAATCTTTAAAACGCTCTCCTGTAAAATTGTAGCTTTGGAGATATAACAACTTACGTGGGAGGTATCGAAATATTTATAATAATTAGGCATATGAATATAGCCACAGATTAATATAATACTATACTATATAGCCTAGAATGGCCTAGATTATAAATTGATTTCTAGAGTTGCAGTGAGTAGGAGGTACCTATTGTAGAGCAAAATTGCCAGCACTTTAAGTAGGTACCGATAAATGGCTTAACATATCTTGATAATTTATTTTATCTGTTTGACAGTAAGTAGAAGTAGTGCTTCATTGAAGTGGTTTTCGCTTCCATTATTTATAGGCTTTTAATTGCACATCTCATTAATTTCAATAAACTCTAATTTCAATCAGAGATTACCTACACTACTTGCTTCTAGGTAGCAGTACTTAGGTGTATAGGTACCGTAAAACCTCCCAACTATAATCCTAAGGGGCAACTATAGTCCAATTCTCCTACGACGGTCAGACATTGTATTTTCTTAACCAAGGGCTATCTAGTGATCTGGGGCAGAATTACGTGGTTCTCTAGATTACTTACTACTAACTTTATATAATCTAAGTTACTACCATGTGAGGTGGTAATTGTTATTCGGGCGCCGCTATTTTGCAAATCACATTCACGATAACTTCGTCACAGTTTTTGCACGTAGTGAAGTGTTCCAAAATTTAAAACCTACCGTCTGTCTGTAATAATTAAAAAATATATAAAACTTGTCGTGTTTTATTTTATTTTTTTACATTATATAACATGTCGGTATTACAAAGTTGCATAACCAGTCCCGAAATATAATCCAATTTCTAGTTTTCGACTGATAAATATGACATTTTATCAACTGGACCAAAGTTGCGAGCTCCTCACAACAACAATAGTCCAAGTTTGAAATAAAAAAAATGCATTTCTACCTAAAATAGCAAATCCAGTTTTTCAGATTTGAAAGTTCATAATATCATCATTTATTAAGAAAACTTTTAGATTTTTCCTTTAGAACAATATTTTAAAAGTTACAGGCAGAAATTTAAAAAAACCGGCCAAGTGCGTGTCGGGCCACGCGCAGTAGGGTTCCGTAGGTACTTTATACCATACCATATTTTAATACCGCTATCATTTTTCGTCTGAAAAAATAACTTTGTTTTTCACAGTGTTTGTATGAATGACAAAGTTATATTTGCGGTTTTGGAAAATGTACTATATCTCAAAAACTAATTAATGTATCTCGTTCAAACTAATTTTCGTTGAAAGTGTTTATTAAGATCTATAGCTTATATTTTTTTTAGATTTTTCACCTTCGTACTTTAAAAGTTAAAGGGGGGGGGGACATACATTTTACCACTTTGGCGGCATATATCTTACAAACGGTTGACTTTGAAAAAAAAAATAGTCTTAGAAAACTCAATATCATTTTTAAAGACCTATCTAAAGACACCCCACAAGTATTGGTTTGATGAAAAAAAATGTTTTCAGTTTCAGTTCCATGTATTGGGAGCCCCCCTTAATCTTTTATTTTTTTTATTTTTGTATAAAAATCGTAAAGCGGTTTACAGAATACACCTACCTACCAAGTTTCAACTATGTAGTCATAATACTTTTGGAATAAAGTGGCTGTGACATACGGACGGACAGACAGACAGACAGACAGACAGACAGACAGACATGACGAATCTAAAAGGGTTCCGTTTTTTGCCATTTTGGCTACGGAACCCTAAAAATAGGTAATTTTGGACCAGTCATAGGAGGTTTTACGGTACTCAACAAACAGATAGGTACTTTTTAAATAGAAACGTTTCTCAAGTATACAAGTAAGAAGGGCAGCAACGAAAGTAGCTAAACATGTTTAAATCTATGAAACGTCTGTCAAAAAGTTTAAGCAAGTTGAAGAGTTTAAGTTGTGTTGTTGACTGTACTTGTATAATGTAATAGCCCCTACAGACTCACGCGAGAAGTCTTGGGCCGAGACTCTCGGCAATAATATATTCCTATGCTCTCAACGAAAAAACTTCGGCATTGACAAAACTTCGTCAAGCTCTCTAGAACAGCATATGCACTGACTCATTTTCTCACTTTGAATCACTCTTCAGTAGTTATAAGACCCCGTTTACATTAATCCAGTAAAAACATTTCAGTAGAAGTACATTATGTATTTGACGTTTTGCCATGCCAGGCTACTACTGCAATTTTTATATGCTGGAATAATGTAAACGGGGTCTGTACTAACATAAATAACTGCAGAAAAGAAGTTAGTATTGTAGGACGGTATACCAATAATAACCATGCTATAAATTAAATTGATTGATTTTTGACTGACTGATTTGATTTAAAAAGTAGGTCTGGAAATGAAGAAAAGAAATGAAGCTTTGGATCCTGTTTGTCTATAACATAATACTTACATAAAATATTAATAAAAAGGATACTTAGATTTAATTTTAGGCAAAATATTTTTCAAGATATCTTTAACCGACTTCAAAAAAGAAGGTTCTGAGTTTGACTCGTATGTATGTATGTTTGTCCGCGATTATCTCGCGTTTAGCTGAACCAGTTTTGATGCGGTTTTCAGAAAAGTATTTTTTACACTTAGGACAAGGTTTTGGTATTTTAACCGACTTCAAAAAAGGAGGTTCTCTTTTTTATCAGTTTCATCCGTATGCATGGTTGTCCGCGATTATCTCACGTTTGGCCAAACCGATTTTTCTATCTACCTAGATAATATATGTAATACAGAAGGTACTTACACTATAAAGAAAAAATAAATAAATTGTTTTAATAACAAAAAACCGACTTCAAAACCCCACTCTACCTCTAAAAAGCAACAAATAATATTGAAATCACTAGATACGCATTATCATTGTAATAAAACACGTCTATTGAAGTCGGGTGGGGCTGTTAGAATAAATAAAAAAAAGTTCTCCTCCAGCCCCACCCGACTTCAATAGACGTGTTTTATTACAATGATAATGCGTATCTAGTGATTTCAATATAATTTGTTGCTTTTTAGAGGTAGAGTGGGGTTTTGAAGTCGGTTTTTTGTTTTTTAAAACATTTTTTTTGTGTATCTACTTATTTAGTTCAGTTTGGATTTTACGTCGTTGTCTCTCTAACTAATTCTTCATACTCTACTGTAAATAACTTGAGCTAGTAAAAAAACTATACGAACACAAATTGTATGAAACCTGAAAATATTGGATATAAATGGAAAATACCCCGTAAATGTGTACCTAATGTTAAATACCTAGTAAATAAATAATTAGCTTACTTTACTTCGACGACACAGACGACACCACAGCACATAGATAGCGACATTCACAAAAACAACACTTTTTATAAGTTTCCAACCAAAAAAAGCTTCCACATCTCGGCAACTGAGACTATTAAAGGCTACCTCCCTATTTTTCTAATATAAATTGTCAAGATTTTCAGTAGGTAATATAAAAATAAGCTGTTTTTCTCTTTCAGCTGTTCAACAAAAAAAATGAATCGAGTTGATTAAATTGTCTATAAGTTTCTACTTCAATCTTTCATGAAACTAAGTTGTTAACAAGGATGTCAGGATATTTGTCTGTAACTAGATAACTCAACATGGGTAATGTAAATCAAACACAAATAACGTCACAACACAAATAATTATTCATCCAATATTTACATACAACACCTCAGTATCCTTACATTTACAACAATCTTTTACTTGTGACCATTATCTTATTAAAATATTTGGTCAATTGTTTTCATAGAATTTTAATAATACAGTTCATTTTACACTTAATATAATATGATTCACATAATCTAAAATACTTGACAAATAAATTAAACATTCTGTAAATATTTAAAACAATGGAATGTTGTTTTACAATTTCATTGCACAACCTTATAAAACACAATCGTTAGGAGATTCATATTTCTCGGTTCGGAATAATTATGGTAACTATAACATTTTATCGTAAGCTGACTAGTATGTACAAATTGTACAATTGAGATTTTCCAAAGATTTTCAGACCAAAAATATATTTTTTTGACTCGGAAATTTTGGCGTTTGTCTAGTTAGAATTTGAAACAATCCTGGCTTTCTTATTACTTAGATTATGATAAAAAATGGTACATAAAATTTTAAACTCTTTTTTTCTTTTAAAGTGAAATAAATCTGTTTGCTTTTTATATACAATTAAAAATATATTTACTATAATAATAATCCTGAGTTAAGAACACATAAACTCATTTAATCTTTACTGTCGTATTTAAAAACTCTTTTGAGCCCTTTTTAACATTGCTAGTACTTAAATAACAAAAAAACAATAGGTACTTGTTAGAACTGACTGGATATATAATTTTTCACTCTTATAGATTGTTTGTTTACAATGGAAACATAATTTTGTGACTATTTTCCGAACAAAAGATCACCATTAAAATATACTAAACATCACTGGTGATGACAACTAGTTTGTTGCTTTTGTTAATTAACATAATTACAAGTGTTTACGTCATCGAAAATAATGATAATTTATCATACATATTCTTACGCTTTATGTAATATACAACGTGTTACAAAATTACACCTAATGCTGAATATGGTAGATAGGGACCATTAAACTGAACAACTTTTACTATGGGACCAACTCTGAAATAGCGAAAAAAAATTTGCTGTTTCATACATAAATTAATAACAATATGCATATGCAAATAATATGCAACAGCTTTTTTTTCACAACTTCAGAATTGGTCCCATTGTGACAGTTGTTCAGTTTGATGGTCCCTATCTACCATAATCGGCATTAGGGGTTACACGTCGTATAACCTTCAATCAAGAATTATATAACATAACAAATAGTACCAATAAGGAACGTTAAACAACATATATTAAACGTTATACACAATGAATGTATTTCTTGGTATTTTCTTTAACTAAATGGCATTAATTAATTTAATGTAAAGCCATAAAACAAAAAACCTTGCTCGTATGTTGTAAGAAATGTTCTACTGAAGACAACGTAAAACTGACTTTGAAAGAGCATGGCGGCGCCGTCAAGCAAGTTTTTTTATTTGTTGACATTATTCCAGCAAGCATTCCAGTCCAGCGGTCGACAGCACTAGAATAATGTGAACCGGCAGTGGAATATACCCATTCCAGTAAGATCTTACACTAGACTGGATTACTGGATAACTGTACTACTGGATTATTGATTAAAGAGTGACAGTAAAATCTCCATCTTTCTCCTCCGCTTTCGGTTCCGTCGAGGTCCGCTCCGGCATCTTCAGCACTAGAGGCTGGTGGTCCGTACTCTCTGTGACACATCACAAACACACATAACAATTACAATTATGTTACTTAATTAAATTACATAACGTCGATTATAGCCTATTAGTTTCATTACACTATTAGATATAATTTGCGCGTTTCTTTTAAACTAATATCAATGGACCAACATCTATTTTTACTACACAGTCGAAAAAATTTAAAAAAGTAATTATAAGCATTGTTGACTCACTGTTTTCTTACAGCCGTTTTTCTAGGATAAATAAATAGGATTTGATACTTAAAATACCGTAACAAGCATCTTAAAGTGAGGTGTTAATACTGACGGCGCAACGATAGTTGTGGGTACGTATTCTGGCTGCGTTCAAACGATAACGCACGACTCGCCCTCAACCCGAACTCAACTCAAACTCAACTCAACCGGTAGGCTGATTGTCTAACTTTGTTGCAATCAACTTTGACAGAAATCGCAGTGACATTGCTGCTTTAGTAAAAACCAATGTGACAACTATCTTACTTAAAGCAGCAATGCAACTGCGATTTCAATCGATTTCAATCGAGAATTGTTAGCAACAGAGATACGTAATCGGTGGGCTGAGCCCACTCCTTGAAATACAACGCTTACAATTTTGAGTTTCATAACACATTAAAAAGCTCCGTTATATTTTGTCGATGCAACTGCACACACCTCGACCTCAACCCGAACTCACCTCAAACTCACCTGAACATTACACAAGAGCTTATTAATGTGTCATAAGACTCAAAATTGTAAGCAATGTATTTCAAGGTGGGCTGCGGTTGAGTTGAGTTTGAGTTGAGTTCGGGTTGAGGACGAGTCGTGCGTTATCATTTGAACGCAGCCTAACTCAGTGCATTCTTTAGTTTAGTAACTGATGACGTATCAGTCCAAAGTCAAGCAAAATGTGTCTCAAAATCCAAATATTTCTTGCTCAAACTTATCAGATAAAACTATGACTAGTATTTATTTTTATAATAGTTTTCTCACAATTCTCATGATCGATCTAAAAATTATCACTTACTATCTAATCATAATCATGAATGTTACAGAATTGAAATCAAAACTGCTTTGCATAACATTGATTTACAGATTTAACAAAATGATTACTAATATTCGATATTATGTGATAAATTACACAAGCAATAATTGTAAGTGCTTATATTGTCAGATATTGAAAGCGTTTTGACTTTCAGACACCAAGCTCTTAATTGCACTTCTGTTTTGACTTTTCAACTGTGTGAAATGTTTTGATATTTTTAATAAAGTTAATTTGTTGCCAAACTTCTTAAGCTAAAATTGTAAAAAAAATAGTATTAAAATTCATCCAGAGACCAACACATGAATGATTACGAATTTAGGCTGGTTTAGAAATAGTTTATAAAAAAACTTTAATTTTTAATTAAGTATTAGGACCCCACCTAAGAAATCAGCGTTTTGTGTAGAAAATTTTAAAGAAGTTGTATTTTCCATGGAAAATTAATGTTGATCAATATTTTCTTAATTAATTTAACAACCATGATCGCTTATAGTTTATTTAACAATCATGAACGACAATAATAAGTTATGGCTAAGTTAACACAAGTTGTGGTAATTTCACAAAAAGGGAAGTCATTTTAAAGGTATTTTTTATAAACAGAAAACTTGATATAAGAAGACTAGTATATTATGTCATTATTCGTATGTCTAGTTGTCTATGATGGTCATTATTCGTTATAATATCAAGCAATTTAATCATAGAAGTGACGAGGTTCTCTATTTGTGAGAAAAAAAAGCGCCAATTTCGTAGGTGGGGACCCAATAATTATCCATATATCCTATGCTGCAATTACGATCCTTGCTGTTATTTACATGATTAATAAAAACCAAACTTATAAATACATAAATTATTGTGCTTCGTATTACTATAAATAGTCGATTGTTAAATGACAATGTAATACGATTATTACAGAAAATCAGGATATCTTTTGCAGTGACTAGAATCTTTTCAGGATCATGATTTTGCGTTATTATGAGCGTCGTCAAGTTAATGATAAACCATTTTCACCAGACAAAACAAAGCGCATACTAACGCGTGATTCTGCCATCAATTGGCCACCGTAGTGACGTGCTGGCGATGGCGATTCAAATATATCCTGTGTCAAAATGGGGTTTCTTCTCCGAGAAGCAATTTGGCAAAATGGTACGTCCGCTGAGATTTAACGATATCTAGTTTGTTGTCAAGGTAATGTCAGCGAACAGTCCACGACAGAATTGTCTTTCTTGATGATCATGATCAAACAAAAAGGCGTATCATTCATATTACATTAATTAAAAAATACGCAAGCTATATACCTACTTAATAATCTCACAATAATTTTTAAAGATAACAACTGTAGTTCGTTATATAACAACAATAATTTTCAATGCAAATAAATTGTTTTGCAAATAACAAAATTATTTGAATTTGATCGGATTACCAGTGTGTTTTTTTTTTGTTTCACTTTTAAATAATATGATTTCTAAATAATGTAAACTTTTTTTAAATTGGCCGCAAAATGATTGCGTAGATTTAGCACAAATCATCAGCTCAACTGTATTTATAACTTTATTTAGTAGTCTGAAAACTATGCAGTCGATTCTTGTAGTAGGTTTTCTAAAGACAAATGCCTAAGTACCTATCTGCTAAGACGTAGTGTGTGACATGGTTCGTAGAACATCACGTGAATAATAAACTATGAATAACTACGACGGATAGTATTATTTATTTGATATTTTATTAATGATAGTATGCAAACTTAATGTTAAAAAATAATACACCTTATCGAGACTGCATTGCAAATCTCCTTCGTTATATAAAGGTTAGAAAGCCAATGCATGTAATGAAACATTAACTAGCAATAAATTAACTATTATCTCTGAGTAAACAAGTGGTTCATTGACTTTCGATACAAAATAGCCTGGCAAATAGATCAAAATACCGCACGTTGGAAATACAAAAATATATATTTCTCAACGAGACAGGTGATAAACGCATGATACGAAACATAAGTAGGTCTCCAACAATGACCAAGATTTTCCTTTATCTTGATAGAGAGCTCGTCTTCACTAGATAATGATAACAGATAGAAGCAATAACAGTTAACGCGTTAATTAGCTTTTCGCACACATAACCACCCACCACCAGAGCGGATTCTAAATAGGAACTCACCGATAGATCTTCGGTCACCCTGACTTCCGTAGAACTCTTCAAGTTCCTTCGCGGAACACAACGGAGTGTCCACTTGCGTCGTATCCTCAAATTTAGAGTAATCCACTTCGTATCCTTGACGTTCACGATTATATGACACTAGCGGCACAAATCTGTGTCCCCACATTATTTCACTAGTTGTGTAGCTGGAACGAGCCTGTGTCGTTTGACCAGTAGACTCTATCGTTCCTTCTAATATAACTACTATCTCGAACCTCTCTTGAAGGATGTCCGCTGCAGATACCCCATAGAAAGGACTGTCAGCGTTTATTTTATGCACCATAGTAATGGGCCAAATGAAGAACAGGTTACTGTCGCATCCGTCCGCATTCAATTCTAACTCAGTCTGGTAATGGGACAGAAGCTCTCCCTCTTTCGTTGTTCGGGATCGGATCAGTTGAGCTCTTACGCTAGCTCCAATAATATGCGACTTCCTTAAGTCACCCACTCTAAACATCAGGCATAACTCTCCATCCCTCTGACATACCACTGCGTACCTTGAGAATAATAACGTTTGTGTTCTATGTTTTGGTCTCGTCATCTTCGCAAATACTATACCAACCATGAAGGCTTGGATCATCACGCCGACAATACTTTGGAGACACATTATGAATATTGCTTCTGGACATTCTTCCGTAGTCGTACGTGAACCGTAACCAATTGTATGTTGTGTCTCAATACTGAATAAGAAACAAGAAGTGAAGTCAAAAATGTTGAACACACAAGGCTTCCAATTCGTAGCTTCTTGCATAGGTGGTAGATGGTCAAGTTCCAGATCTCCATGTGTAAAAGCTATTAACCACCAGATTAGAGCAAAGCCCAACCATGATAATATGAAGGATAAAGTGAACACGAGTAGAGTCCACCGCCACTGCGCATCGACGAGTGTCGTGAACATGTCCTGGAGGAATCTCAGCCGTCTTTGAGAGATTTTTGATTTGAGTATATTGCATTCTCCATTTTTGAGAATAGCTCTCCTTCTCGATCTGCGTGTAACACCGTGTCTGTGTGTTCGGCTCCTGTAAATAAGACATATCAATTAACGTTTCGCCTCACCGGTCCCATTATCTAACAAGTATCCTATACGTATGAATGAACGTTTATTTCACGCTTGCACTGAGTGGCGGCCTTCGTCAATGTTAATGTCGCTAATGTATACCAATCAGAAAATGGCTTTCTAATGTAAATCTTAACACTTAAGGAATGCGAGAACAGACAAAAGCGAAACAGTACGGGTGGGAGTCGGTCGGAGACGGCACAGGGTGGCGGGCGTCGACGAACCTCTTGCTGCCTGTGGGGTAGTAGATTCCTGGGGAGAGGCTGCCGTTGGTGGCAACTTGTTTGACTTTGAGCCACTCGTCGGGGAGGAGTTTGGTCTCCTCCCGACAGACGGGGGACTCGGGGTCGGCGTGCATGGCTCGTGCGCGCGGCTCACTCGCGGCGGACCGTCTGCGGCTTCATGCCGCGCTCCTCCTGAAGCACCGCGCGAGATAATGACCAGATCACGACTGACGCTGCGCCCGCACAAAGAAGCGCTAAACGTTGTATAATTGTATCGCGGGACTCTATAACGAAAATTATCAGCTCCTACGGAAAATAATTTTCATTTAGTGTCTGCGTTGACGTTATCTTGTCTACAGGATGTCTCTTGATCGTACTTCGTCTGAGGGAAATTACGAAACTGATATGGATGACATAATTATTAATAATAGTTTACTATCACATAATTATGTTATCTATGAAATTATAGGTGGTTATAATACAACGTTGGTAATTTCAATAAAGTAAAATAAAAAAAATATTTGAAATGAAAATCACAAATTAGTTTATTTACAGGACCCAGACACTTTATCTGACAAGATGAAAATTTTGGAAATAGGCCATTGGTTTATCAAATGGAACGCACGCGCAGATCACTTTTAGGACTCAGAATGGTTTGAGTAAAATTTAAAAATTATTCCAGTAAAGGTTTAAAAAACTGTCAATGGTTAATAGATACGCATTTAATAACAAGCTAGTTTACTTAAATAATTTATGAATGCAACGAAAAAAGCTTATCTCGCCATTAATGGCGAGGGGTGAAATTATGGCGTAGGTAAGCTGTTCTACAAAAATGTTATAATCTGCATAGTGAATCATTGGGGATGGATTTCTAAAAGGTAAGCCAATGGGAATCGGCTTGTATGGAGCCTTCGCCACTGCATCTATACAATATAATAAAATTCTAAATGTTTGTGCGCGAATCACGCAAAAAAGCGCTTAACGGTTTTTGATGGGATTTTCACAATTTGGATTTGGTAACTTGAGATCCAGAACTTAAAATCTAAGCCGTTTCATCTAATTCGGGTGGACAGAACTAGGGAAACAGCTTGCACTCTCCGTAAAACTACCTTTTCATACACTAAAGAGATCGATCATGTAAACTGGTCACGTTATTGTAAGTCGCGGGCAAAAGGGATACCTTACTGGGGATTTTTCTACTGTCCACGCGGATACACACATTCGACACTTCGGTTAGCATTTCTTTAAGTAGTTATTCCTTGCATGTGTCTAAGATTTCCGTGCATAGGTTAATTTAAAAAAACCGGTCAAGAGCGAGTCTAACTCGCGCACCGAGGGTTCCGTACCATCATAATTGCACCATCAAACCCCACTGCAGAGTAAAATAATAAAATTAGTATTGCAGTTTTATCTCAGCGCCATCTTTTGACCGATAGTGGAACTAATGTTAACATTTTTAGAAATTTGTTCTGAAAAAGTGTGCTATATTGAGACATCGTTTTATTTTTCCTGTAATCTTTATATAAATTGCTATCACATAGAATTATTTCAGATTTTTCTCTTTGCAAAGTTCGGAGATAAGGGGGGGGGGGGACGGTCATTTTTTTACATTTTTCACCATAAATCGAAAACTATGCAGCCTAAAACAAAAAGAAAAAATGATTAACCTGCAAACGGCGTTCTTTCATATGATACCCCACATGCCCTAGTAGTAGTAGCCCCACTTCAAATTTTTAAGACCCCTTTTCAGTCCCTGTTGTAAAAAAGATATTTATTTTATTACTAGCGGCCGCCCGCGACTTCGTCTGCGTGGAAAGGATTTTTGCTATCCCTCGGGAACAATACTTTTTTTCTGGACGAAAGGTACCCTATGTCCTTCTCTGTACCTCTGACAACGTGTATGCAAAATTTCATGATGATCGGTTCAGTAGTTAAGACGTGAAGATGTAACAAACAAACAAACAAACAAACGGACTTTCGCATTTATAATATTATAGTAAGGATTAATTTCTTTTTTGCAAAATAGTTGGGCAAATGTCATCTTAAACCATTCCGAATTTCAAGTTGATACCATTAGTAGTTCTCGAGATATCCAGCTGTGACAGACAGACAGACAGACTGAGTCACACCATAAGGGTTCCTTTTTTACCATTTTAGTACGGAACCCTAAAAATAGTTAAAAAATAATATAGTTCAATTTGGTTTTTTGTAATTTCCTGAAGTTTCAACACCTATCCCAGGGTGATTTACGTAATTTTTATTCATACGACTAATGCAAATTGCAAATAAGAAAAAAGCCTTAATGATCTTTGAAAATATTAGCGTAGTGACTTATTTATTTTTAATTATTCACTTACTACTTCAATTTACGACCATTTGTTTAACAATGTACGTCAGTTTTCACATGAACATCTTGTTTTATCACAGTAATTTATACTTTAAACTTATTTCTGTGGTTTTTTTGTTCAAACAATGACAGTAATAACTTAACGTAACGATTATCACATTTCTCTATGTATAGATAAAATGGATGAATCAATCATTGTTTTCAAGACAACATATTTTTAATTTACAAAATCGCAACAAACTAAAAAAACAAGGGTTTTATTAAAATATCTTCCTATAATAATACTAAAATTATAATGTAGCTAAAATGTAGATCTTTTTATTTTTCAAACACTCTATACTGAAACAAGATGGCGCCCATGGCAGCCATTTCATTAAAATGGCTAATTTGACAGTGCGAATTGGACTGCTCTATGCTAATATACATTATTTTCTGGTACTAATTTAACAATCCCGACTATTTTCCGGACGAAGGCCAAGAAGGTGCGTATTTCCACTCTGAATGAGTCTTTGTGACGGACATTTTGTAAATACGCACATGATTGGTTGTTAAAAGGGGCTGTGTTCATTTGTAACATTTTATTAAATGTTTCCGCATTCAGTTGTTTCATAAAAAAGCAATGAAAAGTTTGAGTTCGATTCGGTACAGACGACCTAACTCAATTGACAGGACTTAGCTCTTGTCTTTTTTATACCAAAAGAAAAGGATTAGTTACATCCATGCAATTTAGTTATGTCGTGCTTCACCTAATCGACACCACTATGAGTAATTGAAATTTAGTTAAAAAGTTACAAAAATAAATAAAAAATATTACCTACTTATATTAACACTGAGAATAAGAAATTGCTATCACCCTCATATTCTTATTGCCATCATATTGTTTTATTTCTCTCCCAAATGATATAGTGTTTTTCCAGTCTAATACGAAATAAAACATTATTAATTTCAGCTCCACCTTTGATCGTGAGATATTTTATTGTTTTCGTTCTAGGAATAATATTTTATGTCAGTTTTGCAGAAAGACACGATTTAAACATAATCTTGTTAAAATTTATAATTATTAAGTTTTCGCACTGTAACTCCGCATTATTTATTATGATAGTTACTTAGATCACAGAAATAGCATAAAATCCAAGATTTTATGTAAAGGACCAATTCACACCACGCCCTCATGTCAACGTCTCTATGCACGACTTATTGTTGTTTATTTAGTTATTAAATGAAACGACATTTAAGTCGTGATTTTAATATAAGCACTTTTATGACAAACATCTGCGGGTTTGTTAGAACGTCAGATTCGCAAAATATCCTGAAGATAATGTACGTTCAAGGCTCGTTACACATTAAAAAGTATGATTGGTTGGTTAAATTCAGCGAAATAAAATAAGTATTTTTTTTTTACATTTAATTTTATTTTACTTGGTTGCTGTCACAGTTTCGTTACTTATACAATTTTAGGGAAATGTTTGTAAACCATTTTTTATGAATTTTGATTTTTTTATGGTATTTATGGCGATACCCTATTATAATTTTTTTATAGATATATTTTTAGTTAATTTTATAGTAGCAATGGCGAGATTCAGTTTTATCAAAATTTTGAAACGGAAAACGTTTTTTTTTCATATAAGATAATGGTCGAATTTCAACTATCCAGTGAACACTAGTAAAAAAATCTATCGAATTACTTATGTATTTTTATACAGTGCTCGAAAGGGTAGGTAGACTATAATACAGTCATATTGTGACAAGGAGACATCTAGCTTGGTAACACCAGTGGTGCAATCAAGCAATCATCGCCCCGCGCGTGGCCACTTAGGGACCGAGAGGCAGCAGGCAGGACTAATGTGGGACACGTGCTGTTTTAAGGAACCTACTTTGACACGTAGGTAATCTCTTGAAAATAGTAATTCGAATTTACATGGACCTCCAATCACCCGATTAGGGTGGTTTTACAATGCTCTACGCTGGATGGAAAAAGCTCGAAATTATTTTTTGGAACATCCTCCATAAGTGGTTTTAAGGAAAATTTATATCAGTAGATCTATTAGGCCGGCCACACACAGACGTAATCACGTTACGGAATTCCAAACGGAATCTCGACAATATATGAAGATTCCGTACGGATAAATCCTGCATGTGTGTGGCAGCCCATCGATTTTGTATGCAGTTGCTGCGTTTGGAATCACGTATGTACGGAATTCCGTAACGAGATTCCGTCTGTGTGTGGCCGGCCTTAGTTTTTAAGATGCTTAATTCTGAAACATTCAGGTCAGTATCAAAGACAAGTAAGTAATTTGTGAACGCCAAAAATACGTTTCTCAAATAACGAATAATTATTACTAGTGGCTCCGTGAGCTGTAGAGACCTCGCGATAAAATAAAATAAAATGTTGCCATGATATACTAGGGGGTCATAACAAATTTGGTAACGATCGCGTAAGTGGCTGACTCTAGGTTCACAGGATAGAGAGGCACTCTCTGATGCTAAATATGTCGGTCTGTTTGCGTGAAGTGGTTGCGTTCTTTTTATATGCAGGGTGAAAAATGTGTTATCGTTACCAAGTTATGGTTTTCGTTATGAAGTTTTCAAATCACACAGTAGGTACGTGAGTATTCGCAGTTAGATGGTGCTTCTAATTTTGATATTTTTTCAAAATGGGTGAATATTTTATTTATAAATTTGGAAAAATTGGCTTGACTAAACAGTTATATAAATTTATCGAACCTACTCACAAAATTTCACCAGAATCGGTTGAGAAATGCGACCTGTAGAGGAGATTAAACAGCCGTAAAGCTGGACTGAACTATGTTTTTTTACATATCTCCATCATTTTAGTAAATTTCGAAAAATTGCCTCGACAAAAAAAATCTATGTATTTATCAAATCTGCTCACAAAATTTCACCGGGATCGGTTGAGAAATGCGACCTGTAGAGGAGAACAGACAGCGCCGGAAATCCGGACTGAAATACGTTTTTTTTACATTATCTCCGCCATTTAAAAAAAATAAAAATTTGGCTTCACAAAAAAAATCTATTTAATTTTCAAACCTGCTTACTAAATTTCACGAGAATCGGTTGAGAAATGCGACCTGTAGAAGAAAACAGACAGAACTGGAAAGCCGGACTGAAATATGTATTTTTAACATTTCTCCGTCATTTTTAAAAATTTCAAAAAACTGGCGTGACAAAAAATATCTATATTATTTTCGAACCTGCTCACAAAATTTCACGAGAATCGGTTGAGAAATGCGACCTGTAGAGGAGTACAGACAGCGCCGGAAATCCGGACTGAAATACGATTTTTTTACATTATCTCCGCCATTTAAAAAAAAAACTGGCTTGACAAAAAAAATCTATTTAATTTTTAAACCTGCTTACAAAATTTCACGAGAGTCGGTTGGGAAATGCGACCTGTAGAAGAAAACAGACAGAACTGGAAAGCCGGACTGAAATATGTATTTTTAACATTTCTCCGTCATTTTAAAAAAAATCCAAAATTTGGCGTGACAAAATAATTCTATATTATTTTCAAACCTGCTCACAAAATTTCACGAGAATCGGTTGAGAAATGCGACCTGTAGAGGAGAACATACAGCGCTGGAAAACCGGACTGAAATAGGTTTTTTAACATATCTCCGCTATTTTGAAAATTTAAAAAAAACTGGTTTAACAAAAAAAAATTACATCATTTTTAAACCTGCTTACAAAATTTTACTAGAATCGGTTGAAAAATGCGACCTGTAGAGGAAAACAGGCAGAGCTGGAAAACGGACTGAAATCTGTTTTTTTAACATATCTCCGCCATCTTGAAAAATTTCAAAAAACTGGCTCGACAAAAAAATTCTATATAATTTTCAAACCTGCTCACAAAATTTCACAAGAATCGGTTGAGAAATGCGACCTGTAGGCTGGAACAGACAGCCGGACATACGAAAGAATTTCTGCCCAAGCTGAAGCAGTGACGCTTCGCTCGCACTTCGTGCTCGCTCGGTCAATTAGTAATTTAAATAGTTACATGAATGTGAAAACAATCAATTTCATTGTGCCGTCATTCTATCTAATTTAGTCTTTATACAATAAGAAAGTCTCCATAAGTCGAACTTTGAGATTAAAAATCATAAATATTTAAAGCTTACGCGTTTAATTTTAATATTATTAAAATAGTTAATTTCAATATCTCAAAAATAAAAAAAAATATATGAAAGGAGACTTGTGACGCCACAAATTCCGTAAAATGTTGTATGAAAAATGCAAGTCATTAAATCTTTGAACTGCTATATTATCTTCATCGTTTTTTTGTAATTTCAAAATATTTTTTACTGTTTTGTGAATAGAATATAAAAAAATACTTATATAAAAATATCGGAAACTTCCTTATTAAAACAAAACATATACCTACCTGAATTAAAAAATCTGTTGTCACAAAATAAAAAATATGTTATCTTCAAATTCGTGTCCTCGTTACAAAAAATGAAATCCTAATACTGTTACTTCTACTATTTAAGAATAATTTATATTATATATCGTGCTTCAATCTTGCATTAAGTAAACAAGATAATACAGATTAAGCGCATTTATTTTACGAAAATACACGTAATTAAAGACTTTGTAATGTGTACTTTTGCTTTGTGTGTGGTATTCTTAATCAAATAGTTAGGGATGTTTATTAAAAGAAAAGTAGAAAAACCTCGTTCATTTCGATCTGAATCAATTTGAACATTTTATGTTGATAGAAAGACCTGCCTATTACATATCTTCAAACTGTACTTACTATAAAGTATTCTTCAAGTTACCAATTTCGAGCACAGTGCCTAAAATGCAAAATGCCATTCGCTGGCACAATGCCTAATAGTTGCATTTGCTCACGACATAAATATATAATATTTTAATAATTTAATAATATTTTAATAATTTAATAATATTTTAATAATATATAAAACATTTTCCAAACATACTAAGTTTGGGCTCTTGCAGGAAAAAACCACTAAATGATTTTTGTGAATATACGTCAAATAACTGGTAATATACTCTTATCTAACATCCTGGAAGCATTTTTGAAAAAACTAACATAAAGTATTTTTTTTTATTTTATGATTCTGATACTTTAGTAGTCTAGTACTCATAGAATACTGGGGTCAAAATATTTCAAAATTTCAAAATGTATTTTTTTTCTAAATTGCTTCCAGGACGTTAGATAAGAGTACTTATATTAAAAGTTGTTTGGCGTATGTTTCAAAAGAATTTCTTTAGTGGTTTTCTTCCTGCAAGAGCCCAAACTTAGTATGTTTGGAAAATGTTTTTCCGATTTTTTTAAACCAGTAGCTGCAATGTAATAATATTTTATATATTTGGAATCAGCTCCAAAATCCCTTTCATCTGATATCCCACACGATGGGTTTTGAAAATAAAAATTCAAATTCCATACAAAAAAAAATGTATTATATCTCCTTCCCATACAAAAATCCAAGATGGCTCCCTTTCTTAAAATTATCTAAGGATTCAGAAGGTTCACCCTGCTAAAGGATATCCGTCGATCACCAAACGCCATATTTCTTTTGAGCACACGCCACTATAAGACGGTCAATTGACTAAGAAGCAGAGGACCTTTGTGTCAAATTATATTTTTTTTGCCGTTTCGAACTTCTAAGAGATATAAATTTATTTTTATCAAAAGGAGATGCCTAGGTAGAGCAAGCTTTTATAGGATGATGAATTTTATTTTACCTCACTCCTCACGCATCATGATCATGCAAACCACAACCGATATTTTAGGGTGGTACAAGTAAAATTTTCATCTATGGAGAGTTTCTCTTTTATATTTGCCAACCCTAACTATTTTCACTTTATAGTTCTATTAAAGTGTAAAAATTATAAATGTTTGTTTAAAAAGGCACGGCTTTTGTTTTGTTACTTTGATCAGTATAAATATATTTTGACAAAAAATATTATAAATGAATGCATGATGAGCTATCTTATAGAATTTTATAGATATGGAATTTTATCCTACTAATAAGACGATGTTTGGATGTTAATAGTAGTTTGTTATACAAGGGACGTAAGTGAGCTATTACAGAACAAGATCCAATTTGGCGCCCGTGCGAGCGCAGCTCGCAAAGGGCGCTAATGGATCGAGTGCACCCGAGATATTTAGACGCACGAGCGAGCGAAGCGAGCGAGGGCGAATATAGTTCGAGGGTGTAATAGCTACTTACAACCGAGGTAAGCATACTACTTTACATCATTCACGCGAGGTAAATTTAATAAAAATAAAAATAACAATAAAAATAAAACATACAAGGTTATTTTTAGTTCATTGAAAACTTCTCGTGGGGTTGATCCACAGACCTTTACTTGTTGTATGGTCTGTTGGTTGATCAGACCATTAAACTGAACAACTTTCATTATGGGACCAACCTCGAAATCACGAAAAAAAATCAGAAATGTATGAAACAGCAGATTTTTTTTCGCGATTTCAAAATGAATCTTATCATTATATGAAAATAAAATTGTTTAACCAAGGAGTTTTGCATAGCTTGAACTGAAATGAAATGCCGCCATATTCATTGTTTTTTTTTTCAGTAAAAAGTTTCGTCAGTTTATAATATAAGAAAAGAGATTGGTTCACTAAGGAGTTTTAAATGCTTGAACTGTAAAGTGACTTTACAGTTAAAGCGTTCACCATCCTTGAATTGTAAAGTGATTTGAAAATGGAATGTTCTATCTAAACAATGCACTGTGTTGCACATGCCAACTTACACAGCCTCATACTATATAAGTAAATCCTAGTTACCGAGCAAGTATGATGTAAAGTTTGTTACTCAATCACGCAAAAATGTCTGATCGGATTTGTGGCACACAAATAGTTCAGATAGCCTGAATTAAAAGATAGGATGCTTGTTATCTCAATTTAAAGATTCCCTATGGATTTTCCGAATATCCACGTGAACGAAGTCGCGGGTGGAAGCTAGTTATTAAATGAAATAGTCAATAGTTAAATACTTTACCTAATGATATTTTATTGCATAATATTAATCCCTTTCGAGTTTTGGTAATAAGAATTCTTGAAAAAAATATTAACTTGTCAAGGTTTATTTTTTCCAAGCATAAAAGTTTTGTAACATCAGCGTTAAGGGGCCATCCATAAATTACGTCACACGTTAAGGGGGAGGGAGGGGTCAACGAAGTGTGACATTGTGTGACAAGGGGGAGGGAGGGGGCCTAAATTTCGTGACGTCACACTTAAAATTCATTAAAATTAAAATAAAACAAATTTCGGAACTGCTGTAATTATTTCTGGATGTAAATTGTAAAATATATGACGTCACACTAGGGAGGGGGAGGTCTCACAAATGTGACCAGCTGTGACAAGGATGGGGGAGGGGGTCAAAAATCATGAAATTCGTGTGACGTAATTTATGGATAGCCCCTAATTAGTAATTAATACTATGAATAATATAAAACTTTTTCAAAAATCTTCATACAAAACAGCAATTTCATAAAATACCTAGTAATTACGAATTGTGATGATATGAAGAAAGCATCTCTTCAAAATACTCTTTATTATACCTTACGATCCCCTATTAAGCTATCAACTAATTAGTGATACAACACACATTTTTATGGTCAAATTACTCCAATCTGCTTTACTACGCTTAATCCGAGAGACGTACGTCATTGTGATGATTTTCCCGAACGTAATTTCATGCGTAATAGACTGAAATCGACGATGAAGTACCAAATACTGCTATCTACATTTTTTCCATTAAGAAGTTGGTTGGTATTACCAGAACTGTTCAGCATTTCTTTCAACGTCTTAATTTAGCAGCTATTATTATACGTCTTCTCAATTAACAGTAATTCGAATTATATGTTTTTGCTAAAGTGTGAAGTGTCTCCAGACAAGTCGAACTATAGGTACTTTAATTAAAAATGCAAAAAATGTAGATAGCAGTGTTTGGTACTTAATCGTCGAAATTCACATTTGGTTGCAATATAATGCTATAAAAGATAAACATGCTATAAAAGAGGCTGTTAGGGAAAACCGTTTGTTTAGATGAAACTAGCAAGGTTTACATAAGAAAAAGGCTTAAATAGGTGAGAGAGAAAAATACTGAAAATTAAGTGCTTAGTTTTTTAGTATTAGAATTTTAATAAAGATTTACCTAACTATTTTCAATAAAAAAAAGGTATATTATTTTGAGTTTCAGTTTGAAACTCTATCGTACGTAGGTAGAAAAATATTTAAATTCTAGAGGCGTTAGAGGCAATGCTTTAAATTGGATAAAAACTTATTTACAAAATCGAATGCAATCAGTAGAAATTACAAAACTAGACTCTAAAAATGTTGCTCACAAATATAAATCTAGTTTTGAAGAAAATAAGTTTGGAGTTCCTCAAGGAAGCGTTCTAGGACCTCTTCTCTTTTTAGTCTACATAAATAGTCTTCCAGAAGTCACCAAACATAGATGTATCTTGTTCGCGGATGACATATCAGTAGTTGTAAAAACAGACAAAAAATTGACATTAAATGAACATATTAATGACATAAACAAAACAATAATAGCGATAGTAGAATAGCTTAGAAATAATAATCTTCTTATAAATATTGACAAAACATACTTTATAAATTTTAATGACATAAATTTGCAAACTATTGACAAAAATTTTGAAGGACAAAAACTTAAAGGCACAAACACAACTAGATTCTTACGGTTAGATATTGATCAAAAGCTAGACTGGAAAAGGCAGGTAGAAAACGTGTGTAATAAAATAAATAGATTCTCATTTGCCCTCTATAAGTTGACAAAAGTAGCATCTAAAAGTACAGCTCTTGCAGCATACTTTGCTTATATAGAATCAGTTCTGCGATATAGGTTAATCATATGGGGCAATAGCACTGACGTAAAGAAGGTTTTCATAGCACAAAAAAAATGTGTAAGGGCAATATGTGGCGTTCCACCAGACGAACCATGTACGCCATTATTTAAAGTATTGAAAATTATGCCTCTTCCTTGTCTCTACATATTTGAAATAGCAAAATTTGTTAGGCAAAATCCACATTACTTCAGTCAAGCCAAAGATGTTTACTTGCGAAATACCAGAAATTCATGTAGATTGGTTTCTGAAATGTATCCAAAGAGTGCGCGTTTCCGAAAAAACTGCTACTGGATGTGCATAAAAATATATAATAAGATACCAGAACCTATTAAAGTTTTGCCTAAGAACAGATTCAATAAAGCCCTATACAATTGGCTAATGGAAAAGTGTTTTTATTCCGTAAATGACTATTTAGATTTAAATAATTGTTGACCTTTTGTTATTTGTTGGTTTTTGCATACATATTAATTATTTGACTTCTTATAAATGTTACCAATTAATTCACTATTATTCTTATTTCTTTTGACATAATGTAAATTTAGTAACCTATTAATAATTATTACTTAAGAGCTATTGTTTATATATAAATGATAATAATGTTAAAATTTGATAAATCCAATGATTTCATTATTAGATATAATTTTCTCTTTTTAAATTTGCATGCTATTTGTTGATGGCTGAATAAGCTGAATCTAATTTATTATGACCATCTTAAAATGTAACCTTGTTCAAATGCAAATAAACGAATTTCTATTTCTATTTCTATTTCTAGAATTTTGACTATTTTTAGGGTCGTCATTTTTGAAGGGTCAAGTGCCAATATTGTGTTTTCACTTTCAATTTGGAAAAACTTCATTATTGTTCTCCATCTGATGGTTGTACCAATTAGTCGTAGTTTCTGGGTTTCTAGCTGATGTTGGCAATTATTGATCACTTTTGTAAGTCATTGAAATAAAACATTTTAAACAGATACCTATTAGCGCAGTTTTATAGAAAGTACTTTGTTGATTAGTTGGTATTTAGTTTGATTTCTGGTTTTCCCGACGGTTCGGCACCTTAGCAGCCGCCGCCGTGGTCACGGAGGCCTGAAGCTACTCTGAGCCCATCCTCTAGCGACGATTTCGTTAAAACGTTCAGTAGGTATATAGTTTTTCAACACACTTGCTTGTAAAGTGAGCCCTAATACATCGCTTTTAGGGCCATAAACCGAGCTATAACAAACACCGTGCAAAAATATATAAAACGCTAGTGCGCTATAGAATTATCCCTATAAAGTTAAATTAGTACCTTCTGCAAGTTCTGTGCGAGTAAACAAAGCATTCCCAATTTAACCGGGTAATATAGTTATGTTTTTAGTAAAAACAAAGAGGTTTTATGCCGCTGAAAATTCATATACATTTTTGGAATAAATAAATGTGTAAGTCCTTAATTTAGTCAAACAAATATTTATTATTATTAAATTATTTATAATTCACAATATTTTGTTATAAAAAATTAAAATATTTGAATAATTATAATTTTGAAGTAGGCTGTATGCTCACTCACCCCTTTGTTCACAAAATATTCTTGCATTGGGCGTGTGAAACAAAAACCTGTGCGCCTTTTCCCATAATTTTCATATTTTGTTTTTGTTGTCGTATTAGTTGCTGTGTGGTAAATTACTTTATTTATTCCTCGCAAATGTGTTGAAAAACGTTCTATGAAACTCGTGAGCTCTTGCTTATTGCAACCTAACTTGTCTCATAATGTAGATTGCAAGTAAACAAATTTTATCTATGTGATTTGTTTCATTCCACAAGTATTGTATTACATACAAAATGTACCTACTATTTAATCATAAGTTTAAGTCCTACTTGTGGAAAAACGCAAATAAATGATTTTTATTTATTTTATTATTTATTGCTCTATTCTTAATTTTCTATTGCTATATTTAGTACCTATTCATTAGTAATTTTTAAGAATTATAAATAACTACATGAAAAAATTGCTGGTTAAAAGTCCAGTCACTGAAAATTACCCATTTGGTATAATCTTCATCCTTTTGAGTAGTGGAAATACATGAAAGGTGGTTGTGACGTAACTCATCAAGATTATAAGCCATCACTATCTGGTGTTTACAGATTTCACCGGATTTTAGGCTTTGGATATTCTCGTAAGTGTTTACAAAGCCTTGGGAACTGTCAACAAAGACATTTTGTACAAAAACCACATATTATTTCCTAGTTATTGCCAAAATAAAATTACGAATAAACTTTTGTCTATAATAAAAAAATCAAGATAAGTACCTACTAAGTATATTTTTGGCATCATGTTAAATTACTATTTGATTTAATAGAAACTTGCAATCTTGCCTTAAGCTCACCGGTAACGATCAATTGCGATTGTCAATTTTTCCGCAATTGACGCCCATTGACGGAAAAACTGATCGTTTACGCGTGCAATTGAAGCGATTGTCAATTGCTCCAACAATGGCATTGACGGAAAAATTGACAATCGCAATTGATCGTTGCCGGCGGGCTTTACATGTGGGTAATCTTTAACACGTTGTAAATACAAAGAAATCGTAAAAACCGGATCAATCTAGTTCCTACCTAATTTCAAAAGTGATATGCCGAATTGTTACACACAATTTATCTAAGAAAATCAGAGTTTGTCTATCATGATCGATCAATATAGTGCGATAATGTTACACTATACAGCTAAAATTTATAGCTTGTTATTACATTTAAAAGAATAGATTTTAATTTATAGCAGTCTGTTCCTGGTGCTAAACGACAAAACAGACAAAAATCGATTTTCCATATAAATGTCCGATTTTTGTATAAAAAGTTGATTGTTTTTCTTCGTTTTCGGAAAAGTCAGAGAACACATTAATGTTGTTGTTTATGATGTTAGTAATCTTCTCCTGCGAGGTTGTTGGTGTTCTACAAATCGTCGCTTATATTACAACACCGCGAATATGCATTTTTTAAAAGAGTGAAACCGCCTATGTGACTATTATATTTAATAAGTAGGGATAACGTTAATTTTTGCATTTAATTATTTATAGCATAACTAATAAATGACTATAAAACTATTGATATAAAATTGATTTTATTTCATTGTTACGTAGAAAATATAATTGTTTTTGTTTCTCAACTGTAAACTTAGGAAATCGCATATTCGCGGTGTTCAAATCTAAGCGACGAAATAACCCTGTACTTATATTCCATTGTTAATATATTCTTTATACAGGGTTATTTGTAAAACACCAACAACCTCGCAGGAGTAGATTAGTAACATCTTATACAACAACATTTTGTTCTACGACTTTTCCAAAATAAGACAAAAAAAAAATTTCATACAAAACTCGATCAGCTGTTCGGACATTTGAATAAATGGAGAGTTTTTTTGTCTATTTTCGGAAAAGTCATAGAACAAATATTGTTCTTTATGATGATAGTAATCTACTCCTGCTAGGTTGTTGGTGTTTTATAAATAACCCTGTATAGGTATATGTAATTTAAAACCCAATTCATTTCTTAAAATTTCCACGCGCATTATACCTACAGCATTGAAATAAAACACCTTTTACGGGATGAAAGTCATCCCTCTGCCCCTGGAAAAGGTGCCGAAAGTTGGAAAGTTAAAAATCCAAAGTTAGAAAAACACTTAATAAAATACTGGTTGAATTGTAAAAGTATTTCATTACAATGTGTATAAAGCCTTTGCACAGTCAAGAGGAGATATAGGAAGTGATCTAGAATGATTATTTAATGTTGTTATGCTCCTTACACGAATAAGAAAGACATGTGACAGAGCTATGGACAAGCTTCATATACAATTGTATTAATACTGCCGGTTTTTTTTGCACTACCTTTTAATTTCTTTGATAACTGAACTGGGGCCGTACCGGCTAACAAATCGATTATCGAAAAGTCTGCCGGGTTTCAACTTAAAACAGAAAAATCCAAAGACTTCTATATAAACATAGAAATCTTTGGAAAAATCAAAGTAAGGCATTTCGTTTTGTACTTTCTGTTGATGTAATTTGGAAGATAATTGGGGTTCGCCATTTTGGCCCAATTGGGGCTCGATTTATCTGTTTTAATTTGAAACTCGGCAGACTTTTCGATAATCGATGCGTTAGCCGGTACGGCCCCCGATCATAATTTTGAAACTTCTCTCATAATCAGATTGCAATCACAGTTTGAATATTTTCGTTGTAAATAGACATTCATTGTTCAATGTTATCAGGCAACTGTTGGTATATCGTTATATATTTAACAGAAATATCTATAGTAATACTCAATTTTCTGTAGAATGATTATTCGATTCCATATAACTATTCTGCGTTGCTGTAGCTGAGAATATCAAGAGATACATACCTTGTCACTAGAATGATTAATTCAAACAAAAGTAGAGCAACTTCATCAACAACGATAATGTCCGCCTTATCACATTATTTACTTCTGACACTTATGTACGTCATTTCGTATAAACGCAATTTTCAAATTTCAATCACATCACTAAGCTAATTAAAAAAAGTATGATTTATCCAAAGAGTTTGCACTTAAAAAATGCGTAAAAAAGGAACAATTCGCGGAGAGCGCACAAATATCGACTTGTAAATAGTAAATTCTGAAAACAATTCGATATCTTTATATTTTTATCTCTAACACCTTTTCACTGATTAGATATTGGCTCCTTCAAGGATCCTGATTCGTTACCTCGTGTTTGCGGTATGTGCTTTATATGACTGTACATTCGGTATGCATTGATATCTTCTTTTGAACTTCGAATGCTGATGGTAGGCAAGACTGATTAGTGATTGCTAAGTCTTTGAAAGGACATCATCCATGTTTCATACATTTTTGGTCCAAATATGAAAGAGCCGGCCAAAAGACAAAAGTGCTTTATCCTGATAGATTTTGTCAAGCTTAGCATTTTTTATTATGGCACCGAAGCTGTAGCACCGCTTCACATTTGTGTCAAAATTGATGAAAAGACAGACTTTTTGAACTTAATTAAAATCAAGTACAGAGGTGCTGTAGCTTCGGTGCCATAATAAGAAATGATTAGGCTGACTAAATCTATCAGAATTTGCCTTTTGTCTGACTTTTTTAGATTTGTGCCAAAATGTATGAAAAGTCAGACTTTTTGAACTTATTTTTAATCAAGTATAGCGGTGCTACAGCTTCGGTGCCATAATAAGAAATGCTAAGGTGGACAAAATCTATCAAAATAAAGCACTTTTGCTTTTTGGCCGGCACTTTCACATTTGGACCAAAATGGATGATGTCCTTTCGCGTAATTTTTGATTGAACAATGAAGTTATTGGAATTTGTAAACCTTTGTACACATTGACAGCTGTTAATATTTTTGAGCTAACTTAGTGTAACTTTGAAGATTTACTTAATTTTCAATTAAAACGTTAGTTACTTAACAATGATGGGGGGGTCTTTGGGTGTTTCAGAATTAAGGTTTTGTTATGGTTCTTTGCTTTTTTTAAACTTTTAGTAAACCTTTTCGAATTTTCACGTACCGAAAGTAAAATGATAGCGACTCTATCAATTCTCTCTCGAAATAGTATATTTTAATTCAGATTTTCGGTTTGTTACATTGTAGTTTACTTACATCATACAAAATGTCTCCTTTGTTTTAAAAAATATTGTTTAAAAAAAACCATGATACTGTGGGGGGCGGCTATAAATATGATGTTGATGTCCTATTTTGATAAATTTTCAGTACTCTAATATTCTCTCTAAGAATAATATAATGTCTGTCTACACCCACAAAGATTCGACGCAAAACTAGCGATAGCGAAACTAAAACCTATTAACCACCCTATTACGGAGAATGAAATGACTTAAATTTTTGACAAAATTTTCTACTTAAAATAGAATTAACTTAGCTACCAATGAATACTTCAACAGAACGGAATAATTAAGATAATTAATAACGGGTGTAAAAAGACCCTCAACGAAGCCGAAGTCCACGTTCCGCCCATCATCAGGATAATTTTTGTCTTATAGACTATACCAGCCTACCTAGCATGAAAGAGTATATATGATATAGCATTATATCCACACTCAACTGTCAAATTCCTTTGTCTTTTTGACAGTTAAACGTGATAAAACGCTATATCACGCGATATAAATCGGTCATGCTAGGCAGGCTGAGAAACCGCTACGAAGTTATTGAAGATCAAATTTAAAAAAAAAAAAAAAATTATGAAATCTTATTTAATTCGTTATTTCCTAATTTTTGTCCAAAGAAACATTATCCAAATTTTAAGTATTTCGTTACAAAAAATCTCTTCAAAACGTTATCACTCAATGTATCTCAACTGGACACGTAACGTAAGAAAATTGTATGAAATCACGATCGACCAATTTTTGCGGGTGAAGGGAATACACTTGTCAAATAATGATAATATTATATACCTACTTTGTTTACATACCAAATTTTTTTATATTACGGAAAATATTAAAACAAATATACGCGTAAGCACAATTTCAACCTATTATAGTAAATAGGTTGAAATTGTGCTTACGCGAGAAAAGAAGCATTTTTTGATTGCCCGCTATTTTTTTTGCTGAACAATACGGATCATTTTTCCGATTTTTGTACCATTGTTTCGCCACGAGCGCACATTTTCGCATCACACTGACAACGCGATATCGTTTACTGAGGCTATCGGTCACAGTAAGTGGCAGAGGGGTAAAGGCTAATATGCCTGTCATTTCGCGTTCAGCACACATAAACGCTTCCTTTCAACTCAGCCGGTCTCGGCCGGACGCAGGCGCGGTCTGTTGTACGCAATATTTTTGAACCTCTGCTTCTTTGAGGGTCTTTTTACACCCAGTATATTGGAAAAAATACTCCAAAAAATCGACTCACCCGTAGCACCTCAGTCGGGATAACATAACATACAATACAGCGAAAACGTAAAAAGTACTAGACAAAAAACCCGTCTGAGGTGTTACGAGTCAGTCGATTTTTTCTAGTATTTTTTCATATATATTAATTATCTTAATATAAAAATAGCATTGTAAATGCCTAAAATCTGAAAATTCAATAAGAACGGAATAAGTCAATATCTATTAATAAAACAAAATCTTTACCTGCACGTGTCTTGGCGATACACCGTACTCTGACCAATAGAACTGCTGTATGTAGGTATTCTATGCAGGCTGCTGGATGGATGTATCTGCACTGGTCTAAGGAAACCACTCCCGCTGTACAGCATGGGTGAATCCACCATGGAACTGTCATAGGCACTGGTCTCATCGGTCTCCTCATCAATAACACCAGGTTTGTAAAAGATCTTTCCAGCAGAGAGACCCGGTCTTTCGGTCTTCTTCTCCGTATCATCGCAGCGCGGTTGCATTTCAAATGAAGATTCGGAAGCCATTTCTGCGGCTTGCGTCACGATATTATCGACTTTGGGGAAATCATTTCAGTTGTTAAAATTGATTTCATTTGGAAACACTTTCTATTTTCTTTTTTAATTTTCATTGTCATTGTCTATTGTTTCATACCTGAAAAGCAAAAACATATCACGATTATTTTCATTCCCTTCACTGTTCGTCTTTTATCTTAGTATATTTTTGTTTACATACAAATGTTTCGCAACTTTTCCACGTCCATTACACTCTTTATCACTAGTATATTGTTTGTAAATAACTTATAAGAACTATAAAAATTGTGATATCATAACGTGTTGTTCTTCCACAGGTTCACAATAAGTGACGATAATGTCATATGTCACGGGATGGGAGGCGAGGACGACTAAATACCGAGTCAGATTCAATTAGCTAGCTAGCTTCTGGGTAGTGATTCAGTTGTGTAATTAATCACTAGCCATAGGTGTGTGTGGATGGATCACTGGCATTTGTCTACTGTGGGTCAGTAGTCTACAATTAAAAGGTGCCTTCTGCAATAACTAGTGCGGTCGACCTCAAAGGTAGAGGTAGATTGGTACTTTGTCATGCCAACTGACGCATGTTTTCCTGGTGATATCCCTGACTTTCACTGACTTTGACTTTCTTTGTATGTATCTTTTTCTAGCGTACCTATTTGATAAATATTTGAATATTACTATTATTTTGTATTTTGTGTTATGTTTCTATTTATTACTGTTGTGCATTATGTGCTACAACCATGCTATTTCTGTTATAATTTGGTATTTTTTTTGTTTTCCGGATGGATGACCAGAAACTGCTGCACATAACCTAAGTAGTAATAAATAGTAAGGAGTAACACCTAATATGTAGTTCATCAATCTATATTATAAAACAAGAAAACGATACATAATATTTTTCGCAGTCTACAATTATTAAGGCTCCGTTATGCAAAATCATTTGTCTCAGTCTTTTTCTTTACGTGGAAAGAGTATGGAAAATAACCTCACTTCTGCACTTTTTCAATGTTTTTGGTTGTTTTTTGATCATTATCTTTAGCACAATCATCTTTCTTGAAAAATAGTTATTGGAGCAACTGCACAGTACGCTAAAGTGTATTTTGATGTAGAATGCAATACGTTTCCGCTATTATTTACGCCAAAAATATGGCCCGCGACAAGCGCTTTTGATGATATTCCATTTTCTTTTACAATCATCTGTTAGGTTTATACGCAATTTAATACTTGTAGCAACTAGATAATATCTTTAGCTTGTTCTATGTTTTTTTTTGTGGTTACAACTTTACGTTTTCTATATAAAAATATGGCCCGCGCAAACTATGTTTTTCTATTATGGCTAGGGTTGCCAGACGCCCGGGATTTCCAGGATTGTCCCGGAATTACGTGTCTTGTCCCGTGTCCAGGAATTACACCTTATTGTCCCGGATTTCAAATACGTACCAGTTAAATATAGGTACAACATATACCTACTCAAATCTTAGACTTAAATAGTTTTAAAAATTGATCGATAAGAAACGTCAGCTGCATTAAAAGTGTTTTGGATTACATAGGTACTTATATACTGAACATAACATAACATTACATTAATTCCAAAGTTAACTTTAATAGTCAGTAATATTCAGTTCATTTAAGTGGTTATACTTTTCACGTGCTTACGATATGTTGAACTGGACAAATGGAATTTTTTTTTTTTTTTTTTTATACACAACGGGATAGTGCTTGGCCTTCATCTCACCTGATGTTAAATGACGATAAAGCCGAAGGTGGAAGCGCACTACACCCGGAATACTGGCTATCTTACCTCTAACTGCCGGAACACAACAATTTTTAAATTGTTGTTATGGCGTCAGACTTAGGTAAGATGGTGGTAGCTAGCCAGGCGGACTTGAAATAAGCCCTACCACCAACCAAACCGAGTACAAATTGTACCCCCCCTGGGAATCGAACCCAGGACCTCTGCGTCTTACACGAGTGGGCGAACCACTAGACCACAGAGGCGGTTAAAATTAAATTTAATGTTGCGCTAGCCGCTTCTATACCTACTCACGTACTATAAATTACCTGTGTTGTTAGCAAAGGCCGGATTTGCAGTAGCAGAAATACAAACTTGCTAGTGATTATCAAATTATCGTAAATTTTTACATATTATCGATGTTTTGAAAATATTTTTGAAGTGGAACTTCTTTGATCGCGTCTGTATATTTTTTTGTATTTTAACAAGGAGGATGTATTTTTTTAAAATTTACATTGTATTTTATTTACTTTGGCTTTGCTATCTTTGCATCAAGAAAAATGCAGTGCATTTTATTTTTTTCTACAATTCACGATTTTTCCTTATTCAGTTCGTAATGCCTTGCAGAAAAAATCTAGTCGCGATTTTTACTCGTTTTTCACGTTACTTAAGTAATTATATTTTTTAGCGATACATTACACAAATAGATAATTAAGTTGTCCACGCACTATTAAACGTCATTTTATTTGTGCCACCGCAAGTCCGGTCTCTGGTTGTTAGGTACGAATGGTACGAAGATCTACGTTACAAACCCCTTTTTTTCATAAATATTTTACAGATGCCCCCGTAGAATGGGAATAGAATGGGTTTGAAACACATGAACTCGGTATCAACTCAAAAATTTCGATTTTTTTACTTAATAAAAAAATCTAGATAACCGGGGGTGAAATGGTGCGGGAAGTATGCATGGTAAGTAGTTTATCTTCGCCCTTTTCGCGTGTTTAGACCTTAAGCTTTATTATTTTTAAATGGCTCTCCATCAATAAACTAGCTCGAATAGCTGGTGCTTGTTTTACCTTTGCCCGACGAAAAATTATCAACTTTACTTGTAGCGCCATCTATTGTCGAGTAGCTAAACTATTGATGTTTTAATGCGTAACAATTTACCGCGATGACTACATTTTGCAACAAGTCCCGGAAATCTTTGTACGAGTTGATCCTGATGTGTCATCCCGAGCGGAACCGTTCTCAATTACTCGTTCGCGTTTCCCTAAACCGCAGTAATCTTGCGTTGCGTTCCCACAAGGAGTTAGCACGTAATGACCTTGCATATCAGGATGTGTTCCATCTTCACTAGCTGTTAACGCCACGTCGGATGTGGTTATGACCCTCCCACCGTCTTATTCCATATTGCGGAAAGCCTCGTAAAATTATCAAGCGATGAGCTTAGGACATACAGTCGCTTGACGTGATGGTCAGACAGAATTTACTGAAGTTCTAATGCTCTGAGACTCTAATCATGGTCCTAATGCATTTAATGGATTTGTCACTAAATCATGATAACCGGATAAATTGTCTCGCTAAATTGTAATCTGTTGGAATATTGTAGAATTAAAATTTAAAGTTATTAACCGCATTTTTTGCGCTTTATGTATGTTATTTACTTCAATATCGAATGGTATAAATAAATATGTATCAATGATTGAAATAATCGAACGGTTGGGTATCGTAGGTACTCGAAGGTCGGTGGCAATAGGCAATTACCACGTCTGTATAGTAATTAATAATCTGAGGTAACTCTCCCCTTTTAAGATAGACCCGTATCTTAGCAATTGGCTTTGATAACTTTTTGAACATGACTGGAAATCTCAAAACCATTTCGAGGAATAAGCTTTCCGTACAGCGTCTACTAATTAAATTTAAAAATAAGTCTATATTTTTAAAGATATTTATAATATTCAATAAAAAGCTTTAACCTTCAAATGACCTTCATATGACGTCATCACATACAGATCTCCCAGCCATAATAAAAAAAATAAAAAAGTGCAAAGACAATTTTGACAATGAACTTGGCATTAGGGATGGTGGAAGGTGGAAGTGAAAAAGTATCGATATAGGTAATATTTCTCAGAAAAAAATGGGATGAAATGGGACGATGACTAACTAATGGATTCTAATTTTAAGGTATTGTAAAACATAAAAAAATAGCAAAATAAACCCCTACGCGAAATTTTGGCTCGATTTGACGAATTTTACGATGATTTTTAAGACTCAAAGTTGGAAAAAATCAAAATGCTCCAGTGACAAAATAGTGTCGACTATTAGAATCCATACGTAATTACAAAAAAAATGTTTTGGAAAAATTATTGTAAAAACATCTATCGATATATCAGAGTATTTAATATCGCCCGAAAAATATCGATGAACTTATCTCGTAATTTTTTCCACATCCCTACTATTAAATGTTTGTAAATAGAAATAAAGTATGCACATATTTTCACAATGTTTATTATGTTATCCTGCAAATTTATCAGTCCATAAGCAATCGTTACAATTTCATCCATGTAGCCTACATCCAAAATAGACACAATACATACAATACATTTCGCAATTTGGGTAGATTGGGCGTGTCAGTTTTTACAAAGTTTTTCAGCAGAGTTTCCACTGGTAAGCATTTTTATTATAATTTTACCACCTCAAAAATTATTGCGGCAAATTAAGAAGGTAGGCTAGAACCGTCACAACTGGATTAAATGAATAAAATAGAAGAAATATTAACTATAACTTATTTGTTTACAAACAACCATAAAGTCATTATGACAGTTAATGACACTTGGCCTTTCTTTTTCTATAAGTAGATGGCAAAGGTTTTCTTCTTAAACTTTCATGCCACTAATGACGTCATTCTGGTTGACCATATCCGCTCGACAAATATATTTATAAAAAAATAAATACGGGACCAAATGTTAAAATATTCAAATTAGTTTCTTAAATTGGCCTAATCTGTAGTAAAAAAATATAAAAAAAATACCTTTTATTTTGTAACCAAAACCAATTAAAGAATAATAAATATAATCGATGAAAACTGTAATTTCACAATGCATTTATTTATATAACAATGAATTATAATACAACGTGTGAATGAATTAACGCAAAATGATTAAAACCGTTTCTTCGGACCTTCAAACTAAACAACTTTTACTATGGGACCAACTCTGAAATGGCGAAAAAAAAATCAGCTGTTTCATACAAAAAATAATAATGAAAATATAAAATGTATGAAGCAGTTAATTTTTTTTTTGGATTTTTTTGGATTTCAGAGTTGGTCTCATAGTAAAAGTTGTTCAGTTTGATGGTCCGAAGAAACGGTTTTGTCATTTTGCGTTAATTCATTAACACGCTGTAGAATTATGATGCCCCTAGGACCTAAAAAGGCTTTACAAATCTTTAATTTTTTCTATGAATTTTAACGAACTGTCGTTAGAAATTAGACTTTGCAATTAAGAAATTATTCAGAATTACACAAAAATATTCAGAATTTTCCCACCACTTTTCTTCTATTTTATCTGTACTGCGACATTTTCGAGTAAGATAGAGCCTTAAATAACCTAAATAGCAGACGAAAAAGTAACATCTTTAAATATGCAAATTTCCTTAGAGCATCGCGGCTTCGTCTCGAAGGGAGCAGCCTTAGCGATTATTACTCTATTCAAATTATTCTGGCATTTTTGCGGGGGGGAAAGTGCACAAAAGTGCAGTTCCGCATACTCACAGACAAAAACAACACTTTAATGACGATACTAACACATAAAAACGCTTCGTATGGCTACACTTTCTGGTACAGAAGCGCGTCTTACTCTAAGGAAATTTCAAACGGGAGAAATTTAGACTGCTTTAAAATTTCAAGCAAAAGTTAAGGCTGTATATTCGGATCACGTTCCATTTTTAAATTTTCAATACAAATGATAAAAACAATTCTGCGCGACCCGTAATGAAGGCGAACTTTGAAAATTCCTATTAAATAGATATATATGGACATACGAAACACGCAATACATTAGACAAATACCTCATTATTCCTAAAAAAATACTTTAGAACCTTTAAATACCAGTAAAAAACATGGCAAAGTGTACCGATTTGAGCGTTTTTTAATATTTTATTTTCTCTGTGATTAAAAACATTTTTTAAAATTTTCTCTACTCCTTAACAATACAAATACAAACAATAAGTGAAAAAATAAATATAAGTCAAATTCTTATTTGTTACAGCTGAAACTTTTGTGAAAAATACCTTCAGAGGTATTCAAAGCAAAATTTGAAATTCCACTTGAACAGATTGTCTTCGTTTTAAATTACCTGATAATTTATTATGTTTTTCTCTCTAAACGGCATTAATTTAAGAATTTCGTGCCTAAAACTGAAGTTCACATCAATAGTAATGCTTTAGTTCTTTAGATATAACATCTTTGGAAAAACTCAAATTTCTTTGAAATGAAATTAACTAAGTACCTACAGCGAATTTCACAGGAAAATTACTGAAATATATACTTATCTAAACAAGTGAATTCACAAAATTATAGTTCCATTTTCGTTCCAAGTCCTGATTTCCCCGTTTGAGGTTATGGTGACATAACAAAAAAATAAATGAAAGAGTTTAAAAAAAAGAATTGCCCTAAGTCCATTTCACATACGGTATATTATTCACCTACATTATTTGAGATATCATATGACATCAATATAGGCCTTTGAGATATTGAGTTAAGCTAAGAAATGTGAGCTTGTTAATGTCACATTATGTAATGACTTAACCCTGAAGGTTGAGTAGTAGACTAGTATTATATTATCTGTGGTAGTAGTATAAATAATACTAACTATCGATCGATGCTTTACATATGAAATCTTAGAGCATCGCGGCTTCGTCTGGGACAGAAGCGCGTCTTACTCTAAGTATGAAATCATATACATAGATGACATGTACCCTACTTTGGTATCATTCATTTATATAAATTTATTCATTTATAAAAAATTCAAAAGTAAAACTTAGTCGCGCTGAAAAGCTATAATATATTCTCAGACAAAAGTAATGGTGTAGTAACTATACTTTTTCAATGTCCATACACCGAGGCTATGTAATCAAATATTATGTTATTTAATTCAATTTAGTTAAGTATTGTAATAATTTTATGAACTCTTATTTTTTTTGTTAATTGGCAAGAAATAAAAAGCTTTTTTATTTTATCATTTTATTATACACCGAGGATGATAAGGAAACCCCTTTTTTTCCTAAGTTACGATATATATGTAGTAGTTACGATATACCTATCAAAATAAAAATAGAAAATAACTAGCATCAGAATAAGAAAATCTCCCCCCCTACACAAATGGCCAATTTTATATTCGTTCGTTAACTTAAAAATTTAATATAAGCCATGAATTCTAAAATTACGGGTCGTAAATTACGGTCGACGTCGTCGTCGGTTTGTCAATTCCACACTATTGTATGGAATTGACAAGCCTACGACCCGTAATTTTAGTAAATCACAGACATTGTTGTATTCAAGAATGTCTGTGATTTACAAAAACTTGCGACATGTGACTCGATCGTCTAATTCAGGGGTCTCCAAACTACGGCCCGCGGGCCAGATCCGGCCTGCGAACACCAACAATCCGGCCCGCCGGATTGTACCAACAATACTGTAATTTACAGTATGTTGGTACGGAGCTAGCTAGATCCTGGCCCGTGGGAATTGGTAGAGGAGTAAGTCTGGCCCTTTTGCTAAAAAGTTTGGAGACCCATGGTCTAATTGCTTATATTTAAGCTTTATGTTAGCGAACGAATAGAACATTGGCCATTTGAGTAGGGGGGCTGGTATGATAACATTTTGCTAAAACTTTATGAAATAAAATGTTCAACTGTTCCACACATCATGTCTATAATGATGCCATGACAGGAATTCACGGCTTAGGCAACGCATGCTAAGTTAAATTACGTTCAAACGATTTATGGACAGTAAGCATTGTGTCATAATAATGACTATTACCTTCATTCACGGTGTCATACCCTTTTCACAGTAACGGATACCATGACAGCTAAAACAAGAGAAAGCAATGCTTTTTTATTCATTGTTAACTATGCACACTGTTGTCATGCGGGACATTTTGACTGTTAATATTGTCACTGTAGTAATAGTACAGTAGCCCGTAGAACATTTAGATCACCAAAAAGGTTACCGTTGGCCGTTGTGATATAGTTATTTATTACGAAATTATAGATACTTTAACCCATGTTTTACATATCGCAACCCGCCGTAACCTATATTTGTATATCTCCAAAAATGTTATTTTTTTATTTTTCAAGGTTTACCACATGGTTTAGCTATTGTCATGTTCTACAGCTTTGTTTGATTGCCACTGATAATAGTAAGACTATGGAAAGTGATCATACACAGATTTAAGACCAGATAAAATCCAACCATTTTCATCAGGTCTTAAATCTGTGTATGGCTACTTTTTATAGTCTTAGTTCGGGCTACTGTACTATATATAAAAGGTTTTATTATCGAGTCTAGTCCCTAAACTATAAGATTTATAGTAAGAGAAATAAAATCAAGATAATAATTATAAAAAAGTTGTGATAAAGTTAATAACTAACTTATGATTAACGTAAGCTGCTGCATTCTTTGTCGTGGTGGTTATTTTGTCTACAATTCTACAGGCATCCTTACTAATATTATAATATAAATGCGAAAGTCCGTTTGTTTGTTTATTTGTTTGTTTGTTACGCCTTCACGTCTTAACTACTGAACCGATCATCATGAAATTTTGCATACACGTTGTCAGGGGTACAGAGCAGGAAATAGGGTACCTTTCATCCCGAAAAAAACATAGTTCCCGAGGGATAACAAAAAACCTTTCCACGCAGACGAAGTCGCGGGCGGCCGCTAGTATTACATAAAAAGAATCGCTACAATCGAACGTAATTCGTCGTTTAATTTAGTTAGGTACTGGATATTGAAGAATCTTATTTATTTTATTAGAAAACAGCCATTTTGCTACAGTCATACTTAAAATATAAACTTATAAATTACACTTAGAAAATAACAAGAGTTTCACCGCAAGTAAAAGCGATTAATTATTACTTATTTCGTGAGTTAATAGTGTCACGAAGAGGGATGAATATCATCCGTTTATCGCGATTGTTTTTATTTAATAGGCCTGGAGGATCGAAGAAGTTAAAGGACACAAAATTTACACTCGTAGAAACAAAACTTACCTCACACAATTTATGTTTCGTTTGAGCAATGAACTTTACAAAAAAAACTAGGGAAATGATATTTTTAAAAGCTTGCTTTAAACAATCGATAATAACGTCATAGAGCAGGTTTTAAATATGCAAAAAACGTGGAAGACTTGTGGTATTCTGACATAAAGAAACTAGTTTGGAACCAACATTCGTAAATCACTAAGTATATAGATGTGTTATTTTTTATTGTAATTCAAGTAGATTATAAACAATCAAACAAGAGGTGCACAACGCATCATTGGCACCGTTCCCGCCGTGAGAATATATGTTTTTTGAGTTTTTATAACCCTTTGGATAGCTCTACGCCCCCCTTGGGGGGGCAAGCCTCCTTGAATGGGATCCCATGATTTAGTTGAACTATTTATCTCTTGTCTAAATGTATCTACCCAAATAGTACTACACTATATAGTTTTACAATTTTCACTAGATATTTGCAAAGAAAAAACCTTTGAGCTCTACATTTTTCAAAATAAATTATTGTTGCATATTTTTTATAAGTTAAGTAATTTCCTATTTTCATTTTGTTCGTTTTGTTTTGCATAGATTAAAAAAAATACAAATAGAGCATCAGGAAACGATTAATATTGGGACACCCGTCCCCATCCATCCACTAAATTGCAGTCACAATCAATAACAAACATCTAATCGTATTCCTGAAAGGTACTGTCCAATTGTTTGGTATCCTATTTTGTGAAATTTTTGACATTGGTTTTGCAAAATAATCGTGTAATCTAATCAAACTAAGCGTTTTTTCAATTATGTGTCATTATGTTTTGCACTGTAAGTTTTGAATAAAAAAGTTTGCAGTAAGTATTTTTTAAGGTTGTTATTAAAATATAGAGATTCTGCACAGATTTAAAAAATTGACAACCCTAAAGATGTTATATAAATAGAGCATCAGGAAACGATTAATATTGGGACACCCGTGACCCGTCCCCATTCACTAAATTGCTGTCACAATTTGAATTGAGTATCCAATCGTGATCCTGAAAGGTATTGTCAAATTGTTTGGTGTCCTAGTACAGGTGGAATCATGACTTTATTTTGTGCGTATAAGTTTACTGTTTTTTGATATTGGAATTTGCAAAATACTCGTAGTAAAATATCAAAATAAAAAATGACAAACAATCTAAAAAAACTAAGCGGTATTTTCATATTTTGCACTCTATGATTTAAATCAAAAAGTTTTTAGGGTTCAGGTTTTTCAGTTTTTCAGGTTCTTTTTGATAGATAGAGACTTTTGATTTAAAATTTATATCCTTTCAACGCAAATGTGGCTAAGGCGATTGCGACCAGTTAGCATTTTTATTCTCCATTTTTTTGTATAAATCATTGAGCAAACTAAATGATGTGCAAAGTTTAGTTCGTAAGAGATAATTACTATTTTCTTTATTGCTGTTCATGAGCTTCTTTAATTGGCCATCTACCTATTAATACCTGTTATTTATTATTGTTTATGGCTGTCGGTCGTCCTAGAAATAAATAAACAATCATTGACAATGTAATAAAGTTACCCTGATTTGAAGGCTATTAAAAGTTCACATCTTACTTTATACTTATTATAACAGATTATAATCTCACTCGGAATATACAACATGTTAATGAATGAATCCAAAATGGGAAAACTGTTTCTTGGGACCATCAAACTGAACAACTTTTACTATGGGACCAACTCTGAAATCGCGAAAATAAATCACCTGTTTCATACATTCAAATATCAAAATGTATCAATGTAATGGCAGCTGTTTTATTGGCGTCATCAAATGCACCCCGTCTTAGGAAAAAACCACAAAATACAACCCAACCCACCCCTGTCAGATGGTGAAAATAACGCGATTTCGAAAATTACACGCAACAATAAGATGGAAATTTTTTAACGAGAAAAAATATGAAATATAGATATAAGTTAATCCTTACTAATATTATAAATGCGAAAGTCCGTTTGTTTGTTTGTTACGCCTGCACGTCTTAACTACTGAACCAATCATCATGAAATTTTGCATACACGTTGTCAGGGGTACAGAGAAGGACATAGGGTACCTTTCATCCCGAAAAAAACATAGTTCCCGAGGGATAGCAAAAAACCTTTCCACGCAGACGAAGTCGCGGGCGGCCGCTAGTGAAATAATAAATAAATAGTAAGTCGGTAGGTTAGTCAGCTTGTCTTATCAATAAATATGCTGCAATCTTCAAGCTATGATCATAAATAATGGTAACTATTGCAGGTCTATGTCATACACGTTTTTCTTAATAATTTGTAATTAGAGTCAATGGCAACGTCTATTTTATGTTAGAAAAACTAAACTTCTTACTGACATTTAATAAAAAATTGCTTCCTATTTTATTTACCGTCATTTCGTAGTCGTATTAAAATGAAACTAAAAATATTTGCCAAAGCAACATTGGTTGAAATACGATTTTTGTTTTTCCTTTCCATTCTACTTAATACAATGTTTTAGCTGTCTAGTTAGTATGGGAGGACCAACATTTTTGTCGTTTTTCGACCCAAGTTTCTTAGACATTAGTTTCATTTACTAACATGAAAAATAAAAATTTTTATTTAACTGGACTGGCTGTCTGTATGATTTGACAGCTAAGTTTTTGTGCCTATTTGAAACGCCACTAGCGTGCGTCTAAAGAACTAATTTTGACGTACAATATGAAAATGGTTGCCGTGATGGTCTCTCCAGACTTCAAACTTTAATACCATGTCCCGCACGCTATGCTTACGCTACGTCCTACAGCGCCAAAATGGCGGAAATCAAATAGGCACAAAAACAGTTTGACATAAGCCTGTCCAGTGTAAATATATGCAGGTCAGTGGTTTCATTGGTAGAACACTCTCTTAAGTAAATTAAAATGACTACCAAATAACGGTGTATACTTAGTCAGTGCTGACTTTTCATTATTACTATTATCACAGTATAAATAATACCTATTATTGAAATACTTTTTCTTTTTTTACCCAGTTTTTGCTATAAAAAAAATATTTTGAAATTACTTTTCTATACTAGATAGAAAGGTTAACGAATAAAAATACCTTTTAATCTGCTTGCTATTAAAATTATTTTTATCTCTTTTTGTAACATCCAGTTTGTAATCTTGGGTTGTTTCAAAGAGCTTTTTTGGGGATGTTGGGACAAATCGTAAATGCCTGAGAATATTGACCCAAAATATTTAATATACGCAGGACCTTGGTTTAATGCTCTAAGGCAGGACCTTATATACTATACATAATACAACAATGTGTAACAGACTTAATGGCTAAACCAGAATATAGTAGATAGGGGATAGGATAGACCATCAAACTGAACAACTGTTACAATGGGACCAACTCCGAAATCGCGAAAAAATATCAGCTGTTTCATACAAAAATTATAAAAGAAAATATGAAAAATTCATAATATAAAATGTATGAAACAGCTGATTTTTTCGCGTTGTATGAAGTAAAGAATTTGAAAAATGAACATTGAAAGTAAATGTTTTCAATTCATTCATATTGTTTGTTCAGCTAAGTAAATAGGACTAGAGAGGCTATCCTTGGCTTGAGTTAAAGTATCCACAACAATATAGTACCTTCATGGGAAACATTTGTATAGTACATCATTAGTAAGTAATCCTACAAACTGATGCGTGACTGCGATATAATACATCAGCTGTTGGATGGAAAATATCAACATTACTGTATGTAGAATACCTATATTTACAATTCAAATGAACTTGTTCAGCGTTGCTCTAAGTTTGTGTATCCTGGACATTGGACAAACATGTATAATATAAGTATTGTATGTGCTTGAGTGTTCAGCAATGTATTGTCTATTATACTAGTGAAATTCTACTTGGCTTCCACAAATACATTCATTGGTATTTGGTAGTTTATAAACGTGAATTGTAAATTTATGTAGTACGCGAAACTGCATCGATATCATAAATTGGTTTATAAATATCACATTTTAATTAAAGTCGAATTTATTAACTTTTTTCGGTTTCGTTTTGCATTTTGCAAACCTAGAAGCTTTCCAGATAAGTGACTAACCAAAACAGCAGAGTTTGACTAAGTAAGTACTGTAACTTGCTCTACATCAAAGTTGTGATCAACATAACATGAATTAAATGGAACTTTATATTTTTAAGGGCAGGATACACTCATACATCACAGGCATTAAACTTATAACGAGGACTACAGGACCATCATAAACAAGTTAAATAGCCTCTAATTTTTCACTTTGCACTTTTTGATCATTTGTGATGATAACACAACATAAACAACAAATGTTAAGCTCACCGCAGTCATCCATAAACGTCAGCATACCACAAGAACATCCTATTTACCGTCCAAAGACAAAATTTCACTCACTACGAAAAAGAGGATTAAATTATTCGCCTGGTCTTTCCAGGGTGGCGATTCTCGTGTGGCCCGTCCGCCAGAAGAGCGTGAACTGAGCCACAGAACTCAGCGTTGGATCTCTTCGTTGGTACCTATATAACTCCAATTGTGCACTGTGATTATTTAAACTGACCACGCGTTTGGAAACAATTGAACGTATTTGCTTTGAGCCGTTGTAGATAAGATTTTTACATCCGTCACTTTTGTTTTTATTTTATCAAAATCGCACCGTTCAAAATGGATTTGTTTAATGACTGTGTCAGCGAGTTTAAGGTGAAATTCAACCTTGTGCTTTAAAATAAATAAATATAATTATACCAATTGTGCTATACTACAGTACAGTCAAAGGCAAAATCTTTCTAAATATCTTCATAAAAAAAATACTTATTGAACTTTTCAAAACTGACATTACGAATACTTCAACTTTTTTACAGACGAATGATCTCAATTTTCTATCCCTTTGCTTTGGTAGAGATGAGCCTGAGGCAGGACAACTAAATAAGAAAAAGAAAAACACAAAAAGTCACACAAGTTACATTCCAACTTATTAGGTATTTTCCTGTAAGGTAGTCGATTAAATAAAGTAGTCGATAATTTTCCATTATAGTATGAAACAAAATGTTTTTTTTAATTTATTTTGGCAGCAAACAGTCATATATAATAATAATGTTATTAACAAAAGATTATTATAAAGTAGACCTACAGTGCCCAAAAGCTATTCTTTACAAAATATTGTATTTAAACGTCGTAAAATGTTAATTGAAACTCAGCCAATAATCTACAGATATTTATTTTTAATGACGTAATTTTTTTCCTATTATTTTCTATATCATTTATATTTATTTTTCACACAAATATCAATAATATTGCTAAATTAATGATTAAACCTTAATCAATTAAGACGCAGACTTCATGACATTTCGATGAAAATTAAGAGCCTTATATGATTATATACTTAGTTAGCGTTAAGCTTAAGAATTTATCCTCTTATTTACTGTTTATTCTCTTTTCTTTGCATTTTGTTTGTGAACCCAGCTCTGGAATTTATTTTTGGAGTAAGTAAAGATTTTCAGAGTTTAGCCAACAGATGTAGAGTTTGTCACAAAAGTGAAAACTTAGCACTGTTATTAATAACTAAAACTCGTTTAATAATCAAAGAAACAGGTTAATAATTGTAAACCATCGTAACCGGTGTCAGTGGACCAATCTTGTGAGTGATTACCACCCCCGCTTGTCGCCGGCAGCAGAATTTCGATTGTTTCGTTCTACTGTACAATGCGCCTTATTTGTCACATGTCACTTGTCAATCACTTTTAGTCCTAGAGCTTATGGCGCGTAAAAACTCGCAGCAAAAATCGAGTAAGCGTGAGACAAAGTGCTATTTTAATTACTTACTTTGAAATAATAAAGAAAATAGAAATAGAGTGACAAGGATGAGACTTGTAAAATTGATATGTGAGAAAAGGATTAGAATGCTTTATGTTGTCATACATGGATTAAAAAGTACGTACAAGTATGTATAAAAAATAAAATACACGAGGAGGAATAAGGATTGTTGAAAATTACGGTTGATAGATAAATAAAGAGTATGGACGAAATGAGATCGCATTTATGAAATAAATATAAAATAAGAAAAAATTATTAAATATTATTATTAATAACATGATTGTAAATAAATAAATAAGATGGATAACAACAAAAAAGAGAATAATGTTTACACATGTAGGTAACTGTCTTATTTCTAAGTATTTATCCTACTTAAATCTTGCCAAGTAATGTTTTTACCCGACGGCAAGGAAAGGGTTATGTTTTCGCGCGTATCGTATGTATGTAATATTCTTTATTACCTCATATCTATCAAAAAACGGCTAAACGGATTTGCCTGCATCAAAAGACAAGTCAACTGAAAAGATGGAAATAAGATTAAATATTAGGGAAAGGCAACATAATAACATGCGTCGGAGGCATAGAATTCAAAACATTCATAATGTCACTTTCTATTAGGCATGCCTCCGACATATTATTATGTTGCCTTTAATATTTAATCTTGTTTCCATCTTTTCAGTTACCTTTCCTTTTGATGCAGGCAGGCTTTTTTTATTTTTTTTTATTTCTAGTCTCCTAGACTAGACTAAATGACTGCAAAAATATGTCATCGCCATTATTCATGGGTAACTTTCTACAGACATACAAACAGGAGAACAATAAATTATCACAAAATGTGAATCATTGTACCTATGCATATAATAAGTTCTTAAAATATGATGGGCACAAGGGAAAAAAAATATTGACAACTTTACCTTATTTCGAGAAAATTAGATTCTTAAGTTCCAACCTATTAGACCCAAATTAGACCTTCATCGAAATTCATCATTTTTTGCAGTTTTTACCGTTATTTTAAAAGACATTCTTCGTTCTGTCCCTCAAATTTTAACAGCTAATAACTTGGAGACGAAATGCGTTTTTTGCGTGTACTCTGATGAAAACGAAACTATTTTCGATGGACTTTTCTTATGATGCCCATACCAAAAAAAAAGACATCCATAATTTATTCCCTTGTACCCTTCATACAGTAACTACTTACGCAGGCAATGAGCCCCTCTACTCAAATGGGCAATTTTCTATTCGTTCGCTAACTTAAAGTTTAAAAATAATAATATGTAAATCACAGACATATGTTGTATTGTATGGAATTAACAAGCTACGACCCGTAATTTTAGAGTATATGGCTTATTTTTAACTTCTAAGTTAGCGAACGAATAGAAAATTGGCCATTTGAGTAGGGGTGTAGGTAAATCTATTAAGAAATATATTATGGTCTTTGAATTGAATTTTATTTTAAGTTACTTACATAACAATTTTATTTCATTATTTTTTCCGTTTCAAAAACTTGATCTTAATAAAAAAAAATCATTTAGGTAGTCACAAAGTAAGCATCATATTAATTAAATAATGAATTTCAAGTTTCAGTTAAGGCTCCGTTACGCGAAATCATTTGACTCTGTCTTTTTCTTTACGTGTAAAGAGTATAGAAAATAACCTCACTTCTGCACTTTTTCGATGTTTTTCGTTGTTTTTTCATCATTATCTTTAGCAAAATCATCTTCCTTGAAAAAAAGTTATTGGAGCAACTGCACAGTACGTTAAAGTGTATTTTGATGTAGAATTCAATGCGTTTACGCTATTATTTACGCCAAAAATATGGCCCGCGATAAGCGCTTTTAATGATATTCTGATTCTTTTTTTACAATCATCTGTGAGGTTTATACGCAATTGAATGTTTGTAGCAACTAGATAAACTCTTTAGCTTGTCGTATGATTTTTTGGTGGCTACAAGTTTACGTTTTCTATATAAAGATATGGCCCGCGCAAACCATGTTTTCCTATTACCGCCCCTTAAGTTTAATCAATTAACTGGACAGAATGTTCTATGAAAATTCTGTTTACATTATTCAAGTTAGTTAAAGTACTTAACTTATACCTCTCCGTTAGTTAGTTAAAACTCCGTAAGTTGGCTGATGGTTGTAAACATATACCAGGGGCCTATACAAGCTAATATTATTAGTGATTAGAATTTCTATGGAAAATCGCAAATAATATTAGCTTGTAATTTGTTATGCAATAGCCCCCAGGCGTATTATTCTAAGTACCAAGTATTGAAAACATTATTTTGTAATAACGTTATTTGCAATTGTTAATATTGTATGCTACATTGTATGTTACGTTAAATAACATTATTTTACCCTTTTTTGTATCGTTAAAATAACGTTATCAGAAAATTATGTTATTTTTAAGGGTATTTTTTGTAACCGTATATTTTTTTAGGATATTTCAATCATGAACTGGCTGACGCTACGTTCAAAAAGTTTACATGATGTAGGTATTCCGATTTAACTATCGAAAAAATAACGCGCGTAATAGTACTCGATCGAGTAAATTTATCTATGGAAAATTTCATTTCGCTTTTCGGCGATAGATGGCGCTGTACAAATTTCCCATACTTTATTCTATCAAATGTTTTTACGCACGTTATTTTTTTCGATAGCATATCGCGCTAAGGGAACTGGTACCCTTAGCACGGACAGTACCCTTAGCACAAACAGCTATCGAGAAAAAAAAACTCGATAGATTAATTCTCTATGGAAAATCTAATTTCGCTTTTTGGCTGTAGATGGCGCGGTACAAATTGCCCATTCAATATTACTCTATCGAATGTTTTTACGCGCGTTTTTTTTTCGATAACTAGTTGTTCGTGCTAAGGGTAGGTACTGGGGCCTACTTAGGGGCCCTATTTTTGAATCGCTCGAACCCAGTCGAGCGCTCGTTTGACATATGATTTTCGTTCGACATATTACTCAAAACAATGAGATGTCGAACGAAAATCAATAGAAACGAGCGCTCGACTGGGTTCGAGCGATTCAAAAATAGGGCCCCTAAACTGGTACGTCCAAAAAGTTTAAGGAACCCTCGAGCTCCAACAATAGAACGTGTATTCTGTGCGAAATGTCTGACAATGACGACGGGATATTGGCTGCCAAGGCGACAACCATGTCGTCTTTGTTCGGTAATTTGGTGTACCTATGACATGGATTTCAAACCTGTTGATTATCTTACCTAAATGCAATCTGCAAAATAAAGACGGCTAAGAAAAATTGGTACTTATAAGTAGTTTTTGCGAGAGGCTAACTGAATTTTAGTGTCAAGAAATTACAATTTGTAATATTTTAACATAATAAGTTGTAGCTACTAGCTACTTTTAAGAGGAAATCGTTGATGGAAGCCTCCAAATAGCTTGCAAAATGTTGTGGCAAGCTTTTGAGTTTTGACCTTAATGCCCCTACCTCCCTACGAAATGCAGCATTTTTAACTCCATAGTTCAATAAAGGCAGGTAGGTACTTGCTACAAATGTTCACTTAAGAAACAGGTATCAAACTTTAACTTGACGCATATGATAACATAAGCGATCGGTACCGACCCCTACAAACTCCCCCTGTTTCTTTATGCCGCATCCCTAGCGCGTGTTTTGCTCTACAGTCTACACAATCAACAAAAACATCTCAACATTCAACAAAAAAAAACGTATGAGGTTTTTGTTGAATGTTGAGATGTTTTGTTGATTGTGTAGGGCAAAACGTGCGCTATGGACCCGGCATTATGTAAATACCAAGCCAGCAAAATGATACAGGAACATACCACTGTACCGCAGCAATATCTCGTAATCAGCACTACTAATGCTCCCGTGAGCACACATGACAGATGGACTGTCAGCGTGCGTTCAAGAGCACAGCTATTATCGAATTACGTTCCCCGCGTCGCGTACCCAACGTTGCTCTTTCAACTGTCACGGCCGCTGCTCTTTCCGCAATGCCCGTCGCAATTCCTGGTGCATCCCGGGATCGCGGGATGTGTTGTCACAGTTCCATTGTCACGGCTGATGTTCAAATGAGGTGCAACTTCCGAGGTTAAAATGGCGGCATTAGATTTGTCTGGTTTTGGGAAGCATGAAGAAATTATGTGAGATTTAAAAATAATAACAAAAAAAAAAACAGTTGAAAGAAAACTCTGACCTATAAACGAAGTAGGTAGGTTAGTATTAAATTATTACGATCCTGGAACTTGCTCTGTTTATTAAAAATTTGCAAATTCATTAAGGCGCTTTCCTGACCGATAATGACGCCGCGGTGAATTTTATTTAATATTGCAATTCTAATATACAATTTTAATAAAACTTCTCGTGGATTTTTTAGGGCCCATAGTCTAGTATTTTTAGACGGTATCATTCCATTCCCTCGTAGTCACTGCTAGAAGATAGCAAAACTGCTAAAAGTGTCCGTTTTGGACACATTTGCCACAGCAAACCATGGTCATAGTCTACAGACTATGACCCCTTAAGAAAAGTATTATTAAAATCCTTTTCTATTACAACTTATTAAGGTGGTACCCTGAGCAAAAGTGGCGCCGCAGTGAATTATATTTAATATTAGAATTCTAATACACAATTTTAATAATGTTTATCGTGGAGATTTTAGGGCCTACAGTCTAGTATTTTTAGACGGTATCGTTACATTCCCTAGTAGTCACTGCTAGAAGTAGATAGAAAAACTGCTAAAAGTGGCCGTTTTTGACACATTTGATATCTACTTCTATGAATGACTACGAGGGCATGTAGTGATACCTTCTAAAAATACTAGACCATGGGCCCTAAAATCTCCACGATAAACATTATTAAAATAATTTTCTATTAATAATTTATTAAATAAAAACCTCTGAGGGCGCCACTTTCGGTCATACAACCACCTTAAATAAAAAACCTCTGAGGGCGCCACTTTCAGTCAGGAAATCCTACACACACATGCAACGCCATCTAGTAGAGAGTAGCACAAACGCGCGTAAAAACATTCGATAGAGTAATTTAGTATGGAAAATTTGTACAGCGCCATCTATTGCCGAATAGCAAAAAGAAATTTTTTGAACTACTCTATCGAGTAATTTTACGCGCGTTTTTTTCTCGATAAATGTTCATGCTTCGTACTATGCGTGCCAAATAAGAATAGTATCGACAACTTCACGTCACTGGTCAATTTTGTACTGCCAACAAAAAAATCCAATGATCGTTTGCCATGCTGATCGCGATCGATGCCAGCAGAAATAAAAATCATATTTTTATATATTTTGTTTCATTTTATGTAGTACATGGCAAGCCGCGTTGCTCTAAGATTATAAATAAAGAATTTCTATCGGTTACATGTACTTACGCCCGATTGCACTAAACTTAAGGATCGCCTAAGTCTTTTCCTAACTACAACTACAACACGACCAATTTAAAACGGTGTCATAAACTTAGTCGTCATGTAGCTGTCATTCGCCTAGTTATCTTGGTCGAGTTGTAGATAAGAAAAGACTTAGGCGATTCTTAAGTTTAGTGCTTTTGCACCATAAACCCTTTTTTTATTCTATTGAATCAAATATCTACTGAGTATAGTATAATTAATAACAAAGTTACTGTTAACTTTTATCTAATCTTATTTAGGTGTGGCGAGTTAATATTATGTAGGTTCCTAGACCTCTGTAAATTTCAAAATACGAGTAGGTATTCATTTCTTTCTATCGCAAAATGGAAATAAAGGGATACGATAAATGGATTCGCTGGATTCGTATGTAGGTAGGCAAGGGCGTCGCCAGCCCATGGCCCAAGGGGGGCAAGTTAATATTAAAGAGCATGAGAAAAATATGAATTGTAGGTGCAGTCAAGAGCACCTAGTGAATTTATTCAAGTTTTGAGATGGGGCAGGATTTAACCGAAAAGTAAGTCAATTGCACGGCCCTAGGACTTTGGTTATTTGCAGTTGGCTACATTTTTAAACTCTAGGGGGGGGGGGGGGGAAGCGGCCCCCCCCTGTTCCCCCTGGCGACGCCCTTGTAGGTAGGTACCACAGATAATATAATACTATACTAGTATAGTATACTATTAAAATGCATAGGTAATAAAATATCTGTAAACACTTCCAAAATTTCACTCTCTTTCAAAAGATAAGTGATAGTACTACCTAATCTTCTTGGTTTGGTCATAATAGTTTGTCATACCAGTATGACCACGAGGATATACATACATGCCCTCGTAGTCTCGTAGTCATACTTACTATACCCACGTGATCTATTCTATTAGGTTGTCTTTGGTACGTAGTATACTAGTATACTTATACTATACTAGTATACTACGTACCAAAGACAACCTAATAGAATAGATCACGTGGGTATAGTAAGTATGTCGTCTTATATTAGGTTGTCTTTGGTACGTAGTATACTAGTATACTTATACTATACTAGTATACTACGTACCAAAGACAACCTAATAGAATAGATCACGTGGGTATAGTAAGTATGACTACGAGACTACGAGGGCATGTATGTATATCCTCGTGGTCATACTGGTATGACAAACTATTATGACCAAACCAAGAAGATTAGGTAGTACTATCACTTATCTTTTGAAAGAGAGTGAAATTTTGGAAGTGTTTACAGATATTTTATTACCTATGCATTTTAATAACGGGTGGCGCAAAAGTAAAGACCCTATTTGGTTCAGCTATAACATTTTTTCTAAATTAGAAAACTAGATTTAGGTTTTTTTAAATGTATATTTGTGCCATTAAATTTCGTACCATTAGGATTTAAAGATGATGTCTTTTAAATGGTGACCTCCAGAGTTGATACACATTTGAGCCCTATTTATGACATTTTGCATAACTTGCCGTAACACTTCCTGCGATATGTTCGTTATTTCTTGACGAATGTTTTCTTTTAGAGCTGCGAGAGTCTGTGGCTTGTTCACATACACCCGAGATTTCAAAAAACCCCAAAGAAAGAAGTCTGGACTGGTCAGTCCTGCCGGACGGTGGGGAAATCGTCGACGAAATTCACGTTGTGTTCTTATCACTGATGAATTATTCCGTAAGAACATTGACACAATTATTCCACGTTCTTGGGGAGTAAAACGGTCCATGTTTATTTTCAGTGTATTTTATATTTGTTCACTACACAATTTTCCACAACAGAATGACAGAAAATGTCATATAAAAAAAATAAAAGTATTTTCTTTAGTGCCAGTACTTTTGCGCCACCCGTTATTATGTGGTTTGTAGGTGTAGGTACCACTATAGGCTACAAATTATAATGATACTTACTTACCTAATAAATAAGGTTCAGGGTTAAATGATATAATGCATTATATTATTAGTACCTGGTTTATTTTTATCGTATCGTACAAAAAAGTAACAGAAAACATGGTTACAGTAAAACCATTTTCTCGGATTCTCTATTTACGCGGTCGCGTGCATCACAGATTTCGTAGAACAGTCCAGTTTCCAAAAAATCTAAGTTAGGGCATAAGAATAAATAAAACTGATTATTCTTATGGTTAGGGTACCTAGGTGGTACTACTCGTAAAAATTTGAGAGATCGCAGATATCAATACGCAGTCAATGATATCATTGTACGCAGTCCAATTTTTCAATCTTCCTTTCCTTTAAAAACGCAATGTTGTAAACAGCGTGCATGTAACATAAAGATTGAAATTTATATACTTCTACAATAATAGGAAATATTATGTAGGTATCTTTCATCTTCAGGGTTTTTTCTTAAACCTCTTTATTTCGAAATAACTCAGTATTTTCATATCTTCGCTCCGGGATTTAATATCAGTATAATCTCTCTCAGTTTCACTAAATCTTCGTACATTATCTTCATGGCTGCTACTTGTTGTTTTATAGAAGATACCTTCATATTAATTGTGCTCAGCAGGCTCTGACAATCTCGGATGCCAATATCCAATACATTCAACAAATTTTTATTTACTTCCATTTCAGATCTAATTTCGTTTCTTAAATCGTCACCAAGAAAAGCCATTGTAGTAATTAAATGTAACTTAAAAAAATAGAAATATACACCCAAAATAAACACCACAAAATTCACAAATTATAATTCTTTCAGGTTGTTATAATGACAATAGCGACTATAAGTATAATACTGATTGTAAACTTATTTCTAGTAAGTAAACTGTATCGCACATCATTCAGGCTTAAGATAACGAGATTTCAGAATCAAAATTATGCCATTGATAACTACCTATCATTTAATTCACATTTTAAGAATGATACATGAGGCGGTTTATCTGTTGCGGAAAATAGGGTATTTGACTGAGATTTTTTATTGACTCAACATGTTTATTGAAATATTAGCAACACAACATACCTAGGTATTTATTTTCAAATATCTTGCATTTTTCAGCGATATAGATAGAGCATCTAACTTTCTAATTAGACAAGGAGAGCGCTATAAGCAAGTGACATCACATGCTTGTACCGCGCCATACTCGCCATAGTATCATGCCTCATTTAGATTATCGGCGAACTTTCAGAAATGGATGACGTGCGACTTGCTACTTCGGCTTCACGCATATTAAATGTATATCGACTTATAAAAGTAAAACTTTAACAACACCATTAGCTAATCTCTTCTTTATTTAATTCTGCAATGGATACCTTCATTAAACGGACCCAAGCATCATTATTATTTTATTTTTAGCAAATTTATTATAAACCCTGAACCAACCACATGGCTGAGAAATTTTGTTTTTTTATTTGTATGGAAAAATGAAAAATGACAACCATAGACGCAAATAGACTTATGTTATTCGATAAATCAAGCCTAATAATGGGCAAAAGCTTTTGCTTTTTCACAATTTCAGTCTAAATTGCCACTATGCAGTTTTTTCACACGTTCCTTGGTTTCCTCGACCATGGAAATATGGATGTAGCTACCTATATTTCTATGAAAGGACAATATAATATGAACATGAGTTAGTTTGGAATTGGCTATATAAGCTATTATTTGTGGCCCATATTGTTATAACTAAAAACTTTTTTATTCTACCAATAATAGAAGTTTCATTTTTTTTCGCTATTAATTGTTTGTAAAGCTACTTGAAGTTGAAAGTTACATTTTTTTAAATTGCCTTTAAATGGGCTTTGTCAAGATATTTTTTGTTTGCAAAATAAAGCACTAGCTTAAGAATTACGGTTAAAACAAAAAAAATCATGTTTCTATAGATTTAATTTTCATAAAATTTAAAATATTTCCAGAAATCTGTAGAAGCCCGTCTTACTCTAAGTTCGGAAATATACTACTCAGCCGATGTTGTGTATATAACATTATAGAATACTTAATTCCCTTTAATTAGACACCCCACACTTCTAAATAGGGTTCATAAAATCTTTAAATTAGAGGTCTATCTAATGGCGGCAGCTTCTTGGCATAATTGTGCGTTTTTTACGAAACGCTCAAGGGTGTCAGCGCGACACCCTTTTTCATCTTGTTCAGTAGTGTCGAAATATCATGAAAATAAAAAAAAAATATGCGGACGCGAAAACACGCTTCACCCTCATTTGTTCAGCCTCGCTCGGACTACAGTGTAACTTGCTAATAACTTCTTCCAACTCGGTTAACTTTGTTTCGGTTCTCAGTGTGAGCGTTTTGTAGGTTGCCAGGTGCAGTTGTCGTGGTTGATGGTAGCCGAGCCGCACCCATGGATTCTTGTCACCCCCTGATTTGATTTGATTTTTCACATAGTAACTACACCGTTAATTTTTAAGTAGGTATATCTAAAAAATAATTAGGGATATCAGACCACGTGTCTAAATATAAACGTGCAGTTAAAAGTTAACATATCTCTGCCATTTTGAAAAATTGCGAAAAACTGTCTCGACAAAAAAATTCTATATGTTTATCGAACTTGCTCCCAAAATTTCACCGGGATCGATTGAGAAATGCGACCTGCCCCCGTATTATGACCTCTTATTTCCTGGCAGTTTTCTGACTGGTTATCAATCTATCTCTTTTATTTGCTATACAGCGAGAAAGAGATGTAACTATAGCAATTCATAAACCTGGCAAGTTTTAAGAGGTTGTAATACCCCCCCTGAGGCCGCATTACAAGCTCTTAAAACCTGCCAGGTTTATAAATTGCTGTAGTGACATTCTCGCTATATAGCAAATAAAAGAGATAGTCAGAATACTGACTGGAAATAAGAGGTCATAATACAGCCCCTGTAGACGAGAACAGACAGCGCCCGGAAAGCCGGACTGAAATATGTTTTTTTTTTTCTATATTTCCGCCATTTCTTTTAAAATGAAAAACTGGCTTACTAAGAAATTTCTATACAATTTTCAAACTTGCTTACAAAATTTCGCGAGAATCGGTTGAGAAATGCGACCCGTAGAGGAGAACAGACAGAACTGGAAAGCCGGACTGAAATATGTTTTTTGTAACATTTCTCAGTCATTATGCAAAATTTCGAAAAACTGGCTCGACAAAAAAATTCTATATTATTTTCGAACCTACTCATAAATTTTCACGAGAATCGTTTGAAATGCGACCTGTAGAGGAGAACAGACAGCGCTGGAAAGCCGGAAATAGGTTTTTTGAACATATCTCCTCCATTTTCAAAAATTTATAAAAACTGGTTCGACATAAAAATTCTACATTATTTTCAAACCTGCTGACAAAATTTCAATTCAATTCATTTATTTGTTCATAAAATTTTACGAGAATCTGTTGAGAAATGCGACCTGTAGAGGAGAAAAGTAATGCTGGAATAGCGGACTGAAACATGTTTTTTTAACATTTTTCCGTCATTTTGCAAAATTTCGAAAAACTGGCTCGACAAAAAAATTCTATATAAGTTTCGAACCTACTCACAAAATTTCACGAGAATCGGTTGAGAAATGCGACCTGTAAGTGGATGTGTGTGTGGTGTGAGTGTGCCTTTCTTAGAAATTGATTTAACCATACGAAGAATTTAAGAAATAATTGTGCAAACTTGATGGTAAAATCGAAAAATTTGTGAAACCTATGTAGACTAAGTTATGGTCGATTATATAGAACACTCATACCGCCCGCCTCGCGAAAACACCGTACTTGATATCATACAATATACTATACGTATGTTAAAAAAATATGTATGGAAAATTTGTGCTTAATTTGTGAAAACTATTCGCAAAATAATCAATTTATTATCACGGTTAATTTGGATTTTATAAGGGGTTTTTAGGAACACTCACACCACACACTGTGTGGTGTGAGTGTTCCTAAAATCACTAACTTTAACTGAATAATATTGAAATATTATTTCTGTATATTATAATTCGGATTCAGAGCAAATTTGTGACACATAAATCTTGACACAAAACGTGCTAGATCAAGAGCAATTAAACATTTTGTTTCTTTTTCAATGCTCGTGTGAGTGTTCCATATTTTGGCATTTATTTAACTAATCAGACCTCGTATACAAGTGGAGCATGCGTCCAAAATTGTGAAAAGTTTGTTCCTAAAATATAAAACATAGTCTATTTCCGTAAGTGTTATACTTTAATAGTTATCATTTTTCTTACATTTTCAAAGGAATATCTTATGTAGGGTGACCATGCATATGAAAAAAAACCGGCCAAGAGCGTGTCGGGCCACGCGCAGTAGGGTTCCGTAGGTACATTATACCATACCATATTTTAATACCACTATCATTTTTCGTCTGAAAAAATAACTATGTTTTTCACAGTGTTTGTATGAATGACAAAGTTATATTTGCGGTTTTGGAAAATGTACTATATCTCAAAAACTAATTACTGTATCTCGTTCAAAACAATTTTCGTTGAAAGTGTTTATTAAGATCTATAGTTTATATTTTTTTTAGATTTTTCACCCTCTTACTTTAAAAGTTAAAGGGGGGGGACACACATTTTACCACTTTGGCGGCATATATTTTTCAAACGGTTGACTTTAAAAAAAAATAGTTATAGGAACCTCAATGTCATTTTTAAAGACCTATCTATAGACACCCCACAAGTATTGGTTTGATGAAAAAAAATTTTTTCAGTTTCAGTTCCATGTATGGTGAGCCCCCCCTTAATCTTTTATTTTTATTATTTTTGTATAAAAATCGTAAAGCGGTTCACAGAATACACCTGCCTACTAAGTTTCAACTATGTAGTCCTAATACTTTTGGAATAAAGTGGCTGTGACATACGGACGGACAGACAGACAGACAGACAGACATGACGAATCTATAAGGGTTCCGTTTTTTGCCATTTTGGCTACGGAACCCTAAAAAGGGGAAAAAACATTTGTTTAAGCATTTTATTACAAAAAAAGAGATAAACACGAAAGTTAAAAAAAATATGGTTGATAACATGCAATCAAGGGTTGGTTTTATTGTTACCAGCATCTTTATGTAACGGTAATTTTGTTACTTTCGCTATAGCATTCAGGTATTACTTTTATTGGGCTCGACGACATCTTTTTTATTTAAGTTTAATAGTAGTTTATGACACTGACGCATAATGAGGGGTATTAAAACACGAGTATGTGTTTAAAAACCGAGCCGTAAGCGAGGTTTTTAATAGTATCACACGAGTGTTTTAATACCTAGTTATGTGCAGTTTCATACACTACTTTATCTACACTCACACAATTGGGATTGAACCTACTAAATAAAAGATGAACGTTAGAAAAGAGAGATAGAGACATTAGCTGTACCTTGATACGAGTCATTTCCTTCTCTGCATCTAAAATATCGGGCGGAGTCAAATTTTCTTTACGTTCACTGCTATCAGACATTTTAAAGCAAGAATTAAAAAACTAACGAAATTCAGTGCAACAAAATTAAAAAAATGAAATCATAACTTTTTTGTAATGCTCTAAAAAATGGCGTGCATTCCATAAGTAAAATAATAATGAGATAAGTGCATTCCAGCAAACTAAAGGCGGAAATACTATATATTATTGTGTTGTGTTGTGTCGCGACTAGTGATGGGCAGTGGATAAATATCCTAAAGGTAAAAAACCGGCCAAGTGCGTGTCGGGCCACGCGCAGTAGGGTTCCGTAGGTACATTATACCATACCATATTTTAATACCGCTATCATTTTTCGTCTGAAAAAATAACTTTGTTTTTCACAGTGTTTGTATGAATGACAAAGTTATATTTGCGGTTTTGGAAAATGTACTATATCTCGAAAACTAATTACTGTATCTCGTTCAAAATAATTTTCGATGAAAGTGTTTATTAAGATCTATAGTTGATATTTTTTTTAGATTTTTCACCCTCTTACTTTAAAAGTTAAAGGGGGGGGGACACACATTTTACCACTTTGGCGGCATATATTTTTCAAACGGTTGACTTTAAAAAAAAATAGTCTTAGAAACCTCAATGTCATTTTTAAAGACCTATCTATGGACACCCCACAAGTATTGGTTTGATGAAAAAAAATATTTTCAGTTTCAGTTCCATGTATGGTGAGCCCCCCCTTAATCTTTTATTTTTATTATTTTTGTATAAAAATCGTAAAGCGGTTCACAGAATACACCTGCCTACTAAGTTTCAACTATGTACTATGTACTTTTGGAATAAAGTGGCTGTGACATACGGACGGACAGACAGACAGACAGACAGACAGACAGACAGACAGACAGACATGACGAATCTATAAGGGTTCCGTTTTTTGCCATTTTGGCTACGGAACCCTAAAAAAAACTCGGATATTTATCAAAAATAGATAAATATCCGTTTTATTTTTATTTTTTATTTTTTTATTTTTATTTATTTAGAAACCAACAGCGTTTTTATAATATCTTATAACATTAGTAGTTACTTAACAGTAAGGCCAATGATAGGTTCCTCTTAATAACTAGGATACAGTATTTACAGCGTAACATACAGACTAATGCGAGTTATTTATATATTTATTTTAAGTTAATACGTACATAGAAATAACGTACATTATTTAAGTATTTACTTAGTTTTCCTCATCAATACTCACAAATAAACGATACTCATGCACCCACAACACACCCACAACACGCACACACCACACTGATTCCAAGAATTTAAACTTAAATTAGAGCAATATAAAGAAGGATGCTCAGCTCATCTGTGACCCGTCAAAATGTTGATTCTATCAACCATCGTGTTACGACAAGTAATACCTATAGCTCATACAATTGTGCAAGTATTTATTGTTATTTATAAATTACTAACTAAAACGAAAATCGAAAAATTCAGAAATAGAGAAAATTCACAATAAAGATTAGCAATTCTTAAATTAGTTTAAGATTTTACCACACACATCTCGGACTGTCAAATTATATCAAATTAAACTGTACTCAACAAAACCAGTGTTCCACGGTCGTAGCAAACCCATTATCACATTAACTTACAAAAAAAGCAATGATATATCAACGTGAATGCGAAGTAAGAATGGTCATTGGAATGATTTATATTGAGTTTGATTTAAGTATTTCTATGGCATATTTTCTAAAAGCGTTCTTACTGTGATCAAAGATGTCTACTTCACTAAAAAAATTATTATAAATACTGGGTAGACGCGAACAAGGTGCATTACTCGCGTAATTAGTGTGTGTGCGCGGCACACTCAAGAGTGGCGGTGGGCCACGTGTGGCGCGGCGGGGGCGCTGTGTCGGCACGTTGAGCGCTACGCTTGCCACCAACTCAGGGCAGTCTATACGTCCATGGACTATATCGTATAGTAGACATACTCCCATCAATTTGCGTCTGTCTTCAAGGGTAAGTAGATTGAAACGTTCACAATTTTCGCGGTAGGTAGGTAATGCTAATTCAAAATTTCGGTAGTTTAAATGTTTAATAAATATTTTCTGTAGGCGCTCCAAATGGTTAATGTAAATGGCGTATTGAGGGGACCAGATTGGACACGCGTATTCCACGACACTACGGACATATGCATTATATAAAATTTTTAAGGTGCTGATATTTTTAAAAGGCTTACATGATCTAATGACAAATCCTAAATTTTTAAAAGCTCTATCTACTGTTTTGTCTATGTGCTCAGATAAAAGCATTTTACTGTCAAAGTATACGCCAAGATCTCTAACAAGCGATGTTCTACGTATTGGTATACCATTAAAGTTGTATGGGTACAAAATGGGATTGGGTTTTCTGGTAAAGGTAATACATTCACATTTGTCAATATTCACTGTTATGTTGTTGTCTGAGTAATAATCGTGTAAAGTGTTTAAATCAAATTGCATTTTCGAACAGTCTATTTCACTTTGAATTTTGAAAAATATTTTTTTATCATCGGCATACATTAAATGATGTGTGAATGAAAAACAGTTAAATATATCGTAGACATAAGCATCGTAGAATAAAGGTCCCAAATGGGATCCCTGCGGAATGCCTGTTGGTATTTTAATAAAGTCTGACCTGTACCCCCCCACAACAACCGCTTGAGACCGATTATGTAAGTAGGATTCAATCCACCTGAGAAGATCCCCATGAATCCCTAGCGTCTGAAGTTTTCTCAAAAGAATGACGTGGTCTACACGGTCGAATGCTTTTTCGAAGTCCGTGTAGACCACATCAATCTGTCCACCACCATCCATGTTTTTAAGTATATAATTGGTAAAGCATGCCAGATTTGTAACAGTGGAGCGTTGTCTAAGGAAGCCATGCTGATTTGTTGGCAGGCCTTTACTTATGACAGGATATATGGCGTCAAATACTATTTTTTCGAAGACTTTGCTAACTGTATTTAAGATGGAGATCCCTCTATAATTTTCAATTACACCTTTGCTGCCCTTTTTATGGATAGGCACCACATGCGCTCTTTTCCAGATCTCGGGAAATATAATATAATAGATTTGCTTCTTGTTAACTTGTTAACATTTTTGACGAAAACAGTATTTTATGCTCGAAACAATGTTTTCTTAATTTTATTATCTGTATAGCGTTGTACGTAGTGATGGGCAGTGGATAAAAACTCAAAAGGTAAAAAACTCGGATATTTACCATAAATGGCGGATAAATATATTTAGACATGTTTCTATACACTAGTTTTGGTCCCACGTGAGGCCCCGGCCCCGCTACTAACCCAACCACGATGACAACTGTACCTGGCAACATATAACAAGCGCACATTGAGGACTGGTCCCTAGGCTAAATGGTGTCGTTTCATCGCCCACAAGTCCCTTGTCAACGACGTGATTACCATCGCAATTGTGTTGACCAGGGTATGCTGGCCGACTTATGGAGAGGGAGAAACTATTTACGATGAACTGTTTTTTCAGGAAGAGATAATACCAACGCATAATCCAAGATAGCGGCCAGCTTTTTTGTTTTTGGGCCGATTTCGATGAAACTTTGTTTAGGGCACAATTTTTAAAAGAAAACAGCAGAGCAATATTGAAAATGTGAAAATTCAAGATGGCGGTCATCTTTTTTGTTTATGGGCCCACTTCGATGAAACTCTGTTTTTTGTACTATTTTCACAAGAAAACAGAGCAACGCAATATTAAAAATGATAAAAATGCAAGATGGCGGCAAACTTTTTTGTTTGTGGGCTGATTTCGATGATACTCGGTTTATGTACTATTTTGACAAGAAAACAGCAACGCAATGTTAAAAATATGAAAAATCAAAGATGGCAGCCAACTTTCTTGTTTTTGGGCCGATTTCGATGAAACTCAGTTTTTTGTACTATTTTGACAAGAAAACAGCAAAGTTATATTAAAAATGACAAAAATCTAAGATGGCGGCCAAACTTTTTGTTTGTGAGCCGATTTCGATGAAACTCGGTTTTTGGTATTATTTAGACAAGAAAACAGCTACGCAATGTTATAATTATGAAAAATCAACGATGGCGGCCAACTTTTTTTTGGGCCGATTTCGATGAAACTTTGTTTGGGGCACTATTTTTAAAAGAAAACAGCAACGCAATATTAAAAATCTCAAAATCTAACATGGCGATTGGCGGCCAACCTTTTTGTTTGTGAGCGGATTTCGATGAAACTCGGTTTTTAGTACTATTTTGACAAGAAAACAGCAAAGCAATATTAAAAATGACAAAAATCTAAGATGGCGGCCAAACTTTTTGTTTGTGAGCCGATTTCGATGAAACTCGGTTTTTGGTACTATTTAGACAAGAAAACAGCAACGCAATGTTATAAATATGAAAAATCAACGATGGCGGCCAACTTTTTTTGGGCCGATTTCGATGAAACTTTGTTTGGGGCACTATTTTTAAAAGAAAACAGCAACGCAATATTATTAATGTCAAAATCTAACATGGCGGCCAACCTTTTTGTTTGTGAGCGGATTTCGATGAAACTCGGTTTTTGGTACTGTTTTGACAAGAAAACAGCATCGCATTGTTAAAAATATCAAAATCCAAGATAGCGGCCAACTTTTTTGTTTTTGGGCCATTTCGATGAAACTCGGTTCTTTTGTACTATTTTGACAAGAAAACAGCAACGCTATTTTAAAAATGTCCAAAAATCAAAGATGGCGGCCAACCTTTTTGTTTGTGAGCCGATTTCGATGAAACTCGGTTTTCTGTACTTTTTGACAAGAAAACAGCAACGCAATGTTAAAAATATGAAAAATCAAAGATGGCGGCCATCTTTTTTGTTTGTGGGTTCATTTCGATGAAACTCAGTTTTTTGTACTATTTTGACAAGAAAACAGCGTAACGCAATGTTAAAAATGATAAAAATGCAAGATGGCGGCAAACTTTTTTGTTTGTGGGCTGATTTCGATTAAACTCGGTTTTATGTACTATTATGACAATAAATCAGCAACGCAACGTTAAAAATATGAAAAATCAAAGATGGCGGCCAACTTTCTTGTTTTTGGGCCGATTTCGATGAAACTCAATTTTTTGTACTATTTTGACAAGAAAACAGCAACGCAATATTAAAAATGACAAAAATTTAGGAGGGCGCCCAACCTTTTTGTTTGTGAGCCGAATTCGATGAAACTCGTTTTTTTGTACTATTTTGACAAGAAAACAGCAACGCAATGGTTAAAATTAGAAAAAGCCAACATGGCACCCAATTTTTTATTTGTATGTCGATTTAGATGAAACACGGTTTTGGTACTATTTTAACAATAAAACAGCAACGCAATGTTAAAAATATAAAAAAATCCACGACGGCGGCTAACTTTTTTGTTTGTGAGCCGATTTCGATGAAACTCGGTTTTTGGTACTATTTTCACAAAAAAAACGGCAACGCAATGTTAAAAACATAAAAATGTGAAATGGCGGCCAACTTTTTTGGTTTGTAAGCCGTTTTCGATGAATCATCGAAATCAGCCTACATACAACAAAGTTGGCCACTATCTTGGTTGGATTTTAACATTATTAACATTGCGTTGTTGTTTTCTTGTCAAAATAGTATCAAAAACCAAGTTTCATCAAAATCGGCCCACAAACAAAAAAGTTAGCCGCAATCTTAGATTTTTGATATTTTTAATATTGCATTGCTGTTTTCTTTTGAAAATAGTGTCCCAAACCGATTTTCATCGAAATCAGCTCGAAAACAAAGAATTTGGCCGCCATCTTGGGTTTTTCATATTTTTAACATTGCGTTGTTGTTTTCTTGTCAAAATAGTACAAAAATCGAGTTTCGTCGAAATCAGCCCACAAACAAAAAAGTTTGCCGCCATCTTGGATTTTTGACATTTTTAATATTGCGTTGCTGTTTTCTTTTAAAAATAGTGCCCCAAACAAAGTTTCATCGAAATCGGCCCAAAAAAAGTTGGCCGCCATCGTTGATTTTTCATATTTTTAACATTGCGTTGCTGTTTTCTTGTCAAAATAGTATAAAAATTGAGTTTCATCGAAATCAGCCCACAAACAAAACAGTTTGCCGCCATCTTGCATTTTTAACATTGCGTTGCTGTTTTCTTGTCAAAATAGTGCCAAAAACCGAGTTTCATCGAAATGAGCCCAAAAACAAAAAAGATGATCGCTATCTTGGATTTTTGACATTTTTAACATTGCGTTGCTGTTTTCTTTTAAAAATAGTGCCCCAAACAAAGTTTCATCAAAGTCGGCCCCACAAACTAAAAAGTTGGCCGCCATCTTAGATTTTTGATATTTTTAATATTGCATTGCTGTTTTCTTTTAAAAATGGTGTCCCAAACCAATTTTCATCTAAATCGGCCCAAAAACAAAAAAGCTGGCCGCCATCTTGGATTTTTCATATTTATAACATTGCGTTGCTGTTTTCTTGTCAAAATAGTACAAAAAACCGACTTTCATCGAAATCGGCCCAAATACAAAAAAATTGGCCGCTATCTTGGATTTTTTATATTTTTAACATTGCGTTGCTGTTTTCTTGTCAAAATAGTACAAAAAAAGAGTTTCATCGAAATCGGCCCACAAACAAAAAAGTTAGCCGCTATCTTGGACTTTTGACACACTAAACATTGCGTTGCTGTTTTCTTGTCAAAATAGTACCAAAAACCAAGTTTCATCGAAATCGGCCCATAAACAAAAAAGTTGGCCGCCATCGTACATTTTTGACATTTTTAATATTGCTTTACTGTTTTTTTTTTAAATAGTGCCCAAACCGAGTTTCGTCGAATTCGGCCCAATAACGAAATAGTTGGCTGCCATCATGGTATTTTTTTACAATATTAACTGGTTTCCGAACCCTGCGTGTCAAGTAAATTTTGTGACAACCCTTCCGTTTTTGCGTAAAACTACGTGCTACGTTCGTTAGGGGCTGGGGGTACTAGAGTCATCGAACGAATTCATTCATAATTCTGAAGTAGTTTGAGAATTCTCAGGATGTTGATTTCATTCTTCTATTGCATTTTTTGGATTTCTTAATTATAATGCACTTCAATAGCACTTATTTTGTTTAAAATTATTAACTACCTTTATTTTAATTTCAAAATTTACGTGACATATCAAGAAAAGGGTTTTAAAATAAATATTTTATTAGGACGGATAAATATCCGTCCTTTTGAATAAAAACTCGGCTAAAAACTGATCTTTATTGAGTTTTTATCCATTTTGAGTTTTTATCCAGTCAAAAACCCATCACTAGTCGCGACAGAAAGCGTATCGGTTTCATACATATAGCCCAAGTAACAAAATTTGGTACTATAAAAGTCCTGAGAACGCTTTAGGACGTGCTAATTAGTTTCATGATAAGCACTATAATGGTATTGTAAACCTTTACAGAACCCCAAATAGGCCCTAGTTTTATCACTGATTAATTCTATAAACATTACATAAAGGCTCTCACGGTAATAAATCAGCTCTATACTTGAAAACCAAAACATGTTTTTAGTACTATTTTGATATTTTTATCACACTATTGTTCGCCAGTTTGTTTGTGCTGTGCTCATGTCATCGTGAGTATTCCCCAAGAAAACAAAATGTCATTCGCTATTACAATTTGTAATACAAAGGACATTCTATAAAACATCACCTTTGATCGACCATTGACCGTAACTCCACTGTAACTTGCACTTGCGAAAATAATTGTATCGATAAAATAACTATGCTGATTTCAAATTTGACAATGCGCCCTCATAATTTTCGTGATTTAATTAAATTTAAATTAATAAAATAAGGACTCGTCCCGACTATGGCTGCTATAGTACACATTGGCTCCAGCCGTGCTACTTATGTGCTATCATGGCATAAACAGCGGCCATATTTTCATCGAAAACGGATTAGTCCATTAATTATTCATTTTAGTGCTTTTTTCTCACGCTTTAGTCAGGTAGCAGTAACACAAAAAGTTTAAGTTACTTAGCAACTGCACCAGAAGTCGCTATGATACTATTTAGTAACATAGAAGAGTTTCCAAGACTTTTACAGAAGTAGCCCCACAGCGATGTTGAGGGAGCATTTAAGAAGCTAAACCGTGACATAATGGTTGTGCAAGGTATTTTTATAGTGCAGATTGATTCTGTAATAGTGTTTTCGATACTGCTACAATACTAGTACTGTAAAAGTTATTTTGACGCAATGTTAGTGCAAAATAGATACATAAAAGTGACAGTAAAGTCCTTTAAAGTACTAAATAATACTATAATCGCTTTTTTCATATCTATTACAGTGCAACACTTTAAAGATTCTTTTGTATGTCCTGTAAGTGTTCTAAGAACTGCATCATAGAACTTAAATGCTCTTTAATATTATAGAACCAAAACGCTCTGTGGACAAGCTTTATTGTACAAGCAGTCACAACGGTTACCATTTAAGGCCTACTATATCACTGTTTGGTGATAAAACCCCTTGGTTATAGAAACTTTTGTTACTTGGGAGTATACTAGCGGCCCGCCCCGGCTTCGCACGGGTGCAATGTAGTTACCTACTAATGTAAAACTGTGCTATAATGTGGTGTCAGTGTGAAGTTATTAGATTATACTACAGGTTATCTACATACGACGTACGCAAGGAGTGTTATAATATAATTGACGTGTGTGTGTGTCTGTCTGTCTCCGGTAACCTAGCTCCCAAACTTATGGATCGATTTTAATGCGGTTTCTATGCATAGGTAGTTTAAGTGAAGCGTACAGACGGCGGGAAGTGACTTTGTTTTATACTACCTATATACTATAGCTTTTGCCCGTGGCTCCGCCCCGGCGTGGGAGTCTGTAATGGTTGTCAGTCTTTCCCTGGAAACCAATAATCGGGATGAAAAGAAGCCTGTGTTAAGTATTCCAGACTATAATCTATCTCTGTGCCAAATTTCGTCTACATCCGTTCACCCGTTCAGACCTGATTGAGTAACAATATGAACAACATCCAAACATCAAAACTTTATAATTTTTACAATTTTGTGATTATAAAGGTAATAACTGCACCCCGCGGTTTTAGGCGCGCAGTCTCGATTCTGTAACCAAACTCGCATCTCACTTTGAACCTCACTTCACTTCGCGTGAATTTAAAATTTATTCATTTATTTTTGTGATAAAAAAAAATCTTATCATTACCTTGTGATTTAAAATTCCCGTGCAGTGAAGTGAGATTCGAAGTGGGGTTCGAGTTTGGTTACAGAACCAACGCCCTGTTCATGATTCTGTATTAGGTAGGTAGGTACTTATGTCAAGGACAGGCCTACCCATGTATAGACTTATATATTCTACTCTGTAATTAGTTACATGTAAATACCTATTACTATGGTTTTGTCTCTTTACTATCTTCTTGTCATATTGCTTTTCTTTGCCTATTGCCTATTGTAAACGTGTTTCCATTATTCTGCTATTAAATCTTCCTTTTCCCCTTTCAACCACCGTTTCCTTTGCTGTCCTCGACATCCTGGTCCTTAAAAAAATTAGCGGTAATTTAACAAAAAAATTATAATTATATTATGTAATATTTAATACTTAAAAGTATCTTCTTTATAAATAAAAATCTAATGTAATGTTCAACAACATAGAAGTCTTTGTGTATGTTTATTTGTTTCCTATGCAGTATGGACTCCTAAACTATTCATCCACATTGCACATCCGATTAGTAATGTAGGTATAATAAGTATATGTTTGGTGAATTGTTCTACTTACGACTGAAAGACTCCTGGCTAAAAAATCGTAATATTGCAACGCATGCTGGGTGCAATTATGTTAAATTTTAATAATATAGTGTATTCTATGATGTTATATGTGATATTATCTATGATGTTAAAGTCTTTTGGAAAATTCAGTGGACGTCAGTGCTGACAACTGACATTTATTTTTCTTAATCGTACAAATGCACTAAGAAGTTTTGATTCCGATATCGAAGTCAACCGCCCTAAAAATAGCTTTCTACCCCTTTTCAACCCTGTTAGGGGATACATTTCAAGAAAATACGAAACACGTATTCAATTAATTTTGTTAAAGAATGTCTATGCCAAATTTCAAGTCAATCGGGCCAAGGAATTGCTTTCTCCCCTACACACTTTGCCACCCTGTTTTACCCCCTTAGGGGTTGAATTTCGCAAAATCCCGTCTTAATGAGCACCTTCACCCTAAAAGGAACCCCCATGCAAAATTTGAGACTCCTAGCACTTGTAGTTTCTGAGATTTCGTGATGAGTCAGTGAGTGATTTACTCTTTTATATATATAGATGACTAGAAACATACTATTGTGTTTGTTGTGTCGACACGACACACTGTAGTAATGTGTTTCTAGCCATACTAAATGTATGAAACCGATACGCGACAGATCGCGACACGACACAACACAACACAATAGTGTGCCGACACCTTAGTCATCGATCACCATAGAGGCATAGAGTACAATTTTTAGTCTTGGAAATTATGTGGAAATTTCGTTGTTTTTATTAAATATCACGGCACTGCCTTCTTTTTGGATTTGCCCTGTATCGCGATGAGAACAAAAGTTATTTTATGATGCAGTTGACTGAATTGTAATGAGTTGTTTTTTTAATTTTACCTATTTACGAAAATAAAGTACGTGTTTATGCGACCTGTTTTGAATTCATATTTGTAACATTACGTTGTGAGTGTAGATAAAAGTCCGTATGACAGAGAATGTAACAAAACAGGGAAATCTTTACTATTGTAAATTTTTTCCCCTAAGTCATCATAGCAGACCATTTGATTGTTATGAAAACCATGGCCTCTGTACGTGCCGGACTACAGCTGCGCCACAAAAAAAAAGTTGGAAATCTGACTTTTTGACTATGCCATAATGAAGTCTATAGTTTGTCGGAGTTTGTCGCCAAAAACCAGAGTTTGTCGGTCTTCCGTTTAGGAAATACATGTGGCTCAGCTGTAGAGACGTCTCTACAGCTGCGCCACACAGATCTCGAAAACGGAAGGTCGTAGCGAAAATCTGATTACTTGTATGTATAGCCGTTAGTTTGTCGGAGTTTGTCGCACAAAAACCAGAGTTTGTCGGTCTAGCGTTTAGGAGATACGTGTGGCGCAGCTGTAGAGACGTCTCTACAGCTGAGCCACACAGATCTCGAAAACGGAAGGTCGTAACAGAAATCTGATTACTCGTGTGTGTAGCCGGTAGTTTGTCGGAGTTTGTCACCAAGAACCAGAGTTTGTCGGTCTTGCGTTTAGTAGATATGTGAGGATACGCTGTGGAGACCTTTCTACCTGGATCTTGAGAACGGAAGGTCGTAGCAAAAATCTGATAACTCGAGTGTGTAGCCATTAGTTTGTCGGAGTTTGTCACCAAAAATCAGAGTTTGTCAATCTTACGTTTAGAAGATATGTGGGGATATGCTGTAGAGATATTTCTACCTGGATCTCGAGAACGGAAGGTCGTAGCGAAAATCTCACATATCTCCTAAACGCAAGACCGACAAACTCTGGTATTTGGCGACAAACTCGGTCGAACTACTGACTATAGATATGACTAATCAGATTATCGCTACGACCTTCCGTTCTCAAGATCCAGGTAGAAAGGTCTCCACAGCGTATTCTCACATATCTCCTAAACGCAAGACCGACAAACTCTGGTTCTTGGTGACAAACTCCGACAAACTACCGGCTACACACACGAGTAATCAGATTTCTGTTACGACCTTCCGTTTTCGAGATCTGTGTGGCTCAGCTGTAGAGACGTCTCTACAGCTGCGCCACACGTATCTCCTAAACGCAAGACCGACAAACTCTGATTTTTGTGCGACAAACTCCGACAAACTAACGGCTATACATACAAGTAATCAGATTTTCGCTACGACCTTCCGTTTTCGAGATCTGTGTGGCGCAGCTGTAGAGACGTCTCTACAGCTGAGCCACATGTATCTCCTAAACGGAAGACCGACAAACTCTGGTTTTTGGCGACAAACTCCGACAAACTATAGACTTCATCATGGCATAGTAAAATGCTTAAACAAATGTTTTTTCCCTCTTTTTTTCATATGCATGGTCACCCTACATAAGAGATTCCTTTGAAAATGTAAGAAAAATGATAACTATTACTGCCTTACTAATAAACATTTACCCGCGATGTATACGGGTGATACAGCGAAATCTTGACTAATAAACCAATTTTGACAGTTCCGTGACATACGCCTGTTGTAACAAGTGGGTAATTACTATGGAAACTTAAACTGTCACTATACACTCACGGGACCTAGTTTAACTGATGTGTAAATACGTAAAATGAATAAAAATAAAGTTTAATGATTATTTCGATGTTGTTTCTAGAACAATTCGATAGGAGAAGTCTTTACTAGCATACAAGGCAATGAAACTGGTCAATCAGCCTACAATATATATAAGAAACCGTATTACTGAAGACCTGTTCCTTTTTATGAATTAAGCAAAATATATTGATTCTATAATCCCATTATCATTTTATTAAGATCACTAACAAACCAACCGTTGCAATGCTAGATCATATCTAATATCGAATAAAAATGCACTAGTTTTTAACTAGATATATTTTATTTTATAGACATACATAACCTTTAAAAGAAAATATTTCTTCGTTGTTCTTAAGTTTTTAATCGATGCAGCTTTCTTCAGGTTAGGACAGGGCAAAGATTGAATGAAATCTTTGGGATAGGGTAGGTAGGTAGATAAGTTTCCTTCATATGCTCGATTCCTCGATCTTATTTCCATGATCTTGACTTAGATATGATCTGGTGATTGTTAGATTGTTTCGAGATCAAGTTAATAATAAACATTATTTATAAAATTGGTAAGAATTACATCTCTCCAGCGTTGATTCCCTTGGGATGATATTATTATACAACTCGTGAGCGTAAATCACAAACTGGGAAAATGAGGTGGCTATTCCAAAGCTTGCAAATTTGGCCTATTACTGAGAAAAACACAAAGCAACCGAAAATAATTAAAGAAACGCATAAAATGTTGTGTATTTACATTTTGAACATTGGACAATATTTAAGTGTTTGTTTATTATTGTCATGACAACGTATGACATTTCCTGTGATCGTTTAAAAACACGATAGACAGTTCACTAAAAAAATATGTAAATTAAAACCAAAAAAATAAAAACCCATTACAATTTAAAGATTTTAACCAAATATGCCTAAATATAAGATTTAAATTATTTATTTATTTATATTGCACTAGAAAATAATTAAAGATAATGTTGTTTTAGAACGTGAGCACCAGTGTTGCAAGTGATATTCGTTATAACCTTTGTGTAACTACCCAATACAATAAAAGTTTTTATTAGTAACCGACTATATACGCGATCTATAACTCATCTATTACTGTCATAGTTACACACTTGTAAAACGGGTGGGTTACAGTTCTTTATTAGTAAGGCAGTTAAAGTATAACACTTACGGAAATAGACTATGTTTTAAATTTTAGGAACAAACTTTTCACAATTTTGGACGTTAGCTCCACTTGTATACGAGGTCTGGTTAGTTAAATAAATGCCAAAATATGGAACACTCACACGAGCATTGAAAAAGAAATAAAATGTTTAATTGCTCTTGATCTAGCACGTTTTGTTGTCAAGATTTATGTGTCACAAATTTGCTCTGAATCCGAATTATAATATACAGAAATAATATTTCAATATTATTCAGTTAAAGTTAGTGATTTTAGGAACACTCACACCACACAGTGTGTGGTGTGAGTGTTCCTAAAAAACCCTTATAAAATCCAAATTAACCATGATAATGAATTGATTATTTTGTGAATAGTTTTCACAAATTAAGCACAAATTTTCCATACATATTTTTTTAACATACGTCTAGTATATTGTATGATATCAAGTACGGCGTTTTCGCGAGGCGGGCGGTATGAGTGTTCTATATAATCGACCATAACTTAGTCTACATAGGTTTCACAAATTTTTCGATTTTACCATCAAGTTTGCACAATTATTTCTTAAATTCTTCGTATGGTTAAATCAATTTCTAAGAAAGGAACACTCACACCACACGCACATGTAAGTGGGAACAGACAGCCAGACATATGAAAGAATTTTTGCCCAAGCTGAAGCAGAGACGCTTCGCTCGCACTTCGTGCTCGCTCGGTCAATTACGGTGGCGATACTGTGCCGGAACTGTGACTGTGATATGTGTGAATCGGACTTTAAACTCGCAATTTAAAAAAAACAACAGCTTATTATTTTACATGTTTATTGGTATCGTACAATGTAATACAACTTAACGTAATAAAAATTAACAAAAGGTTTGTTCGCAACGATATATAAAATAAAACAAAAAATATTTTGAATTTCTATTTTTATATTATTTTATCACCATCATTATTCTAGTTTTACTACAGACGACAAATATTTTACACGTTCGCATTTACATAGATTACAAGGCCATATCATCCTAAATTATTCCTCAGATAGACATTGCTTCTGTTAATAAGGCAAAAATATAAATAAAATAAAATTATTAATTATAGTACTCATTGCACCGAATACGCTCAGTGATTAGGTTCCATGCAAGTATTATAAAATATAAAATGTATTGCTCCGCTCTATAGTGTTCATGGGCAGTAATATGGCGTCTATTATAACAAAGTTTGACTCCTTGCAATACTACATTTTAGATAATTATTATAATATGCTGGCAGCACAAAATATAAAGGGAAGATGCGCTCGGAACAAACCGTAGTTTTCCGTGCACGCAAACAAAGACATCACGTACAGGCGATCTCGGGCCAAACCAAGCTGTAGTCTATATACTTTAGCAGCTACAAAACAAATGACGGATGTTTCCGAATACATGCAATGCAACCCGCGCAGAAAATGAATGGGATTAAAAGTAGCATCATTCATATTAACTTCTCGCTCTCACACTAAGCGCCACACATGTCGCTCTCTCACTCCCACTCACTGTGGAAAGCGCGGTGCAGTAAGCCATCATTTTCAATCCCATTCTGTATCAGCGCGGGCTGAACAGCCAGAGGAGCGGCTAGGCTCTGTTCTGTCTAGAACTCACAGCCTATTATTTTGTGCTGGCAGTACGATTTGAACATTTTTCAATATGACTTTCACATACGACAATAAATATTTGTGACAATTTTCTCTTCCAATATATAAAGCCTATGTAAAGATACATTAAATGTGAGTTATAGAAAATGAATGAATACAATATAATGTGATGTTAACGTGATACTACCAAAGAGATTATTTAACCCTTTACACCCGAGTTTAAACGATTGTGAGTTTTGTCTTTGAAAAATTCTACACTAAAATTTACTTCGGAGACGCAACCGCCGTCGATAGATCGTGAGTCTATCTGAGAGCACACAAAATAATACTTTATTACTATGGAGACACGGTTGATCTTGACAGTTAGCCGAACGCCGCGTAAGGAAGGGCCATGTTTTTGATGTTTTTGTTGTTTGTATGTTTAAAGAAGTTTTTGATGCATATAACTTGTTTATGAGTTGTTTTAGTAGAATGCATTTTATTTTAGTATTTTACGTAAATAATTTGACGAGAATCTTCTTTGAAATTAAAAGTCGCACAATCATAGCCTTTCGGTTGCTGTGCAAACTTTGTTTTGGTATTCTGTGGAAGAAAAACATAGTTTTTTCTTTTATTTTTAGGGGCTTGACTATTGTCAATTTAATCGCATTGTACATAATAATTTTACTTTAGATTATATAAAAAGAAACTACGGCACAAATGATAGCATAAAGGCACTTGTAACAGCCGCCATATCCATATCGAGTTGTTACGTGTTACAAAAATATCCCTAATGCTGAATATGGTAGATAGGGGCCATCAACCTGAACAACTTTTACTATGGGACCAACTCTGAAATCGCGAAAAAAGCTGCTGTTTCATACAAAAATTAATAACGAAAATATTAAAATGTATGAAACAGCTGTTTTTTTTCGCGTTTTCAAAGTCAGTCCCATATTAAAAGATGTTCAGTTTTATGGTCCCTATCTACCATATTCGCCATTAGGAGTATTTTTGTAACACGTTGCATACCACAATAGTTTGATACGCCAAAATGTTACATTACATGGAAACGCTCGCCCTTATCGTAGTTCTAACTCACCTTAATAATTTTCCCCATCCATAATACCCCGTTTTATTACAAACACTTGTCTTCGGACAAAAGAAAGAAAATACAGACAAAAATTAAAAAAAGATTTTTGAGAATATCACACCTCATTAATATAACCCATTCCCATTCTTTTTAATAAGCATATTACACAGTCGTTGCGGTGGTGTTCCCGATAAACACCATTGATAGCACCAAAGTAGCAAATTGCATATTCCTATAATTAATACAATCTCTTTGGTAGTGGAAAATAATGATGAATAGATGCTACCCTAACTATTATTGGTAAATATAGTTCAAACTTCAATATTATAAAATTCTTATTCCCACCAAAGCTACAAGACAATGTTTTGGTATGGAAATTTTCATAAATTCTAAAATGTGCAAATTATTGCATTCACTCTTCGCATTGCTTAATGTCAAAAAGTTAGCCAGTCATTTCAATAAATAGATCTCTCCATATAAATTAAAGGTTTCTTTCGTTTCAGTCGAAACTTATTAGCTCTGCCGTGTTGCTATTATGCTCGGATTTAACAGGAGTTTGAGATTGTTGAGAGTTTTGCTGCTGGTTGGGGCCCTGTTGCCCGTTAAAATTAGGTTGGGTTTTTATTTGTTGACTTTGGGACATCGGTTGACCTTGTGGCAATTGCTGACCTTGGGGCAATTGCTGACCTTGTGGTATCGGCTGACCTTGCTGTAGACCTTGAACGAAAGAAAGATAATTATTAGGGATCACACAACGATACAGAAATATAACAAAAAGCGACAGAAAAAACAAAAAGAAACTATAAACATAGTATAAACACACCCCGGACACTCCATACAACCGCGCTATTATAAACAGATGACGTCAGATGACGTTTTTGTACACGCGCAACTGTGTGTGTAAGTCTAGGGCTACCGTGCAGTTTGTACTGTATGAGCGGCGTTCAATTCATAATTCGAACTTTTAGGGTAAATAAAGTTACGACGCATTGCTTTGAATATTAAAATAGGTTGACAGTTGAAAAACACGACTAAAAAGTTAGGACGCATTGCTTTGAATATCAAAAATAAGTTGTCGTTGACAAACACGACTAAACGAGCACACGATTCGGCACACGAACTCGCGGGGTGGGGTGAGGTTATTGGGATGTTGACTAATGAATAAAATAACAAAATACTAATAAAAATCGTAAACATATTAAACTTTTAGAGTAGCTTGTATAACTCTTGGTTTTATATATTGCATATTATTTGTTTTATGACCCTTCAAAGTTGGGTGGACAAGTCCATTTAAAAAGTATAAAATTAATTAAAATAAATGATACCTTTAATTAGTTTGTAAAATGTATAGCAAATTTGTCTAAGAAACAATTTTGATAAACACAATATTTAATATAGCTGCCGAACAAATTTCCTACGCGTTGCATACAAACTACTGAGGCGTGACGTCATAATTCAGTAGCCGTTAGTATAGAGCGTTTTTGGGCGAGTCCATTTGTGTGCATTTCACACTGTGATATCTCGGGCAGTTTTCAAGCTAGCAAAATAATTATTTTACCAATGTTTATTTTTTTGAGAGGTAATTTATGTAATATAAAATAAAAAAAATTGTCAACATCCCAATTGATTCTGGGGCGGAGCGGAGTGTCCTTTCTGTACGGTAGTACTTATATCTATTCTTTGATTTAAGTCTGTTTATTCTTACTTGTTCTTATTTGGTAAACAATCTTCACGCAACTCTGTATTGAAATAATAAATAATTTATAAAATACAACTAATGATTTCCACACAGAATATTATATTAATGAAAATTTGATTTAATAAGTTAACATATTTTAAACAGTTATTTACGTTTAAAAGACGTATGACAACTGTCAAAAACTGTTTACAAACGTCCGATTTCAATAGGCTTACCAAAGATTTGTTGTCTACAATAGGCTAGTTTACAAAATTTGGAAAATAGTTTAAAAATAAAGTTTGGTATATATTTTACCCCAAAAATATATTATTTTAAGAAAAATAAGTCATTTTACCTATGAATTTTGCGTTTTAAGAAATCGAAAAAGACAGCAACAACAAATGTTTCGCGAGGCGTGACGTGGTGACGCGTCTCTGATTGGTGTTCAATGTCACGTGATTAAATGGCCAATTTTGCCGATATTATTTTCCGTAAATATTGGTAATTAAAAATATTGAAAAAAGTGTTTTTATAATAATACTAGCGGCCGCCCGCGACTTCGTCTGCGTGGGAAGTTTTTTTGTTTCCCTCGAGAACAATATTTTTTTTCGGGATGAAAGGTACCCTATGTCCTTCTCTGTAGCCCTGGCAACGTGTATATAAAATTTCATGATGATCGGTTCAGTAGTTAAGACGTGAAGAAGTAACAAACAAACAAACAAACGGACTTTCGCATTTATAATATTAGTAAGGATAAATAATTGAAAAAAAGTGTTTTTTTGATTACTATTTAACATGATTAATCATTAGAAACCTTATGCTAGCCGATTTATTCTTAGTGGAAACAAGCCTATTAGATATTTCTGTTATTATGAAGAGAAATAACAAGTTGTCCAGTTACAGATCCATAGTAGGTCTATCTCTTACTGAAGATAGATGATTGAAATCAGCCGTAAATAGGACAAATAAGAATAAACAGACCAGTGCGCATCGTCGCGTAATGCATGTACAAGCGAACTAAAATCTATGGAAGTGTAATTGAAAACAAATATTGCTTAAAAATGGTACCACGGGGCCGAAAAAGTACAACCCGCTCAGCTTTAGTCGGTCCAGCGACGCACCCGATGACTGACGTTAGCGTTCTTTACAATAATTGCAATGTGTGTTGTAGAGACAAGAGAAAGTTTATTAGAAATTACGCCCTGTATAGTCAAATGGTGTAAAAGACGCAAAGAAGGCAGTTAAAATATGCAGAAATAATGTATCATATTTTTTCATTTAAGTATAGAAAATATCTATGAGAATACAAATTATATATGGTCGCTAATAAGCAACCAGTGCTCAGACGCTTTGTGTTGCATAATTAAATGCCAGCATTTTTAGCTCAATTCACTTAGTTGTACTTATTGTGGTGGCATTATTTGAGCGCAATGCTTGTTCCATAGATTTTAGTTCGCTGGCATGTACCAAGCTCAGTATAAGTACCTTGTTGCATCGATTGCCCCGGCATAGGTTGCCCAGGCATTTGCTGACTGGGCATTGGTTGTCCAGGCATCGCCTGCCCTTGCTGCATCGGGGGAGGCTGAGGTATCTGCTGTCCGTGTGGAATTTGGCTTTGATGCATTTGCGCCATACTCATTTGAGGCTGATTTAGTCCCGGCATCTGTCGTGGTAAACTTTGTTGTCCGTGCATCATCGGTTGTCCCGGTTGATTTTGGGACATTTGATTCATTTGACCCTGCTGTGGAATGTTTTGACCTTGCATCATTTGTGGGCCGTGCATCAACATCTGTTGGCCTTGTTGCATGGGTTGACCGGGCATCGGTTGACCTTGAGGTCCTTGCTGCTGAGACTGAGCCATTTGTGACCCTTGAGCCTGGTTAGAGTTAGGAATCTGATTAGGTACAGGCATATTTGGATTCTGGCCTGGTAACGACTGTCCAGCCATCATCTGTTGACCCGGTAGAGACATCGGCTGCCCTGGTAAAACTTGAGAAGGCTGTTGCATATTCGGCAATTGGTTTTGTTGTGTCATACTAGAGTAACCGGAAACAGGCACTTGTTGGTTAGCATTCGGTTGTTGCATCATCGGCATTCTCATATTTGCCATTTGCATTCCCATCATGGGGTTTGAGTTCATGAGTTGTTGTGGCATGCTTTGTTGGCCAGTGGATATTGAAGGCATCATAGCGTTAGCTTGAGGTTGGTTTGGTAAGCTTTTTGTCATCTGTGACGTTTGTCCGTTTTGGAGATTCGGTCCGGGTAATCCGTTTGGCATGTTTTGCATCATCATTTGGTGGCCGGATTGCATGGGCATTCTCATTTGATGCATCTGTTGCATCATGATTTGTTGTTGTAAAGGTGTTTGGGCTAGAGGGCGGACGTTTGGAGTGATGGATTGGTTCGGGGCTTGACTAATAGCGACTCCTGAAGTTGATATGGCAAAGGTGTTGGTCATCGGAGGGATACCTTGGGACATCATAGGGTTGATATTGGCTTGAGACATTTGCAGTTGTCCGGGCATAGGTAGTGTGTCTGTGGTGGATTGCGTCATCATTTGGGGGTGGAATTGGGGGTTGGCGTACATGGGCTGGTTGAAGGGGGGTTGGTATTGGGGCATGGTGGCTCCGGGCATGTAGTAGCCGCTGCTTGTGGACATCATGTATTGGTGCTTTTGCTGTTCCTGACGCATTTGCATTTCTCTTTCTTGCTCCTAGAACAGAAAGTGTTATTAATTGATGCAAAAAAAACAAAGACAATAATAATATATTATTTTTCTTTGTTTATGCCGCATTCGTCTGTTTACTGTTGGTTGACTGGTAGAGAATGCTTTTAGCATTAAGTTCGCCATTTGTACCTTACTTTATGTATAAATTTTTACATTGAGTTCGCCATTTGTACCTGTACTTTATGTATTTTTAAATAACATTTTTTTTATACTCTTTAAACCCTATTTATCTAACTAGGAAAGATGTGTCAATAAATATTACTCCTTGTTAAAATTTAGCCCCTTCTGCAACTTTTATCTGCTGCTGTTACCTTATAATATACTTTGCACTAAACCGGAACCAGTTCCAGAACTACAACATCGTTGTCGTCGTTTATAAACTGCGTGCACTGACATGAAAAAAAATTTTTTTTATTTAACTGGACTGGCTGTCTGTATGATTTGACAGCTAACTTTTTGTGCCTATTTGAAACGCCACTAGCGTGCGTCTAAAGAACTAATTTTGACGTACAAGATGAAAATGGTTGCCGTGATGGTCTCTCCAGACTTCAAACTTTAGTACCACGTACGCACGCTATGCTCACGCTACGTCCTACAGCGCCAAAATGGCGGAAATCAAATAGGCACAAAAACAGTTTGACATAAGCCTGTCCAGTGTAAATATATGCAGGTCAGTGACTGTGTGGCTTTCAAAATGAACTTAGCTGTCATAAATGAAAGTAGCATTCACTTCTCTGCTGTTATAGTTTTATTTGCACGCTCTCGTATTAAGCACACTAAAACAATGTGCAATTCCACGCCTAACAACATTCATAACCTTCGTGATATAGAAATATTATATCTGAAAGTGGTAAAATAAGTACCTGGACCCGCTGCAGCGCCAGCTGGCGCTGGTACTGCAGGTACTCGTGCTTCTTCTTGCGCATGGCCTGCAGCTTGGCCGCCATCTGCATCTGCCGCTGCCGCTCCGCCGCCTCCGCGTGCGCCGCCAGCCGCGCCGCGTGCTCCGCGCGCAGCGTGTCCAGCGCCGCGCGACTGTCGCGCACTTGAGTCACTTTGTCCTGGAGGCAAACAATTATCGCCTAAGTCAGAAACTTTATTGTTCTGCAGTGGTTACAAACGTGTTAAGGCTGCGCAGTCTGCACACTAGCGCCACCATTGGAAAAAAAATCATAGTGCTTAAATAAAGACAAATTTGTAACTTATCTCTCTGGAGTGCACTCCGAACAAGCTTTGTGGTGCTTTTTATCACTTAAGCAATATTTTCTAGCCTGTCGTTTAGTTTAATTGACTTTTATTGTTAAAAGTGGCCACTTTTCGCAATAACTAAGTCCATATAACTAAACAACAGGCTAGAAAATATTGCTTAAGTGATAAAAAGTACCTACCGCAAAGCTTATTCGGAGTGCACTCCAGAGATATAATTCATATAATTTATTTTTTATTTAAGCACTATGATTTTATTTCCAATGGCGGCGCTAGTGTGCAGACTGCACGCTCTTAATGAATGGATCCAAAATGGGGAAAATGGTTCTTCAGATCATCAAATTGAACAACTTATGATATGGGACCAACTTTGAATTTGTAAAAAAAAAATAGGCTGTTTTATACAAAAATTAATAACGAAAATATCAAACTGTATGAAACAACTGTTTTTTTTTTGCGATTTCAGAGTTGGTCCCATAGCGAAAGTTGTTCAGTTTGATGGTCCGAAGAAACGGTTATCCCAATTTGGGTTCATTCATTAACACAATCCGAAAGTTGTTTGTTTGCGTGAACCTGGAGTAACAGTCATTCCAATTGAAACAGCAAGACAAAAAAAAATACATCTTAACAACTAGGTAAACAGGTGATATTGTTGCTTAAACTGAACAACTTTCTCCAAGGAACATAGGTCGAAAAATTTTTTTCGCCTTACCATATTAAGTCGGTCAGCTGACCAATACATTTAATGTTACATTTTTCTGTGTCTGGCTGGCCTCTTCTGTTTTCCACAGAAATTCCGCCAATGTCCCATAATGAAAGATACACGGTAATTTTACAAAAGTGCTCGGTAATGTTTTCCTGCTTTAGGATAAAAGCACACCCCGGACACACCATACAAGCGCCGCGTTTCAACCACCTATTACACAGACGCTACACAGATGTCGTTTTTGTACACGCGCAACTGTGTGCGTGAAGTCTAGGGCTAACACTACCGTGGGCAGCCTTTATCAGTTGGGTAGGTTGGTACACAGAAACTATGGTAATAATGATGGATGACTCACGCACAGTATTCCAAAGCCACTTTTGCGTAACTGGTTTTATAAAGTCACAATAGGTACCTACTACCTACTCAATTGTACAAATACTGACAGATGTCACTCCACTAACTTTACTCAAAAAAATCATTATTTATTTACTCAAAAAAAAACATAATTTATTCATTTTAAACGTTAATTTATTCACATTTATCATACACAAGTATAGTAAGTAGGTAAAACATTATTTTGATAACAATAAACAAAAATCACATGGCGCGCCGTCATGTCTATTCCGTGACATAAGTATGAGCTATGATTTAGGAATAAATAAATTGCAATGTCTTTCATTTTATATATGTGACAAAAAATGTACCTGCAAGCTTTCCAAGTACACCCGCTTGTCATCCTGTTGCTGTATGTAGTGAAGTAGGCGGGAGTGCATCGCTGTGATGTTCATGAACAACGTCTGAACTGACGTGTCGTTCGCGATCGAACGCCCGCTGGAAACGGTTCAAGTATTAAAATAAAACATATTTATACAGGGTCATTTTGAACTTACCATCCAAATTTTGAGGATGTGTTCAGTTCATGAAATTGAACAACTTTCTCCAAGGAACACATGGTCAAATATGTAAAATAAAAATCGACTTTCCATACAAATCAAAGAGATCACGTAATCAATTTAGTATGGGATGACCAAATATTTCTGGCGAAATTTGACACATGTTTCTTAGAGAAAGTTGTTTAGTTTCATGGACTGGGGCCGTATTATGACCTCTTATTTCCTGGCAGTTTTCTGACTGGCCATCAATCTATCTCTTTTAATTGCTATACAGCGAGAAAGAGATGTAATTATAGCAATTCATAAACCTGGCAAGTTTTAAGAGGTTGTGATACCCCCCCTGGCCACATTCTTAAAATTTGGATGGTAAGTTCAAAATTTGGATGGTAAGTTATTATATATTATGTACTATTAGAGTTATGTGTAGTAAAAATTGTTGTGTTCCGGCAGTTAGAGGTAAATAAGATAGCCAGTTCCTCAGTAGTGAGGATTCCGGGAGTAGTACGCTTATACTTTCGGCCTTATCGTCACTTAACATAAGGTAAGGTGAAGGCCAAGCACTAGCCCGTTGTGGATAAAAAAAAAACAAGGAAGAAGAAGAACACTCACATACATAGTATATTCCACGTAGTTTGTGAGGGACTTCTTCCACAAGACGAATGAGTTGAAACAATGACTCACCGAGAAGAATTACTCTTCATTCTGTTGACAAATATCTCGACTTGCGACTTCAAAGTTTCCACAAAGTCGTCGATTTCCTTGTCTTCCGCGTCATCCTCTTGAGCCTTACTGGCAGTGGTTTTGACGAAGTCCTGAAATAATATTAGCAGTTGAAACAAAAATTTTTGACAACAGCGTATTGTAGAAAACATATTTCTTTTATAGGGTTTCGTGTTTCAAAAGGAAACCGAATATGATCACTTAAAATGAATAATAGAAACTCAGCTGAAGTGGCAGTGGGCGGGACACATAGCGAGAAGAACCGATGGCCATTGGGGCAGAAAGCTTCTTGAATGACGACCGCGCACCGGACGACGCTCCGTAGGCAGGTCCCCGACAAGGTGGACCGACGATCTGGTGCGCGGTCGCGGTGCGCCGCTGGATGCGGGCAGCGCAGGACCGATCGTCGTGGAGATCCGCGGGGGAGGCCTATACCCAGCAGTGGGTGTCGTGCGGCTGATATGAAGATGATGATGATGAACCAATTTAAAATGAATCTACGGTCTCTGGTATCTGTCCCCAATAGTTGTGGTCCAGATACCTCGAGAGCTCCGCGTTACCTTGGCTGCTATGATCCTGGAAGATTTACGATACTTGTTTAGATACTCACATGATCACTAGTGTCGTGCGATGTGTGTGCTGCCAACGCAGGCGCGGGCGCAGTAGGAGCCACAGTGGGCTCTCTAGACAGCCTCTGTTCCCAGTAGTTGCGGTCCAGATACCGCGAGAGCTCCGCGTTGCCTTGGCTGCTGTGCTCCGGGGAGATTTATGATACTAGTGTAGATACTCACATGATCATTAGTGTCGTGCGATGTGTGTGCTGCCAACGCAGGCGCGGGCGCAGTAGGAGCTGCAGTGGGCTCTCTAGACAGCCTCTGTTCCCAGTAGTTGCGGTCCAGATACCGCGAGAGCTCCGCGTGGCCTTGGCTGCTGTGATCCGGGGAGATTTATGATACTAGTGTAGATACATGATCATTAGTGTCGTGCGATGTGTGTGCTGCCAACGCAGGCGCGGGCGCAGTAGGAGCTGCAATGGGCTCTCTAGACAGCCTCTGTTCCCAGTAGTTGCGGTCCAGATACCGCGAGAGCTCCGCGTGGCTTTGGCTGCTGTGATCCGGGGAGATTTATGATACTAGTGTAGATACTCACATGATCACTAGTGTCGTGCGATGTGTGTGCTGCCAACGCAGGCGCGGGCGCAGTAGGAGCTGCAGTGGGTTCCCTAGACAGCCTCTGTTCCCAGTAGTTGCGGTCCAGATACCGTGAGAGTTCCGCGTTGCCTTGACTGCTGTGATCCGGGGAGGCGCTCACCGATGATGGAGTAGGTGATACTGCTTAAAAGTTTGGTATAATATTACTCAAAACAAAAATAAATATCATTCTAATATCATAATTGTTTTTTTGTGGCTGAAGTAATCAGGATGAAGTGTGGCCAGCTACTGCATATAGATAAGCATCACAGACAGTTTACACAATTTTACTTAAATAGGCTTTTTATATTCAGTCAGTCATATTGTCAAAAAAACTGTTACAGGCCTCGGCACGGATATTGAGCGATGACGTAATTTTTTAGGTCTCATTGGCGGGGGCCGTTGTGGGGCGATTGCAATGCAAACATGCGCAGTAATCCCCTCCAATTTCTCACCGCTCACTATTCGTGCCGGCACCTTTACCGAACAACTTTACAAAGTATATCATCTGTGAAGTTATAGTAAAATGTATTCAGTATACTAAATAATATACTAGAAAAAATACGACTCGCACTAGATCAATACTCAGACGGGAATCGAACCCGCGACCTTTGGATATCCGGTCCAATGCTCTGACCGCTGAGCTACCGAGTCACTAGTGACATCGTCGAATTTTTCCTAGTATATCCTAAACTCTTACGCTGTAAGCCAACGTTATTTCACCAATGTGAGGAATTACCTCGACATTCAATTGAAATATCTTTCCAGATATTTTAACAATTGATTAAGATGAAATAGCTATATAATTTTTAAATTTGAGATTTTTGCATTTACAATGCTATTTTTAAACAATACTAAATAATATACTAGAAAAAATACGACTCTCACCAGATCAATACTCAGACGGGAATCGAACCCGCGACCTTTGGATATCCGGTCCAATGCTCTGACCGCTGAGCTACCGAGTCACTAGTGACATCGTCGAATTTTTCCTAGTATATCCTAAACTCTTACGCTGTAAGCCAGCGTTATTTCACCAATGTGAGGAATTACCTCGACATTCAATTGAAATATCTTTCCAGATATTTTAACAATTGATTAAGATGAAATAGCTATATAATTTTTAAATTTGAGATTTTTGCATTTACAATGCTATTTTTAAACAATACTAAATAACGCATGTATTCAGTATATTACTCGAACTAGTAGAAAAACTTACAGGTTGGATGCAGTGACGTTTCGGGAGCGATGTGCGAGCGAGATTTGCGCTCCTTCTCCTTCTGTTCAGCTTCCGATTGGCTGAGAGCCAGAGCCAATTGCAATTCTTCTTCTTCCTGCAACTCCTCTGCAGTCTTACCGCCGGGTGGACGCTTCTATAATTCAAAACCAAACCTGTCAGTGACATACCTGACTCACCTTTAACTATGACAAGAAACCATTGCTGTGGTGTGGATATGTATATGTTAAGACAATATTAGCTTGTAGTCCCATAAGTGAAAACTTGAAAACAGCTCATAAAGTTACTTATTTTGTAATAACTCATATCTCACAGCTGTAAGTTTTCCTAACGGAATAAAATAACTAAGTATCAATTATTAAAGTCACTAATCTTGTAAATAAAGGCAAAGGTTACTACAGTAAAATGGGGTCACGCAGTTTACACTGTTTGCTGGATCACATACATTATAAAACAAAAATATTTCTTTAGGTTTACAAAACTATTCTACCAATTCCAAACTCTATGAACCATATTGTTTTATTTTTAAACATTGGGAGCTACTATTTGGGATCAAAATAAGATACCAACTCTATAAAAGTATAGTTTTATTAAAATGGAAAATTTACTTTTAACAGCCTTATTAATTAAACACAATGTACCTAAGCTTATGCGAGACTGTAATGAGAACACGTAGGTAATTAATAAAAGATGGCACATAAAATGTCGAGGCCAACTACCAAAGGGAATATAAATTACAGACAAAAGTACTTGGAAACATAAACAAAAAAACATGGCATGGAATGATCTAAAAGTTTAACCAACTTATCTGTGAAATAGTGGGGGTCACTGTTGGTGAACTATAGTGAATATCAAAAACCATTATTGTCAAAAATGTATGGCTGCACCCAAGAAGCCTATATTCATATTCTAAAGAATATAAGCTTCTTGGCTGCACCATAAAAAGAAGGTACACTAACATGGGCTGCACCGTAGCACAGACTATATAATAACCGTAGTTCTATCTTTCACCATTTCACAGGTAACTCGGTCAAACTGTGTAAATAGGATAGACAGACACAAGAGTCAGGAAGGACAGAAACAGTTAACATGATATGACAGCTAGTCAGAATGTCAAAAAATGTACTTAAAACATTTTACTAAATAGGTATGTAAGAGGTTAATTTCTTAATCTGTGACTACCTACTTTTCACAGACTTATGTCTGTACTATTTCGCTTGAATTCAAAAACACAATGCTATTTAAAAGTTACTCTTTTGAGGTTATCTTGTCATGTACCTATTCAAAGAAATTACAAACTTATCTACAGTTTAACACATTTTTTTTTTAATATCAACTATTTACCATAATAAAATGTCAGTACATAATTTCATGTTACAAAAATAAAATGTTTCCATAGTACTTAATCATGGATCTACACTACAAAGAAAATATTTACATTTTATTAGTCAAAACACATTTAAGAACGGGTTTTGCATTAGTTACCAGTCAAGCTCTCAAGTCTGCTTTAATATTGTAAGAGGATAAAAATAACAATCTTAATTAAAGTAAAAAACTAACTATATTTTAAGTTATATCCCGATGCAAACTTTATGACTTCTGTGAACATCGCGCGAGACAATGCGAAGAACACAAATTTGATGTATGTGTGTGAGAGACATGTGGTGGGGCACAGCTACTCACATAGTGGCTAACTTCACAGAAGCCATAAAATTTGAATCGGGCTATACTATAATCAAATATCAGTGCATTATTCGATACCTATTACAAAATAAAATACAACACAGGATCAATAAGTTTTTGGTCCTGTCACAGTTGGTTATTGGCAATAACTACATGTTTACTGGTTATTAATGATTTTGTTTCAATCTCCTGACAAACTTTGGGGTGTCAGGCACTGTGATCGGAGCACAAGATTTTTCTGGAACAAACAATGTAGGCACCGGTGCTGGTTTTGCGTGATGTACTAGTTTTGCTCTCAATTCTGCTTTAATTCTCTCTTCAGCTTCTTGTTGCTCTTTTTCTCTTTGTAGCCTAAATCTTTCCTGTTCCTCTTCCTTTTCTTTCAGATGTTTTTCAAATTTTTCTCTCTCGGCTGCTCGTTTTTCCGTAGTTAGTGCAAAGGGCATAGGTTTTATAAGCTGTAAAGGTTGAAGAACTGGTTTAAAGGGCTCCTTATAAAGAACAGAGGGCGGACGAGCTTCAAATTTGACATTATTCTCTTTATTTTCTGAAGATGTAGACGATGCACATCCTTTTGATGCAACTTTGTGCATGTGCTTCTTCACAACACTGGGCAAAGGTTGCGCTTTGAAACAATATGCTTGCTTCTTTTCCTCCTCTATTTGACGCTTGATCCATTCCTCCTTACGACGTTTCATTTCCTCATCTCTCTTTTCAAACGAAAAAGGTTCAGCTCGCAAAGGCCCTTGTCTCTGAGGCTTTTCTACAGGTTTAAGGGTGGCACTAGTAGAATGAGCATGCTGTTTGTTTTGAGTTTTTAGCTGATCAGCAGAGTTGCCACGTTTATAGTGAAATTTGGGGCTCATCGGTTTAGTGCCTTGCATTGGTGGCTTCGGTGGAATCTGAGGCTTTTCCAAAATATGTTTTGGGGCGGGACGAGCTTTAAATATCTGCTGGTGGTCAGGTGACTGTACTTGTACTTTCTTATGTAGTTCCGTCAACTTAAAAGGTTCAGGGATAGTTGGGGGCTTTCTTTGTACATCAGGTAGATGTGGTCCTTCGATGACTGACTTTGGAATGGGCTGTGCTTTGATTTTGAATTTCTTTATTTCCTCTAGCTCCATTTCCTCTTTCTCTTGCTGGGATATTATATGCACGGGGCGAGCGCGCGCCTTGCTACGTAACATAGGTGATTGTGGAATGGTTAGTGTTGGCCTACTATTCACCTGTCTTAGTATCTTCGGTTTTGACGAGTGAAATCTACCTGGAGTGTCTCTTTGATAGTGGTAAATAGCTTCAGCCATTGATACGAACTTGGTTCTTGACAATTCATGAGGCGCGCCAAAAGGTTTTCTATACCTTTCATACATATCATCTTTGCCACTGAAGTTCATATCCGAGAAATCCTTTCGAAGCGCTGCAATATCACTCATCGACAAAGATTTTTTCATCGATCCATATACATTTTCAAAGGAATTTTCCAAAACATTGTGATCGCCGAAATCTTCTTCAATAGGCGTCTTAGGTTCATTTTTGATGTAAGCTTTATCGTTTGGAGTGTAGAAACACTCGCCACGAAAGCTTGTCACATAATTTTTTGCCATTATTCTAAATTAATAACACTTTATAGCAGAAGCACTATCTACACAAAAACAAAAATTAATTGTTCAACTCGACGACTGAATAATTTTCAAACGCTGTCGTTATTTTGAAAGACTATTTTATTTAACGCCTCAAATCAAACGTCATGCAATTTTTTTAAGTTGCCATATACGAAATAAATTTACCACACCCAATCAATGATTGTGTAGTTTTTTTGCCGTATTAAAAAAAACCTGAATAACAATAATACCACATAAGAATAGTATACTGTGGATAGTAATGAAATTGAATACCGTGAATAGTAACGAAATAGAATACCGTTTATAATATTTTAACATGTAAGTTGGAATAACTGACTGGAACACATTTTTTAATTACGCATGTAGATTTAAGAAACCTTGAAAAAACATGAAATGTATGAGCCTCTCGCTCACGGAAAAACGTATACGGCCTCTTAATTATTTAGTTTTTTGTTATTATTTCCAATGTTTAAATCTAGATTGTTTAATAGGTAAAATAATACAATCTTAGCTTAGTTTTTCACTAAACAGCCAAAATTGGAAGTGGAGCTATCATTTTCACCAGGGTCCTGTTTCATAAACATTACAGTAAATTACAACATACAGTAAATTACAACAATCGTTTGGTGTTCATTGCGTCGCACGTCGTCGCTAGGGAATGCAAATCCGTATATATTTCAAAATCCGGATTTTTAAGAACGGATATTTGGTCAAATCCGGATTATCCGGATATTACGGATTTTTTATAAAAATATTTTCTTTTTTATAAAAATAAATCATTTCTGTCTATAAAGGTTCACTAATGTGATGTCTCTTATATTTATGTAAGTGGATTCAATGAAAAGACAATATTAATCAAATCCAATACTTTTTTGTCATAAAACACTACAATATTATGATGTTACCTATTGCATGCCTATTGCTCAAATGTAATTAAAATAGTGTATGATTCGCTTGCGATTTGCGAGTAGGTGACGTAAGTGATCGTTCGCATAAGCGCTTTTGCGATGTTTTATCGCGATTTATCTGAAGCTTCTAATAGAACACAATGTGACTGACTGTGGAACGGGATAAAAAAATATCGCGCGTTAAAAAATCGCTCGTGCAAACACACAGTAGAGAAGTCATATCATCATCAGACGTCGAAAAAGCGCTAATAAAACTAAAAATCACACTCTTTATAAAATTATACAAATGCACCTAACAAAAAAGAAATATATCATAATAATATATTAATATGATTAAAAACAACATAATATTTTGTTTAGTTTATGTGAATTTTAAATATACATGGCACTTAATGTGATAAAGCCCTGAGAGATTGAGAGACGCACCGTATTAGCCACTCGTTCCTTAGGAGGTTAGGAGGATTGTCACCCGTGCACCATCCGGTAGACTATACGCCACCACGCCAACGGGAAGAAGAGACCTTACGCGCGCCAGTGAAAACAACCAAGAAGTTCGCATAGAAGATGATGGCAATTTTACATTTTCCAGTCGACAAGAAGCAAGCGCGCCACACGCACTAATGGAAGTGATACGAAGGTTAGATGCGCGCTCCGTACGACCACCAAGAAGCGAAACGAAGCCGAAGCGAAGTGGAAGGTGGTCCAGGGGCCCCTACCGCGCAAGTGTCATCAGCATCGCACACATTGCTTCTTCTTTTTGGCACAAATTAAAACTTATCACAGAAAAGTAGCAATGTCTGTCAAATGAAGCGATGCCAATGACACTTGCGCGGTAGACCCACTGGTTGAGCTAGAGACGCTGCAAGAACACTTCGAAATTGAAATGAAGAAGGAGAGTTTTATCGGCAGGAACACCAGGAGAGCTGTTTCAATCAAACGAACTTTTTGGGACTTAATGTGACAGACCTGTGAGACGGCACTAGCAAGACGCGTGAATGGCGTTATTTAGAAAATATCTAGCTTTTGCGAGAAACGAAGTGTTCCATTTATAGCAACTGAGTGAACAGCAATTGAGGGAATAACAACTAAATTATTCCACTTAAAGCAACTATCAATATATTTGTAACTCAGACCAAATAAAAAAGTAAAGACGGAGTCTTCCGACAACGCGGTGAAGCCATTAAAACTACGCCTTGGCTGTGTACATACACAGCTTACGCACACATATGTAACGAAACTACGCCTTGGCTTACGTTCGTCATTGGGCGAACCCTGCCGCCCGGCCCCCGCCCGCCCTCTGGTACGCACACATGTACCATCAAAAACCGGCTTCACTTAGTTGTTCGCAACAACTGCGCAACGCTCCATCTTCCTTTTTTATTTGATCTGAGATTTGTAAGTCATTTTGTTAAATATGGAAAGTTTTTTTTTTTTTATACACAACGGGATAGTGCTTGGCCTTCATCTCACCTGATGTTAAATGACGATAAGGCCGAAGGTGGAAGCGCACTACACCCGGGATACTGGCTATCTTACCTCTAACTGCCGGAACACAACAATTTTTAAATTGTTATTATGGCGTCAGACTTAGGTAAGATGGTGGTAGCTAGCCAGGTGGACGAAATAAGCCCTACCATCAACCAAACCGAGTACAAATTGTACCCCCCCTGGGAATCGAACCCGGGACCACTGCGTCTTACACGGGTGGGCGAACCACTAGACCACAGAGGCGGTTGAAAGTTGCTCTAAGTGGAATACTTCAGTTGCTATTCGCTCGATTGCTCTACTCGTAAGTGGAATACTTCCGAGAAACTTGCTCGTTTTAATTTTTTGTAACAATTTCTTATTATTCGAAAAATCCGAATTTGATTTTCAAATCCGGATTTGGAAGTCTAGTAAAAATGAGCGGATATTCGGATATTTCGGATAACGGATTATCCGGATTGCATTCCCTAGTCGTCGCCAATTTGAAACTAGAAAATAGCTACACACAGACACCACAATGTACTAGATTCACCGTAGTACACATGAGTACGTCAGATTATACAGTTAAACTGCGAAAACAGCTTTTATAATGTAGGGCATAAAGGCGGTCTGATGGTAAACATATTGAATAGTATGTGGCACACCCCGGACACTCCATACTTGTATGTGCCCCGTTATAATTAGATGACGTTTTTGTACACGAGCAACTGTGTGGTAAGGCTACAGTGCAGTTTGCACTGTATGAGCGGCGTAATTCATAATTCGAACTTTTTGGTATAAATTTATAAATAAAGTTACGTCGCATTGCTTTGAACATAAAAATAAGTTGACAATTTACAAATATGTCTAAACGAGCATACGATTCGGCATACGAACTCGCGGGGTGGGGTGAGGTAATTGATTCTAGGGCAGGGCGTCCCCGCCCTGCCCCAGTTGTCCTTTCTGGAGACCTATTGTTGAATCGCTCGACGCGTCGAGCGTTCTTTTCTACTGATTTTCATTCGACAGAGATTTAGTGAAAGAGAGCTGGGTCTCCTGTAGGTAGTACTTATATCTATTCTGTGGTCTGAGGTGCCGCCGTGTGTATATTACAAAACTGTAATCATGTAATGTTTATGATGGTGATTTTACCGTTATAATACCCTTAAACCGCTGTATTACCTGTAAAAATATTGTTTACCGTTAAGTAACATTATTTTACTGTTATAATATAACAACGTAGAAATAACAATAAAATAACCTTAAAGAACATTATCTCAACTACTATAATTCGATTCTATAGCTATCTCGAGCACGAAATTCTATTCACAGAAATATAGTTTCTTTTAGCCAAGAAAACATGTTTCGAATACCCACAAATTGTGGAGATTCGATGTAGGTGGCAACATTTACTTGGATACGTTCGGAGATCACGGGTGCATTCCAACAGGTTAATCGCTGAGACATCGATCGCTATAGAATAAAATTAAAGTAGGGCCACTTTACATTTGACACTTCATCAAAATACCTCAACGTAACCTCGTAACAGCGGGCATAAAATATAAAATATTTTTTCGATGTTAGGAATGCACAATCGCTTCATTTTTTCCAATTACGAATATATATTTAGTGTAAAATGACCATGTCAGTGAAAACTTTTTCTTTTTAAACACTAGCTGCCTTACTAATAAAGAACTGCAACCCACCCGTTTTACAAGTGTGTAACTATGACAGTGATAGATGAGTTATAGATCGCGTATACAGTCGGTTACTAATAAAGGCTTTTATTGTATTGGGTAGTTACACAAAGGTTATAACGAATATCACTTGCAACACTGCTGCTCACGTTCTAAAACAATCTTTAATTATTTTCTATTGAAATATAAATAAATAATTTAAATCTTATATTTAGGCATATTTGGTTAAAATCTTTAAATTGTAATGGGTTTTTTAATTTTTTGGTTTAAATTTACATATTTTTTAGTGAACTGTCTATAGTGTTTTTAAACGATCACAGGAAATGTCATACGTTGTCATGACAATAATAAACAAACACTTAAATATTGTCAAATGTTCAAAATGTAAATACACAACATTTTATGCGTTTCTTTAATTATTTTCGGTTGCTTTGTGTTTTTCTCAGTAATAGGCAAAATTTGCAAGCTTTGGAATAGCCACCTCATTTTCACAGTTTGTGATTTACGCTCACGAGTTGTATATTAATGTCATCCCAAGGGAATCAACGCTGGAGAGATGTAATTCTTACCAATTTTTTAGATAATGTTTATTATTAACTTGAACTAAAAACAATCTAACAAGCACCAGATCATACCTAAGTCAAGATCATTGAAATAAGATCTAGGAATCGAGCACATGAAGGAAACTTATATACCTACTACCCTATCCCAAAGATTTCAATCTTTGCCCTGTCCCCTGAAGAAAGCTGCATCGATTAAAAACTTAAGAACAACGAAGAAATATTTTCTTTTAAAGGTTATGTATGTGTATAAAATAAAATATATCGAGTTAAAAACTAGTGCATTTTTATTCGATATTAGATATGATCTAGCATTGCAACGGTTGGTTTGTTAGTGATCTTATTAAAATGAACAGGTCTTCAGTAATACGGTTTCTTATATAAATTGTAGGCTGATTGACCAGTTTCATTGCCTTGTATGCTAGTAAAGACTTCTCCTATCGAATTGTTCTAGAAACAACATCGAAATAATCATAAAACTTTATTTTTATTCATTTTACGCATTTACACATCAGTTAAACTAGGTCCCGTGAGTGTGAAGTGACAGTTTAAGTTTCCATAGTAATTACCCACTCGTTACAACAGGCGTATGTCAAGGAACTGTCAAAATTGGTTTATTAGTCAAGATTTCGCTGTATCACCCGTATATATTGCGGGTAAATGTTTATTAGTAAGGCAGTAGGGATGTTACTTGTGAATGAATATTTTCACCATAAATAAAGAATGTCATTTTTATATAAGAGTTGGACGGCAGTCGGCACGCGACAACATATTTTATTTCCACTATTTATTATAGGTAAGGATACTTGAGTCTTTTTTTTAGGGCGCGTTTTTTTTGTTATATGTACTTGTTTGTTTTATTATGTTACCTTTTTACGATATATAAAAAATAATATATAAGATATGACTGATGATTTTTGATTTGTAATACCGCCGTAGCACGTCGGCCGCCCGACATACGCCGGGCGGCCGAGCTGGACCGATGGTCCTCATCCGCGCGACCGAGACGTAGCTATACGCGCGTAGGTAATAATCAGCGTTGCACTGAAGCTGTTCATAGATTTTAATGAATATAGCTACGTTCGACCGACGTTAGTGCTGACCGTCGGACGTGCACTAAATCCAGCCTAACCGCGGCGTTCCAAACATTAGAGCGTGACGTTCTGTTGACACAACATTCCCGTTCCAAACGTCAGAGCGTTGCAACTTTTTAAACATCCAAATCGATCGTTAAAAATCGCTCTGACGTTTGTCAATGTCATTTATTTTGTATTTTGATGTTTTTGTGTCGTCTTAAAAAAGTTCATGGTTGCTCCTCAAAAAGGCAGATTTTATTTGATTTAGAAAGTTTAATTATCTGTATTCCAAACGGAAAACGAAGACTTTGTAAAATTAATGACATTCACGACTCTGACGTTCGTTCCGAATAGTACCGTAAAGAATAACAGCCAAATACCGCACCCTGATTATCTAAATAGAAACTATTTAGCGACCGGTTTCATTTGACATACATTGCTACTTTTCTTTGGTATGTTTTTTTTCAACCCAAAAAGAAGTAGCAATGTATCACATTCATCTGTCAAATGAGACCGGTCGCTAAGTGGTTTCTAATTAGATAATCAGCCCGCCGCACTATGAATCTCGGAACGCAGCCCTACCACTCTATGGCGATCAATGAGCCAACGATTAGTCTGCTGGAACGCATCCAATGTCATTGCTTTTGCTTAGTCTTGTCCATGTCTTGTCAGAAAGCTGAAAGTTCATCCGCCAAGTTGTTTTCTATAGCTAGTTTACGAAATAATATAATATACCTGCAATTAATTATTGTTCATCGACTCGCCCCAATCATTACTTTTGTGTATCTACCTACTTAGTCAGATTACAGCTAAAAATGGCACAAGCTGCACTTCCTAACCCAAATACTTTGCTTCCATTGGAACTGGTAGACAAATGTATAGGTTCGCGTATCCACATTATCATGAAAAATGACAAAGAAATGGTAGGAACATTGCAAGGATTTGATGATTTTGTGAACATGTTGCTAGATGACGTCACAGAGTACGAATCTACGCCAGAAGGAAGAAAAATCACGAAGCTCGATCAAATTTTATTAAATGGAAACAATATTGCTATGTTAGTTCCTGGTGGCGAAATGCCTGGAGATGCTTATGATGGACAGTGATTAAATTGTGTACTAGTGATAAATATATTGTGATAAAGCTACTTACCTACACTTTCATTCCTCATATCATAACCTAAGGTACTTTTTTATTAGGTATTCAATTCACCAATAGCTGTTTTCTAAAACTTGACCAAGTTTTATTACTTACTTGTATTATAATTTAAGTTATAAAATTGTATGCAATCAACATTTAATTATTCTTAAAAAAGCTGTAACTGTAAAGTCTAATATGGTATTTTAAGCAGCATAGGTAGGTAAAGAAATTGTATGAATTTACATACAAAATGTTGTGACTACCATGATTTCTTTGTCGCTTTATTCTTCAATGTCTGCAGACAACAATATAAAAGCCATTGTGTCTCATTTTCTATAAATAAATAAGATAAATGTAAAAGGTCTTACCTGAGGCTGAGTAGGACCATAATCACTTGAAGTATCAACAATCTCCAATTTTGCTGTTGTGGTAGGAGGACGGCTTACTTTGTCAAAGCAAGCATCGCATACTCGAACCTAAGGAGTTATATATTCAACTTAAAACCTTTAACAAAACACCTCTAGTTCATACATATTTTTTTATCATATTTCTGTAACACATGTTATCATCAAATAATAATATAATCACCTCTTTTTCAATTCCAAACTTAGGCAATGTTGATGTTTTAGAGCTACACTGCTGGCAGAAAACTTGACCACAGGCACGGCAGTGGTGGCGACGAACCATCAATGAGAAAGCTACACGACATCTGTATACAAATGATTTTGTTACTAAAGTAGGGCCACATTAAAAGGCCACATTTGACACTTCGTTTCGTTGTCGTTTCACTTTGATTCGTAACGGCAGACATAAAATACTCTTAAGTACTTTTTCATAATAACTGAAATCAAATCCTGTGTTTGAAGTCTGTATCAATTCATTCACTTTAATCGATGTTTTGAAGCTTCAAAACATCGATTAAAGTGAATGAATCGTGAAATCATAGCTATGAACACCTACGGTCACCTCACTATGAATCTAAAATTGACAAATGTCAAATGTGACCTATTAAAGTGGCCCTACTTTATCATTGTTTTGTTTTATGGATTAAATAACCTATCGTCAGAGATATAGGCTTACTAAAGATTTTTTGCCGCGATATTTTTGTTAAACGATGGGAAATAACAACAGTTGCCTAGTAACAGATCCATAGTAGGCCTAATTCTTACTGAAGATAGATTATTGAAATCAGCCATTAGTAAATAATAAGCTATATAATTTGGTCAAAATATTTTTTTTAAAACCTCACTAAATCGCAGATAAATAAATAAATGAAATCAATACAAACCTGTGACATACTTCTCCATCTGCCCATTCTGGCGCTGTATCAGCTGAGAACATAGCATCAGATTCTTTCAGTGCTGGAAACTTGAATCCTTCAGCTTTCAAGATGTTCACTGTATCCTAGTAAAACAAACAGACTGTTGTTTATTTATTAAACTACCATTTCCTATAGTTCCGTAAGCTCAAATAAAGATGTATTTGTATCTTAAATGTTTTATTTCAAACATGTATCCTACCATAGTGTTTAGCACTCTGTTTCAATATGTAAAAATTTCACTACAGAACAAAGGATTATGCAGTCTTTATTGTATATTTGCCTAGATTTGTTTTGATGATTCATGCCTGATAAAAAATATGACGCTCTGATAAAAACTATATCTGTGATAATGGTTTTACTTGAAATTAATTTGGAAATGAAAATTAAAATCTGATTAGTCACAGGTCATGAGAGCTTGATGTGAGCTCAATAAAATTATTTTGAATACTTAGTCCTTCCTATGATTTAAAAGCTTGTGATAACATAACAACAATGTACAACTGTTGTAGACATAGTTATCAGCTGTACTGTACACAATCATGTAGGCATTCTGACCAATGACATGAATATAAACATCATAATAACTCACAGTGTTTGATTAAAGTTAATTAAGTAATTGAACACTTGATATGAGTAGCACAGTTGTTTTTTTATAATGTGTGATGCTGATGAGAATGACACAGGAGATACTCCAATATAGGTACCAGTGGCGAGGGGTCGAAATATGGCGAAGGTAATCCGGACCAAAAAACACCACCGCGTGATGCAAGCTTCAAGCGTTTCTTCAGAAGTTAGGGCCTCAATTTCACCATGCAAAAAAGCACTGATAAAATAGTGACGGTCTAGCCCGCGCTACTCTATACTGAGTTAGAATCAGAAATAATAATCATGGAAAACAAAACATTTTATTGAGTTTGTAACTGCTTGTCATCCTTATCGTAGAAAGATGTATTATATTGAAAATGTTTAAAAACACCCATCTTGCTAACGTAACCAGAACTTAAGTTTGGAAAACAATGTTTCGCCGCGCTAGTCAGTTAAACTTAAACGACAATTCATATTAATTAAAGCCATTATGGCAAATCAAACTTACCGCAATAAACAAATACATGAGATAAACACATTAAAATAAACAAAAACCGGGAAAAAGTATCGATTCTCACTCACTAATTCACTATTTTGATAAAAACTAATCACGTTCTAAACACTCACATAAACAATGATAATGGCGGAAACGTACTATTATACTTCTAAATAAAAATATCTAATTTGCGATGTATTTTCTTCTATCGTTCTTATTTTGTTTATTTTGCATCTTAAAACTTATTCGTCTCTTCATAACAGAAAGAGAAAAGAAACGTTAACATCGCTTCAAATAGAAAGAGAGAGAAAACTTAAGCCACAGCCGGCCGGCTTGCCTTTCAGCATTTTCAACCGAAAGGCACGCGATTGTGGTGCGTTGGTGAGAAAGAGACAGAGTAATAACAATCAACCGTTGCCCGTGGCAACCGCGCCAAGACACAGTGCAAAAAGGAAGCTAAAGGACGTCGGCTTGCCTCAAGGAGATTTTGTACGAAAATTGATTTGATATTCCTTGCACGCGGGGCGCGGCGCGCGCGCGCGAGCGTTTTTAGAGTAGACAATTAAGTAAATACTTAGAAATTCATAAAAAATAATTGTAGCCATTATTAATTAATCTTACCGAAATGGCGAAAAAAATTAAGTAATGACATGTTATAATGGATCGATGGGGATGGGATTTTAAAAGGTAAGCCGATGGGAATCGGCTTGTATGGACCCTTCGCCACTGATAGGTACTTAATGCAGGTAAAGCAACAAGTTTGCTCAAGTTTCCTAATCAAATTAGTAAGTGGCGCAATCAATAACTACGACGCGGTGGCCGGTAGCGGTGAGACTGTGATAGACATTTCAACCTTGAGATGAGACACAATAACAGGTTCAATGAACCGTGAACATTAGAATTGAATAAAGTATGCTGAAGTATTCAGTGAATGATGATCAAGTCACGTGCCGGACTACATCTGCCCCACAAAAAAAAAGTTTGAAATCTGACTTTTTGACTATGCCATGATGAAGTCTATAGTTTGTCGGAGTTTGTCGCCAAAAACCAGAGTTTGTCGGTCTTCCGTTTAGGAGATACGTGTGGCTCAGCTGTAGAGACGTCTCTACAGCTGCGCCACACAAATCTCTAAAACGGAAGGTCGTAGCGAAAATCAGATTACTTGTATGTATAGCCGTTAGTTTGTCGCACAAAAACCAGAGTTTGTCGGTCTTGCGTTTAGGAGATCTGTGTGGCGCAGCTGTAGAGACGTCTCTACAGCTGCGCCACACAGATCTCGAAAACGAAAGGTCACAGCGAAAATCTGATTTTTTGTGTGTGTAGCCGGTAGTTTGTCGGAGTTTGTCACCAAGACCCAGAGTTTGTCGGTCTTGCGTTTAGGAGATATGCGAGGATTACCTTTCGTTTTCGAGATCTGTGTGGCGCAGCTGTAGAGACGTCTCTACAGCTGCGCCACACAGGTCTCCTAAACGCAAGACCGACAAACTCTGGTTTTTGTGCGACAAACTCCGACAAACTAACGGCTATACATACGAGTAATCTGATTTTCGCTACGACCTTCCGTTTTCGAGATCTGTGTGGCGCAGCAGAGCCACACGTATCTCCTAAACGGAAGACCGACAAACTCTGGTTTTTGGCGACAAACTCCGACAAACTATAGACTTCATCATGGCATAGTCAAAAAGTCAGATTTCAAACTTTTTTTTTGTGGCGCAGCTGTAGTCCGGCACGTGATTAAGTCTACATGTTTTGAAAATACAGTTAGAGTTTTCATTTTACAGCTTTGGACCATGAATGCAAGTAATGTTATGAAAAACAAATCATGGTCAATGGAATAAACTTTAGTAGTTTATAGCTCCTAAAAAATAGTTTATGGGATATAAACTGGAAACTCCACAAGTCATGAGATTTGACACATTAATTAATATATACATATGAAAATTGAATACTAAAATCTGTAGTCTGTTTATCCTTACTTGTCCTATTTGGTAAACAATCTTTACCTAACTCTTTATTGAAATAATCATTTATAATAAAATAGGTATACTGCCCGGCATATAAATTGGCAAGAGAAAGAAAGAGAACACAAGTTTATGGCTACTGCTCATCTTTTGTCTCTTTCTTTTTCTTGCCAATATATATGCCGGCATCTGTATGTACAACAAATGGTTTTCCATTTATAGAATACGAAAGATATTATTAATTTATTTGACAATTTGATTTAATAAGACATCATATTTTTAAATAGTGAATTAAGTTTAAAAGACATGACAACTGTCAAAAACTGAATAGGACAAGTAAGTATAAACATACTGTATTATTATTTGACATACCTGAACAGAACGGTATTTAGGAGAATTGCGGAAAGCAAAAGCCCATGCTTGTATTAGCTCCAGAATCTTATTACGCAGATTCTCATGTTGGGTAGTTTTCACTAGGTCTCGAAGCATCTCACAAAAAGCTTTTGATGTTACCTCATCGTGTATTCCTGAACCTACGAAAATTAAATACAAACTTATTACAATACTTAATAGATACTTGTACCATGCAAATTATGATCAACTAGGATACAACGTTGAGTAGGGAATATATTTTAGTGTCTAAATTATTACATAGGTAACAATTATTTAAATGTTTCTAAATTAGACTATTACTTATACCAAGGTTATTTTATGTCATGTTATGTTATTAGACTTCCAAATAACTAATGTATTATGTTTTTAAAGGGTAGATACTTGATTGATATTACATTCAAAACAATCTTTCACAAATTATTTTAGAACATTATACATAATTATTTAAATGGTTCTAATTTAGGCTAATAAGATTTCTTTATGCTAAGTTATCTTATCAGACTTCCAAATTCCTACTGTATCAAGGTTTTAAAGGGTACTTGACTCATATATTTAAAATAATCTTTGAAACCTAACTTATTAGCATAATTTCTCTCTTTCACAAATGATTTTAGAACAATAATAAGTACCTATAACCCGGTCGAGTTAACTCGGCACCTGAAGCGCGATAGACCCCCTTTGTTTTCTCCTTGCCTCACGCCACTGTCGTCATGCCAGTAGCGTTAATACATTTGTTAGCGATAATTTATCCATAATCTATTGAAAATTTTCAAAAAATTTGCGACGGCGGCGTGAGGAAAGGAGAAAACGAAGGGGGTCTATCGCGCTTCAGGTGCCGAGTTAACTCGACCAGGTTGTATGTTAATTTCTGATTGAATGACTATGTCAACTAGGTGTAATGTAACATAAGGGAACGTACCCATACTACGTAACCCGTTAAGGGGGGGAGGGGGGTCTTTAAAATACCACGCTTGGTCACAGGGGGGGGAGGGGGCCCTATGTTTTGTCACGTAGTCAATATTGTCAATGGAAATCTGGTTCTTTTTTTTTCAAGTTGTACTCAAATATGGCACGCAGCGAAAATTTTTTTCTTCTTGATACATTTTTTAACTTGTAATTGTATGTAAAATTATAATACACACTCTTGGCATTACGTGGCAAGCGCCTTACTAATGAAAAGACAAAAATGAGCAAATTTTTTTAGATTTCTGTTGAAAATGATGTAAAACCATTATCTATGAAATACTACGTGAAAACCAGGGGGAGGGGGGGGGGTCTTGGCATATACTACGGGTGGTCACCGAGGGGGGGGAGGGGGGTCAAAAATGGTAAAATATGGGTCACGTAGTATGGGTACGTTCCCTAACAATCTATACACTCTCCTCGATCACTACCAAATTTTAAATTCACAATAAAACAGCTGTTAATAACTTAGGTACTTGTTTGTATACCAATTTCATTTTTTTTTCATTAATGGTACTTATTTTTGAATATAAATCAAGAATAATAAGTCTATAAGCCATACAGTCTAATTATTGGTTCCCAGCATTTTCTTGATTGGAATGGAAAATTTTAAGAAAATAATTTAACTAGATCACTTTTGGGTTTTCATTATAAAACACTTTGTTTTTTCCCTTTTCTTAAAACCACAAGTAAGGTAAAGCGGAGTTCAACTTTTATTAATGAATGTATTTTCTCCAGTTCAAAATACTGTATTGAGTTTAAAATTGTTTCTAATGAAAATGTTCATTGAATAATTAACTACACTACAATAAATATCTTGAAAATATTAAGAAATAAGTAATAACGAAGTAATTAATAAAATACATACCACAGTTTTTTACTAAACTTTCAAGGGTAAGTAGTGCAAACATTGCCTGGTGTGGATTTTGTGAATAAAGTTTCTTTTTGACAGCAGCCACAGCATACTTGGGTCTAAACAAAACAGAAATTATTTGGTTATTCCGATCTGCTACCCCAAAGAATCCACCCCGAGCTGAATTCGTGGAAATCTATGTCCAAGAGTTTTCCACATGCTAGATAGGGATCTAATTTACCCTAAGCTAGGGAGGGCCCTAGCTTAGGGTAAATTCTCGGATATACGTTTCCTAGAATTCACCTCAGGGTGGATTCTTTGGGGTAACAGATCGGCATGACCGAAATTGTTACCAAGTTTTAGTATGTACTAAGTTTAACATGCTTACTATTGATGCTGTAGTAATACTTACGAGCAATCATTTTGCCTAATAAGATCACAAATTTGCAGTATTGTGGGCCAATCTGGATCCAGGCGAAGATTACTTGTAGCTTTATCTAGAGACAGTAATTTATGATATGAGTCAAGATTAAGTGGGATACAAAAGAGCATGATTATTAGCACAGTATTTGAAAAAGTACAGAATTTCTAGCAGAAAAATGTAGAAAGTAAATGTCAGCAGCAAAATGTAGAGTGAAATGTAAGTGAAATGCAATCTGATCACAAATAATGTAATACAAAAAATATTCATAATTGATACGACATTGGAGACATATGATTCACCTGTATAAACTTACCAAGTAATTTATCAAAGTTATTAGCACGAAACATGTTTTATTATGATAATATAGAACTATTGTTTTTACAAAAATCAACAAATTGATTGATTCACTGAATAGAAAAATGACAGCACACTTTTGTCAATTTTGTTTTTTGGTGGCAGCACTGTGTTGATAAACGTCACGAAAAAGTTCATAGGGTGCATTCCACATGCATTCGCAAGGCAAATTATTTGTTGTATTAGTGTGAGCATGCGAATCTCCGTGCCACTGAATAATTCCATTCTAAAACTACCTAGAAGTAATGTACCGATGATATACGTTCTTATTTCAGATATCAAATTGATTGTACCGGCTTCCCGGCAGAATGATTGACAAAAGCATGTGGCACGGAGATTCGCATGGTTTGAGGTTATGTTTTTTGTTAAATCGTCGAATTCCAGATCAATCGGAGCCTGTACCGCTGGGTTGATGTATTTGTAGCCGTTACATATTCATTGTAACAGCTACAAACACATTTGTTGCTCATGTAACGCAACAGGGACAAAGATATGGCGATCTAAAGTTTTAAAAGCATGCGACTCTCCGGCCCACACGCTTAAGTCTAAAATACTAGTGAAAATTGTATTAAGATTAAAAATAAGCAAGTTTACGTAACCGTTTGATCACGATAAACGGCCCGAAAACATATTTTCACTATATCTTCATTCGTTTTAGAGAAATAAGTAAATTTATTTACTATGATTTATTATGAATAATCAGTGTGTAGGGTGACCATATCGTCGGTCCGTAGGAATCATTAGGCTGTTTCTAATAAAATTCAAGTTGAACTACATAATGTTGAGGGTTGATTTGCCTACATACTCGTACGTATCGTACCTACTATCATACTGTTACTGACTATGCAATATTGCAATATTTTTTAGGGGACGTAAAAAGGTGACTTTTATCCTAATCGAGATGACAAAATACAAACAAACAAATGAGAAAGTAGGTAACCTTATAAAAACGTGTTAAAAATGTGAACGTCATAATTGGTATAATAATTGCCCACTCAGTACCAGTCACCCATCATCATCAGTATCAGTCACCCATTAATTTAGGTCTCGGTTGAATGCAACCGAACTGAGAACTTCCTTCGTTTTTTGAAGTATTAGTCTTTCAAAATAGGTATCTAAAAACACTTCAACTTGCATTTTAGACCGATCGGGATAAGTTTTTAGCTTTTAAAAATATTAAAGTTTGTTTTTTTCGTATATAGTTTCTGCACCATTCACTTAGCCTAATACATGAAATTGTGTCATTTTGGTTTGATGCATAAGTAACAATTTAGGTTTTTGTCTTTTTTAACGCTATCGGACGAAAAGAAAATTAAAGTTGAAAATTTTACTTTCATGATGATTATGAAGTTGTAACCGATGTACTTACTTGAGCTTTTTGTGTCATCTTTGTCCACGGGAATACTGTTATTTGACTATTACCTAAAGCGTTACCTTAGTAACTCCAAAAGAATATTACAATTGGTTAAATAAGTGTTAAATGTTTTAGATCAATAGTATCTGTTGTACATAATGTTTTGTGCTAAATTCATCAATGGAATTTTCAGCTTTTTATTTTTTTCTATTCAACACCCTGTAAAAGTCACAAAAGAAAATGGGGGGGGTGGGGGGGTGGGAGCCGGGGCACCGCTGTTTGCTGCGTACTTCGAGCACCGCTGCTACGTACTTTGCCGTTCGAGCGACTTTGGGTAAAAGAATTTGTAAAAAGTAGCCTCTATTTCGTATTGAGCCAGCACAATATCCCACTTCAAATTAATTCGCCTAATTCGCCTACTTATTTATTATAGCTGTCATTCGCCTACTTATTTTGGTTGAGTTGTAGTTAAGAAAAGACTTAGGCGATTCTTAATGTTAGTGCAATTGGGTGTAAGTGACTTAAGTGACGCCTAAGCATAGGTACTGAAGTTCGGTGACACATTTGAAGTAACGAGTAGGTAGGTAGGTAAGAAGTATACGAACGAATATAAATACATTTGATGATACTGTGGCCGCGTTCCGAATCACGCTCACAGCGCTGTTAGCGCGTATCCGACCAAATTAAATAGTCACAAAATATTACACAGATAGGGTATTTGTGTACCTACTTCATTTAATGGATTATAGGCTAACAGTGCTGTTGGCGTGATTTGGAAGTAGGCATGTGTTATTATTGTCAATTACAGTCTCATTGATGAGATGACATCATTAACATTCTTGTACTCTACCTCTTGCAAAGTTTAAAAAGAAAGGATTACCTACCTACTGTAACAAAATATTTTTTGAGGGTAAGGAAATAAAAACCGGTCAAGTGCGAGTCGGACTCGCACACAAAGGGTTCCGTACCAAAAAACGGCTAAAAAATCACGTTTGTTGTATGGGAGCCCCCTCAAATATTTATTTTACTAGCTGACCCGACAGACGTTGTCCTGTCTTAGTTATAAATATTAAATTCGAATTGGTATAAATTATTGAAAAGTTTAGTTCAGAGATTAGTAGGTAAGTACCGTTCCCGTTTCCGTTTTCGTTCTCGTTCCCGTTCCCATTTACTTTAAAACCCAACAGCTTTATAAATAACCAAGTACCTATACATCACTTGTTATGTTAGTAACGTGTATGTTAGTCTATTCAAACTTACTAATAAGGCGTGATGGCTCTGAACTAACCGTGATGAGCACTAAGAAATTCAGTTTTCTTATAACCTCTTTGTAAGAAAAAAAAAATTATTTTACATGTATTTTATTAATAAAATAACTCCGAACGAAGCATCTGTTTTATTACATCCTTAATTGTATGTTTTTTTTTTATCGTTGTTCGCGCGTATCTTCGACATTTATGGACCGATTTTGATGATTCTTTTTTTGTTCGATTCAATTTTTTTGCGAAATGGTCCCATTTATTTTTTTTCAAATCGGTTCAGTAGTTTTCTAGGTATCCTGAAAACACTATGATTTTGCATCAACTAACTTGACTATTTTGTTATTTATGAACCGAATAAGATGATTCTTTTTGTTGGGTAAGAGGTACTTTTAGTCTTTTTAACCGACTTCAAAAAAAAGAAGGTTCTCTTTCAGTTTGACCTGTATGAATGTATGTTTCTCCGCGAATATCTCACGTTTGACTGAGCCGATTTTTCTACCAAATAATATACTTACACTACACTACCTAATAGAGAAGGTACTTACACTAAAAACAAAAAAATAAAAATTGTTTTAAAAATAAAATAAAATGTTTTAAAAAACAAAAAACCAACTTCAAATAACCTGCCTCTAAAAAGCAAGAAATAATATTCAAATCATTAGATATGCATTATCATTGTTATATAATAACAACACGTATATTGAAGTCGGGTAGGGCTTTTAGAATAAAAAAACGAAGTTGTACTCCAGCCCCACCCGACTTCAATAGACGTGTTGTTATTATATAACAATGATAATGCATATCTAATGATTTGAATATTATTTCTTGCTTTTTAGAGGCAGGTTTTTTGAAGTCGGTTTTTAGTTTTTTTTAAAAGGTAAGTAAATACTAAAGTTTAATTTTTCAAGTTTTGACTTATGTAGTAAGCATAAATTACTTTACAACCATTGAAACTTGTCCCAAGTAACAATACAAAAACTCACATACATACAAACGTAGAGCAGTGTGGAACAATGCAACACCAAAAGCTCTGAGTCTCATATTTCTCTCATTTTTAAAGATATGAATTCCGTTTTTAGAGGAACGGAATCTACTTAATTAGGTATAAAATGGCAGTTATAGTTTCATTAATAAATAGATACATAAACCAATAAGAAGACTTTTAAAAGAAAATGGGAATTGTTTCATTGTGTCCACCTAGGTGTACACAATGAAACATCCTCTGTCCAACAATGAAACACTGTTATTAATTTTGACATTTTCATATTTAGTGGAACAAGTAAATGACAAAATCTGTTGAATTCCAACCGATAAAGGTTTTCTCAAGGTATTGCATAATTATTCAGACTTTAAAAGTACCTATAGGTTTATCTCAGGTACAATGATTTGTGTGTGACTTAAAGATAAATGAGTCTAATTTTTTTTAAATCGTAGTTATGTACCTTTTATAGGCAATAACGATTTAAAATCAACAATTACTTATAATAGGCATTAATCTCTCAGGTAAAATTCTACATACTAAAAGATTAATGAGTCTGAAAATCACAAATATTAGGTAGTAGTAGTGGAAACACTGTAACATTGTGTCCACCCTTGAGCTGTGACATTCTTGGACACCTGGGGTATTTTAGAATAACATCAAAAAATAATCTACCAAAATCGAACAATTTATTAGGTAGTATCAAAGTTATTCTGTGGTAATGTAGTCCACGTGAATCTATGATACATGTACAAATATATTGATTAAAAAACACATTCGATGAGAAAGGCAACTGTCAAAAAAGCATTTTTTTTAAAAGCCCACGACTTAGGACAATTATTCTTAATGAAGGCTTTACAAAGTGACATTTTAAAAAAATAGTAACTATTTGCCTCTAGATGGCGTTGATGGAAAGAGAAGTGTAAAAATTGGCTTTTAAAAATAAACGGCCTGTACCAAAGAGGCAAATAAGCGTTCGCTGGCTGACATCTGGCCAAAGAGAAACATTTTAGGGTAACATCAGATTTGCCTGCCTACCTGAGTACTCTTCGAAGCTGAGTAAAAAAATCACATTGACACATACATTTTTATCAACGCCATCTTATCTATCGAGCATACAGTTTTTTGTCATTTTGAAAAACCCTAATTGAAAAACAGTTTAGTTAATGTTTTTACAAAAATCCTCCGACTAAAAGTAATGAACATACTCTGTCTGTCAGCTTCATCATCAGACCCTGGACTTCGTCTCCCATTAGAGTACTCGTCAAAACAATAGGGATGACGACTACTGAATAAAATAACAAAATACTAATAAAAACCGTAAACATATTGAACTTTTAGAGTAGCTTGTATACCTCTTGGTTTTATATATTGCGTATTATTTGTTTTATTACCCTTCAAAGTTGGGCGGACAAGTCCATTTAAAAAGTTTAAAATATATTAAAATAAATAATACATTTAATTAATCCATAAAATTTATAGCAAATTTGTATAAGAAACAATTTTGATAAACACAATATTTAATATAGCTGCCAAACTTTCCTACGCGTTGCATACAAACACCTAGGCGTGACGTCATAACTAGGGTAGCCGTTAGTATGGAGCGTTTTCGGGTGAGTCCAATTTTGTGTGCATTTTAAACTGTGATATCTCGGGCAGTTTTCACGCTAGCGAAATAATTATTTTACCAATGTTTCTTTTTTTGAGAGGTAATTTATGTAACATAAAATAAAAAAAAATTTCGTCATGCCTATTCTAACGAGCCCAAACACGATGGGGTTGTAGGTTTTATCATAGAATTCCTGTGGGCTTCTTCCGGTTTCATCATCAGATCAGCTCAATGACATCATAATATTGCATTGCCTTCCAGTTCTCACCTATTTTCAAAGTTTCAAGTCTCTAGGTCATCGAAAAGCTAGGATAAAATCGTTCGCAATATATATCTATAAATATTAGGTCTTTACTTATGAACTTGCCGATATTTTGTCACATACAGAGAAAATAATAACTTCTATGTTTTAAAACATTTAACAATATCTTGATTTACGTATGTCGAATTATGACCATGATAGTCAACTATCAGTAAAAATAAAGTCCTTTTTTTAAGCTTTCATAGCATTAAAAAAAGATCTTGAAAGTTACTCTTTTTTTTGTGAGCCAAAAAAGGGTGACCGGAGGGGTTGTAACTTAGCCAAAACTTATTTTTTTCGCTTATCGTTAATGGAATAGGTTAGCATAGTGTTCAAACATTAGTACATAAAAGTTTTGTTACAAGAGTGTTAACGGTTGTTAAATGAACAAAGAAAATGCTAGTATGAAAAATGCAACTTCTTGAAAATTCTCCATACAAATCGGCAATTTCATAGGTAAAGACCTATTATATACGGTTACGAAAACCTGCTTATTTTTAATCATAATACAATTTTCACCAATATTTTAGACTTAAGCGTGTGGGCCGGAGAGTCGCATGCTTTTAAAACTTTAGGTCGCTATTGCGTTACATGAGCAACGAATGTGTTTGTAGCTGTTACAATAAAGCACGTTCCAGACGGATTTAATCACGCCTCCCAACCAAGGTCACCTTGGTGGAAGCTTGATGGGGGCGTGGTTTCCATCCGTGGATTGTGTTGCGGCTACACGAGTTTACATCCAAGCGCCGCCAACTAGGGCTGCCAACCATACTATAATAATATGTCGTATTATAATATGTCGTATTATACTATGTTTCGGGTCTGCGTGCTATATACTATTGAAGAAGTGTATAGTACGCAAAAATACTACTATTTTCAACATCGATCGCTAATTAACAAATGTTTCTTTTTTTTTAATTTGTGATCGTGAATTTTGACTGATTCTATAGCGTGTAGTGTATAGTCACACCATATAACAAATACTATGTGTATAGTGTATTGTATCTGAATTCTGAACGTATCTATCTGTCTTATTGCGTTCCAAACTTGTCAATATAAAATTGACAACTTAATTAAATCTTAATCCATGGACGAAATATATCTTAATCTTAACCATGGACGAATTTCTTTCATGTCTTAACTTAATCAGTAATACTGATACAATCGTAAGTAAGTTAAAAACGAGTTTTTAATTTACTTATATTTAATTAATATTGATGGTAGAAAATAATATGAGACTTTTATTTTGATTCATGATTGTTTTATTTATGGTTTATGATTTTGACCAAAACATTGTTCAAAAATGCAAAAAGTTCAAAAAATATAGTTTTTATAAAAAGTAAAATATAATATAATATTTTAAGTATACTTAATCTTAGCTTTCGGACTTTCCAGGTATTTAAAAATGTAAGGTATCTCTGGATTATTGGTTAATTATATTTATAATAAAAACAGCACAATCTGCACTTTGCAATAGTAAGAACTTATATTTCAATCAATAGTACCTATTGAATTTTTAGACTTTTGGCATTCAGAATGTTATTTCTATATTAAGGTAATAAATATAATAGAAAAAAACCCGGCCAAGTGCGTTTTGGGCAACACGCCGTACGGTTCCGTAGATACCTTATACCACACCATATTTAATACCATTATAATTTTTCGTCTGCAAAAATAACTTTGTTTTTCAGTGTTGTTATGAATGACAAAGTTATATTTGCGGTTATGGAAAATGTGCTATATCTGAAAAACTAATTACTATATCTCATTTAAACCAATTTTTATTGAAAGTAATTATTAAGACCTACATGCAGCATATATGTTTTTTAGATTTTTCACTTTCTTATTTCAAAAGTTAAAGGGGGGGGGGAGGATAAACATTTTACCACTTTGGAGGAGTATATCTTTCAAACCTTAGACTTTGAGAAAAAAATGTCTTATAAACTTCAATGTCAATTTTAAAGACCTATCTATTGACACCTCACACGTTCGCAGTTTCAGTTCCATGTATGGAGAGCCCCCCCTTAATCTTTATTTTTGTTATTTTTGTGTTAAAATCGTTAAGCGGTTAACAGAATACATCTACCAACCAAGGTTCAATTGTGTAATATTAATACTTTTGGAATAAAATGGCTGTGACAGAAGGACAGATAGACAGACAGACATGACGAATCTATAAGGGTTCCGTTTTTTGCCATTTAGGCTACGGAACCCTAAAAATACTAGAAAAAATTGACTCACCCGTAACCCGTAGCAGCCGAGCCATTTGAGCCCGTCTGAATTGCGAGGGCTGAGTCGATATTTTATAGTATTTTTTCTATTATATTTATTACCTCAATAGTACCTGACCTACGTACATCTTTCGTTCATCACTGCGGCGCATTCGCGACTGTTTGTGTACCGAGTGCAGACTGCAGACTGAACTCGAGGGCCGAGGCGCGTAGGTACGACTCGCTTTTCGACTATTTGTACAGATGACACTTGCATATAAATTGGCAAGAGAAAGATGAGACAAAAGATGCGCAATAGCCACAAACACTAAAATTTGTGGCGCTGCACATCTTTTGTCTCGTTTTTATCTTGCCAATAAAATGCCGGGCAGTATATGAAGTTGGAGTACTGATAAATATCATTACCGTGCCTGTGTTGGAACTCGCGCCCTTCCACCAAGGACGTTGAAGGTCATTTGGATTGGTTGGAGAAATTTGGATTAAATCTGCCGTCTAGATGGATTAAATCAAGCAAGGTCACCTCTGTTGGGAGGCGTGATTTAATCCGTCTGGAACATGCTTAAATATGTAACGGCTACAAATACATCAACCCACCGCTACAGGCTCCGATTGATCTGGAATTCGACGATTTAACAAAAAACATAACCTCAAAGCATGCGACTCTCCGGCCCACATGTTTTTGTCAATCATTCTGCCGGGAAGCCGGTACAATCGATTTGATATCTGAAATAAGAATGTATATCGTCGGTACATTACTTCTAGGTTGTTTTAGAATGGAAACAGAACAGATATGTATGTACTATGGGCAACAGCTTCGCTTAAAAAGTTAGCAAAAAAATTGTGTGCGCATGTATCCCCCTGCACGAACTAAATATATTATGTTATGACGGCGGCGGCGCGGCGTGCAACCGATTTTAACCTTAAGAGTTGTGGTTAAGTGACGTTGTTGTCCATAGTACATCTGTATGAATTTCTAAAACAGGAGATGTAATTCTATAGAGTACCTATTTAACCAAACGAAAGGTGCGTGTTCGTTCGTATCGTGACGTGAGACTTATAGGTATGTACGTACTTAGTATCCAACCGAAACGGACGAGCTTCGTCGTCCCTCGCCACGCGCCCGCGCCTACTCGCTTCGACCGCAAACTTTTTGAATACCTACCTACCTAGGTATTATCCATGCATGAAAATGACACAAATTCATTCTGTCCATCACTCATGTATTTAAGATATTAAATATGTAAACTCTAATAATACTAATATTTTTTATAAGCATCAATGGCTCGGACAAACAAAAAAATTGAAAATATTAAAAGTCCATGCCTTAATTTGGCACAAATTTATTTCATAGGGATTTTTAAGTGATCTGAGGTATATGGTACTTGTTTTTCAAATTGTAATATTTTTTTGACGGTGTTATTAATGTACGGGTCCCACGTCTGTTTCCATGGACGAAAATGACACAAATTAGGTTTGTACACTACGCAGGCTATCTTAAATACAATACTATTGTTTCTTTTTACTTTAAAACAATTTTGACAGTTTAGACGGTTCTCACACTGGCGACGCGCGCGGTCGCGGCGCACCCACGCGCGTCTTTTACGTTGTATGCAAGTACATTAATTTGTACAGAAAACCGCCTCGTCCAACACACCAAGGCGCGCCACGGCGCGTGAGCGCGCACCGCCGCGTGCCGCCGGCGATCCGCGAGCAGTTTGCGCCAGCAGGCGCGTTACCGCGGGGTACAACACACTGCGACGCGCCCCGCGGCTGGTTTTCGATGATCGTTTCGTTACGATGGCGGGATTTCCTCTGGTTTTCAAATGTTTCGTGGCTTGGATATACGCCCATTTTAGTGCCATTTGGTAGGTACATTATGCAGCACATGAGGTTATACAAAACTGTAAAAAATCTGTTATTTATTTGATTGAATATCATTACGCTGTCGTGGAAGCCCAGCGTGCCGTTGACCGTACCTACCTACTCGTATGTTATTAAAATTCCGTCATTAATATCGAGATGGCAAATCTAAATTATTTGTCTGGACGTTTTAATCTCATGAGTGATTTTATATGTGTTCAGTTTTTTTTCCTTTTGAGGTACGGAACCCTAAAAACCTGGAAATTAAAACAAAACAACTTCAAAATTTAATGCCGCTAAAAAACAAGCGGCGGGGACGCGTCAGACGCCGAATGGCGCGGGGGCGCGGAGAAAACCGCCCGAACAGGCGTTGCGCTGCGCCGTCACCGCGCGCGTGAAACGCCAAACCGCGCCCCGCGACGACGGCGCGCGTTGGCAGTGGGAGAATCGCCTTAGAGTCCAATTATTTATAACCACCACAAATAATCGAATTTCTCAAGATGCATCGGCTAGATGTGACACAAAACGCAAAAATAAACTAATTATATGCCAATGTATCGACAGGCAAGAATTCATAAACTTTAGAATTCTTGAAGGTTATACCCTCAAAATAACGTATTCCGATCGGTCTATTTTCTAGAAACAGCCTAATGATTCTGACCGACCGACGATATGGTAACCCTACACTGTGATTGTTCATAGTAAATAAATTTGCAAATTTCTCTAAAACGAGTAAAGATATTCTGAAAATATGTTTTCGGGTCGTTTATCGTGATCAAACGATTACAAAAACCTGCTTATTTTTAATCTTAATGCAATTTTCATCAATATTTTAGACTTAAGTGTGTGGGCCGGAGAGTCGCATGCTTTTAAAACTTTAGATCGCGATATCTTTGACCCTGTTGCGTTACATGAGCAACGAAAGTGTTTGTAGCTGTTACAATGAATATGTAACGGCTACAAATACATCAACCCAGCGGTACAGGCTCCGATTGATCTGGAATTCGACGATTTAACAAAAAACATAACCTCAAACCATGCGAATCTCCGTGCCACATGCTTTTGTCAATCATTCTGCCGGGAAGCCGGTACAATCGATTTGATATCTGAAATAAGAACGTATATCATCGGTACATTACTTCTAGGTAGTTTTAGAATGGAATTATTCAGTGGCACGGAGATTCGCATGCTCACGTATTAGTCTGTGTTCGCAGGCTAACTGCTGAGTCATCGATCGCCATAGAGTACATTTTAAGGGATTGTACACACGAGAGATTTTTTGGAGTTTTTGGCGCCATTTGGTCGAGTTCAGTTCGGTGTCTATTTTATTTATTTGCAAATTAATTCATAGTGGATATTGTGTCTTAAAATTGGTGCAGTTTTGTGGTACAAGTGTCTACGCAACTGAACAATATGTGGGATAATTGAAATAGGCGCGATCTTGGTTGTGTGAAGCTTAGACTTTTATTGTAGTGGTGGCTATAGTTGTAAATGAATTAGGTATTTTGCAATGTTCCTCAATAAGACAATATAATAAGCTAGTGCACCTACCTACTTATAATGGTACATAATTAGTACCTATTTAATCTTTAGGTATGAAACTCCGCTTCGCCACTTTTATTATTATTATAATACTAGCGGCCACCCGCGGTTTCATCCGCGTGGTTCCCGTTCCCGTAGGAATATCGGGATAAAAAGTATTCTATGTTTTAATCCAGGCTATCTACTATCTGTGTTCCAAATTTCAACCAAATCCATTCAGTAGTTTTTGCGTGATTGAGGAACAAACATCCAAACATCCAAACCCACAAACTTTCACATTTATAATATTAGTAGGATTATTATAATATTATTGTACAATCGTAATAAGAAGGTAAGCTTGCAAAGCTTGGCGTTTCGCAATGTTTCACATGTGTACCTACAACGTACGTTTTGTGTTTCATGTTTTTGGAATTGTGTGATCAGCCCGAGTATAAATGTTATCTACATTTAATTTAAATGTAAAGTATTTCAAAATAACATTGACGCAACTAAGAAATAGGAAAGAGCGCTTACCTGAATAAATAAAGCTAAAGTAACATATAAAGTACGTAGGTAGTATGTAGATAAACAAAAATTATCACTTAGGATATTAAACGGATTGAATAAAACATAATGACTTGTTTTCAATCGTAGACAGCCGCTGTTCATGGGTGATCACCGTAGTCAGCGAAAACAGCGGCTGGTAACCGGCTGGCTGACTAAGATAACAACGGCCTTCACATCTATAGTGGTGGCTACCCATGCAGAACTTACCGAGTAAACTGTCTTGATATACTTGGTGCCAAATGCACCAAGCAGCATTGGAATGCGATGCACCCGCATTCTAATGTAAAGTGAAACAATCTACCACTGAACTATTTAACACTTGACACTGGCAAAAATTACTTCCAAGAGGAAAGTAGATTGCCAAAACAAAAATAAGAAGAAGAAGAAGAGAGATTTTTTCTACGAGCGATTTTTTACCGCTGACGACGGACGTTCCACGAGAAAAGGTATCCTATGACCAGTACTTAAGGTAATTTTTCGGGTGAAATGTCATATGAATGAAGACTTCTCAGCTGTGTGTTCTCACAGGGGGCTTACCATCAGCAACTTAGAGCATTTAACCAAATCAGCACATAAGAAACCATCCTTGAGCCGTTCAGTTCAAAGCAGGCCTTAAACAGAACTGCTTAAGGCCTGCTTTTGAACTAACCTTTGAGGTCATAGTACGAAATTTATTTATTTTGGAAGTTGCAATACGAAACAACGTACATAAAAAAGATGTACGTTTTGTATCGCAAACGCATGACCACCGAAACGCGGTCTGATAAAGCTAATTATCACGTTCAACTCTCAAAAGACAAAAGATTTTGACAGTTGAGTGTCGATAAAACGCTATTTCATGCGATATTATAATATCGTATTTCGGTGGTCATGCTAGGCGGGCGGAGATAAGATACTAACACCCGATTGCACTAAACTTAAGGATCGCCTAAGTCTGTTCCTAACTACAACACGACCAAATTAAAACGGTGTCAAACTTAGCGGTCATGTAGCTGTCATTCGCCTACTTAACTTGGTCGAGTTGTAGTTAAGAAAAGACTTAGGCGATTCTTAAGTTTAGTGCAATTGGGTGTGAGATTTGAAATAAATTACAGATTTTTTTAGTTTTGAGTAACCTGACTGACGTGCTGCTGACTGTACCTATTGCTACCTACAACTCGCACAAGGTTGCGTTCAGAGGCTTAGAGTGCAGTTAAAAAACAACCAAACGGTTGTTTTTTAACTCACTCTAAGGTTAGGAACGACCAAGAACTTTAAATGTCAATGTCAATACAAAGTCTTCATTTTCCACTTGGAATAGGAATAATTTAAACTTTCCTTTATTCAAAATCAAATAAAAACTGTTTTTCTACGAAGCTACCATGATTTATTTGAAAATTAGACACAAAACATCAAAATACAAAATAATGTCAAATGACATTGACAGTTTTCTTATAGACAAACGTCAGAGCGTTTTACAACCATCAATTTTGATGGTTGTTTGGTTGCAACGCTCTGACGTTTGGAACGGGAAAGTTGTAACAACCGAACGTCACGCTCTAATGTTTGGAACGGCGTTAGAGCGTTCGGTTGCACTCGGAGCGTAGGTTCGGAACGACCCCCAATATAACTTGAACCAAACCATAGACAATGAGGCTTGCACACTTAACACTTTTGTACCTTATATGAGGGCTTTTCAAACTATTTGCCTCACTAGATGGCGTTGATGGAAACAGAAGTGTCAAAATTGGCTTTTAAAAATAAACGGCTTGTATTAAAGAGGCAAGTAAGCGCTAGCTGGCTGATATCTGCCCACAGAGATTTTTGGAGACCACACTTTTGGGTTACATCTGCCTGCCTACCTGAGTACTCTTCGAAGCTTAGTAAAAAAAATCATATTGACGCCATGTCTGACGCATACATTTTTATCAACAGTCATTTTGAAAAGCCCTTATTGCTATAGCGCAAGTCACGTGGTACTAAAATATGGGTCAAGTTATTTTGCGCTAACTGTACTAGTTTGATGACACTATAAACCAGAGGGCAGCACGGATGTGTGAAATATGTTTAACACTGATGAAGTATGTTTAACACTGACGTCCATTATACAATTGTATAATGGACGTCAGTGATGTTTAAATAATTTCTAATGCCAGGTCCATAGCGTCTGTTTTTCCCTACACAACCAACAAAAACATCTCAACATTCAACAAAATCGTCTACACAAAACATTGTTTCGCGAAACATTTTTGTCTAGAGAAACAATGTTTTTGCTATCCATGCCCAGCGAAAAACACCTACACAAAACATTTTGCGTGGGTCGAGGGAGGGGCAGGGTAATGTCATAATCATCTGTCATTTTGACAACTCGTTAGCATTTTGTGCGCCAAGTTTGAATGAAAGAAACTTGATTCCGAGCAGCAAAAAAATTTTCTATATTGATGTGCCTCCGGAAAACATACAGCATTGTTTATGAAGAAGCAGTGTGCACTTAGCTTTATGTTAGTAATCTGTGGCGCAAACCATAGACAAACTCGTACTTCCGGTTGCTGTCCGCTAGGTGTCGCCACTGTCACCGGCAAGGGCGGGGAGGTGCTCGCCGCCATGTTCATAGCACATAGCGTTGTGTACTTTTGCCGCGAGCGGACGTAAATCCGCTTATATCTACTCAATCGTATAAAATGAACGCGTTTTGAGCTCGGTTGTTCGTATAAATGATTGCTCAAAATTAAAAAATAAGTTTATTTTTAATTAACACCTTTTTATACGGTTTTTGTGAAAAAAAATGGCATCATCGGCACACGACTGACGCACATTGAAACCAGAGAAGGATCTAGCGTACGAGATTGTAGCAGCAGCATCAAGCAGGGACAGCAGCAAGCAGCAGCAGCAGCAGCAAATCCACAGGTAACGGACGATCATCGGATCGACACGTTAGTAATCAATCAGGTCAGTCTACCCTCAAATATAATTGTGTTATTTTCATGCACCAATGAATTCTTATGGAGTTTTCTAAGCAAGCCAATAATGCCAATACTGAGTTTCGATCTTTGTTTGCTTAAAACAAATGGTGTTTATTGTATATAAACCGTTTAACGCTGTTCAATCAGCAAAAGACCGTCGACGGTTGCACCACTTTGCTTATAATTTCTTAAAATTCTCTAGACCTGCTGACGTAAAAAGATAAGTGCCTTTTACTCGCCTACAATACAACGCAACATTGTTTAATTTGCATCATATGATAGCCCGGTCGGGTTCTACAATCTAAAATTGAACGATGCGTTATGTCGGCTCAATAAAAGTATGGCATTTTGGTACCTATCAAATAGTCATAGCTGCTCTAATGAATACTTATCCGGTTTGAGAGAATTATAATAATCAAACTCACAAGGCATTATTGATTTGGCTCACGAAGGTCTGACGGTACTGAATAACAACAACCTTAAAATTCAGATGCCCAGTTTTTTAGTGTGATAGTTTTATATAATGATGGCAGCGAAATGATTTCTTTCGTGAAATTTCCTCTGCTCCTTATTTTCGTTTTGGAGATTATACTTTACTGTGGAGTGTTTTTTTTTTTAAATTATCGTCGCTCAGGTTGCTTTGTGATCAGTACGATAGTTCAGTTGTTTTTCGAAAAGAATTTACTAAAAGTTACTTAGTATTTTTCAAAGTCAAAAACAATCGCTAATAATGTTGGAAATTATCGAGCACCATAAGGAACTAACAACGTTTCGACCTTTAACCGGCGCGGCGTTACAGACGCCCGTGGTTTATTTGCAAGCTTTTTCTGCGGAAGAAAAGCATAAGCGATCAATTTTTGACTTCGGAACCTGAACGAAATTCATTAAAACTAGTCGTTTTTGAACAATTTCACATTCAGTTGAGTTTCTCCGATCTTAGTATTGAATGACAGAGTTGGACACTTTTCAAAGTCTATTGTCAAGATCAGTTATCAAGGTCAATTGTCAAGATCAGTTATGAAGGTCAAAAGTCAAGGTCAGTTGTCAAGGTCAGTTACTCGAAATGACATGCATCCCTTGGGTCATCAACATTTCACTTCTTTTCATCAGGAACATGCTAGGTCGCGGAGACCTTGCATGCAAAAGGTTGTCGAGTGCTAGTCTGCCTAGACGACTTCCTTTTTGGTCCTTCAGGACCTAACCAAGTTATGTCTCAGGCTGCGGAAGCTGTGAGGCACTTGGTCCAATACAAGCTATGTCTTGAGGCTGCGGAAGCCGTGAGACATGCTGTCTGGAGGCTGCGGAAGCTGTAAGACACTTTATTTATTGATTTATGCACCAAGTGAGTCTCCTGAACCAAATATAGCTTATGACTCCTGGTTGCGGAAGCCAGGACTCACCTGTAGACAGTGAGACATTTTATTTATTGATTTATGCACCAAGTGAGACTCTTGAATCAAATGTAGCTTATGACTTCAGGCTGCGGAAGCCAGGGGACTCACCTAGACCAGTACAGGTTATTCTTCCAGGCTACGGAATCCATGAGATACGAGGAAAATTTGGGGCTGGAAACTACCTCAGTATCGATTTTAAAAGATTTAAAATATACATTGTATTTACTATTAAAAAAAAAATGTTTTTTTGGTCATTGGACCTTGCTTACTCACAAACAAGTTAACCTTATCAAGTTACAAGACCTCGACCTTGCAACAAAGATGTATCAAATCCTTTAACGGCTCCTAAATCGCCCGGGTAAACTGAACTTTTCCAACTTTGGGTTCGCCATAGCGCAACGCAGACCTGACAACCGCTAATCGCATTACTACGTACTTAAGGTGGCTCGACACGCAACGACCACGACATACACCGCAATCGGTTGTTGTTGGCAGATAGGTACTAAGTACCTACATCATTATATGATAGGGTGACGCGGAGCCACATATCATTCCGAAAATTATACTTTATCACCACAGATGCTTTGGATTCAAGATGTGGTGCTCTATGTAGATAGAACGTTTATTCCAGGCATGTGGACAATAAAGAACTATTTCTCAGTAAACTGAAGGCAGACTCGTCAAATACTAGCTTTCTCCGACATGATATGAAGGCGACAGAAACGAAAATAACATACCGCCTAGCGCTTGCCAGGAGGACTACTACCAGCGAAAAGGCATCTCTAGCTCGGAGCAACTACAAGTCTTCGGAGGACTTTTTTGCATAATAAGAGATTGCACATACAACCAAAGGCAATGTTATTCAGAACGTGTTTTCATAGATTGCCGAGTTCCATCAGCGAAATAAATTCTTGTACAATTATAACTATAAGCCTTCAGCTTCTTGGCAGATCTTGGAGATACCACTTAGCCTAAGTAGCTCCATCAACCAGCATATTCCTCATGATATTGTGTAATATTTGAACATTGACCTAACTGTATCGAGAACGTACCCGTTAGTCGCACCAGATTAACCTGAATCACCTCGGACCGTTTAGATTTGTGAGCATGCGAATCTCCGTGCCACTGAATAATTCCATTCTAAAACTACCTAGAAGTAATGTACCGATGATATACGTTCTTATTTCAGATATCAAATCGATTGTACCGGCTTCCCGGCAGAATGATTGACAAAAGCATGTGGCACGGAGATTCGCATGGTTTGAGGTTATGTTTTTTGTTAAATCGTCGAATTCCAGATCAATCGGAGCCTGTACCGCTGGGTTGATGTATTTGTAGCCGTTACATATTCATTGTAACAGCTACAAACACATTTGTTGCTCATGTAACGCAACAGGGACAAAGATATGGCGATCTAAAGTTTTAAAAGCATGCGACTCTCCGGCCCACACGCTTAAGTCTAAAATACTGGTGAAAATTGTATTAAGATTAAAAATAAGCAAGTTTACGTAACCGTTTGATCACGATAAACGGCCCGAAAACATATTTTCACTATATCTTCATTCGTTTTAGAGAAATAAGTAAATTTATTTACTATGATTTATTATGAATAATCAGTGTGTAGGGTGACCATATCGTCGGTCCGTAGGAATCATTAGGCTGTTTCTAATAAAATTCAAGTTGAACTACATAATGTTGAGGGTTGATTTGCCTACATACTCGTACGTATCGTACCTACTATCATACTGTTACTGACTATGCAATATTGCAATATTTTTTAGGGGACGTAAAAAGGTGACTTTTATCCTAATCGAGATGACAAAATACAAACAAACAAATGAGAAAGTAGGTAACCTTATAAAAACGTGTTAAAAATGTGAACGTCATAATTGGTATAATAATTGCCCACTCAGTACCAGTCACCCATCATCATCAGTATCAGTCACCCATTAATTTAGGTCTCGGTTGAATGCAACCGAATTGAGAACTTCCTTCGTTTTTTGAAGTATTAGTCTTTCAAAATAGGTATCTAAAAACACTTCAACTTGCATTTTAGACCGATCGGGATAAGTTTTTAGCTTTTAAAAATATTAAAGTTTGTTTTTTTCGTATATAGTTTCTGCACCATTCACTTAGCCTAATACATGAAATTGTGTCATTTTGGTTTGATGCATAAGTAACAATTTAGGTTTTTGTCTTTTTTAACGCTATCGGACGAAAAGAAAATTAAAGTTGAAAATTTTACTTTCATGATGATTATGAAGTTGTAACCGATGTACTTACTTGAGCTTTTTGTGTCATCTTTGTCCACGGGAATACTGTTATTTGACTATTACCTAAAGCGTTACCTTAGTAACTCCAAAAGAATATTACAATTGGTTAAATAAGTGTTAAATGTTTTAGATCAATAGTATCTGTTGTACATAATGTTTTGTGCTAAATTCATCAATGGAATTTTCAGCTTTTTATTTTTTTCTTTTCAACAGCCTGTAAAAGTCACAAAAGAAAATGGGGGGGGGGTGGGGGGGTGGGAGCCGGGGCACCGCTGTTTGCTGCGTACTTCGAGCACCGCTGCTACGTACTTTGCCGTTCGAGCGACTTTGGGTAAAATAATTTGTAAAAAGTAGCCTCTATTTCGTATTGAGCCAGCACAATATCCCACTTCAAATTAATTCGCCTAATTTAAAGTAAGTAAGTGACTTAAGTGACGCCTAAGCATAGGTACTGAAGTTCGGTGACACATTTGAAGTAACGAGTAGGTAGGTAGGTAAGAAGTATACGAACGAATATAAATACATTTGATGATACTGTGGCCGCGTTCCGAATCACGCTCACAGCGCTGTTAGCGCGTATCCGACCAAATTAAATAGTCACAAAATATTACACAGATAGGGTATTTGTGTACCTACTTCATTTAATGGATTATAGGCTAACAGTGCTGTTGGCGTGATTTGGAAGTAGGCATGTGTTATTATTGTCAATTACAGTCTCATTGATGAGATGACATCATTAACATTCTTGTACTCTACCTCTTGCAAAGTTTAAAAAGAAAGGATTACCTACCTACTGTAACAAAATATTTTTTGTGGGTAAGGAAATAAAAACCGGTCAAGTGCGAGTCGGACTCGCACACAAAGGGTTCCGTACCAAAAAACGGCTAAAAAATCACGTTTGTTGTATGGGAGCCCCCTCAAATATTTATTTTACTAGCTGACCCGACAGACGTTGTCCTGTCTTAGTTATAAATATTAAATTCGAATTGGTATAAATTATTGAAAAGTTTAGTTCAGAGATTAGTAGGTAAGTACCGTTTCCGTTTTCGTTCTCGTTCCCGTTCCCATTTACTTTAAAACCCAACAGCTTTATAAATAACCAAGTACCTATACATCACTTGTTATGTTAGTAACGTGTATGTTAGTCTATTCAAACTTACTAATAAGGCGTGATGGCTCTGAACTAACCGTGATGAGCACTAAGAAATTCAGTTTTCTTATAACCTCTTTGTAAGAAAAAAAAAATATTTTACATGTATTTTATTAATAAAATAACTCCGAACGAAGCATCTGTTTTATTACATCCTTAATTGTATGTTTTTTTTTATCGTTGTTCGCGCGTATCTTCGACATTTATGGACCGATTTTGATGATTCTTTTTTTGTTCGATTCAATTTTTTTGCGAAATGGTCCCATTTATTTTTTTTTCAAATCGGTTCAGTAGTTTTCAGGATACCTTGAAAACTACTGAACCGATTTGAAAAAAAAATAAAAAAAACACTATGATTTTGCATCAACTAACTTGACTATTTTGTTATTTATGAACCGAATAAGATGATTCTTTTTGTTGGGTAAGAGGTACTTTTAGTCTTTTTAACCGACTTCAAAAAAAAGAAGGTTCTCTTTCAGTTTGACCTGTATGAATGTATGTTTCTCCGCGAATATCTCACGTTTGACTGAGCCGATTTTTCTACCAAATAATATACTTACACTACACTACCTAATAGAGAAGGTACTTACACTAAAAACAAAAAAATAAAAATTGTTTTAAAAATAAAAATAAATGTTTTAAAGAACAAAAAACCAACTTCAAATAACCTGCCTCTAAAAAGCAAGAAATAATATTCAAATCATTAGATATGCATTATCATTGTTATATAATAACAACACGTATATTGAAGTCGGGTAGGGCTTTTAGAATAAAAAAACGAAGTTGTACTCCAGCCCCACCCGACTTCAATAGACGTACAAATAACCTGCCTCTAAAAAGCAAGAAATAATATTCAAATCATTAGATATGCATTATCATTGTTATATAATAACAACACGTATATTGAAGTCGGGTAGGGCTTTTAGAATAAAAAAACGAAGTTGTACTCCAGCCCCACCCGACTTCAATAGACGTGTTGTTATTATATAACAATGATAATGCATATCTAATGATTTGAATATTATTTCTTGCTTTTTAGAGGCAGGTTTTTTGAAGTCGGTTTTTAGTTTTTTTTAAAAGGTAATTTTTCTAAAGTTTAATTTTTCAAGTTTTGACTTATGTAGTAAGCATAAATTACTTTACAACCATTGAAACTTGTCCCAAGTAACAATACAAAAACTCACATACATACAAACGTAGAGCAGTGTGGAACAATGCAACACCAAAAGCTCTGAGTCTCATATTTCTCTCATTTTTAAAGATATGAATTCCGTTTTTAGAGGAACGGAATCTACTTAATTAGGTATAAAATGGCAGTTATAGTTTCATTAATAAATAGATACATAAACCAATAAGAAGACTTTTAAAAGAAAATGGGAATTGTTTCATTGTGTCCACCTAGGTGTACACAATGAAACATCCTCTGTCCAACAATGAAACACTGTTATTAATTTTGACATTTTCATATTTAGTGGAACAAGTAAATGACAAAATCTGTTGAATTCCAACCGATAAAGGTTTTCTCAAGGTATTGCATAATTATTCAGACTTTAAAAGTACCTATAGGTTTATCTCAGGTACAATGATTTGTGTGTGACTTAAAGATAAATGAGTCTAATTTTTTTTAAATCGTAGTTATGTACCTTTTATAGGCAATAACGATTTAAAATCAACAATTACTTATAATAGGCATTAATCTCTCAGGTAAAATTCTACATACTAAAAGATTAATGACTCTGAAAATCACAAATATTAGGTAGTAGTAGTGGAAACACTGTTACATTGTGTCCACCCTTGAGCTGTGACATTCTTGGACACCTGGGGTATTTTAGAATAACATCAAAAAATAATCTACCAAAATCGAACAATTTATTAGGTAGTATCATAGTTATTCTGTGGTAATGTAGTCCACGTGAATCTATGATACATGTACAAATATATTGATTAAAAAACACATTCGATGAGAAAGGCAACTGTCAAAAAAGCATTTTTTTTAAAAGCCCATGACTTAGGACAATTATTCTTAATGAAGGCTTTACAAAGTGACATTTTAAAAAAATAGTAACTATTTGCCTCTAGATGGCGTTGATGGAAAGAAGTGTAAAAATTGGCTTTTAAAAATAAACGGCCTGTACCAAAGAGGCAAATAAGCGTTCGCTGGCTGACATCTGGCCAAAGAGAAACATTTTAGGGTAACATCAGATTTGCCTGCCTACCTGAGTACTCTTCGAAGCTGAGTAAAAAAATCACATTGACACATACATTTTTATCAACGCCATCTTATCTATCGAGCATACAGTTTTTTGTCATTTTGAAAAACCCTAATTGAAAAACAGTTTGGTTAATATTTTTACAAAAATCCTCCGACTAAAAGTAATGAACATACTCTGTCTGTCAGTTTCATCATCAGACCCTGGACTTCGTCTCCCATTAGAGTACTCGTCAAAACAATAGGGATGACGACTACTGAATAAAATAACAAAATACTAATAAAAACCGTAAACATATTGAACTTTTAGAGTAGCTTGTATACCTCTTGGTTTTATATATTGCGTATTATTTGTTTTATTACCCTTCAAAGTTGGGCGGACAAGTCCATTTAAAAATTTTAAAATATATTAAAATAAATAATACATTTAATTAATCCATAAAATTTATAGCAAATTTGTATAAGAAACAATTTTGATAAACACAATATTTAATATAGCTGCCAAACTTTCCTACGCGTTGCATACAAACACCTAGGCGTGACGTCATAACTAGGGTAGCCGTTAGTATGGAGCGTTTTCGGGTGAGTCCAATTTGTGTGCATTTTAAACTGTGATATCTCGGGCAGTTTTCACGCTAGCGAAATAATTATTTTACCAATGTTTCTTTTTTTGAGAGGTAATTTATGTAACATAAAATAAAAAAAAATTTCGTCATGCCTATTCTAACGAGCCCAAACACGATGGGGTTGTAGGTTTTATCATAGAATTCCTGTGGGCTTCTTCCGGCTTCATCATCAGATCAGCTCAATGACACCATAATATTGCATTGCCTTCCAGTTCTGACCTATTTTCAAAGTTTCAAGTCTCTAGGTCATCGGAAAGCTAGGATAAAATCGTTCGCAATATATATCTATAAATATTAGGTCTTTACTTATGAACTTGCCGATATTTTGTCACATACAGAGAAAATAATAATTTCTATGTTTTAAAACATTTAACAATATCTTGATTTACGTATGTCGAATTATGACCATGATAGTCAACTATCAGTAAAAATAAAGTCCTTTTTTTAAGCTTTCATAGCATTAAAAAAAGATCTTGAAAGTTACTCTTTTTTTGTGAGCCAAAAAAGGGTGACCGGAGGGGTTGTAACTTAGCCAAAACTTATTTTTTTCGCCTATCGTAAATGGAATAGGTTAGCATAGTGTTCAAACATTAGTACTTAAAAGTTTTGTTACGAGAGTGTTAACGGTTGTTAAATGAACAAAGAAAATGCTAGTATGAAAAATGCAACTTCTTGAAAATTCTCCATACAAATCGGCAATTTCATAGGTAAAGACCTATTATATACGGTTACGAAAACCTGCTTATTTTTAATCATAATACAATTTTCACCAATATTTTAGACTTAAGCGTGTGGGCCGGAGAGTCGCATGCTTTTAAAACTTTAGGTCGCTATTGCGTTACATGAGCAACGAATGTGTTTGTAGCTGTTACAATAAAGCACGTTCCAGACGGATTTAATCACGCCTCCCAACCAAGGTCACCTTGGTGGAAGCTTGATGGGGGCGTGGTTTCCATCCGTGGATTGTGTTGCGGCTACACGAGTTTACATCCAAGCGCCGCCAACTAGGGCTGCCAACCATACTATAATAATATGTCGTATTATACTATGTTTCGGGTCTGCGTGCTATATACTATTGAAGAAATATATAGTACGCAAAAATACTATATTTTCAACATCGATCGCTAAGAAACAAATGTTTCTTTTTTTTTATTTGTGATCGTGAATTTTGACTGATTCTATAGCGTGTAGTGTATAGTCACACCATATAACAAATACTATGTGTATAGTGTATTGTATCTGAATTCTGAACGTATCTATCTGTCTTATTGCGTTCCAAACTTGTCAATATAAAATTGACAACTTAATTAAATCTTAATCCATGGACGAAATATATCTTAATCTTAACCATGGACGAATTTCTTTCATGTCTTAACTTAATCAGTAATACTGATACAATCGTAAGTAAGTTAAAAACGAGTTTTTAATTTACTTATATTTAATTAATATTGATGGTAGAAAATAATATGAGACTTTTATTTTGATTCATGATTGTTTTATTTATGGTTTATGATTTTGACCAAAACATTGTTCAAAAATGCAAAAAGTTCAAAAAATATAGTTTTTATAAAAAGTAAAATATAATAATATATTTGCCTAATTTTTGCCTTTTCCATAAACTACTATATTATTTTAAAGTGTACTAATTTTTTTAGCCTTATTTGAAAAATACTGTATTTCGCCTTAGACATGTTGGCAACCCTAGCGCCGACACTCTTTCCCATTCCACGGTAAAGATATCTATCAGTACTGTAACTCGGCCCTGTCCTTGAAATAATTACCTAAATAAACCCGCGCTGGTTCAATCAATTAATTTTAAGGCAATAATATAACTAGATTAACAAAACTAATGGTAAAATAAAAATAAAAAAAAAATACATTATTGATGGAAGAAACAAATTATTTAATAATCCTTAGTACAATACCTACGTATTATATAATATTTTAAGTATACTTAATCTTAGCTTTCGGACTTTCCAGGTATTTAAAAATGTAAGGTATCTCTGGATTATTGGTTAATTATATTTATAATAAAAACAGCACAATCTGCACTTTGCAATAGTAAGAACTTATATTTCAATCAATAGTACCTATTGAATTTTTAGACTTTTGGCATTCAGAATGTTATTTCTATATTAAGGTAATAAATATAATAGAAAAAAACCCGGCCAAGTGCGTTTTGGGCAACACGCCGTACGGTTCCGTAGATACCTTATACCACACCATATTTAATACCATTATAATTTTTCGTCTGCAAAAATAACTTTGTTTTTCAGTGTTGTTATGAATGACAAAGTTATATTTGCGGTTATGGAAAATGTGCTATATCTGAAAAACTAATTACTATATCTCATTTAAACCAATTTTTATTGAAAGTAATTATTAAGACCTACATGCAGCATATATGTTTTTTAGATTTTTCACTTTCTTATTTCAAAAGTTAAAGGGGGGGGGGAGGATAAACATTTTACCACTTTGGAGGAGTATATCTTTCAAACCTTAGACTTTGAGAAAAAAATGTCTTAAAAACCTCAATGTCAATTTTAAAGACCTATCTATTGACACCTCACACGTTCGCAGTTTCAGTTCCATGTATGGAGAGCCCCCCCTTAATCTTTATTTTTGTTATTTTTGTGTTAAAATCGTTAAGCGGTTAACAGAATACATCTACCAACCAAGGTTCAATTGTGTAATATTAATACTTTTGGAATAAAATGGCTGTGACAGAAGGACAGATAGACAGACAGACATGACGAATCTATAAGGGTTCCGTTTTTTGCCATTTAGGCTACGGAACCCTAAAAATACTAGAAAAAATTGACTCACCCGTAACCCGTAGCAGCCGAGCCATTTGAGCCCGTCTGAACTGCGAGGGCTGAGTCGATATTTTATAGTATTTTTTCTATTATATTTATTACCTCAATAGTACCTGACCTACGAACATCTTTCGTTCATCACTGCGGCGCATTCGCGACTGTTTGTGTACCGAGTGCAGACTGCAGACTGAACTCGAGGGCCGAGGCGCGTAGGTACGACTCGCTTTTCGACTATTTGTACAGATGACACTTGCATATAAATTGGCAAGAGAAAGATGAGACAAAAGATGCGCAATAGCCACAAACACTAAAATTTGTGGCGCTGCACATCTTTTGTCTCGTTTTTATCTTGCCAATAAAATGCCGGGCAGTATATGAAGTTGGAGTACTGATAAATATCATTACCGTGCCTGTGTTGGAACTCGCGCCCTTCCACCAAGGACGTTGAAGGTCATTTGGATTGGTTGGAGAAATTTGGATTAAATCTGCCGTCTAGATGGATTAAATCAAGCAAGGTCACCTCTGTTGGGAGGCGTGATTTAATCCGTCTGGAACATGCTTAAATATGTAACGGCTACAAATACATCAACCCACCGCTACAGGCTCCGATTGATCTGGAATTCGACGATTTAACAAAAAACATAACCTCAAAGCATGCGACTCTCCGGCCCACATGTTTTTGTCAATCATTCTGCCGGGAAGCCGGTACAATCGATTTGATATCTGAAATAAGAATGTATATCGTCGGTACATTACTTCTAGGTTGTTTTAGAATGGAAACAGAACAGATATGTATGTACTATGGGCAACAGCTTCGCTTAAAAAGTTAGCAAAAAAATTGTGTGCGCATGTATCCCCCTGCACGAACTAAATATATTATGTTATGACGGCGGCGGCGCGGCGTGCAACCGATTTTAACCTTAAGAGTTGTGGTTAAGTGACGTTGTTGTCCATAGTACATCTGTATGAATTTCTAAAACAGGAGATGTAATTCTATAGAGTACCTACTTAACCAAACGAAAGGTGCGTGTTCGTTCGTATCGTGACGTGAGACTTATAGGTATGTACGTACTTAGTATCCAACCGAAACGGACGAGCTTCGTCGTCCCTCGCCACGCGCCCGCGCCTACTCGCTTCGACCGCAAACTTTTTGAATACCTACCTACCTAGGTATTATCCATGCATGAAAATGACACAAATTCATTCTGTCCATCACTCATGTATTTAAGATATTAAATATGTAAACTCTAATAATACTAATATTTTTTATAAGCATCAATGGCTCGGACAAACAAAAAAATTGAAAATATTAAAAGTCCATGCCTTAATTTGGCACAAATTTATTTCATAGGGATTTTTAAGTGATCTGAGGTATATGGTACTTGTTTTTCAAATTGTAATATTTTTTTGACGGTGTTATTAATGTACGGGTCCCACGTCTGTTTCCATGGACGAAAATGACACAAATTAGGTTTGTACACTACGCAGGCTATCTTAAATACAATACTATTGTTTCTTTTTACTTTAAAACAATTTTGACAGTTTAGACGGTTCTCACACTGGCGACGCGCGCGGTCGCGGCGCACCCACGCGCGTCTTTTACGTTGTATGCAAGTTCATTAATTTGTACAGAAAACCGCCTCGTCCAACACACCAAGGCGCGCCACGGCGCGTGAGCACGCACCGCCGCGTGCCGCCGGCGATCCGCGAGCAGTTTGCGCCAGCAGGCGCGTTACCGCGGGGTACAACACACTGCGACGCGCCCCGCGGCTGGTTTTCGATGATCGTTTCGTTACGATGGCGGGATTTCCTCTGGTTTTCAAATGTTTCGTGGCTTGGATATACGCCCATTTTAGTGCCATTTGGTAGGTACATTATGCAGCACATGAGGTTATACAAAACTGTAAAAAATCTGTTATTTATTTGATTGAATATCATTACGCTGTCGTGGAAGCCCAGCGTGCCGTTGACCGTACCTACCTACTCGTATGTTATTAAAATTCCGTCATTAATATCGAGATGGCAAATCTAAATTATTTGTCTGGACGTTTTAATCTCATGAGTGATTTTATATGTGTTCAGTTTTTTTTCCTTTTGAGGTACGGAACCCTAAAAACCTGGAAATTAAAACAAAACAACTTCAAAATTTAATGCCTCTAAAAAACAAGCGGCGGGGACGCGTCAGACGCCGAATGGCGCGGGGGCGCGGAGAAAACCGCCCGAACAGGCGTTGCGCTGCGCCGTCACCGCGCGCGTGAAACGCCAAACCGCGCCCCGCGACGACGGCGCGCGTTGGCAGTGGGAGAATCGCCTTAGAGTCCAATTATTTATAACCACCACAAATAATCGAATTTCTCAAGATGCATCGGCTAGATGTGACACAAAACGCAAAAATAAACTAATTATATGCCAATGTATCGACAGGCAAGAATTCATAAACTTTAGAATTCTTGAAGGTTATACCCTCAAAATAACGTATTCCGATCGGTCTATTTTCTAGAAACAGCCTAATGATTCTGACCGACCGACGATATGGTAACCCTACACTGTGATTGTTCATAGTAAATAAATTTGCAAATTTCTCTAAAACGAGTAAAGATATTCTGAAAATATGTTTTCGGGTCGTTTATCGTGATCAAACGATTACAAAAACCTGCTTATTTTTAATCTTAATGCAATTTTCATCAATATTTTAGACTTAAGTGTGTGGGCCGGAGAGTCGCATGCTTTTAAAACTTTAGATCGCGATATCTTTGACCCTGTTGCGTTACATGAGCAACAAATGTGTTTGTAGCTGTTACAATGAATATGTAACGGCTACAAATACATCAACCCAGCGGTACAGGCTCCGATTGATCTGGAATTCGACGATTTAACAAAAAACATAACCTCAAACCATGCGAATCTCCGTGCCACATGCTTTTGTCAATCATTCTGCCGGGAAGCCGGTACAATCGATTTGATATCTGAAATAAGAACGTATATCATCGGTACATTACTTCTAGGTAGTTTTAGAATGGAATTATTCAGTGGCACGGAGATTCGCATGCTCACTTAGATTTAGGGGACCTAGTATCTGCATTGCTGGATGACCCACACGACATATGCACAGGTGAAAGCATACATCCTGGCCGTTTTGAAATTTGGAGGAGGGGGCAGTCTAATAAAACAAAGCTCAGAAGAAGAGGCGTCAGGTGAGTAAGGGTACGAGGAATTTGGCACAAATACTGCAAATAAATAACTGACCAGAGTTAAAAAGGCAACTTTGGTTGTACCCCGTGATTGGCCACTTTGACCACATGACATGTGCCTTGAAACACGCTCAACTTGCCAATGTCGTAAAACGTTTCTAATCTATTTAGTAAAAGTGTTAAGGTAAAGGTAAACTAACCTACAGTACTATTGTAGTACTTACAAAAAAGCAATCACAAGTTTTTTTTTTTTTGTGTACCTCATATTAAATCGATAAATATTTTTATTAATTCAATAAAACAACATGTTCCTTGTACGGCTCTAAGCCAATTTAATCCAATTAAGTCAAAGAAACACTTATAAACCTCGCTTGTAAAACAACAAATAATGTTACCGCTAGCGTCTGGGTGAAAAGTCCACAAATCACTCTATTAAAGTTTCTAACAACAGTATTGATTGTGACCAAATATTAATTTTATATTTACCTTTCAGTTGAAAACTGACACATTCCCACAGACAGTCAACTTGGATGCTGTCTTCCAATACATAGGTAAATATTTCCTGGTACCAACACTGCTTAAAAGTTACTTTCTCATTTTTTTTTCTCTCTAGGAGACCTGCATTATTTCGATGAATAGTATGTACGAAAGAAGATCTAAATTAATCAGGTAATTTAATAAATAATTTTATCACAGTTTGTGCATCACCTATCCTATCGTAATAGGAAATTAGGTAAGTATCACCTTTATAGATAGCGGAGTCTAAGCAACCCCGAAGATGCAGATGTGCTGTGCTGTGGCCGTTTTAGGCTGGTACGAGGACCAAACTGTTGGAAAGCATTTATTTGTTTTCTTAGGAAACCAACAGAGTTTTTCTATTATTACATTACTTCAGTTACATTAAAACAAAGCATTGAAAAAATAAAATACTTACTTATACTTTTTAATTACTACAGTATAAAGCAGTAAGTACATTGATTGGTCGCAGATTAAGACCTTTGCATGAAATATTTATTTTTCAATGCTATATTTCACACTAGAGAAGAGCATTCTTTTTGTACCTGATGGTACTCAGATGGTAATCCAACCCACGATTGATTTTGATCGATCTTCTCAGTGATAAGTGGAACTTATTCTTAATAATTATATTAGTTGAAATTATTCTTTATCGCGATTAATTTGATAGATGTCCATTAATTTTGCCTTTTTGTTAACTTCATAGTTAGCACCAATAGTATTACATTAAGATATATTTTTATAGAAAATACTATAAACAAAATTAATCTTACTACCCAATATGTTATATTTTACACTATCAAAGTATGTAATACATATATACAAATAATCATCATAGCGTTGTGTTAATCACTCTCACCAGCAGATAGCAAACACGTCTTCATAAACAATGCTGTATGTTTTCCGGAGGCACATCAATATAACGGTTTTACATAACAATAAAACCGATATTATGTGCTGAGAAGGAAAACATACAGCATTGCAGGAAGTCCTTCCTGGTGAAGACTATGAGCTACGAACATGGCGGCGAGCACCTCCCCGCCCTTGCCGGTGACAGTGGCGACACCTAGCGGACAGCAACCGGAAGTACGAGTTTGTCTATGGTTTGCGCCACAGATTACTAACATAAAGCTAAGTACACACTGCTTCTTCATAAACAATGCTGTATGTTTTCCTTCTCAGCACATAATATCGGTTTTATTGTTATGTAAAACCGTCATACTAAATCGTAGATCTTTTGTTTTGAATTCTAGATAAATTTTAAAATTTTGCGGCTGTAAATAGGGACTAATGTAAAAGCGACGCTTTTCTCTAGTGCTAACAAAAATGCTAAATTGGCAACACTGAAGATTTGTCTACACAAGCCACGCAATCGCTGATCGCTGTGGTGTGGACGGCGTGTGTAGAGAAACATGGTTTCAGAAACAAAGTTTCGTGTATGTGTTGTTGTTGAATGTTTTCCAAAAACATCGCTATGGACCTGCCCAAGAGCGTCGCCAGCCCATGGCCTGGGGGGGGGGCAAGTTAATATTAAAGATGAGAAAACTATGAATTGTAGGTACAGTCAAGAACATTTTTTAACCTCTAGGGGGGGGGCAGCTGCCCGCCGTGCCCACCCTTGGCGACGCCCATGGACCTGCCATAAAATATACAACGAAAAGGCTGACTCGATACTCCAAGAAATTACAATGCGACACACCGGCGGGCTGATTATCTAATTAGAAACCACCTAGCGACCAGTTGCAGTTCATAGATTTTATTTTATTTTACTTTATTAAGAAAACCAACAGCGTATTAACAAAATTACTTAACATTAGGTACATGTTAGTTAGTATAGCCAATAATAGGTTTCCCTCAAATTAACAGTAATACTTTATGTCGTTGTTAAGTAAAAGTAATATAACAGTTTTGTTACCAGAAAATTAAAACACTTAAACAAAATTTAAATCAATCAGTTAAACAACATATTGTATTTGCCCTTTGCCTATTTGTCAGACATTATTATATGAAAAAAAAGAAAAACTAAATTATAATTCTTGTAGTGCCTTTACAACATCTTTTTTAAATGTGCGTTTAGTTTTTGAAAAAAGGTCGATGCTACGAAAATGTGCGTTATACGTACGGATAAGTCGTAAGATAACTGAATTTCGAAAATAGTTAGTGTGGCATTGTGGGACCTGTAAAAGGGGTGTATTGCGCGTACGACGTCTAGGAGTACGAAATAATATTTTAGATACAAGAAGCGGACAGTCAACCCTACTATTTATAATATCGTGAAGCAGACCCATATCCAATACTGTACGCCTCTGCTCCAAAGATAGGAGACCGTGCTCCTTGCAACTATCATGATAATTATCAATTGCTTTGCGACAGCGAAAGTTAAGGTGCTTAACAAAAACTTTTTGAATTCGCTCCAAACGGCTAATGTATGTTGCGTATTGGGGAGACCATATGGGGCTACAGTACTCTAGTATACTTCTTACATAAGCAAAATAAACGATCTTAATTACTGATACATTAGTGAATGGCTTACACACTCGAAGAACAAAACCCAAATTCCTATATGCTTTATTAATTGTATTTTCAACGTGATCCGAAAGTAACATTTTTTGGTCGAAATAAGTCTAAGTCTAAGTCCCTCAAACTTTGTTTCCTGTGTACTCGGTCTCCGTTGAAATGATAATCATGAAGAATAGGCTTTGAACTCCGCGTGAAAGTAATGCATTCGCATTTACTTGCGTTAACCGTTATATTATTTTTATTATAATATTCAAATAGGTTGTCTAAATCTCCTTGTAAGCGCAAACAGTCCTGAACAGAGCTTATTTTACAAAAAATCTTTTTATCATCCGCATACATGATATATTGAGAATGCTTAAGAGATGAGCCTATATCAAACAGGTAGGCATTATAAAAGAGTGGACCCAAATGGGACCCCTGCGGAACCCCTGAAGGTATATTAATGTAGTCCGATCGATAACCACCCATGACTACCGCCTGAGAACGATTAGTGAGGTATGATTCAATCCATCGGAGTAAATCCCCATGGATACCAAGCACTTGTAACTTGTTTAGCAGGATCACGTGATCCACACGATCAAAGGCTTTCTCAAAATCGGTGTAGATCACGTCAACCTGCCCCCCCCTTTCCATATTTTCCAAAATAAAACTCGAGAAGCATGCCAAATTGGTAGTGGTGGAACGGCCTTTTAGAAAACCGTGTTGTTGTTCGGGAATGGAATTCGATAGAGTAGAATATATTTCATCGTATACGATCTTTTCTAGTAATTTTGCAGCAGTACTAAGAATAGAGATACCTCTGTAGTTTCTAACATCTGTTCGCGACCCTTTCTTATGCACAGGCACAATGTGAGCTGATTTCCATTTGTGTGGGAAGATACCCTCGCGCAAGGAGCGATTAAACACTATAGTTAAAGGAAGGGCCAATGACATAGCGCATTTAGACCAAAATATAGCTGGTAACCCGTCACTGCCAGCGCCTTTATTAATATCCAGTGATTTTAACATTTTCTCTACAATTAATACAGACGTTTGCAAATTCGATACGGTATTAGTACATAGCGGTTGTTCTTTTATAGGCGTATAGTTATTACAAGGATCACCAAAAACACTCTGAAAAAATTTATTAAAGGCAAAACATATATCATTCCCATCAGTGTATTCGATGTTCTCCAAATACACCTTCTTAGGATATGCTGATCCACCGCGCACAGCTTTCACGAACGACCAAAATGCCTTAGGGTCCTTTTTAATATTATTTTCACAATTCGACTTGAACCTTCTGAAACATTCATTTTGTACGCGATTCTCTCTTGATCTTTGTTTTCCATCGCGAGTGAGCTTTTGTTTTTTCCTTAATTATGTTAATTAAAGCAGATGAGTACCAATTAGGGTATGATCGTTTATTTGAGCTACGGTTATACGGAACATACAAATCTATGCAACTATTAATAACTTTATACAGAGTATCAATGGCCTCATCTATAGTGCCTGTACCTAATAAAGATCGCCAGTCATATTTTAAGAGGTATTCATTAATACTATTATAGATGATAGTGATCCATTGCTACTTCTTTTTGGATTAAAAAAAACATACCAAAGAAAAGTAGCAATGTATGCGGAATTAAACCGCGGGCTGATTATCTAATTAGAAACCACCTAGCGACCGGTTGCAGTTCATAGATGATAGTGAACCATTGCTACTTCTTTTTGGATTAAAAAAACATACCAAAGAAAAGTAGCAATGTATGTGGAATGAAACCGGTCGCTAAATAGTTTCTTTTTAGATAATCAGGGTGCCGAAATCCGAAGACAATGTGCGCTTTTATAATTCTCTATGGCCCGGCACGGCACCGCCCGGCAGCCGTCCAACGGCACAACAGGGAAGTGAAATGTATGGAATCATATGGAGACGCTTTTATATTTTCTCAACGGCACCGGCAAACCGTGCCGGCAAAATCCTACGCTGCCGTCGAACTTTTACGATGTAGTGCGTAGCTACAAGGATTCACATGTGTGAGTGTGAGTCCAGAGCAAAGAATATACAGCGTGTATAAAGGGCACAACCAGTATTATATAATAGCGTAATAAAAATTATATATTAGCGTAATATCGTAAATGTGTTGTTGTTGGTATGCCATGTACCTATGTATGATTGTGGAAACAAACAACATCAAAATCAACAAATAGGTAATATTCCGACAAACAGTTATTTCGATAATGATCGGAAAGATATCTAGGTACTTACAGCGGTGGGAACACCGTTAATAGGGGACTTACCAAAGTTAAATATTGTTACCTATCTCAACAAATAATTACCTAGATATTACTTAAGTAGGTAGTTACCTACTTAATTAAATAATGTGTTGTGTAGATACCTACCTATCTTGGTAAGTAGGTACGTAATGAAAACCAGCTACATATATTATATTCTTTGATTTTTAATAGATTTATTTATCACTTAAGTAAGTACCTACTATCTACTTACATTGTTATATAATCATTACAGAATCTACAATCAGTTTGTACATAAACACACTTTACTGTGGAAAAACTAACAATTGTCATTAAACAACGTGTAACAGAAAGGGGGTACCAACCCGAAAGGAGGTCAATGTGCGTGAAACTTCCAACAGAAAAAAAAGTTTTTTGAATGTCCCTCCCTATACAAAATGTTGGCGGCAAATTCAAATTTTCTATGGAGAGTCCAAAATTGTGTTTTCGATTTGAAATCTTTTTTGTTGGAAGTGTTCAGATTCACGAGTACATTGACTTCCTTTTGAGTTGATACCTTATGAAATAATTATAAAGGTAACAAATATCTAGAGAGAGAAGGTCAACTTTTATTCTTTATATTATTCTTAAGTAAAAAGTACCACGACACTACTGTACAATGTACAAGTAAATAGTAACTTCTTCGCTATGAGTGTTCTGTGTTGAACATCCAACGGCCCGGCACGGCAGCAATTATAAAAGCATCTTTCGGCGTCACCGCTGCCGCGCCGTGCCGAGCCGTGCCGTACCGGGCCGTGCCGTACCGGGCCGTGCCGCTGGGAATTATAAAAGCGCATAGCAATAGAATGCGTTGTATCGCGGCATCCCGCACCCTGATTATCTAAAAATAAACTCTTTAGCGGCCGGTTGCATTTGACATACATTGACACTTTTCTTTGGTATGTTTTTTTTAATCCAAAGAGAAGTAGCAATCGATCACGATCATCTGTGAACTGCAACCAGTCGCTAGGTGGTTTTTAATATTAGCGTATAGTTGGCAGCCTCACCATGGAATTAGAAGGTTTTGACTAGGTCAAAAAATTGTTAGTAAATAGTTATAAATAGTGAACTATAGCATATAAATAGTGATACTATGGTTCAAAAGATATTTGAGTATCTTGGTGAGGCTGCTATCTTGACGTCAAGCTGGCAGACACCTTAAGAAATACAGTTCGTATCAATGTGATTTATATGCCAAAAAATTGTTAGGAAATAGTGAATCATATACGCAAAATTTCAATAATATTGCTTCAGTACAAGCCGAGATATTACGGTCTCAAAGTGGGCTGCTAACTTGACGTTTCTGGCAATGGCGATTCCAGAGAAACGGGTACAAGTTATAAACAAATAAATATATCAAAAAATTGTTAGTGAAATTGTGATTCTTACGATAAAAATAAAAAAAGAATTCTTCATTGCTATTTTCTAAAAATCGAATGTTAACTTCTACATAGTACTCTGAATATAGGCTGTCGATCAATATTGAACTTTGCTCCACAGTAATAAGGTTTAAACTTGATTGCAATCATGAGGTGAGTACTATCAAGCAAAAAAGTGAAATTTATATTTTTTGACTGTCTCAATGGTCATATCCTAGATTTGGTATAACTAAACAAATATTTTTCTACCCACTTTCTTATTTTTTAGAGTATTGACACAATCAAAAAATTTTTGATTAAATCTCATCAAAAAAATTTTGGTCGTTTAATACTCTACTCTCAGTTCATTTATTTAGTTTAGGAAAAACTACTAATATTTTACTACCATTTAGGTACCTAACGTTAAAACTATAACTTAAAGGGAGGAGTCTAATGAAAATACCCTAACATGTAATTTTTTGAAAATGAATATTTTGTATTTTTTTTAAGTAACTGAAACTTTAACGTTAGGTACCTATTTGGTGAGATTTATAATGAAATTAGTAATCAGTAGGTAGGTAAGTAGGTAGGAAGTAGATGATATAAGTAGAAAATATTTCTAGTTTTTCCCGAATAAATAACTAAATAAATGAACTGAGAGTAGTATTACCACAGCCGAGAGATAGTCTTCATACAGTCGGCCATCGGAGGCGTCTAGACAGAGCAATCGTGCGGGGTGGTGCGGTATAGAAGGGGGGTGGGAGGGCCCGAGATCCCATATTTTGGCAATGTATGCATCTCGGGCCCTATCCCGTCAGAGCTTACGCTTCTGATTGGGTTATTTTATATTATATTGAAAGTAGTGTTTGTAATTTTTTGATGTTGGTGTCATGAAAAAGTGTTTTTGGCACGATTTTGATATTAGATTTGGAATTCAAAATGGCGGCCGCACATTGATGTATTTGTTGATATTTGTGTATTTTTGTTTGATTATTGGGCCGATTTCGATGAAACTCGGTTTTTGGTAGTAATTTGGCATGAAAACAGCAACGCAATGTTAAAAAAAAATAAAAATTCAAGATGGCGGCCAACTTTTTTGTTTGCGGGCCGATTTCGATGAAACTCGGTTTTTGGTAGTATTTTGACAAGAAAACAGCAACTCAATGTTATAAATGTAAAAAAACAAGATTACATTTTTAGCATTGAGTTGCTGTTTTCTTGCCAAAATACTAACAAAAACCGAGTTTCATCGAAATCGGCCCGCTAACAAAAAAGTTGGCCGCCATCTTGAATTTTTTACATTTTTAACATCGCGTTGCTGTTTTCTTGCCAAAATACTACGAAAAACCGAGTTTCATCGTAATCGGCCCGCAAACAAAAAAGTTGGACGCCATCTTGGATTTTTTTACATTTTTAACATTGAGTTTATTTTATTTTTATTTTATTTTTTAGAGTAAGGCACAGTAACAATCAATTGGTAATTATCTTAATGAACAAAATGACATATTATTATAATACATTGCAAACCAACTAATCTTATACACTATGCACGACATTACAATAATTATTTATTAAAGTTAGGTGCTGCTATTAAAAATGAAGCTGGCTGACATTACAGTTTTAATACTTACTTACAAATAAAATTAACAAACAAAATAAGACTACAAGGATAATAATGAATTTTTGAACTGCTGATAATTTTGGTTAAATAAATCAAAATCGGAACAAAGATCGTGATAGGCATGACACATTCTATAAATGGGATTATAGTGAGAGACATTGTTATTCGCTGATGGTATACTAAAGAGGCGTGCATTACGTGTGGAGTGACTTTTTACTTTGAAGTTAAGACAACCCAAGAGATCCCCGCCTAAGCGTCCATTGGCGATCTTATGAAGGAGTAACAAACCACTAACCAGTCTTCTATGCTGCAGAGCTTTTAAGGCAAAATGGTTCAGTCTGTCTTCATAATCTGGAAGTAAACGTCTAAGACCTAGTTTACTGCATAAAAATCGCACAAAGCGTTTCTGCACAGATTCTACACTATCGATATGAACAAGATAAATAGGAGACCATACAGGTGAACAGTACTCTAGTACCGAGCGCACAAGCGCTCCGTACAGTGTCGTCAAGGACTATCTTTTTAAACGGTTTTGAAATGCGAATTATAAAACCCAGAGCCCTATTGGCTTTGCTTACTATACTGTCAATGTGAGGACGAAAGGAGAGTGTGCTATCGAAAATGACTCCTAGGTCTCTTATTGAGTCTACGTACTTCAAAACAACGCCATTTATGCTATAGGGATACTGAATTATATTCTTGTTCTTTGTAAAGGTAATTGCATTACATTTTCCAACGTTCAGTGACATAATATTTTCTTGACACCAGTTATTTATTAAATTTAAGTCGTTCTGGAGTTTGTTACAATCATCCGGAGAAGAAATTTTTGAATATATTTTGATATCATCTGCGTATGCTACTGTATCGCAAGATAAAGATAATAAAAGGTCGTTTATGAAAATCAAAAACAACAACGGACCGAGATTTGACCCCTGCGGTACACCCGAGGTCGATAAATAGGGAACAGAGTCATATCCACTAATAGCCACCAGCTGGGACCTATTCATTAAGTAAGACCTAAACCACCGATGAAGATCGCCGTGGACACCAAGATGCTCAAGTTTTACCAGCAGAATGTCATGATTTACGCAATCAAACGCTTTCGCAAAATCAACATATATAGCATCCACTTGTTTTTTACTGTTAAAGGCATCACATAAATAATTAAAGTATACGAGTAAGTTACTACTAGTTGAGCGACCAGTGACAAAACCATGTTGACGAGGGCTTAAGATATGACGGAAATGATTATACAGCCAGTCGTACATCAGACTTTCCATAATTTTGGCAAAACAATTTAATATGCAGATGGGCCTGTAATTGGTGACATCCCCCTTGTCTCCAGTTTTGTGAATAGGGGTAACTTTTGCTAACTTCCACAAATCAGGAAATGTACCCTCATGTAATGATTTGTTGTAAATGTTTGTTAATGGCCGCACCAATGCCTTCGCACATAAACGAACAAATATTGGAGGTATACCATCAGGCCCTGGGCCCTTAGATACATCTAATCGTTTCAGACGCGACAGAATATCATCTTCATTGAACTTAGTAGCACTAATAGTATAATTCGATGGAGGAGTTGCTGTTTTCTTGTCAAAATACTACCAAAAACTGAGTTTCATCGAAATGAATGAAGAATGAAGTTTATTGGCCAATATCACACACACAAAAAAAAACACAAACAGGAGAAATAGAAAAAAATATATAAACTAAGTAGGTACTTAAACTAATTTAAACAATAAAAATAGGGTGTGAGACGAGCCAACCAGGACCCTGCCTCAGCTTAATGCTGTTGTGATGAGAACATTGCTCACACCACAACAGCGCTGGTATTCTGACAGGGCCTGTACGAGATAACGTTCGTCGTAGGTACATATTTTTGCAATACATTTAATACAGGCACGAAACAAAATAAAAACAAATCAAAATACAGAATACAAATAAATAGATTTACAAGTACTTACTTACGTCTAAATATGATGATCCGCCAAGCCAAAGAGCTGAGGATATTCCTTGCAAACAGTGCAACATATCGTGACGTCCCCGACGTCGCACGCGCGACTTGAAATACCGGATTGTAAGTGGATATAAATAATTATGAAGCAATCGATGTTGACTGGAGCTCAAATAAGTACTTTTTAAGGCGTTTTTTAAAAGTGACGATTGTTTTAAGGTCACGCAACGGCGGCGGGAGATCGTTCCAACAGCGTGTAGCTGCAAACCTGAAAGATCCACGAAACATCCTCGTACGATGTATTGGCGTCTCTAAGATACTTCTACAGGCTCTAAGCTGGTTACTCTTAGTGTGTTGAAACCATGTGAGCTTGTTATAAAGGTAAATTGGTTTGCCCGATTTAATGATACCAAACATTAAAGTTGCGAGATGTAACCTTCTACGGGCCTCCATTTTCAATATGTTAGAACTATTTAGGAACGGAGTCACATGTGATCGCGGCGGTATATGGAAGCAGAAACGCGCACAGGCGTTCTGCACCCGCTGTATAAGTTTAGCAGTTCTAGCCAGTAGGCATGAACCATATACAGTATCACAGTAATTTAGTTTAGATAATATAAGAGATTCGCAAAGTGCTACTCTGAGTTGCTCGTGTAGATAAGGACGTAATTTATAAAGGAGTTTTAGGCGATAAAAACAGTTTCGGACACACTCAGTAACATGGCTTTCAAAATTAAGGCGGTTATCCAGAGTTATGTTGTGATATAGCAGTGCGCAGACGATGTGGAAGCTATTTAGCAATTCTGTTTTACTTCTGACTTGGCTCTCAGGAAGTAAACGTAGCGATAGCCGGTGAAATCATCCTTAAACAATACAAAATAGCGTAGATTTGTAAATGAGTTAGGGAACGGTCCGCATACGTCGCTGTGTACAAGTTCGCCGGGTCTTGAAGCTCTAGGTCGGGTACCAAACTTCAATCGGTGCGACTTGCCGAATATGCAACTTTCGCAGATGCTTTCATCTTGAGGAAGGTCTACTCCTAACTCCCGTTTTACAAATTGACGTACTTGACGTTTGTTCTGATGTACGAGTCGCTCATGGTAAAGCTGCGTTTTTGTTAATGTAAGATTCACTTCTAAGTTTCTGTTAGGAATGATACTCTTAACATTTAGTTTGTCTAAGCCTCCGCTTATGCTGCGTACACCCGTTAGTTTAACTTCGCCGCGTGTTGACATAGTGCAGCTCGTTGGTGTGGACTCAAACTTGCTTATTGAGTTGCAGTCATGAGCAGCTAGAACAGAGAACAGGTTCTTTGTGATCTGTGGCACGTACCAAACGTCCTTCAGGGTGATCTCGTAAACTTTTCCACGTACTTCTGATTCGATGTTGATATTCCCTTTGCCTTTAGCTTGCATTGCATTGCCATTAGCCGTAGAGACGGTGTGCATCTGGTCAAAAGCTTGGAATGTTTGAAATAGATCTCCGCGATTGCCGACATGGCATGTTGCGCCGTTATCAACGTACCAGTTGACTGTATTCGATGAAGTCGTCGATACTTCATGGTCAGTTGTCAGTACTTCCGCTTGTAAGTACATCGATTCCACTACTTGAGATTCCTTTTGAGACGAAACAGAACGAGGCGGGTTACTGCTTTCGGAGGTTTGCCATCTTGAAGCCATCTTTTGCAATCCTTCACGCGGTGACCTTTGACGGAGCAGTAGTTGCATTTTATCTTTGCATCCTTATTTTTTTTCTTTGTCCCTTTCTGTGTGGTCTTTGTTGCTAAGGCCTCTTGTTCTGGTGGCACGTTAGACACCATCAAGTTCCTTTCGAACACGCACAGACGGTCGGTTAGGTTATCAATGGTTCGTTCGGACGTTGGACACATTAACCATCCACTCTTGAATTGAACGTATTCTTCTCCCAGTGTATTGAGCATTTTGCATATGAGAAGAAGATCCGGAAGCTTCTTATCTTTGCCGAGCTCTTTGTTCAATGAGGTCCAAACGTTCTTCAACTTTGACATATGAGTTGCTGCGTCATCAGCTGGATCCTTTCTCAGTCCAAAGAAACTCATACATAATTGGAAGGTTTTGTCTTCGTTTGTTCCGTCAAACATTCGATGAAGTTCTAACCATATTTCTCTAGTGGACGTAAATATCATCACTTTTCGTAGCATTTCTTCAGTCATATTGTTGGTGATAAAGAAAAGAGCACTCGAGTCGGCTTTCGTGAATTCCGACACGGTATCGGCGGCGGATGTTCCGTTCGCAATGGCTTCGCTTTCTTTATCCTCGGTAAGTCTGCTTTCGATTATATCGAGAGCGCGAGGTATGCCCTTGAGCACAATAAGCACTTTATACTTCCATGTATCCCAGTTACTTTTACCTTCGAGAGGTGCAATGTTGTACTTGAAAGTCGATTCCATCTTTCAGCTAAATTGCAGCAAAACCATAACCTGTTGTGATATAGCAGTGCGCAGACGATGTGGAAGCTATTTAGCAATGAAATAAACGCTTATTGAAATATAAAACAGACTTTTATTTACAACTGAGAAAAACTATTGGTGTAGGTACAGATTTTTCATATAGAGAGAGTGAAATTTGACATCTAAAATATCAAATACAAAAACCCATGTAGGTTTCCAAGTAGGTTGCACTCGCTTGCTTTGCGATCTCCTTTAACAAGTTAAACCCAGATTTCTGCATTTATTCACACGAGTAATGACTTCGTTGTCCAGTTTTATATTGAGGCAAATATTATCAATTTTTTTTTGTTGGTACCTATTAACATTAATTTTGATTTCCTTGGGTTAAGGACCAGATAGTTGGATTTGCACCAATCAGCTATTCTAGATAAGTCACTGTTGATCATTGTGATAGCATTATCAATATTTTCTGGTTTAAAGGAAAAATACAGCTGTAATTCGTCTGCATATAGGTGATATTTGCAGTGTTTAATACTGTGGATGAGATCAGCGCTGTACAAGATATACAAAATTGGGCCAAGTATAGAACCCTGTGGAACTCCTCGCGTTACAGGGAGAAATGAGGAGTATGATTTGGTACCATTCCTGTCCACAAGTTGCACATACTGTTGCCTTTCTGCCAAATAACTTTCAAACCATTTAACTGTAGCCGTGTCCACCCCATAATATGAGAGCTTGGATAAAAGTAGTGCGGTATTTATTGTTTCGAAAGCGCGTGAGAAGTCCAGGAGAACCAGAATGCTGACCTCTCCCTGGTCCTGAGCCGAGAGTAGGTTGTCAACCACATCAGCCATAGCAGAAGCAGTACTGTGTCCTTTACGGAAGCCAGATCGGAAGCAAGGCAATATCTCATTTTCTTCGAGAAACTCTGTGAGTTGTTCACAGACCACCCGTTCCAGTATCTTTGACAAGCATGGAAGGATGCTTATGAGACGGAGGTCTTGAAGAGACGTTGGGGAGCTCACTTTGGGTAAGGGTTTTACCACTGCTGTCTTCCAGGCATTAGGGAATGTACTTTCTGTCATAGATCTGTTGATTATAATAGTAATTGCAGGTAGGGTGTAAAGAAGAGACAAAAGAAGCATGTCCCGTGTTAACCCATCGCAGCCCTGAGCGTTAGATTTGAGACCTTTGATGATTTTGAGTATCTTGTCCTCATTTACAGGCTGCAGTGAAAGCGTTGCTGTGCCATATCTAAGGTACTCAAAATATGTAAGCTGTGATATTGACACATCATTTTGACCGGGTGCACAGAGAAAATGAGAGTTGATGGTGTCAGGATTATCGAAGCATGGAGGAAGTTCAGACTTTTTTTTTCATCTGGTAACACAGTGCTTTTCAAGTTTTGCCAAAGTTTTTTGGAATTCTTAATATTAGAGTTAATATGCCTATCAAAAAACACTTCTTCTCTTGTTCTATGGCTACAATCACGTTGTTCTTCATTTGAAGATAGCAATCTTTTTGTGATTTAGACTTCTCACAGTCTTTCTGTGATTTAGATTTGTTAGTTTTTAGAGCCTGCCGGTACTCGTCCCTCGATATGCATCATGGATTTGACGGTGTCAGTGATCCAAGGGTGAGGAGGGTGCTTAAACTTACCTTTCCTTACTGGAGCATGCAGATTGAATAAATGTGTTAGACACAATTGGAAATTCTCTACTAATATGTTGACATTTTTCGCTTTATGGAAATGACTCCAGTCTATTTTGCTAAGATCAAACTCCCATAAGTTCTGAATAATATCTTTTATTGGCCTATATTCTACCTAACGGGGACATATCTTGTCTTTCTTTATTTTTAACTTGGCTGTGGCTATAGCATGACCTCTCACATCAGGGCAGTGTCCCACTGTTACCTTTAATGTGCGTATGTCTGTACAGATCAAGTCAATTAGACTTTGACTGTGATCAGTAAAATGGGTTGGATCAGTGACTACCTGGGTAAGGTTCATTGTCACAAAGAACTGTGACAGCAACCGTGGCCCACCACCCCCAACCGCAAGTAGGTCAACATTGAAGTCTCCCAACAGGACAAGGCTATCGCACCTATCAAAGGAAGGTAATAGAGTCGGTGATGGCGTCTAGAAATATGGTAACATCTAGCCATAGCCGAAATCGGCCCGCAAACAAAAAAATTGGCCACCATCTTGAATTTTTATTTTTTTTAACATTGCGTTGCTGTTTTCTTGCCAAAATACTACCAAAAACCGAGTTTCATCAAAATCGGTCCGCAAACAAAAAAGTTGGCCGCCATCTTGAATTTTTTACATTTTTAACATTGCGTTGCTGTTTTCTTGCCAAAATACTACGAAAAACCGAGTTTCATCGAAATCGGCCCGCAAACAAAAAAATTGGCCACCATCTTTAATTTTTATTTTTTTTTAAGATTGCGTTGCTGTTTTCTTGCCAAAATACTACCAAAAACCCAGTTTCATCGAAATCGGCCCGCAAACAAAAAAGTTGGCCGCCATCTTGAATTTTTTACATTTTTAACATTGCGTTGCTGTTTTCTTGCCAAAATACTACCAAAAACCGAGTTTCATCGAAATCGGCCGGCAAACAAAAAAGTTGGCCGCCATCTTGAATTTTTTTTACATTTTAACATTGCGTTGCTGTTTTCTTGTCAAAATACTACCAAAAACCGAGTTTCATCGAAATCGGTCCGCAAACAAAAAAGTTGGCCGCCATCTTGAATTTTTTACATTTTTAACATTGCGTTGCTGTTTTTTTGCCAAAATACTACGAAAAACCGAGTTTCATCGAAATCGGCCCGCAAACAAAAAAGTTGGCCGTCTTCTTGAATTTTTTTATTTTTAACATTGCGTTGCTGTTTTCTTGTCAAAATACTACCAAAAACCGAGTTTCATCGAAATCGGCCCGCAAACAAAAAAGTTGGCCGCCATCTTGAATTTTTTTTAACATTGCGTTGCTGTTTTCTTGCCAAAATACTACCGAAAACCGAGTTTCATCGAAATCGGCCGGCAAACAAAAAAGTTGGCCGCCATATTGAATTTTTTAATATTTTCAACATTGCTTTGTTATTTTTGTGTCAAAATGGTACCAAAAACCGAGTTTCATCGAAATCGGCCCATAAACAAAAAAGTTGTCAGCCGCCATCTTGGAACTTATTTTTTCATTATTATTTCCTAATTGAGTACTAATTTAAGATTTATTTTATACTAATTTAGCCCTAAATTAGTAATGATTTGCAATTAAATTATGATTATCATACATATAAATTCCTATAATTCCTCGCACTTATGATGCAAGAAGAAGAAAAAAAAAGAGAAAATACTAAGAAAAACTTTTTCTTTTCCTTATTTTAAGAGCATTAAAAGAAGGAAAAGAGACAAATTTGAAAAAATATTCTTACCTTCTAGAAAAAATGACAATAAATAATTCAAAGAATAAAACAAGAGTTTTGAAGTGTCTATCTTATTTTTCCTATATATTTTTAAAATTCGAAAAGGCAAATTACATCTTGCCAACCCTTACACTTTTAGTCGTTGCGTCAACTGTCTAGACGAACGGCGGCTTTTGCGCCAACACAAAGGGCGATGTCCGACTGTAAGAAGAATACTCTCTAGGCTGTGCTATTACCGCTAATGGACTGCCCCGCGTGGTCGACCCAGCGACAGACGCTGATGGCACAGGTGGGAGGGGACCTCTTGTTACCCAGCGTGGCAATTGCCATGCTGGGAAGTGACAGGGCATGGGAGGCGATGGTCTCCTTCTGTGAAGATGTTATCTCACAGAAGGAGGCCTCGGAGCGGGTTCGAGAGGCGGACGCCAATGCGGACCAGCTCCGGCGACGACGGCCAGGGAGGAGAAGGAGGCGCTACGCACACCTCATTCCCCCTTAGTCCTAAAGAGGGGAATGGCCGATTGCCTAGTTTCTCCCAAGTGCCGGGCCTAATGAGGCCGCAACACCAGGACCACATGGTGCGTGTCACCACGGTCCCGTAGGTCCTGAGTGTTAGTGCGGGATGTAGTAGGGGGTTTAGTGGGTAGTGCTCCGGCGAGTCCCACATACCTCGGATGCGCAAACGCATTCCCCCTACTATAAAAAAAAAAAAAAAAAAAAAGGCTGTGCTATTACCGATGATTAGAGTAGTAGTATTAAGGGCCCTATCACATTTTTTCGTCGAAATTTCGATTTTGACGGATTTTAGCGCTACAACTTTGAGAAACCTTTGGGTCTACTAAATACATTTATATGTGTTCACGACAAAAAGTAATATGATGATACACTGGAAAGTTAAAGGGTTAGAAAGGAAAATTAAAGTTGGTGAACGATTTCTTAGAGTCAACTTTCAACATACACAGAAAGAAAAACAAGTACAAACAACAAATAAAAGTATGAAATTTGATTTTCTTAAGTAAAGATTATTCTGATATAAATTTTACTTATTAATAATTATGTATCTAGGAGAAATTCACAGTTAATTCTGAGCGTTTTTAGTAGTTTTATGGTTTTTGATTGGGATTTTTTTTCACATATTCCATACATAATTTCAAAATTCCGAGGCCGCTATGAACTATTCGACTATATAAGAGATAATATTCAATTTTTTTTATTTCATTTGTTTAGCACAGTAGTTCAATCCATGACCCCAAAAAAGTGCCTTCACGCATTATATGAAAATCTTTCCCTGCAATTTCGGGTTTAATTATAAAGTTAAGCAAATTTTCAAAAAAGCGAGGCCGCTATGATCTATTCCAATAGCTATTCTACACTATTCAATAAGTCAAAACTGTAAATGTATTGTTGTTTCTGAGATCGAGAACCCCAAAATTGGCCATTTTACGCAAAAATCACAGTCGAAACGTAATATGCCTCTTAATTATTATTAGAGTAGTATTACACAATCAATTTTTTTTGATGAGATTTAATAAAAAATAAATTAAAAAATTAAGTAGAAAAATATTTGTTTACTTATACCAAATCAATAGCCTTGAACCGAGGATATGACTATTGACACAGTCAAAAAATATAAATTTCACTTTTTTGCTTGATAGTACTCACCTCATGATTGCAATCAAGTTTAAACCTTATTACTGTGGAGCAAAGTTCAATATTGATCGACAGCCTATATTCAGAGTACTATGTAGAAGTTAACATTCGATTTTTAGAAAATAGCAATGAAGAATTCTTTTTTTATTTATATCGTAAGAATCACAATTTCCCTAACAATTTTTTGATATATTTATTTGTCTATAACTTGTACCCGTTTCTCTGGAATCGCCATTGCCAGAAACGTCAAGTTAGCAGCCCACTTTGAGACCGTAATATCTCGGTTTGTACTGAAGCAATATTATTGAAATTTTGCGTATACGATTCACTATTTCCTAACAATTTTTTGGCATATAAATCACATTGATACGAACTGTATTTCTTAAGGTGTCTTTGCTTGATAGTACTCACCTCATGATTGCAATCAAGTTTAAACCTTATTACTGTGGAGCAAAGTTCAATATTGATCGACAGCCTATATTCAGAGTACTATGTAGAAGTTAACATTCGATTTTTAGAAAATAGCAAAGAAGAATTCTTTTTTTATTTATATCGTAAGAATCACAATTTCACTAACAATTTTTTGATATATTTATTTGTTTATAACATGTACCCGTTTCTCTGGAATCGCCATTGCCAGAAACGTCAAGTTAGCAGCCCACTTTGAGATCGTAATATCTCGGCTTGTACTGAAGCAATATTATTGAAATTTTGCGTATACGATTCACTATTTCCTAACAATTTTTTGGCATATAAATCACATTGATACGAACTGTATTTCTTAAGGTGTCTGCCAGCTTGACGTCAAGATAGCAGCCTCACCAAGATACTCAAATATCTTTTGAACCATAGTATCACTATTTATATGCTATAGTTCACTATTTATAACTATTTACTAACAATTTTTTGACCTAGTCAAAACCTTCTAATTCCATGGTGAGGCTGCCAACTATACGCTAATGTTTTTAATTAGATAATCAGCCCGCGGGCTGATTATCTAATTAGAAACCACCTAGCGACCGGTTGCAGTTCACAGACGATAGTGATCCATTGCTACTTCTTTTTGGATTAAAAAAAAACATACCAAAGAAAAGTAGCAATGTATGTGGAATGAAACCGGTCGCTAAATAGTTTATTTTTAGATAATCAGGGTGCCGCTGATTATCTAAAAAGAAACTATTTAGCGACCGGTTTCATTCCACATACATTGCTACTTTTGTCAGGCTAGGCGCACTCCGCGCTTTAGGTACGAAGCTACAAGTAGCCGGCGGGTCCGTCCGGACGGACTAATTTCAGAGGGCTGCCGCGTGCCGGCTGGGACGCACGTTAGCGATTCGATTTCGATACTCACTCACGCACCGCATTCGCGTATTGTCGCGTCGTTCGTTCGTACATTTATGATATTTAACCAAAATAAAGGCATATTGCATCGCAATGGGCTGCCTTAATAGTAATAAAAAGGACCCGAACCTCACGTTTTTCACACTTCCAAAAGTTCTAAACGACATCGTGCTTATCTACTACTTATTTAGTATTTAGTATTCGTTTATTCTTTGGTACCTACCTACTTACGTCTTATTTAGGTAGGTACTTACTTATCTACTTTCGAAATAAACTAAATTATTAATGACAATTTGATTTCGTAAGAAAGCAAATTGCCTCAAATCAGTATAATGTACCTAGGGTTTTTTGAAACGTATTTAAGTACTTACACATTTTATTTCACAAACACATAGCTTGTAATGAAGTATTGTAAGCTATTATTTCATTATTATTTAAAAGAAGAAACCCTGAAGTCGTTAGAAGAGATAAGAGCTACGCGATAGAAAGAGAGGTAACTTCTAGGTGAATATAACTGTAGCGAAGGGAGCGGTGTGCGATCTGAATTGCACTTAATTGTGTCTAGAATAGAGTCGCTATTTATTTAAATGATTTTGAGGAGTGGATCTTCTGTACTTGTACTATTATGTATTCTGTGCTTTTGTTTGGTATGTTTTTTTTTAATCCAAAAAGAAGTACCAATGGATCACTATCATCATCTATGAACTGCAACCGGTCGCTAGGTGGTTTCTAATTAGATAATCAGCCCGCCGGTCGCTAGGTGGTTTCTAATTAAATAATCAGCCCGCCGACCTATGACGTTAAGTTGGCGCAGTACCATCATTGTAATCTTAATATCTCAGATCAAATAAAAAAGGAAGATGGAGCGTTGCGCAGTGGTTACTACAAAACTAAGTGAGGCCGGTTTTTGATGGTACATGTGTGCGTACTAGGGGGCGGGCGGGGACCGGGCGGCAGGGTTCGATATGGAACGCCCAATGACGAACGAAAGCAAAGGCCGAAGGCGTAGTTTCGTTACATATGCATGCGTAAACTGTGTATGTACACAGCCAAGGCGTAGTTTTACTGGCCTCACCGCTTTGTCGGAAGACTCCGTCTTTACTTTTTTATTTGGTCTGAGCTTAATATATAATAAAACTAGTATTTCGCCCTTGTGCGCGGGCTACTGAAGCAGCCCGCGGGCATCGCCCTGTTGGGCTGTAAGAGACGGATTTTGGGGAGTTGGACTGCAAATTGTGGAATAGCCATATTGCCATCCGATTAAATCACATTGCATTTTGTCTGCAAGTTACAAGGCAGTGCAGTCGCCAAGGAAAAAGAACACTTTGCGAATAGTTAACTATCGTTTACTCTCTTTCACTCGTCCACTTACTCGCATGATTTCCTCTCTTTCACTCGATACTACATATTCGCAAAGTGAGGTGAGAAACACAACTCGTACTAGGCTCTCTGGCCATACTGCACGCACTTCGGGAGTATCGGGCGTTAAAGAAAATGCTACTCGTAACTCGTGTGAACACCGTCGAAACAAAGCGGTATAAAAATCGCACGGTGGAAAATCGCGCGTTTAAAAAATGTCCCCGTGCCTACAAGGCCTAATCAGTTTTTTAGGTGAGCATGCGAATCTCCGTGCCACTGAATAATTCCATTCTAAAACTACCTAGAAGTAATGTACCGATGATATACGTTCTTATTTCAGATATCAAATCGATTGTACCGGCTTCCCGGCAGAATGATTGACAAAAGCATGTGGCACGGAGATTCGCATGCTTTGAGGTTATGTTTTTTGTTAAATCGTCGAATTCCAGATCAATCGGAGCCTGTACCGCTGGGTTGATGTATTTGTAGCCGTTACATATTCATTGTAACAGCTACAAACACATTTGTTGCTCATGTAACGCAACAGGGACAAAGATATGGCGATCTAAAGTTTTAAAAGCATGCGACTCTCCGGCCCACACGCTTAAGTCTAAAATACTGGTGAAAATTGTATTAAGATTAAAAATAAGCAAGTTTACGTAACCGTTTGATCACGATAAACGGCCCGAAAAAATATTTTCACTATATCTTCATTCGTTTTAGAGAAATAAGTAAATTTATTTACTATGATTTATTATGAATAATCAGTGTGTAGGGTGACCATATCGTCGGTCCGTAGGAATCATTAGGCTGTTTCTAATAAAATTCAAGTTGAACTACATAATGTTGAGGGTTGATTTGCCTACATACTCGTACGTATCGTACCTACTATCATACTGTTACTGACTATGCAATATTGCAATATTTTTTAGGGGACGTAAAAAGGTGACTTTTATCCTAATCGAGATGACAAAATACAAACAAACAAATGAGAAAGTAGGTAACCTTATAAAAACGTGTTAAAATGTGAACGTCATAATTGGTATAATAATTGCCCACTCAGTACCAGTCACCCATCATCATCAGTATCAGTCACCCATTAATTTAGGTCTCGGTTGAATGCATTAACTGAGAACTTCCTTCGTTTTTTGAAGTATTAGTCTTTCAAAATAGGTATCTAAAAACACTTCAACTTGTATTTTAGACCGATCGGGATAAGTTTTTAGCTTTTAAAAATATTAAAGTTTGTTTTTTTCGTATATAGTTTCTGCACCATTCACTTAGCCTAATACATGAAATTGTGTCATTTTGGTTTGATGCATAAGTAACAATTTAGGTTTTTGTCTTTTTTAACGCTATCGGACGAAAAGAAAATTAAAGTTGAAAATTTTACTTTCATGATGATTATGAAGTTGTAACCGATGTACTTACTTGAGCTTTTTGTGTCATCTTTGTCCACGGGAATACTGTTATTTGACTATTACCTAAAGCGTTACCTTAGTAACTCCAAAAGAATATTACAATTGGTTAAATAAGTGTTAAATGTTTTAGATCAATAGTATCTGTTGTACATAATGTTTTGTGCTAAATTCATCAATGGAATTTTCAGCTTTTTATTTTTTTCTTTTCAACACCCTGTAAAAGTCACAAAAGAAAATGGGGGGGGGGGGTGGGGGGGTGGGAGCCGGGGCACCGCTGTTTGCTGCGTACTTCGAGCACCGCTGCTACGTACTTTGCCGTTCGAGCGACTTTGGGTAAAAGAATTTGTAAAAAGTAGCCTCTATTTCGTATTGAGCCAGCACAATATCCCACTTCAAATTAATTCGCCTAATTTAAAGTAAGTAAGTGACTTAAGTGACGCCTAAGCATAGGTACTGAAGTTCGGTGACACATTTGAAGTAACGAGTAGGTAGGTAGGTAAGAAGTATACGAACGAATATAAATACATTTGATGATACTGTGGCCGCGTTCCGAATCACGCTCACAGCGCTGTTAGCGCGTATCCGACCAAATTAAATAGTCACAAAATATTACACAGATAGGGTATTTGTGTACCTACTTCATTTAATGGATTATAGGCTAACAGTGCTGTTGGCGTGATTTGGAAGTAGGCATGTGTTATTATTGTCAATTACAGTCTCATTGATGAGATGACATCATTAACATACTTGTACTCTACCTCTTGCAAAGTTTAAAAAGAAAGGATTACCTACCTACTGTAACAAAATATTTTTTGAGGGTAAGGAAATAAAAACCGGTCAAGTGCGAGTCCGACTCGCACACAAAGGGTTCCGTACCAAAAAACGGCTAAAAAATCACGTTTGTTGTATGGGAGCCCCCTCAAATATTTATTTTACTAGCTGACCCGACAGACGTTGTCCTGTCTTAGTTATAAATATTAAATTCGAATTGGTATAAATTATTGAAAAGTTTAGTTCAGAGATTAGTAGGTAAGTACCGTTCCCGTTTCCGTTTTCGTTCTCGTTCCCGTTCCCATTTACTTTAAAACCCAACAGCTTTATAAATAACCAAGTACCTATACATCACTTGTTATGTTAGTAACGTGTATGTTAGTCTATTCAAACTTACTAATAAGGCGTGATGGCTCTGAACTAACCGTGATGAGCACTAAGAAATTCAGTTTTCTTATAACCTCTTTGTAAGAAAAAAAAAATATTTTACATGTATTTTATTAATAAAATAACTCCGAACGAAGCATCTGTTTTATTACATCCTTAATTGTATGTTTTTTTTATCGTTGTTCGCGCGTATCTTCGACATTTATGGACCGATTTTGATGATTCTTTTTTTGTTCGATTCAATTTTTTTGCGAAATGGTCCCATTTATTTTTTTTTCAAATCGGTTCAGTAGTTTTCAAGGTATCCTGAAAACACTATGATTTTGCATCAACTAACTTGACTATTTTGTTATTTATGAACCGAATAAGATGATTCTTTTTGTTGGGTAAGAGGTACTTTTAGTCTTTTTAACCGACTTCAAAAAAAAGAAGGTTCTCTTTCAGTTTGACCTGTATGAATGTATGTTTCTCCGCGAATATCTCACGTTTGACTGAGCCGATTTTTCTACCAAATAATATACTTACACTACACTACCTAATAGAGAAGGTACTTACACTAAAAACAAAAAAATAAAAATTGTTTTAAAAATAAAAAAAAATGTTTTAAAAAACAAAAAACCAACTTCAAATAACCTGCCTCTAAAAAGCAAGAAATAATATTCAAATCATTAGATATGCATTATCATTGTTATATAATAACAACACGTATATTGAAGTCGGGTAGGGCTTTTAGAATAAAAAAACGAAGTTGTACTCCAGCCCCACCCGACTTCAATAGACGTGTTGTTATTATATAACAATGATAATGCATATCTAATGATTTGAATATTATTTCTTGCTTTTTAGAGGCAGGTTTTTTGAAGTCGGTTTTTAGTTTTTTTTAAAAGGTAAGTAAATACTAAAGTTTTATTTTTCAAGTTTTGACTTATGTAGTAAGCATAAATTACTTTACAACCATTGAAACTTGTCCCAAGTAACAATACAAAAACTCACATACATACAAACGTAGAGCAGTGTGGAACAATGCAACAGCAAAAGCTCTGAGTCTCATATTTCTCTCATTTTTAAAGATATGAATTCCGTTTTTAGAGGAACGGAATCTACTTAATTAGGTATAAAATGGCAGTTATAGTTTCATTAATAAATAGATACATAAACCAATAAGAAGACTTTTAAAAGAAAATGGGAATTGTTTCATTGTGTCCACCTAGGTGTACACAATGAAACATCCTCTGTCCAACAATGAAACACTGTTATTAATTTTGACATTTTCATATTTAGTGGAACAAGTAAATGACAAAATCTGTTGAATTCCAACCGATAAAGGTTTTCTCAAGGTATTGCATAATTATTCAGACTTTAAAAGTACCTATAGGTTTATCTCAGGTACAATGATTTGTGTGTGACTTAAAGATAAATGAGTCTAATTTTTTTTAAATCGTAGTTATGTACCTTTTATAGGCAATAACGATTTAAAATCAACAATTACTTATAATAGGCATTAATCTCTCAGGTAAAATTCTACATACTAAAAGATTAATGAGTCTGAAAATCACAAATATTAGGTAGTAGTAGTGGAAACACTGTTACATTGTGTCCACCCTTGAGCTGTGACATTCTTGGACACCTGGGGTATTTTAGAATAACATCAAAAAATAATCTACCAAAATCGAACAATTCATTAGGTAGTATCATAGTTATTCTGTGGTAATGTAGTCCACGTGAATCTATGATACATGTACAAATATATTGATTAAAAAACACATTCGATGAGAAAGGCAACTGTCAAAAAAGCATTTTTTTTAAAAGCCCACGACTTAGGACAATTATTCTTAATGAAGGCTTTACAAAGTGACAATTTAAAAAATAGTAACTATTTGCCTCTAGATGGCGTTGATGGAAAGAGAAGTGTAAAAATTGGCTTTTAAAAATAAACGGCCTGTACCAAAGAGGCAAATAAGCGTTCGCTGGCTGACATCTGGCCAAAGAGAAACATTTTAGGGTAACATCAGATTTGCCTGCCTACCTGAGTACTCTTCGAAGCTGAGTAAAAAAATCACATTGACACATACATTTTTATCAACGCCATCTTATCTATCGAGCATACAGTTTTTTGTCATTTTGAAAAACCCTAATTGAAAAACAGTTTGGTTAATATTTTTACAAAAATCCTCCGACTAAAAGTAATGAACATACTCTGTCTGTCAGCTTCATCATCAGACCCTGGACTTCGTCTCCCATTAGAGTACTCGTCAAAACAATAGGGATGACGACTACTGAATAAAATAACAAAATACTAATAAAAACCGTAAACATATTGAACTTTTAGAGTAGCTTGTATACCTCTTGGTTTTATATATTGCGTATTATTTGTTTTATTACCCTTCAAAGTTGGGCGGACAAGTCCATTTAAAAAGTTTAAAATATATTAAAATAAATAATACATTTAATTAATCCATAAAATTTTATAGCAAATTTGTACAAGAAACAATTTTGATAAACACAATATTTAATATAGCTGCCAAACTTTCCTACGCGTTGCATACAAACACCTAGGCGTGACGTCATAACTAGGGTAGCCGTTAGTATGGAGCGTTTTCGGGTGAGTCCAATTTGTGTGCATTTTAAACTGTGATATCTCGGGCAGTTTTCACGCTAGCGAAATAATTATTTTACCAATGTTTCTTTTTTTGAGAGGTAATTTATGTAACATAAAATAAAAAAAAATTTCGTCATGCCTATTCTAACGAGCCCAAACACGATGGGGTTGTAGGTTTTATCATAGAATTCCTGTGGGCTTCTTCCGGCTTCATCATCAGATCAGCTCAATGACACCATAATATTGCATTGCCTTCCAGTTCTGACCTATTTTCAAAGTTTCAAGTCTCTAGGTCATCGGAAAGCTAGGATAAAATCGTTCGCAATATATATCTATAAATATTAGGTCTTTACTTATGAACTTGCCGATATTTTGTCACATACAGAGAAAATAATAACTTCTATGTTTTAAAACATTTAACAATATCTTGATTTACGTATGTCGAATTATGACCATGATAGTCAACTATCAGTAAAAATAAAGTCCTTTTTTTAAGCTTTCATAGCATTAAAAAAAGATCTTGAAAGTTACTCTTTTTTTGTGAGCCAAAAAAGGGTGACCGGAGGGGTTGTAACTTAGCCAAAACTTATTTTTTTCGCCTATCGTAAATGGAATAGGTTAGCATAGTGTTCAAACATTAGTACATAAAAGTTTTGTTACAAGAGTGTTAACGGTTGTTAAATGAACAAAGAAAATGCTAGTATGAAAAATGCAACTTCTTGAAAATTCTCCATACAAATCGGCAATTTCATAGGTAAAGACCTATTATATACGGTTACGAAAACCTGCTTATTTTTAATCATAATACAATTTTCACCAATATTTTAGACTTAAGCGTGTGGGCCGGAGAGTCGCATGCTTTTAAAACTTTAGGTCGCTATTGCGTTACATGAGCAACGAATGTGTTTGTAGCTGTTACAATAAAGCACGTTCCAGACGGATTTAATCACGCCTCCCAACCAAGGTCACCTTGGTGGAAGCTTGATGGGGGCGTGGTTTCCATCCGTGGATTGTGTTGCGGCTACACGAGTTTACATCCAAGCGCCGCCAACTAGGGCTGCCAACCATACTATAATAATATGTCGTATTATACTATGTTTCGGGTCTGCGTGCTATATACTATTGAAGAAATATATAGTACGCAAAAATACTATATTTTCAACATCGATCGCTAAGAAACAAATGTTTCTTTTTTTTTAATTTGTGATCGTGAATTTTGACTGATTCTATAGCGTGTAGTGTATAGTCACACCATATAACAAATACTATGTGTATAGTGTATTGTATCTGAATTCTGAACGTATCTATCTGTCTTATTGCGTTCCAAACTTGTCAATATAAAATTGACAACTTAATTAAATCTTAATCCATGGACGAAATATATCTTAATCACCATGGACCATGGACGAATTTCTTTCATGTCTTAACTTAATCAGTAATACTGATACAATCGTAAGTAAGTTAAAAACGAGTTTTTAATTTACTTATATTTAATTAATATTGATGGTAGAAAATAATATGAGACTTTTATTTTGATTCATGATTGTTTTATTTATGGTTTATGATTTTGACCAAAACATTGTTCAAAAATGCAAAAAGTTCAAAAAATATAGTTTTTATAAAAAGTAAAATATAATAATATATTTGCCTAATTTTTGCCTTTTCCATAAACTACTATATTATTTTAAAGTGTACTAATTTTTTTAGCCTTATTTGAAAAATACTGTATTTCGCCTTAGACATGTTGGCAACCCTAGCGCCGACACTCTTTCCCATTCCACGGTAAAGATATCTATCAGTACTGTAACTCGGCCCTGTCCTTGAAATAATTACCTAAATAAACCCGCGCTGGTTCAATCAATTAATTTTAAGGCAATAATATAACTAGATTAACAAAACTAATGGTAAAATAAAAATAAAAAAAAAAAATACATTATTGATGGGAGAAACAAATTATTTAATAATCCTTAGTACAATACCTACGTATTATATAATATTTTAAGTATACTTAATCTTAGCTTTCGGACTTTCCAGGTATTTAAAAATGTAAGGTATCTCTGGATTATTGGTTAATTATATTTATAATAAAAACAGCACAATCTGCACTTTGCAATAGTAAGAACTTATATTTCAATCAATAGTACCTATTGAATTTTTAGACTTTTGGCATTCAGAATGTTATTTCTATATTAAGGTAATAAATATAATAGAAAAAAACCCGGCCAAGTGCGTTTTGGGCAACACGCCGTACGGTTCCGTAGATACCTTATACCACACCATATTTAATACCATTATAATTTTTCGTCTGCAAAAATAACTTTGTTTTTCAGTGTTGTTATGAATGACAAAGTTATATTTGCGGTTATGGAAAATGTGCTATATCTGAAAAACTAATTACTATATCTCATTTAAACCAATTTTTATTGAAAGTAATTATTAAGACCTACATGCAGCATATATGTTTTTTAGATTTTTCACTTTCTTATTTCAAAAGTTAAAGGGGGGGGGGGGAGGATAAACATTTTACCACTTTGGAGGAGTATATCTTTCAAACCTTAGACTTTGAGAAAAAAATGTCTTAAAAACCTCAATGTCAATTTTAAAGACCTATCTATTGACACCTCACACGTTCTCGCAGTTGCAGTTCCATGTATGGAGAGCCCCCCCTTAATCTTTATTTTTGTTATTTTTGTGTTAAAATCGTTAAGCGGTTAACAGAATACATCTACCAACCAAGGTTCAATTGTGTAATATTAATACTTTTGGAATAAAATGGCTGTGACAGAAGGACAGATAGACAGACAGACATGACGAATCTATAAGGGTTCCGTTTTTTGCCATTTAGGCTACGGAACCCTAAAAATACTAGAAAAAATTGACTCACCCGTAACCCGTAGCAGCCGAGCCATTTGAGCCCGTCTGAACTGCGAGGGCTGAGTCGATATTTTATAGTATTTTTTCTATTATATTTATTACCTCGTACATCTTTCGTTCATCACTGCGGCGCATTCGCGACTGTTTGTGTACCGAGTGCAGACTGCAGACTGAACTCGAGGGCCGAGGCGCGTAGGTACGACTCGCTTTTCGACTATTTGTACAGATGACACTTGCATATAAATTGGCAAGAGAAAGATGAGACAAAAGATACGCAATAGCCACAAACACTAAAATTTGTGGTGCTGCACATCTTTTGTCTCGTTTTTATCTTGCCAATAAAATGCCGGGCAGTATATGAAGTTGGAGTACTGATAAATATCATTACCGTGCCTGTGTTGGAACTCGCGCCCTTCCACCAAGGACGTTGAAGGTCATTTGGATTGGTTGGAGAAATTTGGATTAAATCTGCCGTCTAGATGGATTAAATCAAGCAAGGTCACCTCTGTTGGGAGGCGTGATTTAATCCGTCTGGAACATGCTTAAATATGTAACGGCTACAAATACATCAACCCACCGCTACAGGCTCCGATTGATCTGGAATTCGACGATTTAACAAAAAACATAACCTCAAAGCATGCGACTCTCCGGCCCACATGTTTTTGTCAATCATTCTGCCGGGAAGCCGGTACAATCGATTTGATATCTGAAATAAGAATGTATATCGTCGGTACATTACTTCTAGGTTGTTTTAGAATGGAAACAGAACAGATATGTATGTACTATGGGCAACAGCTTCGCTTAAAAAGTTAGCAAAAAAATTGTGTGCGCATGTATCCCCCTGCACGAACTAAATATATTATGTTATGACGGCGGCGGCGCGGCGTGCAACCGATTTTAACCTTAAGAGTTGTGGTTAAGTGACGTTGTTGTCCATAGTACATCTGTATGAATTTCTAAAACAGGAGATGTAATTCTATAGAGTACCTACTTAACCAAACGAAAGGTGCGTGTTCGTTCGTATCGTGACGTGAGACTTATAGGTATGTACGTACTTAGTATCCAACCGAAACGGACGAGCTTCGTCGTCCCTCGCCACGCGCCCGCGCCTACTCGCTTCGACCGCAAACTTTTTGAATACCTACCTACCTAGGTATTATCCATGCATGAAAATGACACAAATTCATTCTGTCCATCACTCATGTATTTAAGATATTAAATATGTAAACTCTAATAATACTAATATTTTTTATAAGCATCAATGGCTCGGACAAACAAAAAAATTGAAAATATTAAAAGTCCATGCCTTAATTTGGCACAAATTTATTTCATAGGGATTTTTAAGTGATCTGAGGTATATGGTACTTGTTTTTCAAATTGTAATATTTTTTTGACGGTGTTATTAATGTACGGGTCCCACGTCTGTTTCCATGGACGAAAATGACACAAATTAGGTTTGTACACTACGCAGGCTATCTTAAATACAATACTATTGTTTCTTTTTACTTTAAAACAATTTTGACAGTTTAGACGGTTCTCACACTGGCGACGCGCGCGGTCGCGGCGCACCCACGCGCGTCTTTTACGTTGTATGCAAGTACATTAATTTGTACAGAAAACCGCCTCGTCCAACACACCAAGGCGCGCCACGGCGCGTGAGCACGCACCGCCGCGTGCCGCCGGCGATCCGCGAGCAGTTTGCGCCAGCAGGCGCGTTACCGCGGGGTACAACACACTGCGACGCGCCCCGCGGCTGGTTTTCGATGATCGTTTCGTTACGATGGCGGGATTTCCTCTGGTTTTCAAATGTTTCGTGGCTTGGATATACGCCCATTTTAGTGCCATTTGGTAGGTACATTATGCAGCACATGAGGTTATACAAAACTGTAAAAAATCTGTTATTTATTTGATTGAATATCATTACGCTGTCGTGGAAGCCCAGCGTGCCGTTGACCGTACCTACCTACTCGTATGTTATTAAAATTCCGTCATTAATATCGAGATGGCAAATCTAAATTATTTGTCTGGACGTTTTAATCTCATGAGTGATTTTATATGTGTTCAGTTTTTTTTCCTTTTGAGGTACGGAACCCTAAAAACCTGGAAATTAAAACAAAACAACTTCAAAATTTAATGCCTCTAAAAAACAAGCGGCGGGGACGCGTCAGACGCCGAATGGCGCGGGGGCGCGGAGAAAACCGCCCGAACAGGCGTTGCGCTGCGCCGTCACCGCGCGCGTGAAACGCCAAACCGCGCCCCGCGACGACGGCGCGCGTTGGCAGTGGGAGAATCGCCTTAGAGTCCAATTATTTATAACCACCACAAATAATCGAATTTCTCAAGATGCATCGGCTAGATGTGACACAAAACGCAAAAATAAACTAATTATATGCCAATGTATCGACAGGCAAGAATTCATAAACTTTAGAATTCTTGAAGGTTATACCCTCAAAATAACGTATTCCGATCGGTCTATTTTCTAGAAACAGCCTAATGATTCTGACCGACCGACGATATGGTAACCCTACACTGTGATTGTTCATAGTAAATAAATTTGCAAATTTCTCTAAAACGAGTAAAGATATTCTGAAAATATGTTTTCGGGTCGTTTATCGTGATCAAACGATTACAAAAACCTGCTTATTTTTAATCTTAATGCAATTTTCATCAATATTTTAGACTTAAGTGTGTGGGCCGGAGAGTCGCATGCTTTTAAAACTTTAGATCGCGATATCTTTGTCCCTGTTGCGTTACATGAGCAACAAATGTGTTTGTAGCTGTTACAATGAATATGTAACGGCTACAAATACATCAACCCAGCGGTACAGGCTCCGATTGATCTGGAATTCGACGATTTAACAAAAAACATAACCTCAAAGCATGCGAATCTCCGTGCCACATGCTTTTGTCAATCATTCTGCCGGGAAGCCGGTACAATCGATTTGATATCTGAAATAAGAACGTATATCATCGGTACATTACTTCTAGGTAGTTTTAGAATGGAATTATTCAGTGGCACGGAGATTCGCATGCTCACGTTTTTTAGCATAGCATGGCAGCATAAATTATTCTGCTGTCAAATGTCCAATCTGTCATTCTGTCATGTCAATGTCAATTGTGTTGTGAGTTTTGGCGGTCTGTTTATTTATTTTCGTTTCCGAAATCAAACTATTTCGAAAATAATCTTCTTTTATTCCATTATGGAAGATGAATATAATGAAGGGCCTATTACTGTGTGGCAAATGTTCAACGCACCTACTATGGTACTGTTTAATAATTTAGAACATGCAGCAGACGGGCTTGAAAGACTCCTTACTTCTATTTTGAAACTTTCAGGGTAAGTTTATAACTTGTTTACTATACTTTTGAGTAAAGTTTCATTCAAATACATTAGCAGTAGCATGTGTAATGTCAAAATGCAAGTTCTAACTGTACCTAGTTCTTGTTTCGTAGAGATTTTTCCGAGGTATTGGTTCCAAGACCTGGATCCACCAAATACCCTGACGAATATTACTGCTCTTTCAATACATGGCTTATTGGCAGACTGTACTACATATGGTCTGTGAAAGAACTGGAAAAGTAAGTTTAATTTCTTTTACATGTTTAGGGATTTGCCACACTGGATGCGTTCTGCGGTCCGGTCAACCCATACATTGCGTTCACCCTATGTAGGAGTTGACCGGACTGCAGAACGCATAACGCATCCAGCTCTCCTAGCATGACCGGCGAAACACGCACATGACGATATTATCGCGTGATATAGCATTTTATCAACACTCAACTGTCAAAATCCATTGTCTTACTGACAGTTAAACGTGATAAAACGCTATATCACGTGATATATATCGGGTTTTGTTGGTCATGCTAGGGGGGCAGTGTGGCAAATCCTTTAAAATTACACTTCTTCTAAAACTCATATTAAGCATTTTCAAATTATTTTCAGAATTCATATACTAAGCAAAGATGCTCAATTAAAGATTATAAATATACTGTGTGTAAATGGAGCTTCATTTTATAATAAGATATTTAAACAGTACTCATGTATACTAGTGAAATTAATAGATTTTTACAAAAGTTTTCATAATCAAACTGAACAGCCTGAACTAGAATTGCAAAACTTTGTGGCTGAAGAGAAATGTATTCCTGATGCCCAACTTAATTTGGAACCCATTTTTGTTAAAGTGAAAGATGTAGAAACCTGTAAAAAATTAATAGATTTAACTTTACAGTTCTTGTCTTCGAGTATTCCGTTGAATTCAATAAATATTGACAAGTATCAAACAGAATACAAAGAGCTGTTTAATCATATCCTTCACATGTTGGAAAACTACAGTTTAGATTTGAAATTATCATCATTGAGATTTTTCATTGATTTGTGTACAAATTACAATGAGTGTGCTGTTGATAGATACCATGAGGTTTTCCCTGACACTTTAAAAGATGTGCTTTACAATTTTGAAGCTCTTATGAATTCTGTAAAAATTCTTTATGAAAAAGGAGAAATGAATCTCTTGCACCTAAATGAAATTCACCAGTTATTTGAAAACTTGCTAAAGTTACCGGAAGTTCTTTATGATGATCACAAAAATATATTACAAAATATTTTAATTCTTATTATTTCTTCAAAACAGTCAAAATTATTTAGCAAAGAATTGGTTTTGAAATGTTTGTCATTTAGCAATGACGTAGAATTTCCTCAACATTTAATTAACATTGAAAATATGGATGCAAGTGAAATTGAAACAGTGAAGTATTGTTATATTCACAATATTCTAAAGTTCATGAGAAGCAACAAAGAGAAAGAAAATGCAATAAACTATTTGGAAAACTGGTACTACCAACAAACTTTTTCTGTGATAAATTCATTGAAAAATTGTGAAGATTGTAATATTGATATGTTTGTTGTGAATTACCACTTGCAAAGATCTTGCAAAGCCTTAGATATATTACAAAATGTTTATATAACTAGCAAGAAATATAAATGGAATGATAATCAATGTCAAAATAAATTGTTTCCTAAGGAAATGGTAAACATGATAAGAGATGCCCTGTTCAAAATAATGAACATTCACAAAGATAAACTTGTAAAAAAATATGACACTGCTAAAGTGGTTATGAATATTGTAGCAAGTGCTTGGGTTCTGTATGACGATATAGCTAAGTATGATGTTACAACTTTATACCCTATACTTTGCCTTAAAACCAAATATGGATTCTCAGAACGTGATTTTGACTATTCAGATGAATATAAAATTCTTATATTGAAATATTTGCTATTAGCAACAACTCTGTCAAGAAATCCTGTGTTGGATGGCGATATAGGTCAAGCAATACGTTTTCTGGTGGAGAATTTGACCAAAAATAGAACGCCTTATATCTACAAAGAAGTAAGTGTTAGGTTTTTGTTTTCAAGCTTATTTTATTAAAATCTCTATTTAACTTGAAGTAAGATTAATGTTTTTGTTTTAAAGCTTATTTTATTACATTTAAATCTCTATTTAACTTAGTTTCAGATTATTAATTCCATGATTATCATTAATTTCTTTTTTACAGATTATAATGTTGTCTCCTCTTCTTATCAATGTTCGATTTGCGTCTGTAAGCAGTCTTATTGCAGATATATTCATGCCTGCCTTTCTTACAAAAGATACTGAGATTCAAATGACTATTACAAAAGTTTTGCCCATGATTGTATGTATGGGTTTAGGGAATTATGTAATAGAGCTAACAACAACCACAGAGAATATTGGGCAGTCAATTTTTAATAATGAAGCTTTCAACATCTCTTTGATTTGTTCAAACTGCCATTGCGAAATTATGAAAAACAAGCAAATAAATTTTTCATTGGCAAAACAAAATGATTCTGAATCTGTACAGACTCAGACCACTATAGGTTTGAAAAAATTGTTTTCCAAGTTTGCAAACTGGAAGCAGTATGCTGACATTGAAAAGACTGAATATTGGGATCTAGTTTCTAGACTTTGTAAACATTTTTATGTTTTTGCATATGGCGTTTCTTTAGAAATAGTTAATGTGGAGAATTGTAAAAATATTCAGAATGCCTTACAACCTTTTTTAAAGAATGTTTTGGTAAGTAAAAGAATGATAATAAATCAATTATTATAAAATTAAATAAATTTCATGCGAGCAAGATTCAACCATAATTTCGGACAATATTACTCAAATTAATAATACTCAAAGTAGTAGTAGTATAGCTTTGATTCCTTTGTCTCTTCTTGACACTTTTCCTTTTTGACCTTGACATCATGGTCCTTCGATCTGGCTTGATTGACCAAAATGTTGATCACTGTTAATAACAGGAAAAAAATGTAGTTTGGGAAAATAAAATACATAGATATGTCAGATGCAAGAAAAAATAAAGTGAAGAGACGAGACAAAGGTGTCACAACACTATTTACATAGTGTTGATGATTATACACTACAGATACGTTACGCACGATTATAACAGATAATTATTGCAGTCTTGAGTTTTATGAAGTGCAGCAGTACAAGATTTGTTGAGACTATTATTTACGTAACTCAAATTAATTTTGATTTTCCAGAATTCAGTTGATCCAGAATGGAATTCGCATAAAGACACAGCATTGGAAGTATGTGTAAACTTATTGGTACAGGCGACTCAGCAAAGCCTAGAGAACAATGACTTCACGCAGCAGTCCCAAACATTGCATCTCATAAAAAAATTGGGCTCAAACAAAAATGACAAACTGATATTACCAGCTACAAAATTGTTGGTCTATTTTATAATGCACCCACAATGTTCTTTAGGACCAAAAGCTGTTGTTTATTTGAGAGATGTTTGTGAAGTTCAAGGATACACCCCTAACCAAGTATACCATAGATACAAGAAAGATTATTGTAGGCTTTTTGTTGAGTGCAGTCTATACAATGGTAAAGATTTTGCCATTGCCCTCCTGAAAGTTGTAAGGGCGTTTGGCTTTGTGGGTTACAGAGACTTCATCTCAAAAGACGTTCACCATTTCTTACCTTATTTGATTCCTTACTCTGTAACAATTCGGGAAGTACCGGCCATGATTGAAGAAATCGCATCGTTAGTACAATGTTCGAAATCGGAGTTTTTGATTGAAAGGTTCCCTCATATATACGTTCATGTGTATTTAAACGAGACAAATGATGTAGCCAAAAAATGCTACGAAGTTTTGGAAAGGTTGACGAATACCACAATCTTAAGTTTGATCAAAAAGCATTTCAGGGTTATTTTGACAGAGTTCTTATTACAATACTGTTGTAACCCAGAGAAAGTGTTAAGCGCATGCAAATACTTGGCATGTCACGATCCTGACGTGTCATCCAGTGGTAGTTTACCTGGGAGTATGTCTATGACGACATCACAAGTAGCAGATTTTTTAAATCCCAAGTTTTTGGGGATTTTAGCCTACTTCGACCACAAATTGGTGAATGCCAAAGTAGCCTTGTCTGTGAAGCGAAAAGCGCTGAAGAGTTTTCCTGATATAATGGTTTTGATGGGTGTAAAATACTTGACTCCATTGAGGTTTAAGGTGCTGGCTACCTTGAGGTCTGCTCTTCATCTAGCCAAAGAGTTTCCAAAGATCCTTGCCGAAGCTTGGGGTGCATTTATACATAACATTGATAGCATGTCATTAGGACCACTTCTGTCAAATCTTGCTGTCTCCTTAATTCAGCAATCAGAATATGCTCCGCAAGAAATAAATAAGATATTTCAGTACCTCGTACTGAACAACGAAAACTTGCTCAGCTCTCACATATCTGATTTATTTTTCTTGGAAGACATTAAAATATCTGAGAAAGTGAAGATAGTAATAAAACGGCATGTGAAAAGAACTCAGCCAGATGGATTTCTTGATAAAGTGAAATGGTATTTGCAACACTTGAACCAGGATATTCCTACGATAAAAGCCTTTGCTTTCACACATTTGGATAAACTATTGAAAAATAATAGGACTGAAATACATAAGGCGATATTTGGTGGAAAAAATATTGACCCTATTATGGTTGATCTTATAGATTCTCTTCTTCTTGGTAAGTCAGTAAACTTTCATCGTGTTATTGACATCAGCCATTTTTTAATGTCCCCACCCCCACTGCTGGGGCACAGGCCTTCCTTATGGATGGATAAGGAGGATGGGCCATAACCCACCACGCGGGCCCGATGCGGATTGGGTGTTAACGACTGCAATTGCACCCGGGACCAACGGCTTAACGTGCCTTCCGAAGCACGGAGGAGCTCGAGATAATAAATTTTTGGTCACCCATCCTATGACCGACCCTTGCGAAAGTTGCTTAACCTCCGCAATCGCTGGGCCAGGCGCTAAACCACTGCGCCATCGAGCTCCTTCAGGTCTTTTAGGTCAGTGTGTGTGAGTGTTTCAGATTCAAACATTAATGTTTCATTCAAAATCTTGAACTTAAGGACTGGTTTATACAGGATCAGTGACTGGACCCAGTGACTCGGAATTTCGGATCCAGTAACTGGGTACATGTAGACAGGATCGGCAGTAAGTCGTACTGTGCCCGAAAATAGAACTGCAGGCTGATTATCTAATTAAAAACCACCTAGCGACCAGTAATAATTTACGGAATCGTCGCTGTTAAATTCGATTTCGTCCCACCGATCGCGTTTCTAAGAGTGCTGCTTCCAACGGACAACTACAGAAATAAATTATACGAGCACTTGCAAGGAAATGCTCCGAAATTCGTATTATCTAATACGTCGTATTCTCTACCAGTCTGCCAAATTTGAACCTTGAGATAACTCTTGTAGAGCATGTCGAAATGCTACATGTTTGGAAGCGTGCTGACGCCAGGTGTTCCACTTCCTGGCGCTGGAAGTAGGTGCTGACTCATGTACATGTACATCATGTACACCCTAAACACTCTATCATATTGAGAGAAGGACCTTGAGATAACTCTTGCAGTATTTTTTGCGAGCTCTCGTACTATAACTCAGTAACCGGGACGTCTATCCTTCAATACCTACACGGTATCAATTTTGTATACGAAAAAATGTAAACAAAATTCGAAGCGAAAACAAAAAGGTTATGTTCACAGAACACATATGGTCACACACATACACAGTCACAGAGTACTTTCGCTAAAAAAGTTTTCAGTCGCTCCCACCGGCTACCAGTCAACCTGCGGGTTGCTAGTCAGCTGGACTGACTTGCGAGCGAGGAGGCAGCACTGGACTGGGTTGAAACTAGTGTCTACACGAGCCCAGGAGCAAGTCAGCACTGGGGGCTTACTAACCATCAGCAAATAAGAAACCATTCAGTTCAAAAGCAGGCCTTAAACAGGACTGCTTATGAACTAAAATCGAGGTCATGGTACGAAAAAGTAAGGCAGTTCAATATAAGTCCTGCTATAAGAGCTCATAGTAAGGCTCCTGGACTGGGTTTCTGTACTGCCATGTTACTGACCCCGTATAAACGAGGTATTAAGCCTACTGGTCTACGAAATTAGTTCGCAAATCTACTGTGCCAGTTTTTTTTAAGTCTATCAATGCCTGCCTAATGTAGCTGTTCTTACGGTTGAAATTTATCGTCTTCATTTTACTTCTTCTTGTTTGTTCAAGCACTTCTAATTTATTTTTAGGTTGTAAAGATACCAATCCCCGAGTGAGCGCAGCAAGTGGTATGTGCCTCGGGCAACTGGGCGCCATTGAAGCCGGGCACCTGCCGCGCCAGTACGTGCAACCGGACAGATCGCCTTTTGCTTTCTCTATTGGCGACAATTGTTTTGCGGCTACCGCCTTGGTTGAATTGGCAAGGGCTTTCCAGTATGAGAAGGATACTATGGTATGTAAAGCTGTGGTACAGTGGTTTTATTAACCGACTTCAAAAAAAGGAGTAGGTTATCGCGTATATTTTTTTGTCATCAGTATGGATAACTAAATTTCAATTGACTTTGTATCTCTATATGTATTATAGCTCTATATTCTTTCTAATAAGAAACATTTGCAATAAATAATTTCAAATTTTTGGCTATTCATTGAATATAATGATTATTATAAAATCGATGACAAAAACAAGTTTAATAGTTCCTATCATTTGATTTTCTAGAACATGGACTGCTATGCTCTAACGATTCAAGAGATTTTGAAAATATACGACATATCTCCAAGTGGCAGTAAAAAAGATGTCTGGGATAGTTTTCCAGAGCACATGCATCAAATTATGTTCCCGTTATTGAGTTCCAGGTTAGTACTAGCCATAACTTATAATCTTACTAGCGACCCGCCCTCGCTTCGCTTCGGTGTAGTGTGGAATTTGACACCATACATATAAACCTTCCTCTTGAATCACTCCTTAAAAAAACGCGACAAAAACCGTTGCGTAGTTTTAAAGATCTAAGCATACATAGGGACCAGTGGCGAGGGGTCGAAATATGGCGAAGGTAATCCGGACCAAAAAACACCACCGCGTGATGCAAGCTTCAAGCGTTTCTTCAGAAGTTAGGGCCTCAATTTCACCATGCAAAAAAGCACTGATAAAATAGTGACAGTCTAGCCCGCGCTACTCTATACTGAGTTGGAATCAGAAATAATAATCATGGAAAACAAAACATTTTATTGAGTTTGTAACTGCTTGTCATCCTTAACGTAGAAAGATGTATTATATTGAAAATGTTTAAAAAACCCATCTTGCTAACGTAACCATAACTTCGCAACTAAGTTTGGAAAACAATGTTTCGCCGCGCTAGTCAGTTAAACGACAATCCATATTAATTAAAGCCATTATGGCAAATAAAACTTACCGCAATAAACAAATACATGAGATAAACACATTAAAATAAACAAAAACCGGAAAAAAGTATCGATTCTCACTCACTAATTCACTATTTTGATAAAAACTAAATCACGTTCCAAACACTCACATAAACAATGATAATGGCGGAAACGTACTATTATACTTCTAAATAAAAATATCTAATTTGCGATGTATTTTCTTCTATCGTTCTTATTTTGTTTATTTTGCATCTTAAAACTCATTCGTCTCTTCATAACAGAAAGAGAAAAAAAACGTTAACATCGCTTCAAATAGAAAGAGAGAGAAAACTTAAGCCACAGCCGGCCGGCTTGCCTTTCACCATTTTCAACCGAAAGGCACGCGACTGTGGTGCGTTGGTGAGAAAGAGACAGAGTAATAACAATCAACCGTTGCCCGTGGCAACCGCGCCAAGACACAGTGCAAAAAGGAAGCTAAAGGACGTCGGCTTGCCTCAAGGAGATTTTGTACGAAAATTGATTTGATATTCCTTGCACGCGGGGCGCGGCGCACGCGCGAGCGTTTTTAGAGTAGACAATTAAATACTTAGAAATTCATAAAAAATAATTGTAGCCATTATTAATTAATCTTACCGAAATGGCGAAAAAAATTAAGTAATGACATGTTATAATGGATCGATGGGGATGGGATTTTAAAAGGTAAGCCGATGGGAATCGGCTTGTATGGACCCTTCGCCACTGATAGGGACAGACCAAACAATCTTCTTGGGACAGACAGCGGGAAGCGACTTTGTTTTATACTATGTAGTGATACATACAGAGTTTTTTTCTTGTTATGTGTTCGTGCTAAGAATACTCTGCCTGTATTATGATATTGCATAGTTGATAGCGACTGTAGTAGGCAATTTTGTATGCAATTTGGCACAGCGCCTCTGGCGGTAACGACACAAAACTAAAAGTTGTAATACAAATGTCAACCTACAGTCGCTATCGAGTATAGTAAGTGTAACTCATAATACGCTATAACTATAGCATATTATGAGTTTACACCACTATAATATAACTATAGCAGCACAGCAAGTTACCCAAAACTTCTCCAACTGAATTGAAACCTTAACATGTTGAATTTTAAGTTCAGAATCGATTGATGAAATACAATAATTTCAGATATACTTTGGCATATCCATCTCAACCTAAAAAAGCGCATCCTCTGTTTGGATCGCAGTACGCCACTACTTTTCTGGAATGGGCTCACAAGTAAGTTCTAGAATTTTAATCAATTAACCTTTTATAGTACTTTGCATGAATTAACATCAAATTCTAAGAATCCACTATGATTCAAACAAGTAAGTGGTTGAATTTTTCTCATTGGGTACAGAAATTCTCAAATGAAGAGCATCGATTGGCGTTTTGCAGATTTTTTTAGCATTCACAATGCTATTTTTATATCGTCAGCTTAGATCGAAAACTGCTAAACTCCACTTTTGGTTAAAAATGTTTTTTTGGTATCGTTCAATGCGGAATTTAAAGACACATCGTTTCGTAGTTGAAACGCGGCGCTTGTATGGAGTGCCCGGGGTGTGCTTTGATAGTAATCTGTTCTGTTTGATGGTTTTTTTCAGCTGGGCTGGCCAGTTAATCCCTCTAATAGAATCGGAGAGTATTCGCGAACTCTTGCGCACCGTCCACCCGAGCATGCGCCGTGACGTCAGAACTTTGTTCCTGTTTCTGCCCTACGTTTTATTACACGCTGTCATGACTAAAAACAACGCGCAGTACATACAGGAAGAAATGTTGGCTGTTGTGGGTATGTAGCTTTTCAACTGCAGTACAGTTTTCCTTTACGTTTATTTGGGAAGTAATTTCTTAAAATTGAACGTCTTTTTTAATTGTATCAGGGCTTGAAAATATGGAAAACACCAATATTGCTACAGAACGATCGAAATACAAAATACTGCGGCACGTCAGAATGACGCCAAGTGTCAATTCTGTTCAGACTGAAGAAGGAAATCAGGTAATTATGAACACAAATTAGGGTATTAAATTATAATCATTAATTACTATAACAAAACATACTTTGTTTCAGAGTAAATGTAGTAAAACAATATACACATTGTTGGACTTCCTAAATAGATGGATATTAGAATGGTGCCATTCGAAACAAAAGCCACTTGAAAATGAAAACTATAAGTAAGTATTTTTTCGGTACCACTTTATATAACCTATATCCTATATATAAACCTATAACCTATATAAGGTGGTACCGTTTTAACTATGAAAACTTTAAGGGGTAGTCAGGTGATGTGTTTAGAACACAATAAAAATAATAAAAAAAATCTGAAAATGATTTAATTTTTTTTTAATATTTATTTATTTTTTATTATAATTATTATCGTCGTCGATTCTTCCGATATTTAACCTAAATGACCACAAAATAACAATAAATACAACAATAATCGAATAACTATGGTGTTCTCTTGTTTTACCAACACATAATGCCATCCACGCGCCACGCGCGAACCGCACGCGGTCATGAACCCAAGCAGCTGATGACACGTATCGTACGTACGCGTACGTATTACGCCTTAAAATTTTCGAAATATGATACTGATTCTACTACCTGCTTAATACATGGCTTTCCTAGCAAATTAATGTTACCTACGCTTTTAAGGTACCTATCAATAAGTTCGATGACCTTTGATAAACTCAACTTTATTAAAGTAACTGTTTGTTAGGTAGGTATTATGAATGGTCGCTTTAAATTAGTAATTGTAATTACATGATCCCGCTTTCCATTACATTTCTAGTCTAACAAGTAAGTTCAATGACCTTTGATAACATAAATTTAAGGTGTTTATCCCATAGGATAAACACCGCACCGTGACGTGTTTAGTAAATTACTTACTGACCACTGAAATATCGATGTTACTAACGTACTCAGTTCTAATGGGTCTCTCTTCACACATCGTATCCGACTCTTTTCACTATTACATCACAATCACAATGCACTCAAACTCTTTAAAGTTCATTGATGTCCATTATTTCATGACCAGTCAGTGTGTCTGTAGTCGAAATTACTCGAAATCCTTTTACTTGTCCACAAAAGAATCGATGCAAGATAATCACACAGAAAGACTAAATACCTACCTACTCGTACCTAACTCGTAAATTTAATGACAACTATCACACTAATTCATAATGTAGGTAGGTACGATACACTCACACTCACACATCACATCACGTTATGTGTTACGCGACATTTCATAGACTTCGTGTCCATGCTTTTGTGTACCTAAACACGTACCTATTATTATTATTCTGTGACATGACATTAAAAGATCGGCAAAATGCGTGAAATATCACGACAAAGCGTCCTCCGGCGCGTGCGACAGGTCACCAACTCAAATCAAAATCTGTGGCGCTCCGCGCTGGCGGGGCGGCGGGCGGCGGACGAAAAGGCGGGCGGCGCCCTTTACTGCCCTCCGCCCGTGCCGCCCCGCGCCGCGGCCGCACGCGTCTTCAGGTGCCGCGTGCATGCCGCGTCGTCGGCGCATCTACAAAGAAAGCGCCAAAAAGTTACCGATAAAAGGTGCTACAGACGTTTCGTTTTTGTGATATTGATTTTTGATGAGTAAGTAAATTGTTAAATCACTAGCTTCATGCTCGTTAATTTATTTTATTAGGTTAAGTAGGTACCTAGGGCATCCTTTTTATTGTTGTTGGGATTTTTTAAGTTATAAAACTGTTTACAAAAGAAAAAACATTAATAAAATAGGATGTTATTGTAATTGTAAATAAATGTTATCTGTCACTATCTATCTCCCATTTTACTTTTCCTTTTTAATGGCTATTAACAATGTAAAGAATCATTCGATTAGGTACGTTTAATTAAAATTTACAACCACACCTCCTGCCTTTTTTGTGATTAAATGATGGTTTTGATGACTCGATTTTGTAGTTTTATGGCAATGATAGTAAAGTAGGTATAATAATTTAAAATTCGCTTAAGTAATGTATGCGAAAAGAAGTCCACAAACTATTTTTAGGAATTGAGATTCCGTGTAGTGTGTAGAGTCACCTTTAAACTAAAACAAAACTCTCCGCCGCCCGACTGCCGTCTCTCTCTCTCTCTTCTCTCTCTTGGTTGGACCGCACGCAGACAGCACGCACTTCTTATTTTTTCTGCTCTGCAGTCTGTTTCCGTGTGTTCTCTCGTCGTGTTGTGTTGTGTTGCGTTTGGTTTGCGTAGAGTGTTAGCTATGCCTCGATATACAAATCCTACTGCTAGTAATCCTATTGTGCATTAAGAGAGGTGGTGATCGGGTGTAGTGTAGCAGTTCTGTAGATAGTTTTTTTAAAGTGTAAATAGGACTTGTGAATAGAACTTGTTAATAGGTGATGGACTTTTAAACACGCCAAATGAATGTAGGTAATATTAAAATAATACCAAGTAGGTTGGTACCTAACCTATTTTAGTTATTTTATGTAAAAGATTGACCATTTTTATTGAGTACCTACATTAGTTTGAAAGTCCAAAGCCTGTCAAGTGTGATGGGAAGCTTATCAGTCTTATCACCTTCTTGTGTAGTGTGCAGTGTAAACAAAATCAACCAGCTGTTTGGGGTCATGTAAGTACACTTACCAATTTGAAGTAACCGAGATTATTAGGTACCGACTTAATTACTCACGTTTTTTACAATTAATTAAGTTCGAGTTTATCAAAGGTCATCGAACTTAGTGATACCTTAAAAAGCGTCAACAACATTCATTTGTAGGAAAGCCAGTTTTAGGTTACGTGTGCGTAAAGGTTGGTTTACATTATCTTAGTCTTTAGTAGAGTGCTTTAGGAGAGTAGAAGTTCATTACGTGGTGTGTTTGACGTTCTTTTAAAATCGACGAACATGCCAAGCAATGTATTTCTACTCGCTACTCGACTCGGTCGTCTACTTGACTAATGTAAACCAGGCCTAACGTAGTGAGTGAGGTACAGTGGTACAACATCGTCAGCTGTTTGTCGGCCAGCGCAGCGCGCCGCGCCGGCCGGCCGCGTATGGATCGCATAATGCGTGAGTAAAACAAGGGAATACCATAGTAATCAGTTATTTTGTTGTATTTATTATCATTATTTTGTAATTGTTTAGTTTCAATATCGGAAGAATCGATGACGATAATAATTATAATAAAAAAAATATAAAAATAAAAAAAACAAAATAATTTTCTGATTTTTTTTATTATTTTTTTTGTGTTCTAAACACGTCACCTGACAACCCCTTAAAGTTTTCACAGTTAAAACGGTACCACCTTATATATAAAAAAGGAAAACACGACGAATATAATAATTATCGTCCTATTACTATCCTGTCATGCTTAGATAAAATAATAGAAAGATTTTTAGGAGATCAATTAAATAAATATTTACAGTCAAATAACATTATCAGTAAAAGTCAATATGGGTTCCAAAAACATAAAAGTACCACACAGCTTTTAAGCAAATTCTCTGACGAAGTAAATGAATACCTCGATAAAAAAATGCATGTTCTGGCACTTTTTAGGGTTCCGTAGCCTAAATGGCAAAATACGGAACCCTTATAGATTCGTCATGTCTGTCTGTCTGTCTGTCTGTCTGTCCGTATGTCACAGCCACTTTATTCCGAAGGTATTAAGACTACACAGTTGAAACTTGGTAGGTAGATGTATTCTGTTAACCGCTTAACGAATTTAATACAAAAATAAGAAAAATAAAAGATTAAGGGGGGGCTCCCCATACCAGGCTAGGCGCACTCCGCGCTTTAGGTACGAAGCTACAAGTAGCCGGCGGGTCCGTCCGGACGGACTAATTTCAGAGGGCTGCCGCGTGCCGGCTGGGACGCACGTTAGCAATTCGATTTCGATACTTACTCACGCACCGCATTCGCGTATTGTCGCGTCGTTCGTTCGTACATTTATGATATTTAACCCAAATGAAGGCATATTGCATCGCACTTTCGAAATAAACTTAATTATTTATGACAATTTGATTTCGTAAGAAAGCAAATTGCCTCAAATCAGTATGTATAGTGTGATGTGGCGTTGACTGTATTTAAGTACACATTTTATTTCACAAACACATAACTTGTAATAAAGTATTGTAAGCTATTATTTCATTATTATTTAAAAGAAGAAACCCTAATGTCGTTAGAAGAGATAAGAGCTACGCGATAGAAAGAGAGGTAACTTGTAGGTGAATATAACTGTAGCGAAGGGAGCGGTGTGCGACCTGAATTGCACTTTATTGTGTCTGGAATAGAGTCGCTATTTATTTAAATGACTTTGAGGAGTGGATCTTCTGTACTTGTACTATTATGTATTCTGTGCCCATACATGGAACTGAAACTGAAAAAAATTTTTTTCTTCAAACCAACACGTGTTGGGTGTTTATAGATAGGTCTTTAAAAATGACATTGAGGTTTCTAAGACAACTTTTTCTCAAAGTCAACCGTTTGAAAGATATTCACCGCCAAAGTGGTAAAATGTGTGTCCCCCCCCTTTAACTTTTGAAATAAGAGAGTGAAAAATTTAAAAAAAATATATGCTGTAGATCTTAATAAACACTTTCAACCAAAATTGGTTTGAACGAGATATAGTAATTAGTTTTTGAGATATAGCACATTTTCCAAAACCGCAAATATAACTTTGTCATTCATACCAACACTGTGAAAAACAAAGTTATTTTTACAGACGAAAAATTATAGGTGGTATTAAATATGGTATGGTATAAGGTAACTACGGAACCCTATGGCGCGTGGCCCGACACGCACTTGGCCGGTTTTATTGATTTTCTAAGGCGTTCCATATGCTTAATTACAACACACTTTATGATAAATTGTCTGAAAATGGAGTGCAGGGTCCTCTATTGAAGTTACTCGTTAACTATCATAATAACAGGTACACGACCGTCAAAGTAAAAGATCAATTTAGTACTAAAACCTTGACCACCAAAGGCAGTACTAAAACCTTGACCACCAAAGGCACGGCTCAAGGCTCAATTGTCGGTCCAACTGAGTACCTCCTCTACGTCAATGACATGAGCTACATTATAGAATCGGGGGCTGTGTACCAATTCGCAGATGATACGTGTCTTTTGGTGGCCAGTAAAGATGTCCTGGCAGCACAAAATTTTCTTCAACAAAATTTTACAAACATGTGCAAGTGGGCACATGATCACGGCTTAGTAATAAATGCTCAGAAAACTAAATTAGTACACATACACTCATCACATAATAAATCACCAATCACACCCACCGTGAAAGCTCATGAACATGCTTGCTTGCACTCAAACAATACAAACTATTTGTGTCCCTGTTCTGTCATAGAGGTAGTTAATAATCATAAATACATTGGTCTCACAATTGATAGTCGATTTTGCTGGGGACCCCACAAAGAACACGTATGTAATAAATTAAGATCCATTATCAGTAAGCTTTATGTGCTTAGATATAAATTACCTTTTAAAATACTAAGATTATTATACCTGTCCCTAGCAGACTCGATTATTAGTTATGGTCTAGGTACATATGGCAGAACATACACAACATACCATTCCATCTATAGATTACAATTAAAAATGTTAAAAATCATAACACCCAAATATATTTTAAAAAAACTTAATAATAATGAGGAAAAGCTGTTTAATTATTGTAACGTTATGAGCATATATGAAAAAATTGAATACCAAATTCTAATTGAATCTTACAATCCTGACTGTGTAATAGAAAAAAATAGACCTAAGTATTTGAGAGCAGTGCCTTACATAAATAAGTACCACCTACCTAAACACAACAACTTGTATGGGAAAAGAGTTTCCAGATATTTGATACCTTTTTATCTAAATAAATTGCCATGTGAACTACAGATTATGTACAAAGAAAATATCAAAGCATTTCGGTTTAAGCTTAAACAGTATTATCTACCTAACAAAATATGTAAAATCAGCGACTCACCGTCACCCAGATAAACCCTGTGAGGTTTTCGTGGTGCGGCAATGTGTAAAAGAATGTGTATCTAAAGTTTATTGAATAAATGATTAATAAATAAATAAAATTTGCAGTTGCTGTGGTCAATAGGCGAGAAAAGATTGAATTCCCATTATTCTTAAGTTCTTCATAAAATGTTTATTATTTTTTCTTTTTTTATATTGTTTAAAAAAATATCAACTCGAAGTGCTAAACATGTTTCAGAGCGATTGCGTCATTCTTAGAGAAATTCGATAAGTTGACTATAGCAAAAGGCAACTTCCTTTGTGGTGAATTAGAACGTGCTCTACAATATTTGGAACTGTATATGGATCAGAAACCGAGCAGAATACAAGAGCAACTGCCTCTGTTGGCAGAAATATACGCCTTGCTAGATGAACCGGATTCAGTCGCTGGTAAGCATAAAAAATCTGCTACTCCTTTTTTATAGACAAGGTAAGGTTTGCAAACCGCTGCGATTTCAAAAGATGTATGAAATTGTTTTAAAAATAAAATCGATTTATTGATGATGAAAACCTCTCTGAAACTAATGTCAATCCATAAAACAAGGGCTGGAATAAGGTTGAGCCACATCGTCAGCATATAAACACATTTTTATGTCATTTTTAGGGTTCCGTAGCCTAAATGGCAAAAAACGGAACCCTTATAGATTCGTCATGTCTGTCTGTCTGTCTGTCTCTCTGTCTGTCTGTCTGTCTGTCTGTCCGTATGTCACAGCCACTTTATTCCGAAAGTATTAAGACTACACAGTTGAAACTTGGTAGGTAGATGTATTCTGTTAACCGCTTAACGAATTTAATACAAAAATAAGAAAAATAAAAGATTAAGGGGGGCTCCCCATACATGGAACTGAAACTGAAAAATTTTTTTTTCTTCAAACCAACACGTGTTGGGTGTCTATAGATAGGTCTTTAAAAATGACATTAAGGTTTCTAAGACAACTTTTTCTCAAAGTCAACCGTTTGAAAGATATTCACCGCCAAAGTGGTAAAATGTGTGTCCCCCCCCCCCCTTTAACTTTTGAAATAAGAGAGTGAAAAATCTAAAAAAAATATATGCTGTAGATCTTAATAAACACTTTCAACCAAAATTAATTTGAACGAGATATAGTAATTAGTTTTTGAGATATAGCACATTTTCCAAAACCGCAAATATAACTTTGTCATTCATACCAACACTGTGAAAAACAAAGTTATTTTTACAGACGAAAAATTATAGGTGGTATTAAATATGGTATGGTATAAGGTAACTACGGAACCCTATGGCGCGTGGCCCGACACGCACTTGGCCGGTTTTTCCTTTAATATGTGAGTGCTATATTGCAGCATTGCTGGAGCACAACTTAGCCTATTTTCGTTAGAGCCTTGAACGCCACTGATTTTTGATTTTAAACGCTGGTTTTAAAAGATTTTTTTTATGTCGTCACGTTTTCTTAGCAGTTGGACAAGCGTATTGCCAGTTCCAAATGGTCAAATATCTCTAAGGGGCTGTCTCCACGAGCGGGAGAATCGCGACGATGTTACGTATTTCCATACAACTATCGCCGCGATAACATCGCCGTGTATAGACAGACACGCAGAGAGTGTATAGAAAGAGAGATACGTGGCACGACGATAACATCGTCGGCGATTCTCTCGCTCGTGGAGACAGCCCCTAAATGATTTTATACCTTATCATGTTGGGTGTGAATCCACTTTCTAATTTAACTTTTTATATTTCAGGGATCTTGTCAATAAAAAGATCAGAGCCTTCCTTGAAAGAATTGATACTTGCTCAAGTTGTAACCGGGCGTTTACAAGATGCTGCGTTATGTTACGAACGATTAGCTCAAGAAGGGCAGTTGGATAAGCATAGTCTTCGGGTAAAACATTTAACTAAAGTCCATTTCACGAAACGAGCTCTCAAAGAAAATCGGTCCGTATGCGCCCATTGGTTAATTCGCTTGACCTTCAATAGCCTAGCTAGCCTCTAGCCTTTTTTTTATACTGAAGAAAAACGCAGAGCAGGACCCCCGGTGTGTGGGACTCGCCAGGAGGGGACCGCAAATACAGAATAGATATAAGTACTAACGTACAGAAAGGAAACTCCGCCCCGCCCCACAATCAATTACCTCACCCCACCGGCGCCTACCGCGCGAGTTCGTAGGCTCATTCAATAGCACGCACACAGTTGCGCGTGTGGAAAAGCGTCACTGTGTAGCGTCTGTGTAATAGGAGTTGAAACGCGACGCTTGTATGGAGTGCCCGGGGTGTGCCGCAACATTCGGCTCCCTCTACGACTGCCTCTCGTGATCTCACCCAGCCGAGTGGTTCGGTGGGGTCTCGGAAGGAGGGAATACCCACTAAAATACTTCAGTACAGCTCGCGCAACATAACTTAAACCAAACCATAGACAATGAGGCTTGCGCAGTAGCAATCTTTAGTACAAAAATTTTAGTGCGCAGGTCACGTGGTACAAAAAAATTTCCATCAGCCATTTTAATGTCCCCACTGCTGGGGCACAGGCCTTCCTTATGGATGGATAAGGAGGACGGGCCATAACCCACCACGCGGGCCCAATGTGGATTGGTGGGTGTTAACGACTGCAAATGCAGCCGGGACCAACGGCTTGACGTGGCTTCCGAAGCACGGAGGAGCTCGAGATAGTAAATTTTTGGTCACCCATCCCATGACCGACCCTTGCGAAAGTTGCTTAACCTCCGCAATCGCTGGGCCAGGCGCTAAAGCACTGCGCCACCGAGCTCCTCTAAATCAAAAATTGGGTCAAGTTATATTGCGCGAGCTGTACCTGCCCACTCGCCGCCGTCTGGCCATAGGGGGTCATTGTGGGAATCACCCCAATAGCCTAGCTCTAGCCACGATTGACCAATGAGCTGCGAGTATTTTGATCCCTAGGAGTTCGATTCGTGGAAACATCAGCACTGGACTCGAAACTATAGACTAAATAGATGGCGCTGCCTGATTTAATCATAGCGTGGTTTCCCTTTTCCAGGATTTTAGCTTTTACACAATATATTTTAGCGTGTCCGACAACTAACCCCAATGCTTCACTATGAACTATTTTAACAAAGCAAAATTATAAAGCTTATGGCCGAATACTCAAACGCTAATTAACTTTGAGGGGCTCTCAAACGTCGTTCTGTCGTATTAAATGTCAAAGATATGACAAAGACAGCATGCTGTTTGAGAGCCGCTCAAAGTAAAGTAGCGTTTGAGTATTCGGCCATTAGCTTCATAAATAAGCTCCCCCCTCACGTTAAGTCCACCGTCCGCTCGCAGGTCGCTCGCTGGGCCTCCCGAAAGGGGCTCACCCAACAGGACCTTGACCTGAGGACGGTCGGTGAAGAAACTTAGGGGGGGGGGGGGGGGGGGGGCGCGACCCCAATCGACCACTCTACTTCGGTAGGGTGCGAAAAGGATACAGTAGAAATGGTTTATAACCAAACCTACTTACCCGCACGCCCGAGGGCGCGCGTGAACTATTTACGTACTTCATAAATAAAGCTCAGCTTTATAATGCTGTCAGCATAGATGGCGCCGAAACATTGGGCCACTGTAACAGGCATTATACTACAAACTATACATAACTAAACTACAACTACTACAACTAAACTATATATAATAAAATATATTGTGTTAAAAGCTAAAATCCTGAAAAACCATGCTTCGATTAAATCAGTGCCATCTATTTGGCCTATAGTTTCGAGTCCAGTGCTGATGTTTAACCTTAAGGTTTTTATTATTGCCAAACAACAATAATCCTTATAATAATGTGATAAAAATTGTTTTAGGGTATGATCGATTGTTATTTAGGGTTGGACCAACCCTTTACTGCGTACCGGTTGTTAAGTGAACACGAATCTGAAGATAGTATGATGGAGTTAGCTGCTGAACCGTTATGGAGACTTGGCAGATTTGAGCAGTTGGAAGAATTGGTCAAGAAGCCAGTGGTAAGGGGCCGTTGTTTATGTATTTCAATATTGAATATTATTCTGTACTTTTTTCGGTGAATCGGCATACAGTGCTTTCTCTGCACTATAACATTATCTCCTAAATCCGGTGGCGTAGTGATTTAGCGCCTGGCCCTGCGATTGCGTAGGTTAAGCAACTTTCGCAAGGGTCAGTCATGGGATGGGTGACCAAAAATTTATTATTTCGAGTTCCTCCATGCTTCGGAAGGCATGTTAAGTCATTTTGGTACCGACTGCTTTTGCAGTCGTTAACATTCGCCAATCCGCATTGGGTCTGCGTGGCCCCTTCTCCTTATCCACTCATAAGGAAGGCCTGTGCCCCAGCAGTGGCGACATCAAACATGGCTGATGTTAACGAAATCGACAACCTGTAACGTAAATTTCATTCCTGACCACAGAATATATATACAGGATGGATTTTTAAGACGGTATATTAAGAGCAGGTACCTTAACCGTTAAAGTTACAGGAAAACGTTCTTAGGAGACCATCCATAACATTTTAAGATATTCTGAACTGCATTCACAGATTTTGGAAAAAAAATACCGTTAGCAAAAAAATGCTAAAATACCAAAAAAAAATTTTTAATGCCAAGCGATCCTATTTCGTGTGGGGATCAAAAGACTCTATGGGACCATTTAAAGTATGAGTACTAGAAACGACAGAAATCGCCAAAAACTTTTCCCATACATTTTGTACTGAAAAACGATAAATCAACGAAATATTTTTTATTGCCAAATGATCCTATTTCTTACTGTGATCAAAATGCTCTTTAAGGCCAATTGAAATTTGAGTACATATATTCTACAGTTAAGTCAACACCGGCTTCACACGCAGGCACAATGTTCTACAACATTAGATCTAAAAAACAGTTTCTGTACTCAAACTTCAGTTAGCTTTAAAGAGTATTTTAATCACAGTAAGAAATAGGATCGTTTGGCAATAAAAAATATTTCGAGTTGATTTATCGTTTTTCAGTACAAAATGTATGGGAATAGTTTTGGCGATTTCTGTCGTTTCTAGTACTCATACCTTAAATGGTCCAATAGAGTCTTTTGATCTCCACACGAAATAGGATCGATAGGAATAAAAAACATTTTTTTGGTATTTTAGCATTTTTTTTGCTAACGGTAATTTTTTTCCAAAATCTGTGAATGCAGTTCAGAATATCTTAAAAAGTTATGAATGGTCTCCTAGGAACGTTTTCCTGAAACTATAACGGTTAAGGTACCTGCCCTTAATGTACTGTAGTGTGGTACACAACGTCATCATCAGTGACGTATGAAGCTAACATTGTTTTTATTATAAATTAATATTCTATTTTCTTAGTTAAAGTAAACATGTAACATGTAATCGGATACTTTTATAAATAAGCTAAATGTCATTGTAAAACTTAGAGTAAGACGCGCTTCTGTCCCAGAAAGAGAAGCCATACGAAGCTTTCCCCTCTGCCGAAGTACAAGCCCAAATGGGCATATGCGGTTGATAAAACCAGTTGCGCCCGGATTTCTTTCTAGACCGAGTCCAGTCGCGCATGTGAACGCTGCAGTGTTTTAAATGCCGAATTGATGAGTTTTTGCTGTTAAAAGAGGTCTGGAACATCAAAGTTTACAAAAAGTCGGTGTTACATTTCACATGAAAGAAATTTTTTGTCGTATTATTGCTATTTGTTTACATTTAAACATTAAATTCGTATATTTTATTCTTGACTAGTTGTCAAATTTATTCAGTGACATCGGGTCTGCTCGTCCATGGCTCCTCCGTACAAATTTCAGATCTGTCGCTAGATAAATCCGAGTTCTCGCCGATGAGCAACTTAGTGATGTTACCGTATCACAATGTTTGTCGATAAAGGACATGGCCTGGTCCTGCTCCAGGCATTCTCATAAATGTGATATACCTAAAAATTCTTAAATATTTATAAATTATTTTTAACTCCTGACAGACTCAATTTGGTCTTTGCAGTTTTGCACTGTTACATTCTGCGTCAAAGAGTAAAATAATATCACAGCATAAATTAATTGGTTCTCTCACAGAATAAATAATCTTTTCGATACATCTTATATTATTATATAAAAAACCGGACAAGTGCGAGTCGGGCTCGCCCACCGAGGGTTCCGTACAGACCTACATCTATACATAAAATAAAGCTATAGAAAAGTTGTGTCGGTACAAAGGAAATATTTTGAAAAAAAAGTGGTTGGTAGTTATTAGTTTTATATATGAAAACTGTACTACGGAGAGTTCAAGCTTTATCCCAGGTTCTACCTACCGGAATTATGTGAAAAATTGCTTAGTTTATAAGTTGGACTCCAAGCTACCAAACTGTAAAAAAATACCATCAAAATCCGTTCAGCAGACTGCTATACATATATAGATAACCATTTGAAATCCTTTGTTGCCACGTAGAAAATAACCCTTCCAGGGATTACGACAAAGAATTGACCACGGGCGAAGTTTGAAATGGAATAGTACATTACTGCAGTGGCACTCAAGACAGGCATTGAAGAACATACGTTAGTCCATCAATGCCTAGTTGCGGCCAAGGCTTGTGTAGTACTTTTAAACTTTTAACTTTTTAGTTTTAAAAGTTTTAAGCTTTTTATTTTAATTTTAAAATACTTACAGTAATTGAAAAAAGAAAATGGAAAGTGGAATGTGCACATAAAGGCCTTTCATTTGATACACATATTGAAAAAAAAATCTGGTTTTTTTCATTTATTTCCAGTTTTTCTTTTTTTTTTTCCAGTTTTTTGGAAAGTGCTCATCAAGGCCTTTCATTTGATACCCATATTGCAAAAAAAAATATTTTTTTGTTCTTTCAGTTTTTTTGGAATGTGCTCATCAAGGCCTTTCATTTATACAAATACAAATACAAATACAAAGAACTTTATTCGATTCCACAATTTTGGGTAGGTAAGTACAGATAATGTAAGGTAGGTACATTATGAAACCGAAAAGGTTACCACTCAGCATAAGTTGCAGCATGATCAACACCTGCAACGCTGATATTCTGCGGAACCTTGAATTGTACGTAGGTGCATGCCAAACAAAATAAATATGGCTATGTTAATTACATTCATATTTTTAACTTTTAGATTTTTGCATTCACAATGCTATTTTTATATTAAGATGAATGAGATTTGATACCCATATTGCAAAAAAAAATTACCTTTCTTTTTTATTTATTTTTTTAGTTTTTTGGAATATGCTCCTTGATGAGCATATTCCAAAAAACTTTTCAAAAAACTTTCATTTGATACCCATAGGTACAGAAAAAAATTTTTTTCGTTTTTAATTTTTTTATCTTTTTGGAATGCGCTCATCAAGGCCTTTCATTTGATACCCATATTGCACCAAAACAGTTTTTTTTTTCGTTTTTTTTTTTTCAATTTTTTGGAATGTGCTCATCAAGGCCTTTCACGTGATACCAGTATACCTAATATTAAAAAAAAATTGTTATATTATAACACGTTAGTAATGGATTCTCATACAAATATTGACGGCGCGGTTTAGGTCTGTCCGTAAACTCTGATTTAGCACGAAGAAGGTTGTCAAAATAATGTTCGAATTTCCAAGCATTTTTGAGAAAAAATAAAATAATTACAAACCCACCGCACCTGTATAAAATACAAGTACTGTTGATTGTCAACAGATGGCGCTGTATATCAATAGTACACTGTATAATGTTCTGTGAAATGGTTTTATCTATCGCAATGTTATTAGAGAAAATGGGTGTATTCCAACAGGACCCTTTGGTTGTATGAAGCCGAGACTTTTATTGTAGTGGTGGCTACCTCGGCTGACCTTACCGAGTAAACTGTCTTGATTATACTTGGTGCCAAATGCTCCAAGCAACATTGGAATGCGATGCACCCGCATTTTAATGTAAACTGAAACAATCTACCACTGAACTATTCAACACTTGACACTGGCAAAAATTACTTCCAAGAAGAAAGTAGATTGCCAAAACAAAAATAAGAAGAAGAAGACCCCCTGTCATACAGCGTGACACACCGCCATGTTGAGAAAATATTTAGAGCCAAATTTATTACTTTTTAATTTTATTTTTAAAAGTAATTAACTATAACAATATTTGAAAGGATCTGAATAATTAATAATAATAAATATTGATATTTTAAAAAGAATTAGTGGCGCGATTAATCCAAAAGTAATTAGAAGTTAAACTATGACCGCGCATACCGTTGTTTCACCAAGATGATTAATAATTACGTATTTTAATGACCATATTTTATTATGATTTAATTACAAATATACAGTTTTCAGATTTATTCCTGTAAGTGTAGTATAAGACGCTATTACCTGCCAAATTTCATAGTTCTAGGTCAACGGGAAGTACCCTATGAATTTTGATTCCTTTGAGAGTATCGAAAATGCGTTTTTTGCGCCCTAAACGGCAGTATCTTTTTTTTACGTTAATTTAGAAGTTTGATTTTTTTACAGCTTCAAGGGCCCGTAGACCTTAGTATATGGTTTAATTTCAATTCGATACCTCCACGCGTTTCCGAGATAAAGGGTCTTGACAGACAGACGGACGGACAGACAGACAGACGGACAACAAAGTGATCCTATAAGGGTTCCGTTTTTTCCTTTTGAGGTACGGAACCCTAAAAATGAATGGAATAAGATCATTTATAATAGAAAAACGTCATAAAATGCTCTTAATACGTATATGAGACTTGACAATAACACTGAGTGTTCTTGAGTCCGTATTAACTTTTTTAAGACTAATTTAAGAACGATGACATGTCACAAAATTATAAGAGCCCTGTAAGCCTACCACTCTAATAACGTACGCATTCTGAGACTTTTTTGCTCCTTCCGGACCATCTGACCACCAAATCCTACCACCAGTGGTTGGTTGGAACTCCAATTTCTCAACTGACTACCCGTTATTAAATAACACCATCTAACTCCCATTTCACCACTGGTGTGGTGAAATGGGTGGTACCAAACCAAAAATATTATATTTATAAAATATTCAAATCTGACTGCGCTATATTTCACAACTTCTGCTGACAAGGAGTTTCAGTTTTTTTATATATTTTTAATTACTTACGTTTCCAAAGTACCAGGAATCAGGATCATATAAATACGGAGAAGGTTAACTTCTATAATTTTCTGTCATTTTTATTTTATAATTAACTAGCAACGTGTCCTCGCTTCGCTTTGGTTCAAAATGAAATTTTTCAATCACTTGCATCTCCAAATTACCAGGATCACATAAATATGGAAAAGGTTAACTTATGGTGGTTAAATTATGATTTAATGAAATAGGCAAAAAAACCCCCCACTTCATCAGTTTCATCATTGGTGATGAATTAGGGATAAATTGCTCCCAATTCACCTCCAGTGGTCAGATGAGAAATTCATTTCTCAACTGACCACTGGTGATGAGATTTAGTGGTAAGTTGGTCCAGAAGGTTTTTGTTTTTTGGGCTCTTTGTTGTTATTCACCCCATGTAAAATGTTTGAGTTTGTTACCTTTATTCCTTTTTCCGTATCGATATTGCTGCAACGACAATTGAGCCCAGCCCTTTATGTCAAAAACGTGTCATATTTTGATGTGTGACTCATCCGTACACAAATTTTTGCTGTTTTGTTTTATTTTTTATGTGTTGGTGTCGTCTTTACAGTGTTGTTTTTGTATGTGAGTATGCGGAACTGCACTTGTGTGCACTTTCCCCCCCCGCAAAAAATGCCAGAAAAAATTGAATAGAGTAATAATCGCTAAGGCTGCTCCCTTCGCGGAAGCCGCGAAAGCCGCGATGCTCTAAGTTGTAAAACATTAACGTATTGACCTTTTTGGAATTACTATAAAAACCCTGTTTTTCTCTAAATAAAGGAACAGTTAAGAATCGACTTTCCTTGTGTTATTTCGTCTCCCGACGCCGCTCATCACATGGCGACCCTGCCAGTCCACTGCTTCTAGGCAGTGCTGGTGCCGTATGGGTTCCGAGCCTCAGTAATAGTCGCGGTACGCGTTAACGGCGTGATTTTATTTTTCTTCAAAGACCGCGAGAAAAACAACATCAAATTATAATATGGGAGGACAGTCATCAAAGAACGAAGACAAAAAAGAAGAAATCATCATAGCACAGAATGGTGCAGGAAATAGTGCAGCGCAAAACACAGCAGAGAAGCACGTGCCATCCCTGGTATACATGGTTGCTGTTTTGGTGGCAATAATGTCCATCATATTCGTTTACCTGGCCTGGAAGAAGTTCAACAAGTGCCTTACTAAGAAAATTGAGCGCCAAGCTGTTGCAGTAGTGATGCGAAAACAAGACATCGTATAGAGCTCCTTGACAGAAAGAAAAAAGAAAATGCACCGTGTAGAAAATTAAAACTAAGAGGTAAAACTAACATTACTATTTCATTGTTTATTGTCTATATTAAGTCTATGTTAAGAATTTTTAGTTGCTAAATTTTTTTTTTTTATTATGACAGAGATTAAAACTTATTTTGAACAAATTACGAAGTTACAAGAAGATATAAGAAAACTAGGTCCGAAACGTAGGAAAGAAGCGTTAGGTCTAAAGAAACTTGAAGAGGTAGAAACTTTGTATGAGCAAATCGAAAAATATATATCTCAATATAGTAATAAAGTAGAAAAATCGGAAGTATCGGTAGAGGATAGTAAGTTAATTCAAACTTATTACATAAAAATAACAGATACGTATAACAAAATACTAACTTCTTACGAAGAGGTAAAAGAGGAAACAATGGCTTCAAAAGACGGTTTTGATTTAAACACAGCAGTCTCGTTACTGCCAACCATGAATGGCTCAGAAGCCGTCACAAACCAATTAATTGACGCGGTAGAATTATATTCTACAATGATTAAAGACACGGATGCACAACTATTAATCAATTTTGTGCTAAAAACAAGGTTGTCGCAAAGTGCTAAACTTAGATTGTCAGGTACTTACGATAACGTGAAACAAATGGTTGATGACATGAAAATGCATCTCCTCACTAAAAAGTCGGATACCGCATTACAAAAACAATTAATGATGGTTAAACAAGGAAGTAAAACTATAGAACAATTCGGACAAGAAATTGAAGGTCTTTTTGTAAACCTTACAATTTCACAGGCTAACGGTAATACGGAGGCCTATGGTGTTCTATAATCATATGAATTCAGTTGAATTTTCAATAAAAAATAAAACTTACGTATGGTTAATCGACACAGGCGCGTCACTAAGTGCTATTAAACGTGACGTCGCACTATCAACCGGCGAGAACATTACGCCGAAGGTCACATACATAGATGGTATAGGAGGTAAAGTTACATCTTACGGTACGATTCGATTAAACCTAGAGTGCATAACAAAACAATCATTTAATCATAAATTTCATGTTTTTTCCAACTTACCGTTAAATGTAGATGGAATAATTGGTCAAGACTTTTTAATTAAATACAAATGTGTTATAAACTTTGAAAAAGAGATAATTACTTTGAACCATAATGATCAATTCTTTAATATACCTTTGAATTTAAAATTAAAAAACAGATGTATAAACTCAAATCAAATAAAAATACCTGCGCGGTGTGAATCGATAATAAAAATATCTAATAATTACAAAGGTGATTGTGTTGTTTTGTCTAGTGAAATCGGAGAAGGAATCTTTGTAGCAAATACCATAACACGGTGCGTGAATGGGAAAATGTCTATTAAAATACTAAACACTCGTGACGAAGACGTAATTTTAAATAGCTTCACTCCACAGATAAGACCATTGAGTAACTATTTTTGTTTTTCTTTTGAACAATGTCAAAACAATGCAGATAGAGTTAAATTATTATTTTCGCTTTTAAAGTTAAATAATTTAAACACAGAAGAAAAAAATACCATTGCAAATATATGTGCAAAATTTGCCGATATTTTTCATTTACCGGGAGACTCGTTAAACACAACTAACTTATATGAACAAAATATACGGTTGAAACCTAATACTTCTCCAGTTTATAGTAAGCCGTATCGCTTACCTCAAGCGCAAAAATCGGAAATAAATAAACAAATAAAACAAATGTTAGAAAATGATATTATTGAAGAGTCACAGTCAGAATGGGCAAGTCCATTGTTACTTGTTCCCAAAAAGACAGATTCAAGCGGAGAAAAGAAATGGAGATTGGTAATAGACTATAGAAAAGTTAACGAGGTGATTGAAAATGACAAATTTCCGTTACCGAATATAACCGAAATATTAGACTCCTTAACTGGTGCTATGTACTTTAGCACGTTAGATTTAAATCAGAGTTATTACCAAATAAAATTAGACCCAAAAAGCAGAAAGTATACTGCATTTATTGCGGATAAACATTATCAAATGAAACGATTGCCAATGGGTTTAAAAACAAGTCCGAATGCGTTTAGTAGAGCAATGACTATAGCTATGTCCGGTCTTAATTATTTGCAATGTATAGTGTATTTAGACGACATTATTGTCATGGGCCGTAACCTTAATCAGCATAATAAAAATTTAATAGATGTTTTTACAAGATTAAGAAAAGTAAACTTTAAATTAAATCCATTAAAGTGTAACTTTTTACAAAAGGAAATTTTGTATTTGGGACACGTGGTAACCCCCGAAGGAATAAAAGCAGATCCAAAAAAAGTTTCAATAGTGCAAAATTACCCAGTGCCAAAAAGTACTGACGAGGTCAGACGTTTTGTAGCTTTTGTGAATTATTATAGAAAATTTATTCCCCATTTTTCGGAAATCACCCAACCGTTAAATAATTTATTAAAGAAAAATGTAGAATTTAATTGGAATCAAAATTGTAATAAAGCTTTCGAACGGCTAAAAACAGTTATCAGCAGTCCACCTTTATTACAATACCCAGATTTCTCGAGCGATAACGAGTTCGTGTTACACACGGACGCGTCGGGTATAGCTATAGGATGCGTATTATCAAATAAAAACGGTTTGCCGATAGCTTATGCAAGCAGACCTTTAAATTCGGCAGAAAAAAATTATCCAACCATAGAAAAGGAGTTGTTGGCAATCGTTTGGGCGGTAAAATATTTTCGTCCATATTTATATGGACGTAGCTTTAGGATTGTAACAGATCATCGCCCTTTGATTTATTTATTTAACATGAATAATCCATCGAGTAGGCTCACTAAGTTTCGTTTGTGCCTAGAAGTGTACGATTTCACGGTAGAGTATTTGAAGGGTAAGGAAAATGCAGCTGCAGATGCATTATCCAGGATTGAAATTACTAGTGACGAACTTAAAAATATGACAAAGAATGTAATGTCAGTAATGACTAGAGCACAAAAGAAACGAATGGAAGAGCAAATACAGGTAAATGATTCTGTTTCCATGGATTCCAGCTGTGATTGGACTGATCAACCGAACATAGTTGGGGTTCCTAAGAAACCAAATAATTTGCCTGAATTAAGTTTTAACAAAAATGACTTTTATAAAATATTAAAACAAAAAGACTATATTTCCAGTCAAAATAATATTATAATATACTCGCCATCCTTATTAACATTGTGTGTCGCCCCTAGTTTTCGATCGCGTACGAAACGAGATTTCCTCGCGAGAGAATTAGATATGTTTTGCAAGACACAAAAGATAAATGAAGTATGCATACTACAAAATGATGACACCACTTGTATTATAATTATAACAGAGCCAGCTCAATATATAAATAATAAATATAGGTCAAGGTCCGGACCACGACTATGTATAGTAAAAGGTGTCAAGAAAATAAATAGTAAGGATGACAGACGAGTCATATTAAATGATTTTCATTTACTGCCGACCAGTGGGCATGCAGGCATTCAAAGGATGACTAATAACGTAAAGCGTTATTACTATTGGCCAGGAATGGACAATGACATTATTAAATTTGTAAAAAATTGTGATAAATGCCAAAAACAAAAATTTCACAAAAATATTAAGTAGCCACTGTGTATTACTAGTACGGCAACAACGGCTTTGGACAAAATATATTTGGATTTGGTTGGACCATTAACTAAAGATACAAATGGATATTGTTATATATTAACGTTACAGTGCGAGCTTACGAAGTACGTAGAAGCATATCCGCTACTAAATAAGGAAACGGATACCGTAGCACGAGCGTTTGTTGGTAACTTTATATTACGTTATGGAATCCCTAACGAGATAGCGACAGATAGGGGAACCGAATTCATTTCGAATACCATGCAAGAAGTATGTAAGATTTTAAAAATCAACAAATTGCAATCAACTGCTTATCACCACGAAAGCCTTGGTGCTTTAGAAAATTCACATAAATCATTAGGAGCATTTTTAAGAATTCAAACGAATAATCAAGCTTATCAGTGGTCAGATTGGTTGCAATATTGGTGTTTTTCCTATAATACGACGGTACATTCCGCAATTAAATATACACCGTATGAATTGGTGTTTGGTAAACTATGTCGTATACCAAGTAATATTATTAATCAAGTAGATCCAATATATAACTTTAATTCATATTGTAACGTTGTGTTCTGACAATCCACAAGTTTAAATCTTGGCGCGCAAGCGAAATGGTAGTTTTCAGTATTTTGCAGGAATTGGCACCTCCCCTTTAACGTCATTGGTTGTTTTTTGTAGCAGTCGCAACTTTAATAAATGTCTTTTCAAATTTTTTATTATTTGCATAAGGCTTTGAAAATAATAAACATTGAGAATCAGAGCAAAGTCTCTCAAATTTCGCTTCAGTTTAGCAAGGAATTAGACGATAGAAGATGGCGCGTGCCGCGCGTGATGATTCTGACCAATAGCAACAACGCCCAATAGGAAGGCAGATTTCGGAGCTACGGTGTTGCCATCTCGTGTCACGCTCTTCCATCTGACACTTTTGTTGAAGTTATGCGCGAACACCTTTTTGCTAGCTGAAGCGTCGATTGACAGTTCTTTGCGTTTTGTCCAAAAGTTTTATAGTCAGGAGACGCACAGATATTTATTTCTGTAGGTTAAATTTTGTTTGCAAAAGATTTGGTAATTTTATTTAATTTCCAAGTGTGTTCGAATTTCGGGAAACGGAACGTTTTGGAAGGAGTATCGAAGCGGGTTAGGGCAACACCAAGCGAGCCTTCAGTTTTCAGGAAAAAGGATGACAAATGTGTTGAGAAAAGATTTGGATTATTTTATTTAACGCGGCCGAAGTCGGTCGAATAATTTATAGAGAGAAAAACGCTACTGAGGTAAGTGGAGTGATATCTGTTTCAAGGCAGACTTCGTAAGACGCCATGAACATTTTCTGAGGTGGTGTTTATTACAGGTAAAACCTCAAGTTGCAGACCATCGTTTGTTTCTGGTCGCTGGCCTGAAGGTTTGCCAGGATCTTCGAAGGTTACTTGCCGTGGCTTGAGGAGTCAGCCAGGCAAAATTTCAAACGGGTGGAGGGAGCAGGCGGTTTGAAATCCTGCTAATCAGGATTGCTGCTTTAGCAAGACCTGGTAAGAAGTTGAAAACATTTTCCCCACGCCACGCCGCCATGTTGCATAGCCACAACGTGTTCAAAGTCTAATTTTCAGTTTGGTTAATCCTACACGTTTGTTTCAGCTATGGGAAATTAATTTCATTGATAGTCTTTGGGTCTACCACGTGCCACGTCATGTGCTGATGAGTTGCTGTCCACAACTACATGATAATCCTCCAGGGAGTTCAGAGGTCTAAATAATCCCTCATTAGTAAATACAGGACACACGAGGTCGGTGCTTTTTTACCCTTTAAATATTGTGAACCGTGGTATTTTCCAATTAGGGATGATAATTTAATATAAACTGTAACTTTTACTCTTTTTGCGACCCGACACACACCAACCAATAGAATCCATGTAGCGACCCCTGTCGCTGAGCTAGATTTGTGAATTTTTTCTCATGTAAGGTGTAAACCAATATTAGTAATATAGACTGTTTCAACCCATACCATTTTTTATTTTTTTTACCTTAACTTTATTCTTTTTGTCTCGTGGGTCCCAGCGGGAAATATTCAAAGGGAACCACGTGGCAAATGGCGCCCACATTTATTTAAAGTTATTGTTTGGTGTGTTTTGGTCAGCAACATCCCCAACTTTCTCATATCTGGGCCCGGACCGCAGGGTATATTGAGTGTGTAACAACTGTCCTGGCCCACCCCTTTGGCTTACTTATGGAATGATTTTAGTACTGATTGAGAGAGAGTAGGAGAGAGTAGGGGAGTGTTTTTGTGTTTTGGTAAAAGTTTACAGTCGAGTCATTATATATTTTTGCTTAACTTAGAATCATATTTTGAAAGAATTTACTTGAGTCATATATGTATTTTGTGTAACTTAGAGTCATATATTTTTCAAATAAGAATATTTAGCTTCATTTTTATTGTGTGAACAACATTTAAAAGTCATTTTTTGTGCTTGAACAACATAACCACAGTAAAGATTTTTTTTTTTTTCAATTTAATACTTTTCTTTGGAACATTTTGCTTAGAATTTGTCTTTTTGGTAAGCAACAGTAGCGGCATAGATGGAAATTGTTTTTAGGTTGGAATACCACAGGTTCTAGTTTGTAATTTTATGTTGTGGTGTGCTGCTATTGTGAATGTTATAAAGTGAAAAAAAAAACACAAGTGTGGTTGTTTTATTTCCTTTAAATTTTTAAGTGTTAAGCTTTGTTCTATGTTTTATGTTATGTGTTATATGTTTTTATAAAACTAGGGTTATCATAAGATTTATATGTTCAGGTACCTACATGTTTCATGTTTTAAAGTTAACTTCAAGTTATATTGTTTTCATGATAAACTGTAACTAAACAGACATAAATATCAGATTTTACATTTGGTAACAATCTAGTGTTGTGTACACATTCATACTTTCAGAGAAAGATTTCAGTTTTCAACTTAAAAATTTATTTTGTTTTTACAAAGAATACATTTTGTTAAATTTAAAGTCCATACAGTGATTTATAAATTTGATACATTTTGTTAAAATTACATTTTATACAATTGGGTGAATATTACAATATTGTTACAAGCGGTGTGTCGTTGTGGTCAATACAATTACAAATAATTTTCTTGAATACTGTGTTTTCTCTGATTTAGTGTTGGATAATTTAACATTACCCTTTATTTAAATTGATTGTGAAGGAAATACCACCAGTTCTTAACAATGGATTTAGAAATTTTAGTACATTCACTCTTAAAAGATGAACTTACTTATGAAGTGACAATTAGGTCTGAAACACCGACATCTACAGTGCCTTTGTTGAGAAAGCAACTAAAACAACTTCTTATTGAGTGTCCCTCTGAGGTAATCATGGAAACAGAATTTGAAAGTAGTTCAGAACTTAAAATTATTTCAGATAAAATTAAAGAATTAAAAGCAAAACTTAGTGAAAAATCTGTTACAGCACATTGTTTGAGCAGATGCCGTGGTTTGGTACGACACTTACATCATAGGCTATTGCGAGTTGTGTCGGATGACCCTGCTGTTTTGTCACAAAAGGCAGAGTTGTCTAGCGCAATCGAGTTTTTATTGTCAGTTTCTGAAAAGTTTTTCTTGTCAACAAGAGCACAGCATCCTGAACAGTGCGACACACAGGTGGAACCGGTGCCAGTAGTAGCAGTTGCGGAATGTTCTGGTGATAGGAATGTGGCAAAGTGGAACTTGAGATTCAACGGGACCACAGACCCTCGTTCATTTTTGGAACGTGTCGACGAGCTCCAAGTTTCATATGGTGTTTCTGACGGCAAGTTGTTCAACTCAGCTGCTCAATTATTTTCAGAACAGGGTTTGCTGTGGTATCGTGGCATTAAAGGTCAGGTTGACAGTTGGGCAGAATTAAAATCTTTGTTGCTCGAAGAATTCGACCCGGTTGATTATGATTACAGGTTACTGGGTGAGATCCGTTCACGAACACAAGGAATGGAGGAGCCAACACACATTTATTTTTCAGTAATGGCATGCCTATTCAACAGACTGAAATCACCACTGCCGGAGGAGAAGCAGCTTGAAATCCTTTTGCACAACATCAGACCGTATTTTTCCCAACAGTTAGCTTTGTTAGATATTACTACAATTTCCGATTTGAAGACAAAATGTCGTAAGCTTGAATCTGCTCGCCAACGTTCAGATTTTTTTGTGGAACCGACCAAGTCGAATTTTCTGAGTCAGGAGTTTTGCTACAAGGGTAAAGCAAAACAAGTTAATTATGTAGCAACACACAACACTAGTAGACCGCCAACAACATCACAACAGTTTAATTCTAATTCCATGCCTTCTGCAAACCAACGAGTGTGTTATAAATGTGGCAAGGGTAACCACAATTTTAGGTTATGTAAAGTGACACCCCAAAATATAAAATGTTTCAAATGTGGCAAAGTAGGTTTTACTGTCACTTCGTGTCCGAATTGCAGTAAGGGCACAAGTTTTAAAGGTTTACCACAGACAAAAAACTAGTTGGTGAGAACCGAGGTACAAATTTATTGGATAGTGAGGGTAAATTTAAATCTTTTCGTAGCATCGCTTCGGTTCTCTTCGCACCTAGTGAAAATGATGTTAGGCCTTACTTAAAATTTAAAGTAAATGATTTTGAAATTATTGGTTTATTAGATTCAGGTGCTTGTATCTCAATTTTAGGGAACAATGCACACAAACAATTTATAAAGTTTGGGTTTGAACTACAGGAGCGTGTAGACAGGTCGTGTAGTGTTGCAAATGGGGTTCAACTAGAATCTTTAGGGTTTATTTTTGTACCGGTTACTTTTGGTAAAATTAGCCGGGTAGTGAAATTTTTTGTGATTCCTAGTATAGTCACGGAGGTGATACTAGGTTGTGATTTTTGGAGATGTTTCGATTTAGGGAAGAACATTTTTGATCAGATAGATTATAGGAACGCTCCTAAACCATTTTTTAATAATTGTAGTTCAATTCACTCGGAACAAATAAATAGTATTCAGTCGTATAATAGTTTGTCTTTTAGTCAAAGAGAATTGGCTGATTCAATGGTGAAAGACTTTGAATCAATTTCTTCGGAAAGGATTGGGTTAGGAAGGACCTCTTTAACTGAGCATGTAATTGATACGGGAGAGGCCACACCTATTAGGATAGGACAGTATCCGTTGTCTCCGGAAAAGAAAAAAGCCTTAAACGACGAATTGGATAGAATGCTGGAATTAGACGTTGTAACACCTAGTGAAAGTCCGTGGAATAATCCCGTTCTATTAGTCAAGAAAGCGAATGGCGATTGGAGATTCTGTCTTGATTGTAGGAAGCTTAACGCCGTTACCAAGGGCGATGCATATGCTATTCCGTACATGCCTCAGATACTTGACAGCCTTAAGGAGGCTAGGTACTTATCCTCGATAGATTTAAGCTCCAGTTTTTGGCAAATTCCACTCCAAGCTGAGTCGCAGGATAAGACTAGTTTTACCGTTCCCGGAAGAGGTATCTTTAAATTTAAGGTGATGCCGTTTGGACTGTGCGGAGCTCCGGCTAGACAGCAACGTTTGATGGATAGGTTGTTGGGTCACGGGTTCTGCAGTGATATTGACAACGGAACAGTTTACTGTTACGTTGATGACATTATTATCTGTAGTTCTGATTTCCAAACGCATTTACTACTTTTAAAACGGGTGTTTGACAAGCTTAAAGAAGCCAATTTATCTATCAATTTTACAAAATCTAAATTTTTCCGAAGTTCTATTAAATATTTAGGTTACGTTGTAGACGAATTCGGTCTGAGAACTGATCCGGAGAAGGTTTCCGCAATTTTGAACTTTCCTACGCCAACTTCAAGTCGTGAGGTCAAAATGTTCCTTGGAACATGTTCCTGGTATAGACGGTTTATCCGTAACTTTTCGACTATTGCTGCACCACTTAATAAGTTGACGTGTAGTGGGAAGAATGCGCCACCTTTTTCTTGGTCGGAGGAAGCCGAAGAGTCCTTTAATACTTTAAAAAATGCCCTGGTTACAGCACCAGTTTTAGCTGTACCAGATTTTGAGAAACCTTTTACTGTGCATTGTGATGCATCTTCATATGGGTTAGGAGGAATGTTATCTCAGGAAATTGACGGACATGATCACCCTATTGCATTTGTTAGTCGTTCTTTAAATAAAGCAGAGAGAAATTACAGTGCTACAGAAAGGGAAGCCTTAGCTGTTTTGTTTTCGGTCGAGAAATTTGAACCTTATTTGGGATCTCGTCCTTTTAAAGTTGTCACGGATCATTCATCTCTAAAATGGTTTACTAAGCTGGAGAACCCTTCAGGTAGACTGGCACGTTGGTTTTGTCGACTGTCTCAATTCGATTTTCAGGTTGAGCACAGAAAAGGCACGGACAATGTGGTTCCAGACGCGTTATCCAGACTTATGGACGCTAACACCTTAAACGTGATCAACTCTGTGGAGGACGAGTGGTTTGATAAAATTTTCAATGGTTGTAAGTCGCATCCACTTAATTTTCCTAATTTTTGTGTAAAGGATGGTAATTTGTATCGTTTTTCAAAGTGTAAATTTAATTTATTGAGTGAATTTGATTGGAAGCTGGTAGTACGAAGGGACCAGAGAGTGGCCATTATTAAGGAGAACCACTGTGAACCAACAGCGGCTCATTTGGGGGTTTTCAAAACCCATAGACGCCTTTGTCTACGGTATTATTGGCCAGGAATGTACAAAGACATTGTTGATTTCATTAAACACTGTGACACTTGCGCCGCATACAAACCATCACAAAAGGCAACTCCAGGCTTAATGGGTAAACCGAAAGTCTGCCATAGACCATTCCAGGTTTTATCCGTAGACATCGTTGGGCCAATGCCAAGGTCTCGTTCTGGGTTTGTTTATCTTTTGGTAGTTACCTGTTGCTTTTCTAAATATTGTTTAATTTTTCCTATGAGACGTGCTACTTGTGCGGAAGTGGTGAAAAACTTGGAACAACGCGTAATATTAGTACACGGCGTCCCAGAAACTGTAATTGCTGATAACGGAGTGCAATTCACAGGATCTGAGTTCCGCCAAATGCTCGAACGTTATAAAGTTCCGAAACTCCATTTTACCCCGCGTTACACACCTCAAGTAAATTTGGTTGAAAGATACAACAAAACCATAATGACAGCTGTTTCTTCTTATGTTAAAGATAATCATCGTACATGGGATGAACAATTGCCGAAAATTCAGTTAGCAATAAATAGTGCCGTGAACGAGTCCACTGGATTTTCACCATTTTTTCTCGTACATGCTAGGGAACCCGTCATCAGTGGTACCTTTTATAAAGACACAGATAAGGAATACGAACCTGGGGTACCTAGGGACGAATACGCCGGTGAATTTCACGTCTTAAAGACGATTTTCGAAAAGGTACGCGAGCACTTATTAAAAGCCCATGCTGAGAACACCACTCACTATAACTTAAGAAGAAGAGCGGAAACATTTTCTGTAGGTGATGTTGTGTGGAAGAGAACATTTACTCAGAGTGATGCGCAGAAATTTAAAATGGCCAAATTGGCACCTAAATTTGAGAAATGTAGGGTAAAGAAAGTTTTATCGCCTTTGGTGTATGATTTGGAAAGAGTTTCTGATGGTCAATCTATAGGTTCTTGGCATATTAAGGATTTAAAAGCTTAGGGCACTTATTACATCTTCTCTAGTAGTGTGTCAAATACACAAAAATTTGGCACACGAAGCGTGTGTCTCTGTGTGGTGTTTACAGTTATTTTCAGTGTGACACTATTAGTTTGCACGGTGAAGTATGAATGGACAAATGGTGATGAATGAATGTATGACGATTGCATGCGGAGGAATTTGGGTGTGAAAGAGCAGGGAATTGCCGGTAGCCAAGCTATAGGTAGATGGAGGCCTGGTTTAGTTTTTTGTGTGGTTCGAATCTCTAATGAGTTAGAATTCACCTTTTGTTACAAGTGTCGAATCTATTTTTTTTACCATGGTGTAGATTCGGGTAAATCTTGATATTTTTTTTTGTTTGCTCTTGTCAGGGAGGTAGTGAAACTTATTTTCTTTTCAATTCATATTCCAATGTTGCGACGAGTTGTTACTAAAAGATAATTTTCTATTTGGTTGACTGAAGATTTTTTTCTATTTGGGTGACTGAAATTTATGTCACGAACTTGTTTTTTTTATTTTTTTTGAATATTTAGTCGTTGTACAGTCACAACAACTGTTGTTGCATTCGCATATTTTAGTGAATGTAAAATTTTTTTTGGAGCGTAGTTTTGACTCCTTTTTCGGTTTACAACCGGTTTTGCGTTGTAAATGTTTTGTTTGTGCGGTTTGTTTTGTTTCGTTTTGTCTCGTTAGGTGGATGTCCTGTGTCGTCAAATGTGATGTCACGGTGATGGGTTGTACGTCCAGGGTATTTCATGTTTTTTTGGGTTGACGGTCGACATGGTTTGTTGCATCGTTGCGTTCAATAGAGTTTTTAGTGTTGATAGTAGGTTTTGTAGTTTGAGGACGCTGAGGGCAGCGCCTTTTTTTCAGGAGAGGGGGTATTGTAACGTTGTGTTCTGACAATCCACAAGTTTAAATCTTGGCGCGCAAGCGAAATGGTAGTTTTCAGTATTTTGCAGGAATTGGCACCTCCCCTTTAACGTCATTGGTTGTTTTTTGTAGCAGTCGCAACTTTAATAAATGTCTTTTCAAATTTTTTATTATTTGCATAAGGCTTTGAAAATAATAAACATTGAGAATCAGAGCAAAGTCTCTCAAATTTCGCTTCAGTTTAGCAAGGAATTAGACGATAGAAGATGGCGCGTGCCGCGCGTGATGATTCTGACCAATAGCAACAACGCCCAATAGGAAGGCAGATTTCGGAGCTACGGTGTTGCCATCTCGTGTCACGCTCTTCCATCTGACACTTTTGTTGAAGTTATGCGCGAACACCTTTTTGCTAGCTGAAGCGTCGATTGACAGTTCTTTGCGTTTTGTCCAAAAGTTTTATAGTCAGGAGACGCACAGATATTTATTTCTGTAGGTTAAATTTTGTTTGCAAAAGATTTGGTAATTTTATTTAATTTCCAAGTGTGTTCGAATTTCGGGAAACGGAACGTTTTGGAAGGAGTATCGAAGCGGGTTAGGGCAACACCAAGCGAGCCTTCAGTTTTCAGGAAAAAGGATGACAAATGTGTTGAGAAAAGATTTGGATTATTTTATTTAACGCGGCCGAAGTCGGTCGAATAATTTATAGAGAGAAAAACGCTACTGAGGTAAGTGGAGTGATATCTGTTTCAAGGCAGACTTCGTAAGACGCCATGAACATTTTCTGAGGTGGTGTTTATTACAGGTAAAACCTCAAGTTGCAGACCATCGTTTGTTTCTGGTCGCTGGCCTGAAGGTTTGCCAGGATCTTCGAAGGTTACTTGCCGTGGCTTGAGGAGTCAGCCAGGCAAAATTTCAAACGGGTGGAGGGAGCAGGCGGTTTGAAATCCTGCTAATCAGGATTGCTGCTTTAGCAAGACCTGGTAAGAAGTTGAAAACATTTTCCCCACGCCACGCCGCCATGTTGCATAGCCACAACGTGTTCAAAGTCTAATTTTCAGTTTGGTTAATCCTACACGTTTGTTTCAGCTATGGGAAATTAATTTCATTGATAGTCTTTGGGTCTACCACGTGCCACGTCATGTGCTGATGAGTTGCTGTCCACAACTACATGATAATCCTCCAGGGAGTTCAGAGGTCTAAATAATCCCTCATTAGTAAATACAGGACACACGAGGTCGGTGCTTTTTTACCCTTTAAATATTGTGAACCGTGGTATTTTCCAATTAGGGATGATAATTTAATATAAACTGTAACTTTTACTCTTTTTGCGACCCGACACACACCAACCAATAGAATCCATGTAGCGACCCCTGTCGCTGAGCTAGATTTGTGAATTTTTTCTCATGTAAGGTGTAAACCAATATTAGTAATATAGACTGTTTCAACCCATACCATTTTTTATTTTTTTTACCTTAACTTTATTCTTTTTGTCTCGTGGGTCCCAGCGGGAAATATTCAAAGGGAACCACGTGGCAATATGCTCTAGAACTTAAGTATAGATTACAAAAATCCCAAGAGGATGCTAGAAATAATTTGATTAAAACGAAAATTGATAGAAAAATAAAATATGATTTAAATACTAATTCAATTAATTATAAAATAGGAGATTTAGTATTAGTAAAAAAGGAAAATAGAGATAAAATGGATCCCGTATACTCAGGACCATATACTGTTATTGAAGATCAAGGTGTAAATGTCAAAATATTAGTTTCAGGTAAAGAAATAATAGTACACAAAAATAGGACACAAAAATTTAATTATAATTAAACTTGGCGGATAGGTCACAAGTGCTAATATGTAAGAAATTAATTAAATAAAGACAGAAAATTGTAATAAGAGACCAATAATAACAGCTAATACCTATGCCTAAAAAGGGATTGACTGTATCTGATAAACTAGATTATGTTATAAGTAATAGGTAAGATGACCATAATATTAATTTGTGTATTCTTAGAATGTAAACAATTGTTTGTTATTTTAAGTAAGAATGATTTGTATTGCGTGTAACAATGTATAGTTTAATATTGATATTTAACTAAGTAGTTATGATATGTTTAACAAAAAATTACAGATTCTTAATTTTTGTCAAAAAAAGGGGGGAAGGTGTAGTGTGGTACACGTCATCATCAGTGACGTATGAAGCTAACATTGTTTTTATTATAAATTAATATTCTATTTTCTTAGTTAAAGTAAACATGTAACATGTAATCGGATACTTTTATAAATAAGCTAAATGTCATTGTAAAACATTAACGTATTGACCTTTTTGGAATTACTATAAAAACCCTGTTTTTCTCTAAATAAAGGAACAGTTAAGAATCGACTTTCCTTGTGTTATTTCGTCTCCCGACGCCGCTCATCACAGTACCGTCTCAAAAATCCACCCTGTAAAATAGTACTAACGTACAGAAGCCCATCCGCGCGAGCACAATCAAATAATAAACTACTCTCGCTACACGGCAATAGAGTACAATTTCAAATTGCGCAGCGTGCCTCCGAAGTGCCTCTCTTTTTGTCTCTGTCTCAACCGATACAACTCGTGATTCGTTAGGGTTGTTACTCGCTACTTACTTCTTACCGATTTCATTATGCTGATAAAAATATTGTTATTGAATTTTAGCCTCTATGTCGAGAGAATTGGGGTCTTCTAATGGGCAGAATACTTCTCGCATTTCGTTCCCAAGACTACGATCAATTCGAGATATCGTGCAAAGACGCCAACAATAGACTACTGACACAAATGGACGGGGAGAGCAAAGGCGAGAGCGCGCTGCGGAGCGGCTACCAGAGCGTTCTAGGTCTACATATTATTACGGAAGTTCAACATTCCAATGAAGCTGTTAAGAGGTATGTTTTTTGTTACTTATCAATGGAATGTGGAATAATTATTGCTGTTTAACAAAAATTGGGTTGCACTCCGGGAGTGCCGGCAGAAGTGAAAACTTGAATATTAACGTTGTGCATTTTTGTTATGTTGAAATTAGCGGCACTGGATTAAAATTATTTCTTTCCTATTACTATACAGTCACACAATTCAATCAGATTTCGCGCCAGTGGCCTTTTTAATTTCAACATGCACGCATTCTACGATTTAAATTTATAGTCACAGAGTATAAATAAGTCTATGATTTCACCGAAGAGATCGCTGGTATTAGTTCCATTTTCAAAATTAACGCGTTGCTGGTGACACAAGTGTTTTCGTCCTGAAATGACGCGCTGCCATTTTCACCGCGCCCCGTAGAAAGAGAGGGGGATACTTCCGCCGCCAGCGGTCTATCCCGCCATCCGTCACATCCGTCTTACGAATTTTCGATCAGGGTCACGTGATTCTTACTGACGCGAGTTTAGCATTTTTTCCCCATTACAAAAAACCGTACAACGCCGCTAAAGAAGTTTTCACTTCAAAAAGATGTAACTCTCGTTACTGGCATTCTAAAGTGAATATGATTACATAAATATTTTTGAGCCATATTGAATTAAATATTTGCCGAGAAAAATATTTTCGATATGTCAAGCACACACCTTCATACCGTCGATAGTCTAGCATTAGCACTTCTAACATTACTTGCTTAATGTAAGTAACTAGTTGTCAGGGTTGTTAAGGTTTTAGTATCTGTTGTCCATCAATGGTATTCATATTTATTTATAGACTGAAAACAGTAAAAGACGGTGATGAACAAGGTATAGAGATAATCAACCAGTTACTGGACGAATGGCGACGTCGGCTCTCAGTGGTGCAATCGGACGTACGAACCATAGAACCTCTGCTTAGACTCCGGAGAATACTCCTGCATCAGACACAGGTAATACATATAGCATAATGATAACTATAATAAAAATATTCAATGTCAGTTCCATCCCTAAATAGGGAGAGGACAAGTAACTTGCTGCCTACTACGCGCGCAACGAACATACACACACATAGACAGCTCTCACCAATCGACTACACTGCGTCACGCATTCGAACTCGTTTGAGATTCGTCTGAGATTCCCGTCATTTAGTGTCGGTGAGAGGTGTCTATGTGTGCGGTGCACGAGCGTACATATTACAGTTGCCGGCAAACATCTTGAAATCAGGTGGGGATTGCGCAGAACGCGTATTTTGGGTATGCGTAGCGGTACGCGGGCGGCGGGAGAGGGGTGCGCGCTATTGATCGCTCACAAGTGCACATGCGCGAACTTATCCCCACTCCGTCGAAAGAGCGTCAAGATGTTTACCGGAATCTGTATTAAGCTTGACTTGTCCTCTCTCTATTTTGGGGTTCCATCCAGCTTTTATGTTTTTCTTGTCTTTTTTAGGAAATGTTACAGACAACACATCCAGCTACCGTAGACAGATTAAAAGCTTGCATCGGCGATCTGTGGTTGCAAAGCGCGAAACACGCTAGAAAAGCGGGTATATTCCAGCAAGTTAGTAATATTTTTTTCTAAAGTATATAGTAAAAAGGGTCTTGACAGACAGACAAACATACGAACAACATAGTGATCCTATAAGGGTTCCGTTTTTTTCTTTTTGAGGAACGGAACTCTAAAAAATGGAAAACTAAAAGCTTCTTCTACTTCGTTTCTTGATGATTTTATCTCAATAAATAGTCGTTTTGGGTCAAATACAGTGGCGGTCATATACCTATAATTAAAGACACCACTCGATTTTCATACAAACGAGGTAACTTTGAAGCCTTGGTCCTCCGCCAAGGATTGACCTAGCTGAGATCTGATGATGGCTATCCATGGAGTGAATGTAGGGAAATTTAGATTGCTATACACACCCAACTGATCTAATCAGTATTCTAAGAGATAAGGATCAGAGTTTTCAGTTTCAGGATTTCCATACATTTTTATGCTAATTTAGCGGTTTTTTGGTTTTTTAAACATATCCTTATATCTCTTAGAAAGCTTCAGAGTAACATCGTTTGTATGAAAATCGTCTGGTGTCTTTAATTATGTGACCGCCACTGTATAAGTAAGTAATATATGTAATAAAATATCGTTTCAGTCTTACATGTACATTCTGAATGCGGAGGAATATCACCCTGAAGAGTTGTTCATAGAGAAAGCTAAGATGTACTGGGCTAGAGGGCAGCACGAGTCAGCTTTCACGACTCTGAGGCGCGGCCTCGACGAAGTATACCCGAATATCGAGCAGCTTAGTAATGAACAAAGGTAAGTGTTGATCACAATAATGTATAAATGCAACGAGGACTTTTCAAAGTAAACTGTAGGCTCGATAGATGGCGTTGATAAACTGAGAAGAGGTGTCAACTGTAGAAAACGTAGCTCAGGCTGTTTTCGAAGCCAATTTTGACACTTCACTTGACCATCAACGCCATCTAGTGAGTCAAATAGTTACTATTCTTTTTTTAAATGTCACTTTGAAAAGCCCTCATTAAATTGACAATAAGACAGGGATCTGCGGCAACTTCAGAGCGATTGCGGTAATCTGTAAAAATGTCTCTTTGCCATACTTTTTCTTTGCCATCTTGAGTGAAGTTGCAGCGGATCGCTGTCTATTGTCAAATTAATCGCATTGTATTATGTGGGTATGTATGTATATGGTATACATTATTAAATACGGTCAGCAACAAAAGTCTTACTTTAGTACTTTGTTATAGCAACTTTTTTGACAGAATGTCTCACAGTTTGAAACATTAACAAAAAAGTTGCTATGACAAAGAAGTACTCAAATGATTAGCGACTTTCCTTGCTGATTGTACCTTGCTGTTGAACATTTTATAGTGTTATAGAGTTACACACAGAGTTATAGTGCTATATCAGCCATATCTTAATATATAAAATCGTAAACTGAATGACTGACTGACTGACTGACTAATCTATCAACGCACAGCCCAAACCGCTGGGTTTAGAGACTCCAAATTTGGCACTTAGGTTCCTTATGAGGTCTAGGGGTGCACTAAGAAACGATTTTTCAAAATTCACCCTCTAAGGGGGTGAAACGGGGGTCCAAAGTTTGTATTTTGTTTGCTAAATTTATAATTAAGGCTTATGGATGGAAATCTAACGCAACGTATATCGATATTGTTAGTATTTCAACCCTTATGGGGATGAAATGGGCAAATAAACCTAAAAATGTATATGGATGTTGTTATTAGGGTTTTCTGGGATGACGATTGCGAAAAAACATTTATTTTGAAGTCCAACACGGTGGACATGATTCAACCCCTTAGGGGTGAAGTCGGGGTTCAAGTTTTGTATGGAATAATAATATAAAATAGAAACTTCGCAGGAGCACGTCTGAAAATAAATAGGCAAACATAAATTTTGTGATTTTTATTTAAAATCAACCCCTTAGGGGGTACATGGTTTAAGTAAACATAAAAATCGATATGGATGTCGTTCTTGAGGTTTTATGGGATGGTGATTGCGATAATGTCATTTATTTTTAAGTCCAACACGGTGGACATGACCCCATGAATCCTTATAGGGGTGAAAATGGGGTTCAAATTTTGTATCGAAAAATAATATAAACTCGACATTACAACTTTATTATTCGTAGGAGCACGTCAAAAACGTCGTTCGTCCGCGTGGATATTAGCGAAAATCCTTAGGGAACCTTCAACCAGGATCCGACCAGCCGTTTTTACGTGGTTTTGCGGGTCCCCAACAAGCGAGCAGCCTCGTGCGAGGCCCGTCACATGCGGCCAACGTTTTGCCTCGCGAGGCAGCGCGCTTGGTGGGGACCCGCCCAATCGCGTAAAAACGACTGGTCGGATCCTGGTTGAAGGTTCTCTAAGGATTTTCTCTAATATCCACGCGGACGAAGTCGCGGGCGGAAGCTAGTGTAATATAGTCGTATTTTGCACATGCACCGTAACTTAGCGTTACGGTCTGCAACATGACATACCATGGACAACAGCGTCGCTTAATCACTCCTAAAGTTAAAATCGCTTGCACGCCGCACAGTCACTACATACGTTTAGTTCGTGCAGGGGCGATACGCGCGCACACGAATTTTATTGCTAACTGGTTAAGCGACACTGTTGCTCATAGTACGTCGCTGATGACCTACATTTGATTTGATTAAATATTATGTTATTGTTTAAAAACGCTCTCTTGTATTGTGACATCTGACAATACAACAACTCTCAACTTACTTCACGTACAACTAAAATTATAAATGTGAAAGTTTGTGGGTTTGGATGTTTGTTCCTCAATCACGCAAAAACTACTGAACGAATTTGGTTAAAATTTGGCACACAGATAGTAGATAGCCTAAATTAAAACATAGGATACTTTTTATCCCGATATTCCCACGGGAACGGGAACCACGCGGGTGAAACCGCGGGCGTCCGCTAGTACAACTTAAATCAATGATAAACCGCGAAAGATGGCACGATAATTGCCTTGCCGCCATTTAAAATAAAGATTCATTTTCTTTTCTTTAATGGCGCGAGTTATATCTCTAAAAAATCTGAAGCCCAAATCCTACAGTTAAGTACGAGGCATATATCTTGAAATCGGGTGGGGATTGCGTGAAACGCGTATTTTGGGCATGCGTAGCGGTGAGGGGCGCGGGCGGCGGGAGAGGGGGCGTGCTATTGGTCACTCAAAAGAGCACATGCGCGAACTTATCCCCACTTCGTCGAAAAAATTTCAAGATACATGCCTCGTACTGTAAATAGCTTATGAATTGATTGTACAGAAAAATCTGCGCCAAAGCTAAACTACTTATAGCCAAGTACAACGATGAGACAACCAACGTCGACGTGGATGTGAACATCGGCTACTACAAGGAGTCCATTGAAGTATTCAAGCAGTGGGAGAAGAGTCTGGTAAATATGTTTTTTATTTAATTATTGACAAAATCATAAATAATGGTCTGTTTATGTACAGTCGAGTTCATAAATATGTAAGTACTTTTGACAGATGTTGACTTTTATTACAAAGGTATTAAAGTTGATGAACTGTGAAAGGTGCGTAGCTACATATTATTGAACTTGACTGTACCTACACTGATTTTGACTTCAATTTCTATAACTAACTAAATTCATATTGGAAATAACTGAGACAAAATTTTGTTCAGTTTGATAAACGGGATTTCAGTTTTTATTTTTGATTAAATTTCAGTTAGAATTATTTTTTATAATTTGATAAATCTTTTTTTAAAGTAGTAATGTAGGCATGTACGTAAAGTTTTATACCTTTCAATGAGTGTCCCGTCAAAATACGTACATACAACATTATCCGAAATATGAGAGAGTTATTATAGTTTCTGGTGACGTGTTAGTTGTACTTGCAATAGATGTTTAGAAAAGATAGCCTCTTAAAATATATAACTCAATTTTTAACCGACTTAAATAAAAGGAGGAGGACTTCAATTTGACAGATTTTTTTATTTAAAAAATATTCATGAATCTTTTAGGTGTGCCTCGGCTCATACTATGAGAAAGTAGGCAGCCCAGAGACAACAACCAGTACAAACGTGATGTGGACGAGGCGCCTGCACGCCCTTAACAGTTACGGGAAAGCGTTGCAGTACGGGCATAAGTACCTGTACCAGAGTATGCCCAGGATGTTGTCTATTTGGTAAGTAATAAGAATTAATCATAATAGAGGGGCTCAGAAGCGCAGTGGTTTGGCGACTGGCCCTGCGAACCTGCGATACGACGGATGGGTAACCAAAACTTTATTATCTCAAGTTCCTCCGTGCTTTGGAAAACACGTTAAGCCGTTGGTCTCGCGTACGTTTGCTGTCATTAACACCCTCCAATCCGCATTGGGCTTGCGCCTGTGTGGCCCACGGGCTATAACCGATTATGGTCCGTTCTCCTTATCCATCCATTAGCAAAGCCTGTGCCTGTGTGCAGCAGTGTGAGTGAGAGAGCGGCAAAACGTATACGGCCTCTTAACAAACAGGCAGCAATTGTGAGCTAAATCACTGACTTACTAGACTACAAATAATCAACATTCGCGTTGAGTATCGAGAGTAAAGGAACTCTTGTAATGTACACGCGTACAGGCATTTTTGAAAGTTCCGAGTGGGTAATAATTATGAGCAGCGTTTTGCTTTAGTCATCCCATGACCACGGCCCCTGGAGAAAGGTGCAATGTTATACATAAATGCACTTTAGCTCATTGTGAAAAATTGTATGTAGTAATATTTGGTATTATTTTAGGCTAGACATGGAAGTGACATCACATGATACAAGTGCACACTCCGTACTAGCACAGATGACGGAAATAATAAAGACGTACTCTGAGAGGTTGCCTCTCTATTTGTATCTAACTGCGTTCTCCCAGATCGTTTCTAGGATCTGCCACCCTGTTAAAGAGGTTAGTACTATTTCGTATATTTGTTTTATCGCCGGCGGATCTCCTTATTTCTGATTCGATCACGAGGAAAATGCCGAGCATGGCTCTCTCCATTGCATTGCATATAGTCATCATCATCATATCAGCCGCACGACACCCACTGCTGGGTCTCCCCCGCGGATCTCCACGACGATCGGTCCTGCGCTGCCCGCATCCAGCGGCGCACCGCGACCGCGCACCAGATCGTCGGTCCACCTTGTCGGGGACCTGCCTACGGAGCGTCGTCCGGTGTGAGAACCGACCGCCCCAACGGTTATCGGTTCTTAGTGTAGTCCCCATTTTTCAAAAAGTCTTCGAATAACGATTTCCGTGGGACCCACCTCCGTTATACCGTCTTCCGGTATGTACTTGTTTGGTATGTTTTCCTGAATACAAAAAGTGCGGTAGTCACTTCCTAGGGGTATGGAGGGGGGAGCTGTGACGTAGCAAAGATGACGGCCGGCCCATTCTATTAAACGGTATTTCTAGATAACTACTAAACCGATTTACTTAAATAAGGTGTTGAATGAAAGATAATATAATGCATGATTTTAAACAAACGTTCATGTAAAGCTATTATCAAATGAAATAATAATTAAAAACCAAAATTTTGAAAAAAAATAATTGGTCCTAATGTGTATAATAGTAAATATCTCGGTATCCGTTAGGATTATGGAAATGTAGTTTATTATAAAACATATTATTGCTTTTATCAGCTTTTTAATAAATCTTAAATAATTACAATCGGGTAATAAACAACGAAGCTACAGTCGTTATAGTAATGGGAGGGAGTTAAAACTATTTTTTTTTTGTATGGAACTAAATTTTATTTTTCCAAAACCCATCGTGTTTGATATCGAATAAAAGGGCTTCTTGAGCTGATTCCAAATATATAATATTAAAACATTTTAGCTCCTGGTTTAGGAAAAAAAAATAGAATAACATTTTCCAAACATACTGAGTTTGAGCCCTTGGAGAAAGAAAACGGTTAATCGAATTCTTATGAAACATACGCCAAATAACTCGTCATATACTCTTATCTTATATACTGGAAGCAATTTGGAAAATATTACCATTGAGTATTTTTTTTTTTTTTTAATTCCAATTCTATTAGTTATTATTTTTCAAAAACTTACTTTAGTAATACGCCATTCAAGAACCTTTCCGCCCCAACGGCCATCGGTTCTTCTCGCTATGTGTCCAGCCCACTGCCACTTTAGCTGAGCAATCCTTCGAGCGATGTCGGTTACTTTAGTTCGCCTGCGGATCTCCTCATTTCTGATTCGATCACGCAGGGAAACGCCGAGCATGGCTCTCTCCATTGCACGCTGGGTGACCTTGAGCCTCCTTATGAGACCCATAGTTAGCGACCACGTTTCACTGCCGTAAGTCATCACTGGCAACACACACTGGTCATAGACTTTCGTCTTGAGACACTGCGGTAAATCGGACACGAAGATTTTTCGGAGCTTCCCGAATGCTGCCCATCCGAGTTGGATTCGACGAGAGATCTCCTTCTCAAAGTTGGACCTACCTAACTGGACTGCCTGTCCTAGGTATACATAATGGTCAAAAACTTCAAGTGTAGTGTTCCCAACATGAACTGGAGCGGGCACAACATGGGAATTCGACATGATTTTCGTCTTATCCATGTTCATTTTAAGACCCACTCTTTGGGAAGCACTACGGAGATCTTCGAGCATTGTGTTCAGGTCCTCCAAGGTCTCAGCCATAAGAACTATATCATCGGCAAAACGAAGGTGTGTTAGGTACTGGCCATTAATGTTGATGCCGAGTCCTTTCCAGTCTAAGAGTTTAAAGATATCCTCCAACGCAGCTGTGAACAGTTTCAGACAAATAACATCTCCCTGTCTCACACCTCGCTGCAGTTGGATAGGATTTGTTCTCTGGTTCTGTACCCGGACCGACATGGTGGCATTTTTGTATAAATACCTCAACACCTCGATATACCTGTAATCCACTTGGCACCTTTGGAGAGACTGCAGCACCGCCCAGGTTTCAATCGAATCAAAGGCTTTCTCAAAATCCACGAACGCCAAGCAAAGTGGCAGATTATACTCCTCGGTCTTCTGTATGACCTGCCGTAGCGTATGGATGTGGTCTATGGTGCTAAAGCCTTTTCGGAACCCGGCTTGTTCGGGAGGTTGGAAGTCGTCGAACTTGCGAGCGAGACGGTTCGTAAGGACTCTCGAAAACAGCTTATAGACATGACTCAGAAGCGCGATGGGTCTATAGTTCTTTAATAGGGACTTGTCACCCTTTTTAAAGAACAAAATCACCTCACTTATGTTCCATGTCTTCGGCGTTCTGCCCTCGACGATGACAGAATTGAAAAGCTTCTGGAGGACTTTAAGTATCGGCTTACCGCCCGCTCTCAGAAGTTCTGTAGTGATTCCGTCGTCACCCGCCGCCTTGTTGTTTTTCAGCTGTTTGAGAGCCATACTAATCTCGTACATGCTGACGTCCGGGATATCTTGGGTATAGTGTCGGGTAAGCTTGGCTCTGGGGTCTTTAGCCTTGCTTTCAACAGGTGTCTGCGTGGAATATAACTGCCCATAGAAACTCGATCTCCCTCAGGATTTCAGGCTTCGCTGAGATGATGCATCCGTCGTCAGTTTTCAGCTTCGTCATCTGGCTTTGCCCAATAGACAGATCTCTCGCGAACACTTTGGAGCCTTTGTTCCGCTCGATGGCCTCTTAATTACGATTCGTATTAAATTGGCGAAGGTCGCTCGTCAAAGACTTAGATATCTGTCTATTAAGCTGCCGATAACGATTAGCATCTACTGAACTCTGGAGCCTCATTTCACGTCTCTGATCCATGAGTAGGAGTGTGTGGTCGGAGAGTTTCTTTAGCTTGGGACGGCGGGTCTTGAAGAACTTGGACCCTACCGTACGGACAGTATCCGTGGTGGATACTGTCCGTACGGTAGGGTGCAAGTTCATATTGTTTAAATCGTCCACATCTATGCTGTTCTCAAGGGCTTCGAAACGGTTTTGGAGTTCGAGTTGAAAGCTCTCGGGGTTTTGAATATGGGCCGGTAATGGTCGGAGTGTTGATTTTATCAGTCGAGATCTTTCCAGCTTTATGTTGATATTCAATGTGCCACGTACTAATCGTTGATCGCTCCCCGTCTTAACGGCGTTGATCACAGTGACATCATTGAATATTTGCTTTTTCGTCGACATGATAAAATCTATCTCACTTCTGACTGTACCGTCCGGACTGACCCAAGTCCACTTCCGGCTTTCCGGCTTTCTGAAGAATGAGTTCATCATAAAGAGGTTCTCCTTCTCCATAAAGTCGGCTAGCATCTGGCCTCTGTCATTCCGTTGCCCAACTCCAAATTGCCCCACTCTCAGCTCATCACCGCATCGTTTCCCCAACTTTGCATTGAAGTCCCCCATCACAACGGTGTAGTGAGTTTTGTAGCTATGCATGGCTTTAGAGATCTCCTCATACATAGCCTCCACTTCGTCATCTTGGTGCGTCGAGGTCGGTGCGTAAACTTGTATGACATTCAACAAATACCGTTTGGATATTCTGAGTATAAGGTACGCCACCCTGGTCGACACACTTCCGATAGTAATCACGTTGTTGACAAGGGACTTGTGGACGATGAACCCGACACCACCTTGGGACTGTTGGTCGCCCTCCCGGTAGTACAGCAAGTTACCGGAATTAAGGATTATCGAGTCCTCTCCTTCTCTTCGGACTTCAGATAACCCAATGATGTCCCAGTGTAACTTGCTTATAACTTCTTCCAACTCGATTAACTTCGTGTCGGTCCTTAGTGTGCGCGTGTTATAGGTTGCCAGGTGCAATTTTCGTGATTGGTGGTAGCCGATCCGCACCCGGGGATTCTTAGCACCCCCTGCCCCGCCGTTACCATAGCCGCTACCGTAGCTAGGAATAGCGGGGCCGCCGGGGACTGGGGGCCAATTTATTTGTGTGTCTATTATTAGGGGGGTTTGCCATAATCGCCACGCTTGGCAGGCGGGTTGGCGATCGCAGTAGGCCAAGAATTTTGGAGACGCTGCTGCCCATCTCCTGATGGCTAGGTTCCCTTAGTCGCCTTTTACGACACCTACGGGATGAGAGGGGGTAGTGCTATTCTAAGCCGGCACATACACGGCAGCATTAAGAGTATATTCATATTTAATTTTGTTGATTTTCCTAGTGAAAGCCAAAACGAAACGTTTGTTGATATTTAACAACATATTGTTATTAGAGCACCATCTAGTTACAGCATCTAGATCTTATTGTAAGTTTTCTGCATCTTTAACAGTGGCTACCAAGGAATATATTTTTAGGTCATCCGCGTAAACTAGGACATTTTAGTCGATGAACAAGGTCATTAATAAATGTAATAAAGAACAAAGATCCTAATATAGACCCTTGAGGAACCCTGGATGTGACGAACTTTTGTTCTTATTTTGCGCGAAATTGATGTAAGTTAACTTTTGTATACTTTTATTTGCTAGGTATATCTCCAACTAAAAGCGATTATAGTGAAGCTAATACTGGCGTACCCTCAACACACATTATGGATGATGATGTGCGTGATCAAGTCAAGTTATCCGACGCGCATGAAGAGATGCGCCGACGTGTTCATAGATCCGAGACTGAAAGAACCGCATATGCTGAAACTTGTCAATGACTTTACGGATTTGGCTGTGAAACTTATTGAGTTGTGCAATAAGCCGATCACAGGGGGAGGGTCGGTAAGTAATTTCTTTATGTATTTATTGACCATACTAGCGAATCCTCAGCATTACCTATATAGCGTTCATAGACCCGAGGCTAAAAGAACCGCATATGCTGAAACTGGTCAAAGACTTTATTTACGGACGTAGCTATGTAACTTATTGAACACTGTAATACCCTATAACGGGGGAAGATCGTTAAGTACTCTTAAAGGTTTGATTCTCCATAAAAATAATACCCTTTTCTAGCATCTATAGTGTCGAAAACTAGATATTAATTAGGTAAACTATAGTGGCTCTTATTCTGTAAGGTTGCATCCAGATCACTGCGCCGCGCTGCGATTCGCGACCTGCGCGCATTTTAATGAGATTTCGATGTACTTATAATTTAAGTTAAGACTGTGTGCTTTCTTGAAAAGGCCTTTAGATTCAGCTGCTGATTTTATTGTGCTCACTATATTCTTCTTTTCAGACAACAACAGTATCATCTCTAGTCCGTACTCTCCCCCGGCTGCTAGCCAGTGACAACTTCAGCCACATCATGATGCCGTTCCAAGAGTTCTGCAAGATAGTGCTACCTTCGAAGGCAGCGAGGCAAGAACGTATAGACTTCAACATCCCAGTCGAACCACCAGTTTATATAGCAGGCGTGGAGGAACTTATCACTATATTGCCGTCTCTGCAAAAGCCTAGGAAGGTAACGCTGAAAGGTAAGTTTGGTTAAAATAAGTTATTCAACTTAGATTTATATTCACATTGCACACCTCCGCGAAACAGTACCAGCGAAACCGCGGTATTTCCGCCATAGTTCCGCCATGAATCGTCTTCTATCGACGACGATTTAAGACAATCACATCTACGGTTTCGCGTTATTGATTTCGCGTGTGCCGATGGTCGGAGCCGAAAGGCGGAATCGCGCGTCAAAAATCTAAATCAGTTAGAGTGCACATTAAATACTTAATCTGCAGATTCACTGGTCGAATCAGTTAAAGTTTGTTTTTTTTTAAATTTCGTACTTCAAGTAGGTAATCTGCAGATTCCCTACATAATTTGCAGATTAACGACCAAGGATCAGTTAAAGTGCGAAAACAGGTTATTTAATTGAAAATATAGTGTATTTATTTATTTTTCAACACACTTGCTCGTAAAGTGAGCCCTAATACATCGCTTTTAGGGCCATAAACTGAGCTATAACAAACGCGTGCAATAATATATAAAACACTAGGTTGTTATAGAATTATCCCTACAAAGTTAAATTAGTGCCTTACTACAAGTTCTGTGCGAGTAAACAGAGCACTCCCAATTTAACTGGGTTATACAGTTATTTTTTTTTAGTTACACCAAAGGGGTTTTATGCCGCTAAAGGTTCATATTCATTTTTGAAATAAATAAATTTGTAATTTTTCAATGCCTAGATAGAGCTTTATCCGTTTGATAGCGTATTATACTGTCAAATTGAAAATGCTTGTCATTCATTTATCTGTCACATTTTTGAATGACTTTTATTTTATTTGGTTAATATTTAAACGGACTGATATCTGTTATCTGACGATTGAAAAATCAGCCCTAAGTCAAACAAATATTTATTATTATAAAATTATTCATAATTCATAATATTTTGTTATAAAATATTAAAATATTTGCATTTTATCACTTAGAATTATAGTTTTGAAGTAGGCTGTATGCTCCTCACTCACCCCTTTGTTCGCAAAATATTCTTACATTGGGCGTGTGAAAAAAACAAAAAAAAACTTACGCGCCTTTTCCCATAATTGTCATATTTTGTTTTTGTCGTATTTGTTGCTGTGTGGTAAATTACTTTGTAATTTCCTCGCAAATGTGTTGAAAAACGTCGTATGAAACTCGTGAGCTTTTACTCATTGCACACTCGGCTGAGTTACGCCCTCGCCTACGGCTCGGGCTGCAACCCACAGCCTTGTGTGCAATGACCAATCTAAGCTAACTTGTCTCATAATGTACTATAATGTACTCTTGGCCACATTCGAGAACCATAAGGCTAATGGTGTGTCCCCACTTAGGTTCGCGAACCTCCGCGCTCCGCGAACCTGCAACAGTGCGCCCTAGCAAACATTTTATTTTCACTTTGGTTATAGTGTGTACGTGTGTGAACCAGGTTCACATACATGTTCGCACACGTACACACTATGGCGCACTGTTGCAGCACAGCATAAACAATGTTTTTGGTGCAGGTTCGCGGAGCGCGGAGGTTCGCGAACCTAAGTGGGTACCCACCCTTAGAAGAGGCCGAAGATGAGCGAACTTGCCCAGAAGAAACCTATTCACTCGGGCTTTAAATATCGCTGGGTTATATGCTTTCGGGAATACAGACGCAGGCAGGGAATTCCACTCCTTGGCTGTACGCATTAAGAAGGAAGATGAAAAACGCTCCGTGCGCATGCATGGAATGTCAAACAAATAGGGGTGATAGTTAAAGTGCGGAAATCTGCTACTTTGAGAAAAATTTCGCACTTTAACTGGCTCCATCAGTTGAAGTGCAGATTAACTAGTTAATTCGCGCCTTAACGGATTCCACACTTTTGCAGTAACATATGCATTAGAACAGGTTGTTCGCATTTGTTTCGCTTATCGAAGTCATGGCGGAACCTACTGCTGCGGTGTTTTGCGGCAGAGGTGTTCTACAGGCGTTATAGCCAATACTTAATTACAAACAATGCTACACGTACATAGATAACTATTTGTTGATATTAAAATTTCCTTCAAGGTTCAGACGGCAAATCTTACATAATAATGCTAAAACCACGCGATGACCTTCGCAAAGACTACCGCCTGATGGAATTCAATGGGGTTGTAAACAGATTCCTACAGGACGCGCCAGAAACGAGGAGAAGGAGGCTCTACATAAGGACGTACAGCGTGCTTCCTTTGAACGAGGAGTGTGGGCTGATTGAGTGGGTACCCAACTTAGTGGGTCTTAGGCCCATACTTATGCACATTTATAAGCAAAAAGGTAAGTTTTTATTACTATTACTATGTAATACTAGAGAATAAATAATAGTACAAGAACAGGAGTCCAATGGGGTCGTAAACAAATTCCTACAAGACGCGCCAGAAATGAGACGAAAGAAGCTCTACATAAGGACGTATAGTCTAGCTAGCGAAGAGGGTTGAGAGCGTGTAAAAAAAGTCAAAATGTACTCGGGAGTCCAAACTTTTTTAGTGGGAGTTTAATCCTATTTTAGCTAAAAGTTGTCCTCTCCGTCGAGTTATTACTTGGCCATTACCCTTTTACAGTAAAAACCGGGCTTAAAATAGCTTGTTACTGTCAACGTTTTTGCCAATCGAGTGCATCACCGACGACGCGACGATGAAGGAGGTTGTATTCAATTCAATAACAAAAAATAATATAAAAAGAATACTAACGAACCTAAAAACGTATTGCTTAGTGACTGAGTGTACAATTCTTTATTGTGATAAATAAACAATCTTTTTCGACCTCGGATTCAAAGCGACAAGGTCAATGGTCACGCAGTGAAAACGTTTTAATTCATTGCTTTTATTATTGTATACAAAAATTGTTGTCATTTTAGGTATCCACACAAGTAATCGTGAGTTGAAAGAAATGATGTGTTCGAACAAAGACCCAGTGGAGAAGAAGCGAAGAATGTATGAAGACCAACTGCTTCCAAGGCATCCGCCCGTTTTCCAAGAGTGGTTCAGACGAGTGTTTTCTGATCCTTATGGATGGTGCGTGTATATTGTTCTACACACTGAAATTTTGATCGTTTGGTTCCCGCAGTGGGGTGGTTTCACTCATGATTACAAGCAACTTTTACTATGAGGCAACTTTGATATCACAAAAAAATCAGAGTTGGCCATATTCAAGAATATCCTAGATGACGCTTCACAAACTAAAACAGTACGCAAAAATGACACCTCGAAATAGCGTCCCACTTACAAACTTGGCGCTTATTTTGTACATACTTAATCATTTACATTATGCAAAATAAGCGCCCAGTTTGTAAGTGGGATGGTATTTGAGGTGCCATTTTTGAGACTTACCGGAATTCTAGGGTATTCTTGATCGAAGGCCATATAGTAAAGTTTTTTGTAATCATGAGTAGAACCATCCCACTGCGGGAACCAAATGATTAAAATTTCACGTTGAATACATATCGCACTTAGTTTTGTTGGTATTAAAAATTACTAGAGTACAACATACTAAGCATGAAATTATCTCATGATAGCAGTATAATAGGCTTGTTTCCACTAAGAATAAATCGGCTAGCATAAGGTTTCTAATGATTAATCATGTTAAATAGTAACCAAAAAACACTTTTTTCATTAAAATAAATAAAGATTACCAATATTTACGGAAAATAAAATCGGCAAAATTGGCTAAATGGCCATCACGTGACATTGAACACCAATCAGAGACGCGTGACGTCACGCCTCGCGAAACATTTGTTGTTGCTGTCATTTTCGATAAGTGAACAGAGTGTGTGTGTGTGTGTGTGTGTGTGTGTGTGTGCGTGCGTGCGTGCGTGCGTGCGTGCGTGCGTGCGTGCGTGCGTGCGTGCGTGCGTGTGTGAACAATGACGGTCATAAACAAACACGAATGTTTCGCGAGGCGTGACGTCATTCAAGACGCCATGACAGTTTTGGCCTTTTTCGATGTCATTTTGAGTTCATTTCTTAAAACGCAAAAATTCATAGGTAAAATGACTTATTTTTTCTTAAAATTATATATTTTTGGGGTAAAATAAATACCAAACTTTATTTTTAAACTATTTTCCAAAATTTTGTCAACTAGCCTATTTGGTTGATGTGTGATAGTTTGGTTGAACTTGGCGCTAAGTGTAGAAATACTACTCGTATGTAGACCTGTCATTTTGTTGTTTGCAATGTGTTTGCTAACAATTTTTGGATGTTAGAAGTGAATTTGCGTAAATATTTTTTTTCTATTGACCAATGTATTCTGCTTATGTGTATGAAGTTTCATTAAAATCAGTTCATTCATTTCGAAAAATAAGGACTTGAAAGTATGTATGAAAAGACTTCTTAAAGATACCTATGCTTGTGTTCATTTGTCTCATTTCGGAATTCGAACCTGCGACCGTCGGTTTTGCAGTTGGAGTCATAGCTATTCCACTAAGCTGTTAAAAAAATAGATGATGGATAGGCATTAAAAATCATCTGATTTCAGCTTTTACAACTTGCGATGGGAAACTCGCAGACATGTGTATTTTTTTTTAATGCCATGCATATCAGCATGGAATTTTATTTTTTTATTTTTTTATTTTTTATTTATTAAGGAAACAAACGGTCATACATAATACAATTATTTTGCAATGTTATATGGATCCAAAAAAAAGACCTATAGTTCCATTAAAGTATACAAAAAAAAGTAGTTACAACAAAACCTTTAACAATAATCAATCCACGGCGAAATTAATCACACTTAAGGTGTGTTATAAATATATATTAAATGAGTTAATAGTACTAAAGTAATAGTAGGTAGGAAATTAATACATAACAACATTATAGGCATGTTAAATTGTTTGTTTACAAACAAAACTTCCGAAAAAATGGTAATAATGGTACAGACAACGGCACGCTAAGGTCGCTAAGCCACCACAACAGGGTATTAAGTTCCAAACAATATTCGACCATAATATAATGCCAAGATATTAATTCAAAAACAATTTGCAATTTTTATAAGTTCTGTGCTGCTAGCCTAAGAAAGTAGATACAGAATGATGGCTGGTAACAACAAATGCCAAATAATTATTGGTTGGTTTGACTCGGATTTAGCTGTCATTTAATAAGTTCCAATTTCTATTTACCTAAATGTTTTTTTCAGAGATCTAATTGTACAACAAAATATATCCACGTCCTTTAAAAGTTCACATTTGTTGTAAAGTTTACAAGCACGTTTTGTAAACATATTAGCAACATAGTTAGTTCTACTTGGTGTAATGTGAAATAAGTCTTTTTTACGACAATTGCGCTCACGCCCGCGCGGCACCCTGAAGTTAATCCTACCAAGCAGTGAGGGGACATCGAACAAACTGTGTATAATTTTGTATAACAAAACCGAATCAATGCAGTCGCGTCTATTCTGAAGATGTTGCATTTGGTTGCGCTTCAACGAATCGTCATAATTGTCAGAATTATATCTGGAACCACTACCGGTACGGTAATCTAGTGCCTTAACAAATTTTTTTTGAACCTTTTCAATTCTATTAATATGTATAGCGTAAAGTGGTTTCCAGACCGCAGAGGCAAATTCAAGGCGGCTTCTTACAAAGCTGTTATATAGTATTTTATATGTCAGAGGGTTCTTAAATGGTTTACCAATGCGCAACAGGAAGCCGAGCTGTTTGTACGACTTGCTAATAATGGAATCAATGTGGGGTATGAAGGTCAATTCAGAGTCCATAATAACTCCGAGATCCCGAATTTGGGTCACTCTATTAAGAACAGTATCACTAATTTTGTAGTCGTAAGATATTGTCTGCTTTTTTTTTGTGAAACTTATAACATGACATTTGTCCAAATTTAAAGATAATTTATTTTCATTACAAAAGGTTTCAAAATTTCTTAAATCAGCCTGTAACAAATCACAGTCGCCAATATGACGAATTACCCGGAAAATTTTGGTATCATCGGCATAAAGAAGAACTTTTGAATTAACAATTGATTTAGACACATTATTTATATAAATATTAAAGAGTAATGGACCCAAATGTGATCCCTGCGGGACTCCCGAAGTAACAGGTTTATAATTTGATATAAATCCAGCAAGTACAACAGCCTGACTCCTATTCTCGACATATGACTTTATCCAGCGAAACAGATCGCCGTGTATTCCGAAGTGCCACAGCTTTTGTAATAGTGTATAATGACAAATTTTGTCAAACGCCTTGGCAAAATCGGCATAAATAGCGTCTACCTGACACGAATCGCCCATGGCATTAAGAATGTTTTCAGTGAAAGTCAGTAAATTAGAGTCAACGCAGCGACCCCGAAAGAAACCATGCTGTTCATCGATAATATGATTACGAACCACCTCAAATAGTTGATCAGTGACAATTTTCTCGAGAATTTTAGGGAACTGACTTAACTTGGATATAGGCCGGTATTTCTCAATAGCCTGACTTACTTGGCCCTTTGGAATGGGAGTGATCCACGCTTGTTTCCATTTATCAGGAACACAGCCCTCAGCGAATGATTTGATAAATAGTAAAGTGATAGGTGGAGCTAAAGTGGCTGAACATTTTTTTATGAAAATGGGATGTATGTCGTCAGGCCCCGAACTCTTATTGACGTCAATAGAGTTTAAATATTTCAAAACAATTTTCTCATTGATTTCAATTGAATGAATATCAATTACAGAATTACTAGGGGGTTCCAATGAGTCAACGTTAAATGAATCGAGCTCCGACTTTTCAAAGACAGAATGAAAATGATCGTTAAATAAATTACATATCTCATTACCCTCAGAAGAGACAGAGTCTTTATACTTCATAGTTTGTGGAAGGCCCTTATTTGATTTTAATGATTTTATGTAAGTCCAGAAATGTTTCGCGTTAGATTTAATTTTTTGTTCAGAATAACTTACAAAATTTTGATAACATTCTCTCTCTATTTTTTCAGCTCTTTTACGTAAAGTTTTGAAACTATCATAGTCAAGGGGGTTGTTATAGCGCTTCCACAAACCATGATGTTTACACTTGTCTTTGAGGATTTTTTTTAAAGGAGTACTATACCATGGCGGATGTTTATTAGATGAGTTATTCCTAACTCGTGGCACATACTTAATTATAAGAGATTTTAGCAATTCATAAAATTTTGACAAACTATCTTCCATACATAAATTTTCAAAAAAGTTAGACCACTGGATTTCTGAAAGTTCAAAGTTAATTTTGTCAAAGTCAGAAGCGTTATAATTTAAATGATATGAGTGCGCAGGCTTAAGGTTAGGAATATAGTGTAAATTAAAGTTTATGTTTAAGGATTTATGGTGAAAGTCCTCATTAGTTAATGGATCAATGCAGTGTGTGATTACACAATCAACATTGCTAAATATTAAATCTAAATATCGATTATTTGAGTTTGGAATACAGTTATACTGATTTAGACCACTAAAATTTATAAATTCATGTATAAATTGTGTTAAAATATTACCACTTGGTATTAATTTCATTCCCAATGAGGAGGTATGAGGTTCCCAACTAGCTTCAGATATATTAAAATCACCAGTTATAATAAAAAAGTCGTTTGGGTGATCATTAATTAACTGACTTGCAATATCGAAAAATGTACTAAGTGTATCCCTTTGACATGACCCGTGGGGGATATAAATAGAACAAATGTTCAGATAACGCGATCGCTTACGTTGCACTGGTATTGACGAGGAAACATCACTGTCACTCATATCCAAAGGAACAGAGACCCATACACAATCGCAGGAAGCGCGCGGGGGCACGGGCCAGTCTCGGCGTAACGGCAGCAGCTCCCCATGCACGGCTATGGCCGTCCCCCCGCCTCGTTCGCAACCACTATCATCCTGAGATCTGTCACAACGAAAAACATTGAAACGCGTATCAAAATACTCACGGTCGTAGAAATTATCTGTAAGCCAGGTCTCAGTTAAGCAAATTATGTCATAATTAGACATAGCAACCTGAGAAAAAAACTCTTGCGACTTAGTTCGAAGGCCCCTCACGTTTTGGTAATAAAGGTTAATATTTTTTGTAGTCATAACTTAAATAACATTTGATGTTATTTTGTTTTAAAACTTCAGGAGACGTACGCAAGCGCAAGCATAATAAAAAGATGATATAATGTATTTTATTATAATATAATTGTAGAACTATTTTGTAATTTGGATTAATTTTTAAGTTTATTTCAGACTGTAAATTAGCAAACAAAACGATTAAAGTTAGTATAGGTATAACGGGGACTTGGATATAAATAGTTATAATTATACACTTATTTGAAATGATATGACGAGCCATATAATCACATAAATACATAAGATTAAGTGAAAAATGAATACAACACACAGAGATGGACATACCCAAACGTGAATATTGGGAGTTCGTAGAATAACCAATTTGTAAATAAACAATATGAAAAAGTCATTTAAGTTTCTGTAAATCGGAGTCGCAACTAATGCACACAGCCTCACTTTTATCATGCTTCCTCATAAAAATTTTACAGTCACGTATCCACAAATAATTATAATTAAGTTCTTTCTTGATAACACGGGCGCGCCCCAGGAGTTGCTTATTTGTGGGCGTGAGATGATCCCCAATGAATATGGGCAATGCAGAATCTTTTATGATTTCATTTTGATTCTCTTTTATAATTAACCTGTTCATTTGTTGGCAAATGAACAATACAAACGTTTTTTTAAAAGTCACAGTTTGTTAAATTCGTATCACATACCCACTGTTTATTTTCTCATTAAACATACTGGTGTAAATTAATTGTACAAACGACAGATATACGCGAGATGATATACGATTTAGCCTTCGCAACGCGTCATACATAATTATTATGTCGAGTTACGAGTTACGACACTATTTGGATTTTACGTTTCCCGAAAACTGCACTATTGAAAAAGCTACGAATTAGCATTGTTAACACTTTATGTCGTTATAAGGACTTGTTGGTTTCCGTATTACCTATTAGTAATTGATTCGGATTTTTCAATGTCATAGCTTTAAGGCGACTATCACCCTCAAGTGGCAGGTAGTAGTAGTTAGTAAAAGTGAAAAAAGTGGCCACTTTAGGCACTTTTGATAACTATTACTACAGCGAACTATATTTTACTGAGGTTATTGTTTGTAAATAAACTTTAAAACCTTAGTTTCAACCTGTACATGTAAATTTTAAAATACATTATATATACTTTGCTAGGATTTAATTTAATTATGATGAGGGCGCCTCTTTGACGTATATAGGGGCCTTAACATATCATGAATCAATTTGTTTAAGATTCTTAATCTCGCGTTTTAAAATTGTATACATAGAAAGAAATAACTTCTGGATATGGTCTGTGTCACATGTTGATCGTTTTGGCAGAGCGTAATGTAAACAAAATATCATTTTGTAGTGGACGAAACATGTTGATGAATAATGTTCAATGTTTGTAAACATATTGTGTCGTATAATTTTATAATAATTTGCTTTTCGTTCCTAGGTATCAAGCGAGATCAGCCTACATAAGAACTACTGCTGTTATGTCTATGGTTGGTTATATATTAGGTAAGTTTGTAATTTTAGTTCATTTTTACATAATTAATAAATCCATTTATTTTCTCATCACAATAGGTACTCTTAACTAGGATGTTGATAACAACAATATGAACTGCATTCGGAGAGACTGGTGCCCGATATAGGTATCTAAAAGAACCTGTACCATAGGTCACCACCCTCTTGCAACATTTAGGTAAAAACAGACGCCATGAACGTGTAAGATTTAATGGAATTACCTCCATTATCCTTTTAACTTTATTAAAGAATGATTTAATTCTATACATTTTATGCTCATCTCATAAGCTATATGAGAGACTACATTATCGAGTTTCTTCCTACTTCAAAATTTGGTGCCAAATAAAGAATAGGGATAAGAATATTTGACAACATTGAAAATATACTGCAAATTGTGGTCATCCTAACAGATAATGGCGTAAAAAGATATTCAACTATTATATAGACTAAATTAAGTCTATTGATTGATTAATTTCACCTAGAAAAATGCAATAATTTATGTTTTTTTTTGTGGCGAAAACGCTCTAAGATTACTGATGACGTCATTTGCCTATAAATAAATATGGCTTCAGGCGTTTGACACGACCATAGACTTAGGATCCGCGATTGATGGCTGTCAAATGGCTAAGGATATTACAATGTTTACAGGCTTGTGACGTCAACAAGTGACGTTTCCAGAGCCACAGCGTTTTTGGCGCGGTTTTAAAATTTTAAACATTGATTTTTTAATAAAATACATTGATTTTTCCTGAAATATCAATGTGGTGCGCTTATTACGTATTAAGGAATAATTTAAAATGGTTTTCCAAAATTAATCAAATAGCCTATTGTTGCACCAAAAACCTCATCATTATTTACTTACAATCTATTACAAAATATTAAAGAAATATCAATTACAAATAACTTTTTTTATAATTTTTGACATAAGATTTCCCTTGATATCTACTCAGGTCTTGGCGACAGGCACGGCGAAAACGTATCCTTCGACTCCACGAACGGTGACACAGTCCATGTGGACTTCAACTGTCTGTTCAACAAAGGCGAAGCGTTCGAGTGGCCGGAGCGAGTGCCGTTCAGACTCACGCACAACATGGAGGCGGCCATGGGCCCGCTCAAACATGAGGGCATGTTCAGGTTTGTATTCAACATCATTAGGTCATATCGCAATAGTGACGAAAGTCATGCATGACGCAGGTCAAGTGTGGTGGCTTTTTTCTGTTCTCTACTTAAATCTATTTCAAAAGAATGCTTCGTGTTAATAAAATCTCGAATATAGGATCTGGCGAAGCTCGTAGGCGCAGTGACATAGCGCATTTGGCCTGCGACAGCGGAGGTGAAGTAACTGTTGCCAGGGCTTGTAATCGGATGGGTGACCAAAGAATATTATCTCGAGTTTTCTCTACACTTAGAAAAGATCGTTAAGACGTTGATCCCAGCTGCATTTGCAGTCGTAAACATCCACCAGTCTCATCCTCCTTATTTATATATGAGGAAGGCCTCTGCCCCAGCAGTGGGAGGACACACATTTTACCACTTTGGAAGTGTATATCGTTCAAACGGTTGACTTTGAGGAAAGATAGTTTTAGGAACCTTAATGTCATTTTTGAAGACCTATTTATAGACACCGCACGTATATGTTTGATGAAAAAAATGTTTTCAGTTTCAGTTCCTCCGCCCCTCATTAATCATTTATGATTTTTAGGGTTCCGTACCAAAATGGTAAAAAAGGAACCCTTATGGTGTGACTCAGTCTGTCTGTCTGTCTGTCACAGCTGGATATCTCGAGAACTACTAATGGTATCAACTTGAAATTTGGAATAGTTTAAGATGATATTTGCCCAACTATTTTGCAAATAATAAATAAATAAAAAAATAAATATCTTTTTTACAGCAGGGCCTGAAAAGGGGTCTTAAAAATTTGAAGTCGGGCTACTAGGGCATGTAAGGTATCATATGAAAGAACGCCGTTTGCACGTTTTTAATCATTTTTTCTTTTTTTTCTAGACCGCATAGTTTTCGACTTATGATGAAAAATGTAAAAAAAATGACCGTTCCCCCCCCCCTTATCTCCGAAGTTTGCAAAGAGAAAAATCTGAAATAATTCTATGTGATAGTAGTTTATATAAAGATTATAGGAAAAATAAAACGAAGTCTCAATATAGCACACTTTTTTAGAAATTATCAAATTTCTAAAAAAGGTAACATTAGTTCCACTATTGGTCAAGAGATGGTGCTGACCTAAAACTGCAATACTAATTTTATTATTCTACTCTGCAGTGTGGTTTAATGGTGCAATTATGATGGTACGGAACCCTGGGTGCGCGAGTCCGACTCGCTCTTGACCGGTTTTATTATTTTAGTGTAAAAATCGTAAAGTGGTTTACAGAATACATCTACTTACCAGGTTTCCCTAAAAATTTCGGAATAAGGTGCCTGTGACATACGCACACACAGACAGACAGACATGACGAAAAGGGTTCCGTTTTTTGCTACTAGGCTACTGAACCCCAAAAAGGTCACCAAAATCCAGTTAATTCTATCATAACAATACTTGTTTTTAACAGGAAAAGTTGCGAAGCGGTAATGCGAGCGTTACGCGCTCAGACGGCTGCCTTGATGTCCGTTATCGGGCCGTTTGTATACGATCCCTTGGTGTCGTGGGGGCGAGGCAGAACGGTGGACACGGGAGAGAGGACCAACGAGCAGGCGTTACAGCATCTGCAGCATATTAGGCAGCGGTTGAATGGGATGGTAATTGTTTTTTTCTCTAAATGAGATTAAGCCTGCCCGCAGACTATCTATCGGCCGATAGTTGGCCCGATAGTTGGTTTTGTATGAAGAATCGGCCGATACCAAATCGTTGTAGTGTGCGCACTTCCATACTTCTTCATACTGATCCCAACTATCGGTCGACAGTTTGGTCTGTAGTTTGCAGGAACTCTTACAAACATCAGGCTTAATAGTAGTGTTGTTGGGTCGAGGAAGGAACGTGGAAACTTTGAAATTAGTCACCTTGCGAATGTCTGTTATCGGGCCGTTTGTATACGGTCCCTTGGTGTCGTGGGGGCGAGGCAGAACTGTCGACACGGGAAAGAGGACTAACGAGCAGGCGTTACAGCATCTGCAACATATTAGAGAGACAACGATTGAATGGGATGGTAATTGTTTTTTTTCTCTAAATGTGATTAACAAACATCAGGCTTAATGTGTTGTTGGGTCGAGGAAGGAACGTGGAAACTGTAGAAATTAGTCACCTATCGGATGTCCGTTATCGGACTATTTGTATACGATCCCCTGGTGTCGTGGGGTCGAGGCAGAACGGTCGACAAGGGAGAGAGGACGAACGAGCAATCAACATATTAGATAGAGCGGTTGAATGGGATGGTATTTTTTTTTTTACTTTATGTCCTGAAATGTTATCATTCCATTTGAAAAATGGATGCGGGGCGTTCCACATTTACGTGGGGGTCTGGTTCATCACATTCTAAATTTGAAATTCAGTGCGAAAATGGATTTCAATACTTACTTCCCGCATTAGTGAGGGAAATAGTATTCCAAATTCAAAACGGTGGAACATATTAGCTATCATTATTTTATAAAACTTTATGGTTGCATGATTGGTTATTTAATATGGTCACACGAACCGAATTAAAAAAAAACATTTTTTGTAAGAAAATTTTATTTTCTCGCATTTCTTGAGAAAAGTATTAAGTATACAAGCCTTATACTGGAAGCTATTTTGCATTGCCTCCCGCGGCTCGGGCTTCATACCATCCTCGACAGTACAAAACTCGCTTCCCGTTCTCGACTGTAATGTACTATTTTACTCTAAATGTGATTAACAAACATCAGGCTTAATAGTTATGTCGAAAAGTAACGTGGAAACTGGAGAAATGACCAACGAGCAGACGTTGCAGCATCTGCAACATTAGACTATGGTGGTTGAATAGGATGGTGGATGTTTCTTTTTAGGGTTCCGTACCTCAAAAGAAATAAAGCGGAACCCTCCTAGGATCACTTTGTTGTCCTGTCTGTCTGCCCGTCTGTCTGTAAAGACCCTTTATCTCGGAAACGCTTGGAGGTATCGAGTTGAAGTTGAAACTATAATCTCAGTTCTACAGTCCCTTAAAACTGTAAAAAAAAACAAACTTCTTATTTAATATAAAAAAAAGATACGGCCGTTTATGCCGCAAAAAACGCACATTCCGTCACTCAAAATAGGGTAGCTACTTTCCATTGACCTAGAATTATAAAATTTGGCAAGTAATGTTAATAATCATAAGTAATCTTAACAACTTTTATCTGAAAACTATACATTTGTAATTAAATCATAAAAAATATAGTTTGTATTTAAAGTGCGTAATCAATCGAACCGCACTTGTCCGGTTTTTTGTCGATTAAATAGATTCGTTACATACAGAACAGTTAAACGGCTCGCCAGATAGTAATAGTCACCTTGCAAAACTTATTGTATTATAGCGCATTGCAGTTCTAGTCATCGGAAAGACGTCATCAACTAGAATTTGTAAGGTTACTTGGTTTTAATTGTAGCGAAAAACTGGTCCCTATAGTTAAAAAAAACCGGTCAAGAGCGAGTCGGACTCGCGCACCGAGGGTTCCGTACAATCATAAATATATTTGGATATGTTACTTTAGTACAGTCTTTAAAAAAGTAGGATAAACGGCAGACAGGTGGAAGGGCGAACAGGCGGACAGTTAATTTACAAATCTTAACCACAGTTGCTTATGGTGACTGAAAAACGTTTCAGCCGCTCCACATTGCAAACTGTTTATATTACTAAGTAGGAACTTATTCTTCGTTTATTCGTACGGCAAATAGTAGGTAATTTATATAAGAACCAGTCACCAATTATTACTGTAGTATTAGGTTGCGCCATCTCTTGACCGATAGTGGAACTATTTTAATTCGCAAGTCAGCATTCTTAGGTCACCGCCATCTGTTGACGGGTAGTGAAACTGAAAAAATTATTGTTTGTTTTTTGAATTTCTAAAAAAGTGTGTTATATTGAGACCTCGTTTTATTTTTCCTGTAATCTTTACGTAAACTACTATCACATAGAATTATTTCAGATTTTTCTCTTTGCAAACTTCGGAGATAAGGGGGGGGGAACGGTATTTTTTTTTACATTTTTCATCATAAGTCGAAAACTATGCGGCCTAAGAAAAAAGAAAAAAATGTTTTAAAATGTGCAAACAGCGCTCTTTCATATGATACCCCACACGCCCTAGTCACCTCACTTCAAATTTTTAAGACCCCTTTTCAGTCCCTGTTGTAAAAAAAATTTTTTTTTTTTATTTCTTTCTTATTTGCAAAATAGTTGGGCAAATGTCATCTTAAACTATTCCAAATTTCAAGTTGATACCATTAGTAGTTCTCGAGATATCCAGCTGTGACAGACAGACAGACAGACAGACTGAGTCACACCATAAGGGTTCCTTTTTTACCATTTTGGTACGGAACCCTAAAAACTACAGAACCGATCATCATAATTTCATAACTGCTAGACAACTTACCAGGCGCGGTCGCAGCCTGAAATTTTGATAATAATAATTGCTTTTCTGTAAATTTCTAAAAGCTTTTTCTATGTGACATGTACGATTTGAGGGGGGGGGGGGGGGTCATGTCCCTCGGACCGCGCCTGCAACTTACCGGTATGCGGTATAGAACTTAAGTATAATTAGGTAAACTCTTGTTTAGACAATTCTTTTTTTCAGGTACGAACGAAAAACAAGCAACTATCGTTATCCTTATCTCCGGAGGGACAAGTCGAGCACCTTATCGTGGAAGCGACCAGTGTGCATAATCTGTGCCAAATGTATATCGGATGGGGACCATTTTTGTAGTAAAATACGCTGATTCAACATAACTGGCTGTGTTATCTTAGCTTTTTAAGGACAAATAAAATTTTATTTTCTGTAAAATAAAATTGGTTTCATTTGAGGTTTATATTACCTATACTATATATACGCAAAATACCAACTCGAAATTTTGTCATTGTTATAAAATATTATGGGAACCATACAGTGTGCCTATCTAAGGTCTATCGATAGACTAGCTAGAGTCCAGCGATTCTTAACCTCGGGTCGCGACCCAAATTCGGGTCGCGAGAGGTATTGGGTTGGGTCGCGGGCCCCCAAACGACTTTAAAAAGTGATAAAATTTTTCTTGCCTGGTGATGAGCGACGACGCGAGTGACGCGACGAATAAAACTGACTAAAAATCGCACTGCGCGGCCATTTTTTAGTATAAACAAGCAAGATGTGGATGAAACTGACTAAAAATCGCGCTGCGCGGCCATTTTTTTCTTCAAACAAGCGAAATTACAAGATTAGTAGATGCAACTGACTAAAAATCGCGCTGCGCGGCGGTTTTTTAAGGTTCCGTACCCAAAGGGTAAAAACGGGACCCTATTACTAAGCCTCCGCTGTACGTCTGTCTGTCACCAGGCTGTATCTCATGAACCGTGATAGCTGAAATTTTCACAAATGATGTATTTCTGTTGCCGCTACAACAACAAATATTAAAAACAGAATAAAATAAATAATTAAGGGAGACTCCCATACAACAAACGTGTTTTTTTGCCGTTTTTTGCTCGATATTAATAACGACAACAGATAGACAGTTGAAATTTTCACAGATGATGTATTTCTAATGCCGCTATAATAATAAATACTAAAATCAGAATAAAATAAATATTTAAGTGGGGCTCCCATACAACAAACGTGATTTTTTTTGCCGTATTTTGGTACGGAACCCTTCGTGCGCGAGTCCGACTCGCACTTGGCCGGTTTTTTTACTATAAACAAACAAAGTTACAAGATTAGTAGATAAAACTTACTAAAAATAGCGCTGCGCGGCCATTTTTTTTAAACAAGCGAGATTACAAGATTAGTAGATGAAACTGACTAAAAATCACGCTGCGCGGCCGTTTTTTGACCAACAGGCAAAATTGAAAATCTTGGAATCACAGTTAGGCGGCACCCGTAGAAATGTCGCCCAGGGCGCTGGTAGTGCTAAAACCGATCATTAAATTTTGCATACATGTTGTCAGGGAAAAGGATACACAGAAAAAGGACACTCAGTTTCCGAGGGATAGCAAAAAACTGTCCACGCCAGCGAAATAAAATCAATGGAAGTGTAATTGCAAACAAATATTGCTTAAAAAATGGCACCACGGGGCCGAAAAAGTACAACCCGCTCAGCTTTAGTCGGGCCAGCCACGCACCCGGTGACTGACGTTAGTGTTCTTTTCTTTAATTTGCAGTTTATATTGTAGAGAAAAGATAGAAAGGGAGAGCTTATTAGAAATGACGTCCTTTATAGTCAAATGGTGTAAAAGATGCAAAGAAAGCAGCAAAAAGATGCAGAAATAACGTATCTTATTTTTTCGTTTAAGTATAGAAAATATCTATGAGTATACAAATTATGGTCGCTAATAAGCAACCAGTGTTCAGACGCTTCGTGCTGCATAATTAAATGCCAGCATTTTTAGCTCTATCCACTTAGTTGTATTTTTCGTGTGGTGCCATTTTTTGAGCGGAATGCTTATTCCATAGCTTTAGTTCGCTGGTCCACGCAGACAAGTCGCGACTAGTAAAAAATAAATAACATCTCATTTTAGTACCTGGCACTGCAAAATAAAAAAAAATGTTTGGATTAGGGTCGCGGACTTCAAATATATTTCTACTTTGGGTCGCCAGCCAAAAGGTTAAGAAACACTGGTCTAGACATTCAGATAGACAATCTGAATGAATGTAAGTACCCAATTTTTTACACGACTGCCCAAAGCAAAAAGAGTGTATATGTGTTCAAGGTTCATGTATGTTTGTGGGTATGTGAGTTTCATTATTCCACCATAACTTCTAAATGCCTGAACTGATTTGGATAAATATATAAATTCAAAACTATATAATATGTCACTAAAATGAGTGAAATAAAAATAAATAAATAAAAAAAAATATTAAAAACACGACTGCCCTGCCAAAAACGAACTAAAAAGTTAAACAAAAAGTGTCATTGCAGTCGGGGGACCTCTTTGATCAAAAATTGTTCCATAATAAGGTCCCCCGACTGCAATGACACTTGTTATTTAACTTTTTAGTTCGTTTTTGGCAGAGCAGTCTTGTTTTTAATATTTTTTTAATTAATTTATTTTTTTAGTACCACGTGACCGTGGGCAAAATAAGGTACAATTTTTGTACTAAAAATTGCTACTGCGCAAGCCTCATTGTTTATGGTTTGGTTCAAGTTATGTTGCGCGAGCTGTAAACAAGGGTTGACATCGGTACCCTTAGGGGCCATCCATAAATTACGTCACACGAATTTCATGATTTTTGACCCCATCCCCCGTCCTTGTCGCAGCTGGTCACATTTGTGAGACCCCCTCCCTAGTGTGACGTCACATAGATATAGAAATAATATCTAGAAATAATTATTGAATTAGAACAGCGGTTCAAAAATTTGTTTTATTCCAATTTAAATGATTTTGAAATGTGACGTCTTGTAGGATCCTTCTACATTTCATCAAGCCCCTCCCTCCCCCTAAACGTGTGACGTAAGGGAACGTACCCATACTACGTAACCCATATTTTACCATTTTTGACCCCCCTCCCCCCCTTGGTGACCACCCGTAGTATATGCCAAGACCCCCCCCTCCCCCCTGGTTTTCACGTAGTATTTCATAGATAATGGTTTTACATCATTTTCAACAGAAATCTAAAAAAAATTGGTCATTTTTGTCTTTTCATTAGTAAGGCGCTTGCCACGTAATGCCAAGAGTGTGTATTATAATTTTACATACAATTACAAGTGAAAAAACGTATCAAGAAGAAAAAAAAATTCGCTGCGTGCCATATTTGAATACAACTTGAAAAAAAAAGAAGGAACCAGATTTCCATTGACAAAATTGACTACGTGACAAAACATAGGCCCCCCTCCCCCCCCTGTGACCAAGCGTGGTATTTTAAAGACCCCCCTCCCCTCCCTTAACGGGTCACGTAGTATGGGTACGTTCCCTAATTTATGGATGGCCCCTTAGCACGAACAGCTATCGAGAAAAAAAACGTGCGTAAAAGTATTCGATAGAGAATTCTGTGAGAGTTTCATTTCACTTATCGGCGCTAGATGGCGCTATTCAAATTTCCCATACAAAATTATCGAATGTTTTTACGCGCGTTATTTTTTTCGATAGCTGTTCGTGCTTTACTTAGCTTTCAAAATGTTACTCGCTGCACAACTCGATGCACTTAAAAATGAAATTTTAAATATCCCAAGGAGAAATAATTTTTTATAAGCCTAGAATGCTTATATATAAACACATTTATACCCCACATTTTAAGATCATCGTCGACGAGCGAAACTTTCCAATGAAAATCGTATCTGTCTGTATGTAAATGAAATGTTAACATTGCACGTTGTTACGTTTCGTCCAGAATTACTGACACCACAAAATGTCTAAATGAAACAAGCTATACTGTATTTTTGCCTACTTAATCTGAATTTTTGATAAAACCACGAGTTTGTTCATATTAAAATTCATAATCATAATGATCATGAACTGCGAGTCTACTTATTTTGGCCATTAGCGTAACTTTGCTTATTGAGTTTTATTTATAAATGATACTAGCTAGAGGGTGCCTACTAGCAAAATAGTTAACGTTTTAAGTTTATTGAATAAATAAGAAAGGTTTTGAGTTTTTCTCTTATGAGAGCACCTGTGGAATAACTTGAGCTTGAAAAACACGTAAGATATGATAGTGCTTTTGCTTAGCATAATATTTAAGCATTTACTTTTCGGTTTTTTCCATACAATCGTAGTTTTGTTTTATTTTACGATTTGGATACGAAACGTTAGGTTCGCGAACTTCGTGTTCCGCGTTGTTGCAGGTTCGCGGAGCTAAATGTGGACACTACTGCGAACTTCTAATTGCTCCCCCTTTGTGTTCGTTCGCATCGGATCGCAAAATGCGGAAAGCGCACCGAAGTTCGCACACGTATACACACACTATGGCGCACTGTTACAGGTTCGCAAACCTAAGTGGGTACCCAAGATCGGAAAATTGCCAATCAAATAATACCTACCTAATTTTGGTTTCAAAGTACAAAATGGCTATTTGATTTTCATTGTTATTTCGTAGGAGATACGGTTTGAGCGATACGGTCAATGTGGTGTGACGCTATTGTTTACACTACCTACTTTTTTAGAATGACGGTGAAGTGATATAAAATTGTGAATTCCAAAGGTTTTACAATCAAAAGGAGAAATTTTATGTCTCCGTTTCATTTCATGTATTGTACAGTTTATAAGTTTAAGTAGCACTTAATCTTTTAATGCATCTTTACCTGATTAAAGATGGAGGTCAAAGCAGCACTTTACTAGTAATTCTTTTAAAGGGAAACTGGCGAATTTATTGCAGAACAATTTGTTGTTAGTGTTGTTGTTAAAGCTACAGATTAATTAAGCGGACTTAAAACATTGGTACAGATGCCGGCATGCATATATATTGGCAAGAGAAAGAAAGAGACAAAAGATGCGCAGTAGCCATAAACACTAAGTATATGGCTACTGCGCATCTTTTGTCTCTTTCATTCTCTTGCCAATATATATGCCGGGCAGTGTACCACGCAAGATTGGTAATCAACCAAGACGTGCATAAATCGAACCTGGGACTTTTGAATGTAATACTAGCGGTTTAATCATTAGTTCATTGGCAGTTAAATTTCACGGTGAAGTTCTTGAACTGGGAAATAAAGAAGCAAATTAAGCGTGGATGTAGCATTGTTTTTAGGTGATTTGAAAAGACATATTATTGTGTGCGTGAACATTGTGAAATGACGAATTTTCGGAGAAGTTGTAAAATGCCAAAAAGTTTGTATTTCTCATTTCGCAGAATTTCATGCTGTTTACTATTAGCACTTCTGAATAATACTAACTGTAGGTAAGTAGGCTCCGCTTGATGAGTTTCAGATTCCGCAATTTAATCACGCACCCAACACGTGCCAGACTTTTCTCACTTCGAAAATCGTTATCAGAGTAACTTTTCACGATTTATCTTGAAAGCTTAGAAGAAAAATCTCCGATAAATCCATTAGTCATTTTACGCATTATTATTTTTCTCTACAGTTGATTGCTTATGAATTATGGTGATGGCCCCAATACAGTTCAGTCTAGCTCCGTCTTCATAACTTCCCGCCCGCTGTGCTAATATTTCGGAGGCCTCATCGATACCCATTACGCAGACTTATTTGCAGTGGACAATATCAACTGAACGATGATATATGCCAGCTCGTTCATTGCTTATTCTCCGCACGTTTCAGATGACCCCTTCTTAGGGATTGTCCCCTAACTTTTGCGGATCGCTTATTTTTGCCGACCTTTGTATAGAGTTACCGATTCATAAATAAAGGGCTGCTTTCCACCGTTTGTTGTATCTTTTACCTTATTTTTTTCGGCTCAAAGGATAACATAGCATTTTTTATTCACAATAGAATTTAAGACTGAAGGTAAAATAATAATAATAAAAAGTAACGTGTTCCTGATTTATCTTTCCCGAAAAGTCATCGTTTTTGTTTCGTTAAGTACCTAATAGAGTTTTTGTTTTCCTGTTTGGGCATTCCAGGATATATAGCAATACGTCTACACGACGTCGTTACATGTCTGGCTCATCTTTTATGTAATATTTCACCTCGTTTCGGTCCAGCGGGTGACCTAGTGCCGCAGTGTAGGTACGTAGTTGACAGGCAATATCCGGATGATCCATTGTTCACCTCATTGTGGATTCCGAGCGAGGATGCGCGCTCTAACCTCTCTTTCATTAAACTTTTGCCTTCCTATAAGGTCGGTGGGCAAACTACGAATAACAAGGCCACTAATAGCAGTCCGCTCCGAGATTTTAGTTTCCTCGTGTTAGGGGAAAAGCGCAAGAAATAATAGTAAATGTATTTGTTGATCGCATCATTAATTCCCTCGCGGGGTGCTGTAAGATAAAAACAAATTGTTTTTGTTTTAGCACAAGCCTTATAATTTTGTTTCCTCTGCTTAAGTAGGTTAACAATTTCATCTTCTTTTATCAGATTGGGATAGAATTCCTTTCAGTAAGGAAACTTGGTCTAAGTTAGGTATCTCTTAATTAGAAGATAATCTACGCTAACAGGTCGGTAATAATATTAGTGCCATAAATTAACCCTAGATTAGCGTCGCCAGGTGCGGGGAATACCTACCGTCGCATGAGTTTAGGGTTAGCTAGCTACCAAGTTACTTACTATAGTTGCTGTAATAATTCTTGAGAATTTTGGAGCTATTACGTAGGTACAGAAATAATTTAGTATTTTGAACAAAAAATTGCTAGGCAAATACTTACTCATGCTCATCATTAGGAGCGTTGGTTTTGTGGGGAAGTACAACTGACAGACAAACACTTTATAACTACCTATTCATAGTTACAACATTTACAACTATAAAAAACGATTTCCAAATAAATTCCATAGATATTTTTTGCCTAGAACAAAAAGTAATGGTTTATAAGTAGGTAGGTACTTAGGTAGGTACTTGAGAATGTTAAGTAGGTTACTTAATATAAAAAGTTGATGACTTTTTTTAGGTTGATTAATCTATACATATCTTAGTTCAAGCGAGTTCAAAAGTTGTATAGGAAATACCTTAGAAATTTCGGCCCCTAATTGCCTATATGCCTTATATCAGAGGTGCCCATACTTTTTCTTAAGGAGATCGACCTAGCAAAAATTTATGACTAAGAGATCGACATTTTGTCCGTTCTAAATATAAGTAAGTAGGTAAGTACCGACTTAATTATAATCTTTAGGAGCTTCGAAGGTATTCTACATAACCAACAGAAAATAAATAAAAACAAAATGAACCAGTAAACAAATAAAAGATGTTTCATTGTTTTTTCTTTATAAATTGTTATTCTAAGTTGTAATATAGTAGGTAGGTACTCACCGTCGCCGCAAACATTGTTTAATAACCTGCTTTTATGTGATGAAATTTCTTTCGTACATATGGGTTTTTAACCTATGAAAATTGTGTTTTTTTCTCGCACACAGTGCCGGATTAAGACCACTTGGTTCCCTAAGCAATTCACGCCTGTGGGCCCCCTATATAGGGTTATCATCTACGTAAGGATGCCTGTCTAGAATATGCACAAAATTCCTGATTTTTCAGAAAAATTACAGTCTTTAGCTAAAAAAAATGGTCGCGCATCGCGATTTTTTGTCAGTTTCATCAACTGTCTATAGCAAAAAAATGGCCGCGCAGCGCAATTTTTAGTCAGTTTCATCCACATTCTTGTACTCTTGTTTTGCCTGTTGTCTATAGTCAAAAAAAGGCCGCGCAGAGCGATTTTTTGGCGGTTTCATCCACTTATCTTGTAGTAAGTCATTTTACATGCGACAATGGAATTGAACTAAACATTTTTGTATTTTTATTGCTTACAAAAAAAAACCATTTTTTTTCGGTGCTTATTATGGTGCCCCCCAGATGTGATGCCCTAAGCAATTGCTTAATTTGTTTAAGGGTTAATCCAGCACTGCTCGCACACCGAGGACCTCATAACTTCTGTGATTTAAAATATTTACCAGTCGCTGGATATTACCTTCATCAAATTATGACCATAGCCGCCAACTATCAGCATAATTATACAATGTCTATTTAATATTGTTTTGCCTAAACATGTTTTTCTCTTAATTTATGTTGCCTAAGCACAGAATAACTACTAGTATGTAGAAGTGCAAGTAAGTTGGCAACTTAATTTGTACTTAATAAAAGTTTTGATGCAATAGTGTTAACGGTTTTTAATAAATTATGAAAACGCTAGTATGGAAAATGCAATTTCTTAGAAATTCTCCATACTAAACGTCATTTCATAGGTAAGGACCTAATATTATCTGTTATTAATTCATGCACTTGAAAAGCGTTGCAAATTAAGCATAAATCACACATCATACCTACACTAAACTAAGACCTAACCTAACTAACCTAATAAAATAATAATGTATTCAAATTCTATGCTGAAATTATTATTAATTGTTAGAAAACTTATCTCATTTTCTCCAGGGTTTCCGTTATTTATCTTTGTACAACTTTTTTGATATTTTTGCATTTTTCTTGGTTTACCTACTTACTTTAAAAAAAACTTATATCCTAAGTTCAAAAGAAAATTTTATGTTAAGTTATAACTATAGGTAAGTACTTACTATGTTTATGTATTTCTATTCGCAGTAAGAGCAAGGTTTTTATTTCTATAGCAGAGAAATAAAACGGGCCAAGATATGGGACACATTCAGTAACGGAATGGGCCAAGGAATTCCACCACAAACTTCTTAAGCCGTGGCTCTAACGGGGCTATAAAGTTTCAAGCTGCACAGTTGCTGAATTATAAAACTGTGGCGTTCCTAATAAAGTTCACCGAAGAAATTAAAATACTTGAAACAAACTACACTCGGCGGTATTGCTAACTTAAAATTACTTAGTATGTAGCTACGGGAACCAGTACCCGTCTGTAGCATGAAAATCTATCGAGAAAAAAAGGCGAGCGAACGCGAAGCGCAAGTAAAGCGTCTCTGCTTCATTCAGCTTAGGCAAAAATCTTTCGTAATGTCCATCCAGCTATCCTTCCGGCTGTCCGTTTGTTTTCGTCTACAGGGGCCGTACCGGCCCGAAACTTCGAAAAGTCTGCTTGGTTTCAAATTAAAACAGATAAATCGAGCCCTGATTGGGCCTAAATGGCGAACCCTAATTCATGTGGTCACACAAACATCCATATCTTCCAAATGACTTCAACAAATAGTACAATACGAAATTCCTTACTTCAATTTATCTTTTTTAATTTGAAACTCGGCAAATTTTCCGAAGTTCGATTCGTTAGCCGGTACGGCTGGTACTTGTACTATTATGTATTCTGTGGCCTGGTCGCATTTCTCAACCGATTCTCGTGAAATTTTGTGAGCAGGTTTGAAAATTAAGTACCTAAGTATAGAGAACTTTCCAATTGAGCCAGTTTTTAAAAATTTTTCAAAATGGCGGATATATGTAAAAAAAATATTTCAGCTGTTTCGAAAAATGATCAAAAATGTAACAAAACTTTTTTGTTAGCGGCGATGTAAAGTAATTTTTGTTTTTTTTTTTGGACAACTAGAGGTAGACCTAAATACCTATTCGTTGAAAAAACTAATAATATCTATTCTGTGTTATATGTTTTTAAAAACTAGTTTTGTATGAGAAATTTGTCCAGCGCCATCTACCGCTGAAAAGCGAAATGAAATTTCTTCTGGAAGAATTACTTTATCAAGTAAATATTTTTACACGTTTGTTTTTTTTTTTCTCGATAACTGTTCGTACCACCTACGAGCACCGTACCCCTGGCACGAACATAATATCGAAATAAAAACACATGTAAAGTATTCGATTGAGTAGTTGTCTATGAGAAATTTAATTTCGCTTTTTAGTGGTAGATGGCGCTGTACTAACTTCCCATACAAAACTACACTATCGATTTTTTACGCACGTTTTTAAGGTTCCGTACCCAAAGGGTAAAAACGGGACCCTATTACTAAGACTCCGCTGTCCGTCTGTCTGTCTGTCACCAGGCTGTATCTCATGAACCGTGATAGCTAGAAAGTTGAAATTTTCACAGATGATGTATTTCTGTTGCCGCTATAACAAAACAACAAATACTAAAAACAGAATAAAATTAATATTTAATGGGGGCTCCCATACAACAAACGTGATTTTTTTTGCCGTTTTTTTGGTCGATATTAATAAGGACAATAGGTAGACAGTTGAAATTTTCACAGATGATGTATTTTTGTTGCCGCTATAACAACAAATACTAAAAACATAATAATATACATATTTAAGGGGGGCTCCCATAAAACAAACGTGTTTTTTTTTGCCGTTTTTTGGTACGGAACCCTTCGTCATAGTAGAACCAAATAAGTAGGCCAACTCGAGCCTCGAGCGAGCGATACAGCTTAAACACGTAGGGCTGTCACATCGCTAGTTTATTCAGTCGTTAAAAAATGCATAGTCAATCTCTATACAAAATATTTTTTTCTTATAGGGTAAGCATCAGGGATCTATAATTCAAAGTTTTTTTTAAATATTTTTTTGTACGTAGACCAGCGGGTCTATCGACTAAAATAATGAAGTTAATGTTAATTGTAATTTGACAGATGTATGTGATACATTGGCTCTTTCGTTTTGACACCAATAAAAACTTACTAAAGAAAAGTAGCAATGTATCACATTTATCTGTCAAATTACAATTTACATTAAATTCATTGTTTTCAGGAACTGACTACAATGTTTTCATTACCTACGTCATGTTATGTGATTTGAAAACTTACAAACGAAATAGGATTAATTAAAACGTGGCTTTACTAAATAATGTTGATTATGAAATTTTATTTTTTACACTATTAACTGTTTCTTACTTTTTCATTTACCTACACTTATTAAAATAATAATCTTTAAATTCGGAAATTGTTTACTTTCCATAATAGGCATGCATAATAGGCTTTTTCCTATAGGAATTTGTGATTTTATAACAATATTACACAATTGATATAAAAAAAAATTCGTCTGTTTCGACAAGTACGAAATGCCTTATTATTTAAAGTTAATGTAAAATATATCTTCATTCTCACAAATCTTTTTGCAATAATATCTTTGGAAAGCATGGTATGTACTATAGGTAGGTACACGTTGAAATTATTACGAACGGCGCGGCGGCGTGAAGCGTGCGTGAGCGCGGGCGGGATTACGTACGGCGCAGCCATGACTGTTGCACCTTTATCACCTTTAAATTTTGTCAGTGTGTGCGTGCGACGACGCATACGTACGGGCCCGCTCACATACAAACCGCGTTCATGCGTATAAAGAGTAAGATGACTTACTTATTTGGTTCTACTATGCCTTCGTGCGCGAGTCCAATTCGCACTTGGCCGGTTTTTTTTTCTCGGCAGCCGCTCTCCAGCACGAACAACTATCGATAAAAATAACATGCGTAAAAACGTTCGGTAGAATAATTTTGTATGGGTTTGTACAGCACCATCTACCGCCGATAAGTGAAATGAAATTTTCCATAGATAATTACTCGATCTATTACTTTTACGTGCGTTTTTTTATTTATACGACTGCCCAAAAAGGAGTGTATATGTGTTCAGGGTTCATGTATGTTTGTGGGTATGTGAGTTTCTTTATTCCACCATAACTTCCAAATGGCTGAACGGATGTTTGAGGTATGGGGTATCGTTGGAATCCTTACATCATTCCGAGGAGTCTACCTTTTATGGCAGAACTTTTTATGTCATAATTTTACTATGCATAACAACAATTGGCATAAACTTCATGTCGCAGAAAATAGTTTGGCATACACTCATTTATCATACACTTAAAGCGCATAATTTTGTAAGCCAGAATAATCTTTTGGCATACATTTCATATCCATAATAATTAAATAGTAGAACCATCATATCGCAGAAAGTTCACAGTCAGAACTAGGGCTTGCAATTCGAATATTCGAATATTCGAATTATTCGAATATTCGCCTCATTTTGCTATTCGAATACTCAAGTCGGTGATATTCGAATATTCGAATATTTTCCACTTTTTTTGGATTTAGGCTAAATTCATTCATTAAATACCCGAATAGCTTTTGTGAGCATAGAATGAAGCTATCGTTAAAGTTCACTTTCACGTTTATTTATTTGTTTACCTATGTTGTCTGTTTTTCAACAAATTGTAAACTATTTTAATCTAGTTCCCCAATGAGTCAAAGACTTGAAACTTAAAACATAGGTCAGAACAGGAAGACAATGATATCTTATAGTGTCATTGATCTGATGATGGAACCAAAAGACCTCAGGAAATCTGTAATAAAACCATACAAACCCTATAGTAACTCGATAGTTTGTACTCGTTTGATTCGTCTTGACAAGTACAAGTGTGTGACTGTCTCAATTATATATTTTTCTTTCTTTTGTTCATTTTATTGCTTTTTGGCTTTAGTAATCAGCGTGTCTTTGCGACAAGTAGGCCTTTTTTGCTTTTCGCGATCAAAGTGTTCCTCCAGTTTTCATAATATCATCTGCCCATCTTTTGGTTTGTCTTCTTCTTTTCCCTTTTCTGTCCCATGGTTGCCACTCTGTAATAATTTTGGTACATTTTGCCTTGCTTTCTCTTGCCATTTAACTCGTCCATTGCCATTTTAACAGTCTTATTTTCCTTATTATGTCTTCTACTTTCGTTTTTTTCTTCTTATTTCCTCTGATTTTTGACGGTCTTTCAGCGTAACAGCTATAAGCTTCTTTTCATTTTCTTTAGCATATTCTTAGCTTCAAATAATGCTTTTGAGTCTGGGCCTATGTTTGACACTCTGTACTTAAACCATGAAAATTCATCGAGTTTCGGCTCGTTTGATTCGTCTTGCCTAGTACTCTGTAGGGAAATATTGTCCAAGGTCTAATGATGGAGCCGGAAGAAAACTACAGGAACTCTGTAATGAAACCATACAAATCAATCGAGTTTGGGCTCGTTTGATTCATCTTGGCAATAACTCTGTTTAGAAATAGTGTCCATGGTATAATGATGGAGCCGGAAGAAAACCACGGGAACTCTGAAATAAAACAATACAAATCCATCAAGTTTCGGCTCGTTTGATTCGTCTCGAAAAGTACTCTGTTGGGAAAATAAATAGTGTCCAGGGTCTGATTATGACACCGAAAGAAAACCACAAAACTATGTAATTAAACCATGCAACTCCATTTAGTTTGGGCTCGTTTGATTCGTCTTGACTAGTACTCTGTTGGGAAATAGTGTCCAGAGTCTGATGATGGAGCCGGACGAAAACTACAGGAACTCTGTAATGAAACCATACAAATCCTTCGAGTTTGGGCTCGTTTGATTCGTCTTGGCAATAACTCTGTTGAGAAATTGTGTCCAAGATCTGATGATGGAGCCGGAACAAAATCACAGGAACTCTGTAATAAAACCATACGTTTCCATCGAGGGCTCGTTTGATTCGTCTCGACAAGTAATCTGTTGGGAAAATAGTGTCCAGTGTCTGATAATAAAGCCGGAAGAAAATGACGAAAAATATGTAATAAAACCATGCAGCTCCATTCAGTGCCGGATTTGTCAATAGGCCGTATAGGCCGCGGTCTAGGGGCGGCAAGGACCTAGGGGGGCGGCAGACCAGCAACGCCATTCACCCGCCCGCCCGAGGGCGGCTGGTACCTACTCGGTCTAGGGCGGCCAAGACTGTAAATCCGGCACTAGCTCCATTTATTTTGGGCTCGTTTGATTTGTCTTGACTAGTACTTTAACGGAAGATGATTTCCAGGGTCTGGTGATTGGAAGAAGGCCACAGGAACTCTCTAATAAAATCATACAACTCCATAGAGTTTAGGCTTGTTTGATTTGTCTTGACAAGTAATCTGTTGGGAAATAGTGTCCAGGATCTGGAGATGGGGCCGAAAGAAGGGTACAGGATCTCTATAATAATACCATACAACCCCATCAAGTTTGGGCTCGTTTGATTCGTTTTGACATGTATTCTGATGAGAGATAGTACTAGACCCTAGTCTTATAATGAAGCCGGAAAAAAGCCCGAGAAAAAGCACAGATAAGGCTAAAAAACAAAAAATAAACATTTACTGACAATCGAACCAAAAAACATAGGATTTTAAAAATAAACTAAACAGTATCAAAATCTGACTCAAAACGACATGCCTTTAAAATGAACTAGAAAAACGGACTAATAAATATAAAATAATTTCCCCTTTAAAAATATATAACTCTACAAAGAAGTTTTTAAACTAAAAACGTGGGGCGAAGGCAAAAAAAGTCAATCAAGGATAATTTTTACACAATGCGTCCCATTAAACGAAGCATTTAACTTTGGTTTAACTTGGAAAAATATGCAATATTTAATAATTACGAATTTACGACCATCTGTCTTATTTTACAGAATTATTCGAATAATATTCGAATATATTCGAATACCTCCTTAAAAATTTTCGAATATTCGAATATTGGATTTCATCGAATATTTGCAAGCCCTAGTCAGAACCATCATATCGCAGATAGTTTATAGTCAGAATCATCTTTTGGCATACATACATTTAATAGAAAATTCATATCTAGAATAATTTTGTATTTCTTACACGCATGTTTCATGCTGCATGCATCCCTACATGCAGACAAATAAACATGCATGCAAGCAAGCATGCAGTATGCAAGCAAGCAAGCAAGCATGCAGCATGCAAGCAAGCATGCAGCAAGCATGCAAGCAAACATGCAGCATGCAAGCAAGTATGCAGCAAGCAAGCATGCAGCATGCAAGCAAGCATGCAACATGCATGCAAGCATTGTGGAGCTCCGCTCGCTTCGCTCGCTCCGCTCGCTTCGCTCGCTCCGCTGCGAGTGGTCAAAACACTAACCTAATCTAACCTACTGGTAGGTGCAATTAAAGTTTTTCTTTATAGCGGGGGGCCTCAGGCCCCCCGACCCCCCCGAGCAGGGGGCCAGCCCCCCTGCACCCCCCGGCAAGCATGCAAGCAGCATAAACAAGCATTCAAGCATGCATGCATGCAAGCAAGCAGCATGTATGTCGGTTTTGCAGCGATTCGTTCTGTTGTTGACTTTTGTAGCACAACATGATTGTAGCACAAAAATTCAACATATTGACTTTTTAAGACAAATATTTAATTCAATTTAAAGTTAAAATGCAATTTTTTTGAAATCACAATATGCCTAATGACATTATTCTTAATGAAATTCTGCCATATTCGTAGTATACCATGTGAAAATTATGCCAAATAATTGTCGACTAAATAAACGTTATGCCAAACGAAATTCTGCGAATAAAAATTTTGCCAAAGTTATTTATGCCTAATGAAATTCTGCCATCTGAATAGTATGCCATTGTTTATTCGGACATGTAAACACTCTGCCAAAGAATAATTATATTAAACAATTTTTATGCCTTAAAAATATTCGTTTAAAGAAGATTCTGCCAAGTGTGTTCTGCCAAATAAATTTCGGAGTATCAAGTTTCTGCCAGATAGAGGTAACCCCATTCCGAGTGACACTGGCTATATTTATTTTGAAAAAAGTTAATATGGCGACTGTACGACGCCATTTTCAAATGTGAAAAAATATTTTTTTCTTCAATTATTACAATATGGGAATCAAATGAAAGGCCTTAATGAGCACATTTCAAAACTATATAATTTGTCACTAAATGTGTGAAATAAAAATTAATAAATTTAAAAAATATTAAAAACACAGAGCAGTCCCTGCCAAAAACGAATTAAAAAGTTAAATAACAAGTGTTATTGCAGTCGGGGGACCTCTTTGAATAAAAATTGTTCCATAAAAAGGTCCCCCGACTGCAATGACACTTGTTATTTAACTTTTTAGTTCGTTTTTGTCAGGGTAGTCGTGTTTTTATTATTTTTTAAATTTATTTATTGTTTCTAGCTATATGTTCGTGCTAGGGATAGCAAAACTCTGACTGATAAGTCATAGATATAATAAAGTGTGTAAGTAAGTATATACCTAAGTATGGCACATCGAGATAAATGTTTGGCACTTAAAAATATTAAATTAACAAGTTTATTAATTGTACTTATACTACATAAGTTTATGTATGGAATTTCGTACACTTTCTGCGCAGAAAGTTATGAATCACAGTCATTAATGATCAAACCAACATACCTAAGTATAATGTTTTGATGTACTGTACCCTTAGCACGAACAGCTATCGAAAAAAAACGCGCGTAAAATTACACGATAGAGAATTATCTATGGAAATTTTAATTTCGCTATTCAGCGGTAATGGCGTTGTACAAATTTCCAATACACAATGGTACTATCGAATGATTTTACGCGCGTTATTTTTTCGATAGCTGTTCGTGCTAAGGGTACAATGCCTTTAGCACGAACAGCTATCGAGAAAAATAACGCGCGTAAAATCATTCGATAGTGCAATTTTTACCGACTTCAAAAGGAGGGAGTTTTTTTTTGTTTTTTGTATGTACACCGATTACTCGAAGACGGCTGAACCGATTGAAATGATTCAAACGTTATTACATTAGGCAACTCCCAAATTGGTCCCATTTTTTTAAATTTTGAAATCGGTTCAGTACTTTTCAAGTAATCTTGAAAAAAGCACGAAAATAGTATGATTTTTGTGTGAACTACCTCGATGATCAGTCGTATAACTTCTTTGTTTATGAACTGAATAAGAAAATATTTTTTTTGTTTGAAAAGGGATATCTTAAGTGTAGTTCTTTAACCGACTTAAAAAAGGAGGTTCGTAGTTTGACCCGCATGTACCTATGTATGTTTCTCCGCGATTAACTCACGTTTGGCTGAGCCGATTTTTCTACCTAAATAATATACCTACACTACTTAATACAAAAGGTACCTACACTAAAAATTAAAAAATTAAAAAAATGTTTAAAAAAACAAAAAACCGACTTATAAAAACCTACCTCTAAAAACCGGCCAAGTGCGTGTTGGGCCACGCGCCATAGGGTTCCGTAGTTACCTTATATCATACCATATTTAATACCACCTATCATTTTTCGTCTGCAAAAATAACTTTGTTTTTCACAGTGTTGGTATGAATGACAAAGTTATATTTGCGGTTTTGGAAAATGTGCTATATTTCAAAAACTAATTACTAAATCTCGTTCAAACCAATTTTGGTTGAAAGTGTTTATTAAGATCTACAGCATATATTTTTTTTAGATTTTTCACTCTCTTATTTCAAAAGTTAAAGGGGGGGGACACACATTTTACCACTTTGGCGGTGAATATCTTTCAAACGGTTGACTTTGAGAAAAAATTGTCTTAGAAACCTTAATGTCATTTTTAAAGACCTATCTATAGACACCCAACACGTGTTGGTTTGAAGAAAAAAAATTTTTTCAGTTTCAGTTCCATGTATGGAGAGCCCCCCCTTAATCTTTTATTTTTCTTATTTTTGTATTAAATTCGTTAAGCGGTTAACAGAATACATCTACTTACCAAGTTTCAACTGTGTAGTCTTAATACTTTCGGAATAAAGTGGCTGTGACATACGGACAGACAGACAGACAGACAGACAGACAGACATGACGAATCTATAAGGGTTCCGTTTTTTGCCATTTAGGCTACGGAACCCTAAAAAGCAAGAAATAATATTCGTAATAATAAAAACACGTCTATTGAAGTCGGGTGGGTCTTTTAGAATAAAAAAAAAAGGAATTTGTACTCCAGCTCCACCCGACTTCAATAGACGTGTTTTTATTATTACGAATATTATTTCTTGCTTTTTAGAGGTAGGTTTTTTGAAGTCGGTTTTTTGTATTGGAAATTTGTACATCGCTATCTACCGCCGAATAGCGAAATTAAAATTTCCATAGATAATTCTCTATCGAGTACTTTTACGCGCGTTTTTTTTCTCGATAGCTGTTCGTGTTAAGGGTACTGTTCTCTACAAAAACATAAAAGGTTAAAATAAATAGTGATTCGTTCTTTAAACATGTGATTCTGTATAGAATGACGTTACACACTTACACATAGCGATATCATTCTGTAAATGGAAAAGATAAGCCACGTTATTTATAATATAACTGCATTCAAATATTTTTGGAAAAAATGCAAAGGATTAAACCATGAAAAATTTTACTGTTTACATGGTTTTCCTTTTGTTTAAAATGCTGTGTTCTTCAAGAAAAAATAATCATAATGAGTAAACCTTTCGATTGGTATCGTAAAATAAAAGATTGTTTTTTTTTCATATTTGGTGGGTTCGATTTCTGGTTAAGGCAGGCGATTTTTTTAAACCTTTGAATGCAGTTTCAATCTTTTTTTAAAAACACAATAAAGTTTTTTTTTTCAGTAAAATTTCCTACCTTCAATATTTAAGATACTTTCCTTTCGTGTGGCAAAGTTTTGGGTCACCCTGTACAAATCGACCTGCTTATAGGCGAATAGTTATGGTTAGCATAAATAATGTTAAAAAAACAATGAAAAGGAATCTGCTAAAGACGGTGAATTATGAAATAAAAGTTTTCCAACCTAGAGAAACTCAAACTGGCAGGAAAATAACAAAATGTTATAGATATTTCGAAACCATGCCGAATGCTATCACACCGCGAAATAAAAGATTGCAACAAGACAATTGTTTGAATAGGTATAAGTACTATAGGTACATATTATTCAGGGTGGCTTGGAGTTGGTTGAAATGAGATCTTTCTGCCAAATTTATTACATCGGTAAATAGGCATACGTCGAAATTTGTTATTGCGACGCATATGTTTATGCGAAGCTTTCAGAATGACAGACATTTTCTTATTTTAATAAACACTTGCAAATTTTGCGAAGAACTTAAGAACCGATGGTTGTTTAGGACGGATAGGTTGAGGAATGGTGACTGGATGATGCGCCCTTGGTGCGTATGTGGGGATTCACCCACTATCTATATTATATAATTATTTTGTAATTCACAAAATATTATATAATATAATATATTTACACACAATTTATATTTAATATAAAACTTTAAATATCGCCGCCGACCGACCGACCGCTTATGCCTTCTTTTCGGTCTTCTTCGGCAACAGCACCGCCTGGATGTTCGGCAGCACACCGCCCTGTGCGATGGTCACGCCGGACAGGAGTTTGTTCAACTCCTCGTCGTTCCGTATGGCGAGCATGTACAAAAATATATTTAAAGTTTTATATTAAATATAAATTGTGTGTAAATATATTATATTATATAATATTTTGTGAATTACAAAATAATTATATAATATAGATAGTGGGTGAATCCCCACACGTAAGCCCCCGACCCCGACAAGGTGGACCGACAACACAGAATAGATATAAGTACTACCGTACAGAAAGGAAACTCTCCGCCCCGCTCCACAATCAATTACCTCACCCCACCGGCGCCCACCGCGCGAGTTCCGTGTGTCGATCCGTGTGCTCATTCAATAGCTCGCACACAGTTGCGCGAGTGCAAAAACTTCACTGTATAGCGTCTGTGTAACAGGTAGTTGAAACGCTTGTAACGTATGAAAGTTTAAAGTAAAAGTTGAAACGTTTGTATGGAGTGCCCGGGGTGTGCCGACAAGCTGCTGAAGGTCGCGGGAAGCCGCTGGATGCAGACAGTGCAGGACCGATCGTAGTGGAGGCCTAAATAATACCCATGCAGTGAGTGACATGCAGCTGATATGATGATGACGATGAAACTTACCTGTCATGAGAGTGTTTTCATGAAAATTACAGTCTCAGCTTTTCTATCGTTTAAAAATGTTGACAGTAACTTGATCCTATCAAAAAGAAAATGTAAAAAATATCAAAATGTAAGTTAAAAGTACTTGTTGTGTCAATGTTACTTTTTTAGATAACTTGTAATCTAGGTAAGTAAGTACTTATTACATTCTAATGTTGCGGTATAAAATGCGATAGATACAATTGTATTCTATAGTAAGTAACGTAAGTGTTGTATTAAGGGTGTACTTATTTAGGCCTATTATATTATGACTTTGATGTGTCTAGTCTATGTTCTGGAAAATAACCGCATCGTTTTAAATTGTCTGCAAACATAAGTAAGTTCAACGTAGGTACGTAATATTTTGTAAGGTTTCATTAACTTTTCTACTAAGTTAAAACAAAATTTGAAAAGGAACTCTTTTGAGAAGTTATATTTTATATTGGGTCTGTAGTTTGAACTTAGGTAATAAAAAACCGGCCAAGTGCGTGTCGGGCCACGCGCCATAGGGTTCCGTAGTTACCTTATACCATTAGCCATATTTAATACCACCTATAATTTTTCGTCTGTAAAAATAACTTTGTTTTTCACAGTGTTGGTATGAATGACAAAGTTATATTTGCTGTTTTGGAAAATGTGCTATATCTCAAAAACTAATTACTATATCTCGTTCAAACCAATTTTGGTTGAAAGTGTTTATTAAGATCTACAGCATATATTTTTTTTAGATTTTTCACTCTCTTATTTCAAAAGTTAAAGGGGGGGGGGACACACATTTTACCACTTTGGCGGTGAATATCTTTCAAACGGTTGACTTTGAGAAAAAGTTGTCTTAGGAACCTTAATGTCATTTTTAAAGACCTATCTATAGACACGTGTTGGTTTGAAGAAAAAAAAATTTTTTCAGTTTCAGTTCCATGTATGGGGAGCCCCCCCTTAATCTTTTATTTTTCTTATTTTTGTATTAAATTCGTTAAGCGGTTAACAGAATACACCTACCTACCAAGTTTCAACTGTGTAGTCTTAATACTTTCGGAATAAAGTGGCTGTGACATACGGACAGACAGACAGACAGACAGACATGACGAATCTATAAGGGTTCCGTTTTTTGCCATTTAGGCTACGGAACCCTAAAAAAGATAATTAGGTGCAATGCGATTAAATTTCGAGAATCTCGAGAATGTATGAAAAAGAGAAATTTTACTGATTAAAATCAAGTTAAAATACGTAGTTTTGTAGCGCAATCGGTAGTACCTACCCTTGGACGATTCAAAAGTACTTAATAATTGAGTTTATTTGAATAAAGCTATTTTTGACTTTGACTTTGACTTGGCAACAATACAGTACCCTTAGCAAGAAGACGAACAGTGGCCCTACCATGAGTTGTTGCAAACTGTTTACGTTACAGTAAACTATCGTTTTCTCTCTTTCACTCGTATTGACTGTGAGCAGTATATCCGACAGTTTACTGTAACGTAAACAGTTTGCATCAACTCATGGTAGGGCCACAGCTATCGAAAAAAATAACGCGCGTAAAAACATTCGATAGAGTAATTTTGTATGGGAAATTTGTACATTTACCACCGAAAAGCAAAATGAAATTTTCCTCAATCCCAATCCTCATTACCTACTCTATCGAATAGGGGTACTGAATCCCTGGCCAAGTGCGAGTCGGACTCGCGGACGAAGGGTTCCGTACCAAAAAACGGCAAAACAATTACGTTTGTTGTATGGGAGTTCCCTTAAATATTCATTTTATTCTGTTTTTAGTATTTGTTGTTATAGCGGCAACAGAAATACATCATCTGTAAAAATTTCAACTGTCTAGCTATCACGGTTCATGAGATACAGCCTGGTGACAGACAGACAGACAGACAGACGGACAGCGGAGTATCTAATTCTCTATGGGAAATCTCACTTTGCTTTTCAGTGGTAGATGGCGCTGTTCCAATGATTTCCCGCGCATTTTATTTTCTCGATAGCTGTTCGTGCTACGGTATAATAGTACCCTTAGCATGAATAGAACACCTATCGAGAAAAAACCCACGTAAAAGTACTCGATAGAATAATAGAATTTTGTATGGAAAACTTCATTTCCCTTTTTGACAGTAGATATGGGGTGTACAAATTTCCCATACAAAATTATTCTATCGAATTTCTTTACTTTTTTTTACTACGGGTACTAAAGTTGCCGCAAATCTCTGTATAATACAAGAAATAAAGATAATCTTGCCGTTCCAAGATTTAGGCTTGCAAAAACTAGAGGTTCATTTATGGGGAAAGGGGTTTACTAATGTTTTCCCTAATTTTAAATGCAATAATTTCATTTGCCATAATGGCATATGCCATAATTTCACTGAACATAATGTTTTATTTGCCATAACTAACAAATGACATAAATTTATTTTCACTAAATTCATTGGTCAAGCAATCAAATGACATAATATTCTTAATACATAATTTTATTTCTCATACTCTTCATTTAAAATAATGTTATTATCCATAAAAAATATTTTCCATAAAACTTACTTCATACAATATTTGGCAAAACAAACATTCGTTTCTATTAGTTCAGCAACGAAATAATGAAAGAAGCCAGCATAATTCATATTATTATAGAATTAATAAGATTTTGACCAATCATGATAATTTATTTATTATACTAATGTTGATATTTGATTTATAAGATTATAATTAGCTTTATGGTTATACGATTCAGGTTTTTTTAATGTTTAAGTTTTAAATATAATGTAAGCATGCAATTGCAATTGCATGCAGTGTCAGCAGGCATTCAGCACGCAAGCAGGCATGCAGCGTGCAAGCAGGCGTGCGGCATGCAAGCGGGCATGCAGCATGCAAGCGGGCATGCAGCATGCAAGCGGGCATGCAGCATGCAAGCAGGCATACAGCATGCAAGCAGGCAAGCAGCAAGCAATCAGGCATGCAGCATACAACATGCACGCAAGCATTAGGGAGCTGCGAGTGGTCAAAACACTAACCTAACCTAACCTACTGGTAGGTGCATTAAAAGTTTTTCTTTATAGCGGGGGGCCTCAGGCCCCCCGACCCCCCCCCCCCACAGGGGGGCCAGCCCCCCTGCACCCTCCGGCAAGCATTCTACATGCAAGCAAGCATGGAGCATACAAGCAGGCAAGCAGCATGCAAGCAGGCATGCAGATTGCAAGCAGGCATGCAGCATGCAAGTGAGCATGTAGCATGCAAGCAGGCATGCAGCATGCAAGCAAGCATTCGGCATGCAACACGCATGCAAGCATTATGGAGCTCCGCTGCGAGTGATAAAACACTAACCTAACCCACAAGAGGTGGACGCATTAAAAGTTTTTATTTATAACCCCTAGGTACGTTTAGGTAAAGAGATATGTTATAAGTTATGTATATTATGTCAATTATTGATTATGTCAAATAATATTTATAGGAACTAATCATTATGACACTTGTTATTATGGCACCTAATTTTATGGCAAATGAAAGTTATGGCTAATGGATTGTTATGTCATACGTTGCTTGTTAGTATAAAAGACATTATTACATATGAATATTATGACCGAGGATCATTATGGCAAATGAAATTATTACAAATCATATTATGATAAACGAAAGAATACCGGGGAAAGGCATAGCCTTTATTAATAAAGTTCCACAACAAGTAATTGATCTTCCTTCGCATGAATTTAAAAACCATGTTAAAAAACGCTCATGGGTAAAGGTTATTATATAGTAGACGATTATCTTAAAGATCAAAATGCGTGGAAATGATGCAACACATAACTACTATAAGTACTTTGTTGCCAATGATAGTAATATAATAAGTCTATGTTTATTGCCAATAATCCTGTCATCCTTTTGTAATTATCTGGTAACGATATATTTAAGTTTGTAAATATCGTTACTTATTGCTATTAAAGCTGATAAGTTTCTTGCGCCCGTTCTTCTTGTCAGTTAAAAAAGTCTTGAACGGGTGGTAGGAAAATATAGACGATTCAAAAGTACTTAATAATTAAGTTTATTTGAATAAAGCTATTTTTGACTTTGACTTTGACTTTAATGTCAATTTAATTACATTGTAGGTACATTCTACCTTTATTAAACTTACTTAGTTCCTGGTCATTGTTGTTTTAGTGCCTTGAAAATGCCTCACGATTTTAATACTGGAAGTGATTGGAACATTTAAGTGACCGTAAATTGATTTTGTTGATTTTTGTTATTTTTTCAGTTGCGTTACTGACGCTGAAAGTATCGCAAACATACATTCTACCATTAATCAAAGAGACAATAGGTACGTAAATATTTTACTTGTAAGTGATGATTTAGTTTAGTTGATAAGGAAAACGTAAGATGCGAAAAATTAAGTTAAAAGGTTGCAAGAACTGTCCATTGGTTGCTGGTTTAGCATAGTGGCAGTTAGTATTATACCGTGGCTCTATGCACAGGTTAAAAAGTTGGTGGCGCATGCGCGTTTGTGGCGCGAAACGCGGGAAAATTTGACAGCTATGCGCTAAAAGTTTTCAAGTGATGTCTATGACCTATGTAGAAAATAATAAAGTTATTGTGTGCTAATTATTGTGTATGTGTGAAGAGGTGATGAATTATTCGTAATTTTTTGTTATTTTTCTGAAAGGATTTTTGAGGAGTGATAAGGTAATAAAGTTTTTAATTAGCTATTAATTTATACATTATCCAAAGTCCAATACATTATCCAAATTTTATCTCTAGTTACTAATACTTTAACTGCAATTTAACTCAACATAAATTTCATAATCTTTATAAATTACTTAGATATTCTCCCATATTTATATTATTATACTTACTAGTAACTTTTGTAGAACTACAAACACTTAACATGAGTTTTTCTATGAAAACTGTTTTCCCAAAGCTTCGAAATTTCCAAATATTTTAACCACATTTATACAATGTAAGTAGAGTCGTTTATACAGTTGCAAAATTCAAAGGGTCTGATTGGCTTTAAAATTATAAAGGTAATTAATTGAGAATTTAAATACTATATGAGAGAATATTTTAAGAATTTTATGACCTACAAAAATGTAATTAGTTTTTTTATCGAAGAATGATTTACGATTGTACACCTACATAAATACACTTTACCATACTTATTCTTATCGTGTACATTATTTCTTCGATAGCTATGCGTGAAAATTGAAGGCCACATAACTGCAGGTAGGTACCTAATAATATTTATGAAAAAAAAGTTTTATATTTAAAAATACTGGGCAAGTGCGTCTGACTTATGCATTAGAGTTGCTAATAATTGTACTTAATCTTGATAAGATATTAGAATAAAACCTAGCTTTAGATTTTAGGGAATTTTTTATTGTGCTACGAGACTTGCCTCCTCCCAATTTCCATGATTCTAGGTCAACGGGAAGTAGCCCATAAGTTTGGTCTAATTAGAGACGATATCCATAAGTTTGGTCTAATTAGAGTTTGGTATAATTAGAGAAATGGCCGGCCGTAAAAGCTTGTTTTTTCCTCAGCTACAACCTTAGTTTATCCATTTGATTTGAATCACTATTGATTGATATTTATGTTCACTCGTTTTTGAGGGGGTCTTGTCAGACGGGCAGACAAACTTTGAGAGAGTTACGGATATCCAGAAAAAATATATTTTACACATGTCGTGGGCTTTTCCATAAGACAAAAATTATATTCAATTAATAATACTTATCGATGACAAGTAAGATGGTTTGAATTTTAATAATAAACATGCTCGTTTAATGTACCTGTGTTAGGTAAACTTATGAGCTTGGTTTTTCCCCTCGCTAAATTATTTTTGTTTTCTTGAAGCAATAGTGACTTAGTAGGTAGGTATTTTAACTTTTTTTTCATTAGTAAGGATGTCAACCGAATATATTCATACAATATTATGATTAATTTTTACATAATTCAGTAAGAACAGTCACGAGCAATAAAATGTACACACTTTAGAAGTATGTCACATTCAATCAATATAACTCAGCGTGATTAATGTTACTAGATTATTCAAAACGTAAGGTGACAAAGTTCTATGGTGTATACAACTTATTGCTCGTGACTGTACCTACTTAATGGTAGAGAACACAGTCAATACTGGCGGAGAATTCAACGTTTGCTAGATTAAATCATACCATAATTGATAATTATTTTAGTTTTTTTTGTAGAAATGGTTTAGGCACGTCACTGCAAGAGAATCTTACTTTAATTTTTTTTTTATAAGTACTTACTTAGTAGAAAAACTGATCGCATTTCTTTTCAAACTAAAAAAAATATACGTAAGGAGTCATGGTACCAAACCGTGTCACGTAAGTATTATTGTCAGGCATGTCTGTTTTGGAGTTACATCCAGTTTTTATGTAATACTTATTTTACGAAGTAGTATGTCGTGTTTTCGAGTGGGTTATGCAACTTCATCTCATACAGATGCATGGAGGAAGTGTTGATCGTCAGTTGTTTTGTTTTACAACATTATTAAGGTGTGTTGTGGATATGGATTGCGATTTGTTCCACTGTGATTTTAAATTTTAAAACGTAGGTACAGGATGTAGGGTGGATTGGATGCCCCTAATAACAGCCCCACTCCTAATACCAGTCTTTTTGCCTTTTATCGTCGATAATAAGATTACTAATTAGTGTAATATATAACTAGTATACGAGTGTACTAAGGTACTTAGATATAAAAGCATGACAGCGTGTAAAAAATATTTGCATAGATTGCAAATATTGATTGATTTGATCAGCTTGATATGTCGTTCGCAGCGCATATGCGAATACTCCACGAGCAAAACCTTTTTAGGGTTCCGTTCCCCAAAAGGAAAAAAAGGAACCCTTATAGGATCACTTTGTTGTCCGTCTGTAAAAGAACCTTTAACTCGGGGACACGTGGAGGTATCGAGTTGAAATTAAAACCATATACTCAGGTCCCTTGAAGCTGTGAAACAATCTAACTTCTAAGTTAGGTAACGTAAAAAAGATACGGTCGTTTATGCCGCAAAAAACTATGAAAGGCAAGTAATATCGTCTTAACAAGTATCTAAAACTATACATTTGTAATTTAGTCATAAAAAAAATGGTCGCCTGTCCGTCCGTCTGTCAATCAAGACCCATTTTCTCGGGAACGCGTGGAGGTATGCCGCCCTAGCATGACCGACTCATCACGATATTATATGGCGTGATATAGCATTTTATCGACAATTAACTGTCAAAATCCATTGTCTTTTGACAGTTAAACGTGATAAATCGCTATATTTAGATTATCGCGTTTCGGTGGTCAATGGTCATAACATAATAGGGGGGCTGGAGTTGAAATTAAAACCATATAATTAGGTCTACAACAGTCCCTTGAAGCTGTGAAGTTAACTTAAAAAAGATACGGCCGTTTATGCCGTAAAAAACGCATATTTCGACACTCTCAAGGGAGTTAAAATTCATAGGGTGCTTCCCGTTGACCTAAAACTATGTTTGGTAAGTAATTCGTCTTATACTACAAGTACAGGGAAAATCTGAAAACTGTACATTCGTAATTAAATCATAAAAAAATCGGGGAAAGCTCGGAAAAAACTGCTAGATTCGCTTCCTGAACTATTTATAATGTGTATGTATGTATTGAAACCCTCGGTGAGCGAGTCCGACTTGTCCGGTTTTTTAATTAATATCCTTTTTTCTAAATTAAAACTGTACCAACCTCATTACAGCACGAGGAAGATTGACCGAAATCCTTCTTCATCATTCATTGGTCCCAAGAACTGTACATGAACATAAAATTGATTGGTCCCAGGATGTGTCATATAGGATACCTATGAATTTAAATCTTCTTGATTGGCCCCGGAGCCACGACCGCTTTTCAATAATATCATATTTTTTCTAAATTAAAAGTGTGAACCTCATTACAGCATGAAGAAGATCGACCCAAAGCGAGTGCTCCTCGGGCTGTTCCCCATAAGTCACTGGTCCCGCAGCTACGAGTTGCGGACAGCGGTCGGGGACCTAATAGCGGGGATCACTGTCGCTCTAACACTGATTCCCCAATCTATAGCTTACGCATCGCTGGCCGGGTTCGAGCCTCAGGTACTGTTATATCTCAATTAAACATTTCAATCTGTAGCCTTATCACGAACGAACATCTATCGAAAAAATAACACGCATGTACCTCGATAGAGTAATTTTATATATGGAAAATTTCATTGTGCTTTTCGACGGTAGATGGCGCTGTACTAATTTCCCATACAAAATGACTCTATCGAATAATTTAACGCGCATTATTATGTTCGATACCTAAAAAAAAACACTTCCAAAACAATAAAATCGTCAAAGGCTTGCTTTTTCTAATTAACTTTATGTAAGTAAGTTTATTAAATTGTCATTGTCATGAAATTACCAAAAGGCCAGGGGCCCTATTTTTGAATCGCTCGACTAGCGTCAAGCGCTCTTTTCTGCTGATTTTCGTTCGACATATGACTCAAATGAATGAGATGTCGAACGAAAATTAGTAGAAACGAGCGCTCGACACCAGTCCAGCGATTCAAAAATAGGGCCCCAGACACTCTAGATTCTAGAGTTTTTTAGGCTACTTGGAAAAATGCCTCGGTCTTCTCTTTAATGCGAAAAAGTAATAAAATTAAATATACTCATAGAGTTAGCAATCATAATTTATACAGTTCTTTAATTTAATGACGGTATTATTTGATATTATTTGCCAAAAACTCACATACATACAAATTTATATGAACCGTGAACACAATACACTCTTTTATTTGGGCAGTCGTATAAAAAAGAAAGGTTAAATGTCAAACTACAGAATACAGGGACACACTAACTAAAACTACACTAACTAACTAAAATTAAACTTAAAAATTGCAGATAATTATGTAAACCGTCAATTTCCTGTTGTGCAAGCCCATTCACTTTCAATGAACTCAACTCTATTGTAGGTCCTTGATATTGTGTTGTCGTTGCGGTCATCCTCTCAGGGGCAATCGACTTAGAACAATTGTAATTGTCTCGTAGCCGTGCCACTGACGTGTAAGATTGCCTGTCGTAATTATGTAGTTTTCCTTTTGTTGTACACAGTGAATCACTAACTTGTGTTTGACATATTCTCGTAAGGTAAATAGATATTTGGATCAACTAGAAAACTTATCAGATCAGAAATATGAGAATAATAAAGAGACAAAGCAAATATTATGCTTTTTAAGCGGTTAGTGCCCGGTCCCTGAGGTGGTTTATCGGAGGTTTAAGTTTATCGGAGGGGTCCACAGTGTCGGTGTAAAGTTAATTTGATTACGTTGAACCAGATAATGTGGACACCTTCGATATAAGTTAAACCCCCGATAAAGTACCTCAGAAACGGGGTGAGTTGTATAGTATTCATACTAAGCAAAGTGTTGAGGCGAAGAGATCCCTTCGGCATACACGTGTTAATGAATGAACCCAAAATGAGAAAACTGTTTTTCGGACTATCAAACTGAACAACTTTTATTATGGGACCAACTCTGAAATCGCAAAAAAACTGGTGTTTCAAATAAAAATTAAAAACGAAAATATAAAAATGTATGAAACAGCAGATTTTTTTATTCGAGATTGCAGAGTTGGTCTCATATTAAAAGTTGTTCAGTTTGATGGTCTGATTAAACGGTTTTCCTCTTTTTTTGGTTCATTAATTAATACGACACGTTGTAGGGAAGTACTTCCGCCTAACCAGGTGTCTGTGTTTGGGGACTGCGGCGGTTGTATTTTTATTTGATGTTTTAGAAGTTTTTTTAATGATCTTAACTGTATGCTTATGTTGTATAATACATCATGCCTTATCGCATTGAGTTAGTATCGGCGGTACAGCCTTTATCTCATTTCCTATTCACAAGTACGTGCCCAATTATCATAATTATTATAGTTCCTAGGCTAGGAACTACGCCATCTGGCCGAGACTGAGAGAAGTGTCGGCCAACCGCATAATTTGTATGACGTAGCATTGTTGAATGGTCTGTGTTTGTATACCTAATACTATTATGATGTTGCAATGTCAAGTGCCACTGAATGCGTTTACGATTACGTCCAATCTGAATGGACCCTTAGATTAGTATTGTGCAACAACGCTCACACGGAAGTCTAATAAAAATTTTGCATCCTATTTAGTTTTTATCTGTCTATGAAAAGAATAATTGCGTTTTTATATTATAATAACTACAGTTTTGCAATATCATTACGTGTCTGTTTAGAATTTTTTGCATCTTTCGTTACTATTGACACAGAGCTAAAAATAATAATAAGTCATCTCACTTTTTATCAAATTACGACTTGGAATCTATTTACGCGAATCTATTTCCGTCCTCATACTAATCAAGGGGATAGGAAAGTTGTGCTAATTGCTTGAAATTGCAATAAAGGCCAGGGTTTCAACAGCGACACTGGTGCCGATACAAACCAGTTTTCGTAATCGAATTTTCACCTATAGTCGGTAGGAGGTTTTTGTTTATCCAATTCTTTTATTCGGCTTATGTTTAATTAAATGATCACCATACTAACCTAACTACAGACCTATATCGAGATATAGGCATATTATGGTCATTTCGCTTTTGGAAACCTTTCTGAATAGTTCTTGTGGTAATGAAACGGGCAAGCCACAGATTTTGACTAAGGTGTAGAGTTTTTGAAGTTAGGGCTTGTAGAGTTAGGGCGTGTAGAGTTAGAAACTTGGCTCTACATGAGGTCTGATAACTTTTTGAGAGTGCAAGCCTTATGGAAATCTTGGCAACATTATATTCACTAAAATCAAACAAACCTATATTCAACCACATCGTTTATTGTTCTGACACTAAATATAATCACAAAATTAAAACAGATTTGGTATAGTTGTAATAAATACCTACATAGCATAATAAATTAAATCTCCTACACAAGTGGTGAACAGATCAGCGTTTTTCATAGCTTTTGCAAATGAGATACTTGCCATTTTCACTGAAGATCGTTTTTAAAACGTCAAACCAATATAGGTAGGTACATGTGACTTTGTCTAGTGGGCTTCGATTCTAACACAGAATAGCGTTTCTTGCCGTATGTATTTATGAATATACAAATGTATTGTGCTTATGTATCGTAAAAACGAACAAAGAACTCAAATATCCAGACAGATGAAATATCAACGAGATTGGTTACATGAATTCCAATATCATTTTAAGTTATCTACATGTTACACAAAAAATATTTTCACATTTTACCAATTTGATCATTTTATCAATAAATATTGAATAGCGTAAGTTTTTAATATTGAAATAAAGTTTATATTATAACAACTTACCAACTGATTTACTAGGGAAAATCATTTCGAAAAATTGGCATATAACCGAGTTGCTTAAAATGAAGTTGGAGCGAGGTGGCTTCGGGGATTTGAAACGATAAAACTAAAACAACTACGTTGTTATTTCGTTTTACACAATTTTTATATAGTTAAAATATTTTTGGAGAAATTTGATGGGATAGGTACCTATCCTGCTCCCGATCTCTAGGTATGTTTTGAAACAATATTTTTTTCATACTCGTATATGAAACGTTGTGGATATTTTACAACGAAATCATAAATGTACGAATAATTCAGCCCTTTAATTGTTCTCGCAGCGCAGGCAAGCTACATTTGATATTGTATGGATTCGCTCGTTTGTCCCCGCAATTAGTGGCAATATTAAATATTTCACTGGGGTTGCGGTTTCTAAATTACTATTGAAATTTCAATGATGATCATTCGAATTGAGACTAAACATTCCAATGTTTGGTATTAATTGGAATCGTAAATAGGCATAGAATTTCTAATCCGTTGTTAAGCCAGTTTTGGTAAACGGTTTAGGAATCAACTAGAAATTACACAATTTATGGATTTTAAACCCAAGGAATTATTTTTTGGAAAACGGGATTAATCGGTCTGTAATAATACCTGAAATTGTTGCCGCATATTTGTTTTTTAATAGGCAAATTCATATATAAGGGTAAGTATACGGTATGTACTGTACCTTTACCTACAATATAATAGCCAAATCACGGATAACTTATATAGTAGTACTTTTACTGAAAGAAAAATAATCACTGAAAATAGTTTTTTTTTGTGGTTTACCTATATAAAGATTTACTAATAATAAAGACGATATAACTAATAAATTCTACATAAAGGCTGAGTTTAATTGAATATTCAATCATTTTAATTAAAGTTTATACTAGATCACTACTTAACAGTCAAAGTCGATTATACGATACCTATACGATTATGTACTGCTTTAAATTAAGCCTATAAATAGTAGTTAACACTTTAATAGCTCGTCAAGACATCGTTATGATAATGATAACCGTCATGCCGTTTGTATGGAGATGCGAAGCTGTAACACATAACGATAGTAATCTAATATGTTTAATAGTTGCTGGACAATACCGATTACACGGAGATGTTGGTAAAACATTTATTTGTATTGCAAATGAGTTATAGGTAGTAGAAGGCGACATTTAGTATTGACATGTAGCTTAGTTTCTGCATTTAATTAGAATTTCTGAAAAAATATGTTTTTTTAATTTACTTTACAGATTTTCATTTAGGATTCTAATATTATGTTAGTTGATGGTAAAAGAATAGAATTGAATAGATATACAATAAGTAAGGGGCCATCCAAAAAATACGTCACACGTTAAGGGGGAGGGAGGTGACGGTTACGAGGTGACAGGGGGGTGATGGGAGGGATCTCAATTTCGTGACGTTACATTTCAAAAATCATTAAAATTGAAATAAAACAAATTTTGGAACTGCTGTTTTAAATCAATCATTTTTTCTAGTTGTAAAATTGTAAAATATGTGACGTCACACTAGGGAAGGGGGGTCTCACAAAATGTGACCAGCTGTGACAAGGACGAAGGAGGGGGTCAAAAATCATGAAATTCATGTGACGTAATTTATGTAGTTTGCAAGGCGGCAACGCGGCGTTTAAGTAGTTTTTTTTATGCGTTTTAATATAGTAGAATTTAAAGTCAGCTATAAGGGCTAACCAAGACGCCTTATTTTTGTCGGTCGGTTATCTTTTCATTTGCTTGTGATTTTATGGATTTTTCGATTGTATAGGGCTAAGCAGTAGCACAGTTTGTAGTGTGATGAAAACTTTTGGATTTATTAAGGAACAGCCGATGTTTGTATGCTAGCTTTTATTAATATATTAATTTAATATACGCACCTACCTCTTCGTTAAAATATTAAAACAAATCACGTAGTTACAAAACAGAATGCAATAAAATTAAAATGCGGTAAATCTCTCCAGTTGTCGAATAATTTAGTTACTTAGATAATATTTTTTTTCAGTATGGCCTGTACGCGTCCCTCACTGGGGGTTTCATCTACGCAGTTCTGGGGACTTGCCCCCAAATCAACATTGGGCCCACAGCCCTCCTGTCGTTGCTCACCTTCACATACACGAGCGGGACTAACCCAGACTTTGCTGTTCTACTCTGTTTCATATCGGGAATCGTGCAATTGATCGCTGGTGTTTGTCAGCTTGGTAAGATAATAAAACTTTGTAGTTGTAACTATATTACTGTACTGTACCTATTAAAACTTCATAGTTTGTTGTTCATAGTTCTTCATAGTTTGTGTTGATTCGTACACAGTACTTCATAATACTGTGTACGAATCAACACACTGTTCCGTACTTTTAGGTTTTATAATGTCTAAATTAAACCCCTAATTCTCAATAAGTAATGATAAATCAAAAGGAACTGATTGTGCTATAATCAATTATACAGAGTGTTAAAAATGGGAAAACCGTTTCTTCGGACCATCAAACTGACCAACTTTTACTATGAAACCAACTCTGAAATCACGATAAAAAATATTGGTTTGGTTTTCCAAATTGTTCGTTGTAACTCTATAACGTGTTAATGAATGAATGCAAAATGGTATAACGGTTTCTTCGACCACGAATCTGAACAACTTTTACTATGGGACCAACTCTGAAATTGCGAAAAAAAAAATACCAGCTGTTTCATTTAAAAATTAGTAACTAAATCTACGAAACAGCAGTTTTTTCGTTAATTCATTAACTCGTAACAGTAACAACGAACAATTTGGAAAACCAAATAACAGTGAAAAAATTACACTAATAATAAACATTACAACCAAGCGTTTCAAAATACAGTAAATTATGAAAACAATGATTACTAATAACATAAAAATAATATTGAAACTTTCGATTTTAGGCATTCACAATGTTTTTTTTATAAATTTAATAGAAAAAATACTAGAAAATTCGACTCACCCGTAGCAGCTCAGACGGGATCACGTCTTAGTATTTTTTCTATTAAATTTAGTTATCTTAACATAAAAATATTCTTTCCTTTCAGGCTTTCTGGTGGAATTTGTGTCACTGCCAGTAGTATCGGGCTTCACATCAGCTGCGGCTATCACCATAGCATCATCTCAAATTAAAGGCCTGTTGGGTCTGAAATTCAGCGCGGAGACTTTCCTGGCCACTTGGAAGGGAGTCTTTGACCATATACCGGACACCAGATTATCGGACACGCTGCTTAGTATATGCTGTTGTATAGTACTCCTTGGGATGAAGGTAAGCGTATTTGGACAATATTTTAATTTACGCTCGATATATTACGAGTACTTATATGCTATTAAATTTCTTCTAACATTGTTTTTTGAAGTTGGAAACTTAACCCTATATAAGGTAGTGGCAACACCATGTTTTTCGTCCAAATTGTCATAAAATATTTGGCGAATCGAATTGTAGTAAAAAATACTTTTTTGTAACTTTAACAGTAAATTAATTTACTATTAATTGTTTTAATTTATTTTTACTAACTTAAGTAAATAAAAAATAAATGAAAAAAACTTTTTTTATTATGTACTTAAAGAAAAAATATTAAAAGTGTTTATTTCGAAATCTAGAAAATTAGGTGCTAGTCTTGCAGGTTTTTTAAAAACATTTTATATTTTATTTTCATACCTTCAACTGTTTTTTGTGCCTTATAAAGGGTCAACAGAAAAGTAATAGTAGGTACTTATAATAAACTGAATAACATTGTATGGATCTTTCTAAATTCGATGAAACTTCTGTAGATTGAATTTCTAATTTGTCTAAATTATCCTTTTTTCTAAATTATTTCATTTAATTTTCAATGTCTTTGATAGTCTGTAACAACATACATCTTTATTATTATGTCTTATGAAATATGGCTATGCTTTAAAGTTTTGAACATGCGTCATTAGGTATAAGAAAACTGTAGTAGAGCTTCATTCACAAATTAGAAAAACACAAAGACAGTACCTTTAAAAAATAAACTTTATGATATATTAAAAACATAGGTACATAAATGACATTTTAAACAAAATAGCCTTCGTGACATAGATAACTGCAATAATGGCTGGCATACTTAACATTGCATTATATTTCGGGAAAACTCCATAACTATGTAGTCAACCTTCATAATACAAAGAGTCGTTTATGTTAATAATAACGAGAAGCTGTTATGTTATCTTCAAAAAGGGTTAAATATTATAGTTTTGAAAAGTTGTGATTTGAATACAGATTTTTATTTTATTTTGGTAATCTAAGCTCGATTAAGTTATACCAAAGGTTCAAAGTTCTTAAATTTTTAAAACATTAGGTTACTATTTTAAGCGTCTTGTTTAAAATTAATGAAACGAAACTTCCTTCAACTATATTGTCTTATGTAATTTAAACATTATTAGTCTTTCGATGTCTTTGAGGTCTAGACAGCAAGTAATCAAGACAATTTCCACGCCAATTAGTTATTGCAAAGTTATTTGCATATTGCCTCAAGTTACTTGGTTGTTCGTGGGAAAAGTCGAGTTTTCACAATAAAGTTTCATCTAGTTCGATTCATATGACACGCAAAGCAACTTGACATGACATAAATTATCTTATACCTTTATACGAGCATCTTGTATATTTATTTATTTATAAATTTATTTATGTGATGTCGGAAACGGCCCTAACGATTTCATTGAAATTTGGTATATGGGGGTTTTCGGGGGTAAAAAATCGATCTAGGTTAGTCTTATGTTTGGGAAAACGCGTGTTTCCGAGTTTTCATGCGTTTTTCTTTCGACGCAGAATATGGATATTTTTGTGTAGTCAAACGCCATCTAGCAAAGACTTTTGAAATAGGTGCTTGGCTAGCATGCAGATGCGGCAAGCAGAGGCTGTGTAGTAAAGTAGCACCACAGAATAAAATGTACACAGCAATACTCTGACTATTACCAAATTAGTTTTTGGAAAATAAAAAAGAAATTATAACTACTTTTACTACGTTTTATAACATCACCATATTACAATAAATAGTAATAACCGAGCAAAGCTCGGTTGACCAGATATTGGATTATTATGGATATATGGATCAGTATATTTCAATACATCTCTGCAGACCATAAATTTAATTTCAATATATTGGTATATTACATTGTAACTAGCGGCCGCCCGCGGTTTCACCCGCGTGGTTCCCTTTCCCGTAGGAATATCGGGTTAAAAAGTATCCTTTGTTTTAATCCAAGCTATCTACTATCTGTGTACCAAATTTCAACCAAATCCGTTCAGTACTTTTTGCGTGATTGAGGAACAAACATCCAAACCCACAAACTTTCACATTTATAATATTAGTAGGATTATTTTATTATATTGGTATTATTACAGTCACCCTAAGAAGTAGTAGACGTTTTAGTGCTTTATCACATTAGCTTTATGTTTTGTTAAGTACAACAATTGTGTTATATGAACGCAATAGTTGGTGCGATATGTTAACTATTGTTGAGCGATTTCTAAGGGCTACCGTACTAGCGTGCCTTAGTACGTAGTTCACGCTTATTTGTAATAGTATCACGGTGATACGGGTGATTGTCTAGGCCGTGTATTTTGGGAAAGGCTTGGATCTAGCTGACCTATTTGTGGGTAAGTCCACCTACAAATAAGGGACGTAACTCAATGTTATACATTTGTATGATGCTAAGTTGGGATCGCTTTTAGAGTCCTTCAAAATCTCCTGTAATTTAGTTAACTGCCGATTTCAAGTATAGGTAGTGATCACGGAATAATTATAGTTTGTTTATTACGCAATCAAATATCTGCGAGAATATTTGTTTATATTTTAATTTCCTTTTTATGGTTCCGTACCAAAATGGTAAAAAAGGAACCCTTATGGTGTGACTCAGTCTGTCTGTCTGTCTGTCACAGCAAGATATCTCGAAAACTACTAATGGTATCAACTTGAAATTTGGAATAGTTTAAGATGACATTTGCCCAACTATTTTGCAAATAAGAAATAAATAAAAAAACAAATATCTTATTTACAGCAGGGCCTGAAAAGGGGTCTTAAAAATTTTAAGTGGAGCTACTAGGGCATGTGGGATGTCATATAAAAGAACGCGGTTTGCACATTTTTAACCATTTTTTCTTTTTTTTCTAGACCGCATAGTTTTCGACCTATGATGAAAAATGTAAAAAAATACCGTTCCCCCCTTATCTCCGAAGTTTGCAAAGAGAAAACTCTGAAATAATTCTATGTGATAGCAGTTTATATAAAGATTACAGGAAAAATAAAACGATGTCTCAATATAGCACACGTTTTTTAGAAATTATCAAATTTATAAAAAAGTTAACATTAGTTCCACTATCGGTCAAGTAAAACTGTAATACTAATTTTATTATTCTACTCTGCAGTGTGGTTTAATGGTGCAATTATGATGGTACGGAACCCTCGGTGCGCGAGTCTGATTCGCTCTTGACCGGTTTTTTTAATTATCAAGACCATAAATAAAAACTGTAAAAATACCTGCAAACCTAGCGGGCTTTCTTAAATTTTTTATAACAGAACTTTTGGAACTACATCTACGTACCTACCTGTAGTATATAAATTTTTACTAGTCTTGTATTTTTGAATTTTCATCAGTTGACTATTTGTTAGCTCACCTTTCTGAAAAATGACACTATGCCGGAAATAGTTTGGAAAGATAGCTAGTCCACGAAGTATTTTTTTATTTTCAAACATTTCGATTTATCTGTAGTTATTAATAGAGTACTAGCGACCCGCCCTCGCTTCGCTTCGGTGTAGTGTGGAATTTGACACCATGTATTATACATATAAACCTTCCCCTTGAATCACTCTATCTATTAAAAAAAACCGCACCAAAATCATTTTATACTATGTAGTGATTGCCAAACTCATACCTGCCGCCCTACTCAAATGGCCACTTTTCTATTCGTTCGCTAACTTAAAGCTTATAAATGAGTAATTAGACCATCAAGTCACACGTTGCAAGTTTATGTAAATCACAGACATTATTGTATTGTATGGAATTGACAAGCCTCCGACACGTAATTTTGGAGTTTACGACTTATTTTTAATTTTTAAGTTAGCGAACGAATAGAAAAGTTGCCATTTGAGTAGCCCCCCTGTACAGAATCCTCCTCAACAACAGAAAGACCATAATATCCATCCTTTTTCATACATCTGTGGCATTTTTTAAGCGTATTAAGTATTTACTCTTGGCTTTCTATCTACCCCTTAAATTGTACTTAAGCGATGCGTTCAAAAGCCATTAAGTTTTGTCATCGCGCTACAGTCACACATATCTATTGTATTTTTATTTGGAACAATTGTTTGACTGTTGAATTGGATTGTGTACGATTGTGTAACCGTTTGCGTTAGTCAACACAACGTAATAGTGTAAACTTGATACTAAAGCAGCATTGGTTGTTTGTTATTATTTTGTATCAGATAAAAAATAATAACGAGCAACCAATGCTGCAGTGCACTTCGGCATGATACTGATTTTTAAATTAAATTTTTACTAGATCAAGTAACGCATTATTTTGTAGTGCCTACTCTGAAATCAATTTAATTTTTTTATGATAAGCAATGTAGGTGAAGAATGCTTTTTTTATATCATTATTTGAAAATCTTACTGTTTTACAATGTCAATTTAAACGCTTTTTAGTAAATCACTAGCTTAGAGGGGTTTATTCTTTATATGATCGAAGGGTTTATCATAAAAATCGTGTAGTAAATGTTCATATTTTTTTCACTAATTTTGGCCTATTAAATACAGTCTTAAATATTGCTATACATATATTTATAACACGAAAAGGAACTAGAAAAGCCGTTCAGTACTCATTTTGGTTATTATGATTGGATCTCATGACGATGCATATAAAGTACCCCACTGTAAACAGGCGGTTATATTAAAACAAGCAAAGTAGATTACGTACCTACAAGGTGTGGTAGTATAGACTACAGCATTTTTTCGAGAATGTTTCATAAGGCATAAAGCATTTTCATGTAAGTATTATTATATTTTACATCATACTTGCTCGGTAACTAGGATTTACTTATATAGTATGAGGCTGTGTAAGTTGGCATGTGCAACACAGTGCATTGTTTAGATAGAACGTTCCATTTTCAAATCACTTTACAATTCAAGGATGGTGAATGCTTTAACTGTAAAGTTACTTTATAACATATTTGCTCGTAAAGGGTCTCTTATTACACCAATTTCAATATCGTATTGTATCTCATTACGAACTTGTGCGGTAATGTAAAGTAAAACGCACGGTTTCCTTGATAAACCGTGCGTTTTACTTTACATTACCGCACGGTTTATCAAGATACTTCGTCTAAAACGAACGGTACTTTTTTAAATCTTAGCAAAGAGTTTTTATGTCAGAAAAAGAGGTCAACATTTTATGGATAAAATTAACTTTGGGAGATAAAATATAATATATAAACATTAAATTATTAAATTTAATTAATTTTGACAATAAATTACAACCATTTATCTGTAACAAAAACACAAAAATATTAATTTACTTTATTAGTAATACTGGCTGTTTTTATGCCTTTGCCTTAAAAAAAGCGCTGATGCGCGCGCATTGCTAATTTAATTTTTTTTGCTGTATTGTTTTTATTTGAAAATGTCGTCAAGTAGTGATGAATTTATTAATTCAACACCGCCAGAAGTCTCAGAGGCAGCGAAAAAGGCTACTCTGCCTCTTGCCCGAAAAATTTACCGATAAGATACTTACAAGCGTATCAAAATGTAATCATATGGAAAACAAGCAAAGGTGCAAAGTCCGAGTTTTATTTATTTCCTTGCAAATATGTTATAAAACGTCGTATGACATACGTGCGTTTTGATAATTACAGCCTCTGCTTTCTTGTAGCCCTCGCCTACGGCTCGGGCTAGCAATATCGCCTCGGCTGTAATTTTCAACGTACCGCACTTATATCATAATGTACTATTACAATTCAAGCATTTAAAACTCCTTAGTGAACCAAAATCTTTTCTTTTATTATAAACTGACGAAACTTTTGGCTGAAAAAAAAAAACAATGAAAATGGCGGCATTTAATTTCAGTTCAAACTAGGTATGCAAAATTCTGCAATGCAAAAACAGCTGATTTTTTTTCGTGATTTAGAGGTTAGTCCCATAATGAAAGTTGTTCAGTTTAATGGTCTGATCAACCCCACGAGTTTTTAATGTAATAACCCTTTAACGTTTTATTTTTATTTTTGTTTTAATGTTTTTATTTTTATTACCTCGCATGAATGATGTAAAATAGTATGCTTACCTCGGTTGTAAGTAGCTATTACACCCTCGAACTATATTCTAAATATCTCGGGTGCACTCGATTCATTAGCGCCCTTTGCGAGCTGCGCTCGCACGGGCGCCAAATTGGATCTTGTTCTGTAATAGCTTACTTACATCCCTTGTGTAACAAAGTACTATTGCACGTAATATACCTGCGATACGTTCGACGTATAATATGCTGACTGCAAGTAAGAATTTACCTTTAACATTTATTTCAATTTTTTTTCAACCCTCCCTCACCGCGTGCTCATGCCTATAGAATGAGTAAATTAATAAATTCGCGCGTGAGTTAATCCAAAAATATTCATTCAATTTATATTTTATTAGTAGATCTATTTATCTATCTACAATTTGTGACTATAAAATTACGAATTTAATAATACCATACCTACATAGTTGAATTATTCCCACATTGACAATGTCACAGCACGCGGCACAAGTATGGCACAACTGGTTGGAACTTGGATGTGGTTTGAAGCTATGAATTCTGTGACTGCCTGGAGGCGGCTGTCGGCATTGGAGCGGAGAAATGCGGCTTCAACGCAATAACTATAAAGCCACTAAAATATGCGTCTTGGGAGAATTTGAATTTCAGACTATCACTGGGTGACTGTTATAGGTCTATTTTTTAGCATAACGGCCTGTTTCACAGGTTACGAATAACACTAACTTTAATAAAAAAATGCTAAGACTTGGTATACATAAAAAAGCAATAGTCTGACAAGAGTGTAATTCAGATCATTTACCAAAATCAATTCCCATGTTTTATAAAGAAAACCCAGTGGTTAAAATATGTCAACTTGTATTTGTTGCAAAGCAGTTTTCGTTGTTATTAAACGGCCAAGAACTTTTAAATGCAACGATAAAGTAAAAAAAATCTACAGTGTTTGTTATCCAAGCTCGACCAAAAGCTATTTAGCCCTTCCAAGCTCGGCACGATCCTATTTAGAACATTATTGTCACAATGTCATCTCATTATGTTTCATATATGACGAGAAATAACGGCAGTAATTATGCCGTAGCTCAATTTCGTTCATACCACAGGTGTACCGCCTAACCGCGTCATTTGTTGGTTTCACCCAGTAATGTATAATGTTTGCTTTTAATAAGGGATTGTATTTGACTGTACATCATAATTAACGTAAACTAACCATCAGAGTAGATAAATGCACACTGATTTATTGCTTTATGCTCGCTTTGATGAGTTGGTGTGCTTTTACGTAGTGCACAGCAAATTCATATCATAAATAAACTAAAATCCATTTGTAGTACATTACATAATGAAAGTTGTGTTGTTTTTGTTTGTGTTCGGTTTCTAGTGTAGTGCTATATTAACACTTTAATGTTTTTCTAAAAAGGTTTTAAAAGTGGACTAAATCAATTCTATTGTACCTACAGTCAACAATAGAATGAGAGTTTTTCGGGTTGCCTGAAACTTACTGTACAATTTTACAACGGAAAACCGTTATACGCTTAACACCTGTTATGCTAATATTCTCTTTTGCCAAACATGTAAAATAGCTGCATTCACAAATTTTCCTAAAATGTTGAGTCACGTATCAATAAAAAAAAATCGCAAACACAAAAACCTTGATTCGGTTTCCTTGTTTAGAGTAAATCGCGGAAATTATTAATTATTATTACGTTTATTTATAGATTTTATTTTATGGTTGGTTAAATACACTTATAGCAAAGTTAAAAATAAGGTTACATTTTATGTCAATCTTATTTAAGATAGATAACATAGATCTGTGAAAAGTATTGCGAATGAAGCATATTTTTTTAACTGTAGTTAATTGTCAAAGAAATAAATATTTTGAAAATTAGTCACGGACTCATAGTCATAATAACAAAGTGTCCATATCCCTATAAGGAAACTACCAAAAGAAAACAAAGGTCTTATTCAATTACATTGGGATATTATTGCGTCTTCTGTTTATAAGAAGAAATTATTATTACGGAAATGTAATGTGGTAACGGTGTGTGTGTATGTAATGTGGTAACGGTGTCCGTTAAATTGAATCAGTGTGTGTAAAAATAGAAGAAAACAAACAATATATCGAGATGATGAAAATACATAGGTATATTTGTCGAGAGCGAGAAAATGTACCTAATAATAAACGTACCTGTATTTCTGACATTAGCTATTTTAATGTCCCGACTGCTGGGGCACAGACCTTCCTTATGGGTGGATAAGGATGATAGGACATAACTCATCATAACCAACGCAGGCTCAATGCGGATTGCTGGGTGAAACGACTACAATTGCTGATAACTGCTTAACGTGCCTTTCGAAGCACGGAGGAACTCCAGATAATAAACATTTGGTCACCCATCCCATGGCCGACCCTTGCGAAAGTTGTATAACCTCTGCATAACCTCACAGGGCCAGGCGCTGAACCAGTGCGCCACCGAGCTCCTCAATATCAATACAATACCGGGCACTTAAGCAGCGTATAATTTTCGATCAATATAACATATTACGAGTAGGTACGCATTTATATGAAATCTAGCCTCAATAATTTAATATTTTTGCTTCATAAGTACGTAGTAAGTATTTCACAAAAGTGGGTCTTGAGACGGCTCCAAATCTAAAAAAGTTTCGAAAGGATCCTCTGAATAGATAAGATATGCATGATTATAAGTTTTCTTTCTTAATCTGAAAGTTCGTACACAGCTTCAAACTTTCAAAGCACTTGTTTGTTGAATCCTTTATGAATTCTAGGCATTGAAAGACATCCGAATTAAAGGGGCACAAGAGGAGAAAGGTCACCGCAGCGCTGTAATACTTCAAAGGGTACTGTGGTTCGCTGGAGTTGGCAGAAATGCTGTGGTGGTTGTTCTGGCCGCTGTGTTGGCATTCTTCATACACCAAGACAGGAATGACCCCTTAATACTTACTGGTAAGTGTCGAAGTTGATCAACACAAATATACGTATATACAGGCAATACAAAAGGGGTTGGATATGAATTGTGAGTTACACTTAAATAAGAGTCGAATATTTTATCGATAAAAATAAAAAATAATATAATCCAGACAAATCTTTATTTGTGTACTAGCGGCCGCCCGCGACTTCGTCTGCGTGGAAAGTTTTTTTGCTATCCCTCGGGAACAATCCTTTTTTTCGGGATGAATGGTACCCTATGTCCTTCTCTGTACCCCTGACAACGTGTATGCAAAATTTCATGACGATCGGTTCAGTAGTTGAGACGTGAAGGCGTAACAAACAAACAAACAAACAAGCAAACGGACTTTCGCATTTATAATATTAGTAAGGATTGGTCTAAATAACGGATAGAAATACATAAAATAAATATAATAATAAATAATAAGATTTAAGAACTAATGTTAATACTCGCGCAAATATATTATGCCCCTTCTAGGATTTGAACCCGGAACATTTGGCTCAAAAAGGAGGACTGCTACCGTAGCTCACAGCGGTCGTCGATCTGAAGCAATAAATAATTCATTCATAAATACTTAAAGATTTTCCTATATTTGTTTACCAACATAATTTTATTTAAACTGGGATACATACGCAGCCTTAATTCTGTTTTCCTTCCGGTTCCTTAGAGCATAGCCATTAGTCCACGCGAATGAAGTCAATAAAAGGGTAGCATGATCATTAAACGGGATTTATGCTTCTTTGTGCACGCTCTGAGATCGTTTAAATATGATGCAGATGCAAAACTTACTTCAGAGTTTATAGATGTTCTAACAAAATACTTACTTATCTTCTTTTAAAATTTCTTTATTAACATTCCCAAAGCCAGGTTCGGATGAATACCAGCTTAGGGATAAAGAAAAGAATTTAAAATTCTATTAACAATTCTGTGTAGTTGCGTTGACGTTATTACTTTTTCGTCTCGAATTTATGAAAGGGGGAGAAAAACAATTGCTTAATTTACATTGCCCGAGGGAGTTGAACAGAACTTGGTTCTTGAGAAGTTAAATTAGTATTGTTCCAAAAATTATTTCACCATTTCAGGTAACATAACGCCGGGCTTGCCTCGCCCTGAAGCGCCGCCATTTTCTTCGAATGTTGGAAATACGACGTATACTGCTGGTGATATGTTTTCTCATCTCTGTTCTGGACTCCTGGTTGTTCCTATTGTTGGGATAATTTCTAACGTTGCTATAGCCAAAGCATTCGGTAAGCTGATTTTTATGTTTTTCTTTATTATCTACTAAGCGGCTGCCCGCGGATTCACCTGCGTGGTTCCCGTTCCCGTTGGAATATCGGGATAAAAGTATTTTATGTTTTAATCCAGGCTATCTACTATCTATGTGCCAAATTTCAAAGAAATCCTTTCAGTTTTTGCGTGATTAGAGAACAAATATCCAAACCCACAAACTTTCACATTTATAATATTACTTAGTAAGATTGTAATTTTAGGCTTGCGCGCCCATGCGTGACAATCAGTGAATTATTTTTTTGTCAGGAGCAAAATAAAACATACAGATTTCAGTCCTAATAATATAGTTAAAAGTCTACAATCCTTCAATTGGACGACAAAGTGACATTAATAAACTATACTCTGTATATGTTTATGTTACTTTAATAAAAGCAGTTGCTTTTATTATTTAAAGTGATACCTAAGTAAAAGCAGTAAATACGATTTCGTTTTTCCCGTATTCAAATTACTTGTACAGAAGTTACGATTGTCCTTTATGAAAATAATTTCTAAGCCCTCCATCCATTTGGAAAGAGAGGCCATTTATTGAGTATCCATAAATTCCGAGATTTATATTACGGTCATTAGTGTCCGAACGCTTTCAAGACCTAACCGCCGAATTAAATGAGGTATATCGAATAAATGCGGACGAAATAACGGTAAATGGATTGCCTACTGATTAATGAGCCGATCACTGATGTTCTGATCTGAGATATTTTATCATTATTTTACGTAGGATACCTTCTACCTTAATTGTAGTTTTTTAATACGCTCCCAGGAAAAGGTAAATTGAATCTTTATTGTTTGTTAACATAAATCATGGCCCTGATTTTTTCATTTTCCTTTCTCATTGTTGTTTAATATAATAACATGTCATACGTACATGTCTATCAAATAAATTGGCAATCTCTTTTGCTCTAATATTCTTCTGAATATAATTGTTTTTCTTGTTTGTTTGTGTTATTAGATTATTGAAACATAAATGGGCTACTTTTCTGTTTTTATTGGTGTATTTTATTTATGAAATAATTATTGGTATATTATTATGTCGTATTATGTCGAATAAGTTTAATTATTATACTACTAGCTGATGCCCGCGACTTCGTACGCGTGGACTTTATGACTCCGGCGTATTCATATAAATACGAACTAATGTAGTTACATAAGAAAATACTTAAAGCAGTGTTATAATGTTAAAAGTTAATACATTATTTTTATATTTTTTATATTTAATATTGTAAACATAGTTTAAAAAAATCTTTATATACATAGTTAAAAAAAAAAACTTTATAAACTATGTTCGGAGTCATTTCTTCGGAAGTCAATATGTAAAGTCTTGAAGCGTTACTAATCCTGGAAAAAGCCAGATAAAGTTGGCCATGTGAAAAACAACCAGTCCTCAGATCGACACCAGCGGCTTTAAGCGTCTGTCCCGTATTTAGGCAAGTCGATATCAAAAATTAGATCTAAACTGTTACCGCATTCACCACATGGAGGTACTCCCAGCTTATGTTATTATATTATGCTAAACAACTTCAACCTGATCTCTTAGATTTCCACATCAGATGATCTTCGATTTTTGTAATCACGTGTTCATGCAAATAAATTAAATTTGGTTCTGCATCAGGTATTCCAGATCTTCCATTTTTATACCTCAACAAAAATGCTCATCAGGCCGAAAAACTTTTGCTAAGGTGTCATTTTTATATTTCTTATAGTTTAGTTAGACCATTATGGTTCTGCATCAGGTGTTCCAGATCTTCGATTTTTATACCTCAACAAAAATTGCTCATCGGGCTAAACAGCTTTTGTAAAGGCGTCATTTTTATATTCCTTATAGTTTAGCTGGACCATTACGGTTCTGCATCAGGTGTTCCATTTTCCAAAATCAATTATACCCTATACTATGCCCAGGCTTAACAGCTATACAGTGCCTTTGGTCTTGAACTAGCGATAATTTAAAGGCGTGTAATACACCTAATTTTATCGATAAAAACACCCACATGTTGGGGTCTATCCCCACTCCTGTTGGAATGGCCGCCATTTTAAATTTGACTTTTTATTTTAGATGACCCTGCAGAAAAATATTAATTTCTCCGAATTTAGAAGTCTTACAGTTATAACAAAAATACTGTTCAAAATATAATAATATTACCTATCAATTTAAAAAATAAAATGTTTAAATTTTTGGTTTAAATACGTCATAAAAAATTACTGAAATAGAATTTTACACGAAATTTGTGCGATTTTTTTTACTATTTATTACATTTCTCAAAAACTAGAACATTTATGTTCACTTTTTTTGCATTATTCAAATACAAAGGGATATTATCTACAGAACAACATAAAAATTTGTTGCTCTATGTTGCATATTTCGAGAGCTATTGTTGTTTGAATATGACCCTTACAAGTACTAAATGGTTATTTTCGAAAATAAAAAAAAAAACAAAATTCCTAAAAACTAGATTTTATCATTTGATGAAATTAGTATTCAGATAATATTATCAACCTAATTTAAAATATGTTCAAAATGCTTGTAATTATGTCCATTTTCGAAAATAATAATTTTTTGGTTACGTAAGGGTCATAGTTCAAACAAAAATAACTCTTAAAATATGCAACATAGAGCAATAAATTTTAGAATCGTTTTGTAGATAATATTCTTGTGTATTTGAATAGTGCAAAAAAAGTCCTAGTTTTTGAGAAATGTAATAAAAACTCAAAAATATCGCACAAATTTCGTATAAAATTTTATTTCAGTAAATTTTTATGACGTACTTACACAAAAAATTAACACATTTTATTTTTTTAATTATTAGGTGATATTATTAGCTTTCGAACAATATTTTTGCTATAACTGTAGGACTTCTAAATCCGGAGAAATTAATATTTTTCTGCAGGGTCATCTAAAATAAAAAGTAAAATTTAAAATGGCGGCCAATCCAACAGGAGTGGGGATAGACCCCAACATGTGGGTGTTTTAGTCGATAAAATTAGGTGTATTACACGCCTTTAAATTATCGCTAGTTCAAGACCAAGAGTTTGAAGCGCTCATGGCGGAACTTGACAGACTGATCGTACTCGATCACATTTATTAAGCAACGCTCAGTCCGGCCAGGCGTCGGATGGGTGACAGTTAAGTGGTATTACAACTGAGCGCTTCCGTGCTTCGGAGGGCACGTTAAACCGTCGGTCCCGGCTGTTGTCATCTGATAATAGTCGTTAAGCCAAGTTTGGAGGCCTTACAGGCGGCTTGATAAACTCTAACACCAGAGGTGGCCACTATTCCTCATTCGATAAGAAGAAGAAGTTCAAGACCAAAGGCACTGTATAACAAAAAAAGTTGTATTCCAATCCGTTTAGTATTTCCGGAGATTTACATGTTCAAACAGACAAACATACAGACAAACGGACACACTTTTTTTTTAATTCTTACTCTATTACTATGTCTCCAGCGCCCCAGATATTTGTTTTTGAAATAAATGTAATGTACAGACACACTTTTTTTACTGTTTTATTATTATGTAAGGATTTAGTAAGGTGGTGCCTTTACCAATATAGGCACTCCAAAAATATCATAAAGGAGGTAACAAGACCAATAACACTTCATGTTGTCACAAATAAAATAAAGCTCGTAGTACCTAGGGATACTCAAGTTGATGTAATTTATTAATCCATCCATATCCTACTATCCTACTAATATTATAAATGTGAAAGTTTGTGGGTTTGGATGTTTGGATGTTTGTTCCTCAATCACGCAAAAACTACTGAACGGATTTGATTGAAATTTGGCACACAGACAGAAAATAGCCTGAATAAAAACATAAAATACTTTTTATCCCGATATTCCTACGGGAACGGGAACCACGCGGGTGAAACCGCGGGCGGCCGCTAGTTATTTATAAATGTGAAAGTTTGTGGGTTTGGATGTTTGTTCCTCAATCAAGTAAAAACGGCTGAACAGATTTGGATGAAATTTGACACATAGATTATTTATAGCCTGAATTAAAACATAGGATACTTTTTATACCGGTCAAAGGTTCCCTAGGGATTTGCCGAATGTCCACGCGGACGAAGTCGCGGGCGGAAGCTAGTTCATATTATAAATGGGAAAGTAACTCTGTCTCTCTGTTACCTTTTTACACCTAAACTACTGAACCAATTTTGGTATAGGTATATAATGATTTGTTCTGTATTCGTCGTGTTCTAAGCCGTCGTACTCCAGATTCGTCGTATTCTACCATAGCACGGTCTTAATACTACTATAGGAAAGAACAATCCTTAAGAACACTTAGATCTTTTGTTGCGAAAATTAATTTTGAAGGGTAAGGAACGTTGGAAAGTTGGAACATAGCAGTCACTAGTAGATACCGTACTGTTAAGTATATATAAATAATTTCGTGACTCAATTCAATACAATTGCTTGTATTAATTACACTCACTAGCAGCAAGAATCAAACCTGATACCGAGGATTTTGTATTCAGGGTTCAGGGGTCGTTCCATTATAATGTTTTAGCAGGATTCATGCCTGGCATAGACGATTTTACATTCGGGTGTATAGTCGTAAATCGACGTGGCTCTCGTGAAAATGCTTATTCAATAGAAGTAGAGTAGGACGCACATTTTAAAGTGCGTTCGTTTCGTCTGCACTTAAAACTTTAACATGCCGCGAACAAAACACAACCAAGGGCCTTGTTATAAAGTTGTTCAATTAGGTGTTGATTTTTTTAACAAACAAAGTTTTCGTGACTTCCATATTTAACTAATTTTAGAGAATCATTAAGGGTGTCACACACGACCATACAAACTTTTACAACTGTCCATTAAATCGTTAAATAAGCAGAACGGCTGTTAAAGCGAGCGTTAACAATTTGACAAAGTTGATAATTTTATGTATTCAAGACTAGGCCTGAACATTAAAGTCTCGTCTCAAGAGATTATGGGTTTGTCGGAACTTCGTTCTTTGAGACATTAAGATTAGAAAGTATATTTTTATAAGTAGTTTAAATATTTCTTAAACAATTACGAATGATTGATACATTAATAAAAAAAGGTTGAATTTCATTTTTCAGCAAAGTATAGTGAGTATAGCTTCAATAATTATAGTTTTATCTATACATATATAAAACTCTAAATTGATTGATTGATTGTTGGGATAGGTGTAGAGCCCTAACGGCTGAAGGTAGAGACACCATTTTTGGAGGGTAGATACCTTTCATGATGTAGATGAGCATTAAGAAAGGATTTTAGAAAATTCCCGTTATACAGGATGCTACAGGTTGTTCAAGTTTGTATGAGAATTTGTATAGGGTTGAAGGTAGAGACACCATTTTTGGAGGGTAAATACATTTCATGGTGTAGGCATAGACATAGAAAAATTTCGCTGGGTGTAGGTGAGCACTAAGAAAGGGTTTTGGAAAATTCCCGATATACAGGGTGCTACAGCGTGTTCCAGTTTGTATGGAGATTTGTATAGGGCTGAAGGTAGAGACACCATTTTTGGAGGGTAAATACATTTCATGGTGTAGGTGAGCACTAAGAAAGGGTTTTGGAAAATTCCCGTTATACAGGGTGCTACAGCGTGTTCCAGTTTGTATGGAGATTTGTATAGGGCTGAAGGTAGAGACACCATTTTTGGAGGGTAGACACCTTTCATGGTGTAGGTGAGCACTAAGAAAGGGTTTTGGAAAATTCCCGTTATACAGGGTGTTCCCGTTTGTATGGGAATTTGTATAGGGTTGAAGATAGAGACACCATGTTTGGAGGGAGATACCTTACATGGTGTAGGTGAGCACTAAGAAAGCATTTTGGAAAATTTCCGTTATACAGGGTGCTACAGGATGTTCCAGCTTGTATTGGGATTTGTATAGGGCTGAAGATAGAGACACCATTTTTAGAGGGTAGATATACCTTTCATGGTGTAGGTAAGCACTATATACAAGGTGCTACAGAGGTTTCCAGTTTGTGCATATTTTTTTTTGGGAAAATTTAAATGCGTGAAATTAGGTCTACTGATAAATACCTAGGTCTATTGGTAATCTGTGACTTTCAAAATAAATGCACATCCACCTTAATCACGCGAACGAAGTTGCGGGCAAAAGCTAGTGTTTTAATAAAATTGAATGAGATTTAAGGTAGGTATAACGTGTTATAAAATGACCCCTAATGCCGAATATGGTAGATAAAAACCATCAAACTGAACAACTTTTACTATGGGACCAATTCTGAAATCACGAAAAAAAAATCAGCTGTTTCATACATTTTAATATTCATTTTTGTATGAAACAGCTGATTTCGTGATTTCAGAGTCGGTCCCATAGTAAAAGTTGTTCAGTTTGATGGTCTCTATCCACCTTATTCGGCATTAGGGGATATTTTGTAACATGTTGTAGATACAGAATGTATGTACAAAAATTGTTGAAGGGAAGCTTGATTAGTCACAATACATGTTCCCTCCGGACGTTATCAAAGTTGAGATGTATCAAGATTCAACAAACTTGTTAACTGGGTCGATTTCAGCGCAGGGCAGAACATTGGCCTCCATCCAAGAGTTTTATGCATCGGTGATGTTGCGTGGACTTTTTCCATTCATTCATGACGAACAGCTCGCTCATTCGGAACAGACCGAACGATCGAGATCGTTTCAAAACGACCGTCCAACCGATATGAATGAGTATTGATTGGGGGTCACTGTCAATATAACATTGTGATACTGGAATAATTGCTTATAATAACTTAACTAATACATACATATGTTAACGTGTGATACTGTCAAAACCAGCATATTATCTAGGTACCTATACCTGTATGATCTCTAGTAATTGAGCTGTTTAGCGTCCCATAGAGCAGAATAGCACCAACTTTTTTTTTAATAACGGGATAGTGCGTGGCCTTCACTTCACCTCACCTGATGTTAAGTGGTGAAAAGGTCGAAGGTGGAAGCGCACTATATCCGGAATCATCACTGAGGAACGGCTATCTTACCTCTAACTGCCGGAACACAACCATTTGAAATTGTTGTTATCGTGTCAGACTTAGGTAAGATGGTGGTAGCTAGTGGACTTGGCCCTACTACCAACCAAACCGAGTACAAATTGTACTCCCCCTGGGAATCGAACCTGGAACCCCTGCGTCTTACACGGGTGGGCGAACCACTAGACCACAGAATTGGTTACTAACTTAACTTTTACTTAAGGCTTTCGCAAAAGGTGACCAAAAACGATTTACACCTCGGCCACAACACCACCAAGCGCGCGTCCTGCGTCTTGCTTCTTGGCAACCACTGCGCGCTGTCTCAATGTCGGCTTTTCAGCTCGTCGTCGTGACTGCGCAGTGGTTGCCGAGATGCAAGACGCAGGACGCGCGCGCGGTGATGTCGTGGCTGAGCGGTTAATAGTAGATTGTTATATAAGGGTCCAAAGGAAGCAATTCCCATACGAGATATTTAGACTATACTTCGAGTATGGAATTGATGACTTTGACCCCTGTTTAACACTCTACTTTTCATTTCGAATTTAAAGAAAGTAAAAAAATCGTAGTTGTTTTCCAAAATGTTTATTAATAATAACATGAAGCTGGTACCTTATACTTATTATACCTATTTAAAATTAATCAAAAAATTAGAACAATTAGTGTTTACATTGTGTTTAGTACATAATGTGCTCTTGAGCATAGAGTACGTGCTCCATAGAGTGGAAGGCAGTATTTTCTTTGATAATCCACTGAAATACGTGAGAAATACTTTTTCTGAAAATGATTTTATTTTGTTGTTTGCTCGCCACTTCATAAAATCATTGTACGCATTTAAGTATTTTTCCTTCGAAACTTCTGGCAAAAGATTTTCTATTATTTTGTTTGCCTCGTTTGTTACTGAATCCGGGGTCAATACTTCAAAATCGCTTAATTAACTCATTTTTAGTAAATACAAAATCAACTCAACACACACAGCTCAAAGTCACAGAGTAAGGTATCCCGCCAATATTTTATAGTTTTTCTTATTTTGAATTTGGAACACGCCGCGTCGCCGGCCGCTCCTTCCAATATTTTTAATTTTGCACTGGCTGTTTTACCATGTTTCATTGTTGTTCGTAAATGCGCCCTATCTATTTTTTTTAAACCATTACCGATGAGGTAACTCTGTGGTTGACTATGTAACCAAATTCAGTTCTATTTTTAAATTTCTTTTACACCCTAGGGTGGAACGAAGAGTTTTGGACCCGCTGCACAGTTTAAATATAGATCACTTTCCGAACATGAGAAATGAAAAATACATTTAACACGTTCGGAGACCAGAAATGGGCAGCGGATTCTGATGAAAAATTTCCAACATTGGAACTGAATATTCCAATCCGCCTGCCAAGCGTGGAGATTAATCAACAACCTCTATACTGGAGAGGCCTACGGGGTCTTGCGGGGGATTTTCATGATTTGTTGTGATGATGATGAACTTGATCGCGAAATGTCGTGTTAATAACGTTAAAAGAACCTTACCTACAGGAAAGTTCACAACAGTTTGTATTTCAGCGCGGGGCAGAACTCTGGACGCCACTCAAGAGATCGTTGCTCTAGGCATCTGTAACGTGGCCGGCGCATTTTTCCGTTCGTTCCCGGTGAATGGGTCGTTCACGAGGAGCGCCGTGAGCGACGCGTCGGGCGTCAGGACGCCTGCCGCTGGCTTTTACACTAGTAAGTACTTTGATTACGATCTGTGAATGAAACTGTTTGGTGTTTTAGGTACGATTCAAACCAACCGGCCCGCTTCGGAGCGCATTTTACCTCTGCCGGAGTAAAAAAAGCGTCTATATAGCTAATTCCATATTTGCATGAAGATTGACATGCCGCGGCAGCATTGGAGCCGATTGGCGCCGCCAGCAATATAAAAACTACATATTGTATAGACGCTTTAGTTTCCTTTGACAGAGGTAAATAAAATGCGCTCCGACGTAAGTTTGAATCGTACATTAGGTGTGTTAGCGCTTTTAAATACCTTTGATTTTTTTAATTAAGATATCAGTGTTGTTGTGAATTACTAAATCAGTTGGGGAAATTTTATTTTTTTACGAAATGAGCTATTTGTATGAGGTTTTAAGCTAAAATATGATGGACTCAGATTACACCTTAATAAGAACAACAGAAAGAAAATATTTTCTGTAGCTATAATGGATAACTAAGCGAGCAGCTTACAGGATAGTTTTATGTAGGTAGAATTAATTTTTTTAAAGAAACACTAAAAAGTCACGGGCTTAGGTTGTATGTTAAAAACTGCATAAAATGAGAAAATTATACCTATAGAAATAAAAAAAGCGCCCAAGCAGTTAAACTAGGCATAGTGTTATGATAACATAAACATGATTTTCAACTGTCAAGTTATTCACCCCAAATATATACTAAAATTGCACTCAGCATCAAATTTTACAACATAAAAAATAATGTTGTTCGCAAAAGAATTGCGGCTGAAGCGATAAATCACCTCCTAAAACGGATACAAAATTTTTACGACTTTCTTGTTGTGAATTGCTTTGTAACATTCCGTTACATTTCCCCTTATTATGTTTCGACAATTGTTGGAACGAGGGGCTCTAACTTTGTCAACGTCGAGGGCTTGTTTCGCTTTTGATGATGTCTCAGCCAATTATTAAAGCAATTTTAACAGCTGAATCAAAGACGATGGTTTAAATCCAACAAACTTTGACACTTGAAGCTCGTCAATTAATCTTCTGATTAAGTTATTTACGCCTTCGAAGATTGTGGACTCTCTGGTATGTAATTGCCAAAGGTTGGTTGAACTTTAAAGGGGAATTTAATTAATTGTATAAATAAATGTTTTAGGTTTTAAGTGTTGTATAAGGCTTAATATTTAGAAAATGTTTTCATCGCCACTTTATTAGGGTTTTAAATTATTTCTCAAATACTCGTAAGTCCTTACTGGTAGGTGGACATTAATAATTTTCATTGATAGCTGTTTCGTACAGTAGAGTTTTCGTTGTTTGAATACAGTTCTGTTTGTTTAATAAGTATACAAATTAACTCGTTCATCTCTGACGATGTAATAGTAATATTATGTGCTTTAAAGGGATGTCAAATCTATATCACTATACTATAATATGTATAGCTACAGACTCTACAGAGTGTTTGGTAATAGCCTTATAAGGCCTAATGGTAAATAGGGACCATCAAACTGAACATCTTTTACTATGGGACCAACAATGTCGCAAAAAAAAAACAGCTGTTTCATACAAATATTAATAACGAAAATATCAAAATGTATGAAACAGCAGATTTTTTAGCGATTTCAGAGTTGCTCCCATAGTAAAAGTTGTTCAGTTTGATGGCCCCTATCTATCATATTCGGCTTTATAAGGGTATATCTATAACTACAAAAGACTATCAAAAAAACTTTCGAGTTCAAATTAAATCAAAAGTCGGAGTGAAATCAGATTAAATTCTACTATGCAAGAATGCTAAGTAAGTGACATTTGAAAAATGAAAACAACGAATCTCAGCGCGCTTTACCAAAGGAATTTTACGAATATTTTTAAACATATAAAGTATTTTTAAACTGAAGAACCCCACTGATTTCTACCTAAAACGTTAAAAACCAATGTCTTTCGCACACATTAAACTTGCGGGTAAATTATTAAAATTGCGTAGAGCCGTTCGCCGAACTTTCAAGGGGCTTTCCTTTTCTCTCTAAGTAACCAAGAATTCCCCACTCCACTAATGCACAGTGGAGTTTAAAAGGTTTTCGTTGGCTTACAGACTACGTACACATTATCTAACTTTCCACATATGTGGTTTTTAAACTAAGATGGAGATGTAGGTGCATTTTTTACTTCACTGTGCATTGTGATACGATAGAATCACAAAACGAATAAGTGCGAAGATAGGTACCTACTTTACAGAATTATGTCTAATCTTCAAACCATTTACATCGATAAACCTACACATCGACGACACAATTACTTTGAACAAATGGGTGAAAATATTTTAAAATGACCAAAACAACATCGAAAAATGTCCACACGGAATATAAAAAAATACAGATTGATATCTGATGTTCTATGAGATTATTATAGCAGAATAGTTATCCCTCTATCTAGAAAATATAAATAGTTCTACGTATTAATCAGTATTTAACAAATATGCTCCAATATTTACATCGAGTCGGGATTATCTCCATTCAAAATAATTTATCCTCGTAATATTCCAATATCTGTTTAATTTTTGTAAAGACAATACAATGTGCAATTCCTATAGAGGTAACTTTCCAATATGAATATGAATAGCCCAATGAAGGACTTATGTGGTCAATTAAAATAAGTCCTTCATTGGGCGTTGTGAATATGCCTTAATTTTTCATTTTTGTTATTTTTGTTACGGTTTCATTTTTGTTTCCATTTCGTTACAATAGTCATTCTAAATGATTTTCACCCAAATACCAAGTAAAAATTATATCAGATATAAACTTGTGTTTGAAAAATAATCGCAATACAAACATTTGACCCGAAACAATTTAAAAAGTGTAGATTGTTTTTACATTGATCCCTTTGGAATCAAACTCAAATATGTACTCAACGACGACGCTAGGCTCGCACCTCGAATCAAATGGAAAACATTATTTTTGTTTTAACATAAACGCTTAATAAATTAAGCAGTAATACGATATTAAATGATACGACAACGAACACTGATGTCGTGGTGTAAAGGCTGTGAGAAAAGCAACGAAAAAGCAGTTGTACTTTTGTGACATGGTCATAATTTGTATGATGAATTGCGGAAGCAAAGTAACGCTTAGTTCCGTGAATTGTTTCTGCGGACAGTTGATAAAGCCGTCAGTGATTAGTCCAGAAAAATCAGGATATAGCAAAGACGAATGTGCTGGCTTTGTATAAATCATTTTTCACTACGCGGGAACATTGCGGCCCGTACTTTTGGTCCATAAATCTAAAGTTCGCTGTACCGCCGCCGCATTCAAGTTTTCGGTTTTAGTTTTTCGTGCCGTTGGAAAATTTTGATGGTAAATATATGATCACGGTAGGCTGTCATCATAGCAAAGTTTGTTGAGTGAATTGAAATGTTTATGAAGATGTGTGTTTTACTTACTTTTAAGTTGAATCAAACTGAATATTTTTCTTTCGTACGTTGTCCTTCTTCTGTAAGGAGTACGAGGGTGGTTTGATAAGTCCGTGACTTTGTGAAGAAGAAAAAATTTTTTAAAGAATATTTTGTTTTATTTTTCTACATAATCTCCTTTCAGCTCTATACACTTCGACCAACGATGTTCCAACTTCTTCAACCCATCCATAAAATAGTTTTTATCAAACCCTGAAAAATAGGCTCCTGTTTTAGCTATCACTTCTTCATTGAATGAAAATCTTTATCCACCAAGCCATTTCTTCATGTTTGGGAAGAGGAAAAAGTCACACGGGGCCAAATCTGGTGAAAACGGGGGGTGTGGCAATAGGTCGTATCGCAATTCCACAAGTTTTGATGTTGCGGTTGCCGACGAGTAGGCCGGAGCATTGTCGTGATGAAATAAAACTTTTTTCTTTGCTAGATGCGGTCTTTTCTTCAGCAGCTCTATATTGAATCTATCCAACAAATGGTAAGCTCCGGTAATTGTCTTGCCTTTCTCCAAAAAATTGATGTAAATAACACCTTTGCTGTCCTAAAAGACAGTGGCCGTCTCTTTACCAGCCGAACAAACAGTTTTTGCCTTCTCCGTGGCACGTTCACCGGTAGAAGTCCACTGTTTTGACTGTTGCTTCGTCTTTGGCGTATATGGTGGACCCACGTTTCGTCAAGTGTTACGTACCGACGAAAAAAATCACTTGGATTGCGGTTATACAAACCTAGCATTGTTTAGAAGTTGTTACACGAGTTCGTTTTTGGCCGACTGTCAGCAAACGCGGCACCCATCTTGCAAAAAGGTTTTTCATGCCGAGAATATCGAGCAAAATATGAAAAATTCGTTCGGTAGAGATGTGAATAGCATCAGCTATCTCGCGTATCTTCACTTGACGGTCTGCCATAACAATGTCGTGGATTTGCTAACAATATCTTCAGTGGTGACCTCAATCGGCCTTCCTGGGCCGTCGGCGACAGTTGTGGTGGTACGACCACAACGAAATTCAGTAAACCACTTATGAACTATTCCATGAGATGGAGCAGAGTCCCCATAATATTTTTTCAGTTTATCCTCCGTCTGCTTAATGGTTTTACCACGTAAAAAGTAGTATTTTATCAATACGCAAAATTCGTTTTTCTCCGTTATAAAAGAATATCCCGACCTCACTTGCATAAATCCTTCCATTTTTTTTAATTTCGCGCCAATTTAAAAAATGCAACAGCATAAGATCAGCAAAGAGTTCTAAATTAAGACAGGAAAATTGAATTATGAAAAAATATTGTATTCAACCTTAAAGTCACGGACATATCAAACTGCCCTCGTAAAAGATCCATTTTTTTCAACTGCTGTCGAGTTTGCTGAGATTTAAAAGGAGATGAGCTCACATACAAGAGTGTAAGAAATGCAGTTCTGAATGCAAATAAAACTGGTTTTCGATAAAAAGTTCAATACGAACACGTTTTAGTCAATGATAAATGAGGAAAACAGTTTTGCAGTTTTGTAAAAAAATATGCATCGATTTTCACATTTCCACGCAAGAGATGGACAATGCTCCACATACATTGACTACATTTAAAATAAAAAGAAATTCACAACCCAATTATTTCAGGATAACTTTTAGTCTTAAATTTTGATAACCTGGTCATCAACGTAGCAGCAGCAGAGTTATTCGTTAAATAATGGGCTAGGCTCTCATCCTAATCGAGTTATTTATAAAAAAAAAGATATTCGTCATAAACAGCGAAAATTTTTCTATGTCTATGGTCATAAAGTTGTTGAACTATAAGTTCTTATAGAAGCACGGATGCGAGTGAAGTTACAGAGAAGAAAAATCTGTAGAGGTTGCATAGCTGAGAGTATGCAACCTCTTTTTATTGCATTTAGTTTTTATTCATTGCGATCGTCTATTGTCGACTTTAGTCGACAGGGTCGAGTTAAGATACTTTTAACTTAGAGCAACGGCACGGAAGTCGCGTTGCTCTGATACCGGTCACTCGCATTCTCGCAAATACGCGAACCCACAAGTGTAGGACGGACATTCGCAGCCATTCGCAAATGATTTTCCATACATAATTGAAAACATTCGTACAATGCGCACATGTGAGTGACCGGGGTAAGACTATTAATGACTATATTTTTCCTCAGGTTTAATAGTGTTACTGACTCTGGCGCTGTTGACTCCGTACTTTTACTTCATCCCTCGCGCGGCACTAGCGGCGGTCATCGTGTGCGCCGTATTGCATATGGTGGATATCGCCATTGTCAAAAATCTCTGGAAGACGAGCAGTAAGTTAGGCATCTAATATTCTAAACTTGAATGTCTATACAAGGTTATTTTTAGTTCATTCAAAACCTCTCGTGGGGTTGATCAGACCATCAAACTGAACAACTTTAAATATGGGATCAACCTTGAAATCACGAAAAAAAATTAGCTGTTTCATACATTTCGATGGAGTAGGCATTGTACTTTTATACGAAATGCTGATAGTTTTTTCGTGATTTCGGGTTTGGCCCCATAATGAAAGTTGTTCAGGGGCCGTACCGGCTAACTTACATGGCTATCGTAATCGCTTTCATTTGACAAACGGATGTGATGCATTGCTACTTTTCCTGGTAAGTTATAATTTTATGCCAAATAGAAGTAGCAATGTATCGCATCTATTTGTCAAATGAACGCGATAACGATAGCCATGTAAGTTAGCCGGTACGGCCCCAGTTTGATGGTCTGATCAACCCCACGAGGTTTTCAATGAACTAAAATTAACCTTGTATATTCGGTCTGCTGGATGCAGACAGGGGGGGAAGCCTATGTACAGTTTTGGGAGTTTTATAGCTAATAAGATGATGAGTATATTCATTCATTGATGTGACGTACCAATATTCAGGGTAAAATCGAAGTCATTGGCAATCTTAAACTAAGAATCTAACCGCGATATGATAACTTTGGGTAATAAACTTAAAATGACAACTGTAATTGCAGTCGGGGGATCTCTTTGATTAAAAATTGTTCCACAAAATGGTCCCCCATCTGCAAGACTTTTTAATTAATATTTTTATTTTGTTTTAGGCAGGGCAGACGTGTTTTTAATATTTTTTATTTATTTTTGCCTGCGACTTCGATTTTACCCAGTAGAAGTCAAGACGAATGACAAATTCTTATAACATTTTAATTCTTGTTGATCGTTTACTAAATTTGTAAGTATAAAAAAAAACATCGATTATTTTACTTGAGAAATAAACAAAAAATTCATTCAAATCTTTGTCATATTCAGTTAGTCAACCGACCCCTATAATCTGTACAAAGATTAAAACGGGCGAATCCAGAAATTTCATCAGTGAGTTGGTTTCTGAATTATTCCTCCGGGATCTGGTTTAATCTCTCAATGCTACGCAGTTATCACTTTAACTGACTCAGATTATAGCACATGAGTTATACGTATTTGTAATTTTTAATTGGGTAAACGTCTTTATATATTAAAACGTATCTAAATGTTAAAGAGAGGGCACAAATGTGACTAAAATCTTCAATTGCTTTGAAGTGTTTTCTTGCAGTACAATTTTGCGTGTAGCCTTCTTTGTTTGTTTGTTTTGTGGGTGGGTTGTTACATTATCAATACTTACCTACCTATTTTGATACTGGTACTTATTGTGATATTATTACAATGATAAAAAAATGTCTAAAGCAAAACCACGATATCACGATACCGTCAATTCTCATTACTATCAAAATTTACTTGAAGAAATCAAGATATCGAATGTAGCTTGATGGATTCACAGAAATCATTAACTGAGAGATCACCTCATCTGATGTTAAGTGACGATAAGGCCGAAGGTGGAAGAGCACTATATCCGGAATTCTCATCACTGAGGAACTGGCTCTCTTACCTCTAACTGCCGGAACACAACAACTTTTAAATTCTTGTTATGGCGTCAGACTTATAGGTAAGATGGAGGTAGCTAGCCAGGCGGACTTGAAATATGCCCTACCACCAACCAAACCGAGTACAAATGTACCCCCCTCCTGGGAATCAAACCCGAGACCCCTGCGTCTTACACGGGTGGGCAAACCACTAGACCACTGAGGCGGTTCTTTAATGTTTTTGTTATTATTTGAAACAGGACTCGACCTAATCCCTTTGTTTGGGACATTCGTTTGCTGCCTTGCGCTGGGAATCGAAGTCGGTCTGATTTGTGGAGTAGGAGTGGACGTACTACTGCTACTGTACTACCATTCAAGACCTCCATTAGGTGTACAGTTTGTTGACGTAAGTACTTACACTTGATTTTATGTCATAAAAGTACCTATGTAGAATACAAGTTTCAACACTACCCTAAGATCGATATTAATGTGTTTATTTTAGAGAGGTTGAAAAACTTAGTACAGAACTACAGGTTTAATCGTGATTATTAAAACGCTTGAAAAAGGGAAATAAAACTTTAAATAAAACATGAAATATCATAACATCAATAATTTTACTAAACAAACTCCAATCCAATGTTATGTTACAAGCCATAACAAACGAAGAGAGAACATTCAAAACTGCAGTGTTCCTACCAAATCTATCTCGAATTTTCAGTCAATGTTAGTCTGCTAGTCCTCATTTATTCATCGGCCATAGAATTTCGTTTCGACCTCACCAATTTTGCAAGAAACGAGTTGCAATCACGCTGTGCCCGCTGCCAAAGCACCAGCGAATGTAAATTTATTTGTATTATTGAATGGCTGTTGGCAACACAACGGGCCGACTAGTTCTGTTCCTAGCACACAGAATATTTGAGCGTATTGCCTGAACGATGTTTCTGTGAAAATCCTTACTCGACTTTGCATTAGTTTTCTTTGGAGCTTATCTTTTGACCGTGCATGTGCTGGGAGTACAGCTTATAAGCGCATTGAATTCGTTGGATTTTCATTCAAATCGAAAATCTAACGTGAGTCTACATAACCTTTTTAGCATAGTAAATAAAAGCAAAGCTATGGTTGTGAAACGTGTAAGGAATTAAGGAAAGAAGGAAATGTGATCTTAATTATAATAAGTAGCTTTATTTTATAAAAAAATAAGGTTTATTTTTAATATTTCTTGATAATTCCGCGTGTTAAAAAGACAAAAGAATTCGAATAAGAATCATAATGCTATGAACTCGCTAAAATATAAGGTCCTTCTTAAATAGTGCACTTTTTTTTCGCGATTTCAATGTTGGTGACAGTAAAAGTAATTTGAATGAATGAGTACATTGACCCCTAAAAATTTTGTGCACTGTTTAAGAAGGACCTTATATGTATAAGTAAATTGGCTGAAGCAATAAATTTCAGTCGGTATAGCGTCGGTAATGAGTTATTCGTTATACATTGGCGTATCTAGAGATTTTTTCCAGGGATTTGACTTTGACTTTCCTCCCCTGCTCGTCATTGTATCATTCGAAAGAGCGTTATAATGTTGTACTAAATGTCATAATACAACTTGTTGCGCGTGAGAGCGCGGCGCAGCGCGACATCCTCTCGCTCGGATATTTTAATGTTGGCAGTAAGCTATTCAGAACCGAAGAGAAGGATTTAAAGAATGGGTATAGATATAGATAAATTAGTTTATATTTATTTAATATTTGCTTTATTTTCTTTACAATAGATTTTCTATTGTTGTCCGGACGCCGGCGTCCGCGCGGACATTGATGATTATAATGTGCCTACGTCAAATAATGGCCTCTCTTCTTTTTAGGGTAACGATATGCCGCCACACTACGCCATACATCCAGTAGGCGGTCTCCATTTCGCCGGCGCAGAAACAGTGAGAAGTAAATTAACATCCCTGAGGAATCCACACAACAAAGTCAACACACCAGTCCCTACACTAACAGTAGTACCAACTAACGAGAACGGCGGGATAAGCTTCCTTGAGAAAGGAAGTGTAGTCGGTGAAAACATGGTCCGAAGTGGCGGTGTGAAGTGTTCGAATGTGTTGGTGGTCTACTGTGACGTTTTGTACAGAATGGACTACACATTCTTGCAGGTAAGTTCTAACCTATGTGAAAAGAGAAATTTCTAAAAAGTGAAAAATAACCATGACTATGGTAAACCTAAAACCTAACCATAGAAATTTGATGTAATAGATCAGTGAATAGATCCCACCATACTGCAGAGCAGTTGATATATAAACCTATGTGAAAAGAGAAATCTTATTTAAGCTACAATGATTCATACGATCAATTACGTATTTATTCCTTATATTGAAATGTATCAAAATGATCATCCATTTTTCCTGTAAGACTAGAGCCATCGTTTACGAAAACGTCTACTTATCCTTACTAATATTATAAATGCGAAAGTCCGTTTGTTTGTTTGTTTGTTACGCCTTCACGTCTAAACTACTGAACCGATCATCATGAAATTTTGCATACACGTTGTCAGGGGTACAGAGAAGGATATAGGGTACCTTTCATCCCGAAAAATCCAGTATTATTCCCGAGGGATAGCAAAAAAACTTGCACGCGCAGACGAAGTCGCGGGCCGCCGCTAGTATAGAATAGAATAGAATTACAGAATCAAGTTCTAAACATTGAAATTCCGAATAAATTCAAGTTTTAATTTACTACGGTTTTTGAGGTGCTTATCGGTGGAATATCGGTGGGTTATGATCCTTATATTATGAACCTTGACAGGTTATCACATTTTCTCAAACGATTTCTAAATACTAAATTTCTATGGTCAGGTTTTAGGTTTACACCGTAGTCATACGGTATAAACCTAAAATCTGACCATAGAAATTTAGTATACGCGTAATTAGATTTCATCATACTGCATAGCAGCTGATAAAGCAATTAGCAAGAATTAGAAATGTCCTTGTAATATTTTTTAAGTAAAAGAAACTTTTTTGCAAAAAGAAAAACACATTCCGTTTTCTTGAATAATATGAAATGAAATCTCTATAAAATCTCTATAAAATGAAATAACATAAAAATTGACGTTGTAAAAATTATACCAAAGCCACGATTGAACCACTAAAACTGATTTTCAAGAACCATCTTACGATAAATTGTTTAATTTGTAGTAAGGCTTTCATCGAGGTGAATATTAATTTATCATCAAATAATTTTCCAGTGAATATTTAATTGCCTTTACGAGCTAAAATACTTTACACGTTCACCGGAAATAATTGCACGTGTATGGACGGTGTAAATTGAATATTCGTGTAAATTTTCTAAATACTACCTTTCTCATAAAGTGATTATTTCTCATTACAGTCCTTAGGAAATAATAAGAATTTCCTTTTTTTAAGGTTTGTTCGTACCTTTTCCAAAAGTAGTAAGATAGATACAAATAGTGATGTTTTTTTGTATTCAACTTTTTTGTATTCTTTTTTTAATTTTCACAAGAAAAAAATCTTTAGGTACGTGTACTGAGCGCGTAAAATGATCACCATTGTAATTAATTTCATGGACTTTATTTTGTGAACTATTTCTTTAATTTAATTTGATTTATTATTAAATAGTTTGAAATGCTTCAGAAGCCCATGACATTTTTTTCAACTCTAGCGAGTTGAAAAAAATGTTAAAATTTCAGGTTTCGTAAAAGATAAACCAAGAATGGGAAGGTTATATTCATATTCATATTCATTTAATCCACTAAAATTTGTAACCAAAGAAGATTAACCTAGATGTTATAGGTAGTTTACAAATTTACCTTTTTAATACCATTATCGAAAAGATTTTCTCTAAATTAAATACTCGTTATGAGACGCTCCATGTTTAATAACACATTTTTGTTATATTTTGTGAGACATTTTTTTTACGAAACCATGGTTAAATTAAAAACTTTGTTAGCTCTTCACTTAACTTATTTTGATCGGTGGATTATTAACTACATGGGTTTTTTACATTGTAGGTATTGACTGCCGGAAAGTAGGTATAGTACCTTTGCTTTGGAATTTTTAAGCAGTACCAAAACTTACTTCACCATTGCCGACCGCTATAATGTAGTTACCTAATATCTCCCACAAGACATTGAAATGTGTGGGATCCCTTGTTTTCGCATAATTGTTTTATACCTAATTTGATTTGGCATAACGGATTTGGCATAATTTTTTTTGTCATAATAATACTTTCGCATAATTGTTTTTTGGCATATTATTTATATTAGCATAATTATCATTTAGACTAATTTGTTTTCGCATAATGTTATTAGGCATATTGTCTATTCGCCTAATATTATTTAGACATAAAAATCAAAAACAATAAGAATAACAATTTTTACGCACTTATTTATTTTCATGCAAAAGGGGTAGGTATTGTATTAAAATGCCAAAAACTCATAACACATACGACCTAAATATCGACTCATAAAACACCTATTTTTAAAATACCGAAGTTCCTTAATATCGATATCCAATAGACCGAAACTTAAAAGATCGATTATTAAATGACTGATGATAGTTCGAAACCCTGAAAGTTAAAATGCCGATAGTTAAAAATCCCGAAAGTCTGTTTAGGTCTATTAGGTGCGACGACGAGCGAGCGTAGCGAGCGAGGAGGAGGTAAGGTTCCATTGCGACCAACAACGCACGAGCCGAGCGAGCGAAGAGAGCGTGCCGCGGTAGCGGCCGGCGAAGTGCCAGAACCGACCTGCTGGCATGTAACCCTCAATTAACCTTCGGTTTTTTAAGCTTCGGGATTTTGTATTTTGGTAAAATGTTCTTTCGTGATTTTAAGCGTCGTGATTTTTTTGTTTATAAAAATATGCATAAATAACATTATGCTAGTTTAAATTTATGCTAAAGAATATTATGCTTAAATATGATTATGCTTAAAGTAGTTATGCTTAAAAAAATTATGCATAAGCTGTTATGACTAAATAATATTATGCGTAAACATCAATCGGCGAAATCATATTATGCTATGACATATTATGCCTTAAAATTTTATGCAAATACATAGGGAACCGAAATGTGTTACAAAAGTTAATACCAAGCCAAACACCTATTCTGATTCACAAATCTGTAGGCTATTGATTTTATAGACCATTCAAAACGTCCTTTGACAGGCGTCACTGAAGATTAATTCCTGCCATAAATGCCGTTGATTATTATTCGAATTTCCTTTACCCATATCCATACATACAGTTCATACATACGGAGGCTTTCAGAAGGTATTAATAGACAGCGTGGAGACGAGATATGAGGTGGCATTCTCTATTATGGCATTTGTAAGCTATTTCCTAATGAAATTCATACTACCTGCTAGCCCATCGTTGTTATGTAAATTATGCATATTTTCGTCTTCAATGTATTGGAATGGAGTTTTAGTAATTCCCGTTAATTTAATGAAACTTTTATATTTTAGTATGCGTTATAAAATTCCCTATAGTTACAGTTAGAAAATGTTATTAAACTAAAAAATCTATGATTTGTAAAGGCCTTTACATAATGCCAGTATATATTATCTGTGATAATACTTAGATTAAAAGATTGAATTTAAAGTTTTATCTTGACGTACCTAATTTGTCTTTTAACTCTTTGTTCCAAAACAGCCTTAAATTCACAAAACATAATTATTATACCTAAATATTTGCTTAAAGGCCAGTCCAAGGCCAGGCCAGGCCAAAAATGATGAAACAACGTTGTTAAATTAATATTTTACTAATCACATGTACTTAATACACTGACAATGCCAGTTACCTATCACAATATTTGATATTCAGAATCAGAATTGAAATTAATTTTCGTTATTATGTTTGTCAATATTACAAATACGGGAATGTATTAGCTCCATTTAATATTCGCTCGCCGAAAGCCGCAGCGTCAAATCACATGCAATGTTGACGGGGCGACCACAGCTTTGAAATACCTATAATATAATGTATGAATCTGTTACGGGTTAAGTACTTTGTATGAACGGCTAGATAAAAATTATTAAACCTACATGTTGATTTTTGAATGTATAAAATTAATGTAAACTAAATAGAAACGTAATAAAGCTTGAAGGATTGAGAAATGAACTAGGGACCAAAAATGACGGTTTATGAACAAAACTAGCTGCCGCCCGCGACTTCGTCTGCGTGGAAAGGCTTTTTTGCTATCCCTCGGGAACTATACTTTTTTTCGGGACGAAGGGTACCCTATGTCCTTCTCTGTACCCCTGACAACGTGTATGCAAAATTTCATGATGATCGGTTCAGTAGTTAGGACGTGAAGGCGTAACAAACAAACAAACAAACAAACAAACAAACGGACTTTCGCATTTATAATATTAGTAAGGATGACAATTATTTTAGTTAATCCTTACTAATATTATGAATGCGAAAGTCTGTTTGTTTGTTTGTTACGCCTTCACGTCTTAAGGTGGTACGTCACGCTCAGTGGCGCCACCAATGGAAATAAATCATTTACGTTTTATCAAGGGCTTAGATTAAAAGTTTTAGTTATTTTGCGCAAATAGAAGAATAAAGTGCAATATTTAAATATTTTTTCACGGCCTCAGTTATAAGCAATAATTTATGAATGTGGATATTGCTAAATGTGGCCACTTTTGGCAATATCCACATTCATAACTTATTGCTTATATCTGAGGCTGTGAAAAAATATTTAAATATTGCACTTTACTCTTCTATTTGCGCAAAATAACTAAAACTTTTAATCTAAGCCCTTGATAAAACGTAAATGATTTATTTCCATTGGTGGCGCTACTGAGCGTGACGTACCACCTTAACTACTGAACCGATCATTGTGAAATTTTATATTATGCGTATTTAGGGGTACATATGGTAGGTACCTTCCATTTTATCCCGAAAAAATAAATGTTCCCGAGTGATAAAAAAAAAAAATTTCCACGCAGACGAAGTCGCGGCCTGACGCTAGTTTTTAAATATTTACATAGTTCAATTAGGTTAGTATTTTATTATTATATCTACTAAATATTAATTCACATGTTCTTAGAGCTCCCCATAGTTACTCAATATTTATTCAAATCCTTTTGAGGTAGATCCTCCATCGCAAGTTTTCAATATTCAACGACGAGCAAATAAAATGGGAAATCAAACCGACTTTTATTAAAACGGAATTCGTTCGGAAATTACAAATATGTGAGCTCATTGTTTGGCGTATTTATTCATCCTTCCTTTTTTATTAGGGTTCCGTAGCCAAAATGGCAAAAAACGGAACCCTTATAGATTCGTCATGTCTGTCTGTCTATCTGTCTGTCTGTCCGTAAGTCACAGTACACACAGGTGTATTCTGTGAACCGCTTTAAGATTTTTACACAAAAATAAAAAAAATAAAAGATTAAGAGGGGGCTCCCCATACATGGAACTGAAACGGAAAATATTTTTTTTCATCAAACCAATACTTGTGGGGTGTCTATAGATAGGTCTTTAAAAATGACAGAGGTTTTTAAGACCCTCCCCCCCTTTAACTTTTAAAGTAAAAGGGTGAAAATCTAAAAAAAATATAAGCTATATATCTTAATAAACACTTTCAACGAAAATTAGTTTGAACGAGATACAGTAATTAGTTTTGGAGATATATTACATTTTCCAAAACCGCAAATATAACTTTGTCATTCATACAAACACTGTGAAAAACAAAGTTATTCAGACGAAAAATGATAGCGGTATTAAAATATGGTATGGTATAATGTACTTACGGAACCCTACTGCGCGTGGCCCGACACACACTTGGCCGGTTTTTTAAAATAACGTAGGTTATGGTATGGTTGGTGAGATTTACTGAGGAAATAACAGTTCAATAAACACGATCATAACCCACCGATATTCCACCGATAAGCACCTCAAAAACCGAGGTAAATTAAAACTTGAATTTATCCGGAATTTCAATAATGTTTGGAACTCGATTCTGTAATTCTATTCTATTCTATATAAGTAGACGTTTTCGTAAACGATGGCTCTAGTCCTACAGGAAATAAAACCGGTCAAGAGCGAGTCGGACTCGTGCACCGAGGGTTCCGTACCATCCACCGTAGAATAATAAAATTAGTATTGCAGTTTTAGGTCAGCGCCATCTCTTGACCTATAGTGGAACAAACGTTAACTTTTTTAGAAATTCGATAATTACTAAAAAGGTGTGCTATATTGAGACATCGTTTTATTATTTTTCCTATAATCTTTATATAAAATAATTGCTATCACATAGAATTATTTCAGATGAAAAATCTGAAATAATTCTTTGCAAACTTCGGAGATAAAGGGGGGGGGGGGGGAACGGTATTTTTTAATGTCGAAAACTATGCGGCCTAAAACAAGGGGGGGGGAAACGGTATTTTTTTATGTCTAAAACTATGCGGCCTAAAACAAAAAAAATGCTTGGAAACGTGCAAACGGCGCTCTTTTATATGATATCCCACATGCCCTAGTAGCCCCACTTCAAATTTTTAAGACCCCTTTTCAGTCCCTGTTGTAAAAAAAATATTTATTCTTTTATTTATTTCTTATTTGCAAAAATAGTTGGGCAAATGTCATCTTAAACTATTTCAAATTTCAAGTTGATACCATTAGTAGTTCTCGAGATATCCAGCTGAGTCACACCATAAGGGTTCCTTTTTTACCATTTTGGTACGGAACCCTAAAAATGGATGATCATTTTGATACATTTCAATAAAAGGAATAAATACGTAATTGATCGTATGAATCATTGCAGCTTAAACAAGTTTATTCCCTATACTTTTCTTAGAATCACCAAAGCTCAGGATTCTTAACAGTATAAATTAAAGAAAACAAAATAATTACATACTATTTTTGTTTTGAAGAAAGAAAATAAGTGTTTACTCAATATTTCGTTAGGAAAACCTTACCGTTTAATGAGATAAACAAGTGCCTTTTACAATAGGATTACCCTTTCTGTCACCAGTCTCACCACGTCCAACCGGCCTTACACCACAATGTGGACGTCATAATTATTATTAACATTTTTGGCGTAAAACCGCACCAGGGGCAAACATCGCTCTGTTATTTTACGGTCGGGCCGAATGTGTTTTCGTTCCATTTGCCTCCAAAGTCGGGATCGGCCCGAATCCTTTAAAGCATAATTAATTGACATGAAAAAGGATTCTTTTTTGGGGCTTTCCCAAACATCTGTGATCATTGTGCCCGTATGTTCGTATGATGGGATCGGGATCTTCTTTGCGATGTCAGCTCTTTAGAGAGATTAGGCCCTTCAAAAAGATGTTATCGCCCCTTTGAGTTGTTTTTGGAACGAGTGGATTAAGTCCGCTTCATAACATTGAGAGAGGTTAATCATTAATCTTGATCAGTATAGGGATATTGTCACATGGAATATAGGAAACACTCTTTTATTTTTAACTTTTCCTTACATGTTAAAGCTACATATAAAGCTCATGGCTCGTTTTAAAGGTAGCTTTTAAAGTCATTGCTTTTGAAGAACCTCTAGTATGTTCTTTAGTAATCAATTAAGTAAACGTCAATTTCCCTTTGAAATTTACTTATAGGCTTAGAATAATAATAACACCTAGAACGATAATTCCCTACAAAGTGAGGCAAATAAAACACCCATAATGGCGCCGTTTTCAGATTTTTATTGTCCATTATTACATAATCATACCTAATAAGTACAAAACAGTTTCAATTTCCCTACCTTTAAGAGATTAGTTCTATATTATAACTAAGCCATTTTCGCTCAGTATTAGTTGCCTCACTTTGCATACGAGGACACGGCTTCTAGGTGTTATTATTCTAAGCTTATAGGTTCCCTACTCATTATAAGTATTGATAAACTTATTTACAGGAAAGTTTAAGTTTTTTATGTCATTAACAGAGCATTAAAATGTTGGTGTCGGAGTGGTCGCGCAGTGGTCGCGTGGTGTGGTGCGACGCAAGGCCCGTGGTCAGAGCACAGCTGGATAGCGTCATTCAAGATCCCCTATACTGTGATTCTGACCAACTCAGAAGATTCTTGCAAAGTAAGCTGAATTGATTGGTTTAATTTTCAGCGTACGAAATGTTGATTTGTTTTTCAACAAATTCATAAAGTTAGTCTTTATGGACTTGTTGAAAAACAAAATAATCAAACATTTATTTTAATAATGTTATGTAAGTGGCGATTGTTGATAAGCGGTCGCCGGCGCCGTAGACTAATGGAACCTGAGGCCGTATACAGAAAGAAAGATGGTAGCCGGCGCCGATCTACAAGCGCTTATCGGCCGACAAGTTGTCGGCGACGTTCGGCACTTGTTCATATAAATGCCTGCGCTAGTTACCTGCGTGGACCAGCGCCGATAAGCGCTGGTAGATCGGCACCGGCTACTAACTTTCTTTCTGTATACGGCCTTACGCTACAGCGCTTGCGGTCAGGTATATAGATAGAGCGTTGTCAAAGTTCTGATAATCTCACTAAAGAAAACTTGAAATTATACTTTTTATTTGGTGGTCGGTTTCATTTCAAATCATATTAAATCGAAGAAAGTAAAATAATAAAAAAGATTATATTTTTATTACCCAGGTTAACTAAACTCTATTATTTATTTATACACATAATTTTTCATTTTATTATCAATAAGATGATTAAGTACATTTTTGAAGTCAGCGAATAGAACTTTATAAAATTCTGGTAAAGCTATTAGTGCGGGATTGTTTACGTAAGAAATACGGTGCTCATTTTGTTGCACAAATGGTTGACGATAATTAGCGAGCTAGTTGCATATCACCTTTGTCACCAAAGCGAGCAGCGCCACGCGGCGTACTTAGTGCTATACTTCCACTTCATTAGCCGCGCGACTGGCACAGTTTCAAACTACGCTTCAAAGCCAAACGTGTGGTGCTCAGGTATTTCAATTAGTGCGCACTTTAGCCTGGCAAAATTAACTCCTGCCATTCAATTATTTTGTTATGTCAAAACTTTTTAGGCAGTTTGAAAGGTAATTTAAATACTATTTATGATGTATTAATGCGACCTGTTTATAGCTGGCTGCCATCGATTTAACTTGAGTCTGTCTCCTTAATCCAAACAAAATAAAATCTTAAATATAAAAATGATTAAATTTTGTACTGAAAGACAATAGTGAGTTAGTTTGTCATTAAGGCAAGCAGTGCCACGCGGCGTACTTAGTGCTAGCTATACTTCAACTTCATTAGCCACGTGATTGGCACAATTTCAAACTGCGCTATAAAAACCAAACGTGTGGTGCTCAGGTATTTCAATTAGTGCACTCTTTAGCCTCCTGGCAAAATTAACTCCTGCCATTCAATTATTTTGTTATGTTAAAACTTTTTGGGCAGTTTGAAAGGTAATTAAAATACTGTTTATTATAGATAAATGCGACCTGTTTAAAGCTGGCTGCCATTGATTTAACTTATACTATTTTGAGTCTGTAATTTTTAGTCCAAACAAAATAAAATCTTAAATATAAAAATTATAAAATTTTGTACTGGAAGACAATAGTAAGTTAGTGTGTCATCAAAAAAAGCAGCACCACGCGGCGCACTTAGTGCTCTATTTTCACATCATCTGCTCTATCCCACAGTTTCAATCTACGCCTCAAAGCCAAACGTGTGGTGCTCAAGTATTTCAATTAGTGCGCGTTTTAGCTTGGCAAAATTAACTCCCTCCATACAATTACTATTTCACTAAGTTAAAACTTTTAGATAGTGTTTTTAGGTAACCAATATATTATTGTTTACTTGTGAAATGCCTTTAATATAAATGCAAAAGGTACCTTAATTAGCGAGCTAAGTATTACTATCAGAACGAGCAGTAGCGTACTTTGCGCTGACTGGCACTGTTTCAAACTGCGCTTCAAAGCCAAACGTGTGGTGCTCAGATATTTCAATTAGTGTGCATTTCAACAAATTCATAATTAATGTTAAATGTTATTCATAGTTAAAATGGCTACTGTGCAATTTATGTATTTGTTACAGGTTTAGTTCTGGTTGAAGACCCTGCTACCATTGGCGATACACAACTATAGTTAATTTGCATTATTTGAAGTAATAATAATGACTTTTCCATGAAATGACTTTATAGTGTGTTACAATTAAAGATTAATAGACTAAGAAACTTTCTACACCAGTGCTACTTGCTACGAATTTCTTTACTGCTACGATGGGCGCGGGTGTGAGTGCTACGAGCGAATTAGTAATGTTATACACTAGTTATTAGCATTGTTTGTAATAATATCAATAACATATTCATAAAATTATTTCATAATTTATGTTACAATTAAAGATTAATAGACTACGAAATTTTCAACACCAGTGCTATTTGCTACGAATTTCTTCACCGCTACGGTGGGCGCAGGTGTGAGTGCTACGAGCGAATTAGAAATGTTGTTCACTAGTTATTTGCGTTATTTGTAATAATATAAATAACTAATTCATAATATTACTTTATAGTTTGTCACAATTAATGTTTAATATAGCTATGCAATTTTTGAATCTACACCCGTCGTTTTTACAGGCGCGGTAATCAGGTGCTACGAATCGACAACTAGGAAAATTAGATATTTCGTCCATTAGGGACAAAACCACACACAAGCTATTGTGCACATTTTTATAGTTACCTTATTACGTTTTGTTAAAGTGTTTTTTATGTGTCGTCAGTATTTTATGTTAAAGTATGTTCATGAATAAATTATGTGATAGGTGTGAATTTAAATACCACAGCTCAAAATAAGACGAGGGTACTGAAAAAAATATCTGAGTTCAAAATAGTCTGTTTCTTCTTCTTGTTTATCTATTGTTTGTTTACTATAATGTCATCATTTGATGATGTATAATATGTATTAATAACATTGATATGAAAAGGTTTACGCTATGTACCTACCGCTCATATAACTATTACATTCGCACTAACTACAACTATTACCTAAAGGTTATTCAGGATTTTTAATATTATATTTTTAATATTCATGTATACCTACTGTTTGAAATCCACATACCTAAAAATCCTGTAAATACGGCAATATTAATGTTCCAGACATAAATGTCAATGAATAAAAATCTGTTATTAATAGTAGTTAATTTACATGATGTAAGTATAAGTATAATATGAAATATTTTATTAAGTTTTTTTTCTATAATATTCAATTAAGTTTATTTTTTATAAAATCGTGATGAAATCAATTTTATTTGACGGCGACGACGCATGTCGCAACGGCAGCAATTCTGCCTGTTGATCCAAATATCCCTGGCTCGAATCCTGATTGGTATAATATGTGTGTGATGAGCATGTATGATTGACATAATTATAGTCAATCATATATTACATGATTACAGGGTGATTTTATGAACGGTGCACAAATTTTGTGGTGTTGCTTAGACCGTTAAATTGAACAACTTTGTTCATGGGAGCTACTTAATCAGAGCAAAAAAATAATCAGCTGCTCTATAGAAAACGTCAATATCTACTCCACTAAAATGTATGGAACAAATGATTATTTTTCTGCTCTGTTTAAGTTGGTCCCATAGACAAAGTTGTACAGTTTGTTGGTCTTAGCGACACCACAAATTTTGTGCACTGTTCAAAAAATCACCCTGTATGGTATTTTGATAATGTTTGAACATTGCTAAAGTTCTTGAAACGACTAGGAATGTCTGGGATTAATTGTGTGCATTACAGTTATAAAATATCTGTGGATAACAACATATTTTTCGCAATGCACCGAATTTGTTTACGGGCTCTCGATAGCGATAAAACCATGAAATTACATTGTTCCGAAAATTATACCGTCCACAGATGTTAAGCAATTCAGCATACTTAGTATTATTTACGTTAATAGTATATTTTTTATATTATAAAAGTGTGATCTGCCTAAAGGGCTTATACGGGTGAAAGTTACTATTGTAAGAAATAAAGTACACTCTTGAAAAAATGCATCATTTTATTTTTTACCTATTAATAAAATAAATAGTTATTGCACTGCTAATACAGGGTGTTTGGTAAAAGCTTTATAAAGCCGAATATGGTGGATAGGGATTATCAAACTGAACAACTTTTACTATGGGACCAACTCTGAAATCGCGAAAAAAAAATCAGCTGTTTCATACATTTTGATATTTTTGTAATTGATTTTTGTATGAAACAGCAGATTTTTTTTCGGGATTTCAGAGTTGGTTCCATAGTAAAAGTTGTTTAGTTAGATGGTCCCTATTCACCATATTCGGCTTTATAAGGCTATTACCATACACCCTGTATGTGAATTACTCAAGGGACTAACCAATAATAACACTGAACCTTTATTGAAAAATTGTAGTACTTACTTACCTACAATAGAACCATTTTTCGTAATTTTCTCAATTTCAATCATGTTTTACTTAAGTAGTAATAGATATTTTTAAACCAGTGACAACTATTTTATCTTAATTTCAATTCCATTCGAAAAGTTTAGTTTTATCAAAATTATCTAGGGAGCTCTACAGGTATACCAACATAAAATAAAATAAATTAAATAAACCTGGCGGATCTAAAAGTTGGCGCAAAGCTTTTAAACAGGAAGTGTACACAATAACTAAATAAATGTATCTTGTAATTTTCAAGCTTATCGCTCTGTTGTTAATTATAACAGGCTCTAATTTGTATCCTCTTGTTGTATTGTTCTATGCCTATTGTCCTTTACGCATTTGTATTGTTATCCCGATCTCTACAACAGTCATCATCGATAAAATTGGTATTGGAATCTCTATTGTGAAATTTAATCTGTATTGGGTATGTAAAAGATAAATAGCAAGCGTTAAAGGAAGGCAACTGTCAAAATGGCGCTGCGTACGCTTGTTCCACGAAAGCTATGAAAACAAAGGACTTTTACTTTAAAATAATCGTGTTTTTAGCTTTAAAATGATTAACTTCTGTGTAATAGGCTTTTAAAATGTTGGCACTTACAATTTTCCGAAAAATCTGGATATAGAAAAAAGGGTAAATTCTGTAAGAATTAAAAGTCTATTCCGGCATTTGCATTGTAGAATAATCTTTTATATCCATTTTGGGTCAATGGGTCTTTTTCGGTAAAAAAAAAACCACAAAATAAATACGTATTTTCCCATACATTTTGTTCTGAACGTCTACTGTCTTAGGAACAAGCGTACGCAGCGACATCTACAATTAGCTTTACGCTGCCAACCCCATTATTGCAAACATCGCAAATGGCAAACATTCGTTGAATAAAAAAAAGACATCACATTCAAATATGGAATCTTGTGCCAGGCATTGAATATAATGAATATTGAATGCGAAAACATTGCAACCTAAAATTTAAGATGACGAGAAGGTATTTACTAATTGCGTTGTAAGCATTTCTACATTAATTGCATTGCATTGTTTGAAATAATTATTGACGTTTATTTATTTTCATTCACGATAATATCGTAGGTATACAACATAGAAGTAGAATATCATAATTGTTTTATGTACTTAGTTATAAAGACAAGTCGTGTCATATGAAGGTAAACGCAATATCATATTGCCCTTATTCAGTACTTATTATAATTAATTATCCCGCGTTTACCTAAAATAGACGCGCAAAACAGCACAATGGGATTACGTGTCTAATTTGTTGTTTCTAAAGCTACGGCTAAGTAGGTAATCGACGTAAATACCTCGCCTAAGACCGGATTTGCTAAAGCTCTTCAGTCCGTGTGTCCGTCCAAAAAACTACCCATTAGTTTCTCGGGGTCTATTCCCGACTACACTTTATTTAGACCCTGGTCTCCTATTTTATGCTACATGCGACGTCTGACGTCAGCGTAAACATTCCACTTCATAAGCCGAAGTCAGCGTTGAAAGAGATCACAACTAGAGGTAAAAACTATGAAATGTTTTCGGTAATATTTTAGGAATACTTCCGGAAATATTCTTAATAACTTCCAAAATTACTAGCAAGTTTGGAAGTTTGTAAAATAGATTTATTGACTTAGAAAAACTGGGGATACATAATACTATAGTAAGTACAAGAAGCAGTGGCAAATGTTGGCAGGTTGAGGTAACTTTCTTCGACTTTAAAAATTAATTTTTTGGTTATTAAAACTCATAAATTTAGCAATTCTAGAGTCTTATCATCAAGATTTGAGGTTGCACTTGGTTTACAAATCAAAACTAGTCATTGTCTTAAAAATTTTCGGAGTTACTTATAGCCGATTATGTGCAAAAAGCGGCCAAAGATGGCGGGTTTCACGGTATTTAATTATTTATCTCAATGTAACGAAATTATTTTACCTAAATGTAAGCTGAGAAATATTTTGAAAACTTCCAAAGTTGCCGGAACTTTTCTTCAGGAATCTTCCTTACAAGTGGAATCTTTCCTGGAAGTTGTTATCTCTAATCACAACAGTACATTTCCATAGTAAGCATTGTATGACGCTGGAAGCGGCCGACCAACGGCGTAAATAGGACACCAAAGCCAGTTTTGAATAAAGTTTCAGGCGTTATTCTACCCTCGGTGTACATTGACGGGCAGCATATTATAATGATTATGACAGATTAAACACAGATGTTACTATAGCAACATATCTTTCGTAAATTGTTTTTTTTGTCTCCGAAAGTGTTCGAGATCGAGAGAGGCTTAACTCGAAGTTTCGAGAACATTTTGACGGCCTGAAACTACGGACGAGTGCAGTAGGGAGTAGACCTCTTCAACTGAAACAGAATAATCTGTTATCGTTAGTAACATTGACGCTGACGAGCACATTCAACAGGTTGCAAGTGAAATATTACACTACACTCTTTAAAAATTGACGCTTTTCTCCCTGAAGGTAGTCTCCCTGAAGGTAGGTACTTACCAATTGAAGGATCAGACGAGAAAAACACAGTATAGTTGTTCTATCTCACGAAGACCGATTTGCTATATGAATGTTGTTAGGCGTACACATACACATTGGTTTAGTGTGTGTCTGCACCACAGACCATACAACAAATACTGTGGTCTGCACGCTTTTGTATCACGCACAGTAAAAATGTGTATGTGCACGCCTAAAAAAGTCATACTAAAACTAACTTCGCGTGATAGAAGAACTATACCTTATTGTAATGCTTGTAGTACTGAAGAGGTATATCGCCCACATGAACAAAGAAAAATATTTTAATTGAAACAAATACATCAACGCAATTGTTTTTTGTTGTTATAATTTACTGACTGACGTATTTTTCGCAATGCCCTGGTAAAATTATTAGTTGGGATAAAGATGGTAATTATGTCCTAATAACCATCCAGTTTGTTCCGATACGTGATTAGATGAATTTTTGTAGTCGATAAGTTATACATAATTTTATGAATAAATCTCTCCAATGCCAATGAACATAATTAAATAAACATACCTTGGTCCTTGGTAGTATTTCTTAGTAAAAAACCTCGGCAATGTATTTTTTATCACATTATTAACCATAATACACGAAGTCAATTAAGTAATTTGATTCACTTTTATGTAGTTGTTTTGTACTTTTGTAATATTTAGTTGTAATAACTTCACTTATAAAAGGTGATAGAAAATTATGCTAGTTTTTTAGTAGAAAAAAATAATTAGAAAATTATGATCGTTTTCTTGACATCTGTATTTTTTGTATTTATAATGGCTTCAGGAAGCTTCGAAACGATGCCTGAAAATATTCTTATTGTATTGTTCAATAAAACGGATAATCAACATCATAAACAAGAGCCAAAAGAAAATATAGCAGAAAACTTTCTGTATTCGATCAAAAATGCACATCAACTTGCTGCGCGTAAGAAAAAACAATTAAAATACAGTCGATGTAAGTAAATGAAAATAACATAATTCAGAATTTTAATATACTGACGAGCTAAAATAAATAGTCACTTAAGAGACGCCGATATTTTAATGAATTTATAACTTGGACGAATCAAACTAATAAAGATAGCCTCATAGAACAAAATGTATTAAAACGATTTACGAGTACATTAAACCTGCTGTTTTTCTTTTGTGTGATTAGATACACTTCAATATTCCTTTAACTTCATAGAACTATCATAAGTTGTTTAAGAAATATCATCTCTGTAAGTGACTAATTATTTTTGCTCGTTTGCCCTCCCGGATTCGTATTTTTGGCACAAAATCATTATCTATCTATATTATTGCTCCAGCGAACGATAGATATCGGTCGTGTAAAAAAAATAGTTGTGGGGAAATATGCAGCCAGGGTAGACTGATGGTTAAGCTATTCAGGTACCCATAATCACCTCCAAAAAATGCCTGAATTACTTGTTCTCAATATTTATCTGAGAAGTTTTAAATGTTGGCCAAATTATTATTTTAAATCTATTTTCCAGATCCCAATAGCAAAATTATCAAAAAGCCGAAAGCACCAAATCATAGGGCAATACTTGGACAGCTGCTAGCCCAACAACCAAAGCACCTGGGAACAAACTTTAATAAACGCTTTGGCAAAGTTTTCAAACAGTTAAATATGGTTAAACAATTAAAAAAGAGGTACAGAGTTTACTAATATTGCAGGCCCACTATGAAGACATAACTATGAAAATCTGTAACAAAATAATGTAAAAATTAAAATAATGCGAAGAAGTAGGTACTTTTTATTTAAAAGGAAACCTCTAACAAAAAACTTCATTACTTCAGGCAGTACAGCAGACCGAAAGTGGCACCGCGGTGAATTTTATTTAATATTGTGATTCTAATACAAAATTTCAATAAAAATTTACGTGGAATTTTGGGCCCATAGCATAAGAATAAATAACTTATGCCCATATAGTGCGGCGGTAAATCTTAAAAAAGACGCTTAGAAAACACTTTTCGTACAAGTCATCTCGGAAATATGAAAATTTGGTATCGATGCATTCAGTACGATGCCCTGATTACAAATATATAAGATGACAAGTGCGAAAGTGGTGGGGGTAGAAACTGTGACGTCATAAAGTTTTTAGTACAAAGAAATTTTTTTTTCATACCATGTGGTATATCAAATGAAAGGGCTTTGTAAGTAGATTGCGAATATATAACACACTATAACATTTTCACTACTTGGTCTAACAAATTATTAGCAAACGTCGAAAAATTTCGCAATTCAGAGTCGCCATTGAACAGGTCTAGATTGAAAACGACTGAATTGATTTTTACAAAATACATAACAAATATCTCTGCACATACTCTTTTCGAATGTCTAAAGGTAATTGACCAAAGATATTTAAAAATAAGAGAACGACATCAGTTTTAATAACAGCATAATTTTCTGGTTTTTCTAAAGTCGCAGATTCTTTTGATAATTAATAAAAAAACAAATAAATAAACTTTCGTATGTTAATCATTTCTTGTCCTACTTAGTAAACAGTATTTGACAGTTTCCATGCTTCTTTTAAATTTAAATCACTATTAAAAAATGTGTTAACAATTTCTTTGGTTTTCAATGCGTGGAAAACCATTTGTTGAATTTTATACATGATTATTTCAAAAAAGAATTGAGTAAAGTTTGTTTACCAAATAGGACAAGTAAGGATAACTAAAAGTAATGACAAATACACATGGAAAACACACACAGTTGCTCGGAGACCTAAATAACCTGACGAAACTCAATAGGCAAAAGTTGTTTAGAAAAAATCAAAACAATACATAAAAATCACAGTCTTTTTAATGGGTGTAAAAGGGGCTTAACGGGTGTAAATAATCATTCATAAAATACAACAAATGTTGTACCACGCATAGAATACCAAAAATATTGTAAATTGTTTATAATATTTGATTAAATAAGACAACATATCTTAAAAATAGTGATTAGGTTTAAAAGAAGTAAATTTGGTTATTCAAACCTTCGTCTGTTCATCCTAACTTGTCCTAGTAAGGATAAACATACGAAAGTTTATTTATTAATTTTTTTATTAATTATTAAAGGAATCTGAGAATTTGGAAAAAGCAGAAAATTATGCTGTTATTAAAACTGATGTATTTTTCTTATTTTTGAATATCTTTGGTCAATTACCTTTAGACATTCGAAAAGAGTATGTGCAGAGTTATTTGTTAAATATTTTGTAAAAATCAATTCAGTCGTTTTCAATCTAGACCTGTTCAATGGCGACTCTGAATTGCAAAATTTTCCGACGTTAGCTAATAATTTGTTAGACCAAGTAGTGAAAATGTTATAGTGTGTTATATATTCGCAATCTACTTACAAAGCCCTTTCATTTGATATACCACATGGTATGAAAAAAAAAAATTCTTTGTACTGAAAACTTTATGACGTCACAGTTTCTACCCCCACCATTTTCGCGCTTGTCATCTTATATATTTGTGATCAGGGCATCGTACTGAATGCATCGATACCACATTTTCGTATTTCCGTGATGACTTGTGGGAAAACTAACCTCAAACCTTGTTTTACCGCCCTACTATAAAGGATGCCCCATTTTTGTTTCATAAATTCATAAGGGATTACAATAGAAGCTATAAAGATACGAACGAGGTACTACTTCGATATGCAACATTCATTAAAACATTGGAAAAGATAAACAAGTTGAACAATGCATCATCAAAAGCAGAGTTTGGTATAACTCAATTCACCGAGTACTATGATGAAGAATGGAAAAATATGCAGGGACTCAAAGGTACGATACATTTTATAAGTTGAATCAGTGTGCATTAAAACTTATATCTTCTTTTTCCTATCATCATCTGTTACTCACATACTTGATAACTTTTCTCATCACTCCAACCACTCTCACCTTCGAATGTTATGGTGAGAGTGAAAGGGAGAGTGAGAGTGCGTGTGGAGTCGAATTACGCATGTTTTGGCAGCTTTTTTTGTAAATCTAAAGTCACTTTAGTGAGAAAATTCGCCATTAGTCAAGTCAAGATACAAAAAAATGTCTACAGCAGTGTGGTGTTCTACATTATTAAAAGGTTAAATATATGGGATTTTATAGTTTTACTTGAATAAAATTATTAAATTTAAATTTGGCTTTTAGTACACAATAATTTTATTTTATAAATTTCAGTTCATCCTCGTCCACCAGCAGCGTCAGACCTGCGCTATTTTTACGAACAGTATGATTGAATTATTGATATTTATTAACTATGAAAATAAATAAAATATAAGTATATCTCTAATTTTTTTGATCTTCCTGTACGTACTATATTCCTCTCCATAAGCTCCATAACTATTTGACTTCATTAATTGACATTGAATAATGGTTCAATTAAATATATAAACTAAATAATATTAATTAATAAAGTAAGTTCAAATAAATAAATTAACCAATTCAACCGCAAAACATGTACATTTCATTCATATTTTTAGGATTCTACTAATATTTCAAAAGGTAAGCGTCCTCGCAGACTACAGACTTTCTATCGGCCGATAGTTGGTTTTTATATGAAGAGTCGGCCGATACCAAATCGTTGTAAAGTGCGCACTTGCGTACTTCTTCATACTGATTAAAGGTCCGACTCAACTATCGGCCGACAGTTTGGTCTGTAGTTTGCGGGGACTCTTAAACGAAGTCCTTGGAGTCACTTAGTTATTCGTCTTGTCTGTCAAAATAGTTAATGCATGGGAGTTATTTGAAATCGATGACGCAGTGAGTAAAGGCATCGCGATTGCGGTAGAAGCAATTTTTTAAGGGTTGGTCAATTATTATCTTGAGCTCAACCGTATTTCGACGTGCTTCTTCGTGCTAAGGCACGATAGCCGTTGGTCCCGGCTCCAATCCGCATTGGGCCCACGTGGCACGTCTTTCTTCTTCACCCCTAAGAATGCCCCAGCAGGCGAGACATTTAAATAGTTGATATGCAAAGGTTTACCGTTAACTTTTTGAATCAACTCTATTAAGAGAAATAAATCTAAGCTTATAATATGAGGTAGGTGCCTATTCCCCGAGAACCATTCAACATCGAAATTGTACCGTGAATCTAGCAAAATAAAGATTTTTATTATTATCAGTCATAAAACCATTGTAGAAAGAAACCAAGTTGCAAGGCATATTTTTAAATGTCATTGCACTTGTCTGATTTTTTTTCATCTGACGTATTATTAAAACATTAATTTGGCGGAATGCAAATCCATTTTGCTACCTTTTTGTTAAATCAATTTATTTCTCGATAGCCAAGGTGTGTGTTCATTTTATAGCAACAAGCAGCGCTGATTGTGGCATGTGCGTCATACAAATAGTTATAGAAAAGGAATTACGAACGGTTAACTACCTATATATGAGGAACTGTCTATGCGAGGAACAAATTTTTTTGTAAGTGATTTATCGGGAATACTGACGGGTTGTATTTCTGCGATGAAGACGCTTTCATATTTTGTTTTGTGTGGCAGCAAGCACGTACGCGGCTAGATACGAATATTACGAAATAAAAGATGTCCCAATTTTGTTTCATAAATTCATAAGAGATTACAATAGACAATATAAAGATACGGAAGAGGTTCTTCTTCGATATGCAACGTTCGTTAAAACTTTGCAAAGAATAAACAAAGAAAATGAATTAAGTACAGGGGCAACGTTCACTATAAATCAATTCTCAGATTTCTTTAAAGAGGAGTTGGAACATATGCATGGGTTTAAAAAATGTACGACACATTTTCTACGATTGAATTACTAGTGGTTCTAAACCTAACTCTTCTTTTTCTTATAGTCATCGACCATTCTCATATTCATTAATTTTTCCCCGTCACTCCAACCACTCCTTCAAAAGTAGGTAAATTATTTGGAGAGAGTGCGTGCGAAATCGACTTACTTACCCATGTTTAAGATAGCCAAATTCTGCAAATCGGTTACTTTAGTGTGGTCATTTTCATAAGTATAACACAATTATTATGTCTTCAATAGTGAAATTAAAAATTTTTTTTTTAAACACTTTTTCAAAACTAACTAAAAGATATAAAAATCGGACTTAAAACCTGAAAAGCGGACTAAAAAGTATATAATGTTTTCTTTCGTAAAGATTTATAACTATATACAGAAGTTTTAAACCTAAAAACGTGGGGCGCATTTTGTAAGATTTATTATCAACTAGCGGCCGCCCGCGACTTCGTCTGCGTGGAAAGATTTTTTGCTATCCTTCGGGAACAGTAGTTTTTTTCGGGATGAAAGGTATTCTATATCCTTCTCTGTATCCCTGACAACGTGTATTCCAAATTTCATGATGATCGGTTCAGTAGTTAAGACGTGAAGGCGTAACAAACAAACGGACTTTCGCATTTATAATATTAGTAAGGATTTTCTTTTGGATGCGCTCCACGCTTCTGTTTAGCGTTATGCATATGGAAGAAATTATTTTGTACTTTAAGTCCGTTTTTTATATATCTTTTTAGTCCGATTTTTATACTTTTAGTTCGTATAAAATACGTGTTTTTTAGTCTTATCTGTGTTCATTTCTCCTAGACGTGGCTTTTTTCGACTTCATCATCAGACCCTAGACACCATCTCCCATGAGAGTACCTACTTGTCAAGACAAATCAAACGAGCCCAAACTCGACAGGGTTTCATGGTTTTATTTCAGAGTTCTTAAAGCCTTTCCCCAGCTCCATTATGAGACCCTGGACACTATTTCCCAACAGAGTACTTGACGACGAATCAAACAAGCCCAAACTAGGTGAATTTGTATGATTTTTTTTTCAGAGTTCCTGTGGTTTTTTTCGGCTCCATCATCAGACCCTGGATACCGTCTCTCGTCAGAGTACTATAGTTAAAGCGAATCAAACGAGTCCAAACTCGATGGGTAATCGATGGTATCGAAAGGTACCCTATGCCCTTCTCTGTACCCCTGGCAACGTGTATGTAAAATTTCATGATGATCGGTTCAGTAGTTAAGACGTGAAGAAGTAACAAACAAACAAACAAATAAACAAACAAACGGACTTTCGCATTTATAATATTAAGTAAGGATACCTGAGGCCTTCTTCCAGCTCCATCATCAGATCAGCTCAATGACACCATAATATTGCATTGTCTTCCAGTTCTGTCCTATATGTTCAAAGTTTCAATTCTCTAGATTATTGGAAAGCTGGTTTTAGTTTGCTGTGCCACAGTAACGTTTTTAAACCAGCAGCTGTGGACAACAGCAGTGGACAAACAAAACAAAAAAAAAAAAAACAAAAATGCGACCCAAAACAACTTCTTAAAAACTAAACAAATGTGTTTGGTAGGTAGGTACTTAACAGTTTAACGTAAGATAAAAATATTAAGATTAAAAACCAGGATTTTTAATTTTATTTTTACTTTTATGTTTTAGTTCAAAGTGATATTTTCACAGTTTATGACCAGACTTTATTTCATTTATTTCAGTACCTCGCCCTCGCCTACCAGCACCGCCACTACGCTATTATGAACAGTATGACTGAATACTTAACTACAAATATTACCACAATGTTTAATATCAAAATGTTCTCAGAAATTTATTTGTTTTATTCCTTCATTTTAACAATTTAACGATTATTATAATAAATGAATTAAAATTACTGCAGTTATTTTTATTAAATTTGTACGTACATCTTGACTAGGCTAGGTCAACATTTTAACGCTACTATGCAGATATTAGACGGTTAATTTTTAGAAGTGTCTAATTATGTATTTCATCTTTCATCAGTGATGCGCCTTTTTGATGAAACGAGACTGCTCGCTTGGTGGTGGCCCGCCTAATCGCGTAAAAACGGCTGGTCGGGTCCTGGTTGAAGGTTCCCTAAGGATTTTCTCTAATATCCACGCGGACAAAGTCGCGGGCGGAAGCTTGTTTATTACAATAATCAAAATTGGGTCCAGAGATATTAGTAGGTATCTCGTTTCCGTTCCCGTTCCCGTCCCCGTCTCCTGGGGCTGAATCATGTCCACCGTGTTGTACTTCAAAATAAATGTTATTTTCGCAATCACCATCCCACAAAACCTCAAAAACGACATCCACATCGATTTTCTTGTTTACTTACCCATTTACCCCCATGGCATGGGCATGATTTTCAAAATAACAAAATATGTGTTTGCCTATTTATTTTTAGACGTGCTCCTACGAATTTTAAAGTTGTATGTCTATTTATTTCTTTTTCCATACAAAATTTTAAGCCCATTTACACCCCTTTAGGAATTAAATCATGCCACCGTGTTGGACTTCAAAATAAATGTCATTTTCGCAATCGTCATCCCAGAAAACCCCAATAACGACATCCATATCAATTTTAGGTTTAATTATCCTATTTCATCCCCATTTCATCTCCTGAGGGGTTGAAATTCTACCAATAACAATATACGTTGCATTAGATTTCCATCCATAAGCCTAAATTACAAATTTTGTGATATTTAGTTCGAAAATGAAGGATTTTCTTCTAAACACTACTTCATCCCCTTTCCCCCCCTTCGGGGGTAGAATTTTGAAAAATGCTGGGACACATATTTATTAATTTTCAATCATCAGCCTAAACACAAAATTTCCGAGATCCTAGCTTCAAAACTGAGGGACTTTCATACAAACTTTCACCCCTTATTTCATCCCCTTAGGGATGGAATTTTCAAAATTCATTCCTTAGTGGATGCCTACACTGTATAACGACCTGAGTGGTGCAGTGGTCAACTTGCCGCCTACCACGCAGAGGTCCCGGGTTCGATTCCCGACTGGGCAGAAATTGAAATGATGAATTTTAATTTCTGTGACGGGTCTGGGTGTTACTATATATAATAAGTATATATTTAAAAAAAAGTATATAAGTAGTATATCAGTTGTCTAGCACCCATATTACAAGTTTTGCTTAGTTTGGGGCTAGATGGCGTTGTGTGAAATTGTCCAAGCATTTATTATTATTTGTTTTTTTTATTTTATTTTTCTCAGCTTGCGCTGGTATTTTGTGTCATTTACGTATTATTATTATTATTATTATCATCTGTGTGCAAAATTTTAAGTCTCTAGGTTCAGCGGTTTGGGCTGTGCGTTGATATCTCACTCAGTCAGTCAGTCAGGACTTTGAATTTTATATATAGATTAATACCTGTTTGACAGCCATTTGACATTTACCACAGAACACATAAACATAACAGTACATTGACTTCAGCAATTATACCACAGACTTAATTTTTTTTCCCTTTTCACCTTCTTATAAGCAAGAAAATTTTCATATTTATTTTGTTGTAATATTTATATATTTATTTGTTTATTTATTTATGCAAGTAATATATTATTTTGTGTAAACGTCACCACTTTGCCTGGGGAGCTGGCTGAAAACCAGCGCTTCTGTGGCATTCTGCGTATTGCCGCAGTAGCACAGCTGAGACAGCTACCCATTGGCCTCGCACCTATTTATCTTTCTTTCCTTTTTACTAATTGTGTTTCAGTTTAAGTTGTATCTGTTTGTATTTGTACAATGCGTTTGAGGCCAATAAATGTTTTTCTTTCTGTTTATTTTAGAGACACCGGTTATTTGGCTCTTCCCTGATCATGGCGCATGCAACTGCGCCGAAATATCCGGAGTCTCAAAAATAAACAGGTACATCCCGACATAGTTTATTCTAATAACGTTATAACCATGGAAAGGAGTTGTCCCAGCGTTGCCCCAGTTTCAATTTATTTAATTACTTTATTAATTAAAAAATGCTAATAACATTTTATTTAGGTATAGTATCAGTCAAGAATTGTTTTATATTTAGAAAAACAATTACAAAAACATTAAGTTGTTTTCTGAAGTATTTTGTAAAAAAAATGTTAGTAAATAGTACTATCATGATAAAAAATTGTGATTTAAAAGCGTTTTAACTTAAAAATCCCACTTTTTAATGCAGAAAATAATTATTAATCTGATTCTAGAGTAAAATACCTACTCTGACATACTACTTTGATTAAGACGCGATAGACTTTAATTTTTTGAGAATGGTGAGGCAAATGACATAGGCGCGATGGGACATGTCCTTTAAAACAATATACAGGGTGGATTTTTAAAACGGTACATTAAGGGCAGGTACCTTAACCATTATAGTTACAGGAAAACGTTCCTAGGAAACCATCCATGACTTTTTAAGATATTCTGAACTGCATTCACAGATTTTGGAAAAAAATTACCGTTAGCAAAAAAATGCTAAAATACCAAAAAAATTTTTTTTATGCCAATCGATCCTATTTCGTGTGGGGATCAAAAGACTCTATGGGAACATTTAAGGTATGAGTACTAGAAACGACAGAAATCGCCAAAAACTTTTCCCATACATTTTGTACTGAGAAACGATAAATCAACTCGAAATATTTTTTATTGCCAAACGATCCTGTTTCTTACAGTGATCAAAATACTCTTTGAGGATAACTGAATTTTGAGTACGGAAACTGATTTTTTTAGATCTAATGTTGTAGAAGATTGTGCTTGCGTGTGAAGCCGGTGTTGTCACTTATTGTAGTTTCTGTACTCAAATTTCAGTTCATCTCACTCATAATTCATCGCTTGAGGGTAGGCTCACGGGTAGCTTCAGTCCCCCGTGACCACGGCAGCTGCAAAGGTGCCGAAACGTCGGGAAAACCAAAAATCAAACCAAATACCAACTAAATACCAAAGTACATTCAATAAAACCGCGCTAGTATCCGTTAAAAAGTGTTTTATTTCACTGTAATTTAACTTTCTCAAAAATGAGTTACTCATTTAAGAAAATTATATTAAATTTTTTAGTGTTACTTCATATTGAAATAAAGTTATTGTGTTATTATAATTAAAAAAAAAACCGGTCAAGAGCGAGTCGGACTCGCGCACCGAGGGTTCCGTACAATCATAAATATATTTGGATATGTTATTTTAGGACAGTCTTTAAAAAAGTAGGATAAACGGCAGACAGGTGGAAGGGCGAACAGGCGGACAGTTAATTTACAAATGCTGCTTATGGTGACTAAAAAACGTTTCAGCCACTCCACATTGCAAAATGTTTATATTACTAGTCCATCAGCCATTTTAATGTCCCCACTGCTGGGGCACAGGCCTTCCTTATGGGTGGATAAGGAGGACGGGCCATAACCCACCACGCGGGCCCAATGCGGATTGGTGGGTGTTAACGACTGCAAATGCAGCCGGGACCAACGGCTTAACGTGCCTTCCGAAGCACGGAGGAGCTCGAGATAATAAATTTTTGGTCACCCATCCCATGACCGAACCTTGCGAAAGTTGCTTAACATCCGCAATCGCTGGTCCAGGCGCTAAACCACTGCGCCACCGAGCTCCTCGTTATTATTATATTACTATATACCTATAGTAATATATATAATTACTTAGTAAAGTATGAACTTATTCTTCGTTTATTCGTACGGCAAATAGTAGGTAATTATATTTGAACCAGCCACCAATTTAATATTGTAGTGTTAGGTTGCGCCATCTCTTGACCCATAGTGGAACTACTTTTTGCCCTTAGGTTAGCATGCTTAGGACAGCGCCATCTGTTGACTGGTAGTGAAACTAAAAAAAATTTGTTTGTTTTTTGAATTTCTAAAAAAGTGTGTTATATTAAGACATCGTTTTATTTTTCCTGTAATCTTTACATAAACTACTATCACATAGAATTATTTCAGATTTTTCTCTTTGCAAACTTCGGAGATAAGGGGGGGGGAACGGTATTTTTTTTTACATTTTTCATCATAAGTCGAAAACTATGCGGCCTAAGAAAAAACAAAAAAAATGTTTTAAAATGTGCAAACAGCGCTCTTTCATATGATACCCCACATGCCCTAATCACCTCACTTAAAATTTTTAAGACCCCTTTTCAGTCCCTGTTGTAAAAAAAATATTAATTTTATTATTTCTTTCTTATTTGCAAAATAGTTGGGCAAATGTCATCTAAAACTATTCCAAATTTCAAGTTGATACCATTAGTAGTTCTCGAGATATCCAGCTGTGACAGACAGACAGACAGACAGACAGACTGACAGACAGACAGACTGAGTCACACCATAAGGGTTCCTTTTTTACCATTTTGGTACGGAACCGTAAAAATAGGTAGATTACTAAAGCAGGAATCGTTTTTTTATCAGAATCAGTTCAAAAATATTTATTATTTAATAAAGAAATTACAAATATATAACACTAACTTAAACATAAAAAATAACACTTTATCTTATTATAATTAGTCGTTTGTTGGGAACATAATCAATATTTTTAATTATCACTTATAAATTCAGAAACATATTGAATGTGGCATTTTAAGTTTGATTTAAATGAATTTGCATTTATTAGTTAGATGCAAGTTCGTTTAAATAAATAATATCCATAAACTAGTACAAAATTCCAAGTTATTTCATTTGCATGGTCAAAAATTGATTTGCGTGGGTCCATGGAAATAGTACTATAAACCGGATTGAGTGCTTCGCCCCAAAACGAGCCGACAGAGAGGTCAAGTAGATGTATGTGTCCTTTTCTTCATTAGGGTGACCAAACCGTATGGTTGGCCGGAGACATACATAATACTTTAAACTGTTTAATATAAACTTAAATACCTAGGTAGTTCGTTATTTATAATTAACACTTTTTACCGCGTTTTGCTTTTAACACTTTTTACCGCGTTTTGTTTTTAGGTTGCTTGCTCTTTTGTTTGTTTGAGCACAAATTTTGCAAACGATTTTATACTAAATTCCCGATGAGCTAGAGACTTGAAACTTTAAACACAGGTCAGAAATGGAAGGAAATGCAATATTACAGTGTCATTGAGGTGATCTGATAATGGAGCCGGAAGAACGCCACAGGAACTCTATGATGAATGAAACTATACAACCCCATCGTGTTTGGGCTTATTAGAATTGTCTTGACAAGTACTCTGACGGGAGACGAGGTTCAGGGTGGGATGATGAAGTCTGGATTCCATGCCATAGGAACTCAATATTGAAATCATGCAACCCCATCGAGTTTGGGCTCGTTTGAATTGTCTTGACGAGTGCTCTGTTGGGTAATAGTATCCAAGAGTCTGATGATGGAGCCGGAAGAAGGCCACAGGAACTCTGCAATAAAACCTTTCAACCCCATCGAGTTTGGACTCGTTTGAATGGTCTTGACGAGTACTCGTATAGGCGGTGGCATATTTTTAGTTTAGCTCGTTAACTAAAAAAAAAGAAAATTAATATTTATTTTAAAAAAATATTTTTTAAGAACAAGTTATTTATCACGTTTTTATTAAGTTGCTTTTTTGTTTTTATTTTTTAAATATGGTAATTCAACCAATTAAAATCTAGTTTATTCAATTCAATTTAATTTCAAGTGTAAATAATTACGCAACTTTAAAGTATATTCCAATTTTTAAAAAAATGCAATGGCCGTGAACTTCGGAAAAACAAATAAATGTTGGAAAAACAAGTAAAAGTAGGAAAACATTGTCTAGTGATCTGTAGTTAAAAAAAGAAGCAAACGATTTTCGACTTTATTGACGTTTGAAATTCGATTGCTTTTTCCCATAATTATACTTGTACATTTACTTTGCTGTTTCATTAAAAACTCTTATTTTGGTAAAGATGTCAATAAGGTCTTAAATACTTGCACCAATTTCTTTACTTGTGAAGTTAATAAAATGGGTGCAAGAGATTTACGACGACACAATGTTTTTTTAAACATTTTTTTTTTATATTTTTATAAAAAAAAACAAAATGGTGGCCAACTGAATTGTTAGTGGGCTGATTTTATGAAACTCGATTTTGTAACTATTTTGATAAAAATATAACAAAGAAATGTTAAAAATATAAAAAAATATGGCAGACAACCTTTTTTATTTGTGGGCTGATTTGAATGAAACTCGGTTTTTAGTACTAATTTGACAAGAAAATAATAACACAATATGTATTTAAAAAATTAAAAAATCCAAGATGGCAGTCAACTTGTTTGTTTTTCGGCCGATTTCAATAAAACTCGGTTTTTGGTAACATTTTGTCAAGAAAATAACAACGCAATTTTTAAAATACTAAAAATCTAAGATGGCGGCCAACTTTTTTGTTTTTGGGCCGATTTCGATGAAACTCGGTTTTTGGTACTAATTAGACAAGAAAATAACAACTCAATGTAAACTGATGGAAAAATCAAAAAATATCAAAATGGCTGCTAATTTGTTTTTGGGTTGATTTTGATGTGACTCGGTTGAAAAAACAAATAAATAATTTGGCTGCCATCTTAGAATTTTTTTATGACATTCCGTTGCTGTTTTCTTGTCAAAATAATACCAAAACCCGAGTTTCACCAAAATCAGCCCAAGCAAAACAGTTGGCCGCCATCTTAGATTTTTTGTATTTATAAAATTGCATTGTTATTTTCTTGTCAAAATAGTTCCGAAAACCGAGTTTCATCGAAATCGGCCCAAAAACAAAAAAGTTGGCTGCCATCTTGGATTTTTAAATTTTCAACATTGCGTTATTATTTTCATGTTGAAATAGTACCAAAAACCGATTTTCATCGAAATAGGCGCACAAACATGAATTTGATTATTATTATTAATTTTACCGTCTCGCCTGCGACCTCTAGCCATTTCAATAGAACAATTTAGTTTTTTTGGAAATCTGAAATGGTGCAGTATTTATGGTCACACTAGTTTTGTAAAGTAACATTTCCTATAGATTGAAATTCTTAAATTGAAATTCGGCGCCAAGGTCAAAATCGGAGTTGCCAAAATTGACACTTCTATTTATTACCACCTCACCAATGATAGCTGATTAGCATTATTTTAGATATCTAATTAAATCGAAACAGTAAGTTCTGTTTTATATTACAATTATTATGTGTCATTCTAAATTAATATTTAAATAGTATATATTCGACTTCCCATTCCGAGTCCTTAATTTTGATACACTACTTGATTGGTAACGTACATATTTTTAGTTCTACTATCGTGGTATTATTGTTTAGTAATGGCAATTGTGCGAACGAGACACCGACCTCCACCTGGTGTTGTCTCATTCACACAGTAGTGCCTTCAGTCAATGTCGTCGATAGAATTTCAACTCAATGAGCAATGCAATAAAGTTGAATTTCTTTTAAACGTTAGGTGAAAATTTTTGTAGAGTACTCACTCCCTGTTATAAACCTCCTTGCGTGGGTCAAAACTACCACGTAAACCACGCAAATCAAAATAAATCCTGTATGCTAAAAATATACAAGTACTTTTTAAGCAAATAAACTGTGTTTTGAATATAAGTTACGTTACCTTATATTTGTTCACTACAATATTTTATCAAATAAATAAATTCACAGAGACCGGAGAAAATTGCACCACGCAAATCAAATTTTTGAGAAACCAAACCCACGCAACGAGGTTCTTACTATTTTTCGAAAACTCAACGCACCGTACACAAGCACTCTGCCCGGCCGCCGGAGCGCGACCAGTGGATTGTACCTTGAATTAGGATGACACAACATTAGGCCGGGAATTTAGAGATGTGCTAGTGAATTTATAAATATCCACGCAAATCTCCAACTAACAGGGGACAGTTACATCTTTTTTAGGAAATGTAGTTCTTTTAGAACTATAGTCTAATTTTTTATAGCACTGTAAACTTATTAGTGATATTTTTGGTAAGCATGTTGCGTTTAGTTTAAAAAATATATATATGGGTAATTTACGAAGTGACCAGATCGGGGCTTGGGACTCTCCACGAAAATCAAAGAACGGGAGTATTTTATTTTTTTAATGATATTAATGATAACGATAATTGAATAATAATCAGTAACCCAGTTATGAGAGGTTTTGAGGTTTGCGAAGAAAAAAAATTGGCTTGCTGATTTTTCGATTTCTATTATTTTTAAGCAATGCCGCTTGAAAAAGTGTCCAAAATATGACCCAAAAATAGTTTGAAAAGATAGTAGTTAGCCTTCTTCAGATTTGTATGACATTGACCTTGCGGTATACTTTGGTTGCTTGTTTGCTTTGCAAAAATGATGTAAAAAACGGACAAGTGCGAGCCGGACTCGCGCACGAAGGGTTCCGTACCAAAAAACACGTTTGTTGTATGGGAGCACCCCTTAAATATATATTTTATTTTGTTTTTAGTACTTGTTGTTATAGCGGCAACAGAAATACATCATCTGTAAAAATTTCAACTGTCTACCTGTTGTTGTTATTAATATAGAGCAAAACCGGCCAAGTGCGTGTCGGGCCACGTGCCATAGGGTTCCGTAGTTACCTTATACCATATCATATTTAATACCACCTATCATTTTTCGTCTGCAAAAATAACTTTGTTTTTCACAGTGTTGGTATGAATGACAAAGTTATATTTGCGGTTTTGGAAAATGTGCTATATCTCAAAAACTAATTACTATATCTCGTTCAAACCAATTTTGGTTGAAAGTGTTTATTAAGATCTACAGCATATATATTTTTTAGATTTTTCACTCTCTTATTTCAAAAGTTAAAGGGGGGGGGACACACATTTTACCACTTTGGCGGTGAATATCTTTCAAACGGTTGACTTTGAGAAAAAGTTGTCTTAAAGACCTCAATGTCATTTTTAAAGACCTATCTATAGATACCCAACACGTGTTGGTTTGAAGAAAAATATTTTTTTCAGTTTCAGTTCCATGTATGGAGAGCCCCCCCTTAATCTTTTATTTTTCTTATTTTTGTATTAAATTCGTTAAGCGGTTAACAGAATACATCTACCTACCAAGTTTCAGCTGTGTAGTCTTAATACTTTCGGAATAAAGTGGCTGTGACATACGGACAGACAGACAGACAGACAGACAGACAGACAGACAGACAGACAGACAGACAGACAGACATGACGAATCTATAAGGGTTCCGTTTTTTGCCATTTAGGCTACGGAACCCTAAAAACGGCAAAAAAATTACGTTTGTTGTATGGGAGCCCCCCTTAAATATTAATTTTATTCTGTTTTTAGTATTTGTTGTTATAGCGGCAACAGGAATACATCATCTGTGAAAATTTCAACTGTCTAGCCTGGTGACAGACAGACAGAGAGACAGACAGACAGACAGACAGACAGACAGACAGACAGACAGACAGACGGACAACGGAGTCTTAGTAATAGGGTCCGTTTTTACCTTGGATGAATTAACCACTGGATACGTAACGTAAGAAAAATATATGAAATCACGATCAACCAATTTTTGCGGGTGAGGGGGGATTACACTTGTCAAATAATGTCAATGTTATAGGGTGATGTAGCCGGTTTTCGGCCATTATTGCCGGCCAAATATTATGGATTGTGAAACTCATACATTAGTTTTCGGCCAGGCGGCCGAAAAGCAAATGACCTCCCAAAAACGCATTTAGTTACCAGGCCATCAAAGGTGAATGCGCAGGCTATATACAAAATTACCCGAGCCCCGGCGCAAATTGAATCTATCTCAGGTTTAAGTACCTTTTGTGTGTATAACAAAAAAAATATGGGACCTCTATGATCGGTGAATAACATAAAAAAAAACTGCAATTTTTTTTTTCAGGCGTTAATATTTTACGTGGCTAAAGGTATATTTTCAAAAAATATTTTTGCCCCTATTTGACCCTATATTTTACGCCCTACCAATCCGCATTGGGGCTCCTTATTATTTATTTATTATTATTATTAGTTAACGGGAGGCGCCCAATTACATAACTAACATAGTTAACTTACTTTAAGATAAACAGAAATGGGTATTAGCCGAACACCCTCTTGTATAGGTAACTCAAGACCTTTTGTACTTTTTGACCATTACCTTATATTTCGCTTTGTGCGGATTCCGCACACATGAACTCGTTTCTAATTTTTTATCTTAGTTATGAACAGTCCAGTTTATCCACCCATAAGAAAAGCCTGTGCCCCAGCAGCGGGGACATTATAAAATTATAAAAATAGCTGATGTGCAATCACGTCTGATAGTAATATAATAAAAATAAAATTAGAATAACGTCTTAACATATTTTTTTATTTATGGTTTTATATTATCCACATACAAGTCACAAATATATTAAAAGATTATCCGAAAATGAAGCTGGATGCGCAAATTCTTCTGCGTTATGTCAAGCTCAACCAAGAAAGTACAAAATGCTCATAAAATGAGCGCAACATCCAAGCGTTCGGCGGCCATGAATGCACGAGCAATAATATTCATTTATGGCACTGCGACCCTGTGCTTCAGGATTATACAAAATGTAGGTATAATATGTTTTGCTCCGCACATGCCTCGATTGAATTTTACATCTTATTAGAACATTTTGTTCATTATTGATATTAATTCTTTCTGGATGTCGATAGTATTCAATTTCATATACTCTCGTCCTTTGCATATGCTCACTGCAATAAGAACGCGCGCGCCAACTTTAGGTGGTACGTTCATATTGCGATTAAAATTAATTGTTCGTGTGTGAGCTGTGTGTGTGGGGGGAAAATCTATAATATGTTGGTAATTAGCATTTAATCTTTGAAATGTGACTCTTTGGCGATTAATATTATTTTCTTCAATATAATCCGCCAGAAGATTTGGTTTATTTAAATTCAACCGGATTGATTCTATGAATCCAGCTGTATATTGGCTATCCTCATAAGGCTATTGGAAGCAGTTAGGGAATGCAAACCGGTTTCACCGAAACCTTCACCCTTCACCGAAAGTGGTCATTTCCCACATAGAAGCTAAAGTCATCGGGGTGTGATGTGCTATCGAAAATACATGACATGTGCTCCGTTTTTTTTTGGCTGATTTTGGGGTCATTTTCTTCCAGCGACTCCACCTAGCCGTTTAAATCACGCTGGAGATCTATCGCATTGTTAGATAATATGAGAGTCACATCGGTCTTCGGCATAGAGAAGATTCCAAGGCACCTCCTGTTGACACTTTTTAGTTAGATAATCCATTGTGACGTTAAATACAAGTGGACTCAGAGTAGACCCTTGATGTACCCCTACCATCAAGTCAAAGCTTTCACTCGTGCCTGCAGGGCAGACCACTTGTGTTGAGATTGAGACATTTTTGAGATATGTGAGAAAAATAAAAAAATAAAACACGCACTAATTTCGAATTAAGTCTCAAACCTGGGTTGGTCCTATACTATAAAAATTTTTGATCATTTAGTTAGAATCAGGATCGATTGGCGTCACAAAAAATTGTGTAAAATGGTTATGTTCTTAAAAACTGTGCATTTTTTGATAAACTGTGAATAGGGATACTCTTAAAATTGTAAACATGTTAACTAAATCAATTAAAATGTAGTATTGAACAATTTTCAATATTTTCTTGAAAACCGGTTAAAAACCGGTTTTAACCGGTTTTGGATTCAAAACCGCAAAAAAACCGGTTTTCATTTCACTTCGGTTTTGCATTCCCTAGAAGCAGTTGATTAGAGCTCCCGCTATTTTAAAATCATTGAAGCTGTTTGGCGAGGCGCGGTTGAAAATTCTGTGCCTGAAGATTTTAAAATCTCTTTTGAACTTACCGTTTACGGCCTCAATGACTCATCTGCAGATTTTAACTAGTCTTGACTTGTTAGCTTCTATAGTCGTCAGTTGACTTTCGTTTCGCCGTTTCGTCAGCGGCATATGTGCAGCATATCCATAGGATTCTATGACTGGTACTGCATCTCTAAATCCTCTGTCTAAAACCAGAACATCATCCTCTTCAAACAAATAGTGAAATGTGCAGTCTTCAATCGGCTGGTCGTCATTTTCTAATATATTTTTCATAATGTCCGCATCTGTGGTTGTTGCGGCATATGGTCCTTTTATATCTATTACATGACCGTGTAGTACTACCGTCTAAGTATTCAAAAAGATGTCTTAAACTTCACTCATTTGCGTGCAGTTGACATATTAGCCATTGAAGAGGACGTTGCAGCTTGTTTTCAAGCAGTTTGATAATTCCGGCTCTATTACAGGTGTTAACAGCAGTTCCTCGCGCGAAATAACTTTCAAGACGAAAACTTACGGAAGTCAAACATGATTTTGAAAACGTTTTGTAAGAAAAATGTTGCTTTTTGTTGATTATTATTGACTTTTGTGTAGGTATAAGTATCTCTTAATAATATTAACTATTAAAAAAATGAGATATATTTTGTTTAAAATTATATTATGAAAATATTAATATTTAGAAAGTTTTTCGAAAACGTCAGCTCCTGGGGGCAGTACGTCTCGTAATTTGTTTCTAATTATATTTTGTATACGTAATAAATAAGTGTATTGGCAACTTTTAATAACACGAAATTTCACGAAAAATTTCTTTCATACATTCTTACATTTTCCGTGATGGCCGAAAACCAAAGGGGGCCGGCAAACCGGCTAAGTCACCCTATTTTGTTTACATACCAAATTTTATTTATTTTGCGAAAAATAGCTACTATAATAGGTTGAAATTGTGCTTACGCAAGAAAAGAAACATTTCTTGATTGCCCGCTATTTTTTTTGCTGAACAATACGAAGCATTTTGTCCATTTTTGTACCAATGTTTCGCCACGAGTTCTAGCATCATACTGACAACGCGATATCGTTTACTGAGGCTATCGGTCACAGTAAGTGGCAGAGGGGTAAAGGCGAATATGGCTGTCATTTCGCATCCAGTGGTTAATTCATCCAAGGTTTTTACCCTTTGGGTACGGAACCCTAAAAATGGACACTGGCCATTTCCAAAAACTCTCTTCTAAGCGACGAGTTTACTAATACTTTTTCATATGCGTGGCGAGTTTCATTCAGGGATTAAAATACCGTTTAAAAAAAGATACAAAAAAAATAACGTTAAAAATACCGTTAAAACATTTTATCGGTAAATTTACCGGTAAAAATAACGTTAAAAATATTTTACCGGTAAAATTAACGTTAAATATAGCGTTAAATTTAGTACCGGTAAAATTATCGGTAAAAAAATAACGTTATTAATTGGAATAACGTTAATTTTAAAGTAACGGTAAAAAAAGTAAGAAACAACGTTAAAATTAACGTTATTTCTCAAAATATCGTTAAAATTAACGTTATTTATTGACAGAATGTTAATGTTAAAATTAACGGTAAAAAAGTAAGAAATAACGTTATATTTAGAAATAACGTTAGCATTCCCTGGTTTCATTTCAGTATTACTTCAGTCATGTCGAAAAAGTGAGGAGTTGAGTTTTTGGCGAGTTTGCCTTATTTTTAAATTATTATGGGGTATTACATGGGCGACTAAAGCTGCACAATTTTCGCCGCACGGCGAAAATCGACCGTGTAAATGGCAATTCGGCCTACCGCAGGTGACTGAACACAATTATCTGATCCGGTGGCCAAAACTGGAACTACGTTAGTACATATTGTTAGCTGGGTCACGCCATCAACTATACAGGGTCACTGGAAATATGACGTATTCCTGCTAAATGGTTATAGATGAGGTCAAAACAAATATTTTTTGTTGTACTACTTTTTCTCAAAAGTTCATAGTTTTTGAATAAATTAAAATTAAGTAATTTTTTACCAAAAGTACGTTTTCAGATACAAAAAATTAACATAAAAGATAACTACTCGTTCGATCCCGTTTTTTTTTAATATTTTGGCATAGAAAACAGTCTAAATGTTGATAATGAATAAAAAAAGTTACAAAAAGTACATGTGTTTATAAAAAAAATCAATCCTTAAAAACATTTTTTATTTTTATTTTTTCAGATTTTTTAGCAAAGGCAGCAATATCTTTAAAAAAATCCTAGTAACTAAGCGTGCAAAATATTTTAAAAACATCATCATCTATTCAGCTTTTAGTTGAGGTATGAAACTTAATAATAACTTAAATAAAAAATGAGAAATTAAGACTTAAGTGAATTGCAGTCCCATTTCATGTAGCAAAAATTTCCTACTTCGAGCGCTTCGGAGGTGGCCGTATTATCCTACTTATATCATAAATGTGAAAGTTTGCTTGTTTGGATGATTGTTAACCAATCATGGAAAACGGCTGAACGGATTTGGATGAAATATGGCACACAGTCTAAAAGCCGGATTAAAACATAGGAGGATACTATTATCTTGGTTAAATTCCCTAGGGATTTTCTCGAATGTAAATGCCGATGAAGTCGCGGGCAGAAGCTAGTTTGGCATAAATGGTCATGCTTACTAAAAATAATAATAAGAGTTTGGGGACAGGATTATTTTCCGCCGATGAGTAAAAATTTTTACGGACGGCATCAAAAAAACCATGCATATCAGCCATTTTTAAAGCCTTTATGCCAGGCCATCCTTTTGGCTTGTGAATGGATAGAGCGGACGGGCCATAACCCACCACGTGGACCCAATGTGGATTGGTCAGTGTTAACGACTGTAAATGTAGCCAGGACCAACGGCTCTATGTAAGGTACATTGTGTTAACACCGACAAATCCGCATTGGGCTCATGTGGTGGGTTATGGCCCGTCCACTTTATCCATCCACAAGCCAAAAGGAAGGCCTGGCATAAAGGCATTAAAAATGGCTGATATGCATCGTTATTTTTGATGCCGTCTGTATAAAATTTTGACTCATTGGCGGAAAATAATCCTGTCTCGAAAATTACTCAGACGTAAGTATTTTTAGTAAGCACGATCTTTAATGGCAAACTAGCTTCCACCCGCGACTTCATCCTCATATACATTCGAGAAAATCCCTATACGATAGTATTCTCCTATGTTTTAATCCGGCTTATAAACTATCTGTGTCCCAAATTTCATCTAAATCCGTTCAGCCGTTTTACGTGATTGATTAACAATCATCCAAAGAACCAAACTTTCACATTTATGATATAAGTAGGATAATACGGCCACCTCCGAAGCGCTCGAAGTAGGAAATTTTTGCTACATGCAATGGGACTGCAATTTACTTAAGTCTTAATTTCTCATTTTTTTTAAAAGATATTATAAGGTTTTATACCTCAACTGAAAGCTGAATAGATGGTGATGTTTTTAAAATATTATGCACGCTTAGTTACTAGGAATTTTTAAAAGATATTTGCTGCCTTTTATAAAAAATCTGAAAAAATAAAAATAAAAAATGCTTTTAAGGATAGGTTTTTTTTATAAACACCTGTACTTTTTGTAATTTTTTTTATACATTATCAACATTTAGACTGTTTTCTATCCCAAAATAATAAAAAACCGGAATCGAACGAGTAGTTATTTTTTATTTTAAGTTTTTGTTTTTGAAAACGTGCTTTTGGTAAAAAAATACTTAATTTCAATTTACTCAAAAACTATGAACTTTTTGAGAAAAAGTAATATAACAAAAAATATTTGTTTTGACCTCATCTATAACCCTTTAGCAGGAATACGTCATATTTCCAGTGACCCTGTATATCAACGATTGGCCTACGACATATAGATGACAGCGATGCCATTACCTGCAATTCGATTTTGGAAGTGCCTGGTGGTGACTAAAGTTGACCGTCACAGCCTCACAGGTGATTGAAATCGACCCATTCAAATGAGTAATTTTAAACAGAATTAAAACTACTAGTTTTTTTTTTATTACTGAATAAGTTTAACTAACTAAAATAACACGGTTTATTCTATAACATAATTATAATGATATTACTTATGTATTTACGAGGTAAGTATTCTATGACTTCATAAATTCTTTGTTTACACAAAAAAATTGGAGAATATTTGGTTACAAGTTATTTTAACCGCCTCTGTGATTTAGTGGTTCGCCCACCAATGTAAGACGCCCCTGCGTCCCCTGCTCCCGGGTTCGATTCCCCAGAGAGGGTACAATTTGTTCTCGATTTATTTAAGTTTGTAAATATCGTTACTTATGGCTGTTACAGCTGATAAGTTTCTTGCGCCCGTTCTTCTTGTCAGTTAAAAAAGTCTTGAACGGGTGGTAGGAAAATATAGACGATTCAAAAGTACTTAATAATTAAGTTTATTTGAATAAAGCTATTTTTGACTTTGACTTTGACTTTGATTTGGTTGGTGGTAGGGCTTATTTCAAGTCCGCCTGGCTAGCTACTACAATCTTACCTAAGTGTGACACCATAAAAACAATTAAAAAATTGTTGTGTTCCGGCAGTTAGAGTTACCTAGATGGGGATTCCGGGTGTAGTGCGCTTCCACCTTCGTTCGCCCTCATCGTCACTTAACATCAGTGGGTCTATTGCCCAAGTGTCGTCGACTTCGCCGTCGGCTTCATTTGACAGATGGTTGTAATACATTGCTACGTTTCTTTGGTAAGTTTTTATTGGTACCAAAAAGAAGTAGCAATGTATATCATCCATCTGTCAAATGAAGCCGACGGCGAAGTCGACGACACTTGGGCAATAAACCCACAGGTGAGGTGAAGGTAAGGTTGCCAGACGCCCGGGATTTCCGGGATTGTCCCGGAATTACGTGCCTTGTCCCGTGTCCCAGAATTACGGAATTACACGTTACTGTCCCGGATTTCAAATATTTTACGAGTAGGTTACACTTCGTGCATAGCGTAGCGTACTTTGCTGTCTGCGCTTCACGTTTTTGCTAGACTATGTCTAAAAAGTCAGTTTACATACATCATTTGCTGTCTGTCGTGGTCCCGGAATGGGGTTGGCAACGCAAAGCTAATCGCAGATGGCGCCAGCGGCGTTCTAACCGCTATCAATACTTTGTTTTGTTAAAATATGCCACAAATGACATTTGATATTTGAAACAACCAATCAAATGTATTGGTACAACCGCTTGTGGCGCCATTAGTTCCTCAGTTTCCATCCCCATTGACGCCAGCTAATCTGGCAACCCTAGGTGAAGGCCAAGCACTATCCTGTTGTGCATAAAAAATAATCAATTATATTTTACTTTTCTAATTAAACGGTCAAGTATTTTATTTATCCTTCTTTGCTTGATAACAGCTTTAAGATTAATTATCAGCTGTAAAATTGATTTTGCAAAATAACAAATTTAATATTTGCAGTTATTATTATTACGAGAATGTATGCTACTTACATTATTGGTTTATTAGTCATGCACTCACAAATTATGTATCTAATTATAAAATTTAATTTAAAAATTCAAACTTCGAAAAGTAAATTTATGATAAAATTATGAATATCAAAGTCAATTAATTTGGTACATAGCATGTTTCATGGATACAATAAGTTATGATTGCAAATTCAATCAGGGATTCGGTATGGTGGATTGATCGGGTATATAAATTACAGAGATTTAGTTCTTAAAAGCATTATTTTTTAGTCCTTGCAGTATTTATTTACTAAGAAGATGAAGATAATCTTGGTGTTAGTGGCTGCTATTGCTTGGGTCAACGCCGGAAACACTTATTATGATTTGAGAGATTCTCCGTATCTGTTTCATAAATTTATAAGAGATTACAGAAGAACTTATAAAGACACGGAAGAAGTGGTTAATAGATACGCATCATTCGTCAGTAATTTGGAAAAGATGAATAAACTGAATGCCGAACAGCCGCAAGCAGATTTCGGCATAAATCAATTTTCTGATTATACTGAAGAAGAAGTAAAACGTATGAATGGCATCAAAAGTGAGTCACAATTATTTGATTTTATTTCCATTTTCATACCATATTATGAGACAAGTTAGCTTAGGTTGCTCATTGCACACAAGGCTGTGGTTTGCAGCCCAAGCCGTAGGCGAGGGCGTAACTCAGCCGAGTGTGCAATGAGCAAAAGCTCACGAGTTTCATACGACGTTTTTCAAAACATTTGCAAGGAAAATACAAAATAATTTACCACACAGCAACAAATTCGACAAAAACAAAATATGACAATTATGGGAAAAGGCGCGTAGTTTTTTTTGTTTTTTTTTCACACGCCCAATGCAAGAATTTTTTGCGAACAAAGGGGTGAGTGAGCATACAGCCTACTTCAAAATAATAATTTTAAGTGATAAAATGCAAATATTTTAATATTTTTAACAAAATATTGTGAATTATGAATAATTTGATAATAATACATATTTGTTTGACTTAATTAAGGACTTATGGCCGAATACTCAAACGCTACTTAACTTTGAGCGGCTCTCAAACAGCATGCTGTCTTTGTCATATTTTTGACATTTAATGCGACAGGACGACGTTTGAGAGCCCCTCAAAGTTAATTAGCGTTTGAGTATTCGGCCATTACACATTTATTTATTTCAAAAATGAATATGAATTTTAAGCGACATAATAACCTCTTTGTTGTTACTAAAAAAAATAACTGCATTACCCGGTTAAATTGGGAATACTCTGTTTGCTCGCACAGAACTTGCAGTAAGGTACTAATTTAACTTTGTAGGGATAATTCTATAACAACCTAGTGTTTTATATATTATTGCACGCGTTTGTTATAGCTCGGTTTATGGCCCTAAAAGCGATGTATTAGGGCTCACTTTGCGAGCAAGTGTGTTGAAAAAATATAACTAGCTTGGGAAATAATTAAACAATTTTGGGAATGATCCTTTTCCATCCGAATGAAGGAGCCATCATGTCCAATCTATGGACATTATTATTTTTAAGATAATTGGCATGATGACTACTTTTTACCACGTTTTTAGGGTTCCGTAGCCTAAATGGCAAAAAACGGAACCCTTATAGATTCGTCATGTCTGTCTGTCTGTCTGTCTGTCTGTTCGTATGTCACAGCCACTTTATTCCGAAAGTATTAAGACTACACAGTTGAAACTTGGTAGGTAGGTAGATGTATTCTGTTAACCGCTTACCGAGTTTAATACAAAAATAAGAAAAATAAAAGATTAAGGGGGGGCTCCCCATACATGGAACTGAAACTGAAAAAAAAATTTTTTCTTCAAACCAACACGTGTTGGGTGTCTATAGATAGGTCTTTAAAAATGACATTGAGGTTTCTGAGACAACTTTTTCTCAAAGTTAACCGTTTCAAAGATATACATCGCCAAAGTGGTAAAATGTGTGTCCCCCCCCCCTTTAACTTTTGAAATAAGAGAGTGAAAAATCTAAAAAAAATATATGCTGTAGATCTTAATAAACACTTTCAACCAAAATTGGTTTGAATGGGATATAGTAATTAGTTTTTGAGATATAGCACTTTTTCCAAAACCGCAAATATAACTTTGTCATTCATACCAACACTGTGAAAAACAAAGTTATTTTTGCATACGAAAAATGATAGGTGGAATTAAATATGGTATGGTATAAGGTAACTACGGAACCCTATGGCGCGTGGCCCGACACGCACTTGGCTGGTTTTTTATTAGGTTGCTTTTTCGTTTGTGTGTTCGTTTCTCCATAAAGTTTGTGAACGATTTTGTACTAGCTTCCTGATGAGCTAGAAACTTGAAACTTGGAACATAGGTCAGAATTGGAAGGCAATGCAATATTATGGTGTCATTGAGCTGATCTGATGATGGATCCGGAAGAAGGCCACAGGATCTCTATGATGAAACCATACAACCCCATGTTTGGGCTCGTTACAATCATCTTCACGAGTACTCTAATGGGAGATGAGATCCAGGGTCTGATGATGAAACTGAAAGGCCATGCCATAGGAACTCAATATTGAAACCGTGCAACCCCATCAAATTTGGGCTTGTTTGAATCGTCTTGACGAGTTCTTTGTTGGGAAATAGTTTCAAAGGTCTGATGATGGAGTCCGAAGAAGGCCAATGGAACTCGGTAATAAAACCATGCAACCCCGTCGAGTTTGGGCTCGTTTGAATCATCTTGATGAGTACTTTAATGGGAAATAGTATCCGAGGATCTGATGATGGAGCCGGAGGAAGGCTATAGGAACTCTGTAATAAAACCATGCAACCCCATCGAGTTTGGGCTCGTTTGAATCGTCTTGATGAGTACTTTGTTGGGAAATAGTTTTCAGGATCTGATGATGGAGCCAGAAGAAGGACACAGGAACTCTTTAATAAAAATCGAGTTTGGGCTCGTTTGAATCGTCTTGACGAGTGCGAGTGCGAGAGTAGGAGATGGTATATTTTTTTAGTCTTAGCTCGTTAATTAAAAAGCAGAAAATAATAATTTAAAAACACGTTTTTAAAACGGACTAAATTATTACAAAAAAATCAGACTAAAAAACGGAGTAGTAAAAACAAACTAAAAATTAAAAAATAAATTCTTCTGTAAATATTTATAACCCTTATACCCTATACCTACAGAAATATTAAACCTAAAAGTTTTAAACTTAAAAATTTTAAACCTAAAAATTTTAAACCTTAAAATTTTAAACCTAAAAACGTGGGGCGAATATAGATTGACAGTATAGATGATAAATTTCACAAAACGCGCCCCTCGTTTCTAGGTTTAAAATTTCTGGAGGTACTTATAGGGTATAAGGGCTATAAATATTTACAGAAGAGTTTATTTTTTACTTTTTAGTTTGTTTTTACTACTCCGTTTTATGTTTTTAGTCCGATTTTTTTACTCTTAGCTCGTTAACTAAAAAGCAGAAAGTAATAATTTACTGATTTTTTTTTTAAACCAAGTTTTTAAAACAGACTATAAAAAAGTATAAAAAAATTATAAAAAATATAAATGAAAAAGTATAAAAAATATTAATAAAAAAATATAAAATCTAAAAAAAATAAAAAAAATAAATATTTTTATCACTACACGAACGTTCTTTTTACGAAATTCACAGAGATTTGTCCAAGGACGATTCGTTTTACAATTATCTAAAACACGAACGTTCTTTTCACCAGTAAGTATTTATTTATAAACTGTAGGATTATAACTCTATATAGAAGTATACAGAAGAAAAACGTTGGGTGCATTTTGTATATTTTTGTATTTTTTCACTACTTGAATCTCTCTGAAGTAGTGAAAAAATATTTTTTAAAACCTTTTTTTATTTTATACTTTTTTATTTACATTTTTTATACTTTTTTATTTTATAAAAAATATTTATATATATTTTTTTATTTTATATTTTATAAAAAAGTGGTTTTAAAAAAAATCGGGTTGCACTCCGGGAGTGCAGAAGTGAAAACTTTTTGCACGAATTGCCGTCTTACGAATTTACTCTACTTTACGAATACAGAACAGTATTGAACGAAAATCTTATCCATAGCTTGACAGAAAATCTAGAGTTTTGACATTGAATTAAACAATTAGCGCGTTGCTATGGTGACGCAAGTGTTTACATATTCTTACGAATTTTCGATCAGGGTCACGTGATCCTGACTGACTGACGCGAGTTCAACATTTTTTCCCCATAGAAAAAGAGCGTACAATGCCGCTAAAGAAGTTTTCACTTCAAAAAATTTATTTTATGTTACATAAATTACCTCTCAAAAAAAAAGAAATATTGGTAAAATAATTATTTCACTAGCATGAAAACTGCCCGAGATATCACAGTTTAAAATGCACATAAATTGGACTCACCCAAAAACGCTCCATACTAACGGCCACTTAGGCTGGTATTATAGAATCAAACTCAGACTCAATTATCTGCTTGAGTACAGTTAAAAAGGGATGGCGCTATATGCGATGAATAGCACCATCCCTTTCTAACTGTACTCAAGCAGCAAGCAGTGCTTGAGTCTCGTTCTGTAATACGAGCCTTAGTTATGACGTCACGCATGAGTAGTTTGTATGCAATGCGTAGGAAATTTGTTCGGCAGCTATATTAAATATTGTGTTATTGGTTTCTTAGACAAATTTGCTATAAATTTTATGGACTACTTAAAGGTATTATTTATCTTAATAAATCTTAAACCTTTTAAATGGACTTGTCCACCCAAATTTGAAGGGTCATAAAACAAACAAATGCTATTGCGTACCAAGAAGTATTGATTTTTATTAGTATTTCGTTATTTTATTCATTATGATCATCATCCCAATTTTTTGAAATTTTTTGACCAAAAATTTATTATCTCGAGCTCCTCCGTGCTTCGAAAGGCACGTTAAGCCGTTGGTCCCGGCTGCATTTGCAGTCGTTAACACCCACCAATCCGCATTGGGCCCGCGTGGTGGGTTATGGCCCGTCCTCCTTATCCACCCATAAGGAAGGCCTGTGCCCCAGCAGTGGGGACATTAAAATGGCTGATGGACATCATCCCAATTATTTGCATGGACTAGGTACATACTTAGATTGTTATTTTCGTAATATTGCATAGAAGTTTTTAATTAAAAGAACCATTAGGTACATTGGATTATTTGTAACTCAATAGTAATGTCGTATGTTTTAATTTTTCAGTATTGCCGAAATCGTCTGCAAGGGACTACCCACGATACCGTTACTGGTAAGGTCATATATTTGAGAGGACAAAAATTTAATTCTGAATAATTATTTTAAACGGTACCTACCAATTTTGTGTTTTATTTCATAAAGGCTGGTTTACATTATCTTAGTATTTAGTAGAGTGCTTAGTAGCGTGCGAGTAGATTCGAATGCGAGTGCTTTAGTAGTTTTGGTGCCTTTCCAGTGACCGTTTACACGCTTCCAGTAGAGTGTCATTTTCGCCATACCTAATACCTATTATTTAATTCAATTACACTTTACGCGTTCACCGGCAAATGCACTCTACTAAAGACGCTACTAAAATGTCGATTTACATGCTTCCAGTGCGAATGCGAGTAAAATATCGCGCGGGGGGGTGAGCGGGCGTGCAGGGGGTGCTACTGGAAAGCGAGTAGAAAGGCTACTAGAACGTTACTCTCTTTAGTCATAAGACGACCGTTTACATGTTTCCACTAAAGCACTCTAGCACTCTCCTAAAGCACTCTACTAAAGACTAAGATAATGTAAACCAGCATTAAAAAATAGTATTCCTTACCACCGAATGGTATTTACGTAAAGCAGTCTTCGTGGTTAGCTCGGTACCCTTGGTACGAACAGCTATCGAAAAAAATAACGCGCGTAAAAACATTCGATAGAGAAATTTTGCATAGGAAATTTGTACAGCGCCATCTACCGCTGAAAAGCGAAATGAAATTTTCTTAGATAATTTTCTGTCGAGCACGTTTTCAGGGTTCAGTACCAGAATGGTAAAAAGGAACCCTTATGGTGTGACTCAGTCTGTCTGTCTGTCTGTCACAGCTGGATATCTACGAGTAATGAATGGTATCAATTTGAAAAAAAAAAAAAAAAAAAAAAATTTTTTTACAACAGGGACTGAAAAGGGGTCTTAAAAATTTGTAGTGGGGTGACTAGGGCATGTGGGGTATCTAAGAATGCTAACCTAAGAAAAAAATTGTTCCACTATCGGTCAAGAGATGGCGCTGACCTTATACTACAATAATAATTGGTGGCTGGTTCTAATATAATTACCTACTATTTGCCGTACGAATAAATGAAGAATAAGTTCTAAGTAGGAAATATATATATAATATAAACAGTTTGCAATGTGGAGTGGCTAAAACGTTTTTCAGTCACCATAAGCAGCTGTGGTTAAGATTTGTAAATTAACTGTCCGCCTGTTCGCCCTTCCACCTGTCTGCCGTTTATCCTTATGGTATATCCTACTTTTTTAAAGACTGTACTAAAGTAACATATCCAAATATATTTATGATTGTACGGAACCCTCGGTGCGCGAGTCCGACTCGCTCTTGACCAGCTTTTTTATTCTTTTTTATTTTATTCATTAGGAAAACATACTGCTAATACATATAACACAGAAATATACAGCAATAATCACGAGCTAGAGTCTGTCTAAAAAGTCTGTTTACATGGCTAATTTCAAAGGTAATTTTATTACCTACCTAAATCCCCAACCACCCCACCAATACCCATCTAAATAAATCAATAAATATGTTTACAATTAGAATTTTGACATCACTAATATGAGTTTTTATAAATTATTTAATAATTTCTCATGTAAACAGACTTTTTAGACATACTCTAATAACAATTCCACAGATTTTCTCGATAGATATTCTTGCTAAGGGTACAGATTGTCCCATATAATTTCTCACATTGTCAGACATCATTCATACGGCCTATTTCCGCTGTCCCCCACTTTGTCCCCCACTGGGGGTAAACGGTATATCAGGTGGATAGTGGTGGACAGTGGGAATAGACCGTCTATACTGTATTTTCCGATATTCCCCAGTGGGGGACAAAAGTAGGGTACAATGAGAATAGGCCATTCATACAAGCAAAAGTTGCAACTGTTGACTTCAGAACTAATTAAGGTCTATTCCAGGGATACACAGACTTATTGAGACCATGGGCCACTTAGGCAAATAATGAACTGCACAAATTAAAAACATAAAATAGTCAAAAATTTAGTTTTCTTTCAAATGCATGAACGAATATTTTTGTTGGCGGGCCACTGACATATTGCCGAGGGGCCACATATGGCCTGCGGCCCGCGGTCTGTGCAATGTGCATCCCTGGTTTATTTACACGAATATCACAACCATCGCACATCGCAGCGACGACACGTACCTACTGAAAGTGGGTAACCAGTAGTATCGTGTGAACAGTGTCATTGCAACTTCTTGCAGTTACGTAAAAAAGAGAAGTTTAAAAACTAAAGCGCAACTACGGAAAAATCGCGCAAACATGAAAATATCGGAGTCCGAAATTCAATAAAAAGGATATCCGTAGTCGCATGTATCTAGGACAAAGTGGCATGCGACTACGGTTATCCTCGGGTTTTTTTATTATTATTAATACTTTAATTATAACGGACACACCAACCTACTTACTTACATCACCAAAATATTTAAAACAAAAAAACAAAGAGAAGTTTAAAAATAAACATTTATTTTTAATCTTCTTTTTTATTATAAATATTTTGGGGATGTAAATGAAGGAGGCTCAAGGTCACCCAGCGTGGGATGGAGAGAGCCATGCTTGGCGTTTCCCTGCGTGATCGAATCAGAAATGAAGAGATCCGCAGGAGAACAAAATTAACCGTTATCGCTCGAAGGATTGCTTAGCTAAAGTGGTAGTGGGCTGGACACATAGCGAGAAGAACTGATGGCCGTTGGGGCGGAAAGGTTCTAGAATGGCGACCGCGCACCGGACGACGCTTCGTGGGTAGGCCCCCGACAAGGTGGACCGACGATCTGGTGAAGATCGCGAGAAGCCGCTGGTTGCGGGCAGCGCAGGACTAATTGTCATGGAGATCCTGGGGGAAGGCCTATACCCAGCAGTTGGTGTCGTGCGGCTGATATGATGGGGATGTAAATCGGGTGATTACAAGCAAAACAACGAGCAAAGATCGGGAAAAATGTTTTTTTTTTCCATAGATTTCTTCCCGATATCCTCCAGTGGGAGACAAAGGTAGGGGACAACGGGAATAGGCCATTCATACGAGCAAAAGTTGTAACTGACTTCGGAACTAATAAAGGTCTATTCACACGAATATCACAATCATCACACATCGCAGCGACACGTACCTGAAAGTGGGTGACCAGAGTGGTATCGTGTGAACATTATCATTGCAGCTTCTTGCAGTTATGTAAAACAGAGACATTTAAAAACTAAAATACACATAACACATACTACGAAAAAATCGCGCTCTAAGAACTACAAAACAAGAGAATATTCGAGTCCAAAATTCAATAAAAGGTATACCGTAGGCGTATGTGTCTAGGACAAAGTGGCATGTTACTACGGTTATCCTCTAAGTGTCGTGGGGAATGCATATGTATGGAATTTTTCAATTACCTACGACACTACTGGGTCGGTAGTGTAGAAGGGAAAAAATAATACCCACGCCACTACCATTAGTGTGCCTTGGTAGTGTCGTGGGGAAGAAGGGTATTTTCTCTCTTGTCGCGAACTTTTTAGAACGCAATTTACAGATATACCCGTCAAAAAATCATAACCCTCCTTTTTGCTTCGCCGTAGTCGGGTTAAAAGTTTTGCTGGATTAATCCTAATCCTAAGGTACTACGGTTAGTAGTTAATACCTACAGATATCGAACGAACAAAATCCATTATCTTACAGCTATAGCTACGATGACTAAGTATTTTTACCTTTTCGTTGAAGTTATGTTAAGTAACCTATACCTACTTAGAAAAATAAAGTTGAGTTAATTTCTTAGAAATGGTTATAATTATATGGATAAAGTTAGGTTTAATATAGTTTTCTTTCTGACTGAAAATTTACAATGTTTTCACACATTTTACATTAGTGCTAAGCGTAAACTCAGAATGGGTGAAATTGATTCGCGCAGCCTCGTTGATAGCTAAAAAAATAATAAAAATCGGACGCCAAGTTTTACACGGTTCCCTATGTATTTGCATAAAATTTTTAGGCATAATATGTCATAGCATAATATGATTTCGCAGAATGATGTTTACGCATAATATTATTTAGTCATAACAGCTTATGCATAATTTATTTAAGCATAACTACTTTAAGCATAATCATGTTTAAGCATAATATTCTTTAGCATAAATTTAAACACGCATAATGTTATTTACGCATATTTTTATAAACAAAAAATCACGACGTTTAAAATCACAAAAGAACATTTTACCTAAAATACAAAATCCCAAAGCTTAAAAAACCGAAGGTTAATTGACCGAAGTTAAGTGCCAGAACCGACCTGCTGGCATGTAACCCACATGCCAGCAGGTCGGTTCTGGCACTTCACCGGCCGCTGCCGCGGCACGCTCGCTTCGCTCGCTCGGCTCGTGCGTTGTTGGTCGCAATGGAACCTTACCTCCTCCTCGCTCGCTACGCTCGCTCGTCGTCGCACCTAATAGACCTAAACAAACTTTCGGAATTTTTAACTATCGGCATTTTAACTTTCAGGGTTTCGAACTATCATCAGTCATTTAATAATCGATCTTTTAAGTTTCGGTCTATTGGACATCGACATTAAGGATTTTCGGTATTTTAAAAATAAGTGTTTTATGATTCGATATTTAGGTCGTATGTGTTATGAGTTTTTGGCATTTTAATACAATAGGTACCTACCCCTTTTGCATGAAAATAAATAAGTGCGTAAAAATATTTATTCTTATTGTTTTTGATTTTTATGTCTAAATAATATTAGGCGAATAGACAATATGCCTAATAACATTATGCGAAAACAAATTAGTCTAAATGATAATTATGCTAATATAAATAGTATGCCAAAAAACAATTATGCGAAAGTATTATTATGACAAAAAAGATTATGCCAAATCCGTTATGCCAAATCAAATTAGGTATAAAACAATTATGCGAAAACAAGGGATCCCGTTTTACACATATATTAAGGTTTTTTATAATTAAGATTCTCTAGTATTTGAGTGATGGAAGTCTGTTGAAAGATTATAACACGAACTTTTGCTAAGATGATTTCATGATTTGTCGATTTGATAATTACTTTATACTTTTAATGTATTTATAATGTCTAAATAACCAAACATAAATTGTTTGTGTTGTGTTGACTGTGAGTTTGTGGGCTATCTCTTATATTTATTTTTGTTGTAAATGTTTTACACTAACGCAAATCTACCATTTTCATTTTATTTTCTCTAGTTGTGGTACAGAATAGATAATAGTACCTACAAGTTGTGGTAGGAAGTAAACATATAGGCGCTTTGTTTCCTTTGAATTTATTATGACGAGTCAAAGAAAGTTACTCGTCTTGTTATCCTAAGGACATTACCGGGGTTTCCATAAAATAGATCTCTTTGTTCAGTGAATAGAGTCGACTCAATTATGAATGAGATTGAAACCCAATTTGCTTTAACTTTTTTTTACAACACGACCTTAACTTTAACCATCTAGTGTGGACCATAAAAATAACAACTATCGGTTGCCGCATGAAAAACAAAATGGCCAGTTTTATTTCGGCCAACAAATGACACAAGGGGTAAATTGAAACGCGGGATGGGATCAAGAACCGGTAAGTTTGAGTACCATCGGCCGTTTGGGCGATTTGACAGACCCTCATAAAACGCTCCACGGAAATGGTTGGGCCTAGCTTTATCTTGTTTTGAAAATCCTTTTGGTAAGGTGACGCAGCTTTTTTATATTTGAGGTATGTAGGTACCTATATGTATTTTGTACCTATATACATTGAAGTTTTTGTCTTGCTCTCAAAATCAAATAATGCAGTGGTAGAAAACCCGGACACGGGCGAGTCGGACTTGCCTACAGAGGGTTCTGTACAAAATAGGTACTTTAATAAAGACTATAATTTTAATGATTTAATTACAAATGTATGGTTTTCAGATTTTTCCCCGTACTTGTAGCATACAGACGATATTTACTTCAACTTGCCATATGATTCTCTTGCGAATGTTAAAATATGCGTTTATTGCGGCATAAACGGTCGTAACTTTCTTTTACGTAATCTTAGAAGTTTGTTTTTTTCACAGCTACAAGAGACTGTAGATGGTTTTATTTCAACTTGACTCCTTCACGCGTTTCAAAGATAAAAAGTCTTGATAGACAGACGGACAGACTGACAGACAGTTTATGATATAATTACAAATGTATAGTTTTTAGATTTTTCCCTGTATTTGTAATATTAGACAATATTATTATTAAATTATTGTCAAATTTCATAGTTCTAGGTCAACGGGAAGTACCCTATGAATTTGATTCCCTTGAGAGTATCGCAATTATTTTGGGGCATAAATGGCCTTCTTTTAAGTTTTTTTACGTAAATTTAGATGTTTTTTTATAGCTTTAAGGGACCGTAGACCTGAGTAATAGTTTTAATTTCAATTCAATACCTTTACGCGTTCCTGAGAAAAGGGTTCCGTTTTCCCTTTTGAGGTAGGTATGGAAACCTAAAATAGTAGATTGTTAAATAAGGGTCCAAAGGATGACTTTTACCCGTGTTTAACACTCTACTTTTCATTTCGAATATAAGGAAAGTAACAAAGTCTTATAGATTTTCCAAAATGTTTATTAATAAAAACATGTACTTAGTAACTACATAGGTAGACCTTATATTTATTAATACTAACTTACCTACCTTATCCATTTAAATTTAATTACAAAATTAGAACAATTTGTGTAAAGTTAAATTCTTTCATGGAATATTTACAGTTTGATATATTATGATGACGGATTTGACTTTGTTGGATGCCTGTAAAAGTTGGAGATATTCTTTGGTCTTTGATTAGACGGTGAAGTCCATGGCAGAGACTCTCCTGAAGTAGTTGTTTGAGGCGAATTAGAGCGTATGTTTATTGTTTCTTTTATTTAGTTTTAACTTTTTGTTTTATTTTTAAATTCATTTTTAGTACATACTAAATCAATACAAAACTTTAATACGGCACACACTTGGCACCCACAGCTCAAAGTCACAGAGTTGGGTTGGGTTTCAAGCTAATATCTATAATATAAAAATGAATCGCTGAATGCCTTGCTAAGCGCAAATCTCGAGATCAGCTGAACTGATTTCGCTAATTCTTTTTTGTTGTATTTGTTATTATCAGGAAAAGGTTCTTATGGAAGAAGCGCGGAAAAAAAACAAAATTTAAGGTGGTACCCTGAGCGAAAGTGAATTATATTTAATATTATAATTCTATAATACACAATTTTAAAAATGTTTATCGTGGAGATATTAGGGCTCACAGTATCGTGTAGACGGTATCGTAACATTTCCTCGTAGTCACTGCTAGAAGTAGATAGCAAAACTGCTAAAAGTGGCCGTTTTTGACACATTTGCTATTTACTTCTACGAATGACTACGAGTGCATGTAGTGATACCTTCTAAAAATACTAGACTATGGGCCCTAAAATTTCCACGATAAACATTATTAAAATCTTTTTCTTTAATAACATATTAAATAAAAACCTCTGAGGGCGCCACTTTCGGTCATACAACCGCCTTAAGAATACTTAACCACCATATAAAATTTAATTTGGACTATAAACTTTTTTAATACAGAATTGACAGAATGCGAGCTGCAAAAAACTGAATGTCGTTTAAAATTCGAATTCAATATTCCTAAATCATAACTAAGACAGGACAACGCATAGAAATAGAATGTCAAAGAACAACAATGTCAATAAACAGGTGATCCGAAAACGAATGCATACATTTTATATGAGATACGTAAAATATGACTTAGATTCATAAAATATGACTATATACGGCAAAGGAAATTAATAAACTATGTTCCATACTGTTTTCTTCGTCGATAAACGAATAAATGTAGAGAAATTTGGTTTTAGAGAAATGTGTGGCAATATCTTATTTACCTGTGAAAAGTGTGTTTACTTGGATTATTTCTTTTTGTTACATCACAATTACTTAGAGCACAAGACAACATGTCTCCACGATACCTTTATTTTTAATTATAATTAAGATTAACAAATATTTTAAACAAACTGTGATTACTCATTTGCTAGGCGGGACGCTAGGGGCTCTTGCTCTAAAAAATATTGGCACATGTCACTTGATCCTTTGTCTCTTTTTTACATAGACCGTGTCCGTATGATGTTAACTTCTCTTTTCCACGCTTTGTTGGTCTTCTTGAGCGCAGCGAAAATTTTTCTATGTCTATGGGACAACGTCTGTCGGGTCAGCTAGTTAATTTATAATTTTTCTTAATTTAAATTTGGAACACGCTGCGTCGCCGGCCGCTCCTCCCAATATTTTTAATTTTGCACTGGCTGTATATACCATGTTTCATTGTTGTTCGTGAATGCGCCCTACCTATTTTTTTTAAATCATTACCGATGAAGTAATTATATGGTTGACTATGTAACCAAATTCAGTTCTATTTTTGAATTTCTCCACCCTAGGGTGGAATGAAGAGTTTTGGACCCGCTGCTCAGTTTAAATATACATACATCACTTTCCAAATATGAGAAATGAAAAATACTTTGCCCACATTAACCATATAATCGTTGTATAAATAAAGTTTTACTTATTTTGACTCTGTATTAAACTAGACACCTACCTACTGAAGTTTTATATAATTAACGAAAATACCGTTACCTAAATCCTAGCTATAAAACATTGTATTTTGTAAAAAAACAATATACCAAACAAGATGCAAACTTATTGCCACTAAAAACTTATTTTTAGTGGCAATAAGTTGTAATTCAAATACCTTAGTATTTGAATTTTAAACAATAGGCTATTTTACACCATGTAAGATAAAGTATAAAAATGCATATTTAAGATAGATTTCATAAATAGTAAACGAGAAACGTCTATATTTATTCATAAAAATGCAATTTAAATTTTATAATTCAATTTTAAAAATCGTCTTTTTTAATCTATTCATCAAATGTTAAAAACGCCCTTCGCCATATTGGATTACGATGTGACGTCACTCCGATAGTAAACAAACATGACAGCTCTCTTCTCTCTGTGAGTGAGTGTGATTGTGATAATAAACAAATTCGATTTTCATCGATTTATTTTGAAATCATATAAGTGATTACTACATCTGTGGACTATTATCCTTTATTTTATTAAATAGCATCATGAAATACAGTTTTGTTAAAGCAGAAAGTACAAATCTACCTAGGATAAATACATTCATTCATGGTGGCGAAATTGTTTGCGTCCAATCCAGATTTCTATTCTGCAGAGTTGGGAAATGTTAAAACAGCAATGTAAGTACTTAGCATATATCAAGTTTTGTCTAACAATAAGCACAATAACAATACAACACGATGATACCCTGTGTTATCTATAACAAACCTATTTTTTTTGTTATCAGGTCCTGGGAGGACGGAGAAAGTCAACTTTAGCGCTGTATCACCTAATAATTTAAATAATGATGAAGACTGATGTTTTATAAGTAAGATCTCCCATCTTTTCAATCAAAAAACCATATCATTCCTAAAAATTAAAATCTAGAGATCAACAATAAAAGTGGCTTTTGTTTGTGGCATTAACTAAAATTATGGCAGAATCACAGCCTCGAAAAGCTAGTGAGCCAGTGCAAAACAGTGAATGGTACCAGATGCGACCAGAGGGTCGCTATGATTTTTGTGCAAAAATTCCAGGAACTTCAGCAATATCAAGAGGTAAGAAACTGGAGGAAGTCAGAAAAACAGTGGAAAAGAAAATGGAATGGAGATAGAAAAATACAGTCTATATATTATTTCTGAGGCATTAACATTTACAAATTAATAACAACCCTACTTTTGAAATTAAGTGTCCGTCTAGTGAAAAAAAAGCACAGGACTATTTTTACAACTTTAAAGTTTGTAAACTACTGAAAATACACTTTTCATGTTATAAAAATAACTGTTTTTTATAATTTAAGCCTACCTACTCTACTCCTATCCTACCACAGATCAAAGAAATGAGTTTTGCTTCTGAGTATCCTACCGTACCCTACCTTATGTATAGTATAGATAGTGCATATTATGTAGGTACTTTTTCACATATTTTGCACTCATGCACATGAGATAAATACACATCTATTACATTCTTTAAATCAACTCGGCTATGTGTTCACCAACATCATCTTTTATACAGTGCGCAATGGAAATAAAAAAAACTGTACATAATATTTGATATATTTATTTGACCGCTACATTAATAATAACTACATTTTATAAAATCAATGTTTTGATATTTTGACTATAATGTGTGTGTAGGCCGAGCGAGGCAGGTGAGTAAGTAAATGCTTTATTGTGCATAGAAACAAGGTTACAAAAAACGGATCTTGTTAATTACAAATAGAGGTATCACTAGTTTCTAACTTTGCAGGCGTACACACACACATTTAAAAATATCAACAAAAAGAAACACAATTTCTACTTAAAATAAGTCACCAGATCACTGAACGCATCTTTAAAACATGGCAAACTCTCTCAATATTCGAATGACCCTCTACAAAACTGGCTATTTGTTTTGTCTGCCGCCTACCGCACTCAGCTTTGTACTACATGGACCGCTCTATCATCACACTTCTTAATTTCAGGTGTCAAAAAATCTAGAAATAAGAGTACAATATGATTAGTATAATACCTGTCCTAGCCTAGTGATAATGTTAATAATTTATTACAACTGCATAAAATACTAAAAATAAATTACCTTGATTACAAGATGGTACTTTGATTTACCATAATTTTCATTTTGTATGGTCTTTTCAATCTCCTTAATTGTATTGTAGACATACTTTGCCTTTCAATAAAGGGAAAGGAATGCGGATGTTCACTTGGAGTGGACTCTGTGGACTTGTGTTTCCTATAGCTTGGCAATCAAATCTGGATGGTACGCAGTTTGGTTTCATCTGAGTTAAGCAGAACCCACTACCTTATACTGTGTATAATTCTTCACATCATTTTTTAGAGCTAAAATATAGAATATAATAAGTATTTATGAAATTTTCAAATCACAATATAGCAAAACATAACCTATAAATACATAGGTCACAAAATATGACGATTGTTTTGTAATACTAACATGAAGTTTTATTTTGTTTATTCCATAGTTAATTTACCATTTCTAGCGCATAGGTACTTACATCAAAGTGGTCTTCACAGAAATACATTCTAGTCTAGTTTTTGGGGACAATGATTTTGGATACTATTATCTTTCTTGCCAGTTTAGTGTTTCTCATTTTATTATCACTTGGCACTTGAATCCACAATTTTGTGGCGTTTTTACACTTGTATTATTGGATTCAGGCACAAGACACCAAAGATTTACATTTTATAACTCATTATTTCTTGTTACTTTATACTTGGTCTTTCGCACTATTGTTTGTTTACTAACGGAGTGACGTCACGAGCCTAAACAGCATGGCGGCTAGTGTTTCCGCGCGAAAATTCAAAATCATAAATTAAAAACGTGTTTTAGGGCATTTAATGGTTTTATAAAATTAAATTAAAAATTCTGCTGCCTTATTTCGACCTCAGGATTAATTTAAAACAGTTTTCAAAAAATGGTGTAATTCCCTATTGAGGGGCACAATTTGTTTACATAGAAAATAATTCTGTGAATAAATAACACAGAAAATATAAGACGGCGCTTACAATGGAGATGGTTAAAAAAATACAAACCGTCCCACCAGGTGGACATAACGCAGCAGTTTGTCATTTAGAATTGAGGAAGCAAAGGAATGAAAGAAATTAAGTATATCATTCAATATTTAATATAATAACATAATTTTAGGTATATAACTATACAATATAAAAATAATATATGATTACAAAACAGATTCGGTTTCCGTTGGATCTGAAAACAAAAAACAAAAAAGTATTATAATAATATATTTTTACGCTGTGGTTTGGTAGATAATGTATTTTTTAATATACATCTATCTGCGTAAGTTCCTATGAACTTGTTAAAATTACATATGTATTTTTAATACAAACAGTTCCACACCACAATACAAAGCAAGTATCATACACATTGCTGGAATGAGAAATCACAGATTTTTTGCTACAATTAGGTAATATTATTTTCGATGACTTGTAGTCCCCAAACCCTTTATTCCCAAAATATTACATTCGCAAAATATTATAATCGCAAAACATTATATTTTGAAAATATTACATTCTCATAATATTCTAAATACAGTCAAACACAAAATATAGTATTATTTTTGTTTCATCAAAGTACCAGGATCACATAAATATGGCAATGGTTAACTTCTAAAGGCGCACATTTCGATATTTTTAAAATATTTGCTAAAATAACAAACGAGTGAAAATCACAGAAGTAATCCTTTGCCATATTTATATCCATAAATATAATATATCAATATTAGCCATATATGAACTCGTATTACGAAGAAAAAAAATAACAAATTATTGAAAATAATTATTTCTCCAAGATCTGACATTTGTAGAATTTGTATAGTATAAGCAGAAATCACTTTGACTGTGATTGTACAAATGTGTTATATATATTTTAAGAACGTAATATAATTATTGAGAACGTAATTTTTGCGAATGTAATATTAGCCTGAAACATAGCTTAAATATTATCATTTTTCATAAAAAGTATATTCAGCCTAGCCCCCGTTTTTGGCACCTATGTCAAGAATTGACAACAAAGAAACGCGTTACACGTGTGCTATACATATCAAGAACTTGTACTAAATGAGATGATCGCAGTCAGTGACGTAATGAAGAGGAAATATCAAGCTGCTATCGAAATGGTGTCATGACCAGCCGGTTATTGCATTTGTTTGATAAATAAAGTATGACTGGAATATGTATAGGAACTAAATTTGAATACCTACTATGTTGGCATGGAATTTCCCAGTATCTCGTAAAGTTAAGATAATTACTTTAACAATTCTTCTTTATGTGTGTAAATATTTTAACAACTAACATTTGACTCGAGTCTTACATATTCATATTAAAAACATTTACGTAATATTGAATTTAATTTCGTCGCAAATGTCACATTAAGAATAGTACTAGTCCATATTAATATTTTTTGATAAACCTGTGTCAATATTATCAATGACGTTTGGAAACACATGAGCAGTACAAAAGATAAAGAAAAATTCGTGAGTGCAAGAATAGCTATCGTTTGAATGAATGGTCTTCATAATTTATTGTATTGTAGTAAGTACCTACTCATTGATATTTGGTTCGAGTCTATGATTCACAAAATACGCCTTTATTTCTTTGGAATAAGATTCACATTGGGACTTCATTGTATGGCCAAAACAGGGCATCAAACAAAAGCAGTAATAACATTGAAACAAAAATATCATGACAAAGAGAAAACATTGAGTTTGTTTACATTTGACAATGTCTTATTAATTCAAACAGTGATACGCGATTACGAATCATGAAAAAAAAAATTGTGCTTACCTTTTCTTAGTTCTTTTTTAATCCAAACATATTTTTTCTTTCTGCTGGCGTGTAGTCTGCAAATTTATTGATTCCATAAGTGGCTGTTGGATTTCTTTTGTTGGACTCATTTATTGTCTTCAAACTCTGGACGAATGCATCATAATGCTCTTTTTTATCCTGTTCATCCTTATATACACGGTTATAATCTTTCACGAATGTCTCAAATAGTTGTGGAGCTTGCTCTATGTCCAATTCAGAGTGTTCATTTGTGGGAGCCGCCATTGCGACTGCGCTAAGTAACAAAACGATGCAGACGAACTTCATGTCGGTTCAATAGCTCTTTGACAACTTACGACCGGACTACTGTGTTGCAAGCATTTATAGAGTTTGTTTGTGTATGTTTTTTCTGAGGAACGATTCGTTCGTCATTAAAATACCTAAATGAAGTTCTTTCCGTTCATTACTTACATTGTGTATTGACGGTTTTTATTATTAATAGCTGTTAATAAATATAAATATTAAGGAAAACATGTACGTAACTATATATGAGAATATATTTTGAGTAGTTACTTACCTAACTATTTTTAGCTTATTCATGAATTTTATGGCTTTTTACTGTAAAGAATAGGAAGGGATCTTTAACTTTATATTAGTTTAAATTGAAGTAAAACAAATACTATCTTATAGCTATCTAACTTTTTACCAACATCATATGTCAGAATGTCAAAATCGATGGAGTAAATAAATGCGATAAAAATGACGATTTATTTATACGAGTAATGACATGCAATACAATGTTCGCAACATTAGGTAACACATTAGAGTACCTACGTACGTATACAGGAGTAAGTAAGATCCCACCAATAACATTTTCTTGTAAAATGTTGCCAAGATGAGACCTCGGGCCCAATATAGCTCGCACTGTCAAAAAGTTATCAGACCTCATGTAGAGCTGAGCTTTTAATTCTACAACTCTACGAGCCCTAACTTCACAGACTCTACTACACCTAAGTCAAAATATGTGGCTTGGCTATTTTGCTACATTCACTTTGGCTTTCAAAATATTTTTGGTGGGATTTCACTTGTTTTTGTAAGTTGATTATGACAATATTTTTTATTTGGATTTCTCTTTTTTTGGGTTGTATTTCTTGCACATCTGAGATTCTTTTTTCATAGCCCATTCTTTATCTTACCAAGGAGTCCCTATATCAATTTTCAGACCTCTAGCATCAAAATTTACGGAAGTCTCATACAAACTTCCATCCCCTAGTTTAAGGGGTTGGGGGTAACAGTTCCAAGTTTTAGATTTTTTTTGTTGTTGTTTGTGTACTAATACTAGCTTACATACTAAATTTAAGCTAGTATTAGTACACTACATTTATTAAATTTAATTTCTAGGATTTCAGGAAGTACCCTAAGAATTTTGATGATCATATCCACTGATGATGACTCACTAGTCGAGACGAAATATGGATTTTTTTACATAGAAAAAAACTAAAGTATAAGAGGGGATCCCTTGTTTTCGCATAATTGTTTTATACCCAATTTGATTTGGAATAACGGATTTGGCATAATTTTTTTTGTCATAATAATACTTTCGCATAATTGTTTTTTGGCATACTATTTATATTAGCATAATTATGATTTAGACTAATTTGTTTTCGCATAATGTTATTAGGCATATTGTCTATTCGCTAAATATTATTTAGACATAAAAATCAAAAACAATAAGAATAAATATTTTTACGCACTTATTTATTTTCATGCAAAAGGGGTAGGTATTGTATTAAAATGCCAAAAACTCATAACACATACGACCCAAATATCGACTCATAAAACACCTATTTTTAAAATACCTAAAATCCTTAATGTCGATATCCAATAGACCGAAACTTAAAAGATCGATTATTAATGAATGAATTAATCTGATGATAGTTCGAAACCCTGAAAGTTAAAATGCCGATAGTTAAAAATTCTGAAAGTCTGTTTAGGTCTATTAGGTGCTACGACGAGCGAGCGTAGCGAGCGAGGAGGAGGTAAGGTTCCATTGCGCCCAACAACGCACGAGCCGAGCAAGTGAAGCGAGCGTGCCGCGGCAGCGGCCGGCGAAGTGCCAGAACCGACCTGCTGGCATGTAACCCTCAATTAACCTTCGGTTTTTTAAGCTTTGGGATTTTGTATTTTAGATAAAATGTTCTTTCGTGATTTTAAACGTCGTGATTTTTTGTTTATAAAAATATGCGTAAATAACATTATGCGTGTTTCAATTTATGCTAAAGAATATTATGCTTAAACATGATTATGCTTAAAGTAGTTATGCCTAAAAAAATTATGCATAAGCTGTTATGAATAAATAATATTATGCGTAAACATCATTCGGCGAAATCATATTATGCTATGACATATTATGCCTTAAAATTTTATGCAAATACATAGGGAACCGTATAAGAGCTATGCTATTGAAACTTTATATATTAAATAATTTCACTACTGAAATCATATCCCGAGATTTTTTCTGGTATAATACAAACCAAAGTTATGAGGGTTAAAAAAACGACGAAGCACTCCGAGAAAAGGTAGGTAGTGCCCTTACGCTTCACTTGGTCGTCTTGGCGGGGGCACTGCCATGCCCCTAGATACGGGAATTCATCATTAACTGTTGTTAGTTTTATTTAATTATAAAAAACCCTTGAAAATGCTTACGTTATGCGCTGAAAATTAAACTGATCAGTGACTAAATAGTACAGCTAACTAGCTAAATACAGTTAACATGCAATTTTCATAAGTAAGACTGAATAGGCTACTGTGCCAATGTATAAAAATATAGCTAGGAATTTGGATGGATTTCTTTATCAACATCATAGTAAATTATTCCGTTTAAGAGTCCGCTTGCAAAATTTTTACGTGCGTTCGCTGCCCCCCACCCACTTATTTTACTCGCAACTGTCTCGCTCCCGCACTCTATCGCGCGGCCGAGCGCTTTGTGTCCATCGTTCTGGCAGCGCCCCGGTTTCCGATTTTTAAAGTGCAAAATTTTCAACTGATTTAAAAAATATATTTTATATGATTTTTATGTATATCTTCGCCTGCAAACAAGACTTGATCTATTCTGAGAACACTCATTAGAATTATAAAGGTAAGTGTAAAAGTAAGTAATATAACTATATAGGTAGAAAAGTATTTATATTTTTGTGGCAAGCTTACATAGCTTAATAAGAAAGAAAGAAAATTAAAGAGAATGCTTTTTACTATTCCCCATTCAGTATATTCACATATTATTAGTTAGGTACTAAGAAGAAAGAAAGAAAGAAAAACTATTTATTGACCGAAAACATTATATACAGTAAGGTAATTAAAAATAAAAGTTATAAAGCAAAAAAAAAGAGAACAATGTACCTACACGAACTTAGAACTAATTTGTGTGCGGCCTACTAGGCCCCAACCTCAGCAATGCTACAGTGGCATACCGGAGCATACCACTGCAACGCTAGTATTCTGGAGGCAGTGGCGTAACTATAGGGTGGCAGAGCGGGCAAAATGCCACGGGCCCCTGGCCCGAAGGGGCCCCCCGGCTCGAGAGGCCGTGACCACAAGAGGAACCCTACTATTTTTTTACAAAATTTAGAAAAAAAAACTGCCAATAGGGTTCACTATCCTAGCCAAACTGATACAAACGTAAAGCGGAAATAAGAATGCATTGGGTGGGAAACAAAAGCTCTCTAATAAATACGTCTGAACAAAAAAGGACTAAATTAGGTGCGGGACGTAAAAAGTTGAAACATGAATGAAAGTTCACAGATGGTCGGTCAGTGGTCAAATTCCTTTGTTAACATAATGGATAGCCAAAATATTTTTTCCAAATCTCTGTATCCAAAAAGGGTCCATTCATTACGCAATAGTCATAGTAAGTTTCTTGTGAGAATTGGTTGTTTTGTTTGTGACATTGTTTTTTGGTCGTCGTAGTTTTCGTTTTATATCGTTTATTTTAGTAGTCGAAAAAATATATCAGTATGTTATAGAAATTATTTGAGTGGGAGCGAAAAACGAAAGAGGAAAAAAATTAGTTGCCTAAAATCAGTCGGTACTTGAATGAGGAATTTATTGACGATAAATCGAGTGAACAGTGCTCAGGAAATGAATAAAGGTGCGCTGAAAGTGCTAAAATAGCAGAGCCCGACCCTAGTGAATATCCAGATCCTGAAAAAGTAACTATTTTTTTAAATTTATTACAAAAAACTTCAAAACTCTGAAAATAACAGCTTCACAAATGACAAAAACAGCCACAAAATTAAATACCTATAAAAAGCAAGAAATAATATTCAAATCGCATATCAATTTAAATTCATCATCATCATCATCATATCAGCCGCACGACACCCACTGCTGGGTATAGGCCTCAATTTAAATTAAACACCGCTATTGGAGTCGGATACGGCTGGAGCTAGAGGACAACTATTTTCTTAAATATTTCTAAAAGCCACACCCAAATTCATTAGACGTATTTTATTAAAATTTGATATGCGTTTTATGAAATTTTGAAGCTGTTTTGTTTTTATTTTCAGGTTTTTGAATGAGGTTTTTCTTTTTTATAGCTTTTCTACTTTTAACTTTTTCGTGGTAGGTATGTAAGAGTGTACCTGCTTAAATATTTTTTTAACTTTTAGTACTTATATAATTTGTTCAATGGTACAATATGGTACAATGGTACTCCAACTACTATTATGCTACGATAACTTTTAAAAATCGTGCACCTGTTCTCAACTGATAAAAAAATCCCGCAGCGCGGCCTATTTTTATTATGGGCACGAGTACAAGATTAGTGGACGAAATTGACAAAAAAATCGCGCTGCGCGGCCTTTTTCTTGCTATAAGCAGGCAGGATAACAAGGTTAGTGGATAAAACGGACTAACTATAAAATCACGCTGCGCGGCCGTTTTCTTTTTCTATAGACAGCCCAGACAAGATTAATGGATGAACTAAAAAAATCGCGCTGCGCGGCTGTTTCCTCCCTCTCAAAAATAGCCTCAAAATCCCGACAATTTCAAATTTTCTCCAGATATTTTGAACTTCTGATCTGGCAACCCTACTCGAGAATGTATAGGAAATAAAGCTCAGTTAGAAATTACCTATTTTAATTTATGTTTATTTATTTGACTAGTAAGTTAAATAATAGACGGTAAGCTAAATAATTGTTATCTTTCAGAATTATGAAAAAGCTACATATCTCTGTAAAAATTGTAAGGAACTACACCTGAACTATGTTCTTTCAGATAAAAAAAATAATTATTAAAATCGGTTAACAACTGGCGAAGTTATCGTTAAACATACATAAAAACCATTGATTTCCTCCTCCTTTTTTTAAAGTTGGTTAAAAATGATACTAAAACGTCAAAAATGTTTACATGGGAGGGCCTACAGACCACTTAAGAGAGGGCCCCGGTCGATGAATTTGCCACGGGCCTCAAATAGTATAGTTACGCCACTGTCTGGAGGAGCCTACTTGGTGACGACAACCGACAGACAAACAAAAAAAAAACAATTCTACTTCCTATAAAATACAGAAAAGACAATTTCAACGAAATAATACCTACATAATAATAATACCAACGCGATAATGCGATATCAGTGGCTGAGTTCTGGTCCTCAAAATTCAGCACTGTTTCTCTTCCGGTGACTGAAATACAATACTTTTCGATATTCCTTAAGAATTCGCTGTGAAAGGTAACCATATTATATGAATGAAACCAGGACAAGTAGTTTTTTTATTTACTTTGACATCATACGTTAGGTTAGGTAGGCCTTTATAGCGCGGACAGCAAGGCCTGCAATGATGACTAAGCTTGAAGGCCGAGAGCGTAGTTAAGCTTAGCTCGAGGCCATCATACATAACGTGGCCAGCAGTGCAGTCATTGTGGACCAAGGCTTGTATAGTGCTTTACTAAAAAATGCGAGTACTATCTACTATACTATAGTAAGTACTTAATTTGAAAAAAATATACAAAAATGCAAATATCTCGGAAACGGTGCATCGGAGCCAAAAAATAAGGTTTTCTTCGACCCCCCTATGGTACCCCGGAAGTAGATAAGAAGTATTTATTGAAAGGTCAAAAAACGGTCAAGTGCGAGTTTTTTATACAGGGATTTTTTTAACACCATCCAATTTTTTTCTAGGCATTAGGTATCATTAAAACTCTTCAATTTTGAAAAAAAAAATAGGTTGGTAATTTTTTGCAAAAAAAATATTTTGTCCGAGTGAATTATGACAACAGCATGGTTGTTACAAATCAAACCTCTTTTCTCAACCACTATAATTTATGGTTTACCTTTTTATTAGAAATAAGTTAGCTTTTGTTTTCACGTTGTCACTTAACTGTCTTTGTATAAAATTGAAGAAAATCAGTACAAGAATTATTAGCTAAAATATCTTTTATTCACTTTCCACGTAAGTAAACCCTCACCACCATAGCTACTAGCCCACGCATCGCTTACAATGGTTACTAGTCAAATACTATCGTCCTACATGTTTTGAATGAGAGGCAACAAGGAGAGGTTCGCGGGGCGGTGGTGCCGAGAGCTGTACGGCAACTGACGAACAACCCGACTGTTTCGTTCTCGCAGACGTGCGGAACATGAGAGAGAAAATCGCGCGCGTAATCATCTGCTAAGCACGGTGTATTGTGTCAGCAAATGTAGTTTTATTTTGGATAACGTTGTATATAATATAGCCTTAATATATATAAATAGCCTTAACTTAATATTTTAGTACTGGGCGATATTAAAAGAAAAAACACGTGTTTCATAATTTAAATTAATAATAAAAAATAATAATTTAAAAAATTAATATATAACAGAAATTTTTGCTAAATGTAAGCGTATCTGGTTTTGATTCCATTGTTATCTAAGGTAGGTACAGTAAGTAAGTTGTTTATATGCAAAACGACAGCATTGAGGAGCCATACAAATTGCGTTCTCCAGCACTACTGAGCTAAAAATTAAAAAAAAATAGCAAGTACTTTACACATTTGCTGCTAAACGATGCATTAATTTTCTAAAGTATTCAAATGGTACTTAGCGAGTTCCAGAGTGGCTCCTCAAACCTGATGTTTAGACTGAGGAGCCACCTTTGCATTGATACCTCTCGTGATATATTATGATGCTAACTTCAGGATTTGTGCTACAAAATAATCTACTTTGCTGCTAAATAATGGTGTGACGTGGCTCCTCAAACCTAATAATGGACATATACGTACATCTTCGGATGTACCTCTACCAGTGGGGGGCGATCAAACCTACTTTCTCCCGAGCTCCCGACTGGCAAAAAATTGACATTCGTGGTGTATTTAATTCACGCAAATCGGAAACCGTGGCGCTGCCAGAACGATGAACACGCGCGCTTTGCTGTTTGGTACCCATACCACAGTTATACAATCTTTATCATAGAAATTTGAGGGAAACCGCCCTAGAACTCGCGAAATCCCCTCCGTTGCTCTGCGCAAGTACATACATTAAACAACTGTATAGATAGATTGCAAAGCAATGCTCGTACTGATAAAAAATTCGATGCGCGAGCGACACACGTCCTACCTCGACGGCGCACTGCGCAGTACTAACGAAGGCGGCGCCCGCAGCGCGCTGGTATTTAATATCTTTTTTGGTAATAACAATAGTAATAATTAATATATACGATTTTTGTGCCGTCAGTCACTGGAACACGTAATTTGCTTTTGATTTACATAAATTTTGCTCAAAAACGATGTATAATTAAAGAGATATTTCAAAAAATCCCCTAAAAAGGACATGTTTTCAGAATAAAAAACTATCGAGCCAAACTCAATAATTTCTGAAATCCTGCCGTCATCCACTAAATGAAGGTCCATAAAAGCATATATCTGAATTTGACATTCATTGAGATTGTACAGACGTCACTATTTGAGTTCAAATATTGCCAAATTCTGGGAGCCTCCTCTTAATCGTCTTGAATGACTTATTAATTATTATCATAACATAACATGTTATTATCAAAGGTTAAGAGACTATTGTCCGTTTATATTGTTCTATTGACTGCATTTTAAACGTCTTAATTATTCATATCAAAACAATTTATTTCCCATAAAGTTAGTTGAAATATAATTATGTAGAATATAATACAACGTGTAATAGAATGGCTAAATCAGAATATGGTAGATAGGGACCATCAAACTGAACAACTTTTACGAGGGGACCAACTCTGAAATCGCAAAATAAAATCAGCTATTTCATACAAAAATTAATAACGAATATAAGTAAATGTATCAACCCGTGGAACCCTTTTTTTGAGAATTGATGCCTAACCCTTTGAATAGTTTGCCCTACCATGAAAATATTAAGAAGGATAGATGCCCTTAGTGCGGGATAGTGAAAACGAAAACCCAAACAAATTTTATGAGGTCGTTCTACTCCTAAAACAGCAATATAAACGTAAATACATAAAATATAACAGAACAATAAAAATAATTTAAAAATATACACTGACACCATATATGCTTTACACGCTGAAATTTTAATCATTTGGTTCCCGCCGTGGGTGGTTCCACTCATGATTACAAGCAACTTTTACTATGGGGTCAACTCTACTGCTCGCAAAAAAAATCAGCTGTTCCATACAAAAGTGCAGTACCTACTCGACCTTAATGTATGGAACATCTGATTTTTTTTGCGAGCAGGAGAGTTGGCCCCATAGTAAAAGTTGCTTGTAATCATGAATGGAACCACCCACGGCGGGAACCAAATGATTAAAATTTCAGCGTGTATATGGTGTATGGAGGGATAGATGATCTTAAGGGCACCTATACCTTGAAGTTACAATCAGTAAAGAGTCCAAATATAAATATATGTAAATACATAAAAAATATAACAAAACAGAAAAATATTATAAATATAAACTGACACCCTATATGGACATATATGGTGTATGAAGGGATAGATGCCCCTAGGGGCACCTATACCTAGAAAAATCAGAGCCACTATCTTTTGTGATAGGGATAGATGCCCAAGTAGTTTTTAAATAAATTAAAAACAAAACAGCAATTATTTACGCCCATGTTCACACTTAATGAACCAGTACATTAACGTAATAAAAAATATAACGGCATACACGAGCGAAACGTGTCCACGCTATACAACAGCCCGTGAACAATTAGTTGCGGGTTGACTGCGGCTCTTACTTAGTATAATTCTTAGTTGCGAGTTTGGCAAGTTAGATTTTTTTAAAATGGGGCGCCTATCCCACTGGGGCATCTATCCCGGTTTTACCCTAGCGGGAAGAACCGGTGCCCGATGAACGGGAAACACATTTTTTAGCGGGAAGTTCTGGAATATAGTCACTGTGCACCGGGTGGCGTTCCTCGAGTCCCTTTTTAGGGTTCCGCACCAAAATGGTAAAAAAGGAACCCTTATGGTATGACTCAGTCTGTCTGTCTGTCTGTCTGTCACAGCTGGATATCTCGAGAACTACTAATAGTATCAACTTGAAATTTGGAATGGTTTAAGATGACAATTGCCCAACTATTTTGCAAATAAAAAAGAAATAAAAAAAATATTTTTTTTTTACAAAAGGGACTGAAAAGGGGTCTTAAAAATTTGAAGTGAGGTGACTAGGGCATGTGGGGTATCATATAAAAGAGCGCTGTTTGCACATTTTAAAACATATTTTTCTTTTTCCTTAGGCCGCATAGTTTTCGACTTATGATGAAAAATGTAAAAAAAGTACCGTTCCCCCCCTTATCTCTGAAGTTTGCAAGAAGAAGAAAAATCTGAATTAATTCTGTGTGATAGTAGTTTATGTAAAGATTACAGGAAAAATAAAACGATGTCTTAATATAACACACTTTTTTAGAAATTCAAAAAACAAACAAAAAGTCTTTAGTTTCACTACCAGTCAACAGATGGTGCTGTCCTAAGAATGCTAACCTAAGAAAACAAAAATAGTTCCACTATCGGTCAAGAGATGGCGCAACCTAATACTAAAATAATAATTGGTGGCTGGTTCTAATATAATTACCTACTATTTGCCGTACGAATAAACGAAGAATAAGTTCCTACTTAGTAATATAAACAGTTTGCAATGTGAAGTGGCTGAAACATTTTTCAGTCACCATAAGCAGCTGTGGTTAAGATTTGTAAATTAACTGTCCGCCTGTTCGCCCTTCCACCTGTCTGCCGTTTATCCTACTTTTTTAAAGACTGTACTAAAGTAACATCCAAATATATTTATAATTGTACGGAACCCTCGGCGCGCGAGTCCGACTCGCTCTTGACCGGTTTTTTTAAGTAAGGAGAATGCGGTTATGCATCCCGAAGGTAAGTGGGACTCGCCAAGGTCCTACCCACTAAACCCTCTACTGCTTCCCGCACTACCTAACACGCAGGACCTACGGGACCGTTCCGCGAGTCCCTGGCTTGGTGGACCGACAATCTGTTGAAGGTCGCGAGAAGAAGCCGAATGTAGGCAACTGAGGACCAATCGTCTTGAGATTTTTTGGGGAGGCCATGTTATAGATTGAAGATATTTCCCCAGCTTTTTGTGATTACAAACTAACATTTGCTATGTCTATGATAATAAGTCTATAAGTATCTTTATACATCTCGTCATCATCTCGTACACTTTAAACTCGCACTTGCCCGGTTATTTTTTTGGATTTCCGAAGATCAATTTAGAAATTAAAAAAAAAACTATTTAAACATCTATTTAAAAGCTGTAGACGGTATTAGTAGTGGTTATGATAATAAATAAATAAATATATTAACAGATGGTTATAATCAACTAAGAAATAAAACGAATTGGGTCGATACTTAAGTACATTATTTAATTTCGCAGTTTTAGGTCAATGATTGAAAAACATACCTACCTGATTTCAAATTTGTTTATTTAGTATCGGTTATTCGATGACCTGAAAGAAAACAAAAATATTAGAAATTCAGTGCATTTTAAAATCCCATAAAATCCGGTCCGTCCCCTCGGTAACTGGAGGAATGTCCAAAAAATTTATATTTTGAGCTCCTCCATACTTTTAAAAGCACGATACTTATATACAACACGTAGGTCCCAGCTGCACTTGTTGTCGTTAATACCTACCAATCCACATTAGGCCTGCGTGGTGGCTCTGTCCCATCCTCCTTATCCATTGTGTTAGCAGTAGGGGATTAAAACAGGTTGATGACAATGATGATAACTTTTTTTATATGATTCAGTAACGTTAACAGACATCATTTACATTTTTTAACATTGAAAATATTTGTTTTCGTTATTGATTATGGTGTCCCGATCTATGAAATTGTGACATTTTCCTGTAGTTTCGCAGATATGAGAGGTACACGGATGGGCAGTATGTCAAAATGAACATCTGCTTAAGGGCTTCAAAGTGTAATTTGGATTCCTAAAATCGGTCGGTAACTTTTTGAAATTTTCCAAAATATCAAATTTTTTTGGCGACTTGGATCGGGAATTTTCCAATAACTTTTTGAACTCGCTATTTAGCGCTATCGCACACGGGCAACTTAGTCGCCCAGCAACTGTTTTGTCTTTCACATGGTTTGTATGAAAAGTTGCCGACGACCGTGTCGCTTCGTGTGCGTGCTTCCATATAAACCTGTGGACTCATAGACATAGAAAAATTTTCGCTGCGCTCAAGAAGACCAACAAAGTGTGGAAAAGAGAAGTTAACATCATACGGACACGGTCTATGTAAAAAAGAGACAAAGGATCAAGTGACATGTGCCAACATTTTTTACAGTAAGAGCCCCTAGAGTCCCGCTTAGCAAATGAGCAATCACAGTTTGTTTAAAATATTATTTATTCTTAATTAGAATTTAAAATAAAGGTATAGTGGAGCTATGGTGTCTTGTACTCTAAGTAATTGTGATGTGACTAAAAGAAACAATCCAAGTAATCACACTTTTCAAAGGTAAATAAGATATTGCCACACATTTCTCTAAAATCAAATTTAGCTACATTTATTCGTTTATCGACAAAGAAAATTATATGGAACATAGTTTATTAATTTCCTTTGCCATAATATAGTCATATTCTATAAATCTAAGTCATATTTTACGTATCTCATATAAAATGTATTGATTCGTTTTCGGATCACCTGTTTATTGACTTTGTTGTTCTTTGACATTCTATTTCTATGTGTGGACTTGATGTGAAAGACAAAACAGTTGCACGGCGACTAAGTTGCCTGTGTGCGATATTTTGAGCCATCTTAGGAGGCGGGCGGACAAAAACTGTTGGCTGTAGCGGGTCCCATGCGCTAGGTCAGTCTGCACTCCGTTCACTTTATCGTCAGGTCAGAGGTAAAGAATGAATTTACAACAAATTTGACCAAATTTATCGTGTGCTTTATTTCTAAATTACATTTTCAATGCCTTTGATAGTTGCGCGTAGTGTGAGATCTGTAGATTTTTAATTTCATTTTTTTTAATTTGTCCGACGCAAATAATAAATTGCTCGTGGATACCGTGTGAACATCGTTTCCCCACGTTTCAGTAAAAAAAAACCATTGATATTATTAATACACACATCAACTTTGTCTAGGGATACCAGGTGCTATTTTCATACAAACGAGGTAACTTTGAAGCCTTGGTTTCTTGCCAGGCATGTACTGTGCTGTGATCTGATGACGGCTATCCAGGGAGTGAATGGAGGAGATTCAGATCGCTATACACATCCAACTGATCTGAGCATTCTAAAAACGTAATGGACATGTTTAAAAAAACCGCGAAAATAGCATGAAAATGTTTGGAAATTCTCAAACCGAGAACTCTGATCCATTAATCCTTTAAAATGCTGATCAGATCAGTTGGGTGTGTATAGCGATCTGAATCTACTCCATTTAGTCCCTTTACGGCCATCATCAGATTACAGCACGGTTCATCCCTGGCAGAAAACCAAGGCTTCAAAGTTACCTCGTTTGTATGAAAATAACACCCGTATCCGTAGACAAAGTTGATGTGTATATAAAGTTGAAAGGGAAAGCGCACGGTTTGGAGGCAATATTGAATACGTTTGACACAAGTTGAAATGAATGTTGAAAGGGAAAGCGCACGGTTTGGAGGTAATATTGCATGCGTTTGACACAAATCGAAATGAATGTTGAAAGGGAAAGCGCATGGTTTGGAGGCAATATTGCATGTGTTTGACGCAAGTTGAAGCGACTCGGTGAAGACAGACCATTTTGATAATGAATGAGTGATAAAGATAACCAATATAAATTGCTCACTTGTTATATTTTGTATTAATTTTATTAGGTACTCACTTGTTACTTTTAACGAGTCCTTAATCCTGAAATATAAGGAAGCCATTCTTCATCCGTGTAGTCCGAGAATTTAGTGATAGCATAAATATCATGTTTGGATTTCCTGTTCAGCTCGTTTATTTTAATAAGATCTTTGATAAACGCTATGTAGTGTATCATTCTGTCTTGCTCATTTTTATACACTCGGTGATAACGTCTAATGAATTGTTCAAATAGCTCTGGAGCTTGGGTAAGGTCGATCTGTGGTGCAGAATTTCCAGTAGTCATAGATATTGCAGCTGCGCAAAATAACAAAACTAAACTAACAAACTTCATGTTAGGTACCTACTACAATCGCTCTTTGATTATTGATAACTGTACTATATGCCCAGCTTACATAAATACTTTGTTTCTTCACGCTTGTTTCTGGCAATCCATTTAATCGGCATCCTTGATTAAAATAATTTTAGGGCATTCATTGTACTAGGATTGGCAGTTTTTTTAAATTCGCACACACAAAAAAATTTTAAGCAAGTCAAGTGTTGTCAAAAAGAGAAATAGCACTAAGTTACGAGTATTTATACAAAGAGAAAAAAAAAAACTATACCAAAGATGCAGCATCTAGCGTTTAGTTTCTAGCGTATAGTTCATTAGAAATAAAACACTTTTCGGATTACAGCACGTATATTGGTATTATTAATTTAAAACTAATTAATTAAACAATAACACCGCGTATATGATATTCTGAATTAATACCATTATACGCGCTGTAATCAGTAAAATGTGTTTAATTTCTAATGATTTATTAACATTTTTACAACGAAAACAGTGAGAAGGTATAGGTAATGTTACTGCAAATCAAAACTATAATTTACTCATTCAAATGTTTCTGAATCTTAATTACAATTTTATTTAAGTAATTTAATTTTTTGTAAGGGGATACTTTATTATTTATTTTGAGCTTTATCTATCAAGATCCATTTACAATTGGTAAAGTAGCCAGAAAAGAGATCGTTGTTGTTGTGTTAAAATGAATCCCTATTTCCTGTGGTCAAGCCATCACGCGTGAACGGCTGGACCGATTTCGCTAATTATTTTTTTGTTGCGTTTGTTAGTATTAGGAACCTTCCTATGAAAGAAAAAATTAAGAAAATTGGGCGGAAAATTAGAAAATTTAAGAATATACTTAACCACCATATAAAATTATTTTGGACAATAAGTATAAACTTTTTAAATGTAACTTATGACGTTTGACATAGAATTGACAGAATGCGTGCTGCAAATATCGTCAAAGAGGATTTAAAAAAACTGAATGTCGTTTAAAATTCGAATTCAATATTCATAACTAAGACAGGACATCGTCTGTTGGGTCAACTAGTTTTAAAATATAAATAACGAACCTTTTTTTATGTAAGTAACTACACTTTTCAAATTAGCTACAACCCTAATTTCTGCACGTGGAATGATACGAAAATATATGTATACAAAGTAAATTTAATTTATAAGGGGACGCATGTCTGTAAATATTCAATTATTAACGGTATTTTGATATTGAATTGGTTGATTGGTATGTCTTATGCCCTGTATTCACATGGCGAGGCAGCGTCACGATGTGGTTACGCGTTTGCCTCGGATCGTTACCTTGCGACTTTTCGCTCTCGGCTTAATAATGCAGCATTTTTGATAAGCATCCTCGCGAGAATATCATCGTTTTTCAGTTGCAGTATTTTTAAATAAAATAAGTTTATCGAAGTTATCATAAAATTATGAATTCTTATTATGTAGAAACCGGACAAGTGCTGGTCTACCTCACGCTCTGAGGCTCTACTTACTAATATTTTTATGTGATTGTGATACCTACTACAAAACTACTAGGTAGGTTTATCAAATGATGACTTTTGGATTTTTCCCTCGAGGTCTCGTAACAGAAGTAAAGGGAAAAATGCTTTCTGAAATATTTCATGACTTAATTCTGTCAATGGTTAATAGTTTTGGTTTTGTTTAGAGTCGAAATATGCAACAATAATGACCGAATCTGTTGATTTAGCTAGTTTAGCTTATAATTTTCTTCACTGCTCCAAAGGTCTAATGTTTAGGTAAGTGTTTGGTATTAATTTCAACTAGAACCTTTCTAATTTCAAATAGAAATTGTATACCAAGAAGAATGTAAAAAAAGTAGATGTATACGCGATGCTGAAAAAAAGGTCTTTTATATACAGAGGGACGGACAAGCGAGAAATCGCGTAAGAGTTAGTTTTTAGGGTTCCGTACCCAAAGGGTAAAAACGGGACCCTATTACTAAGACTCCGCTGTCCGTCTGTCTGTCTGTCTGTCTGTCTGTCTGTCACCAGGCTGTATCTCATGAACCGTGATAGCTAGAAAGTTGAAATTTTCACAGGTGATATATTTCTGTTGCCGCTATAACAACAAATACTAAAAACAGAATAAAATTAATATTTAAGGGGGGCTCCCATACAACAAACGTGATTTTTTTTGCCGATTTTTGCTCGATATTAATAACGACAACAGGTAGACAGTTGAAAGTTTCACAGATGATGTATTTTTGTTGCTGCTATAACAACAATAAGCTATAACAGAATAAAATTAATATTTAAGAGGAGCTCCCATACAAAAAAACGTAATTTTTTTGCTGTTTTTGGTACGGAACCCTTCGTGCGCGAGTACGACTCGTACTTGGCCGGTTTTTTTTAAATGAATATCGTAAATTCTCTCGATTTTGATGATACAAAGGTACTTGTATGTGCCGCGTTTGTTGATGCTATTAAAATAAAGAACAAAGTAGCTAATTAAACTTCTTGTAGCATACTTATCCACAATTACGCAGGCACAGTCAAACAGTGCACACAATCAAAAGTATGTTACGTATTGTTCGCGCCCGGAGGCGGTCGTGTTTCCAAGTTTCGTGTAGCGTTGCTTGGTTTGTTCCTACCCCACCGTAAGGCTTGATCATCGTATTGTGATGAAATACTTTTGTTATATGATGGCCATCTCAAAACGCAACTATTATGCCGTGTATCGATAATTAATGCTCACATTGAGTTGAGCGATTAGCTGCACGGCTATAATGTCGTGTTGGTTCGCGAGGAGGCAAACGTATCTCCATATTACAAAGCTGCCTCGCGAGGCAGCTATGCTCGTAATGTGGATAAAGGGCATTAATAAAAGCTAGTAGAACTAACTGGTCTGAGACAATATGTATTTGTAGTTGATAAAATATTATTTTTCCTCCTGTCTAATGTTGAATTAAAACGTACGAAGTAATATCATATATGAGAACGTGTGTAAAGTGACCTAAATAATAATCAACCCTATTTTATCATTGATGTTCAAATGGAATTACATGACCAATAGAAAACTTCTTGCGCACGTGCTTTAATAAATAATGTTCTAAGGACTAAGGTCTAATATGTATGTACTACGTACTAGACAAACAGAGCAGACACCATCGCAAAGAAAAAAAATTGTTGACCTAAAAAGAAGCGCAACTACCTCAGTCCTTTTGTAAAAGTACCGCAAATGTATGAATTCCGGTCCATTTACTATTAAATGGTTCTAAGAAGCATCAAGATTTTCAGTCCCAAAAAAAGTATTTTCCTTATAGCTTTCCCAATCTGTAAGGGCTGTCGGGAGTGCACTATCACAAAGCTCCCCCCACCCCTCCACGAGGCAATAATGGAGACGTCCTCGATGAGTCCCGTTTAATTAACTTCAAAATGAGGCTGTGGCTCTCCAACTTCGGCGGGAGTTTGCGCCAAAGAAATAATAATGAGCGCCGCCGGACGGACGGTGTGAAGTGATTTTAAAGTTTTTCGCTCTTCAAACGCTAAGCTAATAATTGATTTGTTTGCTTGTGAAGGGGTGTTTCGAAGTTTTTTGGTGTTTAAACTGTCGGTGCGGTTTCAAGGTTTATACTGGGTACGAGTTAATGATAATGTTTTTACGAAGAAAAATATATTGAGAGGTTTATTTTTATTTATACATGAAAATAGTCATTTAAAGATATGAAAAGAGTTATTCGAAGTAGTATAATACCTACGTATATTATACTTAGGTATGCTAAAGTTTGTTTAACAATTTTGAGTTTGGTGTTACCTAAGTACAGCCTTTTAGATAACTTGAGAGATAGCTTGAGAGTATAGACAACATCGCGTCACGTTTGCCTTTGTATATTGCAAACAACCGATACTTGATAAGAGCGTAATCGAAAGTGTATCATCCGATATGATGGTTTATGTACTTAGTTACTGTTAAGGTGCCATATCGAAAGTGGCGCCCTCAGAGGTTTTCATTGTATAATTTGTTAATAGAAAAGGATTTTATTAAAACGTTACATGGAATTTATAAATCCTTGGTTATGTATTTTTAGATATATTCTCTCGTAGTTATTCATAGAAGTAGATAGCAATGTGTCAATATCGGCCAGTTTTAGCATTTTTGCTATCCACTTCTAGAAATGACTACGCAGGAATGCAAGCAAAGACTTTCTAAAAATGCTAAGTAGACTATGGATTTACAAAATCTATGATAAATTTTATTAAAATTATTTATTATGGCGCGGCGCCAATTTCGGTCCGGGTACCGCCATTACCAAAAATTATTAAAATACTCAAACATATTCGTAAAACGTTAATTGAAGTTCAGTGATATAAACATTATTAATGTTCTGAGAAATAATTTAAGTCCAGTGGCATTGTGTTAGTCAACGAAACTTGGAAATATTGTAAATAATACGAAGCACCTATTGTAAACTCAGATCATTGTTATTTACAGCTCATAATAATTCTTTTGAATGGGGTAATTCCCAACTGTAATAAATGTTCTGTTTCCAGGTAAACATCAATGTTTCAACTTAGATAACTTAGCAACAAAATAGCTCATTACATAGAAATATAATTTTCTTAAAATATTTATTTCTATAGAAGTGAAACAACTAAAAGTCAAGGGAGAGACCATTAACTTTATTAAAAATAAAAATGAAGCTTTGAACACTGAAACACTAATTAATTAAGAAGCAAGTTGTAAGGCGGAGTAGTTCATTTCATTTAGATTCATTTGTATGGAAATAATTTTCACTTATATTTAGAATATAAGTACCTAGTTTTTTTTTCCGCAACGTCTAGTTTTAAAATTCATAAAAAAATAGGATTGGTTTATTTGCCATAAAGAGCCTAAAACTATAACCTATAAATAGTTCCATGATGCCATAATATAGTTTAGCTCGAATTCAGTGCCGGATTAAGCCAGTGCGGGGCCTGTAGCAAATTTTATTAAGGGCCCCTTGGTTTGCTTTACGTTATCAAGTTTATGCTCAAAATGCCTGATTTTTCAGAAAAATGCCTGTCTGTACTAAAAAAACAGTTCCATTCACTACTCTTGTAATTTTGCCTGTTTTCAGTAAAAATAACGGCCGCGCAGCCTGACTATAGTGGTTGTAAAAAACGGCCACGCAGCGCGACTTTTAGTCAGTTTTGTCTACTAATCTCATCTCACTAATCACTAAACTAAATAACTATTTTTTATTAATCAAAATGAGATGACAGAGGTTTTTATTGACTAAAAATTGTAATAAGTTGTATTAGTTAGATTGACACTTAGACATCGTGAAATACCCCACCCACTATATCTCTTTTGCCCTCAGCGTGATAAATATTAAAGTTATATAACTATGTTCTTGATTAAATAAGTTAGTAAGATGTTATTTGGACAAAGAACAACTTTGCTGATAAATGGGATGTCTATTTAAATTAAAGATATTAACTTCGCCAGCAGACTTGATATTTTGTAAATTAATATTCATAACATAGCACCTTTTATCGCAAAAAATGCGCAATATTAGCATAGGGAGTCGCTTTATCATAATTAATGTACAAATGGTGCTTTTATTCGCTAGTTTTATTTGATACATCAACATTAATGTGGCTATATGAGCCAAAAAACCTTACTAAATATTCAAACATTCTCGAAAATTTTAGCTCGCACGAGATAGTGTTGCCAAAAGTTCGTCCCCGTTAAAACTTTATGATAATTAGTAGAGCGGGCTAATTTCAAAGATCAAGCCACGGAGAATGGAGTTTGTCAAGCAGTAATGCTCCACGTCTACTTGATTAAGGGTAACTTTTAATTAACAAATATGATTTAGCTTTATAATAATAAACAAATGCACCTAAAATTGAGACAAATAATATTTCATTTCAATTTAAGTATGCTCAGTATTAAAAAAATATAAATCATTAGCGTCTTTTAAAAGTAATTTATTTAATTAATTCAGTAAACCGTTCGCAAGAAAAACAACGTTAAAATTAGCTCACTTCTTAATAAATTGAGAGATGTTAAATATAAATATTTTTTTTTTATGTTTTCAAGCGAATATGCTGATAAAGGTTTTGCACAGTTTGGTTAATAAAAATTGTTTTACAACGTCACATTTTACGAAACTCTCCTTACTCTAACTAAACCTCTATGGTACACACATATTTACTATATTAATGTGGTTGGTTATAGATCTACGTTACCTATATAGCTCGCAATTGCTTTGGCCAAAGCTAGCCGCAACAGGGGATGATCTGTTCGCCATGGGGTACGACGCTATGTAAGCAATGTCTATGCCAATATAATTCGATTTTGAGATTGAATTCCTGCAAATGGGTTTGAATATCCTAGTATAAAGATAAAGATAATTTATTTGCATAAAATATGGTACATTGAGATCTTAATATCCTAAATATAGTTTCACATATTTTGCCAAATCTAATGGCGTGCAAATGTATGTTCATTAGATTATTTCGTATAAAATTTTCTAGCAAAGACGGTAAAATATAATTAATCTATAAAATGTCAAAAAGGTTATGTTATTAAATTGAATTTAGGTATTTTAATATTGTCAAGTTTTATCATTTAAAAATTCATTGATAGTATAAAAACATTTATCCATTAGCCATTTCGTCAATGAAGGGTCCTAATCTCCGAAATTTAATTTTTTTTCAAAATAGTGGAGTAGGAAACACATTAGACATGGCTGAATAGGCTGCAATCCTTTTGCGTGTCCTCTACTTACGTATTTTATCACAAGACTGAGTTTAACCGGTAACACATATTAAAATCTCTCTGAATACTTATTAAAGCCTATTAAAATGTCTATTTTTTTTAAACTGGTAACCCTTTCCCTACAGCTTGTTAACATTTCCACTTGTCTAGACCTAGATGACCGTAAAAAAATATTTTAGAGACCATGCATACGTTTTATTTTAGCTTCAAATCTACCCTGTGGTGTCGTCACCAGTTCAACTTTAATAGCTTACAACTGGAAAATGTGACGTTTTAGGCGATTATGTTGTTAACAATTTTTGTTCGTATTGGTACTAGTTATCGATTTAGACAGGTTTCATGCTTGTCCGCTATTTTGAAAAAAAAATGAAAATGGCGGACAGCTAGGTATGCTAAAATATTCAAACCCCTTTCAATATTTGGATTGCAATAATAACAACATTATATACCTATTCTGATTTTTGCTTTAATCTTTGGTAAGACCTATATAGTAGTTACCTACACTCGAATTGTCATAGGAGATATAAATTATAATGTGAGCACTTTCGATTAATTTTACGGAGCGACCAAATGACGTGGCTGTATGAACATTGATTACTTCTATACCCGAAATAAAAGAAGTGATAATTTTCCAGTATCGCCTGTAATGACTGTTCTTTGATGACATGAAAACACTTGTTTAAAAGTGAGCAACAAGCGAGGGATATTGTATGTTCGGACATAGTTTGTTTAAAGGTGACTGTATAACCCTTCGTCGCATAATGTACAATACGCAAAATGTACATCTGTTGCAAAATGTACAATACGCAAAATGAACATACGCAAAATGTATAACTCGCAAAATGTACAATACTCAAAAACGGGAAAAAACCCCGTACGGGACGGGAACCTGCTGTATACCATACATTTTCCCCCGTCCCGTCCACACGCCCCATCCCGTGTTCTCGTCGTGTATATTTTGTTACTATATTTTTATATGCAAAGATCTCAAGAAATCATTCCGTCCCCGTCCCGTTCCGGTCGGAGAAAAACAATTTACTTATACAGCGTCAAAGTGCATAACATGTTAGTGATCTTGTGATCAGTGAGTGATGTGGCTTGTGTGGTGACCACACACCACATATTTGATAACTGTGCGATTTTTTCAAGTGAAGCGTTTTGAGTGACTCCCAGTTTATTGTCACAAGCACGTATTCAGAGGGAGTTGGGATTTCTCCCCCCCCCCCCCCTGAAATCCGTATCACGCAGAACAGGACTAATTCAAATTTAGCGGGCGAGTCATTCGCAGTTTGCGGGATGCCGTCATCCTCCCCCGAATTAAAAGTAGTAACAGTTATTACTTCCTCGATTTTTATGAAGATTGCAGCAAATAGGATCAAATGCTCACAGAGTGGTGCGAGCTTTCGGAATATCTTCTGCAATAAGTCAGTAAACACATATTGTGACTTAAGTTTATTGACCGTAGAATATTGTTTTTGTCTCAGGTTAAAGTTTTTCTACTTATCCAAGTTATTTTAACAGTTATTACTTCCTCGATTTTTATGAAGATTGCAGCAAATAGGATCAAATGCTCACAGAGTGGTGCGAGCTTTCGGAATATCTTCTGCAATAAGTCAGTAGACACATATTGTGACTCCACTTTATTGACCATAGAATATTGTTTTTGTGTCAGTTTAAAGTTTTTTTACTTATCCATGACATTTTAACAGTTATTACTTCCTCGATTTTTGTGAAGATTGCAAATAAGATCAAATGCACACAGAGTGGCGCGAGCTTTCGGAATATCTTCTGCAATAAGTCAGTAGACACATTCCCGAAGCTTGTGGTGGCATCGCGACGACACTTGAGCAATACTCAAACGTGTCTCCACAAATAACTTCGTAACTGAATCGCAGATCCGGATGGAATTTAAACCGCAACGAGTTTTAACGACTGCACTTGTTGGTTGGCTTTTTGTTAGTTTGCAAATCTCAGAAGCACTTTGTCTTTATGAAGTTCTGTGACAGCTTTTACTGTTATTTGTTAGTTATAATGAGTTAGTAGTGAATAATGTGACACATAATACATTTAATCGTGAATAGAATGTATGAATACTTACTTATTTTACGTTTTTATGAAAGGAAAACGGAATAAGTAGTTCTTGTAATTTATCAGATGAATCTACTTAACTCTCTTCTGAAACAAAAACGGATTAGGTCTTGTAGTTTATCAGATGAATCTACTTCTCTTTTCTTCATAATCAGTTGTAAAAGATTTAATTTAACGAAATTTGCATGGACCTTTCTTTGTTTCTCGCTACTTTACGCAAGACTTTAGATTAATATAAATAAAAAATATTATTAAAAACACAACTGCCTTACCAAAAATGAGCTAAAAAGTTAAATAACAAGTATCATTGCAGTGAGATGACCGTTTTATGGAACAATTTTTGATCAAAGAGGTCCCCTGACTGCAGTGACACTTGTTATTTAACTTTTTAGCTCGTTTTTGGCAAGGTAGTCGTGTTTTAAATATTTTTTTAATTTATTTATTTTTATTTAACACATTTTAGTGACAAAATATATGTAATATTATAAGATTTTTTTTTTTACATTTGATAGAGACATCGTACAGTCGCCATATTATTATAAAAATTGCCAGTGTCACTCGGGATAATGTAAGGATTCTAACGATACCTACACATACATCTAAATCAGTTAAGGCATTTAGAAGTTATTGTGGAATAAAGAAACTCACATACCCACAAACATACATGAACTCCTAAAACACATATATACACTCCTTTTTGGGCAATCGTGTAAAAAGACAATTTAATAGCCGTTTGCATTCTGTATAAATTATCATAGTGTTAATTGTTACCCATTTCCATTTTAAAAGGAAAGCACAATACTGAATACAAGACAATACGTCTGAAAGCAACGCAATCGCAAACTATAAATTGTAAAAAATAACCGAGTGAAGTTTCCAAAAGGACGCAATTCTTATGCGATTACGGCGCTACTAAATCTTCGGAACTCGTTAATCGAACTTTCTGGAAGTATTTCGCCTCTGACGCCAACTGCCTTTGGCAGAGCCTCGTTCCATCCCGCGCCAATTTAAATGATAAAATTCAGATCCCTCAAAGGATAAAATTCAGATTATTCCGCCCCAAACTAAATTAAAAATGTCCTTTTGAAAATATAATATGGGTGTTACGGCATGCGAAGTGACCGAGCTTATTTCGAGAGGACAGTTTTTGAATAAGGTTAAATTAATATCACCTTGAAATGTCTAAAACAAATTCAGTCTACCTGCTGCAAACTTTAATTAAAATTTAATAATAAATTTTTATTTGCCCAATTTGTGCCAGAGTAGTGTACAAAAAATGTGAGTGCGGGTTTTTTCAAAAGTAATTTTAAACTTAAATTATAATTAATAATTTTAATTTTAATATGTTTATAAAGAAAACCAACAGCTACATATATTAGGTACAGATTAATTAAGTAAAATCTGTTAACTTCGTTAGTAAAAGATCCATTATGTAAATATGGACCTGAAATAAGCCAAATTACATGTTTCCACAGCTATAACAGATTTATAACCATTACAATACAAATGTTACAGATATCTTTACAAATACCAGAACATATGATACCTATTCATTATGAGATTAAATTAATTGAATTAGTTTAGTAGGTACCTACATTAGATTGACAGAAATAATGATTGGCACTTCCAAATACAAAAATTAACTAAAAAATCTTTGTACGTTATCAATTATTGTGAATGTAAATATCTTAATTGATACAATACATTTTAATTGTATATGATTAACTTTATCAGCCATTTAAATGACCTCATCACTGCAGACTCCACGCGGATTGGTGGGTGTTAACAATCGCAAATGCAGCCGGGATTAACGGCTTCCGAGATAATAATATATATTTTTTTACTGGGTAATAGGATAATGACCAACCACTGTGAAAGTAGCAATCGAATTTCGAATGCACTATGCCACTGCACCACCGAGCGCCTAAATTTATAATCCCTAAACCTAACCTGAAAGATAATTTGAACATGGATGATACTACATAGTTTGGTGGTTTAACAATAAATCAACTGGTGTATACTTTCATCCATACTTTTCCAAACCATTCAACGTTCCTAACAGGAGGTAAAACAATCTTTTTCACATCAAACGAAATACACGAACATCGATATTCGTTCGACTATTTGTCTGATACGGTTCGAAGCAGTTTAAACTGGTCTCAAATCTTCCCCAACACCTAGAACTTGGGGCGTTGCCAACCGCCAGTCTCCGTTTGAAGTGCGCGAAAACGTGAATTAAGCCTGAACCCATTTTATTAGAGAAAGCTTTTATTAAAGATTTTTCGGGAACAATGAAAGCGTCAGTTTCTTAACCAATGGGCAGAACAAACCTACTTGACAGCCTTTTTCGTAGCAAAATTGTATCGTTGACAGCTCGAAGTACCTAGTGCGTGAATAATGTTGAGTCATATTTACGAATCCAGCCAAACTGTTTTCTGAAATAACAAATATTTTATTTCTATGTCTTTAGCTTATTCGTACCACTATTGTGTTTTTTTAAGTAAATCATCTCTGTAAGCCATAAACAGAGAGTAAATTAACACAGACATTATTAAATTACGTTTCCAAGAAATCTTTTTAATAAACAGCGATCTTTTGTGCAATTTTCAAGTTCAGAAAATTTGAAAACCTGATCATATTTATTTTTTTCTACACTATCAGTGCGAATTCAAATTGAGTTCGTCTAAATCCTTTTTCAATTTCCATAATTTTACAGACATCAAGGTTGTTTTTACGCAGACATCAAACATAATCAAATTAAGTGGATTCATTCATTTTAAACAGTTCTTTGGTTTTGCTTTTATCTAAATTCATTGGATGAGTGTTTTTAGTTAAAAATTATGATATCCAATGGATTTAAAATCTAATTCAGGGTGCTCTTACTTACTTTTTCAAAAATATTTTTATTGAATTATATTTCAATCTCTATTAATTCAGTAAAGGCGGCATGAATAGGTGTTTTGATTACATTAGCCTGAGGAGCTTTTGACATACGTTTCTTGATTATTTAGGCTTCAAACAAGAATACCCTAGATCTGGGGCCGTACCGGCTAACGCATCGAACTTCGATAAGTCTGTCGAGCCTCAACTTAAAACATATAAATCGAAATAAGGAATTTCGTATTGCACTATTTGCTGAAGTTATTTAGAAGATATCGATGTTCTTATGACATCATGAATTGGGGTTCGCCATTTTGGCCTAATTGAGGCTCGATTTATCTGTTTTAATTTGAAGCCTGGCAGACTTATCAAAGTTGACGATGCGTTAGCCGGTACGGCCCCTGGTCAGAGTCTCAAAAATGGCACCTCCAAATAGTGTCCCACTTACAAACTGGGCGCTTATTTCGTACAAAGTAAGTGATAAGAGATGTGATTTTGTACAAAATAGGCTTATTTTGTACAAAATAAGTGATATAAGACGTAAGTTTGTACAAAATAAGATGTGACTATGAGTACAAAATAAGCGCCCAGTTTGTAAGTTGGACGCTATTTCGAGGTGCCGTTTTTGCGTGCTGTTTTAGTTCGTAGAGCGTTATCTAGGATTTTCTCGATCGAAGAGTTTAAGTCACTTTTCTATAGTTATCTTATTGGATGGGTGACCATTATCATGCTGTATATCTGGCGAGCAATGTGCAGCACCAATCTATTCTTTATATATAACATGGTGCATTTGATGGTGAGGATTAGGTGTGTTGCGTTTTTCATGCACCATTTGCGAAAATTTCATCAAGCTTAAGTCATTCTGAAGACTTCGAAATTTAAACGTGGGATATAACTCGTCTCGAACCATCTTGGTTAGGTACCAGCATTTTTCATAGCGTGTATTCTTGTCTGCATCACAATAGGGTAATACACATTGCTTGTCATTCTCACAAAATGAAATGTTTGTCTTTAAAGCTTTGCATATATTACAAACTGCATCAGACATGTTGCCATTTCATATTTTCCCTTGCAAAATTTAATACAAAAATCTGATGATAGCCGAGTTATGTATTACCATAAATACATGAAGCCGGGGTTATCACGGGGCATCGCCTGGCGACAGGCGGGTACATTGAAATCTGCATAAATTTACAGTTTTCTTGTTGGCATACACAATTTATTAAGTGGAAAATTGTTTATTTATTACTCAGTTTTATTATTACCAAAGCACTTTGTAATGTAACTCGAGGATTCTTTGGATTACGACGAAATTATTTGTTGTTTATCTTTATGTGGTACTTTATGGGCTTCAAAGCATTCCCAGAATTGTCATTTTAATTAGTTGAAGATTAAAGTTCTAGAACAATGAAATGTCTTTGTAGGTATAAACAAAATGATTTACGATGGTCATATAAATGTTATGTTTAAGGTTTACTACTTACAAGAGTCTACTTCCAAGAAATGATTGCCTTTAGACGCAAAATACCACATACGCAAAATACTACCTTTACGCAATACGCCATAAACGCAAAATACCACTTACGCAAAATACTAACTTAGCAAAACACCAACTTTGATTTACGCAAAATCCCAACTTTGATTTACCTACGCAAAATACCAACTACGCATAACACCAACTTTTTCGTAATTGACTTATTGAAAAAAATACTTTCTGTACTTTGATTTGCTACCAGTAAAGTGGAAGTCTCCAGTAGTAAGGACTCCCGTTGACGGCTGTGGGGAATATGCTGACCGAATCTGATGAACAGGTATGATAAGACCTTCTTTACATTCATGCTAGCCTGGTACTTTTCAATAGACTGATTGCCCTGTTAGATCAACTCTCCAGCAGTTAGCACTCCTGCGTTGAGAGCTGTGGGGAAAATGCTGACCGGATCTGATGAACAGGTACTTTGATTAGCTCCTTTACATTCCTGATAGCCTGGTACTTTTAGTTTTAAGCATAGTCACAGAATAGATATAACCTAGCTAGGATAGCTGAGTATTATGTGTCTAAAGGGCTGAGTAACCTTAGCGAAATAGTTTCTTCGGTCACTCCACTTCAGTGACAAAATAATTGTAAGTCCCAGGTGGTGTTTTGCGTTTATGGGATTATACGTAGTTGGTATTTTACGTATTTTTTTCTAACAAATCCTCAAAACACCACAAAATCTCGAGTTGGTATTTTGCGTTTGTGGTATTATGCGTCTAAAGGAATGATTGTACTGCATAAAAAGGCCACACTGGAAACAAACTTCATATGAAAGAAGTGTGTATTGTCATTTTCAAAAGAAAGAAACAATTAACAAGCCAATAACGAAAGCATTGAGCCTAGAATAAAACAAAAAAACTTTATACATATTCCGTGTATGCTGGTGTCGATAATTACATTCATTTGTTACTATAACGATGTTATCCCGTCCCGTGGGGCAATAAAAGAATAATAAGGAACTAGCAGGGGGATGCTGAGTCACTTGTTAATCGACTTAGCCAAGTGTGCTGCCTCTCTGTCTGTTGCTAGACACTAGTCTTATGATGTAACAGTGGATAAGGGCTGGGCCACTTTAGTTAATTTTGAAACTTAATATTTAGGCGTTTATGTCATGAAGCGGAACGACCATAGTCTGTTTATTGATTTTCAGCCCATACTCTCAGTTTTTATCAAATAGTTATTTTTGACCAAGTAATGTTTTTTGTGGACGAGCGAAGCGTCTCTGCTTCAGCTTGGGCAAAAATTCTTTCGTATGTCTGGCGGATGTCTGTCCGTTTGACACGATATCGGTTGTACTCGTTGTACTCCTCTACAGCCCACGTATTAACCTCTTAAAACTTGCCAGTTTACTGAATGGCTATCAATGCGTCTCTTTTATTTGCTTTACAGCGAGAAAGAGATGTAACTATAGCAATTCATAAACCTGGCAAGTTTTAAGAGGTTGTAATACTCCCCCCAGGTCGCATTTCTAAACCGATTCTCGCAGGTTCGATAATTATATAGAATTTTTTAGTCGATTCAGTTTTCGTTTTTTTTTTAATAGCGGACATATGTAAAAAAATTATATTTCAGCCGTTTTGTAAAATGTTCAAAAATAACACAAACCTTTTTTGTTAGCGGTGCAAATTTTGTTTTTAACCGACTTCAAAAAACAAAAAAAGGAGGTTCTCAGTTTGACCTGTATGTATGTATGTTTGTTCGCGATTATCTCGCGTTTGGCTAACCCGATTTTGATGCGGTTTTCAGAAAAGTAATTGTTATACTTAGGAGAAGGTTTTAGTGTTTTAACCAACTTCAAAAAAAGAAAGTTCTGAGTTTGACTCGTATGTATGTATGTATGTTTGTGCGCGATTACCTCGCGTTTAGATAAACGAATCTCACGTTTGGCCAAACCGATTTTTCTACTTAGATAATACACGATACTTACACTAAAAAGAAAAAAAAATGGTTTTAAAAAACAAAAAACCGACTTTAAAACCCCACTCTACCTCTAAAAAGCATGAAATAATATTCAAATCACTAGATATGCATTATCATTTTAATAAAACACGTCTATTGAAGTCGGGTGGGGCTGTTGGAATAAAAAAAAGTTTTCCTCCAGCCCCACCGGACTTCAAAAGACGTGACGTAATGGACATGTTTAAAAAACCGGCCAAGTGCGTGTCGGACCACGCGCCATAGGGTTCCGTAGTTACCTTATACCATACAATATTTAATACCACCTATAATTTTTCGTCTGTAAAAATAAATTTGTTTTTCACAGTGTTGGTATGAATGACAAAGTTATATTTGAGGTTTTAGAAAATGTGCTATATCTCAAAAACTAATTACTATATCTCGTTCAAACCAATTTTGGTTGAAATTTTTTTTTAAGGTCTACAGCATATATTTTTTTTAGATTTTTTACTCTCTTATTTCAAAAGTTAAAGGGGGGGGACACACATTTTACCACTTTGGCGGTAAATATCTTTCAAACGATTGACTTTGAGAAAAAGTTGTCTTAAAAACCTTAATGTCATTTTTAAAGACCTATCTATAGACATCCAACACGTGTTGGTTTGAAGAAAAAATTTTTTTTCAGTTTCAGTTCCATGTATGGGGAGCCCCCCCTTAATCTTTTATTTTCCTTATTTTTGTATTAAATTCGTTAAGCGGTTAACAGATTACATATACCTACCAAGTTTCAACTGTGTAGTCTTAATACTTTCGGAATAAAGTAGCTGTGACATACGGACAGACAGACAGACAGACAGACAGACAGACATGACGAATCTATACGGGTTCCGTTTTTTGCCATTTAGGCTACGGAACCCTAAAAACTGCGAAAATAGCATTAAAATGTATGGAAATCCTCAAACTGAGAACTCTGACCCATTAATCTTTTAGAATGCTGATCAGATCAGTTGGTTGTGTATAGCGATCTGAATCTACTCCATTCAGTCCCTGGATGGCCATCATCAGATTACAACACGGTACATCCCTGGCAGAAAACCAAGGCTTCAAAGTTACCTCGTTTGTATGAAAATAACACTTGTATCCCTAGACAAAGTTGATGTGTATATTTTACTGTTTACTACTTATAAAAACAAAATTAAAAGGGACAACGGAGAGCTAAATCTTTTACTGTTTAACATTGGATGTATCTACTTCTTGAAATATAAATAAGTTGTCATTTATTACTCTAATATTACCTACTGCAATAAAAAAGGATAAAAAATGGCTTAAGTACCAAAAAGAGCCCCCTGGTAACATAACATTTTCTATCACCAATAAAAAAGTCGTCAGGTGACATTGAAGTTTAATTTATTAACTACTTAGCACCCCTTATATGGTTTTTTCAGGGAAATATATACTTTATGTTGAACTTACAATCTATGTGGAACTTAAACTGAAAATTCTTGCATATATTTTGATTTTTTAACAGTGAGTTCTTGTAAGTCTTATGTGACCATTGATTTATAATTTGGACAGTCATTTAATTAAATAATGGATATAGTTTATCTTCTAAAATGTAATTTTCATTAGCTTTTTGAAATTTGTTCCTTGTTATTTTTCACGAAAAAATTTTAAGGAGTGTTATAGTATCTTTTTTTTGTGAAAAGCCTTTTTTCAAAGCTATTTTCAAATAACAATTGTAACGAAAACAACAACAGATTCTGTTAAAAAAAATTAATCCAAAAGATTAAGGCATCGTTTTAATACAATAATTTTTGCCTTCAAAATATGGACAGCGGTTTAATTAAAAGTTTTCCGACGAATTTCCATTTAATACTCCCATTTATCTCACCCTTGAATTCGTTTTAAGTCCGAGGCTGAAACGAGACGCAAGCTATCTTATCAATCATTTATAAATCCGTTAATCGCAAGTAATTCTCCTAAACAACATTCGCAGCTGCCAATTGTCACCAATTTTACTCGTATTGAGTTATGTGGCCTTAAGAGAACCGTCTTATGCTTGATTCAGTAGAGAAAGTTCAATTTCGAGTGGGATTTTTTCAAATTATAGAGGTAATATAAACTTTTATATAAGAGTGATCTACAAATAAAAAGGTTTATTTCTTACTGCCAAATGCATTGAACTCTTCAGTACTGGAGAGTTTCGAAACTAGAATTAAGTAGTTAAAACTTTCCGATGGCTTGCTTTGAGACAAATTGATCATTATGAATACTAATCAGAGTTTTTGTTAACTTTCTTAATAGAAGCAACTTAAAAAATTTGTGCTTTTCGATCTCTTGTTTGATCTATAAAACTCGTGCTTTAGTTCAAAACTTTTAAATTAAAATCTTTAACGCACGTATTGGGTGAAATAAGATTGAGTAGATTTGCCTTTGCTATCACCTTTTTTAAGAGAACAGGAATGAAATCATGTTTAGATTAAGATAGTTATAGAGAACTAATAAGTTTGTTTAATTTGATACTATACATTTGCGTGCTATTAATAATTAGGAACAATTCCATTTCCAAAATTTATTTTCTATCATCCATTCAATTCCAAATTAGAATTCAAACCGAATGATTGCTTCATCGGTGCCCGTACCTACAACTACACCGGGCGTCTCCTCCATAAATCTGTAACGTCTTGCTCGATGATAATTTATGTACGATCAGATACACTTGTGTTCTCCACTCACACACCAATTTGAACTCTATTTCTTATAAATCAAGGGACATGGTTAAAGTTAGCGTAGTGCTTAATTTGTGACAAGCCGCTTGATACAAACTTATTCATGTTACCGAAGTTAATCACTTGACATAGTCGGGAAATTCATGAACAAACATTCATAGTGAATAAGTCTATAATAGGGTAAGCTTTAGGAATAATAGAGTTGGCTTTTATAATAAATGAAGGGATGAATAATGATTTTCAATGTGTATAATGAATTAACACGTGTAAATTGAAGGATATGTAGTTTAACTGAATTATATTCAATAATAAGTTTGCAATATTGTTATCTAAAATATAACTTTATGGTTTTATCGTGAAGTAATGCAAGACCGGAAGCTTTTGTCTTTTGTAGATAGATGCACAATGAATGTACCCACTACTGAATAGTAGTAGTTTTATCCTTTATTAAATTTAATATATTTTTCAGTATCTGAAAACAAAACATGCTTACATTGTTGACTTTATTACGGCTTCTACAAAATCACGAACAAAGAATTTCTGCTAACAAAAGAAAGTATGTGACATGTTTCTTCCTTTTCCGTAAGTAACACCTCTCACATATATAATTCAGTATTCACATAAATCTTTATTTTGCAATGTTACAGTGGAACCGGAACGACGTTTATACCTATCTAGCGGCGAATCCCTCTGAAATCTCTCCAATCCCTTTTTAATCCGCATTCTCCAATTTCGTGAAATTTCAAAGACATTAAAGCGCGAGGTAATGTTATTGATGAATCTGTCCGTCATTATTTTTAATTAAATAAATCGATCGTTCCTATCGCTCTATCACGGCGTTTTCACCGCACCATTAATCACAAGATACGTATATTTCTGACCCTTACTACAAAACAACAAAGAAATGTATGATGCATTTTTTTCTAATATTATGGTAGGCCATCATATACATTAACGACCTCGAGAGTCAAGTTCGAGTTCATATTTAAAACAGGAATAAAAATCAAAAAGACAACAGTCTTGTATTTTCTTTATAGGAAAATCTTTCTAGAGCTTTTTAAATATTGTATAAACTCTTGTAAATAGGGGTGACTTTGCACCATAAATTAAATATTGTATCGAAATTGTGTTTAAGTGGTACTTAAACAAAATATTTAATTTATGGTGAAAGTCTGGGTAAATGTTTGTGACGAATTTTTACTTGAAATCATCGCATGTAAATATGTAATAAATAAAAAAACTTTATTGATTAGTTTCTAAGCTAAAAATAATTTACAATGCAGGTAGGTAACAAACAATGGATTTTGTCTAATTTAATCACACGATTATTCGGCCACTCAATCCAACGAACTAAGCACAAGAGACCAGGGGGCCTATTACGAAAATAACGTACGCAATTGCGTAACGCAGTCACTTAGCCACGATAGTCGTTCGCAGTTCGTTGGTTGTAGTTATAACAAATATTTTGAATTTGGCAATCGTAGTATATAGACTACTAAACGAACGATGTCGGATACGCTAGAGAGAAACTGTCAAACTCACGCAAACACTTCGCATTATCGCTTACGAAAGTGATTTGTAATAGGAAACAATCAAAACGAAGCACGGACGCAGCTGCGTGTATCGCATTAAACTTTTCGTAATAGACCCCCTGTATCTCGTGGATTGGGAAGCGAAGACAGTGTAACAGATATTCCAAGTGTAAACTATTATAAAATTAGCTTAAAAGAATGTAAGTACATCGATTTCAGTTATTATCTCTTTGAATATCTTTAACTTAAAAAAAAATATATTTAAAAACGAATGAAACCAGAGGTAGGAGAGATGGAAATACCTCCAGCGATCATCGGAGGGCGTCGATTAAGTGTGTTTTATCTTTGAAAGGAGAAAACTGGGAGTTTTTATTTTGTAAGTAAAAGGTTTTTACGAGTGATTTGTATCTACAGTTGCGAACCGTTAAAGGAACGTTTTTATTTATCTTTCTTTCAGAGATTACTAGAAGGGCAGGTAATCGTTTGGTGCTCATTAAATGAAAATATTTTGGTTGAAAAACTTCGTTGCTTCTAGCGTTGTGAAAGTATTTTTCTTTATTTTAGCGTTTGATGACTAGTTTTTTGATTGAAGTAATTAGTTAATTGTTTTTTTATGACTTAAATCTTTACAATCAGTATGATTCTTGAGGGACCTAGTTTTTGTGTGGAAAAAAATGTTTCTTATAATGGAAGCGTTATCAAAAAAATTTTTTTTTTCTAACAATTCTCACCGTTTTCCTGTTTATTATTTAATAAATTGCTTATCACTTAAATCATCAACAACACCCTGAAAAATTAGATAAGTAACATAATAAGGTTTCGCCGAAGAAATATTGTTTCCACCTGTAATTAAGTTATGACGCGAATCTCATCTAGTACGCGAGGGTAACAACAAATTTATCTTGTCTTATTACGCCAGATTACGCGGGAAATGTATCACTTGTTCCATAAACTCTTTATTTTATTAAATAAGATTGTTTGTTTCTACAGTCAGTACAGTCCTTTGAAAAGTGCATTTTTTTTTTAAATTATAATGGGTTTGCTCTTGACCCTAGTCTAGCCCGAAAGTATAGACAGGGTCTACGATGGAGCGAGCTTGCCCAGAAGGCCTATTCACTCTGGCCTTGAAAAGAGGTTGTATGCGCACGGAAACACAAACACCGGCAGGGAATTCCATTCCTTGGCTGTGCGCATTATAAACGATGATAAGTAGCGTTTAGTAGGCATAAGAGGTATGTCAACCAAGAACGGATGGTAGCTTGCAATGCGTATGGATGTCCGATGGAAGAAAGGAGAAGTTGGAATGAGCTCATGCAGCTCTTGAGCACAATCTATAGAAGACCGATAGGCAAGCAACTTTTCGGCGGAGAGCCAAGCTGTGAAGTTTAGCTGGTACCAGTTTTACGTCGCCTATTAATCTTTTGGCTCTGCGTTCCATCGAGTCCAGTGCAGCAAGTTGATATTTCACCGAGCCGTCCCAAAGGGCAATCGTCATCAACAACCATTTTAATGTCTCTATTGAGACAATTCGGCCATAACACACTTTTGACCTAACCAATTCTTCTTCTTCTTATTTGTTACGTTCTTCTTGGTTATCAGTATTATAAAAAAATCAATTGGTGACTAGAAAATTTAAAACCAAAATTGTGGCAGAGATTTTTTTTGCCGAGTTGTCACCACCTTTAGAAACATTACCAGCTGCATCGCAGTGGTTCCGCCTTAGAGCATTAAAACAACTTTCTAAAAACAAATAAGCAAACAAATCGATATGGGTGTCGATAATGAGGTTTTACGGGATGTTTGTTGCGACAATGGCATTTATTTTAGGGTCCAAGATGGTTAAATGCTCTAAGGGTTCCGCCATTATTTCAGTTGACAGCCTGTTTTAACACATATAAATTTAACTATTTATGATATTATCTCTTTATTCGCGCAATTTCGCCGATTTGCTCGGATTCCCGAACCTGGAAAAGGAGCTGAAGCCGAAATATCATACTAGATTTATAATCCAGTTGTGCCATTGTCATCTAGTTAAAATGGAAATTAGTAGTACAGCTACATAAATAAATTATACAGACACTCTCTGCATTCACAATCGAATTCTCTGGACCAATTAAATGTAATCGATACCCGTGTCATTGTTACTGCTTTTTTATTATTCTAAAGCAAATGGGAATCAGTTAAAATGCAATTACAGAACTTTGTATTCAGGTCAGAGCGGTGCAAATAAAGTATTTTGTGCGCAAAAAAGAGCACAACTAGCATAAAAATATTTATTTCACATTATGTGTTCTTTTTTTCAGCAATGAGTTTCACGCAAACTATACGATACTTTTAAATGAGCAAAATAATTTATTTTATCGTTTTTACTTTCTATTACTCTTCGTATTACCCTAAATACTTTTGTACTTAACAGTAATAAAAGCAATACTTCAATTTTTATAATTGTGGTTTGAAATGCCTTGTGTTAATCTAAGTAAGTATCATAAAACTTTACTACCAGTATGTCTTTGGGGACCAAAAGTCTGAAAAAAGCTATTTACCTATAAATTATTTAACTTTATCATCAAAAGAAAAAGAACACTTCCAAAAGTGCCGCCGGGTGCCAAAAATAGCGTAACTGCTTTAATTTTATTTAAACTCGTTTTTCTCGCAGACGAAACACTGTTAAAAAGCTTCCATTGTGCCTCGCTGAAAATAAGCCCATAGTTAATATTATTTTTTAATTTCTTCAACCGAGACAACGGCAGCTATAAAAGGAATAAATCCGTTAAAGGAACAATACATAACTTTGGTACTTTTTTATACAGAAAGGATTTTTCAACCTAAATCGTTGGGGCACGAAATGGGGTGGCCTTTGTTGTCAAAATAACTTTTATATGCCAAAAAGCGACTACAGACGACATTCCCTTTACGTACAGGTAAAAAGTTTCCAGTAACATATTGAGAAAAAGCTTAACATCAAACAGATTTTTATTTGTTATGGACTTTCATATAAGTTCCACGAAGGTATACCCGATTTTACGATGAAAATTAATGCAACATTTTTTATCCAAACCTCGCTGTTTCCATTCGTGCGGAAGAAAGTACGCAAACCACACTCAAAGGTAGGTAAATAATATTTTTAAAAGTTGAATTATGGAAGTAGCATAAAATATTTATGTTCATTTTTTTATTAAAAATACACATCAAATAATAACGTATAGAAAGATAGTCTTCATTATGGCGCTCTACTGTCAAAAGTGCAGCACTAAACCGATTCAGACAGGGCGTGACGATTACTTGCATGCGCTCGGCGACTCGCACACATACACTTGTAACTCCGTAGTGTACATTGAAAACTACGGCGTTTGAAGCCATATCTGGCTCCGAATAAGGTGCTTAAAAATGGGCGCGCGGACTTAGTTTCTATATGTAATTATTCTAAGATTACACATGCATGGGCGATTCTAGTGGCTTTGGTCACTACCAAAGCAAGCAAAGCTTCTCATCAAGAGGTTGTGAGTAGCCTAGAAGAATAATAAATAGTAAACCTTCTGCATTTTGTAGTAACTTTTCTACCAAAAACTTATTGAAACCCACGAAGACATCGTTGAAGTCAAGTTGAAGTTGAATTCTATGAAATTCTTTCCCAAGAGCACTGGTCTCCACGTGTTCCTATATTGTACATACATACAAATGTCACCAGTTTTTAACCGTATCATGGTTACGGCTAGGGCTACAGCTATAGTCCAATAAAACTAGCTTTATCTGGACATAATTAATAAACTCGTTGTTTTTATTAGTTTATCGGATATTGATATTAAGTGTCAAATATTAATTAGATATGTGATGTAAGAAATCCGGGGTGGTAACCGTTTCATATAAAAATCATTAGATTTCGTACATTACCTAGCTTTTTCCTAAAAGAAAAATAGTTAACCAAATACCTTGTTAGTATAATTTTATGGTGCATTAAAATGCTATCACCTAATAGCGAAATTAAACTAAATCCAAATTCGCATGTTCGTTTTTTTTCACAGTATTCATCTGATCTCAATTTCTAGATAAGCCAAAATGGTCACTATGATGCTTGTATCTTATTAAGCTATGATGCGTTTTTTAGACATTTCAGACAAAAATTAACATTTATTTTTTACGTTTTAATAATAATGAATTTCTCAGTAGTTACATTTTTTTTAGTTTTATGCGAAGTTTCTAAATGTTTAATTCCTTTTATTTTAACTATAGCTAACACTAATTTATGACATAGAAAAAGAAAATTTCAGTTATCTTAATATGTCCCGATAAAGCTAGTTTTATTGGACTACTAAGGCTACGGCTGCGCCTACGGTTGTGCCTACGGCTACGGCTACGGCTATGGCTACGGCTCCAGCTACGGCTATGGCTGGCTACGGTTCCGGATTTTGTAGTAAATATTGGGCAATCGAAAAGTTGTTTGTATACAATGGTGGGGAGCCGCTGGATGCGGGCAGCGCAAGACCAATCGTTGTGGAGATCCTTGGAGGAGTTCTATACTCAGCAGTGGGTGTTGTGCGGCTGATATGATATGATGATATACCTATTTACAAATATTTTTATTAGGTACATTTACACTTTGTTTGTACCTATATTTTAACCAGTGTTTGACACTAACTATAACATCTAAGCCTGCGTAAATCCAAACGTAATTTGGCAAGCCGCCATTGAATTTTCAACGCATGAGTTTAAAACCAAGTTGATTGAATATTCTATAATTAAGATTTTTTTCCTCGATTCCATGCAAGTATAATTTGAAACATCGTATAGTATTAAGTATCGTATTTGATTTGGCGTATTTGATTGCATTTTGTGTAATAAAATAATTATTTAGAGCTTTTCTTATGCGGTATACCCGAGGATCATGCAATAAAAATTGTTACTAATGCAATTATTATTTGAACATAAAAATAATCGCATAAAATCGATATTAAATTATGCTGGAGCTTAGAAGCTCCAGCATAATTTAAATTGAACAAAACAAGCAAAATTTAAAATGAATTTTATCCTTGAACTTCGGTTGTGTCGGCCCATCTGAATAATTCAACTATTGCCATATAAATCAGCATTATGAATCTTTAAAAGCAATGTTATACGCATAACATGAGCAAATTGGTGCAAATGTTAAAGATAAAGTGGAATTTATGTGTAATGATTTCGACTCCTGGCCTCGCATCAGTATGTTGTTTCGATAGCGTAAGTAGATATGGATTAATTTATAGCGGTTCACAATTTGTACCCGAACTGACCAGATAATGTGGTTGTGAGTTATGCGCACATCCTTTGGGTGCGTTTTAGCGTGGAATTACTGATAAGAATAATAACTTTGGACTTCGTAAGAGTGGGAGAAAATTGGATTCGTTTTCATAATGCGTGGGCTGAAATAACAAATGGATGAAAAGTACGACTTTCTTCATAGAAGAGAGGTTAAATTGAAGTATAAAAATATTATCCCGTTTCAAATATATCTGAAGCATATTCACTTCTCTTCCTAGACATTCTCATTATCAGGAATCCGAACCAAACCTTGAGCCACACAGTGTATCGTAAAGCAACCCATACAGACAGATACCTTAATGGTGACTCTCACCATCATCCTATACAGTTAGCTACCGTAGGGAAATCTTTGTTTCAGAGAGCCCGCGGAATCTGTGACAAACAACACCTGACTGCTGAGCTTCAGCACGTCCAACAAGTACTGCGTAACAACAAGTTGCAAGTACCACACCTCAATCACAGAAAACGCGCCAAACCAGCCACAGTAGAGCGTCAACCTGCCATCCTACCATACTTGAAGGGTGTCACTGACAAGATTGGAAACATTCTGAAGCGAGCGTCAATCAAAACTTACTTCAAGCCGCCGAAGAAGATCAACCAATTCTTACGACCTGTCAAGTGTAATATCCCCCTTCAAGCTGCAGGCGTCTACAAACTAGATTGTGACTGTGGACTCTCCTACATCGGGCAAACAAAGAGAAGCATAGGGACCCGCGTCAAAGAGCATGTAGCTGACATGAAACACAGGCGCGATAACAAGTCTGCAGTGAGTGAACACGCCTTTGAGGGGCCCAACCATTATATTAGATTTGACAAACCCCAAATCCTTGCTAGGGAACGTAGATTTATCCCTAGAATGCTCCGCGAGGCTATCGAAATAAATAAATATCCTAATTTCAATAGAGATGATGGTTGGAAAATTCCACCAGCTTGGGACCCCATCATTCACAAGCTAAAGCCCCTCACACACACTGTAAGATCTAATGATACGGTTAGTTCCTTTTGCAAATAAATAAATTAATACAAAAGACGGAGGTCGGCTCCCTCTCCAAGTTTTCTTTCGCCATTTCTTTCTTGGAGGGGCCTCCCAATTTTATGAAATGGTGGTAGTTTCAGTAGATTTCTCTCTCTTTTTAGCATTAAATAATTCATAAAATAAAATTATAAATCAACATAAAATAATTAAAAATTTTGTTAAATTTTAATTTCTGAACGTATAAAAAAAAAAAAAAATTCATCGCTTGAGGGTAGGCTCACGGGTAGCTTCAGTCCCCCGTGACCACGGCAGCTGCAAAGGTGCCGAAACGTCGGGAAAAACCAAAAATCAAACCAAATACCAACTAAATACCAAAGTACATTCAATAAAACCGCGCTAGTATCCGTTAAAAAGTGTTTTATTTCATATATCTGAAGCCTTAGGGTGCGTAAACATTAGCGCGACTCCTACGCGATTTTTACCCGATTCCTTGTTTCTGAGCAGCGGATTTACGTGCGAGCTAACATGAGATATTGGTTACACTGCTGTTAATATTGCAGACGATACAGACACTGTTGATTCCAAGCGAACAATGTATAAAGCGTCTCACTAGCTTCTTGACGGGTCTTAGCCCAAAAAGCTATTGGGAGCAAATCTAATTAGTATCGAACTAAATTGATGTAAAAGTTCTGTATAGGAAATCTTAGTTCCCTTACTTAAATGGTAAGTGGTGTTGTATAGAATTTTACAAAAAAAAAAATTTTTTTATTCGATACTTAATAATAATTCTCGATGCAACTGATGATTTTTTTTTCTTACAAAAACATAAAAAAAGCAATGTGAAATCACCCCGTTTCCAATATTAGCCATTTGGCAGTATAACCCTAAATAGACTTGATAAAGTAACATGGGTTCTCAATACACGTTTGGCGAAAAGCCATATGTGGGACTTAATCTTATTAAGCAGGGTTGTGGTCGGAACACATGCTTTCATTTGAAACGAACAATTTAATTCACTCCTTTGTCAAAGGATAAAACAGTATTGTCCTTAAAAGGGTATGATTGACCATTGATACTTTTATGAGACTTGTGATCTAAGCATTTAGTGTAGGAAATGAAGCGATCTTTTGTATGGAGACCCCAACATTAAATCCTCAGTCGATGAAACTCTGCAGGGATGTAATATAGTATGAACCAAAACCTATATACATTTATAAAAAAAAAAATACGTTTGGATAATTGAAAAAATAAAAGTTTCGACTTCTGAGGATTTAATGTGAGGGTCCACTATCTTCCTTTCCTACACTAATTGTACAATGCATATGTTACCGGCAATGTGTATAATCCGGTATTCAATCCGGTATACAATGCCTGAAATGATCAGGCAATGTATGAAATATTATTAATTTTATACATTGCCTAGGTATTGTATACAATGCCTGCTGGTCCACCGGCAATGTATAAAATAAGTATATTTCTGTTGTCTGTTATAAAAAAAATAACCTCGAAATTTATAGCTCACGCTCCGCTGCGCTTCGCGCTCGCCTTAAATTTCTAACATATACGCGGGACCTACAGGAGTATAGCAGGTTCGATTCCAAACTCAATGAGCCCCCTCAAGCCCCCCTAGAGCCCCCCTCGAGCTCCCTTGGGTCTCTCTCTAGCCTGCCCTAGCCCCCTCAAGCCCCCTCAAGCCCCCTCAAGCCCCCCTCGACCCCTCCTCGAGCGGGGCTCAAGCTCTCTTTCCGAGCCCCCCTCGAGCTTTCCCCGAGCCCCCCTCGAGCCACCCTCGAACTTATTCTCGAAAATCTTTTTATTTTACACATTGCCGGTGGACCAGCAGGCATTCTATACAATGCCTAGTCATTGTATACACTGCCTAGGTAATGTGTGAAATAGATATAAATATTCATTCTATTTCATACATTGCCTAAAAGGGCCAGGCATTGTATACAATGCCTAGGCATTTCATGATGTACCAAACCAGCCTTAATTGCGTGTTTTTTAATACACAGACAGCAGTTTGAAACTGTACCTGATGCATTTTTTTTTTCTTTCCTTTTATTTCTTTCTTACATTCTAGTATTTGTGTACATTATTATCAACAGTTACTAACTTAAATTCTAACTATCAAATTTTATGCCTACCTAAAAATATTGCTAATTGAATGAAATTTAGCATTAAAACTTTGCTTGTGTTCAAAACAAATCTTAAGAAAAAAAAAAGAGCTAACAATTTTTCTCCGCTTTAAACAAGTTATAATCCTGTTAAATTTTGTGGATTAGTTGTTCCTAGGTAAAATAAGATTTTAAGATTATAAAAATAGCTGGGTCAATGCCATCTTGCGGAGAGGCTTCAAAGCTATTCATGATATTGCAAAATTTGAACGAACTAGTGCTTTTCTGCGTGCTTGTGATACGTGTGAAAGAATTACACCCAACATTTGTTAGATGGCGCTGTAATTTTTTATAATTTAATAAAACCCTTCTGAGTAATAAAATTGAAATAATTTAATCACTCGTGCTTTACAAGCTGCAGGGGATAAAAAATAATACATTATTAATACTACAGTAATTTACAAGTAAAGGGTTGCCTGGAAAATTAAAGTAAGACATTATCTTACAACTGCTCAGACATGTTTCCACTTTGAAGTCATTCTCCTTGTTCTACTCAAAGCTGTTCACTTCTAGAAGATTTGAAACTGCATTGTTAATTCCCAGTAACATAGCCATCATTAGTGACCCTTAAAACTTGAAATCTGAAAACATTAAAACACAGAAGATAAGATTTTAAACTTACTTCAATATGTCATTTATTGGAATGAATTGACATAAATCTAGGTATTTTCTAGTATTATAGTAGTATACTATATGTAGTGATAAGGAATAGATAAGTTTGAACAGTTTCCATTCTTTAATCAAATAACAGAGATAGAAACTAAAAGAAGGGTAGAGTCTTGACGAACGATAAAACTCCATTTTCATCAGAAATACAATATTATTGGGGCCTTTGTGGGAAATTTTACTATTTATTATTACTACTGAATTAGTACAACAATTCAGCACAAAAATTTGTGTTGTAAACCTCTTAGATTTTGAATGAGAGCAAAAAAGCAGATTTTTACATGTAAAAATTTCTCAAAACTAAACTAATTTAAGAATGTAAATAACTTTTGTGTTTAATATCATATTCACAAAACTATTGTTAGTTTGATAAATTCAGTATGTCTATATTATAGTTTAATATAAATTGCATCATAGAATAAAGGAAATAATACCTTTTGAGGAGTAGGAAAAAAACATCAAAAGATGAAAATTTTTACTTCAGGTAAGCATTTGGCAATGTTAAAGAATACAAAATGAGCTGTTGATTTATTTACCTATATTGTCATTATATTGTGGGAGGTGAGAAATCGTTCTACTCCTGATTGCTTACTTGGAAGACCAACGGTCTCCATAATGAGATGATCACTTTGTCACTAGCATAAGTCCAATAGAAAATGCGTTGATTATTGAAGATAAAATGATTCTTCACGCTGAAAATTAACTAACAATAACAGCTGGCGATCACAACTAATAAAAGAATACACAAGTTAATCCATTCATTACATTAAAATGATAACAGCTGTTATCAGCTTTTTAAATTGTTGCGTTCCGCATTAAGCGGCTACCACACGGCCATGCGGGCGTCGGTTGAATCTCATCAGTCCTGAACTGTGCTTGACTGATTGATCGATGTCGTTGCATTTTACGTCGCAGCCCGTGACTGTGGTTAAACTAACGATAAAACCATTGAAATAATACACGAAATGCCTGAAAATATAGTTGTAGGCTTTGATTCACTAAAATAAACTACGACAGTTTATATAACGGGGGATAGCGTGGACGGGACGTCCATTTCACTCTATGGTGACGTACAATGCAAGGAGTATCATATCACTACTCATCGTGAAATAAATGGTTAAGTATATTACTCACTGTATACAAGATTCTGGTCGAAAGTAATACGTAAGTTAAGCGGCGCAGAAGGTAGAAAATAGTATTGATAGCCAGTTGGTTCATGTAATTCACACAGGCGGTACGTCGCGGCAATGGTCTGATATAATAATTACGCGCTGGATGACGACCATGACGAGACAGATGTCATCTTCTGTGTACGATGGATTGAACTGTTGGGCCGCGCGCTGCGCTGGCTTGTGCAGGGACCGGCGCACCTATTATTTGAGGTTGCCGACAGGCGTGCCATTTTCCACGGTATGTTTTTCTTGTCTGGTTTGCGTCATGCTCTCTCATGCGTCTGCGGACAAGCCGTGGGGGCGCGCCTTTATTTTTGTCACCGTCTTAATGTAATATTCACCAAGAGGAGCTAATAGGAGATAGGAGCTGGTTTAGATTCGAGCACGTGCATGTGTTTGCTGTGTGCCGCGTAGATATGTGCATGGCCGCACGTGTTAGCACGACCAAAGTGCCGTCTCGATCGGCGTTACATAGCTCATATATTAGTGCTAAGAATTGACGGTGTAGTGACGCCTTATTGAGCTCTCAAAATGAGTTCAAAAGTCCCCTTGGTTAATGTGAGAATAGCCTAAATTAGATTGTCTATGGATGAGGATAAATACATAAGGTGTCAGCCAATCAGGAAAGTGGGGAAAAATACCGGTATTAACAGCCTAATTTTTAGGGTAACACCCATTTTTGGGGTAAGTTCTGAAGACACGGTACCTTAAATTAAAGAACTGACTTAGTAAAAATTAATTATTTTAACAGAAATATAGAATATTAACAACCAAAACAAGTAATAGAATGAAGTAGGGGGCTAGTAATGCGTGAACGGGGGATAAGAATATAGGAATGTTGAAATAAATCTAGGAAACATATTATGACTTTTTTTTTAGAATATTTAGAATTTATAAGCTGCCGTCTTTAAAATAAGATTATAGTAACTCAATGTGTTAGCTATTTAAATATATATGCTGTTTAATTATTTAATTAGGTTTTCCCAAGTGTTATGAATGTATTTATTATGTCACCAATACGTCAAAAGGGTAAGAAAATCAGTGGATCTACCTTGGAATAAACAAGCATATAGATTAAATATACTCAAAGTTGTTACATTGATAAAATGGACAAATAGAGACATAATTGAAAAAAATATGTATTTAAACTCATAATGAGGAGTTTTGAATGCACATGGCCACGTTAAATCTTCTCTCTCCCTCTAATGAATTCCTGAGAAGCGAGTAAAGGTTACAGTCACCACTTTGCCAGCTTATATATTACTTATATATTACCTTATAAGGTTTAAATATATAATAAAACGCAAATTTTGGCGACGAGACCATATTTGGTCAACTACCAGTTCTTGAGGGTATAAAAGACGAGGTCCAGAGCTTCTCGAGACAGTCCAACGAAGATTACAGTGGAGTGTCGAAGCTCTGCCCAGTATACCAGCGAAAACCAGTAGAATTCCAGTCTTCAAAGTAAATTTTATTTTGAAAGTTAATAGTGCTAGTTTTCGTGTAAAGTATATCGTACATTTGCGTGAATAAACTAGGCGCGTTGTAATTCTTCTAGGATAGCCAGCGACCTTGGTGAGTAAACGGGTCTCAATCCTTTAGAAGTTGTGTTTATAGGCTCTTCCGAGAGAATTTTCTAGGGGAAACCTTGCAATGGTTGGCATGAGTCTTGGGCCCTGCTCATTGCTAATGATTGTGGGAGGGGTTAAAGTAAAGTACTCATTTAATTATTGTTGGCCCTCCACTAAGTCTGGAGAATTTCTGGTCAACCCTTGTTATTTTGGACACTAGAGTGCATAGGCCGGACATGAATTCTAATTATGAACTCATGCTTGGCGTGTGCGTGCTGCGTTCAAGGTATCATGAATGGGGAAGAGGCTTGTTTACTGCACCAATGATAGGTAGGGATATAGGTTTGTCTTTGCCCGGGCAAAAGCTTGAGGACGCCGCCTCTGAGCTTGCAAAGACACGCGCCGGTAGAAAATCGTTAGTGGTCAGAGTAAGTGCAGTGCTGTGGTTTGTAATTCCCAGAGAAAGTGTGGTTTTAAGTGTAGTGGTGTGCTTTGGCCCACGAGGAATCCATCGCGCCGTGTAAGATGGGGCTAAAGGTGAGGGCAGTCTACTTATGAAGACTGAAGAGTAACCAGATTGTCAAGTAAGTGAGCATGTTCACTAAAAAACCTTCTCATTGTGCTAGGAGAAAATTGTGTTTTCTTTCAGGGACACCATTTTAGTATGTTTGTGAATGTTAGACGACCTAGGGTCAAAAGTATTCTGTGTTGCGCTAGGTACCATTCACTAACAAGAAATCTTTAAAACATCTAGACGTTAAAATTGAACCTAAATTGCTTGTACTGTTCTGTTAGGCGGTTAGGTATTGTGTGTTTAAATAAATACTTATTATGTTCACATTTTTTTTTTGTAAGCTCTAGCTATGCTGTGTGCCAAAAAAATATCTAAATATCTTAGTTCTATCTCCAGGAGAATAATTGCAAAATTCCCATTATTTACTTCATGAATTGAAATTTTGCCATATAAAATCAGTGAAATTTCAAAACTTAAAATTGGATTTTACTCAAAAATATGTGAACAAAATATCATTGTTTCCATGTGGTCAAAATCTAGGTCTCATACAGGTCCTAAAACAAGTCCTAGACTTGTCTATGTTGACCATTTAAGGTCACTAATCTCACATAGTGATTACCTGTATGCGTCATAGTTTTGTACATTTTATGTGTGATTTAGACAATGTTTTTCTCAGAAGTTTACCTTGCTATTTTAAATACCTAAATGTCCAACTGACAATGAGAATTGCCAAGGGAACCTTGAGAACGACAAAATCTATTATGTGTATATATGTGCAATTCCTTGCTACTGCTCGGATGAAATAAAGCAAAGCCTGATTATCTAAGCCCAAAGGGATAGCTAGGGCCAAAGTCATAGTCTAGTCTAGACTTTGACCAATAAATCTAGATGAGGCTAAATTTTCATCCAAACAATAGCTTATTGCCTATATTGTATGAACTGCTATACCATTGATATGTATGTACTTTATGCATATATGCATACACTATACTCCTACACATGACTATCAAATTCTGTGTAGTTTGAAATGGTTGTGAATTTAATTCAGAGGCATTTCAAATGAGGTAAAAAGGGTAAAGCCAAGCGCCTATAGATTTGACAGAAAATTGCCAGGTCTAAGGGTAGCGTTTCAACAGATGTTCACAACCCAACGAGTTTTACTTTAGGGTTCCTTTGAAGTAACTTCAAGTCTCACTACGACGGACGCTCGCATTTATCAAGTTATCCATCAGGATGAATTTGAAAGGTGCTCTGAGGGTCCGGGTAACCACCAGACTTGTTTGAGTGGTTCCTAGTACCATGATTAGTAGGGGTTTGTTGGGATGTGATGTTATGTCTGAACTCCTTAAACCATGTTAGGCAGACCTGCCAACAGAGGATCTGTGAGTTCTGACATATTCATATCCTGACGGAACCACTATTAATGATGAGACTTGATCGGATGTCCTTTGGTTTCCTGAATTCAGTTACTTCAGTCTAAAACTTTGTTCTTGTGGTATCAGTGGTTGTGGATGAATATCCATTCGACTGTTGATATACAAGGCAAGGTGCATCCTTTTCCTGTGTCCAAACACTTGTGAAGGTCTGATGAACCGAAACCTAAACTTGACAGACGGCAAAAGCAATATGAAACTGGTGACTTGGTTAGGTAAAGTTCATAATTGGTAAAATACCTACTATACAGACATACATTATTACTTGTCTAATTTATGACCTTACCATCTCACAAAAATACCTAATTCAACCATTATATCTTTTATTAGTGCATTCAATATTACTTTGAATTGTACCATTCAACTCAGCTTTGTGCTGCCTCCATGTCGTTGCAAGAACTTTGAAACATGCATGGACATTTCATACAGAACACAAACTCTACAAGCTGTAATGTGTTATTGACATATTACTGTAATCCATATCTATATCTTACCCTTGACTAAGTGACGCAGAGGTTATACGGGCCGCGAATACACATTAGTAATGGTTTGGTCCTAAACCACCAGCCAGAGAACATGTTGACGGTAGGCTTCCGTCTCAGCTGACCTTAGTGGGTTACCTATACACTCCACAATCCTGATAAACATGCAGGTTGATTTGATCACCTTATTGTATCAGGGAACATCACCTATTGCCACTCCGATGGAGTGGCACCATCAACTCTTGTATCTACTTGGTATAGGCTCTACGGAGCTATCTTAGTAGTTACTTAATTCATGGCCATGCATGTGGCATTGTGACGCAATGACATGGATAGTACCAGGAACGGTTAAACTTAACTATTATGGTTAAATTAGTGTACCTTCCTATCATTTCATGTCGATTGTTGAGTAGCGCCACCGTTGCGCAGTACTTACCTTCCGGGAAAGCATCTTGTTATGCTGGTTGGCGATTGGCACCTGGGAATGAGGGGTTTATGGAGGAAGCATTCCCCCGGGGTCATTGACCTCGGTCCTATTAGTCTATCTTGATCCTTAAGTACCATTCCCTATTCTTACTCTAAATCACAAATATATTTACATTATGTTAGGTATTATTAATTATATTTTATTATGCTTTTTACTTCTAAGACATTAGTGATAAGGCTTTAGTTGTAAATAGAATTAGCACATGAGCACTTGATATGTAACCATCTGAACTTAGTCCAGACATACCAAAGGAGCCTAGATGCTACTCTTAAATCTCAGCGTAGGTCCTATTAAATTAGACGATCAAAATTTGGCCAATACTATGTCTTCATGAAATTTCAGCTATTACAGCTGTAATGGATTGAAGATTATGTTACCAGGACTGATTAAGTCCTAGTTAGTTAACGTCACTCCAGCTAACCAGTTTAGCCAAGCGGGATGTTGAGGTACAAAAATGGTGCCGCTCGCTGAGATTTTAGATTTTCTGTGAGCAGGCCCTATTGACATTGTACTTTGTCAACTAAGCCTCGATACTAGTCCGTTCCCATAAGGGGGGGTCGTTACAAAATGTTGCCGTGACCAGCGGATGTTTGGTTTTAAAAATGTCTGGACAAAGTTTGATGGTTCAAAGTGCAGTTAATTGCAAAGCGAAAATGTCTGTGTACCTAGCGAAGTTATAAAAGCATGAGGGCGATGTTGCAAAAAGAAAATATAAACTTGCTTTAACCATTTAATCACTTATTAGTTCTATTCAGCTTGGCAATTAGGTTAGATTCTTGCAGTTGCTGTGCGAAATTCCAATTGTAGTTGCTGTGCGTAATAGGTTGCTCAAGCGATAATCATAAACCCCACAAAAAGAACAGTACACGCAAACTGAAACAATCACAATAAGCGTTAAAAGCATGAACAAACAAACATGAGTTAGCATAAAAAAAATCATTACTACAAACTAACAAAAGTGTAATGGTACCTGGTTTTTAACTCATCACATGTTATTTCATATTCTTTCATTTTCCATATACTTTCATGCTTTATGTGTTTTTCCAGGATTTTGATTTTGTTACGTAAATTTTATGTTGAAATTATTTTCACATTTTGACAGATATTACTTTGACGAACTAGTGCGGACTAGTGCCGTAATCGCATTACCGTTAACTCACCGAATCGATTATCGATTTTTATCGATTCAACTGAACTTAACAGAATTTTATTAAAATAGTTATTTTACGGTCTTTAGTGATGGAAAAATCGATAAGATTACTGATAAATTCATTAGTTAATTTTAAAACGTTTAAAATAGCTAAATAGTTAAAAAATTACAGTAGTATGCTGGGGGCGAAAAATTCATAGAAATGTTAATTTTTTTTGTATTCTGTTGCGTTATTCTAATATTTCCTGACATTTGGAGTTGAGAAATACGAATAGAAAATCGTCAATTATTAAATCATTCAAAAGTAAAATCGATTTGTTCATAGTGATCAGATGGTGTAATTATCGATTTTTCTTTCACATCTCTAACTTTGACACGTATCTTGAAATGTCAAGACAAAATGTTGCCAGTGGAAGGTTTTGAAAATAGTACAAAATATCAGAATTTAGAAAGCGTATTTCGTAAGAATTTATTTTCATTCAGTTTTGAATGATAAAGACTAGGTTACATGTTGTAGTTATGTTGACTCAGTAAGGAAAGAATAAAATTGCCTAAACGTCGTTTCCATAAGAAAAAATATCGGTAGATTTATCAGGTAAAATAGGAAAAACTTGCTGAAACCTAGCAAACAATAGGGTTTTGGTTACGTTATATGCTAATTAATTATTTATAGGGCCCGTAGGAATATTACCTTAATGCCATTGTTTGCCTATTCGTTCTGTATATTCGTAAAGTTTCGGACCTTTTTGATTAAGATGGTAACATTTAAGATTTTTTTTTTTATAGGCAAAGACATGATGATCATACGGCGTTTTTATTTATTGTTACGACTTAGGGAAGTCGGACTTGGGAAATTACTTACGTAAGTAACTAATACGGGTTTATGTCGCATTTTGTGGGAAAAATCGCGTAGAAGAATCAAAGTCCGTGGGGGCGCCCAGCGGGGGGATTATGTAATGTTCTAATCAGACCAGTGATACCCTGATAAGATGACGACTTATGGACACTATTTTGAAATTATATATGTTTAGCTATAGAAAGTAATAAATGCGCGCTCATTTTATTTCAATAGATTGTGGAAAACCATTGTATTGCCATAGATTTACCACCAATCTTTATAATGACGTAATTTTGTACTATAGAAAAACCGGCCAAGTGCGGGTCGGGCTCGCGCACGAGGGGTTCCGTACAAAAGGAATCACGTTTGTTGTATTGGGGCCCCCCCCTTGAGAATTTGGTTTGTTCTGCTTTTGAGGGTTTCGGCTTTCTGGCTGTCGCGGTTCGTGGGATGCGGCCTGGTGGCGGACGGACGGACAGATGAACGGACGGACAGACAGTCAGACGGACAGACAAATAGACAGTCAGACGGATAGCGAGGTCTTGGTGGTAGGGTCCTGTTTTTGCTCTTTGGGTGCGGAACCCTGAAAATAGTGACTTTATGGCTCAGTGATTAACTGAATGTGTTACGGGTTCGATTCCTGTGCGAAGTTAATATGGGTAGATTTTGTCTTTTAAAGTATTAAAAAGACGTCACAGTTATTGATATTATGAAAAAAAAAATGTATGACAATGGCTTAGTGGTTGATTCGCGGGTTCGGTCCTGTCAGGGTTTTAACTGGTACGGATTAGTTTTCTTTTATTTAGTAATATTCTGTTGAGATTATCATTGCTAGAAACGTGATAGTATTAAATTTAGGGTGTGAAAAAAAAAAAAAATTTTTTTTTTTCAAATGTAATTATCTCAGAAACGGTGCGTCGTAGCGAAAAAGTAAGCAAATTTTGACCCCCTTTTAGATACCCCGTAGTAGGCTAGGAGTACCTCATAAGCTGTCGAAAAACGGTCAAGCGCGAACTTTTATTTTTTTTCTATACTAAATTTTACGAAATTTTACTAAAATTTATTTTACGTGGCAAATTGTGGCAGAATGGAGTTATATTAGTTATATATTATTAGTCCAGATAAGAACAACGTTGTCCTATAGACAAATTTTTACTGCATAATAAGACAACATTTGATCACATTTTAGTTAACTAATCGTAACATACTAAAATTTTAAATAGACATTTAGTATTGTCTATGTCACATATCACATAACACAGGTTGGTCGATTGATTTGCGTAATAGGTACAGTTAACAGCGTGTCAGACATGCAATAGGTACAGTCAGCAACAGGTCTTATTGGTTTCATGATTTTACCAGTTAGTTTATTTAATGTTCAAGTAGTTTAATAAAGATTCAACTAAGAAATTTTTGGAATAGATTATCGTTTTAAACTATACGTATATAAGAATGTTATATGGAAGTATTTTAATTTACGGTTAGTACATTCAACGGCACGTCGGATTGTGCATGTTGGCCTCAGGATCGGTTTTATGGAATGAGCAGTTCAGAGATTCTGTTGGTTGTCCCGCTGTGTTGTCGTGTGTACATAATAACATATTTTTATCATCTGTATTAGTTGTTTTGTGTAAAACAAATTAGAAGCTATTAAAGTAATCTGATTTTTAACATAACTAAATTTTAGTTCTTGTTTAAAGGGTGTCGTTGGGTTTTGAAACGAATTAACGTCGGTAGTACTATGTAGTTTGGGATTTTATCCATTAGGCGACGTGGTAACGAAGGCGAAATAAACGTAAAGTAAATTGAATCCACACTTTTATCCTGCGCTGTTAACTGTACTGGGTGCGCTTTCATAACGGCAGTTTTATGTAAATAGCCACACGATAACTTTTGATAATGATAAAAATTTTATCTATGGCTTAGCGTTTGGCATACTGGGATACATACACTAGTCTGTGTCAGATGTCAAGTTAAAAATGACAGTAACAGCTGGTAGTTATTCGCGTGCGCTGTTTACATTTTTATACTGAAATCTGTTGATAGTTAAACATAAATGACTGTTTGTCTAGTGGTAAGTAAATAGTGAATTCGGTTAGTGAATCAATAATAAATCCAAGTGAAATAATAGACAAAAATGTATAGGTAATTCAGTGAATGTGTTTGGTTTAAAGACAGGACATACATTAGGAAGAGTAAGTAGGTATCTGTTCTGTTTTATCTAGTCCTAAAATAATACGCTTATGAGTGGTTACAAAATTACGACATTTAAAGGAAATTTTCTAACTGAAAGTTTATTCATGAATATTTCGAAACATATTAACTCGACAAATAAGTTTGGCACTTTCAAATCCATTATACCATAATACCATAATATTTAACCCCTAAAAATCCAAAATCATTCATAACTGTGGAAGTCGAGTTTCAATTCGCGATGTTTTTAACGCATAGTGTAGGTCAATGACCTAGGTACTTACCTGAACATGAGAAAAAGCTTCTTTTAAAAGCGGTCATTCATACCACCCGGGCGTAATTGACAAAAGGTAAATGGTCGATTCATTGACTGTAGAAAATAACCGATGTTATAGGTATGTTGTAATAGGTATTTTAATTATTATGTAACGTATATATTTTGGCATTACATTAGTCCGGCTCACGGCTCACGTGTTAAATTAAAGTATGTATTTAAAATTGGTGGATTACTTAAAGGTCACTCTTAAAACTTTTAAGGCAGGTAGGTATATGTTTATCAATGCAACATCTTATTACTATAGCGATTCTAAAATTCACTAGTGAATAGAAACTTATTCAATATTGAACTAGCGCCCGTTCATGGCTCCGTCTGCGTGAAATGTGTATTAAACTTTATCCCTCGGGAATGGTAATGTATTTTTTTATACCTTTCTTAAATTCCGAATAATTGCGTTATTTAACCGAGATTTTATGATCAAATAAGTGAGTTCAACTGTAAAAAGTATACAACGAACAGGCCGATTTACTGGCTTTGGTACACAAATACGTGAAGACGCAAAGATACCACATACCCCTGTGTATACCTTTTGTACCCCTTAGGGTACATTACATTAGTGTTTATGATTATGTGAATATCTCATTGTGGTTGTGTTGGAGTAAATTTATTTATAGTGTCCTAAGGACATGCAACTTAAATTTCTAGTACAAAATAAAATACTGAGTGATAGTGATATGTGAAATTTTAATCTGTGATATGTGTTACTGTGGATAGTGCCAGTGTAAAGTGATTAAATTGTTAGTGCTAGTGTTAAGTGTATTGTGAAATAAGGTGAAAAGTGTTTACAATAGAATATTATCCTGAAGACTGGAAAGGACCAACAGTTTTCGAAAACCATTGGAGACAAAGAAGAATTGCTACGTGCTTTGTTCAGGAGTTTATATTTGATTCAATTATTTAAATTATTGTGCTATGATTGTTCAAATAATAAATGGTTTACGTATGTCTAATACCTATGGATTTTTCTTTCGTTATTGTTATTCCCAGTATGATTTTATTACGTCTTGGTTTATTTATTAATGACTCGCGACCGGCGTTTTTCCGAGGAAAGGTTTTATAATCTGTTAGATTAACACACGGGTTTCTTTTTGTAAATATGACATTGCATTTCTTGTATGAGGGTGTGACCAGCGCGAATCGTGTTTTGCTGGTATGAACCCTTAAGGGTCATGATATAAGCTATCATTATAAAGAATAAATCGTGGAAATATTATTTAACAATGTTACACTTAAGTGATCTTACCATGGAATTGATACATTATCGTATTAAAGTAAACAATTTTGGTTAGAATGTTTTTTTTTTTTTGGGGTTTGTACTTAATTAGTTTTTTAATTAAGTATGTACTTATAAACATGTGTTACTAGTTATTGTTAGTAGAATCTGACCAAGTAAAATATGGATTTTACTAGTACAATGTGGGTTGTCAGCTATGGGTTTTGATGAATGTTGCAAGGTTTTGCCGCTGGGGGGCGCTGTAACAACATACTTATATTTATTTTCATGACTGGTTTTATCAACTTGGTACGGCTTTAGAATAAAATGTTTTGATATTTTATGTAATTATTTTAACCTCAACAAGTTCTAGTTTTTTTTCTCTTACATTCTTTATCAAATTAGCATACACATAACATTAGCACTAGATTCAGCAAAATGGTTTAGATATTGCCTATTAAATAGTCTACGCAGTTAGTTCGCCCAGATTTACCTAGGTGGCGTTAGTTGTTCATAGACCCTAACTATTCAAATTTTTTTCCTCTTATGTAAGATCAAAAACTTTAGCGACATAAATTAAGGGTAATGAACACGGTTTGGTGGGATTATAAAAACCCAATATGTGATGTAGGTATTTGAATATGTAAAGGGTGAATTAATTAAAACATTTAGTTCATTGGAAGTTGGATAGATGGCGCTAGTAGGATGTTTACCGCATGTAGGTATTTGAATGTGTGAGGGTGAATTAGTTAAAACATTTAGTTCATTGAAAGTTGGATAGATGGCGCTAGTAGGATGTTTACCGCATGTAGGTATTTGAATGTGTGAGGGTGAATTAGTTAAAACATTTAGTTCATTGGAAGTTGGATAGATGGCGCTAGTAGGATGTTTACCGCATGTAGGTATTTGAATGTGTGAGGGTGAATTAATTAAAACATTTAGTTCATTGGAAGTTAGATAGATGGCGCTAGTAGTATGTTTACCGCGCTAATAAATTTACATTTTCGGGTTTTATGGTTTTATTTAAATTTAATTTTGCTAAATAAATTCACCTGAATATTAGTACTTAATAAAAAATGATTTTAGTTTTGTTCTCATTTAATAAATTTAGACAATGCATTTAGTTACAACATCAAGTACTAGATGGCGCGGTTAACTTAAAAATAGTAACACGTCTCTTTTATTTTGTATAGATACGATTAAAATTTTATTTTCGGTTCCAACATTTTTATTATAACTTTGCGGTATTGCTTGTAATTGCTATCAATGCGGTTGCGATTCCTGTTGTAATTTCGGTGCAAACGCTTGTTGCTGTTTAGTTGAACGTCCGACTATTATTATTAGGGTTTGATAAACTTGATGAGCTACATTCCTACTCGACTAGAATATTACACTTAGAGGTCCTTGACTCCTTCGCCATTTATTATTAATAAAACACAAGTTTTAAGAGTGCGGTATTGTCAGTTTAACGTATGAATACACATTGTTCCAGAGAGTGCATTAACGGATTTCGGAGTGCTATAAAAGGAGTGAAAGTGAACTTGTGACTTATCCAAAGTGTATTGTGATGGTATTATAATAAGCTACAAGTGAGAAATTTAATGGAAAAGTGAACTTTTGTTTTTTCTTTAACTTCAGTGGTGTGAAAATTTTTTTTCAAGTGACATTTTTTTTTTAATTTTAGTATTAAGGTGAACTATTATTTTTCTTTAACTTCAAGTGACAATTTTATTTTAGTATTAAGGTGAACTTTTATTTTTCTTTAACTTCAAGTGACAATTTTATTTTAGTATTAAGGTGAACTTTTATTTTTCTTTAACTTCAAGTGACAATTTTATTTTAGAATTAAGGTGAATTTTATTTTTCTTTAACTTCAAGTGACAATTTTATTTTAGTATTAAGGTGAACTTTTATTTTTCTTTAACTTCAAGTGACAATTTTATTTTAGAATTAAGGTGAATTTTATTTTTCTTTAACTTCAATTGTGTGACAATTTTTCAAGTGACAAATTTTTTTTTCAATTTTAATATTAAGGTGAAAAGTGAACCTTAAGAATATTAGTGATTGCCATACGCTAATGAGTGTACTTAAGTGTGAGTGATAAAATTAAAAGTGAAGGTAAACCGATAAATCGTCAAGATGCCTAGACCAAGCAAACAACCTAAAGCAGCTGCAGTAAGGAGGTCCAGTATGGTGACTCGAGGGGCCGCTATAGCAGACCCCCCTCCAGGGCCTAGAAAGGTCACTTCAGTGCAGTATATGTCACGAATGGTACAAAGGGCTGTTAATGCCATCAATAATAAGATATCTGAATTAGAGAACAGAATTTCTACTGCACCTACACCTGTTGAACCATCAGATGCATCTGTGCAAGGAAGTGACAGTAATGTACCAGCTCTAGTACAACCTGGTCCCGCTACTGTGTATTATCCAGTGCCCCAATTACCTACAGAAAAGCCAAGATTCCCGTCAAAATACAAGCACCCTGTGACCTTCATTGAAGATTTAACAGCTTACCTGAAGAAGTATCCTGGAACGTCAGATATAGTGGATTTGATTTTGGAATCGCTTGACGGGAATGTGCGCGAGTGGGCCAGGATATATAGAAATAGATGGACGCAGTTTGAAGATTTTAAGAAGGATTTTCTGGACAATTTTTGGGGAGAAGCAGAACAAGGAGAATTAAGGAGGAAAATCGTGCAAAACACTTGGGATGGGTCACAATCTATGTTAAACCATTTCATATCGCTATGTGGTCAAGCAAAGATGCTAACGTACCCTATCCAAGAACAACAGCTAGTAAGTGACATCATGGGACATTTCCCCAGAAATATCCAGTACGCCTGGAATGCTTCCAATAATACCACCATACTACAAGCTACAGAATTTTTACGAAAATTGGACAATGTAAACAGGCGAACAGATCTTAAACAAAAGAATAACACCCGAACAGAAGTAGTACAGAAGCCTGCCGCTGCCGAGCAACACCAACCGGACAACAGGAACAAGTTCAACCGGAAGAGGCAATTCAATGACCGACCCACCCGTCAAGTTACATCTAATAAGATAGCAAAAACTAATGTTGTAAATATTGTAAATGATTCTAACAATTCTACTAATGAACCCACAAATAATTTAAACGAGTAGGAGTTGATGTAATACGGCCCGTTACATCGACTTTAGAAGGGGCTGATTTAACTCCAGTTTCGTTAAAAATCATGCTTGATCTCGGGTGGAGGCCTGGACAGACATTAGGAACGCGCAATGAAGGGATACTGAAGCCCATAGTTATCAAAGGTCAATGCAATAAGGCAGGGTTAGGGTCAGGTATAAAAGAAACCAACTTGACTGACTTTGAGTTGCAGGTCGTAGAGACTCTAAAAGCCCAAGCGGAGTTAGATAACAGGTCAATGATTCAAACTGAGGTAGTCTCATCACTATTCGAAGAGGAAGATAATATTACTGCGGATAAACTCGAAATGGTCAAATCTGAAGTTGAGGTAGAAATATTTAATCATCGTGTTATATGTCTTATAGATACTGGTAGTGACATCACGTGTATATCCGAATCGTTTTGGGAAACCCTAAAATCACAGTTTGGAAATAAGTTAAACATGCTACCCGTTAAACCGATACAGATTCGCGGAGCCGTAGGGCAAAAGAGTGCTAAAATACAACAGATGGTCTTATTACCTGTAAAGTTTGGTGAGATTGAATTAGAGATCCGATTTTTGATAGTACCTAAATTAGTTCATTCCGTGATATTAGGGTTTGACTGGCTTGTAGCAAATAAAACTAATATCAGGTTACAAACTCCTCCAGTAGGATTAATAATTAGTCACAAAGGCCAGAGAGTGTTAATACCTTTCATAGAGTATGTATTTGAGGGTCAGGTGTCAGAGATTGCAAAGGTAGACGATGAATTTGACTTTGAAAAATACTTACAGGAAATCAAAACAGGTATACCTCTTAAAGGGACACAGATTAATAAATTGAGACAGGTGCTAAGAAAGCATAGTGATGTCTTTACTAAAAGGTTAGGTCGTGCTAATTGTTACGAGCACGTAATAAAAATGAACGAGCATAGTCCAGTTATAAGACGTTCTTATCCCGTTCCATATGCGTATAGACAACGGATGGAGGAGAAACTAGCAGAAATGGTTGATATGGGAATAATATCTAGAGGTTCTACTCCATATTGTAGTCCATTAACTTTCACCTTAAAGCCTGACGGTTCAATTAGGGTTCTTTTAGACGCACGAGAAATTAACAAACATATGATAGCAGAGGCTGAAGCACCCCCGATGCAAATAGATGTTTTAAATTCATTTCACGGGGTTAATTACATCAGTATAATAGACCTTAATAATGCGTACTTCCAAATTAAGATCTCTGAGGAAAGTAGGAAGTATACGGGATTCACATTTAATGGAAAATCATACATGTATAATGTGCTCCCGCAAGGGCTAAAGACGTCTGTTGGGTCGTTTTCGCGTTTCATCGATCAGATACTGGGGCCTGAAGTTAGTAATTTTACAAGTAAATACCTTGATGACATTGCAATCCTAACGCAAGGAAGCTTAGAACAACACCTAGAACATATTGACATCATAATAAACAAATTAAAGTCAGCAGGTCTTACTTGTAATATTGAGAAATGTAGGTTCATTTGTAAGGAAGTAAAAATGCTAGGTCACATTATTTCGACAGAAGGAATTAGGACAGACCCAGAGAAAGTAGAATCAATAAAGAATTTTCCGATTCCTAAGAAGATAAAACATTTGAGAGCATTTTTAGGACTCTGTAATTACTATAGGCGTTTCATTCCTGATTACAATAGTACTATTCAACCTTTATGTCAATTGTTAAAGAAGAGTAAAGGTTGGACCTGGACTTCAGAAGCTCAGGCGGCCTTTGAGGAACTGAAAAGCAAGTTTTTAAATACGATAATGTTGCATCATCCGGATATGTCTAGGCCTTACTATCTGCAGACTGATAGTTCCGGAGTAGGCTTAGCTGGGGTTCTATTTCAGTACGATAATAAAGGCGAAATGAAAATTTTGGGGTACTGTAGTAGGGCTTTAAGAGGCGCAGAACTAAGATGGACGGTTACGGAACAGGAATTTTGGGCAATTATATATTGTTTGAGGAAATTTGAGACATATCTGAGAGGCGCCAAATTAATAATTAGGACAGACCATAAAGCATTGACGTTTGTTAGGACTTGGAAATTATATAACAGCCGAATAATAAGATGGATCCTTTTCCTTGAACAGTTCGACTATACTATTGAGCACATAAAAGGTAAAGATAACGTCGCGGTTGATGTTCTGTCTAGGTTTCCGCCCGATTCAGCATTAATACAGGAGGATCGAGTATATTGTCCTGAGATTAATTATATGGAGACCACTAAAAACAAAATTCTAATAACTGATTTGAAAAACATAGCTAATTTTCAAGCTAACGATAATGAGATTAAGTTGATTATGAGTGTTGTAAATAAGACTAATAATAATCCCGTTGGTAAACTAGGTAAAATAGCACAACGATGTTATATTAAAGATAGAGTAGTATATTTTAAGATTGATTCTAATAACCATGTAGTCTATTTGCCTACTTACTTGAGAGAGGAAGTAATACTCCAAGTTCACAAAGAGATGGGTCATCAAGGGGCGTATAAGGTTCTTAAATATCTCAAGGATAGATTTTATTGGCTTGGAATGAATAAAACTGTGAAAACATTATTGAGAACTTGTCACATTTGCCAGGTCTCTAAAAGTGATAACATAAAGTATGTAGGCGAATGTAAATCTATTGTAACAGAACAAGTAGGAGACATTGTAATGGCTGATTTATACGGACCTTTACCTAAAGGCAGATTTGGAGCGGCATACATTCTTGTAATCCAGGATTCGTTTAGTAAGTTTGTTAAATTGTATAGTTTAGCTAAAGCTACTTCACGAGCAGTAATTTCTAAATTGAAACAGTTCGCTAAGATTATAAAGCCAAAAGTTGTTATGACAGATAATGGTAGTCAATTCTCTTCTGATGGCTGGAAACGAGCTTTAAAGGATATCGATATTAAACCAATATACACAACCGTTAGAAACCCTCGTCCTAACACCACAGAAAGGGTAAATAAAGAGTTAGGACGACTATTTAGAACATATTGTCATAAAAATCATAAAGGGTGGGCAACGATATTAGATAATATAGAACAGTTGTACAATAATACTTTCCATGAAAGTACCGGTTTTACTCCTAACGAAATATTATATGGCTCGTGTAACAGCATGTCATTTGACAATTGTCTGCCACAACTAAACAAAACTAAAGACATAAATGATGTCAGGGCAAAAGCAAGGCAAAATTTGAAAGATAATAGTGCTAAACGACAAAGTAGGTTCAATAGGACTCATCGCTTGATAGAGTTTCAGATTGGTGATTATGTAAAGGTTCGTAAAGTTAATAAGTCAGAGGCGCAGAAAAAGCTTACAAAGAAATTTCAATTACTTTACGAAGGTCCATATGTAGTAAGTGCCGTGCCATTTGCTAATGTATATACGTTAATGGACCCTAAGACTAAGCAGGTTAGGGGCAATTTCAATGCCATTCATTTAAATAAATATTACGTGTAAAAAATTTAATTACAAGTTATCTGTCATAGGTTAAGGATGATTGATTATTATGAACGAATCATTAAAACATATATAGGATAAGGTTAGGATTTGTCTCATGTTATTATTATAGATTATAGGGTTAGTATCATTTGTTCTTTATTCATTATCTTCCTTAATTTTTTTATTATTAATATTAGTCGTATAATTGATCTAATTAGTTTTATTCATTCTATTTGTGGGTTCAATACTGTAAATATTATGCTGATTAGTTTTATTCATTCTATTTGTGGGTTCAATACTGTAAATATTATGCTGATTAGTTTTATTCATTCTATTTGTGGGTTCAATACTGTAAATATTATGCTGCTTTATTTTATTCATTCTATTTGTGGGTTCAATACTGTAAATACTATGTTGGTTAAGTTCGTTTCAAATTGTTTTAGAGTTCTGATGGTTGAGTCAGTTAAATTTATAAACTTCACTAACTAGATTGGTATTGTTAGGTTTTGTAATCGTGAGGTGATCAGGATAGTAAAGTTTATTTGTGTCTTAGGATACTATCATAACTAAACTCGTAAGTATCGGTGTAATGATTACTTGCTTAACTATGTCGTGATTTGATTTGCATAAGTTCTTGATAATATTTACCGTTGATTTTGTGATAAGGGCAAGTCAAATATGTCGACCTTAAAATTGATTGCCAGTAATTGTATAATTCCTATTATTAACAATCACGACTGATTAGTTCTAATTCTTATTCTATGAAAATTTGACAATATTGTTTGTGGATTATTCTGCTGCATTTGTGGATTATAGTACAAATACTATCATGTAATTATTGCAAACTTATTTATCTGACATAAGTTTTAAATTATTGTTGGAAAAATGTAATTGTTAATCAAACATTATTAGCTTAACTAGTTAATATATTAGTTATATGTAATGAAAATATCTTGGGGAATCGCTGGGTCAGGGAAATGACTCGAGGACGACTGTCAGAACACTTGACAGCATGAATAACTTCAATAATACACACTACACTCAAATCAATGACCTCAATTGCTTTATTATCTTAATATCGTTCTAAATTAATTAACAAGTAAGCTATCAAGCGCTACAAGACAGTCTTCCTCGGTGGGGAGTAGGGAGGTCATTTCAGGGGGTAGGGGGCTACTCACACCCTGCGAAACAAATAATAATATTGAAAAAAAAAAAAAAAAAAAAAAAAACTATTTTATTTTCCCAATCTGTCTCCAAAAATTTTATTTTTAACGGCAATTAATGTGTTTTGTATTGCTTAGGTTAATTATTATTCCGTTGAACTCAAATAATATTTAAGGGGGCGGATGTACCAAACCAGCCTTAATTGCGTGTTTTTTAATACACAGACAGCAGTTTGAAACTGTACCTGATGCATTTTTTTTTTCTTTCCTTTTATTTCTTTCTTACATTCTAGTATTTGTGTACATTATTATCAACAGTTACTAACTTAAATTCTAACTATCAAATTTTATGCCTACCTAAAAATATTGCTAATTGAATGAAATTTAGCATTAAAACTTTGCTTGTGTTCAAAACAAATCTTAAGAAAAAAAAAAGAGCTAACAATTTTTCTCCGCTTTAAACAAGTTATAATCCTGTTAAATTTTGTGGATTAGTTGTTCCTAGGTAAAATAAGATTTTAAGATTATAAAAATAGCTGGGTCAATGCCATCTTGCGGAGAGGCTTCAAAGCTATTCATGATATTGCAAAATTTGAACGAACTAGTGCTTTTCTGCGTGCTTGTGATACGTGTGAAAGAATTACACCCAACATTTGTTAGATGGCGCTGTAATTTTTTATAATTTAATAAAACCCTTCTGAGTAATAAAATTGAAATAATTTAATCACTCGTGCTTTACAAGCTGCAGGGGATAAAAAATAATACATTATTAATACTACAGTAATTTACAAGTAAAGGGTTGCCTGGAAAATTAAAGTAAGACATTATCTTACAACTGCTCAGACATGTTTCCACTTTGAAGTCATTCTCCTTGTTCTACTCAAAGCTGTTCACTTCTAGAAGATTTGAAACTGCATTGTTAATTCCCAGTAACATAGCCATCATTAGTGACCCTTAAAACTTGAAATCTGAAAACATTAAAACACAGAAGATAAGATTTTAAACTTACTTCAATATGTCATTTATTGGAATGAATTGACATAAATCTAGGTATTTTCTAGTATTATAGTAGTATACTATATGTAGTGATAAGGAATAGATAAGTTTGAACAGTTTCCATTCTTTAATCAAATAACAGAGATAGAAACTAAAAGAAGGGTAGAGTCTTGACGAACGATAAAACTCCATTTTCATCAGAAATACAATATTATTGGGGCCTTTGTGGGAAATTTTACTATTTATTATTACTACTGAATTAGTACAACAATTCAGCACAAAAATTTGTGTTGTAAACCTCTTAGATTTTGAATGAGAGCAAAAAAGCAGATTTTTACATGTAAAAATTTCTCAAAACTAAACTAATTTAAGAATGTAAATAACTTTTGTGTTTAATATCATATTCACAAAACTATTGTTAGTTTGATAAATTCAGTATGTCTATATTATAGTTTAATATAAATTGCATCATAGAATAAAGGAAATAATACCTTTTGAGGAGTAGGAAAAAAACATCAAAAGATGAAAATTTTTACTTCAGGTAAGCATTTGGCAATGTTAAAGAATACAAAATGAGCTGTTGATTTATTTACCTATATTGTCATTATATTGTGGGAGGTGAGAAATCGTTCTACTCCTGATTGCTTACTTGGAAGACCAACGGTCTCCATAATGAGATGATCACTTTGTCACTAGCATAAGTCCAATAGAAAATGCGTTGATTATTGAAGATAAAATGATTCTTCACGCTGAAAATTAACTAACAATAACAGCTGGCGATCACAACTAATAAAAGAATACACAAGTTAATCCATTCATTACATTAAAATGATAACAGCTGTTATCAGCTTTTTAAATTGTTGCGTTCCGCATTAAGCGGCTACCACACGGCCATGCGGGCGTCGGTTGAATCTCATCAGTCCTGAACTGTGCTTGACTGATTGATCGATGTCGTTGCATTTTACGTCGCAGCCCGTGACTGTGGTTAAACTAACGATAAAACCATTGAAATAATACACGAAATGCCTGAAAATATAGTTGTAGGCTTTGATTCACTAAAATAAACTACGACAGTTTATATAACGGGGGATAGCGTGGACGGGACGTCCATTTCACTCTATGGTGACGTACAATGCAAGGAGTATCATATCACTACTCATCGTGAAATAAATGGTTAAGTATATTACTCACTGTATACAAGATTCTGGTCGAAAGTAATACGTAAGTTAAGCGGCGCAGAAGGTAGAAAATAGTATTGATAGCCAGTTGGTTCATGTAATTCACACAGGCGGTACGTCGCGGCAATGGTCTGATATAATAATTACGCGCTGGATGACGACCATGACGAGACAGATGTCATCTTCTGTGTACGATGGATTGAACTGTTGGGCCGCGCGCTGCGCTGGCTTGTGCAGGGACCGGCGCACCTATTATTTGAGGTTGCCGACAGGCGTGCCATTTTCCACGGTATGTTTTTCTTGTCTGGTTTGCGTCATGCTCTCTCATGCGTCTGCGGACAAGCCGTGGGGGCGCGCCTTTATTTTTGTCACCGTCTTAATGTAATATTCACCAAGAGGAGCTAATAGGAGATAGGAGCTGGTTTAGATTCGAGCACGTGCATGTGTTTGCTGTGTGCCGCGTAGATATGTGCATGGCCGCACGTGTTAGCACGACCAAAGTGCCGTCTCGATCGGCGTTACATAGCTCATATATTAGTGCTAAGAATTGACGGTGTAGTGACGCCTTATTGAGCTCTCAAAATGAGTTCAAAAGTCCCCTTGGTTAATGTGAGAATAGCCTAAATTAGATTGTCTATGGATGAGGATAAATACATAAGGTGTCAGCCAATCAGGAAAGTGGGGAAAAATACCGGTATTAACAGCCTAATTTTTAGGGTAACACCCATTTTTGGGGTAAGTTCTGAAGACACGGTACCTTAAATTAAAGAACTGACTTAGTAAAAATTAATTATTTTAACAGAAATATAGAATATTAACAACCAAAACAAGTAATAGAATGAAGTAGGGGGCTAGTAATGCGTGAACGGGGGATAAGAATATAGGAATGTTGAAATAAATCTAGGAAACATATTATGACTTTTTTTTTTAGAATATTTAGAATTTATAAGCTGCCGTCTTTAAAATAAGATTATAGTAACTCAATGTGTTAGCTATTTAAATATATATGCTGTTTAATTATTTAATTAGGTTTTCCCAAGTGTTATGAATGTATTTATTATGTCACCAATACGTCAAAAGGGTAAGAAAATCAGTGGATCTACCTTGGAATAAACAAGCATATAGATTAAATATACTCAAAGTTGTTACATTGATAAAATGGACAAATAGAGACATAATTGAAAAAAATATGTATTTAAACTCATAATGAGGAGTTTTGAATGCACATGGCCACGTTAAATCTTCTCTCTCCCTCTAATGAATTCCTGAGAAGCGAGTAAAGGTTACAGTCACCACTTTGCCAGCTTATATATTACTTATATATTACCTTATAAGGTTTAAATATATAATAAAACGCAAATTTTGGCGACGAGACCATATTTGGTCAACTACCAGTTCTTGAGGGTATAAAAGACGAGGTCCAGAGCTTCTCGAGACAGTCCAACGAAGATTACAGTGGAGTGTCGAAGCTCTGCCCAGTATACCAGCGAAAACCAGTAGAATTCCAGTCTTCAAAGTAAATTTTATTTTGAAAGTTAATAGTGCTAGTTTTCGTGTAAAGTATATCGTACATTTGCGTGAATAAACTAGGCGCGTTGTAATTCTTCTAGGATAGCCAGCGACCTTGGTGAGTAAACGGGTCTCAATCCTTTAGAAGTTGTGTTTATAGGCTCTTCCGAGAGAATTTTCTAGGGGAAACCTTGCAATGGTTGGCATGAGTCTTGGGCCCTGCTCATTGCTAATGATTGTGGGAGGGGTTAAAGTAAAGTACTCATTTAATTATTGTTGGCCCTCCACTAAGTCTGGAGAATTTCTGGTCAACCCTTGTTATTTTGGACACTAGAGTGCATAGGCCGGACATGAATTCTAATTATGAACTCATGCTTGGCGTGTGCGTGCTGCGTTCAAGGTATCATGAATGGGGAAGAGGCTTGTTTACTGCACCAATGATAGGTAGGGATATAGGTTTGTCTTTGCCCGGGCAAAAGCTTGAGGACGCCGCCTCTGAGCTTGCAAAGACACGCGCCGGTAGAAAATCGTTAGTGGTCAGAGTAAGTGCAGTGCTGTGGTTTGTAATTCCCAGAGAAAGTGTGGTTTTAAGTGTAGTGGTGTGCTTTGGCCCACGAGGAATCCATCGCGCCGTGTAAGATGGGGCTAAAGGTGAGGGCAGTCTACTTATGAAGACTGAAGAGTAACCAGATTGTCAAGTAAGTGAGCATGTTCACTAAAAAACCTTCTCATTGTGCTAGGAGAAAATTGTGTTTTCTTTCAGGGACACCATTTTAGTATGTTTGTGAATGTTAGACGACCTAGGGTCAAAAGTATTCTGTGTTGCGCTAGGTACCATTCACTAACAAGAAATCTTTAAAACATCTAGACGTTAAAATTGAACCTAAATTGCTTGTACTGTTCTGTTAGGCGGTTAGGTATTGTGTGTTTAAATAAATACTTATTATGTTCACATTTTTTTTTTGTAAGCTCTAGCTATGCTGTGTGCCAAAAAAATATCTAAATATCTTAGTTCTATCTCCAGGAGAATAATTGCAAAATTCCCATTATTTACTTCATGAATTGAAATTTTGCCATATAAAATCAGTGAAATTTCAAAACTTAAAATTGGATTTTACTCAAAAATATGTGAACAAAATATCATTGTTTCCATGTGGTCAAAATCTAGGTCTCATACAGGTCCTAAAACAAGTCCTAGACTTGTCTATGTTGACCATTTAAGGTCACTAATCTCACATAGTGATTACCTGTATGCGTCATAGTTTTGTACATTTTATGTGTGATTTAGACAATGTTTTTCTCAGAAGTTTACCTTGCTATTTTAAATACCTAAATGTCCAACTGACAATGAGAATTGCCAAGGGAACCTTGAGAACGACAAAATCTATTATGTGTATATATGTGCAATTCCTTGCTACTGCTCGGATGAAATAAAGCAAAGCCTGATTATCTAAGCCCAAAGGGATAGCTAGGGCCAAAGTCATAGTCTAGTCTAGACTTTGACCAATAAATCTAGATGAGGCTAAATTTTCATCCAAACAATAGCTTATTGCCTATATTGTATGAACTGCTATACCATTGATATGTATGTACTTTATGCATATATGCATACACTATACTCCTACACATGACTATCAAATTCTGTGTAGTTTGAAATGGTTGTGAATTTAATTCAGAGGCATTTCAAATGAGGTAAAAAGGGTAAAGCCAAGCGCCTATAGATTTGACAGAAAATTGCCAGGTCTAAGGGTAGCGTTTCAACAGATGTTCACAACCCAACGAGTTTTACTTTAGGGTTCCTTTGAAGTAACTTCAAGTCTCACTACGACGGACGCTCGCATTTATCAAGTTATCCATCAGGATGAATTTGAAAGGTGCTCTGAGGGTCCGGGTAACCACCAGACTTGTTTGAGTGGTTCCTAGTACCATGATTAGTAGGGGTTTGTTGGGATGTGATGTTATGTCTGAACTCCTTAAACCATGTTAGGCAGACCTGCCAACAGAGGATCTGTGAGTTCTGACATATTCATATCCTGACGGAACCACTATTAATGATGAGACTTGATCGGATGTCCTTTGGTTTCCTGAATTCAGTTACTTCAGTCTAAAACTTTGTTCTTGTGGTATCAGTGGTTGTGGATGAATATCCATTCGACTGTTGATATACAAGGCAAGGTGCATCCTTTTCCTGTGTCCAAACACTTGTGAAGGTCTGATGAACCGAAACCTAAACTTGACAGACGGCAAAAGCAATATGAAACTGGTGACTTGGTTAGGTAAAGTTCATAATTGGTAAAATACCTACTATACAGACATACATTATTACTTGTCTAATTTATGACCTTACCATCTCACAAAAATACCTAATTCAACCATTATATCTTTTATTAGTGCATTCAATATTACTTTGAATTGTACCATTCAACTCAGCTTTGTGCTGCCTCCATGTCGTTGCAAGAACTTTGAAACATGCATGGACATTTCATACAGAACACAAACTCTACAAGCTGTAATGTGTTATTGACATATTACTGTAATCCATATCTATATCTTACCCTTGACTAAGTGACGCAGAGGTTATACGGGCCGCGAATACACATTAGTAATGGTTTGGTCCTAAACCACCAGCCAGAGAACATGTTGACGGTAGGCTTCCGTCTCAGCTGACCTTAGTGGGTTACCTATACACTCCACAATCCTGATAAACATGCAGGTTGATTTGATCACCTTATTGTATCAGGGAACATCACCTATTGCCACTCCGATGGAGTGGCACCATCAACTCTTGTATCTACTTGGTATAGGCTCTACGGAGCTATCTTAGTAGTTACTTAATTCATGGCCATGCATGTGGCATTGTGACGCAATGACATGGATAGTACCAGGAACGGTTAAACTTAACTATTATGGTTAAATTAGTGTACCTTCCTATCATTTCATGTCGATTGTTGAGTAGCGCCACCGTTGCGCAGTACTTACCTTCCGGGAAAGCATCTTGTTATGCTGGTTGGCGATTGGCACCTGGGAATGAGGGGTTTATGGAGGAAGCATTCCCCCGGGGTCATTGACCTCGGTCCTATTAGTCTATCTTGATCCTTAAGTACCATTCCCTATTCTTACTCTAAATCACAAATATATTTACATTATGTTAGGTATTATTAATTATATTTTATTATGCTTTTTACTTCTAAGACATTAGTGATAAGGCTTTAGTTGTAAATAGAATTAGCACATGAGCACTTGATATGTAACCATCTGAACTTAGTCCAGACATACCAAAGGAGCCTAGATGCTACTCTTAAATCTCAGCGTAGGTCCTATTAAATTAGACGATCAAAATTTGGCCAATACTATGTCTTCATGAAATTTCAGCTATTACAGCTGTAATGGATTGAAGATTATGTTACCAGGACTGATTAAGTCCTAGTTAGTTAACGTCACTCCAGCTAACCAGTTTAGCCAAGCGGGATGTTGAGGTACAAAAATGGTGCCGCTCGCTGAGATTTTAGATTTTCTGTGAGCAGGCCCTATTGACATTGTACTTTGTCAACTAAGCCTCGATACTAGTCCGTTCCCATAAGGGGGGGTCGTTACAATACATTGCCGGTGATACATACATTCATATGGCTACCTGTTTGCCAAAGATTAAGACTACCTATGCGTTATTGTTTTTGGAATCCTTAGTATGTAATAAAGTGTAACAAAATTAATATGTAATAATACTGAAACAGGTGATAGTGTTGCTAAAATTAAACAACTTTCTCCAAGGAACATAGGTCGAAAAACTATTCTTTTTCGTCTTTCCATAGTAAGTTGGTCAGTGAACCAATACATTTTGCATGGGTGTATGAATTTTTTAAATCGTTTTTCGATCTATGTTCCTTGAAAAACGTTGTTCAGTTTTAGCAACACTATAAACTATTTTACTCACTGACATAATTTTGTTACAAGATAGAGTCAGTGTTTTTTAACGCGTATTTATTTATTTAATATGGAGTATGGATAACTACTTATTTATTTATTTTATATGGACTATTATTAACTTCCCACCGGGGGATTCACGACCCTCAGTAATGAGGAACAATACGCGAGGAGGAGGAGATGGAGTTCGCTTTCTATCAGGCAAGCCATGAGCTTGTTTAGCAACTTCATTATATTTAGGGCACAGATAACATAGCCCTATAGAAAAAAAAAACTGTGTAAATCTGATTAAAGGGGATTCTGATGAACAGATGAGTTCACAGGGATCCCCTGGGAGATCGGGCTGGGGGATCCTGGTGGACGAAAGGGAAACAACCTCGCATTGTTATCCTTTATATGAATCACTACGTCCGAACCCTTTTAACACTATCACGTTACACTACCACATGGAATATTCCTGCAGCTTCTTTTTTATAAGTTTTTCAAAATATTTAAAGTACTTAGATACTTCAAAAGTTTATTTTAGTAGTGTCATTTTGGCCGTGCGCACTTTGGATGCACTTTGGTACAAACATCTCAACCTTCCAAGTACTATGGGAGTGCGCACACTAGGTGGGTGCGCTCCATAGTAAAAAAAGTCGTAGGAATAAAATTCGTACGAAAACGCATCCAAAGTGCGCGCGGCCTTACCCTCTAAATTTAGGTATTCTTTTTATAAGCATTTTGATGTAAAAAGAAAAAGAGATTAAATATCAAAAGATAGTTCATGGAACAACAAACGGCTGCTATTAAAAGCGTTTAGAGGCGAGAACGAGTTGAATGCTCGCAGGTAATGGAGATAACCATTAAGCAAACGATGCCTGTTTCGGAAATTTATTTTATTCCCGTACTAAAGCGCAGATTAAGAATATAAGTTGGAAATATTTTAGTTACAAGCTACAATTTGTTTTGAAACTCTACAGTAAGGTTTCATTCAATAAGTATAGACCTTTTTTTACAGACAGACAATTCAGCTATTCTTCCAATAAAATCTGAATTGTCTGACTCTAAATAAACCGATATATAAAATCAGTACACATATGAAACAAAACCTTTGCTACAACGCTAAAAAAAGATCAAGAAGCCACTTGTTATAAATCTAGTGATAAAAAAGCTACAATAAAGACAAATTCGTATTCTCAAACAAAAGATAAAGCTATATGAGTCTATTATTAAGATTTAAGCAAACAATAAAAAGAAGGCACCTTATCAAAACACGAAATATTCGCCATACAGTCTCTTGACCTTGCTAAGGTCACGTATCCGTAATAAAAATTCATACGATGATAAAAGAAGAGTCGGTTCCTAAGAGGGTGTATGAATCACGTAAAACAAGCATGGAGGTGTATATATTATGTTACTGTAAAAGCCCGTAAGTTAGTAAATCTTAGATTTTACTGGTAAAACACGAGTTGGTAAATGTAAGGAATTTATGAAAAGAGTCAATTTTAGGGTAATCACTTTTAGAGTTTGCTTTGGTACATGATAGGTTTTACCAATGACTGCTGGTAAATGTTGGATTTAAAAAATAAAACAATGAATTTATTTACTTAACTAAATCATTTACTTCCATTACCTATATGTCAAACTCTTACACATATTTTTTGAAATTATCATTATGGTACATTTTAATGATTATTACTTTTATTAGATTTACCAAGCAAATGGTGGTAAAACTTCGAAATGAACGATCACAAAAAATTTGGGACTGATACCCTTAAAAGTTGGTACACATTAGGTTTTATTTTTGAAAATTTTATGATTCACCAAGGTTCGGGCTTTTAAAGTAACGATGATCACATAGCATTTCGGATTGTTACCGTTAAGGGTTGGTACTGGTACAGGTACAGGTACAGGTTTTACTGGAATATTTTAGGATTTCCCTAGGTTCGGGCTTTCACAGTAGCATTATATCTACTTCCATTGCGCAGTAATTCAGAGTTAGCGTCGCATTATCGTTAGCATAATCAACGTACAGCTGGTACCACACCGTTTTTACAAGGAAACATCTGAACGAGAATTTAAAATGTGCTCTAACGCGTTTCTTGTCGGGGGAATGCAAAAAATTGGTTAACTGCTAGCTTTTTTTGATATTATCCGCATTTGTAAATTTTAAACGCATATTTTTTGCTTGAATTAGAACGCTATTACGGTTAGTGAATTTTAAAAAAATACATGAAATCTGTGTCTTTGTAAAATGTATTTTTTGCAATACGATTTAACTTGAATGAGTTCCACAATAATACTTACATATACTTAAATCCGTTTGCACTAAACTTAGACTCGCAAAAGTCTTTTCCTAACAATTCGACCAATTATGCGAATGACAGCTGCATAGCAGCCAATTTCATGACACGAGTCGAGTTAGGAGAAGACTAAGCCGATTCTTAAGTTTAGTGAAAACGGGTATCAGTGTCTTCACTTGTGACATTTACTATGTTACAGTAGTGTATTTAATTCAATTTAACTGTATTTAATTCAATAACAGTTTTACAGAAACTAGCTCGGTTTTACTATTGGTTTATTGATGTTCAAATAGAAAAATCAAATTAGGAACGAATCTGAACATTCAAAACTTATAATAAAACTGAGTTTAATCAATGTGTTTTATTGTAAAACATAAAATGTATTAATTTGTAGATAGTAAAGTCGATGTACAGCAGAGTTGAGAAAAGTTTAATCAATTTCGCTTCTACCTACTACCTAAACTGCCTTGTCAAATTGAGCTACTCTAGTCGCCTCTCAGCGCACTTTAATTTAAAACACGGAACTTTCGAAATGGCGATGTTCTACTTGGACGATTCAAAGGTACTTCTATTTAGTTAAAGCTTACTTGCTTATACTGCAGGAGTAAAGTGCGCAAATTAAGAGTTTAACAAACAGAGAAAATACAAAATGCAAATGTCACTTTTTTATTTCGAATGAACTAAGTGTGTTTTCCCTGTTTTCTCGTTAGGTGGGTAGGTATATAACTCTAGAACTGAGCAAACATGCCATGAAGTATATGCATTAATATTTTCTCTATCACAAAAATGTTTACTAGACCACTTAATATATTTTTATTTAATCTTTACAGACGCGAATTAAACATTTTTATTGATTTGTCTCTACATTTTGTTGGATCGTAAATACGATAAAATAATGACTTCACTTTTTTAATCAAGTTACACATTTTATATGCAGGTAATTTTATGTAGGTAAGTACCTATTATGGTTTGTTTTCAATGGAGGATAGTTGAATTCGAAAATTATTTTCATCATGTCTTCGATCATTTCGATGCTGTATTTAACCATGTTACAAGGTGGCATAAATGATTTTGAATATCCAATTTTTAACCCCTAGATCTTTTAAAATAATTAAGTCTTTTACAGCTCTGATAAATTGCATCTTAAAAGCAAGCTGCTCCTAAAGTATTGTTTAAAATTTACCATACACCGTTATTCATAATTACTTACACCAAAATTTATTAACGTCCGACGTAACTGGAGCCGAAATACGAAGACGAAACCAAGAATAATGTCGGTTTTAAGGTGTATAATGGCTAACAACACTTCGCTCTATGCCGTAATGACGGCCATTCCCTTATAAATGAAAACAAGTGGTCGTACTGTGACACTGCCTAATGAGATTAACAGCCACGTGTGATGTTGGCCTTGCGACCGCCTTTTTGTTTTATCTACGACGACGTGCTTGATGTTTATAGTAGGCATGTGAGGGGCTAGTTTGCGCTTCATATTTCTAAAATATCATTATTTAATAATATAAATAGTTTTTGTTATCATTAACCTGTATGTAAATTTCTTATTTTAATTGACCGAGTGAGCATGAAGTGCTAGCAAAGCGTCTCTGCTTCAGCTTGGGCAAAAATTCATTCGTATGTCCTTCCGGCGGCTGTCCGTTTGTTCTCCTCTAGGTCGCATTTCTCAACCGATTCTCGTGAAAATTTGTGAGTTATATAGAATTTTTTGTCGAGCCAGTTTTTCGAAATTTTTCAAAATGACGGAGATATGTAAAACAAACATATTTCAGTCTGATTTTCCGGAGCTGTTTTTTTTCCTCTACAGGTCGCATTTCTCAACCGATTCTCGTGAAATTTTGTGAGCAGCTTTGAAAATTATATAGTTTTTTTTATTAAGCCAGTGTTTCGAAATTTTTCAAAATGGTGGAGTTATGTAAAAAATCCATATTTCAGTCCAGTTTTCCGGCGCTGGCTGTTCTCCTCTACACACAGTAGCTTAAATGTTAGTAAGAGAGACAAACAGCGACTTTCTTCAATACTTCTATAATACATCAGAATGAAAAGTTGCAATATGTTACTGCTCAAACACAATTTTATTACCCTTGCCTTTCGCAAATAACAATGGCAGTATCAGTTTTAAATCTAGTGTTTTAGAGTGAGGAGGTTTACGTCATAACGATGCGATCATAGATATCAATATCTAAAATCGCAAGAATGGCTCGGATGTTTAGTGAAAATCCATGATATCGCGTGCTTGAGTGCAGGTGGCAATTGCGAAACGGCGGCGAGAAGTACCGATCGGGAATCCTGGTCGGCCCCCTTTATGCGAGCAAATAGATTCAACGCTGGAACCTGTCCAAATGTAGTCCCCATTTTGGGGTTTAGATTTGAGGATACATAAAAGTTTTATTTATGATATCTTTCAAAAACATATTTTTAGCGCTAAGTTGTTCATTATTTAAGGAAAATGTTAATATTTTGAATTCGGGAAGCAGTAATTTTTCCTTGACTTAGCACAATTTTTGTCTAAAAATACCAAAGCGATATACTTACTCAAAATGTCACCACACTAGTAAATTGCACCTGTTCGAAGTTGCAATGGGCTGATTATCTAATTAGAAACCACCTAGCGACCGGTCTCATTTGACAGATGAATGTGATACATTGCTACTTCTTTTTGGGGTAAAAAAAACAAACCAAAGAAAAGTAGCAATGTATATCAAATGAAACTGGTCGCTAAATAGTTTCTATTTAGATAATCAGCCTGCCGATCTCTGGTTATGTGGTATTTCGATGGCCGAAATCAGATAGCGCTTTTTATCGATACTCGCTTGTTAACTAATTGCCACCTTTGAAATAAGGTATTCGATTAGATTTTACAAGCGATTATCGATAAAAAGCGCTAGTTGACTAAAAATCGACCAGCAATAAGTCACCTGCCAAGTTGACCCGTATAAATACCAAATAAAGTTGAGAATTAGTATAATATTTTGTGATTTTAAATGTCTAATTAAACATACAGTCTAAAAAGCAAATAGCAAAGTTTTTTGTTCTTAATTTTTCTAGTCATCTGCACTCGTATATACAACACGTGTAACCATTTTTGTCACACGTTGTATTGATTGCCAGATCACAGGGCTTTCCATGAACTGTTTTAAAAAATACTTTTAAAACAGTTCATGGAATGCCCTGTGACATATTGCAATGCTGTAAAATATAATTATAATAATGTCAAAAATCTTTATTTTCTCGTCACAAGCAGGGAATTTAGATTATGATCCTTATATTATTCTTAGATGTAATATATATATGTTGAGATATTTATCATAGAGAATTCCACGATTCCACCAAAATCCGTAACTATGTTACACCTACTCTAGCGTCAGTCGTTCATTTTAATACAGCACATAATCTTTATCTAGCACTAGAATTTTTGCCATGAGAGTGTCTGTTTAACATCAGAACCATATCATATCATTAGGTTAGAGTCCAGGGATTCCCAAACTATTGTGGGCAAGAGACCCCTTTTCCAAAATGAACTGAGATCCTACTCAAATGGCCATTCTACTAAAATGCGAGTAGAATATATTAACAATGTATGGGATTGACAGAAGCTATGCGTAAGCGTTGATAAGCTTATGCCATTCCCATACATTGTTGTTCTATTCTACTAGCGTTAATTTTAGTAGTATGTCCATATTTTGTTCCGAGCGCCCCTTCATGGAGTAGATGAACATCCAGAGAGCCGGAATCCGAATGGACCAGTGCAGGCCGGGGAAGTGGCGATTGATACAACGGTCCCACTTACCCTGTCCAATGCGTGGTAGGAACACCCCGGGGTTTTTAGTGGCTACATCATATAACCACTCCCATGTTCCCGCAGAGGGGTGGTATGCGAAGGCATTTTCGCCGGGGGAAATAAAAAGTAGTATGTCCATTTGAGTAGGGCTGATACCTCAGACCCTCATAGCCAAATTACTCTAAAAATCCTATCAAATATCGAGTGTAATTAATAATAATAATTATAATTATTACTTTATGTCGACCCCTGGAAAACCAATTTCAACCCCAAGGATTCGATATCGACCACTTTGGGAATCCCTGGGTTAGACTAAAGCTAAGCTAAAACTTGAATGTAATTAATAACTTTGAAACTTTCCAATGGAAATTTTATTTAATACGATAGTTAGCTTGAGATATGCAGATATTCAACATTAAAGAAAATAGATCTCTATCATGATTTAAAACGAAGTTTTTAGATAAAAAAACCGGACAAGTGCGAGTCGGGCTCGCCCACCGAGGGTTCCGTACAGACCTTACATCTATACATAAAATAAAGCTATAGAAAAGTTGTGTCGGTACAAAGGAAATATTTTGAAAAAAAAGTGGTTGGTAGTTATTAGTTTTTTATATGAAAACTGTACTACGGAGAGTTCAAGCTTTATCCCAGGTTCTACCTACAAAAATTTTGTGAAAAATTGCTTAGATTATAAGTTGGACTCCAAGCTACCAAACTGTAAAAAAATACCATCAAAATCCGTTCAGTAGACTGCTATATATAGATAACCATTTGAAATCCTTTGTCGCCACGTAGAAAATAACCCTTCCAGGGATTACGACAAAGAATTGACCACGGGCGAAGTTTGAAATGGAATAGTACATTACTGCAGCGGCACTCAAGACAGGCATTGAAGAACATACGTGAGTCCATCAATGCCTAGTTGCGGCCAAGGCTTGTGTAGTACTTTTAAACTTTTAACTTTTTAGTTTTAAAAGTTTTAAGCTTTTTATTTTAATTTTAATTTACTTTCAGTAATTGATAAAAGAAAATGGAAAGTGGAATGTGCACATAAAGGCTTTCGTTTGATACACATATTGAAAAAAAAATCCGGTTTTTTTTCCTTTATTTCCAGTTTTTCATTTTTTTCCAGTTTTTTGGAAAGTGCTCATCAAGGCCTTTATCAAGGCCTTTCATTTGATACCCATATTGCAAAAAAAATATTTTTTTTGTTTTTTTTTTCAGTTTTTTGGAATGTGCTCATCAAGGCCTTTCATTTGATACCCATATTGCAAAAAAAAAAATTACCTTTCTTTTTTTTTTCAGTTTTTTGGAATATGCTCCTTGATGAGCATATTCCAAAAAACTTTTCAAAAAACTTACATTTGATACCCATAGGTAATGAAAAAAAATATTTTTTTCGTTTTTATTTTTTTTTATCTTTTTGGAATGCGCTCATCAAGGCCTTTCATTTGATACCCATATTGCACCAAAACAGTTTGTTTTCGTTTTTATTTTTTTTTCAATTTTTTGGAATGTGCTCATCAAGGCCTTTCACGTGATACCAGTACCCTTAGCACGAACAGCTATCGAGAAAAAAAACGCGCGTAAAATTACTCGATAGAGAATTATCTATGGAAATTTTAATTTAGCTATTCGGCGGTAGATGGCGTTGTACAAATTTCCCATACAAAATTGCACTATCGAATGATTTTACGCGCGTTATTTTTTTCGATAGCTGTTCGTGCTAAGGGTACTGTATACCGAATATTAAAAAAAAATTTTTGGAATGTGCTCGCTCATCAAGGCGACATTTGATACCTATATTTGTATTTCATTGAAAAGTTCGCTCCATTTCTGAATTACACGTGTGTAATGAGTTTTAATTTAATAGATACATTGCTGGACAGACGCCGGCAATTTTGTATGAAAATCCATTATTACACGTTAGTAATGGATTCTCATACAAATAATAATAATTCATTTATTTATAAGATAACATTGATCCATATTTGTTAGTAACAATTTGATACTTATAAACTATGTTAGTATTTAATTCCAGAATTTAATTAAAATAAAATACAATTAGCATGTCAATAAAAACCAATAATAACCATAACAAATGTCAATTGATAATAATAATAATTTACAATAAACATGTCAAAAGATGAATAATAGTTTTAACAAACATCTCAATTTCATTTCATTGCCCCAATTACAAGTTTCACTTGACACCTCAGAATGGGACAATCATATTTGTCAGATATTGTCTTCAGTATGTCGTTACCGCTGCCACGCACTCTAGTTAGCAGCGAGGAGATGCGTTTGCGCCTAATCGCGTAGAAATCATCAGTACGTGCGTCAGCAAACATCGCTGACGCGCTACAGAAACGTGGCAGCCGCAACAACATCCTGAAGACATTATTATATTGAACACGCAGGGCGCTGTATGCCCTTTGAGTGTAATTAACCCACAGGCTGCTTGTGTAAAAAGATTGGCAATATGCCTTAAACAATGTTATTTTGACAAATATTGACGGCGCGGTTTAGGTCTGTCCGTAAACTCCGATTTAGCACGAAGAAGGTTGTCAAAATAATGTTCGAATTTCCAAGCATTTTTGAGAAAAAATAAAATAATTACAAACCCACCGCACCTGTTTATACAGTGTGTACAATACAAGTACTGTTGATTGTCAACAGATGGCGCTGTATATCAATAGTACACTGTATAATGTTCTGTGAAATGGTTTTATCTATCGCAATGTTATTAGAGAAAATGGGTGTATTCCAACGGAACCCTTTGGTTGTGTGAAGCCGAGACTTTTATTGTAGTGGTGGCTACCTCGGCTGACCTTACCGAGTAAACTGTCTTGATTATACTTGGTGCCAAATGCTCCAAGCAACATTGGAATGCGATGCACCCGCATTTTAATGTAAACTGAATCAATCTACCACTGAACTATTCAACACTTGACACTGGCAAAAATTACTTCCAAGAAGAAAGTAGATTGCCAAAACAAAAATAAGAAGAAGAAGACCCCCGTCATACAGCGTGACATACCGCCATGTTGCGAAAATATTTAGAGCCAAATTTATTACTTATTAATTTTATTTTTAAAAGTAATTAACTATATCAATATTTGAAAGGATCTGAATAATTAATAATAATAAATATTAATATTTTAAAAAGAATTAGTGGCGCGATTAATCCAAAAGTAATTAGAAGTTAAACTATGACCGCGCATACTGTTGTTTCACCAAGATGATTAATAATTACGTATTTTAATGACCATATTTTATTATGATTTAAATACAAATATACAGTTTTCAGATTTATTCCTGTAAGTGTAGTATAAGACGCTATTACCTGCCAAATTTCATAGTTCTAGGTCAACGGGAAGTACCCTATGAATTTTGATTCCTTTGAGAGTATCGAAAATGCGTTTTTTGCGCCCTAAACGGCAGTATCTTTTTTTTACGTTAACTTAGAAGTTTGATTTTTTTACAGCTTCAAGGGCCCGTAGACCTTAGTATATGGTTTAAATTTCAATTTGATACCTCCACGCGTTTCCGAGATAAAGGGTCTTGACAGACAGACGGACGGACAGACAGACAGACGGACAACAAAGTGATCCTATAAGGGTTCCGTTTTTTCCTCTTGAGGTACGGAACCCTAAAAAAGATGAGTAATTCGTTACTCCGAAAAGTTTAACCTTTAACTTACCAATGCTAGTATGTTTATTTAACTCTCTTAATTTTTACCACGTTTCTAGGAGTTAAGTTTTATGTAAAAATCTCTTATACAATGTGTTTGATTAGCGATGTCGGAGCTCTTAAAGCCTGATAATCCTACTAATATTATAAATGTGAAAGTTTGTGGGTTTGGATGTTTGTTCTTTAATCACGCAAAAACTACAAAACGGATTTGGTTGAAATTTGGCACAAAGATAGTAGATAGCATAAATTAAAACATAAAATACTTTTTATACCGATATTCCCACGGGGACGGGAACCACGCGGGTGAAAGCGCGGGCGGCCGCTAGTATAATCTATTTTATCGACAAAACCTCCCACATGTCGGGGTCTATCCCCTCTCCTATTGGAATGACCGACATTTTGAATTTTTCTTTTTTTAGATGACCCTGCCGAAAAATATTAATTTCTCCCGATTTAAAAGTCCCACAATTATAAAAAAAAAATATTATTCCAAAGTTAATAATATTACCTTTCAATAAAATAGAATTATTATGTAAACTTTTAACTTAAATACGTAAAAGAACACTAAAGAAATATGTGAGAAAAACTTCAAAAATCACAATAATTTCGGATTAACAATTTATGTTTTTTTAGTTTTTCTCACATATCTCAAAACTAGCACATTAATGTGTGAATATTTTACATTTTTACAAAACAGAGAGTTATTTTTGTTTGAATATGACCCTAACGTAACCAATAAAAAATCGAAAACTGATAAATTTAAAAACATTTTTATCAGTTTTTTAAATTAAGTTTATAATTTTATCTAAATATTAATGTCATTGAACCATAAAAACAAATAATTATGTGTTTTAAATTTTGACCATTTTCAGAAATGAACATTTAGTGCTTGTAATTCAAACAACAATAACTCCCAAAATATGCAACTCAGAGCAATGATTGATGTCGTTTTGTAGATAATATTTTTGTGTATCATAAAAAAATAGTTCTTAAAATCTGTGAGAAAAATAAAAAAAAGCACACTAATTTCGGTATAAAATTTACTTTAGTATTTTTTTTTATGACGTATTATAGTTAAATTTTATATAATTATTTATTACTTAATAGGTGTTTACTTTAGTATTTTTTTTATGACGTATTATAGTTAAATTTTATATAATTATTTATTACTTAATAGGTGTTATTATTAGCTTCCGAGAAGTATTTTTTTTATAACAGTAAAACTTTTAAACCTGGAGAAATTAATATTTTCGGCAGGGCCATTTAAAATAAAAAGTAAAATTTAAAATGCCGGTCATTCCAACAGGAGAGGTGATAGACCCTGGTTTGTCAATAAAATTGATCAAATTATCTGTCTTTAAAAGCTACGACATCGCTAACCAAACATATTGTATAAAAACCGGCCCAGTGCGAGTCGGACTCGCGCACGAAGGGTTCCGTACCAAAAAACAGCAAAAAATTACGTTTGTTGTTTGGGAGCCCTTCTTAAATAATAATTTTATTCTGTTTTTAGTATTTGTTGTTATAGCGGCAACAAAAAAACATCATCTGTAAAAATTTCAACTGTCTAGCTATCACGGTTCACGAGATACAGCTTGGTGACAGACAGACAGACAGACAGACAGACAGACAGACAGACGGACAGACAGACAGACAGACAGACAGACGGACAGCGAAGTCTTAGTAATAGGGTCCCGTTTTTACCCTTTGGGTACGGAACCCTAAAAATTAAGGGGTGACTGACAGACTAACGCCCAGCCCAAACCAACCTAGAGACTTGAAATTTTGAACATAGTTACTTTATACAGGGTAAACATTCACTAAGAAAGGATTATTGGAAATTCCACCCCTAAGGGGTGAAATATGGGTACAAAGTTTGTATGGAATAAAAAATTAAATAGACATTTCAACTTTAAAACTTCGTAGGAGTAAGTACTTCTAAAACCAAATAAGCAAATACGTGTTTCGTGGTTTTCTGCAACTCAAGCCCTTAGGGGATAAATGGGGTAAAAAAGCCTAATATCGATATAGATGTAGTTATTGAGGTTTTATGGGATTTTGATTGCGGGAATGGCATTTATTTTAAAATCCAACATTGTAGACATTATTTCAACCCCTAAAGGGATGAAATAGGGGTTCAAATTTTAGATATTTAGACTTTATACTTCGTCGAAGTGCTTTTAAAAACAAATAGGCAAACACGATTTTCATAATTTTCCGAATATTAACCCCTTAATATTATAGGTAAATAGGGCAAATAAACCTAAAAATCAATTTCGTTATCGAAATTTTGTGGGATGTTGATTGTGAAAATGGCATTTGTTTTGAATTATTGGAATTCTAGATTTTAGGCATTCACAATGCTATTTTTATAATAATGATAATTAATTTAATAGAAAAAATAATAGAAATTATCGACTCACCCGTAACAGCTCAGACGGGATTCGAACCCGCACCCTTGGGACTCCGGTCCAATGCTGACTAATTATGCTACCGAGTTGCTAGTGGGAGTGGCGAAATTTTCTAGTACTTTTTACGTTTTCGCTGTAAGCCAGCGTTATCTCATCAATGTGAAGAAGTACCTTCAACATTCGAATGCGACACCTTTATATTTTGTCTGGCATCTATAAAGGTGTCGCATTTGATTGTTGAGAAAACATATTTTGATTTTAAACTGAATAAGTAAATAAACCACTAATAATAAAATTACTTACTATAAATAAAGTACCTAACTAAAGTTGAAATGTATCATTAATTTAATTCAAACTGTTAAAAAAACTTTTGCCACTCGACATGCAAAAGTGCTTTGAACAGTATTATTAAAATTCACGTAAATTAAGCTAATTACAGAATTTTGTTTTAAATAGAGGAAAAGTTTTCAAAGTGTGCTACGAGAAGAGTCAAGTTTGTAACTTGCAAAATTCCCAATTATAAATTTTGAACTTCTCAACTTAATTTTGAGATCGATTCAGAAAGTTAGCAAGCTGTACTTTTTGGGTGCAAAGTCAATGTCATTATGAACAGTAATTAAATTAATCTGTAATTAGTATTATAATTTATTTAAGTTGTGTCTTGTCGTAGAGCTTCCTTAATAATTTGTCTAGTCCAGTGTAATGTAATAGGTATAGTAATTAATTGATGTTTTTACGTCAGTTAAACTTTCAATCTTTCTCTTTTTCGTGTTTCTTTACTTTCTTTTGTATTTTATCTTTTTAGATTTTTCGCATTCACAATGCTATTTTTATATTAAGATGATTAATATAATGAAAATATTAGAAAAAATCGGCTCACCCGTAGCAACTCAGACGGGACTCGAACCCGCACCCTTAGGATTCCGGCCCAATGCACTACCAGTTATGCTACCGAGCCACTCTTTCTTTTGTATGTTGAATATCACAGACTTTTTTCAATTAGCAATACAGTTATGTATCAAAATCACTATAGGTAAGATAGGTATTGGGTTGGTTTTTTTTGAGTTGAGTTTCCACTGATTTAGAAAATATGATAAATTGCAAAAAAAATACCTTCAAGCTGTTGATAGGTACATCTGTTTAGCAAGTGTCATATTACATTATTGTGCTAAAGATCTTAATTTATTACTTACCATTACTGCCTTAGGAGCTCAATAGCGCAGTGGGTTAGGCAACTTTCGCAAGGGTCAGTCATGGGATGGGTGACCAAACATTTATTATCTCGAGCTCCTCCGTGCTTCGGAAGTCACAATCAGTTATTGGTCCTGGCTGCATTTGCAGTCGTTAGCACCTATTAATCCGCATTGGACCCGCGTGGTGGGTTATCTGATGGCCTTTATAGCCCTCCTTATCCACAAGGCCTGAGCCCCAGTAGTGGGGATTTTAAAGTGGTTAATGCTGACTAATAAACATGGGAAAGTAACATTGAAAACAACCGCTTTAGAAGAGAACCAGACGACTTATAAAAAAAATCTAATTCAAAACAATAAAAAGTTCACATTGACAATAATGAGATGAACCGGTTATCGGCGAATAACGCAATTACGCAAATCTAATGAAATTGAGTTGACGCGACACTCGCGACATGCCAATATCATTACCGTGCTGCGTACAGATCTGCTCAAATGTAATTTGTCAGAATGCTCTCGGCTCTATTTTGATGTGTTTTCTTTGAGGGTGGGAGATAGGTACCTCTGGCAATTTACCGCCGCCTCGGAAGATCGCTAGATTATTAATTTAATTTTGAGTCTTGTGCGCAAATTTACTGGGAATCTGAAGTGTGTTTTCGCATTAGCAAATATGATTAAGTATTTTTTGATGAGAGTAACATTTGCTTGGAAATATTAAACTGTGAAGCGTATTCTCACACGCTGATGGATGTCTTAAGCAAGCAAATAGTATTACTTAACTGAATTTTAATTTAAATTACATATACTACAATTACTAACAGATTTGTGATGATGGTTCATAAAGATAAAACTATGTTGGTCGATATTTATAAAAGTTTGATTAAGATATTCATTCATAACCAATCATTATACCTTACTAGCGGCAGCCCGCGGTTTCACCCGCGTGATTCCCGTTCCCGTGGGAATATCGGGATAAAAAGTATTCTATATTTTAATCTAGGCTATCCACTATCTGGGTTCCAAATTCCAACCAAATCCGTTTAGTAGTTTTTGCGTGATTGAGGAACAAACATCTAAACATCTCAACATCCAAACCCACACACTTTCACATTTATAATATTAGTAGGATTTTCCTTACGAATACTCTAAAAACATTCTTCAAATAACAAAACTCCACCGTTGGTTATGCTATCGATAGCATGCATTAAAAACTAGGCCCTCTAGAATTTCAGAGAGTCAAATCAATCAGTAATATGAAGCGAGCTCTGACCGAGCGAAAACAAACAGCGAGGCCCCGGGCGGGCGTTTCTGATAAGCCTAAAACAAATTGAGCTTTTTTTTTACAAAACCACGGATGATGGAGGATATTCAAACTTTTTATAAAAACCAATTTCATTTTCAATAATAAAAACATTTCTTTCGAGATTACCTAAAACAATAGTAATATGAATGACTCGAGTAGTTTCTAAAAGCTCTAGAAAACTTTTCCGTAAAACGTAACCTCTGTAAAATAAAAATATTAAAAGAGAGGCCACAAAACTGAACGTCCCAACGTTTCCATTTGACGTTCAAAAGAACGGGTTCCGTCAGTGTCCTCGCGTCAATCACCTTTTTTCAAATTCAATTTCAGCCGCTTGGCGTTCACGGTACGGTAAAACGTTCCTCTGAAAGCGCCAGCGAGTTTTGTTTGTTTCACCAAAACCTAGTTTAAATAGGCTTTTGACCTGTCGAATGTAGGTATTATTTTAATGTATCATTTTTTATTGAATTAAGGCTTTATAATGTACACGGTATATCCTCATAGTATTAAAAATGTGAAAGAAACTTTATCTTTCTGTTGGTTGTTACGTTTTTACGCCTAAGCAACTGTTTGAATTTTAAAAACTGTCGATATAGATATAACGGGTGTAATAAAACCCTCAACAAAGCCGAAGTCCACGCATTCCGCCCATCATCAGGATCATTTTTGTCTTTAAGACTATACCTGGGAAACCAATAGCTACAAAGTTATTGAAGGTCAAAGTCAAAATTTTTTTTTCAAATTTTTTATGAAATTTTATTTTATTCGTTATTTCCTAATTTTGTCCAATGAAACATTATCAACATTTTTAGTATTTCGTAACAAACAATGGCTTGAAAACGTCATCACTTAATCAGTCATCTCCATAAACGCTGCCTTTCAACTCGGCCGCACGCAGCTGTGTAGCATACATTCGCACGCAGGCGCGGTCTGTTCTACGCGTTACATTGCGTGGCTTTTTTAACACCAAAAATGAAAATCGTTTCCCAGCAATAATTTTGAACAGAAATGGTCCTGATGATGGGCAGAATACGTAGACCTCGGCTTCGTTGAGGGTCTTATTACACCCGGTATAGAGTGTTTGGTAGATTTAGGAATTAAGTTTTGGAAGATACCTTTATAAAGCCGAATATGGTTGAAATAAAACACTTTTTAACGGATACTAGCGCGGTTTTATTGAATGTACTTTGGTATTTAGTTGGTATTTGGTTTGATTTTTGATTTTTCCCGACGTTTCGGCACAGATATAGGGTACTATGCAGTTTGCATATAACACTGGAAAATTATTATTAAGCATGAAAACCACCAATTATAGTCTATTTGCGTCAAGGGTTGTCACTTAGCGGTTTTTTTTATACAAATACGAAACAAAATTTCTCAGCCAAGTGGTAGTTTTCAGGGTTTATAATCATTTTGGGGGGTTGTATGCATGGTATATTCGGTTTTATAAGGGTATCACCAAACAGCCTGAATGTATAGGTATTGGACTTTGAGGTTACTATTTCTGAAATTACCAGGGAAAATTGAATTTCTTGCGGATGAATTTACTATTTTCTACGGTTTGTTTTTTTTATTTTAGCTAGTGTTAGCCACACGATTGAAAATTTACTCTTTATTATGTTTTACCTTTAGACAGTTACCTTATTTTTCGCCAGATGGTAAACGGAAACCTTAAGCCACTTTCCACCTGTAGGGCTGTCAGCACCTGAACATTTCCATTGCAAGGGGAATCAGAAGCATTTTTCTAATTTTTACATTTCTGACCGTGTTCTGACCCTATTTCAATGCCCTTATAGCTCATTTACCCATAAAGGTACTTCTGAAGTTCGGCTCCAATTATAGCGATCAGAAGGCCTATTACAAAAAAGCATAGCGATAAGCGTACGATGTTCCTCCGACTCCGTGGCACTATTGACTTACGAATAAGGTTCAATATCAAGTAAATTGAACGACTAATTGCGTCCGACTATCGTAATTCTTTTTTGTAATAGGCCTTCTGCGTGCGTTACTTTTTTTTAAGAAGTAAGGTATTTAGTAATGAGAAAGTGAATAAATGCCTAAATCACTCATTTATTTAGAAACTTGTGCTTTACGTTAGGAGTAACTATGTGCTACGTTGTTTTTAATTGATGTTTCAACTTGCGTCAGATTGAATGTAGCGTTAATATATAAGGTGGAACCATATGATGTGATGATACTGAAACAGATGATGTTGCTAAAACTAAACAACATTCTCCAAGGAACTTTAGGTCGAAAAACGAAAAAAAAAACTTCTTACTCCCATACAAAATGTATTGGTCAGCTGACCGACTTATTATGGAAAGGCGAAAAAAAAAATAGTTTTTTGACCTCTGTTCCTTGAAGAAAGTTGTTTAGTTTTAGCAATACTATCACCTGTTTCAATATCATACCATCATTTGGTATCACCTTATATTGGAAATTATAATAAAAGTAATTTCAACTAAGAGTTGTCAGAACTATGCTGTTCCTTTTGCGTTGTGTCTCAAACTGCTGACAAAACGGACATCACAGGAAAACAGAATTACAAATGTCGTTTGAGTATCATGAATGCGCGAACCACACTGCAGAAGCACAGAAGTATTTCAAGAGAAAGATTAAACTTTTACACCCTTTCGTAGCATTACAATTCGCAAAATGTACAGTTCGACAAATGTACAATACGCCAAATGTTTTTAGGGTTACAATACGCAGTTGAAAATCAAAAACCAGACGATAATTTTTTGAAGTGTAGACAACTTTGCCAATCCTTTGCATCTGTGCACAAAAAGCAAAATTCACTGAAAACATTACTTACACTTTAATAATTACGATTAATTACAATATTATACTCGTAGTAAAGTGCGGTAGTGTTGGATCTACCCACAACTTTTGATTATTACCATAATGTCTCTCTGTTGAGTGAACTTCATTAATTTGCGAACTCATTCTGAGTTGTTTTAATACGTTACGCAAGGTAAATATTAAGGTACCCTTTACCCGAGCTCAGTTGACACGCGTGAGCCTGGAAAAATGGCCCAGTCACAGGTCACGAGCGGTGAAGTGCAGATCTCTGTATGCCGTTAGCTTGAGTGATTTGAGCTCGGTTTGTCCGAGATTTTTCACCTTTGCTCGTGGCTTTCTCGTTTATTTGCCCGCTTTTTCAGAGTTGACCCTTTGCGGGTCATTTTTATTACGTACATACCCCGCAAACGACTCCGTGTAATTAATTGGTGGACAGCGTACTTCAATTAACGTAATTGACTTATTTGCGCCAATCTATGAAATTAAGACATTTGTGAAAAAAGGCGTTTATTTTGGTTTAGAACATAATTACGGTTGGCGTTGTGAATGTGCTGAATATAATTTCTAGATCTGCCATCCATCTAACTAGACGGTAGATGTAATCCAAATTTCTTCATCCAATCCAAATGACCTTCAACGTCCTTGGAAGAACGGCGCGAGTTCCATCCGAAGATGGAGTGATCCACTTTGGTTTCTTTAGCGAAATTCAGTATTTAAATATTTATAACGAAAATCTTTTTACTTTTGATAATTTAAACAGGGCTTAGATCAAAACAAAAGCTTAAAATTATAAGTAAATCTTTAAAATAATCCAATGTCATAAGGTTATCTCATGATATTTAATTAAATTATCTAATAAGTTTAAATATGACAATTTTATTTAAGTTAAAATCGCTTGTTAACAAAAAAAGTTGTACACACGTAGTTGTATTCTACAGATGTCAGATCATTCATGGTACTTTAAATTTTCCTATAAACTTTCTTTTGAGGCATGAGCATGCACACGCGAGTGAAAACAGATACACAAAGGCAAAAGTGCTTACGCTATTTTAACGAGAACTTTGTAACGGAAGCTACTAGAAACACTGAAAACTAGGAAACTGCCAATCCAGTCCATCCGAGTACCACATATCTTAAGGAACAGTATAGAGAAGTTGCGGCACACTTAATTAACTTTAAAGCTACGTGGAACTTTGGCAATGGAGGCTTCTTTAGAAGGTTAAGTTGCTCCGTGTTTTGGGGTGTCTAGTTACTCTTACACGAAAAACTATCGATTGACAATCGAATAGAGCACAAAATATTATGATTATCAATGCCACCTACAAAACATATACAAACCTAAAAAATATAAAAGCAATGTAATTTTTGGCAGCGTTGCGTTATGCGTAGCGTGATGACAAACAACGTAAATAATGGATGAAATGCTATGGTAAGCACACCGTATGCGCGACTGATGCGAAGCAGCAGCGTGGCATTCGGTGTGTTATGATATTTTACTGTCTTAAACATGTCAACGGAGCCGTAGTTGGTGTGACCCATGCTTAATGATACACCTACACTAAAATCTAAAGAGCTCTAAGCCAGCGCAAGGGAGCGTTCAAGTATTATGTAATGCAATTTTTGGAGATTTTAACCCCCCCCTGCCCCCCAGTAACGCGCCGTAACGATTTTCTTTACCCCTAGTAAAACGTTACGTAACCAGCAGGTTACGTAGGTTAGGTAAACTTTACCTAAATATCACAATGATGTGGTGTAAAGTACCGGAAAGTCGCGACTTTTCTAAAGGGTTAAAAAATAATAATGTTACGTAACGCATAGTTCAAACCTCCCGTCTCGCCCCTGTAACGCATCGTAACGTTTTACAAAACCCCCCTCCCCCCAAATTCGTTACGTACATACTTGAACGCTCCCCAACGTAAACCGTAATGAATATTATTCAGTGGCGCATGGCGCTACGTTCAAATGCGTTGTATGCGTCTTATTTTTTATTGGCTCAAATTAAAACGTAAATAAAGTAGGTATAATAAAGTACTATATATAGGTAAGAAGTTCGAATAGACCCAAAAACATTGTAAACCAGGGTTGAAGCCAGAGCGTTATTTGCCGGTCTTTCTCGAGGTCAAATAGGAACTTGTCCCGCTTCGTAAGTGTATTGCGAAGTTCACTCCGTCTCCTCGAACCGTCCGTTACGTTGAAAACCATTGTACTGCACCTTTCGTACGAGTGACTTGCTACAAGCTCATGACTGCCTGGTACTTTTGCTTGTAGTATTAAATCGTAATGGACTGAAAAGCTTCTATTACGAAATAGCTATATGTTTTATTTTTCCTGTAAAACTATAATATTAAAAATGAACAATGTCAGTTGTGTTCTAAAATATAAATAAAGAAATTGGGTTAGGATACATACTAAATCAGATACAAAAGCTCTCTCCAGTTTGTAATTGAGCAAGCAAAAGATCAACATGACTCCATCGGATATTTTTCTACATAATAATCATATTATATGCAACATAGTCTTGACGCAAACGACCCAAGTAATGCTGCCATCGTTTCATAGCTAATGATATTAGAATTTACAAGGATATAATGTTGAAAATTATTTTTATGCTGACGGCGTCCTTCGAATTTCAAGTTTAGGTACCACCTTTTCACTGTGCCTAAAATTATGTTTTGCAACAAAATATTGAGAATTGAATTGACCGTTAAGGAAAACGCAACATTTGTAAATACCATTGATCTCATATTTTTTTAATTTTAAGGTATCATTAATGGAAAAGATTTTGGATGACGACCTCCGTGGTCGAGTGGCGTGTACTAGTGATGCAACTCTCTCTGTTTTTGTTTCCGCAAGTGCGGAAGTTCCGCGCGATTTTCAACATCCGTTTCTGCTTCTGTTTCCACAACTTGCCACTACTACATTTTGAATATTAATAAAATGTTCAGTTGCAAAGTTGCAATATTGTTTTCTATAATAGATTTCTAATATATCTATTTCTAATCTAGATTTGGTGTATTTGATACTTAATAAAGAATAATATTTGTAAATTTGTTTTATTTTATATTATTTACACTTTCGTTTCTACATCCGTTTCCGTTTCTGCTAAAATTTACTTTTGACATCTGTTTCCGTTTCTGGTTCCGCTAAGACACTTCCGTTGCATCACTAGCGTGTACACCGGTTTTCAAGGTATCGCCGTCTCCTGAGGTCCCGAGTTCTATCTCAGGCTGGGTCAATTTAGAAAACTTACTTTTCTATATTGGCTCAGGTGTTTGTGTTTGTAGTTCCACCGTTGTCTCTAATTTCCATAACAAGTGCTTTAGCTACTTTGGAATCAGAGAAATGTTTGTGATGTTGTCTAATATAATATATCTTTATATCTTTAAAGACACATTTGTTTGAGTTAATTTAAAGCTCAGTTTAAGTTCCGTTATTTTAACTTAGACCTTGCCCTAATAGTTCAGTAAAATTACGGGAGTTAGTATGACAAAATAGAAATAATTTGCAATAGCGGTCTTTCTTCTTTTGATCGTTAGATTAAATGGCTAGCTGTTATTTGGTAAACGAATCCAATTAATTTTCACTAATTATTTTTTTACTTTACTGACCAAAATATTAATTTATTTAGTAGCTTTAGCAAAATTGCTAATTACATACTTACTTTCTTTACTTTTTGCTTGATTTGGAACTATAATTTGATTGTGAATGTAAATCCAACAAAAAAAGTAACAACTACGCTGTATTTTTGTATTCGTAAATTTAGTTGGATTCGTAGATATTTGTGTTTTATAATCACATCAAAGTCAGATATGCAAAATTACAGCTTATTAGCAATTAATATTTTGGGTATCCGTAATTTTACTGGACTTTATGTAGTATAGTCCCTTACTTAATTTAAAAAAGTATCTGCTTTCATTCATGTATACCTAATATGGAAAAAAACGATTCAACTCCTACGACCATCCATTCCGTTCACTGTTCAATAAACATTCAATTACAAATAAAGTTCTCGTCGCCATGTTGTATTTTGTATTTAACCGTGTGGCCACGCGAAACAGGAAATGGCAAAGCGACACGCGAATTCCAAATACATGGCGTGTAAAGCCAACTAAACCGTTGTACGGTGAGCGTTTCGACCGCCCAATGAAAAGAGAATTTAACCGCCTCTGTGATTTAGTGGTTCGCCCACCCGTGTAAGACGCAGGAGTCCCGGGTTCGATTCCCAGGGGGGGTAAAATTTGTACTCGGTTTGGGTGGTAGTAGGGCTTATTTCAAGTCCGCCTGGCTAGCTACCACCATCTTTCCTAAATCTGACGCCATTTTACAATCTAACAACAATTTAAAAATTGTCATGTTCCGGCAGTTAGAGGTAAAATAGCCAGTTCCTCAGTGATAAGGATTCCGTGTGTAGTGCCCTTCTATCTTTGGCCTTAACATCAGGTGAGGTGAAGGCCAAGCATTATCCCGTAGTGCATATATAAAAAAACGCACGTCGCGCCGCCAGTCGTCCCTTCACGTGGTCAGACCTTAAGGCGTTGCTTCGTTGTTAATTCCTGCATGAAAGTATAGTGCATCGGTTTTTTAAGTGACCTGAGACCAGCATAATTTCCTTTGTCAGACGTTGGAGAAAATAAAAAAGTTACGAGACGCAAAAGGTTCCAATTAAAAAAGGTCCGTTTACTTGGCAATAAGTATTAAACGACTTTATATGTGTTTTAGCTGAACAATTTCCACGTACACTTTTCATGCTAAGCTAAGCAAATTGCTTTGTTATTCAAGAAGTTGTTGTACCTTTATAGAAAACAAACATATTATAAATGTTGGTTAAAATGTTGAAATTGGAAACTTCACGTCTCTTGTGATTGTTATTTTGTTGGTTTTATTTGTTAACTAGTATGTAGTTAAATATTACGATATATTTATTATTATTATTATAGTGATGTTCTTCTTTTCCAAGGAAATTTATGGTGATATTAGAGCATTTTAAAATGACATTAAGGCCCGTATTTATAAACTATTTTCAATGTTATTTTAAAAAATAATAATTTAATTTAAAAGCGTATTTTGGGCATGCGTAGCGGTGAGGAGCGCGGGCGGCGGGAGAGGGGCGCGCGCTATTGCTCGCTCACAAGAGCACATGCGCGAACTTATCCCTACTACGTCGAATAAATTTCAAGATAGATGCCTTGTACTGTACCAACCTTATAGCTAAACTGTTACAACAACGTAACAGTAACAGCAAATAAACGGTTGATTCGTTTTCATTGAAAATATCACGTACACGCCAGCGCAAACGTTCCAAATGTTCGCAAATTAGATCTCGCGTACGAAGGTAATGTTTTGTCGGAAAACAGTGGCTTGCGGGTCTAATAAGGCAACTTCGTATATTAACACCACGGCAGATGCAAAGGTGCCGAAACGTTAAAAAAAAATCGGTTGGCACTCCGGGAGTGCCGGCAGAAGTGAAAACTTGAATATTAACGCTGTGCATTTTTGATATTTTGAAATTGGCTGCAAAGAATTAAAATTATTTCTTTCTTATTACTATACAGTCACACAATTCAATCAGTTTGTAATTAGAGAAAAATTCTAAAGATTTCTCACCAGTGGCCTTTTTAATTTCTACATGCACGCATTCTACGATTTAAACTTATAGTCACAAAGTATAAATAAGTCTATGATTTCACCGAAGAGATCGCTGCTATTAGTTCCATTTTCAAAATTAGCGCGTTGTTGGTGACACAAGTGCTTACGTCTTGAAATGACGCGCCGCCATTTTCTACGCCCCGTAGAAAGAGAGGGGATACTTCCGCCGCCAGCTGTCTACTCTCCATCCGTCACATCGGTCTTACGCATTTTCGATCAGCCACGTAATTCTTCCAGACGCGAGTTTAGCATTTTTTCCCCCATACAAAGAGCGTACAACCACGGTAATAGTACCGTGGTACAACGCCGCTAAAGAAGTTTTCACTCCAAAAATAAAATACCAAACCAAATACCTACCACCTAATAACAAAGTATACTTTCAATAAAACCGCGCTAGTATCCGTTAAAAAGTGTTTTATTTCATGTCTAGTGAGAGGTTAAGGTTGAGAGGTGAATATAACATTAAGCTGTTCATCAATATTCAGGATATGAAACAAATGATTTAAAGGCCTGTTATTATATCCAGATTATTCTGGTTTAATTTAAAAATGTAATGAAAAATAAAATAAATCAAATATGACATGAAATTAACTATCAAAATAAGGTAATCCAGAACATACGAAACAAGTTTCGTGAAGGCCTCTTTTCGTGGAATCTTGCCTTTTTAGACCTCTGTTTTCTCGATGATAGGTACTATTGAATTAACGTTGGTGGGGATCCTCATAATCGCTATATTTTGAAAATATTCTGGTGTGTGTATTTTTAAGTATATTTAATTATGTTTTGATCTAAAAAACTTTTTTTTTTTAAGTTAACCTATCCATGTGAATTCTCATATACATTTTTATTTTATTTTACTGCCTATTAATATTCTAGGAGTATAATTTCCTTAATTTCGATTATAGTAAGTTCATTTATTTTATATTCATAATGATGATTGTTTATAGTTTTGTAAATAAGCAGTTTCAAAATCATTTATTTTCAGCGTGTAAATATTTTTGAAAATTTAACTTAAGGTGGATAGTCCACCGAAAGTGGCTCAAAGGTTTTTATTTAATAAGTTGTTAATAAAAAAGGATTTTAAGGAAAGTTTATGTGGAATTTTTAAGGCACATATCAATACTAGGCTATGGTATAGCCTAGTATTTTAGAACATCTCACTACATTCACCTTTGAATTCATTCGTAGAAGTCGAAAGCAAATGTGTCAAAAATAGCCACTTTTAGCAGTTTTGCTATCTACTTCTAGCAGTAACTACGAGGGTATGTAATGATACCGTTTAAAAATACTAGACTATGAGCCCTAAAAATTCCACGTAAAGTTTTATCAAAATTGTGTAATTAGAATTACAATATTAAATAAAATTCACCGCGGCGCCACTTTCGGTCAAGCAACCGCCTTAAGCTCGAAATAGTATTATTTCTGTCGTTGACCTTCATCACAAACTGAAGTGTCAGACTTAAGGACTGAGGAATACAATCCCCTCTATTATATTTATTTATTTAGCGTCAATCTAGCTTGAAGTATGCTTGAGAATATTTTAATAAATGTGATTACTTTTATCCATGCCCTAATACCCATTACTAGCGTCGCCAATACATTTATTTTGATTACTCGTAAACCAAGTCAGTATTAAAATAAAACCGGTCAAGAGCGAGTCGGGCTCGCGCACCGAGGGTTCCGTACCATCATATTTGCACCATTAAACCACACTGCAGAGTAGAATAATAAAATTAGTATTGCAGTTTTAGGTCAGCGCCATCTCTGACTGATATTGGAACTAATGTTAACTTTTTTAGAAATTTGATAGTTTCTAAAAAAGTGTGCTATATTGAGACATCGTTTTCTTTTTCCTGTAAACTTTATATAAACTGCTATCACATAGAATTATTTCAGATTTTTCTCTTTGCAAACTTCGGAGATAAGGGGGGAACGGTATTTTTTTTTTAATTTTTCATCATAAGTCAAAAACTATGCCGCATAAGAAAAAAAAAATTGATTGAAAACGTGCAAACGGCGCTCTTTTATATAATACCCCACATGCCCTAGTAGCCCCACTCAAAAATTTTAAGACCTCTTTTCAGTCCCTGTTGTAAAAAAGATATTTATGTTTTTTTTTATTTCTTATTTGCAAAATAGTTGGGCAAATGTCATCTTAAACCATTCCAAATTTCAAGTTGATACCATTAGTCGTTCTCGAGATATCCAGCTGTGACAGACAGACAGACAGACTGAGTCACACCATAAGGGTTCCTTTTTTACCATTTTGGTACGGAACCCTAAAAAGCAAAGATCATGTCTTCTTAAATTGTCTCTAATATCTTTTAATTACTCTTCAACAGCTTTGATTCTTTCTGTATCCTTTTTAGCTTAAAGTGACCACTTTTGACTAGAATTGATTTTAAAACTTCCAGTATGAATGAAAACTGTTGAAGAGCTATTCAATAATTTTAAGAGACAATAATTTAGGATGGCATAATTTTAGTTTTTTTTTAATATTGACTTGGTTTACGAGTAATAAAAATAAATGTATTGGCACCGCTAGTAGTGGGTACTACGGCGCCTACGCGTATGTCACAAAACTTTGACTTATTCGTCAACTTGCCATATCGAATCTGGCCCAGCGGCGAGTTGACGAATTTCAATTTGTGAATGCGTCAACTCGCCATCTCAAAATCTAATAAACTAAACTAATTTTATATCAAATTTCAACAGTTTAGACGTGAAATCGTAACAGACAGACATACAGACTTTCTTATTTATTATATTAGTAGGGATTAGTATGGTGTAAAAACTAATGCGTGATAATTATGTTTATTATCAATTAGGTAACAATTCAATCACAAAAATCTTTACAGTTTACACATAACATAACGACAACAGGTAGACAGTTGAAATTTTCACAGATGATGTATTTTTATTGCTGTTATAACAACAAATACTAAAAACAAAATAAAATTTATATTTAAGGGGGCTCCCATACAACAAACATGTTTGTAATAAGTAAGTTGTTTGAATTGAATAACACGTGTGTAATGAGTTTTAATAGATACAATTACGGTCAGACGCCGGCAATTTTTATATGAAAATCCATTATTACTTACATGGTTAGTAATCAGGCGCGGTCGCAGCCTGAAATTTTGGAGGGGGTCACTATACACACAATAATAATTGCTTTTTTTTATTTTGTTAATTTATAGACGCAGTGTCGGTTTAAGCACTACCAGCGCCCTGGGCGATATTTCTACGGGGCGCCCCCTACTTATGCGATTCCAAGATTTTCAATTTTGCCTGTTAGTCCAAAAACGGCCGCGCAGCGCGATTTTTTAGTCAGTTTCACCTACTAATCTTGTAATCTTGCTTGTTTATCGTAAAAAAAATGGCCGCGCAGCGCGATTTTTAGTCAGTTTCTACCACTAATCTTATAAACTTGCTTGTTTAGAGCAAAAAAAATGCTGCGCGGCGCAGTTTTTAGTCAGTTTTATCTGCTAATCTTCTAATTTTGCTTATTACAGCAAAAAAACCGCCGCGCAGCCCGAATTTTAGTCAGTTTCATCTACTAATCTTGTAATCTTGCTTGTTTATAGTAAAGAAAAACGGCCGCGCAGCGCGATTTTTAGTCAGTTTCACCTACTAATCTTGTAATCTTGCTTGTTTATCGTAAAAAAAATGGCCGCGCAGCGCGATTTTTAGTCAGTTTCTACCACTAATCTTATAAACTTGCTTGTTTAGAGCAAAAAAAATGCTGCGCGGCGCAGTTTTTAGTCAGTTTTATCTGCTAATCTTCTAATTTTGCTTATTACAGCAAAAAAACCGCCGCGCAGCCCGAATTTTAGTCAGTTTCATCTACTAATCTTGTAATCTTGCTTGTTTATAGTAAAGAAAAACGGCCGCGCAGCGAGATTTTTAGTCAGTTTCACTTACTAATCTTGTAATCTTGCTTGTTTATCGTAAAAAAAAATGGCCGCGCAGCGCGGTTTTTAGTCAGTTTCTACCACTAATCTTATAAACTTGCTTGTTTAGAGCAAAAAAAATGCTGCGCGGCGCAGTTTTTAGTCAGTTTTATCTGCTAATCTTCTAATTTTGCTTATTACAGTTTCATCTGCTAATCTTCTAATTTTGCTTATTACAGCAAAAAAACCGCCGCGCAGCCCGAATTTTAGTCAGTTTCATCTACTAATCTTGTAATCTTGCTTGTTTATAGTAAAGAAAAACGGCCGCGCAGCGCGATTTTTAGTCAGTTTCACCTACTAATCTTGTAATCTTGCTTGTTTATCGTAAAAAAAATGGCCGCGCAGCGCGATTTTTAGTCAGTTTCTACTACTAATCTTATAAACTTGCTTGTTTAGAGCAAAAAAAATGCTGCGCAGCGCAGTTTTTAGTCAGTTTTATCTGCTAATCTTCTAATTTTGCTTATTACAGCAAAAAAACCGCCGCGCAGCCCGAATTTTAGTCAGTTTCATCTACTAATCTTGTAATCTTGCTTGTTTATAGTAAAGAAAAACGGCCGCGCAGCGCGATTTTTAGTCAGTTTCAACTATTAATCTTGTAACCTTGCTTGTTTATAGTAAGAAATGGCCGCGCAGCGCAGTTTTTAGTCAGTTTCATCTGCTAATCTTCTAATTTTGCTTATTACAGAAAAAAAACTACCGCGCAGCACGATTTTTAGTAAGTTTCATCTACTAATCTTGTAATCTCGCTTGTTTTTAGAAAATAAATAGCCGTGCAGCGCGATTTTTAGTCAGTTTCATCGACTAATCCTGCTTGTTTATATTAAATAATGGCCGCGCAGTGCGATTAGTTTCATTCGTCGCTTCGTCACTCACCACCAGGCAATAATACGATTGATAGTCGACCGGTGGTCGGGCGTTTTCGGCTCCCCACACACGAGGGCGCCCAGTGCAGTCGCACCGCTTGCATAATATAGAAGATTTTTCTATTTGACGTGTACGATTTTGGGGGGGGTCATGTCCCCCGTGACCCCCCCCCCCTTCGGACCGCGCCTGTTAGTAATGCATTCTCATACAAAAAAATTGCCGGATCGGTTTAGGTCTGTCCAGTAACTCCGATTTAGCACACACAAAGAAAGTTGTCAAAATAATGTTCGAATTTCCAAGCATGTTTGAGAAAAAAAACCGGTCAAGAGCGAGTCGGACTCGCGCACCGAGGGTTCCGTACAATCCTTACTAATATTATAAATGCGAAAGTCCGTTTGTTTGTTTGTTTGTTTGTTTGTTTGTTTGTTACGCCTTCACGTCTTAACTACTGAACCGATCATCATGAAATTTTGTATACACGTTGTCAGGGGTACAGAGAAGGACATAGGGTACCATTTATCCCGAAAAAATATATTGTTCCCGAGGGATAGCAAAAAAACCTTTCCACGCAGACGAAGTCGCGGGCGGCAGCTAGTCATAAATATATATATTTGGATATGTTATTTTAGGACAGTCTTTAAAAAAGTAGGATAAACGGCAGACAGGTGGAAGGGCCAACAGGCGGACAGTTAATTTATAAATGCTGCTTATGGTGACTGAAAAACGTTTCAGCCACTCCACATTGCAAAATGTTTATATTACTAGTCCATCAGCCATTTTAATGTTCCCACTGCTGGGGCACAGGCCTTCCTTATGGGTGGATAAGGAGGACGGGCCATAACCCACCACGCGGGCCCAATGCGGATTGGTGGGTGTTAACGACTGCAAATGCAGCCGGGACCAACGGCTTAACGTGCCTTCCGAAGCACGGAGGAGCTCGAGATAATAAATTTTTGGTCACCCATCCCATGACCGAACCTTGCGAACGTTGCTTAACCTCCGCAATCGCTGGTCCAGGCGCTAAACCACTGCGCCACCGAGCACCTCGTTATTATTATATTACTAAGTAGGAACTTATTCTTCGTTTATTCGTACGGCAAATAGTAGGTAATTATATTAGAACCAGCCACCAATTTATTATTGTAGTGTTAGGTTGCGCCATCTCTTGACCGATAGTGGAACTATATTTTTTCTTAGGTTAGCATGCTTAGGACAGCGCCATCTGTTGACTGGTAGTGAAACTAAAAAAAATTTGTTTGTTTTTTGAATTTCAAAAAAAGTGTGTTATATTGAGACATCGTTTTATTTTTCCTGTAATCTTTACATAAACTACTATCACATACAATTATTTCAGATTTTTCTCTTTGCAAACTTCGGAGATAAGGGGGGGGGGGAACGGTATTTTTTTTTACATTTTTCATCATAAGTCGAAAACTATGCGGCCTAAGAAAAAAGGAAAATTTGTTTTAAAATGTGCATACAGCGCTCTTTCATATGATACCCCACATGCCCTAGTCACCTCACTTAAAATTTTTAAGAGCCCTTTTCAGTCGCTGTTGTAAAAAAATTTTTAATTTTATTATTTCTTTCTTATTTGCAAAATAGTTGGGCAAATGTCATCTTAAACTATTCCAAATTTCAAGTTGATACCATTAGTAGTTCTCGAGATATCCAGCTGTGACAGACAGACAGACAGACTGAGTCACACCATAAGGGTTCCTTTTTTACCATTTTGGTACGGAACCCTAAAAACGATTTACTTACCTCAAATTGTATGCCACAAATACAGGATATGTAATTACTATAATAGTTTTATATAAGTAATATTATAAATAACTTTGATTTTCCCCAATCGTAAATATTATGATATTATACAATAACTGAGCATAAACTCCATAAAACGAATACAGCTTGACTAACTAGAAAATATTTTGATGTACCTATTCTCAAAAGCAACTTGTTAAAAATTTACAAGTTTTTAACGAATGAAAAAAAATATGACCATCAGCCATTTTTGACGTCTCCACTGCTGGATCTCAGGCCTCCCTTATGGGTGGATAAGAAGGATGGGCCATAACCCACCACGCGGGCCCAATGCGGATTGGTTGGTGTTAACGACTGCAAATGCACCCGGGACCAACGGCTTGACGTGCCTTCCGAAGCACGGAGAAGCTCGAGATCAATAAATATTTGGTCACCACAGACATATATCATATGTCTGTGTTGGTCACCCATGACCGACCCTTGTGAAAGTTGCTTAACCTCCGCTATCGCTAGGCCAGGCGCCAAACCACTGCGCCATCGAGCATTTCCGAAAAAAAATATGATGTTTAATAAATCCAAACTGTGCAAGTCACACTTATATCATAAATGCGAAAGTAAGTGTGTATGTCTGTTTGTTACGATTTCACGTCTAAACTGCTGAAATTTGGTATAAAATTAGCTAGGTTTATTAGATTTTGAGATGGCGAGTTGACGCATTCACAAATTGAAATTCGTCAACTCGCCGCTGGGCCAGATTCGACATGGCGAGTTGACGAATAAGTCAAAATCACTGTACTTTATTTTAGCTAACTCTTGTCACTTGTCTTTACTAGCTAGATTAATAGCAACATGTAAATATAGGGTGGAATCACATTATTTAACAATACTGAAACAGGTGACAGTGTTGCTTAAACTGAACAACTTTCTCCAAGGAGCATAGGTCGAAAAATTAATTTTTTTTCGCCCATCCTGAATCGGTCAGCTGACCAAAACATTTTGTATGGGAGTATGTTTTTTTTTAGTTTTTCAACAATGTTCCTTGGAGAAATTCGTTCAGCTTAAGCAAAACTGTCGCCTGTTTCAGTATTGTTACATAATTTGGTTCCCCCTTATTTATATAACTAGCGGCCGCCCGCGGTTTCACCCACGTGGTTCCCGTTCCCGTAGGAAAATCGGAATAAAAAGTGTTCTATGTTTTAATCTAGACTATCTACTATCTGTGTGCCAAATTTCAACCAAATCCGTTCAGTAATTTTTGCGTGATTGAGGAATAAACATCCAAATCCACAAACTTTCACTTTTATAATATTAGTAGCATTACTTACTTATTACACCGGCAATCTTTACTGTGTAATTCAGTTTGTTTTGTCTTCCAAAACAAATTCCTTAAAGAATAGTCGAGGTTTAACCAAATCCATACAGTTGAAGTTACATACCCACTGGGATCACGAAGCAATTAATGGTGTTAGCTGGATCATTGCGCTAAGCCGAAGATTGGGTTTAGTGGTTCCTTTGTCTAGTGTGGCAGTAAATTGTGGCACTTGTGTACACACGGCACATAAGACTATACATGTTGACCTTGAGACCGTCTTTATGCCTTATGTAATAAAATCTATTTTCGCAGTTCAATTGTTCTGCTTGTTGTGCTGTCGTTTATACCCAGCGACATGTTCGTTCATAGCACTGATTGGAAAAGTCAAAGCCAAACTGACATTTTGACATCCATGGAAATGATACTAACTTACAATATGATGGATAGCATTGTTTTAAAGTACTTACGAGAAATAATTTGAATCTTTCGACATCGTACATTATGGTGACCCATATATAATATTCGTGTTGTATTTGTCTATACATGATTAAAGGTGTTATTTTTGAAATTATAAGTCGATAATTCGGCTGTCATCGAGCACTCTTTACTAATTAGTTGAAAATTAGTAGTAAACAACGCTGGACGCCAGCCGAATGATATCAAAAGCAGGCTCCTATGTCTAGTGCAATTTATCTAATTTGTTTTATTTCCACGAGCAAGGCAAACCTGACAAGTCTATATTGTGAATAATGTATGTGTGATGTTTGGTCATTTCACAAATATTTGGTCTAACATGGTGAATGCAATTGCGAATAGCCATGTGAAGTGCCACTGTATTCGACTTATAAATCAGATAATATACTAAAACTAGCTTTCGCCCGCAACTTTGTCCGCGTGGATATTCGGAAAATCCCTAGGGCACTTTCGACCGGTATAAAAGTATAATGAAACCACAGTAATAACGGTGAAATACTTTTACTTTCTTCACGGGAATACACCATGATTATTATTAACTAGGTTATAGCAACAATACGTTAACAGTTTTCCCTAACTACTTCTCTTCTCGACGGTTGGACAGTGAGTGAGCCTGCAACTAGCTTTCGTTGACCGTTCCGCTGATCATCCCCACCACATTACCTCCTCATTCCACTACAAAATGGAGGGAAAATGTGGCGGGAAACGGTGGAGCCAAGCGGCGGTGTTGCCAGGCTAATAAACGAAGATACTGCTATTATCCTTTCAATATCATTTAAAATCATAATAATAAAATGGATTTATTACTACTCAACGACAAAACGTCACATTCGTCCATCCTGACGTCGTGCGTGTCCTCATGCACGGCAAAATATCGTCACATTCGGCAGGTTGTGTGTTTAATTATATTATATTAATTTGATATTTATAGAACGTTCAGAAATCTTATGTTATACAAAAAATTTAATGGTTTAATTTATTGTTTTATTTTTATTTTGTAAATTGATAAATGCTAAAAAGAGAATCTACTGAATCTACCACCATTTCACAAAATTGGGAGGCCCCTTCAAGAAAGAAATGGCGAAAGAAAACTTGGAGGGTTGTTGACCTCAGTCTTTTATATTTATTTATTTACAAAAACTAATTGTATCATTAGATCCTGCTGTGTGTGTTTGGGGCTATAACTTTTGACTAATGGGGCCCAAGCTGGGATGGAATTATCCAACTATCACCTCAATTGAAATTAGGATATTTATTGATTTCAATTCAATAGCCTTGCGGAGTATTCTAGAAATAAATTTATGTTCCGTGATCCCGAAGCTATGACATTTATAAAAGCCTGTAATATTGTATAAATTCTTGGAAACCCACAATAAAGCAAATAAATGACTTTCATGTAAGTAGCACTTATTATTAGTTCATTCTACTAAATTATGAATTTTATTATAATGTTAAGTGAATACAAAAATAAAAAGAATATAGCAGCCAACGACAGGGTAAACAAACTTAATCACAAATTGCAGATTTTTGACAGACTGATACCCAACTGAAATTATCAATGATTTTAATACAAAGTTCAATTTTATTCAATTAGCAATAATTATTACTATCACGGGGAAGTAACTTCCTTTCTTTGCTTTGTTACTACATAGTAACTGTGCACTTCATAAACAACGTTCAACGGCTATATAGGTACAATCTTGAGTCTTATTAAAAAGAAGAAAATAAATGTTACCACTTTACAGTTTGTTAAGGTATTAAATTTACAGCGATACAATATTTTATTAAATTATTTATTAATTAACTACACATGTAAATCATATTATGACTAAACTTGTGTTGCAACAATAAATTATGATGCATTCTTATTTATTTACTTCATAGTTCACAGCATGACTTAGGTAAGGTACCTACCTAATATATTTATAGTGTCTGTGTTACCTTATAATATTTAATTTAGTTAAAACTACCTACTTTAACAGGTTCTAAATAAGATTTAAATAATATATTTGATAAATCAATTCATAGAAATTCTGTTCTATTTCTAAGTTCAACCAGAAGATAATTGTAGCTGAAACCTATAGTCTGTCGCAGCCCGTTCCCGTCGTGGCGTGCCACCAAAACTATTGTCAGCCAATAACGCAACCGTCGCGTCGCGTCGTTTCTACGAGTCAGGTCATCCAAAAATCTTCCGTAGCACATCCTTCAGCCTGCTGCCGCCACCTAGCGTCCTCTATAGCGCATTGGCATCTTGTTAAATGCCACATATTTCTGAAATAAATAAAACATAATCGACAGTAACCGTTCATATATCATAGTACAAATTTCAACCAAATAAACATCAGGGTAAAATATTTGAATCTATACATGAGAATTGGGATGATGACTAATGAATAAAATAACGAAATACTAATAAAAATCGTAAACACATTAAACTTTGAGAGTAGCTTGTATACCTCTTGGTTTTGTATATTGCATATTAATCGTTTTATGACCCTTCAAAGTTGGGTGGACAAGTCTAAGTACGTAAGTCCAAAGACAAGTCCATTAAAAAAAGTATAAAATTTATAACAATAAATGGTACTTTTAATTAGTCCGTAAAATGTACAGTAAATTTGTCTAAGAAACCATTTTGATAAACACAATATTTACTATGGCTGCCGAACAAATTTCCTATACTCAGGCGTGACGTCATAAGTCATAACTGAGTGGACGTTAGTATGGAGCGTTTTTGGGTGAGTCCATTTGTGTGCATTTCAAACTGTGATATCTCGGGCAGTTTTCATGCTAGCGAAATAATTATTTTACCAATGTTTCTTTTTTGAGAGTTAATTTGTGTAACATAAAATAATTAAAAAAAATATCATGCCTATTGTTTGAGACAAGAACGATGTCGTAAACTAATTTGTGACATACAAATTCACACATACAAAACGATAGATATCCATTTAATTGCATTGTTCTGAAATTATAATAATATCAAAGTAATAATTACAATTTTGCTTTCTTTATTTGATCATAATAAAAAATAGTTATTGCTATAGACAGATTAATAATGATAATAAATTTATTAATATATCACGGTCTGAACTGAAGCTATTTAATTATCATGATAACTCATTCATTTTATTTCACAATTTGTGGTTCTCAGACACTTTATATATAATGTGTTCAATTTTAGTAATGGCTAATGTTGATACTCGGGGCTACCGTTTGCCACTATGTGGACACGACCTGCCAAAGCGCCGATACTCCAGCCAGGGCTACCGTTAGTCATTATGCGGACAGGGCCTGCCAAGACACTGATACTCAGGGCTACCGTTTGCTACTTGTAGACACGGCCTGCCAAAAGGCTGACATTCAGGTCAGGACTACCCTTTGCCGCCATGTGTTCACGGCCTACCAAGACTTGGATATATTTAGGCCGGAGCTATCAACTGAGGACACACATGGCCCATAGATGCGAACACTTGACCGCTAAACAATTATACTTTAGGACACACATGGCCCATAGATGCGACACACTTGGCCGCTTAACTATTAAACTTTAGGACACACATGGCCCATAGATGTGACACACTTGGCCGCTTACTAAGTACTACACTTTAGAACACACTTGGCCCTAGACGCGACACACTTGGCCGCTTACTAAGTACTATACTTAAGGGCGCACTTGATCGGTATTTCATTGTAGCTAACACCTTGCTATGTACACTACCTAACCTTGTACGACTTATTTTCTCCAACATCAATATATTGTATTCCAGTAGCATCGAACTTCAGCCTAATAAACCACAATTCCCCACAAAAAAAACGCGGACTACTACTCATCTTGCGACAGAACTTTGTACATGTATAATTGAGTACTGATTATTTGTGAAAATACCCCAATATATTTATTTAAGGGCCTGTGCATTAAGCTAAACAAAAACAACTTTAATAATATTTTACATATGACAATTTGATTACGAAATTAATAAAATTGCTTAACGTGGTCAAACAAGCGCATTAAGTTAAACGTAGCCTTGTAAACTGAAGGCGTATCTAGCCTAATGAAGGTGTCTCTAGCCTTATGACCTGAAGGTGTATCTATCTAGACCAGTGTTGCTTTCAGAAAGCTGTACAAAACTGTAAAACTTAATCTTAAAAGGCTGTAAATCTACAGTTCCTTATTTTGTATTGTTTAATAGCAGTAATCAACAAAACAACATAATAAAGTAAGAAAAATATACTTGTAAATCAACTTTAAATCTTAACAAATTAACAGTATTTCTACTAAAACTTCCTTTTTATTTTTAAAATCTTACATATTTTTATTAAATTTCTTTAAATGGTCATTGGTAGTTGAGTATTTTATTGACTGTTACTTATGCCGTACCGTACGGTACCGTAGTCTTTGCTAAAACCAGGTTGGTATGGGTTATCAGCGAAGGATAGATGACGCTAGCATAATAAAGAAAAAACAGTAGATTTGGATATCTGAACTAAAAACTGATATCGAAAAAACTGTAGATATACAGTTAAAACTGCAGAGCTGGTTACATTGATCCAGCCTAATGAAGGTGCTTCTAAACTTATAAATTGAAGGCGCGGCTAGTTTCGAAAGCCAAAGACATACATTTTTATTCATATTAATATCGAAAGCTAAACCTTATTTGTAAGCCGGAGGCACGTTAAATAAAGATTAATAACTTTAACATGAATGTTTTTCTATCACTCGTTTGACGCCAATTAATGCAAATAACAAGTCTGCGCAACGACAACCACAATTTATGGTGACGTGCCATAGTACTAATAGTACTAAATACTACTAGTGCTAATAATACTAAGAATGTTAATAAAACTCTGAAAAAATTAATGTGTTTTCTTACCATATATTTTTAAGAATAAAATTAATAATTTTGTTCTTTTGTTCCCATATCCGTTAAGAAAGGGTTAAGATCTTTTTAGCTGACAGGCGCAATAAACTTATCAACTTTATCGGAAATCAGAAGTGACAATATTTACAAATATATTACGTCGTTAATTTAATTTTATTTAAAGTAAATAAATCGTATCTTGTAAACTAAAGGTACGTCTAGCTCAGTGAACTGCAGGCGCGTCTAGCCAAACTGATGGCGCCTTTAGCCAAGCCGATGGCGCATCAAGCCTTATCTCAAAAAATATTAAGAAACAAATCCACTTTAAAGAGGCGTACAACATTGGAAGCTATTTACATAGAAAACAATATCGAAATTATTGTCAACTGTTATTCACAAAACCACAAAACCAGAAAGCTATCTAAGGTTTCTTTTTTTAATATAGATTTAAGATTAAAGATTTATTATTGGTTGGCACTTCAGTAATAAACTACAAGATTAGACGTCACTTTACGATATTATTTTATTTTAATCGAAAAAAGTTTGAGTTATCACGTTTCTGTCAATCACAACCGAGTTCTATAATCTATTTTCTTTAAACCAAGTAATACTATGTGAAAGCTTTGTTCAAAAGGGTTTATTGGCGTAAGTACGGCCCCCCAAATAAGGACAACTAAATAGTATTCAACATTTAAGAGCCCGTTCACAAAAATCGCTAGAAATCTGCAAAATCTTATCATTTCGACGTCGTTAATCTCAAATAATGGTTGCATTAACAATTTCTGTGGTTGATCTATGATGGATCCATCTATGTCAACGTTTTTTTAATTTAAGACCTTTATGTCATATAGGTACTTCTTTTAACATTGTTTTCGTCACCCTGTTGGGTAAGCGCTCGGAAGCAATATTTTAAAGCGGCGACCACAATGTTTAATTAAGAAATAAACATAATATGAATGAATTAATTAATGAATTATTTTATTTGCACAACCATACATTACGAAATTATTATGTGGGTAGCTTACAATAAAAATTTAGAAGCAGTAAAGGGTAGGTAGGTGTACCCACCCATCTTATCTACATTAAAATTGTTACAAACTACTGTGGGTACCCACCGCAAACAACTTTGTTACAACAATAATTACTAATGGACCAACAAAAACTATAAGTAGAATTAATGGCACGGCAGTACAAACTACTACCCACACTACCCAAACTAGAATAAGTTCCGTCCATTTAAAATAAAATTAAGTACTTAACTATCATTTGAAAACTATATAATATTCCTTGCAAAACTAAGAAGTTAGAACAAATAATGTATTCCAAAGTAAACTTACATCACTTAGGAATAACTACATAAATAAAATCAAAATTATAACCTCAATTGACAATTTATACATTAGATCAAAATTGAAATCTTTTATATTATGCATTAATAAAAGGAGATAGGTTTACAGTTTTAACTGTAAGGTCACTTCTTTAAAACAAAACTTAAATTAATTACCCATATCGGCAAAAATTTTGTGAACGGCCTCCGAATAGAATAAGAATACTACCTTTGAACTAAAATAAAAACTGTATAACTACTACTATACTATAGCGTTATGGTATTACCAAAACTTTTTTTTTACGTCAACATAACTTAGTCACGTTTATGTTAGTATCATTATATTCTGTGCCTAGGTGCTAATTCAGTGAGTATCATGTTAGCCGTTTTATTCTCCGTACCCGTGTATATTCCCAGGGTACAGTGTCAAAGACGATTTAACTACTAACGGCAATTACAAAGCTATGAAGCACGAAAAACAAACTTAACAATTTCGTCCGAGATGAAATTACACAGTAAAATAGATTCTAAAAATATACATAGTTCCTATTTTCATTATTCATTAACTACATTTCCAGAGTTTAAATTACGAAAGTTACAGTTGGGCAGTAAAGATAAAAAAAACTTTCATTTCACGACCTAGTTTTATAAAATCATGAAAATTACTATTCCAATGTCAATGCACTATTTCATCATGGAGTGTAGTTTTATGTGCAGTGTATGCACGACCGAAGTGTAGCCTCGACCACATGCAATGATTGTGAATAATGGTATGTATGCACCGCCGAAGAGTTGCCTCGGCCACGTGCAATGATTGTGAAGTGTTTATACACTGTCGAAGAGTTGCCTCGACCACGTGCAATAATGTTTGTGAGTAATTGTGTGTATGCACGGCCGAAGAGTAGCCTCGGCCACGTGCAATGATTGTAAAGTGTTTATGCACTGTCGAAGAGTTGCCTCGACCACGTGCAATGATTGTGAATAATGGTGTCTATGCACGGCCGAAGAGTTGCCTCGGCCACGTGCAATGATTGTAAAGTGTTTATGCACTGTCGAAGAGTTGCCTCGACCACGTGCAATGATTGTGAATAATGTTGTGTATGCACGGCCGAAGAGTTGCCTCGGCCACGTGCAATGATTGTGAAGTATCGAAGAGAGAAAAATCTCTTGAGTGTATTAAAACTTGAAACTACCCAACTTAATTTCGTAATTTTAGCTCGGTTTAAAACGTTAGAAAAGTAAGAAATTCGTGAGCGTACATACCTTGGTTCTTCCACTGCTGATTTATAATGAAACCACAGTAATAACGGTGAAATACTTTTACTTTCTTCACGGGAATACACCATGATTATTATTAACTAGGTTATAGCAACAATACGTTAACAGTTTTCCCTAACTACTTCTCTTCTCGACGGTTGGACAGTGAGTGAGCCTGCAACTAGCTTTCGTTGACCGTTCCGCTGATCATCCCCACCACATTACCTCCTCATTCCACTACAAAATGGAGGGAAAATGTGGCGGGAAACGGTGGAGCCAAGCGGCGGTGTTGCCAGGCTAATAAACGAAGATACTGCTATTATCCTTTCAATATCATTTAAAATCATAATAATAAAATGGATTTATTACTACTCAACGACAAAACGTCACAAAAGTATCCTATGTTTTAATCCAGGCTATAAACTATCTGTGTGCTATTCTAAATCCGTTGTTTTTGCGTGATTAAGTAATTACAAACATCCAAACATCTAAACATCCAGACATTGAAACTTTCACACTTATAATATTTGTGGGATCATAAATTCCGTTCCTGTTTGTATTCGTTCTCGCCCCGTTCCCGTACCCGTATAGTCATAGGTCTTATGATTAAAAAGTTGCAAATCATAAAGAAAGCTTGCCGCTTTGTACAGTGATAGAGGGGGGAAATATAAGCAACTAGCTTCTGCCCGCGACTTCGTCCGCGTGGATGTTAGAGAAAATCCTTAGAGAACCTTCAACCAGGATCTGACCAGTCATTTTTACGTTTCCGGTTCCCGTTCCCGTTCTGTTCCCGTCCGTTCCCGTCCCTTTCCTGTCCCGTTTTCGTACCCCTTCCGTTGCCATTCCCGTTCCCGTCCCGTTACCGTCCCGTTCTCGTTCCCATTCCCGTAACATTCTCGTCCCGTTCCGTTCCCGGTTCATTCCCGTTTCGTTCCCGTTTCATTCCCGTTCCGTTCCCATTCCGTCCCGTTCCCTTCTTGTTCCCGTTCCCGTTTCCGTTCCCGTTCCCGTTCTCGTCCCGTTCCGTTCCCGATCCTTTCCCCTTAGTTCCAGTCCCGTTTTCGTTCCCGTTCCGTTCCCGTTTCGTTCACGTTTCGTTTCCGTTCCATTCCCATTCCGTTCCGTCCCTTTCTATTCCCGTTTCGTTCCCGTTCGCGTCCCGTTCCCGTCTCGTATCGCTTCCGTTCCTTTTCCCGGTACCTTTCCCGTCCCGTTCCTGTCACTTTCTCTTTCCCGTTCCTTCCCGTTCCGTTCCCGTTTCGTTCCCGTTCCGTTCCCGTTCCCATTCCGTTCCCTTTCCTTTCCCGTTTCATTCCCGTATCCTTCCCGTTCCGTTTCCGTTCCGGCCCGTTCCGTTCCCGTCCCGTTCTCGTCCTGTTCCCGTTTCCCGTTCCCGTTCCCGTTCCCGTTCCTGTTCCTGTGCCCGTGCCCGTGCCCGTGCCTGTTCTCGTTCCCGTTACCTGGATGTGCATGTCTAGGTACAGGTCCATGATGTGTCATGTCCAATGTGTTGGACTTTCAAAATAAATGTCATTTTCGCAATCACCATCCCATGAAACCTCAAGAACGACTTCCACATCGATTTTCATGTTTACTTACCCCATTTACACCCTAAGGGATGATTTTCAAAATAACAAAATATGTGTTTGCCTATTTATTTTTAGACATGCTCCTACGAATTTTAAAGTTGTAATGTCTATTTTATATTCTTTTTCCATACATTTGGACCTCATTTTCACCCCTTTAGGGGTTAAATAATGTCCACCGTGTTGGACTTCAGAATAAATCTCATTTTCGTAATCACCATCCCATAAAACCTCCACATCGATTTTTATGTTTACTCACCCCATTTACCCCCTAAGGGGTTGATTTTCAAAATCACAAAATAAATGTTTGCTTATTTATTTTTAGATGTGCTCCTACGAAGTTTAAAGTTGTAATGGCCATTTAATATTTTTTCCATACAAAATTTGAACCCCATTTTCACCCCTTGAGGGTTAAATCATGTCCACCGTATTGGACTTCAAAATAAATGTCATTTTTGCAATCGTCATCCCAGAAAACCCCAATAACGACATCCGTATCTATTTTTAGGTTTACTCACCCCATTTACCCCCTAAGGGGTTTATTTTCAAAATCACAAAATATATGTTTGATTATTTATTTTTAGACGGGCTCCTACGAAGTTTAAAGTTGTAATGTCCATTTAATATTCTTTTTTCATACAAAATTTGAACCCCATTTTCACCCCTTGAGGGGTCAAATCATGTCCACCGTGTTGGACTTCAAAATAAATGTCATTTTTGCAATCGTCATCTCAGAAAACCCCAATAACGACATCCATATCTATTTTTAGGTTTATTTACCCCTTTTCACCCCCATTTCATCCCCGTAGGGATTGAAATACTAACAATAACAATATACGTTGCGTTAGATTTCCATTCATAAGCCTAAATTATATATTTAGTAATTTTGACTGCGAAAATAAAGGATTTTCTTCATTACACAACTTCATCCCCCTTTTGACCCCTTCGGGGGTAGAATTTTGAAAATCGCTGAGACCCATATTTATTAATTTTCAATCGTCAGCCTAAACACAAAATTTGAGGATCCTAGCTTCAAAACTGAGTTACTTTCATACAAACTTTCATCCCTTATTTCATCCCCTTAGGGATAGAATTTTCAAAAATCCTTCCTTAGTGGATGCCTACACTGTATAAGGTATTTGTGTGCAAAATTTCAAGTCTCTAGGTCCAGCGGTTTGGGCTGTGCGTTGATAGATCAGTCAGTCAGTCAGTCAGTCAGTCAGTCAGTTATTCAGTCATTCAGTTTACGATTTTATATATTAAGATTTTGCCCGCAGCAGCAAAACTTTCACCCCTTAGGATAAGAGATGGCGCTACTTCAAATAAATTTTTTCATAAATTTATTAAAGCTCAACGGGTGCACTGATTTCAATGATTGAGATGTCAAACGATTTGTATTTTTATTTAGTATTATAAAAAAATATAAAATGTAACATTTTTGCAGAAAATAGACAAAAAAATATTTTTTTTAAAAGAATTGTATAATATAGGGAAATTATTGTTTTTATTCAATAACGATAAATATATTATATTTATTATGTTTTTTATTATAAACAAATTAATTTTAAATCCAAATACGAAAACCACATCGAAATCAGTCAAGTAGTTTTGGAGTTAAATGCCGATTACTTTTATTTGTATTTATGTAAATTTTATATTTTTTTATATAAAATCCATTAATTTCATAAATTATTAATTTTTAATTATTAAAAAAAAACCTACTGTTCTTCTTCTCAAAGAAATCTAGCTTACTAAAGAAAGAAAAACCGGCCAAGTGCGAGTCGGACTAGCGCACGAAGGGTTCCGTTCCAAAAAACGGTAAAAAAACACGTTTGTTGTATGGGAGCCCCCTTAAATATTTATTTTATTCTGTTTTTAGTATTTGTTGTTATAGCGACAACAGAAATACATCATCTGTGAAAATTTCAACTGTCTAGCTATTACGGTTTATGAGATAAAGCCTGGTGATAGACAGACAGGCAGACAGACGGACAGCGGAGTCTTAGTAATTGGGCCCCGTTTTTGCCCTTCGGGTTCGGAACCCTAAAAAATAGTCAAGTCAAGATGAATGTTGCAATTAATATTATTTATAAGTTATAACATCATAAATTATTGCATTAATTTATGACTTACGTTTACGTAACGTACATAAGACCTATGACTAGTACCCGTACCCGTATATTTCATACAAAATTCGGACCTCCATTCAGAATCATTATATTAAATACTTTAAACTTCGTAGTAATTCAGTCTATATTGTGTTTGGAAATACACAATATGAACTCCATTTGACCCCTTTAGGGGTTGAATTGTATCATAGCCACCGTGTTAGACTTCAAAATAAATGCCATTGTTACAATCAAAATCCCATAAAACCTCAATAATAACATCCGTATCCATTTTTGTAGTTCATTTACCCAGTTATCCCCTAGGCGGTTGAGTTTCGGAAAACCAAGAAATACGTGTTGCTTAATTGTTTTTAGAAGTACGCCTACGAAGTTTCATCTCAAAATGTCTATTTAATATTATTTTTTCATACAAAACATGAACCCCATTTTACCCCTTTAGGGGTTTGAAACAAAGCCACTATGTTGGACTTAAAAATAAATGCCATTTTCGCAATCAACATCCCATAAAACCTCAACAACGACATCCACATCGAGTTTTGGCTTTTTACCCAATGTACCCTACCCCTAAGGGGTTAATTTTCAGAAAGGAGATCGCCCATTTTCTAAGAGCACAACATCTCACTCTAAATATTTTTGTGCCCTAATAATTTTAATTGATTTTGGTAGCTGATAGATTCCTTAATTAAAATCAGTAATTAGTTTTTGATATCTTACCCAAGTATAATTTATATTACAAGTTTTCTATAACCTTTTTAGGTTATGTTATTTTGTAAACGTCTTGTTTTGGGAATAAAATGTAAGTAACAAGTTCAGGGGAGGAGTTCGATGACACAGCTGGTTAGCGCCGCGGGGCATACTGGTTTGCAAGGGTTGGTTACAGAATGGGTGACCCAAAAATACTTTTTTCTCCTACTCTGTGCTTTAGAGTCAGAAGGCACGTTAAACCGTTGGTCCTAGCATAACTTGGTAAATTGTCACAACAGAAATAACAGAATACTACGTGTCCAGTTCACTCTCACATAACACAACTGACCAAAGAACTAAGCTCAACTCGGAAATTGCACAGAAAACAAACGATCATGTCAAATCATTACGTACGATGACAATAACATACACCGCCGTCTCTTGACTAGATAGACAGTAGTGTTTTTTTAAAAGCTTTTAAAAGAGCTTATTAAAAAAATCAAAACATCCTTCTTCTTCTTAATGAATGGCTTGCTCTGTGGTCTAAGCACAATTCCGCCAACCTTAAGACGTTTCCTTCTGTCACCGTCAATGTGACTGTAATGATGGTATTATATTGAAATCGATTATTTGGGTTTTTTTTTATTCTTCTTAAGAAGTTAGCGCGAGGAAAGCATTCAAATACAATCATATGAATCAAAAATGTAATTCAACATGACTATGAAACTATTTTCACATACTTAACTATCAACAAAAGAATCGGATTCGGTATACTCAGAAATCGATTCTTATTTTAGATCTGTACTTTTATTCCGTGGCAACATTTTCAATAAAGACAAGATGGATGGACCGTTGAAAGTTTTAAATGCTTTAACTACTAATAAAAACTGTCTTCAGTCCCAGGCTTAGACTAATAGTTTTGTAAACATTTTTGGGAATAAAAAAACGCAAATATTTTTATGGTTTTTGTTTTGTTAAGGCACGAAAGCCCAAAAGGCGAGATGTTTTATGGGCGTTTTCCTTTACGAAATACATTTTTGATCATTTGTTTATAGAAGTACTCCTACGAAGTTTCAAGTCGTAATGTCTATTTTATATTTTTTTCATGCAAAGTTTGGTTTTTTACATACAAAGGTATTTTTTCATACAAAGGTTAATGGGGTTCACTTAAAAATAAATGTCATTTTTGCAATCAACATCCCATAAAACCTCAATAACGACACCCATATAGATGTCGGGATTTTTTTTACCCCCTAAGGGGTTGAATTTCGGAAAACCACGAAACAGGTGTTTGATTATATTATTTCAATCCCCCATTTCAATTAGGAGTGGAATTTCCAAAAATCCCTTCTTAGTGGATGTTTGCACTGTATAAAGTATCTATGTGTACAAAATTTCAAGTCTCTACGTTCAGTGGTTTGGGCTAAGCAATAGTCTGTCAGTCACCCCTTCACTTTTATATAAAAGATATTTGACGTCTATGTACATTCGAGCGTACCTAAATGAAAACTTGAAGAATCACCAACAATACTGTTCGATATATTGACTTCATAAAGGGATTACAACGCTAATAATGTTAGCCTTTTGAAGGGTATTGAATTGAATATACACGCTTGAGAGCTCACTAAATATAACTGACGTATAAAGATATAGTAAAGGCGCTGTCTAATTTTGATAATATTCATGCATTAGGTAAGTATAATGTTTGAACCAACATACACGCTGAAATATTAATCATTTGGTTCCCGCAGTGGGATAGTTCCACTCATGATTACAAGCAACTTTTACAATGGGGCCAACTCTAAAATCGCGAAAAAACATTCTGCTGTTCCATACATTATGGTCGAGTAGCTATAGCACTTTTGTATAGAACAGCAGATTTTTTTTCGTAATGTCAGAGTTAGCCCCATTGTAAAAGTTGCTTGTAATCATGAGTGGAACTACCCCACTGCGGGAACCAAATGATTAAAATTTCACGCTGTATAGTATTATAAAATATTCTGTTAGATGATAAAATTAGTATAAGCACTCGAAATTACGAATTTTAAAATGCTTAACTTTAAGATAAAGTAATTTCAAAATGAAATAAAACCTTAATAAAACTAACAATTTTTTAATGCGACGGACTATGTTACATTCCATTACTCCTATATAAAAAAAAAACTTTATGGCATCTACTTTCATTCGATTTCGAAGTCTGACTAAACATTCGATGACTATTCATAGTGAACACCTATCCGCCTCGAATAACTCTTAGCTACAAAACCCACCTCAGATAGCATCTCGGTCACAGTAAATAGTTCTTGAATAAAGTATGAGAGTCCGATCCGCCGGAGCTTCCGATTCTGCGGCCAGGGTTGTCAAAACGAGCACGCCGATGTGTTTTACGATAGCGCTATTTTAAAACGGGATGCAAGTTGCAAAGTGCCGTTTTATGCAGCGTGATTGCTCCTTTGTTTGTTGATTCGAATTTTAAGGCTGTGGTAAAATAAGAGTATTTTATCTTGAAACGTGGCTAACATTATACTGTCACTCAAAGAGAATGTAAAAATAACTAGCGTTATAAGAGACGGGAGTGTCATACAAAAAGCGTGAGTATGAAACTGACGCGAATTCAACGAAAACAAACAAAAGAGAAACGTCAAACGGCATTCGCGGTAAAACAGTCAAAGATGATAGAATACTCTTTGATGGGGCGAAGTATAATACGCCTAAATTCGAATGTTGTCAATTATCTACTGCTTTGTGGATTGTCAACGTTCTTTCAAACTTAGACGGGTTAAAAATTCGCCTCCGTCCCATAGTTTGTTTTTTAGTGAGAGAGTTGCGCCAGGTTGCTGTCACTTTCGAATATGGCTCTAGTTAATTAACGTAACAATTGTCAATTACCATGACAATTTTGGTTTTCGTTACAGTGTCTATGAGAAGTTAGATTAGTCAACAAAATAGCCAACTTTCTATTCGTTCGCTGACTTAAAATTTTTAATTTAGCCATAACTTAGCCATACATTTTAAAATTACGTGTCGTTCGTTGGATTATCAATTCCATACAATTCAACAATATTTGTGATTTACTCTAGTTTGCAACATGTGACTTGATCGTCTAATTGTTAATTTTTAAGCTTTAATTTAGCAAACGAATAGAATTTCGGCCATTTGAGTAAAGGGGCCGTTTTCCTATTTTCGAATAAATAGGTTGGCGCAATGGATGGCCAATATTGTCATTGTAATTTACAATTGACACGTTGGTCACGTTTATTAAAAATAAATTTAATACATTACGCATTTGGTTAATAGCGGATAGAAATCTGTTCAAACAGTTAATGAAAATTCTCAACTTTCAATTACGCCTGAGATGCAACGGGAAAGTAGTTAAATACTCAACGCTGTGCAAACTTCCTGAAGTCAATCTGCATAAAAAATGAGGTGACAACCCTCGAGCCGTCGGTTTGAGTGGGTAATCTACTTAACATGATAAATGTTTGGTATAATTGTTAACAATTCAACTAAAAAAACCCAATAGATATCTGGAACACCAAATAAGTATCAAATTGTCGAACGTACAGCTATTTGCATGAACGAATGTTAATATTTTCTTGAATTTTTAAACATCAGCCGTACACATTACCGATCCAAGTTAATACTTTTTCATATAAAGAGGTGTAAGAGTTTTCTAGAAAATTAATAACTGTTAATGCAGCTTCTTTAATTGTCACATTTTATAAGTATTTGTCATTGTCACATTTTATAATTATTTTTATGTATAGGTTGTGAAAACCAAAATGATTAACAAACTATCAAAACAATGTCATGATAATCGGTTAAACAGGTATGCCAACTTCGGTGTTTTCGTGGAAATTCCGAACACACTTTCGAAGCTATACTGATGAACTTTATAATTACTATTTCGGTAGGTAGCAATAACATTAACTGTATTAATTTCAACAAAACATCTTTTTAAACTGAACAAATCAAACATTTCAATATGTTCTTTAAAAGCTTATACCCGAACTCGAAAATAATTCCTTTTGTTCATGCAAAAAAGATGTTGCAGCCAGCTTTATAAAAAGAAAGACAAACTATTCTTGTCGCAGACGCTGTGCTTTTTCTTTTTTTTTTGTCGTTAGTGTAGCAATCTCCTTGTCATTACTATGTTGGAATGGCATGTAGTACTGATCGCGAGGGACGTTAAAACACGTTAAAATGAATGCGGGCGTGTCTGCCAACTCTGAGGCATTTAGATGTGGCATTCTGCATGTCAACACATCATTTGGTGGGCTGGAACGTTTAGCGATTGTTTTTATTAACAACGATAATGTACTTGGGATTCCGTCGTAACAAGTCTATCTCGTTTTGTCAAGCTGATATTAATATTAAGATGTATAAAGAATGTAAGTTTATAATAGGGCAAATAATACTTTAGCATACCAAAAAAAAAATGTTCTCCAAAATTAGTAAATGCTCACCAAATCCTAAACCGCCCAAGATTTGACGAGCATTTACTGATTATGGAATCTGGGTTAGTTTGGTAATCATTTAAACATAAGCTGAAGCACAATGAGAAACTTAATTTTTGCAATATAGTTTATAGTAAGTATGTTCACAATAAATACAAACACTCAATGTGGAGCTTAGCTTCTTGTAAAAACACTCAATGTAAACTATTGAGTGTGACGATTATCTGAGTAAATAAACTAATTTTCCTTGTATGAGAGCATTTCTGATGTAATAAAGGTATATAAATAGAATTATTGAATTATTATAATATTGTGGCTTTATTACTTACTAATCAAGCTTTGTGCTAATGTTACTAAGGCATTACCTTTCCTTCGAATATTGAATTAATGAGGTTATTGTAATATAAAGAAAGATAATCATATTTAATGCCAACCGAAATATTGGCACGGACAAAGTAGTGGGATTATATTGTAGTCTCATTATTATTATTAAATGTTTCCATATTGAATAAATAAACCGTGGACTAATTGAGTCAATCGTTAATACATGGTATTAATCATTATTTAATCGACGGACGAAATCATTCGTCAGTTAATTTTAAATGGTATAAATAAACATCAAACCCAAGTTACAATTAAATGCACTCAGTATTTAACTCAAAAGAAAATAGCTCTTTTGTATGGAAAATTATATGATTTTCTGTACAAAAAAGCTAAGTTCTGAAAGGTATTTTTCTGATAACTGAACTAAATTCAACCTGATTTTATTTGAATTTGATATTGTTAGAAAACTGTCGAATTTACTTTATAATTTCTTCTATACATCGTATGAGTTACAATTAAAAAATGTTTAATTTCGCGTATTTTTGTATAGGAAAAAATAAACAGTACTTTTGACAGTCAAGTCAACAAGTTGACTTACAACATTCAAGCAATATCAAATTCAATAAACTCATATGGAATTTATTAGAAAAATACATCTCAGAACTAAGCTCTATGTATGAAAAGTTTTATGGTGGCCCCTATTTTCTTTTGAGTTACTTATACCAATACTTATATGTAGGTACCTAGTTTCAAAGTTGCTTATAGCTACATAATTATATGCTTATAGCTTGATTGTTCTCATGAAAAAAATGTATCGAGCCCTAGGTACTAAATAATTAAAAATATGCCATTTATCAGTACAGCAAATAATACAAAATACCTATCATTGAATATATTACAATGGAGTAGAAGACTTTTTTGAACATTATTTTATGTCTCTGATTTTCCTTAAACATTTGATCGTAGAAACAGCACAAAGTGAACCAAGTTTTGTATCGGACAAAGAAACAGATAAAGGTCGGGATACAAAGTATTCATACAAATCTGTCATACACGCGCCATCTAATAAATCGAAGCGTCCATTGAATATTCACGGTCGGGTAACGTTCAATACATTACGTCATAAAAGTAAGTCTTACGATAACTTGCCATAATACTGCTCTATGTAGTTTCATAACTCATACAGAACGTTCTGGAACCATTTTAGGTACGATCGACCGCAGAAAAAATATATTAGCTTGTACTGTGATGCTCGCGCGACATTTGCAAACTCCAATCTCTTCTTTATTTACAAACTCTGATACGAAAAAAAAAAATCCTAATTGAAATATTGGCTTTGATATAGAAGATTCATTCATACATACGCAACGAACGAACTCTGCAGTTTTTCTAGTGATATTTCCTTTCTCCTTTATATACTAGGTATTAAATAGTTTACTTAAATTATATTTTATGTATGTATGTTTTTGTACTTCGAAATACATACAGAAGCCTTCTTCAGATTGCCCTTCTCAAAATTCTTTCCTGCCCCAGGCCAGTTGGATGAAATTTAAAAAACCGAGATACAAATAGCATGTTATATTAAAGTTTCATCAAAAGCAAACCCAATTTTCTGTTCCTCAAAAACTTTTAACCCTCCTAAGCAACACTAGTATTTTCAATAGAAAATCATTATCGCTTTATAACCATTTTATAAATTAAAAGCACATTATTCAATATAAACAAAAGCCCGCTAATAATGGTTTTTAATTAAGCCGTCAATAGAATTCCCAAGTCGTTCCCTCACAATAAACTTTAATTGAAATATAATTGACTGATCTCGTTTAAGTTCTGTAACATGACTGCGACCGACAATACCATTACTGAGAACCGTTCATATTTTCAATTATTGACTGCTACTGAAAAGGTATTTTCATTTGTTTCTTATGTTCGTTTCGCATTTGTTTTGTTTTCATTACTGAAGTACAGGGGGCCTGTTACGAAAATAACGTACGCTATTGCTTAACGCAGTCAGTTAGCCACGATAATCGTCCGCGGTTCGCTGGTTGTAGTTATAACAAACATTTTGAATTTGGCTACCGTAGTTCATAGACTACTAAACGAACAATGTCGGGTACACTAAAGAAAAATAGTCAAACTCACGCAATTACTTCGCCATATCGCATACGAAAGTGATTTGTAATAGGAAACAATCAAAACGAAGCACGGACGCAGCTGCGTATATCGCATTAAACTTTTCGTAATAGACCCCCAGTACTTAAAAGATAGGCATCGGCTTACTTAGTTTTTTTGTTTTCGTAGAAACGACGTTGACATTTATTTCATTGCAATAAAGTTGAAATCGTAAATGACTTTTAGGTCCAAATGGGTCCAAACTACTTTTTGTTAATATTGTCTTTGTTATGATGTTTTCTAATATCCATTCTTTATCTTGCAGTACTGTATTCTTAGTTTATTTTCTGTTTGACACAATAGAAAAGATTTAAAAATTCTTTGCAAATCGTATACTTAATTATTATCAGTACGTATTTTTTTTATTAAATCTTCAGCATAGATTACAAAACGCTATTTGGACAAAAATGCTATGAAAGGAAACTCATTTTGATCAAAAGTGGATTACAATAATACTTACAGTTGTTTTGATTTTATCGATACCACTAACACGAATATCTATATAGAATGAAAACGCGCATAAAAGTACTCGAAAGAGGATTTGTCTTTGGGAAATCTCATTTCGCTTTTCGGCGGTAGATGGTGCTGTACAAATTTCCGATACGTCTAAACTACTCAACCGATCATCATGAAATTTTGCATACACTTTGTCAAGGGTACAGAGAAGGACATAGGGTACCTTTGAACAAGAAAAAAATCACTGTTCCCGAGGGAAAACAAAAAACTTTCCACGCAGACGAAGTCACGGTTGGCTGCTAGTAACATATAAAACATACCTTACCATCACGCGAGCCAAAGCGAATTCTCTCTTTATTGCGCGGTCGAAACGAACCACACACCATCACACGCCATCTTGGAGGAATTAACCACTTCGTCCAAGCACGCCATGGATAGGATGGGATTCGCTGGCCACGCCGCCGCTCGTCACTCCTTCGTATGCCACCATAAAAAGAAATCTCTTCGTAGCATAACGTACAATTCGAAAAATGTGCACCTCTTGCAAAATGTATATGACGGAGTGCCGAGCTGACCATTTAGTTCAGCCATATCCATGGGCGTTGGAGAAAGCGAAGAGGTATGCAGAATTGCGAGCGTACGTACAGCGCCACGGCTCACGACCGAATGTGTCCCAATACGAGCGCCGCCCGCTTATAAAGGCCGGTCGCCCCACTACTACCCCACTCACGCCACGGCGCTACAACAAGCAAAACTAGTCCGGGCGCTGACGTCACTCGCAAGCCCGCACGGACGTTAGTCCCCTCTTTCATAATTTAACTTGATTTTATGACTTAACAATGTTTTACCATTGTTTTATTGTTTTAAATTGTAATTATTATTGATTAGCAAATAAAAACAACATGAAATTACAAAAAATGCGTAAAACAACATAAACGCGCCGTCACGGCCGTCCTGCGCCTTCACACGTCCTCGTGTGTCTCGTTATCAGACTTGTCCTAAAAAAACAAAATATGCTGAGTTGTATATTCGAGCTCGGCCATTCTGGCCCCTAAAAAATGAACAATTATCTTACTGATTACAACAATTTCACACAGACAGATCGTCACACAGACGAATCTTCACACAGACGGATCGACACACAGATGGATCGACACACAGATGGATGGTCACACAGTCCGACTGCAAAGAATACATGACCATCAGCCATTTACTCAGAATACATAGTAGTACCGATTGTCACACAGACTTTGGTCACACAGACTTGTCACACAGACTTTTGTCACACAGACTTGTCACACAGAATTGTCACACAGCGATCACTACATTGCGTAGCATATTTCACTGGGTGGATCACTACATTAAGTAGCATATTTCCTCTTTCCACAGAACACACAATAGTACCAATTGTCACACAGACTTGTCACACAGCGATCACTACATTAAGTAGCATATTTCACTGGGGACAAAGTGATCACTACATTGCGTAGCATATTTCACTAGGTGGATCACTACATTGAGTAGCATATTTCCTCTTTACACAGAACACAAATTAGTACTAATTGTCACACAGACATGTCACACAGCGATCACTACATTAAGTAGCATATTTCACTGGGCGGCAAAGTGATCACTACATTGAGTAGCATATTTCACTGGATAGATCACTACATAGAGTAGCATATTTCCTCCATTAATAACGAATACTTCATACGAATACTTACTTTTGCCGTCATCGGCACATCCAGAAATCTACGACCATCGAAGGCCAAAAGACATTGCACCGTTAACAATAATAAACAATAATAGTAGGTATGTCAGTTCTAAAAAATTTTAATTTTTGAACTCACGTTCTTATAGGTTCCACTATTCGACTAGGATCCACACGTTTCATCTAAATGGTTAGCAAAGTACATTTATTAGTATTTTTGTGATCAGAAAAATGTATCCAGCCACTATTTCTAAATTAATAACAATAAATGTCAAAGAGAAATTAAAAGTTTTTATTTTATTTTTTTTTTGTTTATGTTTTTTTTTTGTAAAGAAAACTAAGTGATGTATGCTGAGGATTATGTAATTAACGAAGCAGTGGACGGTGAACAATAAAGTGACATTTTTATTTCAAATTAAAGAACTTCAGTTTGCAGTCAGTTTGGATAAGTAAGTATAAACACTATATATAAAACTGTATAAAATCAAAAGAGGTTTTCCAACAGTAATGTTATTAAATTTTTGTATTCAAAAAAATTCGTTTTGTTCAGCTAAAAAAACATAGAATACAATAAGCTCAAAACGGCGAAAACTTTTAAAGCCAACACAGATGATGGTCTATCTGTAAAATGATCCAGTTTGCAAAAGGTAGTTACAAAATAAGATTAAGCTATTTAGGTACATTCTAAACTTTACCTTCTCCGTATTAAAGTTCATGTTTCAGAAAAAAAATAGTGTTTTTTTACAAGGTACCCGGTAGATTTAGGTGAATCATAGATTGTTATTTTCACATCACTTTAGACTCGATTCACACTTGTAACGATGCTACATCCCTAAACCCAAAATCTACCCTCATATCATTTTTATCCATGATCCTATCTGGTATCTGGTCGCGTCGGTCATATTTAGACACTTCCGATCCAGCCTGCCTGCGTGCCAGAGCATTGAGTCGAGTTTTCGTGCTCCTCATTATTGCGGTCAAGTTTGAATACCTACAAGGTGATCGCCGCGAGTTATCCGAAGACTATTGTGATTACTCAAATAATAATCAACGTCGGAGATTCTAAGAAGAAGTGAGACGCGCGTCCACCACAGCCAGCAGGCAGGAGCAACGATCGAACCAGGTTAGCCCACTCAATTCCTTCTCCTGTAATCTTTCCGTGTAGGACCATATTATCGAAAATGTTTTAAGTTCAATTACTAGTATTTTAGTTAATTTTAACTTTATTCTAAATATAATATCAAGGTTTATGAAGGATCCAATAACAGACAGTCGCAAACCTCCCAAAGTGGACTTCATGATGCTGCTGAAGCTCTTCTGCTTAAAAAGAATCGGTGTTGATAATGTTTGAATCAGTTTAACAAAATACAAAAAGCAACACCCCACCGTTTAAGTGTAGTCTTTGGTACACAAAAAATAGTTTGTTTGAGCCATAGACATAGAAAAATTTTCGCTGCGCCCAAGAAGACCAACAAAGCGTGGAAAAGAGAAGTTAACATCATACGTACACGGTCTATGTAAAAAAAAGAAACAAAGGATCAAGTGACATGTGCCAACATTTTTTACAGTAAGAGCCCCTAGCATCCCGCCTAGCAAATGAGCAATCACAGTTTGTTTAAAATATTTTTTAATCTTAATTAGAATTTAAAATAAAGGTATCGTGGAGCTATGGTATCTTCTGCTCTAAGTAATTGTGATGTGACAAAAAGAAACAATCCAAGTAATCACACTTTTCAAAGGTAAATAAGATATTGCCACACATTTCTGTAAAACCAAATTTCGCTACATTTATTCGTTTATCGACAAAGAAAACAGTATGGAACATAGTTTATTAACTTCCTTTGCCATAATATGGTCATATTTTATGAATCTAAGTCATATTTTACGTATCTCATATAAAATGTATTGGTTCGTTTTCGGATCACCTGTTTATTGACTTAGTTGTTCTTTGACATTCTATTTCTATGGCCCAAGGTTTGAGCATTTCGTCACAGTATTAAAATTTTTGCAGACTCAAATTAGCGGTAAAAATAGTTCCAGGCAAAAATAGCGAGAATAAAAGAAAAAGTACAACTTAAAACAAAACATAAACAAAAAAATGTCATTAGCGTCCGTCCATAGATTAGGTTGATAGGGTGATGGCAAAGTATATTTTCCAATTCATGTGGGCCAAGAAGGTATGTCCGCCAGAATTCCTGTTAACTGCACTTACGCTCTCCTAGAATGAATCAGTTTTCAAACAAATTTTTAGGATGGAACAAAAATGGTCAAAATAAAACTTTAGAAAAATTAAGTGTCTCTTGTTTTCATACGGGTAAAAAAATTTGTGAGCAATTAAATAATGGCAGTATAGTTTTGTTTCATAAATTCGCAATTTACTTTTTATTATGCAACTTATCAGAAAAACTTTTGATAGAAATGATTCCACTAACCAATTCTAAATATTGCTGAGCAATCAATCATTCCGCTGCACGATTTATAATTACTGTAAATAAAAATATGAAGTTCTTCAGGTTTATAATCGCCAAAATCCGAAATTTACGTAGTTTTTTCGATTTTTAACATAGTTGCGTTCGGCTCTCGAGGTCACAAACTTGGATCATTTTTTCGGCCAACATCATAAACAAGTCTGTGAACAATAAATTTTCAAGTATTTTGTTTCTAATTCTGTTATAGGCTCTGAGGGAACATCGGTATCATTGACATTACTAAAATCATTGATTTTTTTCGCTAAACTCACATTGAAAAAGCCCAACATAATTAAATCTTGCCCTATTATGATGTTATGAATACCAACGAAGAATTGGGGACCTCATAAAATAATAATTCAGCTGAATAATTCTAAAAAGTAACAATCAAATAATTTGAGTATTGCATCGTAGGCTTAATTTTCCTATTCCTCAAAGTGAAGCTGAAACATAATATTTCTCTTCTCTGTAAAACGTCTCTTTTGTTAATGAGCATTCAGGAACCGAAATGAAAACAAAATGAAAACTTTTCACCAATATTGTAGAGGTGGTCCACCGCTGGTGTGACAGTCCTAAGCTAACCCTTCGCTCAGCCGTGGATTAGGTTTGTAGAGCGTGGACCAGCGTATTTAGGTGTCCACATGTCCCCTTCACTTCACCACTCGGGCAGCCCGAAAAAACCCTGTACAAGGTAGCAGTAGGAGCTTCGATGGCATCAATCGTACAATGCAACCTTGTAACGGCTGCTGTGCATGTTACCATGCAGCTTTTTAACCTCAGGGAGCCTTACTAAGGAGCATAACCAACTGGCTTCCGCTTGAAGGGTTCTCTCCTAAACATATGTCCACTGCATCACACCACGTTCGCGCATCCGCCCCCTGAAGACTAAATTCTGGAAAAATAAGTTTGGTCATCACCGAACCCATCACGCCACGATGCTGGGACTTCAAGAGATTTCTCCATCGGTTTTGTAGGACTGGCGCTCCCATAGTATGTTTTCCGCTTCCTGGTCCATCCCCACTCCTGATGACGGAGTGCCGAGCTGACCATTTAGTTCAGCCATATCCATGGGCGTTGGAGAAAGCGAAGAGGTATGCAGAATTGCGAGCGTACGTACAGCGCCACGGCTCACGACCGAATGTGTCCCAATACGAGCGCCGCCCGCTTATAAAGGCCGGTCGCCCCACTACTACCCCACTCACGCCACGGCGCTACAACAAGCAAAACTAGTCCGGGCGCTGACGTCACTCGCAAGCCCGCACGGACGTTAGTCCCCTCTTTCATAATTTAACTTGATTTTATGACTTAACAATGTTTTACCATTGTTTTATTGTTTTAAATTGTAATTATTATTGATTAGCAAATAAAAACAACATGAAATTACAAAAAATGCGTAAAACAACATAAACGCACCGTCATATATATATATACACGCGAAATGTATAAATTCACAAATTGCACGAAATGTTCAATACCCAAAATATACATACGCAAAATGTACCTAACAAACATGAAATTACAATAAGCAAAATTTACAATTCGCGAATTGTACAAAAAGTATAACAACATAGAATTTGGGACTTACCCTCCTTGCATATACGAGTATATTCAGGCTGATTGGTAATAGCCAAAGCCGATACCATGCATACAACCCCTAAAAATTATTATAAACCGTCAAAACCGCCACATGGATGAAAAAATGGAGTGTGATTTTTAGGGTTCAAAGTCAAAGTCAAAGTCAAATAAGCTTTATTCAAATAAACTTAATTATTAAGTAGCAAAGACTTCTATGTGTATACACATAGAAATCTTTGTTAAGTAGGTATACTTTTGAATCGTCTATATTTTCCTACCACCCGTTCCAGACTTTTTTAGCTGACAAGAAGAACGGGCGCAAGAAACTTATCAGCTGTAACAGCCATAAGTAACGATATTTACAAATTTTAATATTTCGTTACCACATAATTACAACAGGGTGACAGGATTATTGGCAACAAAATATACTTATTATATTACTTCAACAAAGTACTTATAGTAGCAAGTTATGTGTTACATTATTTCCATGCATTTTGATCTTTAAGATAAATCGTCTACTTTATAATAACCTTTACCCATGAGCGTTCCGTACCCAAAGGGTAAAAACGGGACCCTATTACTAACACTCCGCTGTCCGTCTGTCTGTCTGTCACCAGGTTGTATCTCATGAACCATGATAGCTTAGCTAGACAGTTGAAATTTTCACAGATGATGTATTTCTGTTGCAGCTATAACAACAAATACTGAAAACAGAATAAAAGAAATATTTAATAATAATAAATATATGCTTGGGCAATTTCACAAAACGCCATCTAGCCCCAAACTAAGCAAAGCTTGTAATATGGGTGCTAGACAACTGATATATTACTTATATACTTTTTAAATATATACTTATTAAACATAGTAACACCCAGACCCGTCACAGAAATTAAAATTCATCATTTCAATTTCTGCCCGGCCCGGAATCGAATCTGGGACCTCTTGCGTGGTAAGCGGCATGTTGACCACTACACCACTCAGGTCGTTAAGTAAGGCTCCCATACAACAAACGTGATTTATTTGCTGTTTTTTGGTACGGAACCCTTCGTGCGCGAGTCCGACTCGCACTTGACCGGTTTGTATTGTATTGTTTATTGGGCTTGGCGGTTCACGTGTTTGTGTACCACATTTTTTTTCTCATAAAACGCAAGCTTTATCCTAAAACCTAAGCTTTGTTTCTGAACTAACTTAAGCCTGCTGAAAGCTTTAAAAGGGTGTACCAGGTTATTACATAATATATGAGCAGAGCAGAATAAAGTATTTAATCTTTCTGATATGATGAATGGAATAAAAGGTTTTCCTTTTGTGCATAAATGGACGTAAACTGTCATGACCGTGATGACGAAAATATTAAATGACATGATAAAATATTATGTTTTCATTTTATCATAACTACCTACAATAAACATACCTAGATATAATATTATTATTATTCAGCAAGTTTTATAAATTCCTTGGATTAAAAGGATATTATCAGGATATATAAGGATTTAAATCAAACTTGAAAATATTTTTCTAAGGCTTGGGTTTTCCATTACTTATGATAAGAGACTAACCCCCTTACTAATAAAGATTGTATAGCAGCTGCATAGTTACACAGTGTTTTGTCACTTTCTTTTTAATGTCAAATTCAAATAGTTTGACAGAGAGTAACCATTGTGTAACTATACATCTGCTATTCAATCTTTATTAGTAAGGGGGCTAGTGTATACTGGCAATTAGTACTCATGTCATTTTTAGGGTTCCGTACCCAAAGGGTAAAAACGGGACCCTGTTACTAAGACTCCGCTGTCCGTCTGTCTGTCTGTCTGTCTGTCTGTCACCAGGCTGTATCTCATGAACCGTGATAGCTAGACAGTTGAAATTTTCATAGATTATGATGTATTTCTGCTGCCGTTATAACAACAAATACTAAAAACAGAATAAAATTAATATTTAAGGGGGGCTCCCATACAACAAACGTGATTTTTTTGCTCGATATTAATAACAAAAACAGGTAGACAGTTGAAATTTTCACTGATGATGTATTTTTGTTGCCGCTATAACAACAAATACTAAAAACAAAATAAAAATAATATTTAAGGGGGGCTCCCATACAACAAACGTAATTTTTTTTGCCGTTTTTTGGTACGGAACCCTTCGTGCGCGAGTCCGACTCGCACTTGGCCAGTTTTTTACTACTGAGATATGGCACTGAGGTAATGGTCCTAGAGTTTAGATTACTATCCGTAGCACGAACATCTATCGAGAAAAAAAAAACATATTAAAACTTGCAATAGTATTTTTTTTATGGAAACTTTGTACAGTGCCATCTACCGCCGAAAAGCGACATGAGATTTTTCTCATAGATAAATCCTCTATCGAGAATTTTTACGCACGTTTTTAGGGTTCCGTACCCAAAGGCTAAAAACGGGACCCTATTAGTAAGACTTCGCTGTCCGTCTGTCTGTCTGTCACCAGGCTGTATCTCGTGAACCGTGATAGCTAGACAGCTGAAATTTTCACAGATGATGTATTTATATTGCCGCTATAACAACAAATACTAAAAAGAGCATAAAATAAAAGTTTAAGGGGGGCTCCCATACAACAAACGTGTTTTTTTTGCCGTTTTTTGGTACGGAACCCTTCGTGCGCGAGTCCGACTCGCACTTGGGCGGTTTTTATTCTCGATAGATGTTCGTGCTAGGGGTACAGATTTAATTATAGTTTGCTACTCAATGTTTGTTTATTAGATATTGAAATATTCTGTATGTATATGTTACCGTTAGAGTTTGGAATTCGTTAATCTGCAGATTAACTAGTGAATCTGCAGATTAACTGGTCGAGTCAGTTAAGGTGCGAAATTTTTCTTAAAGTAGACGATTTCCGCACTTTAACTAGTTAATCTGCAGATTAACGGATGCTACGCCGTCAAAGTGCGGAATACACTAAGTGAAATAACCAAGGCTTCAGAAAATTTAGGTAAAAGACCTACATTGAAAGTTTATTTTCCAAAAACTTAAACCTAACCTAACCTAATGAACACTAAGATTTTTTCCATGGCGGGGGGCTTCACACCCCGAGCCCCCCTTACGGGGGGGCTACGCCTCTCCCGTCGCCCCGCTTTTGTGTTATTACACATTTTCTTCAATAAAGAACCTGCTTCCGTACTTTAACCGATCCTTGGTCGTTAATCTGCAAATTACCTAGTTAAAGTACGAAATAAAACAACTTTTTGCACGTTAACTGATTCGACCAGTGAATCTGCAGATTAAATAGTATTCACTGATTTCCGCACTTTAACGGTGACATATAGACCATAACAAAGCAATGTGAAGTATTTTATGAAGCGAATTTAAATTATACAGCTTTTTAGTAGTCTAACTAATCTTTAATGTAACCCATTTCAAATCCTTCAGCAAACATGAATTCAATAACAAATTTCTGAAAATAAATCTCTGTGTATTCGTGGAACTATAAATAAAGTTATATTGATATTGAATATTGATACAGTCATGGAAATACTAATCTATTATTGTGTAGAAACATAGATAGCATAATGCTACAGAAGGCAGCACGCACAACGAAGGTGTCTAATAAAGAGTTTCTATTTAATAAATATGCCATTATCCGGGGCCTGAACAGTAGAGTAAATAGAGAAATGGGCAATCGTTCGCGTGAGGAGAACGGTCCCATCTGGCGTTTGGCGGATTATGCTGGTGGAATTCAATAACCTTTATAGCGCCATCTGAGAACCTTCCCTTGCAACTTTTTCGGCCTCTCCGAGGAGTTTCGACGACTTTGGTAATCAAGTTTAGTGATGTAGCCGACTCGTGATAGACTTTGGGAATTCGGTATTCACTTGTTTTGAAGAACCGAATTTAATTAAATGGAATAAGTATGTTGAGTGTTGAGCTTGTTTGGTTTTTGAATCCCAGCATACCTACTTATACAAACAACTACTTTACGTAGTTTTATACAACTATTATATGTTTTTGAAAAAAGAAATATATTATGTAGCTTACTTCCGCAAACAATCATATAAATAAACAAGTAAGCTACATATATTTCTTTTAGGGTTCTGTACCAAAATGGTAAAAAAGGAACCCTTATGGTGTGACTCAATCCGTCTGTCTGTCTGTCACAGCTGGATGTCTCAATATAACACACTTTTTTAGAAATTAAAAAAACAAACAAAATTCTTTAGTTTCACTACCAGTCAACAGATGGCGCTGTCCTAAGAATGCTAACCAAAAAAAAAAAAATAGTTCCACTATCGGTCAAGAGATGGCGCAACCTAATACTACAATCATAAATTGGTGGCTGATTCTAATATAATTACCTATTATTTGCAGTACGAATAAACGAAGAATAAGTTCCTACTTAGTAATATAAACAGTTTGCTATGTGGAGTGGCTGAAACGTTTTTCAGTCACCACAAGCAGCTGTGGTTAAGATTTGTAAATTAACTGTCCGCCTGTTCGCCCTTCCACCTGTCTGCCGTTTATCCTATTTTTTCAAAATGGTTTGGGACTTCCGCCAAGTGACGCCTGATTCAATCAAATAACTATTATATGTGTAGTTAACATAATCGTGAATTTTAAACGAGAAACGTTTTATTTACTAAGACTTATCGAAACTATAATAGTTATTTGTTTGTAAATCATCATGTAACGCAATTTTTCAATGATCGAGGCATTTAGGATTATGACGACCTAAGTTTCAAATGAAATTGTTTGAATAGGTATTTTCATTACACATTACAATCATAGATTATATATAAATAATCTAAGATTACAATAAAACTATTTTTCACGAACATGAACAGTGTTACATACTTTAAATAAACAAAACTTTACATAAACAATACTAATATCGATCAATGAAAATTCAGATAACAAAATAAAATAATGATACAAATATTAGAGAGCTTATCAAAACACATAATTTATTTCGAAGTGACAAATTGCTTTTGCTGGTATACAATGTTGATACTTATTGATTTTGAACGGCGTACCGTCAAATGTCAATTACTTTGTGTGACTCGACAGTTTTCATAAAAGCCTGTGTAAGTAACACAGGCGCTTCTTATATTTTATTATCCATTAGAAATAAACTTTGACACTGATTATTGAATAAACAAATCAAATTGTCCCCGTCAGGCACCCAATTTTTTATTTAATAGAATTTAAACTATACGATCACAGTTGCTGGTAGATTCTTGCAGCGTAGTTATAGTACGCACGAATCTGTTAATGTTTGCGCGCTACTGCAGTTGTACAACTTTTAAGATCTCCATTTGTACCCCATTTAAACATAAATAAAGATATTTGTATATGTATTTGAATGAACAAGAAAATTGTGAACACGCATATTTGGCTTCGTAGTAACCTTAATAACCCAATCTGAGAACTTCCCCTCACTTAAAAATTTTTGACAAAAATTAAATTGTGCTTGCCTTAAAATAAGGTGATTGTGGTTACTTTTTACTTGTACTATTAAACCTATCAGTTTCAAGAACATTCTTTGCTAATAAAGAATATTAAGATATAACTCCAAGTTAATTTGTTTCAGTGAAAATCGTCGTATTTTATAAACAATGTACCCGTCAAATCTGAAATAATTATATAAACACTTAAAAGGTTGCAAATAATTTACAAAGATAAATAATTAAGTAAAAGATATCGAAGCCTTCGAAAATCTTGGAAATATGTGAAAAAAAAACAGATTTAGGCAGAAGCGTTTTTCCAAATTTTTCCCCGATATCCAATAAAAAGAATCGTTTTGTGAATAAGTTACAGTTTACTTTATCTTGAATAGAGATCACTGTTCTTTCGAGTTAGCAGTTTTTCCTAGTTGTTTGATTTCAATACGTTCCGGTCTAACTTAGTAATCCTTATTGTCTTCTTATGTCGGCGGTTATGTCAGCCAAAGACCTTCAGTTTCTTTTTCTTGGAAAATGGGATTTATCTCATATTTACATTTGCCTCATTTGTATCTTCTGTTTTCGACAGACAATGTGAAAGGGAAAAATACTCGTATTTTGGCAAATAAATTATTCAAGTAAAATAATAATTTGGTTACATAGGGTCCGTCTCAAAACGACGAACCTAAAGAAAATATCTTGGAATAGGCCAAAATATACAACGTGTTAAAAATAACGTAATGCCGAATAGTCGGGTGTGTTCAGTAAAAAATACGGCGTTTGATGATCGAGGGATATCCTTTGGCAGGGTGAACCTTCTGAACCCTTAGATCATTTTAAGAAGAGGAGCCATCTTAGATTTTTTGTATGGGAGGGAGTTATAACAGAATCTTTTTTTGTATGGAATTTGAATTTTTCTTTTCCAAAACCCACCGTGTGGGGTATCGAATGAAAGGTCTTTTTGAGCTGATTCCGAATATGTACAATATTATGACATTTCAGCTACTAGTTTAAAAAAAACAGAAAAATATTGATTAGTAACTTTTGAAAAACACTAACTCATAGAATAGGGATTAAAAAAATTCAAAAAAAAATTCTTAGTGTTAATATTTTCAAAAATGCTTCCGTGATGTAAGATAAGAGTATATTACGAGTTATTAGGCGTATGTTTCATAAGAATTCATTCAGCTATTTTCTCCCTGCAAGAGCCCAAACTTGGTATGTTTGGAAATATTTTTCTGATTTTTTTTAAACTAGTAGCTGCAATGTCATGATATTGTACATATTAGGAATCAGCTCAAAAATACCTTTCATTCGATAACCCACACGGTGGGTTTTGAAAACAAAATTCAAATTCCATACAAAAAAAAGATTGTGTTATAACTCCCTCCCATACAAAAATTCAAGATGGCTCCCCTTCTTAAAATGATCTAAGGGTTCAGAAGGTTCACCCTGCCAAAGGATATCCCTCGATCAAAAAACGCCGTATATTGCACTTTCATATCGTGTGGCAATGCCACTAGAATAAAGTCGAATAGAACAAATAGAACAACTTTTACTGTGGGACCAACTCTAAAATCGCGAAAACAATCAGCTGTTTCATACATTTTGATATTTTTGTGATTATTTTTGTATGAAACAGCTGCTTTTTTTTTCGTGGTTTCAGGGTTGATCCAATAGTAAAAGTGTTATTTACCCATGTGGTAAAAGTTGTACAGTTTGATGGTCCTTATCTACCATATTCGGCATTTGGTGTTTTGTTACTGCAGCCACAGTAGGTGTCGTGCGGCTGATATGATGAAAGAATAAAAGAAGAAGTTTATTATGATAAACTTACATAAAAGCACATTGCGTATATTATATTATGTTGTTTTAATATTTTTGTACTGTTTCATTAATGTTTTGTCTTGAACTAAGTTTATGAAACTTTCTTTACTTACTCTACTTTCTTTTCAGATAATTAATTATCTATTCGAAATACTCGTAATCTTATTATGAAAAGTAGGGCGGATAATTTGACTACTGGTTTTACTTGTACAAACTTAAAACATAAAATAACGTAATAGAAAAGGTGTTCTCTAGCGAGAAAGTCCTTTAAATATGAATGATAGCAAAGTGCTCCCAAAGGAAACACTTCCTTATTTTCAGATACAACAAGTAAATATTAATTTGCAATAACCTAAAAATATATTTTGTTGACCAAATATAATAAATGATTTTCATTTATTGGTTACATGTTAAATTCATTAGCGATGGTGAATTTCATCAGTTTCAAATATATTCCAGTTAAATCCATGAAAATTCAGTTCCAAGAGGTGTTAACGTAAAACCTGTAAAACAGCTCCTAATTTTTATTAGAAACTATTAAGAAAATGCCGCAGCAGCGTAGCTAATGCATTTTCCTGAAAGTTTCTATGTTGATATAATGCAAAAGGGATATTTTAAGTTGAACTTGTGTATCCTGACGCAATTTCAGCGCCAAAAGGTAACCTACTACCGTTCGATCGTCTAAATAAGGTCAGAGGTCCGCCGAAATTGATGTAGCCTGTATCAAAGTGTGACGTCGAGACACGTCACGATTGACGTTTTAATTAATGCCCTTCAGTTACGCAGGTACCTGTTCGAAGCAGTATGTTAAATTGGTTTTAAGACTATTCTATGTAAATTATGGGTACTTGTGTTTCTAGGACTCTTTCCAGTCAAACATAACAGATGTAAGATTCTTGTATGGGGGTTTTCGGGTTTATAACAAAAATAACCAGACAAATATTAGAATAGAGAAAGAAGATCACAAGATCTGCAGATAATAGAGTCAGAAATCAAATAAAAACTTGAGAGCTTGTAAACTTAAAATTGCTGTACGTAAATTGTTTTCTCTACGAGGTATGCAAGAGAGATTGACAGTCAAGAATATAATACGAATATTTTCGTTTAAAAACAAGTCACGGGGAATGTTTGTTAATGAGTTTTCGTTTATGAATTTGGCTATACGAGTCTATAAGTAATAATAAAGCGAAGTTCGTAATAGTTGTTCAGTTCAGCAGACTCCAACTGCAAGTGAAAAATTTACTTTGTCATTTTGAGTTCTTAATTGCCTTTTTTTTCTTACCTCTGGTTAAACTCCATCAACGTTGGTATCTGTACTGACTATTCAGGTACTTTATGAGAGCTGGTATTGTATACACTGTTGGGTCAAGAGTCAGGAATGACAGTTTAATTAATGTCCCGCTGTATTCGCCTGTGATTGAGATTGACCTCAGTGGTGCTCGGATTTTAATTCCAATCTAAGTAAATAGCGGTTTCACTTCCAAAGAATTATGAGGAAAATACGGCCGAAACAGATTTTTTTAAAGATTTTTGATGATTAACAATTTTGATCAAAGTCTTGTTTGAATATCAAATTAACACGATACCAAAATAATTACGAAATATTGTAAATATGTTAGCAAAAAAATGGCTGGTGGCAGAGCCAAAAAACAAGTCAGGATTTCATATTTGAGGCACATATTCTGTACTGTTCCTATGTAAACCTTGTACAAAAACATTGTATCTGCACTTATGAAAAATAAATAATTATTCTATTCTAATATTCTATTCTAGTATGTGAAGGACGGTTTGATTGTTACGTTTTGTAAGCTTTTCACAAAATTCTCCCTTGAGTAAAATTGTACATTTAAGTGTTATATAGCTCAGCAACAACATGAAAACCAATAAAACAAGCATCATCTTGCTAACCCGTTCGTTACTTTCTCCCATTACCAGCATAATCACCTTAAATTCAAAGATTGATCCGCCCCAAGCGTTTAATTTGCTTTTGCTCTTAACTGTATAAGGGTATGAAGAAATTTAGTTCTCAGACTGGCGTTTAAACGCGAATTTCCAAATAGTAGTTTACACGAACAAACGATGCTGTAAACGATGAGCGCTGTGTTTACTTCAGAACATGGTAGGTACGTATGGTTAGTGTAGAGGTATTCTCAAAACAAAATATTTTTGTCTTAAACATAATATTTGAGTTTGAAGATCAAAATTACAGTGTGGAAAGTGTGAACAAGAGTAAAACGTGGCAATCTGTGACGTGGCAACAGTGTGCATGGAAGGTTGTTTTCTATTTCATATAAAGTGTCATTAAATGTATGAATACTCTTGAAAAGGTAGGACTTTTTTGAAAATTTAAATTTTCTTAAGATTCGAGTTCGAACTTTTATATGATTTTGCTGGTTTTTCCTTGCCAACCTTATCTTTTTGTTCGTATTGTAACTTAGATAGTGAAATTACTATACAACCTGATTCTAAAAGGTGGACTGAAGTTTGACTACGTTTAAAACTAAAGCTGACTCTGTCTTCTTTACTTTAGTCATCGAATAAAAAGTATGACTTAAGTATAGTTTGCAGGAAATGTCATAAATTATTTTATTGTAAATTGGAAATGGTAGTTTTCTTGATAGTCGCGATGTGAGATGATGCACATGAATAATGTTATGGCGGCATGATATAGTTACGACCGACATAGTTGTTAAAATAATTGCTGACATTAAATTTGATGACAGCCGAGTAACAATCTACGAACCCGATTACGATATTGGTTAACAGAGTAGCTGCCTCATCTTTTAACGAGGGGAAGAAAAGGGATATTTGAATACTGATATTGGTATAATATAAATAGAATAATTGTAGGGATGGACTGAAAAACAAATTAGTTTGTATGAAGTTAGCGGTAGATCAAAACTATGTATACCTACAGGATATTTATTTGAGAAGTATTGAATTGGTGTAATCTAAATCTCGGCCATACTCGGCGTTTCCCTGCGTGATCGAATCAGAAATGAGGAGATCCGCAGGCGAACTAAAGTAACCGACATCGCTCGAAGGATTGCTCAGCTAAAGTGGCAGTGGGCTGGACACATAGCGAGAAGAACCGATGGCCGTTGGGGCGGAAAGGTTCTGGAATGGCGACCGCGCACCGGACGACGCTCCATGGGTAGGCCCCCGACAAGGTGGACCGACGATCTGGTGAAGATTGCCGGAAGCCACTGGATGTGGGAAGCGCAGGACCGATCGTCGTGGAAATCCTTGGGGGAGGCCTATACCCAGCAGTGGGTGTCGTGCGGCTGATATGATGATGATGAATCTAAATCTATATGTTACCGTAAAAGTTAAAACCCGTTTTTAGTTAAAACGCGTTTTCTCTAGTATAAACTAGTTTGAACTAAGTGCCTTTGTAAGAACTAGTTTTACCTAGTTAAAACTAGAATTTACTACAACGTATATTTAAATTTCAGTTAAAACTAGTTCTTACCTAGAGCTTTAGTTAAAACTAGTATTAGAGAATCTTGTTTGGAGAAATGACTCAATCACAAGCGAATCGAACCTGTTTTATTCCTGTAGGTCCGCGTATAGGTAAGAAATTTAAAAATTTAATTTCAATGTTATTTTTTTATAACAAACAGCAGAAATATTTTCTTTTATTATAATAACTGACAGCAAACGTACCTACGTTTGCTGTTTACAAAGCAACAGGTGTCACCCCGAGTCAGGTGACATCTCTCGACCAATCAGAATGAGGCACGCTGAAGTTTGACCTAGCTCGAAACAGTTCTTACTGAATCAGTTTGTTCAACGCGTTTTGACTAGTCAAAACGCGTTTTAACTAAAAACGGGTTTTTATTGTAACATATACATGGAGCTCGATAGCGCAGTGGGCTAGTGCATTCGTTTTAGGATTGCGGCAGTTAAGCAACTTTCCTAAGGGTCTGTCGTGGGATGGGTGACTAAAAGGTATTATCACGAGCTTCTCCGTGCTTCGGAAAGCATACAGGCTGGATTTTTGAGACAGTACATTAAGGGCAGGTACCTTAACCGTCATAGTTACAGGAAAACGTTCCTAAGACAACATCTATAACTTTTTAAGATATTATGAACTGCATTCACAGATTTTGGAAAAAAAATACGGTAGCAAAAAAATAGCTAAAACACCAAAAAAATTGTTTTATGCCAATCGATCCTTTTTCCTGTGGGTATCAAAATACTCTATGGGACCGTTTAAGGTATGAGTACTAGAAACGACAGAAACCGCCAAAAACTTTTCCCATACATTTTGTAGGTACTGAAAAACGATAAATCAACTCGAAATATTTTTTATTGCCAAACGATCCTATTTCTTACTGTGATCAAAATACTCTTTAAGGATAACTGAAATTTGAGTACAGAAACTGTTTTTTTAGATCTAATGTTGTAGAAGTTTGTGCCTGCGTGTGAAGCCGGTGTTGAGACTTAATGTAGTTTCTGTACTCAAATTTCAGTTGGCCTTAAAGATCATTTTGATCACAGTAAGAAATAGGATCATTTGGCAATAAAAAATATTTCGAGTTGATTTCTCGTTTTTCAGTACAAAATGTATGGGAAAAGTTTTTGGTGATTTCTGTCGTTTCTAGTACTCATACCACAGAACAAAGAAAAATTTTCCCCCACTCATACCTTAAATGGTCCCAAAATAGGATCGATTGGCATAAAAAATTTTTTTTGGTATTTTAGAATTTTCTTTGCTACCCGTAATTTTTTTCCAAAATCTGTGAATGCAGTTCATAATATCTTAAAAAGTTATGGATGGTCTCCAAGGAACGTTTTTCTGTAACTATATCGGAGAAGGTACCTGCCCTTGATGTACCGTCTTATAAATCCACCCTGTATAACACCACCAATCCACACTGGGCCTGCGTGGTGGATTATGGTCCATCCGCTTTATCCATCCATAAGTAAGGCATGTGCTCCAGTAGTAGGGACATTAAAATAGCTGCTGATGACACTATGATAACCTTTAAATGCTTTCATGAAAAAGTATCTACCATTTACTTTGGCGCTCAACATGTGAAAAAAAGCAATGTGAAAGAGTTTATAATCACCAGAAAGATAAAGATAATAGGTCTTTACCTATGAAATTGCCGATTTGTATGGAGATTTTTCAAGAAGTTGCATTTTTCATAATAGCATTTTCTTTGTTCATTTAACAACCATGAACACTCATGTAACAAAACTTTTATGTACTAATGTTTGAACACTATGCTAACTTATTTCCATTTAAGATAAGCGAAAAAATAAGTTTTGGTTAAGTTACAACCCCTTCGGTCACCCTTTTTTTGCTCACAAAAAAAGAGTCACTTTCAAGATCTTTTTTTTAATGTCACGAAAGCTAAAATATGGAGTTTATTTTTACTGATAGTTAACTATCATGATCATAATTCGATGTAATATTCACGATTTTGTTAAAATTTTAAATTATAGAAGTTATTATTTTCTCTGTATGTGACAAAATATCGGCAATTTCATAGGTAAAGACCTAATATTTTTATTAAACTAATTCGATTGAGTTTTAATGAATTCTTAAAGAGGCCAAAGCCATAGATAGTGTTGCTTCCTTAGAACTGCAGTCGTATCTCAGTACCAGATATATCTTGGAGTTAGACTAAGCTGGCAATATATCAGCGGGTATATGTGTCTCTACGAACAAGCACTTGACCTAAAATATTTAGATTGCACTACTAGTGTACAACCTAGGTATAGAGAAATATAAACGCTATTTTACTTTGACTATTATTTGATGAGTTTCAATCAGTTAGATAGATTGTGTCAAACGACAAAAAATCATAGAAATAACGTTAAAATGAAATATAGAACGAATGCCAATTTGGATTAGTAGTTTAGGTACTTAAGTATTTCATTTTCAAAAACGGCAAAAAAATTACGTTTGTCGTATAGGAGCCCCCCTTAAATACTAATTTTATTCCGTTTTTAGTATTTTTTGTTATAGCGGCAACAAAAATACATCATCTGTGAAAATTTCAACTGTCTACCTGTTGTTGTTATTAATATCGAGCAAAAAACAGCAAAAAAAATCGCGTTTGTTGTATGGGAGCCCCCCTTAAATATTAATTTCATTCTGTTTTTAGTATTAGTTGTTATAGCGGCAACAGAAATACATCATCTGTGAAAATTTCAACTTTCTAGCTATCAAGGTTCATGAGATACAGCCTGGTGACAGACAGACAGACAGACAGACGGACAGCGGAGTCTTAGTAATAGGGTCCCGTTTTTACCCTTTGGGTACGGAACCCTAAAAAAGGGCACAATAAGGGCAAAATATCAGTTAAACTACTTAACCTCCATAGTACAGTGAAAATCGTTTATTTTATTATACATTACGTCCAGAGCACCCTGGGTTCAGTCAGATTTATCAACGAACGAAGCAAAATGTTATTTTGAAGACTCGTGGTTGTAACAAGTTATTAATACCTACTTGCACTCACTAAATACGGCCTTTCATTGACATGGCAAGACATGTCTATTTTATTTTAGAGTTTTTTAAACATCACAAACATTGATTCGATTTCAAAATAAGTAGTTTAAGCACTTGTGTTATGGAATGAAAGACAACGGAGGAATTACAAACACCCAAAACCCGAGTTAAAATAGAAAAGTTCGTTTACTAAATTGATCCAGGGATCGAACCCGGGACCTCAAGATGGTGTCACTTTGAAAACCGGCCAAACAACCCACTCGGCCACGGAGGTCATCAGAGTGATTATGACGTTGCTAACACCAATATGTTGGTGGCCACTTATCATTAGCTGTTTAGTTTTGAAGATGGACTTTCTTAGCTAAAAAAAAACAAAAGACGCGAGTCCCAAAATCTGGACAGATTTAGTTTTCCAACGCGGAAGTACGTTATCTCAGCGCCGCCATTTTAACCGACCGATAAGGCGTATTTTTGCGCCCAACACCACTGACCGCTACAAAGTGTTGAGCCCCGATTCCAGCGCTTCTTTATCACGGTCGTTTATCAAATAAATTCAGAGGGCGAGTGAAATTTATTAGTTTGCCAATGGCCACCGCCGCGATTGTAACGCGGTTTATGGAGTCACACATCTTGGTATTATTTTTATCGGACGCCCCCGAAAACGCTTAGGTGTGTTGGAAATTTTAATGCAGATTTAGGCTTTTGGTTGCTCTTCGTTTTAGGGATGCGATATAAAATTGTGGCCATTTTGGAAATTTACCCCCCTTACTCATAAGAAAGTCGGTATTATAAATATTACATAAGATTTTTAAACACTTGTTTAACTCAACTACTGTTTAAATATGACGCTGTCACTTTTTTGACAATATTGTTTGAAAGATACAGCATCACATTTGAACAGTGGTAAGTGTTCCAAATTCATAAAATGAAAAAAAAAGTGTCTTAGGTGCTTAAAAATGTTGCAAAACCGAGTTTGTTTTTCCTTTTACGTTCAAACTCAATTCATAATTTGAAAGAAAGTGACGAAAAACACTGCTTCGCTATTTAGTTAACTATATTAAACCACCCGGCATGGCCACGCATTTCCGTTTTTTCCATCTATCTCTCTTTCAATCGCTTGAAAGTATAGTTGGCTGGAGCAAGAATATCAATCAGGGGTGACCAGCACTATGTTGAAGAGCGCGGATGCGGTCAAGTGGATTTCTCGCTCCAGTAAACGAACCTGAGTGACAGAGAAACAGATACAGATACTGCAAAATGCGGTGCCAGGCGGCCGAATGTGACATAAAGGTATCATATATAAAATCAAAATTGTTAAAACGATTACCTACTACACGGGATAAACAGTAAATAACTAGTAAGCTCAACCTAGTCCCAGCTAAAATCATCCGCTCCCAATATCTAAGTTCTCTATTGCAGTATACCCAATAACTCAACAAAATTACTGCGAAAATCCGGACGTGGGGCGTCTCAAGAATTTATAACGCGATCCTGATATGAAATTCTATCGGTCTTAGCCATCGAATAGGAAGCTCGGCACCTGAAAAGGCATCAGAGAATACTTGCATCGTACCAACCTTTGCGGGTAGAGTTTAACTAGATAATATAACAATATGACATGTAATGGCAAGGAAACGTAAAGGTGAGATGCAAATAACATCTAGAGCTTGAAACGTGCCGCGCGAAGTTTAAGAACGAGACTTGAATACCAAAGTTGGGCACCTCTGCACCAGGATAACTGCCGCGAGTGACTACAATATACTTTAAAGTCGGTGTAAGCCGGGAGAAGCGGTGGCCCTTATCGCACGCGTGATTTGAATGCCGGAGATTTTTATTCGACCAATATGACAAAAATGTTTGCGACGTCTGCGTTTTGAATTCATAAATTTACTCGTACCACAAAATTGTCGGTGTCGTTGCAAAGATTAAAACTGTTTTGTTTTTGAATACGAAATGTAAGCTGTTTAAATTGTAGTGCCGCTAAGAGGATTTGTATCATAAACATTTCTGTTGGTCTGTTAGTTCTGTCTGTGACAAACGTATTTATAACTTTGTATAAGCTCATTTATTCTCATACTGCCCTCCCAAAGGACATGATACGACATAATGCAAAGTAGAGCGTTTGCTTTAGTTTTGAGGGATGTAGGAATTTATTTTTTATTTTTTCGTATCTGTTACAAGAATATTCACTAAAAATAATGTGTAATTATGAATACCTATGCGAAAAACACGTTATTTCAATAAAAACTGACCCTAGCGAAACAGGCTAAATGTGCCTGTTGTGAATGTTGGTAAAATAACTTTCTTCTTCTCTGTGTTCCACTATAGTACTCACAGATATATATCGAGATAGATGGTAAAAGTGTACGTACTTCGCGTGTAAAAAGTTTGATCCACGGTCAAACTTTTGTCCGACCTAAGTTAGTCCGCTTGAGACCATTGCCGTGAAAACACGTGTGACTCAAAAGCGAAAATGGTAAATTGTGCAGTGATTTCATGCGAGAGCTCATCAAAAACTGTTGGCCGAGAAAATGGTGATATTTCCTTTCACGGGTAAGTATTTTTAATTACTAATAACCCCTGATTTAATATTTAAACGAATTAATTTAGATTAGTATCACTTGTACCATGATAATTACATAGTGAACGTATAGCAACGCGTAAACTTTCATTGCGGGTTATAAATGACGCGATGTTTACTGTGTGCCTTGTAAACACGCAATGAAAATCGCAGCTGTCGATACTATTGCGTCCACTGAATGTCATGGTAGGAGCATTTTCTAATTCCTCCTTCCGATTGAGAGAATAGTGTTGTGTATGTTTCGATTTTTTTACCCGATTCAACAAATACGAATCGATTTTTGAGACAGTGGACCGAGGTTGTTTTATTTGAGCAATAAACAATGTTATTCCTTGCATCCAAAGTTTCTTAAGTAAAAGTTTGTATTATCCTTAAAAAATATTATTAAGTTTGTTATCATACCCCGGTAAACGAAAAGGTGGACCTAGAGGGAAATGATTGGAAGACAATTTTTGACTTCGTAACTTTCTTTGGACTAGTTAGGAGGTAAACATATCAAAAGTCCCCGTCCGTAGCCCCGACGCCCGCCGGGGGGACGGGGGAGTTTGAAGGTTTCATTTTTCGGTTTTTCACATATATCTAGGAACTTTGCGTTCTAGCGACATGAAACAACATTACAAATAACAGCTTATTAAATTTGTTTAAAAAGTTTAAAAAAAAAAAAGTTTTATTCAGTCAAGTATTTCGATATCTTTCATAGTTTTTGAGATATCCGCTCCTGAATGTCTATCAACATGCTTAAGGTGAAGCTTAAAGACAATGGAATGGCGCATTTTTAGGGTTCCGTAGCCTAAATGGCAAAAAATGGAACCCTTATAGATTTGTCATGTCTGTCTGTCCGTCCGTATATCACAGCCACTTTATTCCGAAAGTATTAAGACTACACAGTTGAAACTTGGTAGGTAGATGTATTCTGTTAACCGCTTAGCGATTTTAACACAAAAATAAAAGATTAGGGGGGGGGGGCTGTATATATTAATGTATGAAGATACATGGAACAGATACTGAAAAAAAAATTTCTTCTAACCAATACGTGTGGGGTGTCTATACATAGGTCTTTAAAAATGATATTGAAGTTCCTAAGGGTCCCCCCAGACCTACCGGTTTCTTTTCTTTGCTATGCTGTTCTACTTGCTGTTTAGACCGCCGGCCAACCAGGGTCATTTTCAATCTATCGCATATTGGGACCAGATCAAATTGGCAAGATAGCCATTAGCTTGGTGTTATCAAATATCATAGTCTGGGTTGCGAAGTAGGAAGCTTCTGGGAGATATGCCACCCTGAACATAGTCTCTGATTGCAAAAAATAAATCGATCGCATATTTATATAAATTGTGAAGACGGTCGTGGGTGGCATCATTACCTACCTGAACTATTTTTTGTGTTTTCATAACGATCGTTAAAGGAACAAAGCTCACAAGAAAATACATAACATATGTGAAAAAATATGCAATAGATTGAAATGAGCCTCTTGGCTGGCGGTCCATTGCCGAACAGCAAAGCAAAGAAAAGAAACCGGTAGGTCTGTGGGGACCCTAAGACATTTTTTTCTCAAAGTCTACAGTTTGAAAGATATACACCGCCAAAGTGGTAAAATGTGGTTTGAGCGACATATATTTTGTAGTTTTTGAGATATAGCACATTTTCCAAAACCGCAAATATAACTTTGTCATTCATACCAACAGTGTGAAAAACAAAGTTATTTTTGGAGATCAAAAATTATAGTGGTATTAAATTTTAGAAAAGGATATCTCGAAAACTATACAGGATATCGAAAAACTTGACTGAATAAAACTTCGCGCTCGACTTTGGCGGGGGCATCTGCATCGGGCAGCAGTGCCGTGCCCCCCGATGCAGCTATGAATATTGAGCTTTATGTTTTTTGACTTATATGATTGCCTTGGAAGCGATGTTGTAGTTCGGGATCGGATAGCCGCGTGTTAGTATTGTCCCACATAAGTTAAGTCCCACCTATTCTAAATATTTAAAATCGATTATCATTGCTCCATCGAGTTTGACAAAGGAAGTTATTCCTTATATCGATAATCGATAGTTATACCGATTTAGTTCTCAAGGTCGGTTTTGCGCCTTTGAATCGGTTCTGCGCGGTTTTGATTTCACATCACTAAATCTCGCTTGTGACGTCATCGTAGGTACAAAAAATTCGACACGCTAGGTTCTCATACAGTTTGAAGCGCTCTTTTGGTCTATCTCGATATATGTCTGTGATAGTACTGCCACCGAACCAATATCCCGCAGGTTCTTCAGCCACGAATGTCGTTTACTTCCAGCACTGCGTTTACCCATAATTTTGCCCTGTATGATTAGTTGGAGAATTATGTATTTATCGTTTCTCATCACATGACCAAAATACTAGTTTGTTGAGTACATTCTGTGTTAGGGTCTAAGACTCAACCCCATACAACAGTACCGAGAAGATGTAGAAAATAAAAGCCGAATATGGTAGATAGGGAAACATGCATACACCCCCTGAAAAAACCACCACTTTTTTGAAAAAATATGTTCAAACTACTAAGTGGCAATGAAAACCCTAGAACGAAACTGTATTTTGCTTTTGCCTATTAATGGAATTGTTATCGAAAACAATATGCTATTTGCGTCTAGGTAGAGTCGTGACTATGCAGTTTTCCATACAAATAAAAAACCGGTCAAGAGCGAGTCGGACTCGCGCACCGAGGGTTCCGTACCATCATAATTGCACCATTAAACCACACTGCAGAATAGAATAATAAAATTAGTATTGCAGTTTTAGGTTAGCGCCATCTCTTGACCGATAGTGGAACTAATGTTAACTTTTTTAGAAGTTTGATAAAATCTAAAGAAGTGTGCTATATTGAGACATCGTTTTATTTTTCCTGTAATTTTTATATAAACTGCTGTCACATAGAATTATTTCAGATTTTTCTCTTTGCAAACTTCGGAGATAAGGGCGGGGGGGAACGGTATTTTTTTAACATTTTTCATCATAAGTCAAAAACTATGCAGTCTAGAAAAAAAAGAAAAAATGATTAAAAACGTGCAAACGGCGCTCTTTCATATATACACATCAACTTTGTCTAGGGATACAGGTGTTATTTTGATACAAACGAGGTAATTTCGAAGCCTTGGTTTTCTGCCAGGGATATACCGTGCTGTGATCTGATGATGGCCATCCAGGGAGTGAATGGAGGAGATTCAGATCGCCATACACACCCAACTGATCTGATTAGCATTCTAAAAGATTAATGGGTTAGAGTTCTCAGTTTGAGGATTTCCATACATTTTCATGCTATTTTCTCGGTTTTTTTAAACATGTCCATTACGTTTTTAGAATGCTGGTCAGATCAGTTAGGTGTATATAGCGATCTGAATCTCCTCCATTCACTCCCTAGATAGCCGTCATCAGATCACAGCACAGTACATCCCTGGCAGAAAACCAAGGCTTCAAAGTTACCTCGTTTGTATGAAAATAACACTTGGTATCCCTAGACAAAGTTGATGTGTGTAATATCCCACATGCCCTAGTAGCCCCACTTCAAATTTATAAGACCCCTTTTCAGGCCGTGTTGTAAAAAAGATATTTATTTTTTTATTTATTTCTTATTTGCAAAATAGTATATACGATTCTAAATTTTAAGTTGATACCATTAGTAGTTCTCGAAATATCCAGCTGTGACAGACAGACAAATAGACAGACAGACTGAGTCACACCATAAGGGTTCCTTTTTTACCATTTTGGTACGGAACCCTAAAAAAAATTTTTGGGCCATTGTGGTTTTAAGAGTATATGATAATTTTCTGGGGTTGTATGTATTGTAAATCTACCATATTCGGCTTCGTAGCGTTATTACCAAACAGTCTGAAGCACATCGTGTACGTCAATCGAGCGGCATCCATCTCAAAAACAATTTGTCTGAGTGCCCGGAATTGTCAAGTATCTTGGCTTGAATTTATGGAGCACAGCCTTCCTCTGACAAGCGTCCTAGACAGGGGTCTGATATGCAATGGTCAGGCCGATACAGCGAAGATTACGCACTTTAATCAATCCTTCGCTCTGTCCAGCTGTAACATTATTTATAAATGAGATATTCTATCTATATGAAGCGCTCATGGTGGAGCTGGACAAACTGATCGTACTCGATCACGTTTGTTGTACGCTCAGTTCGGCCAGGTGTCGGATGGGTGACCGTTAAATGGCATTACAACTGAGCGCTTCCGTATTTTGAAAGGCATTTAAACCGTCGGTCTCGGCTGTTGTCATCTGATAACAGTCGTTAAGCCAAGTCAGAGGCCTTACAGGCGGCTTGACAAACTCTAACACCAGAGGTGGCCACTAACTCTCATATGTTAAGAAGAAGAACGAGATATTTGGCAGGACTGTACAGCCCTGTGCTATACGTCTATGATAGAAAAAACACGGTTACCGTGAAAAAAGTGTAACTAATATTGATTTTGAAACAGAAAAACCGGCCAAGTGCGATTCGGAATTGCGCACGAAGGGTTTCGTACCAAAAAACGGCAAAAAATTACGTTTGTTCGCCCCTTAAATATTTATTTTATTCTGTTTTTAGTATTTGTTGTTATAGTGGCAATAAAAATACATCATCTGTGAAATTTTCAACTGTCTACCTGTTGTCATTATTAATATCGAGCAAAAAACGGCAAAAAAATCACGTTTGTTGTATGGGAGCCCCCCTTAAATATTAATTTTATTCTGTTTTTAGTATTTGTTGTTATAGCGGCAACAGAAATACATCATAAGTGAAAATTTCAACTTACTAGCTACCACGGTTCATGAGATACAGCCTGGTGACAGACAGACAGCGGAAACTTAGTAATAGGGTCCCGTTTTTATCCTTTGGGTATGGAACCCTAAAAATTAAAACACTAACTGTATTTTTAGTGTCAGAATTGGACATAGTTTTAGTAATATTTTAAAGTTTATTACCTATTTTATTATGATTCTGATATCATTTTTCGTTCGCCATACACATCTAAAGGTAGCCTGACACGATAAAGCATTTTATATTGCCACAAAAAGTATATTTTGGAGAAAATAACTTTAATAATAAGTACTATACTTATTGTTAAGCAAAGGCGAGAAAAGCCTTAGCAAAATAGACACAAGTAAAATTCCCTATATAGTCGTACACACAAGAAAAATACTTTCAAAACCAAAGTCTCGTCGTACCATAACGTAATACCTCAAGTGTACTTTCAAAAGTCCTTTAATCTAGACGCAAAAGTGGGAACAACGGGTGTTCAGGCTCAATTTACACCGCGGGCGAAAGGAAGCGTTTGGAAGCCAAGCGAATTTTATGGTAAAAAACATAATGAGACTTATGTCTATTGTGTGAAGTGTAAACTAGTACAGTAGTATTCGTAGTAACGAATACCTGGAAGACGTGCTTTTGGCTCGTATCTAGTCTCGCTACGCTTCCAGGGCCCAATCGTGCTAATTTTCAATGATAAAACTAAATCATTGCTGTTTCAGTTTCGTTTACAAAAAAATACTCGCTTTAGGCGAGAATTCTAGAGCTAAACCATAAATTGTTAGGGAAATATACGTCACCTAAATATCAACTTAACGCTTTTGATTTTATCGTTCAGAATTAGCCTGATTGGGTCCTAGACGCTTCCCTTTGCCGTTGGTGTAAATTAAGCCTTAGAATTCCCGACGAGTGATGTCTTCAATGCGGCGGAGATGGAAAAACACGCCATGACAATAACACCAGGCAACAATAGTGTTTGGGGGAAAATTCCACTGCATAATGGTTTACGTAAAGTATACGACTTGTTTTCTTAACGAATGGGGGCGATTAACAAATAGAGATTCTAACAAACAAAGCTTGCCGCAGTAGGTAAGTAAAAGTACAGAATAAAATAGTAGTAGGTAAACGGAAAAACACAAACAAAATTGAAGTAATGCGAGTAGTGCAACAAGGTTCTGCGTAAAAACTATAGACAACCCAATAGTCATATTATTAGCCACAAAACACATAATATGACGTCACATTGCCTATAATCAGTGGACGATTAAAACGCTTCTAACGATACCTCATTAATTGTCAAATTATGATAAGTATATAGTTTAGATGATACTATGTAACAGATAAAGATTCATACATACCTACAGGTCAAAATCATAAACCCTCCGTTTTGGCTTCGCCATAGTCGGGTAAAAATTAGCACAAAACCGCCAAACTATGTAAGTGAATTAAATACTTATAGCTCTTTAATGAAAATCTCTATTTGTACTACCTAAATAAGGATTTAGTAAATAAAATTCCGCTCTGTACCTGTACTCATCTGGGTAATATTAAAATGAGAATTTTATAAGACTACGTGTAACACTTTCTATGGCATTTTAAAGTTACAAACTTTAACTTTACTTAAAAGTCGAGAACTTGATAAGTTAAACATGAGCAAAGAAGTTTTGTAATGGATAGTAAAGTGTTTTCTTAACAACTTCAATGATAAATGAGATGTCGTTCAATAATTAAGTAGTTAAGTTCTTACTTTAGAATGAAAGAGTAAAATTTCACTGACAACCTAATTTGTTTCTGTGTTTAATGGATTTTCATTGGTTCTCACTTTAATTTCAAATTATTTTCACTAAGTTATTAGCTTTGATACATTTTATTATTAAATTCATAAAAAATATAGTTTTCATTTCTCATATTCGGAAAGTGATGTATATTTAAACTGAGCAGCGGGTCCAAAACTCTTCGTTCCACCCTAGGGAGTAAAAGAAATTTAAAAATAGAACTGAATTTGGTTACATAGTCAACCATAGAGTTACCTCATTGGTAATGGTTTAAAAAAATAGATAGGGCGCATTCACGAACAAAAATGAAACATGGTATAACCAGCCAGTGCAAAATTAAAAATATTGGGCGGAGCGGCCGGCGTTGCGGCGTGTTCCAAATTCAAAATAAGAAAAACTATAAAATATTGGCGGGATACCTTACTCTGTGACTTTGAGCTGTGTGTGTTGAGTTGATTTTATATTTACTAAAAATTAGTTCATCAAGCGATTTTGAAATATTGACCCCGGACTCAGTAACAAACGAGGCAAACAAAATAATTTAAAATCTTTTGCCAGAAGTTTCGAAGGAAAAATACTTAAATGCGAACAATGATTTTATGAAGTGACGAGCAAACAACAAAATAAAATAATTTTCAGAAAAAGAATTTCTCACGTATTTCAGTGGATTATCAAAGAAAATACTGCCTTCCACTCTATGGAGCAAGTACTCTATGCTCAAGAGCACATTAAGTGCTAAACACAATGTAAACACTATAAAATTGTTTTAATTTTTAGATTAATTTTAAATAGGTATAATAAGTATAAGGTACCAGCTACATGTTATTATTAATAAACATTTTGGAAAAAAACTACGATTTTTTTACTTTCCTTATATTCGAAATGAAAAGTAGAGTGTTAAACACGGGTAAAAGTCATCAATTCCATCCTCGAACTATAGCCTAAATATCTCGTATGGTTATTGCTTCCTTTTGACCCTTATATAACAATCTACTATTTTAATTCGCAGTTTTAAAACTAACTTGACTGTTAAATGAATAGCTAAAGAGCTCGCAAAAAATACTGCAAGAGAAATCTCAAGGGTTTTCTCTCAATATGATAGTGTTTAGGGTTTACGTACATGAGTCAGCACCTACTCACAGCGCCACCTGGCGTCAGCACGCTTCCAAACATGTAGCATTTTGACATGCTCTACAAGAGTTATCTCAAGGTTCAAATTTCCAGGTGTTCCACTTCCTGGCGTCAGCACGCTTCTAAACATGTAGCATTTTGACATGCTCTGCAAGAGTTATCTCAATGTTCAAATTTGGCAGTATAGTAGAGAACAGCACAAAACAATAAGATGGTAGTCAGACCGCAGTGTCATGGAACATGCCGAGTCAGCACGCCACGTAAGTTGTATGAATTTCGAGGTCAGTACAAGTGCTATCTCAAGGCAAAAAATTCGTATACTGCTCAATTATTATGCATAATTTATGAAAATAACAGTCAGACTACAGTGTCATGGAACATAGGCAGTCAGCAGTCGCTCAAAGGGTGGAGTCGAAACAAGCTGTTTGGAGCTACAACGCGTTACAAAACAGGATTACACAGTTGAAACTTGGTAAGAAGATGTATTCTGTAAACCGCTTTACGATTTTTACACAAAAGTAAAAAAATAAAAATATTGATTGGGGCTCCCCATACATAGAACTGAAACTGAAAAAAAATTTTTTCATCAAACCCATACGTGCGGGGTGTTTTAGGGTTCCGTACCCAAAGGGTAAAAACGGGACCCTATTACTAAGACTCCGCTGTCCGTCTGTCTGTCTGTCTGTCTGTCTGTCTGTCACCAGGCTGTATCTCATGAACCGTGATAGCTAGACAGTTGAAATTTTCATAGATGATGTATTTCTGTTGCCGCTATAACAACAAATACTGAAAACAGAATAAAATTTATATTTAAGGGGGGCTCCCATACAACAAACGTGATTTATTTTGCCGTTTTTTTGCTCAATATTAATAACGACAACAGGTAGACAGTTGAAATTTTCACAGCTAAGGTATTTCTGTTGCCGCTTTAATAAAAAATAGTAAAAACAGAATAATATAATTATTTAAGGTGGACTTCGATACAACAAACATGTTTTTTTTTGCCGTTTTTTGGTACGGAACCCTTCGTACGCGAGTCCGACTCGCACTTGGCCGGTTTTTTAAATAGCTCCTCAAAAATGACATTGAGGTTTATAAAACTATATCTTCTCAAAGTTAACCGTTTGGAAGATATTCACTTCCAAAATGGTAAAATACGTTTCCCCCCCATTAACCTTTTAAAATAAGAAAGTGAAAAATCTTAAAAAAATATATGCTGTAGATCTTAAAAAACACCTTCATCGAAAATTGCTTTGAACGAGATTTATTTAGCAGTTTTAGAGATATAGCTCAACTAAATCTCGTTCAAACCAATTTTATTTGAAGTTGTTTTTTTAAGATCTACAGCATATATTTTTTAAGATTTTTCACTTTCTTATTTTAAAAGATAAATGGGAGCGAAACGCATTTTACCATTTTGGAAGTGAATATCTTCCAAACGGTTAACTTTGAGAAAAAATAGTTTTAGGAACCTCAATGTCATTTTTGAAGAGCTATCTAAAGACACCCCGCACGGTATGGGTTTGATGATTTTTTTTTTCAGTTTCAGCTCCATGTATGGGGGGAGCCCCCATTAATATTTTTTTTTTTTACTTTTGTGTAAAAATCGTAAAGCGGTTTACAGAATACATCTTCTTACCAAGTTTCAACTGTGTAATCCTGTTTTGTAACGCGTTGTAGCTCCAAACAGCTTGTTTGGACCGCACCCTTTGAGCGACTGCTGACTGCCTATGTTCCATGACACTGTGGTCTGTTAGATTTTCTTTAATTAAGAGTTTAGTATGAATAACTGTATAGATTCTAAATATTTTCTGAAATTTAATTTACAAAGAATTCATTTGAATTTGTTAAAAGTTGTGAAACGAACATCCCTGTTACCAAATGTTTTACTTCCGGTTGGCGAGTGGCGCCACTAGTGTATTTGCCCGTAATGGCGGACAGGCTTGGCGTCGGTCGGCAGTATCGTTTGGACCGTTTTTGAGGATAGATGTTCTTGTTACTAATGTTACTGTTCAAGAAATAAATAATAATTCTTTGAAATATTAAACGTTGTTTGCTTTATCTTCGCCTGATTTTTATATCAGAAGTGGGATAAAGTCAAACGCCCACAAAACAGGGCTTTGGAGTAATAGTTTTATAGATAACGTAAAGCGGACTCGGTCAAAGACGAAAAGTGACAGCTATAATATCTTATATTTATTATTAATATTTATTTTTTTTATTTTCTATCGAGCGCGGCTGAGCGACGACCACAGATGAATATACGCGACGACTATGGTCACCCTTTGCACCTCGTCCACGTCGTACACGAGCAAGTGGTAAAAGGCGGAGGGAGGCCAAGATTACGCATCTCATCGGCAGAATCAATCACAATTCACAGGCCAGTACAAGTGCTTTATATATTTTTTTCCCCTTTTCTGCATTAAAAAAAAAAGTGTAAGATTTGTTTTTTTTTCCGTGTTAGACTTCTCGGAAGGAATTAATTAATTTTGAAATGCTGTTCTTGCTTGATTAAATGACAATAGCGTAAACTATTGTAATGAAAACATTAAAAAAACAACAATTTAACAAAAATTGTTAACATTTTTTCCCCTTCTCGTTATTACTTTCATCTTATATTAGCAATAGCTTATGATTTACATTCCGGTTTGTGTGCATTCAATATGATGTATATTGTAATTTTATTTTCCTGCCGATTTTTCTATACTTTAAAATCTCCTATTCCACATGCAGTGTGTACGGGCTTACGCCGCACATTTTTACCACCGACCTTACTGACCGAGTGAGCATCGGTACGTCTAATTTAGGTCGCGCGTCAGCACATTAAATTTACCTTTTTGATGTAATTATTTAACTCTATGAGATTATTATCGGCTACGGTCGAGATAAGACCCATCTTACTTTAAACTACAACTTAACTAGCAACTAACTAACTTTAACGTAATAAAAGTGTAAAGTGACGGATTTCTTTCCTTTATCTTATCACATCTGAAACAACTTAACTTCAAACCAGCAACTAACTTGACAACTACAACTTTTAACATCATCCTGTAAGAAATCCGTGGTCAACTAAGCGGACCTCCTACACAGTGGGTACTATGAATATTCTGTTAATGATAAATAATAATATTTTTATCTCAAATGACTTATATATCAGTAACCTTGAAGTCTTATAACTGGATTTTTTTTGGAGGTGCTAAAAGTAACTTGTTTATTTCTAAAGGAATCATTTTATTGATTATAATAATATAACTTAGGTATAATAGAATCAGAATGTGTTTAGAAATAATAACATTTATTTATAATATTACTAACTTTATAAATGAAATATAAAACAATATACTATCCATTATTATCTAATACTTGCAATAACTAAAAACTCTTTATCGGATAATGATTCTGCGCGGTGATGGCTTTTTCAGATCTTAAAAAAAAACAAGATTGATGCTGCAACAGAACTGCTGGTTGATCGTGGTCGCAGACAGACCACAATCGTCGTGGTGCGGAGTTGCCTGCTGCGGCGACAGCGCCCACGCGGAGCGCAGTAACAGCGGGCGCACGGTGTGCCACCAGCGCCACAGCAGCGAGCGCGTGAGGCGCCGCAGCAGGGTGGCAGCGGCCACGCGGGGCACGGCAGCAGCGAGCGCGTGGGGCGCCGCGACAAGCTGGCAGTGAAGGCGCGGGGCGCACCAGATCAGCGAGCAGCGTATGGTGAGGTAAAGTGAGTGCAGTGTAAATCGTGAGTACTTTGAACTTTATTTTATGGATAGGAATAACTGAGTTAATCTTAAAATCGTGCAATTTTAAACTCTACTCTAAAGGATAATTTTGACTGATTTTTGATCTAAAAATGTATTTACTTAGAATAATTTGCTTAAAAATGACGAGACGAGGAATCTTTGCAAAATTTTGGCCAGAAATTAGTTGTTAAAAGATTAAAAACTTTTTTTTAGTATATGGTCTTATTAAGATTTGGGGTTATGATACTTAAGAAAAATGTTGTTACCTAATTGTAATTGTAGCTTGTATTTTTTTATGTATTTGACTTAATTTGTTTTTATTTTTTTTAAACTGAAATGAATGAAACTAAAATATGTATGAACTTGAGCAGCCCCTGAAAGTTTATATTTTTAATGGCTTTAATGCAGCATTAAGTTAAAGTTTTGTATAAAATTCATTGTAACATTTATATCAATAATATGTTTATTCAAGTTTTTTTTTATCACATGTTACAATAACAGAAATGTCATCAGGAAATAAAGTTCAGCGATGCCTTGTCAAATGAGGAATACATTTGTGTAGACTGGGAAAAGAGGCCCTAATTATGCTCCCTTGTGGGACTCCAATTTCGTTCCCCTAAACCCTTTTTTTAAGTCAAGTATAAGTATTTCAACAGCTTGCATCATGATGCACAGATTTTTTTTATCCAACTTAGTGCTGGGCTTCTGATTCCATAATGTTCCAGATATCCTTTTTAGTAGTTGTTGCTGTAAACTTACTGATAAGGTTATTTGGAAGGTTATTTTGTTCTTTGGGAATCCAAATTGGTCTCTATTCAAAATACTTTATTACCATAATTTTCAAATAACGCTATTAGTTTATTTAACATTACTTTTCATATATTTTTGAAAGAATTGATATCCAAGTACCTAATTGATATTACGATTATTTATACATATAATGTTATTCTTATCCTTTTTATACAATGGCTTTACCAATGAAAAGCTCGAGCCTCTCAGGAAAGGTTCCATTTGTTTATCAGAAAAGCTAGTACTGGAGCTATTTCTCATGACATAATAACCTTCGTGCAGATATGGCTATAACTCTCCGAATTCATGTTATACGGGGATTTGTTTTGATCTTATAATAGTATTCGTTGATTCGTTGACTAGGAGTCGGATAGATCGGATTGCTTTAAATGACCTTAGATAATTCATAAAATGCAAGATTTAAATTATTTAAATACAGCATACGACTTGGTTGTCATATTTATAAAGCAGTCATTGAATGCGTTTGCAATTATTTTTATGGGACATTAATACATTCAATACTTTCTACATAAATATTTATTCGTACTCTGATTTAGTATTTGTCTCAAATAGCTAGTTTTATTCCAAGCATTTATCTTTACAGATATATACATTTTTTATGTATTTTTGGTTTGATATCTTTTTTCTGCTCGTGATATACGTACCTATTTTTAATAATTTGGAATAATTTGGGTGTAGTTCGTTTTTTTTTGGCAAGTTTTTTTTTAGTGTCGTGAGTTAGTCTTAGGATGTTATTTAAATCTTTAATAAGTTTATAAGTTTTTCTTCGTTTGTATTAGTTTCATTGTAAATCTCTAGAAAAGCAAGGCTTAGGTGTTCTTTTTTTAGACTTTAAATTTCTTTAAAGTTCTTTGTAAAATCTTTAGTGAGTATGTATTCTGTTCTAATGGCGTAGCTTTTGTTTCTTTTCTTGATTAAAAGCTTATTGCCTGGTCAGCCACGATGGGAAGATGGGCTATGATGACCGACGGCTAAATGTATGGTCAATGCTCGATGGGCTTCCGGTGCGTTTGGTTAGGTGTTGCGCTAGATTATAATTATGTATAGTCTAGGAGGTGTTTAGTCATATTATTTTCTAGCTAGAGTGTTAATATTTATTTCCTCTACAGTACTTGTGTAAATTATTTGTTTAATGCTGGTCTAATCACTCTAAAAATGAATCAAAATTAAGTTTATTTGTAACTGTAGAGCTTTGATATACGCTAATAACTATATTGCACAATGGAATTAAAATAGGGCAACATTCAAAGTGAAAGTTCACTAAAAAGTCGTCAAAATGCTTATTTTTAGTTTAGTCAGTGTTACCTCTTTTTGGAAGACAAACCTTGAATGTTTTGGTATAGTATTACAAAGTTATTTTTATTTCAGAACAAATTTAATCAGGGATTATTTCCGGTGTTATTTTTTTTGTGACAAGTTTACACCTAGATCAATAGTATGGTAATGTATCTTTCTTATAATCGGCTGTATTAGCTATTGTATTGGACAAATAACTTTATCAGATTTAATAATTTGCAATGTTATTTTATTTTAATTTTTTTTTCATTTAACATTTCACATATTTCAGGCAAATGAGTTTCTTATTTATTTTAAGGAATTTTACACAGACCTAAGTCTGTGTAATTTTATTTTGTAGAGATGTAATAATTTTATTGTTGGACAAGTTATTCTATTATATCAATAAAAGTGTCGTTATTATATGCCAGATAAACCTAAACAATATGATATATATACTTCACAAGTGAATTGATATAAGAGTTAAATTTGAAATTTGGACACGTTAAGATAAAATTGTAATTTATCATACTTGATTACGTCGTAGCTTGCATGTTTTTGTTCCGGCGTTGTACACATTTCATTTGGCCCTCTGGTTTCGTTAGTGTTTTGTAAGAAGTGTCCAAAATGATACATGTAGATTGTTCTTCGTACTTTTGTGTCATAAATTATTTGGACTTGATTAAAAATTTTGTTTTAAGGTTTTCTTCTGTCGCGTGTTTTATAATTTTTTTTGTAGGTATATTCTTTTTTCTAAGTTCTTTGTTTTGTTTCCAATAATTATATTATTTGCTCAGTGTTTATAATTTTTAAGTTGGGCAGCTGCTGTCTGCTGTTTTGCAAAATCAGCATAATATTTGCATATTCGTCATCTGACAAAAATTTGAAAGACTTCAGCTATATTCATTTTAAAGATTTATTTTCTCTCATTATGTTTTTGTAATAGGTATTGATCGCATTTTCGATTACATATTTTTATTACCATTTGGCTTGTTTGTCACTAAACACAATCTCTATTCCAAAGCATTTGCGCAAACACTATGGTACCTATATTTTTTATACGCTCGTAGTGATAATATACAATCTCGCTAAAATATACTTTTCTATGATACTATCATATCATTTATATTTTATCTCGCGGCTTATGTAATTCAAATGTGTAAAAGCTCTTAATTTCCAAGTTTATCCGGATAACACTTATTTTTCTTTTTCCTAGCAAAGCATTCCTTATCTTCTTGATCAATAATACCATTACTTATGTTTTTATTTTTATGAACCGCACATTTTGTCGTTTTGTAGTTATAATCATTTTTTTTGTTGTTGATGTTATGTCTATAATTAGTCACTAAGACGATGTTTTGTATGTAATTGCGATTTTTCTCGGTGGCAAATGACAACAAAAATAGAAAGAACTAAAAAGCTCTCAGTCATAAATTGTAGTATTACTATGGAGTCTATTACTACTATTGTAGTATACATTTAATACACTTTATTGTTATAGTTTGGTCTATGTAAATGTAAATACAATTCTTCACATTTAACACTAAGGAAGATGTCCCCTTTGTTTTTATATGTGTACGTCTGAAAAAAGAAAACTTATGGAAGTGGTATAAACTGCAATAACAAAGCATTCGTAACGTCAGGCGCGTGCCGTGTCCGCCATATTTTGTTGCGTTTACATGTTACAATTTCGACTCTATGATGTTTACATAAGGTGTATCTACACTAAGCCAAGCCGCCATGTTTAGTTGCGTTTGAATGGAGAACAATGAAGGAGGCATCCACGCTTTTTTCGTAGTATGACAGGTCCTTGTTATTCCTCCGTCATTGATGTGTACCTATTATTATTTACACTTATGAATTGAAAAGAGTTTTTGTTGAATTTTTGTTATGAACAAAATAATTTAGTCATTAGTAGAAGATAATTTGTGGTTTTGATACATCTATTAAGAGTAAAGTATGCTGTATAGATTAAGTATAATAAATAACGATTGATGAGTTAACATTAAGAATTCGATGGTTGATTGTCATTGTTCTCAGATCCATTGACTCTCAACCTGGAAATCCATTCTTGGTAATCAGTGGGTTGAGCGACCCACGATCATGAAGAAAGGATCTTATCTGTGAAAGGGTTTTAGTACACATTGTTGATTAATGATTAAACTGTGAAAGGGTAGTAGTATCCAATTATTGATAAATGCTAAGCTGTGAAAGAGTAGGAGTACCTATATTGTAGATGAATGCTAAAAGGGTGAGTTGCTTGTCAATGTTGACAGATCCATTGACTTTCAACCTGAAACCCATTCTTGGTGATCAGTGGGTTGAGTGATCCACGATCATGAAGAATGGACCTTATCTTTGAAGGGGTAGTAGTACCCATTATTGATGAATGTTTAAATGTGAAACGGTGTAGTACCTATTGTTGATGAATGCTAAAAGAGTGAGTTGCTTGTCAATGTTGACAGATCCATTGACTCTCAACCTTAAAATCTTGTCTTGGTGATTAGTGTTCATAGGTTCACTATCACAAAGAGAAGATCAAGTAGTGATGGAACAGTGTTGATAGATCCACTGGAGATTGATAAATGCTAAAAAAAAAGAAGTATGAATTTATTGTCAATGTTGATAGATCCATTGACTTTAAATCGGAAAATATTGTCTTGGTGATAAGTGTTGATAGATCCACTATCACAAAGAGAATATCAAATGTTGGTTGAGCAGTGTTGATAGATCCACTGATAAATGATTAATCTTAAAAAAAGAAGAATGGAATTGATTGTCAATGTTGATAGATCCATTGACTTTCAATCAGAAAATCTTGTCTTGGTGATTAGTGTTGATAGATCCACTATCACAAAGAGAAGATCAAGTGTTGGTTGAACAGTGTTGATAGATCCACTGATAATTGATTAATGTTAAAAAAAAGAAGAATGGAATTGATTATCAATGTTGATAGATCCATTGATTCTCAATCGGAAAATCTTGTCTTGGTGATTAGTGTTGATAGATCCACTATCACAAAGAGAAGATCTTTTGACAGGGCTGATAGATCGAAAGCGAAAGGTACTAGAGAAGATCGAGCAATGACGGATTTAAGAAGAAAGAAGCGTACGGGTCAAGGATGGTGTCCAGGGTATAGCCCGGCCCAGTAGCAGCGGAGTCCAGGGAATATCCCGGCCCACGGAGTCCAGGGTATAGCCCGGCCCAGTTCCTGTGCTGTTCTGCAAGATGGTTCATGTCTCCAAAAGAAGATAGATTCGCAGAAGATTTTGAGTTGTTATTGTTCAAAGTTTGATGACAAACTTAGTGCCAGGGAAGGCCGAATGTTAGATTTTCTTCAATTTAGGGTCTATTATGGATAACTATACTAAGTTTTTATGGTTCAAAGTTTGAGGACAAACTTAGTGTCAGGAAAGGCCGAATGTTAGATTTTCTTTAATTAAGAGTTTAGTATGAATAACTGTATAGATTCTAAATATTTTCTGAAATTTAATTTACAAAGAATTCATTTGAATTTGTTAAAAGTTGTGAAACGAACATCCCTGTTACCAAATGTTTTACTTCCGGTTGGCGAGTGGCGCCACTAGTGTATTTGCCCGTAATGGCGGACAGGCTTGGCGTCGGTCGGCAGTATCGTTTGGACCGTTTTTGAGGATAGATGTTCTTGTTACTAATGTTACTGTTCAAGAAATAAATAATAATTCTTTGAAATATTAAACGTTGTTTGCTTTATCTTCGCCTGATTTTTATAGGTCTGACTGTTATTTCATATATTAGGCATAATAATTGAGCAGTATACGAATTTTCAGCCTTGAGATAGCTCTTGTACCGACCTTGAAATTCATACAACTTACCTGGCATGCTGACTCGGCATGTTCCATGACTCTGCGGCCTGACTACCATCTTATTTTTTTTTGTGCTATTCTCTACTATAATACCAAATTTGAACCTTGAGATAACTCTTGTAGAGCATGTCGAGATGCTACATGTTCGGAAGCGTGCTGACGCCAGGTTCCGCTTCCTGGCGCTGGGAGTAGGTGCTGACTCATTTACACCCTAAACACTCTGTCATATTGAGAAAAGGACCTTGAGATAACTCTTGCAGTATTTTTTGCGAGCTCTCGTACTAGAAGTATTAGGCCAAAATCAACCAAATGAGGTTGTATGCAAACCGCGGTGCATTTCTCTTTTGAGTGTTTCATACGTTCCAAGAAGCTTAAACGCTCGAAACTATGTAAAAAGAAAAACCGGTGAAGAGCGAGTTGGACTCGCGCACCGAGGGTTCCGTACCATCATAATTGCACCATTAAACCACACTACAGAGTAGAATAATAAAATTAGTATTGCAGTTTTGGTCAGCGATAGTGGAACTAATGTTAACTTTTTTAGAAATTTGATAATTTCTAAAAAAGTGTGCTATATTGAGACATCGTTTTATTTTTCCTGTAATCTTTACATAAACTGCTATCACATAGAATTATTTCAGATTTTTCTCTTTGCAAACTTCGGAAATAAGGGGAGGGGGGAACGGTATTTTTTTTTACATTTTTCATCATAAGTCGAAAACTATGTAGTCTAGAAAAAAAATAAAAAATGATTAAAAACGTGCAAACGGCTCTCTTTCATATGATACCCCACATGCCGTAGTAGCCCCACTTCAAATTTTTATGACCCCTTTTCAGGCCCTGCTGTAAAAAAGATATTTATTTTTATTTATTTCTTATTTGCAAAATAGTTGGGCAAATGTCATCTTAAACTATTCCAAATTTCAAGTTGATACCATTAGTAGTTCTCGAGATATCCAGCTGTGACAGACAGACAGACAGACAGACTGAGTCACACCATAAGGGTTCCTTTTTTACCATTTTGGTACGGAACCCTAAAAAACAAACAATTGACTATCGTAATGGTTGTCACTAAAAACTGTTGTGCAAAATATTTGTACTAGATAATTAAATTTCCAAGGAATAAACAATAATATATGAACTAGCTACCAAATATCGAAGTGTTTTATTATACAGAATGTTCCAAAACTTTGCCACACGAAGGAAAAGTACTTTAAATATTGAAGATGGGAAATTTTACTGAAAGAAGATTTCGTTTTATTTTTAAAAATAATTGGAACTGCATTCAAAGATTTTTGAAAAATCGTCTGCCTTAACCAGGAATCGAACCCATCAAAATCTATTTTTTTTAGATTAATTTTTATGATACCAATCGAACGGGTTACTTATAGTAAAACGGCATCTTAAACAAAAGGAAGCCCATGAAATTTAACATTTAAATTTTAATTATTACGAATTGTATCAAGTTGTAAGGAATCGTATGCGATTTAAAAAAATCATTGAATGCGAACTGCATTCAATGATTTTTATTCTTCTCGTTTCTTTTTAAAAACAAAATGAAGTCTTCTTTCGGTAAAATTTTCTATCTTCAATATTTAAGGTGCTTTCCCTCCGTGTGGCAAAATTTTGGAACACCCTGTATATAGATTTGAAAGATATAACAAATTGGTAGGTCATAATTACAATTTTGGTACATTTTAAGTAGTTAATGTGGTTAACAAATACTTTTATAGAAAAATTAGCAAAAACTTAAGGGTCATTGTAAAATTCAGTGGTCATTTTGTTCGAAAGCTATAAAATTAAATGAGTTATACATTTAGAAGAGAAGACTTTACCAAACAATACCAACTGAACTAAAAAATGTGTTCTGAGAGGGTAATAAAATTCTAAAATCATATTTTTTCCAAAAATCCTATTTTTGTCTCAAAAAGTCCTCTTCGGTGGTCTGTTCAGAAACCAACTCGGCTTTAATTTGTGATCTTAAGGTATATTAAAAACAACCCCTATTAATAAATTTCGTTACCATTCAAAAATCTAAGACTGTAATTTATCCATATAAACATTATCCAGCAATATACCATTATTAATTATTTTATTATCATAGTCTCAATTTTGTTCCGAAGATTTAGATCTTTTCGGTTACCCTATTTTACAACCTGTAAAATCAAAATATTATATTTTCCTGAACGCATCCTTATCTAAATTGAATAGCAGCTTAACTGTGAACGCATCAATAATTCGTAGTGCGAGTGAGAGCACTGCTGCAAAGATAATCAGTCAAAAAGGAACAAAACAAAAAAAAAATGTCAAAGATGACTTTACTTTTCGGCGACAGCTGTAAAAAGTTAACAACTTACCAAATTACAAGGTAACTACATAGGCCTACTTGATTAGCCATTTTACTAATTTTAAAGTGCTTTTATGATTATCCTCAAAAAGTTTGGTTTTATGATTTTTTTAGTAAGGAAAATCCATTCGGTGGTCCTCTTTTCGATGGTCTTTTTTCCATACTTTTTTTTAAATTTTGCTGTATCGACCTCTAATTTATGTTGATTTAGATTGCTAATGTTCCAATGGATATAAATAAAAACAAATTTCGTTTAATTTTATAGTGTTTTATTTTTTTAATTTTTTTTAACCCCGTTTTGACAATGACCCTTAAAAGAAAATATATTTAGCGATTACAACAGTTTTCAAATTCTTACTAACTACGTAGAGTAGTTTCAGCTTAACGTGTTGGTAGAGAATAATCTCAGTTTCTTATTACATAAAAGGAATAGCGGCATTTTCATGAAATATCTTAAGCGTCCAGAAGCGCTTCTGAGATCCTAAACGCCTTAACAAAGTGGTCATTGTCCTTTTCAAGAATGGCCCCGATAATATGTTGCTGAAGCATCTATTCCCCTGTCCGACCTTTTTCAATGCTTCGCGAAATCTCAATAGAAAGCTTGGTGGTTACATTTTCTTTTAAAAAGGCTGATTACAAAGATTTAAAGTATCCGATATCGGATACTGCATGAAGGTTTATTAATGGTTCTTTAAACAGTTTACGGTGTTATTATTGCAAAAGATTTTACTTAAATACTGCTTAAATGTGATAATGTCTCTTTAAAAAAATATTGCCAAAATAGTGTCAGCATCACATTTAAACAGTATCTAAATTAAACATGTGTTTAAAAATCTTTTGTAATACCACTGTTAATGTTAAATAATTTAAAAAAATATATAAAATCAATTAAAACGTAGGCACGTAACTTTATTATTGAAAATATTTTAAGAACCGATTTAAAAATTTAAGGTATAGTTTCACATGATCGATGATTTATGACGTCAATGTACTGTCCGTCCTTGACTTTGTTGTCTTTGTGCTATGATATGATAAGGTATTAATAATTTTTATAGGTTTGAGTTAGGCGGTAGGGCCCCCGGAATATCTGGCAATAAAAGCACGACGATCTTGGATGAATTAACCACTGGATGCGAAATGACAGCCATATTCGCCTTTACCCCTCTGCCACTTACTGTGACCGATAGCCTCAGTAAACGATATCGCGTTGTCAGTGTGATGCTAGAGCTCGTGGCGAAACATTGGTACAAAAATGGGCAAAATACTTCGTATTGTTCAGCAAAAAAAATAGCGGGCAATCAAGAAATGTTTATTTTCACACGTAAGCACAATTTCAACCTATTATAGTAGCTATTTTTCGCAAAATAAATAAAATTTGGTATGTAAACAAAGTAGGGTGACTTAGCCGGTTTGCCGGCCCCCTTTGGTTTTCGGCCATTACGGAAAATGTAAGAATGTATGAAAGAAATTTTTCGTGAAATTTCTTTTTCGCGGTATTATTAAAAGTTGCCAATACACTTATTTATTACGTATACAAAATATAATTAGAAACAAATTACGAGACGTACTGCCCCCAGGAGCTGACGTTTTCGAAAAACTTTCTAAATATTAATATTTTCATAATATCCACCCCGTCTATCCCGTATAATTATGTATATATAAATAAATTAAAAAAAATAGATATAAAATGACCATATGCCGCAACAACCACAGATGCGGACATTATGAAAAATATATTAGAAAATGACGACCAGCCGATTGAAGACTGCACATTTCACTATTTGTTTGAAGAGGATGATGTTCTGGTTTTAAACAGAGGATTTAGAGATGCAGTACCAGTCATAGAATCCTATGGATATGCTGCACATATGCCGCTGACGAAACGGCGAAACGAAAGTCAACTGACGACTATAGAAGCTAACAAGTCAAGACTAGTTACAATCAGTAGATGGGTCATTGAGGCCGTAAACGGTAAGTTCAAAAGAGATTTTAAAATCTTCAGGCACAGAATTTTCAACCGCGCCTCGCCAAACAGCTTTAATGATTTTAAAATAGCGGGAGCTCTAATCAACTGCTTCCAAGAGCCTTAAGAGGATAGCCAATACACAGCTGAATTCATAGAATCAATCCGGTTGAATTTAAATAAACCAAATCTTCTGGCGGATAATATTGAAGAAAATAATATTAATCGCCAAAGAGTCACATTTTAAAGATTAAATGCTAATGACCAACATATTATAGATTTTCCCGAGCTCACAAACGAACAATTAATTTTAATCGCAATAGGAACGTACCACCTAAAGTTGGCGCGCGCGTTCTTATTGCAGTGAGCATATGAAAAGGACGGGAGTATATGAAATTGAATACTATCGACATCCAGAAAGAATTCATATCAATAATGAACAAAATGTTCTAATAAGATGTAAAATTCAATCGAGGCATGTGCGGAGTAAAACATATTATACCTACATTTTGTATAATCATGAAGCACAGGGTCGCAGTGCCATAAATGAATATTATTGCTCGTGCATTCATGGCCGCCGAACGCTTGGATGTTGCGCTCATGTTATGAGCATTTTGTACTTTCTTGGTTGAGCTCGACATAACCTAGAAGAATTTGCGCATCCAGGTTCATTTTTGGATAATCTTTTAATAGATTTGTAGGTCCTGTGACTTGTATGTGGATAATATAAAACCATAAATAAAAAAGTATGTTATGACGTTATTCTAATTTTATTTTTATCATATTATTATCAGACGTTTGCACATCAGCTATTTTTATAATGTCCCCGCTGCTGGGGCACAGGTTTTTCTTATGGATGGATAAACAGGACTAACCATAACTAAGATAAAAAATTAGAAACGAGTTCATGTGTGCGGAATCCACACGAAGCGAAATATAAGGTAATGGTCAAAAAGTACAAAAGGTCTTGAGTTACCTATACAAGAGGGTGTTCGGCTATTACCCATTTCTGTTTATCTTAAAGTAAGTTAACTATGTTAGTTATGTAATTGGGCGCCTCCCGTTAATTATTAATAATAATAAATAAATAATAAGGGGCCCCAATGCGGATTGGTGGGGTGTTAACGACTGAAAATGCAGCCAAAAACAATGATATATCATAGGCCATAAATAACGGCTTAGCGTGCCTCTCAAAGTCACGGAGGAGCTTGAGGTCATTTTTGGTCACCCATCACATGACCAAACCTTTGGAAAAGTTGCTTAACTGTCGCAATCACTGGGTGATGCGCTTACTTACTGCGCTATCTAGCTGGTCCGTCGTGATTATTACCTAATATTTTTTGAAAATATACCTTAAGCTACGCAAAATTTTAACGCCTTAAAAAAAATTGTTGTTTTTTTTTATGTTAGTCACCGATCACAGAGGTCCCATATTTTTTTTGTTATACATATAAAAGGTACTTAAACCTGAGATAGATTTAATTTGCGCCGGGGCTCAGGTAATTTTGTATGTAGCCTGCGCATTCACCTTTGATGGCCTGGTAACTAAATGCGTTTTTGGGAGGTCATTTGCTTTTCGGCCGCCTGGCCGAAAACTAATGTATGAGTTTCACAATCCATAATATTTTGCCGGCAATTATGGCCGAAAACCGGCTAAATCACCCTATAACATTGACATTATTTGACAAGTGTAATCCCCCCTCACCCCGCAAAAATTGGTTGATTGTGATTTCATACATTTTTCTTACGTTACGTATCCAGTGGTTAATTCATCCAAGACGACGACCTTTAATACTCTGACACCCAATTGCACTAAACTTAAGAATCGCCTGTCTTTTCTTAACTACAACTCGACCAAGTTAAGTAGGCGAATGACAGCTACATGACCGCTAAGTTTGACACCGTTTTAATTTGGTCGATTTGTAGTTAGAAACAGACTTAGGCGATCCTTAAGTTTAGTGCAATCGGGTGTATGACGACGACACAAGAAATTATTGCACAGGAACTAATTGTAAGTGTTTTCTAGCTCAATTAATGCAAAAGAAGCTTTTCGGTACTAGTAAAAAAGGTCCTTAGGGTATCCGATGTCTAATTCTGAGCGTAGTCTTTGTTTATAGTTGTTTAAAAATATATTAAAAGTTAAATTCTTTTACAAATACACTGTTAATTTTTACCGTTTGATACCTATATCTCAGGATGAAATACGGATATCAGACCACTTCACTGATTTTTAGGGTTCCGTACCCAAAGGGTAAAAACGGGACCCTATTACTAAGACTCCGCTGTCCGTCTGTCTGTCTGTCTGTCTGTCTGTCTCTCATGAACCGTGATAGCTAGACAGTTGAAATTTTCACAGATGATGTAATTCTGTTGCCGCTATAACAACAAATAGGTACTAAAATCAGAATAAAATTAATATTTAAGGGGGGCTCCTATACAATAAACATGATTTTTTGGCCGTTTTTTACTCTGCATTAATTACAACAACAGGTAGAAAGATGAAATTTTCACAGATGATGTATTTCTGCTGCCACTATAACAACAAATACTAAAAACAGAATAAAATAAGTATTTAAGGGGGGCTCACATACAACGAATCTGATTTTTCGCCGTATTTGGTACGGAACACTTCGTGCGCGAGTACGACTCGCACTTGGCCGGTTTTTAAAAATCCCCTGCCTTAACTAAGCATCAAACCCACCAAATATGAAAAAAATATATATGTTTATGATACCGATCGAAGGGGTTACTCTTTATAACGTATTGTCTTTTTTTTCTAATTTTTGAATGCAGTTCCAATGAGGGCTTTTCAAAGTGACATTTAAATAAAAAATAAAAATATTCTAGTAATAATTACTATTATTACTAGAATACTACTATTACTAATAGTTACTATTTACTTCACTAGATGGTGTTGATGGAAAGAGAAGTGTCAAAATTGGGTTTAAACAATAAACAGCCTGTACCAAAGAGGAAAGCAAGCGCTCGCCAGCTGACATCTGCCCAATGAGAAACATTTACATCTACCTGTCTACCTGAGTGCTCTTCGAAGCTTAGTAAAAAAATACATTGACACATACATTTTTATCAACGCCATCTATCGAGCCTACAGTTTTTTTGTCATTCTGACAAGCCCTCATTCTTTTTTAAACAAAATGAAATCTTCCTTCAGTAATATTTCGTAGCTTCAATAATTAGGGTACTTTCCCTTAGTGTGGCAATGTTTTGGGACACCCTGTTTATAATCAATAAAAACATGGGTAGGCACTTCGTTCCTGGAAAATATGAATGTGAAATCCGATTACAGAATTGTGTTGTAGAATTTATACACTCGATGTATTTTCAGTTCAGCTTAAATTCAAACAATAAATGAATTTTATTCCCATTTTATTATTTACAATCGTACATATTTTCAATTAAAATTTAATTCTTTTGATGTTGCCATTGGCAAAACTAATATTAATATGTATAAATGTAGAGTGAAATTATTATTAAAACATTGAATACAATCGCTATAATTCAACGAAACAACATTTATACACAATACATCCTCCGTTTTTTTGTTTTAAATGTTATTTCTCTTCACAGACCATACAACAAGTACTAGAATACGTTTATGTCAGCTTACAAGACTCAAAGGGCCTATTACAAAAAGAGAATCGCAAAGTCAAACGAGTTCGTCATTTTAATTTTGAACCTTATGTATGGTACGAGTTAATAACGGCACGGAGTGGGACGAACATGGTCCGATTATCGCGGTTTTTATATTGTAATAGGCTCTCGGGTCATACATTTTCAATATTATACTTTGGTACTACTATAACTTTCTCACTCGGCTCAAATTATAAACAATGAATAAAACCCTCCACATTGTAAGTCTTAAAACATTAAATAAAACCGGTCAAGAGCGAGTCGGACTCGCGCACCGAGGGTTCCGTACCATCATAAATTGCACCATTAAACCACACTGCAGAGTAGAATAATAAAATTAGTATTGCAGTTTTAGGTCAGCGCCATCTCTTGACCGATAGTGGAACTAATGTTAACTTTTTAGAAATTTGATAATTTCTAAAGAAGTGTGCTATATTGAGACATCGTTTTATTTTTCCTGTAATCTTTATATAAACTGCTCTCACATAGAATTATGTCAGATTTTTCTCTTTGCAAACTTCGGAGAGAAGGGGGGGGGGGACGGTATTTTTTTTACATTTTTCATCACAAGTCGAAAACTATGCAGTCTAGAAAAAAAAGAAAAATGATTGAAAACGTGCAAACGGCGTTCTTTCATATGATATCCCACATGCCCTAGTAGCACCACTTCAAATTTTTAAGACCCCTTTTCAGGCCCTGTTGTAAAAAAGATATTTATATATTTATTTATTTCTTATTTGCAAAATAGTTGGACAAATGTAATCTTAAACTATTTCAAATTTCAAGTTGATACCATTAGTAGTTCTCGAGATATCACGCTGTGAGAGACAGACAGACTGAGTCACACCATAAGGGTTCCTTTTTTACCATTTTGGTACGGAACCCTAAAAAACGAGTTTTTAATACAGTTGCTCAAAAAGTGGCGTATTGCAGGTACGTATAGCGTTTGGGATGTGGGCTATTACACACTCGAGCTTTTTCTTTACCTTTTCCGAACTCGTGCGTTTTCTTTCCCAACTGTCAAAATAATGTCTATTAAAAAGAAAAAACCAACCACGAAGTTTTTACTAAAAAAAATCATTGAGGTTTTTATGATTCCTGCAAATATTTCTAAAAAGAAGCTACTAATTTGTTTCAATATCAGATTTAAAAGTAATTTTAATTAAAATTTAAACATTAAATTAATATTAGTATCGGCCAAATTAAATTTATTAATATAAAAAGTTGGCTGTATGACGTGCACTGCCATAGTCTCTGCTTATAGGAGTTTGCGCGAGTAAGTAAAAAGAAAAAGATGGACCTTAATTTTTAATTTTCTATAAAAATATCTACTGAAGACTTGGCTGTATGGGCAAAGTTCCCTTTGCCTACCCAGAATGGGTGAAGAAAACAAAAAAAATCTCTGCTTATACCGGGTGTAACAAGACCTTCAACGAAGCCGAGGTCTACGTATCCTGCCCATCATCAGGACCATTTCTGTTCAAAATTATTGCTGGGAAACGATTTTGATTGTTGGTGTTAAAAAAGCATTGCATACTTTACCACGCAATGTAACGCGTACAACAGACTGCGCCTGCGAATGTAAGCTACACAGCTGCGTGCGGCCGAGTTGAAAGGCAGCATTTATGTGCGTGCTCATGAGATACATCGAGTGACGACGTTTTGAAGCCATTGTTTGTTACGAAATATTTAAAATTTTGATAATGTTTCATTGGACAAAAAGTAAGAAATAACGAATAAAATAAGATTTCATAAAAAAAATTTTTTTGACTCTGACCTTCAATAACTTCGTAACTATTGGTTTCCCAGGTATAGTTTAAAAGTCAAAAATGATCCTGATGATGGGATATACGTGGACTTCGGCTTCGTTGAAGGTCTTGTTACACCCGTTATTCTTTTACGATTGGCGCCATTTTCCAAAAAAATTCTTTGCGAGTTTAGTTGTTTGTTGCACAAATTGAGTAATTTCGACGATATTTTATTTGAATTAACACCACCAGAACTCAGTATAATTGCACAAAATGCTTCAGAGAACATTTTACCGGAAAAAGTCAAAAAGTCGTAAGTAAAGTCGAATTGTCGTCGTACATACGACGACAATTCCCCAGTTAGTATAAAAAACTGTACCAATTTCAATGTATATGTGAATTATAACTTTCATAAGAAATAAATGATTAGTTAGTTGATTTTATTGTGTTTTTATTATTTTATTAAATTGCTTAATTTTTTCGCAACTGTATTAAAAATAGTTGTTCAGTACACGTGCGGAACCGTCATTGCAACTTGTTCCGACTGTCAACCCTCACCTTCGGCTGCGCCTCGGCTCCGGTAGACATTTGTCGGAACTCTTTGCAATGACAGGCTTTCCGCACTCGTAATGAAATATACTATTTTGAACCAAAAGTATCGCGATTCTTGCGCGATATTTTTTCGCGTTACTTTTGGGTACTACAATCAACGTTACCGAATGTTTTATTTGGTATTTTTATTAAAAATAGAAAGCAAAGTATACACAGGTATTAGTGGAATTCAAAACTCTGTTATAGTGTTTAAAATTAAAATAGTTCCTAAAAGAATTACAAAGTTTTTAATAAATAATTTCCAAGAACCCTCGATTCAAACCATGACGGCTTACTTGTCATATTAAAACAGGGACCTAGTTAAAAGTTTATCCAGTACAATATGTGGTAAAGATACCAACACAGAAACGTAGGCAACTTTTTCCGTTAAAGTTCAAGCTCCTTAGAAAGTCTTAATAATCTCGTTAGTCTACCTAACCTAACCTAATTAAGGTTTTGTGAGCACACTATTACATTGTAAAAATTACTTATAAATAATAGAGGGTTTGCTTGCATCTATACCTAATATCTTTATTACTACACATTAAGGTGGCACCCTGAGAGAAAGTGGCGCCGCGGTGAATTTTATTTAATATTATAATTCTAATACTTACACAATTTTAATAATGTTTCACGTGCAATTTTTAGGGGTATTTATAGACGGTATCTTTACATTTCCTCGTAGTCATTGTTAGAAGTAGATAGGAAAACTGCTTAAAGTGGCCGTTTTTGACACATTTGCTATCTACTTCTACGAATGACTATACTTACAAGGGCATGTAGTGTTGGCGGCCGATGAGAAACAACGAGGCGTTCTATCATTAAGCACTCAACCACTTTATTCCAAAGTAAAATGGGTTTAAAGTACCTATTCCAAAAGTTACTTAATGTTTTAACTGCCTTACTTTATAGTGATGTTGATCGTGCTGCGAAGTATTATATTTGTATATGAAAATTGTAAACACCGATAGACCAATACAAAAGTTTTTATACACTTCTAAGGTTTACTAACGTACAGTTCATTAGAAATAAAACACTTTTTGCGGATTTCAACGCGTATATTGTACATACAAAAGTGGTCTATAAATAAGCGAAGAAATCGAATAAGCTGGATATATATATTTTTAATTTAGGTTGATTTTGCGAACTTATTTTCGAACTGACGATGACGTAGCTACTGACTTTTATTAAAACTTGTAATCAGCCTTAACTGGACGAAAATTAATCGATTTTGAAAGCTACAACATAAAAGAAACTGACTCGTGAAGGATTTGAACCTCCGACCGCCGTATGTTGGTATTCATTTCGGTGCTCTGACCAGCTGAGCTAACGAGTCACATTATTAGATTGCAAATCATTTATCGCTACCTACGTTACGGGCAAAATGAGTCATACATAACCAGATAACATAAAATATTTTGAATTCACACCACGGAACAAGTTCATAGAGTGTGCAGAGGAAGACATTTGAAAAAAAAGAGAACTGTTCATCGGCTTTTGTAAACACCGATAGGCCAATACAAAAGTTTTTATACACTTCTAAGGTTTACGCACGTACAGTTCATTAGAAATAAAACACTTTTTGCGGATTTCAACGCGTATATTGTACATACAAAAGTGGTCTATAAATAAGCGAAGAAATCGAATAAGCTGGATATATATTTTTTTAATTTAGGTTGATTTTGCGAACTTATTTTCGAACTGACGATGACGTAGCTACTGACTTTTATTAAAACTTGTAATCAGCCTTAACTGGACGAAAATTAATCGATTTTGAAAGCTACAACATAAAAGAAACTGACTCGTGAAGGATTTGAACCTCCGACCGCCGTATGTTGGTATTCATTTCGGTGCTCTGACCAGCTGAGCTAACGAGTCACATTATTAGATTGCAAATCATTTATCGCTACCTACGTTACGGGCAAAATGAGTCATAGATAACATAAAATATTTTGAATTCACACCACCGAACAAGTTCATAGAGTGTGCAGAGGAAGACATTTGAAAAAAAAGAGTACTGTTCATCGGCTTTCCTGGATATACAGCATGTTTCTGATAGAGTTTGGCACAAAGGGCTGTTATGCAAAATAAAATCCTTAATACCACACACCTATTTCGGAATCCTTAAATCATTTTTAACGAATAGAATATTCCAAGTCAAGGAAAATAATAGCACGTCAAATTTCCACGAAATCACTGCAGGAGTTTCACAAGGTTCTGTAATTGGGCCAGTCTTGTACACGCTGTATACATACCTACCACAAAGTCAAAATGTCACAGTAGCGACCTTTGCAAATGATACAGCTTTACTTGCTTGAAGCCCATGTCCAACTCAAGTTTCTGAGCTCTTACAAAGTGGACTAAATAAAATGGAGAAATGGCTGGCGAATGGAGGATTGCTGCTAGCGTGTCCGGATCAGTGCACGTAAAGTTTACTCTTCGCAAAGAGGACTGCGCCCCAGTTACTCTAAATAAAAGTCATCTTCCCCATCAAAACTCAGTTAAATACTTGGGAATGCAACTAGACCGCAGGCTTACCTGGAAGAAGCGAGTCCAAACGAAAAGCGATGATATCAACTTAAAATATAAGGGTCTTTACTGGCTTTATGGTAGAAACTCAAAATTAGCAATTGACAATAAGATCCTCATATATAATACAACAATGCTAAAACCAATCTGGGCTTTCGGAATAGGACTATGGGGCTCCGCCTGCAACTTCAATATCATGATAATACAAAGGGCGCAGAATCACATGTTGAAACAAATATCAAACGCGCCATGGTTTATTAAAACAGAGGAGATCCATGACATCCTGAATCTGCCAATGGTCAAAGAAGTGATTAACTGCCGTGGTGCTAACTACAAGTCACGACTACAAAAGGACCCAAATAAGCTTGAAGGACAGCTAACCATACCTGAGACCATTCGTCAACTAAAGAAGAAGCGAGACATCCTACACATTTAACTGCAAATCATAATGGGCGCGCTCCGATGGCAATGGCTCCTTACAAACCATATTGACTACAAACCATCTGTTTATCTATACATATAAAAACTGTAAATTGATTGACTGATTCATATTTGGGATAGGCGTATAGCCCCAACGACTGAAAGTAGACACACCATTTTTAGAGGTTAGATATCTTTCATGATGAAAATGAGCACTAAGAAAGCATTTTGGAAAATTTCCGTTATACAGGGTGCTACAGGGTGTTCCAGTTTGTACATTAATTTTTATGGGAAAATTTAAATGTGTGAAATGAGGTCTACTGATAAATACCTAGGTATATTGGTAATCCGTGACTTTCAAAATGCGAACTTATTTTCGAACTGACAATGACGTAGCGACTGACTTTTAAAAGAACTTGTAATCAAGCCTTAACTGGACAAAAATAAATAGTTTATGAAAGCTACAACTTAAAAAAACTGACTCGTGAAGGATTTGAACCTCCGACCACCGTATGTTGGCACTCAATTCGGTGCTCTGACCAGCTGAGCTAACGAGTCACATTATCGGAATTGCAAATTATTTATTACTACCTACGTTATAGGCAAAATAAGTGATACATACCCAGATACCATAAAATATTGTGAAATCCAGTGACTCGTATTCTATTTCCCATTTTCTTTTTATAGTATCTGAATAGTAGTGACCTTCTAAAAATACTAAACCAAGGACCCTAAAAATATCACATAAAACATTATTAAACTCTTTATCTATTAATAACTTATTAAATAAAAACCTCTGAGGGTGTCACTTTCGGTCATACAACCACCTTAATGAAAATACACACTAAAATGATTTGAGGACTGTGTCATATTGAACATAGAACATTTTCAGTAAAAAACACTGTTTTTATGTTATTAATCTCTCGTTACTCGTTAAAAACCAATTCGTTTTCCTATTCTATTCAAAACTGCAAACGTTGTCATTTAGCAGAAAAGTATTGTAAGGTCCGAAATTTCATGAGGACTCATTTGTTCTATAAGTATACAACCTATACGTTGTCCGTAGTAAGAAAAGAAAAAAGATAAAGCTCCTTCAGGAAATGGGCCATTCGGTGCCCTTTCGCAGAGCTATCGGGTATTAGCAATTTGCTTTGTGTTAGACATTCCGCCTCTAAAAGTATCGAGCGAAGATAAGGAAAAAGGGGCCCCGATAATTAACCCTCGAGCCGTTTAGAGTAAATGTGAATTCAACGAGTGCGTTCGGAACAATTAGTGTACTTTTTTGAGGACATTCGATAGGAGCGAATCTGTACTAATTTGGTTTTATAAATGAAATCGACGTTCCGAATGTCGCTGTATTTTTAATCAGGATGTCTTTTTTAAGATAAGATTTCCAATACAAAGTGATTAAGATATCAACCGGCGGTTATCTTATCACTACCAACGATTATGCAATATTATTAATTGTTGTTTCATTGTTCCCCGAATTACCGGTCGCACTACGAGCCGTCAATAAGTTTTAATAATCTATTGAAGTTGGTATAAGTATCTTCATTTTCCATTTTCCATGTGTAACACCACGACATATACTAAATCATAAAATTAGTTGATTCTTCCAAGTGGTGTTAATCGATTAGGCCTATTCTAGCTATATTCAGAAAGTAAGGAAATCCAAAAATAGAACAGAAATTTACGTGATACACATTCGCTTTTCTACCATACAATCTTTACTAGTTTCTAACATACAAAAAACACTGTCATTCACTTCAGTTTTATCTTTTTTATTATATGGACACTTCAATTACTTCACGTCTATTTACTATTAAGGTTAAGGCTTATCAAATAAAATATTAGCAATCTAAGCTATATTCTTTACCTTAACACTTCACCGAGTCATTGAGCACATTAGGGGGCTTTCTCAGCTGCCAAACCCACGTCAACGCGAGACGGCCTTTTTGGTCACGTCCTCCTGTCAGACGCAGACGAATTCGAACCTTAGATAGGCTTATAGGTATGTGATCCATGGGATAATCGTTTGTAATGCACCCTCGTAGCGTGGCTAAGAAATAGAGTTATATTTGGATTTCGCTGGTCCTCAGGAAGGCGGTCGTTAACCACCAATGGACTATGGAGGGTTGATCTTCAAAGCTTCACGCAAATGCCAGAGTCTAGCAAGAAGATATATTATTTTGTTAGTAACACCATTCCGGCCCCGAAATAGAATGTAATATTTATCGCTTTTTCTTTTTTATTTTATAAGGCATTTGTTTTGATTACGCCTAAAGCTTTTAATCCTTTTAGGGTTTCACGTTTTTTCTCATCAATTTGAGATATTTACGGCTTACTTTTAAGTTAAAAAAATATCTTCTTCTTCAGCGCATATCCGCCCACCGTTGAGCATACGCCTCTCCAATTGTCCTCCAAGCAGCCCTGTTTTCTGTTTGTCTAAGCCATAGTGGTCCTGCGACTGTTGATATGTCGTCAGACCATCTGGCTGGTGGTCTGCCTACGTTTCTTTTAGTGCGAGGTATCCAGATAAAAACGTTCTTGCTCCACCTGTCATCACTTCGGCGCCACATATGGCCAGCCCAAGCCCATTTCAGCTTTGCGACGCGGTACCCAATGTCTACCACTTTGGTCCGTTTCCGAATCGCTTCGTTACGGATCCTGTCTCGAAGCGATATACCGAGCATAGCGCGCTCCATATGCCGTTGGGCTACTTTAAGTTTGGTTACCAAATTTGCAGTTAGAGGCCAGGTTTCGCAAGCATATGTCATAACCGGGAGAACACACTGGTCGTAAACTTTGGTCTTAAGTGACTGTGGTAGCTTGGACTTAAAAACATCTTTCTTCAGCTTTCCAAAGGCTGCCCAACCCAGCTGAATCCGTCGATCTATTTCGGCTACCATGTTGTCGCGACCTAGCTTGATGCGTTGTCCGAGGTAGATATAGTCCTCGACTTGTTCCAGCTGCTTATTGCCTAGAGTTATGGGTTGCAGCGTTAGATCGACTGTAGCCATGATCTTGGTTTTATCCATGTTCATCTTTAATCCCGTGTTGATTGACGCGTGGTGTAATTCCGTTAACATGCGTTGCAGATCTTGCCTCGATTCAGCTATGAGGACGATATCATCGGCGTATCTAAGATGATTTAGGGGAGCTCCGTCTACGTTTATTCCCAGGTCCTTCCAGTTCAGCGTCTTGAAGATATCTTCCATAGCGTTCGTAAATAATTTTGGAGATATCACGTCGCCTTGTCGGACTCCTCGTGCTAGGGGTATCGGATTTGTGTGTTCTTTATCAAAAAAAAATCAAAAAAATATCTACTGGATAGAAAATAAAAAAGTTGAAATTATGACAACACTATTTATACCAACGATACATTAAGGAGCACTTAAAAGTTATATACGTTTTTCTTTATAATTGAAGTAATAGATTTATTTAATCTGTTTGTCTAGTTACGTTACGTCATTAGTTACTTGAAAACAATCACATCTTTGTCTAGATTTTACATGAAAAAAAAATACTATTTGTTCTCATCGCTAAAGTTGAGATAAGAACTTACTGACAATACGTCTGTCTCCACAAAAGTAATGGTGACCTCTGCCTCCAAAGCTTTAAGTTTTTTGTCAGCAAAGTTTCTGACACGTTTCATGAGGCATTTTTGTTTGCTGATGATTGATTGCTGAAACAAGCAAATTCTATTATCATAAAGTTTTGTGAAACAAAAGATAATAGAAAGTTTTTGGAATCACTGAATCGTATGAATAGGTAGTTGATTCAACATTTTACTCGTACAAATAAATATATTCAGAAGAAGTTAACTGTGAGCTTTAGGATTACAAGGATAATTTCAAAAATATATTACAACTTTTTTTAAGCTTTGATTTTATTTATTAATTTTACTTTTAAGAGATAAGGATATATCTTTGCTCTACACTCGACCAAGCCCTGAATTTTTTTACTTTTAACTTCGATCAGATACCAAAGGATGCAGCACGCCATACAATAACAAAACTGAAATGTGGCACATGCATCGAATTTTACCATATTATGCTTCGACTGATACTTCAAAGTGAAAAAAGTGACAGCGTTTTAGAAAGAAAAACAAACTATACGTTCCATTCGAAGAAAAAAAAGGTGATTAATAATATTGTAATATAATGTGCATAATAATATTGTTAATAAATTATGTATCCACACAGTTGCTATAAGCAACAAGGCAGTCCATTTTAATAAAGAACAGAGACATTACTGATGTATTAATAAAGAGACTGTAATCACTCTCAGTAATTAAGTCCAAGTAGTCAACAATCACATTAAGCTTTTTATGTCCTAATATTTTGTATTTGGTCGTATATATCTATTTGAAACACGACTTAATTTGTTATTAAGTATCAAAGTACAAGAAATATTCATAGCACATTAATTCAGATTTTAAGAACATGGACAAGTCATGTAAAAAAATATTCTCAGATCATCTATATTAGTGGATGCGAAATAAAATGATTGGTATATCAAATCGTAAAAGATACAAACCAACTTTGTATTGTTACTCAGCTATTTGCTTATATGAAGCATTGTGATATAGTAGTTATGTTAGAACCGCTTAAGGATACAAAGGAAAACAATAGGAAAGTGGGAAAAGCGATGGTCTTTTTGATTTATATCGGCGGTCGCCTCCGCCCGAAATAAGAAGTAAACCAAAACTCGATCAGGATTCTTGGTGTAGTATTTTTCTCATTTCTTTTAAAGCTATCCCTTCTTCGCATTGATTTGTCAATGCAAAGTTTATAAGCTATTTAGCTATCACGATCGTTACTTGAGTAAAAGAGCTGTTAAGCCTAAAAAAGGATTATGAACTTATCAATTTTATAGTACTTTTTACGTTTACGCTGTAAGCCAGCGTTTTTTCATTAATGTGAAGAATTACCTTCTACCTTCTACATTCGAATGCAACATCTTTACGGATGTTGACCAGACAATCGATCAAAATGAATTAGCTTTAAAATTATTGAAATAATTTCAATAATTATCCATTTTATATTACAAAATTGACATAATACCAACCAGTACAAAGCTACTAAGGATTCTGATAATTTGTTTAAAGTATTTTACGCTCCACTAACTGTATCCCACAATGGAGTACTTGGAGAAACACTTGCCTAGTCTGACGCCATAACAACAATTTAACATTGTCGTGTTTCATCAGTTAGTAGGACAACCAGTTCTTCAGTGGTTGAGGATTCCGGGTGTAGTCCGCTTCCACCTTCAATATTATCGTCACTTAACACCAGACGAGATGAAGGCCAGACATTGACCCAGAAGAAATAAGTAACTTACTTAAAATTGAATGAAGTTCTGGGTGATAGTCATTTTGATTTATTCCATTCAAAGATTGAAGTTGCAGCAGTCGGATTGCGATCAATCTGCCACAGAAGCTGTGCTGTTTTGCTTCGTTTTATTCTCATTGTGATCATCAATCCGATTGGAGAGGGAAATGCAAACGGATGTGTTTTGCAATTTAAAGCTTTAGCTGTAGATACGATACAATTTAAGGGATTTATTTCAAATGGGTTGTAAATATGGTATAAAGAAAAATACTTCTACTTATTCCAAGTTATTGTTAAGAAAAAGAAATGTAGGACGTTTCCAAAATAAATTAGTAGCCTGTAAGGGTTGAGATATTGAGCCGCTGTTTGCTAATCCAATATAGTTTAACCTTAGTTAAACAAAAGACATTAAGCATTTGAAAACTTAACCCAAAACATTTCAAACATAACCTTTGGGAATCATCTTTTATTTGCTGCCTAAATGTTTATCTTTAGACTTGTCACGTTATTCACTATATTTGATTTTGATACACAGCAAAGTTGTTTGTAACATCAGATTCTGAATGATCTTAAATGACGTTAATGTATGAAGTGACACGTTACTTGCTGTCCCGCAACATCGTGCGCTGTCAGCAAATGCGAGCGACAAGATGGATCTAGTCAGCGAACATTGCATCCAGCTGAGAGCAACAATAAAGCCAACTAGTTTGTGGAATTTCTCAGAATGTTTAATGTAGAAGCTTAAAAGGTGGTGACAAAGACGATACTTTTATAATCCATCTATATACTAATAATACAAATGTTACTTATGTTAATTGTTATTAATTTGTACCTAAAATTCCCACCTGAAGCGAAATTCGACGCGGATGAAGTATGTACGCGGACGAAAATACCCATAGATTTCAGGGAGAAAGTTCGCTGATTGCTGGAGTCAAGCTAAGGGTAGAACAATGCTTTGGCAGTTGGTTACAACCAAAACTATGGTCTTCTAGAACCATAATACAAGAACACGTTACTGCTTCATGCAGTTATTGCAATGACTGTAATTGCTTCTCCAATTTTCTTAATAAGTAATATCTGACACGGCAACTACGTGAGTTTGCTTTACCACCAAAATTCATCAACATTCAATAATGTATTTGTCTATTATTATATAGCAAGAAGATAGTCCTGCCTATTTCACGTTACGATCCGAAAAACATTTTTTTCCAGCTTCCAACCGCTACATTTTTCTTAAGCTGACAGCTATCCATTACGAAACCCGACAATCGGAAGAAAAATAAGGATTCACGACTCCACCAAAAATTGTCGTTACTAATTATCACGGAAAAAATTAAAACACGGCTGTGATACAATACCCGACATCAGTCAAGTCACAAACAAGATTACAATGTAATCAATCAGTCAGGAGTGGGGATGGGGGAGCCTTCAGGGTAATTAATCAAGTGTTGTCGTAGAAGACATTGGTACTTGGCACAGACTAAAAATTACGGTAGACACCCGAGAGTTACATGCACAAGCTGTTAAGCAACTTTCAACCTTCAATAATATACTGCCGTTAAACTAATAAAGACGATTTCCACTCACAACTAAGTTATTTAAACCTCGTCAGTCACAACAACAAATAAAATTAACATTTTAAATTGCTTTTACACTAGTAACGGGAGAGTGTTACAGGGAAATAAAAGTTAATGAAAGTATTTCCAATTTAATGGTCCCAGAGTAACAAACATTAATGAAAGAAGCGTAAATTTTACTGTTAAAAGTACAATTTGGTAAATTCAATACTTATTTTTGCACATCAGGCATTTTTTATTTTCCCTACTGCTACGGCACAGGCCTTCCTTAGACGGTTCTCACACTGGCCCCGCGACGGCGCGCGGTGGCAGTGTGAGAATCGCCTTAGGGTATTCACTGCGTCTCGGCACGGGGCGACATAGATTAGAGCTTACTCATGCACTGCAAGCATCCTGTCCGTCAGAAAACCAGCAATCTATATTCCCGCGCCATGTACCCACGCCATGTAGCCGCGCCGGGATCCCGCTCAACGCAGCGGAAGCACGGTGCCTGATATCACGGTCTCGTAGGTCCTGTGTGTTAGTGCGGGAAGCAGAAGGGGGTTTACTGGGTAGGGCCTTGGCGAATCCCACATACCTCCGAGATGCATAACCGCATTACCCCCTACTATAAATATTATAAGTCTCGCGCTTGTTAAATTTTTGGACATTTTTCGTAATGCCTGAAATGTGTTTATTTATAGATTTTTTTTAAATTGTTTCAACAAAAAGATCTGAATTTTTATCCAACCTGCTCGCAACATTTTACAAGAATCGATTGAAAAATGCGACTTGCCCCCGTACTCAAATGGCTAATTTTCTATTCATTCGATAACTTAAAAATTGAAAATAATATGTCAATTCCATACAATACAACAATGTTTGTGATTTACATAAACTTGCGACATGTAACTTGATCGTCTATTTTTTAAGCTTTACGAGAACGAATAGAAAATTGGCCATTTGAGTAAAGAGGCTGTAGAGAATGAAGAACAGACGGACAGACATACGAAAGCATTTTTGTCCAAGCTGAAACGAAGACTCTCGCTCACGCTTCGTGCTCGCTCGGTCAAAAAAATAAATAAAAAGGCCTTCCTTATGGGCGGTTAAGGAGGATGGAATGGACCGTAACGTACTACGCAGGCCCAATTGGTGAGTGTTGACGACTGCAAATGTGCCTTATGAAGCACGAAGGAGCTCAAAAGAACAAATTTTTGGTCACCCATCCCATGACCGACCCTTGCAAAGGTGTTTAACTAACACAATCACAGAGCGATGCACGAACGCGCTGTGCCATCGAGATTATCAAACTCACTAATCTAATCAGATACTATAAAAAGAAAATGGGAAATAGAATACGAGTCACTGGATTTCACAATATTTTATGTTATCTGGGTATGTATGACTTATTTTGCCCGTAACGTAGGTAGTGATAAATAAATTGCAATTTCTCTAATGTGACTCGTTAGCTCAGCTGGTCAGAGCACCAAAATGAATACCAACATACGGCGGTCGGAGGTTCAAATCCTTCACGAGTCAGTTTTTTTATGTTGTAGCTTTCATAAACTATTTATTTTTGTCCAGTTAAGGCCTGAATACAAGTTCTTATAAAAGTCAGTCGCTACGTCATTGTCAGTTCGAAATAAGTTCGCATCGTCGTCCATCAGCCATTTTTAATGTCCCCACAGGCCTGGATAAGGAGGACGGGCCATAACCCACCACACGGGCTCCAATGCGGATTGGTGGGTGTTAACGACTGCAAATGCAGCCGGGACCAACGGCTTAACGTGCCTTCCTAAGCACGGAGGAGCTCCAGATAATAAATTGTTGGTCACCCATCCCATGACCCACCCTTGCGAAAGTTGCTTAACCTCCACAATCGCTGGGCCAGGCGCTAAACCACTGCGCCATCGAGCTCCTCAATATTAGCATAATCAACTTAAATTGAAAAAAAATATTCAGCTTATTCGATTTCTTCGCATATTGTTTTTCTATTCTTATATACATTACTAGCTTTTGCCCGCGACTCCGTTCGCGTGATTAAGATAGTTGTGCATTTATGTTGAAAGTCACGGATTACCAATATACCTAGGTATTTATCAGTAGACCTCATTAATTTCACACATTTAAATTTTCCCATAAAAATTAATGTACAAACTGGAACACCCTATAGCACCCTGTATTTATAACGGAAATTTTCCAAAATGCTTTCTTAGTGCTCATCTTCATCATGAAAGGTATCTAACCTCTAAAAATGGTGTGTCTACTTTCAGCCATTGGGGCTCTACGCCTATCCCAAAAATGAATCAGTCAATCAATTTACAGTTTTTATATGTATAGACTAGCTTTTGCCCGCAACTTCGTTCGCGTGATTAAGGTAGATGTGCATTTATTTTGAAAGTCACGGATTACCAATATAGCATTTGTGCTTCGATGGCAATTGCTCCCTACAAACCATATTGACTACAAACCATCTGCTTATCTATACACGCTGAAATTTTAATCATTTGGTTCCCGCCGTGGGGTGGTTCCACTCATGATTACAAGCAACTTTTACTATGGGGCCAACACTCTTGCTCGCAAAAAAAATCAGCTGTTCCATACAAAAGTGCAGTACCTACTCGACCTTAATGTATGGAACAGCTGATTCTTTTTTGCGAGCAGGAGAGTTGGCCCCATAGTAAAAGTTGCTTGTAATCATGAGTGGAACCACCCCACGGCGGGAACCAAATGATTAAAATTTCAGCGTGTATATACAGTGCCTTTGGTCTTGAACTAGCGATAATTTAAAGGCATGTAATACACCTAATTTTATCGACAAAAACACCCACATGTTGGGGTCTATCCCCACTCCTGTTGGAATGGCCGCCATTTTAAATTTGACTTTTTATTTTAGATGACCCTGCAGAAAAATATTAATTTCTCCGGATTTAGAAGTCCTACAGTTATAACAAAAATATTGTTTGAAAGCCAATAATATCACCTAATAATTTAAAAATAAAATGTTTAAATTTTTGATTTAAATACGTCATAAAAAATTACTGAAATAAAATTTTATACGAAATTTGTGCGATTTTTTTGAGTTTTTATTACTTTTTTTAAAAACTAGGACATTAATGTCCATTTTTTTTGCACTATTCAAATACACAGGAATATTATCTACAAAACGGGTATAAAATTTATTGCTCTATGTTGCATATTTTGAGAAATATTTTTGTTTGAACTATGACCCTTACGTCACCAAAAAATGATTATTTTCGAAAATGAACATAATTACAAGCATTTTGAACATATTTTAAATAAGGTTGATAATATTATCTGAATACTAATTTCATCAAATGATAAAATCTAGTTTTTAGGAATTTTGATTTTTTTTATTTTCAAAAATAACCATTTAGTACTTGTAAGGGTCATATTCAAACATCAATAGCTCTCGAAATATGCAAGATAGAGCAATAAATTTTTAAGTCGTTCTGTAGATAATATCCCTGTGTATTTGAATAATGCAAAAAAAGTGAACATTAATGTCCTAGTTTTTGAGAAATGTAATAAAAAGTCAAAAAAATCGCACAAATTTCATATAAAATTTTATTTCAGTAATTTTTTATGACGTATTTAAACCAAACATTTAAACATTTTATTTTTTAAATTGATAGATGATATTTTTAACTTTTGAACAGTATTTTTGTTATAACTGTAAGACTTCTAAATCCGGAGAAATTAATATTTTTCTGCAGGGTCATCTAAAATAAAAAGTTTAATTTAAAATGGCGGCCATTCCAACAGGAGTGGGGATAGACCCCAACATGTGGGTGTTTTTATCGATAAAATTAGGTGTATTACACACCTTTAAATTATCGCTAGTTCAAGATCAAAGGCACTGTATATTAGGGTGTCCCAAAAAAATTAAAGTATTTTTTTTTCAACGCATACCCTCTAATTTTATTCCATTAGTCCCAAAATGACTCTATAATAAATTTTACTCACTTTGGACAACAGCAACCCGTGCCGACTTGGCTCGATACATGTCAGTACTTAAACTCATAAACACGCAAGGACTTCCATATTTTAGTACGTAAAGATTTTAGTTTTTTCATAATTTATCCCATTATTTTCGATTCGTCAACATGTCGGTCGAATTGCGCAGTTATAAAATGAATGTTATTTATTGAATTGGAAATGTAAAACATCAAATAACGGGTTCAGAACTTCCCTCTAATAGATAAGTTCTAGCAGTTTTGTTTTATAATATCCGAGAAGTGAATTGAAAGTGCAAATCTTGCTATACGCAACTGTATATTTTTTGGGAAAAGGCGCGAGTACTTACTTAATCATTGCCAAACTATATAAAGAAACTTGTAAACTTATATCAAGTTTGAGAGAGACTTGCAAAAAAAATGCAAAGAAAACACAAGATGTGTTTAAACGACGACGTCGTCGAGAAGAGTTTGATACCTTTGGATAATATGTTTGATATTGCTCACGCCGCTGATGTGTTGACTATGATGAAAATAGATGCAGGCAAGATCTTCCTGCATCGTCAGAGAGATATGTAACCTGTGTCGACAAGAAATTAACGAAGAAAGAGGAGAGGGTGCGCCTCAGAGCTATTGAGGAAGAAAATCGCCCTGTTAAATATTTAGCTGTGCTGGCTTCTTGGGGAGTTCCTGAACCTTTTACCTTTGGACTGGTCTTCAGATTCTAGCAACTGTGAGGCTGTGCAAGAAAATTTCAAAAGGTCCGCCCGGCGAAAACATATTAACTGTAACTTGTCAATCAGTGCGGAAGGATTTCATTACTCCGAAGTTAGTAGCAGCATTCGACCGATGTCAGTTGAGTATGAGAAATTCTGTGTTCATTCTAGAAGTTACTGTTGAGGCGCTGGGACATAATATCGACGATTTTCCAATACTAAATTCTCCATCCAAAGAATTAAAACGGAAAAACGAAGAGAGCATGCGGAAGCTATAAAAATCGAATTCCAAAACAAGGTGCCAGATGTTGTGACTGTTCACTGGCATGGTAAAATATTACCAGCTTTGGATGTTCTAAAATCGAAAGAAGAACACCTTCCAATATTTTTTTCTTATAAAGATAAGAGCAACTTATATACATGACTTTTGACAGTTCAAGTGAGCAAGCGCAGGCTGTTTGGACCGCGATAGTAGACTGGAACTATCAAAGATAAAGTACAAATTCTTTGTTGTGATGTGATACCACGGCTTCAAACACTGGTCGTCTCAAAGGGGCTTGTGTACTATTGGAGCAAAATTTTTATACAGAAGTGCTTATTTAAGTATCTATTTTGTCACTATTTGATGAAGAGGTGGCTCAAAGTAATGTGAAAAGGTAGCAACCTTGTCTAAGAAAGTATCTCATCTTACAAAAATGCTACATACCTTCAAAAGAAGAATTAAAAGCAGTGTTGCACGAGTTAAACATAGAAGATTTTATATCAGCTTCAAGCAAGTCTTTATTCTCTTACAAAAGCAATTTTTGTTACTTTGTGTGTACTTCAAACTCTGAAAAAGAAGTATAAGGAAGGTCGCTAATTTGTGACAATATCATTTAATGATATTATTTATTAAATTCTACATTGTTAAAATTGCCAATCCTGAATTAAGACTAAGTTACATAATATTTCCATACAAATTCATAATTCATAACTTTGAAGTCAAGTCGGCACGTGATAACATTAATTAATCACAGTAATAACGGGTGGCGCAAAAGTAAAGACCCTATTTGGTTCAGCTATAACATTTTTTCTAAATTAGAAAACTAGATTTAGGTTTTTTTAAATGTATATTTGTGCCATTAAATTTCGTACCATTAGGATTTAAAGATGATGTCTTTTAAATGGTGACCTCCAGAGTTGATACACATTTGAGCCCTATTTATGACATTTTGCATAACTTGCCGTAACACTTCCTGCGATATGTTCGTTATTTCTTGACGAATGTTTTCTTTTAGAGCTGCGAGAGTCTGTGGCTTGTTCACATACACCCGAGATTTCAAAAAACCCCAAAGAAAGAAGTCTGGACTGGTCAGTCCTGCCGGACGGTGGGGAAATCGTCGACGAAATTCACGTTGTGTTCTTATCACTGATGAATTATTCCGTAAGAACATTGACACAATTATTCCACGTTCTTGGGGAGTAAAACGGTCCATGTTTATTTTCAGTGTATTTTATATTTGTTCACTACACAATTTTCAACAACAGAATGACAGAAAATGTCATATAAATAAAATAAAAGTATTTTCTTTAGTGCCAGTACTTTTGCGCCACCCGTTATTTATTATCTAAGCTTTTGATGTTAAATAGAATAAAATTAAAGGGTATGCGTATCTGAATTCTCAAAAAAAAATTTTTCCCTTATAGCTTGGGACACCCTACTGTATATACACGCTGAAATTTTAATCATTTGGTTCCCGCCGTGGGGTGGTTCCACTCATGATTACAAGCAACTTTTACTATGGGGCCAACTCTCCTGCTCGCAAAAAAGAATCAGCTGTTCCATACATTAAGGTCGAGTAGGTACTGCACTTTTGTATGGAACAGCTGATTTTTTTGCGAGCAAGAGTGTTGGCCCCATAGTAAAAGTTGCTTGTAATCATGAGTGGAACCACCCCACGGCGGGAACCAAATGATTAAAATTTCAGCGTGTATAGATAAGCAGATGGTTTGTAGTCAATATGGTTTGTAGGGAGCAATTGCCATCGAAGCACGCCCATTATGATTTGCAGTTAACTGTGTAGGATGTCTCGCCTCTTCTTTAGTTGACGAATGGTCTCAGGTATGGTTAGCTGTCCTGCAAGCTGATTTGAGTCTTTTTGTAGTCGTGACTTGTAGTTAGCACCACGGCAGTTAATCACTTCTTTGACCATTGGCAGATTCAGGATGTCATGGATCTCCCCTGTTTTGTAAACCAAGGCGCGTTTGATATTTGTTTCAACATGTAATTCTGCGCCCTTTGTATTATCATGATATTGAAGTTGCAGGCGGAGCCCCATAGTCCTATTCCGAAAGCCCAGATTGGTTTGAGCATTATTGTATTATATATGAGGATCTTATTGTCAATTGCTAATTTTGAGTTTCTACCATGTAGCCAGTAAAGACCCTTATATTTTAAGTTGATTTCATCTCTTTTCGTTTGGACGTGCTTCTTCCAGGTAAGCCTGCGGTCTAGTTGCATTCCCAAGTGTTTAACTGAGTTTTGATTGGGAAGATGACTTTTATTTAAAGTAACTGGGGCGCAGTCCTCTTTGCGAAAAGTAAACTTTACGTGCAATGTTTCGGACACGCTAGCAGCAATCCTCCACTTCGCCAGCCATTTCTCCATTTTATTTAGTCCACTTTGTAAGAGCTCAGAAACTTGAGTTGGGCCCATGCCCAGCTGTATCATTTGCAAAGATCGCTACTGTGACATTTTGACTTTGTAGAAGGTATGTATACAGCGTGCACAAGACTGGCCCAAGTACAGAACCTTGTGAAACTCCTGCAGTGATTTCGTGGAAATTTGACGTGCAATTATTTTCCTTGACTTGGAATATTCTATTCGTTTAAAATGATTTAAGGATTCCGAAATACGTGAGTAGGATTAAGGATTTTATTTTGCATAACAGCCCTTTGTGCCAAACTCTATCAGAAACATGCTGTATATCCAGGAGAGCCGATGAACAGTACTCTTTTTTTTTCAAATATCTTCCTCTGCTCTATGAACACTCTATGAACTTGTTCCGTGGTGGGAATTCAAAATATTTTATGTTATCTGGTTATGTATGAATCATTTTGCCCATAACGTAGGTAGCGATAAATGATTTGCAATCTAATAATGTGACTCGTTAGCTCAGCTGGTCAGAGCACCGAAATGAATACCAACATACGGCGGTCGGAGGTTCAAATCCTTCACGAGTCAGTTTTTTTATGTTGTAGCTTTCAAAATCGATTAATTTTCGTCCAGTTAAGGCTGATTACAAGTTTTTATAAAAGTCAGTAGCTACGTCATCGTCAGTTCAAAAATAAGTTCGCAAAATCAACCTAAATAAAAAAAAAAACAGCTTATTCGATTTATTTGCATATTTATAAAACATTTTTGTATGTACAATATACGCGCTGAAAGTCCGCAAAAAGTCTTTTATTTCTAATGAACTGTACGTGCGGAAGGCGGAAGCCTTAGAAGAGTATAGAAACTTTTGTATTGGCCTATCGGTGTTTACAATTTTCATATACAAATTTAATACTTCGCAGCACGATCAACATCACTTCTTAATGTAAAGTAAGGCAGTTAAAACATTAAGTAACTTTTGGAATAGGTACTTTAAACCCATTTTACTTTGGAATAAAGTGGTTGAGTGCTTAATGATAGAACGCCTCGTTGTTTCTCATCGGCCGCCAAATAGATAGACATTAAAAATGCAGGAGTTGAAAATGGGGCGTTGCATTTTAGGCGCGGCGGCGCGGCGTTATGACTTCATCAAAGAAATTTCCAAACAGCTTTTAACGCACGGCTCTGTTATACATCATTTTGCTTTTGTATGTCAGTGTGTCGCGAAGAGGTAGGATTCTATACAAGGTGATTGGTAAAAGCCTTATAATGCCGAATAGGGTAGATAGGGACCATCAAACTGAACAACTTTTACTATGGGACCAACTCTGAAATCGACAACAGCTGATTTTTTTTCGCGATTTCAGAGTTGGTCCCATAGTAAAAGTTGTTCAGTTTGATGGTCCCTATCTACCCTATTCGGCTTTATAAGGCTTTTACCAAACATCTTGTATAACTGATATTTATTAGGGTTCCGTACCAAAATGGTAAAAAAGGAACCCTTATGGTGTGACTCAGTCTTCTTTGCAATGTGGAGTGGCTGAAACGTTTTTCAGTCACCATAAGCAGCCTGTGGTTAAGATTTGTAAATTAACTGTCCGCCTGTTCGCCCTTCCACCTGTCTGCCGTTTATCCTACTTTGTAGGGTTCCGTACCCAAAGGGTAAAAACGGGACCCTATTACTAAGCCTCCGCTGTCCGTCTGTCTGTCTGTCACCAGGCTGTATCTCATGAACCATGATAGCTAGACAGCTGAAATTTTCACAGATGGTGTGTTTCTGTTGCCGCTACAACAACAAATACTAAAAATAAAATAAATTAAATATTTAAGGGGGACTCCCATACAACAAACGTGTTTTTTTGCCGTTTTTTGCTCGATATTAATAACGACAACAGGTAGACAGTTGAAATTTTCACAGATGATGTATTTCTGATGCCGCTATAATAATAAATACTAAAATCAGAGTAAAATAAATATTTAAGGGGGGCTCCCATACAACAAACGTGTTTTTTTGGCGTTTTTTGGTACGGAACCCTTCGTGCGTGAGTCCGACTCGCACTTGGCCGGTTTTTTAAAGACTGTACTAAAGTAACATATCCGAATATATTTATATTTCTACGGAACCCTCGGTGCGCGAGTCCGACTCGCTCTTGACCGGTTTTATTTATTTATATAATATTGAGTTATTGTGATAAATTAAAATGAGCTTGCTTCAGCGTCATTTAGAAGCGGTAGAACTAAACCCAAATTAATGATCAAACAAGATTCGATTTAAGAAAGCGCCTACCTATTGATTGAAATAGTCAGTAAAAGTCTAAAATAAGCTACGGCCAGAAGGATATGAAACTAATTTGTTTCGCTCTTTAATATATAGTTATTTCACTTTTTTAGTTTTTTTTTGTTTTCACCAGTTTTGTTAACCTTGGTACTTTATTGCTTAAAATATTTTTTTAACTTTTTAAAATATTAAGTATAATCACAAAACTAGAAAGCTACGAAGTACTTAAATAAAATTAAAATATTGTAGCCGGCGGCGGCCCAATCGCGTGTTGATTTACCGCGCGGCTCTATGTAATTATTGCAAGAACAGGGCCGAGTTACAATACTGATAGATACACATACACAGTGCCTTTGGTCTTGAACTAGCAATAATAATTTAAGGGCGTAAAATACACCTAATTTGATCGACAAAAACACCACATGGTCTATCCCCACTCTGTTGGAATGGCCGCCCGCCATTTTAAATTTGAGTTTTTATTTTAGATGACCCTGCGGAAATATATTAATTTCTCCGGATTTAAAAATCCTACAGTTATAACAAAAGTACTGTTCAAAAGCTAATAATATCATCTATCAATTTAAAAAAAATGTATAAACTTTCTTTATTTTAAAGTTTTCACATTTTTTTATCTTTTTTTAATCTTACTTAAATAGATCATAGAAAAATACTGAAGTAAAATTTTATACGAAATTAGTGTGCTTTTTTGGAGTTTTTATTACATTTCTCAAAAACTAGGACATTGATATTTTTTTGCATTATTCAAATACACAGGTATATTATTTACAAAACGACTGCTAAAATTAGTTGCTCTATGTTGCAACATTGATATGTGAATATGCATATTTCGAGAGTTATTTTTGTTTGAATTATGACCCTTACGTAACCAAAAAATGATTATTTTCTAAAAAGGACATAATTACAAGCATTTGAACATATTTTAAATTAGGTTGATAATAAATCTGAATAATTTCATCAAATAATAAAATCTAGTTTTTTGGATTTTTTTTTCATCATCGAAAATAACCATTTAGTGCTTGTAAGGGTCATATTCAAACAACAATAGCTCTCGAAATATTCAACATAGAACAATAAATTTTGAAATCGTTTTGAAGATAAGATCCATGTGTATTCGAATAATGCAAAAAAAAAATGCATTAATGTCCTAGTTTTTGAGATATATTGAAACAACTAAAAAAAAGCATTTTTTTCAATTTGATAGGTGATACTATTAACTTTCGGACAGTATTTTTGTTATAACTGTTATAGCACTTTTAAATCCGGAGAAATTGATATTTTTCGGCAGGGTCATCTAAAACTAGTGGCTCCGTGACCTGTAGACCTCGCGATAAAATAAAATAAAATGTCGCCATGAAGTTTTCAAAACACACAGTAGGTACGTGAGTATTCGCAGCTAGATGGTGCTCCTAATTTTGATGATTTGTCAAAATGGGTGAATTTTTACTTATTAATATGAATTTTTACAAAAATTGGCTTGACTAAACAGTTATATATAATTATCGAACCTACTCACAAAATTTCACCAGAATGGGTTGAGAAATGCGACCTGTAAAGGAGATCAAACAGCCGGAAAGCTGGACTGAAATATGTTTTTTTACATATCTCCGTCATTTTCTTAAATTTAGAAATATTGTCTCGAAATAAAAAAAAATCTATATATTCATCAAATCTGCTCACAAAATTTCACCGGGGTCGGTTGAGAAATGCGACCTGTAGAAGAAAACAGATAGAATTGGAAAGCCGGACTGAAATACGTATTTTTAACATTTCTCCGTCACTTAAAAAAAATTCAAAAACTGGCGTGACCAAAAAAATTCTATATTATATTCAAGCCTGCTCACAAAATTTCACGAGAATCGGTTGAGAAATGCGACCTATAGAGGAGAACATACAGCGCTGGAAAGCCGGACTGAAAAAGGTTTTTAGGGTTACCCAAAGGGTAAAAACGGGACCCTATTACTAAGACTTCGCTGTCCGTCTGTCTGTCTGTCTGTCTGTCTGTCCGTCTGTCTGTCTGTCTGTCTGTCTGTCTGTCTGTCACCAGGCTGTATCTCGTGAACCGTGATAGCTAGAAAGTTGAAATTTTCACAGATGATGTATTTCTGTTGCCGCTATAACAACAAATACTAAAAACAAAATAAAATTAATATTTAAGGGGAGCTCCCATACAACAAACGTGATTTTTTTGCCGTTTTTTGCTCGTTATTAATAACGACAACAGGCAGACAGTTGAAATTTTCACAGATGATGTATTTTTGTTGCCGCTATAACAACAAATACTAAAAACAGAAAAAAAATATTTAAGGGGGGCTCCCATACAGCAAACATATTTTTTCCGGATTTTGGTACGGAACCCTACGTGCGCGAGTCCGACTCGCACTTGGCCGGTGTTTTTACATATCGCCGCTATTTCGAAAAATTTCAAATAACTGGTTTGACAAAAAAGTTCTACATAATTTTTAAACCTGCTTACAAAATTTTACTAAAATCGGTTGAAAAATGCGACCTGTAGACGAAAACAGGCAGAGCTGGAAAACGGACTGAAATCTGTTTTTTTAACATAACTCCACTATTTTGAAAAATTTCAAAAAAGTGGCTCGACAAAACAAATCTATATAATTTTCGAACCTGCTCACAAAATTTCACAAGAATCGGTTGAGAAATGCGACCTGTAGGCTGGAACAGACAGCCGGACATACGAAAGAATTTTTGCCCAAGCTGAAGCAAAGACGCTTCGCTCGCACTTCGTGCTCGCTCGGTCAATAAAAAGTCAAATTTAAAATAGCAGCCATTCCAACAGGAGTGGGGATAGACCCTAACATGTAGGTGTTTTTGGCGATAAAATTTGGTGTATTTCACGCTTTTAAATTATCGCTAGTTTAAGACCAAAGGCACTGTATATCATTAACGTGTCTGGAACGTCACAACATCATCGTGCGTTCATCTCTGCACGTTTACCAATGACATGAGCAAATGAGCAGTGATCTCCGCCAGGAGCAAATTTTGTTCTGTTTTTGTTCTGTGGCAGTGATCCTAGTGATAAAAAGATCTCCAATAATTTTTATTTCCACTTCATCGTTATACAATTTTTAAATTCGCACAATTTTCTTTAGCAATAGTTCGCTATTTGCAATATCTTTCTATTAATCTGAAGTGTCTGAAAATGACGCACATACATTACAGCAAATAGAACAATTTATTATTAGTGCAAATTAATTATAAAAAAAAAATACTTTTCGTGGTTGTGTGTCCTTTGCCCAAACTTGATCTGCAAGAATTAAAAACAATTATTTGTTTACAGAATTTGCAATACTCTTATATTTATTTTAGTCCTCCCTTTTGCTTTTGAGCAATACGAGAGTCCAATTCCGAAAATTCTCTTCACAGGCTTGCCCTTTAATTAGTAAAATTACGTCGGTATTTTCCTCACGTGAAATCTTTTCATGTCCTGAATACGAGTAATTAATAATAGTAATGGTTGGTTCATGGAATGTTTTGTAAATAATGTATAACAAATTATTATGTCTTATAACATATTGCTTTTTTATAATAATATATTATTTGCTTTCGGGAGTTTTTTCATTGGATTCATCAGTACTGTTTGCTCAGTTATAAAGCGGTCGTGCTTATTGGTGTTCCGCTTTGGCGTTTAAAATTATATGTGGGTACATTTTGCGTATTGTACATTATGCGACGAAGGGATAATTATGTTATAAACCTACTATGCATCGGACGCAGAAAGCGAACGTGAAAATCTGAATAAATATAATAAAAAATCAAATGATTACTTGCCCATTCACAATGATTAAGCATAGTTATCGTTACTTATATAGAATTACTATTATTTAGAAGGGGGGACGCCAGAGAAGCCGGACGGGTGATAGGTCACCTTGGTCGGAACCATTTCACCCACATTTTTTTTTTTTTTATTATTTATTTACGAACCACAAACAAGTTTACAATTCAGCTTAATTTAAAAGTGATATATAATTTTACAATCAGTACTTATTGTAAACTCAACGGTGTTGGTTACATCTTAAATATAAAACTTAATTATAAATACGAGACTCAAGTAACTAAAACTAGGGTAAGTATAAGTATAAGTAATTAGATTATTTTACTGAATAGACTGGAAGAATATTAATTAAATTTAAGTTATAAAATATGTTAATGGAAAAAAACAGTAAGTAGGTATCTAATGTGTGATTAATAAAACTTAAATATATCTAGTGTATTTTGTATGCGTGATTGTGTATATGTATGAGGTTGATTGTATAAGGGTGTGTTATGTATGTGTGATTGAGTGTGTGTAAATGCGTATGTATGTAAACTTACAAATACAAGATATTGTTATCCTTAACAGGCTTAAATGTTTTACCGGGTGAAAAAAAAAGATTAGAAAAATGGTTACCTAACAATATTATGTGTAAAATAAAAAAATATTTTTAAGTTTCAGACAGTACTTCAATTATTTGTCATCTGTATGAACCAGCATTATAGCCAAAAATATCTATTGTGCTGAATTTTTTATTATATGACTTACATAAGTGATTTAATGGCGAACGAACACCAGAATTTGTGCGGCATATAGGGGTGGCGAATAGTAATTTTGGGCGCACCGATCTTATAAGAGCACGTGATGGCACTGAGTACATTATTTGATTGATAATGTCCATACAATCATACTTGTTGTTGCATAGGTCGTATAACAACATTGCGTCAAGTTGGGACCGTCTAGATTCCAAGTTTAATAGCTTGAACTTCTTTAATACAAATACATAAGAATCTCGCCTACGGTAACATTTATAGTTGATACGGCACAAGAACTTTTTTTGTACTCTTTCAATACTGTCATTATATTTTTCGTACAATGGGTTCCATATTGATACTCCGTACTCAAGTTGCGGTCTTACAAGGGATTTAAAAAGATATATATAAGTTAGTGGGTTTTTAAATTCAGTGGCTGCGCGCATAATAAAACCATACATCTTAAATGCCTTAGCAATAATATTTTGTATGTGGATATCAAAGTGTAATTTACTATCGTACGTTATTCCTAAATCCTTAATATTGCTGACTGTATCAATCTTATTACCACTCAGAGTGTAAGTAAATTTACTGTAATTCTTATTTTTAGTAAAAGTAATTGATTTACATTTATTAAGACTGAGCTGGAGTTTATTATTAGAACAATAAGTACTAAAAGTATCGAGATCTTCTTGAAGAAGGTGATGGTCTTCAGTTTTGTCGATATTTCTATATATTTTGAGATCGTCTGCGTATAGAAGAAATTTACTATGTTTAAAGCAATTTTGAATGTCATTAATGAAGATCACGAATAATAACGGACCCAATATAGACCCTTGTGGGACACCGGAAGTAACTTTAGCAATCTCTGATTGTGAGCCCATGATCACGACTTTTTGGGTTCTATTAGAGATATAAGATTTAAACCATCGCCAGAGGTTTCCGCGAATACCATTAAAGGCAATTTTCTCCAATAAGATTCTGTGATCAACTGCATCAAATGCCTTTCTGAAGTCGGTATAAACACTGTCGATTTGTTTATTTTGATCAAGCGCAGTAAATAAATCCGAAGTATATGTGATTAGATTAGTTGTTGTCGACCGACGCTTGACAAAACCATGTTGCTCCTTTAAGATAATACTGTGTAAACGTGGATAAATAGAATTATGTACGAGCCTTTCAAAAACCATAGAAGGGACAGGCAGTATGGATATGCCACGATAATTCGTAACATCGTTCTTTGATCCATCTTTGTGTACAGGGACGACCCTAGCGCTTTTCCAAATCTCTGGGAAAATTCCATCATTCAAGCATTTATTGTATAGATGCCATAAGGGAAGATCAATTTCAGACGCTGTTTCCTTGAAAACTATGTGCTTTGAAACAGCAGTAGCAGATTGAAAAACCCAACTCAAAATGACCCACCAGCCACCATCCGCGCTGTTAAAAAACTGTGTGGAAATAAATAATACACTGATTCATCGGGAATTATTTATACGAAACGGTGAGTTGGTGGAGTCCGATGGCGCAGAGTGAGGCATTCGCCCTTCGACTGCAGAAATTAAGCAAAAAACCGGCCAAGTGCGTGTCGGGCCACGCGCCGTAGGGTTCCGTAGTTACCTTATACCATACCGTTACCACTATCATTTCTCGTTAGCAAAAATAACTTTCTTTTTCACAGTATTGGTATGAAATACAAAGTTATATTTGCAGTTTTAGGAAATTTGCTATAGCAAAAAAAAAAATACAAAATATATGCCGTTCAAACCAATTTTCTTTGAAAGTGTTTATTAAGATCTATAGGATATTTTTTTTTAGATTTTTCACTCTCTTATTTCAAAAGTTAAAGTTAAAATTGACTTTGGGAAAAAAAAATTCTTAAAAAGTTCAATGTCATTTTTGAAGATCTATCTATAGACATCCCGCACGTATTGGTTTGAAGAAAAAAATTTTTTTCAGTATCAGTTCCATGTATGGGGAGCTCTTCTAGAATAATCTAGAATAGCGGTTAATAGAATACATCTTCCTACCAAATTTCAACTGTATAGTCTTAATACTTTCGGTATAAAGTGGCTGTGACATACGGATGGACAGACGAACAGACATGATGAATCTATAAGGGTTCCGTTTTTTGCCATTTAGGCTACGGAACCCTAAAAAGGGTCGGTTGTAGGATGGTGGCCATCCTCCGTGCTTCGAAAGGCACTTTAAGACATTGATCTCAGATTCTCAGTTGCATTTCCAATCCGCATTGGGCCCGCATGTGGATTTTGGCCTGTCCTCCTTATAAATTTAAAATGGCCAATGTGCCGAAAGTTTGAATAAGCATATTAGCCCAAGCTGAAACGAAGACGCTTCGCGCTCGCTCGGTCAAAAAACAAAAAAAGGCCTTCCTTGGACGGATAAGGCGGATGGACCATATCCCACTACGCGGGCCTAATTGGTAAGTGTTGACGACTGCAAATGTGCCTTCCGCAGCACCAAAGAAAACGCAATAATAAATTTTTGGTCACCCATCCAACGATCGACCCTTGCGAAAGTTGCTTAACTATCGCAACTATATAGCAATGCGCGAAAGCGCTGCGCCATCGAGCTTCTAAAACTCAGTAATCTAAGCATCGCCGGCTTCGCAATCGATTAAGGAAAATAGCATGTAGAATATGAGTCACTGGAATTCACTGACTCATTTTGTCTGTAACGTAGGTATAACGTAGTGATAAATGATTTGCAACACTTATAGTGTGACTCGTTAGCTCAGCTGGTCAGAGCACCGAATTGTAAACCAACATACGGCGGTCGGAGGTTCAAATCCTTCACGAGTCTGTTTTTTTGTGTGTTGTAGTTTTCATAAACTACCTATTTATTTTTGTTCAGTTAAGTCTGATTACAATTTCTTATAAAAGTCATTAGCTACGTCGTCGCCAGTTCGAAAATAAGTTCGCTTAATCAACCTAAATTTAATAAATTGTATGCTGCTTATTCGATTTCTTTGCGTATCTGGGGGCACGGTAGTGCCCCCGCCAAGACGAGGAAGCGAAGCGCAAGGGCACTACCTACCTTTTCTCGAAGTGCTTCGTCGTTTTTAGGGTTCCGTACCCAAAGGGTAAAAACGGGACCCTATTACTAAGACTCCGTCTGTCTATCTGTCTGTCTGTCACCAGGCTGTATCTCATAAACCGTGATAGCTTGACAGTTGAAATTTTCACAGATGATGTATTTCTGTTGCCGCTATAACAACAAAACTAAAAACAGAATAAAATAAATATTTAAGGGGGGCTCCCATACAAAAAACATGATTTTATTCCGTTTTTTAGTACGGAACCCTTCGTGCGCGAGTCCGACTCGTAGTTGGCTGGTTTTTTTTATGAGATACTTTGTATTGGCCTATCGGTGTTTATAATTTCCATATACGAATTAATACTTCGCAGCACGATCAACATCACTTGTTAAGGCTCTTATAGCCGTCATAGCGCCGCCAATTATTATACGTATATTATACGTAACCAATAATAAGGTCAATATTTAAAAAAACCGGCCAAGTGCGAGTCGGACTCGCACACGAAGGGTTCCGTACCAAAAAATCACGTTTGTTGTATGGCAGCCCCCCTCAAATATTTATTTTATTCTGTTTTTAGTATTTTTTATTATAGCGGCAACAGAAATACATCATCTGTGAAAATTTCAACTGTCTACCTGTTGCCGTTCTTAATATAAAGCAAAAAACGGCCAAAAAATCACGTTTGTTGTATGGGAGCTCCCCTTAAATATTAATTTTATTCTGTTTTTAGTATTTTTTGTTATAGCGGCAATAGAAATACATCATCTGTGAAAATTTAAACTTTCTAGCTATCACGGTTCATGAGATATAGCCTGGTGACAGACAGACAGACGGACAGCGGAGTCTTAATAATAGGGTCCCGTTTTTACCCTTTGGGTACGGAACCCTAAAAAGGAAACAACCATGCCCTCTTAGATTGTTTTTAATATTTTTATCTACACCACACCCATGCTTTAATTCCTCTGTAAGGGGTTCTGAAACAGTTAGCTTATTGCCATCATTACAATATCCCGAGCAATAGCTGGTCCTGCAGCGCCGCGCGCCCACGCGCGAGCGTTGCATTATGAAATTCAGTACAACATTATAACACTCTTGCGGAAGACATAATGACGAGGAGGGAGAGGAAAGTCAAAGTCAACGACAAAGTCAAAACCTTTATAGAGGATACATATCATGGGTTTCGATAAATATCATGGGTGTTTTTAATCCATATTTATTAAAATATTGTTTGTTTCCCTAATAAAAATAAGAAAAAAAAAAAATGGGTGTTGTAGATGAAGTCTTGTATGCAACTGTACATAATTAGGTATTAAAACACTCATGTGATAAACCCACATTTGTGTTTTAATACCCCTCATTATAGTACAGTTGCATAAATAACTATTGAATAACTCTTCAACAGTTTTAATCCTTTTTGTAAGTTTTAAAATCCATTTAAACCTTAAGTGACCACTGTCGTTTCAAATGAATTTTACAACTAGTACAAAGCATAAAAAATATTAATTTTCAAAAATATTATAGACAATTTACGAGGGTATGGTTGTTTCCTATTTTATTAAATGTTTACTTGGTTTACGAGTAATAAAAATAAATGTAGTGGTGGCGCTAGTTTACCTAATGCAGTTAAAACATTAAGTAACTTTTGCAATAGGTAATTGAAACTCATTTTACTTTAGAATAAAGTGGTTGAGTGCTTAATGATAGAACGCCTCGATGTTTCTCATAGGCCGCCAAATAAACTGAAAATGGGGCGTTGCATTTTATACGGGCGAACCAGCGGGCGCGCACGGCGTTATGACGTCATCAATGAAATATCCAAACAGCTTTTAAGCGCACAGCGTTTACGTCATTTTGCTTGTAAATGGTGTGTTGCGAAGAGGTAGCATTCTATAAAATTGATTTTATATTTATTTATAATATTGAGGTATTGTGATAAATAAAAGTGAGCTAGCTTCAGCGTAATTAAGAAGCGGTATAACTAACTTAACCCAAGTTAATGATCAAGCTCGATTCGATTCAAGGAAGCGCCAATGTGGAATTGGCCGTAACTAGCCCTAACTTGAGCCGCAATCGGGAGATAGATTAGCGCGGATTCCCTTTCAAAGCTCCTCTATTTACCTTTTGCAGCAGCAAGTTTTTTTTTAATCTTGACGGGAATCAAAAAGCAGTCACACGTTGATTATGGTTGACACTAATGTTAGATATTATTAAGTCTTGATTTGAGTTTTTTGGCGCCATTTGTCAAGTTCGGTTCGGTGTCTATTTTAATTATTTGCAAATTGATTTATAGTGGATATTTTGTCTTAAAATTGGTGCAGTTTTGTGGTACAAGTGTCTACGCAACTGAACAATATGTGGGATAATCGAAATAGACGCGATCTTGGTTGTGTGAAGCCGAGACTTTTACTGTAGTGGTGGCTACCTCGGCAGAACTTACCAAGTAAACTGTCTTGATATTTTGGTGCCAAATGCTCCAAGCAGCATTGGAATGCGATGCACCTGCATTTTAATGTAAACTGAAACAATCTATCACTGAAATATTCAACACTTGACACTGGCAAAAATTATTTCCAAGAGGAAAGTAGATAGCCAAAACAAAAATAAGAAGAAGAAGTCTTGATTTTGTTTAATTTATGCCTAGACGTCACAATCACAACATCATCGTGCGTTCATTCTCTGCGCCTCTATTAGTGACATAAACAGTATTCTAGTAATGAAAAGAGCCCAATAATTTTCATTCCCACTTCATCACATTTACAGTTTTAAATTCGATTAGTTTTCTTTATTTTTTTTATTTTTATTTACCTGAAGCGCTTGAATACTATGATTTCGCATTAATTACCTTGACGACTAGGTTATTTATGAACCGAATTTAATGATTTATTTTGTTGGAAAAGGGGTATCTTTAGTATAGTCCCTTTAATTTCATTAACATTGGACCTTGGACTTCGAAGATATCCAAGGGAACTCCTCAAACTCAAATAAGTTATGTATAGTAATTAGGGCTGCCACCTTTCGACAAGAACAGACCTGGATATTTTCATTTTTTTTAAAGAAATCATACTTTACGTAGGTAATTAATAGTACCTGTCTATAGAAAAGAAACAGCCGCGCAGCGCGATTTTTAATCAGTTTCATGCTAACACAAGGTACGGTTGACTTTCGCTCACGCCACCCGGAGACTTCGGTGTTAAACCCGTAGACCGGACATCCACTACTCAAACCCGTAGACTCCGGGTCAAACCCGGAGAGGTGGCAGCCCCAATAGTAATTGAAATATTGGTAGGTTTATGACAATCCAAAACAAACCGAGCTATGGTCTGCGACGTTCTGGAGTGGACTTGGACTACGAAGGCACAACAACTCCTTAAAAACAATGTTATTGTCATCAATGAAGTATAGTAACAGTAGCGGTAGCAGATAATGACAGCTACCCTCCGCGCTAGTTAAATACTGTTGTGAAATAAATAATACCCTGATTCATCTGAAATTATTTAATTATACGAAATAGTGAGTTGGTGTAGTCCGATGGCGCAGTGGGTTTATGCATTCGCCCTAGCAAGGGTCGGTTGTAGGATGGGTGGCCAAAATTTACTATCTCCAGCTCCTCCGTGCTTCGGAAGGCACTTTAAGCCGTTGATCTTGGCTGCATTTGCAGTCGTCTATACCCACCAATCCGATTGGGCCCGCATGTGGATTATGGCCTGTCCTTTTCATCCATTCAAATGGCCAATGTGTTGGAGAGTTGGAATAAGCATTTTAGCCCAAGCTGAAACTAAGACACTTCGCGCTCGCTCGGTCAAAAAATAAAAACCGGCCAAGTGCGAGTCGGATTCGCGCACTAAGTGTTCCGTACCAAAAAACGGCAAAAAATATGTTTGTTGTATGGGAGCCCCCCATAAATATTAATTTTATTCTGTTTTTAGTATTTGCTGTTGTAGCGGCACCAAAAATACATCATCTGTGAATATTTCAACTTTCTAGCTATCACGGTTCATGAGATACAGCCTGGTGACAGACAGACAGACAGACGGACAGCGTAGTCTTAGTAATAGAGTCCCGTTTTTACCCTTTGGGTACGGAACCCTAAAAAGGCCCTTCTTATGGGCGGATAAGGAGGATGGACCATATCCCACTACGCAGGCCCAACTGGTGAGTGTTGACGACTGCAAATGTGCCTTCCGAAGCACGAAAGAGATCGCAATAACAAATTTTTGGTCTCCAATGCCACGACCGACTTTCGCAAGAAAGTTGCTTAACTATCGAAATTACAGAGCAATGCGCGAAAGCGTTGCGCCATCGAACTCCTCAAACTCATTAATCAGATAAAGTCAAAGTCAAAGTCAAAGTCAAAATTAGCTTTATTCAAATAAACTTAATTATTAAGTACTTTTGAATCGTCTATATTTTCCTACCACCCGTTCAAGACTTTTTTAACTGACAAGAAGAACGGGCGCAAGAAACTTATCAGCTTTAATAGCAATAAGTAACGATATTTACAAACTTAAATATATCGTTACCCGATAATTACAACAGGGTGACAGGATTATTGGCAACAAACATAGACTTATTATATTACTATCATTGGCAACAAAGTACTTACAGTAGTTATGTGTTACATCATTTCCACGCATTTTGATCTTTAAGATAATCGTCTACTTTATAATAACCTTTACCCATGAGCGTTTTTTTAACATGGTTTTTAAATTCATGCAAAGGAAGATCAATTACTTGTTGTGGAACTTTATTAATAAAGGCTATGCCTTTCCCCCTAAATGAACCTCTAGTTTTTGCAAGCCTAAATCTTGGAACGGCAAGTTTATCTTTATTTCTTGTATTAAACTGGTGATTATTGCTGTTCTTAGCAAATGAATCATAGTGTTTTCTTACATAAACTAAATTTTCATATATGTATTGGCCTGCCAAAGTTAAAATATTTATTTCTTTAAACAGTTCTCTCAAGGTATCTCTCCGCCGAAGATTGTATATGCCGCGAACAGCTCTTTTTTGGAGTACGAAAATATCTTCAATACTGGCAGCTGAGCCCCACAATAGCAGTCCATAAGACATTACACTATGAAAATAACTAAAATATACTAACCTTGCCGTTTCAATATCAGTTAAAAGCCTTATTTTCTTAACAGCGAATGCCGCTGAACTAAGTCTACTTGACAAGGCTTCGATATGTGGATCCCATTGCAGTCGAGAATCTAGTGTGATACCTAGAAATTTTGTACTTTCAATAAACTCGACTTCATCGTCATTCAAATTAATATTTAATTCTGTCTGCTCAACATTAGGCAATGAAAATTTTACACATTTAGTTTTTTTGGGGTTAAGTGCTAAATTATTACTATTAAACCAGTATGAAACTTTAGAGAGGGCACTATTTACTTCGTCCGAACAGTTACTACCTCTGTTTACTTTGAAAACCAAAGAAGTATCATCCGCAAATAGTACTGTCTCACATAAATTATTTGCGTAGTTGGGAAGGTCATTTATATAAATTAGAAACAGCAATGGGCCCAATATTGATCCCTGCGGCACACCCATATTGATGGGGGCTCCAGTAGATTCAGTTTTATTTATCACTACTTTCTGAGTTCTATTGAACAAATACGATTTCATAAGGCTAACTGATTTATCAGAGACACCATAATGTTCTAGCTTCTTTAATAGTGTTTGGTGATCAACGCAATCGAATGCCTTAGAAAGGTCACAGAAAATGCCAATTACATCTTGCTTTTCTTCCCAAGCGTCAAGAATATGTTTGAGAAGTGCAATTCCAGCATCAGTAGTACTTTTACCCTTGGAAAATCCAAACTGATTTTTATGAAGTATATTATTGTATGTGAAGTAATCTAATAATTGGGAATATATAATTTTTTCAAATATTTTACTAAGTGCTGGTATTATAGATATTGGCCTAAAGTTAGCTGGGTCACTTTTATCCCCAGATTTAAAAAGAGGAATCAATTTACTATTTTTCATTAGATCAGGAAAGACCCCTTCGTCAATACATTTGTTAAAAATAAAAGCCAAGTAAGGGGCTAGTATATCAATTATTGATTTAATAATGCTTGATGACATGCCCCAAAGATCTTCTGTTTTTTTAACATTAATTGTTTTAAAAGCTTTAATGATATCTGCACTATTTATATATTTAAAGGAAAAACTTTCATAGCACTTATCAACACTAGACTCCAGAAGGGAGACAGCGATGTTGGGACAAGCACTAAGAGTACTGGTAGTTTCTACAGGTATTCTAGCAAAGAAATCTTCAAAAACTTTAGCGACCTCATTGTCAGATTCAAAAGTTTGATCACCAGTTTTTAAACAGAAGGAATTTATATTGGATTTTGATTTGCCCGTTTCTTTGTTAATAATATTCCAAGTAGCCTTAATTTTATTGTCAGCTAATTTAATTTTATTTGCAAAGTACTTGGACTTTGCTAAGATACAAACTTCTCTGAATGTTTGTGAATACTTTTTGACAAATTCAATGAAGTTAGGATCACAAGAAGTAGCTTTCTCTGCATAAAGTTCGTATAATTTCCTTCTGCTCTTATATATACCGGGTGTGGCCCAGTCACTAAATTTCGTACTATCATTACATTTGATCACTTTTTGTTTAAAAGTTTCACTAAATTCAGTTTGAACTATGCTAAATAAATGATTATATAGGTTATTGGCTTCAAAATTTGGTTCTGGTAATGTTTCAATTTTACTTGTGACATTGGTTCTGAATTTTTCAATACAGTGTTTTTTTATTGGTCTACACATTATTTCCCGTTTAGGCGGAACATGATGGTGCTCAATAGAGGCTAATTGTCCACTGTGGTCGGATTTAATACAATTCAAAATTGATTTTTCAAGAACATTACAGTTACAGAAAATATTATCTAAGCAGGTTGCCGATGTGGGTGTGATTCGCGTTGGTTCATGAAAAGTATGTAGTAAATTAAATGATTTGAATAGGTTTATAAACCTACTCGTTAGCTTGGCTAATTTAGGATCTAATATGTCGACGTTAAAATCTCCACAAATCGCGACTTTTTTATTCTTCCTACAAGTTATTTTTAAGACTTCCTCCATAGTGGACTCAAACTCAGAGTAATTCGCGGTGGGGGGTCTATATACACATACTATAATTATTTGATCAAGTTCCACACAAGACAACTCAATGGTTCGTTCAATTGAGAGGGATACTACATCTTTGCGCTCTTTACAATGTAAACTATTATGTAGAATAATAAGTGAACCCCCTCTTATAGCAGATTTCATATTAAACGAGCTAGCAACTTTATAATTATCCAAACTTAAAATTAATTCGTGCTTTTTCAGCCAATGCTCTGTAACACATAACACATCAATATCTTCAGAATTTAAGAATAAGCTAATTTCTAAATCTTTGCGAGAAAAGCCTTGTATATTTTGATGGACAATTCTTAAATAGTTTGGCTTTCCTATTGTCGGTTTAGCGCTAGAGGACGCCTCTATTGTCTCAAATGGTAATTTAAATGTAATAAATTATTACTAAAATTATTTACAGAATTATTTGGAACGGATTCCAAAGTTGAATTACACATGTCAGACGTTAACTGCTCAATAGAAGCAGATGTTTGTCTAGCCAAATTATTGGCTAGTTGTTTAAAATAAAAAGATAGCGATAATGCTATTTGTCTCGTAAAAGAAGAAGGCAGATAATATTTATCTTTTGTCAAGTAAAAATTGTAAAATAATTTATTAATGTCAATTAAATGCAGCTGTTGGCTATTATAAAATGCCACTGTATTCAAAGATATATTCAAATTAAATCTTACATTATTTTCCACCTAGGCTTAACTTTTGCATAAAGGACCGAGAATAGGTTGTAGAATATGAGTTACTGGATTTCACAATGTTTTATGTTATCTGGTCATGCGGCTAATTTTGTCCGTAACGTAGGTAAAGATAAATGATATGCGATTTCATAATGTGACTTGTTAGCTCAGCTGGTCAGAGCACCGAAATGAATGTGTCAACATACGGCGGTCGGAGGTTCAAATCCTTCACGAGTCAATTTTTTTAAGTTGTAACTTTCATGAATTATTCCTTTTTGGCTGATTACAAGTTCTTGTAAAAGTCAGTAGAACAAAGAAAAATTTTTTAGCTACGTTGTCGTCAGTTTGAAAATAATTTTGCATCATAAAACACTTGTGTATCTAGGCCTATTGGTGTTTATAATTTCCATATACAACTACTTCGCAGCACATACAACATTACTACTTAATGTAAAGGCTTAACTTTTGCAATACGTTAATAAATTTTTTGTTAATTTGATTTAACACATTTCAAATCTGTTGACAACTAAATGGGAGATAAAAAGTTCTAATTAAAAAATTGGTAAACATTGTTTAGTCAGTGTGTTAAAGATGGATATTGGATGGATACAACGTACAACAGTTGCATAGTACGGACTTTAGTCAAAAAGGATAAGTTTGAAGCAATAGAGTAGTCGAAGTAATTAACAAAGGAAAGGTCACAGACGTTACTCCATCCTGAAACTTTTGAAAACTTCGTTGTTCTTCACTTTGCAGTACGAGGAGGAAAGGCGAAGTTGAAAAGTGAAAGAAGTTGCATCGTGGCACTGAATATAAGAAAATAAAGTAATTAGTAAATTGTATTACTTTGCTACGAATGCTACGATGTAGCTACAGTGCTACGCGTCTGAGGGCCTATTAAAAAAAGTACTACCGTTTTAAAATGTATACACGGTAGAGGGGTGAAGTGACCCCCACACTTGACTCTAACAAAATTGTTAGTAAACGAATAGTTATTTTATAAACCTACAAATCCAACGACACCCTGCATTATGAGATTGACATGAAGTTTTTTGATTCCCACTTTACATGTAGGGGAGGTACACTAAAAATATATATTCCAAGATATTCTACCACTTTTTTGGCGTGATTTAAAATTACAGCTTTCACTAATAAGGGCCGTTAAGCTAAGCCGCGGACAGACAGACGGATTGCTGACGGTCATGGCAAAACTATATGGGTACTTTTATGACTTGATTACGGAACCCTAAAAAAAGAACCGCGATTGTGAACGATATATATCGTACTATCTACTTGATTTGGAACCATAATGGGTTACTTTAGGGTAATATTATGCTTTTAATATATTCACAAAGTCGTAAATGTATATCGATTTGTTTCAAATTTACGACTTTCAAGCCCATTAGCGACTGTCATTGATTTTAATTGCCATTGTTTACGTTTTGATTAGTCGGTTAATTGGCTGATAACTTTAATGGTTTCGCTGTTTGGCTCCTATAATTACGCCATTGTTGTAATCCGCTAATCTGTTTCATTGGTACTTGGTAAACGATGAATTGATCTAATTTTGGCCCCATTAAATATAACGTATATTGGATTAAGGTATTTAATAGATTTACCTAAATAAATATCAGTTAAATACAAGTGAAAATTAACGACGATATTTTTTCCTTCGCTATAACTTGCAGTCCAGGGCACTTGTTGTCTAATTTCAAAATCTATCGCAATCACTTCAAGTATGTGATAAATTGTACTTCTTTTTTGCACAAATAAAAATTTACCAAAGTAATGTAGCAATGTGTCACATCCATCTGTCAAATGAAAGCGATTGCGATTTGCAATAGATTTTGAAATTAGACAATAAGTACCCTGTTATTTTCAAATTGAAGGTGGTTAACTTTAATTATTTATATACCACACAAACATTGGACTTCTGTAAAGGGTTTAGTAAATTGTTATTTCAGTGATTCTGGAAAGCCAATAGCCAAAACCTAGTCTTCAAATACATTCTCTCCACAGTTCCACACGTTGTTCTCTTGCAATTTTATTTGTACGAATTCTTCTCTCCAATTCTATTTCAGCATGTACGCAAAACATCCTATCTCACGGTCAATAGTCACTCGAGACGACCTTAACGTAATATTTATTGTGGCGAATAATACGCTCAATGTATTCAAGTCACTGGTATCACTATGCGACACCTTATATTTCATCGGGACCTATGTCGAATTGAATTGTTATTACGCACCAAAAATAAATCAACCTTTGCGTCGGAAAAATGATATATACGACGATAAAACGACACCCGTGAATACATTGAAGGTTCTTGGCGACTTTTATATTTATGCTTTGTTGTACGTTGTACCGTATATGGAAATATGTGCTTTAAGTTAAGCGTAAGAATGATTAAAGTCGTCAAGGTGGTGTGAAGGCTCAAAGTAGTTTCTGTCCAATATTAATACTTACCTTATTTTATTAGTTCCCAGGTAATAAAATAAGAATTCTTCTCGATTCAGTGCTCGGTGTTATTATAATAACCATTAAACTAAACTACTTAAATTAGAACTAAACTAAATTATAGTAACCGACTTTGTTTGAAGGATTACCCAACTGAAGTGGCAGTGGGCGGGACATATAGCGAGAAGAACCGATGGCCGTTGGGGCGGAAAGGTTCTGGAATAGCGAACGCGCACCGGACGATACTCCTTGGATAGGCCCCCGACAAGGTGGACCGACGATCTGGTGAAGGTTGCAGTAAGCCGCTGGATGCGGGCAGCGCAGGATCAATTGTCATGGAGACCCTTGAGTGAGGCCTATACCCAGCAGTGGGTGTCGTGCGGCTGATATGATGAGGCTGAATAGTAATAATGTTTGTTGCTGTCTACAAGGTACCATCATGCAGGCCCTATAGTTACTTTAATTTCACAATTGTAGAGAAAGATACTAGTTATTGGTGCTAATAAGACTCAGTGCAATTGAGCAATCGATTGATAGTTTTCCTTGTAATTGAAATCGATGTTCTAACTTTTGATATTATATAGAAAATTGACCTATGAGAATCATACAATCGTAAACCAAAAGTGCTTAAAACTACAAACAGTTCCAAAGAATAAGGTTGTATGTGCGCAATTAACATTGGCCGGGCCTCCAGTCTGCAGTTGTATTTCGTACTTAGCAGTAAAGTTTTCCCTGGTAGCGGGCAGAGTTAGCGCCGAGGAGCATTCCCTGGCTAATTAACGGCTGGCTGCATTGTTTGCATTCAGCTCGGTTTGGGAACAATTAGCTTCATTCACAAATGTGACGGATGCTTTCTGTTTTAGGTGTTATGGGGCGCGTGAAGCGCTTTTTATTGAAAACATAGGAGTTTTTTTGTTCACTTCTTTCATACAAGCCAAGTCAGTTGCAGATTTATGTGATTTTTTATTATATAACTTATTTATAAGGCACCATGTTAATCCATCATGCAAATAAGCTGTTGATTTTTTTATGGTAAAACTAGATTGACCTTGATTGTAACATTGTTTTACAATATTACATGTCGCAGTCAAATTGTATAACACGCCATTTTGCATTACGACTCGCCAGTTTGTATAAGTTTTAAAAAGTGTTGCATTATAACAAAAAAATAACAAGGAAATATGATAAAGACTAGCGGCCGCCCGCGAATCCGTCTGCGTGGACAGTTATTTCTCTATCACTTGTGAATAGTACTTTTATATATGTTACGGCTAATACCCGGAGTGCGGCTAAACCTGGTTTTAGCCGGCTAAAACAAGGTGTAGCCGATAGCTGTTGGCTAAAACTAGGTGAACCAATCTGCTTTACCCCTGTTGGTCCCGAATATAGGTTAGAAATTTAAATTTAAATTTCAAGGTTATTTTTTTTAACAGTCAACAGAAATAACTTTTTTAATACCCCATGTTACACCTAGTTTTAGCCGGCTACACCTAGTATTAGTCGCGAGCAAATCAGCTTCACCTGGTTTTCAAAACAACAGCTATCGGTTACACCTAGTTTTAGCTGGCTAAAACTAGGTTTAGCCGCACTTCGGGTATTAGCCGTGACATATATATTAAAGGTCTGTCTGAAAATCTCATGTCCTTCTCTATACCCCTGACAATGTGAATGCAATGTTTTATGATGATCGGTTGAATAGTTAAGACGTAAAAGCGTATAACAACTTAGTTTCGCATTTATATGCAAAGGTAAGTGTTATTTATAAGTAGAAGTTATAATGCGTAAGGATGAAGAAATCCACTCTTTCAGAATACAGCGATCTTCCGCAATGTTCTTGAGTTTGTAATAAGATGAAGCTCATGAGTGTATACTTAGTTGCGTGTTATGAGGTACTTATAACCTCATCATGTCTAAAGAATGTATGATTCTAGCTGCGTAAGAACGTACTTTATTATACAATATGAAACTGGTTGTAGGTAGATACAGGTAGGTACTACAAACTGTAGAGGCCTTTGATGTTTTGTTGCATTATAGGTTCTTATTATTAATAAAATAATTATCATAGTTTAATAAATTTAATCTAGTCGTGTTAGTCATTTAATTTTATGCAAATTATTTTAAGGCAAAATACTTTTTTTATATAATTTTACTGCAATTGTAGGGTTATTCTTCTAAAGAACACTTATAATAAAATAAAAACGCATAAATACCTTTAACATCCTTTACTTTCACATGACTTGGACACTGTCGTACATTTTACACGGTAGTTGCACTTTTCAAATTACTTCGTCGACGGTTGGAACAAGAATACCCGAATCTACCGTAGCTCTCTGCTTAAATAGCTCTAGTGTTGCCAGTAATCAATTATTGCCAGTAAAATGAATAACGCATATTCAGAAAATAGAGTTAACGTTATCGTTAGAAAAAGCAAAAACGCTAAAAACTAGTGTTATAAATAGCTAAACCTAACAATCGTCCATCCTGACCTCGTGCATGTCCCCATGCACGCGACCAGGATTTCATACCTAACAATCGGCCTGCTTGTTCCAACCTCGAGACGAATAAATACATTTTTAGACATAACAGTTCTATTACAACTAAATATATTTCATAAGGAACAACATCAAATTTATTTTTAAGATATATTAGTATCTATGAAAGCAGGTCTATCTCTTTTTCTTTTATACCTAGGTATAAGTCTTAGATAGAAAAATAATTACTATGTTTGGGTCATACTAGGCCCACATATTTAGTTTCAATTTAGATTTACATTGGTGTAACTAACTTATTTTATGTCTAAGTCTCTCAATTTTATATATGAGTCCTACTCATGTACCACCAAGATCATTTGCTCATGAAGGTACATGAGCTTTAATCTATGAATGTAGATCAACTCATATCACCGGAATGGAACCACCTTGGCTCACATGAGGGTATATCAGTCTTAAATCTCATTCTTCTATCAATCGTTCAATGTCCTACTCATGTACCACCAAGATCATTTGCTCATGAAGGTACATGAGCTTTAATCTATGAATGTAGATCAACTCATATCACCGGAATGGAACCACCTTGGCTCACATGAGGGTATATCAGTATTAAATCTCATTCTTCTATCAATCGTTCAATGTCCTACTCATGTACCACCAAGATCATTTGCTCATGAAGGTACATGAGCTTTAATCTATGAATGTAGATCAACTCATATCACCGGAATGGAACCACCTTGGCTCACATGAGGGTATATCAGTATTAAATCTCATTCTTCTATCAATCGTTCAAAATTCTACTCATGTACCACCAAGATCATTTGCTCCTGAAGGTACATGAGCTTTAATCTATGAATGTAGATCAACTCATATTACCGGAATGGAACCACCTTGGCTCTCATGAGGGTATATCAGTCTTAAATCTCATTCACACTCATTCCATATTAGCTAATCACTTCTATTTGCATGTTCAAACTTCAAAACAAAAATATTAGTTAGGGCTTATTTGCACGAAAGTTTTCTTAAACCTAATACTCTTGTCATATATGTATAATATTAATAATTGAAGAAAAACCATTTGCAATTATACAATTACCGATACATTACGTAATTATGATTCAACTCACTGATTCCAATGTATGAGGCTTGTCATTATAATTTACATTATTTTTAAAAATTACCCGCTCGGAATCCTCATAATTACCATCATCATCCATCGAAAAACCATCTGTCAGTGACATCAAGGAGTTATCTGTGGTGCCATCCAGAAGCCACCCGTTCGCGCCACCCGTCCGCACCATCCAGAAACCAGCCGTCAGCACTATCCAAAAGCCATCGGTCAGTGCCATCTAGAAGCCACCCGTTCGCGCCATCCGTCCGCACCATCCAGAAACCAGCCGTCAGCACTATCCAAAAGCCATCGGTCAGTGCCATCTAGAAGCCATTCGTCAGCGCCATTCAAAAGCAATCGGTCAGCACCGTCCAGAAGCAAATAAGTGTTCTGAAATTAAACACAAAAGCGACAGAAACCTCTTCCAAGTATTATCATAAGACTATGAAAGCGAAATATCTTGAAGAACATTTCCAATCAAAACGTTTGCAAGAATATCGTAATCAGAAACTCTTCGTTAAAACTGTTAGTATCCCTTAGAGGCCTTTAATGTTTTTTTAGAGTAGATGCAACCGTTGTCATCTTTTATAAAAATACTATATACATAAATATACCTATATTATAAAATGCAAACTTAACTAAGTGCAAGCCCTACTATTATAACCCTATAGCAAACCAATCTTTCCCCATTAAAATCGGCAATGCTAAAGTAAACAGAACTGTGGACATACATTTATATATTAATTTTGCTAAGGGGAAAAGAGTTAATCTATTTAGTGTCAAGATCCAGTTAACACTTAGTTAATTCAACTACGGAACCTAGCAATGGTCTTAGTATTGCCTAGTTACTGTCAACACCCGATACCTTCCTACCATAGCTAGGCCTAATTATATTATCAATAACAGGTAAATTTACCACGCGACTCTGTGATCCGTTATTAAAGGAACTCGTTTGCTACCACTTACTAACAACCATCTCTATGTGTATGTGTGATGATGTGTGATGAGCCACCGAATGACTAATTACTAAATATAAAATCATTTAAGATTAAATCATTATAACTGACTGTATCAGTATAATTACAATAGTGTGGAACATTTATCGAACATGAAAATACTAATGTCTATAATGTGGAATATAAGATCAAGCAAGACCACTTTACAGTTGTAGACCATTATTTAAAAACTTATATTAAATTGCGTATAAACCTCATAGATGATTGTAAAAAACCGAATATCATCAAAGGGCTTGTCGTGGCACATAATATATAATAGTATAACGTCGCGGATCATATTTTTGGCATATTGAATTCTACATCAAAATACACTTTAATGTACTGTGAAGTTGCTCCAAAAACTTTTTTTTTTATGAGAAGTAATTTTTCTAAATATAACGATGAAAAACATCGAAAAACATCGAAAACGTGCAGAAGTGAGGTTATTTTCCATACTTTTTACACGTAAAGGAATAAGACAAATGTTTCCTTATAACCGAACCTTAACTTAAGTCGCAAAAACGATGTCATCATTAGCTTAAAATCATATTACCGAAAGCTAAACGAGAATTACTGATGGTAATGGTTTATTTATGAGAAGGCTAAAAAGTGGTTATCATATAAGTGTTTCTATTCAATTAGGGAATACTTTGAATGTAGAACGTAAATATGCATAATAATTTGAATTCACGTTAATTATTGACTCAGTTATATTTATTATTTTATCTCATGACATTAAAGTCCCATTTGACAATGTACCTATACATTGTAACTTAGAATTAGACTTGAAATGATTAATATATCAATGTACCTACTTAAATGGATTTAATGATAATTTAGTTTTATAGGAGACCTCATACATTCCGCTTGCCTGACATTGGTGTAACATGTAGCGGATATTACCTATTTTAAGATCTTTATGTATGTGTACCATGTTACTTACAGAATAAATTTTTCTTATTTTTATTATTCTTTTTCTTAAAGGAGTAATTCGGAAGGCTCTGCATTTGTTTGTATATCAGCGGACAATAATTACTGTATCTACCTGATCTGCTTTACTTTTCAACTGTTTTAGTTCTGTTATTTATTATATTGTTCTCATGTAAGTGACAATGTTAACGTCCTTATGAGAATAAAGTTTTTATTTTAAATCTAACCTAACAGCTAGTGCGTAAGCAATAGATACGGCGCCAAAACCTGGCAGCCAGCGACTAGGAAATCAAGTCCTCCGCAATTCAACTTGTGATTTGTTATCAATCACTGATCATGATTAACTTGTATGGCGTAGGCAGTCGCCGCTCTTTCGCATGCATGAGGCACTCTACGCGCTCCTGGTTACCTACCCTGACTGATTTATTTGTGGACGATTCGAAATCTCTTGTTAACCAACTTGAGTTATGTTTGTAGTACCTACCACATAATTATGTAATTGGGTCTATCCCGTATAATTATGTATATATAAATAAATAAATAAATTGTATGCTCGTCTAAAATATTCAACATATCCAAGATGTGGTAAATTATTTTATATAAAATACTTATTTATATTTACATAATGTGACACAAATATGGTGTTTTATCTACCACTCCCAAGAAGTAGCAATTATGATTAGTTATTAAATCTTACATATCTGTACTTTATCTAAAGTTGGATTTTGCTAAATCAAAAAAAGACTTCCTGAAGTCTTTTCTTGCCTTAATACTGAATAGTTTTAAACTACCGCCCCACTTGTTGAAGTGTTCTGAAAACTAGTTTGAATTAAGTATACCAACACCATTTTTTTTTTGATCATTTTTAAGCTCACTTAAACTTGACAAGTATCTTTTAAAACTACTTAATGAAATGAATTATATAGTACTTTGCCAATACGGTTGTTAGAGTAAGCTAAGTATAATATCTCTTAACTAGCACTACTAGCCTAGTAGCCTTATAAAATTAATATTGTCTTAAATCTACATTTTCTGACAAAACTTCATCAAAATGGGAGTAGATTGAACATATTTTGTTCAAACTACATAAATAATTTGTATGTTTGTAGAAAATGTAGCACGTTTTTAATTTTACTTCACTAAGATTTAAAAGACTACCTGTAATTCAACATTGAAGGTTTTAATTAGGTATGGTACATATCTTTAAGTCTTTTTTGATCTGAAAGTCAACCTACAAGATATTCTTGGAGTCGATGTTTAGAGTCCAGCAAAACCACATTTTTAATAGGGTTAAAGTTTATCTTCACAGTAACTCTTTTTAACATGTTCTTAAATGCTTTGCTCAATCTTACTTAATTAGCCCTTGGAGTGTATCTTGACAATATCTTGAAGGACCTATTAGTTTTAGCCAAGACAACAGCTGGAATTTGTCTACTTGCCCTTAAGATATCTACAATTCCTTTTTAGGACATTAAATTTGTTTGTTACTTGGAACTGACTTCTCAAATTAGTGAGCTAAGAGCGTTATAGGACCTTAACTTTGGACCAATTACAGCGATGGAGAAAATATAAAAACTCTAAGTTCAACATAGGTAATATACTTCAGAGAAACTTTGATCAAGCGCTATCATCAGTCGGCATGAACTGGCTCACAGTGTGTGTAACGTGCGTGTCGAGTGCTACCAAGGGTAAGGAATAAACCTTGGTCACGGTCGTGGCTGTGCCCAAGACTCATCCAGTAACTGGCGCACCACGCTACCAGAAAGTCTGTCCTGATCGAGCGTTATGCACAAGCAATCAACCCTAGCATCTCCCTGTATACATATCTATGATATTTATATATGTACATACGTACTTTTAGAAGTGTTTGTGGCAAAACTAAAATCGGTATCAGGAGTTAGTTAGTATAAGAGAATAGTTACCGACCATATATCATTTCACCAGAGAGTTGCCCTGGCTTAACATAAATCAAAATATGTCACCATTTTTTAATAAAGTAATTATACTCAGTTTAGAGAGAAATTCAAATTCATGAAGCACTTTAGGGAAGAGAATGGTTCGATTAAGGCTTTTGGCGAAAAAGTTCTGTAAAATGTATTTTTACAGAAAAATACAATTAAATATCAAGGGGAGTCTCTTCGCCGGAAAGTAAATATAAAAAGGAATCATTTGAAAAGTAGTTTTAGTTGTCTTAGCAAAAAGTGTATAGCAATCTTAGAGATGAGAACTTATTCAAAACAAGGCACAACATAATACCAGTACGTGCCCACACTATCTTCCGTAGAGTATGCATAATAAAAATAACTTTTCATTATTATTTATTATGTAGGTAACAACATAAAACCTCAAAAGTGTGAACAGTAAGTAATTATTAAGCAAGTTTAAAGTGTAATTAATTAATTTTGGAAAAAAAAAACATTTAAATCGACTTCTATTACTCATAAGACTGAAATATATCAATTTTGACAAGTATTACTAATGAGAACCAAATATATATATTTAATGTTTATAGAAAGCGCCCGTTCAAACTGAACCATTCCCTTTAAATGTATTATCAACATTATGAAAAATTTGTAGATAAGTATTAAGTACCCTACTTACAATCTCATAACTGATAAAACAGTAAAGTGAAATGTAACTTCTGACCTTTAATCGCTTTGAAGGGGGTACCTCAGCATTCCATCCTCGATCTCGTTTCTTCTCCTTCATCTTCTCTCTCGCATCTCGAAGTAGGATTTTTCGGCACGCTGCCGCAACTTGTGTGTAGTCAGTCTCGTTCCAATGAGTATTAAACAGAAAAGAATGCAAATTTTAGAATAATTAAGCCACAAGTACGTATCAATTTAGCTTTGTTTTATCTGTAACACTAAATTTACTGGAATAGTTGGGAATTTATGACTTTAACTTCAAGAATGGAGAAAATTTCATTTTACTGAAACTGGATGCTACAAAATTATGTGTGTACAGTTCACAAAACAATACGAGTTTCACGATTAAATGCAGCAAAATGGATCAAATCATTTATCGCACTACATGACAATACTATCGGGGAGTGGCCCTGACCAAGTACCAGCGAGCAGTGCCTTTATTACCCTACCCGCCAATTCTATCGGGGAGTAGCCCCGATCAAGGATTAGCGAGCAGCGTTTTCATAACCTTACTCACCAATGCTATCAGGGAGTGGCCCCGACCAAGCATTAGCAAGCAGCGTTTGAGCAAGCCACGTGCATGAGTGCGAAGTGTATATGCACTGTCGAAGTGTAGCCTCGACCAAGTGCAATGAGTGTGAAGTGAGTAAGCACGACCGAAGAGTTGCCTCGGCCACGTGCAATGAATGTGTAGTATGAAAGCACGACCGAAGAGTTGCCTCGGCCACGTGCAATGAACGTGTAGTATGCAAGCACGACCGAAGAGTTGCCTCGGCCACGTGCCATGAAATGAGTGTAAAGTATGTTAAAGCACGGCCGAAGAGTTGCCTCGGCCACGTGCATGAGTGCGAAGTGTATATGCACTGTCGAAGTGTAGCCTCGACCAAGTGCAATGAGTGTGAAGTGAGTAAGCACGACCGAAGAGTTGCCTCGGCCACATGCAATGAATGTGTAGTATGAAAGCACGACCGAAGAGTTGCCTCGGCCACGTGCAATGAATGTATAATATGTAAGCACGACCGAAGAGTTGCCTCGGCCACGTGCCATGAAATGAGTGTAAAGTATGTTAAAGCACGACCGAAGAGTTGCCTCGGCCACGTGCAATGTCAATTTTGTTTAACTGCGTTCAATATTGGTACCACTTCTGAATTGTAGGGTTATTCTTCTAAAGAACACTTATAATAAAATAAAAACGCATAAATACCTTTAACATCCTTTACTTTCACATGACTTGGACACTGTCGTACATTTTACACGGTAGTTGCACTTTTCAAATTACTTCGTCGACGGTTGGAACAAGAATACCCGAATCTACCGTAGCTCTCTGCTTAAATAGCTCTAGTGTTGCCAGTAATCAATTATTGCCAGTAAAATGAATAACGCATATTCAGAAAATAGAGTTAACGTTATCGTTAGAAAAAGCAAAAACGCTAAAAACTAGTGTTATAAATAGCTAAACCTAACACAATATTCAAATGTTGTTTGTCTGATGTCTTGAATAGCGTTATTTACTTAAATACTTACTATTCTTGTTTTTATATTCATGTGTATTTTGTATTTTAAAACGATTTAAAGCCTGCTTTATCCTGGTATAATAATAAGCCGGTAGCGAATTTACAAAGCATATTCTATCAGAGTCAACGTGACAACTAAACTGTAGTAGCTTTTAGTTACGAAAAAGCTTGACATATACCCTGATTGATCCTAGTCAATAATTTAACTAAAATGCTGAAGCTCGGTTATAGGACCCAAGTTTCAAACATTTTACAATGAGCAAACATATGAAACGCCCAAAGTCCTCCAAATGCTTTTAAACGGACAAATGCGCCCAACGTTAAAAGCTTGAATAAAACAAACTGCCCTGAGTATTTGTGAACGGAGATGCTCGCGAAATATCAAACGTTTTGCACGTTTCATTTTTAAATTGGAATAAGAATAATAGAAAGAAAAAACCGGGCAAGTGCGAGTATAGGTCGCGCTCCGAAGGGTTTCGTACAAAATTGTTTATTGAAAAACTGTATAATCTTGCTTCTTTTCAAATTTCATAAATTCTAGCTTAACATCCGGTGTAAAATAAAACAATATAAATGAGCGTATGTTTTTTAGCTAGCGCTGTGTGTGTGATCTTGCTTTTTCAAATTTCATAAATTCTAGCTTAACATCCGGTGTCAAATTAAACAATATAAATAGGCGTATCTATCCACTGTGTTGACGTAGAAATAAGTTTTTTTACAATTTCGTTTTTTATAAAATTTCAACATAGTCATTGCTTACAGACTTGGACAGAGAGATAGTTCGACAACAAAGTGTTTTTGTAAGACTTTCAGACATTTTCGAGCTACGGAACCCTAAAAAGCATTTCGAAAACAAATTACGAAAGAAACTAAAATACAGAACGGACGGGCTTGAACTATAAGACATTTGCATCCAAACGAGGTTGCTACAATAAGATGGAAATGCGCGTTGCAGTCAGGGGTTGCAGTTGGAAGTAATGCATACTGGCCGCGTTATATAATGGGTTTAATACTATGTATGAGACGTTATTCAGGCGGATAACTTTCCAACAACCATTTCTTTGAATCATGTTTCAGCAAAAACGGAAAACGATGGGTTTTTAAGTAGTTTTTGAGATAACTGTGATTATGCATTACATATTTAAGCGAGTTTCAGTCCGCATTTAAATGGGTTAATACAAGTATGTATGAGAATTTTTTTCAGTGGAATTAGTTTTCAAGAGCCACTTTTGTTTTTTTTAGAAAATCAGGATTGTTTGTTTTATTAACTATCTTTATAATTTATGTCGTGCAATAATTAAATTAGTAAGTGATTCGTAATATTAGAATTATGCTGTAAATACTGGAGTAACTCGGCCGAGTTGACAGGGTGACGATGAGGTGGGGTGCGGGGATGGTTGACATCCCCCCAGCGATACGTAGCAGTAGTAACACAGAATATATAGGTACTCTAAGTAGTCGTAAGTAACTATTCCCTACTGAAGTGCAGTACTGTATTATAGACATGGCTAGTGAAAATCTGCTTTTATACGATGACAGAATTTTTTAATTTTAAATGGTAATAATTTTATATCTAAAATAATTTGACTTGTAATTTTGAACGATATTAATTATGACATACTATATTTTCCACTATTATATTTTCCATGCCAGCTCCTGGTAAATGTGATGTGACAATCCTACTTAATATTATAAATGTGAAAGTTTGTGGGTTTATGTAGGTTATGTAGGTAGATGTTTGTTCCTCAATCACGCAAAAACTACTGAATGGATTTAGTTGAAATTTGGCACACAGGTAGTAGATAGCCTAGATTAAAACATAAAATACTTTTTATCCCGATATTCCCACGGGAACGGAACCACGTGGGTGAAACCGCGGGTGGCCGCTAGTATAAAATATATTAAGACCCTTATGTACCTCATTCTAGCAAATGGATTCTTGATTCTTGATTCTACGTACTAGTTGTCATTTGTCTGCATTCATCGCGAGACAAAGGTATTACTTCTTGGTGCATTCAGAAGGAAGTTAAATCAAGTAGCGCAACGGTTCTAAATATTAGCGGGCAACAATGAGAAACAGAAAAGTCATCTTATATTGGCCGTGTTGCCGCCAAAGTTATCGAATGTTACTTATTGTAATAGTGTTGTAAAACGTTGCTCTACGAAAAAAAATTTAGGGTGGATGCACTATTATACTATAGATATACCTACCCTGTAAAGCAGTAAAAATGTTTTACAACAAAAAGTATCAGCATATTGATAGTCACGCGGCATAAAACCTCTTTACCGAGCTGGCTGACGAGAAAACATCTTGTTAAAACACTTGAATAGGCAGGAAGCAGTAGGAAAGCAGCCAAATTTAATACAGAAGCAGTCCCAACGGGGTGTTGCAGTATCCTCTCGCAGACTGATATTGTGAAACTTTTCTTCGACGCAATCTACATAAAAAATGAGCTGAGGGTTCGTGGTGACCCCCCAGTAAATGAGAGTCTTTTGAACTGTTAATTTTGTTTGCATACAAAATGAAATCTGACATGAAAGTTATTTGCGCCTTGATCTTTACAGCACTGTCTATTTTGCATTACACTGAGTTTGTTTTGTTTATGAGTTTACGAATGTTTTTATAAATCCCTTTTCATAAAAAGATTACATAGGAGATGGAAAAATTTAGATAGACATACATAATATAGACTAAATTAGTAATATTGTATTATGTAGATGTTAAAATCGTTAAGCACAATGATTGTAAAATGGATTACTTAACAGTCTGTCAGCGTGTCTATATGTCAACACAATAGTTCGAGGAAATTCGTACATCTGACTTCATTTTGAATATACATTTGAGATATTTCCAAGCATTTACATCATAAATGTCAACTTTGTGAGGTTTAATTAAATTTCCTTTAATTGAAATCATATCTACCTTATGTATTAAATGCCCTATAAATTAAATGAAATAACACAGATGTAAATCATCTGTGTTATTTTATTTCATTTAATTTATTTATATGAGAACTTGCGTATGTATTTGAGAAATAATTTCAGATAGAACAATAAAAATATCACAGTGAGATAACTAGAAAATTTATTTTTCAATGAAATACCAAATTCCTCAAATAAAATAAAATAATAAAGATTGATTAATAAGCTGGTAGTTGAAAGGTTATTAAAATTATTACGTTTTATTAAGAGAGTTGGAAAATAATTCAGAAACCCAACCACGTTATAAATACTTTACTTTGCTTTCGTCCGGTTCATACTTGACTTTGGGTGCACAATTTGGAGCCCCTCATAATGGTGTACATGTCAATAGACTAGAACAGGTTCAGCAAAAGTTTGTTAGATTCTTAAATTACAAAACAAACCGCTTAAATTCCTCATTTATGAAGAATCCGCTGCTCATTATGGCATCTCTACCCTTAAAAACCGTCGTTCTCAATTTGATATTTTTAACCTATTTAAAATCATAAATAATCAAATGCCCAGATTTATTACATAAGATAGGTTTCATCACTAAAAGTAAATTTCTAACGTGCCCCTCACGAGTCAAATCACTCAACGATAAGTATCTTAATGTCTTAGTGCCACCCACCGCAGGTAAAAATTATACACGTAATCGATTTCTAATCAGAAGTTTAAATAAATATATGATGATTATTGTAATCTTGACATGGTTGATTCAGAGGTAGATATATTCAGTAATTCTTTACCTCAATTTAAACGTTTTATATGTGCAAACCATAGTACACAAAACGACTGATTTTTACTACTACTGAAATGTAAATTAGTTGAGACTAATAATTGATGTTCTTGCTATTGTTTTATTTTTCGTTAAGTATTATAGTATCATATAACTTGTCCGAATAATTCATACTTATCGGCACTATAGGTCTGTTATAGCTAGTAAGATAGATATAAGTGCTTTTGTTTGAATGACTGTTTGTTGCCAAAAGAATAAAGAATAAAATATTAGCAGGTAGGTATTATTTTATTATTTAATAAAATGTAAAAAAAATATTTACCCAACTTACAGAATCAAACATCGCATTAATGTGTTCATAAATATCGTAATTTTATAAAGTTACTAGCGGCCGCCCGCGACTTCGTCTGCGTGGAAAGGTTTTTTGCTATCCCTCGGGAACAATACTTTTTTCGGGATGAAATGTACCCTATGTCCTTCTCTGTACCCCTGACAACGTGTATGCAAAATTTCATGATGATCGGTTGAATAGTTAAGACGTGAAGGCGTAACAAACAAACAAACAAATAAACAAACAAACGGACTTTCGCATTTATAATATTAGTAAGGATGTGCGATAACTTTTAAATCACGTCGCCGAGGAATTTTCTGTATCAAACTTTTAAATTAAAACTTAATGCAAGTCCCAACTCGTAGGTTCATTGCTTGTTCACTTTCGATAGCTATAATGAAACTTTAAAGGTAAACTTCAGAGGAATCCGCAAGTTAAAGCGAACAAGATCGAAGTATATACATTTCTCAGCGCAAGGTGGCGCAAGCCCCATAGGAAGTTCAAATTATGACGTGAACTAACCAAGGTACCTTAGTTTACCCTCAAAGTATTAAAAGTACCTACCTATGTTACCTTTTATCAACAATGTGATCATGACCATCAGCCATTTCTTACATCCCTACTGCCAGCAGGTGGATAAGGAGGATGGGCCTTAACCCACCACGCGGGCTCAATGCGGATTGGTGGGTGTTGTGACCGGGCGCAAATGCACCCGGGTCTAACGGCTTAACATGCCTTCCGAAGCACGGAGGAACTAGAAATAATGAATTTATTATTCATTATTTTGGTCACCCATCCCATGACCGACCCTTGCGAAAATTGCTTAACCTCCGTAATCGCAGGTCCAGATGCAAAACCACTACGCCACTGAGCTCCTCAATGTAAATATTGCTGCGGGATCCACAGCAAGAACGCTCTACGGCGACTACACATTAGACGAACATAGAAGTAGAGAAAAAAATATGTCTTTGTTCTGTGCATCAGACGATGCTCCGTGGGCTGGCCCCGTACAAGATTTACCGACCGACAATATGGTGATATTTTGTCTTTTTGCCGTTAGAGATTATTTAAGTGTAGAGTACACTTTGAGGATGTTAACCTGGTTTTAGCCATGTTTCAGAAATAGCTAGTAAAAATGATATTTATTAGGGTCCGCGAGAAACTACTGGGTAAATAAATAAATATTATATTAATATTAAATATTGGACAACGTCACTGATCAAAAAAAAAAATCAGTCAATATTCCAAATTGTTCAGCAATCAGCAGCTTACACATGAAAACGAAACAAAAGACAGCTTTACTTTAAAATAAGTTTCGAATTGATAATTATACATTCCGAAGCACGAAGGAGCTTGTAATAACAAATTTTTGGTCACCCATCCCATTACTGATCCTTGCGAAAGTTGCTTAACTGTCGCAATCACAGAGCGAATGCGCTGCGCCAAGCTCCTGAAACTCAGTTCATCATCATCACAGCCATTTTAATGTCCCCACTGCTGGGGCACAGGCCTTCCTTATGGGTGGATAAGGAGGACGGGCCATTAACCCACCACGCGGGCCCAATGCGGATTGGTGGGTGTTAACGACTGCAAATGCAGCCGGGACCAACGGCTTAACGTGCCTTCCGAAGCACGGAGGAGCTCGAGATAACAAATTTTTGGTCACCCATCCCATGACCGACCCTTGCGAACGTTGCTTAACTTCCGCAATCGCTGGGCCAGGCGCTAAACTATCTATCAGAAACTCAGTTATCAGATACTAAAAGGAAAATAGAATGTAGATAATATGAGTCACAATTTCACAATATTTTATGTTATCTGGTTATGTATGACTCATTTTGTCCGTAACGTAGGTAACGTATGTAGTGATAAATAATTTGCATCTTTTATAATGTGACTCGTTAGCTCAGCTGGTCAGAGCACCGAAATGAATACCAACATACGGCGGTCGGAGGTTCAAATCCTTCACGAGTCAATTTATTTATTTTGTAGCTTTCATAATAGTAGTTTATGAAACTCGCGCATAATGAGGGGTATTAAAACATGAGTGTGTTTTTAAAAACCGAGCCGTAGGCGAGGTTTTTAATAGCATCACACGAGTGTTTTAATACCTAGTTATGTGCAGTTTCATACACTACTTTATCTACTCTCATACAATTTGTGATTGAACCTACAAAACTTCTACAAAATAAAATATCAATGATAAAAATAGTAAGTTTGTAGTTTATCGGTAGGTCAGCACTATTACTTACCTTAGGTTAAGTAAGACGTTTTTCCGTCGCCGCATTTAAAATATCGGGTGGAGTAAAATTTTCACTTACTACTATGACATTTAAAAGTAAGAGTAAAAATTAAAATATAAAAATGGCGCGTAATCAATTAGAAAAATTAATAATGAGATGAGTGTATTCCAGAAGACTAATCGCTACGATGAGTCATCGATCACCATAGAGTACATTTTAATCATGGAAAGTATGTGGAAATATCGTTGTTTCTTTTGAATATCACGGCACTGCCTTCTTCTTGGATTTGCCCTGTATCGTAACGAGAAAAAAAAAAATTTTATAACATTGCTTAGTATAGCGAAGGTATGTTATAAAATAACTTTTTAATTTTTTTTCGGTATTGCGTGTATAAAGTATGTCAATATAAATTCGATTTGAAATTCATAATTCGAATTTTACGATATGAGAGTAGATAAACTATTTATTTTTGTTCAGTTAAGGCTGATTACAAGTTCATATAAAAGTCATTAGCTACGTCATCGTCGTCGCCAGATCGAAAATAAGTTCGTATAATCAACCTAAATTGAATAAACTATATTTAGCTTATTCGTTTTCTTCGCGTATTTATGAGACATTTTTATATTGGTCTATCGATGTTTATAATTTCTGTTTATAGTTTCCATATACAAATTAATACTTCGCAGCACAATCAACATCACTTCTTAAGGCCTTTATAGCCGTCATCTAGCGCCGCCAATTTATTTATTTTTATTACACGTAAACCAGGTCAATATTAAAAAAAAAACCGGTCAAGAGCGAGTCGGACTCGCGCACCATCCACCACCATCATAATTGCACCATAAAACCACACTGCAGAGTAGAATAATAAAATTAGTATTGCAGTTTTAGGTCAGCGCCATCTCTTGACCGATAGTGGAACTAAAAAAAGTGTGCTATATTGAGACATCGTTTTATTTTTCCTGTAATCTTTATATAATCTGCTATCACATAGAATTCAGAATTTCAGAATTTTCTCTTTGTAAACTTCGGACATAAGTCGAAAACTATGTAGCCTAAAACAAAAAAAAATGATTGAAAACGTGCAAACGGCGCTCTTTCATATGATACCCCACATGCCTTAGTAGCCCACTTGAAGTGGATTTTTAAGACCCCTTTTCAGTCCCTGTTGTAAAAAATGTATTTATTTTTTTATTTATTTCTTATTTGCAAAATAGTTGGGCAAATGTCATCTTAAACTATTCCAAATTTCAAGTTGATACCATTAGTAGTTCTCGAGATATCCAGCTGTGACAGACAGACAGACAGACAGACTGAGTCACACCATAAGGGTTCCTTTTTTACCATTTTGGTACGGAACCCTAAAAAGGAGACAACCATGCCCTTTTAAATTGTTTCTTTAATTTTTTAAAGAACTCTTCAACAGTTTTCATTCTTTCTGTAAGTATTAAAATCCATTTAAACAGTGGCCACTGTCGTTTCATTGCAGTTCCATTAGCGTCGACCAACTACAGACAGAACAGTTTTATTCCCAGGTCTACCAGAAGCCTAAACGCGATGTTGGGTGGGTGCGAGCTTGATGCTGACGTATTTAACTGCAGCTTAGATTCTTTTAAACGAAGACTTATTGAATATCTATTAATTTAATTTAAGCTTTTTTTGTCTATATAATATTTATTTACTTATTACTATAAGTTTCTTTATTGTCACTATAAGTGGAAACCTATAATTAGCTTATTGTATTCTACGATTTTTCTACACTCATTTGTACAGCTGCTGGTTTTCCATGTATTAAATAAAATAAAATAAAAAAATAAAATGCATTTTAAAACTAGTACAAAGGTGTACATTTACTAAAGTCTGCGAGAAGCTGCGGGGTAAATAAAATAATAAATAAATTATGATATTAATATTAAATATTGGACAACGTCAATAATTAAATCAAATCATTGTATGCTATCATGGCAGGACATAGCTCAACAAATATATTGTATTATGACATCTGTATGTATGTAGCTATTATTATGATAATAAATAGTTAAACTTAATATAAAATTATAAACATGATTAAAATATGGTAATTCGTGATCATGTCGTTTCGTTCTAAACTTTTGTAGGATAAAGTCACAAACTAAGCTCTTTTGAAGGCGTAAAAAGACAAAATACTATCCTTTCAAATCTGTGTACCTAATGCGTAGAGGGACTAAATCGCGTTATGACTAGTCATAGTGCGAAGTAGACTCATCTATCTTTTATCATAACATTATGTATTCCAAAGCGTAGGTAATTTGTTAACAATCTAGACTAGAAAAGCTTATTATACTACTTAAATTTAAGCGTTAAAATACAACATTGATCAATAATTAGGTACGCCGCCGCCGCGTTGACTCCTCCCGCTTTCTTATTAGACTAATCCGCTTTTAAATTATTCCGTTGGCCTCTTAAGTAGAAAGTTGCTTGCTATTAAACACTGAACAAGTACTTAAACACTTGAACTTCAGAAAGCTGCGCATTAAGTTGTTGTACACGGTTATTTCTTCGATGTAAATATTGTTCAAAATTTTAATAATGTCTTTGAGGATAGAGATATTAGGTAGTCGGAAAAGTTCGCAGCCTTTTTGTACTAAAAGTTAAAACAATTCACAGCGAAATAACATTTTTATCATTAAAATTATCAGACCTGAAGCTGCTGACACATTTTTTGCAGTAGTATTCGACAAAGAATCTTATCCATAAACATTACAAATCTTTCTTTGAGCATTTCATTTTTTTCTTTAAGGGTCTGAACCCTTGGCGAAACAAAATTGCAAAACTTAAGTACCTAGTAAAAATCATTAAAAATATGAAAAAGCAAGACAATTTAGGTGTCAATTTGTTTCCATTTTACCGCTATTACCAGAAAGTTAAGTAAGTATTAGTATTAAGTAAGTACGAAAAATTCATGCTTTAAAAAAGGCCGCGACTACCTGTTATTTCGGACCATTGTCCTAAATCACCTCTATATCTCTAATAATTTATATCCCTCTGATAGGGACAGGGAATGATATGAAAGCGAGAGGACTGTAAAATTGATAGGTATAATGATTGAATAATAATGTAATTAAATTACCTTTTGAAAACAAGTATATATATATAATAGAAACAATGACAGCAGCAGATAGTATTTCTGACAGATAAAAAAGTGACAATAACACAAAGAATTTTTATTTAGAAGGTTTCTGAAAAATAAACTTAGACCAGCACAACAAGGAGGTGGTCAACAACCTCTATAAAGCCTTCAAAATTGGTTCAGCAGCTTAGACTGTTTTATCTATGGCTTAGACGTGAAAACGAAACAAAGAAGCCAAAGACAGATTTACTTTCAAATTAATAAATTAGTACGCAAGTTTTGTATTGTAGATTGCTAGGCTTGGGTTCACAGCAGTATTCATTATATTCAACTTAATTAATTTTAGAACTGGAAGTTGCTTCGCTAAAACATAAAGTGATGTGAAATTCGGAAGCCGCAAAGTCATATTACGTGATCGTACGATGATTCCTCCTTTATTGTAGAGGTTGTTTAATAAACAGACGAACCAAAACCACAGCCTTCGCTTTATTAATTTCATGTGAATTACGAACTTTGTAATGTGTGCGTTTGCAAATTTCAAGGCAACTGTCAAAATGGCGCTGCGTACGCTTGTTCCACGAGAACTATCAAAACAAAGGACTTTTACTTGAAAAATCGTTTTATAGCTTTAAATAATCAAATTTTGCGTAATAGGCTGTAAAGATGTTGGCACTTACAAATTTCCGAAAATTCTGAATACAAAAAACGAATAAATTCTATAAGAATAAAAACTTCTTCATTTGGCTTTCAATTCCGGCACTTGCATTGTAAAATAGTCTTTTATATCCATTTTGGTCAATGGGTCTTTTCGGTAACAAAATACCACAAAATAAATACCTATTTTCCCATACATTTTGTTCTGAACGTCTACTGAAGCGTACGCAGCGACATCTACAATTAGCTTTGCATGCTCTAAGAGCTTTTCATTGCCATCCCCATTATTTTGTCTTTAGTTTTAAATGATTTTTTTCCTCTATGATGATACCTATTTGTTTTTATTTCCCCTCCGGATTCGACAAAGAACGTCATTCACATGAAATCACCCATACAGTTTTCCAACCAGGCCAAAGAAATAATGACAATTAATCATTTAAATGTTAAAATAAATATATATATCTAAATAAATACCTAACTAAAAATAAAATACATTTTTTTTAATTTTTTTTACAACATATATTCAACATTTTTTCTTCACGAGTTTCAATGGAAAAAAATAAAAAACCGGTCAAGAGCGAGTCGGACTCGCCCACCGAGGGTTCCGTACAATCATAAATATATTTGGATATGTTACTTTAGTACAGTCTTTAAACAAGTAGGATAAACGGCAGACAGGTGGAAGGGCGAACAGGCGGACAGTTAATTTACAAATCTTAACCACAGCTGCTTATGGTGACTGAAAAACGTTTCAGTCACTCCACATTGCAAACTGTTTATATTACTAAGTAGGAACTTATTCTTCGTTTATTCGTACGGCAAATAGTAGGTAATTATATTAGAACCAGCCACCAATTTATTATTGTAGTGTTAGGTTGCGCCATCTCTTGACCGAAAGTGGAACAATATATTTTTTCTCAGGTTAGCATACATAGGACAGCGCCATCTGTTGACTGGTAGTAAAACTAAAAAAAAAATGTTTTTTGAATTTCTAAAAAAGTGTATTATATTGAGACATCGTTTTATTTTTCCTGTAATCTTTACATAAACTACTATCACATAGAATTATTTCAGATTTTTTTCTTTGCAAAATTCAGAGATGAGGAGGGGGGGGAGAAGGGTATTTTTTTTACATTTTTCATCATAAGTCGAAAACTATGCGGCCTAAGAAAAAAGAAAAAAAAGTTTTAAAATGTGCAAACAGATCTCTTTCATATGATACCCCACATGCCCTAGTCACCTCACTTTAAATTTTTAAGACCCCTTTTCAGTCCCTGTTGTAAAAAAAAATATTATTTTTTTATTTCTTTCTTATTTGCAAAATAGTTGGGCAAATGTCATCTTAAACTATTCCAAATTTTAAGTTGATACCATTAGTAGTTCTCGAGATATCCAGCTGTGACAGACAGACAGACAGACAGACAGACTGAGTCACATCATAAGGGTTCCTTTTTTACCATTTTGGTACGGAACCCTAAAAATGATCTTAAAAACGGTACTTTTATCTCTGTTGACGTCATTTAGTTACAATGATAGAGGATTTTAGCGTCAAAATGTTTCAGCATAATTCAGGCTTACCTATGAAATTCTAGGTTAATATAATTTCCCTTTTATTTGACGAAGGTGAGATTTGTCTCTAAGCTGTGTTCCACTCCAGCTTACAAGCATGCCGCGTGTTAAATCGTGTTTAAAATGGAAACCACAAGCTAAATACCTACAGCCCAGTTAAAATGAGACATTCATAAAAAAATGGTTCGTGAAAAGTAAAAGGAAATTCGGTTGAAATTGAATACTCGTCGTAGTAACAAAATTAGCAAGATAATGCGTTGGAATAACTTTTTGTACTTATTTACATTCTGATTCTTGAAATCGGTTATTATTTTTTGAAAAAAAAAGTAATATGAGAGATCTATACATAAATACGACGACGAAATTTCATAAAACAATCGTGAATTTTTAGTCTTAAAAACAGCAATACTGGGGGTCTATTACGAAAAGTATAATGCGATACACGCAGCTGCGTCCGTGCTTCGTTTTGATTGTTTCCTATAACAAATCACTTTCGTATGCGATATTGCGAAGTGATTGTGTGAGTTTGACAGTTTCTCTCTAGCGTATCCGACATCGTTCGTTCAGTAGTTTATGGGCTACGATAGCCAAATTCAAAATACTTGTTATAACAACAACCAACGAACTGCGGACGACTATCGTGGCCAAGTGACTGCGTTACGCAATTGCGTACGTTGTTTTCGTAATAGGTCCCCTTGTTCCAACTGTATAGTGATGTGTACTTCTCTATCACAGCTTATGAAGAATGAAACTTTGAAGTTTACACAATATGACTGTAAATATCTGTTCTATTTTATGAACGTTACAAGTTGCAGTGCAAAGCTCGCAGTGCAGTAAAAGATGCTCTGAAATCCTAGACATAACAAATGGATCGTATGCTTTGAAGAAGAAATCTTATGATGATAACTGATGAGTTTATGTTATTCTTTCGTGTTGCGTAGTAAACTAGAAGTATCAACCGACGACGTGTATACTTTTTACACTAAATTCTAACGAATACGTGAATAAGGAACTGGCGAATCAGGAATAGGCGAATGTGTAAACAGGAAATAAAACTAGGTAAATAATACTAGGCATGCGAGTAATCCCATGCCTTGGCAGAGGCAGAAAAACTTAAAATCTCGTATCAAACAAACACAAGGTGTATTAAAGTAAACGATGTTATTAGTCTCAATTATAAATAGTGCAGATTAACCGCAAAGGAAGAAAAGTCATGTCCATATAAGTCTAATAATAAGTATTATACAATGTGAATATTATAAACGTGAATTAAGGTGATACCCTGAGCGAAAGTGGCGCCGCGGTTAATTTTATTTAATATTATAATTCTAATACACAATTTTAATAATGTTTATCGTGGAGATTTTAGGGCCTACAGTCTAGTATTTTTAGACGGTATCGTTATATTCCCTAGTAGTCACTGCTAGAAGTAGATAGAAAAACTGCTAAAAGTGGCCGTTTTTGACACATTTGCTATCTACTTCTACGAATGACTGCGAGGGCAAGTAGTCTACCTTCTAAAAATACTAGACCATGGACCCTAAAATCTCCACGATAAACATTATTAAAATCTTTTTCTATTAATAACTTATTATAGAAAAACCTCTGAGGGCGCCAGTTTCGGTCGCCTTAAGCTTTTGAGCTAAAAATATAGTATTATACTTATTTAGAGAACCGCACAACCGAATTGTTGCGTAATGAAACTAGTTACAGAGCTACATTACCCTACCGATTTCGCAGTACCAATTACAGCCATTTCTGTTTGTCTCTTTGTTGATACAGCCTCCAAATGTGACGTCACAACCATGCGGGTTATCTCCGGATATCCGGCATCTCAACCGGAATGCGCGGTTATGTTCACCGCCCAGATAAGAACACCCTGTTTTGTCAAACGCGCAGATTACAAATACCCGCTTATTAGGGAAAACATGTAAGGGTGAGGGAGGCTGTTTTAATTTTAAGCCCCAACCGTTATATATAGATGTTTATTTATAATAATAAAGGGCCAAAGTACTTTTGTATTTTGATTTTGAAAAGAGTTAATAGGTACAGTCAGCAATAAAAGTAGCTTAACACTTTAGTACTTTGTCATAGCAACTTTTTTGATTAATGTTTCAAACTGCGAGACATTTTGTTGAAAAGGTGCTATGACAAAGTACTAAAGTATTAAGCTATTTTTGTTGCTGACCGTACTAGCGCTCAGTGAGCTTTTGTGTGTGTAGCTCAAATTGTATGATGTTTAAAATTCAAAAAAAACCACAATTTATTTATTTGTGTCTAAAAATTTTAACAAAATCAGATTAACGTTAATAACCACATTAGTCAAAAACTGTGTCGCAGCTATTAGCGCCCACCTTGAACTTAAAGAATTGTAACAGTTAAACACAAAATTTTACTGAATCTAAAAGGTTACTTATACGTTATATGTAAAACTTGTGTGTGTGTGCGCGCGTGTGCGTGTGTGTGTGAGCGTGCGTGCGTGTGTGTGTGTGTGTGTGTGTGTGTGTGTGTGTGTGTGAAAAATTATTATAATAGATGTCGCCACGAGGATTTCAAAACCAGTACCAAATGCCGTTTAGTAGGTATTATTTTATTTTATCTATTCGAGGCTAGACGGCACTTCTAATTTTGAACATATTTTCGAAATGAGCGATACTTTTCGAAAAAATTTAGATAGTCGAACTTGTTCAGTGTTCACTAAATTTTACGAGAATCGGTTGAGAAATGCGAGATGTAGAGGAAAACAAACGAACATACGAAAGCATTTTTGCTCAAGCTGAAGTAGAGACACTTCGCTGGCGCTTTGCGCTCTCTCGGACAAAAATAGAGGAAATATAACTCATAAAATGGGGAGTAGGTTAAAATTATTAGTATTTTAGTACGAACATATTGTTTTGATATAAAAATAATATTAAAATATTTTTCTCATTAGTCCTTAAGTTCGTCAATAACAATTAAAGTGTTATTTGTCTGCGAAATGCTTCGAGGAGAAGGATAATCCTTACTAATATTATAAATGCGAAAGACCGTTTGTTTGTTTGTTTGTTTGTTTGTTTGTTTGTTACGCCTTCACGTCCTAACTACTGAACCGATAATCATGAAATTTTGCATACACGTTGTCAGGGGTATAGAGAAGGACATAGGGTACCTTTCATCCCGAAAAAAAGTATTGTTCCCGAGGGATAGCAAAAAAACTTTCCACGCAGACGAAGTCGCGGGCGGCCGCTAGTTTATGATAATTAAAGAAATCAAAAGTAGGTTAGTGTATAATGGCCAGATATTTAGTTTCGTCATAGATTTATTATATTACTAGGGTTTCGTTTAAAAATGCCTTAGCAAGATCCATTTGACGCGACAAGGAAAAGAATTTACATTTGTAATCCGAGCATGGTATTTGATTTCCTTTTCAAACCTTGTTCCACATAATATTATACCGCGAGCAATAAAATACTTGCCTTATATTCCCTTTTTTCTGTCGTTTAATTTCTCCCCTTTTAGATATTTCAGTCCGTTGTAAATAGATTACGTACATTTGTGTCAACGGAATTTTTATAATCCACGTTACTCTACGCAACAGGTGCTAAAGCCGAGTCTTTAGGGTAAAAACGTTGTTATGCTCACGTTTATATTAGGTTTTGTTGAATTTTGCAGTAGAAACCTTTGTCAAATGTACAAAATTTAGCTTAAATTTCGACTGAACAACACTAATAAATTTCAGTTGAATGTAGAGAAACATAAGATTATTGTTTTGTTTTCAAAAATATGAATTTCCATACAACTATGTTCCAACCCTTGAATCCCTAATCGTATCAATTTGTTGATTACCTACTTGAAATTTTCAGTGAGTGAGTGATGATGTAGCATTAATTGACATGAAATTTCGTAAGCATGTTAAATTTACGTATTTATAAAGTGGTCTTATAATTCAGTGAACTGATTGCGAAAGTAATCATAGCTAAATTGTATGTAATTATTTTAAGTACCTAAGAGAATTAAAATTAAATAGGTACTATATAATTTCACCGCTAAAGTGCCGATAGCATAAAGTTTTACTAGGGACGACTATATGGTATGAGTTTTATGAGCTTTATTTAACTTTTATTGCTACGTTAACACCAATGTGCTTCATCTTGCATCTTCAACTTTCAATTTGTCTTGCGTCAAGCGCTTGCAATACAACTGTTTGATGTTCCTTTGAGAAGTATAGGGCATGCGCATGCAAAACGCAAGATGAACATGAAAAACCAGATAGAGTTAGCATAGAGAGCACAATAACTGAGCAATCAGTTGGCGTGTAAAGTACAATTCGGATTAGGTCTACCTAATCTGAATTGTACTTTACATTTATTAGTTGTACTTTACGTTTCTGAGCAAAATGTCCTTAATTCATCAATGCTTCCTCGTATGCCGGCGTCCGGACAATAATAGAAAATCTATTGTGTCTCATTTTCCGGGCGTTGTTGACGGGTTAAGTGATCCAATGACGCAGTACTGACTGGGACGGATCACCCGACGGGTCAGAGTGACTTAGAAGATAACGCAGCAATTTGTTCAGTCCACGAACGCTGGCGTCGCGCCAGACAGCCTCTCTTTGAGCTTTACACCGCTATTCCATTATCCTAATAGACGTCAGCGTAGAGGGCGGATGTATGCCGCACTTGCTGGGTTAATGATTGTGCTTGCATCGCTGTTTTGAGACCGCTATCACTTTTGTTCCATACCATAGCCGATTGCCGTTATTGTTGTTTTAAAAGACCACTGTCACGTTTGCTTCTTGGTTCCGATCGTCGTTTATTTTATGTAAATATCAAAGTGTTTGCCTGCTGACTTTATACTCGTATACGTCTCAAAGTTTATTGTGACAGCTCAGATACTCAGATTGTGTATCGTTGTTAGGGTTCCGTACCAAAATGGTAAAAAAGAACCCTTATAGTGTGACTCAGTCTGTCTGTCTGTCACAGCTGTATATCTCGAGAACTACTAATGGTATCAACTTGAAATTTGGAATAGTTTAAGATGACATTTGCCCAACTATTTTGCAAATAAGAAATAAATAAATAAAAAATATTTCACCACATGGACTGGGCATGTGGGGTATCATATGAAAGAGCGCCATTTGCACTTTTTTAATATATTTTTCTTTTTTTAGGCCGCATAGTTTTCGACTTATGATGAAAAATGTAAAAAAAAAATACAGTTCCCGCCTTATCTCCAAAGTTTGCAAAAAAAAAAAAAACTGAAATAATTCTATGCGATAGCAGTTTATTTAAAGATTACAGAAAAAATAAAACGATGTCTCAGTATTAGCAAACTCTTTAGAAATTATCAAATTTCTAAAAAAGTTAACATTAGTTTTACTATCGGTCAAGAGATGGCGCTGACCTAAAACTGCAATACTAAGTGTGGTTTGATGGTGCAATTATGATGGTACGGAACCCTCGGTGCGCGAGTCCGACTCGCTCTTGACCGGTTTTTTTTCTAGTTATCATTTTAATTACGAAGTTGAATAAAATTCCTTTAATATAACTCATTCTTCTTATTCTATTTTAGAATCAGTGTCTGAAGAAAATAAATTGGTATTTTGGTGTTTATTTTCAAAATTACCAGGAAACCAAGTACCATTTCAGGGTAATTTTGTACATTTTTATGTTACTTATAGCATTAGTTACTGTGTTATTTTTCCTCGGTATTGTGGACGGAGGTTCGTGACTAACTAGAATAAAATAAAACATAGTCGTATTAACCGTGAATGTGTGGGTCTGTGACACTAATTACCAGGAAACACTGAGATATATTTGTCCCTTAGCCGGAGAAGGAAATCCATTAGGCTATGTCTTTACCCCTAATCCTTATGTATGGTAGGTATAAATGGTAAATGCTCGTATCTCATATCAAATAGTATATAAAAAGGTAAACTAACTGGATGATCAACGCACAGCCCAAACCTCAGGATCTAGACTAGAAACTTGAAGTTTTCTCACAGATACCTTATACAGTGTAGACATCCACTATGAGGAAGGATTTTTGGAAATTCCATCACTAATGGGATGAAAGTTTGTATGAAAGTCCCTCAGTTTTGAAACGCGCTTGGTGGGGCCTCTACTCACCTTGTAAAAATGACTGATCGGATTTTAATGAAATTAAAACATAGAATACTTTTTATCCTAGTTATAGGTCCCTAAAATTTTCTCAAATATTCACACAGACGAAATCGTGGGCGAAAGCTAGTATCAATTAAAAGTGAAAGAAAACAACAGCGTTATTTCCAAAAAAGTCACACATTGACAATCACCACCGAAAATAATCGCCATGCGTGGTTTTACGTTTGATTCCCAAATGTAGACAATAATTATACCCTTTTTACACTTTTGAGTTGGAAAAACATAATGACAAAAACCCAGTTAGTCTAGCAAAAAAGTTCATAGACCCATCAAAACTATAGTAAAACAATTTATCCCCGAGATAAAAATCCTTTCGAGACATTAAATCATCGAAATTCTAATCTATTTACAAGGCAAAAGCGTTAAAAGACTTATTTTAAAGCGTTGTAGACCGCATAACCTGACTGAGATTAGCTAAAACAAAGTTTGGAGATAAATTCGACGATGAATTCAGCATCAGAAAACTCGTCTCGGAGATTTTCAGTAACAAAAGTTATTATTCATAACCGAGCATTTGGGAGCATCCCTTCGTACATAACGGAGAGATGATTAAAATATCAGCTATCCCTAGCGGCTGCCGCGGGATTGTCTTTTGTAGGGGAATAAACGGTACGGCCCGTGGGCCGGACTTAGGGAACGTCTAAGGGGCCTTGTAAATAAATAAAATTGTAAAGAAATGAGTAGTGGTAACGCACAAGGAATTCTAATACAACAGCGTACTAGGTTGCCTGCCACTTTTGTACACAAAGTTTGGTATTTATTGGATATTAGCAGTAGCCCCCGACTTCGTCCGCGTGGACCCTAGGGAACCTTTGAGTAGCCTATAAGTAGGATTAAAAGTAGCCTTTATGTTAATCAGGGTCCTAATCTTTCATCCTAAGTTAGGTAAGCCGTTTTTCCGTGATTGAGTAACATACATACAAATATCTAATATTCACATTTATAAATAATTATTAGTAGGACGTATTGGAAGCCTACGTGCTCACACAGTTATACTGTGTAGTACAGTTAATACAGTTATATTCACTAGCAGAGCATAATTTTTGTGCAAATGTAAATAAAATGAAAAAAGTTTGGTCAAATTGTGACTAGTTGTAACTAAATTGCGACTAAGTATCACTGTACCAACAGTCTTCTAGAATTGCATGATCCAGCTTGTCAGCTTCAAACGCGTCAAAGCTTAGAGGCAGATGTTTACCTATGGATTCTTAAATATTTAACATAATTCAGAATATCGAGAGATTCAAGTAAGGTTAGTATTACATAATGCGCATAAGTATTATGATATAAACAAGCCAGTCCAGTCTGTTGATACTGTAACGAAACTCGCATCTCACTTCGAACCTCACTTAAGTTCGCGTGAATTTGTTATTAGAAATTAGCTGAATATAAGCTACTTTACCGATTGCAAAAGGTTTTAGGTAGCTACCGTAGCTATCTAAAATCTTTTGTAATTAAGAAATCATCCATCATTATCTCATTTATGATTTAAATTCCCGCGCAGTGAATTGAGATTCGAAGTGAAGTTCGAGTTCGGTTACAGAATCGACAGGCAGTTGACATTTTTTTCGTCATTCAAATGAATGAAATTGTTTCAAGTACCGAATGTTCCGACATCAAATTTATATTCATACACCACCCTATCTCCGGCCCTGTGGTTCCGTCAGGACAATTTTCCGTAGAGCTGTGTCGTCGGGCAACATGCAAGAGAAATTTCGTTATCTACGCTTTTTTCTTTTCGCAATTTATGATATTCATGGCGTAAAGAGTTGTTATGCCATTTCAAATTGAACAAACAACTGTCGGTTTGAGGGCCGTGAAATTTTTTTGTGAATCACAAAGAAAAGTGGTACCGACGAGCTCGTGAATTGATGAACTGTGCGTATTTTTTCGTCATTTCATTCGTCAGTTAAGGTCGAATTAAGCGGTTTTTTGTGGTGAAGCTTTTTTGTTTGTACATATATTTACTGTAAAAGGTGTATTATTATTTTCTCATGTAATTTGATGTGTACAAAATAGCACAAAAATGCCGGGTTTTAATGCCTTTAGGATCTGTAATACATAGCTTACGATGTGATTTTACATTATTTTGTTGTGTCCTTATTATTAAGCTTTTAAGTTTGCTTTAGCGTTCTAATATCCCTAAATCAATTTTCACAACAGTTCGCTTTCAAGTTCATCTTTTGTCTTTAACTTTCAATTCGTCTTGCGTCAATTGCAATGCAATACAAATTTTGACGTTCCTTTGAGAAGTATAGGGCATGTGCTATTGCATGCACTATAGCGTTTCACGCATGCGTCAGATGAAAGCGCAAAATGATCGTGAAAGTGAAATGTATATACGTAGCTTAACAAATACAAAAATTGCCACTTGCGTGGGGAAGCTAACATTTCCGGAACAAATGCTTTCTCCCGTTAATGGCGCAAAACAATTAGAGTTAGCGTATCGTGTGTCCTAACTAACGGATCACATACGCAATAAAGTGTTAACCGTAAATCCCGTGTTATCAGCGGCCAGCAAACGTACAGCAGCTATGAAACGAACTCAATCTGCATACATTTGCAGTTGACCCTGTTAGTACTAGACTAGTTTGTGTACCAGAGGCTCAATTCTACTAACAACGTAAACGTAATAGAGTCGAAGTTGAACTTAATCACACATTTAGCATTTAAATTATTAATATAATTGAAAAATATTAGAAAAAATCGATTCACCCGTAGCAGCTCAGACGGGACTCGAACCCGCACCCTTAGGAATCCGGCCCAATGCACTAACCAATTATGCTACCGAGTCGCTAGCAGGATTGGCGAAATTTTCTAATACTTATCACGTTTCCGCTGTAGGCCAGCGCCATCTCATCAATGTGAAGTGAAGTTTAGCATTTAAGTTTTTCATAAACGTAACATAACTAAACGCGACTTTAATATTTCCAGTAAAGAAAATGATAGGTAGCAAAACATCTGTCAAAAAAAAATGTTTTGATACACTTTGGTCAGATTTCGCTTTCGTATAAATAAAATTAAAGCTGTTTTTTTCTGACGAAAACGGAATTCCCTTTTGGTCACGTTCCGTTTTCGTCAGAATAGAATGTAGGCTGTTTTTTGAAGTGAAAACTTCTTCAGCGGCGTTGTACGCTTTTTTGTAATGGGGAAAAAATGTTGAACTCGCGTCAGTCAGTCAGGATCACATGACCCTGATCGAAAATTTGTAAGAATATGTAAACACTTGTCACCATAGCAACGCGCAAATTTTTTAACTCTAGATTTTCTGTCAAGCTATGGATAAGACTTTCGTACCATATCGTTCTGTATTCGTAAATTCAAATGCAGAGTAAATTCGTAAGACGGCAATTCGTGCAAAAAGTTTTCACTTCTGCCGGCACTCCCGGAGTGGAACCCGATTATTTTTCTGACTTAAACTGAACTCCTACTAACAGACGACGCAGCACACAGTTACTAGCAGAGTAGGATTTGAGATAGACATAGGCCACGAACGTAGGCCACAGCAGGACAGACAATCATTGTCTGCGCATGCAACCCAACATACGCTTTATATCTCCTCTACACATCAACAGGATTCCATCGGATTTTTCATTCAGATTCCATTCAGATGCGGATGCCATCCGCCGATGTGCGGTTGGGAGTATTTAACGTTTGTGGTCGACAAACGAGTAAATACCTCCCTTTGCCACATCGATGTGTAGAGGAGGATTATTGGATATCGTAATCACAAAAAAAAATCGGGTTGCACTCCGGGAGTGCCGGCAGAAGTAAAAACTTGAATATTAACGTTGTGCATTTTTGATATTTCGAAATTAGCGGTAAAGGATTAAAATTATTTCTTTCCTATTACTATACAGTCACACAATTCAATCAGTTTGTAATTAGAGAAAAATTCTAAAGATTTCGCGCCAGTGGCCTTTTTAATTTCTACATGCACGCTTTCTACGATTTAAACTTATAGTCACAGAGTAAAAATAAGTCTATGATTTCACCGAAGAGATCGCTGCTATTAGTTTCATTTTCAAAATTAGCGCGTTGCTGGTGACACAAATGTTTACGTCTTAAAATGACGCGCCGCCATTTTCACCGCGCCCCGTAGAAAGAGAGGGGGACACTTCCACCGCCAGCTGTCTACTCTACATCCGTCACATCCGTCTTACGTTTAGCATTTTTTCCCAATTACAAAAAACCGTACAACGCCGCTAAAGAAGTTTTCACTTCAAGAATCGCCCAACTTCCACTGCTAGTCACTCTACCAGTTTTCGATTCTCTATTTAACGTAACAACATGCATATTGATATTGGATAGTACCATTTGTACCAAATTAAAACCTGTTGCAAGCTTAGCCAGCTTTTCACTAACGTGACTACCAATTTGTACACAGTTTTATCCGTAGCACAATCGTGTTTTTTGTGCGACCAAAGGCAACAGAGGGTTACAGAAAGGTTCGATCGAACCCTTTGATTATAAGTATTTGTATTTGAAACGTTTAGAAAAATGCGAAAATTCTTTAAATTCATAATCTCTCGTTTTTTCAGTGCCAGTCATAAAAATATGACACAACATTAATATGCCTTTGAATGTATGTGCTCAGTTTCTTTTCTTAAAGAACAAAATAATAAATAATGGATTACAAATCTAAGTAATCCATTATTTTATTTATATCCTCCCATTTATACGTGTTTATAAAACAAGGGGGTAACGATATTCGGTTGATGATAATATACTCGTAATTATAAATATTTTATTTAGGCCAGGTTCAAAGGAGAAGCGGATAAAACTGTTTTGTAAAGTAAACTGGTATAAGTATCTACTATTAAATTGTGATCTTAAAAAATATCGTCCATGTCGAGGAGCTCGGTGGCGCAGTGGTTTAGCGCCTGGCCCAGCGATTGCGGAGGTTAAGCAACTTTCGCAAGGGTCGGTTACTGGATGGGTGACCAAAAATGTATAATCTCGAGCTCCTCCGTGTTTCGGAAGGCACGCTAAGCCGTTGGTGCCCGTTGCATTTGCAGTCGTTAACACCCACCAATCCGCATTGAGCCCGCGTGGTGGGTTATGACCCGTCCTCTTTATCCACCCATAAGGAAGGCCTGTGCCCCAGCAGTGGGTACATTAAAATGGCTGATGGATATGCATGGATATGGCCAGTGTGGTTGAATATCCAATCCATAAATTCGAATTAGATAAAATAGTGACAATTCGATTTTCATCAACCACCAATGTAAAAACTTATTCTCTAACTAAATACACTACGATTTTCGGTGAATTCTCCATCATAGAAATGAAAGTGCTTTGGTCTAGGGATCCTAAAAGCTTTCGTATGGGTATTACACTCATGCCTGAAAGTAAATCTCGAGCTACTCTCGTTTCGGGTCCGGTTGTCGATCAGATCTCGATTTTCCTTGTGGAAATAGGTACCTATTTGTACCAACATTGAAACGCAAAAAAATTGTGTTATCTAGTCTCGGAATTATTTTTCTAACGTTTCTTATGAGCAGTAAGATACATTAATAAGGAATAATTTAACATCAAAATATCTCACTTGAAACACTATCGCTGTTCGTAGTCAGTAAAACAATTGCACGAGGAAGTGAATTTTACCTAACTCTCTGAAATCTTATTGAAGGCAACGAGTCGTTTTCGACAAAGTTAGCGTTTTGAAATCGAGTTAAGATCCATTAACTATTCGCGGTTTAATTTTCTCCGAGATGAGGTTTTAATTCCACTTCTCGAAGTTGCCGTCTTGGAATTTTGCACAACTGTTTTTGCGTATAAAGGACGAAAGGTGGTTAAGACAGAAAAAAGCCTTACACAAACGACGTTCAATTTGGATTTTTCAAATAAGACCTGAATTGGCAATTTATTTCAAAGATGAAGTTTAATATAAATTGTGTTTACTTCTTTGGAACGTTTATTTTGTATTAGATTTTGTTGACCTGTAGTCTTTAACTTAATATTATTTAGAGCATCTTTACTTTAACAAAAACCAGATTTATTTTCAAACGAAGAAATAAAGAAAGACAGATAAGCACCTAAAATAAAAACATTTCAGATAAATACAAATTAAACGTCTTTTTACAAAGGTTGTGTTAGGTACATAGCCAAAGGGACAATAATAAATAAGTTCGTCTTTTTTTTTATTTGTGAACTAATCGTGAGATGAAAGTACTAAGGCTTTTTCAATGGAACTTTTTCATTTCGTTTGAAATGAAGGCGAAGTTAATACACTTTCATCAGTTGATTTCTATTCCCTGGCGGAGTGATATGCGAAGAGCATAACAAACAGCCAGATCTCCAATTTCACTAGTTCGAAACTGCTAATCGGCTTTGAATGTTGATTGAATGATTGCAATCAAATCCTATTGTTACCACATGCATCAGCATCGTGTAACTACAGGGTGATTTTTTGAACAGTCCACAAATTTTGTGTTGTGGCTTAGTTAGACCGTCAAACTACAGGGTGAAATTGAAAATAGTCAACAAATATACAGGGTCACTGGAAATATGACGTATTCCTGCTAAGGAATTATAGAGGTCAAAACGAATATTGTTTGATAAATAACTTTTTCTCAAAAAATCAATAGTTTTTGAGTTAATTGAAATTAAGTACATTTTTACCAAAAGAACGTTTTCAGACACAAAAATTTAAAATAAAAGATAACTACTCATTCGATTCCGGATTTTTTACTATTTTGGGATAGAAAATAATCTGAGTGTTGATAATGAATAATTTTTTTTTCATAAAATACAAGTGTTTATAAAAAAATCAATCCTTAAATGCATTTATTTTTTATTATTTTTCAGATTTTTTAGCAATAGCATCAAATATATTCACTTCTCAAGCTTACGCGCTCACTAGACATGAAATAAAACACTTTTTAACGGATACTAGCGCGGTTTTAATGAATGTGCTTTGGTATTTAGTTGGTATTTGGTTTGATTTTTGGTTTTTCCCGACATTAAAACCGCGCTAGTATCCGTTAAAAAGTGTTTTATTTCAGCATCAAATATCTTTAAAAAAATCCTAGTAACTAAGCGTGCATAATATTTTAAAAACATCACCATCTATTCAGCTTTCAGTTGAGGCATAAAACTTAATAATAACTTAAATAGAAAATGAGAAATTAAGACTTAACTAAATAGCAGTCCCATTTCATGTAGCAAAAGTTTCCTACTTCAAGCGCTTTGGAGGTGGCCGTATTATCCTACTTATTCCATAGATGTGAAAGTTTGCTTGTTTGGATGATTGTTAATCAATCACGCAAAACGGCTGAACGGATTTGGATGAAATTTAGCACACAGATAGTTTATAAGCCGGATTAAAACATATGAGGATAGTAGTATCTTGGTTAAGGGTTCCCTAGGGATTTTCTCGAATGTAAATGCGAATGCAGTCGCGGGCGGAAACTAGTTTGCCATAAATGGTCTTACTTACTAAAAATACTTTCGTCCGAGTGAGTTTGAGACAGGATTATTATCCGCCGATGAGTCAAAATTTTATACAAACTGTGTCACAAATAACCATGCATATCAGCTATTTTTAATGCCCCGCTGCTGGAGAACAGGCCTTCCTTTCCTTTTGGGATAAAGCGGACGGGCCATAACCCACCACGTGGTCCCAATGCGGATTGGTCGGTGTTAACTCAATGTACCTCACATTAAGTCCTTGGTTCTGGCTGCATTTACAGTCGTTAACACTGACCAATCCACTTTGGGTCCACGTGGTGGGTATGGCCCGTCCGCTTTATCCATCCACAAGCCAAAAGGTAGGCTCGTTCCCCAGCAGCGGGGCATTAAAAATAGCTGATATGCATGGTTATTTGTAACACAGTTTGTTTAAAATTTTGACTCATCGGCGGAAAATAATTCTGTCTCAAACTCACTCGGACGAAAGTATTTTTAGTAAGTACGACCATTTATGGCAAACTAGTTTCCGCCCGCGACTGCATTCGCATTTACATTCGAGAAAATCCCTAGGGAACCCTTAACCAAGATAATAGTATCCTCATATGTTTTAATCCGGCTTATAAACTATCTGTGTGCCAAATTTCATCCAAATCCGTTCAGCCGTTTTGCGTGATTGATTAAAAATCATCCAAACAAGCAAACTTTCACATTTATGGAATAAGTAGTATAATACGGCCACCTCCGAAGCGCTTGAAGTAGGAAACTTTTGCTACATGAAATGAGACTGCTATTTAGTTAAGTCTTAATTTCTCATTTTTTATTTAACTTATTATTAAGTTTTATACCTCAACTGAAAGCTGAATAGATGGTGATGTTTTTAAAATATTATGCATGCTTAGTTACTAGGATTTTTTTAAAGATATTTGAAGCTATTTCTAAAAAATCTGAAAAAAAAAATAAAAAATAAATGCATTTAAGGATTGATTTTTTTATAAACACCTGTATTTTATGAAAAAAAAAAAATTCATTATCAACACTCAGATTATTTTCTATCCCAAAATAGTAAAAAATCCGGAATCGAATGAGTAGTTATCTTTAATTTTAAATTTTTGTGTCTGAAAACGTACTTTTGGTAAAAATGTACGTAAAAATGTAATGTAATGTGTATGTTGTAATTTCAATTAACTCAAAAACTATTAATTTTTTGAGAAAAAGTTATTTAACAAAAAATATTTGTTTTGACCTCATCTATAACCCCTTAGCAGGAATACGTCATATTTCCAGTGACCCTGTATAAGTACATGTGCAGCTTAGACCGTCAAACTGGACAACTTTGTCTATGGGATCAACTTAATCAGAGCAAAAATATAATCAGCTATTCCATAGAGAACGTCAATATGGTTCTATATGTGGTAGCTTGTCAATAGCTTTTAGTTATACATATTTGTTGTTATCTGTATGTATATAAGCTGTTAGCTGTCCAAAAACGATAAATAAAATAAAAATAAAATAAATAAATAAAATATCTACTCAACTAAAATGTATGTTCACCCTGTAGAACGGTATTCTGTCAGCTTCGGTCACGATTTCGACTTTTAGAAATACAAATTCTTTTACTTTCATAAGAATATCTAAGTAAGAGTAGGTACTAGCTTGGTGCAAAAAGCTCCCTATTCGCTCCCACTGGGTGGATTGCTTTCATAATAGTTTGCGTGCATCTACGTGTCACTAAGACCGTGAAGACGAATTAAAAAACAAGGCAATTATAAAATTCAATGCATATTTTAAAAACTACGTATAGTAAAGTACATGTTAACTCCTTCAACAAATAAATTAGTTTTCATCTAGACTACATTTAAGTAAATAATATGATAAAGTATAATTATGTTTTGAAATAATATAAACTAATATAATGTTAATGTTAATGCTAAAAATACTAATATGTGTTAATGAGAAGTGAATAATATAATGTTACTTTTGTTTGTTACATTAATGCTAATATTTCGTAATGCTTATTGTACAATTTGCGAATTGCACGTTTCGCTTATTGTACATTTCACATATTATGTACATATTGCGTATTGTACATTTTGCAATTGGTGCACATTTTTCGAATTGTACATTAAGTTACGAAGGGAATGCTATCACTGAAACCTTTGAAATAAGTTTCAAAACAAGCACTAAAAAGTTTCACAAACAATATTACCAAACTTTTTCTCATTCCGCCTTACTCCTTTTCACTTCATGCTTTACGACTTCGGAATAGTCTTCTCAACTCTATTAGAAAATCTCCGTTTAAATTGGTCTAACAACAGCCAATTTACGAGATTCTCTTGGAAATATTTAGAATCTTTATCATATTTCAACTTAGATTAATGTGTTTACTGTTAACTGAAACCATTTCTTCTTATCATACTTATATTTAAAAAGAGTTCATTAATAATGATCATTTTTCATTTTCTTTATTAATAAATAGGTATTCTGTAGGTAGTTAAGGTGTAATCTTGGTTAATATCTATTTTTTTAACCTGAAATGCGTCAAGCTCAAATATATACAAGGTGTTTGGTAAAAGCCTTGTAAAGCCGAATATGGTAGATAGGGATCATCAAACTGAACAACTTTTACTATGAGACCAACTCTGAAATCGCAAAAAAATCTGCTGTTTTATACTTTGATATTTTCGTTATTAATTTTTGTATGAAACAGCTATTTTTTTCGCGATTTCAGAGTTGGTCCCATAGTAAAAGTTGTTCAGTTTGATGTCCCTGTCTACCATATTCAGCTTTATAAGGCTTTTACCAAACACCTTGTATACCTAAATATTTTATAGTGCAGCGTATAGAATTCTAAGTTTTGTGACAAAATAACGACTCTCGCTGTCTCGAAATTTTTTATTCAATTAATATCTAGTACGCGTGGAAATCTAAGAACTAATACTTGCATTACCATTATTAAACTTTCCAAATTGTATCAAAACCCTTCAAACTAAGGAAAATTCAAATGGCACCAAAGTCATTATCACATTCTGATTGGGTCACGTGCAGCGATGGAGTGTGATATGCGCGCCGCATTACAGATTCACTGGCGGCCACTGATTCAGCGGACTTCGGAAACTGCTTGCGCATCTTTCCAGATGAGACACGCATCTGGAATATTTATTTATGCTGAGCCACTGCATCTGTGGTCTGGCTAGTGGTTCGCCCACCCGTGTAAGACGGGTCCCGGGTTCGATTCTCAAGGAGGGGAGTACATTTTGTACTCAGTTTGGTTGGTGGTAGGGCTTATTTCAAGTCCGCCTGGCTATGGCTAGCTACCACCATCCTACTTAAGTCTGACGCCATAACAACAATTTAAAAATTTCTTTGTTTCGGCAGTTAGAGGTAAGACAGTCAGTTCCTCAGTGATGAGGATTCTGGGTGTAGTGCGCTTCCACCTTCGGCCTAAATTTTTTCAGAGTACGAGCATACCTTGCTTCAAAGAATCCCCCCCCCATGTTCTGTGCCGTGCTTAGTTTTCTTTCAAGAGACTTTGGTTTCAATTCACGCTTTGTATAGAATGTGACAGGCGACAGATATACAGAGATCAGTAGCATAAAGTTCGAAGAATGTTTACATGGAGATTTTCGATTTGCAGGTGAACACGGAAGTGCATATACTCGATTACAATCTTGAAAGAATCTATATTAAAGTTTATATTAACCTTTTCAGTTGACTTACTTGAGAAATGTTTATTTCAATACAATATAATATTATTCTCACCTAGATAGCAAAAAGGCATATTTTCCGATGATGTTTATGTTTTTAACATTTAAAATGTTTATGTTTTCATGAGCGAGTATAGTGGCCCGATTTATGAAATTGTGAAATTTGCCTGTAGTTTCGCAGATATGAAAGGTACGCAAATGACCAATATGTCTGACAAATGATGTGCGTCTATCGAAGGGCTACAAAGTGCAATTTTAATTCCTAAAATCGGTCAGTAACTTTTAGAGATTTTCTAAAATTTGACAAAATTTCAAAAAAATTTCGCCAACTTAGATCGAGAATTTCTAAAGAAATTTTTTTTGAGCTCTTTATTCAAGAAATGGATAAAACAGTTATCGGGATTGAATTAAGCTACAGTTTGAGCCATCTTAGGAGGCGGGCGGACAAAAAATAGGGTAGGCTGTAGTGTCCCTTTAGAATAGAATAGATCTTTATTGTGTATGGATTGTCACATAAACAGATATATATAGTGACACCACAGTCAGAGAGGGCGTATATGACCTACTGGTTTTTCACTCTAGTCAGTGAATAGTGTGTGGATCAATGTGCCGGAAAGAGATATAACGATATATTTACTTGTAAAATCTTTATTTTATAAATGTGAAAGTAAGTTTGTTTGTTACGTTTTCACGTCTTAAGTACTCGTATCAATCGAGACACCGTGAAATGTTGTATACACGTTCTCAGTGGTACAGTTCGAAAAAAAAACTACTGTTCCCGAGGAATTGTAAAATACCTGTTCATGCAGACGATAATGCGGTTGCTAGTTAAAATTACAAAAATAACCTTTTTATCTTAGCAATATTCGCGCAACTTCGGGTATTTTTACACGGAAATTAAATAGGTAAAAGGAGATTTCAGCGAAATCTCTTTGAGAAACGTACTAATAATGAAGTTGAATTAAGGTATTATTTTCAGGATAACATTTCCAAAGAGGGCCATGTTATCAGATTTATCTACTTAGCATTTACAGCAAAATATTCTTAGTGATGAAAAGATCAAAATGTAACTCTTTATTTTTAGATACCTACATTCTTTGTTTTCACATAATTTAGATGTAACGCTGGATGAAAAGCTGGTATGACCAATTTTAACATTAAAAATGTTTGTTTTCGTAATCGAGTATAGTGGCCCAATTTATGAAATTGTGAAAGGACTATGAGTAATTTTCTATGGAGAGGTGGGTCATTATTTTTTTTCGATGTCGCTTCCAAAAAACAGTTTCATCTCAAAGATTTTATCCAAATAAGCAAAAAAAATATTTTACAGTGTAAGTCTATCATGGGCAGTTATTGAGATATTTAAGTTTAAAAAAATATATATGTGGGTAATTTTTTTTGGCAATGTCGTTTCCAAAAACATCTCCATCTCAAAGATCTTATCCAAATAAGCAAAAAAATATTCTACAGCGTAAGTCTATCATGGGCAGTTTTTGAGATATTTAAGTTTAAAAAATAATATGTGGGAAATTTTCTTTTTTTAGCAATGTCGCTTTCTAAAACCAGTTTCAGCTCAAAGATCTTATCCAAATATACAAAAAAATATTCAACAGCTTAGTATGTCATGTGCAGTTTTTGAGATATTTTAGATTAAAAAATAATATGTTGGTCATTTTCTTTTTTTAGCGATGTTCCTGTAGTTTCACAGATGAACGGTACCCAAATGACCTATATGTCAAAATGTGCGTCTGCCAAAGGGGCTTCAATTTTAGTTCCTAAAATCGGTTAGTAACTTTTAGAGATTTTCTAAAATATGACAAAATTTCAAAAAAAAAATTTCGCTGGTTCGGATTGAGAATTTCTAAATTTTTTTTTTTAGCTCTATATTCAAGAAATGGAAATAATAGTGCTCGAGATTGAATTAAGCTACAGTTTGTGCCATCATAGGAGGCGGGCGGACAAAAAATAGGGTAGGCTGTAGCAGTGGCGTAGCGTGTGTTTGTGCCGCCCGGGGCGGACCCAAATTTTGCCGCCCCCTTATTTTAATTATAAGTCAAGAAAATCAGTAATAATTTTTTTAAATAAGTAATAATTATCTACCTTATTTATTTACTAAAAATTAACTCTTCAGGTTTTTTTTTGGTGCATAATCTTTTATGTAGACGCGTGCTCTGGGCCATACGGTGATGATAGTTTGGTAAAAATCATTACCACCAACGATAGTGTAGCTTGGTCGCGGCGTGCGAAGCGCGCCGCTCGCTCCAGGCCATACGGTGATGATTATTTGGTTAAAATCATTTCAATCAATCGTAGCGTAGCCAGTCGCGGCGTGCGAAGCGCGCCGCGCGCTCCGGGCCATACGATATGATTATTAGGTCAAAATCGTCAATGATAGTGTAGTACTTATATATTTTTTAATATTTTTTGTGAAATTTTGCCGCCCCCTAAAAAGTGCCGCTCGGGGCGGGCCGCCCCCCCCGCCCCCCCATCGCTACGCCACTGGGCTGTAGTGTCCCTTTCGCGCGAGGTCAGGCTGCGCTCCGTTCACTTTATCGTCAGTACGACTTAGAGTAAGACGGGCCGTCGCTGCTCCAAGGTACCAGACGAAGCCGTCACTGCTCGAAGCAGTACGATAAAGAATGAGAGCCTATGTCTTTAATAACAGCGAACCTTGAACTATGACTAAAACGAAAAATACCAGCCTAGCATGGTAACAACGCAAATCTAGAAAAATAAACTATACTACCATGCTGTTAAAACTACCATTTGTTTGTAAAACACAAATAGTTCATTTTATAACAATAGAAACAGGTTTATAGTGTAAGTAAGATAGTCCCATACGATTTATGCGCAAGCCTTGAACACTAGGAGGAATACATTTGCAATAATTCTTATTTAAGGACAATTTATACTACAGGAAAGTCGTTCCTCATCGTATTAAGACTCTGAACAATATGAATGAATATACGAATTACATTAATAAAATGTTTATTGGAATATAAGGTAAATTATGTAATAAATAGAATCTCATTTGTAGTAAGTAACTTATTATAGTTTTAAAAGAGAAATGTTTTCTTTTAATGTTACATTCTCAATATAATTAGCATAATGTTATTCTAAGTTTTCAAATAAATAAATAAATAAGGGGCAACTATATGGTTTTCCATTCAAAAGTGCTAATTTCTGAAAAGTATATTAATGAATAATTCAATCTGAAGTTATTTTAATTTGATATTGTTCGAAAGTTGTGCTCTTTACTGTCGAATATTCTATATGATTTATCCTGTGTATCAGTTAATAATCTACATTTCAGATGACAGCTGTCTAAATTAAAATTGCAATATCTCGAAAAGTACTTATCCTAGACTGATGGTGTCTTTGAAAAAATGAAAGGTCTTAGTGAGATCTTCATTTAGTATAGTATATCACTGTAGTTTTGAAAGAATAATAATTGTTTGTCATGTTCAGTTCCGTCCACGCGGAAGAAGTCACGGGCATCAGCTAGTTGAAAAATATTTTTGAATTAAGCTCCAATATCTTTCTATTCTGACGCACAGCCAATATATAGTGAATTCGACTGACAATATAAAATTCTAATAAAGTCAGAAAACCTTTCAGAAATAAGTCTTTTGTATGGACAACCATATAGTGGCCCCTATTTTATTTTGAGTAGTATCTAAATAGAATTTCATTTGTATTTAAGTAAGTAGCTACATTATTATTGATTTTCTTTAACATATATTTTTAAGAGATTTTTTTTCAATATAAGTAAAGCATATTGTTATTTTAAGTTTTCAAATAAATGATTGATTGCAATTCTTATATATTTTTTATATATTCCATAACTGGTCCAAGAGCCCATATAACTGTTCAGTTTCGCTAAGCATGATCTTCGAAACCAAAAAATTGCTTACACTCTCGCACAAATGAAAAAAGCCAGCAAAGTTGTAAAAAACGCCTTTAAAGATACCAACAAAAGCTCTCTTTTCAGAAAAGATGCGTCTCTTTAACTGGGAAATATCACATGACGATGGCATAATCACTGAGCATTTGTTGCCAAGGACCACTTAATTTAGGGGCCTAATGGCTACCACGCGTCCCTTCTTAGAAACCTCAAGAGATGCTTTAGATAATGGGGCGTTTTAAATGAAAGGCTGGCAAAGAAAGCAACTCTGCAGAATAAAGACCTGTTTATTTTTGATATTTTATGATGGAACCTACGTGGAACATTTTTGTTATTAATTGATGCGATATACCTAGCGAAGGTACAGAATAATAATACTGATATTAATGTTTATTATACTTATGGTACAGAGTTGAATGGAGGAAAAATCTTCTGCTTATGGCCTCAGAGAAGAAAAAATATCAATTTTGATAATGTCAATTTTCAATTTTGTAGCGACAATAGAATATTATAGATTTATTAATTTACTATTATAAATTGATTTATTATTATATTAGTAAATTAACAAATTAAATACAAAAATATGTTGATTTCAACATGAAGCACGTGTCGTAGATACTTTATTAGAAATTATTTTGATAAACATGTACCTATTTCGACTTTTTTCGTAAAATATTTATAATAAGGCTATAATATTTTCCCTTCTTTTTTACCTATAAGGACCTGTGCCCCAGCACTAGGGATGGTAAAAAAAACCGACAAAGTGCGAGTCGGACTCGCGCACGAAGGGTTCCGTTCCAAAAAACGGCAAAAAATCACGTTTGTTGTATGGGAGCCCCCCTTAAATATTTGTTTTATTCTGTTTTTAGTATTTATTGTTATAGTGGCAACAGAAATACATCATCTGTGAAATAATGCGCGAAAGTTCAAACCAAGTACTTTTGAACATTATATATATTTAAAATTACAGTAATAAAGTAAAGTACAAAATACCCCGTCTTAATAGGGATGATGACTAATGAATAAGATAACGAAATACTAATAAAAATCGTAAACATATTAAACTTTTAGAGTAGCTTTTATACCTCTTGTTTTTATATATTGCGTATGAATTTGGGTACTAGCACTTCTTGCATGGGCGGGTATACAATTTTGTTTAATTTGGTTATTTTTTTATTATTATTCAATTTTTTATGGAATATATTTTACACGATTTTGCAGCAATTTATTTCTTTATCTATTTATATGAAATGAAATGAAAATATTATGAATACATTTTTAATTTAACACATTGAATCCAATTACTAATTTAATTTAATTGTTTTATTATTATTATATTAATGATCATAAAATGCATGTTAATTATAAATCCCGAGCACTTTTTGCCTCAGTAGGCCCTCTATGGTTGCGGCTGAAAATCAGTGATTTGCTCTAAAAAAGCAAATACAACGCTGAGCTGTGACCTTTTTGCACTACTAACAGTACACATACTTAATATTAGTGTAAGATGCATGATAGTTTTAGGTCATTTAAGTTTCATTGCTTTTATGCACAGTTTTATGTGTGTCTGTAGTTGTCAAATAAAGATGTAATCTATCTATCTATCTATTATTTGTTTTATGACCCTTCGAAGTTGGGTGGACAAGTCTATTTAAAAAGTATAAAATTTATTAAAATAAATGATAACTTTAATTAGTCCATAAAATTTATAGCAAATTTGTCTAAGAAACCACTTTCATAAAGACAATATTTAATATAGCTGCCGAATTACTTAAGCGTGATATCATAACTAAGTAGCCGTTAGTATGGAGCATTTTTGGGTGAGTCCGATTTTGTGCATTTAAAACTGTGATATCTCGGACAGTTTTCATGCTAGCGAAATAATTATTTTACCAATGTTTCTTTTTTTTGAGAGGTAATTTATATAACATGAAATAAAAAAATTGTCATAATGCCTATTTTCCACGTCTTTTACAGTAATTTTATATTAATTCGTTACATCGGCATACACCGAAAATGTCAAAAAATAACCTGGGGGTCTATCACGAAAAGTTTAATGCGATACACGCAGCTGCGTCCGTGCTTCGTTTCGATTGTTTCCTATTACTTATCACTTTTGTATGCGATATCGCGAAGTGATTGCGTGAGTTTGACAGTTTCTCTCTAGCGTATTCGACATCGTTCGTTTAGTAGTCCATGGACTACGATAGCCAACTTCAAAATGTTTGTTATAACTACAACCAACGAACTGCGGACGACTATCGTGGCCAAGTGACTGCGTTACGCAATTGCGTACGTTATTTTCGTAATAGACCCCCTGCTACAAAATAAAGAACGTGCAAAATATAATGTATGATCCAGTGTTGTTAGTTTAACATTCTGGGAGAGTTCGTTGAAATACGCGAGAAAAACAGTTTCTGATAACGATTTCGATTAACTTTCCGTTTTCATTTGCATATAATTCTCACAGATTTTATTGTATTTCTCTTTTTAATTTGGATGCAACAAGTTTTCTATTACAGCTTTTACCATTTTTAGAATTTCAGGTGGCATCTATTTCATCACTCATTTTTATAAATAGAAGTTTTTTTTTGCGAAATGACAATTATTATTATTATTATTTATTATTATTATTATTTATTTATTTGCCAATAAACATGTTACATTAATGGTTAGTAGTATCTTAAAAACCTAAATTAAATTTATCTAGATACTAGGTTCTCATAAATAATTTAAGAAAGAGAAACTAACTACAGAATTTAAATAAAGCATAATTAATTCTAAAGAGCGGGTAGTAGGTGTACTTATGTGAGTATTTATCGTATCGTACAGAATGTTTGAGCGAGTGCCCATACCCACATAGAAAAAACGATGAGTTTCAAGACAGCGCATGCATGGAATCAATAGAAGGAAATGAATGCGCTTGTGCGTGTGCGCTCGCATTATAAAGGTTGCTCCTATTTTCACGACATAGACATTTTATTTTTAAGTTTGGAAATATAATTTAAGAAGTCTTTTAACGTTTTTATGGTTTATTTTATCTTTGATTTCGATTGGTAAGTTGTTCATAAGACGGGGTATCAAATATTGAGATGTTCTTTTGCCGTATTCGTTGTTAGATATGGGAATATAAAGTTCTTTGTTAGTTATTTTTCTAGTAGATATTTTGTGATTTATCGGTACTTGAATTTCTCCGTTAAAGTAATTTTCAAGAAGCAGATTATGTTTAACTTTCTCGGATATAGGTAAAACTCCACAGTACTTAAAAAGTCCAGTAGGGTCCTCTGAATATTTATTTTTTATTTTAGGGGGAACTATTAGTTTAAGAAGCCTATACTGAATATTATATATTTGTTCTAAATATGTTTTATATGTACGGCCATAGCTGCTGAGACCGTAGGAAATAATGCTTTCTACCAATGTTTTATACATCGTTAGTAGAATATCAAATGGTACTTTACATTTAATTATATAGAATTTTGCCAAGATGGCTCTCAGTTTGTTGCATACTTTATCTATATGTTTCGACCAATTAAATCTATCATCAACCACTAAGCCAAGGTATATACTCAGTTACTTGTTCAATTTCTAAACAGCTGCTAGAACACGGGATATTTGCGTGAAGACAATCATGACTGTGGGCTACCACTTTTACGGGCTTACTACAAAGATAATGATTGCGACTAGAGCGGACGAGCATAAGCTTAGTTTTATCTGCGTTAAGGACCAGCCCTGAATCGTGTGACCACCTGCATATTGCAGTAAAGTCTGCTTGTATACGGTTTTGTGCAACAATCGGATCTTTATTGGCTGCTACTAAACACGTGTCGTCAGCAAATTGGTAGACAGTACAGTGCTTAATGACGTGATTTAAATTGTTGACATAAGTTAGATAGTGCAAAGGACCGAGGACTGACCCTTGCGCAGTGCCTTCAGTAACCTTGACCTCGTCACTAAGCATGTCTCCTATTTTAACTTGGTAGCTGCGGTCATTAAGATAGTTTTTGCACCAGTTCAGCAGTTTGCCTCTTACACCGCTGATGTCTAGCCTTTCAATTAGCAGATCGTGACGTAACGTATCAAATGCCTTACTATAATCTATAAATACTAGTAAAATATGTTTTTTTTCATTTAAGTAGTTGTTGATTTCATCTGTAAAGCGAGACAACAGCAGCGTGGTGCTTTTATTTGGCTGAAACCCATATTGTTGTGACGACAAAATACTATTCTCTGAATAAAATTTTTGTAATTTTCCGCATACAAACTTTTCTACTACCTTGTCCAGAACGGGTAAAATAGTAATAGGACGGTACTTGCTATAATCATGGGTGCTGCCACCTTTGTGGATAGGCCGGACGATACCTGTTTTTAATTTTTTGGGGTACAGTCCGGTTTCTATACTAGTGTTAATAAACCGTGTTATTGCGCCCACAATTCTATCAGAAAGCTTCACTATGTCAACCGCACGGATGCCATCAACACCCGGGGCTTTTTGCGGGTTGATATGTTTTATAATTTTATGTATTTCAGAATTGGTTGCTTTTGGGAAAAACATAGATCTGTCTATAGATCTAGTGTAGTCATTTGTATTCAATAAATTATTTTGGCAGTTGGGAATAATAGATTTAACATTTTCCTGAAATGTGTTAGCAAAGTTGTTAGCTAAATTTTGTAAGACTTTTTCTTCGCTAAATGCTTTTATTATTATATTATCAATCGATTTTGTTACTTTCCCTGATATATTGTTTATAATTTGCCATAATTTTCTAGTGTCGTGTCTATATTTGTTAATTTCTGCCCTAATTTGTTTGTTCCTATTTTTCTGTATGACTTTGTTTGTTTTATTTCTAAATAAAACAAACAAACAATAAAATAAGACTTCATACGCAAAGATTTTTTTTATTTTACACGTGTGACGTCATTTTATGCCGCCGTACCGAATATAAACACGGTAAATATGGATTTTCATACAAAATTGCAGGTGTGAAATATTTAACGTTGTTTGTTGAAAATAAGCAAATTAAATAATTATTTTTATAGCAATAGTGCTATAAAAATAACCAATAAATAATTTTATTGAGTTATTTACAAACTGATTTTTTGTATAAATGTTAGTTCACATGATGATTTGTGTAGCCACTGCGTAGTATATTATTTCTAAAATCTTATAAATTATAAACTAATAATGTTTTGATTATAAGTTATTGATTAATAGTAATTTTACAAATAATTATCGATTGAAGATTGACTATTATAACGATTTTGCACAAACACTTCCGGTAGTCAGAGGCGGGGCAGAGTGGGTTGTTTACGCCACGTTGGCGAACGGACAGTGGAATTATTCTTATTCAAGCCACCGCGCAGTGAACACAACTCGGCCTCCTATCAGTGAAATCTGGCTCTGAGTACTTTTTAATGGATAAAAGCTAAGTATTTTGCTATTGTTGAAGTTAACTTGCTAAAAAATCGTTTTAGTTTGGTTTGATTGAAATAGTGATAGTTTTAAAGACGAATTATGAATTAAGTGTGATATTTATCTATTTGATTGTTATTTTTTGATCATAAAACAAATGATATGCTTGATTAAGTGGTTTAATTTTTAAACAATTACTGACACAGGCGTGTTTTAGAGGTGTCCAGCTATTCCGATTTAGCACAAAGAAGGTTGTCAAAATAATGTTCGAATTTTCAAACATGTTTGCTCATGTTTGAGAAACAAAATTTATACTTAACTACTACGATGTGACCATTTTTTTTTCTCAAACAGACCTTTTTTACTCCCAAAGACAGCAACTCGATGAGCACAGAGAGTTCATTACAGGTCTCAGCAGTTTTCACTTTAAATACTTAACCACTTGAATTGAATAAAAGTGAATTAGGTACTCCCGCGCTTTCAACTTTGTACTTATTCCTTCAATTCACTTTAACAACTTTGGAATGATTCTTTACCAGATAGAAGTTTATTTTTGTTAACTTTGCCGGAATGGTAAGTAATACCTCAAAGTTTTTAGGTAGCTTGAAAGCCATCGTAAAAAGACAATGTCGGACTTATAATATGCTTTAAATAATAAATGGGTCTGTATTTTCGGTCAGTAAAAGTAAAAGTAAATTGTTCCACAGACCGGTCGGTCCCCCGACTGCAATGACACTTATTATTTAACTTTTTAGCTTAGTTTTTTAGTTCGTTTTGGCAGGGCAATCGTGTTTTGTTTCAATTTGACGTTTCTAAAGTTAATGTTGTATTTAATTTATCCTCTCAAACGCTTGGAGGTTTTGTATTACCTACACTTTTTTGTTTCAATTCAATTCTGCAGGTATTTCGTATTACTTAGATAATGCCAAATCTTGACGAAAAATGGTCACTGAACCGATTCAAATGAAATTGTGGCCTAGAAAACAATTTATATCCCGGAAATTTAATTATTTTCGGAGGAAGCGTGATAAAGACATTTTGAGATAAACCGAATTACATGCTGGCAATACAACAGGGGGAAGTAGTAAAATGGGGTCATAAAAGAGCTAAACAACCCAGTGCCGTTAAAAATCTTTATAATAAACCGGTCAAGAGCGAGTCGGACTCGTGCACCGAGGGTGCAGTTTTAGGTCTCTTGACCGATAGTGGGACTAATGTTAACTTTTTTAGAAATTTGATAATTTCTAAAAAAGTGTGCTATATTGAGACATCGATTTATTTTTCCTGTAATTTTTATATAAACTGCTATCACATAGAATTATTTAAGATTTTTCTCTTATCCAACTTCGGAGATGAGGGGGGGGAACGGTATTTTTTTGTTAGATTTTTCATCATAAGTCGAAAACTATGCGGCCTAAAACAAAATGAAAAAATAAAACGTGCAAACGGCATTCTTTTATATGATACCCTACATGCCCTAGTAGCACTATTTAAAATTTTTAAGACCCCTTTTCAGTCCCCGTTGTAAAAAAGATTTTTTTTTATTTATTTATCATTTGCAAAATAGTTGGGCAAATGTCATCTTAAACTATTCCAAATTTCAAGTTGATACCATTAGTAGTTCTCGAGATATCCAGCTGTGACAGACAGACAGACAGACTGAGTCACACTATAAGGGTTCCTTTTTTACCATTTTTGTACGGAACCCTAAAAAGTAGTAAAATGGATATTGACAAAATGAGTAAGTATAGCTATCTATGTATAGCTAGCTAGTCTAGTTGTAGAGTTACCGACATGGTATAATAGTTTATTATTATTATTATTATTATTTGATTGTTAGGGGCTATGCAGCTCAGATAAAGCTGTAGTCACTGCGACCTAAAAGATCTATTGCTGTGATTCGCCCCCTATTTATAGTAACTCTTTAAGCCCAGCGGCTTCCAAGAAGTCTAGTAATAGTATCTTCCTTATTCAAGAGGTCTAGTATATTCAACGTAAATGATTAAGCTAGCCTATATTCATAGAAATTATTCATATTAATGAATATTTTTTAAATTAGGAGGCTATTTCAAAAAGTAGGGCATCTATCCCGGTTTTACCCTCAGATTAAATAGCGCATTGTAGGCACATACGAACATATTAGTCTTAATGAGATAATTTTACTTTGATAACATAGCTGTTCATAGTGAATAATTATTATTATCATTAGTTGTCGGAACATGCTAAAATATATTGTGTAAAAGCTAAAATCCATGTGCCTACAATAACGAGTCACGTTCTAATTTTTAATCTTAAATCGAAACTTTTAAATCGTAATCACTTAAAGTTGCCAAAAACGTATAAAATATACTTACGCCTATGGATTTTCGTTAAATAAACGAAAAAATAATTGACTCGTGAAGGATTTAAACCTCCGACCGCCGGGTTTTATTGTATTATTTCGGTGCTCTGACCAGCTGAGCTAACGAGTCACATTAATCCTTAAACTAAATATTCTACGTAGTTTTACCCCTTCGGCCGTGTATGATACCAGAGTTTGGTAACCAGTATCATACGAAGAAAAAATGATCGTCGTAGGATACTGGTATCCAAGTGATAGGGAGGGCCGAAGGGGAATGTTATATTCCTTACTGGATACTGGTTACCAAACATGATGAAGGGTATCAGAAAAATAATAAATCCTATCACTTGGATACCAGTATCCTACGACGATCATTTTTTCTTCGTATGATACTGGTTACCAAATTTTGGTATCATACACGGCCGAAGGGAGTTTTACTACGTTATGGACAAAATGAGTTAAAATTATGAGCATTGTGAAACCCAGTGACTCATATTTCACATCCCATTATTTAATAATGTAACGTTACAGGTTAATTTTTGATTAAAATCTAAATTTTTATTAAAATAAAATAGATGAAAACATTTTTTTTAAATACCTAAATTAATCTAATCTTATTTCTATTTTAAATTAAATACTAAACTAATAACTACAATCAAAATAATAATGCACATTAAACTGCAGATCATACGTATTATTTATTTAAAAACGTTTTACCACTGCGCGAGCGGTACTCTAACCTACCTTTGTTTCGCGTATCGACCTGAAGGTAGCGGTTGCGAACCACACAATGCGTGAGTGCAACTTGTACTGACTTCGCGATGCAGGTTTGCTGCGTCATGACAGACCGCCTTCCGAACTCCCACCGGCAACACGAAACATATTTTCGTCTTACAGTCGCCGTTGGGAATCATTTTATTTTAATCTTTGAAAGGTCACATATTGACCATAATTGTGTTTCATTACTTTATTTAAGTAAATTCAGTGCAATCCCCGAAAGGGGACCCAGGTTCACCCAGGTTGACCCAGTTTGACCCCAGTAACTTTGGCCTAACCAACTTTAGCCGACCTACTTTGGCCGCTGCTCGGCAGTTTCTTCGGTCGCCATTTGCGACGCGTCTCACACTGCACTGCATCCTCCCACGCCATGTCGGGCCACCTACCATCTCACTCTCCAAGCAAATACCAGTCGGGCCCCTTACACTCACGACCCCATGCTCAAGCCATAAATAAATTCTTGTGAACGTAAGTTGTGGTTTTGCTCATTTAGTAACCCGCTACGCGACAATAATAATCATATTGTGTAGTTTGAGGAGCTTGATATTGCAATAGGTTAGCGCTAGCATAGTAGAACATGGCGCTAGGCTCTACGATTGTAGCAGTAAGCTACTTTCTCAAGGGTCTGTCATGGGATGGGTGACCAAAAATTTATGAACGAAAAAAAATTGGCTCGTGAAGGATTTGAACCTCCGACTGCCGTATGAACGATTAATCTCATTTTGGTGCTCTGACCAGCTGAGCTAACGAGCCACGTTAGTAGGGTAGCAAATTATTCGTCACGACCTACGTTACGGACAAAGTGAGTCATATATGAAATCCAGTGACTCATACTTACATTACATCCCATTTTCCTTGTTTACAATAGTACCTACCAAATTAAACTGTTTGAGGGGCTCAATAACGCAATGGATTAGTGCATTCGCTTTGAGGTTGAGGAAGTTAAGCAACTTTCGCAAGTGTTGACTATGAGATGGGTGACCAAAAATTTATAAATGAAAAAATCGACTCGTGAAGGAATTGAACCTCCGACCGCCGTATGCAGTAAATCAGTACGGTGTTCTGACCAGCTGAACTAACGAGTCACAAATTTAGAATTCCAAATCATTCATCACTTTACAACCTAACATTACGGACAAAGTGAGTCATCACTAACAGTATTATGAAACAAAGTCCCTCGCCGCGTCTGTCTGTCTGTCTGTTCGCGATAAACTCAAAAGTACTGAACGGATTTTCATACAGTTTTCACCAATTGATAGAGTGATTCCTGAGGTAGGTTTAAGTACAGAATAAGTTAAGGTTTTCTGTAAATTGGTAGAATATTACGACAATTGTTGAAGAGGTCGGCAAAAATTAAGCCGACTGGGGGAGCTTGCATTGAAAACGCTGCTTAAACCTTTTGGGCTATAACAAAATAATGTATGATGGAATTGTTCCACTTTTATATATCTACAAAAAAATCCGCGATGGCATATATCTATCTTTTAGGAATAACTTAGAATACCCATTATATCTTTTAAAAATGGTCAAGTACAACGCGGTAATTTGAAAAGCTATTGAGAAGGATCTAGTATAAATCCTTATCAAATTAAATACTTTAGTTACCTTAACCATTTTATGCACATTATTTTAACCGTTCACACCATACCATTTAAATGAATATCTTTGGAGTTGTAGCAAAAAATTAACGCGCGTCAAAATCAATCAAACGCGTTTTTTTACATCGATGATGGGATGGGACGAACGGGAGGGAAAAAGTCTTTGGGGAAAATCTGCCAAGCATAAGCTATAATGCCGTTAACTGACATGAAGCCGAATTTGACTTTTTAATACCATTTATTTGACACAGGAAAAAATGCGCTATCGAACTATCTGACCCGTTTTTTCTATCTTTTTAATTACCTGAGATAGCGACACGAAAAACGCCGTTATTTGATCAACTTTTAGAAGAATACAATGCTTTAATGCCGTTACGATTCCATGGCTATAACGCCGTTAACATTTTATGACAAATTTACACTAAACCTTCCCCATAATTTATAATTAAGTTATACGTAACTTAATTTCCGTAAACTAATTCAACCAAACATTTATGCGGTAAACATATTTTAACTGTTTTGTTATCAAGTTTCTTGATAAATCAATATTAAGTATAGCTTTAGATAGAGTTTTAAAAATAAGTTCACCTAAAATATCTTTAAAATACCTATTTAATGATATATCAAAGTTTGAAATCGGTTACACAGTTTTTAAACAGCGACGATTTTTAATTAAAACGCGAATATCTCGAAATGTAATTTTTGCAGATAACGGCATTATAGCAGAATTGGATGTGAGGACTGTAAGGTACTTGTTTTCTTTTTAACCGACTTCAAAAGAAGGAGGAGGTTATCAATTCGACTGTTTTTTTGTATGTTCTTCGATATATCTCCTCGAATTGTAAACCGCTTTTCAAAAATATTTTTTCATTCAAAAGGGTTTATGCTTTAGATTAGTCTAGATGGTCCCATTTAATTTTCATTCTAATAGGTTCAGTGGTTTTCAAGTAATCCTGAAAAAAGCCGGTAAAATACATCTGATAGAAGGTAAAATACCATAATGGTGAATTATCTTGACGACCAGGTCATTTTTTAAGAACCGATTTATATTAATGTTTTTATGTTGGGAAAGGGATACCTTAAGTGTAACACGCTTACATACCACATAAAAGTAAAAATAAAAAAGCTTTAAAAAAAAAGAAAACCACCTTAGACAAACCTGAAATTGAAAACAGAAACTTAAAAACTTACCTCCAAAAAGCAAGAAATAATATTAAAATAATCAACTTTAATAAAACACGTCTTATGAAGTCGGGTGGAGCTTCAGAATTAAAAAAAAAAGAAAGTTTCCTCCAGCCCCACCCAACTTCAATAGACGTGTTTCATTAAAATTATTTGAATATTATTTCTTGTTTTTTACAGGTAAGTATTTAAGTTTCTGTTTATGTTGTTGGAAGGTCGTTTGGCAAAAAAAGAAGGAACTAAAGCGAAGCGAGGGTGGGTCGCTAGTTTTAAAACAAAGTCCCTCGCCGCGTTTGTCTGTCTGTCCGTTCGCGATAAACTCTCTTTTCATTTCAAGAATTTTCATCAATTGATAGAGTAATTTTTGAAGAAGGTTTAAGTGTATAATAAATTGAGGTTTCATGTAAATTGATAGAAATATGACGATAATTGTTGAAGATGTCGGCAAAAATTAAGCCGACTGGGAGCTTGCATCGAAAACACTGCCTAAACCTTTTGAGCTATAACAAAATAATGTATGATAGAATTGTTACTCTGTTATAGGTCTACAAGAAATCCACAACAGCATATATCTATCTTTTAAGGATAGCTTACTATAGCCATTTTAACTTCTTTTTAAATGGTCACAAATAATTTGGTCATTGGAAAGGTATTTAGACGGATACAGTATTGATCCTTATCGAATTAAATGCATTCGTTACCATAAGCATTTCATGCACATAATTTTAGCTATGTACAATATATGGTTTAAACAAATATCTTACGAGTTATCGCTAAAAATTTACGCGCGCAAAAATAAAATCAAGCGCGTTTCTCATACCAATGACGGGACAAGAACGGGACGGGTACAGACTTTTGGAGCAAATGGAGGTGAAAGTCTGGAAGGGATTTGATTCCTTTTTTGATGTTTGTTTGAGGGTCGCAATTGGCAAAAAAAGGAAGGAACCGAAGCGAAGCGATGGCAGGTCGCTAGTAAATCATAAAACATTGTGAAATCCAGCATAATAATATCTTATCCTACATGCTTCCTAATCCCATTTTTCTTATTAGAGTACTTCTACAAGTAGCCCGCACAAGTTTGCGCACTTGGGCCGTATACAGAGAGAAAGCAGGTAGCCGCTGGTAGATTTAGTTCGCTATACTAAAATGGACCGGCGCATATAAGCGCTTATAAGCGCTTATAAGCGCTGGTCCATTTTAGTATAGCGAAAATATAATATAATGCGCCGAGATAAGGTCCATTTTACTATAGCGAACTAAATCTACCAGCGGCTACCTGCTTTATCTGTATACGGCTTTGCGCAGGTTACATGCTCCGTGTAAACACGTAAAGCGAGTCCAGCTCCATAGCATTGTACACCCGCGCAAGTAACCCGCGCCTCAACTTACGCAAGCTACATGCACCATGTAGATGCACCCTTAGTATTCGATTATGTTTGCTCGATAGCGCAGTCGCTCTGCTATTGTGGAAGAAGCTTTTGCTAGGGTCAATAATGGAAAAGGTGGCCAAATTTTCTCTCGATCTCGACCTGCATCATGCTTCGGGAGGAACGCTCAGCACGTTGGTCCCAGCTGCATTTGCAGTTCTATCCGCATTGGGTCTGCGTGATCGGTTATGGTCCATCCTTATTTATCTACCCTTAATCAAGGCCTGTAATAACTTTATTCACCCAGGTGAATAAGCCCAGGTGAATTAAGTCTACGACGGGGTGCCCTAACAGTAGGAACATTAAAAATGGCTGTCAACGAATAGTCTACAAGGATGGTAAATAGGGTTCCATGCATACAAACCTAGAAAATTATTATAAACTCTGAGAAACCACTTTTGTGTTTTTTTTTTTATTTTTATGATGAACTGCATAGTGGTCACCCTAGACCAAAATTGTGTTTTACTTTTGCCCATTAATGGGATTGATTATCGAGTACTAATGTGTCTATGCTTGTCCTTTTGCATGTCCTTTTAGAAATAAAAAATCATTTTTTTTTCTGGCTTGTGGCCTGTTTTCAAAGTTTTTTCCGATGCTGTGTACTGTGCGTATAACCTATCTACGATATTCGGCTTTATAAGGCTATTTCCAAACACCCAGTATTTTCAGTATGAGTAGATTTTCATACTTTTCTTAATACTTATGTGGAAAGTATACTAACGAGTAAAAGAAGGAAATAATTTCATTACCAATTTTTCTTCTTATCAGAATTCTTCAGGGTTGAGAAAAACAAAATAAAAATAAAGTACATGGTTACAAGTATTTGTGTAAAGAAAATACGTAATGTAATTTGAAGAACAATGTTTATTATGACGATGTTTCAAGGAAAACTCACATCCATTAATTCATATTGCCGACGTATGTGAAACTTATTACTCTCAGAACATACTTCTGTTTGTTAGTTCGCACAGAACTCATTTCGGTATCATTTATTATAATTAAAGAATAAACAAGTGATTTAGCACAAAAATCATACTTTTAATTACTGTGTTTTATTCATAATAAGTGAAATTTTGGTTATACTAACAGTCCATACTGAAATTAGTTAGGTAACCTTATCAAAGTACTTATTTAACAAATTACTTAGATATCAAATTTAATACAGATATTTTGTCCCTATACTCGTAGTATATGACTATACTAGCAGCCGCCCGCGACTTCGTCTGCGTGGAAAGTTTTTTTTCTGTCCCTCGGGAACAATACTTTTTTTCGGAATGAAAGGTACCCTATGTCCTTCTCTGTACCCTTGACAACGTGTATGCAAAATTTCATGATGATCGGTTCAGTATTTAAGACGTGAAGGCGTAACAAACAAATAAACAAACAAACGGACTTTCGCATTTATAATATTAGTAAGGATTACTTCCCAAATTTCATAGTTCTAGGTCAACGGAGAGTACCCTATAAATTTTGATTCTCTGAAGTGTCAAAATATGCGTTTTTTGCGGCATAAACGGCCGTATATTTTTATGTTAACTTAGAAGTTTGAATTTTTACAGAAATAATTTCAACTCGTACCTCGCGTTCCCGAGATAAAAATACAAATACAGACAGACGGACAACAAAGTGATCCTATAAGGGTGCCGTTTTTTTTCCTTTTGAGGTACGGAACCCAAAAACAAATGACGGAAAAGTTTTCGAATACCTAACTCTACATAATAGTGAAATAATACTCAATAACTCGTTTTTAGGGTTCCGTAGCCTAAATAGCAATAAACGGAACCCTTATAGATTCGTCATGTCTGTCTGTCTGTCTGTCCATCTGTCTGTCTGTCTATCTGTCTGTCCGTCCGTATGTCACAGCCACTTTATTCCGAAAGTATTAAGATTACATAGTTGAAACTTGGTAGGTAGATGTATTCTGTTAACCGCTTAACGAATTTAACACAAAAATAAAAATAATATTTTTTTAGGGGGGGCTCCCTATACATGGAACTGAAACTGAATTTTTTTTTTCTTCAAACCAATACGTGTGTGATGTCTATAGATAGGTCTTTAAAAATGACATTGAGGTTCCTAAGTCAATTTTTTCTCAAAGTCAACCGTTTGAAAGATGTACACCGCCAAAGTGGTAAAATGTGTGTCCCCCCCCCCCCCTTTAACTTTTGAAATAAGAGAGTGAAAAATAAAAAAAAAAAATATATGCTGTAGATCCTAATAAAAACTTTCAACGAAAATTGGTTTGAACGAGATATAGTAATAAGTTTTTGAGATATAGCACATTTTCCAAAACCGCAAATATTACTTTGTCATTCATACCAACACTGTGAAAAACAAAGTTATTGTTGCAGACGAAAATAAATAAATGTTAGGTGGTATTAAATATGGTATGGTATAAGGTAACTACGGAACCCTACGGCGCGTGGCCCGACACGTACTTGGCCGATTTTTTTGAGTACCTATATTAAGTTGCCTCTTGGTGGGCCAAAAGGCAATTTTAACGTATCATTACATTAGGTGATGTCAAAGGTGCAGTCTATTACGCACCGGATATTAACAGAAGATGACTGTTCGAGGCTCCTTAATAGAGCTTTTGGTATGGTCAGCAATGAAAGTTGCCGAAGACTTCAATATTTAGTCAGTGCAATTTTTTTGACAGATTTCTCTCAGTTTGAAACTTTGATCATACAAGTTGATACGACGAGGTATTTGTATTATTATTCAGCTGCTTTCGTTGTCGACCGTACGTAATTTGCGATATCGTTGCGTGGGTTATTCCTAAAGCTCCACAGCTCTATTGCTTTCAAAAAAATTAAGTTCATACTTTGGTTCCCATCGGGTCCATGACATTAAAAATTAAAAAGCATTTTCTTTCCCAGCGGGTCCATCAGAATATTTGGTACAGTCAAAAAAAGCTGTGTTATTTAATTTCCAATCACTTTTGGATATGTTTTTCAATCCTTTGTAAGAAAAATGTCTCCAAAGTACCAGGATCACATAAATATAAAGAAGGTTAACTTTTGTAATTTTCGGTTTCTGTGGCCGGTTTAGATTTTAAGACCCATTTAATCTATAAACAAAAAATGCAAAAATTAAATAAAACGCATTTACTTAAGTTTCTACTACAAAAACTTGAAGATTAAATGGGTATTTCTCAAAATAATTGTACCGTTATGTTTATTTGGAGACGTTTCTATTACAAGAAAGAAAAATATAAAATATTAAAAAACGGTTCTGGCGAATACAAATAGCGCAAACTCTCTTGTATCTTTTTTGTTGATTGTACTACGGATAAGGGGAATTCATTTAGGAAAAAATTAAAATATATTTTCAAGGACCCGGTGGAAAATGAAGAACAATAGAGTCATGGAGCTTTGGGAATAACCCCGTTGCTTCACTTCGAAGTCATGCTGATTGACTTTTTTGCTATCCTTATTGAAATGACAAAAGACAATGCAATTTATTGGCCCAATTTTTTTAAACGGTACAGGAATGATACTTGTTTCCAACCTATAGATTTTATCATTAAGGTTGACTTTTACTATGACACCAAAAAATCTATCCCGATAAAAAATATATTATGATGCATTAAAGCCAGATTTTTTTTTAAATAAATAAAATATAATAAGACTATTATTTTGACGTAATCTTGCCAAAGAGGGGTTTTCAAAGTGACATTTAAAAAATAAAAATAGAGAAGTATCAAAATTGGCTTTTAAAAATAAACGGTCTGTGCCAAAGGGGCAAGTAAGCGCTCGCTGGCTGACGTTTGCCCAAAGAGAAACATTTTAGGGTTACATCTGCCTGCCTACCTGAGTACTCTTCGAAGCTTAGTAAAAAAATCACATTGACACATTACATTTTTATCAACGCCATCTATCGAGACGACATTTTTTTGTCATTTTTAAAAGCCCTCATTCAATTAATCCTCCATAGCTTTTTTTAACATTCAAACTTAAAGAGACTGGGTCATTTTAATAGAAAGTCTGGTCTTCGAATTGATAGTAAAGAAAAAAGTATGTTTTTTTGTTAAGCCTACGTGTGTCTGTTACACTAAATGAGCAAACAATAAAATAATTTGATATGATCTTTAAATACCTTCATTAAATAATTGTTTCTGATATTAATAAGGTTTGATAAAGTATAAACTACTTGTATATATTTTGAATTAAAATAACGTTTGAGTGCTACATATTCTACAAATTATTGATATTTTTGAACTAATCTGTGTAACTAAAAATCTTTGTCTGGTAAGTATTTTCCGAACAAATATTTATTATTTCAATAATATAATGTTATGTTTACAAACTGGCGAATAAACAAAGCTAGCATAATTAATTAATTAGTTAAGAATCCCGACTCATTCCGTTACGTATCGCGAATACCTCATAAGTTAATTAGAATTTAGTTATAGCGCCTTGATTTCGCTATAAAGCCAATGTAATGTGTAGGGTTGCCTAATTCTGATATTTCGAGTCAACAAAGAAATGTAGAGTATCTAAATAAATTAAACTAAATAACAATAGATTACGTTCAATCGTTCAAATTCGTATTTTATAGTAATGTTTACTTGTTTTCATTTTAAGTTTCATTTTACTTGAAAAAATCAGGATTGTGGTTGTATGTAGTTTAAATGTGGTTTGGTATAAACATTCTGAAGTAACGATGAACATATATTCTTTATATCTTTCTTTCTTATCGAATGGGGATTAGTGGCCACCTCTGGTGTTAGAGTTTATCAAGCCGCCTGTAAGGTCTCTAACTTGGTTTCACGACTGTTATTAGACGACAACAGCCAGAACCAACGGTTTAACGTGCCCTCCGAAGCACAGAAACGCTCAGTTGTAATGCCACTTTAACGGTCACCCATCCGACACCTGACCAGACCGAGCGAGTACGATCACTCTGTCAAGTTCCGTCATGAGCGCTTCATGAATAAATATTGACTTTATTTTTTCAAAGAAACAGAGATATTCGAATTCATACTTTTCTTCCAATTATGATTTATTTATTTATTTAGGTACGCTCTGTATACACACAGAACAAACAAAGTAACAGTACAAACATAAAAGAGACACACAAATGGCGGCCTTATCACTAAAAAGCGATTTCAACCAGGCAAAGTATGACTTTATTTCATGTTGCAGATGAGTTTACAATCCTGCTCACTGTTTACCTCCGCATAAAGCTTCAAATCATCAGCGTAAAGTAAGCATTTGGCATGGCTGACAACCTTTACTATGTCGTTGATCATGATCAGAAATAGCAGTGGCCCAAGGATCGAACCCTGGGTCACGCCTGAGGAAGTTGGGTAGGGGTCTGATACGTAGCAGCCGTAGAGCACAAACTGTTTCCGAGCATTGAAATAATCAGCGAACATTCGAAGGAGCTGAGGCGAAAAACCTATAAAGTCTAGTTTTGCCAGCAGGATGTTACAGTCAACCCGATCGAATGCCTTACGAAAATCGAAGTAAATTACATCGACCTGCTTGCCACTGTCCATACTCTTAGATAGGTGTTCTACGAAAACTAACAAATTCGTGTCAACAGATCTTTTTGGTCTAAAACCATGCTGCTCATTACATAGATACGGCTGGATTTGGTGGTAAACAGCATCGCGGATTACAATTTCGAAGACTTTGGCTGGCGCAGGAAGGATCGCTATGGGCCGGTGTTCCTCAACTAACACACGATTGCTACCCTTAGGTATCGGTGTAACCCGTGATAATTTCCAGTCTGGAGGATAAGTACCCGTGCTGAGAATTAAATTAAATATATGACAAAGAGGAAATACAAAAGCGGATTTGCATGCTTTTATGACATCGGCAGAGACTCCATCTGGTCCTGGAGATGCAGCAGGTTTCAAGTGACCAATTGCAGATTTGACGGCATTCTCAGGAATACTAGGCACATGTATATTGCAATTATTGCCAGTTACGGGTTCTAGGACTCCCGATAATTGCGGGTCAGGATGTTCAGCCGATGTAATAGCATAAACGCTAGAGAAGTAATCAGCAAAAGCCTTAGCCGCTTCAACACCTGACCGGCGAGTTCCCTCATACGCAACACAAGGCTCAAACCCACCACTTGACTGTAAGCTACTGATATGCCGCCAAAAACTGCGTGGATTAAGGTGAAGGCCTTTCTGCAATCGATCCATGTGGGAATCATATGCCAATGAGATGTTTATTTTAAGATTGGCACGTAATGCTGAGAATTGGGCATAAACTAGGGGACAGTTTGAACTCTTCCACTGTCGGTGAAGTATCGATTTCAATTTAACATCACTAATTATTTCTGGGGTGAACCAAGTAGGGTATCGTCTTGTATGTATTTGCGACCGTCGCTTCTTTGGAACGCAAGAGTCAAAAACGTTATACAAGGCTCTATAGAAATTCTGAGTGGCACACACAACATCTTTTGATTGGATAACGGGACACCAATCTACATCGTATTTATACATTATTACATCGTATCGTATCGGGACACCAATATGAATGAATGAATTCTCTATAAAACTAAAAGTTTGACAACCCTCACTCACGGGCGTAGCCAGGGGGGGGGTTTAGGGGGTTCAAACCCCCCCCGAAATATACAATAGGCATCATCGATTTATTGATCTATAACATTAAAACAAAGTTAGGCAAGGCGAGGAGTATAATTATTATACATATTAACATTTTGAATTTGCCGCGCTGCCATCTGTCACCGATCATTTGAATTACACCCACCGCATCGCATTCGGATTTTCGTATGTTTTCGTGCACCGCTCGGCTGTCGCCAGTCAACACCAACAGTCAGCAGCAGCACCGATTACCGCGAAAATAATTTAGTGAGTAGGGCAAGGGTATTACATATTCTAGCGTGCGTGCCGGACTGCAGTGAACGAAGTATTTTGTCACTTACTTGTAAGTAAATAAAAATAACTAATTAAAAAAAATAGGCCAATTTAATAGATCACATTTGACATCTGTCAGTCCATAGTGTGATTTGGTAAGTAGATGGTAAAGCTTTCTTTCGTGATTATTTATACAATAAAATTTATTATTATTAAGTTTTGGCATCCCGAGGTAACCTCGGCGAGGTTAGCAGACAACCAGCCTACATGCCTTATGATAAAGGAGTAACACACAGTTTACACTCCTGACATAAAGGTCAACAACATAATATTGGGTTCGCCGAAGGATGTCGCACCATTACAAACATCAGGCGTGTACAAGATAGACTGCAGCTGTGGTAGTTGTTATATTGGTCAGACGAAACGAACTATCACTGAAAGAGTCCGTGAATACATCACACCTGTAAAAAACCGCCAAACTAATAAATCAGCGATTGCAGAACATTTGCTGGAAAGCGGCACAAACCATTGAATCGAATATTATCGCACGCAGGTTCTTTCTACTGCAACTATAGTTGTAAAACAGCGGTTGTTATCGGATAGTTATCTAAAGCAGCCGATAATATCGTATAGACAGCGGCTGACAACCGGCTGCTTATCCGACTCAATACCAAAAGGTCTTACAACTTTTACAATTCCTGAGTCGAAATTGTTATAATATACGAGTCGTTAAATGCAAATAGGTATTTTTAGTAAATTAAATACCTACTCTGTCATGATGAATTCGTGGGCGATGAATTTGTAGAACATCAAACTGGAAATCCTGGTGTTCTCGTCAATTTCAAAGAAACTAACTAAAAATCGCGCTGCGCGGCCGTTTTTTTTTATAGACAGGCAAGATCACAACATGCAAGATTAGTGGATGAAACTGAAGAAAAATCGCGCTGCGCGGCCGTTTTTTTCAATAGACAGGCAAGATCATAACTTTCAAGATTAATGGATGAAACTGACTAAAAATCGCGCTGCGCGGCTGTTTTTTTTCAATAGACATGCAAGATCATAACTTTCAAGATTAGTGGATGAAACTGACTAAAAATCGCGCTGCGCGGCCGTTTTTTTTTATAGACAGGCAAGATCACAACTTACAAGATAAGTGGATGAAACTGAAGAAAAATCGCGCTGCGCGGCCGTTTTTTTTCAATAGACAGGCAAGATCATAACTTTCAAGATTAGTGGATGAAACTGACTAAAAATCGCGCTGCGCGGCCGTTTTTTTTTTCAATAGACATGCAAGATCATAACTTTCAAGACTAGTGGATGAAACTGGCTAAAAATCGCGCTGCGCGGCCGTTTTTTTTATAGACAGGCAAGATCACAACTTACAAGATTAGTGGATGAAACTGAAGAAAAATCACGCTGCGCGGCCGTTCTTTTTCAATTGACAGGCAAGATCATAACTTTCAAGATTAGTGGATGAAACTGACTAAAAATCGCGCTGCCCGGCTGTTTTTTTTTACTATATACAGGCATTTAAGTTACATTTTTAATTTTAAATATTTATTTCTCCGAGCGGTCCTCTAATGCCCATGGGTTCATTTAATAAAAATATAAATGTCATTTCATTTACATTGTTGTACATTTATTTTCTTAAAACCCCCCCCCCGATACAGAATTCTGGCTACGCCCGTGCCCTCACTAGTAAGTTAACCGTTTGGTTGCTTGTTGGTGAGAAACTGACATTACATTAACCAGGGGCGGATCCAGGATTCAAGTTTGGGGGGGGCCTCAGAGCCTCGGGTCTAGGGTTACCTTACATATCTATGTAAGGGAGGATGCCTTAAATTGCACAAAACGCCTGATTTTTTAGAAAAATGCTTGTCTATAGTAAAAAAAAAAAATGGCCGCGCAGCGGGATTTTTACTCAATATTATCCACTAATCTTGTACTCTTGCCTGTCTATAGTAAAAAAAGACCGCGCAGCGCGATTCTTAGTCAGTTTAATATCATCCCCTAATCTTGTCTGTTTATAGTAAAAAAAACGGCCGTGCAGCGTCATTTTTAAGTCATTTTCATTCACTACTTGTTTACTCTTGCCTGCCTATAGTAAAAAAATGGCCGTGCAGCTCAATTTTTAGACAGTTTCATGCACTAATCTTATTTGTCTTTAGTAAAAAAAAACGGCCGCGCAGCGCCATTTTTAGTTAGTTTCATCCATTATACTTGTACTCTTGCTTATCTGTAGTAAAAAAAGCAGCCGCGCAGCGCGATTTTTAGTCAGTTTCATCCACTAATCTTGTCTGTCTATAGAAAAAGATACGGCCGCGCAGCGCTACTTTTAGTCAGTATCATCCACTAATCTTGTCTGCCTTTAGTAAAAAAACGGCCGCGCAGCGCCATTTTTAGTCAGTTACAACTGTTATACTTGTACTCTTGCTTGTGTATAGTAAAAATAGCGACCGAGCAGCGCCATTTTTAGTCAGTTTCATCCATTAATCTTGTACTTTTGGCTGACTTTAGTAAAATTCGGGCGCGCAGCGCGATTTTTAGTTAGTTTCATCAATTAATCTTGTCTGTTTATAGTAAAAACGGGGCCCGCGCTGCGCCATTTTTATCCACTAATCTTGTAATATGGGGTATCATCCGGGCAGACGGGTAGCTTGCGCAGCAAGGCTTGCGTGATTGGAGGCATTGGAGCATGTACTCAAGATTTCACAGCGAGACTCACTAAATTAAAAAATACCTGTCTCTGCTTTGCTCCAGCCGCACGCCTTGAAACCGCAAAATGCTTGTCAAATGCGCTAATATCTGTCAGACGGTAACTCTACTCTAGGAGCCACGATTTATGATTTAAAAAATAAATAAAGACAGAGGCACTGATACTACCTACATAAAACAATAAGAATAAAAAAAAAATAACTGTCCTTTTCAATGCAAGTTCAATGTTATCCGCAAAGGTAATCGGCCTCGTGGGGGGGGCCATGGCCCCCTTGCCCCCCCCCCCCCCTGGATCCGCCAATGACATTAACGTCACACGCGCACATTACGCGACATCATATCACGGAAGTCGGTTTGCTAGACTAATAGGACAGTTGTAAACTTTCCTGACTTTGATTGTAGTAATTAAGAATAGTGGTTACTATATCAAGCAAATTAGCTCTATTATTATTATACAGGCTGCATTTTTATTCACTCTCCAAATTCAGTACATGAAACTGAACAACTTCCTCCATGAAACATAAACATGTGGTGCTAAAGCGTCACTTCTGCAAATGATGTAATTTTTCAGGAGAAGCGTTTGAAAAATGGGCATGTCTGTCATAAAGTATAGTTCTTCTTAACTTAAAAAAAAATTACTTGTTATATTTAACTAAAACTTTATATCAAGGTAAAAATAAATATCTTACAATTTTGTAATAAAAAAATATAAAAGTTTTAAATTTACAACCCTCCTAGACAGAAGTGACGTTATGGCACTAGAAAATAAATTAACTGGGCAAATGTGTTATAACAATGTGTCGTTATTGCTCCAAAAGCATAAAAATAAATTGTCACAATTACTTTAGTGGCGTTGCAGCTCCAGGAGACTGCTAGCATACTGCTACTCGTACGGGGGGGCCGCGCGCAACTGACCAAACAAACGTTTTTTCTCCAAGTGGCGGCTAGATTCGCGCCAAAATCATAACGACACAACCATCACGCGGAAAATTATCCACCAATTAAAGTGGTACATTAGTGACTTTATCTCATACTCAGTTCAATTTTGACAAAAATTGCATAAGTGACGTTGTACCACCGTAGGTGCGATGTGTCAAAATAGGTACGTACGTCACAAAAGTTTGATCATTCTTTAGTTAACTGCTCACGTGATCTCTTTGATTTGTATAGAAAGTCGTTTTTTTACATTCCTATTTGACCGTATGTTATTCGGAGAAAGTTGTTCATTTTCATGGACTGAATAAATTCAAAAATTTTTAATTAAATTGTCTGAATGGGGCTTAAAGTACATAATCTGGCAAACATACCATTTGAATACTGCAGATTATTATGTTTAAAATATATTTCGCAGTAGTTAAAGGCAGCGAAATTCTGTTGGTCTATTTATTGTAGCTTCTCATTTCGTATCTTATTATTACATTTTCTTCATTTTACAGGATGTCAAAAATAACATTTTATAAAAAAAACACTATACATGGTTAATTTTTAAGTATATCTAAAAATAAAATGGGGATTTCTGAACACGTAAATGAACAACTTTTACTATGGGACCAACCACGAAATCGCGAAAAAAAAAATCAGCTGTTTCATAGAAAAGCACAACATCGACTCGACAATAAAGTATGGAACAGTTGATTTTTTTTTCGCGATTTCGAGGTTGGCCCCATAGTAAAAGTTGTGCATTTACGTGGTCTGAAATCCCCATTTCATTTTTAGATATACTTAAAAATTAACCGTGTATAGTCAAGTAGACTATTTTATATCATCCAAAAGATATAAGGGGAAGATACGATAAGAAACAAAAAATATCTTTGGTTTAAATAACAGTGAAATTATCAGCTTTTAAAACAATCACTGAAAGCTGCCCAATACTACCTCAAAGTTAGTAAAGCTTTGATAAAGAGTCCGTATACGGTCAAACGAGTAACGAGGTAACAACACTTAAAATCTCTTTTGTCCAGTTATAACAACCATACATTCCAATTTACTTTCGTCATCGAGCCCATAAAGGCGGTCAGCACCCGGGATAAGCGCAGCTCTTTGAACTTCTCGTGTAAACCACTCCAGTACTTTTTATTTTTATTTTCATTTCTGGAAAAGCTTTTACACAGGAGCTGTGCGCTAAATTAAAACACCGAGTTGATTGCTCAGTCCTATACGGCCGTATAAGTGAATTGTGAGTTTGTTCCGGCCAGTTGTTTCCGCATTTTGACTGTTTCAATTTTCGTTTGAGATCTATTAAGCTTTCTTACTTTTTTGATTATTTGCGCATTTGAGGTCATTTTTATTTACAGTGTGTAGGTACAACAAGTGTAGATGTCTGAAATTTTCCTAAGTATTGACGCACTGTACCGATCGATTACGTTCGGGTGGAATTCCACTACTCAGTGGTTCCTAACCTTCAATAATGTAACCAGTAGGTCAATATTGTAACCCATATCACCTAGTAGGGAAGCAGACTTTACCCCCAGCAATGAACCATAGTGCCATCTCTCTTTTCTATTCATTCTTACTGGTACCACCTCTGTTACCCCCATAGATTAGCTGTTTTGCCCCTGCGGGGGTAATTACCCCCAGGTTAGGAACCAATGCCCTACTGGCACAAACAAAGGATTTTTTAGAACCTTAAAAAGCCCTACCGGGGGGACCCTAAACAGACCCACTGAGGATCCTTAAAAAATCCTTTGTTGGTGCTCGACTACATTAATGAATCATTGGGCATTTCAAGTTAATAATCCCAGAAGTTCAAACTTATCCCCCTGGTATGTGAGCCAGTAAATCAGTCAGTCAGTTTCTCCTTATAAAAGATGAGCACTCTAAGCAAATGTTGTGGTATATAACCGATAACATCAAAATACGATACACCCAATATGGCGCCATCTCCAAAAGATTAAACATTTGCGATGTGGAAATCACACCAGGATGAATAATAGATAAGATCCCACGTGCACACGAAAACGTTGCGTAGGCAAATAATTTATCAAAGTCATGTCAACCGAGCTCGCCCGAAATGAAAGAGAGAAACACCTTTAAGAGAGTTGTGATCGATCCGTGCGTATGAGTACGTAAGCGTGATTGATGTACGTTATTTAACGAGCTTGATTGATGAAAGAAAATTCTACTTAACCAATGCGACCCTAGGATGCCGTGGACGCCCAATCTGGTAATGTGTTTTTGCGCGTATTTTTATGATTGTACGGGCAAATTGTATTTTTCCATTTTATTATCTTGTATCTTGAATAATCTTGATAGCTTAAAATAATAGCAATGTTAGTCAAGTTACTTACTTACTAATACGCCAATACGCGCGTACTTGGTGTAGATTTAGCACCAATCTCGAGCAATGTCGTATAAATAGTAATACTTATAATATGTTCTGTGACCATAATCACTTCTGGCAGTGTATTTTGTCGACAGTGCTTCTAGTAGTTATAATAATCCCAGATAGTGTTATTCGTTTTGATTTGAGCGATCGAAAAACAGGGGCCTATTTCATAAACATTACAATTTGTAATTTTCTACGGTAGGTAATTTGCATACACTGCGATATCTGTGAGTAGTTTATTTTCTAGTTTCAAATTGGCAACGCAATGAACACCAAACTGTTGTAATTTATTACGGAAATGTTTACACATACACTGGTAACGATCCCATTACAAGCAAACAGTACGTTTTATATTTGTTATGTTATCATACGATTATTTCACTTATATTAATTATAGTAACAATGCTAAAAGTGATTATCGTATCGTTAAAAAAAGATATTAGGTAATATAAACAAAGTTTTAAAGGTCAATGTATTATCATCAAATACCGATACAAAAATGAAATACAAAATATAAGCGACTGTTAATTTTTTTATCACTACAGACTATCTACTACCACAATATACAGAGAGTACAATAGTTGAGCTTAGCACTTGCGCGCTCGAGCAACGCACACATAGACGTCTCTCACCGACACTGTATAACTGCAGTCTCATACCACCCTCAAAACAGTTCGAGTTCGAGTAAAATGACGCAGCGGCGAGAGCTGTCTTTGTGTGTGTGCGATGCTCGAGCGCCAGTAGTACTAAGCTAAACTTCTGTTAGTCTCTCTATTTTGTGCTACTACTTTATTAGTAATATACCAAAATTATAGTAATTGTAGCTTATTTACTGACTTAACTGTACTCTGACTAACTATACTCGTTAGCTCAACTATATACGGCGGTCGAAGGTTCAAATCCTTCAGAAGTCACTTCTTTATTTTAATCGTTTATAATTATATTAAGGTGTTTAAATATGGAATTGCCGATTAGTTGAACAATTTAAATGAAGTTGCATTTTTTATAACACATTTCCTTAATTTATTATAGTAGGTAGGTACCTAACTTTAACTTACGTTAAATTTTCAAAAAGTTAACGCTTTAACGCTACCTTGGTATTATAACAAACACTTTAAAAAACTTTTGTGTACAAAATACAAATGTTTTAAACATCAAGCCATGTTTCGACTAAGTTACAAATTAGTAACGTGGTAAATTAGCGATGTTGGAGTTTTAAAAGGCAGATAGTATGATCAATTTTATCGACCAAATCCCCCACAAGTTGGGGTCTATCCCCTCTCCTGTTGGAATGACCGGCATATTAAATTTAATTTTTTATTTTAGATGGCCCTACCAAACAATATTAATTTCTTCGGATTTAAAAGTCCTACAGTTATAAACAAAAAAACTTTTCTAAAGCTAATAATATCACCTATCAAGTAAAAAAAATTATTATGTAAATTTTTAACTTTAAAGTGCGAAACACACCGGATGATGTAAGTGTAAGCGTGCACGTGCACGTAGACGTACCATGACGTTGTAATGTCTAAAACTTTATGAGGCATGGCACACCGCTTGCGTAACGTACGCGTGCACGTGCACGTGGACTGATGCGTAACCCTACGCATTGCAGCTCCCATGAGACAAACAGGCTGGGTACCTACGCAGAGTGGAGCGCATTGATGCGTGCAGTAATGACGTTGTACTAAATGGCATTCCCTATTGGACATCACACCGAACAAATTCGAACACGCACATGTCTTTGCTTCGCGCCACTACGCGTGTGACCACGCATTCAGTTGTATTTGCTTACAAATAGTACCGGTACTACCGGTAGTAAGTGGTGTTTTATTTTGTTTTTAATTAAATAATGAATAACGATAACAAAGAAAAACTAATTGTTAACTAATGTGCGAGTTTAAGTTGTTAACTAATGCACTAATATGCGAAAAAACATAGTCCATGTACTCAATCTTCGTCTGACATCGCGCACTAAAGTCGTAAACATGACTGTCGCAGCGGCTGGGTACGCAAGGTATACAGGTTGCGTTGCGTGCCGTGCCCTGCCCAGGAAGTATGCGTAAGCGTATGCGTAACCCGGTGTTTCAGGGGGTCACGTGCGTTACTACGCAATCTACGCGCGCGTGAGTACGCGCGTGTCTATGCAGCCGGTGTGCCCAGGCCTTTTGTCGATAAAATTGATCATATTATCTGCCTTTAAAAGCTCCGACATCGCTAAACAAACATACTTATTGTATTATACTATCCAGAGTGAAATCAAAGTCATTGGCAATATTTTAAACTAAGAATTAAAGAAAAAAACTTAAATCAAAGTGATCAAAATTCAAGGTGAAATAAATATTATAAACCCACAAGAAGTCATAAGTCAAAGATTACTGATGCTAAAAAAACATGAAAGTTTGCATTTTTTTACTATACTTACTTATTAATAAGATAATCGTACTAAAATAAGAAAATTGTTACTTCCATATTTTTTAGCATCAGTAAACTTTTACTTACTTATGACTTCTTGTGATTTTCTTATGTTTATACCTTGAATTTTGATCACTTTGGCTTAAGATTTTTTGAGAAGAATGCTTGTTCCATAGATTTTAGTTCGCTGCTGCAAACTTCGCTCTTTCACATCGACAATACTTCTTAAGTAATGAGGCCATAATCTTCAAGAGCAAAAGCGGCTTTACATTAATCAAAATTAACCTTTATTTGCCTGGACTAGCTCCTACATAAATCAGGGGATGTCGGCTTATTTAAGCACCCTGTTTTATGGGGTAAACATAAGAATCATCAAAGTTGGTAACAGTTAATTAGGTTGAAATTCAAGTTGCGACCTCAACTTTCGTGTAGGCATAACTTCGTTTTCAAAGGATTTTCAGCTCCATATTAGAGAGGTTTTCTTTGGTTAACTCATTAAAAACATATTTCGGAGCACACCCTCTTTATGTGGACTCTCTTATTAGAGACTTGTGAATGGAATCATTTTGCGATGAGAATTTCGGCCTGTTGAAGTGTATCTTAACTTATAATTGAGTAAGGAAATGTTTCTTACTTTTTTTACTTGATATACCTACCAAAGACTTGTATTTGTTATATTGACAATGGTACCCTACTGTCCAATATTGACGGTTACGTGGTGGAGTGGCTTGTAAAACGGTTTTATAGTGTGTAGCCATCTCTGAAGTACCATTATCCAAGACTAGGTCAATATTTAGAATCGTCGTCTCTGATTTTCATAACATAATATGAGAGAGAGAGAAAAAATCTGTTTATTGACCTTAACAACAATACAATGATGAAAACATAGCCAGTGTTAAAATATAAAAGAAACAAAACACGTTACTAAAAATAATAAAAAATACATGGAATAAATGTGGTAGGTACATACTCTTATTTAAGTTTTATTAGGACCCGACCTCAGCTCGTGTCAATATGTTTAGTGTTTTTTGGAAAAGGAGCAATATGCATGTGGTGTTGTCATAAACATATTTCTTTATTTAAAACGATTATTATTTAGTTACTTATTTATTCTACTCTACGGTACACTCTATCATGATTTGATCACAACACATAATATCACGTCGAAAACCATTCCAAAGCAAATTTTATAATCCATCATTTTGTTTTGGAATGCGCTTGAAATGAAAGCATGCGAAGCGTAGACTTATTATGCAATATTTGATGTATGAGTCAATGATATATTAATATATCTTTGGTATGAGGTAAGTAAATCATTTATTATAAATTCTGAAACTATTGGAAGGGTTTGTTTTGTAACTTAAGTTATAAATTCTGGTGCTTGGTCTCAGGACATAAATAGTAGGTAAGTACTTACGTACAGCAAGGACATTAAAATCTAACCAATACCAATAGCAACCCATATAATAGCAGCATATAGTATGTTTTCTGTGATAGAAATCAACTTCGATTCTTGATAATATGAGTGTGAAAAAAAAATTAAAATAAAAAAAAAACACGACTGCCCTGCTAAAAACAATCTAAAAAGTTAAATAACAAGTGTCATTGCAGTCGGGGGACCGTTTTGTGGAACAATTTTTAATCGAACAGGTCCCCCGACTGCAATGACACTTGTTATTTAACTTTTTAGTTTGTTTTTAGCAGGGCAGTCGTGTTTTAATTTTTTTTTTTCACACATTATAGTCATAAATTAAAATATTTTTGAAATGTGCTCATTAAGGCCTTTCATTTAATGCCCATATTGTAATAATTGAAGAAAAAAAAATTTTCACATTTGAAAATGGCGTCATGCAGTCGCCATATTAACTTAAAAAAAAAATATAGCCAGTGTCACTCGGAATAATGTAAGGATTCTAACAATACCCATACATCCAAATCCGTTGAGCCTTTTGGAAGTTATGGTGGAATAAAGAAACTCACATACCCACAAACATACATGAACCCTGAACACATATTATACACTCTTTTTGCTTCGGGCAGTCGTGTAAAAAATCGGGCTGCACTCCGGGAGTGCCTGCAGAAATGAAAACTTGAATATTAACGTTGTGCATTTTTCATATTTTAGAATGGTTAGGGAATAATTTTGCACAAATTGCCGTCTTACGAATTTACTCTGCATTTGAATTTACGAATACAGAACAGTATTGTACGAAAGTCTTATCCATAGCTTGACAGAAAATCTCGAGTTTTGACATTAAATTAAACAATTTGTGCGTTGCTATGGTGACACAAGTGTTTACGTCTTGAAATGACGCGCCGCCATTTTCGAGAAAGAGAGGGGTATACTTCCGCCGCCGGCTGTCTACTCTCCATTCGTCCCATCCGTTTTACGAATTTTCGATCAGGGTCACGTGATCCTGACTGACTGACGCGAGTTTAACATTTTTTCCCCATTAAAAAAAAGCGTGCAACGCCGCTAAAGAAGTTTTCACTTCAAAAAGCCGATTGTAGTGTTTTTATTTCTCTGGATGTTTATAAAAGCTTGATACAGTCCAACAAAAGCTAGTAAAGATTCATCTTTATTACTTTCAAATTCAGCTTAGTTTAAAAACCAATAAATTTTCCATATTCGCTTTTACGCTACGCCATCACGATGACAGTGAAATCAGATGAACCTTTCCATCGCTATATCATTCGCACGATGTTGACCTAAAATCTGTTGTGTGACAGCATGAGCTTTTATTTCTTTGTTGTTGTGAATATAACGCTAAAAATTTAAAAAATTTTGAAAACACGACTGCCCTGAACTAAAAAGTTAAACAACAAGTGTCATTGCAGTCGGGAGACCTTATTATGGAACAATTTTTGATGAAAGAGGTCCCCGACTGCAATGACACTTGTTATTTAACTTTTTAGTTCGTTTTTGGCAGGGCAGTCGTGTTTTTAATATTTTTTAATTTATTTATTTTTATTTCACACATTTTAGTCACATATAATATAGTTTTGGAATGTGCTCATCAAGACCTTTCATTTGATGCTCATATTGTAATAATAGAAGAAAAAAATTTTATTTTCACGTTTGAAAATGGCGTCGTACAGTCGCCATATTGATTTTTTCTAAAAAAATAAATATAGCCAGTGTCACTTGGGATGCTGTAAGGATTCTAACGATACCCCATTTATCCAAATCAGTTCAGGCATTTAGAAGTTATGGTGGAATAAAGAAACTCACATACCCACATACTCATGTATGTGCATATACACTCCTGCACATATACACTCTTTTTGCTTTGGGCAGTCGTGTAATTACAGAGTGAAATCGAAGTCATTGGTAATAATTTCATACAAATGCCTGGTTTATACGGGGTCAGTAACTTGGCAGTAAGTACGTAGTCCAGTCCAGCGCTGACTTGCTACTGGGTTCGTGTAGACACTAGTTTCAACCCAGTCTAGAGCTGACTTGTCGCTCGCAAGTCAGTCCAGCTGAGTCACCCTTTCTATTTTCGGGCACAGTATGACTTACTGCGGAACCTGTCTACATGTACCTACGTACCCAGTTACTGGGTCCAAAATTCTGAGTCACTGGATCCAGTCACAGACCCCGTATAAACCAACCCTAAGAATCTAACAGTGATATATTGATCATTTTAGGAAAAAATCTTAAGCCAAAGTGATCAAAATTCAAGGTGAAATAAACATAAAACAATCACAAGAAGTCATAAGTAAGTAAACTAAAAAGATATGGAAGTAACAATTTTCTTATTTTACTAACGAATCGGCAGCCATATTAACGACTCTAGTGCGCGATGTCAGACGAAGATTGAATACATGGACACATTTTTTCGCACTAATACAATTAGTTTTTCTTTGATTTCGTTATTCCTTATTTTAAAACAAAATAAAACACCACTTACTATCGGTAGTACCGGTACTATTTGTAAGCAATTATAATTGACTCGGTGTGATGTCCAATAGGGAATGCCATTGAGTACAACTTTATTACTGCACGCATCAATGCGTTCCGCTCTGCGTAGGTGCGCAGCCTGTTTATCTGATGGGAGCTGCAATGCGTAGGGTTACGCATCAAAAAGAAAATTCAAAATTTCAAAATAATTTATTCAGTCTAGGCTGTTACAAGCACTTGTGAATGTCATAGAAGCTACGCCATCGGTTCGCAAACCCTAAGCGGGAGACCTTGTAACGAGAAGAACCGGCAAGAAACTCGTCAAGGGCTGCTTTTTTCTCCCTGTATATTTTATACAGAGTCGTTAACATTGAAAAATGAGCTCCACGTTTAAAGTGAGGTCATTTTCCATCACAATAATTAACAAAAGTTTGCACACAATGGGTAGGTAGGTTAAAATTAAATATATCTACTACATTCAGATAGGTAAATATGAGAGTAAATAACTTTCAACTAGTTGAGAAATCACGCTGTCTGCTACTCGAACCAAAAAACACTTGATGCAAGACATAAAAAGTAAAAACGCAATTCTTACAATTCAATATGCGTTAAGATAGGTACTCAGAAGCAGACCCATTCCCACTGGCAGCACCCGTTCACGAGCATGACGCATGGACCAGCCATCGCTTCGCTCAACCATATTTGAGGGAACGTAACGACCCGCCCCACACAACACCACCGCAGAAATGATTAAAGAGAGCATGACATACTTAGGCTACCCATCCTAAGGCACTGAATTGAAAACGAATATCCAAAAGCTTTTCATAGGCCTTTACTTACAAAACTATAGACGAAAAAATACGAAAAAATATTACGAAAGCAAAATAATCATTTTAGTCATTAGCAATAAAAAAAGTGAGAAATCAAAACAAGGATTAGTTATTAATTTTATGTTTTGAGTAAGAAGTGCCATACAGATTGATAATATTAAACATGAAGAAAAAAATATATATGCGACGCCCTTAGTACAAGCAGACAGAAGCAGACCCATTCCCACTGGCAGCACCCGTTCACGAGCATGACGCATGAACCAGCCATCGCTTCGCTCAACCATATTTGAGGGAATGTAACGACCCGCCTCACACGACACCACCGCAGAAATGTTTAAAATGAGCATGACATACTAAAGCTACCCGCATTAAGGCGTCGAGTCAAAAAGCTAAGCTAAGCTAAGCTAAGTAGGTAGGACAATTCTCTCAATTTTCACATAGAATAGAAAAATCTACGACCAAGCTGTTTTATCAATTAAGTAATCTTTAGCAGTATAGTATCCTTTTTTGAGAAGACAATTCTTTACATGAGTCTTAAAGTTTTCAAATGGTAAATCCAAAATATTACTTGGAATTTTATTATAAAACTTTATACCAAGACCTATGAAAGAACCACGGACTTTTTCTAATCTATACTGAGGCATTACAAGTTTGTCTTTATTTCTGGTGTTCCGATTGTGCCAATCACAATTTTTTGTATATAAGTTAATATTGCGACGCACGAAAAGTATGCAGTTTAATATAAATTGTGATGCTGCTGTCAATATACCAATCTCTTTGAATCTATCCCTAAGAGATGTTCTAGAACTTAGTTGATAAATAGATCTTATTGCTCGTTTTTGTAAAACAAAAATAGTATTTATACATCAGTCTACGTGCACGTGTTTACGCAAACGGTGTGCCATGTCTCATAAAGTTTCAGATATTACAACGTCATGGTACGTCTACGTGCACGTGCACGCTTACGCATTCGGTGTGTTTTGCACTTTAAAGTTAAAATTTCACATAGTTATTTTTTTTACTTGATAGGTGATATTATAGCTTTCGAAAAGTATTTTTTTTATAACTGTAGGACTTTGTCTATTTAATATTTTTTTCCATACAAACTTTGAACCCCCATTTCACCCCTTTAGGGGTGGAATTTCCAAAAATCCCTTCCTAATGGATGCCAACACTGTATAAAGTATCTTTGTTAAAAATTTCAATTCTCTAGGTCCAGTGGTTTGGGCTGGGCGTTGATATGTCAGTCACCCGAACACTTTTATATAAGAGATTATTTGAAAAAAGTTACCTAAGATAAAATTAAGTACTTGATAATACGGTTTTGTATGAAAATATTATGCCACTTCTGGCATTAAACCAAACATGGTTCTGGGAACCCCGCCATACTAAGGTAGCTGTTATTTTAACGACTCTATGAGTGCCAAAATTGGTTGTAATCAATGCTATTAAGCATATCCGCTGCACTCACAGTGAGTGCACTCATCGACAGGGCTTCATTAAAATAAATACATTTTTATGCGCTGCATTTTATTAGATTAATATAACAGGTATTAAACGCGTTTGTATCACAAATAAATGTCGGGAGTTACCACAGAATATGTAGTAAGTATACATGCACAGTTTCACAATGTACAAGTACAGAAGTTACACTCTGCAAAATCATTTAAATAAATAGCGACTCTTGCTCCGACACAATAAAGTGCAATTCATCCCCCTACTCAAAGGCCAATTTTCTATTCGCTAACTTAAAGCTTCAAAATAAGCATCATCAGATCAAGTCACATGTCGCAAGTTTATGTAAATCACATACATTGTTGTATTGTACGAAATTGACAACCTATGACCCGTAATTTAATAGTTTATGGCTTATTTTTAACTTTTAAGTTAGCAAATGAATAGAAAATTGGCCAGTTGAGTAGTGGGGCAGGTCACACAGAGCTCCATTCCCTACAATTTATATTCACATAGAATTTGTCTCTTTTTATATCGCGTAGCTCTTATCTTTTCTGGCTACTTTAGCCCTTTGAAATTGTTCCATCCGGACGGAACCGCCGGCTAGTAGTTTCATACCTAAAGCGTGGAGTGCGCCTGGCTTAGGTAGGCTTGTAAATGCCTATCACGAGTAAAAACGCTAGATCCCGTTTTCACCCTTTGGGTATGGAACCCTAATAAGGTTACGTTTGAAAATAGAACCTACACATTTATGATGAATTAAACCTGACCGGAACCTGTAAACAGGCACTTAAAACTTGAAAGACAAAAAATCCAGAATAAACGTTGCAGTACATACACACATATGAACTGTACCAAAATACTAACGCTTGTAACAGGGGTTCCCGAATAATTAACAATCAATGTTACCCTCCCAGCTAGCCAATCGCATCCATTGTGATCTCTACAGTGCAGTGTAAAGGCGACAATTAGAGATCGCAAACTGCAAACGGTGTTCAGGGTTGCTTCTAAGTCGTAAAAAATATTTTAAAGTATTAGCAAGTAAAGAGGATCGAAGAGGAATACAAAAACTTCATGAAATTTGAAGAAAAAGTTTAAAAATAGACTACATAGACTGAACGCACTGAAGAAAACACACTGAGGAGGGGCGGAGCTGAGCGAGCAACACCTTATATCGGTTGCAACTCCTCCGTATTGTGATAACAGAACATTTGATTCTTGTGAATTTCCTTGTGCTTTCTGTAAATATCCAGGACTGATAAAAGACAGCGCTGCCAAGTGCTAAAGCACCTGAAAATCGGTGAGTAGGCTTTCGACGTTTCTTCTTACAGAATCGTTTCTTGTTTTCGTTTATTAGTGTAGTTATCTTAAAATCTTAGGCACCTCTTGATTCGCTAGGGCGCGTCCAATGTATTTTAATTTTAATATAATTCCTTTATATCAACTAACTGACTGGCACATACATACAGAGCCATACTTCCGCATTAGGTAACCTTCTACATTCAGACACGTAGGTATACCATAGGTGTATATATGTATATATTCGCTATGTACGTACCTTCATCACATCAGTCCCATCAAAGGAATTGAAGATTAAACCAACCATTCATCAAAGCAACCAACATCAAACAAGTTAAATACTGTATGTCTTAATTTGTACAAAAAGGCAAATTAATTTTACAATTTGACTGCTAGCTAACTAATTAGTTCTAAAATGTTTACGGAATTTCGTAGGGCGTTTTCCTTGTGAATGATTTATTTAAGTCTTTACCTCTAAACGAATTATTTAGTTTTTATTGTCACAGAGTAAATATAAATTTTAAATTATAATTTAAACCACTGAAGAAATAATTTTGTATCATGGAATTATATAAAGCCACATTCCTTTCGTTTAGTTAAACCGATTAAGTCCATACTATACTTACATTGTCATTTTGTAGTCGTTTTAATTAACTTATGGGAGTGTTCTACCAATGAAACTTACAATTTTTGCCAAAGAAACATGGGTCGAATTTTGGTCCTCCCATACTAACAGACAGCTAAAAATTTGTATTAGTATGAGAAAGTACCTAATTATTTTTTGGCGTTTTTCGACCCAAGTTTCTTTGGCAAAAATGTTTAGTTTCATTGGTGGGACACTACCTATAACTTAATTGAAACGACTACAAAATGACGGTGTATATCCATACTAAACATCCTTACTAATATTATTAATGCAAAAGTCCGTTCGTTTATTTGTTTGTTTGTTACGCCTTCACGTCTTAGGTACTGAACCGATCATCATGAAATTTTGCATACACGTTGTCAGGGGTACAGAGAAGGACATAGGGTACCTTTCATCCCGAAAAAAAGTATTATTCCCGAGGGATAGCAAAAAACCATTCCACGCAGACGAAGTCGCGGGCGGCCGCTAGTAGGTATTATAAATGTAAAAGTAGTTACTCTGTTTGTCTCTCTGTTACGTTGTCACGCCTAGACGGCTGGACAGATTCTGACGAAATTTGGTACGAATATAGATGGGACCTTAGGGAAGGACATTATGCTACTTTTTATCCCACTGCTTGGCACAGGTCTCCATCCACAAAGATTTAAGCTGTAGTCCAAGCGGGCGGAAAGCTAGTACAAAATACAGAAAGAAAAGTTGTCTACAAACTCAGTCAAAAATCTTAAAAAATGTTTACCAGCCCTACTATCGAAAGTGCAGTCCGACCCGTCGCCTTTTGCCGGGTCCTCGACTACAAATACAAAATTATTACACAGTACGTACAGCTGTCGACCACCTTAATTGCTCGTTGGACCAGCCAAGATACGAAACTGTTTCAGGTAAGATTTAGTTTAGTATATCTTTCGCTTAGCATAAATTAATATCATATGGACATTTTTCATTATAAATAGAAAACTATGCAGTTTTCTATTTATAATGAAAAATGTTAAAACAATACTGTTCCTCCCCCTCCTTATCTCCGATGTTTGCGAAGAGAAAAATCTGAAATAATTTTATGTGATAGCAGTTTATATAAAGATTACAGGAAAAATAAAACGATGTCTCAATATAGCACACTTTTTTAGAAATTATTAAAATACTAAAAAGGTTAACATTAGTTCCACTATCGGTCAAGAGATGGCGCTGACCTAAAACTGCAATACTAATTTTATTATTCTACTCTGCAGTGTGGTTTAATGGTGCAAATATGATGATACGGAACCCTCGGTGCGCGAGTCCGACTCGCTCTTGACCGGTTTTTTTTCCTGAATATATGCTCGATGGTAAAGCCCACCGGTAACGATCAATTGCGATTGTAAATTTTTCAGCAATTGACGCCCATTGACGGAAAAATTGATCGTTTACGCGTGCAATTGAAGCGATTGTCAATTGCTCCAACAATGGCATTGACGGAAAAATTGACAATCGCAATTGATCGTTACCGGCGGGCTTAAAGTACCGATCGACACGAGTGGTGCCGGCGCAGCCAGTTTGTGGCACTCACGACTGACTAGCTGGAGTAGGTGCTGGTTTTTTATGCACAACGGAATAGTGCTTGGCCTTCACCTCACCTGATAAAGGCGGAAGTTGGAAGCGCACTACACCCAACATCCTCATTACCGAGGAACTGGCTATCTTACCTCTAACTGCCGGAACTCAACAATTTTCAAATTTTTGTAATGGCGTCAGACTTAGGCCGTATACAGAGAGAACACTAGTTGCAGACCGACGCTTGTCAACGCTGGTCCGTGCAGGTAACCGTTAACATAAAGCAAGCAGGTTAAAGCAGGTTTCGTACTAAACGTAGCCAGCGCTTATCAGCGCTTGTTCATACAAATGCCTTCGCTGGTTTTCGCTGGTTACCTGCGCGGACCAGCGCCGACAAGCGCCGGTCGGCAACCAGCGTTCTCTCTGTATACGGCTTTAGGTAAGATGGTGGTAGTTAGCCAGGCGGACTTGAAATAAGCCCTACCTCCAACTAAACCGAGTACAAATTGTACCCCTGGGAATCGAACCCGGGACCCCTGCGTCTTACATGTGTCATATCTATTCTGTACACGGGTGGGCAAACCACTAGACCACAGAGGCGGTTTAAGGTGCTGGGTGCATTACGAACGAACCTTGCTTAGGGCGCTTATAGCGGACGTGCGTCTGTGTAACTGCACTAATTCGGACGTTTGTATAAGACATAGTACGTTGTACGTTTGTACGATGTTTGTACCTACGAGTTCCGTTTGCGTTACTGCCTTAGCTATATTTTATTCTGTGGTAGGGGTACACGTACGCTTTATCGAACGGCACTAATTCTCGACGACGGTCGACCGTGACCAAGTTGCAGTCACGAAATTATTTCCTAGGATTATCTATTTCCTGAGCTCCAAGCGAATGATGGAACTGAAAATTGATTCTGTATATTCTATGCTGCATACCGATACAATGACTAAAACTTATTGAGCGAGCAAGCGCGTAGCGCGAGCGAAGCGTTTCCGTTTTAGCTTGGGCAAAAATGCTTTCGTATGTCCGTCCAGCTGTCCCGCTGTCCGTTTAGTCTCCTCTACGTGCCGCATTTCTCAACCGATGTTTGTGAAATCTTAGGAGCAATTTTTGTCGATTCAGTTTATCGAAATTTTTGAAGTGAACACTTCTTTAGCGGCGTTTACGCTTTTTTTGTAATGGAGAAAAAATGCTAAACTCGCGTCAGTAAGAATCACGTGACCCTGATCGAAAATTCGTAAGACGGATGTGATGGATGCAGAGTAGACAGCCGGCGGCGGAAGGATCCCCCTCTCTTTCTACGGGGCGCGGTGAAATGGCGGCGCGTCATTTCAAGACGTAAACACTTGTGTCACCATAGCAACGCGCTAATTTTTTAATTTAATGTCAAAAATCTAGATTTTCTGTCAAGCTATGGATAAGACTTTCGTACAATACTGTTCTGTATTCGTAAATTGAAATTCTGAGTAAATTCGTAAGACGGCAATTCGTACAAAATTATTCCCTAACCATTCCTAAATATCAAAAATGCAGAACGTTAGTATTCAAGTTTTCACTTCTGCCGGCACTCCCGGAGTGCAACCCGATTTTTCAAAGTGCGGAGATTAGGGAAAATCACATTTCAGCTATTTCGAAAACTTAATAAGAATGTCACAAACGCGAGGGAGGTTTACAGGTCTACAGAGCCACAACTAATAATATTATAATTGCAGAACTACAAAATTTCACGAGAATCGGTTGAGATTGGGAATTGTAGAGGAGAACAAACGGACAGCCGTACAGACAATATGAAATCATTTTTGCCCAGGCTGAAGCAGATGCACGCTTTGCTCGCGTTTCGCGGTCGCTCGGTCAACGATTATTTATAAAATAGAACTATGGAGCTAAATCTTGGACGAATCATTCGTCCAAGAGCTGAATGAGATCCTCCTCCTTTTCTGAAATAGGTAAGTAGTACTTATACTGTTAACTTCATTACCCATTCTTGACTCTGCCGTAGTCGGGTAAAAAGCAACACATCTCAGTAGCATTGTAACTGCAAAAATATAACTAAGTACCTACTTTTGTCTACCTACCATTATATCATGAACCGAGTTAAAACCGAAAAGTCCTTTGTCTATTAAGAAAATAGCAGGACTCAACATTAATTACAGTAAAATCAATAAGAAGTAATAAATAGAAATAAAGCAAGTCATAGTATGATGTATCATTTAGTTAAACGATAAAAAGTGATTTTTAAGAAACTCAAAGCAATTCGTTTGATTTATAAAACATCTATTTTATACAGAAGAGGAAAATAAATACTTACACCCATGGGAAATAAAAAGTATTGCTTCTTCTAATTAATCCCTTAAGATAAATCCTTAAATTGTTTGAATATTACTTAATTTTAGAACCTACCTAAAGAGTTTTAATGAACAAACTGGAAAGTAAATTGAAAACGAGCTTGAGAAAATAACCTAAAAGGTATAGGTATTTGAGACTTAAAACAAAAGTTTTAAGTAAGTACTTTGTGTTTTTAAAAAGCTTTTATTTCGGTTAAGAGCTATACACATTTTAATTAGAAAACAATAATTGTGTGTTAGGCTGTGTACCCACTTAAGTTCGCGAACCTCCGCGCTCCGCGCAACTGCACCAAAAAAATGATTATTCTGTGCTGCAACAGTGCGCTATAGCGTGTTTGTGAGCAAACACGCTATACACACGCAAACACGCGCAAACACGTCTTGCGAACCTTCCGCATACGTGTACACGCTATAGCCAAAAAAAAAAATTTTTTTTTGCTTTGTGGGTATACCTACAACGTGTTACAAATCAACCCCTAATGCCGAATAGTGTAGTGTAGATCATCATATCAGCCGCACGACACCCACTGCTGGGTATAAAATTCAAAATTAAAAAATAATTTATTCAGTCTAGGCTGTTACAAGCACTTGTGAATGTCATAGAAGCTACGCCATCGGTTCGCAAACCCTAAGCGGGGGACCTTGTAACGAGAAGAACCGGCAAGAAACTCGTCAAGGGCTGCTTTTTTCTCCCTGTATATTTCATACAGGGTCGTCAACATTGAAAAATGAGCTCCCAATTTAAAGTGAGGTCATTTTCCATCACAATAATTATCAAAAGTTTACACACAATGGGTAAGTATAGGTAGGTTAAAATTAAATATCTACTACATTCAGATAGGTAATTGTGAGAGTAAATAACTTTCAACTAGTTGAGAAATCACTATGTCTGCTACTCGAACCAAAAACACTTGATACAAGACATAAAAAATAAAAACGCAATTCTTACAATTCAATATGCGTTAAGATAGGTACTCAGAAGCAGACCCATTTCCACTGGCAGCACCCGTTCACGAGCATGACGCATGGACCAGCCATCGCTTCGCTCAACCATATTTGAGGGAACGTAACGACCCGCCCCCCCACACGACACCACCGCAGAAATGATTAAAGAGAGCATGATACATAGGCCTCCCCCAAGGATCTCCACGACGGTCGACCTGCGCTGCCCGCATCCAGCAGCTTCCCGCGACCTTCGATTGTCGATTTTCCACCTTGTTGGGGGATCGACGATCTTTAACCTTTCAAGAATCCGCCATTCAAGAACCTTTCCGCCCCAACGGCCATCGGTTCTTCTCGCTGTGATAAATAAATAAATAACAACGTTATAATTAAAATAAATAATCCCGATTACTTAAAATGTAAGTTTCAGCATCTCTGTGATTCTCACGACCGTCACCTTCGCTCTGCCAATTCTCTTTCTCTATTTACTCCTCTCTTTCGCTCTGGGTATATGTCCGACTCCTTCACACTGCAAGCGACGCGTCTTTGGAACGGTCTCCCCGATTCTATTAGAAGAGCTCCCAGTAAGTTTTCTTTTAAGAAACAAGTTCATGCACATCTGTTGGAGGGCTTATGCCCGTGATGTGGAAGGGTCAACGTCACCACTTATCTAAACTCGGTATTTGGTGTATATATATTTATATAAGTATATATATGTATATTTTTATTTATTTATATGTAGGTATATTAGTATTATATGTTTATGTAGACATGTATTTATTAGTTTTGTATGCATGTAAATATCATTCTTCTTTGATTGTGCCGCATTCGTGTTTATCTGTTTACTGTTGGTTGACTGGTAGAGAATGCTCTTAGCATTAAGTCCGCCATTTGTACCTTACTTTATGTATTTGTGCAATAAAGATTTATAAATAAATAAAAATAAAATAATAATGTAGATAAATAACGAATATTGTAGATAGGAATCATCAAACTGAACAACTTTTACTATGGAACCAACTCTGAAATTATGAAAAAAAATCAGCGGTTTCCTACAAAAATTAACAACGAAAATATCAAAATGTACAAAACAACTGTTTTTTTCGCGATTTCAGAGTTGGTCCCATAAATATACGCTGAAATTTAAAATTACCAAAAAAATCAGCTGTTCCATACAAAAGTGCAGTACCTACTCGACCTTAATGTATGGAACAGCTGTTTTTTTGCGAGCAGGAGAGTTGGCCCCATAGTAAAAGTTGCTTGTAATCATGAGTGGAACACCACACGGCAGGAACCAAATGATTAAAATTTCAGCGTGTATATCTATAGTAAAAGTTGTTCAGTTTGTTGGTCCCTATTTACCATATTCGGAAATAGGGGTTACTTTGTAACATGTTATATTTGGTAGGTACACAGTGATTATTATCTATAACTGACAAATAACTAGCTATGCTTTTAGATTTTAACACGTGGGGTGTAAAGTTCGAAATTGTTTGAGGAATTGTCACTTGGTTGGTGTGAAAGGTGATGTGCAGCTACCTGTACAAGGAACGTTGGGGTTAAATTTACAATTATTGCTGGATGCCAACAAAGGTCTTGGTTACACCGTGTTGCTTTTCACTAATTACCTTATTTTCCTCCTTTCCTAAGATACAATGTCTCTCTATTTCTCTTTAACAACTGAATTGTACTTTTACAGATAGTTGTGTTATATTTTAGTTCTTAAATAACTAGTTACTTTGTATTTAAAATATCTTTAATTATATAAATTGTTGATTGACACTAGCGAGAAGAACTGATGGCCGTTGGGGCGGAAAGGTTCTGGAATGGCGACCGCGCACCGGACGACGCTTCGTGGGTAGGCCCCCGACAAGGGGGACCGACGTGAGGGTGAAGGTCGCGGGAAGCCACTAGATGCGGGCAGCGCAGGTCCGATCATCGTGGAGATCCTTAGGGGAGGCCTATACCCAGCAGTGGGTGTCGTACGGCTGATATGATGATGATGATGATGATATAAATTGTGTATTTATAAAATAAATACAAACAATAAATAGATATTTGAGAAAAGAAAAAAAATGAAGTTATACAGACTTTACAACAATAATTTTTATTTGGAGAACGAAATAATTTCTATTTGGTAAAATTGATATGTTATCCAAATAAAAAATATTGTTAAAATTTCGGTTGTGGTCGTAGCACCTCTGGCTGATGCACTCGGTCAGTTTATTTTGATTCCGTGCATTTTTCAATCAAATGTACTAGTAGAATTTATTCGAATCGGGTGCTACGACCACTGGGTGATTAAGTCACGAACCCAAAATTTCTAACGTCTGGGTATGTAACTGCATTTTTTTATGTCTGACCGAAGTGTCAGATATCTTACATGGTTTAATGTACTATGGGCAACAGCGTCGCTTAACCAATTTGCAACAAAATTCGTGTGCGCGCGTATCGCCCCTGCACGAACTATATAAACGTATGTGACAGTTGGCGCGCCGTGCAAGCGATTTTAACCTTAGCAGTGGTTAAGCGACGCTGTTGCCCATGGTACCTTCTGTTACTTGAATGATTTTAATTGTGAAAAATAATTATAACTTATCAGCTGGGTGTGTATATTATTATAGCGATCTAGATCTTCTCCATTCACTCCCTGGAATCATCATCAGATCACAGCTCGATCAATCCCTGGCGGAGAACCAAGGCTTCAAAGTTACTTCGTTTCGTTTGTATGAAATCGACTAGTATTTCTTATTATCTCTCCATCCACCACTAGCAGGCTTGAAATAAACCCTACAATCAACCCTGTGTGTGTAAAAAAAACCGGCCAAGTGCGAGTCGGACTCGCGCACGAAGGGTTCCGTACCAAAAAACGGCAAAAAATTACGTTTTTTGTATGGGAGCCCCCTTTAAATATTAGTTTTATTCTGTTTTTAGTATTTGTTGTTATAGCGGCAACAAAAATACATCATCTGTGAAAATTTCAACTGTCTACCTGTTGTCGTTATTAATATCGAGTAAAAAACGGCAAAAAAATCACGTTTGTTGTATGGGAGCCCCCCTTAAGTATTAATTGTACTCTATTTTCAGTATTTGTTATTAAAGCGGCAACAAAAATACATCATCTGTGGAAATTTCAACTTTCTAGCTATCACGGTTCATGAGATACAACCTGGTGACAGATAGACAGGCAGACGGACAGCGGAGTCTTAGTAATAGGGTCCCGTTTTTACCCTTTGGGTACGGAACCCTAAAAACAACGTCAAAATAAGTTTCGGTTTCGGTTGGAATTCTAATTTCGGTCGGACACCATTTTTAGGGTTCCGTACCCAAAGGGTAAAAACGGGACCCTATTACTAACACTCCGCTGTCCGTCTGTCTGTCACCAGGCTGTATCTCATGAACCGTGATTGCTAGAAAGTTGAAATTTTCACAAATGGTGTATTTCTGTTGCCGCTATAACAACAAATACTAAAAACAGAATAAAATATTTTCTTTGCCGTTTTTTTTTTAACATACACTTTACACTGATTTTGCCGTAGGACCTGACTTCGGATTGCTCATATCTCCATTCCGAGTTCACAATAAGAACGTTATCGAATGGTCCAAAACGCTTAGCTTGCAACCGAGTAATTACTAACGACCACGGCTTACCCACAAGTTCGTGAATAGTTTGCGCAAAAGCTGTCATGAACACGAACAGTGAACAGGGGTAGGTAAGTCTTTATAAAAAATGGATTTGATTATGCAATAATTAAAATTGGTAGTCGGAAAAGTTCGCGGCCTTTTTGAAGCATGAATTTTGCGTGTTATATTTCTTGTAATACTAAACTTAGGCGGGAATTGAATAATTGTTTGAGCGCTAACTTTCTGGTAATAGCGGTATAATTTAAACAAATTTGATGATTGTCTTGCTTCTTCATATTTTTTATATATTTTATTGAATACGTTTTGCATTCTTTTTCGACAAGGGTTCAGAAATTTAACAATAAAATGCTGCTAGTGCTCAAAGAAAAATTTATAATGTTAATGGAGAAGATGTTTTGATATATTTATTTCTAATACCAAATGGCATTGGTTTATTGCCGTGCCGTTATAAAGGACATGTCCCATCGCGCCTGTCATTTGCCTCACCATTCTCAAAAAATGAAAGTCTATCGCGTCAGAGTAGGTATTTTACTCTAGAATCAGATTAATAATTATTTTCTGCATTAAAAAGTGGGATTTTAAAGTTAAAACGCTTTTAAATCACAATTTATTATCATGATAGTACTATTTACTTACATTTTTTTCACAAAATACTTTAGAAAACAAGTTGATGTTTTTGTAATTGTTTTTCTAAATAAAAACAATTCTTGACTGATATATACTATACCTAAATAAAATGTAATTAGCACTTTTTAAATATGAAAGTAATTAATTAAAATTAAACTGGGGCAACGCTGGGACATCTCCTAATCTTGTCTAATACTCTGCAAGAAAATAGTTGAGCAGATTCAAATCTTGTAATTTGTTCGAAGGTCCCATTTTTTGGTTTTTCACATATATCTCGAAAACTATACATGCCAGAGACATGAGTTTTTTTAATAAATGAAAGCTGATTAAATTTAAGACAAGATTGTATGGTAGTCCTATTTTTTTTGTCTGTTATCGGAAAAGACGAAGAATAAAATATGTTGTTGTTTATGATGATAGCAATCTACTTCTGCGAGGTTGTTATAAATATTAAAAATATTAATAACCCTGTATAAGTAACGTATCATCAGAAAACAATTTATATAAAGATAGACTAGATTTAACTCACAATTCTGTTCAATTCAATTCTATATAGAATCCCATAACAGATTTTAATTACGTAGGGATTGTGATCACACGCAGCTTTTCCTCTCAGGAAATGTGGTTAGACAGCAGACCGGAAACGAAGGGCAAGCCTTTTGTTCCACTAATTATCTGAGTTGAGGGTTAAACTGAGTAATATATAAACGTATATAGGTATTTGGATTAGAGTATTGTATATGTATCTTTTCGAAATAATACGAGTAGAGGAACCCGTACCTAAACTGTTTTATTATAAATAAAATGTGAACACCAGGCTATCGAACTTATTTCGTAGGCACCTACTAATAATGAAAGTTTAAAAACGATAATAACTGTTTTAACTTCAGGACAGTTTTTGTACTTACGTCTACATCAGTGGGCTTTTCATGTACACTTTGCGTTTTCTTCTGACCCATGAGTGAAGCAGCATATAGTGAATGCATAAGTGTATGCTCTATACTTCTCAAGGGAGCATCTAAAAGTTGTAGGTAGTTCAACCGCCTCTATGGTCTATTGGTTTCCCAGGGGGGTACGATTTGTACTCAGTTTGGTTGGTGGTAGGGCTTATTTCAAGTCCGCCTGGATAGCTACCACCGTCTTACCTAAGTGTGACGCCCTAACAACAATTTAAAAATTGTTGTGTCCCGGCAGATAGAGTTAAGATAGTCAGTTCCTCAGTGTTTAGGGTTCCGGGTGTAGTGCGCTTCCATCTTCGGCCTTATCGTCACTTAACATCAGGAGATGTAAAGGCCAAGCATTATCCCGTTGTGCATAAAAAAGAGGTAAGTACATATTATTACAAGCGCTTGATGCAAGACATATTGAAAGATGAACTTGAAATTGACATTGGCGCATTGGTGAGGACGTAGCAATATATAGTAACATATTTATAAGATGTGTATTACTTTCTTTAACCTTAACTGATAGATGATATAAAATAATATTTTCGTTCTGTAGCAACCTGATATGCTGCTGTGTGTTCACAAAGTTTCGTTGTTGTGTAACTAATAGCCCGTAAAACATGTAAAGGCAAAATGTGTCCGGCCAAATTCGGCCTACTGTAAACCGTTATTGGTACCGTTTCCGGGTTCCTTGTATAGAGATATTGTGTTATGTAACTTTGAACGAGTTGGTTACTGCCTCGCAATGGCATTGTTTCCGTGTTAGGTCAGTTAAGTACTTTAAGCGGCATCTACGTATTTAGCTGGCAAAATGGTGTAACGTTTTTTGGTCATTTGTATTTGTGATAGTTAGCATACTATACTTTATTATAGTACTAGCGGTCGCCCGCGACTTCGTCTGCGTGGACAGTTACGGTCTATCCCTCGTGAATGGTACTAATTTTCTTGATGAAAGGTAGCCAATGTCCTTTTATGTGTTCCTGATAACGTACCTATGAAAAAATAATGAAAGCGTAACAAATAAACTTATGTTCGCATTTATAATATTAGTAAGTATAAGGAAGTATGGATTCTTGGGTTTTGAGGTGCCTGAAATTCGTAAAAAAAATATCAGCAAAATTTTGAATAATGCAATATCTAGTTTACTGTTTGTGTGTTATATATCTTGAGTTTGTTTCATATATGCGTTGTGCTAGTTGCGAAAGAATGAGATACAACTTTACCAAGGGTTTTTAGGATTCGTTGAGATCACAAATGTTAATGCTATTTGTCTCCCGCACATTGCAACTCGGGATGAGCTTCTGTCAAATCAAAAGCTGTTTAAGTCGGAACCTAATAATGAAACAACAGTTAAATAATGACAAGAGTACCTTTTGAAGATGTCGTAAACGTGACGAAGTAACGATGCGACGGTAAAATTTATCGCGCCTCGGGGGAACGATCGAAGTGAGATAAGAGGGACTGTAGGATTAAGAGGCGTCTTCATTTATAACGGTCTTTGATCGATGAAACCTAGTTTGTGAAGTTAGAATCAAGACCTAAGATTTTATCTTGGGGGCGTGGTGTTTTATCGATGCGATAAGTCAAGCGGATTGAAATGATTCAATAAAAAACCGAGTGCAAGGTAGGCACTTAACTTAAATATTTTTGGAAATAGTAGCGTAAATAAGTTAATACACTCACTGACAAAAAACAAGAAAAATAACTTGCAAAAGGTGTATGCAAAAGTTTTACAGAAAACACCTAATTTAGTTTTCTACAAGCAATAGCTCTAAAGTGCAAATAGATACAGAGAAAATACCTGTCGAAGTTTCTAGAAGTAGTTTGTATTTACTTCCAAGTGGTTCCAATGGAATGCCTTTTAGAAACGTTCAACTACAAAGTTATTATAAGTAGTTTTGAAAAGGAACTTTCCTTTTCGAGTGTGACGGCGACCAAGGTTAGGTATTGCAAACTGCGTTTAATCTTCATACAATCACGGGCCATCTCCGATCTGGCACAAAGATGCCGCAAGCAAACAGTTTCTTTGGAAAAATTTTGTAAATCCTGTGAGGTGAGTTGGGCACAGACGTTTTCGTATGCACACAGAGTTGCTGCGCTCAATCAGTTCTCAAAGAAGGCAAAGGAGATGCGGATGCCGCCGCGCGCCGGTAAGATCAAAGGCAACGCCGCGACTCGTTACTTCACGTACGGTTCGCAACGCCGCTGAGGATTGATTCTGGACTGCTTGTGTTATAAAATAAAATATAATGATGCAGTGACCGGCAAGATATTTTTTACACGACTGCCCAAAAATGAGTGTATATGTGTTTAGGGTTCATGTGTTTCTGGGTATGTAAGATTCTTTATTCCACCATAACTTCTAAATTCCTTAACTGATTTGGCTGTATGGGGTATTGTTAGAATCCTTACGCCATGCCGAGTGACACTGGCTATATGGATTCAGGGTGTTGTTCGGGCTGTCGCGGTCATGTAGTGCTTCCGGTATGTTCGCGTCGGCGCGAATCAACGATTTTTACGCAATAATGCGAACATGCTGCGCCTCAATGCTTGCAAGACTGCGGGCCAGCTCGAACAGCATCCTGTCAACGATAGCAGCTAGGTGGGACAGCTTAATACTGCGCCGCTGCACTCAGTTGCATGCCCGATAAGCTGCAATATAAGTACCTACCATATTATGAGCAAAATGTTACTAACACTAGTTATAAGTCATCATTGTTACTAACAAATTATATGGACTATGTCTGAAATAAATTGATTATTATTATATTTTTTTTTTTGAAAAATATCAATATGGTGACTGTACGATGCCACTATAAAAGTAAAAAAAAAATATTCTTCTATTATTAAAATATGGGCATCAATGAAAGGCCTTGATGAGCACATTTCTAAAACTATAATTTGTCACTAAAATGTGTGAAATAAAAATAAATAAATTAAAAATATTAAAAACAAGACTGCCCTGCTAAAAATGAATTAAAAAGTAAAATAACAAGTGTCATTGTAGGCGGAGGACCGTTTTATGGAAACATTTTTGATTGAAAAGGTCCCCCGACTGCAATGACACTTGTTATTTTACTTCTTAGTTCAGTTTAGGCAGGGCAGTCATGTTTTTAATATTTCTTTAATTTATTTATTTTTTATTGACACTGAGTAAGCATTTGCCTACCAAATGTCGCATCTGTGACGTAGATTCACATCGAAACGATTGAACGGTAAGAAAGATGGATCTGACAAAGGTAATCAAACCAACTACAACTACCTACACTACAGTTTTTCTACTTCAAATGTATAACTTTCTATTCAAATAAAAATAAACTATAGTAGATAAAATCACTCATCGAAATCTCAATCAAAATCAATCAATCACGAGGAGCTCGGTGGCGCAGTGGTTTAGCGCCTGGCCCAGCGATTGCGTAAGTTAAGCAACGTTCGCAAGGGTCGGTCATGGGATGGGTGACCAAAAATTTAGTATCGCGAACTCCTCCGTGCTTCGGAAGGCACGTTAAGCCGTTGGTCCCGGCTGCATTTGCAGTCGTTAATACCCACCAATCCGCATTGGGCCCGCGTGGTGGGTTATGGCCCGTGCTCCTTATGGATAAGGAGCACGGGCCATAACCCACCACGCTACCACCACCATAAGGAAGGCCTGTGCCCCAGCAGTGGGGACATCAAAAATGGCTGATGGACAAGATAAAATCACGTGTCGCAATATTATGCCAATCTCAGACAAATATAATTGTATGACTTAACAAACTTGCAACTTGTAAAAGTATAGTTCATTGGAACGTTTACGTTTTGTTAGCAGTAGCGTTAAGTAAAGTTTGTCATTTAAATAATATTTGAAGAGTTCCTTTGATTTCTCCAGGATCCCATCATCAGATCCTGACCTCATAACAATGGGACCAACTTGGAAGTATATACTTTAAAACAAAAAAAAAGTGTTTTTCAAATCGGTCTAACCGTCTTCGAGTAATCGAGTAACATACATAAAAAAACCGGCCAAGTGCGAGTCGGACTCGCGCACGTAGGGTTCCGTACCAAAAAACGGCAAAAAAACACGTTTGTTGTATGGGAGCCCCCCCTTAAATATTTATTTTACTATATTTTTAGCATTTGTTGTTATAGCGACAACAGAAATACATCATCTGTGAAAATTTCAACTGTCTAGCTATCATGGTTCATGAGATACAGTCTGGTGATAGACAGACAGACAGACAGACGGACAGCGGAGTCTTAGTAATAGGGTCCCATTTTTACCCTTTGGGTACGGAACCCTAAAAAAATAAAATAAAAAACAAACATACTAACGAACTGAGAACCTCCTACTTTTTTTGAAGTCCGTTAATAAGCAGGCAGAAACGGAAAATATAATACGACAATGCAATAAATCCATGCAGTTTGGTTTCGTCACTGCATTCCGCTAAGCTAATTTTGGCTTATCTCCTATTTTCTTTCGTTTCGTCCTTTCCGAGGTAGCTTTAAATTAATCCGATTGACGTCAGCGTCGCCCGGCTTACAAGCCCACCAGTTTAAAGCACGTTTCATAAGCTTTTCCCATTTTCTAGGTATTAAATTTTGATCAAGAGGAGTTTATGTGTGGGACAATTAAATTTTTACTCTATTTGCCATATACACTTCCAATGCTTCCGCGCGTACACACCTCTGAATCTCTGAATCTGAATTAACCAATATACGCGCTGTAATCCATAAAAAGTGTTTTATTTCTATTTGCTTTGTTTGATTATTTAATGTTATTCAATCTTAGACAGAATTATTCGTAGTAGTTAGCTGAGTTTACAATGGTGAATAGGGTGGAAACCGAATAATCCCTTGTCTAATTAGCAAAGTTGTAGCCTGAATCAGAAATAACCAAGCGGTTATTAGGTATCCTTGGTTCCTCCGTTTTAGCTTGGTCAAAAGTGCTTTCGTATGCCTGTCCGGCTATCCGTTTGTTCCCCCCTACAGGACGCATTTTTCAACCAGTTCTCGTAAAATTTTGTGATCAGGTTTGATAATTGTATAAAAATTTTTTCAACCCAGAGTTTTGCAATTTTTCGAAAATAAGCCATTTTGAAAATGTTTAAAAGTACAGATCAGAGCCACTAGTAAAAAGAATTGCAAAATGATCAGAATACACCTTCGGGACACCTCCTGTGAGAAAATAAGGAAATATCATTTATTTTTTTATTTCCCATGTTGACCAACGTAGCATTTGAAATGAACATTACAATTCCAATGTAGTAAAACAACGTTTTATATGCTTTTGTTGAGATTCAAACTAATTTAATATGCTTCCATGTTAAGGTTGGGAATAATAAATTACTAATATTGTTGTGTTTACAATAAGAAAAGCAGTAACCGTATTGTATGTCGATTTCGATAACTAAGTTTGTGTTTCGTCAAAATGAATAACACAAGAACCTAACACAGAAAAGTAGAAAGTTGTAATTGTAAAACTTTGCGAAGCTTAATATGCGGTTTTATTTAGAAAACAAATAAAAAAAATCGGGTTGCACTCCGGGAGTGCCGGCAGAAGTGAAAACTTGAATATTAACGTTGTACATGTACTATCATTTATGAGGTAGAATACAATATTTATTTATTGCGCTATCGTACACAAACATGACAATTTACATTACATTAAAAAGTTTATCTCTCAGAAAAATCAACCCGCCGAACGTTTGCTCGGTCAAAAAGGAAAATTCATTTCAATAGCGATCTAAATACAGATCAAACAGATCAACAAAATTAACTTTGAGATTATAGTTCCAAAATCCGTGTTAACGTTGGCAGGCACGTCATAGATTAAATGGCGACTGACTAAAGCCTAAACTAGAGCCTAGAGCTTAATTTAATACTAAAGTGATACCCAGAATTCTGATTAGGCACAGTAACATTCCATGAATATCGTCCTATGGGACAAAAGGGGCTTGATTAAAGCTGACTCAATTGATTCAGTAGGGTATCAGTATAGCAACTACCTAATCAAAAGCTTTTATATTAACCAGTTCCGTAAAGAAAACCTACTTCGTGGACTGGCCACAAACAGACGGAATTTCGATTCGGAATCATTCTGAACGCAGCTAATCTATACAAATCTATGGACCTACCACACACCTACGGTATTTTTCCGTTCGGAATTTTCATACATTAGCGATATTCCGTTTCGGAATTCAGATCAGATTCCGTCTGTATATAGCGGGCTTCCGACTTAATTGAAAAAATCCGACAGGCGAAAGATTATGAAGAAAAAGAAGGATTATTTATTTATATAAGTACAACAAATTTCAATCGTAAATAACCCAGGAACTTTTTCATAAGAAACTTAATGACTTTCTTATCATTTATTTTCCACATTATATAAGGTTCGCTAATCTTTCCTGTACCTCACGTCTCTAGCGTTTAACTTATCCACAAAGTAAACATGTCTTTGTTTATATAAATCACGCTAGTATAACATACTGGCGACAATACAATCTTCAGGTTTCTTAGCAATCCTACTCCGTAGTGATAAGTGATATATCGCTTAGTCAGTTTATCTCGACAATATCATCGTAGACTCCTAAACCGACAAGAACAAACGGGAACCAAACATTGAAAATAGTCGGGCGCCAAACTTTAGGGCGCGTTTACATAAGGTTATCTATCCGATTCGGACGAGATAGAACAGATGATCTGGAGTCGCATCTCTGACCAGAGATGCGACTCCAGATCTAGTGGTTCGGCCACACGTGTAAAATGCAGTGGTCCCGATTCAGAGTCGCAGGAGGGAACTTCATTCATTTGTTCTCGGTTTGGTTGGTGCACAGAGTTGGTGGTAAGGCCTGGTTGTAAGCCCGCCTGGCTAACTTGTCCAAAAATTAGGTATTTTTTTCAAGAATTCAACATTTTTATGTTCTATGCAGCAGTTAAAAATGAAATAGCCACTTCTTGAGTGGTTAAGAGTTCCGGATGTAGTGCACTTCCAACTTCATCTTTATTGTCACTTAAGAACAGGAGAGTTATAAAGCTCTTATTAAAGTAAAGGAACTTTTAAAGATAAAATTAATTTTAAAATCAGTGGTATATCGCACTACTTGCTCTTTATCACCAAGCACTGATCCATAGTAAATAAAAAAAGATACCCAACCTTTACTTACAATGGCGAACTCCAATATTGGTCTTTAGTTGTAACGAGCACGACGAACACGAAACCAGGTGAATTTTATTAAACAGATTTGAGTAAAATAGATTCCGGCTATCTGAAGGTCTCTTGAACTTAATGCGAAACGAACCCGAATGGTCTTACCTACTGAGGACGAGAAACACGGATAGGTTGAATTTGTCAGACTGATTCGGCTTAGATAAATTCGGAATATTCGACAGTCTATTTGCACTGGCAAACCAGAGTTCGAGTCTTAGTCATAACTAGCACAAATCCAGTTGTTTTTTTTTCGTCTTCGGTGAATTCTGCTACGCGCATTTACATTAGGTACCAACCAGAATCCGAATTCGCGTAAAGAACCCCATGTAATCGTGCTATTACTTAATGAATGAATTCCGTGAAGAGAATAATCAAACATTTCTGAGAGGGATTCCCTTCTCTATTGATGTTTGTTCTGAGTATAGCTATACTACTGCGTGATGTAGTCTTGTATAGAATTGACAATTTACTTGGGTAATACGTGGATTTAGTTACAATTGTCTGCCCCAGTCACTAATTAGAGATAGACATTTAGATTCCTTCCTATTTAAGGATGGTAAAACAACTTATACCTACAGGATTATTTGTAAAACATCCAATAACCTCGCAGAATTTAGAAAGATTATTAACATCATATACAACAACGATTGCTCCACGACTTTTCCGAAAAAGACAAAAAATCGACTTCCATACAAACGTCCGAACAGCTGATCGAGTTTGTACAGTTTGTATGAAAAGTAGTTTTTTGTATTTCAATCTAATTTAATAGGTATTACTTTAATATTTCTCTAAAGCAAGCTATTGGCAATTTGTGACCAAGAAACAGAAGAAAACTGTTACAATAATTCACTAAATCTAAAACTTTAAAGTCAGTTATGTGAAATCAGTTGCTATATTTATGGATAACTTGAAAAGTATTACCAAAAGTAAGCCCCTTCATCACATAAGTAAAGAAACGGACCCTTTATCTTCTAATACATCGCAATTTAAAACACATTCGCAAAATAACGTGCCGACGTTTACCATATTCGCCGACAAGTGCACATTTATAATGTTAACAAAAGCAATTGCGCGTAAGTGATTTCGAATGAACAACCCGCCAGGTGTACAATGGAACGGCGGCATACCGTTCATCATTCCTTTATTATTCTACCTCCTGTTACGAGCCACAATATTGAGCCGTGACGGCAAACATTTACCTACAATGTTGTAAATCCCACACGGCGAGAATACAGACATTATACCAATCACGAATAAAGAATGTTTAGCCCTTCTACTAATTAGATGTATAAGCATAAGCTGTATATATTATTTGAACGCATGTATAAAGGTAGTCTGGAGCTCACACCTAATTTGGACATGTTTCCTTTATTCATAACTTCCCCCAATAATAATTCTAGGCTCGCTAAGGATATTTACACAGCTATCTCTATCTCCAAGATGATATTAAATGTATTATTACATTTCTGGAGATACTTCCTCAGTACAAGGGGAAAAGAGCGAAAATGTATTGTGGCAAGAAACAACATTTCCTGGAATTTCTCGTCTCACTTTCGAAACAGTTACGTGAACAAACATTATTAACTTAACAATGAAAATTACACGACTCGACTATCGTTCGCTGCGAACTAAATCCATTTCAATTTGCGTAAAGTAATAAACGAGTTTGTGAGTTTGCTTCCATTTTTGATCCGAATAGGATATGCTCTACATTATAAAGTCGGAATGCGAAATCGTAGGACTTTTGACAGATATCCAATATCCCGAGGCGCTCGTACCGAGTGCACTGGAACACTCATAGAACACAAATCAACCGTAGGAAAAATGAAAGAAAAGGAAGTAAGACAAAGCGGCTGCTCGATCGACAAGAAATTCATCGTGAAATGTATTATATTATTTTGGTTTTGAATATATTCGCTGCAAAAGAGAACGGTTTAATTTTGTGTTTCGACTGAATGGAGCTTTATTTAGAGGACTGTGGGCGTGTTTGTTGAATAAACTTTTTGAGTAAGATAATATTGACAAGCAATATTAATTTCGTGATGCAAATTACAATGGCAATTATTCAAATATTTTACTTTGCAGGCAAAATAGAAAACGCAATCTTTTATAACGAATCAGTTATTCGTATATTTAACAAAAACCTTTTATGGTTTTATTAAAAGATTAGCAGGACAACTTCATTTATTTTGCTCCAAGCGTATTAGTGTGTTTCTGCAGAAATTGTACAATTTTTTTACTCGGGATTAGTCTAAATATTCTCTTTGTAGGTAGGTATTTAGTTTTACACAAAAGTTCTTACAGCAGTATTGAAAGTTAGTTGAATACCGACTAAACTGAACCTTTTTTTTTATTTCCAGGAGTTTTATAGTTGTTTAAGTTTCCGGGAAAAATACTATACCATAACTAAAATAATAATTGTTAAAAGTAAATTACATCTCCAAACTACTTTATTACCTTCATAATTATTATGAATAATATAGCGTGTTCACAAAGCTAGTCATTAATAATATTAATTGGCTTATTAATACAATTATCTTAACGCTATTGTAATTTAATAATTGCGATGCCAAACCACTGTTTCCAACGTAAATGTCAGTTACCATTTGATAATTACTTAATTATACTAATATGTAATGGAGGTTTAATAGAAAAACGTTGTAAATAATAAATTCATTTTCTACGTACTTGTGATTATTTCTGACCGAGACGGCGCAGACCATCGCTATCAAACGTTTACACAAAATATTTTGATTTCAAAGTAAATAATGCACTAATTCAATAAAATAAAATAAAAACAAATCTTAATAAAAATGGTACTGTCTCTCTAATTCAAATGGTACTTTTTATTTTTGATGTTCATTTTCAATGTACTCTGATAGTTGCGTGGAGCGGGAAATCAGTTTTTTTTCTGATAGTAAATCTAGCCACGTGATCCGACTGCCTATGTTTCACCGATCGGACAACATGAATTTTTTTCATGTTGGTTTTCAATTTGATTTTATTTGAATATCGGCCCTCCGCACATGGCTCGTAAGCGTAGTCGTCTCGTAAGCGTATCGTAAAGACGCGACGAGTACGATACGAGCAGAGTTCTACGCACGAATCGTAGCGTAAGCGTAGATATTGTTCCAGAATATAAACAAGAGTTTCACGTTGACGTAAATTCATCACCAAAAGTAAGTATTTTCTACGCTTGCTTTTTTACGCCAGTACGCTACGACTATCGTATTGACAATAAAATCTCATACGATACGCTTACGCTACCACGCCGTGTGCGGAGGGCTTAATAATGTTTGAAAGCTGTTAATTGTTAACTTACTGACTTTACTTGAGAATTTACTGTTTAATTTGAATAATTTCTCTGTATAAGCAGTTTCTTTATTCCACCATAACTTCTAAATTTTAGATTTGGATTTGTGGGGTATCTTTAGTATCCTTACATTATCTCAAGTGAGTCTATAGATTTTTTGAAAAAAAAAAAAACAATATGGCGCCTATATCCCGCCATTATGTAATGTAAAAAATTTCAGCTAAGCATTTCAGTTACAGAAAGCATCATTGCTAGGGTTACCGACACAGAAATTATCACCTACTTAAAATAAAAAGACAGCTTTCCTTCAACTTCCACCGGACCGGTGTAACGGCCCTCAAAGGATGCCCAATATTCAAAGACAAATAAGTCCGACGTGCCACAATAAATTTAATACCTCTCCTTATCGCCATCGTTACGTAGAAATGAAAGAGAAATGTTTTGTTCACAACTTTTAGTAATCGGCCCGAATCTTAATCACCTTTTGGTACGTCGGCACTTTAGGCAGAGTAAAGGAAAGATAAGTAAACTTGATATTTCTTCGCTTGCTATTTATTTGTTTGCCTAAATTAGATTAATTATTTTATCTTTTGCCGTTTGTTTTTAAGGATTTTTCTTTGATTCAGTTGTTTTTTGCTAAAATGCATCCCTTTACATGAAAATCAGATTCTTCTCAATTTCTTCTAATAGTTTAGTGACTTAAAATTAGAATAGGAATTTATTTTTTGAAAGAACCCGATATCTCTCTGAAGTAGGGTTACCAGATCTAATAATGAGATATCCTGACATTTTCTCTGACTTTTCAGGAAACCTGACATTTTGTACATCTACATTTACATTCTTCATTTAGTTGAGTATGATAATTTTTTCTCGCCAAAATGTAATCATTGTTAATACAAATGATGTGTTTTGATTACTTACTTACACTTTTTGGGATTTCGAAAATCCCTGACTACTACAGTTTTTCCCTGTTTTCTTGACAGATGTCTTAAATTCCTGAGATGTCAGGAAAATTTCTGACATCTGGTAACCCTACTCTGAAGGAGTAATTTAATTTATTTGTTATTTAACCACTAATTTAATAAATAAGTAGTAAACAAGAAACATCAATCATGCTTTGTGCTGACAGTGTTAATAAAAAAAAATTCGTTAAAATATGCCCATAAAAAAAATAATTTCATCTGAATCATCTTAAATCATATCACCATTACATCTTTCATTATTTAGAAATATGAAGCCTAGAGTCTTCTCTTTATAAAACCTTTCAAAATTGAGAATGCAAAATAATTAATTTATATTTGCGTGTAATATTAAATATTGCGTATCTTTTTACTGGCTTTGCAATATAATAGAAACCTATCAAACTTAATGGAAATGTTTAATAAATCACAATTTTTGAACCAACATTTATGAACTGTTTGTTCATAATCGTGTAGGTAGGTATCTCTCGTTCGTCTGACAATTAAAATCAATATCTAGTTTAAAAATATCGTTATTGTCAATGGTATATTAATCATATTACTATGAAATGACATCAGGCAGAGTCCCATAGAAAAAAACCAAAGAATGTATAACGTTTCTGTTTTTTTCAAAATGTAGGCATGTAATTAGCAAGTCATAGAAAATATTCAGATTTTTAGGAAGATTTATGTTTTAAGAGTTATTTACGTTTGAAAGTTTTTTTTTTTTGGTAACCCCGACACTAAATAGCAACACCAGTTTCACGACAATACGTTTCGTTAGCTGCGTTAGTGATACAGATTAGCACCACAGTTTACGAGTTGGAACCACATCAAACGGAAAATCTGTGCATATGTCGCACGTAACAAAACGCTTTTGACAGTTGAGTTGACTGACATCCGGCAGACTTTTTTTTTATGCGCAATCACTTGTGCCACAGAACAAATATACTCAGGGGAGACTTGTGAAATCGCTAACAAAGATGTCCATTTCATTGATATGCTTTTGTTTTTTTCAATAATTAATTAAAGCTAAATGAAGGAGTTAAAAAATAATGTTGCTACTGTTTTATGCTTCTAGTAACATAAAGTGTTTATAGATAACAGAATTATGTTTATACACTTATGGGTCTCGTGTGCCTGATATCCTTTAAATCTAATTAATTACATATTATCTTACGCACCTTAGAGTGATAGATTTCTGATGATTTCCATGCGTATTACAACAGCATATTATTATTGAAAACCTACTAATTTTTTCTGATAACCTTTTTTGTTTTTAATGTTTATGATATTTTCAAATACCTATACACAATCATAATTTTATTGTAAAATATGATACTTTTTTTTTCAAACGTATTAGCAACGGAAATATTGAAACCTTTTAGACTAAGAGCTAGCCTCGGAAATAGGTGGACAATTTACAGAGCGACGAAATCCCTCTAGTTAGTTTACCATACTATCATTATTAACAGATCCGGGCACCTGGCATATTTTCAGTGGTGGGAGTGGGAGTGGTTGAGCAACAAAGGGACTGAAAAAGCGATTGAAGGTATACAATTTACAGAGCTCTGGATTTAGTGTGGCATAATAGCAAGCCAATCATGTATCTAAATCGAATAAAAAATTACCAGGCATTTTGACTGGTGGAAAAGTAGTGTCAGGTGGCGTCAAAGGTGCGCGAAAAAATGGTAAAGTTTAATTTAATCTAAATAAGTTTAATCCGGTGCCCGGACCTGTTAATAATTCCAATGATAGTATGGCAAACTAACTAGAGGGATATCGTCGCTCTGTAAATTGTCCACCTATTTCTAGGGCCAGCTCTTAGTATATTTCATATAACGTCATCCTAAGGCTGCGTTCAAACGATAACGCACGACCCGACCTCAACCCGAACTCAACTCAAACTCACCTCAACCGCAGCCCACCTTGAAATACATCGCTTACAATTTTGAGTCTTATGACATATTAATAAGCTCTTGTGTAATGTTCAGGTGAGTTGGAGGTGAGTTCGGGTTGAGTTTGAGTTGAGTTCGGGTTGTGTTCGGGTTGAGTTTGAGTTGAGTTCGGGTTGAGGGCGAGGCGTGTGCAGTTGCATCGACAAAATATAACGGAGCTTATTCATGTGTTATAAAATTCTAAACTAAATTGTATTAAACTAAATAAATAATTGTAAATTGTAAGCGCTGTATTTCAAGGAGTGGGTTTCGGTTGAGTTAAGTTCGAGTTGAGTTTGAGTTGAGTTCGGGTCGAGGGCGAGTCGTGCGTTATCGTATGCACGCAGCCTTAGAAAGGGTCATAGGTCAAGAAAGGAAGCAATTTATATGAACGTCGCCAACACATAAAGAGAAGAATAACGTCAAAGTGATCACAGAAAGCAACACTGGAAATAAAGCATTTGCGGTAGAAACGATTTCCGTACAAACGGAACGGTGGATGATCCATCTGGATTACTCATTGGACATCGCATCGGTACATTATTCACCGTGATTAACATCCAGGATCATCGCAATCCGTCACTGAGCGGACAAAGACAATAACCATTTGGATGCCAAATGGAAAACACACAGAATGATGGATTGTTCGGCTAAAATTTCGACCAGATGGTTTGGCCCAATTTTCTTTTCAAAGGGCCCCGTAAGCGTAACACGCATCGCTGTACTATTTTAATTGAACTGTTGCAGTTATATATTTTGACTTTATGTGCAATTTATCCAAACCAAAAAAATGATTTTATTCAGCGATATAAAAAATATGTATCATATAGGTTATTCCTTCAAGATTAGATTGGGCACAGGAATCATTTAATTTTCTAAGACTACTAGAAGTAAATAAAAAACATACAGCCTTAGTTTAAGATACTAATCAATCACACACTTAAAATGCCCTATTTCTTCTTTTGAATAAACTACTTTACTTGTACTAAAATGCGTGTGATAAAATAAATGTCTATTATTATACAGTATTATATAGTCGCCGTTCGGCTTCACTCGAAAGCACACGCTTGCCCAACAACACTCAACATCCAGTGTTACTCAAACTTTTGGCAAAATATTCACGTGCTTCAGATGCAACCTTCGGCACACCGATGGACCTGTCTGTAGCTCATGTAAGAACCAGTTTGACTTCGGCTGTTCTGGAGTTTCGGAAAATGGCTACAGGCGTCTAGAAGATAGAAAAAACACCTGGCGCTGCCCCTCGTGCAAGTCAAGCTCATCACCAGCCCCTCCTACGACCTCTGCTATAAATAAATTATTATTATTTTAAGGCTTTGGAGCTAGTGGGAATTATCTTTGTAAAGCTGTGGTCTCGCGCTTAGAGCAACTGATTTGTCTGCTTAAAAACCCGACCCATGGTTAGTCGGATTAGTGAAGGGTATACTGCCCGGATACGGATGTGTTAACTTAAGTTAGTATAATGTACTGAGTAATTAATTTTTGTAGCTCAAGCTCGGTTTGGTGTGATCAAATGCTTAGTATGTGGCCGTCGACGGGCAAATATCTCTGTGCCGTGCTCCTAGGAGTTTTTTTTTATTTTATTTTTGAAGTGAAAACTTCTTTAGCGGCGTTGTACACTTTTTTTGTAGAGGGGAAAAAATGTTAAACTCGCGTCAGTCAGGGTAACGTGACCCTGATCGAAAATTCGTAAGACGGATGTAGCGTAGACAGCCGGTGGCGGAAGTATCCCCCTCTCTTTCTACGGCGCGGCGAAAATGGCAGCGCGTATATCAAAAAGGCACAACGTTAATATTCAAGTTTTCACTTCTGCCAGCACTCCCGGAGTGCAGCCCGAATTTTTTATATGTAACTGGGCAGGCATTTGACCACCATCTTGCTTGGTAAACAAGATGTGCTCTAAGGTGTAGCACGCTTGTGCAGGAAGTATTCAGTCTTGCCTTGAAGAGACCAAGGTTGTAACTACTAATGGGAACACATGAGCAGGCAGCGCATTCCATTCTTTAGCAGTTCGCATAAGAAATGTATTTTTAAAGCGCTTGGTACGGACCCTTGGAATTAGTAAAATGTAAGAGTGGTATGTTAACCCTGTTGGTGGCAAGGGGCTGGTGGAATTTTTATTTGCTTGTGATACAATAATATTACGTAAAAATCGCCTAACAGCCAATTTCTAAAACTTACTTGCTTCTGCCCGCAACTTCATCAGCGTGAATATTCGGGAAAAATCATTAGAGAACATTTGACCGGAATAAAAAGTGTCCTATGGTTTATTCCAGAATATTAACTATCTGCGTGCCAAATTTATCCAAGTACGTTCCGTTGTTTTTGTGTGATTGAGTAACAATCCAAACTTTCACATTTATAATATTTTATAGTAGGATTTCCGTCATTTACTAGTATCTTACCAAGATATGAAAATGACTTGACTTGAACTGAATTGACTTGAATGCCATTTCAATAAAAATACAAGTAATAAAATCATTGCCATTTTTTTGTTCGAGTTCATGTCGGTTATAAATTTCTTCCACCCCTTTTGAATTAAAGTTATTACGAGTCGAGAAAATATTAAGTTTAACCCACTCTTGTCTCGAAAAGGTTATTGTTGAAATCGTCAATGAAACTGGCCCTTATTACAAAAGGAAGAGAATCATATCCAAGAAGAAGGTTTAAAACTAGAAAATATAAACGGAATATTTTTAATTGGGTGACTTGGAAATAATAAAGGCGACTGTTATTGGGATACTCAAATACTAAACCCGGCAGCAGTTTATTTTGTTGGCGACAAAATAACTTCACGGGCGACAAACAGTGGATTACAAAAAATACGTAAAACGAGCAACTACATGTGGGAGATAAAACTTCTAAATGAGTGTCAAAAATACTGAGTTGGCAACTATTATACCAAGTAGGTACTAAATAACAGATTTGAGCTGCCCAACATGGTATTTTTGTCATTTAGATTAGATTAATAGTCGCCTTTCTTAAATAAAATATATGCCAAATTTTAAATGTTCTGTGTGCTCTAAGGGTCGCTTAACAATTAAAGTATTGCCCGTTCTGAATAACTAGTTACACAATTTGTATTTTAAAGTCACCCATTTTCAATATTTGTAGTCGCCTTCAGTCTGTCGCCCACTTAGTATTTCAACGCTATATTCAATATTTTTGATTCCGAAAATGGGAATTTATTGTTACCCGATTAAATATTACCCAAAATAAACTGTTAAGGTCGCCCGACATGGTCTATTGCGATTGTAAATTTTTACGTCAATACAATAGATACAAGAAATGGCAATCGCTTATTTAAACGGCCAGTTTTCGCATCAACAAGTGTCAATAACGTAAAAATTTATCGTTCGGGCGGCTTTTAAGAACAATAAATAATTATAATAAAATATTCTCACATTTTCTGTTAATACTTCAAGCCAGTTTAACGGACTCGTGTACAGAACAATAAAATGTGTTTTCAAAACTGTTTTATTTCAAGAAACTTATCTTGTTCTTATCGTATGAGGATTAGTGGCCACCTGTCCTCTGGTGTTAGAGTTTATCAAGCCGCCTGTAAGGCCTCTAACTTGACTTAACGACTGTTATCAGATGACAACAGCCTGGATCGACGGTTTAACGCGCCGTCCGAAGCACGGAAGTGCTCAGTTGTAATGCCACTTAACGGTCACCCATCCGACATCTGACCGGACCGAGCGTCCGAGAAACTTAAAGAAGCCAATGTCTAGGTAGAAATCATTCAATGCAATCATCATCGACTTCCTATTTCGTATAAATAAATACTTAGTAGAATCAAAAATAGTTTTCATTATGAAAAACTTTAAACTGAACTTTACAGTAACATTTGCTACCTCTCACACTCACCATTGCTTTCGCTTATAAGAATACAGCACCTTCAAAAAATATTCTTCCATTCCAAAACCGTTTTCTAACTTTGCTGGACAATAAATAAAAATGAAGTGTGGCAGAAAAATCAGAACCCTATATCCACGATTTACAGTGTTGCTATCTATCTATCGTTACCCGGAGCAATCTCGCAACTAATCCCCTCTCGATCTCTCCCCGGGGAGCTCCCACATGCCACATGATAATTATAATACCCGGCGCCACAGTATAAATAAAACAGTATCTTAACTAAAGCGCTTAAAGCTGTTAAACTAAAACGCGAGGCGTAGGGCGTCGCGTGCGGTGTGGCTTCTGGTGATTTTGAGAGGCGGAGCGTGCAGCGGCCTGCAACATTAGACGTGTAAACACAAACATATGGTTTATGGAGACGCAGGACGTGATAAGGAGCGGTGCCCGCAGCGGTCATAGTTTCAGGCTGTAAATTGGATGACAGCACGCCACAGGCAACGCCGCGGGCCCCACCGCGGGTGCCACCCGTTAGATACTAACCGAACTGGTTGCGCCGGTATGACGATCAAATGTGCCGCGTTATTTATTTGTATGTTACATCGCCGATTTAAATTTTGTCGACACTCCCATTCTCACTTCCATTTAGTCCATTTCTCTCTCGCACGTATCTTGGCTCGCGTATCGGCCGTTATAAGAAGATCGGCCACTCGCGCGCTCGCACCGATTTCTCGCAATATTATTGATTTAGCGGCCTTATCACGAAAAACACTTAACAAAATGATTATGTGAAGTGTTCAGTGCAAAACTAACAAAAAAACAAGGAACTGCTACAGGTACAGCCAAGACCAGGGACGTCCCCGATGACGTGAGGAGTGAGGATGCCTGTCTACTAGACCACATTGCGAACCTTGCCACAGAATCATAACACCATGTTTAAAGTTCTCAAAGCAACGTGTTTGTGTCTGTATGTATTTAGTTGTGTTACTGCTTCTATATTTATTGCGAGCTGGCGCTGCGGCTACTGTGCGCGACACTCGATTATTTGGTCCGCGAACTAACATTGCCAGTTTAATATTGGGATTAGCTTTATTAAATAGCATTGTTATTATTATGTGATTAAAATACCTGAAACAAACGATTGATTTTTAAAATAAAAACTTATGCATGTCAATGAAAGGAACAAACTAGTTGAAAGATTAAAATCGCTACCATTGTTTTATCTTTAGAAAACCAGAGATTAAATTACGGTACAGCGAAGCTATTATTCTATAAAATAAAGTTTTTTAAACACTTATTTAACCTTTCAGCGAAAACTTATAAATTGTTTCAAATTAAAATTATTGTTTAGCAATTATTGTAGTTAATTCTGTAAAGCATAACTTTAATCAATATAATCAATTGTAGTTTTTAGGGTTCCGTACCCAAAGGGTAAAAACGGGACCCTATTACTAAGACTCCGCTGTCCGTCTGTCTGTCTGTCACCAGGCTGTATCTCATGAACCGTGATAGCTAGACAGTTGAAATGTTCACAGTTGATGTATTTCTATTGCCGCTATAACAACAAATACTTAAAACAGAATAAAATAAATATTTACTATAAAACCTACTTTACTACAAAAAATCCCATTATAGATTACAACCGGTTTTAAATTTTCATATCATGTCTAAACTGCAGAATCGTTTAATCTTGCCGGTATCGATCTGGGCGACCTCATCATAACGAACAGCACTTAAGATGTCCACAAAGTGCTGAATTTCTAGGTTACAGGGTCCCGGATGACCTCTTTATTGCTCGTTAGCCGATGAATTTCGTGTGGAACGATCACGTAGCGTATGAAGATTCGTATATTGGTACTAAGAACTGTTTCGGAGAGCAAACTTAAAAGAATGCGACGTATTAGTATTAAAATTTAATATACATACAGCACATTAACAAACAAGTTAAACTTTAGTTTATTAGGTATTTACATATACTTAGTTGCAATAACAAATATAGTATTTGTACGTATTCTTTGTTTAAATAAAATATTTTTAGAATCTAACCCGCGTCGCATAGTCAGCGCGAACTAAATTAACTTTTTAGGGTTCCGTAGCCTAAATGGCAAAAAACAGAACCCTTATAGTTTCGTCATGTCTGTCTGTCTGTCTGTCTGTCTTTCTGTCTGTCTGTCTGTATGTCTGTCTGTCCGTATGTCACAGCCACTTTATTCCGAAAGTGTTAAGACTACACAGTTGAAACTTGGTAGGTAGATGTATTCTGTTAACCGCTTGACGAATTTAATACAAAAATAAGAAAAATAAAAGATTAAGGGGGGGAATAACCCCCCTCCCCATACATGGAACTGAAACTGAAAAATTTTTTTTTCTTCAAACGAACACGTGTTGGGTGTCTATAGATAGGTCTTTAAAAATGACATTGAGGTTTTTAAGACAACTTTTTCTCAAAGTCAACCGTTTGAAAGATATTCACCGCCAAAGTGGTAAAATGTGTGTCCCCCCCCTTTAACTTTTGAAATAAGAGAGTGAAAAATCTAAAAAAAATATATGCTGTAGATCTTAATAAACACTTTCAACCAAAATTAGTTTGAACGCGATATAGTAATTAGTTTTTGAGATATAGCACATTTTCCAAAACCGCAAATAACGGGTGGCGCAAAAGTAAAGACCCTATTTGGTTCAGCTATAACATTTTTTCTAAATTAGAAAACTAGATTTAGGTTTTTTTTAATATATATTTGTGCCATTAAATTTCGTACCATTAGGATTTAAAGATGATGTCTTTTAAATGGTGACCTCCAGAGTTGATACACATTTGAGCCCTATTTATGACATTTTGCATAACTTGCCGTAACACTTCCTGCGATATGTTCGTTATTTCTTGACGAATGTTTTCTTTTAGAGCTGCGAGAGTCTCCCAGACTTAGGTCTATCCAATGTTGAGCCAGTTGCTTCAAGGCGTGTGGCAAAGCGTCGAATTGTGCGACCAATCGGTGCCGGACGGTGGGGAAATCGTCGACGAAATTCACGTTGTGTTCTTATCACTGATGAATTATTCCGTAAGAACATTGACACAATTATTCCACGTTCTTGGGGAGTAAAACGGTCCATGTTTATTTTCAGTGTATTTTATATTTGTTCACTACACAATTTTCAACAACAGAATGACAGAAAATGTCATATAAAAAAAATAAAAGTATTTTCTTTAGTGCCAGTACTTTTGCGCCACCCGTTATAACTTTGTCATTCATACCAACACTGTGAAAAACAAAGTTATTTTTGCAAACGAAAAATGATAGGTGGTATTTAATATGGTATGGTATAAGGTAACTACGGAACCCTATGGCGCGGGGCCCGACACGCACTTGGCCGGTTTTTTTTAGTTCAGTCGGTTGTTATTAGACTTATTCTTGTCGACGTTTCATTACGTTTTTTTAGTAAGTAATGTAAAATTTGTTATGGATGTAGGTACAGTACATCTAAACATTTCAATGAAATTTCAAATCAATATCTTATTTTAAAACTTTAATAAATTTAAAAAATGTTATACTGTAACAACCAGAATGTTTACATTTTTGCTTTGTTAAAATATTAAAGGGTTTAATTAAGGTTGACATAATTATTACTACATTCAACGAGCAAATGCACAGAAGCCTCATTAAAATTAAATGACGTTAACCCTTCGACCATTGAAACACAACTTGGCACGGACGTTAAAAAGCAAAAAATCTTCTAATGCAATAACATAAATAACTCGGAATGCATTCTGAAGGGGTATTCCAGGGTTCTTTATCACGACCGAGGAGCCGACTCTGGCACCGGTGCAGTAATTTACAAAATGAGCACTTCCACAAGTCGTATTTATTTCTCGGAGAAAAATTACTGACGTCTAATCCAACTGTTTGTTTCGTGTGTTTTAAGGTTATCCAGCCCCCAGTTTAATGCCGGCTCCACACATTGGCCTAAACTTAGGCCAATTTATGGTTAGTTGATGATTTTGAAAGAACCTCTTCGAAGCATTTGTTACAGAACTGGCAACGTTCGATTAATTTGCCAATATGGCCAACATTCTATGCGTTTGAAGTTTGAACGCTACGCTTTAGTAAGCATACATTAAAGCTTTCATAGTTGAAAGCTTAAAATAAGCAGAATTATAAAATTATGTGCCGTTAGCTAGTCAATTCTATACAATACATTAAAGTCTGTGATTTAAGCACATAAGTTTGCGATATCGTGATTTTCATCTATTGCTCGTATTTGAGCTTTAAAAGTAAGCGTATCGTTTAAATGTGTAGAATGTTGGCCATTTAGAATAGCCGCAGATTTTAATAGTTTTTCTGAACTGTATTTTTATAGCAAGACAATAAACGTGCTACGTCTTCCTTTGTTTTTTTTTTCTTTTAAACTAATATAGATTTAATGCACAAATTATATCAAAATGATGTTTCCAATAAGAGTATTGGAGATTAAGTAAGTATTAAGTAGTTAAATACGCATCTCACTGCGGCTTTCATGAATTTTAACATGCATGCAAGTAGTCTGAAATGATGGGCGGAGTATGCGGGTCTGTTTAGCATAAAGATAAACAATATAATGTAGGATTCCTATTCACAGATACTTATCTAGTTTCATTACAGGGCCCAACATTTATTATATTAATTCCCTTAGTTAAAAATCCTTTTGGATAAATACCGTTTATTATAGCACTACCTACCTACTGAAATGTAGGTATGTGTAGGTATTAACTGAAATTTTCACGAAGCTGCATATATTTTTAAACATTATTAATTTCCTAAGTTCGTATTGATTCATAAACAACTTACGTGAAACTTTCTTCGTAACGTCATACTGTTATATATTCTGTGATAACGTCACTTCTGACGTCATATAACACTCGACATCGTATTGAAATCAAGAATCTTATAGTACAGTAGCCCGTAGAACATTTAAATCACCAAAAAGGTTGCCGTTTGCCGTTGTGATATGGTTATTTATTACGAAATTATAGATACTTTAACCCAAGTTTTACAGATCGCAACCCGCCGTAACCTATATTTGTATATCTCCAAAAATGATATTTTTTTAATTTTCAAGGTTTACCACATGGTTTAGCTATTGTCGTGTTCTACAGCGTTGTTTGATTTCCACTAATAATAGTAACAGTTTGGAAAGTGATCATACACAGATTTAAGACCAGATAAAGTCCAACCACTTTCATCAGGTCTTAAATCTGTGTATGGCTACTTTTTATAGTCTTACTTTTATCTGTGGCAATCAAATCAGGTTGTAGAACACGACAATAGCTAAACTATGTGGTAAACCTCGAAATATAAAAAAAATATAATTTTTGGAGATATACAAATATAGGTTACGGCGGGTTGCGATCTGTAAAACTTGGGTTAAAGTATCTATAATTTCGTAATAAATAACCATATCACAACGGCAAACGGTAACCTTTTTGGTGATTTAAATGTTCTACGGGCTACTGTACTATTATATTATATTCTATCCCCCTTACTAATAAAGATTGAATAGTAGATGTATAGTTACACAATGGTTACTCTCTGTCAAACTATTTGAGTTTGACAATACAAAAGAATGTGACAAAACACTGTGTAACTATGCAGCTGCTATACAATCTTTATTAGTAAGGGGGCAAATGTAAGCATTTCTAAATAATATTTTGTACAGTAGCACTACCATGAGTTTACAAAAACCATTCTCGATATCGACCGCGTTTGCAATTTGTATGGGAAATTGAAGCAGAGCCTCTAGCGGATACGCGAAGAACTAAAATCTATAGTAAATGTGCTCACCATCCACGAGTTTATTATCCTCGCTAATGTGAACTCGATACGGGGTAAATGTCCCATATTTCGGCATGTTAAGACTTAGGATATTCATTCTAAATGTATGGGGAAGACGGCGAAATTAATAGTTAAGTTTTAATGTGGCTATGTTATACCTTTAGGTGAGTACATTATAAAAATAACTCTCCCCCTCTCCCCTCTACCACGTCACCCCTCCCCCCTAGAAATGTGACCCGTTTTACAGATTTTCTAAATTTTCAGGAAAACCATACAAGCTAGGACAAAATGGTCAATAATTCAATTATTTACTGATAAATTACCTACAAATAAGTATAATTTTTCATTTTGATACAAGTTATAGTTTCCAAGCTATGTTGTGTCAAAGTTTATGGTAACTGTACACGACAAAAATAATAAAAATCCGGCTATTGCTTAACCAAAGGTTTCCTTCACCAGGATTGATCTTTGTGTTCCTAAGATGGGTTTACGAAGTGGAGCCACCTGGATTTTTCATGTAGGTGGGGGGGAGGGGAGAGTTCAGCCTTCATGAAGTCTGATTTTAATAACTGCCTAAGTATAGTACTAAGCCAAGTTTGGTATCATTTTCGGAAAAATCAATAACGTAGAATTAATTTTTGATTTAAAAAATGCCATCTTAGGTTAGGTTTATGTTTACGTGATTGAGTATTGTGCCCCGATTTATGAAATTGTGACATTTGCCTGTAGTTTCGCTGATATAAAAGGTACGCGGATGGGCTATATGTCAAATTGTACGTCTGCCAGAGGGCTTCAAAGTGGAATTTGAATTCCTAAAATAGGTCAGTAACTTTTTGAGAATTTCCAAAATTTTTTGAAAATTGCAAATTCTTTTCGCCGACTTGGATCGAGATTTCCCCAATATAGTTTTATTATATTACCCTCAAAAAAATCCGCGCGGCTATACAGGGTATCCCAAAACTTTGCCACACGGAGGGAAAGTACGTTAAATGTTGAAGATGGGAAATTTTACTGAAAGAAGACTTCATTTTATTTTTGAAAATAATTGGAACTGCATTCAAAGATTTTTGGAAAATCACCTGCCTTAACCAGGAATCGAACCCAACAAAAACGTTTTTTTTTTTATTTATTTTAACGATACCAATCAAAAGGGTTACTCATAAGGATTATTTTTTTCTTAAGTGAGACAGCATCTTAAACAAAAGGAAGACCATGAAATTTAACATTTAAATTATCATTATTACAAATTTGTATCAATTTGTATCGAAACGTAAGCGATTTTATAAAATCTTTGAATGCAATTCGGTTTCTTTTTAAAAACAAAATGGCAAGATGGCACTGTTAGATTAATCGTGCTATTGAGTTGTATTGTTAGAAGTATAAGGCATGAGACAATTTTGTTAAAATTAATTATTCCAATACACCTGTCCTGTACTAAGTGGATTTTTATTGAATAGTACGCCCTCGAAATCAGGCCTTGGCTGCAACCCTTACTCGAGAGTTGTTCAAAGTTTCTTTCATTAAATTTTCCTATCTTAAATATTTAAGGTACTTTCCCTCTATGTGGCAAAGTTTTGGGACACCCTGTATATCTAATTTTTATAGTGTAGTCGCAATGACCACTTATTGTTCAAATTAGTCAATCAAAACTGGAGTAGAATCGAAAAATGCTTACATATTTTGTTTCATGATATTAATCCTTATCCAACTATATAATTTAAATGATCAAAGTTGATTATTTACATGTCAATTCTTATTTAAATTATTCTAATCGGACCTTTCGTTTACAAGTTACTACGGGCATATGGGATCAGTTGTACTATTTAACTATTTAAAGTTTTATTCAAATTGACTTTCTGTGAGCTTAAGAAGTAGGTACATACGAGCGCTAATCATATGGTGGTGACAAGGAATACACGCCATAAAGCTGTCTGTGCCGACGACTGAGAGTTTTGAACGTCGCATTGCCCTCAAAGTCAAAGTCAAATAAGCTTTATTCAAATAAACTTAATAATTAAGTACTTTTGAATCGTCTATATTTTCCTACCACCCGTTCCAGACATTTTCACGGTCACCTCAGTCACGGTAATGGATAGATACCGTAACCGTGTCTCAGTTCAGTTACCAAAACGTTGGTACTTGATTTTTAGACAGTTTATGTGGTATAGATTTTGTACTAATGTAGGTGTAATAATAAATAATTTGCGAAAGAAAAAAAACTAAACGAAATACCGTATTAACACGAAATATTGGTCGTTTACCTTAGTTGGTGTAGTTTTCATTTATTATCCGACTAAGTAAAAAAAACACTAGTTAGTGCGTGTATACCGAATGTAAGTGAATTTTGAATTTATGTTGGTTACTATCTTTTTACTTTCCTCTATGGTTACTATTTATGTCAAATCGAAGATGTCCAATGTAATTTTCACGTTTTAATAATTATTTATTTTGTGTTTTCTTTGCGTATTTTGTTGTGCAATAGCTAGCTTGTTAAGATCGATAAGAATAAAATTAGAAGCAGTCGATTAGAGGAGTTTATGGAAAGGTGAAATAAAAGGTTGGTACTTGATACAAATCCTTGGACGATTCGTCCAAGTACAAATCAGTAAGCCCGTAAGCGTAACACGCATCGCTGTACTATTTTAATTGAACTGTTGCAGTTATATATTTTGACTTTATGTGCAATTTATCCAAACCAAAAAAATGATTTTATTCAGCGATATAAAAAATATGTATCATATAGGTTATTCCTTCAAGATTAGATTGGGCACAGGAATCATTTAATTTTCTAAGACTACTAGAAGTAAATAAAAAACATACAGCCTTAGTTTAAGATACTAATCAATCACACACTTAAAATGCCCTATTTCTTCTTTTGAATAAACTACTTTACTTGTACTAAAATGCGTGTGATAAAATAAATGTCTATTATTATACAGTATTATATAGTCGCCGTTCGGCTTCACTCGAAAGCACACGCTTGCCCAACAACACTCAACATCCAGTGTTACTCAAACTTTTGGCAAAATATTCACGTGCTTCAGATGCAACCTTCGGCACACCGATGGACCTGTCTGTAGCTCATGTAAGAACCAGTTTGACTTCGGCTGTTCTGGAGTTTCGGAAAATGGCTACAGGCGTCTAGAAGATAGAAAAAACACCTGGCGCTGCCCCTCGTGCAAGTCAAGCTCATCACCAGCCCCTCCTACGACCTCTGCTATAAATAAATTATTATTATTTTAAGGCTTTGGAGCTAGTGGGAATTATCTTTGTAAAGCTGTGGTCTCGCGCTTAGAGCAACTGATTTGTCTGCTTAAAAACCCGACCCATGGTTAGTCGGATTAGTGAAGGGTATACTGCCCGGATACGGATGTGTTAACTTAAGTTAGTATAATGTACTGAGTAATTAATTTTTGTAGCTCAAGCTCGGTTTGGTGTGATCAAATGCTTAGTATGTGGCCGTCGACGGGCAAATATCTCTGTGCCGTGCTCCTAGGAGTTTTTTTTAATTTTATTTTTGAAGTGAAAACTTCTTTAGCGGCGTTGTACACTTTTTTTGTAGAGGGGAAAAAATGTTAAACTCGCGTCAGTCAGGGTAACGTGACCCTGATCGAAAATTCGTAAGACGGATGTAGCGTAGACAGCCGGTGGCGGAAGTATCCCCCTCTCTTTCTACGGCGCGGCGAAAATGGCAGCGCGTATATCAAAAAGGCACAACGTTAATATTCAAGTTTTCACTTCTGCCAGCACTCCCGGAGTGCAGCCCGAATTTTTTATATGTAACTGGGCAGGCATTTGACCACCATCTTGCTTGGTAAACAAGATGTGCTCTAAGGTGTAGCACGCTTGTGCAGGAAGTATTCAGTCTTGCCTTGAAGAGACCAAGGTTGTAACTACTAATGGGAACACATGAGCAGGCAGCGCATTCCATTCTTTAGCAGTTCGCATAAGAAATGTATTTTTAAAGCGCTTGGTACGGACCCTTGGAATTAGTAAAATGTAAGAGTGGTATGTTAACCCTGTTGGTGGCAAGGGGCTGGTGGAATTTTTATTTGCTTGTGATACAATAATATTACGTAAAAATCGCCTAACAGCCAATTTCTAAAACTTACTTGCTTCTGCCCGCAACTTCATCAGCGTGAATATTCGGGAAAAATCATTAGAGAACATTTGACCGGAATAAAAAGTGTCCTATGGTTTATTCCAGAATATTAACTATCTGCGTGCCAAATTTATCCAAGTACGTTCCGTTGTTTTTGTGTGATTGAGTAACAATCCAAACTTTCACATTTATAATATTTTATAGTAGGATTTCCGTCATTTACTAGTATCTTACCAAGATATGAAAATGACTTGACTTGAACTGAATTGACTTGAATGCCATTTCAATAAAAATACAAGTAATAAAATCATTGCCATTTTTTTGTTCGAGTTCATGTCGGTTATAAATTTCTTCCACCCCTTTTGAATTAAAGTTATTACGAGTCGAGAAAATATTAAGTTTAACCCACTCTTGTCTCGAAAAGGTTATTGTTGAAATCGTCAATGAAACTGGCCCTTATTACAAAAGGAAGAGAATCATATCCAAGAAGAAGGTTTAAAACTAGAAAATATAAACGGAATATTTTTAATTGGGTGACTTGGAAATAATAAAGGCGACTGTTATTGGGATACTCAAATACTAAACCCGGCAGCAGTTTATTTTGTTGGCGACAAAATAACTTCACGGGCGACAAACAGTGGATTACAAAAAATACGTAAAACGAGCAACTACATGTGGGAGATAAAACTTCTAAATGAGTGTCAAAAATACTGAGTTGGCAACTATTATACCAAGTAGGTACTAAATAACAGATTTGAGCTGCCCAACATGGTATTTTTGTCATTTAGATTAGATTAATAGTCGCCTTTCTTAAATAAAATATATGCCAAATTTTAAATGTTCTGTGTGCTCTAAGGGTCGCTTAACAATTAAAGTATTGCCCGTTCTGAATAACTAGTTACACAATTTGTATTTTAAAGTCACCCATTTTCAATATTTGTAGTCGCCTTCAGTCTGTCGCCCACTTAGTATTTCAACGCTATATTCAATATTTTTGATTCCGAAAATGGGAATTTATTGTTACCCGATTAAATATTACCCAAAATAAACTGTTAAGGTCGCCCGACATGGTCTATTGCGATTGTAAATTTTTACGTCAATACAATAGATACAAGAAATGGCAATCGCTTATTTAAACGGCCAGTTTTCGCATCAACAAGTGTCAATAACGTAAAAATTTATCGTTCGGGCGGCTTTTAAGAACAATAAATAATTATAATAAAATATTCTCACATTTTCTGTTAATACTTCAAGCCAGTTTAACGGACTCGTGTACAGAACAATAAAATGTGTTTTCAAAACTGTTTTATTTCAAGAAACTTATCTTGTTCTTATCGTATGAGGATTAGTGGCCACCTGTCCTCTGGTGTTAGAGTTTATCAAGCCGCCTGTAAGGCCTCTAACTTGACTTAACGACTGTTATCAGATGACAACAGCCTGGATCGACGGTTTAACGCGCCGTCCGAAGCACGGAAGTGCTCAGTTGTAATGCCACTTAACGGTCACCCATCCGACATCTGACCGGACCGAGCGTCCGAGAAACTTAAAGAAGCCAATGTCTAGGTAGAAATCATTCAATGCAATCATCATCGACTTCCTATTTCGTATAAATAAATACTTAGTAGAATCAAAAATAGTTTTCATTATGAAAAACTTTAAACTGAACTTTACAGTAACATTTGCTACCTCTCACACTCACCATTGCTTTCGCTTATAAGAATACAGCACCTTCAAAAAATATTCTTCCATTCCAAAACCGTTTTCTAACTTTGCTGGACAATAAATAAAAATGAAGTGTGGCAGAAAAATCAGAACCCTATATCCACGATTTACAGTGTTGCTATCTATCTATCGTTACCCGGAGCAATCTCGCAACTAATCCCCTCTCGATCTCTCCCCGGGGAGCTCCCACATGCCACATGATAATTATAATACCCGGCGCCACAGTATAAATAAAACAGTATCTTAACTAAAGCGCTTAAAGCTGTTAAACTAAAACGCGAGGCGTAGGGCGTCGCGTGCGGTGTGGCTTCTGGTGATTTTGAGAGGCGGAGCGTGCAGCGGCCTGCAACATTAGACGTGTAAACACAAACATATGGTTTATGGAGACGCAGGACGTGATAAGGAGCGGTGCCCGCAGCGGTCATAGTTTCAGGCTGTAAATTGGATGACAGCACGCCACAGGCAACGCCGCGGGCCCCACCGCGGGTGCCACCCGTTAGATACTAACCGAACTGGTTGCGCCGGTATGACGATCAAATGTGCCGCGTTATTTATTTGTATGTTACATCGCCGATTTAAATTTTGTCGACACTCCCATTCTCACTTCCATTTAGTCCATTTCTCTCTCGCACGTATCTTGGCTCGCGTATCGGCCGTTATAAGAAGATCGGCCACTCGCGCGCTCGCACCGATTTCTCGCAATATTATTGATTTAGCGGCCTTATCACGAAAAACACTTAACAAAATGATTATGTGAAGTGTTCAGTGCAAAACTAACAAAAAAACAAGGAACTGCTACAGGTACAGCCAAGACCAGGGACGTCCCCGATGACGTGAGGAGTGAGGATGCCTGTCTACTAGACCACATTGCGAACCTTGCCACAGAATCATAACACCATGTTTAAAGTTCTCAAAGCAACGTGTTTGTGTCTGTATGTATTTAGTTGTGTTACTGCTTCTATATTTATTGCGAGCTGGCGCTGCGGCTACTGTGCGCGACACTCGATTATTTGGTCCGCGAACTAACATTGCCAGTTTAATATTGGGATTAGCTTTATTAAATAGCATTGTTATTATTATGTGATTAAAATACCTGAAACAAACGATTGATTTTTAAAATAAAAACTTATGCATGTCAATGAAAGGAACAAACTAGTTGAAAGATTAAAATCGCTACCATTGTTTTATCTTTAGAAAACCAGAGATTAAATTACGGTACAGCGAAGCTATTATTCTATAAAATAAAGTTTTTTAAACACTTATTTAACCTTTCAGCGAAAACTTATAAATTGTTTCAAATTAAAATTATTGTTTAGCAATTATTGTAGTTAATTCTGTAAAGCATAACTTTAATCAATATAATCAATTGTAGTTTTTAGGGTTCCGTACCCAAAGGGTAAAAACGGGACCCTATTACTAAGACTCCGCTGTCCGTCTGTCTGTCTGTCACCAGGCTGTATCTCATGAACCGTGATAGCTAGACAGTTGAAATGTTCACAGTTGATGTATTTCTATTGCCGCTATAACAACAAATACTTAAAACAGAATAAAATAAATATTTACTATAAAACCTACTTTACTACAAAAAATCCCATTATAGATTACAACCGGTTTTAAATTTTCATATCATGTCTAAACTGCAGAATCGTTTAATCTTGCCGGTATCGATCTGGGCGACCTCATCATAACGAACAGCACTTAAGATGTCCACAAAGTGCTGAATTTCTAGGTTACAGGGTCCCGGATGACCTCTTTATTGCTCGTTAGCCGATGAATTTCGTGTGGAACGATCACGTAGCGTATGAAGATTCGTATATTGGTACTAAGAACTGTTTCGGAGAGCAAACTTAAAAGAATGCGACGTATTAGTATTAAAATTTAATATACATACAGCACATTAACAAACAAGTTAAACTTTAGTTTATTAGGTATTTACATATACTTAGTTGCAATAACAAATATAGTATTTGTACGTATTCTTTGTTTAAATAAAATATTTTTAGAATCTAACCCGCGTCGCATAGTCAGCGCGAACTAAATTAACTTTTTAGGGTTCCGTAGCCTAAATGGCAAAAAACAGAACCCTTATAGTTTCGTCATGTCTGTCTGTCTGTCTGTCTGTCTGTCTGTCTGTCTGTCTGTATGTCTGTCTGTCCGTATGTCACAGCCACTTTATTCCGAAAGTGTTAAGACTACACAGTTGAAACTTGGTAGGTAGATGTATTCTGTTAACCGCTTGACGAATTTAATACAAAAATAAGAAAAATAAAAGATTAAGGGGGGGGGTCCCATACATGGAACTGAAACTGAAAAATTTTTTTTTCTTCAAACGAACACGTGTTGGGTGTCTATAGATAGGTCTTTAAAAATGACATTGAGGTTTTTAAGACAACTTTTTCTCAAAGTCAACCGTTTGAAAGATATTCACCGCCAAAGTGGTAAAATGTGTGTCCCCCCCCTTTAACTTTTGAAATAAGAGAGTGAAAAATCTAAAAAAAATATATGCTGTAGATCTTAATAAACACTTTCAACCAAAATTAGTTTGAACGCGATATAGTAATTAGTTTTTGAGATATAGCACATTTTCCAAAACCGCAAATAACGGGTGGCGCAAAAGTAAAGACCCTATTTGGTTCAGCTATAACATTTTTTCTAAATTAGAAAACTAGATTTAGGTTTTTTTTAATATATATTTGTGCCATTAAATTTCGTACCATTAGGATTTAAAGATGATGTCTTTTAAATGGTGACCTCCAGAGTTGATACACATTTGAGCCCTATTTATGACATTTTGCATAACTTGCCGTAACACTTCCTGCGATATGTTCGTTATTTCTTGACGAATGTTTTCTTTTAGAGCTGCGAGAGTCTCCCAGACTTAGGTCTATCCAATGTTGAGCCAGTTGCTTCAAGGCGTGTGGCAAAGCGTCGAATTGTGCGACCAATCGGTGCCGGACGGTGGGGAAATCGTCGACGAAATTCACGTTGTGTTCTTATCACTGATGAATTATTCCGTAAGAACATTGACACAATTATTCCACGTTCTTGGGGAGTAAAACGGTCCATGTTTATTTTCAGTGTATTTTATATTTGTTCACTACACAATTTTCAACAACAGAATGACAGAAAATGTCATATAAAAAAAATAAAAGTATTTTCTTTAGTGCCAGTACTTTTGCGCCACCCGTTATAACTTTGTCATTCATACCAACACTGTGAAAAACAAAGTTATTTTTGCAAACGAAAAATGATAGGTGGTATTTAATATGGTATGGTATAAGGTAACTACGGAACCCTATGGCGCGGGGCCCGACACGCACTTGGCCGGTTTTTTTTAGTTCAGTCGGTTGTTATTAGACTTATTCTTGTCGACGTTTCATTACGTTTTTTTAGTAAGTAATGTAAAATTTGTTATGGATGTAGGTACAGTACATCTAAACATTTCAATGAAATTTCAAATCAATATCTTATTTTAAAACTTTAATAAATTTAAAAAATGTTATACTGTAACAACCAGAATGTTTACATTTTTGCTTTGTTAAAATATTAAAGGGTTTAATTAAGGTTGACATAATTATTACTACATTCAACGAGCAAATGCACAGAAGCCTCATTAAAATTAAATGACGTTAACCCTTCGACCATTGAAACACAACTTGGCACGGACGTTAAAAAGCAAAAAATCTTCTAATGCAATAACATAAATAACTCGGAATGCATTCTGAAGGGGTATTCCAGGGTTCTTTATCACGACCGAGGAGCCGACTCTGGCACCGGTGCAGTAATTTACAAAATGAGCACTTCCACAAGTCGTATTTATTTCTCGGAGAAAAATTACTGACGTCTAATCCAACTGTTTGTTTCGTGTGTTTTAAGGTTATCCAGCCCCCAGTTTAATGCCGGCTCCACACATTGGCCTAAACTTAGGCCAATTTATGGTTAGTTGATGATTTTGAAAGAACCTCTTCGAAGCATTTGTTACAGAACTGGCAACGTTCGATTAATTTGCCAATATGGCCAACATTCTATGCGTTTGAAGTTTGAACGCTACGCTTTAGTAAGCATACATTAAAGCTTTCATAGTTGAAAGCTTAAAATAAGCAGAATTATAAAATTATGTGCCGTTAGCTAGTCAATTCTATACAATACATTAAAGTCTGTGATTTAAGCACATAAGTTTGCGATATCGTGATTTTCATCTATTGCTCGTATTTGAGCTTTAAAAGTAAGCGTATCGTTTAAATGTGTAGAATGTTGGCCATTTAGAATAGCCGCAGATTTTAATAGTTTTTCTGAACTGTATTTTTATAGCAAGACAATAAACGTGCTACGTCTTCCTTTGTTTTTTTTTTCTTTTAAACTAATATAGATTTAATGCACAAATTATATCAAAATGATGTTTCCAATAAGAGTATTGGAGATTAAGTAAGTATTAAGTAGTTAAATACGCATCTCACTGCGGCTTTCATGAATTTTAACATGCATGCAAGTAGTCTGAAATGATGGGCGGAGTATGCGGGTCTGTTTAGCATAAAGATAAACAATATAATGTAGGATTCCTATTCACAGATACTTATCTAGTTTCATTACAGGGCCCAACATTTATTATATTAATTCCCTTAGTTAAAAATCCTTTTGGATAAATACCGTTTATTATAGCACTACCTACCTACTGAAATGTAGGTATGTGTAGGTATTAACTGAAATTTTCACGAAGCTGCATATATTTTTAAACATTATTAATTTCCTAAGTTCGTATTGATTCATAAACAACTTACGTGAAACTTTCTTCGTAACGTCATACTGTTATATATTCTGTGATAACGTCACTTCTGACGTCATATAACACTCGACATCGTATTGAAATCAAGAATCTTATAGTACAGTAGCCCGTAGAACATTTAAATCACCAAAAAGGTTGCCGTTTGCCGTTGTGATATGGTTATTTATTACGAAATTATAGATACTTTAACCCAAGTTTTACAGATCGCAACCCGCCGTAACCTATATTTGTATATCTCCAAAAATGATATTTTTTTAATTTTCAAGGTTTACCACATGGTTTAGCTATTGTCGTGTTCTACAGCGTTGTTTGATTTCCACTAATAATAGTAACAGTTTGGAAAGTGATCATACACAGATTTAAGACCAGATAAAGTCCAACCACTTTCATCAGGTCTTAAATCTGTGTATGGCTACTTTTTATAGTCTTACTTTTATCTGTGGCAATCAAATCAGGTTGTAGAACACGACAATAGCTAAACTATGTGGTAAACCTCGAAATATAAAAAAAATATAATTTTTGGAGATATACAAATATAGGTTACGGCGGGTTGCGATCTGTAAAACTTGGGTTAAAGTATCTATAATTTCGTAATAAATAACCATATCACAACGGCAAACGGTAACCTTTTTGGTGATTTAAATGTTCTACGGGCTACTGTACTATTATATTATATTCTATCCCCCTTACTAATAAAGATTGAATAGTAGATGTATAGTTACACAATGGTTACTCTCTGTCAAACTATTTGAGTTTGACAATACAAAAGAATGTGACAAAACACTGTGTAACTATGCAGCTGCTATACAATCTTTATTAGTAAGGGGGCAAATGTAAGCATTTCTAAATAATATTTTGTACAGTAGCACTACCATGAGTTTACAAAAACCATTCTCGATATCGACCGCGTTTGCAATTTGTATGGGAAATTGAAGCAGAGCCTCTAGCGGATACGCGAAGAACTAAAATCTATAGTAAATGTGCTCACCATCCACGAGTTTATTATCCTCGCTAATGTGAACTCGATACGGGGTAAATGTCCCATATTTCGGCATGTTAAGACTTAGGATATTCATTCTAAATGTATGGGGAAGACGGCGAAATTAATAGTTAAGTTTTAATGTGGCTATGTTATACCTTTAGGTGAGTACATTATAAAAATAACTCTCCCCCTCTCCCCTCTACCACGTCACCCCTCCCCCCTAGAAATGTGACCCGTTTTACAGATTTTCTAAATTTTCAGGAAAACCATACAAGCTAGGACAAAATGGTCAATAATTCAATTATTTACTGATAAATTACCTACAAATAAGTATAATTTTTCATTTTGATACAAGTTATAGTTTCCAAGCTATGTTGTGTCAAAGTTTATGGTAACTGTACACGACAAAAATAATAAAAATCCGGCTATTGCTTAACCAAAGGTTTCCTTCACCAGGATTGATCTTTGTGTTCCTAAGATGGGTTTACGAAGTGGAGCCACCTGGATTTTTCATGTAGGTGGGGGGGAGGGGAGAGTTCAGCCTTCATGAAGTCTGATTTTAATAACTGCCTAAGTATAGTACTAAGCCAAGTTTGGTATCATTTTCGGAAAAATCAATAACGTAGAATTAATTTTTGATTTAAAAAATGCCATCTTAGGTTAGGTTTATGTTTACGTGATTGAGTATTGTGCCCCGATTTATGAAATTGTGACATTTGCCTGTAGTTTCGCTGATATAAAAGGTACGCGGATGGGCTATATGTCAAATTGTACGTCTGCCAGAGGGCTTCAAAGTGGAATTTGAATTCCTAAAATAGGTCAGTAACTTTTTGAGAATTTCCAAAATTTTTTGAAAATTGCAAATTCTTTTCGCCGACTTGGATCGAGATTTCCCCAATATAGTTTTATTATATTACCCTCAAAAAAATCCGCGCGGCTATACAGGGTATCCCAAAACTTTGCCACACGGAGGGAAAGTACGTTAAATGTTGAAGATGGGAAATTTTACTGAAAGAAGACTTCATTTTATTTTTGAAAATAATTGGAACTGCATTCAAAGATTTTTGGAAAATCACCTGCCTTAACCAGGAATCGAACCCAACAAAAACGTTTTTTTTTTTATTTATTTTAACGATACCAATCAAAAGGGTTACTCATAAGGATTATTTTTTTCTTAAGTGAGACAGCATCTTAAACAAAAGGAAGACCATGAAATTTAACATTTAAATTATCATTATTACAAATTTGTATCAATTTGTATCGAAACGTAAGCGATTTTATAAAATCTTTGAATGCAATTCGGTTTCTTTTTAAAAACAAAATGGCAAGATGGCACTGTTAGATTAATCGTGCTATTGAGTTGTATTGTTAGAAGTATAAGGCATGAGACAATTTTGTTAAAATTAATTATTCCAATACACCTGTCCTGTACTAAGTGGATTTTTATTGAATAGTACGCCCTCGAAATCAGGCCTTGGCTGCAACCCTTACTCGAGAGTTGTTCAAAGTTTCTTTCATTAAATTTTCCTATCTTAAATATTTAAGGTACTTTCCCTCTATGTGGCAAAGTTTTGGGACACCCTGTATATCTAATTTTTATAGTGTAGTCGCAATGACCACTTATTGTTCAAATTAGTCAATCAAAACTGGAGTAGAATCGAAAAATGCTTACATATTTTGTTTCATGATATTAATCCTTATCCAACTATATAATTTAAATGATCAAAGTTGATTATTTACATGTCAATTCTTATTTAAATTATTCTAATCGGACCTTTCGTTTACAAGTTACTACGGGCATATGGGATCAGTTGTACTATTTAACTATTTAAAGTTTTATTCAAATTGACTTTCTGTGAGCTTAAGAAGTAGGTACATACGAGCGCTAATCATATGGTGGTGACAAGGAATACACGCCATAAAGCTGTCTGTGCCGACGACTGAGAGTTTTGAACGTCGCATTGCCCTCAAAGTCAAAGTCAAATAAGCTTTATTCAAATAAACTTAATAATTAAGTACTTTTGAATCGTCTATATTTTCCTACCACCCGTTCCAGACTTTTTCACGGTCACCTCAGTCACGGTAATGGATAGATACCGTAACCGTGTCTCAGTTCAGTTACCAAAACGTTGGTACTTGATTTTTAGACAGTTTATGTGGTATAGATTTTGTACTAATGTAGGTGTAATAATAAATAATTTGCGAAAGAAAAAAAACTAAACGAAATACCGTATTAACACGAAATATTGGTCGTTTACCTTAGTTGGTGTAGTTTTCATTTATTATCCGACTAAGTAAAAAAAACACTAGTTAGTGCGTGTATACCGAATGTAAGTGAATTTTGAATTTATGTTGGTTACTATCTTTTTACTTTCCTCTATGGTTACTATTTATGTCAAATCGAAGATGTCCAATGTAATTTTCACGTTTTAATAATTATTTATTTTGTGTTTTCTTTGCGTATTTTGTTGTGCAATAGCTAGCTTGTTAAGATCGATAAGAATAAAATTAGAAGCAGTCGATTAGAGGAGTTTATGGAAAGGTGAAATAAAAGGTTGGTACTTGATACAAATCCTTGGACGATTCGTCCAAGTACAAATCATTAGAAAACTCAGATAAACCTAAATCCAACCAGGAAAATACATTTATGAAAGTTTTTATAAAACTTACGCTGTTTTAGTTTAAGGTTCTCTTAACAATTGTTTCTTAATATTTATGATTAGCTATCCATGACTTTGATTTGTTTTTACTATTGGCTATAGATACATTTATTGCAATTTTTTAAAGACGACCTGCCCCCATGCTCCAATGGCCAACCTTACTTTTAAAGCTTAAAATATGAGCAATAGACGATTAAATAACGTGTCGCAAGCTTATGTAAATCTCAGACTTTGATATTGTGTGACAAGCTTACTGCACGTAATAACGTAGCGTTCAATTGCATAGAATGTTGGCCATTTGAGTAGGGGGACAGAGCGTGATTACGATAATAGCCTAGGTCTTATTTCAACACGGTAGAGCTTAATGAGAATCCCGCAACTTATACAACTTATGGTTTACTTATTTCATTACAGATAATGTGTGTATCATCCAAGAATCGACAAAATATCCAATTTTCCTTCCAAATTAATAAAAACGTACAAATTGGATGAAATACAACCTGGCAGAGCGACATGCGGCAGATACCTACGTTTTTTTTTGTGCCTTATTCAAATATCATATTAAATAAACAAATAAGGCCCAAAATAATACAAATCTATGAGTTAAAGTGAGATCTTTTTTTTAGAATATATTATAACATGAATCTTTACTTTGTTATAATAAATATTCAAATTTATTGATAAGATGTTTTTATTTAATATGGTTTCATATTTAACCTCAATTTAACATAAAAAAGTTATAGGCCTTAATTTAATAAGTGTAATCGATTTATTACGGCCAAAGTCAAGTTTTCGGAAAATTACATTTAGCTAGAACTGTTTTCTTATATTCCTACTGTTAAATAATTAATTAAATAATATTTAAAGACTTAAAATTAAATAGGCCTTATTTGTATCAAGTATTTATTACCTTGATACGGACGGAATTAACATATTTGCAAATAAGTAGATTATTATTTAGATTTAACACAATATTTTCTAATTTTGTAATATTCTTGATAGGAAAGTACTTAATTAAACTTTTTTTATATTAGTTCCAAAGTGGAGGAATGCATTACGTTACGGCGTATTTGAATGGTGACCTTAGTAAGCCCACTGAATGGAGGGCCCACCTAGAAGGGCCACTATTCAGCGTTGGGCACAACCTGACCCACCCCCTGACCAGAGGATTTCTAACACGGGTTTTCATATTTATCGGTTTATAATTTGCCCTTGATTTCGTCGCATTATGCAGCTGTGGCGCACATATTTTATGCTAGATAAGCTCTGAAAGACATTATTTAGACTATTTTAGATTTAGACACAAAAAATACTAAATTAATTAAAATAGAAGTATTCACGCCAATGACTATGTTGTACCGCGGTTTGATTACATTCTCTTTTGTTGTACCTATTTTTTACATTCCTCTATGCCATAGAGGATAGTAAAAGGTATACTTATTGATCTCACGCCTCAAAACGCAAGTGAGTAACTTTACTACTATCGTTATGGTATTTCTCGATACCATCTGTCAATTAGTAACTCATGGTACCGAATTGCTATGAAAAAGGCCAAAACGTTACTCGATGCTCGCTAGCGAGTATAGTAAACTATTGTAGTTTACTATACCAACTCATGGTAGAGCTACAGTTTAACCTTTTTTTGTAACTTGAATGCTAGGAAACTCTTTAGCTGAAGCCATAACCGGGGGCTTTCATTACGAAATATACAACGGAAAGCGTTGACAGCGTAAATTCATTTACAAAAACTTCGGATTATCATTTCATGTTATTTATTACTCAAATAACTCTTTCTGCGGCATCGTTGGCTCCAAACTGCGATAATAAATTTACAGCGCGTAAATTAAGTGCGTGAACGGGGATGCGCTAAAAACCTTCCATAAAACCTTGGTCCCTGCAAAATGTATCGTTCATAACGTCCATTTATATTATTATTACTCCCATTTACTATATAAATCACTTTAACGAATCATACAATATGGTAAATGACCTTTAATATCATCATTTTGAAGCCGCGGTTTCAACAGTAAAAGATATGAATGACACTTTTTGTTGATTTCTAATATTTTATTTTACTCATATTTATCATGAGATTTTTTTGTTTGCACAGAACTGCCTTCCATGGTTGGATAAGAGGGCCTATTACAAGAAGCACTATTGATTCACGAATAAGGTTCAATATCGAGTAAATTGAACGACAAATTGCGTCCAACTATCGTGTTTTTTTTTAATAGGCCCTAAACACTCATCACAACTTATTGCAGGTTGGTATAAAATATTTTATACTTATCATCCATTTGTATAGAACATCCTTTCTAACTACTTTTCCGTCAAGAAATCAAGGTAATGAAATACCCAGAAAGTTTTCAAACAAGACACGTAGGCGTACTCCCACGAGAAAGACACCCCATATAGTGGCTTAAAATAAAATCTCGTTCTGTAAACTCAACTCAGTAAAAGGATAACTGCAAGTAAGGAGTATAAAAATAAAACGACATCATCCAGTTTATGGTTGGATCGTGCGCAGATTCAAACCACGGGATCTAGTGGGTACGCTTCGTGGCATGTAAATGAAGCACCGTTTCGCGTTTACAGCACAGATTAAGAGATGGCGCCTTAGGCCCGGTACGTAATGTTAGGAGCCGATTTGAAGCACGTAGCAGTGAAAATACGAACGTGACGTAAATTTCGCGCAGCTGTGTATAGTTATTTTTCTACGAGCGAATTTTTTTACCGACTTCAAGAACAAGAAGGGTGTCAATTCGCCACGTTTTTTTTTTGTTACTTTTCACGTTTTTAAATTAATAATAAGATTTTTTGAACTTACATTAAATAAGGTACTCCTTTTATTTCAGAAGCGGCATACACGGTCTTTATTTTGTGGTACCGTGTTTCAAGAATGAAGTTTAATCTTTTTACTTTGATACGTGTGAAACGAGCTTTATTTCTGCAGATAGATGATAAGCTTCATATTCCACGAACTCCTAGCAAAAGGTACATACAAATGATACAAATTTAAATCCATCTACTTAGAACTTTATTAAAGTCACGCTACTTACGTTGTCACGCGCACATTTTACTTGAATCCTACTCTTCTGAAACACAGTATATTTAGCTCGGGGTAAGTGATGCATATGAGTAAATTATGATACAAGTGAGCTTAAGTTGGTCATTGCACACGAGGCTTGCAGCCCGAGCCGCAGGCAAGGGCGTAACTTAGCCGAGTGTGCAATAAGCAGAGCTCACAAGTTTCATACGACGTTTTTCAACACATTACAATTACAATTAATTTATTCCATACAATATTACATTGTGTTGAATATTATTAATTTTAGAGAATTTACTTATACCAATTAGGTACATTCATGAATAATTACTTTAATAAATTGCAATGTCAATTCCAATTACAAATAAATGTCAAACTAAAGAAAAATATAAACTAAATAAATATCTACAATATCAACGCCAATTAAAAATAAATGTCAAATTAAAAAAAAATATTTGCGAGGAAAAAACAGAATAATTTACCACACAGCGACAAATACGATAAAAACTGAAAATGAAAATTATGGGAAAAGGCGCGGAGGTTTTTTTCTATCACCCGATGCAAGAATATTTTGCGAAAAAAAGGGTGAGTGAGCATACAGCCTACTTCAATAGGTATAATATTCGGCCACAGTTTTCCGTTTGTTCTCTTTTACAGGTTGCATTTCGCAACCGATTCTCGTGAAACTTTGTGAGCAGGTTCTATAATTATAAAGATTGTTGTCAATCTTTTTTTTCAATTTGGCGGAGATTTGGGGAAACCCATATTCCAGCTATTTCTAAAAATATTCAAAAATGTCACAAATGCAAAAGGTCTACAGCTCTACAGAGCCACTAGTCTTTATGTTTCAACATTGACTTCATCTATACAGAGTTTCAGTTCCGTCACCGAAAACTCGCATTCATAGTACATCTGAGCTTTACACAGCTCACAGCCATCAAAAGAGGAATCGGTCCACCGTAAATGCTAACGTTTCGACAAAACAGTTGCCGTAGGTATCTGAGCTAAATATACGTTTTATTTCACCCTTTTTATGTATGTCTGCTCGTTTGACCTCACTTTTACCAGATGAAAAGTGTATTGTATGGCTAGACAGTGTCCTGATTCTTTTCTGTGAAATTTTCAAAAGATTTTATGATCAGGTTAATGCATTTAACGGAAGGCTAACTTAACCACTACACAATCAAATATTATATATACCATCATTAAATATTTGATCGCGAAATGTTAACTAATACAACTATTTGAAGCAAATGAAGGTCGAATCTCTAATTATGTAGTAATATTGGTTTTGAATGTCGCTTTAAATCTATACCTAACATATTGTCAGGAACCTTTCGGCGTGCTAAAAGGCGTTAGCTTTTTGTGTCCCGCTAGGTACTTCACAATCTTCATTGAAAATATTTAAAACGATGACTAAAGGAAATTATTAAAGTAAAATGCTAAAATTTGAGTTTTTACTGTGTCTATCAACATTTTTGAGATGCTACATACAACATGCAGGTGTCACTTATAAAAAAATACGGAGACATTTCGGTACTTCATAGTTTTATCTCAAAACATATATAATGCACACGAAGCACCATTCTAAGATGGCGTGCACATATCTTATAAATAATGTAGCTACTGCGAGCTAGTTGCATAATATTTTAGAGGAGGTCGTGCAAAAATATTGGCAATTTTATCCCGTACTAGCTTCTGCCCGCGACTTCGTCCACGTAGATGTTAGAGAAAATCCTGAGAGAACCTTCAACCAGGATCTGACCAGTCATTTTTACGTTTCCGGTTCCGGTTCCCGTTCCCGTTCTGTTCCCGTCCGTTCCCGTCCCTTTCCTGTACCGTTCTCGTACGCCTTCCGTTGCCATTCCTGTTCCCGTCCCGTTACCGTCCCGTTCTCGTTCTCTTTCCCGTTCCCGTACCGTTCTCGTCCCGTTCCGTTCCCGTTTCATCCCCGTTCCGTTCCCATCCCATTCCCGTTCCGTTACCATTCCGTCCCATTCCGTTCTTGTTCCCGTTCCGTACCCGTCCCGTACCCGTTCCCGTTCCCGTTCCCGTTATCGTTCCCGTTCCCGTTCCCGTTCCCGTTCCCGTTCCCGTTCCCGTTCCCGTTCCCGTTCCCGTCCCGTTCCGTTCCTGTCCCCATCCCGTCCCGTTCCCGTTCCCGTCCGGATCCCGTTCCCGCACCGTCCCCGTTCCCGTTCCGTTCCCGTATCGTTCCCGTTCCATTCCCGATCTTTTCTTCTCCGTTCCCGTGCCGTTCCTTTACCGTTCTCGTCCCGTTTTCGTTCCCGTTCCGTTCCTGTATCGTTCCCGTTTCGGTTTCATTCCCGTTCCCTTCCCGTTCCGTTTCCGTTCCAGCCCGTTCCGTTCCCGTTCCGTTCTCGTCCTGTTCCCGTTCCCGTTCCTGTTCCCGTGCCCGTGCCCGTGCCCGTGCCTGTTCTCATTCCCGTTACCTGGATGTGCATGTCCAGGTACAGGTCCATGATGTGTCATGTCCACCGTGTTGGACTTCAAAATAAATCTCATTTTCGTAATCACCATCTCATAAAACCTCAAGAACGACCTCCACATCGATTTTTATGTTTACTCACCCCATTTACCCCCTAAAGGGTTGATTTTCAAAATCACAAAATATATGTTTGCTTATTTATTTTTAGACGTGCTCCTACGAAGTTTAAAGTTGTAATGGCCATTTAATATTTTTTTCCATACAAAATTTGAACCCCATTTTCACCCCTTGAAGATTAAATCATGTCCACCGTGTTGGACTTCAAAATAAATGTCATCTTTGCAATCGTCATCCCAGAAAACCCCAATAACGACATCCATATCTATTTTTAGGTTTACTCACCCCATTTACCCCCTAAGGGGTTTATTTTTAAAATCACAAAATATATGTTTGCTTATTTATTTTTAGACGTGCTCCTACGAAGTTTAAAGTTGTAATGTCCATTGAATATTATTTTTCCATACAAAATTCGAACCCCATTTTCACCCCTTGACGGGTCAAATCATGTACACCGTGTTGGACTTCAAAATAAATGTCATTTTTGCAATCGTCATCCCAGAAAACCCCAATAACGACATCCATATCAATTTTTAGGTTTATTTACCCCTTTTCACCCCCATTTCATCCCCGTAGGGGTTGAAATACTAACAATAACAATATACGTTGTGTTAGATTTCCATCCATAAGCCTAAATTATATATTTAGCAATTTTGACTTCGAAAATAAAGGATTTTAAGGGTTGATTTTCAAAATCACAAAATATATGTTTGCCTATTTATTTTTAGATGTGCTCCTACGAAGTTTAAAGTTGTAATGTCTATTTTATATTATTTTTCCATACAAAATTTGAACCCCATTTTCACCCCTTTTAGGGGTTAAATCATGACCACCGTGTTGGACTTCAAAATAAATCTCATTTTCGCAATCACTATCCCTTAAAACCTCAAGAACGACATCCATATCGATTTTTATGTTTACTCGTCCCATTTACCCCCTAAGGGGTTGATTTTCAAAATCACAAAATATATGTTGGCCTATTAATTTTTAGATGTGCTCCTACGAAGTTTAAAGTTGTAATGTCTGTTGTATATTCTTTTTCCATACAAAATTTGAACCCCATTTTCAACCCTTTAGAGGTTAAATCATGTCCACCGTGTTGGACTTCAAAATAAATGTAATTTTTGCAATCGTCATCCCAGAAAACCCCAATAACGACATCCATATCTATTTTTAGGTTTTTTACCCCAGTTCACCCCCATTTCATCCCCATAGGGGTTAAAATACTAACAATTACAATCTAAGTTGCGTTAGATTTCCATCCATACGCTTAAATTATAAATTTAGCTATAGTTACTTCGAAAATGAAGGATTTTCTTCAATACACAACTTCATCCCCCTTTTCACCCTTCGGGGGTAGAATTTTGAAAAACGCTGAGACCCATATTTATTAACTTTCAATTGTCAGCCTAAACACAAAATTTGAAAATCCCCGCTTCAAAACTGAGGGACTTTCATACAAACTTTCATCCCTTATTTCATCCCCTTAGGGATAGAATTTTCAAAAATTCTTCCTTAGTGGATGCCTACACTGTATAATGTATCTGTGTGCAAAATTTCAAGTATCTAGGTCCAGTGGTTTAGGCTGTGCGTTGATAGATCAGTCAGTCAGTCAGTCAGTCAGTCATTCAGTTTACGATTTTATATATTAAGATAAGTCATATGATTTCGTGTGTTATTTAAGCTTCACCCATAAACACTGCTTGCTAACGAAAATGATAATATGGCAAGTACAAATTTAATAAACTACATACTTATTAAAATAATTCGGGTTGCACTCCGGGAGTGCCGGCAGAAGTGAAAACTTGAAAATTAACGTTGTGCATTTTTGATATTTTGGCATGGTAAGGGAATTTAATTTTGCACCAGGAGTTTTTGGCGGGATTTTGTCGAGTTCAGTTCGGTGACTATTTTAATTTATTCGCAAATTGATTCATAGTGGATATTGTGTCTTAAAATTGGTGCAGTTTTGTGGTACAAGTGTCTACGCAACTGAACAATATGTGGGATAATGGAAATAGGCGCGATTTTGGTTGTGTGAAGCTGAGACTTTTATTGTAGTGGTCGCTACCTCCGCAAACCTTACCGAGTAAACTGTCTTGATATACTTGCTGCCAAATGCTCCAAGCAGCATTGGAATGTGATGCACCCGCATTTTAGTGTAAACTAAAACAATCTACTAGAAAATCTAGAAATACTGAACTATTCAAAACATGACACTGGCAAAAATTACTTCCAAGATGAAAGTAGATTGCCATAACAAAAATAAGAAGAAGAAGAATTTTGCACCAATTACTTTAACTATCAGTATAAAAGTACTATCATTTATGAGGTAGAATACAATGTTTATTTATTGCGCTATCGTACACAAACATGACAATATATATTACATTAAAAAGTTTATCTCTCAGAAAAATCAACCCGCCGAACGCCAAAACGACACGCCGCCATTTTCACCGCGCCGTAGAAAGAGAGGGGGATACTTCCGCCGCCGGCTGTCTACGCTACATCCGTCTTACGAATTTTCCATCAGGGTCACGTGACCCTGACTGACGCGAGTTTAAAATTTTTTCCCCATTACAAAAAAAGTACAACGCCGCTAAAAAGTTTTCACTTCAAAAACTATTAAATAGTCAACAATCTACATCACCGATTAATGCCTTTAAAACAAAAGTTGAGGGTGATTTAAAAACCACCCTTTGTTCGGTTAAGGACAGATTCGGTTAATTCGGTTTAGGACAGATTTGGTTTACGACAAATTCTGTTTAGGACGGATTCGCTTTAACCTGTTAATCAAAATAACAGGTAAGTAATTACAAAGGCTCTTGCAGTTAGAATTTACAAACCTTTCTGACAATATTTCATTGAACAACGTTGAATCTTTCAGTAACAAATAGTTCTGTCGAAAACTTCTAGATAAGACAAACGACAGGCAATAAAAAATACGCAAAATAAAAACAAAAGATGAGGCATTAAAGTGTCAGTATAAACACGACCCGTCCTTCCTTAACAAAATTGGGAACATTTTCACACTCAAAAACACTTGAGGCGAAAAAGTAGATAACCACGTTTATTTACGAGGGTTGGTAAGCATGCATGATGATACCGCGGAATTACGACGAGATTTTACGTGTCACCGAGAATTTGTATGCGTGCGGCGTGCCCCTTGGCGTCTGGGAATCAAGAAAGATTGCATAGGTACTGACATTTGAGATATTTTTTGGAATAATATTCTGTTCTTTTATAATCTTTATTCTATTGGCAACAAACAACAAACAAAAGCACTTATATCTATCGTACTAGCTTTAACAGAACTATAGTGCCGATAAGGATGGAATAATAAAAACTATGTTCACAAAGTATGGCTTAGGAATGAAATAAACATAATTTCGATCAGCCCCCTAGCATGACCACCGAAATATGATATAATATCTGGTCCTATCCAAATAGGTAACTATACAAGGTCATTTTGTATTCACCATCCAAATTTTGTGGATGTATTCAGTCCATGAAACTGAACAGCTTTTTCAAAGGAACACATGGCCAAATATGTAAAATAAAAATCGACTTTCCATACAAATCAAAGAGATCATGTGATCAATTTAGTATGGGATGACCAAAATTTTGTGTGTTTTTAAATAGTATATCTTTTCTTTGATTTACATCTTCAGATGCATTTGAGAGAACTTGAACCTACATCCACTAACGTTTTGCCATTCAGTTTGGATATCATGTTGTTGTTCCACACGTAGGCTCTTGAAGCTACTCAATTTGGTTGAGCATTGGGGATTTCCCACTGCTCAACTATTCGCAGTTGGGCAATCAAAGTTGACCATTGATGATTCCCCACTGCTCAACTATACCCAATGGGGCATGTCCGAAAAAAATTAAAATGGCTGAATATTTTTTTATAGGTAGAAATGAGCTCCCTTAGTTGTAGAAAAAAGATTCAGAATTTTCGGTTGCGTCAAAATTTTTTAATAAATTAAAGTCTCTTCGAGGTCACAAATGTACGAAAGTCACAGCAGAATGGCGATTGTACCTTTGCCACGACCTGCCACAACAACAGCAAATATTTAAAAAAAATTGACATTTTGTGTTGAAACTTTTTTTTAATAGCATGTTGTGGTTATGACAGGTGGTGGCAAAGGTATAATCTCCATTCTGCTATTACTTTCGTATATTTGTGAAGTCGATGTGACTTTATTTTTTTATTTTTATTTATAACCGAAAATTCTGAAACTTTTTTCTATTACTGGAGCTTTTTGCTACCTATAAAAAAAAATTCACCAATTTGTTTTTTTTTCGGACATTCCCCAATTGGGCAGTCCTGTTGAGCAGTGGGTAAAAAAGGAACATTCAACTAACAACAATAATACAAGTCATTCTGTATAATATCTCTTATCCTTCGTTTCGTAGCTTCGAGTGGATTAGTTGTAGGTACGCGTACAGCGTTCGTTAGCAGAGTACTCGACAGATTACAAATGGGTACAAAAGCCGTTCATATTTACCCTTGCGTTGTACAGGACCAGAATCACATGTCAACTACCTGTCTTGGATTAAATATAAATCCTTACTAATATTATAAATGTGAGAGTCCGTGTATTTGTTTGTTTGTTACGCCTTCACGCCTTAACTACTGAACCGATCGTCATGAAATTTTGCATACACGTTGTCAGGGGTCCAGAAAAGGACATAGGGTATCTTTTATCCGGAAAACATTTACAGTTCCCGAGGGGTAGCAAAAAAACTGTCCACGCAGACGAAGTCGCGGGCGGCCGCTAGTTGTCATATAAATACTTGTAAGTGGTTTTAAAAAGTGATCGAGCCGAGCTTAGATTATTGTCTTTCTTCTCCTCTTTTTCTATATACATCAGTGTCGAGGGGTGAAATTATGGCGAAGGTAAGCTGTTCTACAAACATGTTATGATCTGCATTAGATAGGCGGGGTGGGATTTCTTAAAGGTACGCCGATAGGAATCGGTTTCTATGGACCCTTCGCACTGATTGCAGGGTTATTTATAAAACTCCAACGACCCTGCAGGAGTAGAGTACTAACATCATAAACATTTGTTTCACGACTTTTTCGAAAGCAGATAAAAAAAATCGACATTATAATACAAAATTTGATCAGCTGCTTAGACGTCTGTGGGAAAAGTTGCTTTTTTTTAAGAAACGTAGTCGTAGACCAATGTTGCTTATATTTATGATGTTAGTAATCTACTCCTGTGAGGTCCTTGGTGTTTTACAAATAACCCTGTATATAGCAGTTGTTCCCAAACTGTGCCTCGCGACGTCTCGGGTCACGGCGGCTATCCCAAAGGCGGCATCCTGGCTTTCCCAGAGGCGGGCGCAGGCGTCACGAACTGGGTACGCGTATGATCAATCGTATGTAATTCAAAAGTTACACGTCGTCGGTAATTGGGTATCTTTTACAAAGAAGCCGCAAAAAACCGGCCAAGTGCGTGTCGGGCCACGCGCAGTAGGGTTCCGTAGGTACATTATGCCATACCATATTTTAATACCGCTATCATTTTTCGTCTGAAAATAACTTTGTTTTTCACAGTGTTTGTATGAATTACAAAGTTATATTTGCGGTTTTGGAAAATGTACTATATCTTGAAAACTAATTACTATATCTCGTTCAAACCAATTTTCGTTGAAAGTGTTTATCAAGATCTATAGCTTATATTTTTTTAGATTTTTCACCCTCTTACTTTAAAAGTTAAAGGGGGGGGGGACACACATTTTACCACTTTGGCGGCAAATATCTTTCAAACGGTTGACTTTGAAAAAAAATAGTCTTCGAAACCTCAATGTCATTTTCAAAGACCTATCTATAGACACCCCACAAGTATTGGTTTGATGAAAAAAAAATTTTCAGTTTCAGTTCCATGTATGGGGAGTCCCCCCTTAATCTTTTATTTTTTTTATTTTTGTGTTAAAATCGTAAAGCGGTTCACAGAATACACCTACCTACCAAGTTTCAACTATGTAGTACTAATACTTTTGGAATAAAGTGGCTGTGACATACGGACGGACAGACAGACAGACAGACAGACATGACGAATCTATAAGGGTTCCGTTTTTTGCCATTTTGGCTACGGAACCCTAAAAAATACAACATGTAAATAAAGGGAATCGCAGCTTAAAAAAGATAGGGAACCCCTGATATAGAGGATGTAAAAAAAGAACCAGCCTTATTTTTATGGTGCTATTCAGAATTTTCAGGTTATTTAATTTTGTGATCTTAGACTTGATTTTGGAAAAACATTTAATTGGAATATTTTTTTTTTCTGTACAATAAAATACTTACTGTTCGTTAACCTGCTTTCAACTTTGTCAAACCACCATGACATTAGTTTTTACAATAAGTAAGTATATCAATATTTGCAACAGGCCTATTTTTGTAAGTGGAACTAACTACCTTTATAAATAACTACATACATAGCTTCGTTAGCAAACCAATCGGCATATTGATAGAGGGGCCTATCGAATTTTCGTTTTAAATTTCAAACGGTAGGAAACAGCATAGATTTTTGGAGCGAAATCTTGTGAATTTTGACAATGAAATTCAGGCATTGGTGCTCTGTTGATTGTGAATTGAAAATTGTGCAACATACCGATTCTGATTGACTGTTAGTTGTAAAAGTGATAGAGCTTTTTTTACACACATTCCATTGATAAGTGTTGCATTTGGGATGGGAATAAAACGACTTAACTTCATAATTAGAAATAATACACTTTTTACGGATTACAGCGCGTATATTGGTCAATTCAGACGTTATTTTGGAATTATTTAGTTTTGATTTGTTGGTTTTTTGGGTTTCCCGACGTTTCGACACCTTTCCAGGAGTCGTGGTCACGGGACGACTAGAGCAAAAAGGCTGCTCATATTTTTAACCGACTTCAAAAAAAGGAAGAGGTTCGCAATGCGATTGTATGTTTTTTTATCGTTGTTCGCGCATATCTTCGTCATTTGGATAGATTTTGATGATTCCTTTTTTGTTTGATTGCATTTTCTTGCGACATGGTCCTATTTACCTATTATTTTTTTCAGATTAGTTCAGTAGTTTTCAAGTAATCCTGAAAATACTATGATTTGCATTAACTATCTTGACGACTTTTTTATCGTTGTTCGCGCATATCTTCGTTAATTATGAACCGGTTTTGATGATTATTTCTTTGTTTTAATTGAATTTTCTTGCAAAATGGTCCCATTTAATTTTTTTCAGATCGGTTCGGTACTTTTCAAGTAATTCAGAAAATACTATGATTGTGCATTAAGTACCTAGACGACTTTGTTATTTATGAACCGAATTAGCGGATTTTTTTTTGTTGGAAAAGGGATACCTTAAGTGTAGTTCTTTTAATTTCATTGACATTGAACCTTGGACCTCGTAGATATCCAAGGGAACTCCTCAAACTCAAATAGGATAGGTATTGTGATTGAGATATTGGTAGGCTTATTGAAAATCCAAAACAAACCGAGCTATGGTCTGTTTGCTACGTTCTGGACTAGACTTGGACTAAGAAGGCACAACGGAACTCCTTTGGAAATTGAGTTATGGGCATTTTGAAAACATATAAAGAATATTACCGCATACATACCACAAAAAAGGAGAAAATAAAAAAGCTTTAAAAAAAAGAAAAACCGCCTTCAAAAACCTAAAAATAAAAACAAAAACTGCTTCAAAATTAAAAAGCACTAAAAAGCAATAAATAAAATTTAAATAAGATTTGAATATACACTGTAAAAAGCAATAAATAATTGCCTTTTATAGTGCTTTTTAATTTTGAAGCTGTTTTTGTTTTTATTTTTAGGTTTTTGACGGCAGTTTTTCTTTTTTTTAAGAAATTACCCGCTCGGAACTTTATAAAAATGCATTCAAGTTTTTGTGTATTAACTTGTTAATTTGTATTGTCATCTAGAACCATAAATACGTGTTTTCTTCTATTAAGTGTAGTGTTCCACGTTTGTATTTATTCATACATTTGCTTTAACTAGTTATTTAGATTACAACCCTACATTTGGCAGCATTTGGCCTTGCCACTACTGAGATTAAAGATATGCCCATTTGGATCAACACCTCTAATGAGGGTAAAGAGGGTTTCGGAAATGGACGCTCACTATTTCAGTTGAAAGCGAGGTTACACCTGACTGTTGGTATACCCTTGAGCGAATACCATTAATGAGGCTGTGGTGTGTCAGATAAGAAGCACGGCTGACGTTTGAGAAGATAGGAAGTCTTTTAATTACCTACTTCAAATTGTAAATAGACATACATTCGCTTTTATTTTTATGATATACATCGAAAGACCTCCGACTCCTCCGACTCGTCTTTAGCAGTACTTGCCTCCAGTATGGAGATACTGTTATAGGTAGGTACCTTTTCAAATGTACTATGGGCAATAGCGTCGCTTAACCAGTTAGCGACAAAATTCGAGTGCGCGCGTATTGCCCCTGCACGAACTAGACGTTTCTTGTGACGGCGCGGCGTGCATGTGATTTTAACCTTAGGAGTGATTAAGAGACGCTGTTGCCCATGGTACACTATAAAGTTACTTAGGCACTTAATCATTTTGTCCATCAGAAAAACTCAACTGCTCAATCAAAGGCTTTCAATCGGGATGGATTCGCCTGGCGAATTCAACGTCAATCTGTATAGTACCTAACAAAGAGCATTTAGCGGCCTACTAATTTGCGCAACGGCACATCGATTACACGGGAGCGTCGAAGCAAAGCGCAATTTTAAATGCTTGCGGTCACCGCGTACGTTCGGCCACTATTAGTTCACGATTCGGAATACGGGAAAAGCGCTCGGGCCGTCGATGTTGTCCATTCATTTGGCCTTTCCATTAAAAGGGAGCTTTTAACTAGAGCTAATTTATGCAGTGCACGGTTTGCCCGGACAGATTACAGAGTGCCGCGTCCGTACGGCGTATGGTTTGGTCCGAATCACGACTGTCGAATGTGTTCCGCCTAGTGGAAAATTTCAGACTGTTTATTCTGAAATTTGCTGACAATTCACACTGTGGCGCTCACCACCATTAGCAGGGCTTCAAGTAATTAAAATTATGCATTTAAATGAGCTGCTTTTAGTCCACTGTGTACTATCACTAAAACATATGAAAGCAGTCGTCGTCGGTGCATAAAATTGTAGTAGTTAGTTGAAAACGATAGCTTGAATGAAAATTTAATTGAAATTTCGGTACTTGCGTATTACCAACGTAGAATTTTGTTGCTCAATTGTCTCATTTGTTAAATTTTATATGGAATTAAAACACATTGAGATATTACTGGGTTTTCATATTATGTAATATAATTTACATAATTTAGTTTTTGTTTAGTTGTTTACAAAATTTATTTCTGTAAGTTATTTAATAAAAACTTACTAAAATAACTTTCAGTACCCTTAGCACGAACAGCTATCGAGAAAAAAAACGCGCGTAAAATTACTCGATAGAGAATTATCTATGGAAATTTCAATTTCGCTATTCGGCGGTAGATGGCGTTGTACAAATTTCCAATACAAAATTGCACTATCGAATGATTTTACGCGCGTTATTTTTTTCGATAGCTGTTCGTGCTACGGCTACAGAATAAAAGAACTTAAAAGGCATAAAAAATATTATTCAATTACATTGAACATATTTTAAAATTTTAATAAAAATAACCTTAGAAGATAGAGATAACATTTATGAAAAGTACCTATAAATTGTAAAAAAAATATTGCTTTCCAAATTAAAAAATATAAGTACACTAGCTATAGTAAAAAAACTTAGAAAGTATGTACTACGATCATACGTATACATAACTTTTTATCTCAGTTTATTAAAAAGAAAGAGAGAAAACGCAGCTTTTCCTCAGAAACGTATTTCCAACTAACAATAAAACAATCTTCAATTTGCAAGACATTGTAACAACTCAATTTGCGGCGCTATTCATTGCTTAGACACTGTTTGCTCCATTGCTTTGTAAAGGAACAAAAAAAGCAGTTAAGTAAACAAAGGCTACCGAATCAACTTGATATAGTTTTATTTCGTGTGCCTTGTTCTTTTGACTTTACGTACTGAGCTGGTGTTTTCCGCTTCCAATGATTGTTTGCTTTCTAAGTTTTAAAAGGATTAGTCAATTTGTAAATATTGTTAACGGGTACTTTCCTTTCAGGATTTGAAAATTTGCATCACAAAAAGACTGCAGTGAAGGCCCATTCATTGACGTCACTCTGTTTTGAAGGCTGCTGTATTGCCGCCTTGTTAAGTATTTAGGCGGTTTTTTTTTGTCGAGTGCTTTGCTAAACATTGTCTTTGTACAGAAAACTATAACGGCTAAATAAGTGTCTTGTAATGAGAAAAGAATCATATTACAATGATGAATTTGAGTGCTGATAGCGATAACACAAAAAATTTATTATAACTAGTTATTAGCGCGAAACTTTAAAAATTAATATAAAAGTAAAATATTTTTTATAAAAATCTCCTAATTATATACAGATTTATACTTAAACTTTTCTTTTTTGGCTGAAAATTAATGAACTTAAAATAAATTAGAATGTTATTTTAAGATTATTAATATTATTGAAAAATATTAGAAAATATCGACTCACCCGTTGCAGCTCAGTACGGAACACGAACCCGCACCCTTAGGATTCCGGCCCAATACACTAACCAATTATGCTACCGAGTCGCTAGCAGAATTGGCGAAATTTTCTAATACTTTTCACGTTTCCGCTGTAGGCCAGCGCCATCTCATCAATGTGAAGTGAATTAACTTCGACATTCGAAAGCAACACCTTTACAGATGCCAGACAATCAATTAAGATGAAATAGCCATATAATTTTTAAACTTTTTATTCATTCACAATGCTATTTTTGTACTAAGACTAGCGTCTGCCCGCGGTTTCACCCGCGTGGTTCCCGTTCCCGTAGGAATATCGGGATAAAAAGTATTTTATGTTTTAATCTAGGCTATCTACTATCTGTGTGCCAAATTTCAACCAAATCCGTTCAGTAGTTTTTGCCTGATTGAGGAACAAACATCCAAACATCCAAACCCACAAACTTTCACATTTATAATATTAGTAGGATTATTAATATACTTAATTGAAAAATATTAGAAAAAATCGACTCACCCGTAGCCCGTCCCGTCCCGTCTGAGCTGCTATGGGTAAGTCGATTTTTCTAATATTTTTCAATTATATTAATAATCTTAATATAATAATAGCATAATGCATTCATATTGGAATGCATAAAATCTAAAAGTTTATAAATAGTATGTTATTTGTTTTATTAAAAAAAAACTACCTAAGTGTTTTTTTATAAGAATAAATAATGATAAATAATGGCTAATACAAGGAAGGATATCGCTAAAATTAAGATGGTACTTTCTTACAAACTTTCCTTAACAAAGTTTCCCAAGAAAAGTAAAAGTTATTCTGTAAAAAGTTTCCCTACAACTTTCAAACTCCTATACAAGCAACCACAGATTTGATCTCAAGAACCACTGATTTAATTCACACGATTACGAGAACGACTGATCTCGTTCAATCATAAAATTATAATTCACTAAGATTAATTTCAGCATTTTTATTTGAAGTGCTCTCTTCGGAGATCTTTACTGGAAATAAGGCCGTTAGTTGAAGCTCTGCCTTTCCGTCAAAAGCGATCCAATCGTTCTCTTTTATTGGAGCAGCCCTCTGGCTTCTTTGTTGCGGCATTCCCCGGGATCCAATTTATGCAAAGTGTTTACGAGTGACAAGAATTTATTTGACGTGCCAATTTTGCAACCCAATACCTCCGCGAAGCACATTTTAAAATCTGTGCACGGCTATTGAGCGGTTTACATATTTTAGTAACGGGTTTTATTCCGCTTTTGTATGCCGTCTGGGCGGAATCATGAAGCGTTGAACGGTTTTTGATGTGAATCGTTCCCGGTTGGAATAACTTCGTGCTACGATGAATCCCTATTATGAAATAATAATTTACTGACATGTTTGACTTTTTTAAACAAAATAGTCTGTTCATGTCGTAAGGTTACGTTTCTTTATTCAGATTATTTTAGTATGCATGCAATGTAACGGAACGGGACGTAACGGAACCAATTTGAACTTTTTTTGCATTAAATATAAATAGCTTTACTTAAGAATATTTTTTTATTAATACGTACTTAAATATTACTAGAAGGTAAGATCATAATTAATAGCCCGTAATTTTTAAAGCTCTATTGACCCTGTTGGTATAAAATTAATAGCTCTTTCTTTTTCAGTAACTCGGAAACATCGCTTACTTTAGCGTGAAAACCATCAGGCCACATTTGAAATTTTCGACATTTAAGGTGATCCTTGTGTAGGTCTAGATAGTGTATTAAACGAACATCGCTTTTAAGCTCAACCATTACCAATAACGTTCAAAAGAACGGATGTTCAAACATTCGTTGTTTGTGCTTTTGGCTCCTAAAATTATTTATCAAGTAATAGCTGTTTGAACGTCAAAGCTCGCATAGATGTGTGATTTACTGCGGTCGTCCGTTGCCAGTGTTCGTGTATTGACCGCAGTGGATGCACAATCTATTGCAAGCCCAGGGAGTTGGTGATGAAGGGGTCACAACATAGATAGATTATGGTGGCAGGAACCTTTAATAGGGGTAGTATTTAATCGGGTAACAATAATTTTGGGTATCAAAAATACTGAATACAGCGTACTGAAATACTAAGTAGGCGACGGAGCGAGGGCGATTACTACAGATATTGAAAATAGGTGACTTTAAGACACAAATTGAGTAACTAGTTATTCTGAACGGATGACCAAATCACTATTTGAGCGACAACCGTAAGGCACACAAAACATATAAAATTTGGCTTAAATTTTATTTATAAAAAGGTTTATAAAAAGAGAAAGTAACCTAATAAAAACGTGTTAAAATACCATGTTGGGTAGCTCTAATCAGTTATATAGTTACCTACTTGGTATAATAGTTGCCCACTCAGTATTTTAGTCACCCATTTAGATAATTTGTCACCCTCATGTAGTCGCCCGTTTTAAGTATTATTGTAATCCACTGTTTGTCGCCCGTTTAGTTATTTCGTCGCCCAAAAAATAAATTGCTGCCCGGTTTAGTATTTAAGTATACCATTAACAGTCGCCGTTAATTATTTCCAGTCACCCAATTAATTAATTCCTCTGTAATAGCTCGTTTTTTTTTAAATAAAACACATCAGTATAATACAATAACTTTGGTTGCGATGATGATTTCCATGCAGAAGTGATCTCTGAAAATTATTTGACTCCATCAGATGTTACTGAAAATCCCGTTTGTTTGCATTAACTCAAAATAAATAAATACACATTTATTCGTGTATTGACCGCAATGGATTCACAATTTATGTGTGCGCAATTTCGATTCAAGATTTTGTTTGCAAAACTAAGAGAACATAGTACGACCATGAAACTTTAATGAGGACTAAAACATCCGTCCCTATTTCTTGCAAAGACAATAATTAAGTCTTGTAATCCAAACTTGAGCTATTTTCTTTTTATTTCAAGTCTAACGACCCTCTTAGCCATTTTAAATGGGAACTTTACTACCTCAAATATGGCAGTGTCTTGTTAATCATCGAAAAAACATCATTATCCTAGCGCGCCTCATCGTACACCGCTTAGAGGGTATTTGATTAACGATCCGTATTAATTTCGACCGAAATCCCCATAACGAGCCAACGGTCATAGTGTTTTTTATAGGCAGTAGCAAATCTTCTTCTTCTTAGTTCATTCACTCTTGGCAGAATGGTTGCGGTCGTCATCGTCATTCAGCGTTCAGCGGTAGTGGAAGTGACCCGCATCACGGGGATGGCAACGCAAAGCTAATTGTATATGTCGCTGCGTACGCTTGTTTCTAAGACAGTAGACGTTCAGAACAAAATGTATGCAAAAATAGGTGTTAATTTTGTGTTATTTTTTTACCGAAAAAGACCCATTGACCCAAAATGGATATAAAAGACTATTCAACCCAACTAGCAAAAAGATCTTTAAGTGTCGGAATACAATGCAAGTGTCAGAATTGAAAGCTAAATTAAGACGTTTTTATTCTTACAGATTTTATGAATTTTTTTAATATCCAAATTTTTCGGAATTTTTTAAGTGCCACAACATCTTTACAGCCCCAGAATCAGAATTTGATCATTTTTACCGACTTCAAAGAAGGAGGAGTTTCTCTGTTCGTCTGTATATTTGATTTTTTTGTGTATGTCCACCGATTACTCAAAGATGGCTGGACCGATTGAAATGATTCAAACGTTTTTACATTAGGTCAAACTCCCAGGTTGTTCTCATTTTTTAAAAGGACATCAGGCAGAGTCCCATAGAAAAAAACCAAAGAATGTATAGCGTTTCTGTTTTTTTCAAAATGTAGGCATGTAATTAGTTAGTCATAGAAAATATTCTAATTTTTACGAATATTTATGTTTTAAGAGTTATTTACGTTTGAAAGTTTTTTTTTTGTAACCCCGACACTAAATAGCAACACCAGTTTCACGACAATACGTTTGCGTTAGTGATACAGATTAGCACCACAATGTACAAGTTGGAACCAGAACGGAAAATCTGTGTATATGTTGCACGTAACAAAACGCTTTTGACAGTTGAGTTGACTGACATCCGGCAGACTTTTTTTTAATGCGCAATCACTTATGCCACAGAAGAAATATACTCAGGGGAGACTTGTGAAATTGCTAACAAAGATGTCCGTTTCATTGATATGCTTTTATTTTTTTCAATAATTAATTAAAGCTAAATAAAGGAGTTAAAACATAATGTTGCTACTGTTTTATGATTCTAGTAACATAGTGTTTATATATAACAGAATTATGTTTTTACACTTTTGGGTCTCATGTGCCTGATGTCCTTTGGAAATCGGTTCAGTACTTTTCAAGTAATCTTGAAAAAAGCACGAAAATATTATGACTTTGTGTGAATTACCTCGATGATATTATGGTCGTATTACTTCTTTATGAACTGAATAAGAAACGTTAATTATTTTTTTGTTGGAAGAGGCATATCTGTGTAGTTCTTTAACCGACTTAAAAAAGGAGGTTCTCAGTTTGAACCGTGTATGTATGTATGTTTCTTCGCGATTATCTCACGTTTGGCTGAGCCGATTTTTCTACCTAAATAATTTACCTACAATGTGCCTACACTAAAAATAAAAAATGTCTAAAAAAACAAAAAACCGACTTCAAAAAACCTACCTCTAAAAAGCAAGAAATTATATTCGTCAAATAAAAACACGTCTATTGAAGTCGGGTGGGGCATTTAGAATAAAAAAAAAGAATCTGTACCCACCCGACTTCAATAGACGTGTTTTTATTATTACGAATATTATTTCTTGCTTTGTAAAGGTAGGTTTTTTGAAGTCGGTTTTTTGTTTTTTTAATAAAGCTATATGAACGATTATTAAAGTAAAAGTCCTTTGTTTGATAGTTCTCGTGGAACAAACGTACGCAGCGAAATTTTAACAGTTGCCTTCCTTCCCTGGTAGCTGCCACTGTAGTCTAGTGCTTCAACCACCCGTGTGAGACGCAGGGTCCCCAAGAGGGGGTACATTTTTGTACTCGATTTGGTTGGTGGTAGGGCTTTTTGGGTAGAGCGCTGGATGCGAGCAGCGCAGGACCAACCGTTGTAGAGACACTGAGGGGAGGCCATACCCAGCAGTGGGTGTCATGCGGCTGATATGATAGTGATGATGATGAGGTCTTTTTCAAGTCCCTCTGGCTAGCTACCACCATCTTTCCCAAGTCTGACACCATAACTGACATAATCGTATTAGCTTGACTTTAGTCAGTCGCAAGAACGATCTTTAAAGTTATAATGCTCCATTAAATGTATCGCCATTTTTTTCTTCCTTTAAAGAAGTAAAGGACGGTGATACCTTTAATGAAGCATTAACTTTAAAGATCGTTCTTGCAACTGACTGTTTATCAATTATTTTAGTAACCCCACTCAATACACTCAAACATTTACACACTTACCGAGAAACTATAATTTTTTTTATATTTTTTTTTATATATTATAATTTAGGTTTTTGTATTTCATACTTTCTTTGCAATTGTTGTGGATTATACATTCCTTGAGGAGCTCGATGGCGCAGTGGTTTAGCACTTGGCCCAGTAATTGTGGAGGTTAAGCAACTTTCGCAATGGTCGGTCATGGGCTGGGTGACCACTAATTTATTATTTCGAACTCCTCCGTGCTTCGGAAGGCACGTTAAGCCGTTGGTCCCGGCTGCATTTACAGCCGTTAACATCCACCAATGCGCATTGGGCTTGCGTAATGGGTTATAACCCATCCTCCTTATCCACCCATAAGGAAAGCCTGTGCCCCAGCAGTGGGGACATTAAAATTGGTTCATGATCATACATTCCTTGGGGAGAGACCTGGTGACCCGTACCACAGGTTTTTCAAACTTTCTTCGGGCGCCAGATCTCATAAAGAAACTCTATATTATGTAATTAGGTACAGTACGAGGCATATATTATTATTATTATTATTTATTTAATTCAGACAGAGTCCATATTTGTTAGTAAAATAAAACTTAAATAGCTATGTTAGTAACATTAGGGCTAGAAACAAATTTTATTTGACTGATACACGGGTCATATGTACAGTGACCCAGTGTTTCAGTATTGGACCGTCACAGCGGTCTGCAATCACAGTCAGGAGGCTGTTGGTGCTGCAGCGGACTCTATGCATCAGCGAGGCTATTCTGTTGCGCATTATGGCATAAAAGTCTTGAATGCGGGCCTCGGCGAACATGCCTGATGCGCTACAGAACCGCGGCAACCCCAACAGTATCCTGAATGCATTGTTATATTGGATACGCAGGGCATTGTACGACTTTTGTGTATACTTAACCCACAGGCTGCACGAGTAAAATGATTGACAATAAGCTCTAAATAAAGTCACTTTTACTTCTTTAGTACATCGTGCAAACCTGCGAGCCAGCATATTGCATCTTACTGCCAAGGCCCTGCGCTCCCTTTCCATATCAGTATCATCTGAAAGGTCTTCAGTGAGCCAGTGCCCCAGGTACTTAAATCTGGGAACTCTTTTAAGCTGCGTACCATTTATTTTCACAGGGGGAATTTCAGAAATTATTTTATGTCGCGTTTTAAAAACCATGATTTCCGTTTTTTTAACATTGTACCTGAGGCCGTGGGTCACTGCATACTGCTCACAGCATTTCAATAGTTTTCTGAGGGCACTTATCGATGGACTCAGCAAGACCATATCGTCTGCGTAACTTATATTGTTGAACGGAGTACCGTCGATTGAGCACCCAAGGCCCAGATTACTAAGCTCAACGATAAGTCGGTTCATATAAAGATTGAAGAGCTTCGGCGAAGCTATCCCCCCCTGCCTCACCCCACACTCCAGTCCATACTGTCCCGATAGTGAGCCCGACCATCTTACGTAATTGGTCTGATTTTGATACCAAAATCTAAACATGTTTACAAGTTCGCTTGGCATGTTTGTGTCATCCGTCATCTTCGACCATAGGCGATCGTATGACACCAGGTCGAACGCCTTCGACAGATCAAGGAAGCAAACGTAAACAGGGGTGTTCCTGCTAGTATAGTAATTAACCGTATGTTTTAAGCAAAGAATTGCGCTTTCTGTGGATAGTCCGGGTCGAAACCCGAACTGCGCGTCGTGAAGTTGCAGATGCTTACTGAGCTGGCGATCTAAAAGTGAGTCCAGAATTTTTGCTACGACTGTTGCCAGTGATATCGGCCGATAATTGTTTATATCGGAGGCGTCCCCTGTTTTATTTTTAACTACTGGTACCACAAGCGTTTTCATTAGGTCAGTTGGCAAGTAACAATGGGCAATACACAGGTTAAAAAACATTAACTTGAAATCGGGTGGGGATTGCGCGAAACGCGTATTTTGGGTATGCGTAGCGGTGTGGGGTGCGGGCGGCGGGAGAAGGGCGCGCTATGGTCGCTCACAAGAGCACATGCGCGAACTTATCCCCACTCCGTCGAAAAAATTTCAAGATACGTGCCTAGTACTGTACCTGAGATAAATAAAGCCCATTTCTATTGAGCGAGCGAGCGCGAAGCGTCTCTGCTTCAGCTTGGTCAAAAATTCTTTCGTATGTCCTTCCGGCGGCTGTCCGTTTGTTCTCCTCTACAGGTCGCATTTCTCAACCGATTCTCGTGTTCGAAAATTATTAAGATTTTTTTTTGTCAATTCTGTTTTTCCAAATTTTTCAAAATGGCGGATATATGTAAAAAACATATCTCAGTCCCGCTTTCCGGCGCTGTTTTTTCTCCTCTACAGTTCGCATTTCTCAATCGATTGTCATGAAATTTTGTGGGCAAGTTCGAAAATTAAATAATTTTTTTGTTGGAGCCAGTTTTTCGAATTTTTTCAAAATGGTGGAGATATGTAGAAAAATCACATTTCAGCCCGAATTTCCAGCGTTGGTTGTTCTCTACAGGTCACATTTCTCAAGCGATTCTCGTGATTTTTTTTAACAGGTTTGATAATTATATAGAACTTTTCAGTCGGGCCAATTTTCAGAATTTTTCGAAATGGCGGAGATATGATAAAAAATATATATTTCAACAGTTTCGAAAAATGATCAAAAATGTAACAAAACTTTTTTGTTAGCGGTGCAAAGTAAATTTTGTTTTTTATTTTTATGCTACGGCTCCACCTGCGTTAACGTTAACGTTAATAGTAATGTCCAAGTACGGGCATTATAAATATTTAGTACTATCGTTTGTAAATTAACGCGACGTTAAGTCTTGGCCACATCTGCGTAACGCCTAGATTAACGCTTTAAGCTATGCGTTAAGACGCAGGTGGAGCCGTAGAAGACTCAAAAGTTCATCAATCAAAACATTTCTGGAGAATATTCGAAATTTGAAAATAAATAAAGTTGTGACTTTGTGACATAACCTAGGACTGCGTATATTATTTGCACAGTATACCTAGAGCTTATCAGATGAAAAAACTAATATTTATCGATTCTGTGTTATTTGATTTTAATAAACATACAATTTGAGCTACTTTTTTACACGACTGCCCAAAGCAAAAAGAGTGTATATATTGTGTTCAGGGTTCATGTATGTTTGTGGGTATGTGAGTTTCTTTAGTACACCATAACTTCTAAATGCCTGAACTGATTTGGATAAATGGGGTATCATTAAAATTCTTACAGCATCCCAAATGCGACTGGCTATATTTTTTTAGTAAAAATCAATATGGCGACTGTACGACGCCATTTTCAAATGTGAAAAAAATATTTTTTTCTATATGGGCATCAAATGAAAGGCATTGATGAGCACATTCCAAAACTATATAATATATTACTAAAATGTGTAAAATAAAAATAAATAAATTAAAAAAATATAAAAAACACGACTGCCCTGCCAAAAACGAACTAAAAAGTTAAACAACAAGTGTCATTGCAGTCGGGGGAGCATATAAGCAAAATCTAACTCTCGAGTTTTGATGGTGATCTCTGATTGGTCAAGAAACTCAGTAGTTAGATTTTGCTCGCAAACTCTAACTCCCCAGTTTTGGCGCGTTTCGGTAGTGATCGCTGATTGGTCAAAAAACTCAGAAGTTAGGTTTTGCGCGCAAACTCTAACTACTGAGTGCGCATCCACCAATGAGCGCGATTTAAATCACGATTTAAATTCAGTTGTCAATTGTCTTTGAACACGACTGTGGTAGCGTATTTTTAACCGACTTCAAAAAAAGGAGGAGGTTCTGTTCATCGGAATCTTTATTTTTTTATGTATGTTACTCGATTACTCAAAGACGGCTGAACCGATTTGAAAAATTCTTTTTGTGTTTGAAAGTATATACTTTCAAGGTCCCATTGTCATGAAGTTAGGATCTGATGATGGGATCCTGGCTGGAGTAATCAAGGAAACTCTTCAAATATTATAGGCACACCTATAGCGATTTTGGTATTTTCTTAAGTAATTTGTGCATTTGCTTTCGAAAACTACCATTTTGGTGAAGTGGAACTGATGATGAAGACCAGTATAGATGATCCTCGGAACTATTCAATACTTAGTATTTCACTGATGCGATATGATTACTTTTGCATGGTTGCAAGGCTATTTATGCTCATCATAATGCATATGGTAAAGTGGAGCTGATAGTGATGTACAAGGAGAACTCCTCAACAACTAACGCCCCTGCGTCGGGAAAAGCATTATTTTGTAAAAGGTGATGAGCCGTTAATATAAGGCTGTTGTAACTTAGATATTATTGTCACTAAATATACCTACCACAAAAAAGTTTAAAATAAAATAGTTTAAAAAAAAAAACTAAAATTCCTTCAAAAAAACCTTAAATATAACCTAACAAAAATAGTTTCAAAAATAAATGGCTCTAAAAAGCTTGAAACAAAATATTCAAATCTGCATAATTACTAACTCGAAAGTTTGTACGCATATCTAATAATAAACAACGCCTTTTGAAGTCGGGTGGGGGGAGGTAGGGAGGATTTTTTTTATCTAAACTTCAATCATGGGTTTGAAAAGTACAGTCATCATCAGTTCCACTTCACCAAAATGGTAGTTTTCGAAAGCAAATGCACAAATTACTTAAGAAAATACCAAAATCGCTATAGGTGTGCCTATAATATTTGAAGAGTTCCCTTGATTACTCCATGATCCCATCATCAGATCTTGACCTCATGACAATGGGACCTTGGAAGTATATACTTTCAAACACAAAAAGAATTTTTCAAATCTGTTCAGCCGTCTTTGAGTAATCGAGTAACATACATAAAAACATAAAGATTCCGACGAACAGAACCTCCTCCTTTTTTTGAAGTCGGTTAAAAATACGTTACCACAGTCATGTTCAAAGACAATTGACAACTGAATTTTAAATCGCGCTCATTGGTGGATGCGCATAGTCAGAGTTTTCGCGTAAAACCTAACTACTGAGTTTTTTGACCAATCAGAGATCACCATCAAAACTCGAGAGTTAGATTTTGCTTATATGCGTCGGGGGACCTCTTTGATCAAAAATTGTTCCATAATAAGGTGGGGACCTTGCAATGACACTTGTTGTTTAACTTTTTAGTTCGTTTTTGGCAGGGCAGTCGTGTTTTTTTTTTTATTTTTTTATCGCGAGGTCTACAGTTCACGGAGCCACTAGTATTATTTTATTTATAATTCACTTGATTAGTAGGTAGGTATCTGTAGAAACAGCAACCGACACACGATCAACCAAGTAAGTGTAGTTTCCTATATCATAGGGACCGTCAATTTAAATTTTTCTACCGTCAAAAACATTTTCTTTCTGCCATTCTTTTTTTTTAATTTAAATAAACAAATTTACATTTTTATCTTTATTCAGAGTTACTCTACCATCTCTTTCTACACAATACCGCAGAGGTACAGTGAGGATAGCGTCCTCTCTATCTGTAATACTCGTTATTAATGCTAGTCATTCACGGAGTAAGACGGCCATCAACAATCTTAAGGCGCTTTGTGTCGCGTTATTACTTCGCGGATGAATGCTGAATTCATTTTCCGATCGGTATCTTGCGTGCTAAGTAAGAAAAGGTTCTTGCATAATGAAGCGGCTTTAAACTATCGTCGTTTTAGAAGAACAACTGAACTTTAAGTCGAAATAATTTGTTTTATCCTTAGAGCAATGCGGCAGGTTTAATCTTTTATGTAGGCATAAGTAGTACATTATAATAGGCACTTTGAAATGTGCAGTATACACAAAATAGGCATAGTTTGATAGGATTACATCATTTCTACAAGTATATTAATCTCAACGATTCAGTATTGTAACGTATGTACTTATAACATATCGATGGTTATATTATAATAAAATCATATTTTTTTTCATTCACAAGTAATAACTGATGTTCATATAATACAAAATTAAAAACCAACTTACGTTATTCAAAATTAGTTTTTTGTTATATAATTTACTAGCGGCCGCCCGCGACTTCGTCTGCGTGTAAAGTTTTTTTGCTATCCCTCGGGAACATTCCTTTTTTTCGGGATGAAAGGTACACTATGTCCTTCTCTGTACCCCTAGCAACGTGTATGTAAAATTTCATGATGATCGGTTCAGTAGTTAGGACGTGAAGGCGTAACAAACAAACAAATAAACAAACAAACGGACTTTCGCATTTATAATATTAATAAGGATTCAGTCAGTTATAAGCACTTGTGTTTGTGCATGTCATAGAAGCTACGCCATCGGTTCGCAAACCCCAAGCGGGAGACCTTGTAACGAGAAGAACCGGCAAGAAAAGAAACTCGTCAAGGGCTGCTTTTTTCTCCCTGTATATTTCATACAGAGTCGTCAACATTGAAAAATGACCTCCACATTTAAAGTGAGGTCATTTTCCATCACAATAATTATTATTTACAAAAGTTTACACGCAATGCGTAGGTTGAAATTAATTACCTACTACATATCGAATAGGTAATTGTGAGAGTAAATAACTTTCAACTAGTAGAGAAAAAAAAAACTGTTTTGAGTAAGATGTGCCATACATATTGATAATATTAAACAGAAAAAAATTATACGACGCCCTTAGTACAAGCAGACAGATTACAAGCCGCCCTTATTACAAGGCAATCATTTTTTTCGGTCGACCGAATATGTTCAATTAACTGTTGCCAAAATGAACACTTTTAATAAAACACCGACTCTTTTTTATCTGTTAGGGGTGATGACAGACACAAAGGGTTTTAAGCCTTTTGAAACAAAAAAAAACCTTTAAAAAGTCGATAGATGAGTTCGCACATTGACGAAACAAAAAGAAATCACTGCTTTTAAAGTATTATGACGATCGTCAGATGTTCCTATATTATTGCAGGGTTGATGCATCCCACTCACACAAGTTCAGTTCTCGCTTACTCCTCTGATTGATGGCACCGGAGATTGCATGTCAGGATTACATCTGCCGAGGATGTGCGGATTATTTAGTTGCTTCCACGGAGTAAATAGAGCAGGCAATATTGTGGGAAAAAGTGTCTCGGACGGCATCTCCCGTCTTGGGAATCTTATCTTATTCCTGAAATGACAGGATTAAGCGAATATTCAAATTAACTTTGGGTTACATCTCGACGTTATGTTGTATTTTTTACGAGGAAAGTTGTGGATATAAAAGTTTTGTACTCGGTGGAACCCTTATGGCTTATGTCGTTCATAGGGGGCAGTGTGTCTACCGTATTCTCGTAAGGCGGTTTTTAATAGCATTTAATATTCAGGAGATATCATTAACGTAATCTTTAGAAATAACCGAGATAATGTTAATTCATAATAGCTCAAGATTGTAATCTTGCTTTAGTATACTAACTAACGTAAGACTTGTAATTTCCTAAACATGTTAAGATACTTAATTAATTTATATATTAGAAAAAATACTAGAAAATATCGACTCACCCGTAGCACCTCAGACGGGATCCCGTCTGAGGTGCTACGGGGTACAGGCTACGGTACTTACCATTAAAGAGAACGTCAAAAAATGGGTTGAGGTCTCGTTTTAATAATGTTTCTGCAACAGAAGCCTTGTCCCATTCAAGCTGCTTGGCTTTCCGAAAGAATTTCCTTTTCATAAAAATAAACTTTAATAGGTTTTCATCAAAGGCACGAGAAGAATAGCAGAGAGGCGGCACAATTTAATATCACCCATGATGAAGCGCCGTAAAGGAAAAATAAAACTTTAGAATATTTTCATAAACTGTTTCATAGTGGTGTAAAAAAACTTTTTTTGTGATTTACATTAGAGTGTAGTAATTATGTTTACCCAATGTTATTACTAAATCACTTAAAATATTTAAAGCCTTGTTTGTCAACGGGTATTCAAATGAATGTGCACGAAGCTAGCTGAAATATCTGGTATTGGTTTCACGCTCGATGGAACTGTGACAAAAGCAATATTATACGAATAAAAAAGGTTGAATAGGATACGAACCCGTATCCAATTCATAGGCAGAAATGTCATACATTGCGGACGGTTATCTCGAAGAGATGAATTTTTCAATTATATACTTCATGTAGCACGAGAATGGCTTTGTGATAGATACAATCCTTTGTCTCTTTTCTATTCGAATTTCATTCATACATATGTGGGACATTATTTCCGATTGAATGGAAATATTTTCAATAAGCATTCTAGCCCGAACTTTGAATCGTGTCACAGCGAATCTCTTACTGCTACTATTCAGGCAAGTGTGAAACTGGGTACGTATCAGAATGTCTAAAGTTAGAATGTCTAAACTTAAAATGGCAAAGTTCAAAATGTCAAAAATTTGAATGTTTAACGATTAAAATGTAAAACGTTCAAAATGTCAAAAACGAAAATGTCAAACGGTCAGATAGTCCTAAATTAAAATGTCTAAGTTCAAATGATCAAAACTTAAAATGTCTAATATTCAAATTACCAATTCATAATAAATTCCAATTAATTTTTTTCATACAAATCTGTAAATCGCAATAATTTTAGTTTGGTTTGATATTTTGGATTTTTTATTATTACTAGATAAATAATGTCTTTCTTTATCCAATTAATAACATCACAAAAAAGTTAAATATGGTTAAATTGCGAATCATTTTGGTGTTATATTAATACTTTGTATGGGAAGCTCACGGTTCGGCCGGAGTAACGGATACTAGCGCGGTTTTCTTGCGGTTTTATTAAAAGTAGTTTGATAATTAGTTAGTACTTGGTTTGATTTTGGATTTTCTTGACGTTTCAGCATAGCCATAGTCTAAAGGGACTTTGAAAATTGTTGTGTTCCGGCAGTAAGAGGTAAGCCAGTACCTCAGTGGTGAGGATTAAATATGTTCCAATCGCAAATCATTTTGGTATTACCTACCACAGATAATTATGTATTACGTTTGTATGGAAAGCTCACTGTTTGCCGGAGTCTTTTTTCATGGAGGGGATCGCTTATTCTCCTGCTTTAATGTTTGATGATAAGTGTAGCAGTCTACCAAAATTGAAGTTGAGAAAGTGTGATTTGAATAAGTTAAGAAATAATAACGGGCGCGGTGCATTGGTCGAGCGGCGTGCGCTCCGCGTCTCGTGGTGGCTTAGTCTTGACTGGTGATCTCGGCGAGTGCATCCATTTGATATATTGCAATGAATCAAAGAAATGCACACAAAAAACTGGAGGACAATAGGCGCACGTTAAGGTGGGTACTCACTTAGGTTCGCGAACCTGCAGCAAAAAAAAAATATTATCCTGTGCTGAAAATAGTTTGCCATAGTGTGTACGTATGCGAACTTAATTCGCACAGGTACATACTATAGCAAAAGTGAAAATAAAAGGGAACAAAATTTTCTGTCACCTAAGTTTAGATGTGTCACTAATCTGCAATACCCTAATAATAATATCTATCTCCAAGAAATATATTAGTTATCATATTTACCAAAACTGTCTCTAAAGTATAAATCATCGGATTAATGTAAATATGAATCTTAAATTATAGTTTGATCACTTTTTTCTATAGCCTGAATATACCTAAGATCTATGCTCGGATCTATGCATTAAGTTACGGGCAGGAATAATACACCTACCTAAAATAATAAACCTGTCACTATAAATCTAATCATCTAACTATTAGCATCGATTAATTCGTTCAATTATCAAAATTATAGATCTGTTACCTAATTAATAGAAAAATTCCTAATAGGGGCGGAGTTTTTATAACGGAGTTTAAAACCATTTTGATATTGTTTGGTGATTCAATTTCAGTGACACTTTTATTATTTTGATAATTGATATTATTTCCAAGTAATTTTTAATTAATATTTAGGTAATCGTTTTAACATTATTTGGTGATTCGATTTAGGTGAGAGATCTACTATTTTAGGAACAAATATTATTAACTAGGTCACTGAAAACGTATTTATTAGGTAATTGATGAAATCATGCCCTTAAAATAATAGAAAATAAATATGATAAATAGGTAAGAAAATCATCATTTATATTTACATCATAATATAAAAGCTTTACATCTAAGTATCTAAATAATCACAGTAAGTATATTATAATAGTAAAAAAACATTATTTTTTTACACAATAGTGTAATAATGTTACATCTTAGGTAAATAATCACAAATTTCGAAAACGTAAGTATACCCTCTTCCATGTTACAATTTAAAAATTGTAACGCAATTACTAGAAACTACAAAGAATTGCTCACAAAATTTTGCAAGGCGATAATTGAAAAAAAAGGCGAATTGTTGTTTTCAAATCATTGTAAACCTTTGACTTATGGACCATTGATATTTTAACTACTTTGATGTTTGAACCGTTTGACATTTTGAATTTTGCTATTATGAATTTATACATAATGATTTTTGACATTTTAAACCATTTGCATTTTGATTTTTGACATTTTGAACTTTGCCATTTTAACTTTAGACATTCTGATACGTACCCGTGAAACTATCCACTATCATTGCAGGGATGGTACAAAGTTTCATATTGTGATGTTACTATTTCGATATGAAAAGTTTGTGAGATAGGTATTAATGCGCTGTTCCGAGCGGTGTCTTGAGCGTTCTAATACGTATAACATGTAGTAAGAAACTGTTTGTTTAGTGATCTCATAAGTTTTAGCTACCAGCAGCAAAAAAACTTTTAACATTTGTAATTTTAATACAAACCTTAACATTTTTGGTCATGTTAAAAGCCGCAGCTCAGATGAAGATTCAATTTACTTTTTACATCTGACTCAGATTTCTTCTTTATAATTTTAATGTTGAAAAACTGTCAAGCTCTAAGCTGTCAACAGATGCCCGGCAGGCTTTATCTGAAACTGACGTTGTTACAACTTGCTTTATGTCGGTTGTCTCATTAGAAATTTTAGAATAATAGGAATTTACAAAATCAAACGTTGGGTAACAAAAGTTTTCACCGCTTTCAAAAATGAGACAGTCTATTGGTTTAATTTGGAATTTTCGATAAATGTTTAGTGAGCGATATTGTGCAATGAATTATTTTATTTTTTATTTTATAATTTTTAGGGGGGCTTACAGCTGACGTTAAAGAGTAGATACTTAAATAATATATATGAAGCCAATTACAAGCTTCCACAGAACAGTGAATATAACTTATTATGCTAATCTTCGTAATTAAACAGCTGATTGCATTATATTATTATGCTATATAGGCATACAACCACAGAATACATAATAGTACAAGTATACAACTGTATTATAGTACATAATCTTAAATTGCACTTTAAATTTAATTTAAAAACATGAAAAGAAGAGCTTTTGTTGCTTTTAAAGGTTCCGTACCCAAAGAGTAAAAACGGAACTCTATAACTAAGACTCCGCTGTCCGTCTGTCTGTCACCAGGCTGTATCTCATGAACTGTGATAGATAGACAGTTTAAATTATCACAGATGATGTATTTCTGTTGCCGCTATAACAACAAATACTAAAAATATAATAAAATAAATATTTAAGTCGGGCTCCCATAGAACAAACGTGATTTTTTTTGCCGTTTTTGCTCTATATTAATAACGATAACAGATAGACAGTTAAAATTTTCACAAATGATGTATTTCTGTTTCCGCTATAACAAAAAGTACTAAAAACAGAACAAAATTGATATTTAAGGGGGGCTCCCATACAACAAACGTATTTTTTTACCATTTTTTGCTCGATATTAATACAGACAACAGGTAGACAGTTGCAAGTTTTACAGATGATATATTTCTATTGCCGCTATAATAACAATATTAAAAACAAAAAAAAAATAGGAGGGCTCCCATACAACTTACTTGATTTTATGCCGTTTTTTTGTTACGGGACCATTCGTGTGCGTATCCGACTCGCACTTGGCCGGTTTTTCTTACATTTTCTTAATACAATAAAAACAACACATTTTGGTGTAGGTATTTAAATGAAAAACTCGATGTATCAGAAGGAATGAATGAATATTTATTTTCTTTACATTCTATTATAATAAACAATTTGAAATATCGCACTTAAACGCTAATTAGAGATTTCCAAAATTATAATGTACCTACTCCAATTATATAAAATAAAATACCGACGGTGTGTTAATATTGCCTATACATCTACGCACACAGGGACAGATATTCTCCATATAAATACTGCGCGCGAAACAGCTGTACTCAGTCACCAAGAAAACAGCCTCGACGTCGGATGTATGTCGCTTGGAGAACGCGCCGGAGCTCGCCATATTTATATCTCGTGCCGGCGCGGGCCCCGTCAGTCGGCGCTAGCGCTCCGTGCGCGGCAGATGTTTTTATGTATGACAACGTGGTAGGTGTGTCACTACATTACTCCCCCGCTAGCGAAGCGTACCGGTGGTTTCGATACTCGGCCCGATCTCGTTGTGTGTTGTTGATCGATGTTGCATCTGTTTCTTTCTTCGTTCGTCGTTAGCTCGGTGTTTGTGTAGAAAGCCGGTTTCAATCGATCTATTGATGTGTTTACAACTTTGTTCGGTAGCTGTATTGTATAGTGCTTCTCATGTCTCTCGATGACTCGATACGGCCCGTTATAGGTAGGAACGAGCGGTTTTCTGTGTGCGTCGTTGCGAATGAAGACGTGTGTGCTCGACGGTAGCTCCTTGTGAACGAAAAAGGCTCGTGATTGCGCTGAGTTCCTTTGCGTTTGCGCTTTCTTCAATGCTTCGCTGAGATCGAACGTGAACTGTGATGACGCATCGGTTTGTTTACATTTTTCTCCGTAGAACTCGCCGGGTAATCGTAATGTTTGTCCGTATAATAGTTCGGCGGGGCTCCTCCCGATGTCTTCTTTTATACTGGCGCGAAGTCCCAATAAAACAGTTGGTAATTCACGTACCCAACCGCTACAGTTTAGTTTAGCGGCTAAAGCGGCTTTGAGCGATCGGTGCCAGCGTTCTATCATGCCATTCGCTTGTGGGTGGTAGGCGGTAGTTCGAATGCGATGAATTCCCATCCTCTGCATTAAATTGTTGAATAGTTCAGATTCAAATTGCCGGCCTTGATCAGTGGTTATAATGGCGGGGCAACCGAATCTCGCGATCCATCCGTTGTAGAAAGTGAGTGCAACTTTTTCAGCCGTGATGTCTTCGATAGGGTAGGCTTCGGTCCATTTGGAAGCTCGGTCGATCATTGTCAATAAATATCGGTATCCGTCTGACCAGCTTAAGGGACCAACGATATCAATTTGGACGTGATATAATCTATCAACTTTGCTGAATGATGCGATCGGCGCTTGAGTGTGTTGTTGGACTTTCACGCGTTGACAGGGTACACAGGTTCGGGTCCAGTTGGTGACGTCACGGTTCATCGATGGCCAGATGTAGCGGGCTGCTACCATACTTCTTGTAGTTCTTATTCCCGGGTGGCTAAGGTCGTGAATTGCTTGAAAAGCTATTTTTCTGAATTCTTGAGGTAGGTATGGTCTGATCGTTCCAGTACTTGTCTCACATACAATCTTTGTATTTACGCCGGGAAGAGATAAACTTTTGAATTGAAGTCGCTTGTTATTTCGCAGATTCTTCAATTCTTCGTCTTGTTCTTGTTTTTTTCCTAGGGCTTCGTAGTCGATCGGCGATGGACAGGCGATGGTTTCAATACGAGATAAGGCGTCTGCGACTTGATTTTCTTCCCCACTTATGTGTTGAATATTTGAAGTAAACTGGCCGATGTATTCTAAGTATCTTGTGCGCCGCGGTGTTTCGTTTTTACTGTTTGCAGTTAATGCGCCAATCAGTGGTTTATGGTCAGTAAAAAAAATTAGGTCTTGTCCTTCGAACATCCGACGAAAATGCTTGACTGCCATATAGATAGCTAACAGCTCCCGGTCGAAAGTACTGTATTTCTGTTGCGCTTCGTTGAATTTTTTTGAATAAGATCCAAGTGGCTTCCAGTGACCGTCGCCGGGCGTTTTCTGTTGTATTACAGCTCCAGCACAGGTATTTGATGCGTCCGTCATTATAGCGAAGGTTTCGGTCGCCGACGGGAATGACAACAAAACGGCGTTCTTGATATCTTCTTTGCATTGATTGAAGGCTTGAATTGATTTGTTGTCCCATGCTATTTTTGTTTTGTCATTTTTCTTGCTGTTATGAAGATATTTGTTTAGTTCTTTTTGATGTTCGGCCGCCTTAGGAATATTTTCTCGGTAGAAATTAATCATTCCTAGGAATCTTCTCAGGTCTCGTACGGTTTGCGGTTGCGGGTAGGATGTGATGGCCACAATTTTCTCTTCGGTGGGTTTGATGCCTTCCGGTGATATCGAGTAGCCCAGAAAATCAAGATTTGTTTGTCCAAACAGGCATTTAGCGACGTTAATCTGTAGACCGTGGTCGCGGAGGCGTTTGAATACTTCTTCGAGGTCTCTTCTATGCTCTTCTTGGTTAGTGCTTGATACCAAAATGTCGTCGACGAATGGAAAAACTGGCAGGCCTCTCAATGTGTTGTCGATGTGCCGTTGAAATGTTTGGCCAGCGTTTCTCAAACCAAAGCACATTTTCGTGAATTCGAAAAGGCCAAATGGAGTTATAACTGCTGTCTTCTTTTTATCTTCTTCACGATTTCTGAGCTGATAGTATGCTTTGTGCAGGTCTATTTTGGAAAATATTTTCTTGCCTCGTAGGTTGAGCGTGAAGTCGTGGAGCCGGGGAATCGGATACCGATCGGGTACCGTTACAGAATTCAGCTTTCTATAATCGCCGCATAATCTGTATTTTCCATCTTTTTTCAGTACCATGTGAAGTGGGCTGGCCCATGGGCTGCTCGAGGGACGACAAATGCCTTGTTCCATCAATGCTTGGAATTCTTCTTTGGCTATCTTGAACTTGTGGGGTGGAAGCGGTCTGGCCTTGGCGTGAATTGGGGGGCCGACGGTTTCAATGTAATGTTCCACTTCGGAGTCAAATTGCTTTTGAAATCCGGGCCGTGTGATTTCGACGTATTTCTCCAGCAGGTCGTGGTATGGTTGGCTGTCATCTATGGTGCAAATACTTCCGATTGTGCTGGGTGTGACGCTGCCGGTGACGCATAAATCAGTGCGTTTGTCGATTAATTTTCGCTCTCGCAGGTCGACTATGAGGTTGTGATGTCTTAGGAAATCGGCGCCTAATATCGGTCGGCCGACTGCCGCTATCACGAATCTCCAGCTCAGTGGACGTCGAAGGCCGATATTCAGTGTCATCGTGCGTTCTCCAAATACTGGTATTGCTGTTCCATTGGCGGCGTACAAGTGGTTACTTGGCGGTTTCTTTTTTTCCGTCGTGCGTGCGGGAAGAACTGAAACGTTCGCGCCGGTGTCGACGAGGAAACGTAGGCCCGTGGTAACATCCTTGATAAATAGACGGTATGATATTTCGTCGACTGCTGCCCCCGTCGTAGCTTCAGTCTTACTTAGTTTTCCGACTTCTTGTTATTATCAAAGTTGCACGGCGCTCGGCATCGGTACGAATCTTGTCCGAACTTGCGATGGAAATAACAAATCGAATGTTTCTGTGTTCTTGAGGACGAACGTGAGCGGGAACGACTTAACGGTAACGTTAGCGGTAACTACGATGGTTTCTTGATTTTTCCATCCTTAGGAAAGCGACTTCCTTCCTGAGCGCGTCTATCCTGCGGATGACGTCATCTTTGCTTGAAAACGACGGAGCGGAACTCGATTGGCAGGAACATACGCACTTGATTTTGCGTCGGCTAACTTCTTCATTTTGTTGTTCGTCCGGCATCGTCGGGGTTACCAATTTGGTGTAGGTATTTAAATGAAAAACTCGATGTATCAGAAGGAATGAATGAATATTTATTTTCTTTACATTCTATTATAATAAACAATTTGAAATATCGCACTTAGACGCTAATTAGAGATTTCCAAAATTATAATGTACCTACTCCAATTATATAAAATAAAATACCGACGGTGTGTTAATATTGCCTATACATCTACGCACACAGGGACAGATATTCTCCATATAAATACTGCGCGCGAAACAGCTGTACTCAGTCACCAAGAAAACAGCCTCGACGTCGGATGTATGTCGCTTGGAGAACGCGCCGGAGCTCGCCATATTTATATCTCGTGCCGGCGCGGGCCCCGTCAGTCGGCGCTAGCGCTCTGTGCGCGGCAGATGTTTTTATGTATGACAACGTGGTAGGTGTGTCACTACAACATCATAACGTCATCAATTTCTGTAAATAAATTATAATTGACAGTAAAAATAAATAATAACTATGTTTTGTAAAACTCAATAATTTCAAATATTTATACCTAACCTAATAAGACTTTAATAAATATAAACAAGTACCTACATTACCGAACCTGAGCCCTTGGTTAACCTAATTAAAAACTTCATTTATTTTCAACTGTAGCTCCCATAGTAGAAATTATCTACCTATTTTATTTTTTTGTAAAGAAAAATGTCACTTGCAGACTTTGGTAACAAAGAGACAGTTTGCATATTAATCTCCATAATTAATTTTAGTTACTTTTTCAAAACTTGGACGTACCTATATTAATTCTATCTTAAATTAAAAATGTAAGAGTTTTTACTTTGCGTATCTTATTGTTTTCGGTATTGTTTTAGGCATCTTTCCAGGAGTTTCACTCATCTGGCTATGACCGGCGGCGCTTATTTGGAATCTATATCTCCAACAACAATCATCATCATCGCTCATGACATCAGAGACCGTGTTGCCGTCGGGTATATTATCAAATACAGAATTATTTCACTAAAGTATACCTTTACCCAACATTTGTGACGTCACTGGCGCGTGTTGACATCGGGTATACTTTCAGATTTAAAATATTCCCGTGTAGTATTTTAAAACATACCCGACCGCAATGAAGCAATTGTTTGATACTCTTTTGTCACGTTATTAATAGGGGTTAAAGTACGAAATTGCCGATTTTTTCTCACACACGTTCTCATATTTTCTATGATGTTAAACATGCTTCGGTTACTTGTTATTATTTCGAATTATCAGTAATAAAAATGTTTCTGATTTTTTGCTGAAAGTTAAAAAAGTATCTCAAAAGTAAGTCCTTTTTTCGTTAGTAGAAATGACCACTTAATTCGTTGTAACTTAGCTGATACTATTTTTTTTTTCACTTAATACATGTGGCATTCGTTCGCTGACTGTTTAAACACTTGTAATTTTAAAACATTAGCGTTCATGATTGTAAAATAAATTAAGACAATGTTAGTATGGAAAATGCAAATTCTTTAAAATTCATGATACATTATTCATTTTTTCAATTTCATACTTAAACTCCTAATATTTCAATCGTTCTTTTCTTTTGCCCTCTGTCCTTCCAGTTTTCCTGTCCCCAAACATTCATACGAATATCTAAAATAATACTATAATTTATAGTTATAATTTTAGTTATCTTTATTGGAGTAAAAACTGAAACGGGTATACATTACAGTAAAGCTAAATGGAATGTCCTTCATGAAAGCATACCCCATAAAAGTGTTGGGGTCGGGTATATTTTAAAATCCTAAACACGGCTTTATATATTTTTAAAGTATACCCGAACTCAACTCTATGGATCGTTGTGTGAAGGTATAGATTCCAAATAAGCACCGGCGGCGGCTGAAAGATGGCGAAACTTCGGGAAATTAAAAACCAAACTAAATAACTATGTAATACAATTAATAACGCACCAGCGAGTGATCTAATGATTTATTTTACTGTCGTAACAAAACTTGCAATATGGGGCAAAAAATAATTAACAAAAGCATATTTTCTGATTCCACTCTTAACTGGATATACGCCAGCAAACGCGTTGCGGCTTTTTATACACGCAACAAATTCACTGCCCCAAGTGTACTCCGTTTTAATTTAGCCATTTTGGCACGTCCCGACGGAACTGCGGCTCGTTGTATTAGGAACACGAATAATATGATACCAGGAACGAGGACCGAATTATTATGGGACTGCCTAAAACGTGAATCAGCTGTACTTATTTACGACTCAATTTTGTTGGCTTTACAAGTCTTTGCTCGAGTTCGAGCAAAATTTCAGATACACCTACATATCTGAAATTTTGCTCGATTTACCTAACTACTTAAATAAAATAATTTGTACGCCTTAAAAATTTAAAGGCTTACTTGACGTTCATGTAAATATACTGTTTTGAACAGGGTGAAAAATAAAATAATAATTCATGTTTTGTTAGTTACGATATTTTGTAACTGTAAATTTTTCGCACAAGTGCTACGGCTTGAAATCGCTACGAGTACGACTACAATTTTTGTAACGAAGTTAACGACACATCGTTTCTTTTGTTAGGTTTGAAGTATGATAAAAGGAACTCAGACTGGACAGCAGCAGTTTGACGATGTCCTCCCGAACGTACATCGGCTAATATCGGTAAAAGAGAAAGAGCAGAGTATACAGGCAGGGGAAGGGGTTGTTTGCAAAATTGTTAAAGCCTGAAATGTATGCATGTTTGTCCAGTTAACACCTTTGCTAGGTTCTGAATTTTTTAAACGAAATAAAATTGCTTGCTTTGCGATCATCAGTCGATTTATCACCACTTAAAACCTACGTTCACGCAAAAAAGACGATTTTTTTTTTAGTTTTGTCAGATAACACCAATGTCCACTCATCTCTTCGGTTATTTGTTAAACACCAATAACCTCGCAGGAGGAGATTACTAATATCATAAAGCAACAAATTGGCATGATGACTATTTTGTTATTTTATTTTACATAAATTACCTCTCGAAAAAATAATTATTTCGCTAGCTAGCATGAAAACTGCCCGAGATATCACAGTTTGAAATGCACACAAACGAACTCACTCAAAAACGCTCCGTACTACTCAATTATGATGTCACGCTTAAGTAGTTTGTATGCAACGCGTAGGATATTTGTTCGGCAGCTATATTAAATACTGTGTTCATCAAAATGGTTTTTAGACATATTTGCTATACATTTTACGGACTAATTAAAGGTATTATTTAATTTAATAAATTTTATACATTTTAAATGGACTTGTCCACCCAATTTTGAAGGGTCATAAAACAAATAATACGCAATATATCAAACCAAGAGGGATACAAGCCACTTTAAAAGTTCAATATGTTCATGATTTTTATTAGTATTTCGTTACTTTATTCATTATAGTCATCATCCCAATTCTATTTTCGGAAAAGTCTTAGAACAAATGTTGTTGTTTATGATGTTAGTAATCTACTCCCGCGAGGTTGTTGGTGTTTTACAAATAACCTTGTTTATATAGTTTTGTCAGATATTTTTCTATAGTGAATATATGTAGTTAGTCTACTTAACTTGTAGTAGGATACAGATCATTTAAGGTTTTACTTTAGTGCTCATTTTAATTTTAACTTAATTTCTAATTAAGTCCAGACGTGGGTGAAATCTCGAGAGTCGACTGAAAATCAGCTTTACAAATCTTGAGAATGAAATAAATTTTTAAGTGCTCCTAAAATCTTATGTCCATTTCTGCTTAGGGTTTCGTGGCTCAAAAGGAAAAAAAACTGAACCCTTATTTATGGGATTACTTTGTTGCCCGTGCGTTTGTCTGTGTGTTAAGTTCTTTTATCTCGGTAAGCGTGGAGGTTTCGAGTTCAAAATTGAAACCACATACTCAGGTCTACAGTCCCTTGAAACTGTAATAAAATCAAATTTCTATGTTAACGTAAAAAAAGACAAACGCACGGGGCGTTTGTCTGTGTGTTAAGTTCTTTTATCTCGGTAAGCGTGGAGGTTTCGAGTTCAAAATTGAAACCACATACTCAGGTCTACAGTCCCTTGAAACTGTAATAAAATCAAATTTCTATGTTAACGTAAAAAAAGATACAGCCGTTTATGTCGCAAAAAAACTCATAAGTATTTCGACACTCTCAAGGGAATCAAATATTATAAGCTACTTTCCTTTGACCTAGAAATAAAAAATTTGGCAAGTAATATCGTCTAATGCCCGCCGGTAACGATCAATTGCGATTGTCAATTTTTCCGTCAATGCCATTGTTGGAGCAATTGTCAATCGCTTCAATTGCACGCGTAAACGATCAATTTTTCCGTCAATGGGCGTCAATTGCGGAAAAATTGACAATCGCAATTGATCGTTACCGGTGGGCTTTATCCTACAAATACAGGGAAAAGTCTGAAACATATACATTTAATTTAATTATTAGTGATTAAATCATATTTCAGTCTTTATTTAAGTAGCTACAAATTAACAAGAATCCTCGGTGGATGAGTCCAACTCGCACTTGGCCCGTTTTTTTATTTCAATGAACATTATTGACGAATCATTTGGTTGAGCAGTGACAGTTTAGAGTAAATTGTTCGGAATAAGATAATGGTGCGCAAGGCTGGCAAAATATCATTTTTAACCGTACTGCTCTAATTTGAAAGCTTAGTACAATAACACCAAGAACGATAGTTCTCTACAAAGCGCACTGTCAAAAGTGAGGCAACTAAAACAGCCAAAATGGCTCCGTTTTCAGAATTTTTTTCTCCATTATTACCTTAATCATTCCGAATAAGTACAAAACATTTTCAATTTTCCTATTTTTAGGAGATTAGTTACTATATTATTGAATTTTAGTTACGATTAGGTAACGTATGAAGGATATAAATCTGAAAACTAAGCCATTTTGGTTTAGTATTTATTGCCGCACTTTGCATACGAGGTCATGGCTTCTAGGTGTTATTATTTATAAGTAGTATTATGTATAAGTTTGAAAGTTTATGCTATAGTAAAAATAATGAATCTTTTGACTAAAGATATTCTTCCCTTGCACCCTGTAAATATTATTACGAGATATAGAGCAAAATAGGTTTAACTATGTCCATAAATAAGAGGGTTAATATGAAAGGGCTTTAGAAATATAAGAACCTTAAGCCCTCTTATTATGCACGGGGTAAATTAATTCTCACCTCCCACGGTGATTGCCGTTTACAAAATATGGTAGGTAATAGGCGACCCAGTTTTGGCCACGAAGAAATTTTCGATTTTTAGACGCAACACAACTGGTACCTAGTGTTTTGTGGTCTGGTATTAATAAGGAGATGGTCTGTAATGTTTAATCATCGAAAACCTTGGCTAAGATCAACTTCGGATCTCTGTGCTAGAGCACTAGGCTAGAGCATTAGTACGTTAGTACTATTATATATTCTGTGGCATGAGTTCGTACAAAAGTTATCATCGGAGATATACCTAATTATCTTCCCATTAAAATTATTTAAAAAAATGTTCCCAAAAGTGGTCCAAAGTCGTCTTTCTGACCAATTTACCTCCAACTTCCACTAAATTAGACTACCTATTTCATTTCTGAATGATTTATATCAATATCTACATCGACTTATTATAGTTCATTTTATAATAGGAAATTGCTAAATCATGCCTTGCGACATAAAATGACGTTTGTTAATATATTATTTGACATTATAAAAGTAAAGGCGGAAATATACTATTGTGTTGTATTGTGTCGTATCGCGACAGAATCGTATCGGTTTCATACATTTAGTATGGCTAGAAACACATTACTACAGTGTGTCGTGTCAACACAACACAACACAATAGTGTGTTTCTAGTCATACTATATGTATGACACAACACAACACAATAGTATATTTCCGCCTTTAAGTAGTTAGGTTAACTCCTTAAAGGCGGAAACTCTTAAACTTAACTCGGTAGGTAATTTTTTAATTTTAGATCTTAGAATTCACAGTGTTATTTTTTTATTTAAAAAAATCGGCTCGTAATCAGAATTATCTCAGGCGGGAAAATACATTAGGTGTAAGTCTATTAATTAGTGAAAAATAATTATTTAAATAGGTAACATGCAATATACACTTCAAAAGTTTTTTGATCTTAGTTTATATGACTTTTAAGGTCAATTTGGCCAATGGGTTAGTGGCCACAATCTACACTCTACCCTGCCTAATCTATTCCGTGGAGATGAGTCAGGTCTGGGGGCCTGAATATGTATGTATGTCTTAACATAAATGAGAAATCGATTCAATTATTCAGTAAAACAACTCATTAGGGCCGAGATTAGCTAATGCACTGTTAATTTTGAGCGATGGGATTTGGCGCTGGAGAATTTTGTGTGGAAACGCAGACTTCATGATTATATAATAATACTTTTTTAAATTTGAGATTTTTGCATTTACAATGCTATTTTTAATTTAATTTAGTATTGTTTAATAATACTTGCTTAACGTTTTTAGGGTTCCGTACCAAAATGGTAAAAAAGGAACCATTATGGTGTGACTCAGTCTGTCTGTCTGTCTGTCACAGCTGGATATCTCGAGAACTACTAATGGTATCAACTTGAAATTTGGAATAGTTTAAGATGACATTTGCTAACTATTTTGCAAATAAGAAAAAAATAAAAAAAATATATTTTTTACAACAGGGACTGAAAAGGGGTCTTAAAAATTTTAAGTGGGGCTACTAGGGCATGTGGGGTATCATATGAAAGAGCGCCGTTTGCACGTTTTCATTCATTTTTTCTTTTTGTGTTAAGCCACATAGTTTTCGACTTATGATGAAAAATGTAAAAAAAAGACCGTCCCTTATCTCCGAAGTTTGCAAAGAGAAAAATCTGAAATAATGCTATGTGATAGCATTTTATATAAAAATTTCAGGAAAAATAAAACGATGTGTCAATATAGCACACTTTTTTAGAAATTATCAAATTTCTAAAAAAGTTAACATTAGTTCCACTATCGGTCAAGAGATGGCGCTGACCTAAAACTGAAATACTAATTTTATTATTCTACTCTGCAGTGTGGTTTTATGGTACAATTATGATGCTACGGAACCCTTGGTGCGCGAGTCCGACTCGCTCTTGACCGGTTTTATTAACTTGATTTTTTTTTCTGTAGTCATTGACCGAGCAAACAAAGCGTGAGCAAAGCGTCTCTGTTTGAGTGTGAGAGAAAAATGCTTTCGTGTGTCTGTCCATATGTTTTCCTCCACAGGTCGCATTTCTCAACATATTCTCGTGAAATTTTGTGAGTAGGTTTGATAATTATACAAAACATATTTCGAAGTTTTTCAAAAGAATAACACTTTTCAGCCATTTTGAAAAAAAAATACAAAAATTACACAAACACAAGGTAGATCACAGAGCCACTAGAAATAGAACAATATAGCTACCCTTATTTTGGACTAATTAGAAGCAAAATTAGTTCATTCATTTAGCTATGAACAATAATACCTAAAAAAATTAACGCAGATGCTTTTATGTGTATGTAATTAAGTTTCCAATTACCACTGCAATACAAAATCTATTTAAATACTCTATCAGACGAGGCAATACATTATGTTAAAAGGGTCATTATGAGAATATAAAGAGAACCGATTGTAAGAAAAATTTAAAAAGCTTGAATTTCATTCCTCGCTTCCTATACTCGTACTATTGAATTCTTGTTTCAATAAATTATTGTTACGAGATGAATCCAGACATGATACGGATTTGTCGCCGTACGGGCTATAAAATTTAAAATATTTGCATCTGTTATTGGTACGGTTGGCTTCCGGAGAACTTTGGAAAACTAATGGGGTAGGTATAATAATAATAAAAAAGTATTTATTTTCTCTTACATAGAAAGTTATAAATAAAATGATGTATATGCTAAACTAGAATTATTCGCCGGTAGTGAAAGACGAATGTTAAATAACAAAAGGTAAGTTAATGAAATTCTTAACGTACGTATGTTTTTACTTCGTACTTAAATGGTCATAGAGTCATCATAAGCAAATACTATTTAGGGGCCATCCATAAATTACGTCATTAAGGGGGAGGGAGGGGTCGACGAACTGTGACATTGTGTGACAAGGGGGTGGGTGGGAGGGGTCCTAATTTTGTGACGTCACATTTCAAAATCATTTAAATTATTATTATTAACCCGGCGTCATTGGAGTTCAAAATCAAATACACTGAATTTGGGGTGGGTCATTGTGACCCGAATATTCCTTTAAAGAAATTTCATAAGGGGCCATCCATAAATTTGACACTGTCTCTATCCCCATCCTTATGCGTAAATTGGAATATGTAGGAGTTCGCGGTGTCCCTCTTCAATTGTTTTGGTCCTACCTGTCTAATAGAAAGCAGTGTGTTTGCATTGATGGTATGCGGAGTGAGGATTTGAATATTGACTTTGGCGTTCCGCAAGGGTCAGTCCTTGGCCCAACGTTATTTTTGATATACCTCAATGACCTTAGTCAAATGGTTTTAAAAGACTCCAAAATTATATCCTTTGCTGACGACACTGTGCTGCTGTTTGACGGACCGACGTGGAGCGATGTTAGAAAGACTAGTGAATCAGGATTTGAAGAGGTACTAAAATGGTTCGATAGTAATATGTTGACTCTTAACCTCGAAAAAACTAAATACATGACATTCAGCATTTACGAAAATAACCAACCTTCTGATTTCTCTTTGGTTGCTCACTCTTGTGCCGATCAGTCGGCATGTGCTTGCCATAAACTTGAATCTGTCGCATCGATAAAATACTTGGGGATATTATTGGATCGAAATTTTAATTGAAAAAACCAAATAACGGCAATATCAAAGAGAGTTAGAAAATTAATTTGTATTTGTAAAAAAATAAGACATAATAAAGACAGTGAAACCATTAAAACTGTTTATTACTCCTTGTGCCAGTCCCTAATAACATATGGTATAACGGCTTGGGGTGGAGCTAAAAAAACCAACCTAATTACCATTGAAAGAGCACAAAGAGCCATAATAAAGGTTTTAAACTTTAAAAGTATACGATATCCCACAATAAAATTATACAATGAGTTTGGTGGCCAATTATTTATTAAATCTAGACAACATCGTAAACCACCACCTCAAATCACATCTCGAATACGTGTTTCTCCCGTTTACCTTGTACCTGGAACTAGAACTATACATTGTTTTTAATATGTATTTGGTTTAAATAATACACATTGTGTGTGCATATCATAATATAAACAAATAATATATATATACAGGGTCACTGGAAATATGACGTATTCCTGGTAAGGGGTTATAGATGAGGTCAAAACAAATATTTTTTGTCATGTAACTTTTTCTCAAAAAATTAATAGTTTTTGAGTTAATTGAAATTAAATATTTTTTTACCAAAAGTACGTTTTCAGACACAAAAATTTAAAATAAAAGATAACTACTCATTCGATTTCGGATTTTTTATTATTTTGTGATAGAAAAGAATCTGAGTGTTGATAATGAATAAAAAAAATTCCATAAAATACAGGTGTTTATAAAAAAATCAATCCTTAAATGCATTTTTTATTTTTATTTTTTCTGATTTTTTAGAAATAGCTTCTAATATCTTTAAAAAAATCCTAGTAACTAAGCGTGCATAATATTTTAAAAACATCACCATCTATTCAGCTTTCAGTTGAGGTATAAAACTTATTAAAAACTTAATAAAAAATGAGAAATTAAGACTTAACTAAATAGCAGTCCCATTTCATGTAGCAAAAATTTCCTACTTCAAGCGCTTCGGAGGTGGCCGTATTATCCTACTTATTCCATAAATATGAAAGTTTTCTTGTTTGGATGATTGTGAATCAATCACGTAAAACGGCTGAACGAATTTGGGTGAAATTTGGCACACAGATAGTTTATAAGCCGGATTAAAACATAGGAGGATACTATTATCTTGGTTAAAGGTTCCCTAGAGATTTTCTCAAATGTAAATGCGAATGAAGTCGCGGGCGGAAGCTAGTTTGCCATAAATGATCGTGCTTACTAAAAATACTTTCGTCCGAGTGAGTTTGAAACAGGATTATTTTTCGCCGATGAGTCAAAATTTTATACAGACAGCATCAAAAATAACCATGCATATCAGTCATTTTCAATGCCCCTCTGCTGGGGAACTGGCCTTCCTTTTGGCTTGTGGATAGATAAAGCGGACGGGCCATACCTACCACGTGGGCCCAATGTGGATTGGTCAGTGTTAACGACTGTAAATGCAGCCAGAACCAAGGGCTCAATGTAAGGTACATTGAGTTAAAACCGACCAATCCACATTGGGCCCACGTGGTGGGTTATGGCCCGTCCGCTTTATCCCAAAAGGAAAGGAAGGCCTGTTCCCCAGCAGCGGGTCATTAAAAATGGCTGGTATGGATGGTTATTTTTGATGCTGTCTGTATAAAATTTTTACTCTTCGGCGGAAAATAATCCTATTTCAAACTCACTCGGACGAAAGTATTTTTAGTAAGCACGATCATTTATAGCAAACTAGCTTCCGCCCGCGACTTTATTCGCATTTACATTCGAGAAAATCCCTAGGGAACCTTTAACCAAGATAATAGTATCCCCCTATGTTATAATCCGGCTTATAAACTATCTGTGTGCCAAATTTCATCCAAATCCGTTCAGCCGTTTTGCGTGATTGATTAACAATCATCCAAACAAGAAAACTTTCGCATTTATGGAATAAGTAGGATAATACGGCCACCTCGGAAGCGCTTGAAGTAGGAAATTTTTGCTACATGAAATGGGACTGCTATTTAGTTAAATCTAAATTTCTCATTTTTTATTTAAGCTCTTATTAAGTTTTATACCTCAACTGAAAGCTGAATAGATGGTGATGTTTTTAAAATATTATGCACGCTTAGTTACTAGGATTTTTTTAAAGATATTAGAAGCTATTTCTAAAAAAATCTGAAAAAATAAAAATAAAAAATGCATTTAAGGATTGATTTTTTTTATAAACACCTGTATTTTATGAATTTTTTTTTATTCATTATCAACACTCAGATTCTTTTCTATCCCAAAATAATAAAAAATCCGGAATCGAATGAGTAGTTATCTTTTATTTTAAATTTTTGTGTCTGAAAACGTACTTTTGGTAAAAAAATACTTAATTTCAATTAGCTCAAAAACTATTAATTTTTTGAGAGAATTTTTGTCATATTACTTTTTCTCAAAAAGTTCATAGTTTTTGAGTAAATTGAAATTAAGTATTTTTTTACCAAAACTACGTTTTCAAAAACAAAAATTTAAAATAAAAGATAACTACTCGTTCGATTCCGGTTTTTTTAATATTTTGGAATAGAAAACAGTCTAAATGTTGATAATGTATAAAAAAAATTTACAAAAGTACAGGTGTTTATAAAAAAATCAAGCCTTAAAAGCATTTTTTCTTTTTATTTTTTCAGATTTTTTAGAAAAGGCAGCAAATATCTTTAAAAAATTCCTAGTAACTAAGCATGTATAATATTTTAAAAACATCACCATCTATTCAGCTTTCAGTTGAGGCATAAAACTTAATAATACCTTAAATAAAAATTGGGAAATTAAGACTTAAGTAAATTGCATAGTCCCATTTCATGTAGCAAAAATTTCCTACTTCGAGCGCTTCGGAGGTGGCCATATTATCCTACTTATATCATAAATGTGAAAGTTTGCTTGTTTGGATGATTGTTAATCAATCACACAAAACGGCTGAACCGATTTGGATGAAATATGGCACACAGATAGTTTAAAAGCCGGATTAAAACATAGGAGGATACTATTATCTTGGTTAAAGGTTCCCTAGAGATTTTCTCGAATGTAAATGCGGATGAAGTCGCGGGCGGAAGTTAGTTTGCCATAAATGGTCGTGCTTACTAAAAATACTTTCGTTCGAGTGAGTTTCGAGATAGGATTATTTTCCGCCAGTGAGTCAAAATTTTATACAGACGGCATCAAAAATAACCATGCATATCAGCCATTTTTAATGCCTTTGTGCCAGGCCTTCCTTTTGGCTTGTGGATGGATAAAGTGGACGGGCCATAACCCACCACATGGGCCCAATGCGGATTTGTCGGTGTTAACACAATGTACCTTACATAGAGCCGTTGGTCCTGGCTACATTTACAGTCGTTAACACTGACCAATCCACATTGGGTCCACGTGGTGGGTTATGGCCCGTCCGCTCTATCCATTCACAAGCCAAAAGGAAGGCCTGGCATAAAGGCTTTAAAAATGGCCGGTTATTTTTGATGCCGTCCGTAAAAATCTTGACTCATCGCTGGAAAATAATCCTGCCCCCAAATTCTTATAATTATTTTTAGTAAGCATGACCATTTATGACAAACTAGCTTCTGCCCGCGACTTCATCGGCATTTAGATTCGAGAAAATCCATAGGGAACCTTTAACCAAGATAATAGTATCCTCCTATGTTTTAATCCGGCTTTTAGACTATCTGTGTGCCATATTTCATCCAAATCCGTTCAGCCGTTTTGCATGATTGATTAACAATCATCCAAACAAGCAAACTCTCAAATTTATGATATAAGTAGGATAATACGGCCACCCCCGAAGCGCTCAAAGTAGGAAATTTTTGCTACATGAAATGGGACTGCAATTCACTTAAGTCTTAATTTCTCATTTTTTATTTAAGTTATTATTAAGTTTTATACCTCAACTGAAAGCTGAATAGATAATGATGTTTTTAAATTATTATGCACGCTTAGTTACTAGGATTTTTTTTTAAATATTTGCTGCCTTTTCTAAAAAATCTAAAAAAATAAAAATAAAAAATGTTTTTAAGGATTGATTTTTTTATAAACACGTGTACTTTTTGTAACTTTTTTTATTCATTATCAACATTTAGACTGTTTTCTATACCAAAATAATAAAAAAACCGGAATCGAACGAGTAGTTATCTTTTTTGTTAATTTTTTGTATCTGAAAACGTGCTTTTGGTAAAAAATTACTTAAATTTAATTTACTCAAAAACTATGAACTTTTTGAGAAAAAGCAATATAACAAAAAATATTTGTTTTGACCTCATCTATAACCATTTAGCAGGAATACGTCATATTTCCAGTGACCCTGTATATTTATATATAAATACCTAACCCCTAACCAAAATATATAAAACAAACTTATTATCTAAACATTTAAAAATAAAACTAAATAATGGTATAAAGTTGACACATTAATATTAGTAAGTTGAGTTTAGTTTAGCTAAGTTAATTTGATCTGTTCACCTTGCGTATACTGTAAACTTATGTTGGCTACTAGTAGACGACGATACTACTCTGCCGCAACACAGTTTTTTAACTAGTGTGGAGGGTAGCTGTCATTATCTGCTACCGCTGTTACTATTCTATCTTCATTGTTAATGAAAATAATATCATTGTGAATGGACAAATAAAGTTATTATTATTATTATTATTAAATTACGTCACACGAATTTCATGATTTTTTGACCCCCTCCCCCGTCCTCATCACAGCTGGTCACATTTGTGAGACTCCCCTCTTCCTAGTGTGACATGACATATTTTACAATTTTAAATCTAGAAATAATTATTGAAATAAACAAATTTCTGATCTGCTGTTTTAGTTCAATAATTATAATATAATAATAATAACTTTATTTGTCCATTCACAATGATATTATTTTCATTAACAATGAAGATAGAATAGTAACAGCGGTAGCAGATAATGACAGCTACCCTCCACACTAGTTAAAAACTGTGTTGCGGCAGAGTAGTATCGTCGTCTACTAGTAGCCAACATAAGTTTACAGTATACGCAAGGTGAACAGATCAAATTAACTTAGCTAAACTAAACTCAACTTACTAATATTAATGTGTCAACTTTATACCATTTTTTAGTTTTATTTTTAAATGTTTAGATAATAAGTTTGTTTTATATATTTTGGTTAGGTATTTATATATAAATATGTATATATATATTATTTGTTTATATTATGATATGCACACACAATGTGTATTATTATAAACCAAATACATATTAAAAACAATGTATTTATTATACCCACATAATTTGTAGAAATATATAATTACATGTGTAGTATTTACTCGTAAGTGTGTGAATAAAAGTTCATTTTTAGTTCTTATTATCATGTATATATAAATAATTGTGTTGATTTTATATATTTAAGTATTTTATTTTATTTATTATATATATTTAACTATTTTATATATTAATGTGTATCTTGCACGTATCTTATACTATATCAATAACTCCTCTGTAGCTGTGTAATCCATTGAAGATAAAAAACCCGATATTGATATTTTGCAATTATAGTAATCTTTGTCACGCAATGGTTCATGTATGCGACAAATTTTGTTATAGAGCCAGGGGCCCAGGTAAAAGTGGAAGCTGCGCGAGAATACAGTTCTAGTTCCAGGTACAAGGTAAACGGGAGAAACACGTATTCGAGATGTGATTTGAGGTGGTGGTTTACGATGTTGTCTTAGTATAATAGATTTAATAAATAATTGGCGCACCGATAGAACACCAAACTCATTGTATAATTGTATTGTGGGATATCGTATACTTTTAAAGTTTAAAACCTTTATTATGGCTCTTTGTGCTCTTTCAATGGTAATTAGGTTGGTTTTTTTAGCTCCACCCCAAGCCGTTATACCATATGTTATTAGGGACTGGCACAAGGAGTAATAAACAGTTTTAATGGTTTCACTGTCTTTAATATGTCTTATTTTTTTACAAATACAAATTAATTTTCTAACTCTCTTTGATATTGCCGTTATTTGGTTTTTCCAATTAAGATTTCGATCCAATATTAACCCCAAGTATTTTATCGATGCGACAGATTCAAGTTTATGGCAAGCACATGCCGACTGATCGGCGCAAGAGTGAGCAACTAAAGAGAAATCAGAAGGTTGGTTATTTTCGTAAATGCTGAATGTCATGTATTTAGTTTTTTCGAGGTTAAGAGTCAACATATTACTATCGAGCCATTTTAGTACCTCTTCAAATCCTGATTCACTAGTCTTTCTAACATCGCTCCACGTCGGTCCGTCAAACAGCAGCACAGTGTCGTCAGCAAAGGATATAATTTTGGAGTCTTTTAAAACCATTTGACTAAGGTCATTGAGGTATATCAAAAATAACGTTGGGCCAAGGACTGACCCTTGCGGAACGCCAAAGTCAATATTCAAATCCTCACTCCGCATACCATCAATGCAAACACACTGCTTTCTATTAGACAGGTAGGACCGAAACAATTGAAGAGGGATACCGCGAACTCCTACATATTCCAATTTACGCATAAGGATGGGGATAGAGACAGTGTCAAATGCTTTTGCCAAATCTAGAAAGATAGCTAGACACTTTCTTTTTGCATCTAACTTATCCACGACATGTTGTATTACACTTTCAATTGCGTCCGAAGTTGACATTTTTTCTCTAAATCCAAATTGGTTTGGTGACAAAAATTTATTGTATTCAAGATACTTAATTATTCTCGAATTTATAGCCTTTTCTAATATTTTTGCAAGTGTTGGCAAAAGAGAAATTGGCCTGTAGTTGGTGACACTATCTCTATCCCCAGACTTGTGTATAGGAATAACAACTGACTTTTTTAACGCTTCAGGGAACACGCCCGTTGAAAATGAGATGTTACAAATGTGCGATATTGGTCCCGCTAAGTATTTAGCTCCCATTTTAAGAAATGCAGATGAAACTCCATCCCAGCCAGTTGATGGTGTAGATTTTAGGTTTTGTATTATTTTTATTATTTCGTAGTCATCAGTAGGTAGTAGCATAAGTGAATTTATAGGACTTGATTTATTACAGATGGAATCAGCAAGTTCAATTTGGCTTTTATTTAATTTAGATATAATTTTATCGGCAAGTGTCTGTCCAACATCCCTAAAATACTTATTAACATAATTAACAGAGGTCAGAGGAGTACTTTTACTATTTAATAATTCTCTTGCAGGTTTAGTGTTATCATCGAGGTTGCAAATTCGTCGTATCACTTTCCACGAGTTTTTAGTGTCAGATTTATATTTGTTTATTTGGGATCTTTCATATGCCGTTTTTAGTTTATGAAGCAATCGGTTACAAAAATTTCTGTATCGCTTATAAGTGATAGCAAGAATTGTATTGTTAGAATCTTTTTTATGTTTAATATGTAGCTTATCTCGCCATTTCATGCACCTAATTAAACCTGATGTGATCCATGGCTTAATGATGGTCTTTCTGTTGGTTGTTTTATGACGTGTCGTGCAATCACTAAGGATAGATGTTAAGATCTGTAAAAATTTACAAGTAGCTACCCACTTGAACGTCCCAAAAATAAAAGTCAGATGTCGCTGATTGAACTTTTTGACTTTGGCCAAACGTCCATTCGCTGATTTTGATATGATTTTGATAATGAAATGACCTCACAAAAAATCGAGTGCCGCGAAATTGATATTTCCGAAATATGGGATCATCAAAATAACAGGAAAATACAGGAAAATAAACATTTTCTAATAAGAAAATTACTTACCTAAGCTCAAATGCAATTAATTCAAGCTAAAACATCAAATTAAATCGTCAAAATAGACGATCACACCAAAGGTCATTGGACCCGCCACACACTTTTTCTCAAAAATATGAACACCACTGTTATAAAACACTATGATCTATACACCCACTTAAAGTAGAAATAACAACGATTCTTTTAATGTATAACAACTCGCAGAAATCAGCATTAAAACAATAAAAAACCCATTACGTCCGAAACAATAACAATCGCCATTAGATCTTCGAAGAAACTATTATTTTCTCATTGAAATTTCTATTGCCATAGTCGGTTTTTAGATTAGCATAAATCTCTTACAGTGTATTATTGCCATATGACAAATATTTAGTCACAGAACAGGATAATTTTGCTAAAAAACAAGGGTTTACAAACATTTATACCGCTGGCGACAAAACTTGCCAGGACGTTTAGCGCATTTTTTATTTTGAATTTTTTTGGTGAGAAAACTTGCCAGGACGTTTGGCGACTGAACTTGCCAGGACGTTTGAGTGGCTACTTCAGCGTCTGAGCAATCGGTTACTTCTGCCCAATTAATTTCAGTTAGTAATTTTATCGCCTTAGCGTAGTCTGTTTTTGTTATCGATTTACATTTTTCACTAGTTTTAATTTGACACTTTAACGAAACTATTAGCGCACTATGGTCAGTTACAGCTGATTCACATACTAGTGTAGTTGCTTTGCTCCCAATAGTTAAGAAAAAGTGATCAAGGCAGTTTTGCTTACGAGTTGGCAATGTGTGGCTTGGTAATAGACCATACATAGATAACTGAGTGAGGTAGTCCGAAGATCTAGGATCATTATTATCATCTTTTATATCTATGTTTAAGTCGCCAGCCAGGGCTAGTATTTTAATATTTCTCAATTCACTCATTGTAGTATGTAAGGATTGCAAAAAATTGTCAGTGGCATATATTGATGGCGTCCTGTAGACAGCTACAATTGCAAATTGGTCACCCATTTTCAAAACCAGGCTATCGGCATCTATAATATCAGGTTCATAAACAGTTGACTCTAGTCCTTCCCTGACATACACAACAACACCACTATTTTGATTTAAGTGTTTAGTTGATGCATATCGATTAAATTGAGGCAAATTTGGTGGGTTATGTACGTTAGGGAGCCAGCACTCTGTTAAAATAATAATGTCATGTTTAATTTTTAACCTTGCCAAGTATGCTTCAAAACGATCAAAATTACAAGCTATACTTCTAATATTTTGAACCACTATATTAAGCTTTCCAGCACCAGAAGGACCAAGCAAATTTTTGCATAAGTCCGGGTTGTCAACAGCAATTATTTCTAGATTTAATAATTCTGAGATTATTGCTGCAGCTAAACCTTGTTCTAACATTTTGCTGAAAAATAACGAAATACTAATAAAAATCGTAAACATATTAAACTTTTAGAGTAGCTTGTATACCTCTTGGTTTTATATATTGCGTATTATTTGTTATATGACCCTTCAAAGTTGGGTGGACAAGTCCATTTAAAAAATATAAAATTTATTAAAATAAATAATACCTTTAATTAGTCCATAAAATGTACCTATAGTAAATTTGGCTGAGAAACTATTTTGATAAACACTATTTTTAATATAGCTGCTGAACAAATATCCTACGCTTTGCATACAAACTATTCAAGCGTGACGTCATAATTGAGTAGCTGTTAGTATGGAGCGTTTTTGGGTGAGTCCATTTGTGTGCATTTCAAACTGTGATATCTCGAGCAGTTTTCATGCTAGCGAAATAATTCTTTTACCAATGTTTCTTTTTTTTGAGAGGTAATTTATGTAACATAAAATGAAAAAAATTGTCATCATGCCAATTGATCGTTTAGGCTCAAAGGGTATTTCAATCTTATTGTGCATTATTATTGTGTCGTCTATGGGCCGCCTTACCCGTAGCACCTCAGACGGGATTCGAACCCGCACCCTTAGGATTCCGGCCCAATGCACTGACCAATTTATGCTAGGGACCGAGTCGCTAGTGGGAGCGGCGAAATTTTCTAGTAAGTAAGTACTTTTTACTTTTCGCTGCAAGTCAGCGTTATTCTATCAATGTGAGGAAATGCCCTCGACATTCGAATGAAACATCGTTGCAGGTGTTTGTCAGTCGCAAAGATGAAATAGCTATATAATTATTAAATTTTTAGATGTTTTGCATTTTTCTATGCTATTTTTATATTAATATAAATAAATAAGTACTAGAAAAAATCTACACTTTTTTCTGGTATTTATTTATTGTAGTGTAAAAATAGCATTTTGAAATGCAAAATACCTGAATAATTATTAATTGCCATTCAAAGCTCATATAAAATGCATGCTTCCAAAGCTTGGACGAATCAACCACTGGCCGGGTAACTAAATGCATTTTTGGGAGGTCATTTGCTTTTCGGCCACGTGGCCGAGAACTAATGTTTGAATTTCACAATCCATAATATTTGGCCGGCAATTATGGCCGAAAACCGGCTAAATCACCCTATAACATTGTCATTATTTGACAAGTACAAGACATTAGTTGACTCCCCTTTTCACCCGCAAAAATTGGTCGATCGTGAGTTCATACAATTTTCTTACGTTACGTGTCCAGTGGTTAATTCGTCCAAGATGCAAAGGTGAAAAATAAAAATCAGAGCACCTGTCCATAACTTTATTTACGTATTCCATTTTTACAATAATTACAACACAATAAAACAAAACGACATTAACGTGTCACTGTACAGTAGATTAAAAGATGATGTCGTGCATAGAATTGACATTACCTTAGTGAGAACACAGCCATAGATTATGCCTATTTAATAATAACTATTATTACAAAACTAATCAACTTGGAGAACTACTAAACGACACAATTCAAAACTATAATTTATTATGAATTCATCTGTCAAAGAAATCATTTTTTATCAGGAACATTTGATAGGTGCACCATGAACAAAATTGACACATTTAATGTGGCATCGATTGTACATTAAGGCCCGTTTTTATAAACCGCTCTCAACGTTGAGAGCTCTTGAGATCATACTTGAGATTTTGATGCTCTTCTTATAGGAATAGCATCTCAGGTATTATTTCAAGATAGCTCTCAACATGTGAGAACGGTTTATAAATACGGTCTTTTATAAATTTGATTTACATTATGATTTACTAATTACTTCTGAAACAACTGACAACTTTTTAATAGTCAAGTTCGTAAATTATAATTAAAAGTCAAGTAAGTTGTGAACTTGTGAAATAATTAAGTTATAATAATTTCGTTAGAGTTATAATTAATTAACAGGGCCTTTATTTTATTGCTTCAGTGAAATTTAATTATTTATTTCAAACTTAAAGTATATTTTACTAATTAAAATAAAAGGTTCAACGCAACGGGAATGTATTTTTTTTTTGTAATAATAAATGAAAACATTAATAACATCGTATAGTAGTAAATTAACAGTAATTTAGGCCCGTATTTATAAACCACTCTCAACATTGATAGATATCTTAAGATCATACCTGAGATGTTGTTCCTATAAGAACATCTCAAGTATGAATTCAAGTATGATCTCAAGTATGATCTCAAGATAGCTCTCAACGTTGAGAGCGGTTTAAAAATACGCGCCTTAGTTTATTTATTATACTCTGACATAGACTATACAAAAAATAAAAGTTGTTATAGTTTTACTTTCATGTACTATTTAATTTAGTTTTCACACAATTTGTATATCTAATCCTATTTGATAGTAGAGGTGGGCCAATAGTTTCAAAATAAATATTTTATTCACGACTATTGAGGTCCATAATAATTTCATTACTGCTTATTGTCTATACGTGTCAATATAAATTATAAAAGTTGTTTTATTTTTGATGAACAAAGTTTTTTTCATACAATAGTGGAAAGAGCTTGCAAAAAGTACATGAAACCTCATTTGAAAAGAATTGAAAAAAGTAACGCATGTAAAAAGGACGATGATGTTAATATTTTATTTAATAAATTATTGTATTAACATATTGACAACATACTTTGCAATGTTTTGTTTATTCTTGATTCAGTATTTTGACATAGTAATAAAAATATTAATTTAAACAAGCACAAAGTTTAATCCTATACAATACTATATTCTAAACCGAATAACAACTTTAAACAAGTAAGATACAAAATATGGTAGGTGTAAAGAAACTAGGTAATGTACCATCGACCACACCGGCGCTTTACTACCTCTAAGGCTAAAATCGCTTGCCGCGGAGTGCAAGCGATTTTGTTAGTTAGAAGTGCAACCGTCTTTCATATGTTTAATATGCGCTACCCCCTTAGCATAACCACCGAAACGCGATATGATATAGCCACAGCTTTACAATCCATACAGTTGTTAAACGAATGTACTTGCGCAGAGCAACGGAGGGAATCTCGCGGGGGGTTGGGCGGCGTGGATCACGGCCCCCAAATTCGCTGAGTTTGTGCACCCGAACGTTGAGGACCGACGCGACCGTGTAAAACGCGTACTTACCTTCTTCGTGTGATTCTATTGGCGGGCTATAGTCACTTCCAGCTAATTTTATTGACTACTGATTACAGTAAATTATTTACAGTAGTCTAGTTTATTAAAACTAGAAAACAATTTGATGTAGGATTTTCGTTTATTATTGGAAAGAACATTTTAGAGAAATTATTTAACGTATTAAGTATAAGCAGAATCTAAATACGGCCATTCTCATGTTTCCCTCAAACATTTATGATAAATAAAGATTGTTCATCCAAATGCAAACAAATTAAATAATTAAATTTAATAATTGAAAACTGAGAAAATCTTAAAATAAAGTGTCACGTAAACAACTGGCAGTGTACATGTAATGTACACAATGTACTTATGTAATTAGGTACATAGGTACTTGTAAATAAACTTAATACATACCAATCACATTTATTTATTTTTTAACAACCCTTGCACAGCCGCAAATGCGGCTGATAGCGTATCGGCGGCACGCGGGGGCGTCGTCCAACATCAAAAGCGTTTAACAACTGTAAGGATTGTTAAACTGTGGTATACTTAGCGATTTGTCACGTGTAACTGTCAAAAGACAATGGATTTTGACAGTTGAGTGTCGATAAAACGCTATATCACGCGACATATATCGAGTTTCATCGGACGAAAAGAATATACTCTTATATTTTCAGCAAAGTGGTAAAACACGTGATTGGTCGACTACATATAACATTACAGCCCACCTCTATTTATAGTTTTTCAATACACGGCTCCCTTGATGTTATTAGAATAATTTGTTATTACTCTTACATTGATAATTTACCTAACCTTAACACTAGTATCACCGCACTTTAAGCCAATCCTCATAAGCTCGTAAATCTTGATATTTGGGTAAAGGTCCATGTAATTGCAACTAAAAAAACTGAAGAAACGCCTAACTCCACACCTGAAATAAAAAATAACATTTGAAATACAGTTAGCTTAGCTTAAATTATAACTTACTAGCGGCCGCCCGCGACTTCGTCTGCGTGGAAAGGTTTTTTGCTATCCCTCTGGAACAATACTTTTTTTCGGGATAAAATGTACCCTATGTCCGTCTCTGTACCCCTGACAACGTGTATGCAAAATTTCATGATGATCGGTTCAGTAGTTAAGACGTGAAGGCGTAACAAACAAATAAACAAACAAACAAACAAACGGACTTTCGCATTTATAATATTTGTAAAACTTAGCAGGTGCAGGGGTTCAGCGACGTCGGGCAGAAGAATTAAAACTCCAGCTTTTTTTTACTATTTGTATTTTCAAACCATAGTAGGTATATATTGAACTGAACTGAACTGAACAATTTTCATACAAAACAGCCTTATTTAAGTACAAAATGTTTACTCGCACTTAGTGGCTAGTTAGTTTTCTACAATATAGCTATTAGCCAATTACAACGCATACAGTTTGCACACGGCACTAATTTTTGCACACGGCACCAATCTTTCCTGTCTCTTTCCAACATTATAGTGCTATCTCTTTCTAACGGTGCAAACAAAATCGCTAATAGTATCTATACAAGAAAGATAAATAACAAATCAAAGGTCTTAATTCCTATCTTAATTTCTACATGTAAAATATACTAGATAAACATAATTTAGTGTTCAAATAAGAGAAAATAATGTGATAAAACAAAGTAATTCTACAAAATATCAAAATTTAAACTATCTTAACTATATTTACATATTTTACAATCGTTCTGCCGTCAACATTCCACCCCCTGGTTGCGGATTTACTCCCAACCATCATGCTTCTGTAGGCAGAACTACCACTTTAACTGCAGGGCGGCGTAATGTCCCACGGCAAGTCCTTATGTCTACTATCCTAACTTGGCCATCCGCTCCAGGGTAAACCTTTACTATCACACCTCGGGGCCAGACGTTTCTGGGCAGAGTGGGGTCGACGATTAACACTAAGTCCCCAACTTTCAACGGTGCCACATCCTTCGTCCACTTCGATCGCTTTTGAAGTGTCGGCAGATACTCTGACACCCAGCGGCGCCAAAATATGTCGGCCAATGCTTGCGCAGCTTTCCATTGTTTCTTCGTTGTCAGGTCTTCTTCCGAAAAATGTCCAAGTCTGGTGGTCGTTGACGCGGTACCCAAGAGTAGATGGTTCGGAGTTAACGTTACTGGGTCGTTCGGATCCACAGAGACGTGGGTCAGTGGTCTACTATTGATCGTAGCTTCCACCTCAGCCAGCAGCGTTAGTAACACTTCTTCTTTCGGCGCTCTCGCATTCAGGGTTACTCTCAATGCGGTCTTCGTGGAGCGTACTAAACGCTCCCAACATCCTCCCATGTGTGGCGAGGCGGGCGAGATGAATTTCCATTTGATTCCAAGTGTGGTAGCTGCATCTTCCAGCTGATGGATTTCCAGGTTCTTCCACGCGTTCCTTAGTTCTTTATCAGCTCCTATGAAATTCGTGCCCTGGTCGCTGTAAAGTGTTTCAGGCTGACCGCGGCGCGCAATGAAACGTCGGAGGGCCATGATGGCCGAATCAGCGCTAAGAGAGGAAGCGACTTCCAGGTGGATTGCTCTTGACGTCAAACAGGTCAAGACGATTCCCCAGCGTTTCTCATGACGACGTCCAATGGTCACTTCCATGGGTCCAAAATAATCAATTCCACAGTGAGTGAATGCACGACGATGATGGGCTAATCTGGCGGAGGGCAAGTCCCCCATCTTCGGTGGTTTCGGAAGTGTTTTTCTTATCACACACATGGGACAGCTTCTCGCGACTTTCTTGACAGCTGGTCTTATCTTCAGTATCCAGTACTTTTCGCGGAGCATGTTCACAACTGCTTCATTATTAGCGTGATGAGCTAATCGGTGGTAATGCAGAATTATCAACTCAGTCAGTCGTTCCTTTGCATCCAGGATAATAGGATGTCGTTCCTCAAAGGGTACATCGGCTGTCTGGATCCTTCCTCTCACTCTCAAAAGTCCATCCTCCATTATCATTGGATCGAGAGCTTTCAGACGACTTTGTTTCGGTAAATCCTTGCCTGCTTTCATATTTTCTATGTCTACTTCAAACGCAGTTTTCTGAGACTGAAGGATCAATATCTTCTCAGCTTCTCGGATCAAGTCTCCAGTGACCTCGGGCCGTTCTTTCAGCCTTAGGCGCTTGATGTAGGCCAGCACACGAGCCATTGTTCTCACCGCCCGAATCCAGGACGAAAAACGCTGGACTTCCAATATAGTGGGCGGGGCTTCCGTGATGGTGTGAACTCGATTCGGGCGTAGTTCACTGGTCTCTTCATCGGTGGCATTCGATAAGCCTTCTTTCGGCCACTCATCCTCATTTTCCTTAAGAAAGTCTGGGCCTGAGAACCATATCGACTTTTCTGGCGTCCAACCCTTTCTTGTTGCTTCGTCAGCTGGGTTTTGTGCTGTCGGAACCCATCTCCATTCATCGCTTCTGGATCTCTCATCTATTTCAGCTAAGCGATGTGCCACGAACGGCTTGAAATCCCTCGGGTCCGATCTAATCCAGTGCAAAACTGTTTTGGAGTCTGTCCAAAATACTCTTCTTTTTATCTTGAAGCTATGTTCTTTCTCCACCATGTTTGCCAGGCGGCAGGCTAGCACGGCTGCTTGCAGTTCAAGCCGTGGCATCGAGACCATCTTCATGGGTGTCACTTTGGCTTTTCCTGAGACGAGCGCCACTTCCCTTTTCTGGTCAACGAAGTACGCGACGGTGGCATAAGCTTGCTCGCTCGCATCGCCGAAGATATGAAGTTCAACTTCTTCTTCCTCGATCCCATAATGTCTCGGTATTTTCAGTTCTCTAAGCACATGAAGACTTCTTATCCATTCTTTCCATTCTTCATGACATTCTTCGTTTATTTTCTCGTCCCATTTGACGCCGGTCTTCCATATCCGTTGTATTAAGATCCTTGAGCTGATTGTCACTGGGCATATCAAGCCTAGTGGATCAAACAGACTCATTATGAGTTTGAGGAACTCTCTCTTTGTGGGCACTTCCTCGCCACTCGCAACTTCTTTCTTGATTTTCTTGAATGACACGTCGAAACTCAGGGTGTCATCACTCGTTTGCCATACAAGACCCAACGTTCGTTCTGTTTCTCCACCAAGCTTTGACAAATTCACGCTTTGCGGTGCCACGTACGGGAGCTTTTCACGCAACTCAGGATGGTTGGTCGTCCACCCCCTGATGTTGAAGTTCCCTTGAGCGTGAATGTCACTTATTTCTTTAATCATCTTGATGGCATCTTCCACATTTTCTACACTATCTATGTAATCGTCCATATAGTGTCGTTTCTTAATAGCCTCGACCGCTTCTGGGAACTCTTCTCTAAACCTCTCAGCGTTTCTGTTTAGCACGAAGATTGCCGATGTTGGAGAAGATGTTGCTCCAAATATCATCGATTCCATTACATATATCTCAGGGTCTTCATGTTTGTTCGCACCTCTCCACAGAAACAGCTGTGCTCCTTGGTCTTCTTTCCTTATCTTTACTCTAAGGAACATATCCTCGATGTCCGCGGTGATTGCGATCGGCTTCTGGCGAAACTTAAATAGTATTCCTAAAAGGGAGTTCAGTAAATCTGGGCCGCTCAATAGCTGGTCATTCAATGACGTCCCTTTATATGTCGCAGCTGCATCGAACACCAAGCGCAACTTTCCTGGTTTATTGACGTTTGTCACGCCAAAATGCGGGAGAAACCAAGTGTGTTCGGAAGGTATCGGTTCTTCCACACGTTTCGCGTATCCTTTTTCAATTAACCTGCTTATCTGGGTGCAGTAGGCAATCGCGAAGTCCGGGTTTCTGTCCATTTTGCGCTCGATTCCTCTTAGGCGTTTCTCAGCGTCGTTAAAATTATCTGGCAGCTGGACGTTATCTTTTCTCCAGAGTAGTCCCACCTCCCAACCTTCATTGGTAAGGCGCGCAGTCTCATTGAGTATGGTCTCAGCTCTCTGTTCTTCAAAGTTCACTCTCTTTTTGGCGACGATCCCCATATTTTCAATGTCAAACTGCTGTTTGACGAGATCGTTCAGCTCCGCCATGCAGTTTACGGTGTCGGGCTCGTCGCTCTTTGTACTTACCGGGCCATGAATTACCCAACCTAGCTTGGTCAGGGAGGCCACCGGTCTTCCCGATTTCCCTCGCCTTATGTCGCCGCCCACTATTGTTTCCCAATTGTCTTGTCCTATGAGGACTAGTGGGACAGCGTCTCTCATTTCTTCAATTCCCAATCCTTTCAAATGATCACTATTTTCGATCACACTCTTTGGCACAGTCTGCGGCGGCAGGTTCATCTCCCTGATGGTCCTCATCTTCAGAATGCGGGGTTCTTCATTTGGTCCCCATAAAGTCACACTTACTAACCTTGATGAGTCATCTTCAATCGAGTGTCCGCCGGCACTGAGGATCTGGATCGGTGATCTCGGACCTCGCAATTCCGTGGCAAGAGTCTCGTCTATCAACGAAATAGTGGCACCGTCGTCAAGCAGAGCGTAAGTGTCAATCAGACGACCCCCGTTTTTCACTTGTACAGGCACTACCTTCAGGAGTGACTTCACACATCGTCTGTCCCCGAGGTTAGTGACACGCTCAGTCTGAGTAGAAATATCAAAAGGTTGGTTACCTGGTTTATCCACGTGCAGGAGCGTGTGATGGCCATAATTACACTTAGCACATTTCCTATATTTACACCTTAATCGACTATGATTGCCACTTAGACACTTAAAACATAACTTATTGTCTTTAACAAAGTCCCAACGTTCATTTACACTTTTGTCACGAAAACTGTCACACGAAGCTAACCGATGATCATTTTCACATAGCACGCACTTTATTTCACTGTTGTTATGCACGTTCACTTTATGCACATTTTTCACATTGGCACGGTTACTCACAGTTTGATTCCGTGGTGTCACCTGCCTTTGCGCAGCCGCAGGTCTGCTCCCGATGATGTCGGCAGGAAGCACGAAAGCTGCGGTGTCGGCGAGCTCCTCCAAGAAGTCCACGAATATGATGAGGGTTGGTGACACACGCAGATCGACTCCACCGGCGATGGCTTGACTCCGTGCAAACTTGGAGTACTCGTGGCGCTGGGTCGCAGCTGCATCGAACACCAAGCGCAACTTTCCTGGTTTATTGACGTTTGTCACGCCAAAATGCGGGAGAAACCAAGTGTGTTCGGAAGGTATCGGTTCTTCCACACGTTTCGCGTATCCTTTTTCAATTAACCTGCTTATCTGGGTGCAGTAGGCAATCGCGAAGTCCGGGTTTCTGTCCATTTTGCGCTCGATTCCTCTTAGGCGTTTCTCAGCGTCGTTAAAATTATCTGGCAGCTGGACGTTATCTTTTCTCCAGAGTAGTCCCACCTCCCAACCTTCATTGGTAAGGCGCGCAGTCTCATTGAGTATGGTCTCAGCTCTCTGTTCTTCAAAGTTCACTCTCTTTTTGGCGACGATCCCCATATTTTCAATGTCAAACTGCTGTTTGACGAGATCGTTCAGCTCCGCCATGCAGTTTACGGTGTCGGGCTCGTCGCTCTTTGTACTTACCGGGCCATGAATTACCCAACCTAGCTTGGTCAGGGAGGCCACCGGTCTTCCCGATTTCCCTCGCCTTATGTCGCCGCCCACTATTGTTTCCCAATTGTCTTGTCCTATGAGGACTAGTGGGACAGCGTCTCTCATTTCTTCAATTCCCAATCCTTTCAAATGATCACTATTTTCGATCACACTCTTTGGCACAGTCTGCGGCGGCAGGTTCATCTCCCTGATGGTCCTCATCTTCAGAATGCGGGGTTCTTCATTTGGTCCCCATAAAGTCACACTTACTAACCTTGATGAGTCATCTTCAATCGAGTGTCCGCCGGCACTGAGGATCTGGATCGGTGATCTCGGACCTCGCAATTCCGTGGCAAGAGTCTCGTCTATCAACGAAATAGTGGCACCGTCGTCAAGCAGAGCGTAAGTGTCAATCAGACGACCCCCGTTTTTCACTTGTACAGGCACTACCTTCAGGAGTGACTTCACACATCGTCTGTCCCCGAGGTTAGTGACACGCTCAGTCTGAGTAGAAATATCAAAAGGTTGGTTACCTGGTTTATCCACGTGCAGGAGCGTGTGATGGCCATAATTACACTTAGCACATTTCCTATATTTACACCTTAATCGACTATGATTGCCACTTAGACACTTAAAACATAACTTATTGTCTTTAACAAAGTCCCAACGTTCATTTACACTTTTGTCACGAAAACTGTCACACGAAGCTAACCGATGATCATTTTCACATAGCACGCACTTTATTTCACTGTTGTTATGCACGTTCACTTTATGCACATTTTTCACATTGGCACGGTTACTCACAGTTTGATTCCGTGGTGTCACCTGCCTTTGCGCAGCCGCAGGTCTGCTCCCGATGATGTCGGCAGGAAGCACGAAAGCTGCGGTGTCGGCGAGCTCCTCCAAGAAGTCCACGAATATGATGAGGGTTGGTGACACACGCAGATCGACTCCACCGGCGATGGCTTGACTCCGTGCAAACTTGGAGTACTCGTGGCGCTGGGTCGGTGTTAGTTTCTCCAGCAGCTCACTCACAAGTTGTGGGTTGTTGATGAAGCCGTCCGCCTTGATGTTTCTGAGTGTGGAGATGCAGGAGCGGACGGTGGCACTGAAGACACGAAGGCCATCGCTGTCATTGTCGGCGGTCTTGGGTAGTGCTCGAATCTTCCCGATAGCGCTCTTCAATAGGAGGTTTGGATCCCCGTAGGTGCGCTCTAAGCATCTCAGGATCTCGCCAGGATCGGAGCTGGTGCGGAGAAGGTCTTCAACCAGTTGCTTCGCCTTGCCATGTATTACTGATTGTAGTCTCGCAAGGTTTTCTGATGGCCGGAACTCGTACTGGGCAGTGGAATCTTCATATTTCTTCTTAAAGGCAAGCCAGTCAGCTGGATCCCCACTGAAGTTAGGCAACTCGTAGAAAGCTCGTGGCATAGGGCGTGGTTTGGCCATGTCTCGTAGGGTTTCGGCCAACTCTTCAATCGCCTTCCCGGGTTGTCGACGTCCCCTTGATGAATCACGTCCATCTCGGCCAGAATGCGGGGTCTTCTCACGAGCGGGCTCAAAAGGTGACTTCTGGATCCACTCCTGGATGCGATCTTCTTTAGGTGGTTCTATTCTCGCTAAGGCCTCTTCCTCTTCTTCCTCCTCTGCGTCTAGTTCCGCCAGTTGCATTGCCTTCTTTTTCTCGGCGAGACGCTGTTGTGCTGCGCACATTTCAAGTTCTGCTTCGTATTCGATTCTCTTTCGTGTCGCTTCTCTGTGTGCGCGACTGGAACGGGACGACGTGACACTTGGAGCTTTTCGGGGCGCTCGTACGGTGCTCACGGTCGGCGTTGCTTCATGATCTGGATCTCTGGTCGTGAAATCCACCACTCTTCCACCAATGCCGGAAGACGGAATCTCTGGGATGTATATTTCACCAGGTATCCCTTGGTTAACCGTCGACGGCGATCGGAGTGGGCGGACGAACGTAGCTACCCCGGAGTCTGCGGGTTCCGTATGTGCAGGATCGCTCTGGGCCGTTGACGTTCCGCCTCTCTCCTTTGCCTTGCTCCTCGTCGGGTACGACATGGTTGCTTCTTCAAGTATCCCAGGAATTCTTCAAGTCCCAGACTGAATGATCCAAAAATATTCTAAGTCTTGGGAATTTTTCTTCAAATTTTCTAAGTCCTGGGTGCTGGCAGCGAAATCTTCTAAGTCCCCGGCGTATCCGGCTCGAAGGACCACTTGTAAACTTAGCAGGTGCAGGGGTTCAGCGACGTCGGGCAGAAGAATTAAAACTCCAGCTTTTTTTTACTATTTGTATTTTCAAACCATAGTAGGTATATATTGAACTGAACTGAACTGAACAATTTTCATACAAAACAGCCTTATTTAAGTACAAAATGTTTACTCGCACTTAGTGGCTAGTTAGTTTTCTACAATATAGCTATTAGCCAATTACAACGCATACAGTTTGCACACGGCACTAATTTTTGCACACGGCACCAATCTTTCCTGTCTCTTTCCAACATTATAGTGCTATCTCTTTCTAACGGTGCAAACAAAATCGCTAATAGTATCTATACAAGAAAGATAAATAACAAATCAAAGGTCTTAATTCCTATCTTAATTTCTACATGTAAAATATACTAGATAAACATAATTTAGTGTTCAAATAAGAGAAAATAATGTGATAAAACAAAGTAATTCTACAAAATATCAAAATTTAAACTATCTTAACTATATTTACATATTTTACAATCGTTCTGCCGTCAACAATATTAGTAAGGATAGTATAGAAGTTACACAGAACAAGAACAGAAAAAGTTACTTCATTGAATAGAACTATTCAATGAAGTAATTATGACGAACATACTATAGTTCTGCCCAATTTTTGAAGTGAAAACTTCTTTAGCGCCATTGAACACATTTTTGTAATGGGGAAAAATGTTAAACTCGCGTCAGTCAAGGTCACGTAACCCTGATCGAAAATTCGTAAGACGGATGTAGCGTAGACAGCCGGCAGTGGAAGTATCCCCCTCTCTTTCTACGGCGCGGTGAAAATTGCGGCGCGTCGTTTTGGCGTTCGGCGGGTTGATTTTTCTGAGAGTAAGGCGATTCTCACACTGCCGGCGCGCGCCGTCGCGGGGCGCGGTTTGGCGTTTCACGCGCGTGGCGACGGCGCAGCGTGACGCCAATTCGGGCGGTTTTCGACGCGCCTCCGCGCCGGTCGGCGTCAGACGCGGTCCCGCGCTTACGTACAAAAACCGGCACGATACTATGGAGCTCAGTGTGTTGTACCCCGCGATTGCCGCGCCTGCGGCCTCGATGTGTTGGACCAAGCGGTTTTCTATACAAATTGATGTACTTGTATACAAAGTAAAACACGCGCGCGGGAGCCCCGCGACCGCGCGCGGTGCCAGTGTGAGAACCGTCTAAACTTTTTAACGTAATATAAATTGTCATGTTTGTGTACAATAGCGCAATAAATAAATATTGTATTCTACCTCATAAATGATAGTACTTTTATAATGGACTGTATGAATTAAAAACTCTCTTCGATATTTTCTTCTTTATTTGGGTCTTCCTGTTTACAATGTTGCGTGGTTGAACTGCGATCTCGAACTGTGCTCAGACACTATCCGGCCCTATTTTTATACCTGCGCGCACCGAGCGCCCGGCCGGCTCCGGCCAATCACAAGTCCTACATTTATTGCCTGACCAATCGCAGGCCCTACTTTAATTTCTAAGCGCTGTCTCGTTCCTACCGGTGCCTCTCTGTCTCGCAGTGTTATCTCTGTCTAATATATACTTTTATTTCATTCTTTCTAATTTGTCCTACCTCGGATAGTGTGCTGAGCTTACAATTTTTAATTTGAACTTATCTAACAACAATATCTTACTTTGCGTACTTATGCCTATTTTTACATATCTTACTTACTAAATATCATGTTTATTTACATTGACAACATACTCATTTCTTATTTATTACATACTTAATATTTCCTATTGATAACATGTTAAATATTGCCTACTTTATCGTAATTTCATACTTATTTGTTTCCTAGCTATTACAAGTCTATTTATTTCCTACTAATTACCTACTTTTCCTACTTATTCTTACTTATGAACTAAATAAATGTGAACACCATGTGGAAATTCTTTAATAGAAACTCTTACGATCTAAGTTTATACATGTCGAAAAACACGTGCTATTTATTTACATGTTTGCTAAGCTCGCCGTCCTCAACAACTTTATATTGATAATTAAAGTAATTCGTGCAAAATTATTCCCTAACCATTCCAAAATATCAAAAATGCACAACGTTAATTCAATTTTTCACTTCTGCCGGCACTCCCGGAGTGCAGCCCGAATTTTTTCACGTTTTATATTATTTATTATACTTAATTTCTGTTGTACAAATTGTCAATCACTTTTAACTACCAACTCATATCTCATTATTCTCGATCCAAAATAAATCAAGGAACACAAAAATGAGATTGTAAAATATTCCAAAATTAGCATGCGTCAGTTTTCGTACCTTGTTATAATTCTGTTACGCTCATTATATTACTACAAGAAAATTTGTTTTTCTGGGCAACGTTAATGGGAACCGGCGGTATTTTAACTTCATTATGAGTATCATCCAAAAATAACAAACCTTAATTTAAGCGTAACGTTGAGCTGAATAGGAAAAAATTCTTCAAACAAGGTTTTTATTATTTTTCAAAATGAATTGAACAGTTCTAACAACAGGATATACCATAAATCGACTGAATATTATGTGACTTTAGCTCACTATTCATTTTACCAAAGCTTTATAAAAGCCTTAAATTTAAATACAAGCCTTATAAAAGCTTGTATTTAAGTAAATCTACTGACGACGATAATAATTATACCTACTCACATACAGTTACCACCACTAAATTCAATAGTCCATGCAAATCTAAATACGTACGATAATATTGCACGACATGATACTGCTGTGATGTAAATTCCCTTTGAACTAGAAATTATTGAAGATAGATTACTGATCGAATTCAATACGTCACATTTACATACTATACTTAATCAATATTTAACTGGCATCAAATAATAACATTATTTCATAGCAATTAATACATCCAAAGGTGGTATAATTTCAATACTGGCTATTGACGGTTGAACACGATTAATAACAACTAATTAGCTCTCTAGAATTGATATCCAATATTCATTGAAGGTATAGAAGCATTTATGTTGCTTCGATTTATGAATAAATGAATTCTATTCTATTCTATTCTATTCGATAAATTACGTGAGTAATAGTAACTTGGAATCCCAAAAGGGTTTCTTTTAGCATAATATAATACTCGTAATTGTGTACTTACATTTACAGAAATATTTGCCTGTGTAATCAAAAATCGTATAAACTTATACCTACTAACTTAACGTACACTTAACTTTGATTTACTTTAAGATTTTACCTTGATTGCAGAAGTTAATTGTGTAATATTTTTATTGTAATATTAATGGCTGATAATCTTATATTTCATGGCATTTGTGGTATAATAAACGTAGGTTCAACAAATTGCGATTATTATTATAGTTAATAAAAAAATAGTAGGTATCGCTGTTTCTCTATATCTATATGAAGAAAAATAATTACTGTGAAGAGGAATCGGAGTATTATTAAAAATTAATGGTTAAACAAACTTACCTGTGACGTTTGACCATAATTATACAAGGTGTTACATCCGAAGAGATTCAGTATTCACTATGTAGTCCACTTCTCAATGTACTAGGCATCGCACAGTAATTTAGAGCTAGAAATTAATAAAAAAGTAGCTGTATTGATCCCCGCCGTCGGCCGGCCCCTGCGCCTGACCCGCTCGTACGTCATTATTTTCAGAGACCTGAAAGCACCTATTTCGCTTCAAATGTCCTGGGGTATTAAATGGTTTGTAAGAACATTACTTTCGGGAGGGAGGGTACTGAATCTCTTCGGATGTAACACCTTGTATAATTATGGTCAAACGTCACAGGTAAGTTTGTTTAACCATTAATTATACTACGGTGTTACATCCTCCGGATTCAGTATTCACTATGTAGATGTTTAGCGCATAAAGTGAAATAGGTGATTGTAGAAAAAAGAAGAAAACCAAACAAAAAATCAATCATGAATACACACTGTATTTTATGAAATCAGACTTATAATTTTTCACTTATTAAGAGATAATCTTAGCAATCAGTTTAATCGCCTATGTTATGTTAGATATTACCAATTACTTATTTTATAATTAGTTAATCAAAACAGTATTTGCAAAATCGTTATCTTCATCGTTTAGCGTTGGTCTATTATAAAATTTTGCGAATGTTAAAGAGTTCCCGGACCATCCAGCAGTTCTTTTTATCAGGTCGACAGACAACCCTCTAGTCAGTGCGGCTGAAGTTGAAGCGTGGCGAGTGCTATGTGCCGAGAAGACAGATATATCCACGCCGCTTTCAGAAAGTACAGATTTAATCCATCTGCTAATGGTGGCACTGCTAGCATTATGATAAGGTTTTCTAGTTGTCAGAATTAATTTTTCAGTATCTGGTAAATGCCTAAATCTATTTGTAATCGCTAAATATGAAAGTAACGTTTTTGCAGGACATATTTGTTCTTTGTTTGGAAAAAAGGGTATCACCAATCGTGGCATTGATCTACCTGGAGCTGAGGTTTTTATCATATCATTGATTATAATTTGAATATTCGTTTCGCTAGTTTTGATATTTGACAAACGGATCAGGGAGAGCGTCTGCACACGTTGTGCAGTCGACAACGCGAGAAGAGCTACTAATTTTTTACTTATTTTCAGAAGGGATAGTTCATGATTAGGATGCCATGTTTCTAAGTGGTCGAGGACGAGATTGGGATTCCATGTTGTTTGGTATCTCGGAAGGGTTGGATTCGTTCTAAAAACGCCTCTCAGAAACCTGGAAACCCTTTCATCTTCTCTGAATGATTTGCCCAATATCAAACCTAATGCGGAACGTAATGTGTTTAAAGACGAATAACTGGCTCCTTCTTTAAGTTGACATGTCATAAAATTTAATAAGTGTGGAATATTTACAGAATAAAAATCAACCTTATATTTAATACAATAATGCCACCACTTTTTGAACGCACAATTATATTGTTTTAAAGAGTTCACTGCTAAGGATGAAATTAAAACATCAATCGTATCATTTGATAAAGATTGTTTTACGAAGGTTTCCCTGACAACAGCGATGATGCCAGGGTAAGTCGGCTCCAAAGTGGATGACGAGTTCTGAAAGGAGATAAGACTAATTCAGGCTCTGGATTGAAAAATACGGGTTCTTTTACCGATAATTTCATAAAAAGAGGATACCATGGCTGGCTCGGCCAGTGTGGTACTACCACTATTCCAGTAGCACTGTCATTAACAATTTTTCTTAAAGTTTTAAGAATTAACGAAAAGGGTGGAAAGGCATAGAAAAATAAACCATTCCAATCTATCGTAAATGCGTTAATGTTCATGGCCTCAGGGTCACGCTTCCATGAAACGTATTGGGCACACTTAGCATTTAGTTGTGTGGCAAATAAATCAACTGTAGGGATACCGAAATGGTTGCAAATTGTTCTAAATGCTAAAGGAGATAAGCTCCATTCTGTGTCTATATTGTCTCGCCGTGATTCCTCATCGGCTTCAGTATTTTCTTTCGACTTTATATATGATGCGAAAATATGCAATTGTCTTTTTTCGCACCACTGCCATATATTCCGTGTTACCTTATTTAAATGCACGTACTGAACGCCACCGTATCTATTTATATACGCTATTGCTGTAGTATTATCTATACGTAGTAAGATTTCTTTATTATACAAAGATTTTGCGAAACATTTTAGTCCGTTAAAGGCCGCTAGTAATTCTAAAATATTTATGTGATAGTTAAGTTCCTTTGTGTTCCAAAAACCACCTGTTCTTTCTCCATTGCAAAAAGCCCCCCATCCCGTAAGTGAGGCGTCGGTGAAAATTTCAACAAAATATTTACCTTCGCGTATTGGGTTACTTGTATGCTCAACATGCTTTATCCACCATACAAAATCTGATTTTAGATATTCAGGTATCTCCATAAGGCTATCATAGTCTTCGTTGGATTTTTGTAAGGCAAGAAATTTTTCTCTCTCAAATTGTTTGGTGTATAGCCACCCGTAAGCGACGGCTGGGCACGCGGAGCATAAAATACCCAAAAATTTTGCGAAGTCCCTAATACGCGTTTGTTTTTTATCGTGCATGTCTAAAATGGAATTTAATATTTTTAGGCGTTTATCTTTTGGCAGTCTCAAGCACATCCTATTCGAATCTAATTCAAAACCTAAGAATGTCTGAATTTGACGAGGCATTAATTGGCTTTTAGAATGATTTATTATGAAACCCAAATTTTCTAAAAAATTTATGGTTTCTGTAACACAGAAGAGACATGTATCATAAGAATCTGCCAGGCAAATAGTGTCATCTAAATAAGTTACTAGTATAAAACCTCTGTTTCGGAGGTGCGCCAAGACAGGTTTCATTAACTTTGTGAAAACTAATGGGGCCAAAGATAAACCGAACGGTAGGCATTGAAATTCATATGTACTACCTTCAAATTTAAATCTTAAATATTTCTTGCTAATGTCACCTATGGGCACTAAAAAATAGGCGTCTTTTAAATCTATTGTTGTCATAAAGCAATTTTTTGTTAAAAGCTTTTGAACTGTCCTTATGTCTTCCATTTTAAAGTGCTGAGGAGCGATATATCTATTAAAGTTTTTCAAATTTAGTATAAACCTAAAAGAACCATTGGGTTTCGATACAAGGAAAATTTTTGAAAGATATTGCCCAGGAACATCAACGCATTGTACAATAGCACCTAATTCTTTTAATTTATTGATTTCATTAAATATTTGAACTTTTTCATTATAGCTAAAATCACCATTTTCAGAAAATGTGTTTTGTACTACATGTTCATCGATTGGGATTTCGAAACCTTTTATATAGTTTAAAACAGTTTGGTCATCTGTAATGGATTTCCATTTATCAAAAAAGAAGCGTAATCTACCGGCATGCTGTAAAGTTACCTCAGGTGTTGTTAGGTTTTGCGAGTCTTCGTATTCGAATTCGACTTCGTCGGCAATCGGGACTGTCGATCCTGGTTTGGCGGAGGACGTCGATTCGGCTGAGGAATGTAACGGTTTCGTTGCGCACCCTGTTTGTATGTCCGAGCAGCTTGTGCTCGGGGTGGGCCTCTCCAGTTTCCCTGCTGCGGATATTTTCTAAATGCGGCAGCCGTATTAGTATCCGTGCGTTTTATCTGGAGACCGGATCGTTCTGCGGTCTTGGATGCCTTTATTTTATCATTTAAATTGTTTCCAAAGAGAAACTCATCTCTTTTCACGTCCGAAATCATACCAAGAAATTTCTTATCTAGAGATGCTGTTACCAATTTTCGCCTCCGTTTAGTTTCTTCGTAATGAAGATCGAGAAGAATTTGACTTGTTTCCGAAAGTTTCTTTAAAAGATCAATCTTGTCTGTGTTGCCTTCGATTATGCTCGATGCAAGATTTGTCAGACCTGAGATGCCACGGCCTAATTGGTTCTGGTATTTTTCCATTTGTTTGTCACGATGCTTGGCAGCGTCATTTAAAACCGGGAGTACTTCTGCATTGAGTAGGGGAGCTTTTGCTAGCCGGAAGTTCTCGGGTATGAGAGCTTTTTCCATAAGGTCTTGTTTTAGTTCCTTCGTCAAACCATCAACCAGAACCCGACCCCAACGTTTAGCGATCTCATCTGGTATCTTAGGCCCAAAAACTTCTTCCTTTCCTTTCGGATCCCCCAGCGCTTCTAAAACTTCTGACGGTAGGGATGGAACGTCAACACTTGTGCTTGGACCTGGATCACTTGGTGTAATGTTTGCCGGTACACTATTAGTACCTATCTGTTCCACGGTGGTTTTATTACTAGGTTCCGGTTCTAATGTTATAGCATTAATATTGTTTGGTTGATCAGCAGAGGCAACTACTGACTTAACCCCCTGATGTGATGCAGAGCTATCCGAATCGTACACTATAGGTACTTCTATATCACTAGTAGGAGACATTGATGTTTGTCTCGGAAATATTTGGGGATTGTCATTATAGTACTCATCTGAAAATAAACATTGTTGTTTATAGTCACTGATCGTAAGCTCGTTACGACGCTGGACTTTTTTGAGACCAAAGACTTTCATATAAATTATTGATAAATTAGCTTTATTTAAAGTCATTGGGCGTAAGCACGTTACGCCGCGAGACTGGAGGGTAGTTTCGTATCAGCTGTGCGCTCGTCACAGCGTTAATTACGAATGTAGAATGATTAATAAATATAGCTTTATAAAATCAAATCGATTTATACAAGAATGTTTTCAAAATCGTGAGGGTATATGTGAAAAAAAAATCCTATTTGTTTTTGAGTGAAGTGAAATAACTAATGAATAAGTATTATTTGAATGTTTGTCTTTGTGCTTAATCTGATTAAGAAATAACGTCTTCGTTTGTTGTTAAAATTCTTTAATTACTAGTATATTTCCATAGAATTATTACAACGTAAGAAAAAAAAAGACACCATCATAGACATATTTTTATAAGAAACAACGCATTATTACTGTTCGTGTTTATTAATTATCACGACTGGAAATAATACATTTAAAAAACAAAGTTATTTTTAAATTCTACGATATAATGACACGACACAGTTATTTCTTTGAAATTGCATGAAAATACGGTGAATTTCACCGTGATATAGGTAGGTGTTAAACAAAAAAAAAATCACTAACCTGATGATGAATCTGATTGTATTTGTTCGAGTTTTTCTTGCAATCGTTTTATCTTCTTACGTAAGTGAGATTCACTGTGTTTACGTTTCCTTTTTCCCATTTTACACTATGAACACTCACACAACACGTTAAGTACTTTAATTCTTGGAAAAATTTAGCTCAAAGACGTGTAAAGTAATAAATGATATTTGCGATGCCCGCACAGAAAAGCGAATGACGTACGAGCGGGTCAGGCGCAGGGGCCGGCCGACGGCGGGGATCAATACAGCTACTTTTTTATTAATTTCTAGCTCTAAATTACTGTGCGATGCCTAGTACATTGAGAAGTGGACTACATAGTGAATACTGAATCCGGAGGATGTAACACCGTAGTATAATGGCAGATAAGGACTCACAACTCACTCGCCGTATTCTAGCAGCCGGGTAACTTATACTAATCTTCGTTTTTAACTTCTTCGTTTGCACTTACCATTACCACTCTTAACGCCAGCATCGTCGTAAGCACCTCCAGATAATTATTTTTAGCACAAAGGTTGGACACAATTCACTTATATTGTTTGACACATATTTGGAGTGCTAAGTGCGCGAGTTCACGGTGATGATGGCGACAGTGTCCTTTACCACAGGCTCGGCAATCAGGACGGACGAGCAACGCACTTGTGTAGCCCCACTCAAAACTTAGAATTTCTAAATTTACTACGCTTACCACCGTTAACGGCTGTATCATCTGATATAAGCACCTCTACGTGAGCATGCTATGAGTAGCATGAAAGTTGTATTCAACTCACCTTTATTATTTGACACATATTTGGAGTGCTGAGTGCGCGAGTTCACGGTGATGATGGCGACAGTGTCCCTCACCACCGGTGGCTCGACCATCAGGACGGAGGAGCACCGCACTCGTATCGCCCCGCTCGCCGTCGGGGGCACTCGCACTCGAAGAACTCGCCAGGAACGTCGAAGTCCCCCTGGCTGTATTTCGCTCAGCTCCGTCCTCTGCCATTGTTCTGGCTGAAACGTCTTTTACATTTAGTCAAAAGTACCTAATTTACAAACATTTTAAGACAGCTACTTCTTAACATATTTTTTTACACCATCATACACAAAATTCTGCGATACACTTTTGAAAATGAAACGAAACATCTGAACCGATTGGAATGGCACGTGAAGTTATAAAGTCAACAATACAACTTTAATATGCAAACTGTTTTCATGTTCGCCTGAAAACGCTCATCGTGAAAAATAAGCATCGCATCGTGTGTTTTTTGTAGAGCCTTTATATGGCTCTTTCACAAGGTACGGCTAAAAGAACTTTTCCTGTTCTTAATGGGGGCAGAAAAGAGCAAAACAGTCTCTCTATACTTTGTAAAAAAATTCAAACTCAGTACCTAGAGAAAAGGTCGTGCAAAGGTTTTCACATCCACCGTGTTAGTGATTTTAAATTTAAATTGTAATGACTCGGGACTAGTTAAGCTTTTAAATTATGTTTTTAATGACTTTGTAATGGAATTCAAATTAATATTAGATAGAGTTAAATAAATTATAATACCACTTCGGCCTATTTAGAAACCAAGTTTTGAAACGACTTTGTGCATAACTTGTAACTAAAATAATCCACATTAGCACGCCTATCAAAAGAAAATCTTTTTGCCTGAAAATAACACTCAAATCGTGAAAAATATGTATTTCAACTGAAATGATTTGGTGACAAAGTTGAGTGCCTATTCTTATTTTTTTCGCAATTTCTTTTTCAGTATTGCGTTCATACAAAAAGTTGTTTATAATGATGAGTTATTTTATTAATTTTCCTGAAAATCCTGTTGTGCGTTATTATATTAAGGCCAGTTTGTAATTTTTAAAAATCTTTCTAGATAAAAAGTTTTTATTTCTCCGTGGGCGTCTTAGTAAAATACAAAACCCGCTAGCCTCACCCACGCAGAAAGCCCATTCATTAACTGTCTAAATTCATCAAAATGAGTAATAAATATAAAACACCATTAACGAAATTCACCAAACGAATACTGGAAAGTAAGTAATGTCTAATTAGGCGTAAATATATTTTAAGGTGTACTTCTGAGAATAAAGGAAGAACATTTTGGCGAAATATGCCGGGTGTTTTAAAGGCCATTAGTGAAGATTTAAAGAGTACCTACCTTGCTTAAAGTCGCTTAACAATAGACGTTCCTAATGGCAAACAAAGCGAATATACCGCTTGCAAAAGCCACAGACTTTTATGATTCCCGAGAAGATTATTACCATATTATTATCCACACTATCTCTCACTCATGTGATAGTATAAAACATTTTCTTAATCAAATTAATTTATCGTCATAAACTACAATATGATTTTTCAGTAAAGAACATTGCATTCAGAACTTTTAAATTTCTTAAAACTGTGAAGTCGTCTATTTTTTGTGCTCTGTTTTTATTCGCAATCAGTTGAACTTTTAGCAAATGTGCTGGTTTATGTAAGTCGTCTATTTTGAATTTATATTCAAGTACACGAATATTAATTTATTTCTAATGAGTACATATTATTTATATATCTACTGCTTATTTCTGTTTGTATAAAATTGTATTAATTAGCGTATGTCAGAGCACCGTTAATTATTAATCGAACAAAATAAAAGCATATATTTTGTTGATGGTATTGATATCTACCATTTTTAAGTGACAATTTTCATTTTTAAAAGTTAAAATTCTAACTTATCTTATATTTTATAAACCCTATATTGGAACGGAGCGGAACGCTGAACAGAATAAAATTATTCTGAAACTATAGGTTTATACATTGTGAAATTTGGTTTCCGCAGTGGGATGGTTCCACTCATGATTGCAAGATACATTAAGATCGAGAAAAAATCAGCTGTTCCATACAAACATGGAACAGCTGATTTTTTTTTCGCGATATCAGAGTTGGCCCTATAGTAAAAGTTGCTTGTAATCATGAGTGGAACCACCCCACTGCGGGAACCAAATGATTAATATTTCAGGGTGTATATTATAGTTTTACTGTTTTATGTTATTTTTGGTTTTACCTTCCCCAGAATCACAGGTCACAACAACATAGTTTCAACGTTTATACAGATCTTACCTTTTGAAGTTCGTTGTCGATGTACCAATTAATGTCCGACGGAGGCAGCGAATAGTCCGAGGTACAGTTGAGGAATATCTGTTCTCCCGGCTTTAGCACCTTCGGAGCTCCAATTATCACCGGGTCCAGGTCAGGCATAGCTACGGGCAAAATTAATTTCGATACAATACAAGTTAGATGCCCAATACAGGCCGTTATTACTTCTCCCAAGGTTTCACACCTTAATTTAGTTGTATAGTTTACCTTCTGATTACGCCCTGTTTCAACATTCATCGAACTATTTCAACATTATGATGGAAATGATTTCACAATCAAGAGGGAATTTTGGAGCGTTAGGCCGGCCACACACAGACGGAATCCCGATTCGGAATTCCGAACGGAATTTCGACAATATATGAAGATTCCGTACGGAAAAATCCCGCATGTGTGTGGCAGGCCCATAGACTTTGTATGCAGTTGCTGCGTTCGGAATCACGTATGTACGGGATTCCGTCTGTGTGTGGCCGGCCTTAGCGTTTACCCTTCCAAATCACTTATATAGATTTGGACTTTCCGGGAGAAATTGGTTTGGTTTGAGATGGATACTGCACTATGAACCGAATGTAATTATGGCGTTGGTTTGATTTTGAGGCCCACCGAGCAATACCTTGATAGTGAACAGTTAGTTCTCGTAGCTTTGAAAGTTCGATTTGAAAGCCCTAGATTGATTCGTTTGCTCTGACACTAAATAACAATACAATGACATATTATTTAGCTAAGTAATTTCCAAAGTGAATTCTTTCGGTTTAATAGTAGTTAACTTGTATATTGTACACCTAGCCTTAATTTATTACCTATAAAATACATTAATTACTAAGCTAATAATATTATTCTTGTAACTTTATAAATCAAATCTACTTAGATTTGATATCACCTACAATATCACTAATATTCGAGTTTACCTTGCTTCCCTGATATTATTAGTAATTGAATTAATTTAGTTAGAGGATTGTTGGAGAAATTTGTTAGTTCGAGGATTCACAAAGTTATACTGCTTATTAGGAAGATGTAATAAGACGTTTACATAATGATTACGTTTATGTAATGATTTTGAGCCAACACTACCTGAAAGACTGAAATAAGCTTTAGGTACTGCAAATTTAATGTTAATGAAAGATTTTTGTTTTGGTTGACTCGTGCAATACAGGTGAAATTGTAAAAATCACGAGTGCGCACTGAATTCTAAGCAATCCACAAAATAATTTGTATGTCAAGCTTTTCTACAAATAATCTTAAAAAAAGATTTCCTAAGCGCTATCGCACACAGGCAACTTAGTCTCCCAGCAACTGTTTTGTCTCTCACATCAAGTCCACGGGTTTATATGAAAGCGCGCACACGAAGCGACACGGTCGTCTGCAACTTTTCATACAAATCACGTGAGAGACAAAAAAGTTGCGGAGACAAAAGTTGCCCGTGTGCGATGGCGCTAAGAATTCTCTTGTCACATACAAGTAAAATTGCTAATATCGTAAGTAGGTACTGAACTTTAACGCCATAGGGATCCCAATTAGAGATGAGTTGGGTTCGACGTCGCTCCGGGGCAAATCTAATTGAATATATATCGTTATAAGGAATTAAGGAAAGGTAGGTAAATGTAGCTATAAATAGGGAACGACGTTCGTGTTGAGTGTGCAACGGTAAAGGTTTCTAATTAAAATTTGGGTTTAGCGGAAGACTTCTAAATCGTAATAAAATATATAAAAAGTTTATGAGTGCTTCAGAGCGGAAACCGCGTTGCTGTGAGGTGGTAGTATACTGTTTTCCTGTGAATTATTATTTAACGAAGGTTTTCAATCAACTTCTTAGGTGAGCAGATCGATTGGCGACCATTTTTGCACAAACACAAGTTGTATAACAAAGTACCTAAGTTCTGATTATTGTTCAGCGCTCTAAATTACAGCTGTCTCTTCAAATGCCTAAATTCAGTTAGTTATTCTAGTGTTATAAATTAGTATCTAAACACAGATAAATTTTCACAGAATCCTTGCGGCAAATTCCTAATCTTAGTTCAGAACTGTCTCACTATTGAATTATAACTGAACACCGATAAAGATAATTCCTCATGGGAGCTAAGTGACTAAACTGTTTTAGTTGTATCTTGGTTTCGAATACGTCTAAGTTTAATTAAAACTTTACTCTGGTATTGTCGTATTATACGTGAAACAAGCGGCTAACGCTTCAGTGTTTGCACAAATAGTTTTGTATGAAGCCAATTAAACGGAAAAGAGAAGTGTGTATTGTGTGAATTTTGGAAAATGTATTTTGAAATTTAATAACGTGGTTTGCTTATAATCACGTATGGAAGCCGCTTGATTTGAGTAGTATACAGATTTCAAATTATTATGCAATTTAATCAAGAACCTATTTTGTTTAAAAACAACTCTTGGTAGAATAGATGTTGTATTTACCTTTACTAATATTATAAATGTGAAAGTCAGTTTGTTTCTTTGTTAAGCCTTCACGTCTTTACTACTGTACTGATCATCATGTTGCATACACGTTATCAGGGGTACAGAGAAGGATCTTTCATCTTGAAAAAAATATTTTTCCCGAGGGATAGACAAATAATTCTCCACGCAAACGAAGTCGCGGGCGTTCGCTTATTTTGGGATAAGATGGGATACCTGTGTCTACTAAGTCTTATTACTATTTATCGTATTATTGTATCTTGAACATATTATTCCCAACTCTTTAATAAAAAAATTGTCATGTTGCCAACAGGATGACTGACTGAACTGCTAATACTCACAATTTGGCATGAACTAAAAGTAGTTAGAATCTGCTAACTAAGCTCTTCTCTTTTGACTATATTCAATGAATATGGAACAGCTCTAGTAAGCCATAATTTTCAATTAAATAAAGATTTACTAGTCTGTCTACGGACTGAAATTAATTTCACTTCAAAACGTCATTAGTTCCTAACTTAATACATATTCATTTGTAATTTGTTAGAAGTTTCGATTACATTTGTTTGGACTGACCTTATTATTATTATATTATTAAGAAGAGGAATATTAAGATATTCTATTTTGTAAGTAAAATAAGTCGTAATAGTGGCAGTTAAACTATATAAGTACAGGGTCATGTAAACCACCAACAACCTAGGAAGAGTAGATTACTAACATCATAAACAATAACGTTTGTTCTACGAGTTTTCCAAAAAAGACTAAAAAAATCTACTTTGCATACCTTTGTATGCAAAGCAGCTTTTTTGGTCTTTTTCTTTTGCAGGCGTACACAAACGAAATAGGGTAAGATATGTAGATAAATGACACTGAGTAAGAGATAAATACATCATTTTTTTGTTATTATATCATAGCATTTCAATAATAAATAAAATAAATGAATAAAGACAATACAAACGTTTATTATGCTTGTACGGTCAACAAGGAAAGTTGCTAAGCACTTTAGTATTATGTCATAGCAACTTTTTTGATAAATGTTCCAAACTGTAAAACATCTGTCAAAAAAGATTCTATGGGTGATTCTACAGAAGTAGGTCAACTTTCGACCTCATTTTGTTTATGTGGTTTTTGGTGACATATAAGTACTATTTTGCTATAAGGACATAGGTAATTAATAAAACATACTGTTCCAGACCGGAACAGTCACTTTTTAATTTAATTTTTTTTCTGCCAGGGAACTGACGAATTATCTGTACTTTCCATAGTAATACGTCAGTCCTCTGTCAAAATATTGGACATGGAACTGACGCCAGGGAACTGATGAACGAGGCACGAATTTGAGGCTATAATTCGAAATAATGTTTTTACCGGTATTTTTCATTAATAGGATGCTACATTTTAACAAACCACATTTAAAGTTATATAAATGACAATGAAATACATATATGTAAGAAAATAGCAGCTCACCATAGTACTGAGATTTTGACTGGAACTAGACGTGCACATACGATAAACACACGGCTTACACTGTTTTCAAAATGACTGTCATTGAAATGGTGCACTCAGTAGTCATCTTTACTAACAACATTTAGAACTGAACAAGACCTAGATGCTTGAACTTCGAGGTTTTGCAGGAATTTTAAATTTTAAAAATGCACAGAGGACTGATGGATAAAAGTGAACACAAAGTTTGTTTTTTTTTAATTTCTTTATAATGATTTTATGGTGAAATATGTAAAACTAGCGGCCGCCCGCGGTTTCGCCCACGTTGTTCCCGTTCCAGTGGGAATATCGGGATAAAAAGTATCCTATGTTTTAATCCAGGCTATCTTTTATCTGTGTGCCAAATTTCAACCAAATCCATTAAGTAGTTTTTGCGTGATTGAGGAACAAACATCCAAACATCCAAACCCACAAACTTTCACACTTATAATATTAGTAGGATACATCACTACATTTTCCATAGTTTGTAGTGAAAATCACTAAATTACAATAAATTGGTAATATTTTAAAATACAATTACTCTAATAAGTAATTCGGGAGTTGTGACACGCCAAGGTACTGACGTTTCTTACTTTCTTTGTGTTATTTTGCTAAACTGCTTTTGAAAAAATACATCAAAATTGGGTGGACAGGTAAAAGGGGTTTTAATCTTTGGTAATATAACGAAATATTTAAAAAAATACTATATCGCCTTACTGTATTGAGTGATGACATCGAGTTGCCCAACTTTTGTATAATCACCCCTATGACAAAGTACTAAAGTGTTAAGTAACTTTCGTTGCTGATTGTACCACACATTTTCACAATGCTGAAAGTAAAAACTTCTGTTTCATTAACAAAAGTTTAATAATATTAAACATATACTCACATTACTCACACACATACTGTAAAATAACTTTTATAACATATTTGCTCGTAAAGGGTGTCTTATTACACCAATTTCAATATCGTATTGTATCTAATTACGAACTTGTGCGGTAATGTAAAGTAAAACGCACGGTTTCCTTGATAAACCGTGCGTTTTACTTTACATTACCGCACGGTTTATCAAGATACTTCGTCTAAAACGAACGGTACTTTTTTAAATCTTAGCAAAGAGTTTTTATGTCAGAAAAGAGGTCAACATTTTATGGATAAAATTAACTTTGGGAGATAAAATATAATAAATAAACATTTAATTATTCAATTTAATTAATGTTGACAATAAATTACAACCATTTATCTGTAACAAAAACACAAAAATATTAATTTACTTTATTAGTAATACTGGCTGTTTTTATGCCTTTGCCTTAAAAAAAGCGCTGATGCGCGCGCATTGCTAATTTAATTTTTTTGCTGTATTGTTTTTATTTGAAAATGTCGTCAAGTACTGATGAATTTATTAATTCAACACCGCCAGAAGTCTCAGAGGCAGCGAAAAAGGCTACTCTAACCCTCTTGCCCGAAAAATTGACCGATAAGATACTTACAAGCGTATCAAAATTTAATCATATGGAAAACAAGCAAAGGTGCAAAGTCCGAGTTTTATTTATTTCCTCGCAAACATGTTATAAAACGTCGTATGACATACGTGCGCTTTGATAATTACAGCCTCTGCTTTCTTGTAACCCTCGCCTACGGCTCGGGCTAGCAATATCGCCTCGGCTGTAATTTTCAACGTACCGCACTTATATCATAATGTACTATTTTCTGCCGGTCGGTACATAAAAAAATAATTCATTTTTTGAAAAGTGGGATAGAATTTTTCAATTTAAAACTGGTTTGGTTTCTGTACGCGAACTTTCATCAAGCAGGTCAAATATTCTCAATGACCTTTCCGAACAGCTGATCGAGCATTGTATGAAAAGTTTTTTTTTGTGTTTTTGTTGGTTGTTTATGACGTTAGTAATCTACTCCTACGAGCTTAATGGTGTTTTATACACACATCAGCTTTGTCTATGGATACAGGTGTTATTTTCTTACAAACGAGGTAACTTTGAAGCCTTGGTTTTCTGCCAGGGATGCACCGTGCTGTAATCTGATGATGGCCATCCAGGAAGTGAATGGAGTAGATTCAGATCGCTTTACACACCCAACTGATCTGATCAGCATTCTTAAAGATTAATGGATTAGAGTTCTCAGTTTGAGGATTTCCATACATTTTCATGCTATTTTCGCGGTTTTTTTTAAACATATCCATTACATTTTTAGAATGCTGGTCAGATCAGTTGGGTGTGTATAGCGATCTGAATCTCCTCCATTTACTCCCTGGATAGCCGTCATCAGATCACAGCACAGCACATCCCTGGCAGGAAACCAAGCTTCAAAGTTACATCGTTTGTATGAAAATAGCACCTGTATCCCTAGACAAAGTTGATGTGTGTATATTTCAGACAATATAACAAACATTGTTCTGATTCCAAAGTAAGTAGGTAAAGCGCACTTATGTTATACTTATGTTATGGAAATCAGAGACAACGGTGGAAATATAAACACCCATAATAAAAAGCCAATTTAGAAAAGTTTGTTTTTCTAGATCGACCCAGCCGGGGATTGAACCCGGCACCTCAGATGGCGACACCTTGAAAACCGGTGTTAACCACTCGACCACGGACGTCGTCAAATTCACGAAAGACAAAATGAAAGACCATCGAAATCCAGAGAATCCTTAAAGGCCCATGGACCTACCCATTTGACCTACTGGTAGGATCACGGTAGTGTCAGTGACACTATCATTAAAAATACTAGATGAGTACATTATTCTGTCTAAAATTCTCATTTTATTAGATTAGTGTACCTAGTGAAAACCACTGTAAATACAGTCGTGACACACTACATGTAATCTCTTTTCGAAATTAAAAAGGTGCTTTACTTATCACTGTTGTTTTGATCACCCAGTCACCGACGACGTTTATAAGATTTTATTTACTCCAGTCTTGCAAAATAGCAAACAAAACGCGTACCTAGTTAGACACCGAGCGAGACGCTTGATATGAATAATATATGGAATCATAAAGAGTGCAATGCGCGTAGAACTGGCGTTGCTACAAACTTAATCGAGTTACTTTGCTAGTGACGCCACCACCGGTGAAAGAATTTTATGATTTGGATACTTTGGGGTACATATGGAAGCAAATCCGATTTTCTGATTTTTACACGACTGCCCAAAGCAAAAAGAGTGTATATGTGTTCAGGGTTCGTGTATGTTTGTGGGTGAGTTTCTTTATTTCACCATAACTTCCAAATGGCTCAACGGATTTAGGTGTATGGGGTATTGTTAGAACCCTTACATCATTCCGAGTGACACTGGCTATATTTTTTTTGAAAAAAGTTAATATGGCGACTGTATGACGCAATTTTCAAATGTGAAAAAATATTTTTTTCTACAATTATTACAATATGGGCATCAAATGAAAGGCCTTAATGAGCACATTTCAAAAATATATAATTTGTCACTAAAATGTGTGAAATAAAAATAAATAAATTAAAAAAAAACACGACTGCCCTGCTAAAAACAAACTAAAAAGTTAAATAACAAGTGTCATAGCAGGCGGGGGACCTCTTCGATTAAAAAAAATATTCCACAAAACGGTCACCCGACTGCAATGATACTTGTTATTTAACTTTTTAGTTTGTTTGTAGCAGGGCAGTCGTGTTTTTAATTTTTTTTGCAAATTTGTTCACAGTTGTGAATTTTTGTGGACAGTTTCTCAAACTTTTAATCAGAGCTAAGCTAAAGCTATACCTACAATCACTTAAAATGTTGTAGGTTCTAAAAAATATATCGTCTTTTCTTTAGTTGGGTCGAAAAAAATTATCTGACGCTCAACTGCTTTGATATTCTCTTATTTTTTCATATCTACTCATAACTTTTAAACCTGACTTTTTGCATTTACAACCTGATAGAATATTTAAAATGGTAGCTTGATTGCTACAACATTGCCTTAATTTTCCATTTTTTTTTTCTAAACATCAGTGAGAATGCAGTCACTCGCAAAATGGAACATTGGATATGAATAAAAGATGAGATCATAAATGGCGCAGCGTGTGCGTCAAATACCGTGACTGCAAACCAAATCGAGTTATTATAAAAGGCTTCTGTGTGCAACAAAATTTTGCATAATTTTACACTTGTATTGCATCTTATATCTACATCCTATGTGTGTGCATGTATGTAGGGTTGGGTAAATTTCACGAAAAATTTCAGTCTGTGAAATATTTAGAATAAGTTTCATTTTGGTTTGAAATATTTCACTTTAGAGTGAAATTTATTTTTGAATTTCAACTGGCCTAAGGTCAATATAATCAACATAATTATAGAATAAAACAATAAACAAGTAAGTTGACTTAAATTATGAATAAATTTGGCTATTTTACAACTTTAAATACCAAAATATTCAGTGAAGTTCGAGAGACACACAATCAACATTATTATGTTCAACAATAAAACTGTACTTTGACTCAAATTTGAACAATAACGGACCATCACCTTTAAAATTTTAATAAAAATATAAAGAAAAGTAAGTACAGCCTCGTGTACAAGGGTGATTTTGAGGAATCCCGACCACAAAACAACAATAGTAAAGTGTATTTTTAACTCATTCATAACATACGTCTCATAACATTACAAAATAGCTACTTGTAAAACATAATTATTGTGATATTACTAAATAGCTAAGTTAAAATATCTAAAGATTTAGCTCGATGAATAGTTTGATGAATTTGCTCAACAGTAAAATCTAAATTATGTCATTAAAATAAGGGATTTCTAGTACTAAATAAATTTCACTCAAAACTGAAATATTTCAACCTGTTTTGAAAGATTTCACAAATTTCATATAAATGTAATTTTCATTTCATTGAAATTTTCACTGGACCCATCCCTACATGTATGTTTTGTATGAAGGTTGAACCACATATTTTGTAAACACGGAATCGATTTTTTTCACAGTCTTGTTATCTTTCACTTCATCGTGTATTTGTAGCTCTCTTTTCGTCACTCAGAAAACATCGTTTGCTAGAACGAAAATACCGCTCCACGCGGTGCTGGAATACTCTAAGGGTCGGGTAAACCACTTGATTTAACCTTAATTTAATCAAACACAAACTTATCCTTACCAGGGGGCTAAAACTAGAATTAAGAGTTAGCTGTTAGCTAGCTTTTGCCGACCGTTGAATGCATACTTACGAGGGCAGTTTGATATGTCCGTGACTTTAAGGTTGAATACAATATTTTTTCATAATTCACAATTTTCCTGTCTTAATTTAGAACTCTTTGCTGAGCTTATGCTGTTGCATTTTTAGGGTTCCGTACCAAAATGGTAAAAAAGGAACCCTTATGGTGTGACTCAGTCTGTCTGTCTGTCTGTCACAGCTGGATATCTCGAGAACTACTAATGTTATCAACTTGAAATTTGGAATAGTTTAAGATGACATTTGTCCAACTATTTCGCGAATAAGAAATAAATAAAAAAATAAATATCTTTTTTACAACAGGGACTGAAAAGGGGTCTTAAAAATTTGAAGTGGGGCAACTAGGGCATGTGGGGTATCATATGAAAGAGCGTCGTTTGCACGTTTTTAAACATTTTTTCTTTTTTTTTTTAGGCCGCATAGTTTTCGACTTAAGGTGAAAATTGTAAAAAAAAAAAATACCGTTCCCCCCCCCTTATCTCCGAAGTTTGCAGATAGAAAAATCTGAAATAATTCTATGTGATAGTAGTTTATGTAAAGATTACAGGAAAAATAAAACGATGTCTCAATATAACACACTTTTTAAGAAATTCAAAAAACAATCAATTTTTTTTAGTTTTACTACCAGTCAACAGATGGCGCTGTCCTAAGCATGCTAACCTAAGGAAAAATATAGTTCCACTATCGGTCAAGAGATGGCGCAACCTAACACTACAATAATAAATTGGTGGCTGGTTCTAAAATAATTACCTACTATTTGCCGTACGAATAAACGAAGAATAAGTTCCTACTTAGTAATATAAACAGTTTGCAATGTGGAGTGGCTGAAACGTTTTTCAGTCACCATAAGCAGCTGTGGTTAAAGCTTCGTACAGACTGACGCGAGCGAATCGCGCGCGTCGCTCATTTTGACAGATTTTGATCACGTAACTCAAAGCAATAGCCATAGCCATAGCCATTGCCATAGCAATTTCTTTGACAATGGCTATGGCTATGGCTATCGCTTTGAGTTACGTGATCGCACTCGCGAATTTCGCGCGGAATTCGCCTCAGTCTGTACGAAGCTTAAGATTTGTAAATTAACTGTCCGCCTGTTCGCCCTTCCAACTGTCTGCCGTTTATCCTACTTTTTTAAAGACTGTACTAAAGTAACATATCCAAATATATTTATGATTGTACGGAACCCTCGGTGCGCGAGTCCGACTCGCTCTTGACCGGTTTTTTAAATTGGCGCGAAATTAAAAAAAATGGAAGGATTTATGCAAGTGAGGTCGGAATATTCCTTTATAACGGAGAAAAACGAATTTTGCGTATTGATAAAATACTACTTTTTACGTGGTAAAACCATTAAGCAGACGGAGGATAAACTGAAACAATATTATGGGGACTCTGCTCCATCTCATGGAATGGTTCATAAGTGGTTTACTGAATTTCGTTGTGGTCGTACTACCACAACTGTCGCCGACGGCCCAGGAAGGCCGATTGAGGTCACTACTGAAGATATTGTTAGCAAATCCACGACATTGTTATGGCAGACCGACAAGTGAAGATACGCGAGATAGCTGATGCTATTCACATCTCTACCGAACGAATTTTTTGCTCGATATTCTCGGCATGAAAAACCTTTTTGCAAGATGGGTGCCGCGTTTGCTGACAGTCGGCCAAAAACGAACTCGTGTAACAACTTCTAAACAATGCTAGGTTTGTATAACCGCAATCCAAGTGATTTTTTTCATCGGTACGTAACACTTGACGAAACGTGGGTCCACCATATACGCCAAAGACGAAGCAACAGTCAAAACAGTGGACTTCTACCGGTGAACGTGCCACGGAGAAGGCAAAAACTGTTTGTTCGGCTGGTTAAGTGACGGCCACTGTCTTTTAGGACAGCAAAGGTGTTATTTACATCGATTTTTTGGAGAAAGGTAAGACAATTACCGGAGCTTACCATGTTGCTTTGTTGGATAGATTCAATATAAAGCTGCTGAAGAAAAGACCGCATCTAGCAAATAAAAAAATTTTATTTCATCACGACAATGCTCTGGCCTACTCGTCGGCAACCGCAACATCAAAATTTGTGGAATTGCGATACGACCTATTGCCACACCCCCCGTTTTCACCAGATTTGGCCCCGTGTGACTTTTTCCTCTTCCCAAACAAGAAGAAATGGCTTGGTGGATAAAGATTTTCATCCAATGAAGAAGTGATAGCTAAAACATGAGCCTATTTTTCAGGGTCTGATAAAAACTATTTTTTGGATGGGTTGAAGAAGTTGGAACATCGTTGGTCGAAGTGTATAGAGCTGAAAGGAGATTATGTAGAAAAATAAAACAAAATATTCTTTAAAAATTTTTTTCTACTTCACAAAGTCACGGACTTATCAAACCACCCTCGTAAATGATAGCGACGCTGTCACCGTGTCAGATAAGTTTGTGTTTTTAAAGTTAAGGTTAAATGAATATGAAGCAACCTTGCCTTATAGCTACAGCTTATAAGTTCGTAGATAGAAGACGACTTACGACTCTTAGACCAAACCAAGCTATAGTCAACTCTACAGCATTGTTTCCCCATTAGTAGTGTAACGATGTCGTTCCGACCTCCTTTTTAAAGAATATAACCTTATTTATGAAAATATGAAACTATCTGTATTACATGTACTATTATGCGTACCCGTACGTGTTAGGGGTACGTGAGGTTGCATCAAGGGGTACGTGCAGCAATCTTATCTACATCTGATTTATTTTTTTATTTATGATTTCTGCAATAAGAGGTACGCGAGTTTCAAGTCTTTCTTTTAGGGGTACGTTGTAAAAACTTTGGGAACCACTGCTCTAGAGTATCTTCTGTACTAAGCTCCTACCATATGCCTAGCGCATCAAAACAACATTACCAAAATGCTTAGAACAAACAGATCATAATTTTGTGTTTATAATTGGGTACAGATGTTTTATCTCACGAATGCAGCTCGGCTATGAATGTTATTATAATAGCACATGTATGCTTTCGTATTACGTACACTAAAATAATGTGCATGTGCACGCCTAACATTTATAGCCGAGCCGCATTCGTGAGATAAAACAAGTGTAAGTACCAACTCACCAACAACGGTCATGTGCTTCGTCTGCCTAGCTATCTGGAACTTGGGTCCTTCCGTGGAGACCTCACAGGTGTATGCCGCCCTGGTGGCCACTGGTGGAGGCATCACCTTCACCATGCAGGAGTCAGCTTGGCACTCACCGCCTTGCACCATGATGTCTGTCACGTTGAACAGACGTATAGGAGGCTGTGGAATTAATACAAGAGGTAACAAGAGGTGACAGTTCAAGTAAAAAAAGGTATGCCTCGAAGCGCACCCACTTTCAAGCGCACTTAACGAAGCGTATCTAAACTATTCCACGATGCGCCCTAAATAGGTGTGCTATGAAAACAAATTACCTATTTAGGTGCGCATCGAGGAATAGTTTAGGTGCGCTTCATTAGGTACGCTTAAAAATGGGTGCGATTCGCTGCGCCTCAAAAATTCTTCTAAAATGACAAAAAATCAAAGCTTTGATTGATTGATAGTTCAATATTGCAAATTTAGATATCCCTTTTTGGGTAAATATCAGTCGACATGATTCAGATTTTTAAGTTCATATTGGAATTAGTGGTCTTTCGGTATCTAATATTATATTGTAATTTCATAAGACAGACATAAAATTGGTACCTATATCGTTTCAATAAATCCAAAGAAAACCAAAAAATTCTGACTCCGGTTTTGCGAACTCATCGAAATTTAATTAGTTAATTAACCACTCAATAAATGTGACAGTGAATTCTCTACAATTTTATGTAAGTCATTAAGTTAATTTGTTGTTTAAATATAGTATTTTAATACCTTTTGCGAGGGGTTGTATCTGAATATTTCGTTCATATCCCTGTACCACTTCACTGAATGTAACCTCTGGTCATCCATTTGGAAGTGGCAACTCAGAACTGCTGGCCTCCGAGGATCAGCGAAGAGAGGGACCTTCAGCTGTGTGATCTCGTGTGCTGATGTTATCACTGGAAACAAAGTTCTAAATAAATATTCAGCTACATCACATTTAACATATAATCCCAGACTGAGTCCAGACTAAATCTTTTCTATTTTTTTATATTAAGCCAGAAGATTTATATCTATTTGATTTCGACTTGACGATACCACATAATAAGTAGATCTCAACAAAATTGAAATTCGGGTTTAATTTTAATTTTTTATAGTTATTAAATAAAAAAGAAACTGGTTTTATATAAAAATAAGGAGAAATGCCAATCTCGTCATTATAATAGGTGTACCTCGAGCGCAGAATTTAATACGTTTGATAGTCATAATTGACCTACAAAATTACAACTCAAGATTGTAAACGATAATGATATTGAGTGTACTATCTGTATTATAAATAAATAATTTAAATAATCAAGTATGTAATTTTGTTAGGTGTAAAAATTGTCTGTTGCGATAATAACCGAATATTTTTTCCGGAAAATATAAATAATACTGAATTAAAATACTTTTTCGTCGTTTTTTTCTTTTATTTCAATGAACAGTAAGTGCGTAAATCTAACAAGTGGATAAAAACAATACAGTACAACAGGTGAAACAAACAGGTGGGAAACATTTGCTTGCCATTCGGGCTAGCGCGGTGCCAAACATGGTTCCATTCTCCTAACCTAATACATAATATTGCTTTTTGACACAGTTCCTTCTAACTAAAACGCAAAAAGTACTACTGACACCATAAGACAAGATTATTACGTTAAAATTTGCAGAATCGAGGTCCAGTTCGTGTGTTTATAATTATGGATTTATTTTTAGCAAATATAGCAAACACGCGAACATTTGGACGCACATAGGGTTACCATATCTCAAGATTTGTCCTGAGATCTCAGGATTTTTGGACTATTGTCAGGATTGCGGCCGGATTTTGCAAATCTCAGGAAATCTCAGGATTTTTACAATAAAATACAGTGCATTTTTAAAGATTTTTCATTAATAAACTTATTTCTACCCCATTCTCAAACTTCTACAAATCTCAGGATTTTTAAAGGGAAGTCGGGCCTTTTCTCCGGACTTTTCATTTTTTCGTCTGGTAACCCTAGACGCACAACCCTGACGCTATAACAACAATTTAAATATTTGTGTCCCGACTACGTTAGTAATATAATAAGTCTATGGTTCCGACAGTTAGAGGTAAAATAGCCAGCCTCAGTGTTGAGGATTGAGGGTGTAGTGCGCTTCCACCTTCGGCCTTATCGTCACTTAACGTCAGGTGAGGTGAAGACCAAGCACTATCCCGTTGTGCTTAAAAAAAACCCTTGCGTCCATCGTCGCGATAAAATAATAATTTAATTATTGTTTTTTTTTTATTTTTTTTTAATTATATTATATTGTTAAATATATTATATTATATTATATTATATAATTATATTATATACAATAAATAATAAATATAATTATATTATTTATTGTATATAATAAATAATATAATTAATAATAAAAAATCTTTAAATTGAATATAATTTAAAGATTTTTTAGTAGCTCTAAAAAAGATCTCTAAATAATATCTTAATAGCGTAGCGTGTAGTGCGTAGCTATTTTCAATATTGACAAACCATTAACTACGTAGGTAGTTGGATTATGGACATTTCTGAAATAGGAATAGTTTGATATCAGGTATTCTCATAGACTTCAGCCTTATTATATGAAATCATTGGGTATTCTTCCGTTTCAATTACAGTACTAAATTGGAAAAGTTATAGAAACAATCATTCTCAGTTTTAGTTACAAATGATTTATTTCTTTGTATAATATTAGTTGGAGTTTTCCTTTCAATAAGTACTTTAAATTATTAAAATACTTTATTAAGGATAATTACATGCTAATAATTATTGTGAATAAACACCTGAAATTACGTTTGCTTTTCTTAATGAGAGAACAAAAACACAAACCTAGAAAACTCAACCTCACAAACCTGGTTATTTAAACATTTTATAGACTTTTTATTTATGGGTTTGGATGAATAGGTACTAGACTAGATTTATCATAAACCAAATGTTGAAACAAATCATTCAAAATCCTGAAGACAAAACTTGTCTTAAATATTGCCCCTACTATCGTTGGTCGAAACATTAAAAGGATAGGGTCTTTTATCTTATTGTTTTCAAAAAAACTGTCTACATGTGTAGGAAATAGTATATAACAGAGTAATCCGACTACATAATAAACGTCCCTCAGTTTATTAGATTCACCCACTATAATCGACTTTACGCCACGTTGAATTGAATAGAGTAGCACCCGAATTCCCTTCCCTATTTGAGGCTATATTAAGTAGAATTGTTTATCAGTTTAGTTTAGTTTCAAGAACATGACGCGCAGAACACGATGTTTAGAAATTTACTATTTAAGGATTAGAACTTCTCCTGGGAAAATAACATAAATTGTTATCATGATTGACTTCCATTTTCATATTAAAGTTTGAATATCCATATTTGAACTTTCTTTCCTTATTTACACAAGCATACTAAAACCATGTTGGATGTACGGCATACAGCTCTGGGGCAGTGCTAGCGACTCAAATTTAAACATTATCCAACGATTTCAAAATATAATTTTAAGAAATATAGCAAATGTCCTATGGTTAATTTATAACTAACAAAGATATCCATGAGAATTTGCAAATGTCTGAAATTGCAAATGTCTACCATAAAGAGATTCGAAACTCCACAGTGACCTACAAAAAGAGACTGAGTAACTATCCAAATGAACTGGCGTGCCAGCTTTTGTACAGCAGAAGAGACACACGACTGAAACGCTGAATTATATTAGAACTGGACGAGATGTCAATTTCAAAATAAAGGGTAGATAGCTTTATTAGGAGCTACGCTCGTCAAGACCATTACCTTTATCAAATTTGGTCATAGTCTACGACTGATCGCAGATGCAACAGACAAAAGAAAAGAAAATTTTTATTTATTTTAGTAAAGTTCACTGTTTGACGTCGTCCAGTTATTTGTGTCTTGGACATCCCAGAGATCTCTTTTCCGGAATTTTGCCTTCGAAGATTAGCCGTATGAACTCGTATGTACGAGCATGGGCATCCGAAAACAACATAAAACAGCTCTCTCTCTACAATACCTAGCTAGAATACCTTTTAAATTCTCTGATTAAAATTAGTTCAGGACACAATACAGTTGTTTTGTTGTTTTCGGAGTATTTTCTTGAGATTTATTAAAATATAGTTCACAGTTTTATGGGATATAAGAATTTTGATTATAGACCAGTTTTAGGGGTTTTGTTTCGGAAAACCGGATAGGAATTTATGATGAAAACTGGGAACATTTTGTAATTTTGAGACATAGATTCAAATTACTTTTCAGAAAATCATAGAATGAGAATAATAATCATCTGCCCCATCCTAGGGTGTAGGTATATGTATAATCAAAGTACCTAACTGTTTTGCATCAGTTTAAAAAGAAAAAGTAAACAATTTAATTTAAAAAGCTACACCATAATAAAAAAATACTCGTTAGCTATTATTGCGTCCTTAATATGTATGCAAAAATATGTATTTAACTGAACAGCAAATTCATTTACAAAGGAACATTTATCTTATCTCGCAACTTCAGAAATAGTTTTACTAAAATATGGTTTTGGTATGTAAATGAACAGAATTGGTGTTACTACTCCACTCGAGAGAGGGATTTCGTTAAACAACGATGCAATGCATTCATAATGAGTTACTATAATGTAGCAAACAATGCAACGAAAAAGTTTGGTTGAGCTCAAAAATTTATCTGAAAAGTATTTGAAAGTAAGCCAACGTCATAAATGTGTCTACATTCATAATAAATAAACCTACGTTTCTTTTAAAACGTTTAAATTGCCGACTAACCACTAGTGTTGCATTTTAAGGAAAACGTGACTGCAGTCTTTTTGTGGTGGAATAATAAACGAGATACTATTTAAAATGAGAGAGAAAGACGAGAATGTACGACAACATACATTACCCGGCGATGTAACAAATGCGATATGTACTCTGTTGGACGGTGAGATATACGAATTGCACTGAGGAAAAATAACAGAATCGGATTTATTTGTAATCTGTGGAGATATGCAATATACTCAATACTAACGTTTTAACACGAAATGTTATGAAGAAAAAAGAAGCCATTTTTTCGACTTTTTATCATACAATAGGTCATGTTATTAATTATGGCAATAATATCTGACACCAAAAATCATAATTATTTTGTGACAATCTCTGGATTAATAAAATATGATATAAATTTATTTTTACCGACTTCAAAAGGAGGGAGGTACTTAATTCGACCCGTTTTTTTGTTTTTTTTTTGTTTTTTGTATGTACACCGATTACTCGAAGACGGCTGGACCGATTGAAATGATTCAAACGTTATTACATTAGGTAAACTCCCAAGTTGGTCCCATTTTTTAAAATTTTGAAATCGGTTCAGTACTTTTCAAGTAATCTTGAAAAAATAGTATGATTTTGTGTGAACTACTTCGATGGTCAGTCGTATAACTTCTTTGTTTATGAACTGAATAAGATAATTATTTTTTTGTTGGAAAAGGGATAAATCTTAAGTGTAGTTCTTTAACCGACTTAAAAAAGGAGGTTCTCAGTTTGACCCGCATGTATGTATGTTTCTCCGCGATTAACTCACGTTTGGCTGAGCCGATTTTAATTTCTACCTAAATAATATACCTACACTACCTAATACAAAAGGTACCTACACTAAAAATAAAAAAATAAAATTTTGTTTAAAAAAACAAAAAAACGACTTCAAAAAACCTACCTCTAAAAAGCAAGAAATAATATTCGTAATAATAAAACACGTCTATTGAAGTCGGGTGGGGCTTTTAGAATAAAAAAAGCGATTTGTACTCCAGCCCCACCCGACTTCAATAGACGTGTTTTATTATTACGAATATTATTTCTTGCTTTTTAGAGGTAGGTTTTTGAAGTCGGTTTTTTGTTGCAGAAAATAAGCTTCATTGTTCATTTTATAAATAAATTCAAAAGCCTGTGCTGGTGATGTACGACACCTTTTTATATCATCATATATTTTTCACACTACACTAATAAGCATTATATCTGTTTTAAAATAAATTAACTGTTTAAAGAAAAGTCTCAGTCAAACCTGACTATTTTTAGCTATAAATAATTTTCAATATTCCTACAACTTTGCTTGTCTTTGCATTGTACTTCCGGACTCTATAAACTAACATAACATAATTACTGCTCTAAATAACGCAGTCCAAAATTATGTGACTCGATTTGCCTAAACTTGAGTCTAAACTCAACGAACTTTCGGTTCTATTCGCTATGTTTGCAGTTCTGAAGTTACATGCTATAAACATTACTTAGGTTTGCAAATTGAAGATTAGACTTACATAATGGTAACTTTGATCATGAACACTACCTATACTCATAGTAAAATCACAGAATAGATAATAGTACTATCGCACAGAAGTTGCACTTCGCAAAAGCATTTAAATAAATAGCAACTCTTGCTCCTACACAATAAAGTGCAATTCAGGTCACACAGCCCTTTTCCTAGATTATATTGACCTAGTAGTTGCCTCTCTTTCTAGCGCGTAGCTCTTTTTATTTTTTTATTTTATTTTATTTATAGGGACAGTACACAGCACGATATTATTTAGAGTTACGTACAAACATATTTAACAATTGTGTAGGCCAATTACGACTATCCTACGGTTTAACAATTTAGCGCTCGAATTAGCGTCACAAGATATACATTTATTATTATTTTATCTATATCAGTACCAAAGTGGTACTAGAATTTAAAAACTTAGAAAAGAAATAAAAAGTACTCAAGGGAAGCCTCACTCTCAATCAGAAAAATATAAAAGAAAATAAAAAACACTTTATGAATATGCCACCCATTCCCCTCGCCAGCAATTAGTTTTTAGTAAAGTTGTCGTCTGGGTGGTACAAAATGACTCTTGATTTTGTTTAGAAATACCAATTTAGAACCAACAAAGATATCTATGTCATGGAATTTATTATTATATGTCTTAGGCAGTCTGGTGAAAACGGCATTCTGCCTTCTCTTATCTTTTTATTTCGCGCTTCATACTCACGCGAGTGTCAGAGTCCTGGTAAAATTGTGTCATCCTGCAGAGTACCATCAACTCTCATCAAAACCAACTAATAACTTAGAGTATGGGGTATATCCATGGATTTAGTACTTCTCTTCAGGATATAATTAACACCTTTGGGAACTAGAAAATGGGTAGCAGTGCAGCCCAACATTGCGTTTGTCGCTGCTAGAGATTATGGCAACATTCTTTCACGCAAGATGCCTACTTCCTGCAATGCACTATAATATTGTTAAAACAATATTGATGATAAAAAAGTAACAAAGAAAGATCACACAAAACTAGAAAAAAAAAAACTAAATAAACGTATTTTTATCGCCGTATTATATCAGCTACAGTATTGTATGAGATTCATATCTCCGGGCTGTATTCTACCAATTTCACGGCGTCAGTGGAATAGCGTAATAAACTCGGAAACAAATATTAGCCAAGGCTAAGAGGGTTTGGTCAATACAAATACACCGTTAACCCAGATGTTACTGACGTATAATATTGTGTTTGAACTTAATGATTTTTTAGAGACGGCTTTATGACTCTTAAATAACGCGGGGAAAAATAATAAAAAAAATATTTTCCTAGTGGAAATTCGGAAAATTGCTGTTGTTTATAAACAACGCTAGTAAAATATGCTACTATTGTGATGTGTTTTATAAATTAAACTATTTCATTACTATTCATTATTTTATTGGACCTTCAAACAAAAATAAGTATAAAAAGAGAAAAATAATAATCACATGGTATGATATAACTCAAAACAGGTCTTTGGGTGCAATGTAACACTGCATTTTTTACAAAAAAAATTGGCGTGCTTGTGACAAAATGCACAGCGTAACTGACCGTCTCTGTATTTTACAATATGCCCTATGCCATCATATCGTGAGGACTCATGAAGGGATCCAGACGCACGACCAGGCATCCGCTGATCCTTTTTGAAAGTTTCTAAAATTCCGGTTGCTACACTCCTGCGAAATTTCAGGTGATCATATTCACCTTTGTTGTCTTTATATAGTTGCCATGCATTATGCAAAGTCATATCCAGGCAGTGAGCAATCAGCGAAAAATACCATTTCTTGCCTCTAATTGACGTTCTGTACAAGGAAATATTTTGGTCAGAACGGTCAACACCACCCATATTCTCATTGTAGACTTTTATAACAGCTGGTTGGTTGACTTGGATATGTTTTTTTTCCTTTTGTGAAAACCTTTTTGTTTTATTAGTTGGCATTACTCTTACGGCGTTTGAGGCCACTGTAACAATACTGTTGTCGTGCCACTTACAGACAATAATTTCTTCAGCTCTTGATGATTTGTATTGGAATGAACCTCGTTCTGTCTTTTTCATTTCTTTATTGCTTGGTAAAGGACATTTAGATACGCGGTTTTCTCTTATGGTGCAAGTAGTTTTGAAATTTCTTCTTCCTAGTTCATCAATAAGTGGTATTGAAGAAAAGAAGTTATCAAAAAATAGATGGAAGTATGCCTGAGTGTCGATTTTCCGCAAAACGTCCGAATATTGCAATATTACTCTTGCTCCCAGTCCAAGGTTTTTGTACTGAGTCAAGTCTTTGCCAGATTGGCCTTGATAAGGTTCAAACCAGATCACATAACCCAAACGAGTTGCACCCACCCAAAATTTATATCCCCATCGGATAGGCTTTCCACGTATAAATTGTTTACATGGGTGACCACCGTAGTAAGGCACCATTGCTTCATCTATACTATGATTTTCCTCGAATGGAGCAAGATTCAAAAAGTTTGCATTCAACGCGTCTAAAAGCGGTCTGATTTTGGCAAATTTGTCATTTGGTTGTAAATTAGAATTGTCACAACAGTGTAAGTTGGACATAATAAAGGTAAAGCGATCTCTGGACATGGCATTGAAAACTATAGGCATCCCACAGTCAGAAGCATTCTCCCAATACATGTACCTTCTAGGTAAAACCACGTAGCCACTGAATAATAAAATTCCAAAGAAACATTTAATTTCTTCATCAGTCACATTTCCTGGCCTGTTCTTCTGATTAGCATATAGATTGGTGTATTTTACAAATAAACCTATAATGTCACTGTCAAACAGACACTCAAAATAGTACAAAGGTGTTTGCTTCAACAGCGCACTTTGCTTATCTTTCCATGTTTTCTGTGTCGGACGTATATCTCGTGACGACCAAGTGTAACGTTTATTTTTGGGTACGACAGTTGGTTGTATTATCGGTTGGGTTGAAGTAGAAGGTACCTGAGAGTATTGCTGCATATCACTAATACTTCCTCTATCAATCCGCTGCCGTTTTGCAAGTTCATGCAGTGGCAGGTCGTCCTCCTCACTATCTGAAGAATAATAGTGAATTTCTGCTCGAGCTCGTAGTTGCGAACCAGGTAAATTGTGCAACAACACTTGGTTTTCATCCCCAGAATCTTCATCTGTAACGTCTGCATTGCAGTTTTCTGGTGGAAATATAACCAAAGAATCTGGTACAGGACCTTCATCGTCATTTTCCAACTCCTCGACAATTTCATTCAGTGTCAAATTTCGAATCCTGAAATAAAACAAAGTAGTCAATTTTACTACTGGCGTTTATAAACAACACAAGTTATTTATAGCTATAACTTCTGTCTAAAGGCTCTAAAAATATATAATTTAATATTTTTGTGGCGTCTAAGGTCCTAACATTATGATTTCTGTAAATTCTTTCCAAAGAATATGAAACTTATTGTAAATACTTACTTTGATAAATACATCGTTGAAATCTCCTGAAATAACTTGTAAATAACACACAGAATGTAATTAATCAAGATGATTCACCTTCTGATAGCGATAGAAAAAGCGCTCGCCTATCAAGTAACACATATAAAATAAAATAAAAGTACCCACATTTTCTTCAATATTTTCATATCTTATGCGTTGTTTTAAAACAACGGTAGTAATAAGTGGGTTAATATGTCTAACCATCAAAACATTTTCGTTTATACGTTCCTGTGGGAAGAGGTGAATGAGAGCGGATAAGTTGTTAGCTTTACGTTATTTCCAAAGTTAGTATTGTTGCATGATTATACTTAAATGAGATGGTCCAAAATACATGGACCAAAAACACAGAATTAATACGAACAAGCTATATACTAATAGATTGCTTAGAATGAGCGAAGCAATCCTACCTATGTTGCAGACCCCAAATCCACTGGGTATCAAAGATATACCGACAATGTATGAAATATAAGTTAAAGTTTAGCATTTTACATCACTTTTTACAATTTCGATGATTTATTATCGATTTTAATATTCTTGGTAAGTGGTTTACGTCCATTCAGTGGGCTAGAAAATATGTAGTTGATTCTTTATTTATATTTCATGTATAATTTGTCAGCATACATCTCTGATACCCCATGGATTTGGAAACACCCTTCAATAAATAATTTATCAGAGGTTTACAGAGCGTTTGTATTTTATTCAGCGATTATATGAATAATGATTTTCAAGAAATTTCTAAAAATCTATAACTTAATGAATAAGACGGTAACATTAAACTGCTTTATTTTAAACTAGCGGCCGCCCGCGACTTCGTCTGCGTGGAAAGGTTTTTTACTATCCCTCGGGAACAATACCTTTTTTCGGGATAAAAGGTACCCTATGTCCTTCTCTATACCCCTGACAACGTGTATGCAAAATTTCATGATGATCGGTTCAGTAGTTAGGACGTGAAGGCGTAACAAACAAATAAACAAACAAACAAACAAACGGACTTTCGCATTTATAATATTAGTAAGGATATTTTAACTTCAGCCATACACGAGTTACTGCAGGAAATAATGGTGTTTATACCTCATAAATTAGAATAGGTAGGTAGTTGAAAAATTCAACACCGAAAATATTACAGATATTTTTGTAATCAGTGCATTACTTTTTTAAAATTTAAGTTTGTGATTTTTCTAGGTTTAAGTATCTTATAAACTTACATACTATTTAAATACAGTCTTGTGTAGTGACATACTGAATTTAATCTACTAAAATAGCGTTTTGTTTTACTAAAAATTAAAAAAAAACTTATTACAAATTTTCATGTTTCAATTACTTAAGGACTTAATTTGAAAGCTTTACAGTTTAATTTCTGACACACAATCTAATTAGACAGACAGACACTGATGTCCCCAAAATTACTCCAGTTAAATTTAATCACAGCTTAGAAACCACCCTTAAAGCTTCCCAAAGAATTAATGAGTTACTAATCAACTTTCAAATTTAATCAGATCTTAATTAATAACTCCCTAGCAGTGAATCAGTAAATGAAAGTTAACCAAACTTATGGTATTAAGTAAATATTTATAACGACAAGTTTTGAAAGGTCTGCTCCCGAACTTTGAAGCCGAGTGACAAGCTTCCTTTGGCAAATAATGATGATTATAACGTAATTCTTTAGGGTATAACGTGAGTCTATTATAAATAAGTAACTAACGGCTGCACCCGACTTCGTCTGCGAGGAAAGTTTTTTTCTATCCCTCTGGAACAGTAACTTTTTTCTAAGTGAAAGGTACCTTAATATGTCCTTTTCTGTAGGTATTTCGCGGTTATAATATTAGTAAGGATATTGGTAAACTAAAATAAACATCATCTGTTTGTAATCAATGGTTTTAGTTAGGTTTTCCTTACCCAAAACAGTTAGAAACGTTAGTTAAATATATTATTTTTGTTATGTTATTATCTTTTCTGTACTCCTGACAACATGTTTGCAACATTTCATGATAATCGGTTCAATAGTTAAGACGTTAAAACATAACAAACAAACATACTTTCGCATTTATAATATGAGTAAAGATATTGGTAAACTAAAATGAATATCAGCTGTTTGAAATCAATCGTTTATCCGGTTTTTCTTACCCAAAATAGTCAAAAACGTTAGCTAAATACCTATATTATTTTTGTTAATTTTTAAAGAACCTTTACCAAGCCATGTGAAACAAAAAATCTCTTATTTATCTTCAAAATATTTTACATTCTATGTAATAAAATTCATATAAAACAGAACGTAGGTATAAGAATCTTACCCTTAAGAGATTCCAAATAAATTCTAAATAAAATTATATTGGAACCCCAAATATTACTCTGAGAAAAAATCTTCATACCACCAATTTCGTCGTAACGAAATTCATAGAAACCTGAATTGATATAGTATTAAGAAAATGTGATCCCACCAAAAACATTTTCATGTAAAACGTAGAAGAATCTTAACCCTTAAGAGATTCCAAATAAATTCTAAATAAAGTTATATTGGAACCCCAAATATTTCTCTGAGAAAAAATCTTCATACCATCAATTTCATCGTAACGAAATTCATTGAAACCTCAATTGATATAGTATTAAGAAAATGTGATAAGGTTGATTTAAAAGGGAACCTCGCAACATTCGATACCAATCGTTTTGAAACATCTTTAAAGAGTTATTTACAGTAATATTCTTATATAATTTATTCGTGAAACGGAAATTCCAGTCCATTTACTCTCTACTTTAGCACTTTGGATCGGCGGAGGGAAAGAAATGCTTTTAATAAAAGTAATTTTGGAACAAATTTACTCGATTTGGCTCGGATGAAGTTGGTATAAAGGTTGAATAATAATTATGGTGGGTCCACCGAACAATTTGCTTAAGTTGCTTTGCAGTTAGCGTTTCTCTGTATAGATTCTAAGCTCTTAAGCACCAATCTGTTGAGGAAAACAGGCGGAGAATATATTTTCTTTGAAGCAAATTTTATGAAGTGATGAAGATTCAACCTTACAGTTTTTGACTATAACCACACTAAAACTTTGACAGTTTTCTAAAGAAAAAATGCTCGGAATTTCTCTAGCATTTCTATATTGGTGATGTTTACAGTATTATTGAAATCAATATTTTGAATTAATGAATGAATTAGTACTTTACTGTTCACCATAATAAATACATACAAGCACAGTACAAAATTGGAACAATTGGCGGCCTTATTGCTGAAAATCAATTTCTTCCAGGCAATTTACTTACACAGAACAGAAATAAAAATAAGTAATTGGCATTTGACGTTGACAAATATAATTTTATACGTACATAGTTGTAAAAACTGAAAATGTAAAACTCCATACGGTCTCTAGTGTAAACGACTCTTCTGATCCGTTGGGTTTCTTCAGCGATCTGAGCCTCCTCCATTCACTCTTTGAATGGCCATCATCAGATCACACCCCGTTTAATCCTGGGCGGAAAACCTAAGCTTCAGAGTTATCTCGTTTGTATGAAAATAGGTCTATGATTCCATACTTTTGCTCGCGAGTGTATAATTATAATGGTTATATCAAATCCGTCGACAACACCAATCTAACCATCAATGAGGAGGGTTGTAGACCGAAACCGGGACCTACAATTTCTATGATATAAATATTATCTCCATAAAACGTGTTACAAGAAAACCCAAAAGCCAAATTATGGTAGATAGGGACCATTAAACTAAACAACTTTTACTATGGGACCAACTCTGAAATCTTAATATATAAAATCGTAAACTGAATGACTGAATGACTGACTGACTGACTGACTGACTGACTGACTGATCTATCAACGCACAGCCCAAACCGCTGGACCAAGAGACTTGAAATTTTGCACACAGACACTTTATACAGTGTAGGCATCCACTAAGGAAGGATTTTTGAAAATTCTATCCCTAAGGGGATGAAATAAGGGATGAAAGTTTGTATGAAAGTCCCTCAGTTTTGAAGCTAGGATCGTCAAATTTTGTGTTTAGGCTGACGATTAAAAATTAATAAATACGGGTCTCAGCCGATTTCAAAATTCTACCCCCGAAGGAGTCAAAAGGGGGATGAAGTTGTGTAATGAAAAAAATCCTTTATTTTCGAAGTCAAAATTGCTAAATATATAATTTAGGCTTATGGATAGAAATCTAACGCAACGTATATTGTTATTGTTAGTATTTCAACCCCTACGGGGCTGAAATGGGGGTGAAAAGGGGTAAATAAACCTAAAAATAGATATGGATGTCGTTATTGGGGTTTTCTGGGATGAAGATTGCAAAAATGACATTTATTTTGAAGTCCAACACGGTGGACATGATTTGACCCCTCAAGGGGTGAAAATGGGATTCAAATTTTGTATGGAAAAATATTATTAAATGGACATTACAACTTTAAACTTCGTAGGAGCACGTCTAAAAATAAATAAGCAAACATTTATTTTGTGATTTTGAAAATAAACCTCTTAGGGGGTAAATGGGGTGAGTAAACCTAAAAACAGATACGGATGTCGTTATTGGGGTTTTCTGGGATGACGATTGCAAAAATGACATTTATTTTGAAGTCCAACACGGTGGACATGATTTAACCCTCAAGGGGCGAAAATGGGGTTCAAATTTTGTATGGAAAAAAATATTAAATGGCCATTACAACTTTAAGCTTCGTAGGAGCACGTCTAAAAATAAATAAGCAAACATATATTTTGAGATTTTGAAAATCAACCCCTTAGGGGGTAAATGGGGTGAGTAAACATAAAAATCGATGTGGAGGTCGTTCTTGAGGTTTTATGGGATGGTGATTACGAAAATGAGATTTATTTTGAAGTCTAACACGGTGGACATGATTTAACCCCTAATGGGGTGAAAATGAGGTTCAAATGTATGGAAAAAGAATATAAAATAGACATTACAACTTTAAAATTCGTAGGAGCATGTCTAAAAATAAATAGGCAAACACATATTTTGTTATTTTGAAAATCAACCCCTTAGGGGGTAAATGGGGTGAGTAAACATAAAAATCGATGTGGAGGTCGTTCTTGAGGTTTTATGGGATGGTGATTACGAAAATGAGATTTATTTTGAAGTCTAACACGGTGGACATGATTTAACCCCTAATGGGGTGAAAATGAGGTTCAAATGTATGGAAAAAGAATATAAAATAGACATTACAACTTTAAAATTCGTAGGAGCATGTCTAAAAATAAATAGGCAAACACATATTTTGTTATTTTGAAAATCATCCCTTAGGGTGTAAATGGGGTAAGTAAACATATCGATGTGGATGTCGTTCTTGAGGTTTCATGGGATGGTGATTGCGAAAATGACATTTATTTTGAAGTCCAACACGGTGGACATGACACATCATGGACCTGTACCTGGACATGCACATCCAGGTAACGGGAACGAGAACAGGCATGGGCACGGGCACGGGAACAGGAACGGGAATGGGAACAGGACGAGAACGGGACGGGAACGGAACGGGCCGGAACGGAAACGGAACGGGAATGAAACGGGAACGGAATGGGAACAGGAACGGAACGGGAACGAAACGGAAATGGAACGGAAAAAAGAAAGGTACAGGAATGGGGCGGGAACGGTACCGGGAAAAGGAACGGAAGGCGTACGGGACGGAACGGAATGGAACGGGAACGAAACAGGAACGATACACGAACGGAACGGAAACGAAAACGACCGGAACGGTAAAGGAACGGCACAGGAACGGAGGGGAAAGGATCGGGAACGGAACGGGACGAGAACGGGACGAGAAAGGGAACGGAAATGGGACGGAGCGGGAACGGGAACGGGAACCGGACGGGAACGGGATGGGATGGGGACGGGAACGGGAACGGAAACCGGAAGGAGTACGGGACGGGTACGGAACGTGAACAAGAACGGAACGGGATGGAATGGGAACGGAACGGGAACGGGATGGGAACGGAACGGGAATGAAACGAGAACGGAACGGGACGAGAACGGTACGGGAACGGGAACGGGAATGGCAACGGAAGGGGTACGAGAACGGGACAGGAAAGGGACGGAAACGGACGGTAACAGAACCGGAACCGGAAACGTAAAAATGACTGGTTCCTGGTTGAAGGTTCTCTAAGGATTTTCTCTAACATCCACGCGGACGAAGTCGCGGGCAGAAGCTAGTCGTGAATAAAAACATTTGTTTCATACATTTTGATATTTTCATTATTAATTTTTGTATGAAGCAGATGGCTTTTTTTCACGATTTCAGAGTTGTTCCCATGTTAAAAGTTGATCAGTTTTATTGTCCTATCTACAAAATTTTGCTTCAGGGGTTTTTTTTGTAACACGTTGTATACTAAATAGAGACAACGAGATAATGTTTTATAATTCTACTACAGTAATAATTAAAAATATCCTAAATCATCATCATCATCATCATTTTTTGCATTCACGTTATGAAGGGTAATCACAGAATACCTTTTTACACTTTTTAGAGCTAAAACGCACTGTCATGTGGACTAGTCGACGAGCGACTCAGTCTCCCGGCGCGGCGATTGCAACTCAAGGCGCACGGGCCGACGACTAACGCTAGAAACAATACTTTTGTCACTTCTTTATGCTGTGCTATATTGTCACAGCATAAAGATTTTTTTCCTTACAGTAGGCCGACGCCTTTATTGTTGGGCGATACCGCCGCCTGTAGGATATTTACGCAAATACGGAAGGGTTGTCACAAATTTACAATTTGGATGGTGGATTTCTTTTACGAACCCCGGGTACATAAAAGCATTGCGAAATTATATAAAATAATGAATTAGGGGTGACATATTATTAAATAAAGGTTTTATAACATAAAGGTTTCAAACGGTTTTCTTTATACCACGAGTGAGTGCGGCAGCCTGCCAATGCTGCCGCACTCGCTCGTAGTTTCACGAAACTTACTTGATGGCCACTGTCGCACGCAGGGTTCGGAAACCAAATTAATATTATAAAAAATCCAAGATGGCGGCCAACTTTTTTTTTTGCTGATTTCGATGAAACTCGGTTTTTTGTACTATTTTGACAAGAATAAAGCAACGCAATTTTAAAAATATATAAAATTCAAGATAGCGGCCAACTTTTTTGTTTGTGGGTCGATTTCGATAAAACTCGGTTTTTAGTACTATTTTGACAAGAAAACACCAACGCATTGTTAAAAATATGAAAAATCTAAGATGGCGGCCAACTTTTGTCAACTGAGTTACATCGAAATCAACCTAAAAACAAAGTCGGCAGCGATCTTGACTATTGTCGTTTTTTACAATTTGTAACTGTTTTCTTGTAAAAATAGTGCCCCAAACCAAGTTTCATCGAAATCGGTCCACAAACAAAAAAGTTGGCCACCATCTTGGATTACTTATATTTTTAAAATTGCGTTGCTGTTTTCTTGTCTAAATAGTATTAAAAACCGAGTTTCATTGAAATCGGCTCACAAACAAAAAAGTTGGCCGCCATTTTGGATTTTTAACATTTTTAACATTGCGTTACTGTTTTTCTGTCAAAATATAGTACCAAAAACCGAGTTTCAATGAAATCGGCCCACATATAAAAAAGTTGGCCGCCATCTTGGAATTTTGATATTTTTAACATTGTTTTGCTGTTTTTTTGTCGAAATAGTATAAAAAACCGAGTTTCAACAGAATCGGCCCACAAATAAAAAAGCTGGCCGCCATGTTGGATTTTTGTCATTTTTAAAATTGCGTAGCTGTTTTCTTGTCAAAATAGTACCAAAACCGAGTTTCATCGAAATCGGCCCACAAACAAAAAAGTTGGCCGCCATCTTGGATTTTTTTACATTTTTAACATTGCGTTGCTGTTTTTTTGTCAAAATAGTATCAAAAACCGAGTTTCATCGAAATCGACCTACAAACAAAAAAGTTGGCCGCCATCTTGGATTTTTTATAATTTTTAACATTGCGTTGCTGTTTTTTTGCCAAAATAGAACAAAAAACCGACATTCATCGAAATCGAATTATTAATTTAATAGGAAATCAAAACGGTAAAGACGCGATAGCCCTAGAAGACGTGTCCCGAGCAACATAGAACGGCGAAGTATGCAGCTCGGGCTCGTCCGACTCACCTCTCCCCCCTCACGCCCCGCACGATTGCCCTGTCTAGACGTCTCCGTCGGCCTACTGTAAGAAATTCTTTATGCTGTGCTATTGTGTTGTGTTGTGTCGTGTCGCGATCTGTCGCGTATCGGTTTCATACATTTAGTATGACTAGAAACACACTATTGTGTTGTGTTGTGTCGACACGACATACTGTAGTAATGTAAATAAATAATCAATTTTCAAATAATCCACATTTAAAATTATAAATGATCAAAACGACGAAAAACTAAAGCTTTTTCGTCTTACTTGAAATATTAATTTTATACGTCATTACAACAAGAAAAATATAATAATTTATTAGGTATATCTACAATGTGTTATCGTAAGCCGAGTCGCTTTAGTAAAATGTCAGGACTTTTTAGTAGAAAACAGGCTTCTTACCATACCATACCATTTTTAGATATACCATCTGGTAACCCTTTACGCGACGTGGTACATCGTAGATACAGAGATTATTTTATGACTGAACTGAGGAGGGTCAATTGCCATGGCAGATGGGCAAAGTTCATTAGATAAGTAATAAAATAAATGACATTGTAATAAGTACCTACCTAAAGATTTTTCTTCGATTGGTAATCCTTCATCTCTAAATAACTCCACTATTTCCTCCCACTGTAGATAATTAGAATATTCGTTACTTGATAAATCCCAAATACCTTTTCGCAATTCTATTTCTAAAATAAATATTTCAGTATCGAAAGCCGTTTTGTGCGCTGCGTCCAGTCGCCGCGACACGACAGTCGCTCGCAGTGCGTACGCTTCCATTTGAACCCGTGTATCTCTTGCTCGCCAAGCGACTGGCCATGGTTAGTCGCCCGACGACTCTGAGTCGCCCAGCGACCGGGCGACCAAGTGTGACCAAGTGCGCGTCCACATAAACTAGTAGAAATTACAGTCGCTGTCAACAGTCGCTCGGTGACTAGTCGACAGTGCGTTTTGGCTCTTACGGTTACAGCGCACTATCCTTTCGTAATCACAAGCTGTAAACATGCTTTAACGTCAAGAAAATAACAAACTAAAACAAACCAAACATCAAACAATTAAAAATAAACAGTACCTACTGGTATCCATAATATATGATTAATTTTAATCAAAAATATTTTAAATATTATTAGCTACCTATCAAAGATAATTACAACTTCAGACTTTAAAAAATGGGGAATAACTTAAGCAGAGACTTATTACGAAACAATAAATATTCATGATTCTGCGTATTCCCAGATTGGGGCACAGCGATGCTTAACTTCTGTTAAATTATATTAAACTAACTTTGTAATTGAATAATCCACGCATTAAAGCGATAGGTTCCCAGTATGGAGAATAATAATGTAATTAGGTTAATACTAAAGAGACACTGGATGTAGTTCGAGTTTTATATGCTTCGCTAATTACCTTTTGTTCCTTTGGGAAGGCATCAGTCATATTGTGAACACGCTAGTGTACATACTTTTATCGAACATTTCAGCCCCCAAAAGCTTGAATTCTTTTTAAAGTCCATTGTGCATGTACAATTTAACACTGTGGATACCTAAGTTTGTCATTAAAAATATACTTACATTGAATTGAGAACCCTATTCCTTTTTTAAGTCGGTTAAAATAGTTAAAACACTGGTAACAATGCAAAAATTATTGGATCTAAGAAGTTTTACTGTGTTTCTAGCATTAAGTTAATTTAAGTACCTTATATTAACTTTATTGTTTCTGAACGGTAATTATTATTTCATTTATGTGAAGGAGAAAATTAAAGTTGTTTTCTTTTGGGAACCTTTCTTTTTCAGTTTCACTAACGCATTAATTAACGATAAAATAATACCTTTTTACTTCATTTAATTTTACTACATAATTTGCAACCATTATCTTATAAATAAACATTTTATTATTGTTACCATCTTATATTATCTTGCCATCTACGTAATGTAAACGTATTGTTTTTACATGGCCTTTTTACCTAATTCAGAAAAGTTGTTGTCAACGTGGGAATCATTTTTATTAATTATGGGTAAACACCATTAATTTACTGTACTGAAATTAGCAGTACTCACGATGATATCCACTATTTGTGTACTTTCTGCGAAAGTAACTTTTGTGAATTGATGATAAATAATGTTATACAACAGTGACATAATGGATTGCTATGACATTTAAGTTACTGTTTTTTAAGAAACCCTTATTAAGGATAAATATAATCACAGAAATTCCTTCAATCAAAATTACTTTTATCCTTTTCATGAAAATAACATGAAAGGAAACCAATTCTGTTTGCCGATGGCAGCGAAAACGTTTAAATGGCATTTCACAGGGAAATAAACACAAAGATACTCCTACATACGTATAGCAGAGTAGACCTTTGCTATCTTATATCCAAATTCAAAAATCATTGAGCGATAAAAATTTGTAATCCCTCATGCGTAAACTGCTGGTATGCAATAGCTCTTTCCAAACGAATATTCCCGCTGAATTCCGACACTCAATTCCGTTGCTTTTTTCCCCCGAAGTTAGATAGGTGAAAAATTTTATGAACATAAACGGTATCGCTTGCAAAAATTGTCGCCGATTCTGGCTTCCGTCCAGTTACGTCTCTGTATGATAACACAGCGTTTTATTCCACAGTTCTTGCCCTAGTTGGTTTCGTCTCGAGGATAAAATAAATTGCTTTACGGTGATAACCACAATTCGGTAGACGTCATGATTCTGTCTCTTAATTAAGCCGACGGGGCAAAAACAACGTAAGTAGACCGAATAAAAAAAAATGACAAGTTTTGTATTTATTTTTAGACTATTCATGCCGATAAATACTCGTATTATGAAATTTCAGAAAGTAAATATCTTAATTAATATCATCATCGCGTAAAAAGTAAATTGACGGCCTATTAGTTATTTACTTACTTGAATAGAATTGGTCAAAACAAACTTAGTCTTTCCCAATATTATCATTTTAGTGAGTAAGAGTGTGTCAGAGGGCCTTTTTAGCTGACTCATATGCTTTTACCTTCGATAGCTATTGTACTTTGAACTGATCCCCCCATTTATGATCAACAATTACTTCAACCCTCCGCGGCAAATCGTTTGCGATTAGCTGAGAACGTGCATCTGTTTGCTTACGCATGTATTCTCTCTTTTACATTAACGTTTGTATGTTTGTACGTTTGTAAGCAAACTTTGTGCAATCAGGTAGGTAGGTATAAATTATAGAGAAAAAGATTTCACATATATTTTTTATGGATGAAAACAAAACTTTTGAATTTCAGTCTTTACCTATAATTTTAATTTTAAGACCGTCTATGTTACAATGATTTATGTTACTTAAAAAAGGTTAACTAACAATAAAAAAATATTTTGAAGCGAAGCATTTTGAGCCATTTGGAAGATAAGGTGGAATAAAGAAACTCACATACCCACAAACATACATGAACCCTGAACACATTTACACTCTTCTTGCTTTGGGCAGTCGTGTAAAGAAGCGATGAAGCATTCTTGAAACACTTGTTTAAGGGCCCTATATAATGTATCGAAATTTCACATGCACAGATTGAAGCTAAGGTTCTATAGTAATAATGAATAATAATCTCAGCAAAAAATTCACAGATCTCGTGCCTTTCACGACCATCTGGTACATTGAAAATGAATTTATTGAATTTTATAAAAACATATTCCTTTGTTTGAATAAGTACTTGCTATATTTTGAAATCACAGCAAAGCCATGAACATATTTTGGATCTACTTTTCTGTGATTCGTGTTTATGAAATTCATATAAAAATATTTCATTGTTATAAACATTTGTTAGCGACGCAATGTAAAGTGATAAGTGATAGTGACACAATATGATATGAAAGTGATTAAGTGCTAAAAACACGATGTGAAAACAAAGTGAAAGTGATCAGTGTTTGTAAATAGTGACATTGATATTTTAAGATTCGTATTTTAATATGTTTGAGATAGATTCATATTTTAAAAAATATTGTTATCTAAGATAGGTAGTTAAGACTTTGTATAATTTCTTACGTTCTTATATCATGTAAGTTCTGTTTGTTGTTATCTAATAAGTAGGATTTGTGTTTTAAGCAATATCTTAAGTAATTTTTCATTGTTTTTATAGTAAATAGATAAGGTTTTAGCAAATGTTTAGGTAAAAGTTAGGGTATACCGATAGGGCAATACCTTGTAGACAAAGCCCCAATTTTGTAAATTAGGCATACCAAAGGGGCAATACCACATAGAAAGCCCCCGAAAGTTTTTGGTAAATATCTTTTGAAATAATTGAAGCTTTGTTATAAAATAGTTAGTATTCGATTATATTTTCATAGTTCTATCTTTAGAAATTAAGATTATGTTAGTCTTGTCAAAGATTTGTAAAAACAAGCGCTTATTTCGATGTTAGAAAGAGATAGAGATAGTTTTGTTTAGAATTAGACAAAGACAGTTGCGCGTGAACAGGACAGACATATTGTAAGACAGAGAGGTCCGAGTTCTAGAAAGAGTAGAAAGTTCTAGATTGATTTTCAAGAAAATTCCAAGTAATTTGATTGGTTCCGAATTTTCTAGTATTAATTATCGATCGATATATAAATCGGAGAGGTCGAAGTAAGCGCATAGTTTTCTGATAATGAAGATACCTTTGTAAAAGAAGAAAAAGGAAGAAATAAAAGAAGAAACAGTAAATAGTGGTTTCATTATAAAGAAAAGGTTCCAGTAAAAGTTAGTCAAAGTGAATAGTTAGTGTCCAAGTTAGTGTGTTCTGACAAAAGGCGCGGCAAGTTAATGTTTTAGTGTTCGAATAAGTGTTTGAGTGCTTTCGTGTGGCAAATTAGTATCTGTGACTATGTTCGGATTATGAGATAGTGTCAAGTGCTACGGACTACGAGTTTGCTACGAAGCTACGAGTCGTGCTACGAACATTGACTGTGCGCCGACTATGAAACAGTGGTGAATAGAGAATTATAAGTGTTAAATTGAACAAGTATTTCTGTTGTACGTTGGTGTGACATTTTATAAAGTTAATAGTGAGTGATACGAACAACTGTGAAGTGAAATAACATTAACTTATGAACTCTGTGACTGATTGTGTGTTCCGTAATAGTGTTTTCTGACCAAGTGTTCAACCGCCTTCCTCGTCCAGCTGGCGATCAACCTATGAAGTGTTTTTAAGTGCCTATTTTAGTGTTTACAGTCCACTAACTGAGAGTTATCAAGTAATATTATTATTTGTGACGTGTGTGGTTTAGTGTGGACGATATCCCAAGTGCTTTCATCGTCGTCTGCCCGCCGCGCCCGCCACAATTGCTGGTCCTTCGAGCCGGATCGTGAGAATCGAGGAAGATGCCTAATACCAGGTCGGAAAAAGCGAAAAGTAAAGCAACAGAGAAAACTGCGGAACCATCCGTCTCAGATTGGAGTTTGAACACACCATCGGAAACTGCCACTGCATCTACGGTAACAACGAGGTCAGCGCACACCAAGAGGATGTCACCGCAGCGCCCCCCTACTGGAGTCGAGTCACCTTCACGCCTTGAAGGGGACGTCGCTAGACCAGCCGCTCGAGCCCAAGGAGGTACGTCACCCGCTCGCCTACCGGGAGACATCACCGCCACGCCGACGGGAAGAAGGGATACGCGCGCCGCCGCCGGTGAAACTATTCAACAAAGGGACCCCACTACTCTTCCTACTACGGATCAGATGCATGATGAAGTGATGGCATGCATCGCAGAGATCGAAAGGAAACGGCAAGCTAGACTTGAAGAAGATGCTTATTTCGTCTCTCCTGCACCAGTCGACAAGAGACGAGTACAGCACGCACCGAGGGAAGTAATGAAGAAGCCAGACACGCGCTCAGTAAGGTCGTCGAGGAGGCGCGCCGAGGCCGAAGCCAAGATGCAGATCGCCAAGCGAGAGTTGGAAGTGGCCGTTGCCAGGTCGAAGATAGCCCAGGCGGAACTGGAAATGATTCAAGCGGACTCCGAGATGGAAGAAGAAGAAGAGGAGGTATACCGGGAGCAGAACATTGAAGACTGGTTCAACCGGTCAAATCCGCAGCCGCCGCCAGCACCGCCGCAACAGAGTCAAGAAAGTAAGAAGTCAGATATCGAAGTTTTGGCTCAAGCTATCACGAGTCTCTCACAGAAGGCGTCGGAAACTACGTTGTCGAAGCAAATCATCGAGCTTCCTTTCTTCAACGGTGCAAGCGAGGAGTGGTTGGCCTTCAGGCGGTCATACAACGATACCGCCCACGCCTTCACGCCGACTCAGAATTTGGCTCGTCTACGACGAACGCTGCAAGAAAGAGCAAGAGACGCAGTCAAGAGCCTGCTGTTCACCGCGGAAGATCCTGCCGAAGTCATGAAGGGGCTGGAGGCAAGGTTCGGGAGACCGGGCGCGTTGGCGTTATCTGAACTAGAGAAACTGAAGAGCCTGCCGCGCGTCGCCGAAAACCCTACTGAAGTGTGCACCTTCGCCAGCCAAGTAAGGAACTCCGTGGCTACCATCAAGGCACTGGGGAAGACAAGCTACTTAAGTTCACCAGAGACTATGAAGGTGCTGATTGAAAAGATGCCTGCTTCGATGAAGTACAGGTGGTACATCTTCCACCGAACTAAGCGTGAAGAGGAACAGCCGGAGCTCATCACTGTCAGCGAGTTTCTGGAATTGGAAGCGGACATGTGCGGTGACTTCGCTCCACCTGAAGTGTCTTGGGAGATGAAGAGGACCCGTCCGCAATACGCACCCCAAGAGGCGCCATGGAAGAATACTATGAAGAGACCCGTCCACGCCGTGCAAGATAGAGAAGACACTCACACCAAAGTGGAATGTCCTGAGTGCAACGGGCAACATTGGCTCATCGAGTGCCGCAAACTTAAGGAAGCCGACGTGAACGGAAGGTGGGAGATAGCTAAGAAGAGGAAGATATGCTTCAAGTGCCTTCGCTTCAGACACGCCCGACAGAACTGCAGAGCACCAGTATGCAAGAAGTGTTCCAGGTGGCATCATACAATTCTGCACTCCGACGCTCCTCCTGTAAAGCAAGAAGACAAGCCAAGATGCAACGCTGTCCAGAAGGAAGAAGATCCAGTCGAAGAAGTCGTCACCTCCGTGCATACAAGTAATAACGCCAGCGACGGGAAGGCATATTTGAAGATGGCTCCGGTAATGCTTTATGGTCCAGGGGGCTCTATTAAGGTCTTAGCCCTGCTGGATGAAGGATCCACGGTCACGCTACTGGACTCCGCCATCGCTGAGAAGATAGGTGCCAAAGGAAAGACGGAAGCTCTGTCAATAGAAGTGGTCGGGGGAAGAAACATGAAGAAAGAAAATTCCCAAAGGGTCTCCCTCCACATCAAAGGGGTTCATCGACGAGATAAGAAGAAGATAGAAGTGAGGACCATCGATGGACTGAAGCTCTCTAAACAAGAAGTAAGCGACGCATTAGTTAAAAAATGCTCACATTTGAAGAAAATCGGAAGCCAACTTATCTATGCAAAAGAAGAACCGCGGCTGCTCATAGGGCAAGATAACTGGGGGCTTATTATCACAAGAAGAATAAAGAAGGGTAAGGCCTCCGAACCAGTCGCGTCGCTCACCAGCCTGGGGTGGGTACTGCATGGGTGCGATGGAAGAGACACGGTTCCGGTGAAGTTCGTAAACCACGTGAGCTCCAGTGATGATGAAACTGAAGTCTTGGTAAGGAAACACTTTGAAATAGAATCACTGGGAGTTCAGCCGCGACGTCCAAGCAACGACGCAGACAAGAGGGCGCTCGACGTCTTGGAGAAGACGACGAAGAGGACGCAAGACGGCAGGTTCGAGTCAGGGTTGCTATGGAAGAGTGAAGAGGAAACGCTGCCCAATAACTACAATCAAGCCTATAGAAGACTCATCAACACTGAAAAGAAGCTGGACAAAGATGAAGATCTGAAGAAGGCTTATGAAGAACAGATGAACCAACTGATTGTCAACGGGTACGCGGAGAAAGCCCCATCAAGCTCGACCGAAGGAAGAACGTTCTACCTGCCACACTTCGCCGTCATCCATCCAGTCAAGAAGAAACCAAGAATAGTCCTCGATGCTGCCGCCAAGTTCAACGGAAAAAGTCTGAACGACGCGCTATTACCAGGACCAGATTTGCTACAGTCACTTTTCGGTGTACTTATAAGATTCAGAGAAAGACCAGTGGCTGTCATCGCTGATATCAAAGAAATGTTCCTTCGGATTAAAATGAAGAAAGAAGATAGAGACAGCCTAAGGTTCCTGTGGCGCGGAAATAGAAGACAAGGCAAACCTGAAGAATATCGCATGGCATCAGTAGTGTTCGGAGCCACGTCGTCACCAGCCACAGCAATCTACGTCATGAACAAGAATGCCGAAGACTTCAAGGAGCAATACCCTGCAGCAGTCAAGGCCATTGAAAGGAACCACTACATGGATGATTATCTACAAAGCTTCGGGACAATAGAAGAAGCACGGAAACTGGCTAAAGAAGTTAAGGAAATACATGCTAAAGCCGGTTTCAACCTAAGAGGATGGGGAAGCAACGAACCAGAAGTACTTGAGGGAATCCAAGAATTACTAGAAGAAAAGGTCGTAGAATTGGCCGAAGAAGAGAAGACCCTCGGACTTAGATGGCTGATAAATGAAGATAAGCTAGCCTTCAACGTCGGCCTTCGTAACACCCCATCAGAAGTGCTAGAAGCGAGAAGGAAACCAACAAAAAGGGAAGTCACCAGCGCCGTCATGTCAACTTTCGACCCTATGGGATTCGCCACGCCAGTCTTGATACAAGGAAAGAAGCTCATACAAGATATTTGGCGGACTAGGGTTGAATGGGATGAAGAAATCAACGACGAACAGATGACGACCTGGACCAAGTATCTACAGGAGGTGGCCATCTTAAAAGAACTGAGGATTCCGAGGTGTCTGTCGCCGAGTCAAGATCAAGGCCAGCTTCACATATTCAGCGATGCGAGTGAAGAAGCTTACGCCGCGACAGCTTATTGGAGGACGGTCGAACCCGACGGAAGAGTCCACATCACCCTGATCGCAGGAAAGGCCCGGGTGACACCTACGAAGCCAGTATCAATTCCACGTCTGGAGCTACAAGCGGCGCTGTTGTCAAGCAGATTAGCGACCACCGTAGAGAACGAGACGAGCCTGAAGATCGAGAAGAAAGTGTTCTGGACGGACTCTAGCACAGTACTTCAATGGCTCAAATCCGACCCTCGAAAATTCAAGGCTTTCGTCGCACATAGGCTCGCCGAGATTGAGGAATTGACAAGACCGCAAGACTGGCGTTGGGTACCGACGAAGGAAAATCCAGCAGACGACGCTACCAGGGGAACACCGAACGAATTCGACCACACCGCGCGATGGTTTCGAGGTCCACGCTTCCTATATGAAGATGAAGAATCGTGGCCAACTAGACATTTTGGAGCCTCGGACATCCAGGAAACCGGTGAAGAGAAGAAAACGCAAGTCGTCGCTGCAGTGAAGACCGTCGAACCATACTTACCTCGTCATGAAAGGTTCTCCAGCTGGAAGCGCCTGGTACGGTGTACAGCTCGCGTACTTCAATTCATTGAAGAACTCAAGAAACGTACGAGCCAGAAGAAAGAAACCGTCACCGCTACCAAGAACGATGAAGACTGGAAGCCTCAGAAGCGCACCACCAAGAAGAAGATGACCATAAATCCACTTCCTGAAGTTAAGAAGATGAACCTCATCCCAATTGAAGCATCTCAGCTGAAGAGGGCTGAAGAAGAACTCGTCAAGCAAAGCCAGAAGGATAGCTTTGGGGAAGAAATCAAGTGTCTTCAAGAAGATAAGAAATTAGAAAATTCAAGCCGTCTACGAAAGCTCGACGTGTACCTAAGTAAGGAAGGCATCATCAAACTAAGAAGTCGGACAAAGAAGATCCAGATCAAGGATAGAGAAACAAATCCCGTGATACTAGACGGCAAGCACGGCATCAGTCGCCTTATCATAAGATATTACCACGAGAAGTTTCTTCATGGCAACACCGCGACGGTAGTCAACGAGATAAGGCAGAAGTATTGGATCTTGGGCCTGCGTTCCAGCGTCAGAAAGGAAATTTACCAGTGCCAGTGGTGCAAGGTCAAGAAGAGTAACCCGCAAGTACCCCCGCCTGGAGACTTACCATCGGAGCGCCTGAGTCACCATCAGTACCCCTTCACCAGCACAGCCGTTGACTATTTCGGCCCGATGCAGGTCACCATAGGGAGAAGAGTGGAGAAGCGCTGGGGAGTGCTGTTCACCTGTCTCACCACGCGAGCGGTGCACCTCGAATTAGCAAGCTCACTGAGCACCAGCTCCATGATCATGGCACTAAGGAGGATGGCTGCTCGCAGAGGGACCCCGAAGACCATATTTAGCGATAACGGGACTAACTTCGTGGGTGCAAATCGAGAGCTACAGGAAGCGGCTGACCAAGAAGGTATCACTTGGAAGTTTATACCACCAGGGTGTCCAAACATGGGTGGCGCCTGGGAGAGGATGGTAAGATCAGTGAAGACCGCATTGATGGCCGTCCTGCACACCAAAAACCCGCCAGAAGAGGTACTCCACACGCTGCTCACTGAGGTGGAACACGTCGTCAACTCCCGCCCACTTACCGATGTCAGCGCAGATCCCGAAGATGAAGAAAGCCTCACGCCTAACCACTTCTTATTGGGAAGGTCATGTGGGGCCCTATCTCCAGGGGAATTCGAAGACAGCGAGCTCGTCGGAAAGGCTACCTGGCGAACAGCACAGCGACTGGCAGACCATTTTTGGAAGCGATGGGTGGCGGAGTATCTACCAACGCTGATGCCGCGAAAGATAACTGGAAGGGAAACTGAAGATCCACGTGTCGGAGAAATTGTAGTCATCATGGACGCCACGTTACCCAGAAACACGTGGCCTCGCGGTCAAGTGCAACGAGTATACCCAGGGCCCGATGGAAGAGTGAGGATATTGGACGTGCGAACTCCAGGAGGTATACTTCGACGACCGACGCGACGAGTCATCGTTCTGGTCCCGGCAGCGGCGTCGCCCCCAAATGGATGAAGTGCTTCGCACTGCGGGGGGAGATTGTTAGCGACGCAATGTAAAGTGATAAGTGATAGTGACACAATATGATATGAAAGTGATTAAGTGCTAAAAACACGATGTGAAAACAAAGTGAAAGTGATCAGTGTTTGTAAATAGTGACATTGATATTTTAAGATTCGTATTTTAATATGTTTGAGATAGATTCATATTTTAAAAAATATTGTTATCTAAGATAGGTAGTTAAGACTTTGTATAATTTCTTACGTTCTTATATCATGTAAGTTCTGTTTGTTGTTATCTAATAAGTAGGATTTGTGTTTTAAGCAATATCTTAAGTAATTTTTCATTGTTTTTATAGTAAATAGATAAGGTTTTAGCAAATGTTTAGGTAAAAGTTAGGGTATACCGATAGGGCAATACCTTGTAGACAAAGCCCCAATTTTGTAAATTAGGCATACCAAAGGGGCAATACCACATAGAAAGCCCCCGAAAGTTTTTGGTAAATATCTTTTGAAATAATTGAAGCTTTGTTATAAAATAGTTAGTATTCGATTATATTTTCATAGTTCTATCTTTAGAAATTAAGATTATGTTAGTCTTGTCAAAGATTTGTAAAAACAAGCGCTTATTTCGATGTTAGAAAGAGATAGAGATAGTTTTGTTTAGAATTAGACAAAGACAGTTGCGCGTGAACAGGACAGACATATTGTAAGACAGAGAGGTCCGAGTTCTAGAAAGAGTAGAAAGTTCTAGATTGATTTTCAAGAAAATTCCAAGTAATTTGATTGGTTCCGAATTTTCTAGTATTAATTATCGATCGATATATAAATCGGAGAGGTCGAAGTAAGCGCATAGTTTTCTGATAATGAAGATACCTTTGTAAAAGAAGAAAAAGGAAGAAATAAAAGAAGAAACAGTAAATAGTGGTTTCATTATAAAGAAAAGGTTCCAGTAAAAGTTAGTCAAAGTGAATAGTTAGTGTCCAAGTTAGTGTGTTCTGACAAAAGGCGCGGCAAGTTAATGTTTTAGTGTTCGAATAAGTGTTTGAGTGCTTTCGTGTGGCAAATTAGTATCTGTGACTATGTTCGGATTATGAGATAGTGTCAAGTGCTACGGACTACGAGTTTGCTACGAAGCTACGAGTCGTGCTACGAACATTGACTGTGCGCCGACTATGAAACAGTGGTGAATAGAGAATTATAAGTGTTAAATTGAACAAGTATTTCTGTTGTACGTTGGTGTGACATTTTATAAAGTTAATAGTGAGTGATACGAACAACTGTGAAGTGAAATAACATTAACTTATGAACTCTGTGACTGATTGTGTGTTCCGTAATAGTGTTTTCTGACCAAGTGTTCAACCGCCTTCCTCGTCCAGCTGGCGATCAACCTATGAAGTGTTTTTAAGTGCCTATTTTAGTGTTTACAGTCCACTAACTGAGAGTTATCAAGTAATATTATTATTTGTGACGTGTGTGGTTTAGTGTGGACGATATCCCAAGTGCTTTCATCGTCGTCTGCCCGCCGCGCCCGCCACAACATTATTATTTATTTTATTGAAAGGTACTATTAAAACCTTAAAAATCTTAAAATTTCTAAGATTTGTTTTGAATTCAACTACGTCAAATCTCCATAGCAACTCAGCGACGCGACCGGCATCTAAGGAGCGCGGTTCCCAAAATGACGCCACACAAAGGGCACCCTCCTGCCTTTACTATTAGTTTTAAAGATATAGTTTATTTTATGACAAAAGACCATAAAAAATATAGATTTTTTTAACATTTTTGCTATTTTTAAAAAGGTATTTGACTTTTCGATTTTTTTTTCAACATATTGTAGCCCTAGTTGATACGCGTCTTGTAAAGCTTCAACCATTCATATACCCTTTTAAAACTTACGACACCAAGGCGATGTCGCACTCTGAGCGAAAATGGAGGCTATACTGAAGCGATCGAAAAAACATTTTCAATAAGGTTAAGCTACAGGCCAAACCCTTAACCTGATCGTCTTTGTTTTGGGTTCAAATTGTAGCGGGCTAAATTGTCCAGAGGAATTTTGCTCAAATTGTTGATATCATTTTGCTCAAATTGCTGTGTATGTGCCGGCTTAGAATAGCACTACCCCCTCTCATTCCGTGGGTGTCGTAAAAGGCGACTAAGGAAACACAGCCATCAGGAGACGGGCAGCAGCGTCTCCAAAATTCTTGGCCTACTGCAATCGCCAACCCGCCTGCCAAGCGTGGCGATTATGGCAAACCCTCTCATGATGGACACACAAATAAATTGGCCCCCAGTCCCCAGCGGCCCCGCTATTCCTAGCTACGGTAGCGGCTATAGTAACGGCGGGGCAGGGGGTGCTAAGAATCCCCGGGTGCGGATCGGCTACCACCAATCACGAAAATTGCACCTGGCAACCTATAACACGCGCACACTGAGGACCGACACGAAGTTAATCGAGTTGGAAGAAGTTATAAGCAAGTTACACTGGGACATCATTGGGTTATCTGAAGTCCGAAGAGAGGGAGAGGACTCGATAATCCTTAATTCTGGTAACTTGCTGTACTACCGGGAGGGCGACCAACAGTCGTTACCATCGGAAGTGTGTCGACCAGGGTGGCGTACCTTATACTCAGAATATCCAAACGGTATTCGTTGAATGTCATACAGGTTTACGCACCGACCTCGACGCACCAAGATGACGAAATGGAGGCTATGTATGAGGAGATCTCTAAAGCCATGCATAGCTACAAAACTCACTACACCGTTGTGATGGGGGACTTCAATGCAAAGTTGGGGAAACGATGCGGTGATGAAATTTCAGAAAGTAAATATCTTAATTAATATCATCATCGCGTAAAAAGTAAATTGACGGCCTATTAGTTATTTACTTACTTGAATAGAATTGGTCAAAACAAACTTAGTCTTTCCCAATATTATCATTTTAGTGAGTAAGAGTGTGTCAGAGGGCCTTTTTAGCTGACTCATATGCTTTTACCTTCGATAGCTATTGTACTTTGAACTGATCCCCCCATTTATGATCAACAATTACTTCAACCCTCCGCGGCAAATCGTTTGCGATTAGCTGAGAACGTGCATCTGTTTGCTTACGCATGTATTCTCTCTTTTACATTAACGTTTGTATGTTTGTACGTTTGTAAGCAAACTTTGTGCAATCAGGTAGGTAGGTATAAATTATAGAGAAAAAGATTTCACATATATTTTTTATGGATGAAAACAAAACTTTTGAATTTCAGTCTTTACCTATAATTTTAATTTTAAGTTACAATGATTTATGTTACTTAAAAAAGGTTAACTAACAATAAAAAAATATTTTGAAGCGAAGCATTTTCCTTTAAATGGTTATTAAAATAAAGGAATAACGATTCGGTATGCGTTTTATTTTTAAAATGCATAGCGAGCGGAACGTCGCTGATTGTTCGCAGCTTCGGGGAAAATCCGGATTTTCTGCCAAATAAACAAACGACGCGAAAATGTGGCTGCCAAAATCGACAAGCACACTCTTCGTATGCGGTAAATTTCATGATTTAAAACAGACAACGTACACTCAATGACAGGACGTACTTTTATAATTTACGTTACGTTATGATTTTAATGTCTGACAAAGATTTTTCTGTTAAAAAACAAAAAACCGACTTCAAAAAACCTACCTCTAAAAAGCAAGAAATAATATTCGTAATAATAAAACACGTCTATTGAAGTCGGGTGGGGCTGGAGTACAAATCCCTTTTTTTATTCTAAAAGCCCCACCCGACTTCAATAGACGTGTTTTATTATTACGAATATTATTTCTTGCTTTTTAGAGGTAGGTTTTTTGAAGTCGGTTTTTTGTTTTTTTAAACAATTTTTTATTTTTTTATTTTTAGTGTAGGTACCTTTTGAATTAGGTAGTGTAGGTATATTATTCAGGTAGAAATTAAAATCGGCTCAGCCAAACGTGAGTTAATCGCGGAGAAACATACATACATGCGGGTCAAACTGAGAACCTCCTTTTTTAAGTCGGTTAAAGAACTACACTTAAGATATCCCTTTTCCAACAAAAAAATAATTATCTTATTCAGTTCATAAACAAAGAAGTTATACGACTGATCATCGAGGTAGTTCACACAAAATCATACTATTTTCGTGCTTTTTTCAAGATTACTTGAAAAGTACCGAACAGATTTCAAAATTTTAAAAAATGGGACCAACTTGGGAGTTTACCTAATGTAATAACGTTTGAATCATTTCAATCGGTTCAGCCGTCTTCGAGTAATCGGTGTACATACAAAAAACAAAAAAAAAAAAAAAAAAAAAACTGGTCGAATTGAGTACCTCCCTCCTTTTGAAGTCGGTAAAAAGGAGGGACCTCAATTATGTACTAAAATTCTTTGTGTGCTATGGCTAATAAAAAATTAGAGACATTTATTCAGTCATCATTTATTCATTTTTTATGAGTAGTATCCTGTCTTGTTTTTAACTTCTATTGAATACTTCTTACAGTACTTAATTCGCGAAAGAAATACTAACCCTTTAAGTAATTTATATGCGTTTGATATATTCTAGTAAATCATCATCCGTTCAGTTATCTAAGAAGGTCATCAGAGCAAAATAATAGTCATAGTTTTTCAAAAGTTCAAGAACTCAGATAACCACCATCTTAAATTAATATTTGATACAGTCACAATGGGGAGAGAAAATATATCTTTGTTCTGTGGTCACGATGCGATGTTACAAGGCATAACATTTTAGTGAGTAAAATGGCCGATTCCTATGCGATGTAGGTTTATAAGGTATGTGTACGCAGAGTAATTACAACCGAATGGACGACCGATCAGGCAGAATCTATGTATGTATTACATGGGTATACGTATACGTGCCCGAAGAATGTTACTGCGTAATGGCCACGCTATTTATGACTCGGCTGATGTGGGCTTATTCCATTACGAGGCCAAATTGATTAAAAGGGTCTTGTGTGATAAATATTTTTGCTTTTTTCGGTTTTTACCAATGAAAAATATTTCACAAAACTCTGTGCTTGGATTTTGTTTCATGGTACAGTTATTTATTATTAATTAGTCAAGTTTTTTATTCAGGTTTTACTTTCACAGAAAATGTGTAATATTTAATGGAATATACGAAGCCAAACCTCATCATCACATTCAGCAAGCCTTGAAATGAAATATGTATAAGGTTATTCAAAGTAAACTATACTTCTTATTCTACACAAATACTAACTTTTAAGTATTTAATAAAATATGTAAACATGCTTCTTAAACAACCGCTACCGCAAGTTTTATTACTTACGCCATTTGAACTTCCACATGGTTTTTTTTTTATTCTTCACAATATAATATAGAAAAGTATATTTTCTATCCTCCATAATGTTTAAATGTACTGGACTTAAAACAATAAAAACAATATTTACCAGATAAACAGGGGTAAGGACAGCATTTTCCTCGGCTTACATTATATTCAAAGCACCACTTTATATTCAGTTTCGATAAAATCTACACACCAATAATGTCTACCTCTTTTTCCTTAGTTTTCTACGTGAAGAGACATTGCATTTAAAAAATGCAGAAGCATGTCACGTTTTTCATAATTTTATTCAGATTGGAAATACTAGGTACATGGTGAAATTATTATTGTATGTAGGGGGTGAGTTGGCTTCAGAAATGTGTACTTTAGAACTATGTCACTCCATGCTCACGTTCATTTAGGTAGCAACCGTAGGATGCACGCAATAGATTGTATGGCTAGATGCAGATTAGCGTACCACCCTAATGATATTCCAACCATCTCTACATAGCATATGCTCATTTTTTTTTCAAAACCCATCGTGTCGTGTGGGATATTGGATGAAAGGAATTTATGAGCTGATTCCAAATATAAACAATATTATTACATTGTAGCTATTGGTTAAAAAAATCGGAAAATCATTTTCCAAACATACTAAGTTTGGACTCTTGCAGGAAGAAAACCACTCAATGAATTCTTATGAAACTTAGCCAAACAACTCGTAATATACTCTTATCTAACATCCTGGAAGCATTTTTGAAAAAACTAACATTAAGATTTTTTATGTTTTTTTTTTATTCTGGTACTTTAACTCAGCGGTTCCCGAATAGGGTTCCGCGGAACCCTAGGGTTCCGTGAGAGGCTCTCAGGGGTTCCGCGAAAATTCAAGAGTTTAGGTATAAAGACAGTCCCGATTTCGATGATATCATCCCGCGTCCCCACGATCCATTAGTTTTGTCCAAATTTCTAATGATAACACGACTTCAACAAAAGGAGGAGGTTCTCAATTCGATTGTATGTTTTTTTTTTTTTATCGTTGTTCGCGCGTATCTTCGACATTTATGGACCGATTTTGATGATTCTTTTTTTGTTCGATTGAGTTTGCTTGCGAGATGGTCCCATTTATTTTTTTTCAAATCGGTCAAGTAGTTTGTAATCCTGAAAATACTATGATTTTGCATCAACTACCTTGACGACTTTGTTATTTATGAACCGAATTAGATGAAGTTTTTTGTGTTGGAAAGGGGATACCTTTAGTGTAGTCATTTTAACCGACTACAAAAAAAATAAGGTTCTCAGTTTGACCTGTATATAGTATGTTTCTCCGCGATTAACTCACGTTTGGCTGAACCAATTGTTCTACCTAAATAATGTACTTACCTACACTATCTAATACAGAAGGCACTGACACTAAAAATAAACAAATAAAAAATTGTTTAAAAACAAAAAAACCGACTTCAAAAAAACCTGCCTCTAAAAAGCAAGAAATAATATTCAAATCATTAGATACGCATTATAACGTCTATTGAAGTCGGGTGGGGATTTAAGAATAAAAAAATGTACGTACGTACGGTCGTTCGTACCCCACCCGACTTCAATAGACGTTATAATGCGTATCTAATGATTTGAATATTATTTCTTGCTTTTTAGAGGCAGGTTTTTTTGAAGTCGGTTTTTTTGTTTTTAAACAATTTTTCTAATGTCAGATCGTTGCTCTGTAGATTTAATGAAAGCAGAATGCAAAAAACATGTCTTGTTCGGAATTCGTAATTAAATATAAAAATGACGCAAAAATAATGAGAGAGGCCCGTAGTAATAGAAAATATGCATGGAAACAGAGTCCTAAAACAGCGTCCAAAAATACCTAAAACATTAAATCAAAAGTCTTATTTTTTAGGTAGTTCTCCTTTTTTTATTTTACTCTTACTTTGCTCACCCGCCCGTTTGTTTCCATTGATTTTGAGTATTTTAATTATACAAACATTCACATACATTCATCATGTCCTTCCTTTACCAGTTACCAGACTCTACAGTGGTTTTACTGCCAGTTTTAATGATTTCAACGTACATTTAGTTAGAAAATAGACCCAAAAATTTTTCATTTTTGCAACCGTGTCCTGGATTTTCTGTTTCAGAATGTGGCAACCCTGGTTAGTTTACTTTATACACATGAGTAAAAAAACGTAAAGTGCTTCTTACTTGCGCTAGGGTTCCGCCCAAAAATGGTGAACCAAAAAGGGTTCCGTAGCCAAAAGAATTCGGGAACCGCTGCTTTAACTCATAGAAAACTTGGATCAAAATATTTCAAAATGTTATTTTTTTCAAAATTGCTTCCAGGACGTTAGATGAGAGTATATTAGAAGATGTTTGGCATATGTTTCATATGAATTCCTTTAGTGGATTTCTTTCTGCAAGAGCCCAAACTTCGTATGTTTGGAAAATGTTTTTCCATTTTTTTTAAACCAGTAGCTACAATGTAATAATATTGTTTATATTTGAAATCAGCTCAAAAATCCCTTTCATCCGATATCCCACACGATTGTTTTTGAAAAAAAAATTCAAATTCCATACAAAAAAGATTGTATCATATCTCCTTCCCATACAAAAATCCAAGCTGGCTCCCCTTCTTAAAATGATCTAAGGGTTCAGAATGTTCACCCTGCCAAAGGGTACCCCTCGATCACCAAACGCCGTATTTTTTATTGAGCACACGCCACTAATAGTTCTTGTAGTAACGAAACGGCCAAGCCATATACATATACATACATACATATTTTGACTAAGGTGTAGAGTTTTTGAAGTAAGGGCTTGTAGAGTTAAGGTGCGTAGAGTTAGAAGCTTGGCTCTATATGAAGTCTGATAACTTTTTGACAGTGCAAGGTCTTGGCAACATCATACATGAAAATGTTTTTGGTGGGATAGACATTACACCAAACGACATTCCCTTGAATTGGAAATACAATTCATGATATTCTTATTCAGACAACTCAAGCAGACTTTGCAGATGATTTTATTTCAATTTCATTAGAATTATAAAATCTACAGGTATTCTTTGCTCACCATCGCACACAAAATATACTATACCTATGATAAACTTTAAGATAAAAAAGAACGTTAGATTTATTGAATAATTTAATTTGAAATAAAAAAAAAATAATACAAATCGCATGAAAAATTATAATACCTATGAGACCCTCCGCTAAAACGCGTGATAAATTGCTGACAAAAAACAAAAGGATCAAAAGGATCGCCTACAGCTTTGAAAAACAAGAGGATCTTTTATTTCTATTCTCTCCCCGTGAACTTTCAAGCTGTTAAAAATAAAAGTTACTTTATTGTTCTAAAGGGAAATTTAATTCTTAATTTTAAAGGCAAGAATAATCTGCAGAGGTGTCAGCTGTTTTCATTAACTTTTGAAAACCAATGATTTATTAAAATCCTGAAAATTAGTAGCAAGCTTTTGAAATACTTATAAACAAAACACAATTATGTTGTCCAACTCTATTTTTAACATGATAAAGTTATAAATGGAGAATGTCCGAAAAAAATCAAATTGGCTGAATATTTTTTTATAGATTGGAATAAGCTCCCTTAGTAATAGAAAAAAGTTTCAGAATTATCTGTAGCGTGAAATTAAAAAAAAAAGTGTCTTTGACTTCTCAAAAGTACAAAAGTAACAGCAGAATGGAGATTATCCCTTTGTCACCACCTGCCACAATCACAACACATACTAGATATTGACATTTTGTATAGAAACTTTTTTTAATACCATGTGCAAAGGTATAATTTGCATTCTGCTGTTACTTTTGTACATTTGTGAAGTCGAAGAGACTTTAATTATTTAATTTTTTTCACGCAACCGAAAATTCTGAAGCTTTTTTCTATTTCTAAGGGAGCTTATTCCTACCTACAAAAACATTTTTAGCTAATTTGATTTTTTTCGGACATTCTCCATTTATAACGTTATCATGTTAAAAATAGAGTTGGACAACATAATTGTGTTTTATTTATAAGTATTTTGAATCTAGAAGGTTCTTTTTCCTGATTTAATAAAATTGAAACAAAACAAAAAATAATACTAAAGAAGTGATCAACGTTTTCAACCAGGAATTATGTTATTGAGTAGAAATTGTATATTACTGGTCCCCGTTGACAAAACATTATCTCGCATTCTAATTAACTGGGTACTATAAATCATGGTGCTATTATTGAAGCTGTAACAAACTCTCGATGAAATTATCGAGGGAACTCGGCATTGTTGTTCTGACAAAATTATATTTTGATCTACATACAAACTCGCTAACTGTCAGTCTAGTTTGTAATAAAGTAAATATAAAGTTTTCGATGTTAGTAAAGTACCTAACTAGCTTAATTTATACGAAACTTATTAATGAGGAAAGTAGCAGAAGCTAATGTTAATTTTTATCTGTAATAAAATGAATGTATTATACTGCATTTGCGAAATGTAAACCCATGCAATAAGTATCATAAAGATATAGTTTTATCATATAGACTCGACGTCAGAAAAATCGCACCTCTTCGAAAATAAGTTTAGACTTGGCCACCTGCTATTGCTAGCTAACGTTTTATTGTGTAAATATTGATATCTATTGAAAGTTGATTTAATGAGCTTTCGATTAATAATTGCTTGATTTAATTAACATAACAGTTACTATAATTAAACGCTTATAGCGTTATTGCTTGCGCCGCCATAAAAGGGATATAAAAAGGGGTCAATTCAGAAATGCGGGTAAATTCGCTATCGGGATGATGGAGAAAAGACACTTCAATAGTTCAATTAAAAAAAGGAATACCCAAGATGGATACTATTGCCCATGAAGTTGCTCAAATATTGCAAAAAAATGAGGTAAGTAATGTTGCTCGGAAACTGAATCTCAGTAATTAATTGCGTTCGACGAATATTCCAGCGGTTTTTAGAGACTGTTGGCTATATCTTAAGGGGAAGAAGTATATAACAACACTTACAATTAAATTAGATAGGATTAAATAAACTTTGAAGAATTTTTTTGTAAAGATTCGATTTTTCTGAAGCCAAGTGTATAACTGCCGTCTATAAAGCTATGGATGAAAAGACATCTTATAAAAGAATGAATACAGTTTATATTATCGTATCAAACATAAACGTTTATTGTATCAAACATAACAAAGGTATATATAATATAAAAGCAACACAGAATAACAAACATATGTTGTACAGAAATCGTTACTTGTAACTCTATATTCCAGAAGTATCGTGACCTAAAGGAAGTTGAATTATTCGATACGATAAGTTATAAACTGGTTATAGTTTCCAACCAACTTGGCGGGGTTATTTCGCTAGTCGAATAATAAAACTGGGTCTATTCGGAAATGAAACAGAAAAATGCTTTTCATTGAAAGAAATTTCTAGTACTTTTATCGACACGTGTACCCCTACTGAGTATTTTTATTCACTCATTAGCACTAATGAAATTAATTCAAAAGTAAAATATTTCTATGTAAAAACAACTTAAACAGTTTGAACACGCGAAGTGAGCAAATAAAAAATGCATGCAAAAGAAACTCATTGAGCAAAATGTGTAGTAAAACTAGGTAAACATTAAAATTCTCATTATTCGTCATTTACAATGTAAGTCAAGTCAGAAGATGTGGGTATTTCTAAGGTATTTCTCCTTCCAGATTATTTTATAACATAAATGTTTACTTAAGTATTATTGCTTTGCAAAAGTATTCATTATATGTTAGAAATAGATTGCCGTGGCCTTTCTATCAGATATTGAAAAGCAAAAAATTTAAAAACATGACTGCCCTGCCAAAAACAAACTAAAAAGTTAAACAACAAGTGTCATTGCAGTCGGGGGACCGTTTTGTGGAACAATTTTTAATCGAAGAGGATCGGAGAGCAATGACACTTGTTTATTTAACGTTTTAGTTTGTTTTTGGCAGGGCAGTCGTGTTTTTAATTTTTTTAATTTGTTTATTTTTATTTCACACATTTTAGTGACAAATTATATATTTTTGAAATGTGCTCATTAAGGCCTTTCGTTTGATTCCCATATTGTAATAATTGAAGAAAAGATTTCTTTTTCACATTTGAAAATGGCGTCATACAGTCGCCATATTAGCTTTTTAAAAAAATATAGCCAATGTCACTCGGACTGATGTAAGGATTCTAACAATACCCCATACATCCAAATCCGATGAGCCATTTGGAAGATAAGGTGGAATAAAGAAACTCACATACCCACAAACATACGAACAATTTTTGATCAACGAGGTCCCCCAACTGCAATGACACTCTTGTTGTTTAACTTTTTAGTTCGTTTTTGGCAGGGCAGTCGTGTTTTTAATATTATTTTTTTATTATTTTTTTATTTCACACATTTTAGTGACATATTATATAGTTTTGGAATGTGCTCATCAAGGCCTTTCATTTGATGCCCATATTGTAATAATAGAAGAAAAATTTTTTTCATGTACGTTTGAAAATGGCGTCGTAGAGTCGACATATTATTTTTTTCTAAAAAACCTTAAAAATATAACCAGTGTCACTCGGGATGCTATAAGGATTCTAACGATACCCCATTTATCCAAATCAATTCAGGCATTTAGAAGTTATGGTGGAATAAAGAAATTCACATACCCACATACATGAACCCTGAACACATATACACTCTTTTTGCTTTGGGCAGTCGTGTAAAAACGATGAAGCATTCTTGAAACACTTGTTTAAGGGCCTTATAATGTATCGAAATTTCACATGCACAGATTGAAGCTAAGTTTATAGTAATAATAAATAATAATCTCAAAAAAGGCAAAAAGTGACCACTTTAGGCACTTTTGCCTACTAACTACAACGGAATACATTTTAATGACGTTATTGTTTGTAAATAAACTATTGAATTAGCTTCAATCTGTGCATGAGGATTGTTGATACATTATTATGTCTTAGCAAGCATGAAATAAAACACTTTTAACGGATACTAACGTGATTTTATTAAAAGTACTTTGGTATTTAGTTGGTATTTGGTTTGATTTTTAATTTTCCCGACGTTTCGGCACCTTTGCAGCTGCCGTGGTTACGGGAGATTGAAGCTGCTCGTGAGCCTACCCTCAAGCGATGAATTTTAAAGACGTTCAGAAATTAATTTATAATCTTAGCAAATCTTAGCAATCTTATTATTAAAAATCTTATAAATCGTAGCAAGCAATAAAAATTTAATGAAGATGAGGGCTATAGTCGCCTTAAGATGTTGATTGCAGCCCATATTTATTGTTGGTACAAACTAATATTTACACAAATTTTTCAAGATCATTAAACGATCGGTTGTTTTTTTTTTCATTATACGCTGATTCTCCACGAAATATTATATTTGTATCATAAAAAAATGTACTTACATATAACAAGATATTTCCAGAAACTGGCTCAAACATAATAAGGATTGTGGGTTTCTACTTAATAGAGTTCGCAATTGCGAAAACATTCTTGAAAATAATACAATTGCGACGCTCTTCAGTATCACTTCAACTTCTTGTTATTTTATCTCATTTTGCCTCGTTTTGCTTTTAAGGTTTCTCCCAAACCAAACATTTATAATACAAATAATGTGGGTATATGTTCAATATAATAGAAAAAATATATGTTAATTAGGTACATAGTAACTTACTAACATGCAAAAATGTTGTGATGTCAGATTTAGACTTTGGATGCTATTGAAAGATGCGAAGACTGGCTGGCGAGGACTGGCTGGTACTAGCTAGCAAAGTCATGCATGTAATCTGCCACATTAATTGCTTTCACTTCTTGCTAAATGTGAAGCTAAAAGATGTCAGAATAATTCATATTCGTTTATTTATTTGGGTGAATGCTACTTTGCTGGTAGGTGAATTGACAACAAATGCACGCACACTTAAATTGGTATTGCTAATTTACTAATAACATGAAGTAAAGATAATTATAATTATAGCTATAACATATAGGTATAGCGTGGGTTGCAAAGTTCCTATTGCGATCACGCGAGATAGCTGTAAGCAAAGATTTGTTTATGTTTTCGTGATCGAGTATGATGCCTCGATTTATGAAATTGTGACATTTGCCCCTAGTTTCTCAGATATGATAGGTACGCGATAATATAAATATAAGATTTTTGGGTACGAGGATGGGTTGCATGTCAAAATGTGCATCTGCCAAAGGGCTTCAAAATCGGTAACTTATTGAAATTTTCCAAAATTTCAAAAAAAAATCAGCCATCTTAGAAGGCGGGTGGGCAAAAGCTGTAGACTGTAGCGGGTCCCTTACGCGCTCCGTTTTATCATCAGTACGTTAAAAAATTAATTCGTATTAAATTTGTCAAATATTATCGTGCGCTCATTACTAAATTACATTTTTAATGCCTTTAATAGTTGCGCGTAGTGTGAGATCTGTATATTTTTTTTAAATCCGTTGAAAAAACTTTCAATTATTATTTTTAACTTTATTTCCCTATTTAGAAGCTTTTGTCCCATCACTCTTATAAATAGTGTTGGTAAACTTCAAATATAATTGAATATAAAATCTGACAGGTGATGAATGGTAGTTGTATGATCGAGGATCATTGTTGTTAACCGTTATTGAGTTACAAAGTCGATCCATCAGTCACTTACAAGACGCACTAGTTCCTTAACTTTTCGACTGTTCCTTAAGAACTCAGTTGCCAAATTGCCAACATAGCTTTTATTGGGTCTTGTCGAACTTTTCTATTGTATTTGTGTGTGGAGTACAAATAATGTTATTATGTCAACGGAGTTGTTATAAACCTATATTGATGGTAAATACTGGTGGAATGAAGTGAGTGAATAAATACAACAAGTGATTGTAAGCACAAAAGCCGAATATTAATAATGTGTATATCTATAGCAGCTTTCCCAAAAATTGGGTTGTTAGATGAGATATTCCGAAAAGGATATTCGATTGTTGTGAGTGTTCAATTAAAAAGACAATATTTACGTTACTAAAATAATAGATATAAACGACTGAAAATTGTGTTAAAAATTCTTAGTAGAAAAATGGTTTTACCATTTCTCGCAATTTTGTTCAAGATGAGAAAGATCTCAATTACACTTTATTATTACTAACCTATCCTAAAGAGCGCTCTAAATAAAATATTGAAGTCTTTCAATTAAACGGAGATAACGGAAAAATAAACATCGTCAAAACGAATAAAATTTGTTTCAAGTATGATCTTAATAAAGAGCACGTCGGTGAAATTAAAAGAAGCTTTTGATTATGTAGGTAGTATTTATTTGTTAAGGTTGGTTGTTAACCCTGAGCGAAAGTGGCGCCGCGGTGAATTTTATTTAATATTATAATTCTAATACACAATTTTAATAATGTTTATCTTGGAGATTTTAGGGCCTACAGTCTAGTATTTTTAGACGGTATCGTTACATTCCCTAGTAGTCACTGCTAGAAGTAGATAGAAAAACTGCTAAAAGTGGCCGTTTTTGACACATTTGCTATCTATTTCTACGAATGACTACGAGGGCATGTAGTGATACCCTCTAAAAATACTAGACCATGGGCCCTAAAATCTCCACGATAAACATTATTAAAATCTTTTTCTATTAATAATTTATTAAATAAAAACCTCTGAGGGCGCCACTTTCGGTCATACAACTGCCTTAAAGTAATGTTTTATTCAATTTTGTTTCTTTTTTAGATGCTGACTTAGTCTGCACCAAAACTGAGCATTTCTATTTATGGTAGGAACATAAAAATGTCCTATTGATCTTATTCATTTTTAATACCGCACCAGTACCTACCTTTACATACAAGTCTCCAGCACCCTTTCAAAAGAATAAACGTGGATCATTAAAGTCGGTCGTTGCACATGAAAACTCTTTCATGTCTATTCAACCGAACTCTGAAGCAGTTGAATTGTGCACCAGTGAAAATAATCGCAATAGTAAAACACAATCGTTGACTGGAAAGGTGCCAAGCCATCGCTCCTACGTTTCCTATGTGTTTCGGTCTGGGAATTAACAATTTGCCATGCAATCGACAACGGCCGAGGTACCTGTCGTTGCCCGGTAGAGATAAATGATACGTTCAATTGAATCTTCGCTAGCTCAGAGCTCTGTAATTGGAAAGGCGAAAATAGAAAGCACGGTTATCGCCAACAGCTGTTCTGGTCATCAAACACGAATATCCATTGTTCATTTATCAATTTTATCCTACATTCCAAGACTATTTCGTTACTTTTTAATTTTGATAACAAATATTGTTAACAGGATTGTATTCTCATTAATTTCTGAAGATCAGAATCTGGTGTATAAAGTAAAATCCATGCTCTTGTTTTCACAACATCGTTATTAATTAATTTTTAATCAATTTCTGTTCCGTTATCTGGAAAACAATTTTAACTGGTTTCTTGTAAAATACGTGATTTGTTGCCAATCTTGAGGATGCGATGGATGGACGGATTTTTTGAGGATGAGCAATATGGTTCAAGCACTTCCGAAGTTGTACTAATTGGTTAATTAAATAGAGCCAATTAATTAGTGAAAGTGACGTAGTGTAAATCCATGATATGGAGTTATAACAAGTATCTACTTAAATTATAACATTAATCTTTTACGTTTCCAACACCCCATCCATGGACTACGGCATTGCAAATCTCAGTAATTTAGTTATTCTCTTTGTATTTTTACTTATTAGAATTTTTATGAACGATTGTTGTTGCGATTTTTAAGATGGATAGTTATTTCGTTTTTACATTTTAAACACCTCCTTTCCAACAATGGTCATCTGAAAGTAAACATTTTAATTTAAGGAACGAACCTCGTTTAATTTTGGCTTCAATCGGCGAAATTACTGACGAAAATTAATATCGAGACGGCGGTAACAAAGTAACAGCGGCTGCTGCTTAGAGCTGAAGGCTTTATCGGTATTAAAATGCCACGGCTCTTAATTACGGCGATGACCCATAAATGGGATTGAATAATTTAGTTAAATCATTCAATCTCATCGCTTTTGTAATTCAAAATTATTCGTTTATAAGTGATGCGAGATTTTTTACAAGGAGGTACTAGATGTAGGTACTAGGTACTGTACATATTATGTATTATAAGCGTGACCATCAGCCATTTTTAATGTACCCACTGCAGGGGCACAGGCCTTCCTTATGGGTGGATAAGGAGGATGGGCCTAACCTAACCTAACCAAACCTAACCCACCACGCGGGCCCAGTGTGGATTGGAGGGTGTTAACGACTTTAAATGCAGCCGGGACCAACGGCTTAACGTACCTTCCGAAGCACGAAGGAGCTTGAAATAGTAAATTTTTGGTCACCCATCCCATAACCGACCCTTGCAAAAGTTGCTTAACCTCCGCAATCGCAGGGCCAGGCGCTAAACCACTATGCGCCACCGAACTCCTCAATCCGAGATTTATAATCTCAGATTATATATCTCGGATCGGAGAGCGTGGCATGATATAAATGAAGCACAATGTGATAATTACAGTTACGATGATATAAATTTATAACGGGAAAGATTTCTAAATAATAGGAATATTATACTATTCAAATATTATACTCTTTATTGTATGGAATGTTAAGCAACATTAATTTACCTAACATAGAAACTTGATTTTATTGTTACAAGTTAATGGGAAATTCGCAGTCAAACTTGGACGAATTAACCAGTCAAATGAACTTGTGAGAAATAGGCCCAACATGTATTTCTGAGAAAAGAGAAACGGAAATAAATAAGGCGTGGAATCGTTATCAGGAACCTAATATTCAAAGTACAAGCGATATGGTTATAAATTAATTTAAAAGAATTTTAAATTAAAATATCTGTTCTGTTTACATAATACCAAAAATAAATTAAAACAGTAAAGTTGGCAACGGTAACCCTGTGTTTATCCAAGATTCAGCGCCACTATTTTCATTCAAATGGATTATCTTGGATTACTTTGGATTCTTTTGGAATTTATAACATAAATAAATAAATCCAACAAAAGCTTAGACAGACAAATGGCAAAGGTGAATCTAAAGTTTATTTAGAATCCAGACACAATGACATAACTCTAATTGGAATGCGGTCAGGTCAGATTCAATAGAATATAGAGGTAGCATAGATAAATTGACATTATTATATCAATTGAATCGTGAAATTCAGGTTTTAATCAATGGAAGAAAGAAATAGTAACGCTAAGGTGACGAAGACTGTTCAATTTAGTAATTAAAGTAAAGAAATTAGTTGTTATCGATTCATCCTGTTTTTATGAACTTCGTTTGGTTTCGTTGTTTCGTTTACCTATTGTTTATTTTTTATCCACAATGAGTTAGCGCTTGGCTTTTATTTCACCTGATATTAAGTGTCGATAAGTGGTTATTTTCTCAATCATTGTTCTGGATATATACCTCCTACCTATACATTCTTGGAAGAAAGTGGCATTCTTGGCTTAGAACCTGTCAGATTGGTTTGGATACAGTGCTCCATTCATATTTCAGGCATCGGCTTTGAAAGTCAAGATAGCCATGATGCTGTCCAGCCATCTATAGGAGTGGAACGACAAAAAGAAGAACCTAAAAATTTCATTTTCAGCGAATAATAATAGCTTAGGAAGAAACATTAAATCCAAAGCCGAAAACAAACATATCAATTTCACCATCAAAGTATACTCCCAAGCGAACGGACTAGCTGTCCCTTGCGTACATTAATATGAAGCCGGAACCACTCCACTAAGTGCTATTACTTTAAAAGTAACCCAATGCTGCTATGAAGAAAGTCAAATCAATTTGTAAAATATTGTATGTACGTAAATAGAGTTCTCGAGGGTCTTAATGAAATGTCTAATAAATGAGTGTCTAACTTCCGAAAACTGGCCATTCTGAAGTCATGTTTAGATTTTACGGCAAAATCGTGTGACGCAATTTTCAAAGGACGTTATTTACTAAAGATATGTTATTCAGTATGTTTTGTAAGCTTTGCTTGGTTTTGGACCCTCAGGACGACTTCGTCATTTTCTTAAACTTGACACTTTCCTAACTTGTCTCTTTTTTAACTCGGCTCTTTCTTAGTTGGTCTCTTTTGCAAAGTTGACACTTTCCTAACTCGTTTCATTTTTAAGTCGGCCCTTTCTTAGTTGGTCTCTTTTGCAAAATTGACACTTTCCTAACTCGGCTCAGTTTTAACTCGGCTCTGTCTCTTTCGCTCTTTTTCATCACTTCTTAGCCGTGGTCTACCGGATCATTTCACATAGGTGAACCACGGGCATTTTTTCTCGTGGTTCACCTGGGTTTATCTGTTAATAAAAGCTCAATAGTGCATTTATTATAAGAGTGGAAAAAAATGTCCAAACAGTTCGATCATCTGCGCCAGTCTAACAATCTGGAAAAAAAATGTCCAAACAGTTCGACTATCGAACTAATAGTAGTACTAGATGGAATAAAGGATTAAAACCTACTAGAGTAATAATCTAATAATAATAAAATGACAAAGTCGTCCAGTCCAGACGAGTTTAAGAAAGAGACCAACTAAGAAAGAGCCTAGTTAAAAATGAGACAAGTTAGGAATATGTCAAGTTTAAGAAAATGACAAAGTCATCTAGGAAAGAGACCACATATGAAAAAGTCGAGTTAAAAATGAGATAAGTTAGGAAAGCGACAAGATTAAAAAAACGACGAAGTCGTCCGGAAGGGTTTTGGACTAATAGTGCGGCGGTAATCTTAAAAAATAGTTGGGCAAATGTCATCTTAACCTATTCCAAATTTCAAGTTGATACCATTAGTAGTTCTCGAGATATCCAGCTGTGACAGACAGAAAGACTGAGTCACACCATAAGGGTTCCTTTTTTACCATTTTGGTACGGAACCCTAAAAAGACGCTTAGAAAACACTTTTCGTACAAGTCATCTCGGAAATATGAAAATTTTATATCGATGCATTCAGTACGATGCCCTGATCACAAATATATAAGATGACAAGTGCGAAAGTGGTGGGGGTAGAAACTGTGACATCATAAAGTTTTCAGTACAAAGAAATGTTTTTTCTTACTATGTGGTATATCAAATGAAAGGGCTTTGTGAGTAGATTGCGAATATATAACACACTGTAACATTTTCACTACTTGGTCTAACAAATTATTAGCAAACGTCGAAAAATTTCGCAATTCAGAGTCGCCATTGAACAGGCCTAGATTCAAAACGACTGAATTGATTTTTACAAAATACATAACAAATAACTCTGCACATACTCTTTTCGAATGTCTAAAGGTAATTGATCAAAGATATTTAAAAATAAGAAAAGGACACCAGTTTTAATAACAGCATAATTTTCTGCTTTTTCTAAATTCTCAGATTCCTTTAATAATTAATAAAAAAACAAATAAATAAACTTTCCTATGTCAATAATTTCTTGTCCGACTTAGTAAATAGTATTTGACAGTTTCCATGCTTCTTTTAAATTTAAATCACTATTAAAAAAGAATTGAGTAAAGTTTGTTTACCAAATCGGACAAGTAAGGATAACTAAAAGTAATGACAAATACACATGAAAAACACGCACAGTTGCTCGGAGACCTAAATAACCTGACGAAATTCAATAGGCAAAAGTTATTTAGAAAAAATCAAAACAATACACAAAAATCACAGTCTGTTTAATGGGTGTAAAAGGGGCTTAACGGGTGTAAATAATCATTCATAAAATACAACAAATGTTTTACCACGCATAGAATACTAAAAATATTAAAATTGTTAATCATATTTGATTTAGTAAGACAACATATTTTAAAAATAGTGATTAGGTTTAAAAGAAGTATCTTAAGTGTCAAAATTTGGTTATTTAAACCTTTGTCTGTTTATCCTAGCTTATCCTAGTAAGGATAAACATACGAAAGTTTATTTATTATTTTTTTATTAATTATTAAAGGAATCTGAGAATTTGGAAAAAGCAGAAAATTATGCTGTTATTAAAACTGATGTACTTTTATTATTTTTAAATATCTTTGGTCAATTACCTTTAGACATTCGAAAAGAGTATGTGCAGAGTTATTTGTTATGTATTTTGTAAAAATCAATTCAGTCGTTTTCAATCTAGACCTGTTCAATGGCAACTCTGAACTGCGAAATTTTTCGACGTTTGCGAATAATTTGTTAGACCAAGTAGTAAAAATGTTATAGTATGTTATATATTCGCAATTTACTCACCAAGCCCTTTCATTTGATATACCACATGGTATGAAAAAAACAATTTCTTTGTACTGAAAACTTTATGACGTCACAGTTTCTACCCCCACCATTTTCGCGCTTGTCATCTTATATATTTGTGATCAGGGCATCGTACTGAATGCATCGATACCACATTTTTGTATTTCCGTGATGACTTGTGCGAAAACTAACCTCAAACCTTGTTTTACCGCCCTACTATTAAGTAATAAAGTATCTACTAGTTTGTTAAGTAAAAATGTCTCACTATAGTGGCGTGTGCTCAATAAAAAATACGGCGTTTGGTGATCGAGGGATATCGTTTGGCAGGGTGAATCTTCTGAACCCTTAGATCATTTTAAGAAGCGGAGCCATCTTGATTTTTTATATGGGAAGGAGATATAATACAATCTTTATTTTGTATGGAATTTGATTTTTTTTTCAAAACCCATAGTGTGGGATATTGGATGAAAGGGATTTTTGAGTTGATTCCAAATATATACAATATTATTATATTGTAGCTACTGGTTTATAAAAAACGGAAAGACATTTTCCAATCATACCAAGTTTGGGCTCTTGCAGGAAGAAAACCACTAAATTAATTCTTATGAAACATACTCCAAACAACTTCTAATATACTCTTATCTAACGTCCTAGAAGCAATTTAAAAAAAATACATTTTAAAAATTTTGAAATATTTTGATCCCAGTATTGTATGAGTTAAAGTACCAGAATAAAAAAAAAAATACTTAATGTTAGTTTTTTCAAAAATGCTTCCAGGATATTAGATAAGAGTATATTACGAGTTGTTTGGTGTATGTTTCATAAGAATCCATTTAGTGGTTTTCCTGCAAGAGCCCAAACTTAGTATGTTTGGAAAATGTCTTTCAGATTTTTTTTAAACCAGTCCAGTAGCTACAATTTAATAATATTATACAGGGTCACTGGAAATATGACGTATTCCTGCTAAGGAGTTATAGATGAGGTCAAAACAAATATTTTTTGTCATATAACTTTTTCTCAAAAAATTAATAGTTCTTGAGTTAATTGAAATTAAGTATTTTTTTACCAAAAGTACGTTTTCAGACACAAAAATTTAAAATAAAAGATAACTACTCATTCTATTTCGGAATTTTTATCATTTTGGAATAGAAAACAATCTAGTTGTTAATAATAAATAAAAAAAAATTCATAAAATACAGGTTTTTATAAGAAACTCAATCCTTAAATGCATTTATTTTTTTTATTTTTTCAGATTTTTCAGAAATACCATCAAATATCTTAAAAAAAATCCTAGTAACTAAGCGTGCATAATATTTTAAAAACATCACCATTTATTCAGCTTTCAGTTGAGGTATAAAACTTAATAATAACTTAAATAAAAAATGAGAAATTAAGACTTAACTAAATAGCAGTCCCATTTCATGTAGCAAAAATTTCCTACTTCAAGAGCTTCGGAGGTGGCCGTATTATCCTACTTATTCCATAAATGTGAAAGTTTGCTTGCTGGGATGATTGTTAATCAATCACGCTATACGGCTGAACGGATTTAGATGAAATTTGGCACACAGATAGTTTATAAGCAGGATAAAACATAGGAGGATACTATTATCTTGGTTAAAGGTTCCCTAGGGATTTTCTCGAATGTAAATGCAGATGAAGTCGCGGGCGGAAGCTAGTTTGCCATAAATGATCGTGCTTACTAAAAATACTTTCTTCCGAGTGAGTTTGAGACAGGATTATTTTCCGCCGTAAAACTTTATACAAACTGTATCACAAAGAACCATGCATATCAGCCATTTTTAATGCCCCGCTGCTGGGGAACTGGACTTCCTTTTGGCTTGTGGATGCATAAAGCGGACGGGCCATACCCACCACGTGGGCCCAATGTGGATTTGGTTAGTGTTAACGACTGTAAATGCAGTCTGAACCAATGTCTCAATGTCTCATGTCTCCCAATGTCTCAATGTAAGGTATATTGAGTTAACACCGACTAATCCGCATTGGGCCCACGTGGTGGGTTATGGCCCATCCGCTTTATCCCAAAAGGAAAAGAAGGCCTGTTCCCCAGCAGCGGGTCATTAAAAATGGCTGATATGCATGGTTATTTTTGATGCTGTCTGTATAAAATTTTGACACATCGGTGGAAAATAATCCTGTTTCAAACTCACTCGGACGAAAGTGTTTTTAGTAAGCACGATCATTTATGGCAAACTAGCTTCCGCCCGCGACTTCATCTGCATTTACATTCGAGAAAATCCCTAGGGAACCTTTAACCAAGATAATAGTATCCTCCTATGTTTTATCCTGCTTATAAACTATCTGTGTGCCAAATTTCATCTAAATCCGTTCAGCCGTATAGCGTGATTGATTAACAATCATCCCAGCAAGCAAACTTTCACATTTATGGAATAAGTAGGATAATACGGCCACCTCCGAAGCTCTTGAAGTAGGAATTTTTTGCCACATGAAATGGGACTGCTATTTAGTTAAGTCTTAATTTCTCATTTTTTATTTAAGTTATTATTAAGTTTTATACCTCAACTGAAAGCTGAATAGATGGTGATGTTTTTAAAATATTATGCATGCTTAGTTACTAGGATTTTTTTAAAGATATTTGATGGTATTTCTGAAAAATCTGAAAAAATAAAAATAATTAAATGCATTTAAGAATTGATTTTTTTCTAAAAACCTGTATTTTATGATTTTTTTTTATTCATTATCAACACTCAGATTGTTTTCTATCCCAAAATGATAAAAAATCCGGAATCGAATGAGTAGTTATCTTTTATTTTAAATTTTTGTGTCTGAAAACGTACTTTTGGTAAAAAAAGACTTAATTTCAATTAACGAAAAAACTATTAATTTTTTGAGAAAAAGTTATATGACAAATTTTTTTTGTTTTGACCTCATCTATAACCCCTTAGCAGGAATACGTCATATTTCCAGTGACCCTGTATATATTTGGAATCAGCTCAAAATTCCTTTCATCCGATATCCCACACGATGAGTTTTGAAAAAACAATCAAATTCCATACAAAAAAAGATTGTATTATATCTCCTTCCTATACAAAAATCCAAGCTGGCTCCCCTTCTTAAAATGATCTAAGGGTTCAGAAGGTTCACCCTGCCAAAGGATATCCCTCGATCACGAAACGCCGTATATTGCGCTTTTATGTCGTGTGGAAATGCAACTTCTAGCCTTTTGTCATAATTTTTTTTTTTTTTTTACATTAAATGGGCCTACTCTTGGCCACATTCGAGAACCATAAGGCTAAGAAGAGGCCGAAGATGAAGCGAGCTTGCCCAGAAGAAGCCTATTCACTCGTGCCTTAAATATCGCTGGGTTATATTCTTTCGGGAATACAGACGCAGGCAGGGAATTCCACTCCTTGGCTGTGCGCATTAAGAAGGAAGATGAAAAACGCTTCGTGCGCATGCATGGAATGTCAACCAAATAGGGGTGAAACCCCGCCGTGCGTCTGGATGTCCGATGGTAGAACGGGGATGGCGGAATGAGCTCATGCAGCTCAAGCGCACACTCTCCGAAATATAGTCTGTAGAACACCGCCAGACAAGCTACTTCACGGCGGTGGGAAAGACTGTGAAGCTTGGTTTTTAATAGTGCACTATCCCCTATGAGTTTTCTGGATCTGCGTTCAACCGAGTCGAGTGCGGCTAGCTGGTACTTTGCGGACCCATCCCACAGGTGGCAGCAATATTCCATGCACGACCGGACTTGCGCTTTGTAAAGAGTTAGAAGCTGTCCCGGCGTGAAATATCGCTTAACCTTGTTCAAGATGCCTAGTTTTTTGGCCGCAGTTTGAGCCTTCGACTCGATTGTGTCACCAAAGTTGAGATCGGAAGTCAACTTTATGCCAAGGAGATCGAGATTGTCGGTGACAGGTATAGTTACACCTGGGAAAGTAGGAGTCAAGTTCAGAGGACTCTTCTTTGCAGTGAATAGACATGCCTGCGTTTTGGTGGCGTTAAAAGTGACTAAATTGTTGTCGCCCCATTGGGAGACAAGACTCAAAGTCGTATTCGTCCGCTCCACCATGGCCTCTCTCAAGGAACCAATTTCTTCCTTGCTGGCCTTTGCATTGGACAAATACCTCTCCGCAACTGTGCTGTCGTCTGCATACCCAACAATTCCGGGCATGAGCAGATCGTTGATGTGCAGCAAAAAAAGCGTTGCGGAAAGAACGGATCCTTGAGGAACTCCAGCTTCTATAGCCATGAGGTCAGAGGAGCAGCCGTCAATAACCACTCTTATCGACCGTTTGCTCAAGAAATCCGAAATCCAGCTGCAAAAGTCAGCAGGTAAACCATACGCTGGAAGCTTGCTCAGCAAACTAGCGTGCCAGACCCGGTCAAAGGCTTTCGAGATATCAAGCGACACTGCAAGTGCTTCGCCATGATTCTCGATTGCTTCACCCCAGCAATGCGTAACGTACACTAGGAGATCCCCAGTTGAGCGTCCCCGGCGAAAACCAAATTGACGGTCACTGAGTAGATCGTGGTTCTCTAGGTGCGATAGCAGCTTGTTATTCAGTACCCTTTCCATAACTTTACAGAGTATGGAGGTAATAGCAATAGGTCGATAGTTGGTGGGGTCGGCACGGTCACCCTTTTTGGGTACGGGTTGCACATTCGCAATCTTCCAGGACTTGGGAACTGTTTTAGTCTTAAGAGAGAGGCGGTACAGGCGTGTAAGTACAGGTGACAACTCAGGAGCACAGATTTTTAGTAGTCTAGTAGGAATGCATCTATAATGACAAGACAAAAGCATAGATTACCTCAGTCATAGACTTATTATATTACTAGCGTAGTGCTTACAAATTACCATAAGTTGTCATAAAAGAGTTGCCATAAAAAAAAGAAATAGTCCCTAAAGTGCCACAAAAAACAAACTTGAACTTTACGGTTTGCATATTACACGAAAGTTATAATCCCTTGTATACCAAACAGAAAAAATATGAATGAAAAACTCATTTAGTAAGTAACGTTAAATTTAATTTTAAGGAATTCTGTTTCACGACTGAACTTTACTTAAGATTCGCTTCGAATTCCTCACGAATGCTGGAATCGAGAGAGAATTTATAATGAGAGATGCTAATGCATCAGACGAGTTTTTTTTATATTTTTTCAGATTGCTGACCATAATGAGTTGCATCCTTAGATTTATTAATTTAAATGGATTCCTTACTATTCATGGTTGTTTTTATAAAATAATGATATACTTAGGAAGTATACCGACCTACTATCCGCCCCGCTAATAGGTAATGAACCTGGCGGCCGTGTTTTAAATCTCAAAAACGAAAAACAATTGTAAAATTTTATATACCTAGACCCTATCTTATTAAAATTAATAATTGATATATTAAATTACCTATATTAGAATTGTATTGTTAAATGTATTTTTTGGCGGATGACGTCGACGTGTATGTTAATGTGACAAGGTTCCATCGTATTATCAATTTGCGGGAATAGTAAAAACATTTAGTATATAAGATTATTTACCTCTCAATAATAATGACGTGTTCAGAAAATTGTATTGCTTAAAATATGTACATGTATAAGTACTTACAATATGGCGATAAGCAAAGTGGATGTTATTGAGCTTACTAAGACGTGTAAGTATGTATTATTTATGTATTATTATTAAATATGTATTATTAAGTGTGTTTTAACCCTCGTATCTATAAACGAGTAACTAATGACTTGAGTAAAACTTACATTTTCTAAAATTTCTTTTTTTAAAATGCTTCTAATATTATAACCACATGCAATGTTTAGTTTTCAAGACTGTATATCAGCATTTTAAAAAAGTTAGCGTTTTTCCAAAGAAGTTATTTAAAGAATGAAAGCATTACTATTGATGTAAACTTTAGTTTTAGGAATATAGAGAGAAAAACACAATAAATTATCCGGTATTTTAAAACTAAGACAATCTGTTCAAGTAGCATTTCAAATTTGCTTGTCAGAGGTATTTTTCACAAAAGTTTCAGCTGTAACAAATAAGAATACGACTCATATTTACTATTTCTCTTATTGTTTGTATCGTCAAGGAGAGCACTATAGAGAGAACATTTTTTTTAAATATCAGAGGAAATAAAATATTAAAATTGCTCAAATCGGTACACTTTGACATGTTTTTTACCGCTATTTAAAGATTCTAATGTCATTTTTTATTTTTTTAGGAATAATGAGGTATTTGTCAAATGTATTGCGGGTTTTGCATATCCATATATCTATTTAATAATTTAATAGAAATTTTCAAAGTTCGTCCTCATAACGGCACGCGCTGAGTTGTTTTAATCATTTGTATTGAAAATTTAAAAATGGAACGCATGTGATCTGTATCTACACCCTTAATCTTAAATGATCCAAAACTTCACTAAAATGCATTTAAGATTAATTATACTTTAGAATATAATATTAAAAGCATTTGAAAATTGCAAGTTTTACTCAAGTCATTACTTACTCGTCTATAGATACAAGGGTGAGACTTATTTCTTGCCTTCCTGTATCTTATATGCAAATTGTTCCAAAAGTGGTCTTATCGCCTGTTCCAAAATACTCAGTTTCGCTACACGTTCTATCTAATAGAACTGTTGTGTTCCAAAGTAACAATATTTCTCACAAACTCCTTTGTACGAACCATTGACTTTTAGCTTAGACTGTAATACGCCTACCTTGAAAGGAAAATCAACAGAGATGTACAGAGAGCGAAGTCACATAACAGGATTATCTTCGTACCTTTCAAAGGAATAGAACAGTTGTGTTTCCGTGAATCCCTTTTCAATACTGCCACCACCGAAACAATATTACGTACGTCCTTTCAACCATTTCTTTCCCTTACTTGTGCCGTTTTATGTCCTTATTCTCATGTATATTCGTAAAAGAACACAACTGGACGGAAATTCTTTGAGAAAAATTGAGTTATCTTTATATTCGGCTTAGGAACGTATGAGTATGTCGCTAATGGTTCTTATCGGGAATACGGCAGTGAAGACTGCACAAATCCGTTAGATTTTTACCTTCATATGTGGCTACAGAAATAGAATTATATTTATGTCACTCTTGTTCGTAAAAAAGTGTATTCAAAATATATTTTCAGGTTCTGACTCATCAAGATTTAACAATAAAAGTTTGTAATTTTGTTCCCTAAGATTGTTCGTATGTTTGCGTTACGCAACTACCGAAAACTGTTTAAATTGGAAAAAGCAGATGACTCCTCTACTTCAGTAAGCGAAGTCTATTATGGCTATCTTATGGCATCTTATAGCCACACAAACACAAAAAAACCTAGAAATCAGTTACATTGTATGTAAAATTCAAATAACAGATACATATCTAGAGAAAGTTCCAAAAATAAAATGATTTCTTTCAATCACCTTGTTTTAAACTATATTAGCATACACATAACTTTGTTATAAGCTTTATCCAAGATCGGTTGATTATTGACAGCTCTAACAATACCAATCAATAACTTAATTTCAAACAAACTTATACTCATAAGCCATCAATAATTACCAATCTATCAAGCACGAGCTAAGTTTCTGATTACATTTGTTATTAACCTGTGTACTGACAGATGATAGTGGCTGTTAAATTAAATGTAGACTTTGGCACACAATAATTAAATTTCGGAGGCTCCTAAATAGAGCGCTAACATACTCTTATGAAGGTGTGGCTATAACTAACCTTTCGTGTAAAAATAATTACAGATAGATAAAGCTTAATGAAATAGCTTTTCATTCAGCTAAAGCAACCTGCCATTATTTTTTTAAATAAGTAAAAACAATCTTTGTATTCAACGTTTCTAATTAATTTGTGAGTAAAAGTATCGTTTTAAATCATTTATCTGTTCTGTACAAAAATATAAAATATTTTGTTTTTCCATAAGTAACAATTTATTAAAAGTTGTTGAGAATATTACCTGTAAATGTGCTGAAAACACTCGGCTTTCTTCTCTTCCTTAATTTGTTTAATAATTTGTTTCGGACTTCTATATTAATGTATGTTTCTCACTTTTTGAAGAATAAAAGCACGCGTGCTAGTATGAGATAAAAAACGCCATATTGGAATTGATCTTTGGTCGGAGGGGGCGCTCGTGCGCACCCCTCGCCCCTCACCCCGCACAGCTTGCGTTCCGTTTGCTGCTGCGGGGATGCTATTTAAACGTTTAGTTAACATCCTCCCCCCCCTTGAAAGGACAACTTTCAAGAGGCTCATGGGATTCTACAATCATGGGACACAATTTGGATATTGCTCTTCTTAGAAGACCTTTCTTCGTAGTGACGTCGACGACTCTGGTGACACCATCTTCACCAGGGTAGAGTTTGCTGATCCTGCCCAACAGCCACTGTAGTGGAGGCAACTGATCGTCCTTCACCAGCACGAGGTCTCCGACGTTAACGTTTTGCCCCTTGGTGCGCCATTTCACACGGTGTTGCATAGCAGAGAGCACCTCTTGTGTCCACCTTCTCGTTAAAAAAAAAAAAAAAAAATTTAAGTTAAGTTGTATGGACAAAATAGCAATTAATGATGAAAAATGACAATTATCGTTATTAAACCCAGCTGACTGCAACCGAAAGTGAAGTAGGTTACAAGCATACGATTGCCAAAATATAGGTAACCTAGGACTTGAAAAAAGTCTTAGCACTTTGCACAGCAAATGAATAAAATAACATTCGGTGAAGTGAAGTAGGCTACAGCTGTTTTCACAGCTAAAAATTAGGTAACCTAGGGCTTAAACTAAACCTTAGCACTTCCTAGATAAAAATTTGAACTTAGATTTTTTACTTTGCGATAGCAACTTAGTTAGCAATTAAATAAGATGGGTCACTCATTTAGCAAACACTTTGACGTGCAAAATGAAAAAAACATACATAAAATTGAAGCAATGCAACTTGCGTTCAATGCGGCGAGGCGTGGCGTTGACCTTTAGGTAGGTACTTACTTGCGAATGGATCGATTGGCAAAATCTTTGGAAAAAACACTATTAGCACGGATGGAGCAATTTTAAATAGACGAATTATTGGTAAAACGCGCGAAATGATACTAAAATTGGTTTCACTTAACTTTGGTCACACGTGATTGTATTGTAGGTACCATTCCCGCCATTTCCCGCTGTTTCCTTTGCTTTACTCGCTGGACACACACAGTTTTCGTAACTTGTTTTATCACAAGATGTTGCTCCGACGATAATTATTTCGTGTTATTGAATATTCACTTTGCCGGATCACAATTCTCAACTCATTTTGGTGCCAACAAACCACGCTTGTTGTTCAGTTGCTTCAGTGCTTTTGATTTTGATCACGTCGGGGTCACCATGTTGAGAATATTACCTGTAAATGTGCTGAAAACACTCGGCTTTCTTCTCTTCCTTAATTTGTTTAATAATTTGTTTCGGACTCCTATATTAATGTATGTTTCTCACTTTTTGAAGAATAAAAGCACGCGTGCTAGTATGAGATAAAAAACGCCATATTGGAATTGATCTTTGGTCGGAGGGGGCGCTCGTGCGCACCCCTCGCCCCTCACCCCGCACAGCTTGCGTTCCGTTTGCTGCTGCGGGGATGCTATTTAAATGTTTAGTTAACAAAAGTTCAAACGCTATTTTGATAAAACCTAAGTCTATAAAAATATTTTTTCTTTTATATTTAATACAAACCTTACTTAATACATAAAAAAATGTTAAACCAGAAATGTTCCCATTATAAAACAAGATTCCCTAATGCAATTTTCCATTGACATAGGTACATGCCTTAGTTGAGGGCTTATTTAAACAAATTGAACTAGTATAATCGGACGACGTTCGTTTTATATATTGTCTCAAAAATAAAGTCTAAAATTAAGTAAATCGAAACGACAAATATCGCGAATCCTTTTTCGTAGTAGGCCGTCAGAATACCCTATCAAATATGAAAGTCGGTTATTTTCGGAGCGAGCAAAATAACGTTATTTCTTTGCTTCAATCCGACCCTTTCGTTGATATAGTAGTGCAGTAGTGCCGCTTGCAAAAAAATATGAATCGCATTTGTGAACATTATGGTTTGATTGTATTGTCTTTCTTATATTTATTAATAAAAAAAAGGTTTAATCAAAAAGTAGTAGTTAAAAAAAATTTAAACATTGTAAAAAAGCAAACATTATTTGTACGCTTTGTTTTTCTAAGCACAAGTGAAGAAATAAACTTACTATCTGCCTTCCGTTTCCCTTCCACTAAAGGTCATGTGATTGGTGAACTACGATCTTATTGTTTCCGATATTGACCCCTAACTCAATGGAAATAAGAGTGCAACATTCCCAAATATTTGTACTAAGTTCCCTCAAAAGTTTGGATCATTTATCGTGGATATAATCATAAATCTGACGGCAAATTATTGGGAAGGGCCAACGAGTTAGGTTTGGGTAAATAGGCATAATAAGTATAATAAGCATGATTTGTACGAGGAAGAAGGAAGAATTTAAATACGCTTTTTATATTGCTTAATGAAAATATATATTTTTATAACACAAAGCGGAATCGAAGTTGGAAAAGCACTTTGCCCGGAATCGTTAACTGAAAAACCCGCAGCGAAAATTTTTCTATGGAAAAACCTCTCTTGTTTTATAAAGGCGTGAACAGAAGAAGGTTGTTAGAATGGCTAAAGATGCTGGCTGACAGCTTGCTAGATATATTTATAGTGATATCAATCAGTAAGGTATTGCCCTCTTGAGAACCCAAAAAATTTTTTAATAAAATATTGAAATTTTCTTTGGACTTGATTTTGAAATACCTAATTTAGTTTTTAAGATAAGAATAAGTATTTACATTGTTAATCACTCAGCAATCGTTATTTATATAACTTTCTTGAAATTTCACAGATTCAAGTTAAACATTTTCATAATTTAATTTATTTAAAAGTTTGATATTTTTATAGCTCCAAAGGACCTGAAAACCTAAAAATTTTATATAAGTATCAAAAATGAAACCTCCATTTGTTTTTGAGAAAAAAAATTTTGACTGATGGATAGACGAATAACTACAAGGTTCCCTTTTTATTATTTTTTTAGTACGGAACCCTAAAACCCGTCCAAAAATACTAACAGACTTTACGATTCCCACTCATTTACTATTCGCAGCTGTCTGAAATATTCATACGAACACTCGCAAAAAAAGAATCTTGAAGTAAAAGATATATCACAAGTAAACTTTCAGCCAGATGGTTACACCGAAATCAAAGGCGTATTCATGGCGTTAAATCAGCTGAATATGGCTGCCAAAGTTAAGCAAAATGGAGACGTTAACACATAAAGAAAGGGATTTATAAAGTCGTACAATCATCGTTCGGCTTTAAGCGGCTTTCGGAGTTACGGACTTCTTATAATATGGTATACCGACACGACATTAAGATAGAGATAAGTATAAAGTGGTTCATAATTGAACAATTAAATAGAAATAGTAAGCATTTTATTTTATCCTGAATGTTATCGATAGTTGAATGTATACGTAATATGTGTGTGTGTGTAAACACACCCTGTGTAAACATCTATCAAAATCTGTCATTTTGCTAAATGTTGTGTGGCGTGACAAATGGTAATATTTAAACCATAGACATAGAAAAATTTTCGCTGCGCTCAAGAAGACCAACAGAGCGTGGAAAAGAGAAGTTAACATCATACGGACACGGTCTATGTAAAAAAGAGACAAATAGGATCAAGTGACATGTGCCAATATTTTTTACAGTAAGAGGCCCTAGCGGCCCGCTTTGCAAAGGAGCAATGACAATTTGCTTAAAATATTTGATAATCTTAATTAGAATTTAAAATAAAGGTATCGTAGAGCCATGGTTTCTTGTGCTCTAAGTAATTGTGATGTGACAAAAAGAAACAATCCAAGTAATCACACTTTTCAGAGGTAAATAAGATATTGCCACACATTTCTCTAAAACCAAATTTCGCTACATTTATTCATTTATCGACGAAGAAAACAGTATGGAACATGTTTATTAAATTTTTTTGCCATATATAGTCATATTTTATGTATCTAAGTCATATTTTATGTATCCTATCCTACTTAATATTATAAATGTGAAAGTTTGTGGGTTTGGATGTTTGTTCCTCAATCACGCAAAAACGGCTGAACGGATTTGGTTGAAGTTTGGCATACAGATAGAAGATAGCCTGGATTAAAACATAGAATACTTTTTATCCCGATATTCCCACGGGAACGAGAACCACGCGGGTGAAACCGCGGGCGGCCGCTAGTCTCATATAAAATGTATGCATTCGTTTTTCGGATCACCTGTTTATTGACATTGTTGTTCTTTGAAATTCTATTGCTATGGTTTAAACCTTAGAGCAACGCGGGCTTCCGATTCCGTACGGAAGCCCTAAGTTTAAAACATTCCCAAACAGCTAGGTCCACACCGAGCGAGCTGCCTCGCGTGGTCCTACCATCAGTTGGCTGCACGAGGCTGCTCACTTGGTTGGTGTAGCTGGATCTGCAGGCCTACCGCCTAACTCAAATCACTTTCAAATTTCTTTAGTTTGACTTTTATGCACTGTCCGTCTCTATCATTCTGTTATGATATGTCAAGGATGAACAGTGCATTGTTATCGCTAAACCGATTTATTAAGATTGTCTTAAAACTTTTCAGAACAGCTTTTCAGAAATCTAGTTATCAAAAATTGTTAAAACGTAAAGCGTTGGGAAATAAAAATATATTGGCTATAAATTAAATCCATCTTTTTTTAAGTCGGATCAAATAAATCTAAGGGCCCTTGCACACCACATTTTTTTCACATCGAACGGAAATGAGAGGCGCTGCTAACGTGCATTGTGAAGTTTGTTAACAAAACGACGACAATGCGTGCGCCGGACGACGTGCAAAGAACACGCAAACGTAAAACACACGTTGAAGCGCGTTTCGCGTGCCGCGTGAAAAATCACGTGGTGTGCAAGGGTAGGGCCCTGAGAGAAAGAAACCAAATACGACTAAATGCGTTTTAATCTGTAAAATTGTATTATTTTAATGAAGGATACGAAAAAAGTTCAAAGAAATTTATTAATCAACTATTCCGTTTAATATATTTTATTTGCACAAAGGTGGACTAAATTATCAATCTGTAAATTTTTACTAGTTATCTTTGTGGATAAGAATCTGTGAAAAAGCTCAAAATCTCAAGCTTACGCGCTCACTTGACATGATTTCTGTTATATTGTATAGGTAATTATATAGTTGGTAATTACCACAGTACTTTCAATAAAACCGCGCTAGTATCCATTAAAAAGTATTTTATTTCATAACATAATTTAGTTATTTCTTAGTTTTGTTCTTTCCTTGTATGGATGTCGTAGCATTTGTTTACTTGTATGTTGACAAAAAAACATTTCATCAGTTTGGTCGTATTAGGCGCAATCTCGGTCGTTCACAAGACCTACAATGAAAGTCTCAACTCAAATATCTCAACTTCACTGTTGAGACTTTTATTGTAGTGATGACTACCTCGGCAGAACTTACCGAGTAAACTGACTTGATATACATGCTGTTAAATTCTCCATGAAGGATTGGAATGCGATTTTATGCGATGCACCCGCATTCTAATGCAAAGCGAAACAATATCACTGAACCATATCCAACACTTGAAACTGGCAATCACACTGAAACATTTCATGTGGTGTGGTAATCACACTGAAACAAAACGCTGGACTACATTTTCAGTTAAAACAGTTTCCTTAAAACTATGAAATCAATAAAGTTCTCAAAATAGACAGAGCAGCAATTCCTTTTTGACTGACAATATATTCAATCGAAGATTTTTTCATTAGTTTTTTGATTGATATAACCAGCTCCAAGTTATTGTGAAACTCCAGCATTTTGACATACACTGTACTATCGACAACCCTTTCAACGTTACCACTCCTAAGGTTAAAATCGCTTGCACGCCGCGTCGCCACTAACATATACGTTTAGTTCGTACAGGGACGATACGCGCGCACACCAGTTTTTCTGCAAAGGGCACGTTAATACCCGATACTACAATCATTGATGCGCGGCAATACAAATTACTTCAACAACTGTCTTTATAAGCCAGTGATGGATGCACACAGATTGTCATACTATTGAAAGCGATGATGATTGAGACATTGCGTGATCCTTGGTAAAAACTTAATTACCATGATCATCAAATGATATGGAAATCCACAAGGGAAGCTCGTTCCAGGCTGCTGTTTAAAAACCTCGAACTCTGAAGAGATTTTTTTTACATTTCGTTGCGTTTTTTCGCTTATTAGTACAATGTCTCGAGATCTTGATATGTACTGTTTGCAAGACTGTAAAAAATAAATCAGAGATAAAAGATACTCGTCCTCTATAAATACTGAACTAATTAAACAAAATGACTGCTTAATTTCGTTCCTTCATCGTCTTTTAATTGAACATCATCGTCCTATTTATGGAAATTGCTCCATTTTGCTATAACTCCATTCATTTTGTTCATCTTAGCATCTTCTCATTATGTATTTCGTATCATTATGAAGGATTTGTCTTGAAAATGTGAAAGGAATATTACGTTTCATATTGTATTACGAATTGATCACGAAACGAAATTGTCGCAAATTAATATAGGAAGTAGATCGTTATTAATCGATTCATTATTATATCCGTTAAAAGAATTTTTACATTATTCGGTAAAAGTTGCCTTTTTTTAATAAAATATGCACAAAAGAATATTAATACAATATACAAACCCATGTATATGAATATTTCATTAAGGGCCCGTGGTCTCACCGATTTGACCTACTGGTAGGACTGCACTTTAAAACACTATGCACCCATGGTTCTATTAAACTAGGAACGATTAATAGTATATTAACAATTTTATAGTTAGTATCAATTGAAACTGTAAAACTAAAAATATATAATGAATGACATTACTTACCACACAAGGTGATCAAAGACAAAAGCTTCATATTTCCGCTGTCCTTAAACTTCGGCCAAATTACATAATTCATCTTTTAAACGGTTCGATCCGGCTCCAGAAGTCACATTCTCAACATAATTCACACCACGAACAGTGTCTATAAACATAAAAAAACGTTTTCACTGTATTTTTTTCAGCAACACAAAAAGTTTTTACCGCGCGAAAACAGTCATAGATTGAAAAATAAAACTAAATTTTTCGAATTTCAAACGCTCGATGTTTACAAGTCACCGAATACGTTCGTATTCCATATTTGAATGACGCGCCCGGGCGGCGTGCTACCCGCGTGGGGATCGTCCGCCGAATGTCCTTGGTTTTTCGCGCTAGGTTCACGACATGCGCACTGTGCACTCGCCCTAAAGGGTCCTTAAGTGGATTAAGTTTTTAAACTTTGACAATTGATAAAATGAGATCCAGTTTGTTAGGATGGAATCGTTAAGTGAAAAGTTCACGATCAAAGGTTCCATGTTTCAAACACACATTTTAATTCACAAATAATGAATGATGGATCACGTGAAGGCTCCGTTAAAAGATCATTTAATAATCTCTTTCTAATATTTTCATCTTTTTCCTGCCATTCAGTATGAATTCGTAGCCTATTCAAAAGGCATTGATCATTTGGCACGCCTCTATAGAAATGTCACAGGGCCTTTTCATCTTTTCAGTGATGAAATTAGAGTGTCACTTTAGAAAATACATTTTACTGATAACATTTTTGTAAAAATAATAATTAGAACCACAGCTTAAAGCGAAAGCAAAATCATGTTTTTTTTTCATAATTAGATAGTCATTTAAAAAAAATTTACTTAAAATTGACAAAATGGATGTTATCAAGGATTATTGTAGAGCAATAAGCCTGTAAGCTACTAAGTAACATGACAAAATGTCGCCAAATAAAAAAGTTCGCTGCCAAGAAAAGGATTTCATATCGTGTCTTTACTTATAGTTGAGGATTTTGGATGAAGTGTGCTTTCACCTCTGACCTTATTGTGACTTAACATCAGAAGAGACCGAGCTCAGAGCTCCTTCTCTAAAGAATAAAAAAACTCTGACATCTATAAAGAGTAAAAAAACATGAGTCACCAAACCCACTTTTCACACTCCAAGCCAATATTTTTATAAGAGATATAATACCAATCTATCGAAGTGGCGTGTTATCAAACTACAATATTTTCCCCCAAAGAAAGTAAACAATACTGTAAGTATACATATAATAAGGTTCCTCCGGGCTTTTGGAGCAACAAACATGGGGTAAGGAGTAAAAATAATTTATCTTTTACACATCATTCCGGTACGGACGAACCCACTGCCTCGTAAAGTTTGCCTGCTTTACACCTATATGATTCCGGAATTTCATAGGTGTCAAATAACAAAAAGTTAGTACGCACTTTGGCCTTCCATCTTCGGAAGAAAAACGATTCATTTTGTGACGATGGAAAAGTTTTTGCTGTAGATAGACTGATTTTCTGGTGCTGTTATAAATTTCATGCGTGGCAGTTTCAACTCTGACAATTTTTGCAATTTTAAGTATTTAAAGGAGGATAATATCCATGTTGCATTCCAAATTCTTGTTGATGCAAAACTCTATTAGTATATTCTTTCAAAAACACTGTAATGATATTACCTTTGTAAACGTTCTCAAAAACGTAAACTAAAGGAAAGTATAAAACTATATGTATAAATAGGATAGATAGGTAACCGCCTCCAGTTCCAGCCTGCGTCGTCCGAACATAACCCTACCGTCGTTAGTCTTACTTGTTTAGCTTAAGTTAGACATACTCGTACCTAGTTAAAATTCTGTAACTGTAATTCTAGGACGTGTCACTGTAAAATAAACTCTTGAACTTCAACTCTATATTTTATTTAGCTTTCTTCCAAATCTTTCTTCCAAATTTTGCTCCGTTACCTTCCGTAATGCGACAACACTTAAGTGTTTTCAGCATGCCATACACTCTAGGTTATGCATGACGGTTTTAACCGAGCTGCAAAACCTTCATGCAAAACCGAGTTCAATAGAGGACACACACGCTAGGTTATGCATGACGGTTTTGACCACAGGCATAACCGAGCGGCAAGGTTGCATGAAAAACGAACAGGCATGGATAACTGAACAGTTTTGTCGCATACACGCTAGGTTATGCATGACGGTTTTGACCACAGGCATAACCGAGCGGCTTGAATGAGCAGCTTGCATGAACAGGCATGCACTATTATTCCATACACGCTTGGTTATGCATAACGGTTTTGAACTTACAGGCATAACCATCATGCATAACCTAGCGTGTATGGCTTTAAATGAAAATTCTACGCTTACGGATTTGAAGTTTTCTAGTCAGTCAATCGTAACCATTTTACCGGACTGTAAAGTACTTATTTATAATTATCAATTTTGGTAATGTTTGGTTTAGTTTAACACTACGAAATTAAATAATGATGAGAGTTTTACGATAAACATGTTTGTTTGAATATTACCTACGTACACATATAATCCTCTACATCCTCCGTGCTTCGGAAGGCACGTCAAACCGTTGGTCCCGGCTGCATTTGCAGTCGTCAATACCTAGCAATCCACATTAGGCCCGCGTGGTGGGTTATGATTATGACCCATCTTCCTTGAATAAGGAATTACATTGGGTGAATTCCCATAGGGCGGGCCTGTGCCCCAGCAGTGGGGAGGGGACATATGGCTGATGGTCACTCACATAAATGCATATAATATGCCTTTTATACAATACAAATACCTACGCGCTCTCTACTCAACACTTTGTGTTCTTATTCATAAGTACCTGCCTCATAGTTTATCTAAGAGGCAGATACTTAAATCGCCTTTTGAAACATTCATTCCTCAAACATACACAGCTGTCGTTTGATATTTCAAAAGCGACGGTCGAAAACGTCCCCAGCGGAAACTAAAAGCACGGAAATCGGCCAAACTGCATGCGAGCACACGGTTCTACGTAGTTTTGCAGTGTTATTTTATTTACCATCAAAGTATTCGATCAGACACGACCCGAATAATTGGATTCCATTCTGTTGCAATATCTGACAACGACAGTTACTGGTGAAACCAATCCTGGAATTTCGTAATTGGTATTACCTAATTGGTAAGTTGGAAAGCATTTACAATAAAAGTCAAAGACATACCTACTTACTGGATAAAAAAATATGTGATTTATGAATCACTAAATAACACTAAAGACATGAAATTAATATAATCAGCTGCGAAATTATGCAATACAACTCGCATAAAATTGTTTTTTTTTTTATTAAACATGATTATGATAAAAAGTTGAAGTTAGTAAGTAACTAAAATATTGCAGAATCTACAAAAAAAATTGCTACACATTTCACTGCTTTCTTAGAATACACCGTCATTTTGTAGTCGTTTTAATTAACTTAAGGGAGTATTCTACTAATGAAACTAAACATTTTTGCCAAAGAAACATGGGTCGAAAAACGAAAAAAAATTTTGACTTTCCCATACTAATACAACATTTTAACTGTCTAGTTAGTATGGGAGGACCAAAATTTTTTGTCGCTTTTCGACCCATGTTTCTTGGGCAAAAATGTTTGGTTTCATTGGTACAACACACCCTTAAGTTAATTAAAACGACTACAAAATGACGGTGTATAATTCAGCTAGCTTGTCTCCAAAGTAATGTTAGAAAAATATCTTATTATTTATCTCGAATAAACACAAATAAAACAGTCACAAAAAAGTGAGGTGTAAACCTAAAAAACACAACATGAAACCTAAAAAATTAATTACAATGTTCAATTTAAGAGTTAGAGAAATGCAGGTATTCCCAGTAGTAAATCCGAATTCCAATTTAATCAGAGAAGTAAAAATAAAAATAAATAAATAACAGGCTTCTCTCCTGAGCTTAGCAAAGGACAGCTCTGGACAGGTAAACGATAGATGCGGCTTTTTGAAAGTAAGTGAATTAACTCTACAGGGTGGAAAAAAACCATTAATATCAATGATGGCAAATTTTATTGAAGGGAAACTTCATTTATTAACAAAACAAGTGAAACTGCATTCAAAGATGTTAAAGGACTTGTCTCAGCCAGGAATCGAACGGACATTAATTCGAAAAAATAACATCCTGTAGTTTTATTTATAATACCAATCGATAGAGTCAATAATAAGGATCAATTTCATTGAAATAACAAAGCGATGATACCTTTGGGTAGAAAGGTCGTATAAACCAAAACCCGACTTTTCAGGAAAGACGAAAAACGTTGTTAATTTTAAATAAAAAATCTTAACTATTTTGTTTTTTAAGTTATAAAAAAATTACCAAGAAAGAAGAATCTTAGAATTTGGGAATAAAAAAGGCTAAATTATCAAAACTAATCTATTTTCTTCAGTTTCGAAGTTAGCTTGGATTTACATCTTAGAAAAACAGTTTTTATGGTTTTTACACCGTCGTATATCCGTTTATGGTAAACTTATGATCATATTTTTACTGACGTAAAAACCTGTAAATGTAGATATTTTTGTTTTTAAGACGATTTATAATGAAAGATAAATAGAATTCTGACTATTAAAACAATCCTATTACTCCCAGAATATGTAGAAACTCATTATTATTTGTCTAATACCCAATTATGATCGATACAAATAAAATGAAGCTATTTGAAATACTAAGTTAACTTTATTTTGTTAAAATATTATAATCATTACACGTATTAGTATTATGAATTCCTTTTTTATATATAATAAATATTATACTAATCATACATATTCTTAATAATGTCATGTTGTGCCATATTGTGTGTGTCATGATGCCACTTGAGAGGATATACAGCTCGATAGAGAAAAAAAAATATGTGAAAAATGGTACATACAGTGCCTTTGGTCTTGAACTAGCGATAATTTAAAGGCGTTATATACACCTAATTTTATCGATAAAAACACCCACATGTTGGGGTCTATCCCCACTCCTTTTGGAATGGCCGCCATTTTAAATTTGACTTTTTATTTTAGATGACCTTGCAGAAAAATATTAATTTCTCCGGATTTAGAAGTCCTACAGTTATAACAAAAATATTTTTTGAAAGGAAATAACTAATAATATTACCTAGTAACTTAAAAATAAAATATTTAATTTTTTCGTTTAAATACGTCATAAAAAAATAAACTGAAACGAAATTTGTGCGATTTTTTTGACTTTTTATTACATTTTTCAAAAACTAGGACATTAATATTCACTTTTTTTGCATTATTCAAATACACAGGAATATTATCTACAGAACGACTCAAAAATTTATTGCTCTATGTTGCATATTTCGAGAGCTATTGTTGTTTGAATATGACCCTGACAAGTACTAAATGGTTATTTTCGAAAATAAAAAAAAACAAAATTCCTAAAAACTAGATTTTATCATTTGATGAAATTAGCATTCAGATAATATTATCAACCTAATTTAAAATATGTTCAAAATGCTTGTAATTATGTCCATTTTCGAAAATAATCATTTTTTGGTTACGTAAGGGTCATAGTTCAAAAAAAAATAACTCACGAAATATGCAACATAGAGCAATAAATTTTAAAATTATTTTGTAGATAATATTTCTGTGTATTTGAATAGAGCAAAAAAAGTGGACATTAATGTCCTAGTTTTTGAGAAATGTAATAAAAACTCAAAAAAATCGCACAAATTTCGTATAAAACTTTATTTCAGTAATTTTTTATGACGTATTTAAACAAAAAAATTTGACATTTTATTTTATAAATTACTAGGTAATATTATTAGCCTTCAAAAAATATTTTTGGTATAACTGTAGGACTTCTAAATCCGGAGAAATTAATATTTTTCTGCAAGGTCATCTAAAATAAAAAGTCAAATTTAAAATGGCGGCCATTCCAACAGGAGTGGGGATAGACAACATGTGGGTGTTTTTGTCGATAAAATTAGGTGTATTACACGCTTTTAAATTATCGCTAGTTCAAGACCAAAGGCACTGTATAACTCAATTTGGCCAAAATGGTTTATACGACCTTTCTACCCAAAGGTATCGATAGTATCTTTAAAAAAAAGCAGACCCAAGAAAGATGAAAAAAATATTTTAGCCCGTTTTATTAACGGCGGAGATAAGAGATTTTTAACCCCCGATGCAAAAAGAGAGGGGTGTTATAAGTTTAACGTGTCTGTGTATCTTGTATCTGTCTGTGGTATCGTAGACTCGTAGTTCCCAAACGCAGGCCTCCATCACTTGCTCAAGGTCACGCGATAAGCACTTACCGCTAGCCGTGCCTACGGAGGCACAAGTGAGCAGCGGGCTGCCACACGCCCGCCTGCGTAGTCGCGCGGCATCTTACTGCCTGCGTAGGTATTGTCTCTTTATAATAGTAACAATGTGGAATCGCCATTACTATGCCGTGTACGGATGTCAAAATCAAAAAACCAATAAACAATTGTCGTTTTTCACATTATGATATACTAGCGGCCGCCCGCGACTTCGTCTGCGTGGAAGGTTTTTTTTGCTTTCCCTCGGGAACTATACTTTTTTTCGGGATGAAAGGTACCCTATGTCCTTCTCTGTACCCATGACAACGTGTATGCAAAATTTCATGATGATCGGTTCAGTAGTTAAGACGTGAAGGCGTAACAAACAAACAAATAAATAAACAAACAAACGGACTTTCGCATTTATAATATTAGTAAGGATGCTACGCAGTCTAAGGCGTGAAATACACAGAAGAGATGCGGCGGAGATAAGGCGCAGATACGGCGGCGATGCCGGAGATACGTGTATTTGATTGGCTGAAAGCATCCGAAAGTCTCACATCTGCACCGTATCGCCGCCGTATCCGCGCCGCGTCGCTTCTGTGTATTTCACGCCTACTAACGTTGCGTCGTCAGAAAAGGTACGCGATAAAAAGCACGCGATAGAAAGAGAGGTAACTACTAGGAGCGCTGCGCGACCTGAATTGCACTTTATTGTGTTGAGCAAAAGTCGCTATTTATTTAAATGACTGTGGGGAATGCTGCTTCTGTACTTGTACTATTAGTTATTCTGTGCTAAACGGATGAATCGATTTTGGTTTAGTTTTTTTTGTGTTATAGATAGTTTTATACCGAGTGTTCTTAACCATGTTTCATGGAAATCTGTTCAGCCGTTTGAAGATCTTCAGCTCTTTTCTAGTTGATGAGGGGATCTGACTAACTTTCTTATGTCTGATCGATTCAAAATTTGGTACTGTGTTACTTCAATGATATTGAAAGTTTTAATGTCGGGGGTTTTTAAAATTTTTATTTTTATTTTTATTCGTAAAATGTTTTGAATGAAGTTTTATATATTTCAAAAAAATCAAAAAAATCTTTAAAATTTCGGGTACATTCCTTCAACTAACGTCTTTTTTCAACCCAGTGTATACTATGCATGCAACTTAGATTATTTACATATAAATATTTACATATAAATAATCTAAGGCATGCAACTAATAATGTAGGTGAAACAATTTATTTTACCTACGTACGTGGCTATACACACGTCATAATAAAACACTTTTAGGCATTTGACTACTTGATTCATTGATTGAATTTATTATACTATAGAAAGCAACTCATTTCCAACCACTCAAATGGGGGACAAGTAGTTTGTTTTCTAGTATCTAACTTGACATAATATTTATTTAGTCTGTCTGCCATTTTTTTTAGAATGCGTATCAATGGATACGGAATCTAAAAATAAAAAAAAAGTTGTAGTGAATAACCAAAATAAAACTATTGGCAAGGACGCCTTCGGTTCGCGAGCAGAAGGTCATCCGGGTTAATAAATAAACTAAGTACTATATTTATATTAAAAAATCATTTTAATCTTACTATTGCAAGATATCGTTATGCTGAAGTAAATCATGGCTGAACCGTCGTCGATACAGTGCAGTAGTTTAATCGTAGTCAAAGCCTGGAACTTCCCAGTTGCAAACTGACCGAGTAATAAACAGCCGTCTAAGATATATTCCTATATAGTCTATGTTTGGACAGATTGCTATACTCCCAGAATATCTAGGTGGGTATCATAGATTATAGAGGTATTTGCAATGGTAAATTGTTACGAAACATTGGTTAGAACGTACCAACATCACTGTACCAACAATGATGGCGTATCAATATAAATATTATCAAGTGATATTCGATATCGCGATCCTGTATCAAAAACATTATTGATGATATTGATACTACCGTGACAATAATGTATCAGCACAGCCTATTTCAATGTCCGAACTTGCGGTAATATTATGATACAAATATCAGACATAATTCCCTCACAAACGACAATTCAAAAATAGAATTGTTTTTTTTCATACACTTGGAATGTGATATACACCCAGGTAATTTAGCTCAGGTGCATTAAGTCTACGACGGGATATATTTAAACCGAGCAGCGGGTGAAAAACACTGCTTTCCATCCTAGGGCGAAAAATAATTAAAAAAATAGAACTTTTAGTTACGTATTCAAAGGTTTCTATGTGTATGTCAGTCATAGACTGACGTCCATTATACAAGTACGCTGGACAGGCTAATGTCATAAAATGACAGTAATTTTTTAAACTTAATGACAGTAATTTGAAAATCGCCATATTGGCGATTTTCAAATCAGAACAAATAACAGGTGACGTTGGCCTGTCCAGCGTACTAATATAATGGACGTCAGTGGCCAGCACCAACGAAGGGAATCGACAACGAAAAGGTTTACATAATAAAAAATGGTCTAGAGTTAAAAAAAAGTTGTGGCTTTGTTATACTAATTCGTGTATAAGCAGCCAGTGCGAATTAAAAACTTTGGGCTGGACGGCCGGCCAGCCGCAGTGTGTTTCATATTATGATAAAAAAAAACTAAGGATACTACCCACTTAACTTTGTGAGCTGGGCCGAAATTCAAAATTTCAAAGAGCTCATTTTGTAATTTTTCATTATTATTTTTTTTACTTTCCTTATATTCGAAATGAAAAGTAAAGTGTTTAAGACGGGTGTCAATACCTCGCTGGAGCTCAGATGTCTAAATAATCTTGTATGGGCATCCTTCAAACGTTGCTTTTCAATCGTTCTTTTAAACGCAATCAACCTACGTTGCAAGAATGCTTATCAAGATGAAAATAGCGCAACGATTTCCTCTTCCACGTCTAAGATCCAAAGCACGATCGTTATATATGTTACTCGTAGCTTCGAGCAGGGACTAAACGTAACGACGTTTGTGCGTTGCGCGAGCCATTTATATCAGCGGAGATTCCGCTGGAGGAAAACCGGAGCAAGAGAATAACATTACGATCAGCTTTTGATCCGTGAATGGGATTTAAAGGATGTATTGGGGATGCAGAAATGTTGGAGAAAGATCACACATTGACAACTCACTTTAAACGGATTGGTATAATTCATTTACCTTAGTTTTTAAATGTATTTGATGTTTTTTAGTTCGTTTGGGACAAGTGTGAAATTTAATGCAAGCTGACGTTAAGGTGGTCCCACTCAGCAGTTATGTCACGTTATATATAACTTTTGTGTAGCACGATACGTTCTATAACACTGTGTAACATTTCACTACAGTATTCTAGTTAAAAAAGTTAGAGAATGTTGCATAACTTGCTTTAAATCTAAAAGAAATTAAATTCAAAGTCAATGGTTTTTAAACATTCCGGCATTGGATTTGGCTACTAGGTACTTAATTATCCCTAAATGTGCAACTAAGGTAGAATATTAAACTACTCGTTTGTAATAAAGTTTTTAACCCTTTATAAAGCTCAAGTCCGATCTTGCATGGAGTACTGCTGCCACCTTTGGAATGGCTCGGCGAAATATCAACTTGCTGCACTGCACTCGGTGGAACGCAGAGCCAAGAGATTAATAGGCGATGAAAAACTGGTAGCAGCTAAGCTTCACAGTTTGCCTCTCCGCCGAAAAGTTGCTTGCCTATCGGTCTTTAATAGATTGTACTTCGGTGAGTGTGCTCAAGAGCTGCATGAGCTCATTCCACCTTTTCCTTTCTACTATCGGACATCCAGACGCACTGCGGGCTACCGCCCATTCTTGGTTGATATACCTTTTCTGCGTACCAAGCGCTACTCCACATCGTTTATAATGCGCACAGCTATGGAATGAAATTCACTGCCGGCGTCTGTGTTTCCGAGTGCATACAACCTGACTCTATTCAAGGCCAGAGTGAATAAACACTTTCTGGGCAAGCTCGCTCCATCGCAGGCCCTGTCTTTGCTTTAGGGCTAGACTGGGGCCAAGAGCAAACCCATTTATGAAAAAAAAAAAGTTGTAGATTTCCTAAATCGTTCGTGTCTTCTGCGCATGAAGTGAAGCTTCAATATCGAAAACCCAAATGAAAATATTTCGTGGCATTAGCAACAATATCGCTAACTTACAAAACAACTTTGTTCAATTCCCCAGTCAAAGTATTTATGTGTTGTAATTGAAAATATCCCGTAAACAACATATTAGGAGGAAATCTCTGACCTATTCTTCTAACAGGTAAAACTTTGTGAGAAGTTCGAAAGGAACTTTTGTTGTCGGTAAAGCTAAGGCGATTCCAAACTTCGCCAGTCAGCGGATAGTTATTTTTATATGGAATTACATATAGCTTATCTACGAACACATCAATAACGAAACTTGAATGGAAATCTTAGGATTATGTGCACCATTTAAATAATTGTCATGAATATTGACTGATGAAGTCCTTGACCTTCATCTCACCTGATGATAAGTGATGTTAACGACCTTGATGACTGAAGGTGATAACGCACTTCACTTAGAGTCTTAAATCATTGAGGTAGGTAGGTACTTACACAGTATATACTCGTATATGTGGTACTTACAGGGAACATGCATAAATTTTTTTCTGTATCAAAATCAAAAGTATAATGCGTGAGAAAATCAACTGTAAAACTTTTCTCATGTGTTTTTTTTTCGTGATATAGTTACTTGAAGTTAGCACGCAGCAGCACCCGCCGGAAACGCTCTATACAAAAAACCGGCCAAGTGCGTGTCGGGCCACGCGCCATAGGGTTCCGTAGTTACCTTATACCATACCATATTTAATACCACCTATAATTTTTCGTCTGTAAAAATAACTTTGTTTTTCACAGTGTTGGTATGAATAACAAAGTTATATTTGCGGTTTTGGAAAATGTGCTATATCTCAAAAAGTAATTACTATATCTCGTTCAAACCAATTTTGGTTGAAAGTGTTTATTAAGATCTACAGCATATATTTTTTTTAGATTTTTCACTTTCTTATTTCAAAAGTTAAAGGGGGGGGACACACATTTTACCACTTTGGCGGTGAATATCTTTCAAACGGTTGACTTTGACAAAAAGTTATCTTAGGAACCTCAATGTCATTTTTAAAGACCTATCTATAGACATCCAACACGTGTTGGTTTGAAGAAAAAAATTTTTTTCAGTTTCAGTTCCATGTATGGGGAGCCCCCCCTTAATCTTTTATTTTTCTTATTTTTGTATAAAATTCGTTAAGCGGTTAACAGAATACATCTACCTACCAAGTTTCAACTGTGTAGTCTTAATACTTTCGGAATAAAGTGGCTGTGACATACGGACAGACAGACAGACAGACAGACATGACGAATCTATAAGGGTTCCGTTTTTTGCCATTTAGGCTACGGAACCCTAAAAAGGTCAACATTTGTGACGTCACTCATGTCACGTTTCAGTGCATTAGTATGGAGTTAGCCAAGAATTTTCAAATTTCTCCCTAAATATTGCGTTTACATACATATGTGTTGTACAAAATATTATTTCTTATTTGATGTTCTATCCGACTGTTAAGTGCATTATATCCGAAAACGAAAAAAAAAATCGTTATTTTCCCTTGTGTGATAAAACTAAAGTAATACATTTTATTTTTTATTTTTCTGTTCCATCATGTTTTTATACGTGTCCGCAGCGATCAAGCTCAAATTTATCAAAATCGGTGACTTATGCATGCTCCCTATTGATGAATGGACTAAGTGAATACTTAAGTAAATACAAAATACTATTTTTTTTTTCTTTCATTAAAAATAATAGACGTTTTATTATGCAACTGATTTTATTAATAAAAACTTTTGGTTTTCAGATGATTGGACATTGTTCACGGTTCAGTAGATAGTTAATTTAAATGTAAGTAGAAAATTAGTGGCGCAAAATTATATTAAGTTGCAGTAAATTTTAAACGGTTATCATAATTTTTCAAATCATTTTATTAATTTATGTAATATTTCGTTTCATATAAATACATGATTGATTGAAATTCACCGTCAATTTAAGAGCATAATAGAATATTTCCATGTATAGTATATGTATATAAATATACTAGCGACCGCCCGCGACTTCGGATGCGTGTAAAGTCTTTTTGCTATCCCTCAGGAACAATATATTTTTCGGAATTAAAAGTACTCCATGTCCTTTTCTGTATCCCTGACAACGTGTAAGTAAAATTTCATGATGATCGGTTCAGTAGCTATGACGTAAAGGCGTAACAAACAAATAAACGGACTTTCGCATTTACAACAGGATTAGTATTACTAATACTCCTTTTAAAATTATTACTAATACTCTTTACTATTGTAAGGATAAGGATTATTTTATTTACATAAGATAGGTACTTAAAAATTCAGCTGTGGCAGTTTTTACATGTAAGGAGACTGGCTGAGTAGGTACAACATTAATCAGGTTTTTTCCAAGAGGTAAGTTAAGCGCTTAAAAGATGCCTCTCTTGAGGGACATTCCGCTCCAATTGGAACACTCGCTAGGGGAAGTAACTAAGAGACTGCAGCATTGTAACTGATATTATTTTTGCAGTATCACGTTGAACTGGAACATTGCGCTGGATTAACGAATTTTTAATTTTTAAACAGTTTTTTAATAAAACCGCATATGAATAGACTCCTTTTCTTCTCTTTGGGATTCTACAAAAAGGCCATAAAGTCATCATTATCATAATAGTCTATTGTAGTCTACTGCAGGACGTTGGCCTCTCCCATGGTAAGATATTGGATTGAACTCTTCTGTCCCCCTACTCAAATAACCAACATTATATTCGTTTGAACGCTTCGTCTACTATCAAAGCTTGTAAACTATTAAATTACGTACCGTAAACTTGTCAATTCCATACAATACATCATAGTCTGTGATTTACAAAAGTTTGCGACATATGACTTAGAGCCAAATTCACCATCAATTTTAAACGCGATTTGTCACTAAATTAATTTTGAGGCTGTCACTGTTATAAAAAAGATTTTTTTACCAAAATTTACAATTACAAAATAAAAATGCCTTGTAATTACTTGTAAGTATCAATTTTATTAATAAGCTGGTGAAATTGATTTGGAATAAACGGGTATCAAACTCAACACTATGCAAAACGTGATCTTAATCGCGTTTAACATCAATTGTGAAATCGGCTATTGCTCATATTTAATCTTTAATATTAAGCGTAGCGTTCAAACACATAGAATGTTGGCCATTGTGGGCTGGACGGTTAGTTTTCATAACTTTCTGGCTTACAAAGATGTCAGATCTTGGAAGTCGAATGCACTACTTCAAAGTCAGTACGTAGTCGCCATATACGACAACCTATGGCCTGTTTCACAAAGTCCGATTAGGTTAACCAGAAGCAAGTTCCTATGATAGATTTGTGAAACAGACTTGTGACGAATTGGGCTATTCTACTTTGTAGTGTCACATAAGACACTAAGGTTAATTAAAATACATATTTAAAAAAACCTTTTTAAAATATTTTTATAAGTTAATAAAAGGGTTTTTATTTCATGCAACATAATAACTTAAGTTCCTAGCTCACTTATATGTTCATGGCCATAATATAAATTATATTTCATTCGCTTCATTCTTCAGATATAAATACCACAATGTAGGTAGTTTCTTTTCATCTTACTGGCAACTCGCACTTTTAGAGGGTATCACTGTATATATTTTTTTTTTTTTAACACTCCCTGCTCGACCGCGCCCATCGTCGCGTTCGTTCATTCTTTTCTTTTGCGCGGCAACCGACGCACGACCTAAAAAAAGTTACATTATTTCTACGACTAATTGATCGTTGATCATGCCTAAACGTAAAACTGTGGAGTATTATGAAGAAAAAATAAGAAAGTTAAAAGAAAAGCCGAAAAGACGACGACGTCACTTGGTTTATTCTTCATCTTCAGATGCCGAAGCAAACGAAGGTAATTAAGTGCATTTACTACCGACATAATTTCGAAAACTAAGCATCTCTAAGCTACCGTAGATTTAATTATTATGTGATAACAAAAAAAAAAAAAAATCTAACTTTACCCATGTTTGGGGGGTAGCATGATGCTCAAAAAACCCGTAAGTTTGACAAAAGTCAATCAAGTGGGTACAAATTATTCTTGTTACGTTACGTAACTTTCTAAAGCACGTAATTTACATGCTAGAATTTTCATTTACATAGATGTCGGTACACACGAAGAATACAACGGTCCAACGACGGCGCCGGCGCCGGAACCGGGGCCCGTGAACATCGCTGGCGATGAAAACCCTGCTGACGTGGGAGGTGATCCGGCTTCGGGACCCGTACTCACACCTGAGGAACCTTCGGTGCCACAAACCCAGCCAGCCGATTCACTTGACCTCGACCCTGCACTGTTGTCTGCGTTGGGCGAAGCCGTCGTAGACACTCCGACCTTTGGTGAAAACATTCACACTAGCCTCGCACAGCGGTGGCTACCGATTCTTAAAAAAGTTTTATTAAAAGACTGTAGGACGAAACTTTTAAATGACTACCCAATCCCAGAAAATTGTAAATTGCTTAAAGCACCAACTTTGAATTTCGAAATATCAGCAGCAGTGGTCGAAGTAGTTCGAAATCGAGATAAGAGTATACAAACGAAACAGGACCAGTTAGGCCATGGTATTACAGCCATAAGCAAAGCCATCACAATATTACTCAGTAGTGACGACAAAGTCAACGCTATTAAAGTTCTTTCTGACGGTTGTCGGTTATTGACCGACTTACATTATAGTGAAACTGAACTTAGAACCAAACTCATAACACCCTGTCTCCAAAAATCCTTTTTGACAATAATTGAGACTCAGGATAGGGATGAAACCCTTTTTGGCGCTAATTTGTCCGACAAAATTAAATCCTCTCAAACCATCGAAAGGCAAGGCCACCAAATAAAAAAGTCTGTTTTTCCTAAAACAACTGCGCAGGCGTCAACCTCATCCACAATAAAGCCCAGATATTCGGAAAACTGGCAGGGCCCCCCTCGTTACCCTCTAACGAGCAGAGGGGGCCGAGGGGGGACGCGCCGCGCTCCGATGTCGCAGTATCGGCGGTGGCCGCCCGCCAACGCGGCGCCAGCCCAAGCGGCGCCCGCGCCGCCAGCGCCGGCGGCGGCGCCTGCCCGGCCGGCGGCGGCCTACTCCGGCAAACGTGCCCAGCGGCACTGATACAGGTACACGCGGCTAGACTAAAATATTTTTCCGAGTGTTGGGCTTCCATCACTAACAACAAGGTTGTTCTTAATTGGATTTGTAATGGGTATAGAATTCCTTTATGTAAGGACATAACGCAACGTGGGGTACCACGTAATTCATTTTCTCATCATGAAATACACTTAGTATCGAAAGAAATCGAAAAATTACAATTTTTGGGCGCAATTTCAGAATGCCAACCGTGTTCAAATCAATTCATATCGAAAGTTTTTTTGACGATGAAGTCAAATGGAACATATAGATTTATTTTAAATTTAAAGCCATTTAACAAGTTTGTTCAACACGAACATTTTAAAATGGAAGACTTCAGAACGGTTTCTAAACTTATTCAACCATTTATGTATATGGCTTCTATAGATTTAAAAGAATCATATCTTCTTGTACCGATGAATGATGATCAGAAAAAACTTTTACGGTTCAATTTTGAAAATAAAATATACGAATTTAATGCATTACCTTACGGACTATCTTCGGCGCCCCGAACATTTACAAAAATTATGAAAGAGGTCATGTTATACCTTCGCAGTCGCGGTTTTTTATCCGTTATTTATTTAGATGACATATTATGTCTAGGATTAACCTATCAGGAGTGTAAGAAAAACGTCGAGACGACTTTAAAATTATTACATTGTTTGGGGTTAGTGGTTAATTATGAGAAGAGTTCATTGTGCCCATTACAAAACATTAAATTCCTCGGTTTTCATTTTGATTCCGTCAATATGACGATGTCCTTACCTTTTAAAAACGTGTTTATATAGAAACACTCGCAAAAAAATATTATAACCTACCGTCCATCACAATAAGGGAATTTTGCCACTTTTTAGGCGTGTTAACAGCAGCTTGTCCCGCTGTACGGTATGGGTGGTTATACACTAAATGTTTGGAACGACAAAAATACCTTGCGCTTAAAAATTATCAAAATTATGAAATTAAATTTAGACCATCGAATGTGATTTTGCCCGATTTGAGATGGTGGATCGAGAATATTCGCACGACACTTAAGCCACTTAATTCAGAAAATTACGAGTTAGAAATTTTTACTGATGCTTCTCGGTCTGGCTGGGGCGCATTTTGCAACGGCAAACGGGCAAATGGAAAATGGAAAGATAGTGAAAAATTACAACACATTAACTATTTAGAACTTTTAGCAATATTTTTTGGACTGAAATGTTTCGCTCGCAATTATAATGATATTAACATTTTGTTACGGATCGATAATACTACAGCTTTAAGCTACATAAAGCGAATGGGAGGGATACAGTACCCTCACCTTAATAACTTAGCCCGCGAAATTTGGCAATGGTGCGAAAAGCGAAATATTTGGCTTACCCCTTCTTACATCAATACTAAAGATAATAAAGAAGCTGACGAAGAATCGAGGAAAACAAATCCCGATATCGAATGGTCACTAAATAATAATGCTTTCCAGAAAATAGTGAATTTCTTTGGAAAACCTAATATAGACTTATTCGCTTCTCGTACCAATGCTAAATGTAAAAAATATATCTCATGGAAGCCAGACCCGGAAGCACTAACCGTAGACGCGTTTACTATACCGTGGAAAGATTTCTTTTATGCGTTTCCACCCATAACATTAATTCTTAAATGTCTGCAAAAGATTAATAGTGATAAAGTTGAGGGTATTTTAGTATTCCCATATTGGCAGTCGCAACCCTGGTTTCCACTACTTAAAGCTATGCTTATATCAGACATACTTTTTTTAGAGGCAAATACGGATATGTCCATATCTCATTCCAGGAATCACCACTTCACCGACCTTACCCTGGGTGTAGCCAAGCTCTCCGGGAGGCGTTTGTCAAGCGAAACGCACCGGCCGCCTCGTTAGACATCATGATAGCTTCACTAGCCAAAAATACCCTAACTCAATATAATGTTACTTACAAGCTCTGGTGGTCATATTGCGATAATCATTCTATTGATCCCTATACACATTCCATATCCAATGTAATGGCTTTTTTAACTGAACAGTTTAACCATGGTCAGGCCTATGGCAGTTTGAATAGTCACCGTTCCGCACTTTGCCTACTTTTAGGAAACGATCTCGGCTCTGATCAACAAATCAAAAGGCTGCTAAAAGGGGCCTTTAGATTAAGACCTTCCTTACCAAAATATGGTTTCACTTGGGACCCCCAACTTGTGTTAAACTATGTTTCTAAATGGGTGCCCAATGAAGATCTGGATCTACAAAAATTAACCAAGAAAATGATTATTATACTCGCTTTAAGTACTGCTCATAGAGCTCAAACCTTGTCATTAATCAAATTAGACGATATCGTACAAAATGTAAACGGCATTCAAATTATGATTAAAGATTTAATTAAAACTTCATCGGTCAATCGAGATCAACCGATACTGTCCCTACCGTATTTCACTGAAAACTTAAATATTTGTCCGGCTACTACCATAAGAGCCTATATATCAGCCACCGAATCCATTAGACCTAATTCCATAAAAAACTTTATATTAACAACTAAACAACCCTACCGCGCGGCAAGCGCACAGACTATTAGTCGGTGGATAAAGCAGGTGCTGGCTGAAAGTGGCGTGGATGTGGCACAGTTTAGCGCACACAGCACTCGTCACGCTGCGACATCCGCAGCGCACACAGCCGGCGTCTCGCTTGACATTATACGTAAAACCGCTGGCTGGACACACAGGTCCCAGACTTTCGCTAGGTTTTACAATAGGCCATTGGCCCAAGAAAATAACTTCGCCGCTGCTGTATGTTTACCCAATAAAAGTTAAATTATTGTTAAGTTAAACTTGGTTACAATGTTGATTAATAGGACAACCCAATTTGTAATTGACTAAATACCTTTTTTTCTGAAATTATAACAACTTATGATTTAAATTGTATCTGGTGATTATTACAGAATTGTAATTATGATGATTAAAAAAGAAAATATATTATGAAATCATTAAATACTTCTTTTATTCATAAAAGCATATTTAACCATTAACAAAATTCCTTACTCTAAATATCTACATTGTGGTATTTATATCTGAAGAATGAAGCGAATGAAATATAATAGGTGATCAAACGAACTTCCAAGTGAAGTTCGATCACTATTATATGAATTCGCTTCATTCGAAGATATAAGAACCCTCCCTGCCCAAACCCCCTAGTAAATTTTGTTAATGAACTCTAAAATAAATGAACGAACGCGACGATGGGCGCGGTCGAGCAGGGAGTGTTAAAAAAAAAAAAATATATACAGTGATACCCTCTAAAAGTGCGAGTTGCCAGTAAGATGAAAAGAAACTACATTGTGGTATTTATATCTTCGAATGAAGCGAATTCATATAATAGTGATCGAACTTCACTTGGAAGTTCGTTTGATCACCTATTCTCGCTCAGACCCAGAAATCTACTCAGACCATTAGTTCGCACTTCGTACCGAAAACACCGGATTCTAACGCGAAATCCTCGAGGGGGTATTTAAGGTTCTCCTTCAGCGATTTGATTTTTAAAATGGATGAATGGATTCAAAAGCCCTATTTAATAAACGTGACAATTTGTCACCTGTCATGACTATTTTATATCCATTTGAAAATATAATAAATTAATCATACATAACTACACTGTAAGCCAAATTGTTATGACAATTGACAAATTGTCACGTTATTATTAAATAGGGCCCAAACCAAATAGTATATCAAAACTTTATGTTTTTTAGTAGTTACATGAAAAAAGTTAAATGCTTACTAAATCGTATTAAAAAACTATAATTTACATTAGATTTTAGTAATTTAGATGGTAGATCCTGGTAAAGTTAGTATGATAACTAACTAGTGGCTCTATAGAGCTGTAGACCACGCATTTGTAACATTTTTTATCGTTTTTCGAAATGGCTGAAATATGATTTTTCCCCATCTAAAAACAATCAAAGTACTGAATCGACAAAAAAATCCCTTAATTATATATAATTATACCACTCACAAAATTTCACGAGAATCGGTTGACAATTGCAACGTAGAGGAGAACAGACGGACAGCCGGACGAACATTCGAAAGCATTTTTGCCCAAGCTGAAATGGAGACGCTTCGCTCGCGCTTTGCGCTCGTGTAGGTATAATTTTTTTTACGAGCAAAGGTTGAAAAGTAGTGTTTCATAAAATGTTTTTCAACACACTTGCTCGTAAAGCGAGCCCTAATACATCGCTTTTAGGGCCATAAATCGAGCTATAACAAACGCTTGCAATAATATATAAAATACTAGTTTGTTATAATATTATCCCTCCAAAGTTATATTATTTTAGTACCTTATTGCAAGTTCTATGCGAGTAAACATAGCATTTCCAATTTAACTGGGTAATACAGTTATTTTTTTTAGTAACAACAAAGAGGTTTTATGACGCTGAAAATTCACATACATTTTTGTAATAAATAAATTAAGTCAAACAAATATTTATTATTATCAAATTATTCATTATTCACAATATGTTGTTATAAAATATTAAAATATTTGCATTTTATCACTTAAAATTGTAATTTTGAAGTAACCTGTATGCTCACTAACCCCTATGTTCGCAAGATATTCTTACATTGGGCGTGTGAAAAAAAACAATATAAAACCTACGCGTCCCATAATTTTCATGTTTTGTTTTTGTTGTTTGATTTGTTGCTGTGTGGTAAATTATTTTGTTTTTTCCTCGCAAATGTTTTGAAAAAAATCGTATGAAACTCGTGAGCTCTTGCTTATTGCACACTTGGCTGAGTAACGCCCTCGCCTGCGGCTCGGGCTGCAACCCACAGCCTCGTGTGCAATGAGCAACTTGAGCTTACTTGTCTCATAATGTACTATTGTTAATTCAATAGTATCGTTCCAGAAACTAAAAAAAGTTATAGTTACAGTAACTAATTAGGTACAACTTAGATTTTAGTCTTCGCAGTAATTTGATCTCGGTCCGAACTGCTTTTTAGGGCTCCATACCAAAATGGTAAAAAAGGAACCCTTATAATGTGACTCAGTCTGTCGATCTGTCTGTCACAGCTGGATATCTCGAGAACTACTAATGGTCTCAACTTGAAATTTGGAATAGTTTAAGAAGACATTTGCCCAACTATTTTGCAAATAAGAAAGAAATAAAAAAAAAAAAATTTTTTTTACAACAGGGACTGAAAAGGGGTCTTAAAAATTTTAAGTGAGGTGACTAGGGCATGTGGGTGTATATCATATGAAAGAACGCTGTTTGCACATTTTAAATCATTTTTTCCTTTTTTCTTAGGCCACATAGTTTTGGACTTATGATGAAAAATGTAAAAAAAATACCGTTCCCCCCCCCTTATCTCCGAAGTTTGATGAGAGAAAAATCTGAAATAATTCTATGTGATAGTAGTTTATGTAAAGATTACAGGAAAAATAAAACGATGACTCAATATAACACACTTTTTTAGAAATTCAAAAAACAAACAAAAATTCTTTAGTTTCACTACCAGCCAACAGATGGCGCTGTCCTAAGAATACTAACCTAAGAAAAAAAAGTTTCACTATCGGTCAAGAGATGGCGCAACCTAATACTACAATAATAAATTGGTGGCTGGTTCTAATATAATTACCTACTATTTGCCGTACGAATAAACCAAGAATAAGTTCCTACTTAGTAATATAAACAGTTTGCAATGTGGGCTGAAACGTTTTTCAGTCACCATAAGCAGCTGTGGTTAAGATTTGTAAATTAACTGTCCGCCTGTTCGCCCTTCCACCTATTTGCTGTTTATCCTACTTTTGTACTAAAGTAACATATCCAAATATATTTATGATTGTACGGAACCCTCGGTGCGCAAGTCCGACTCGCTCTTGACCGGTTTTTTACAGTAGTAACGTTGCACGATATAAACTTGGCTAACAATTTCAACAATGTCACGAGTAACAATAAGAAGTGCATTGCACCAAACACACAGAATCAAATAACGAATAGCCACGAGCGCAGTCTGCAATAATCTCCGTTTACGTGCCTTCCAGAGACCTTCCAAAGACTTTAGGCGACTTTCACACTGCGACACACTGTTTGAACATGGATTTGAAAATTTAAAACATGCGCAATATATCATACCACAGAAGATTTTTGTTTACCCTGTGACCATTTTTCTTGCCATAGGCCGAACGTTACTGGATGCGGAGCATGGCATTACATACGAGGGGAGGTCCAAAAGTTCGCGGAATGGAGGGGTTGGGGGACCGAAAGGATGTTTTTTTTTGCTTGCACTAGTTGTGACCCTCATTGAAAGTATATATACAAAATTTTATAAAGATCGGGTCATTATTCATTAAGATACAGATCAATATACAAGCGAATCTGGAACAACAAATTTTGTTATGGGAAAAAAACGAGTTTCGCGCTGTCATTACATGTCTTACCAATCGAGGAAATCTAATCCGATTATTTTGAAAGAGATATTTTCTGTTTATGGGGACTCTTGTCCTGACAAAAAAAATAAAAAAGAGTTTAAACAAAAGAAATTTTCCAGTGACGAAGAGTCAAAGAGGGCAACCTCTGCCTAGGGAAGAAAGTTCGCGGAACGAAGGGTATGGTGGAGAAAGGGTCACTTTTTTTTAACGTAAACTAATTTTTGACACTCATTAGGAGTATAATAACAAAGTTTAATAAAAATCAGGTCATTATTTACTGAGATAAAAATCAATAAACAAACCAATCCGGAGGGGAGTTTGCAATTCGAGTTTCGCGTTGTCATTAATGCCTTACCAACCGAGGAAATCTTCTCGGACTTTATTGGAAAATATGTCTTTCGTTTATGGAGACTCTTGACTTGATAAAAAAAAATAAAAAAGAGCTTCGAGAGAAGTGATTTTCCAGTGGTGACGGGTGAAGACTGCAGTTCTTAATAATTCGACCTGAGATGCAAAACATTTTTTTTCGACGGTATCAATAAATAAATTAATAGATCTAATTAATGTATTAGAGTTGAGGAAGAATACATTGCAAAGGAAAAATATTTATGATTTTTGATTCTTACTTTGTACCCTCCATTTGGACCTCCCCTCGTATATACTTATGACAAAAATGGTATCTACGTATGAAACAAGAGGAAAATATCTCCGTTTACGTGCCTTCCAGAGACCTTCTAATAACTTTAGGCGACTCTAACAGTGAGACGAATATTAAAAATCGGTGGGACGACTAACCGTAGCTTGAAAAAGTAAAAGTTGAATGGAGTTTAAATGCGTAAAAACACGCAAAACTGTGTTTCCCTGAGGTCCATGAAAAAATTTACATTCCCATCTGGGGGTCAAGTCTGCAATTTTTTTTGTCAAAATCGTAGTTCAATGGTGTTTGAATGGTAATACTTTTTGACTCAGTTCTTGTTTCCTAAACACAAAACACATTGTGTTTCTTAAACCCAAAATGGAAATATTTTGTGTCTTGATTTTAGTTTTAAGAAACAAGAACTGTGTCAAAATGCATTACCATTGAAACACCATTAAACTACGATTTTAATAAAAACATAAGCAGACTTGCCCCCCTGGTCCACGGCATTTAAAAATAAAAATATCGTTCTTGCTTTAAAATAATAGTTTTGGATTTGGCGGGAAAACATAACAATAGACTTGTGAACCTCTGGGAAAGACTCAAATTTTGTAACAAAAATACGCATACAACGATATAAAGCATGTCGCCATCAATGGACAGCCAAATTAGCGCATACCAGAAGTGTCAATAAAATGAACAATAAACAATTTACACATACCTAACGCAACAATGTAAGAATCGCCTAAAAGTCTGCAATCGTGTTTGTACTCGCCTGTACACCCGCCTTATCCTGTACAGGGGAAATGGGAGGAGACATGTCGTGTGCTGCTTGCCTGTTTCCATTTTTATTTCTAAGGAAAACATGCCGCGAATTTCCGACGCGGTAAAGAGCCAACACTTAATGTGTCCAGGTAATACCTGTTCTGGATTTATTGTACTTACCTAATCGTGTAAGATGAAAGTAAGAATATTATTGGCAATTGTTGCATATTCTAATTTCTTTTTAACTCATTTGGAGAAAAAACTTAGCTGTCTTGAAAAATAAATATACCAACTTATTTATTACTTATAAACAACTCTTACAATTTTAATAGTAATATTCCGTTGGATGTTCTATTACGTCGGAATTTTCATCAAGTTCTAATGGTGTATTCCCTTCGTAATTTTCTCTATTGGCGTTTACGAGTGCTTTCACGAATTTGTAGAAGTGAACCGTACGATCGTATTTCTTTGTATAATTCTTTTTGAACGCCTTTACATATTGTTCAAACAAATTCTTTGAGTCATCTAGATCATACAAATCTAGATTTTCCATATCTACGAGTTCTGTTGTTGGTTCCGTCATAGTGCTGAGAACATTTCTATCGTGGAGTACAGGACCTTTATAAAGTTCGTGAGTGTCATCTGAAAATTTAAATACATGTATGAAAAGTTAACATGAAATTTGCGTATAAAAAGAATTCGTTTAAAACATTTACCTACTTGGAATTAACGTTAGATTATTTACTTACATGTACTAATATTCACAGCATAATGCTCTTCAACCTCAGCAGAATCTAAATCAGCATATTTGTTTAAGGTGTACAATACATTTGTTTCATTTGGATTCATATTTAGAAGAGTGACCTTATTCAAATTATTTACAAAGTTCGTGTAAGCTTCTTTTTCAGCTGCTTTACTATAACTTTTATGATATTTTTCTTTGTAGAAGTCAAATATTAAAGTTGCATTATCTTCTGTATATTTTTCACTACCAACGATTACCAGATAAGAAATCGCTGCGAGTATTTTAAGAAATTGCATATCAAGTGGCAAGCAAACCGTAATGAAAGAGTTGATGGAAGTGTCTGATCAATTTTACGGAAACAAATCGAATTTCATCACGTTGATTTACCCATTAAAGCTTCATTTCACATAACAAAATTTACACCTAGCGGAGTTTCATTATAATTTTGAATTATATAGTGTATTATCTGTGATTATAATTGTTGAGGATTTGAACCTAATTAGTATAATAATGTACTCTATGATTTGAACTGTCTTTATTTTGAAACGTCACTTAAATAAAATAAAAACCATAAACAAAATATGTGGCCAGCTACGTCCGTGACATTAGTATTCTAAAGATATGTTGCCTTGAAAATGATGCGGGAGATAACAGCTTTTAGTACCTACTTATACATCTAACTTATTCTGAGGAAAGTTAATCGGATTGTTGAATTTTTTGATTTTCTGGCATTTGTAATGATATTGAATTCGAATGTTGAAGGTAATTCTTCTCATTGATAAATCAACGTTGGCTTACAGCGAAAACGTAAAAAGTAATGTTAACGTAAGAATCGAGTTGAGAGAAGATTGTTGTCACCCTAATGAAAGAAAAGGAAAACTAAAATCTTTCGTTCTTCAAGCCCCAAAAGGTGACGCTATGTCCAGAGTCATATATAAGGTTCTTGCTTGAATTAAATAATAATGAAAAAAATAAAAGCTTGTAAAAATAACATGCTGTGTTTGCAAAAAGATTTTATCTACTCTCATATCGTAAAATTCGAATTATGAATTTCAAAGCGGATTTATATTAACATACTTTATACACGCAATACCGAAAAAAAATTAAAAAGTTATTTTATAACATACCTTCGCTAACTGAAGTATGCTATAAAATAACTTTTTTTGTCATTACGATACAGGGCAAATCCAAGAAGAAGGCAGTGCCGCGATATAAAAAAAAACAAAGTTTTTTCCACATACTTTCCATGATTAAAATGTACTCTATGGTGATCGATGACTTAGCGTAACGATTACTCTGCTGGAATGCACTACCTCATTATTATTTTTTCTAATAGAATACGCGCCATGTTTTGATTTTAATTTTTACTTTTGCTTAAAAATGTCTGATAGTAGTGAGTTGTAGACTCCACCCGATATTTTAAATGCGGCGTCGGAAAAACGTCTTACTTAACCTAGGTAAGTACCTACTACCTACCTAGTCGTAGAAAGTCAAGATACTACCTTACCTACTCTTTTTATCATTGTTAAATTATTTTTGTAGGTTCAATCACAAATTGTATGAGAGTAGATAAAGTAGTGTATGAAACTGTACATAACTAGGTAATAAAACACTCGTGTGATACTATTAAAAACCTCGCCTACGGCTCGGTTTTTAAACTCACACTCATGTTTTAATACCCCTCATTATGCATCAGTTTCATAAACTACTTCGTCTTCTGATGTTTCGAACTTCTGATGATTTGAACTGTCTTTATTTTGAAACGTCACATCAACGTCACTTATATAAAATAAAAACCATAAACAAAATATGTGGCCAGCTACGTCCGTGACATTAGTATTCTAAAGATATGTTGCCTTGAAAATGATGCGGGAGATAACAGCTTTTAGTACCTACTTATACATCTAACTTATTCTGAGGAAAGTTAATCGGATTGTTGAATTTTTAGATTTTCTGGCATTTGTAATGATATTGAATTCGAATGTTGAAGGTAATTCTTCTCATTGATAAATCAACGTTGGCTTACAGCGAAAACGTAAAAAGTACTAGAAGATTTTGCCGCTCCTACTAGCGACTCGGTAGTATTATTATTATTGGTTCTTGGTCAGTGCAATGGGCTGGAATTGCAAGGGTGCGGTTTCGAGTCCCGTCTAAGGTGCTATGGGTGAGTCGATTTTTTCTAGTATTTTTTCTAATTTATTAATTATCTTAATATAAAGTTAATTAGATTTTGTTTTGGTAATGATAATGTAAGTTTAAAACCCATCATCGTCCGATGTCCTGAAATATTCGGGTTGTACCCGAAATATATCTCAATTGATTTCATTTAACAGATGGATGAGATACATTGCCACATTTAATAAAAATAAAAAAAAAATTCAATCTTAGATTTCATCTAAGATATCAATGTATCACATCCAGAAAGCGATTGCGACAGATTTTCAAATTAGATAATAGATAGGCGGGGCCTCGATTCTGCTAATGTTAACGTAAGAATCGAGTCTCGGTAATGTTTCAATTGTATTCACTTTGACCACTATTCTTGTATTCTAAACACATTAAAATAGCCATACAAAACAATATTTGGCTTGTAATCAGCTAATCTTCCGTGAAATACAGAATTGGAACTCGACGCGTTGTAAGTGGCAAGGAATTTAGAGGCCTCTATATTAAATCTCCAGTTATCTGACATCGGATCGGGACAAAAGGCGGGATTCCGACGGAGTTCTAGGTCGAACGAGGAAAATTTACATTACAAACAGAAAGATAAAGGACACTTGACAGACATAAAATTGTGTTTTACACAAATAGAGTATTACGTTGTTAGCCGGATTACGAAACTACTTACAAGTGAAAAAAATATTTTCACCTTTCCTGCACGAAAAGGGCGCTTTTGGTGCGTAAAAATTTTGTTGTTTTCTATGTGTTTGCTATTTTTGGATGTTGGAAGCGATTTTTCGTAAATATCAATTTTTCTTCCAACACATTTTGGTTTATTAAATCTTTGATTCGTTTACTCTCTGGCTTCCATAATAATTATTTATTAGTATCAACTATTTTTAGACATACGTAATTTAAAATAAATGTGAAAATCGAGGACAAATGCCGCAGCAGTAGCGCCACCAAGCGGGATAAATTTTGTGACATCCCGCCATTAAGAAAAAAGAAATACACACATCAACTTTGTCTAGGGATACAGGTGTTATTTTCATACAAACGAGGTAACTTTGAAGCCTTGGTTTTCTGCCAGGGATGTACCGTGCTGTGATCTGGTGATGGCCATTCAGGGAGTGAATGGAAGAGATTCAGATCGTAATACACACCCAACTGATCTGATCAGCATTCTAAAAGATTAATGGGTTAGAGTTCTCAGTTTGAGGATTTCCATACATTTTCATGCTATTTTAGCGGTTTTTTTAAACATGTCCTTTACGTTTTGAGAATTCTGGTCAGATCATGTTGGGTGTGTATAGCAATCTGAATCTCCTCCATTCACTTCCTGGATAGCCGTCATCAGATCACAGCACAGTACATCCCTGGCAGGAAACCAAGGCTTCAAAGTTACTTCGTTTGTATGAAAATAACACCTGTATCCCTGACAAAGTTGATGTGTGTAGAGCATGGAAATAGTACTATAAACCGGAATGAGCGCTTCGCCTCAAAACGAGCCGACAGAGAGGTCAAGTAGATGTATGTGTCCTTTTCTTCATTAGGGTGACCAAACCGTATGGTTGGCCGGAGACATACATAATACTTTAAACTGTTTAATATAAACTTAAATACCTAGGTAGTTCTTTATTTATAATTAACACTTTAACCGCGTTCTTATTAGGTTGCTTGCTCTTTTGTTTGTTTGAGCACAAATTTTGCAAACGATTTTATACTAAATTCCCGATGAGCTAGAGACTTGAAACTTTGAACACAGGTCAGAAATGGAAGGAAATTCAATATTACAGTGTCATTGAGGTGATCTGATGATGGAGCCGGAAGAACGCCACAGGAACTCTATGATGAATGAAACTATACAACCCCATCGTGTTTGGGCTTATTAGAATTGTCTTGACAAGTACTCTGACGGGAGACGAGGTTCAGGGTCGGATGATGAAGTCTGGATTCCATGCCATAGGAACTCAATATTGAAATCATGCAACCCCATTGAGTTTGGGCTCGTTTGAATCGTCTTGACGAGTGCTCTGTTGGGTAATAGTATCCAAGAGTCTGATGATGGAGCCGGAAGAAGGCCACAGGAACTCTGCAATAAAACCTTTCAACCCCATCGAGTTTGGACTCGTTTGAATGGTCTTGACGAGTACTCTGATAGGCGGTGGTATATTTTTAGTTTAGCTCGTTAACTAAAAAAAAGAAAATTAATATTTATTTAAAAAAATATATTTTTTAAGAACAAATTATTTATCACGTTTTTATTAAGTTGCTTTTTTGTTTTTATATTTTTAAATATGGTAATTCAACCAATTAAAATCTAGTTTATTCAATTCAATTAAATTTCAAGTGTAAATAATGGGTTACCTCTATCTGGCAGAAACTTGATGCTTCGAAATTTATTTGGCAGAACACACTTGGCAGAATCTTCTTTAAACGAATATTTTTAAGGCATAAAAATTGTTTAATATAATTATTGTTTGGCAGAATGTTTACATGTCCGAATTTACAATGGCATACTATTCAGATGGCAGAATTTCATTAGGCATAAATACCTTTGGCAAATTTTTTATTCGCAGAATTTCATTTGGCATAACGTTTATTTAGTCGACAATTATTTGGTATAATTTTCACATGGTATACTACGAATATGGCAGAATTTCATTAAGTATAATGTCATCAAGCATATTGTAATCCCTAAAACAAATGCATTTTAACTTAAAATTGAATTAAAAATTTGTCTTAAAAAGTCAATATGTTGCATTTTTGTAAATGTTGTGCTACAAAAGTCAACAACAGAACGAATCGCTGCAAAACCGATATGCATGCTGCTTGCTTGCATGCATGCATGCTTGTTTATGCTGCTTGAATGCTTGCCGGGGGGTGCAGGGGGGCTGGCCCCCCTGCTCGGGGGGGTTGGGGGGCCTGAGGCCCCCCGCTATAAAGATAAATTTTTAATGCACCTACCAGTAGGTTAGGTTAGGTTAGTGTTTTGACCACTCGCAGCGGAGCGAGCGAAGCGAGCGGAGCTCCACAATGCTTGCATGCATGCTGCATACTGCATGCTGCATACTGCATGCTGCATACTGCATGCTGCATACTGCATGCTGCATGCTTGCTTGCATGCTGCATGCTTGCTTGCATGCTGCATGCTTGCTTGCATGCTGCATGCTTGCTTGCTTGCTGCATGTTTATTTGTCTGCATGTAAGAATGCATGCAGCATGAAACATGCGTGTAAGTAATACAAAATTATTCTAGATATTAATTTTCTATTAAATGTATGCCAAAAGATGATTCTGACTATAAACTGTCTGCGATATGATAGTTCTGCCTTTTAATAACTATAGATTATGAAATGTATGCCAAAAGATGATTCTGACTATAAACTGTCTGCGATATGATGGTTCTGACTGTGAACTTTCTGCGATATGATGGTTCTACTATTTAATTATTATGGATATGAAATGTATGCCAAAAGATGATTCTGGCTTACAAAATTATGCGTTTTAAGTGTATGATAAATGAGTGTATGCCAAACGATTTTCTGCGACATGAAGTTTATGCCATTAGTTATTATGCATAATAAAATTATGACATAAAATGTTCTGCCATAAAAGGTAGACTCGTAAATAATTACGCAACTTTAAAGTTTATTCCAATTTTTAATAAAAATGCAATGTGCGTGAACTTCGGAAAAATAAATAAATGTTGGAAAAATAAGTAAAAGTAGGAAAACATTGTCTAGTGATCTGTAGTTAAAAAAAGATGCAAACGGTTTTCGACTTTATTGACGTTTGAAATTCGATTGCTTTTTCCCATAATTATACTTGTACATTTACTTTGCTGTTTCATTAAAAACTGTTATTTTGGTAAAGATGTCAATAAGGTCTAAAATACTTGCACCAATTTCTTTACTTGTAAAGTTAATAAAATGGGCGCAAGAGATTTACGACGACACAATGTTTAAAATATTAAAAAAAAACAAAATGGCGGCCAACTATATTGTTCGTGGGCCGATTTTATGAAACTCGATTTTGTTACTATTTTGATAAAAATAAAACAAAGAAATGTTAAAAATATAAAAAAATATGGCAGCCAACTCTTTTATTTGTGGGCTGATTTGAATGAAACTCGGTTTTAAGTACTAATTTGACAAGAAAATAATAACACAATATGTATTGAAAAAATTAAAAAATCCAAGATGGCAGCCAACTTGTTTGTTTTTGGGCCGATTTCGATGAAACTCGGTTTTTGGCAATATTTTGACAAGAAAATAACAACGCAATTTTTAAAATACTAAAAATCTAAGATGGTGGCCAACTTTTTTGTTTTTTGGGCCGATTTCGATGAAACTCGCTTTTTGGTACTAATTAGACAAGAAAATAACAACTCAATGTAAACTGATGGAAAAACCAAAAAAGATCAAAATGGCTGCTAATTTGTTTTTGGGTTGATTTTGATGTGACTCGGTTGAAAAAACAAATAAATAATTTGGCTGCCATCTTAGATTTTTTTATGACATTCCTTTTAGTAGGGCGGTAAAACAAGGTTTGAGGTTAGTTTTCGCACAAGTCATCACGGAAATACAAAAATGTGGTATCGATGCATTAAGCACGATGCCCTGATCACAAATATATAAGATGACAAGCGCGAAAATGGTGGGGGTAGAAACTGTGACGTCATAAAGTTTTCAGTACGAAGAAATTTTTTTTTCATACCATGTGGTATATCAAATGAAAGGTCTTTGTGAGTATATTGCGAATATATAACACATTATAACATTCTCACTACTTGGTCTAACAAATTATTAGCAAACGTCGAAAAACTTCGCAATTCAGAGTCGCCATTGAACAGGTCTAGATTGAAAACGACTGAATCGATTTTTACAAAATATATAACAAATAACTCTGCTCATATTTTTTTCGAATGTCTAAAGGTAATTGACCAAAGATATTTAAAAATAAGAAAAGTACATCAGTTTCACTATCAGCATAATTTTCTGCTTTTTCTAAATTCTCAGGTTCCTTTAATAATTAATAAAAAAATAAATAAATAAACTTTCGTATGTTTATCCTTACCAGGACAAGTTAGGATAAACAGACAAAGGTTTAAATAACCAAATTTTGGCACTTTAGATACTTCTTTTAAACTTAATCACTATTTTAAAATACGTTGTCTTATTAAATCAAATATTATTAACAATTTACAATATTTTTGGTATTCTATGCGTGGTAAAACATTTGTTGTATTTTATGAATGATTATTTACACCCGCTAAGCCCCTTTTACACCCATTAGAAAGACTGTGATTTTTGTGTACTGTTTTGATTTATTGTAAATAACTTTTGCCTATTGAGTTTCGTCAGGTTATTTAGGTCTCCGAACAACTGTGTGTGTTTTCCATGTGTATTTGTCATTACTTTTAGTTATCCTTACTTGTCCTATTTGGAAAACAAACTTTACTCAATTCTTTTTTGAAAATCATGTATAAAATTCAACAAATGGTTTTCCACGCATTTAATACCAAAGAAATTGTTAACACATTTTTTAATAGTGATTTAAATTTAAAAGAAGCATGGAAACTGTCAAATACTGTTTACTAAATAGGACAAGTAAGGATAAACATATGAAAGTCTATTTATTTATTTTTTTATTAATTGTTAAAGGAATCCGAGAATTTAGAAAAAGCAGAAAATTATGCTGATAGTGAAACTGATGTACTTTTCTTATTTTTAAATATCTTTGGTCAATAACCTTTAGACATTCGAAAAGAATATGAGCAGAGTTATTTGTTATGTATTTTGTAGAAATATATTCAGTCGTTTTCAATCTAGACCTGTTCAATGGCGACTCTGAATTGCGAAATTTTTCGACGTTTGCTAATAATTTGTTAGACCAAGTAGTGAGAATGTTATAGTGTATTATATATTCGCAATCTACTCACAAAGCCCTTTCATTTGATATACCACATGGTATGAAAAAAAAAATTCTTCGTACTGAAAACTTTATGACGTCACAGTTTCTACCCCCACCACTTTCGCACTTGTCATCTTATATATTTGTGATCAGGGGATCGTACTGAATGCATCGATACCACCTTTTTATATTTCCGAGATGACTTGTACGAAAAGTGTTTTCTAAGCGTCTTTTTTAAGATTCCCGCATCTCTATTTGCTGTTTTCTTGTCAAAATAGTACCAAAACCCGAGTTTCATCAAAATCAGCCCACAAGCAAAACAGTTGGCCGCCATCTTGAATTTTTTTAATTTATAAAATTGCATTGTTATTTTCTTGTCAAAATAGTACCAAAAACCAAGTTTCATTGAAATCAGCCCAAGAACAAAAAAGTTGGCCACCATCTTGAATTTTGTAAGTTTTCAACATTGCGTTGTTATTTTCTTGTCAAAATCGTACCAAAAACCGAGTTTCATCAAAATCGGCCCAAAAACAAAAAAGGTTGGCCGCCATCTTGGATTTTTAATATTTTAGAAATGCATTGTTATTTTCTTATCAAAATAGTGCCAAAAACCGAGTTTTATTGAAATCGGCCCATAAACAAAAAAGTTGGCCGCCATCTTGGATTTTTATTATTTTAAAAATGCATTGTTATTTCCTTATCAAAATAGTGCCAAAAACCGAGTTTTATTGAAATCGGCCCATAAACAAAAAAGTTGGCCGCCATCTTGAATTTTTTAATATTTAAAAAATGCGTTGTTATTTTCTTATCAAAATAGTGCCAAAAACCGAGTTTCATCGAAATCGGCCCACAAACAAAAAAGTTGGCCGCCATCTTGGATTTTTAATATTTTAAAAATGCATTGTTATTTTCTTATCAAAATAGTGCCAAAAACCGAGTTTTATTGAAATCGGCCCATAAACAAAAAAGTTTGCCGCCATCTTGAATTTTTTAATATTTAAAAAATGCGTTGTTATTTTCTTATCAAAATAGTGCCAAAAACCGAGTTTCATCGAAATCGGCCCATAAACAAAAAAGTTGGCCGCCATCTTGAATTTTTTAATATTTAAAAAATGCGTTGTTATTTTCTTATCAAAATAGTGCCAAAAACCGAGTTTCATCGAAATCGGCCCATAAACAAAAAAGTTGGCCGCCATCTTGAATTTTTTAATATTTAAAAAATGCGTTGTTATTTTCTTATCAAAATAGTGCCAAAAACCGAGTTTCATCGAAATCGGCCCATAAACAAAAAAGTTGGCCGCCATCTTGAATTTTTTAATATTTAAAAAATGCGTTGTTATTTTCTTATCAAAATAGTGCCAAAAACCGAGTTTCGTCGAAATCGGCGCATAAACATGAATTTGATTATTAATATAAACTTTACCCCTCGCCTGCGACTTCCAGTTATTTCCATTGATAGAACAATTTCGTTTTTGGGAAATCAGAATTGGTGTAGTATTTATGGTTACCCTAGTTTTTTAAAGAAATATTTCCCGAATATTGAAATTCTAAAATTGAAATTTGGCGCCAAAGTCAAAATCGGATCGGAGTTGCCAGGATTGACACTTGAATTTATATAACTACAATAATGCTGATTAACATTATTGTAGAAATCTAATTAAATCAAAAGAGTAAGTTCAGTTTTATTTTACAATTACCATGTGTTATTCTAAATTAATATTTAAGTAGTATATTTTCAATATTCCACTCCGAATCCTTAACTTTGACACACTACGTGATTGGTAACGTACATTTTTTTTTTCCTACTATCGTGGTATTATTGTTTTGTAATGGCAATTGTGCAAACGAGACACCGACCTCCACCTAGTGTTGTTTCATTCACACAGTAGAGTCTTCAGTCAATGTCATCGATAGAATTTCAACTCTATGACAAAGGCAATACAGTTGAATTTCTTTTAAACGAATAGTGAAAATTTTTGTATAGTACTCACTCCCTATATGAACCTCCTTGGTGTAGAGTGACAAGGAAGAGACTTGTAAAATTGATACCTAGTCACGAAAAGAATAGATATAGCTTTATGCACTGACGTCCAATAAGGTCGATTTACACATCCATAAGTAAGTTCAACTGTACTTCTACTTAATCAGTTAATCGGAAAACGGCAAGTTGCGTCCAAACGGTGATTAACTTCGGCAAGTAAGTTCATAAGTCGACCGCGCGCGTTGGATGACGACGACATTGCTACTCTGTAAATTTATTGGGACAATCAGAGATGTAAATTAAAAACAAAAATACGCCATAGACAACAGATAATCTTTCGGACCCGTACACGATCAATATATACGGTTTCGCATTTTGTTTAGCCTGTGGTTAATTGAAATGTCTGTGAGGCAACTACCTTAACTTAAATATTTATTAATCTCCCTTTTTACATATTTTTAAGTTTGTTATGTTTTTTGAGGGAGCTCTAATTACGTAATTAGTGATTAATTCACGAATTGTTGGAAGATAACGGCCATTTGTTGCAAGATCTATTCCTTCCTAATACCAAAAACTAATACCCATACTTTATATATTATTATTTATGTATACAAAGTGTTTGATAATAGCCTTATTAAGCCGAATATGGTAGATAAGGACCCTCAAACTGAACAACTTTTACTACGGAACTCTCAAAATGCGAAAAAAAATCAACTGTTTCATACATTTTGATATTCTCATTATTACTTATTTTTTATATGAAACAGCAGATTATTTTTCGCGATTTCAGAGTTGTTCCCATAGTAAAAGTTGTTCAGTTTGATAGTCCCTATTTAACATATTCGGCTTTTTAAGGCTATTTCCAAAAACGCTGTATATTACTAATAATACAAAAAATAATACCTAAACTTTATTTTCGAAAGAAATTTTCTATACCTAAATGATACCAAATTATTAAATATTACAACGAACTTCAAAATCTATTCATTTAACTTGTTTTAGGATTATTTTATGAATCGTATTCGTTCTGAGTAGAAAATTAATTACGATAATTAACAAATACTTACCTTTGGTATTACCGTTTACACGGCGGCAAGTAAGTTGGCGGGGGAGCGGAAGACGAAGCGGGAGGAGGTTGCGCGCTACTTGCCTGTCCAAAAAATAGAACCCGATCCTATCCCGCGGCAAGTTGCTGCTTACTTACTTACTTACTTGCCAGACGGTGTCCACACGTGATGTCTACTTACTAACTTATGGATGTGTAAACCGGGCTTTATACAAAGTACGCTGGACAGGCTAATGTCATGAAATGACAGCAATTTTTTGTGTCGATTTGAAAATCGCCATATTGGCGCTGAGAGCAGTAGATTCTATACTTATGACAGTAGTGAGTGTACTTGGAACTAATTAGTTCCAATATGGCGATTTTCAATCGGAACAAACGACTGGTGACGTTCTCCTGTCCAGCGTTTTTGTATAATGGACGTCAGTGGCTTTATGTTGTCGGACGTGGTGAAGTGCACCGTTTTATAGCCGCAGAGCACCTTCCTGTTCTAAGAAGGACTTATAATTCACAGAGAAAGCAATAACTACGTAAGAAGAGACGGGACTTCATAGAGCAAAAAAATCTATGAAATGTCAAATCAAACATACCTCATCGTTGCCAACCTAACGACTGTAAAACAATATTTCGCCAACCTACAGGAAAAAAAATAGAGATGGGCGACCTAGTATTAAAAATTTTATCGATATCGATGTATGCACTGAACTGCGCTTACTTAAGGAATAATTTTAAAATTTCCACTAACATGGCACAATGCTCCATTTTTTAACTAGTACTGAGTCATATAAGTATGTTAGAATTAATTATGAAGCATTTAACCGTTGGGCAGTACTTTAAAAAACAGAGCATGTGTTCAGTTTTTTGAAATAAAGAAATCAAAAATTAAAAGTATTTATTTCTAAAAAATCTTCATTGCACTTCTTTAAATTTCGACGGCTGATGGTAATGACCTGAAATAAAAATTCTATGAAAACATTTTCATACTTAAATGCAAAGATATTAAGGTTCAAAATGAATTTAGACAGTTTTGCATAACCTCATGTGCCTGCTGACTGTACAATGCAACGGGAAAGTTATAAAGTGTATATGGTACATTTTATCTACATTTCGTACATTACAACTAAAATTAAAAACATCGATATCGATATTTATAGAAGTAGGTACTCTATTTCCCATCAGATTATTTTCTGACTAAAATTATTATTTACCTTCAAATACCTACCAAAAAGTTTAAACGGATGTTAAGTTGATTAATGTATTACTCACCGTCCTCACCGAAGCTCATCAAAAGGAAATTTGGCCATAAAAAAACCATTTTGTGTCGTCCTTTCGCGCCGATTTCAAACCACAAATTTTACATATGCTTCATTATGATTTAATTAGGAACGCACTTAAAATTCGCAACGACTTGACCATTAACCACTGAATTATATATTACTAGCGTACTATTAACACAAATTGATAATTTTATTTGTTATAATTTTCTTAATACTAGGAACTTCCCAAAGATCTTTAAACGTACCGCCGATAGTTGCTCTGACTGACAAATGACGTATCATCAAAGAACGAGAAAGAATGAGGAAGAGTGAGACAAATATAGTCGCCATCAAAATTCGTGTCTGTTTCATAGAATTATTTTTAGGGTTCCGTAGCCTAAATGGCAAAAAACGGAACCCTTATAGATTCGTCATGTCTGTCTGTCTGTCTGTCTGTCTGTCTGTCTGTCCGTATGTCACAGCCACTTTATTCCGAAAGTATTAAGACTACACAGTTGAAACTTGGTAGGTAGATGTATTCTGTTAACCGCTTAACGAATTTAATACAAAAATAAGAAAAATAAAAGATTAAGGGGGGGCTCTCCATACATGGAACTGAAACTGAAAAAAAAATTTTTCTTCAAACCAACACGTGTTGGGTGTCTATAGATAGGTCTTTAAAAATGACATTAAGGTTTCTAGGACAACTTTTTCTCAAAGTCAACTGTTTGAAAGATATTCACCGCCAAAGTGGTAAAATGTGTGTCCCCCCCCCCCTTTAACTTTTGAAATAAGAAAGTGAAAAATCTAAAAAAAATATATGCTGTAGATCTTAATAAACACTTTCAACCAAAATTGGTTTGAATGAGATGTAGTAATTAGTTTTCGAGATATAGCACATTTTCCAAAACCGCAAATATAACTTTGTCATTCATACCAACAATGTGAAAAACAAAGTTATTTTTGCAGACGAAAAATGATAGGTGGTATTAAATATGGTATGGTATAAGGTAACTACGGAACCCTATGGCGCGTGGCCCGACACGCACTTGGCCGGTTTTTTTTTTTGTATGAAAGTTGCGACAGACTGTTATAATTGCCTTGCTTGTTGGACATGGATTAAAAAGTAAAAAATAAAATACACGGATATACCAAGGAGTTTTAACAAGGATTGATGAAAAAGAAGGTTAATAATTCGAAATAAGGAGTATGTACGAAATGAGGTCGCATTTATGAAATAAATATAAATTAAGGAAAATTTATGAAATATAATAACAAATAAGTGTTTTATGATTGTAAATTAATAAATAAAATGAAAAATTAATAAATAAGAGAAGAAAAGCAAAACGTAATGTAAAACATTAATATTATATACGAGGGGAATCTACTTTTTGAATACATTTTTTTCAAGAAGCCCGTATTACTCTAAGGATCGTACTATTTTTGTGATAATATTACAAAAAATTAGCGCGTCCAGCTATGAAGATAGTTGTTTAACTCCAAAAGAGTTGAAGAAACAAGTTTCTAATGCTGAATTTAGCTTTTTACCAGGAAAATCACGTGAAAATAACTTTTCTCGATGGAAGAGGTGTGTTGCCGCTGCGATCATATCGTCATAGTTTTACTTCTTTCCTATTCCTACCCGCCAATATCCTAACAAGAGGCACATCGCTCCGCTCGCCAGCCGAACGCGAGCCGATGCATTTTCAAGTGCAAGGACAGTCTATTGCGAATTACTGTGACATCAACACGCTCTAATTTGTCATTCCGCGCAACTCATTTAACCGCATCCGCGTAGCCCATAAGTTTCAGTGTTACGTGTATTAGTAAATACGTGACGAAAGGACGGTGTAAATCGACATGTTTGTGGACTTTGTAGCCGTTCACATCCCATCACGTAAGTCGTGCGTGCTGCGCAGGCGACGACGCAAGCTTGCCATTTCAAGTGTTACGAGCTGCTGCTAAACCAAGTAAGTGCCTTTTCCTTGACCCGCCACCGTCCACGTCTGTAACCTACCGCAATCCCGCTTCCCGCCAATTCTTTACACCCGCATTCCATTTGCATTCCATACCGCATTTTTGACAATTGAATGTCTTTACCGCGATTATTTCTAAATTTGATTTTCGACATTAATATGTACGAAACAAGGTGAAAAGTTGTATGTTTAACACGAGACCAAAGTTTTGTTCTGCGTCGTGTCTTAAACACTCGCAGCACAAATTGACTTTGGTCACTTGTATAACAAATAACTATTATTTGACCTATTTAAAAGAATAAAATAGTGTCATAAATAAACTTCATTTTACTAGATCGTAAGGAAATATAATAGTTAAGTATTTTCCTTATAAGATATATAAGGAATAGTATATTATGATATAAGTGCGGTACGTTGAAAATTACAGCCGAGGCGATATTGCTAGCCCGAGCCGTAGGCGAGGGCTACAAGAAAGCAGAGGCTGTAATTATCAAAGCGCACGTATGTCATACGACGTTTTATAACATATTTGCGAGGAAATAAATAAAACTCGGACTTTGCACCATTGCTTGTTTTCCATATGATTAAATTTTGATACGCTTGTAAGTATCTTATCGGTCAATTTTTCGGGCAAGAGGCTTAGAGTAGCCTTTTTCGCTGCCTCTGAGACTTCTGGCGGTGTTGAATTAATAAATTCATCAGTACTTGACGACATTTTCAAATAAAAACAATACAGCAAAAAAAAATTAAATTAGCAATGCGCGCGCATCAGCGCTTTTTTTTAAGGCAAAGGCATAAAAACAGCCAGTATTACTAATAAAGTAAATTAATATTTTTGTGTTTTTGTTACAGATAAATGGTTGTAATTTATTGTCAACATTAATTAAATTGAATAATTAAAACTTTATTTATTATATTTTATCTCCCAAAGTTAATTTTATCCATAAAATGTTGACCTCTTTTCTGACATAAAAACTCTTTGCTAAGATTTAAAAAAGTACCGTTCGTTTTAGAAGTATCTTGATAAACCGTGCGGTAATGTAAAGTAAAACGCACGGTTTATCAAGGAAACCGTGCGTTTTACTTTACATTACCGCACAAGTTCGTAATGAGATACAATACGATATTGAAATTGGTGTAATAAAAGACCCTTTACGAGCAAATATGTTATAAAATATACTTAACTTACTCCTCAAGTTAATTGAGAATACAATGTGAGGTGAAAATTTTAATACATTTACAATTAGCCCATAACTTTAGACGTTTCGTCAGAAAATATTTACTCCTGTACATACTTAGATTGCCTAAATACTACGACAATACTTTCTTAAGGATATCTTTAAGTCTCATCTTCTCCATCAATATTATGTGGAAACTAGAGATGTTTTAAAGGCTTTAACTTATTCACTTTGTACTGCTTGAAGTCTCAAATAAACTGGGTGGGTTGACACCGAACCTCTTTATTTATTACTCGCTTTCAGCGCCAGTTCCTGACCTTTTTATATAACAAGCTGATGAAATATTGACATGGTTTCCTTTAGTCGATGTAAATTATTCATCTTCTTTATCCAGTCAGAGAAACACCACAAACACAACTAAGGAAATAAATACGTATTACTTTTACGGACGTATGTGAACCTTAGATAGTGAAACCGTACTATTTAGATTATTTTTGTCCTTTTATCCACCCACAATAAAGTGAAGACACACAAATTGGTTGTTGTGCATGATACAAACGAATGTAATCATAACTATCACAAAGTAGTTCTAAATCAAAATACAGTCATAGAAGCACTTAGTGTAGCACTTTTTGCTGGGCCCATTTTGCACATCATCTTGTATTATTATCTATTCTGTGACATTATTCCTTAAAGGTGATAGGTACATACCGTATTTATAGTATTAAATGGTATTTCTTTGTTAAAGTAAGCTATTTGTGATCCAAAATTCTTAGAAAGTTTCTGCCCTATTCAGATCTAGTATAATGAGAAAATGGCTGCCCTTACAAACTTGCTTCAGTAAAGGTCTTGCGATACTTCGATACTGGCTTCCCAAATGGATGTTCCAAAGGAAAACATCTCGAACTTAGAGCTATTCAAAACTATGTCTATTGGCTGGCTAGAAATTGGACTTTCTGTTGCCCGCGGCTTCACTGTTTGTGCAGCTACCTAACTTGGATACACTTGTTCGCAACATATAACAGTACATGAAACTATGTTACAGTGTGGTTTCAGTGGTTAAAAGCTAGGAGCTGAAAAGTGGAGAATGGTTACGCGGGAAGGGAAGGTGATCATTCACTATAATACCTATAACGATAGAAGATTCGATTTAAAACTTTAGGTGCCATCTCGACCACGAGAGGGGGAGTAATGTTGAGTTTGCTATTTATCGGCTGATATCTACGATACGACCCTTAATTATTTACACTATATCAAAGGACACGACGTCTAAATATTCTGCTTTCAACTTCATTTAAGTGACTTTTTGTTTTGATTTAGAACTATTTCGTGATAGTTATGATTACATTTGTTTGTATCGTAATAAAATGTATAGTTTACAATAATTGTAAACCATACATAGCACTACATTTGGTCCGGAACCTTAAAAACGATTGTCTTCTGTTTGCACAAATTCAACCTTTTACCCTTTCATTTTGTTACTTAACCCTTTTGGAATTTCACTTTAGAAAATCTTTAAATATTAACGATTTAATCAAAAGTTTATGGTGTTTTTATGGTGGTGCAAACTAAACCTTTTTGATAATGAAATTTAATATTCATGCCTTAACTAGGACATGTACTATCGTTGTGCCACGAATTTAATTTTGACCCCTTGATCTAATATAATATTCTGGGCTTATAAATGTGTTAGGGGTACCTTCCCTGTATCTACAGAGCGACGATTTTGCTCAATATAACACGGGGAATTGAAATTAAATTCTATTTAGGGAACGTGGACTCATTTCTTATTAAATATTAATCATTTGCATGTAAGAGATAAAGGTATATACAATTTCGTATGTAAACAATATTTTATTACTTGAATTAAATAATAATGTAAAAAATAAAAGCTTGTAAAAATAACATGCTGTGTTTGCAAAAAAGTTTTATCGGATCTCTGTATAATATTTTGAATGGAAATTCAACAGTTTTTACGAAATGTACAAATATGTTGCGTATTTAAATAAATACTCTTGATACTCTTACTTTTAAATAAGTAAGATAGACATTTTTAACAACATTTACCCAAAAAATATATTTTAATTTTAGTAAAAACTTTAAATCTGCCAATGTCTTTTACAAAGTTCATCGAGCTACGTTTAATTAAAATAAAGTTGGGAAATGAACACAACCCCTCAAAAAATAATTTAAAGATATAAATGTTCTCGTATAATGATATAGAGACATAGAGAAAATTTCCATAATAAATTGACGTATCGTCTTTCTAAAACTTGTGACGCTTATAAACGGTATAATAAACGTCAACTCGTTTTAATAATAATAATAATATAATAAAACACTTTATTGCACACTAAGACAGGACATATTACAAAGAAAAATAACAAACAGAGAAAGCACACAAAAAACCTTTTAAAAACCTCCATACCAACCTTGTATCATAAACTACTATTATAATCTATCATCGTCCCCGCTGACGGGCGATTAATTGCTGAGCGATTTTTTGTCGCTGAGAATAGAACATACGGAGTTCTATACGTAAACGCCCACGAGCTACTTTTTGTAGCTGCGATAAACGCGGCGTTAATCGCGGCGCTTTTTTGTCGCTGGCTAAGTAAAACCTTTGTCGTGTCATTTCGCGGGCGATTATCGCAGATACAAAAAGTCGCCCGTGAGCGGTTACGCTAAAAAGAAAATTTAAATGTCACTACAAATAAATTATACAATGTTGATCGTTAACAAAAATTAACGATATTAGTTTAGGGTTAAACTGGTTCACTGATTTGAATAATACTCAATTTGTTCGATACAAATCGATACCGGTTAATTATTGCTTTCAGTCACTTTATTCAATTGGCTGTTATCGTTATTTACACAATTAGTCATATCAGTCTTATTATGTTTGTAAATCCTACTAATATTATAGTTTGTGGGTTTGGATGTTTGTTCCTCAATCACGCAAAAACTACTGAACAGATTTGGTTGAAATTTGGCACACAGGTAGTTGATAGCCTGGATTAAAACATAGAATACTTTTTATCCCGATATTTCTACGGGAACGGGAACCACGCGGGTGAAACCGCGGGCGGCCGCTAGTTAATTATAATTACAAAAATATGAGCAGCTCTTTTTCTTCAGTCGTCCCGTGACCACGGCTCCTGGAAAGGTGTCGAAACGTCGGGAAACCCAAAAAAACAACATATCAAAACTAAATTATTCTAAAATAACATCCGAATTAACCAATATATACGCGATGTAATCCGTAAAAAGTGTTTTATTTCTAATAAACTGTACGCGCGGAAGCCTTAGAAATGTATTTGTTAAATAAATTGGAAAATATATCATTTCATCATAAATTCCCATAAGGAGTGACTTGACACAGTTGCTTTCCCGTTTCTCTTGCGCTTTCAACAGAGGCATGCCTTATTGCATTCAATAGCGTATGCTCTATATTTAAAATAAAACCGGTCAAGAGCGAGTCGGACTCGCGCACCGAGGGTTCCGTACAATCATAAATATATTTGGATATGTTACTTTAGTACAGTCTTTAAAAAAGTAGGATAAACGGCAGACAGTTGGAAGGGCGAACAGGCGGACAGTTAATTTACAAATCTTAACCACAGCTGCTTATGGTGACTGAAAAACGTTTCAGCCACTCCACATTGCAAACTGTTTATATTACTAAGTAGGAACTTATTCTTCGTTTATTCGTACGGCAAATAGTAGGTAATTATTTTAGAACCAGCCACCAATTTATTATTGTAATGTTAGGTTGCGCCATCTCTTGACCGATAGTGGAACTATATTTTTCCTTAGGTTAGCATACTTAGGACAGCGCCATCTGTTGACTGGTAGTAAAACTAAAAAAAATTGATTGTTTTTTGAATTTCTTAAAAAGTGTGTTATATTGAGACATCGTTTTATTTTTCCTGTAATCTTTACATAAACTACTATCACATAGAATTATTTCAGATTTTTCTCTCTGCAAACTTCGGAGATAAGGGGGGGGGGGGGGGGAACGGTATTTTTTTTTACAATTTTCACCATAAGTCGAAAACTATGCGGCCTAAAAAAAAAGAAAAAAATGTTTAAAAATGTGCAAACGACGCTCTTTCATATGATACCCCACATGCCCTAGTTGCCCCACTTCAAATTTTTAAGACCCCTTTTCAGTCCCTGTTGTAAAAAAGATATTTATTTTTTTATTTATTTCTTATTCGCGAAATAGTTGGACAAATGTCATCTTAAACTATTCCAAATTTCAAGTTGATACCATTAGTAGTTCTCGAGATATCCAGCTGTGACAGACAGACAGACAGACAGACAGACAGACAGACAGACTGAGTCACACCATAAGGGTTCCTTTTTTACCATTTTGGTACGGAACCCTAAAAACGTCATACAATATTGAAAGCACAAAGGAAAACCGCACGGTTTGGAGCAATATTAGAAAACTTTGTATGGCAGAAAGTTTAATAGCCAAGACAGACGCACTGTCAACCGGTCGCCAAGCGACTGTCGACGGCGTTTCTGCTAGTTTACATGGACGCGCAGGTACGCACTTGGTTGCCCTGTCGCTGAGCGACTTAAAGTCGCCGGGCAACTAGCCACGCAGCGGCGACTCATAGACGGTTCTTATTCATTTATCTGCTTTCGCATCAAAGGACGTGCTTTTATTTTTCCTCGTTTGTTTCGCTATAATTAGATTAATTAGTAACGATAATATTGCAACTTCCATGCACGAATGTACAAGAAACACTACCCATATTTCTACCCAATTCGCTTGGTCGCTAGTCGCCCATGTTTTTGGTCGCTGGGAGACCAAGTCGTTCGTCGACCGGTCGACAGTGCGTTTAGGGATAACGCACGGTTTGCAGGTTGTATCTGACGCATGCAAGTTGAATTGAAAGTTGACGCGATTCGGTGAAGACAGATCAATAGGACTCCAATATCGTTCATCGCGTACACATAACAATTTATCAAAGTTAATGTAACCTCAAACTTAAGCCATCTATCTTTTCAGTATTGAATTACAAATTATTCAGACAATCGGCTGTCAAATAAATCAAATAGATTTCTCCTGAACGCACAAACAATAGTCGAAACAGGGAGCCAATAATTCCAAGTGTGGAAATGCCCTATATCGAATTGTGAACTTGTTGCTGATATATTATCTCTATTGTGAAGTTTGTACTAAATAATAGTGGGTGGATTAATAATATTAAAATATGGGAATAAAAATATTATTGAACGATATTTGTTTATTTTTATGTCCAGTCATTCAGCAGTCTGTAGCTAAATTTTTAAGAAACCAGACATGTCATTATCAGACCCCGGATTTGCGGTAGCACGAATAAAATGACGTTTAATAGTGCGTGGACAACTTGATTATCTATTTGTGTAATTTATCGATAAAAAAATTATAATTATGTAACGTGATATATACCTAGACTTCCCGTCGGAAATAGTAGAAATTACCTACCTACATTAAGAATTGTAAGAAAAGTGAAAATCGTGAAATGTATAAATAATAAAATTCACTGCAGTTTTTCTTGATGAAAAGATAGCAAAGTCAAAGTGAGTGAAGTAGAATGTCAAATTTTAAAGAAATACATCTTCCTTGGTAAAATACAAAAAATAAATACAGACGCGATCAAAGAAGTTCCACTTCAAAAATATTTTCAAAACATCGATATATAAAAACGTTCACGATAATTTGGTAATCACTAGCAAGTTTGTATTCCTGCCACCGCAAATCCGGCCTTTAGTCATTATCCTTAAAACCTATAAATGACAGCAAACCGTTATTTACTAAGTTCCAAGACAGCCAAAGTTAGTGGGTCCATTCCAGCAGACCAATCGCTAAGTTATCGGACACCACAGTATCGTTTAACCATCATGAAAATTAATTTGTTTATAATGTTCAATTTTTTACTTTCCATGGTTAAAATGTCTATGGCGATCGATGATTCAACGATTAGCCAGTTAGAATGCACTCGTTGCCTTTTAAGTTGTCTTGAAAAAATATCTGTCAAACGCAACTGCAAAGAAGCTGCAACGACACTCCTGTGCACATTTTTTTATACATAACGGTATAGTCCTTGGCCTTCACCTCACCTAATGTTAAGTGACGATAAGGCCGAAGGTGGAAGCGCACTACACCCGGAATCTTCATCGCTGAGGAACTGGCTATCTTACCTCTAACTGCCAGAACACAACAATGTTTAAATTGTTGATATGGCGTCAGACTTAAGTTAGATGGTGGAAGCTAGCCAGGCGCACTTTAAATAAGCCCTACCACCAACCAAACCTAGTATATACAAATTGTGAGTATCGGGGAACTGGGAATTGAACTCGGGACTCATGCATCTTACACGGGTGGGTGAATCACTAGACTACTTTTTATCGCTTCGATTTGATGAGGATTTGTCACGCACCTATCTACAACCCTAAATTAGTAGGCAAATGATAAATTTTGATAATGGTTTCGTAGATATTTTTTCTCTTGGTCATCGAAAGCGTCTTGAAAGCCACTTTAGTCAAAACATCAATCTTCGATAAATACCTTAACAATCTCAAAGCTATATTTTGAACATAAATTGTGATTGTTAAGGGTTCTAATTTATAGCCATTACTTTGTGACTACGAATATCGATTACACATTAACTTACCGATAAACGAACGATTTATCTCGAATGACCTATGAGTTCTGATCTGACTGCAGACATATACAAATAATTTCGCAAATGGCCGCCGTTTTTCAAACACCATCAAACCTCATGGATGATTTATTACTGATATGGATATTGCAAACCTTTTAGCTTTGAAATGGACAGTAATGCCACAAAGTTACTTTATTATTTTTGGATCCGTACCTCAAAGAAAGAGAACAGATAATCTGTCGGATCATTTTTTCTAGCTAATTATTACATTTTACATTATTTGATATTCAAAAGAGTACCTAGTCTTAGAGTAGCTGAAATAAGCTTGATAAGGATGAATGACGTCATCACAATTATCGGATATTCAACCTCCACTAATTGGGCTCTGAGATTTGTGGGGTGAGAGCAAAATGTTGAATTTTCTTTTTTTCGTTCCTGCCCTCATTGTTCAGTAGGCAGGAGGCAATGTAAATATTATACTTAGGTACCAGATAAAATCAGGAACCTGCGAACCTTAGCTATGATTTTGGTAACATCAGCGCCGACAGTAGCAATTTGCAATGCCAATAAGATTATACAGTTCCAAACTTATGCTGAAGGGGTAGTGCCTATTACAGTCTGCCTCCTAAGTTACTAAACATTTTAGTACTTTATCACACCAACTATTGCCCGTGTTCAGTAAGTTGCAACCCTCTTTTGAACACATGATTGGTGCGAGATGGTATTAACGTGTTCAGTTATTTCTGAGACCGAATTTACCGGTGTGTCTTAGTTCAATAGAAACTTGTCCGTAGAATGTTACTTTGATTATGTAAAGGAAACATATTTTATTAACGATTACATTTTGTATCAATTATAATAGAATCAGATAACGATTGGAAAAATGTAATAGCAAGTATTTTATTTTTGACCCGATGTTTCTCTTTAAACAAAGCATTTTATTTTAGCTGTCATTTAAATATGATAACATTTGAAAATAGAGTTACAAAGGGATTTATATTATTTGGACGATTTTCCGGGCAACTTTCTAGGCCTAGGGCTTATTATCGACAATCGCTCATAAAATCGGATCGCCACCTCATTGAAGTTAGGTTTGCGATTCGATTTTACAAGCGATTGTCGATATCAAGCTCTAGTTCTACTAAAGTCGCCTGACAAAGTCACTCGGTAAATTGAGACGTTTAAATGTCATTAGTAGCATACTAATAATAGTATAGTAGTATAACTAGTAATATAACTAGTAATAATAGCTAAATAATTCAGTATTCAGTTGTACATAATCAATTTCACAAGCTATTGTTTAACGATAGAAGTCTTTATCGCTTCTCCAAAATACAACTACGAGTGCCTCATGTCAAATTCTGTAGATTACTAACGGCAAAGAGTGTAGTGTCTGTAGTGTATAGCTGAGCAAAATGTGAACCATCAGCTTTCCTCATTACTTTTTACTGCCTGTTTATTTTTCCGTCGCAAGAAGCAAAAAATATGGCCAGTCTCTTAATTCCAAAATGGCGGATTTAAAACCTATTTGGTGTTGGCGCGCTCGCTACACATACGAACATTCATCGAGATCCTAATCACCTATCTTATGGCCCTATTATTCTTTTACAACCCTTTCAAGCTTCATAATACGTGACTTTTTTCTCGGATGAGCAGACGCGGACTCGGGACACACTCTATCGGGGAAAATTGATTTCGTGGAGGAAATATTGTAAATTTCTAGGAGACGGGACGGGAGCGCTGTCAGCGTAAAACTTACGAGGCACGGCGTAAACGTTGTCTGTGCTACTTCGGTAATGGAAAGGTAGGGACAGAAGGTTTGGTAGTTCCAATCAATGTTTTGAAGTGATTCGGCAGATTTTAACATAAATAAAGATGCACACCAAAACTACCTTTCTAGGTAGTGAATTTCGGAATCCGCTGCATGCGTGCATATCGTGTGCGGTAATTAAAAAAAACCGGCCAAGTGCAAGTCGGACTCGTGCACAAAATTTCAACTGTCTAGCTATCACAGTTCATGATATACAGCCTGGTGACAGACAGACGGACGGACGGGCGGAGTCTTAGTAGGGTCCCGTTTTTACCCTTTAAGTACGGAACCCTAAAAATATTGATAATTTTTTGGCAATGTTGAACATTTCACATATTCTTTAATGATATTTTTATAAATAGCTTGTGGAAAAAATATCCCTGGAAACGTGTAGGTATGTATACTTTTTCAGTTTTATTTTTGCCTAGAAATAAGAGAAAAATAAAAGCAAATTAATACTGGTTCTTGCGCACAAAACGAGCAATAAAGACTTTATTTTATATTAGGTACATCGATTCAAGAGTAATAATTTATCCAATAAATAGTGTCTATTTCGTACCTTGTCTGAAACCAACCTTCTGATTCGACGATTCAAAGAACGTGTTTTTATCCAACTTGAAAGTAGGTACATTGATATTACAGTTCCGTTCTTGGATGTTTTTTATTTTATTACCTTGGATGTCTTTTTCGCTTAAAATAGCGAAAAAATAATACTGTACGTCAGCATTAACTAGGTATAGTAAAAGAACAATCATTATTGTACGTGAGCTGTTTGTGAAAATTTATAACAAACTGATATTACTGAACCATATTTATATAAAAAATAAGTATTCCGTAGAGGCTAATAAACAGTATTATAAGTCAGACGACAAAAATAATGAAATTGTAAAAAATAACACCTTGGAGAATCATCGCAAATTCGTAATTACTGAGCGAATAGTGAATTTAAATATAATAATTAAAACTTTATGGGAGGGTGCGAAGGTATAATAATCGATTGCAGCGCTCATGGTGGCAAAAAGTAGAAATAGAGAAGGCTCTGTAATCTACTTGAAAACGCTATTTAATTTATTACTAGCGATACAGGAATAATTATATATGTTTATTATCACTTAGTAAAATTATTAAAGTAGCTTTATCCTCTTGTTTTACAAAATCTACAACTAAAAAAGAAGTAAACAAACCCTGATATAACCAAAAAAAACGCTCTTTTTTAATAGATCTTACTTGCGATATTTAATTTAAATGACCAAAAATTATTTCACAACACTTTGTCCACCCAAATCACAGTAATTTTGAAATTTACATTAATAACACAATATGTATAGTATTTTTTAACATTTTGTCACAATGCCGCCATTACATATCAAAACGTCAAAATGATCAGGTCAGAGCCAACAAAGTTGCAACACGCTAGGTGGCGCTAAAAGCGTGCACGGAGCCATAGCGTAATGCAAATGATAATAATATACTTAGCAGATCCTAATGTTTGATTTTTCTCCTTTAGCACGCTTGGTGTCTTTACTCAACACCTAAAGAATAGCTCTTCTCTAGGTGTTGAGTAAAGACACCAAGTAAAAAAGTAAAAAAAAACAGCCAAACTATAACTAGTTGAAATAGGTTATTTTATTGCCATGAGAACGTGACTTTGATCCCCAAAGTTTTTAGAATACTCTATCTAAGATATATCTACAAGTATATTATATTCTCTTTTAGTTAAATCTTATTATTGCTACAATGGTATTTAGCTTGCGTTTCCAAGTTATATGATATTTTTTTTACACTCCTTTATTCTTTTAATGCCTTCATAATAATTATCATGTTGGGTAGTTTCATTGAATGAAAAGTACTGATATTATGTATGTATGTTACACATTGGTGGTTATTGAACATACCTACTTATAAATGTTAGATTGACATTTTGACCGTCCACCAATATTGATCAATAAAATAAAATAAACTGATTCATGATATTATAACTTTGTACACTCAGAATATAATATTTGATAAGTCTATTAATATGTTTTTATTATTACATTTCCATATTTTCCTCTGATCCTTTATCAATAATAAAACTATATTGTTTAGCAACCATATTATAGTAATGCGAGTTTATATGGCAAAGTAAACGACATTTATTTTAGTTATTTATTACATAAATGTCCGTCCCTCCATTTCTGAAGTTATCTTTGAATACCTTAGTTTCGGAACATTATTGCTTATATTTAATATCATAGGCTGTAATAGACGATTGAATACTTGAGAAACGAATTCCAATCGGATTTGATATTGCCTTTTGGGAAAGTTCAAAGGCGCACTGAAAATTCTTTATGGAAATTAATTTGTTTTTCGTAATTTTTACTACGATTTCAGTTATTAAGTTTATGGATTCGTTCATCACTAAAATAAGAAGCAATTGATAAAAGGACAAAAAATCATAAATACATATTTTTAGTAGGTACTTATGTAAGTATCTTACTGAAACAGTAGCAGTATATAGGCTGAAATTTTAATCATTTGGTGCGCAGTGGGGTGCTTCCACTCATGATTACAAGCAATTTTTATTATAGGGTCAACTCTGCAATCGCAAAAAAAAAATCTGCTGTTCCATAAAAAAGCGCAATACCTACTCGATCTTAATGTACAGCTGATTTTTAGGGTTCCGTACCAAAATGGTAAAAAAGGATCCCTTATGGTGTGACTCAGTCTGTCTGTCACAGCTGGATATCTCGAGAACTACTAATGGTATCAACTTGAAATTTAGAATAGTTTGACATGACATTTGCCCAACTATTTTGCAAATAAGAAATAAATAAAAAAATAAATATCTTCTTTACAACAGGGACTGAAAAGGGGTCTTAAAAATTTGAAGTGGAGCTACTAAGGCATGTGGGGTATCATATGAAAGAACGCCGTTTGCACGTTTTTAATCATTTTTTATTTTTGTTTTAGGCCACATAGTTTTTAATTTATAATGAAAAATGTAAAAAATACCGTTCCCCCCCCCCCCCCTTATCTCCGAAGTTTACAAAGAGAAAAATCTGAAATAATTCTATGTGATAACAGTTTATATAAAGATTACAGGAAAAATAAAACGATGTCTCAATATAGCACACTTCTATAGAAATTATCAAATTTCTAAAAAAGTTAACATTAGTTCCACTATCGGTCAAGAGATGGCGCTGACCTAAATCTGCAATACTAATTTTATTATTCTACTCTGCAGTGTGGTTTAATGGTGCAATTATAATGGTACGGAACCCTCGGTGCGCGAGTCCGACTCGCTCTTGACCGGTTTTTTTTCCTGATATCAGAGTTGGCCCCATAGTAAAAGTTGCTAGTGATCATTAGTGGAACTACCCTACTGCGGGAACCCAATGATTAAAATTTCACGATGTACAACGAGTTTAAACTACTTATTCTGTTCGATTCGAGTTTTAACTACTTATTCTGTAGCAAACAATTCGAAATTATGTTCCAGTCTCTGTGGAATTTGGTAGTGATCTTTAAAAATGTTTTCCCTTCTTACTGTAATTTCTGTTGGTTCAGTTTGACACGTTTTAGTGAAATTTTATCAAGTGGTGACGCGTCACATAGAGTATTCACATCACGTAGGTATTTAAAGAGCCGACAGTATTCGTTGATTGCGATATGTAACGGGTTATAGGTTACCAAGTTTTGAGCTTAGATTTTTTTATTATTTCTACCCTGTGGCATCCACATACCAGACCGCTTGAACCTAACATTTAAAAAATATTAAAAACACGACTGCCCTGCCAAAAACGAACTAAAAAGTTAAATAACAAGTGTCATTGCAGTCGGCGGACCTCTTTGATTAAAAATTGTTCCACAAAACGGTCCCCCGACTGCAACGACACTTGTTATTTAAATTTTTAGTTCGTTTTTGGGAGGGCAGTCGTGTTTTTAATATTTTTTAAATTTATTTATTTTTATTTCATACATTTTAGTGACAAATAATATAGTTTTGAAATGTGCTCATTGAGGCCTTTCATTTAATGCCCATCCTTACTTCCTTACTAATATTATAAATGCGAAAGTCCGTTTGTTTGTTTGTTTGTTTGTTTGTTTGTTTGTTTGTTACGCCTTCACGTCCTAACTACTGAACCGATCATCATGAAATTTTGCATACACGTTGTCAGGGGTACAGAGACGGACATAGAGTACCTTTCATCCCGAAAAAAAGTATTGTTCTCGAGGGATAGCAAAAAACCTTTCCACGCAGACGAAGTCGCGGGCGGCCGCTAGTATTATTATAAATGCACAAGTCCGTTTGTTTGTTTGTTACGCCTTTACGTCTTAACTACTGAACCGATCATCATGAAATTTTGCATACACGTTGTCAGGGGTACAGAGAAGGACATAGGGTACCTTTCATCCCGAAAAAAAGTATAGTTCCTGAGGGATAGCAAAAAACCTTTCCACGCAAACGAAGTCGCGGGCGGCCGCTAGTATTGTAATAATTGAAGAAAAATTTTTTTTTTTTCATATTTGAAAATGGTGTCGTAAAGTCGCCATATTGACTTTTTTCAAAAAAATTATAGCCAGTGTCACTCGGAATAATGTAAGGATTCTAACGATTCCCCATACATCAAATCCGTTGAGCCATTTAGAAGTTATGGTGGAATAAAGAAACTCACATACCCACAAACATACATGAACCCTGAACACATATACACTCCTTTTTGGGCAGTCGTGTAAAAACGCAAAGGAGGACGCCCCGAAAATGTAACGCCTCAAACGCTGAAGGTATTGAACATGGAACGCATCGAACGCGCTACACCCTGAAGGACAAACAATTTTCTTACATTTTTTTTAAGTCAAAAAAATTTGGGCTTAGATTTTTTTATTAATTCTACCCTGTGGTTTGGATATGAGTAAAGAAGGATATGAAATACCACTCTAGCAGTTGGCTAAAATAAAAAACCGGCCAAGTGCGAGTCGGACTCGCGCACGAAGGGTTCCGTAGCAAAAAGGCAAAAAAAATCACGTTTGTTGTATGGGAGCCCCCCTTAAATATATTTTTTATACTGTTTTTAGTAATTTTTGTTATAGCGGCAACAGAAATACATCATCTGTGAAAATTTCAACTGTCTATCTGTTGTTATTATTAATATCGAGCAAAAAACGCCAAAAAATTCACGTTTGTTGTATGGGAGCCCCCCTTAAATATTTATTTTATTCTGTTTTTAGTATTTGTTGTTATAGCGGGAACAGAAATGCATCACCTGTAAAAATTACGACTGTCTAGCTATCACGGTTCATGAGATACATTCTAGTGACAGACAGACAGACAGACAGACAGCGGAGTCTTAGTAATAGGGTCCCGTTTTTACCCTTTGGGTACGGAACCCTAAAAAGCAATGGTTTTGGTATGAATGGATGACATAACTTTATATAGCTTTGATTCGATAGCAGACATTCATGGTAGCCCTAAAAATAATGGTTCATTGTATATTTTATGTCATCTATTCGACACTTTTATAGTTATGAGACAAGTATAATTGACACTAACCAAATCGATAGAAGTCTTATTGGCTGTTTTATAAACGAAAGTTTTACTATTATAGCTTATCGTAAAAGCTGACGCGTTTCTTTTTGATGAATCATGAAATGTATGCGCTCATACATAAAAGTTTTTAGGTTAATGCTTAATTATTTGGGTACTTTTATAATAATAGGTTTCTTTTATATAAGATTATTTTTAAGGAAAGTAGGTCATACAAGAGTACTTACAGTTTTATTCATGTCACTTTATTTATTGGTATATTGCGATTGCGAGAAAGCTGAATATTGGACAAAGTCAATTAACTGAACTGAAAAAGCCTGAAATCCTGAACTGAGATCGAAAATTTATTTTACAAAAACTGATACCTACCCAAAACATCATACAACGTATTTTATTATGAAGCTGATGGTACAAATTAATATTTTTTTATTAAATCCTTACTAATATTATAAATGCGAAAGTCCGTTTGTTTATTTATTTGTTTGTTTGTTACGCCTTCACGTCTTAACTGCTGAACCGATCATCATGAAATTTTACATACACGTTGCTAGGGGTACAGAGAAGGACATAGGAAACCTTTCATCCCGAAAAAAAGGATTGTTCCCGAGGGATAGCAAAAAAAAATTTCCACGCAGACGAAGTCGCGGGCGGCCGCTAATAACCAATATTTCTACAGTTATTTCATTAATAACAAACGCGAAAGATGTAGAAAGCAACTACATCCCCTCGTACCAAGCGATATTCATCTTGTCCGGCGCCATTATGAAAAGATCAGTAACAAAGTGATCGCGAACTAGATCCCAAACAAAGTAGCGGGTATTAAATTAAGCGTTGATGTATGGTCGACGCGATTAACCCTCGGAATTCAGAATTACGGCAGTTACAGGCGTCGCCAGAACTTTTCTTTAGGTGATAAACGTTCTCGCAAATTGCCCGCATTTATTCGAGCACGAGAAACCACCCTAATGTGTGTAGGCGGGATACCTCTTTGTGCAACACACTTAACAGTATAGCTCTCATGCACTGAAAAGTGTACTAGTGTATCTCTGGTATTAGATAATTGGACAGCTAGATGAGACTTCTTATTTATAAAAAAATACTTAATACCCGAATCTCTCTTTCTCTTAATCTTTCCCTCTTAACTGAGGATCGTGATCACCGGCTGCTTTTACGAATTGCCTCCATCGGTCCTAATCCATTGTTCGCGCGTTTAATAATAAACCAAAATAACGCAAAAATCGTCTTTTTGACATTTAATCAAAAAGTGAATTGGAAATAACTAAGCGCAAAGAATAGGTACACTCACACAGACTTATTAAAAAACGTAAGAAATGTTCACTGCGTCTCTTTTTGACTGCCGCGACGAGCCAATGAATATTCATAAAGTGACTCTTTTAGTCTTGCGCCAGCAGTGCCAAGAAGAAAACCTGAACATGCGTGTTTTATGACTAAATAGTTCGTTTTATCATAAAAAGTCCCTTATTCCGTCTACGTAACTATTTTTCATAACTCCTACGAAAAAGGATGTTTTTTTTCTCGTTTAATAATTACATTACTACTGATTTGGTTTTAAATTGCACTTTTTAGACTTATTTCGTTTTGGTTTTAAAATTTGTCCATTTCATTTAGACTTGATTCAGTTTTCTTTTCTGTTTAGTACGTTTTATTGTTAAGTTTTATTATTCATAATGAGAATTCAGTCATTATTAAGTAATTAAAAAGTCCTGAAATATTAAATCTATTATAAGTAGCATTTAAAAAAATAACCATTTGAAAGATTATCTTATTGGTAATACATACAGTATACTGGACTTAATGTACTGCGTCAATTTTCGGTTATCCGGAATAATCTGTGTAGCATTTACAGAACTTTAAACGTGATTTCCCAACATTCATGAATTTTGAATTATTTCGGTTTATTATTAAATGCGCGAGTTGCTCTCACTGCTTGATGGAATTTGCTTGAGGAGGTTGCTACTCTTACTTGGTCAGACCATCTGGTTGGCGAACGACCTCGGGCTCTCTTGCCTTCTATTCCACCAACCACGACCAGATTTTCGAGACTTTCATCTCCTTTTCGCATTATGTGGCCAAAGTATGAGAATACGCGATGTAAGCAGATAGTGGACAGCCGAGTCTTGACATTTAATTGTGTTAGGATAGATACATTTGTGCCGATACCCGAATAAACGGGTATAATTAGATTATTCTGCAATATGGTTTAAATAAGGGTACCATTCATACAACCCTGGAAAATAATTATAAAGGCTGAAACCACTGGGTAGATAAACTTTTCGGTGCATACAAGCATTAAGTACTGAAACCATGTGAATCGATTTTAATATAATAATATCAGAAAAGTATAGTTTTTATTTTATTTTAAATATATTTTAACGTTAATATCAAACTAAGCTTTATGCGAGTTTAACGCAAATATGTATTTAGTAATAAACGTGCAAGCAACATACGGACGCCTCATTAAGTAGGGAAGGGACAGATGACGTTTTAACGGTCGACGAGCCAAATTACTGATACCGATTAAGCTCTTTTATGACTCTTTTCTTCTAAACGTTGATTGCGCTAAAATAAAAAAGGGTCTTGAGAATTTTAAAAAAACACATTGTTAAATAATAATTACGAATATATTAGGCTCAAACACCGATTTCGGTCTTTGAACGAAAAAAAACGCTCACGACGCATTCTGGTCGCTGCCGAAATGCCAAAACGTGAAATTCGTGTCAATAGCTCTTATAAAAATGTCTAGAACTCGTTTTGGTAATCATAGAAATACCACAAAGTGAAATTTGCGTCGTGGTCAACATACCAAACGACCACAACGCGTTATGGAAATGTAGAAAAGCCATGACGCGTTCTGAGCACTAGTTGGTGCAACCATAAAGCATCGGTTAAACTGGTTTATTCATTTCTTGTTAATTTCGAAAAGATAATTAAACAGCAAATTATGTCATTTTATTTAAATGACACGATTTATTTAAATTATCCGCCTACCTACCTAACCTAACCTATAAAAATATTTCTTAAAGATATGTATCAAAAGTTTTGAGACATGTAGGACCCACGCACAGGTATTGCAAATCAGTGTGCGTCGAATTACCATGGTTCCATACGCGCGCATTGTATGCGTCCCGACAATTTACGACCTGTCCGTCGTATGGTTGCACCAACTAGTGCTTAGAACGCGTCATGGCTTTTCTTCATTTCCACAACGCGTTGTGGCCGTTTGGTATATTGACCACGACGTGAATTTCGCTTTGTGGTATTTCTATGATTACCACAACGCGTTCTGGGCGTTTTTATAAGAGCCATGACACGAATTTCACGTTGTGGCATCTTGGCAGTGACCTAAACGCGTTGTGAGCGTTTTTTCACCTAACATATATATTTCATTCTTAAAAGAGCGCTTTAACACCAAGTGTTTCGTAAACTAATCGCAGTAGATTTGTCCAATATAGAAGTGTATTGCATTTAAAACTTTGAATTTGGTCAAACTTGCTGCGCCTTTTTCCTTTATTCCATCGCTTTCCACCGTTTAGAAATACTGTTCGCTAGAGCGAGAATACCGCTCGGCGATGATGCTGAAAAGCATGGAAGCAGTCGTGGTTTTTTTTATTTCAGAAATCCCTTGGCTTCTTTTATTGAAACCAATGGGGCATTCTAAAAAAAATGGAAAAAAACATTTTTCCTTGAATAATTTGAATTTTACGGATGCCTCAATATTATTGGAAGAGAAATTGCATGTTTGTAGAGTCCTTTTTACTCGCATAAGTGCATCCATCCGTAAAATATTGAACTGCGCCCAACACTCGTCGCAAATGAATTGAGTCGCTTAAAAGCGTTTTATGGTTCGACGCCAGATTATCGTGAAATGTTCCAGCGAAATTAATTTAATTTGTTCAATTATGATTATCGCGCAAACGATACGGTCGTTTTGAGTGGACCGAAATTCAGCAATTTCAGCTGTGATGGAAATGCACGTTTACGAGTTTTCACGGCTATTAAATATTTGGTATCATATTTAAAAAATGTTCTGTAGTTTTGGCTAGGGTTTCCCTTGGATTCAATTTGTCTTTCATTTATGAAATATATTTCTTTCTTTAAATTAAATGAAAGCCTTAGTGAATTTTCAAAGCATACTTAGATTGTTTAGGAAAGTAAATAAAAATGCGTACGGGATATATTGTTTTCTAAAAAAGAAGTAGGTAATGTTATTATCACTATATGTCTGTGGTTATTATTCTAAGCTCCGTTTTTTTATAGTGTTATCAAACATTTAATTTCTCATTGATAGAGAGATCCTATGCGAAGATAATGATGGTATTATAAACAGTGATGGTTTATTGATTATGGCTTATTAGTTTTAAGTTATTTTCATTTTCACACAAAATTTCGTTATATTTCTAAAACTTTAATTAACAACCAATATTATATGAACTAATACTTGCGACAGGTCTTAAAATAATAACAGCGCGTGGCACTCTGTGTAACATAAAAACACGCTATTCACTTCACAAACTTGCGAGGGAAAAGAAGTTAATTCAATAAATAAAACTTCCTCTTGAAATTTTCCATCGAATATTAGAACCTTAGCAAATGTTCCGTAAAGCTCATTTTTCGAGAAATTTAAGCGGAAGTCTTCAACGATATGATGTTCTTGTATCGTGAAATGAGAAATTCCGTTGGAATATCGAATTTTTCTTAACCTGGGTGTCATCGTTCCGGCACCGTGGACGCCAGCAAGCATGGTTTGCCAACGTGGAAGAAATTTAAAATTTTCCTAGCTGTAAATCTAGACCTGGTGAAAAATGTGCCACATACACAGAAGTGTGAAACCGAACAGAGGCGAAAAGTTTTACAATAAAAAAAATTACTTGCTTGACAACACGCCAAAAGTTGTCTGTGAATATACAAGGGAAACTAAAAGTACAAACTTTAGATTAGGTTCCTATCAGGTTGACCAATTAAAGTCATTTTAGCATTTTAGGAAAAGTCACACATGGATACTGAGCATCGAGCAATACGAACCAAAGGCATATCGATGGTTGGTTGGGAAACCATCATGTTACTAAAAAGAAAACTCAAACGGAGATGAGATTTACCAATTGCGACACGATAAACTGTATCAAATATTTAAAGCAGGTTGTCTTGTACAGTGTACCTATTGTTAGCCTATTATATTAAGAATTCCTAATTTCGTATTAATTATAATTTACTTGAGTGTTAATGATTAATATTAAATTGTTTTGGTATGATTGTTTTGGTATGATTGTTTTGGTATGATTGTTTGTACGTCTAATTTTATTGATTTTATATCGAGTCGCTTTTATAAAATATACAAACCTCAACGCAAAGAGATATGAAACCTCTTTGCAACAAATTTCAATGCAAAGAAATATAAAACCTCTGCTCTTTCCATAAAGTTAATATTCCACTGGAATAGAGGAACAGAGTTCGCTTGGCTGCGACACCAAAAGTGACATGAGCCAGTGTGTGAAAATTTGTAAACGTGTGCGTGAACTTTAGGGATGCCCTGAAGTCCATTTTAGATTGTCGATAACCATAATGTATTATTGCTCTAATAAATAAAACACAAACAAGATTTTGAACAATTTTATTTAAATAATTTCTTACAAGTCTCCTTGAGGCTCCCAGCCTATTCTATTTATGACATTTATCCAGTAACTTAATCACTGGATTTACAGGAAACCTGGAAATATTGTTAAATTAGTACTTAAGTAGGTATAATTTACCATTTGAAAACTGTCGGTTAAAAGCAGCTTTAGATAAAGCTATCAGTGTTCACAAAGACAAATAAGGTTATATTGGAAATCATCGACATGAGTATCGATAATATAATAATTTTTGATCAATCTCTACGCCTTATTTTCTCAAATTCACGGATATAATATTTTTTTATCTAACACATAATGTTTAGAAATCAGCCTTTATTTAGAAAATAGGCGGTTAATAGCATGATATTAGTGTATTACTTAGTGTGTTTAGGAATATATTCAACTAAAATATGAAATATGAAAATGGTACTTGTACAATCTTATTTACCTGTGAAATGACTGTTTATTTGGGTTGTTGTCGTAAGTAACATTACGATTCAGTACAGAACACGACACCATTATTTATTTATATAGCTTTATGAGCCAAACCGATCAGATCGCAGTCAAAATTACAAAATAATCGTGTGGACGCTTTTCACCAAGATGATAACAGACGATAAATGAAGTCAAACTAGGTTCTGCTGTCATTTTCTTTTAACTCTTTCTCGCACATCGAATAAGCCGTAACAATCGGTTTCTCACTCGCACCATTGTCCGTCTACTTGAGCGTAGCGAAATTTTTCTATGTCTATGGCATTTTCATACGATTTTTCTTAAAAAAAGAGGGCTCTTATTCAGGGCATTGATTTGACATCCCGCCATTGGTTGTACCGAAATGCGAAATGTAAAACTTTTATTTCCGTAATTTGTAATAAACAGTTGAAAGTTTGATTGCTCTCTTCAGCATTCCTTGCATTTTGAAGTTATCCCAACACTATATGCCACTTTCGTACATTTAATTTCTATCTATGCCCCAAGGAAATTGTAAGTACTTCGTACGAAGTACTTACAATTTCCTTGCTATGTCCCACGGACATGAAAAAAATTTTTTATGCAGGTCAGTGCTATGTCCTAACAAAGTTATTCAACTGTTTTATGATAATGTTTTTGTCTCTGTTTAATTATGTTCTTCTTTAAAGATATGGCTGCTAGTTTCTTCCCTAGGCTAAAGTCACGTTCCGTGGACACTGACGGTTATCGAGTGCACACGGAATTAACGTTACTGTGGTTATCTGGATATGATTGTCAGTAGTTGTCGATAACTCATCGAGTATATTAATGTGGTAAAAAGTCAATGATATGTTATAACTAGCTAGCTTTATTATATTAGATGGTTTTGAATTCAAAGGTTTTAAGTTTAGGTTGAAATAATGCATTTAACATCACCGGCAAAAATACAGTAGGCTGAAATTACATCTACTCGTACCTCTACACTATTAATGAGTATAATGAATTAGTTTATTATACCACACAAACAAAAGCACTCATTTAAGGAGCTCGGAGCTTTCCTCAAATGGGGCAGTACAAATCCTTTCTAATATTAAATGCAAAAGTGAGTTAGTTTGTTTGTTACGATTTCACATCACAACTACTTAGCCATTTGTGATGAACTTTTGCATAGATACACGTTGTCAAGGGTACAGAAAAGGATAATACAAGGTTATTTGTAAAACACCAACAACCTCGTAGGAGAAGATTGCTAACATCATAAGCAACAACATGTTCTACGACTTTTCCGAAAAAGACAAACAAATCAACTTTCCATACAAATGTCCAAACAGCTGATCAAGTTTAATATGAAAAGTCGTATTTTTTGTCTGTTTTCGGAAAAAATGTAGAACAAATGTTGTTTATGATGTTAGTAATCTACTCCTGCGAGGTTGTTGGTGTTTTAAAAATAACCCTATAAAGAGTTCCTTTCATCTAGAAGAACTGTTTCCGAGGGATAGAAAAATAACTGTACATGCAGACGAAGTTGCGGTTGGCCACTAGTATTCCACTAATTCCGTGTGACCATTTTCTCTGAGAACCACAGACGAGCTATCGGGGAAGGATTACGGCTCCTCCATTTCCAATAGAACAAAGGATCTGTGGGAATTTTTGGTATTTTACTTATTCTTCGCTATTCGCCTCTATAGTCACGTTGTAACTATAGTTAGAGTTAGGTATAGTTTCTATAAAGCGCATTGCGATTGCACAGTATTTTACAATCATCTAACTAAATGATGCCTGTTATTCAAAGAAATCAATTAAATAAATGGAATCAGGCAGACTGTTCCTTTACATATAGCCCCTTGAACAGATTTGTAGGAAAGAACAGAGGTAACACTGTGTGATAAGCAGGGTTGAAATGGGAACTCGGAAACTTGGTGACACCCTTAAATATTTAAAGTCCGCTTTAACGCTTATCTACAGGTGGTTCGTAAGCTTTGGGCTTTTATAAAAATATACTCTTCTAAATATAGTGTTTCTACGAGTTGTATAACTCGCATTTGTGATATTTTTGAACATTTTTCGGAACGGCTGAAATATGATTTTGTTTTACGTTTTCAACCCCCATATCTCCGCCATTTTGAAAAATTTCGAAAAACTGAATCGACAAAAAATCTACATAATTATCGAACCTGCTCACAAAATTTCACGAGAATTTGTAGAGAACAGACAGACATAGGACCAAAAGCATTTTTTGTTCGAGCTGAAACGGAGACAAGACAAGCTCGCGCTTCGCATTGCTGAAAAAAATAAGAAAAACAGATAAAATTAGTTTGTCAGCCAATTAATTAAACAAGGAAAATTGTGTGTTTGAATAACTTAATTTTGATAGAATTTACCATAATTCGTGAAGAATTCTTAATCTTTGGTACCTACTTTGAAGATAATTCAGAGAAGTTTTACTCGAAAAACAAACCGATTAAGGTACTCTGGTATCCTCACAATATGTTGGCGTTTCGACGCAAACACGACACGAGTGACTGACGTAAACAATTACTTAGGAGTTGATAATCGCTCACTTGAGAACAGGATATTGAGCTCTCCAACTTTTGCGTCAACAAAGCAGTTTGATGTAGTTCATTCGAGTTAGACAAGCGGAGCCTCCAATATTTATTACAACTTCCTTCTCTGAATACAAACATAAAGTTCACAACTAGCTAAACCCTTTGAGAACTCTCATCAACCGGAAATCTCAACAATTCGGTGGAATCGAACGGTTCTGCCTTAGCGAATGCTAAGCTACTTAATATTTAAGCACAGTGTGGTTTTCAACTTGTTTACAGTCGCATCAATGTAATCCATAGAGTAGACTTTATGTTTTTAATAAAAATATACTTGTTTCATTGTGTAGCAGTCGTATTATTTTGCAAGAATATTGTACCGGAATTGAAGGGAGAAAATAGGAGGCGTCTGAAATAGTGAAGTAGTTTACCGCTCCCAGCACATTCATAGCAAACGAGCGGGTTTAGGTTGATAGTGTGACTACGTGTTTGCACTACGGTACCTTTACTCGAAATATATACACTCGTATCTATAGACGAGTATAAGGCATTCCTAAGTATAAGTCATTACTTAAGTCGCCGTTTTTATACAATAAACAAGAATTTGAATGAAGTAAGAACTGTCAAAAGTAAGAATACTCGGGCAAGAATTAGTCGCCAATTTCATTACTTGAGAAACGTAGAATGCTCAGCTATCAGTATTTTCAGAACATTTATAGGTTATTTCGTCAATCTGTCGGCATATGATATTATTTTTGGGTGAAATTAATCAGTTTTCGTATCAGAATAATGGAAGAAATAGATACCATATTTGCAAGTTTGGATAATTTAACTACCGATCCATTGGAAAAAGTAGAAAATAATATTTCTGCACCTGGCGGCCATACTTTTAACCTCAAAAACAAAAAAAATATACATACTTTTTATATAGGTACCTAGACCCTATCTTACTGAAAATAATAATTCAATAATTAATTTTATTATATTATTATAATAATCTTGTTTCATGACATTTTTAGTTGCGGATGACGTAGATGTTAATGTGACAAGGTACCTGCGCATTAGCAATTGGCGAGGATAGTAAAATGTACTCTATGGCGATCGATGACCCAGCGATTAGTCTGTAAGAATGCACCCATTGACATGACTGCATGACAGTTTTGTTTCTTTTTACGCAAACTTATAATGAAATAAACTCTTGTTTCTTTTATTTTCGAACGTTTGACCAGTCACACTATACAAAAAGCAGTAACGATAAATGTTTATTGTTTTATTATTATTTAATAGGATATAATACCAAGTTTTCAGTTAAAATAAGTTTTAAATGTTACAACTTCAAAATGAACACGGAATGTAGAATGTCATTGCTGCCAACCTAATATGATTGTAAGTCACAAGTATTACTTGTTACTTTTCTCAAGTAAGTACTGCCTTTTACTTGACTATTAAATATATTTTTTATCTCAATGAGAATGTTCTCAAGTAATGGCTTAATGAAGTAATTGCTAAGTAATAAGTAATGACTTGTTTATAGATACGAGGGTTCTGATGTGATGAGTGCTACTCTGGCCGTATTCTAAAATACATACTTCATTTGTTTTCTTGCGCTAGGAAACTGCTACAATATAAATGTACTGCTTTTATCTTAATTGCCTGTCTGTCTTTATGTGCGTGCATGGAAAATTGCGATTTTTGTTTGCCGTTCTACACTTTATATTTTGTGCCTGAAAACCACAAGCCAGAGTTTTTCAAGCGTAATCGTAACCGTCAACGTCAAGCGACAAACAATATTATGTTATGAGTGTCTATGACATAAATTATGTACGTATGTAGCGTTGCAAGTATACGCGATTCGTGATTTCGAAATTAATGACGCTTGGAACAAACCTTTTGATGAATGGCTCATACAAATATTTTGATATTTTTTTCTGTTCACAGTTCTAATATAGCCTAATCTATAAGGAAGAGAAAACGCACATAAATCAAAGTATATTTGTAGCGTTAGAGTACATTTCGTTTAGGTAATCTGCAGATTAAAGTGCGAATTTTTTATTAAAGTGGCAGATTTCTGCACTTTACCTAGTTAATCTGCACATTAACGGATAGTACACCATTAAATCGCGGAAGACAGTGGGTGAAATGGCCAAGGCTTCAGGAGATTTAAGTTATAGACCTCTATAGATATTAAATTTTACAAAAACGTCGTTTCTGGCGTTTCGCTGCCCGCTGCCGCGGCACGCTGGCTCCGCTAGCTCGTCTCGCGCATTTTTTAATCACAGTTGTAACTAGGGCATGGAACCGATTTTAACCGATTCCAAAATAACCGGGAAAAACCGATTCTTTTTTGTCCTGTGAGAATCGATTCTTAAATTAGTAAGAATCGATTCTCGATTCTTTTCGATTCTCGTTAAAAAAATACCAAATTCACAATCTTACTGCTTAGACGGCTTAAGTTGTGATGATGAACAATAATAGTTAACTTTTCAAGAGACAGAAAATGATGTGACACATGTTATAAGGCCTTATTTTATATAAATCCTTCCGGATGCTGATATCAAGTCGAAATAAAATTACTTTTTTTCGATACAAAAATCACACAGATCAAAAATGGTTAAAAACGATTTTATTGTAAGTATTTTACAAAACTAGTTAATTTCTGTACAAAGTATGCATCCTGATATTAGTTAAGTAGGTACGTACCTACTACCGTACGTACTTATTAAACAAACACGTGTTTGTTCGTGAAAAAAATAGTTAATTACTTTGGGGTTGGATCAAAATTGGTTAACTGCATTAGAGTTGGGTCAAAATTAGTTAACTGCATTTAAAAAAACCTATATCTCCTGATTTAAAAAGCTATTTTTTTGGGAGAGTATATCATACAATGATTTTTTCTACTATTTTTCATATCAAAAAAGAAAATACATTATTATTATGGCAGGTACGTAATACTTCTTTGCTTCTTTTCCTTGATTCCTTCCTTTTATGTTTGACTGTTATTGTTCCTATCGTTAATTCCTGTGCATTTTATTGTTACTTTATTTATTGTAAGAGAAGACTAGAAGAAATTAAACAATACTAGCAACACACGGTAGGACTAGGAGTCCTACTCCTGCCTATCCTACTATAGACCCTGTTTCTTTTATGTTTTCGTGTTTTATTTTAAGTAAATAATTTTATTTTAATAAGAAAATATTAAAAAAGGGTTTTTTCCTTACTTAATATGAAAAAAATTGTATACAAAAAACCCAAAAAAGAATCGAAAAGAATCGAAAAAACCGGGTACCCGATTCCGACCAAGGAATCGGAATCGAAATTTTCGATTCTTCAAAGAGGTCCGATTCTGCATGCCCTAGTTGTAACCTAACATAATGAACTTTTTATGACTTAGTAATCTACAAATTACCAATTTAATTATAATAAGCTTTAGGCTGTGAAAAGTTAGATTAAAAAAAACTTTATTGCACACTAAAACACATTACAATTAAAGAACAGAACAAAGAAGAAAGTACACAAGAGGCGGCCTTATTGCTAGACAGAAATCTCTTCCAGGCAACCTTGGGAGAGAGATATATAAGATGCAGGACTATAAGGGAGTGGGTGCAACTATTTAGAGCAAGGGTCTTCAACGTTTTTGGAATCAAGGGCCTAGTGTACTCTGATATAAGTTCGGTGGGCCGCAACACAAGAAAAACATTATAATTATTCTAAACTAAAGTTACCGAAGTCGTTTATCTGTAAATAAGTTCTGTAATTTGAAGACATGTGAATTTAATTTTGTCAATACAATGACAGGCCGCCAAGAACGCAACCGCGGGCCGCGGGTTGAAATACCATTGATTTAGAGTAAGAAAAAGAATTTAATATAGGAACTGAAACATTTTTTTTTTCACTATAACGGACGCGATCAGTTAATCTGCACTCATTTACGCACATTAACGGTAACATATTCATTAAACGTAACTTGGTCGATGATTTAATAACAGACATCGAAAGCCTTTGCAAAATTAGCCTCTGACCCCCGAATTGACGCAAACAGTGCAGTGATATTTTCGTGTCACACATTATTATGCTGCGTAATTCTGGAGATATAAAAAGAAAACTAGTTTTTTTAGAGTCAATGTATTAATTAACTCGCCCGAATAAGTGGTCCGCAATTTTCTTTTCTTTTTTGCTTGTCATAGTTTCAATCAAAAGTTACCAATTCATTATAAATTTAAATAAATTTAAATAAATCTTTAACGATAGGTCGACCATCAGCAAACTGGTCAACATTTTGTAACTCTTCATCGACTCTTGTACGTGGTACAAATTTTTTTTCTCTATCATATTCAGTATAATCAGCAAATTTATTCAACTTCACTTTACTATGCATCGGATCAGAATTTATGCGATTGATCATTTGAAGGGTATTCACAAATTTTTGGAATCTTTCATTATATTCTTCTGGGTTTTCAAAAGTTCTGTGGTTCTTTTTGGCATAATCTTTGTAGATTTCACGTGCATTATTTAAATCATAAATTAGTGGAACTTTTTGAGATTGCACCTTTACAACATTAAACACTAGCAATTTTAGTAAATAAAAGATGGTTCCGTAAACTATATCTTTTCTCATTTTAAAATATGAGTTTTATTTTTCAACATATACTTATGTATTGGATTCAACGTGTACTGTTTAATCAAGTCTGGTATTGGAAAAGTGCTTATCAATTCTCATCATAGGTACTAAAACTAATCAATCAAAAAATTGTTTAAGCCGTATCTTCAGTGATATCATATTGAAATTGAAAAAAAACTTATATCAAATTGATTTGCCCTTTCAGTCCACAATGTCAAATTCCCAAAATGTCAAGCGGTTTCAAAATGTCAAGTTCCCAAAACGTCAGATTCCCAAAATGTCAAGTTCCCGAAATGTCAAGTTCCCTAAATGTCAAGTTCCCGAAATGTCAAGTTCCCGAAATGTCAAATTCCCGAAATGTCAAGTTCCCTGTTAAAATCATCTAAACAATAGCCACATTACAGTAATCTATAATTATTCGAATCAAATCAAATACACACAAAACAATCGAATAAAAATATCGAATCGAATAGATATTTATTTTGATCGATCAACATTGTCCCAGCCCTAGGGATCAAGCTAACTTTTACGAACTATAATGTGGGTACTTTTGAAATATTATTTTACGAATGACCTGTATCTTTGTTAGCAACGAGGAAATTGTTCTTTACAGTAATAGTTGCAGTCACAAGATAATATTCGTTTTTCCTCAAGTCTTGTTTGTGTTTCTCATATTTAAATTAGTTTCTTTGAAGTATACAATGAGTGAAGATTTTGAATTCTTGTGTAACCAGAAGGGAAAGCTCACATTGATTCGTGATGGGTTTCAATTTTACAAAAATATAACTAATAAAAATGAGAGCACTAATTGGCGTTGTGTTAATAGACGGGATTGTTCTGCATCAATTACTATAGATAAATCCAGGAAAAACATATTGAGGGATAATCCGCCGCATACCTGCGAACGGAATGATGTAATACTGGAAGTGAATAAAGTAAAATCATCTTTGAAGAAAGCGGTATGCAGAGATTTAGGACCTATACAGAAAATTTGTGAAAACCCGTTGAAAAAGTTGAAAGAAAAATTTCCTAAGGATGAGGACTTAATACCGTCATTTCATTCATTAAAGAATTCTTTGTACAGATTTCGCAAGAATTATCTTAATACAGATTCATTAATGCACAGTGATACAAGCTCAATAAAAGTACCAGAATTTTTTAGAAATTTTTTGATTTCTGAAGATGGTGAAAAAGACAAAATTTTAGTATTTGCAACAAATACTGCAAAGAAGTTTATGAAAAGTCCGGGCTCGTACTACGCAGACGGGACATTTAGGTCGACTCCTAAGCCGTTTTATCAGTTTTTTGTTATTCATTTAGACGTAAAATCTGACGAAAAAACAACAAACGTGGTACCAGTGATTTACGCTCTTTTACCCAACAAATCGGAACACACTTATATCCGTTTATTTTCACTCATAAAACACAAACTAGGGGTCCAAATCCGTACTTTTAAATCGGATTACGAAATCGGTATCATGAATGCAGTATCATTTGTTTTTCCTGAAGCTGAAGTGACTGGATGCTTCCATCATTACAACGATGCCATTTGGAGACAGTCAAAAAAGGTCAAATTAAATGCGACTAGCGAAGGACGTAACACTACACGAATGTGTGCCATTATCCCTTTATTACCGGCAAATGAAATACCAGCTGCATGGCACTACATTTTGGAAACGAGTTCAAGCTCAGATGAAATGAATAAATTTCGAAGATATTTTGAATCTACATGGTACCCAAAGAAGTCGCCAGCTATATTAAGTTGTGCTGGACAGCGTCACCGGACCACAAACCCTCTAGAAGGATGGCACAGGCGATTAAATGGGCGGATACCAAAGAAACCAAATTTTTATTTGTTTCTGTTTAAATTAAAAAAAGAAACCAAGTATTGGGATAGTCGATTGAAGGATTCTCTGTTTAAAAAAATGCGAAATAAAAGACGAGTGAGAGACATTATGTTTGATAAAAAATACAAAAACTATTTAATTCAGTTAGAAAACAAAGATCTTACACTGCATCAATTTTTAAAAAAGATGATTTTTTTGCGACTTAAGTTATTTAAATAAAACTTACTATTGTTATTGCCCTTTTAGTGTAGACATATTGATAGTTATAATTTGTGATTAAACATGATATTGATTATTGGAATAGCCGATTAAAGGATTCTCTGTTTAAAAAAATGCGAAATAAGACGAGTCAGAGACATTTTGATAAGAAATTAAAACTACGTTTTTAATTTCATAACAAAACAAAAATCTTACACGGCAGCAATAAAAAAAAGGATTTTTATGCGACTTGTGTAATTCAAATAAAACTGACTATTGTTATTACCTTTAAGTGTACACAATTATAGTTATAATTTATGTTAAAAAACGATGTTGATTATTACTTACACATGCAAATTATGTTACTATGTTACTTAATTACTAATAAAAAATTGTTTGATTATATATCATTGTTTTTCACATACCTAGATAGCCTACCTTCACCTACCTTTACACTTAGCATACTATAATATTAATCTAATCTACCAATCTACCAAAAACATTTAAAGTCAATAAAAAAGATCAGTCAAATTCCCTATTCATCATCATTTGCTCCCCTATTATAACAGGGAACTTGACATTTCGGGAATTTGACATTTCGGGAACTTGACATTTCGGGAACTTGACATTTAGGGAACTTGACATTTCGGGAACTTGACATTTTGGGAATCTGACGTTTTGGGAACTTGACATTTTGAAACCGCTTGACATTTTGGGAATTTGACATTGTGGACTGAAAGGTGATTTGCAATAGCATCAAGTTATTGTCTTGAAAGCAGATAAAGGCCATTCTCGCTTAAGGTGGCCCCCACCGAAAGTGGCGCCCTCAGAGGTTTTTATTTAAAAAGTTATTAATAGAAAAATATTTTATTAATCTTTTACGTGGAGTTTTTAGGGCCCATGGTCTAGTATTTTTAGGAGGTGTCACTACATGCCCTCGTAGTCATTCATAGAAGTAGATAGCAAATGTGTCAAAAACGGTCACTTTTAGCAGTTTTTCTATCTACTTCTAGCAGTGACTACAAGGGAATGTAACGATACCGTTTAAAAATACTAGACTGTGGGCCCTAAAATCTCCATGATAAACATTATTAAAATTGTGTATTAGAATTATAATATTAAATAAAATTTACCAAGGCGCCACTTTTGCTCAGACTGCCACCTTAAATTAATTTAACAGATTTAATTAGCACTTTTTCATAGTTTTTCCTTATCTCCTGGAAGGCTGCCTAGCAGTGAGTGTCGTGCGGCTGATATTGAGATGCTGACTTGATCTTGTATGTCCTGAACATTCCACAACATAGGTTTATTAATTTGGAGCTAGCATGTCAGACACCTGTACCACCAAAAACATCTATCGAGAAAAAAACGCGCTTATATGTACTGGATAGAGTAATTTGTAGGTATACGAACAATTTAATTTCGCTGCGCGCTGTACAAATTTCCTATACAAAATTACACTGTCAAATTTTTAGGCGTATTATGTATAAGGACTGTAGAGAAGATGACGTCATATAGAGCACCTGCATAGAAAACCGCTGATGATGCATTTGGGATGCATCAGTCCACAACCTGGACCATAGTCTGATCCAATCGGGGAGCCTCACTTCTTTAGTTAATAAAATTACTTATATTTTTTTGCGTTTCTATGTGATGTGATTCCATGTGAATTTGTAATAAAAAAGCGTTTTAAAAAGTAAAAGTGCAGTTGTGATTTCATAAGTTGCGCGTTTTTAAGGTTCCGTACCAAAATGGTAAAAAAGGAACCCTTATGGTGTGACTCAGTCTATCTGTCTGTCTGTCTGTCACAGCTGGATATCTCGAGAACTACTAATGGTATCAACTTTAAATTTGGAATTGTTTAAGATGACATTTGCCCAACTATTTTGCAAATAAGATAGAAATAAAAAAAAAAAATTACAACAGGGACTGAAAAGGGGTCTTAAAAATTTTAAGTGAGGTGAGGCATGTGGGGTATCATATGAAAGAGCGCTGTTTGCACATTTTAAAACAATTTTTCCTTTTTTCTTAGGCCGCATAGTTTTCGACTTATGATGAAAAATGTAAAAAAAAATACCGTTCCCCCCCTTATCTCCGAAGTTTGCAAAGAGAAAAATCTGAAATAATTCCATGTGATAGTAGTTTATGTAAAGATTACAGGAAAAATAAAACGATGTCTCAATATAACACACTTTTTTAGAAATTCAAAAAACAAACAAAATATCTTTAGTTTCACTACCAGTCAACAGATAGCGCTGTCCTAAGCATGCTAACCTCCAGTCGTTAACACCCACCAATCCGCATTGGGCCCGCGTGGTGGGTTATGGCCCGTCCTCCTTATCCACCCATAAGGAAGGCCTGTGCCCCAGCAGTGGGGACATTAAAATGGCTGATGGACTAGTATTATGCACTTGTTTGTCCTGCCCTCTATGATGAGATTTTACTACTTGTAGTACCGCTTCTTCGTACTTACTGGCGCCACATAAGTTAAAAGAATAATAAATGAAGCGTTTGGAAATGAATAAAATAACATTTCTGAACGCATCGAGTAACGAGAACGCATTCTTGTGCATCTGTCACTCAATTTTCCCACGCTGTCATTCGTTTCTTATGTCACTTCAAAGGCGCCACGAAATTCTCGCGTAATCCTAAAATAAGTGCAAAAAACCAGTTTTTATCAAGTTTAGAACATTCACAATGAATAAGAAAAGAAATTTAGAAGATAAAACATCGAAAATTGAAAGAAAATTACAAAAGTTACTCAAGCAAAAAGTTGAAAAAATTGGATTCCGACAAAAACTTCTATGTTTGTATTCTACACGATGATATTCAGTCAGGGTATGTTCCCTTGTTCTTTCAGCTATGAGTTTTGCTACTGATATAGGCCCATCTTCTGGATGACGCTATATTGTAAAGTATCAAAACCACTGAGGTACTTAACCTACCTATAATGTTTATGCAAAGTTCATACTATGAACAAAACGGATATAGGCCTGCCTTAGTGGTTCAGCTGTATCGTAACGTTCGTTTGCAATAATACAAAGATGTACCTATTAATTTTTATTTAACCTTAATGTCTAAACATGAAACAAAGATTGTTGCTATTGCTATACACAGTCAGTGCATACCCAATACCAAAGGTAAAGAGAAGGAAGCTGTACCTACCTACCTACATGAAACTCGACTTGTGTCCGAGATATGAAAGAGTTGGAACAGAATTATAATTGGCAATACCTATATTCGGACCTGCCTGCGGGGTATGGAGGAGTCAGTGATGTAGTTACTAAACTACACACTAGATCCTGGATCTACAATACGTTATACCATGACTGCCATATGCCATATTTGCCTGCATATCGATTCCATAAAAAGGAAGCAATATAATCACCAGATTGTGGGACGGATTATAAACAGTTCACCGTTGAAGCAGGCTCAGTTCTGAAAGATATATTATAGGTACCTATATTGTTTTCCTGAATGGAAAGATTTTTTGTGCCTCCTTGAGTTAAGATTGAAGAAAAAATGTGAACAGATGAAATTCAACAATTTTACCCACAATTAAGTTGGTAACTCTGAACTATTAAAGAGACATAATTACCTATATGTAAGTTTTTTGGATATCATAATGTGACCAAAACTTAGTATCAAGCAGCAGTGTTAAAACAAGAACTTGCAGCAGCTGTTTATTATTATGGAAGAAGTACAAAAATAATTGGGTACAACTTTAGCAGCAAAGAAATTGGTGAGTATAAAATAAATTGTTAATATGGTGAATTTACACCTCTTCAACAATGGAAATAAATTTGACATTGTGTGCGATTTCAACAATGCTGCTAGAAAATTGTGTGTTTTCACTACACCTGAATAATAAGATTATAAAAGCAGCATACTAAGATTTTCTTTTTGACATAATACAGATTTTTACTTATCATTTTTGTCAAAAGTTGTCAATATTATTTAATATTCAAACTATACAGTATAAAAGCCTGTATAAAACCTTAATAATAATAGAAATTACTCGATCACTAAGGTTTTTTAACTAACTGCAACCGCAGCTTTAAACTGAAGGGGTACTAGTCTTAAAGGTCCAGAGAGCAACAGTTGACAACGGGAAGAAGCTACATATAGATATCTAAGATACTTATTTCTTTTTTACCCAATGCCTATATGAGTTAAATTGGCCATTATAATCACTTACTAATTAATGAGTACCTAAATACAATTAATTTAAATTGTATTTCTGATTTACCTTATTTTGCTTCTTTTATAGATAGGTACTTAAATGCAATACTCGATGAAACTCAATGTTCATATTAAATGTTCATTTAATTCGGACAATAAACTTAGATTTATTCGAACAGTACCTATTGTGTGAGTTAAAATATTTAAAGATGCATATTATATTATATGTGTAACATTATTCCATACATATTAGCACATACTATGTACCTATGTCTTACAATACATAGTGAGTACCTACTTAATAAAATCAAGTACTTAACTCCCCCTTATTTGGTCTTGTGTGTATCAACCGTATGTAACCGAGCTCCTCAAGAAATAGATAATGGCTAGAAAATCGGTAGATTTCTTTTTTAAATAACGATAACATCCCGGCTCTGCCCGGTCGACCCTTTTAGTGTCACAACTCACGATCAAGTGCGACCCTCTATCAAAATGCCTATAGCTGTTACAGAGTGCCGATTTAATGCAGTGATTTTAGAAAATTGTGCCTTATGTTTAAGCGTGTGTAAGCGCCTATAGCCCTCAATCGCCCTCATAATTAAATTTATTGCTCACTAAGTAACATAATGTATCGAAAATTCACATATACAGGGTTATTTGTAAAACACCAACAATCTCGCAGGAGTAGATTACCATAAACAACAACATTTGTTCTACGACTTTTAGGAACACCGAAAACAGACAAAAAAAATCTACTTTCTATACAAATGTCCGAACAGCTGATCGAGTTTTGTATGAAAAGTCGGAATTTTCTGTTTTTTTTTTTGAAAGTTGTAGAAGAAATGTTGTTTATGATGTTAGTAATCTTCTCCTGCGAGGTTGTTGGTGTTTTACAAATAACCCTCAATATTTTCGTAGATAGTTGGCAAAAAAGCAAAAAGTAGCTACATTAAACACTTTTGCAAGGTTATTGTATGTAAATAAACTATAGAACTTAAGCTTTAATCTGTACATGTTAATTTTCAATACATTACTTGCGAACAATAAATTTAATAAAGGTGAGGGCACCACTTTGAGGTATACATAAGTTGATTAAACTTTGACCACAGAATAGATAATAGTACTAGCGTAGAGAAGTTGCACTCCGCAAAATCGTTTAAATAAATTGCGACTCTTACTCCGAGTCAATAAAGTACAATTTAGGTCGCATAGCGTTCCCTTCGCTAAAAAATATTCACCTAGTAGTTGTCTCTCTTTCTATCGTGTAGGTTTTATCTTTTCTGACCTATGAAATTTGTCCTCGCTGAGGACGCCGAGCGCTCCATACTCACGAGCGGAGTGACAGAGCGCTGCGTTCACCCCCAATTAGTTATTAAAAATAGCGAAAATAATATAAAATACATTATTTTTACATTTTAGTTTTAGATGTTCACGTGTGTTCATTTTTAATCAATGAGATAAATGTATTTTTAATCAATAAACATCCTCTCCAATAAAAAAAATAGAACCGTATATTGATGCAATACGGAACTTGTGAAACAGATCCCAATTATATTAGACCTCCCATTAAATAATCGAAGTATTGAGAGTTTGGATGTTCTTTTACCTCAGTTCCTTATAGTTTTAATTTATTATCTTTTATATTTTAGCTATATGAAAAATGTAAGTGCATTTCTTTGTCCAGGGTAAATAATTACCGTGATAACACGCCCTCGGAGTCCGCCGGTCAACCCTTTCTGTGTCGCGATCCTCGACTTTGTCCCGCCCTCAAACCCTAGCCCTTCACTCGCCAAGCCTAATTTACGGAGATCCTACGACGTCATCGAATGAATATTAATGCCCTTGAAATCGTATTGATGGAGGGTTACAGCGAAAGAAGTATTTAATCAAAGTATGGCCGCTAAAACTATGTCAATTCGGAAATCGAGCACGGAAAAGGAGAAAGTGTCACATATAATGAGTGTTTTTAGGGTTCCGTACCAAAAGGGTAAAAACGGGACCCTATAACTAAGACTCCGCTGTCTGTCTGTCTGTTTGTCACCAGGCTGTATCTCATGAACCATGATAGCTAGAAAGTTGAAATTTTCACAGTGTAACAGAGACCTCGGTAGCCAAGTACTTTAGCTATCCATTGGTCTGTCATCCTCAAACACCTTCGATCATCTACAGAGGTAAGTAGTCTGTAAATTCATGAAGACGCTGAAAGTATCGGCCAAATTTGATCGTCTAAATTTAATGGACCCACGTTGTGTTATTAGTAACCCAAATACTTTTCTGGTATGCCTAGCTCAAGCCTGGATGCTTTCTTATCAAATGCACTACTACTAGACCCATCTTCTGACTAAAAGGAGCCTTATCATTAACACCTTAAAACTAATAATTTGGATAAAATAATTATAAATAAATTAAATCATATAACATAACAAGTACTTTAGCAGGTATGAAGTAAGGATAAAGTAATAAGATAGGGTTTCTTTGGAAAACCTATAACCAAACTCAAAGGCGCATGCCTTTGGCTTTGGCGGGATCGCTTCCTCCATAGACCATATCGATCAACTTTGACAAGTCCATCGATAGGATCAGCCCCAGATCCCCACCGAATCCTCTCCGACGCAACTTGGCGCTGTTCCCGAGGGATAAGTACTGCACGACAGTGGTGCTTCAACAAAAATGCGAACAGGGTAATAGGGAGGTGAAAACCTAATTTCACAACTCTTTAGTAGGATAAGGTACAATCAATCCCACAGAGCGCCCGCTCCATGTCGCTGTATTCATGCTATCATGCATAGACAAAGGTATGTAGTTCATCGGAATGTCCAAATAATGCATAACCAATGAACTACTCAAGTGTTTGTGAGGTTGCCAAGCGGCTAGCACGCAAGGCAATAATTCTCTTAGGCAAGAGGAGATTGGATCTAACAGATTCATTTTACTAGCCCTACTTCCTTACAAAACCATGTATCGACAGCCGAAGGAATTCTTCTACTTACTCATGGTATGCATATCAACAGCCGGGTATAGCTACTCTGAAGGTGTTATACACAATCAACAACTCTTGCTCAAGATAAAAGTATGAAGGTATGTATAGTGTATATTCTAAACTGAACAGGACTCTGAGTCTCATCATTGCGTTATTTGCTCTACTTCCTTACTTAGTGTCCAAGTCACTCCCCGAGACACGGCTGTGATTATATATATAGATATCTTCACAATCATGTTCCCAGAGGAAAAACTGTATCACTATGTAAGTCAACAGCCGAGACAGGTACAGCACTAACAAGATCTTCAAGTCCATGCTCAAATGGAATAGCAAGTACAATAAAAGTGATAAATATATTGCCGACTTGTGGAGTTTGTGTTTGTATACATATCTCTGCATGACACAATCCCGCAGCAACATAAAGGAGCACGCCGCCGAACAGGTTGCAACGTTCAAATTAATATTGAACATACAAGCAGGTTAGTAATTAATTTAATATCAATTGTAATTAGGTATTCACTATGGAAGTGATAGAGTGATGGATGAAGAAGGAATTGTCATAGTAAAACATAACATGATGCAAATATAAATCAGAGACCCAAGCTGGATTACGGATCCAGAAAGATCTCTAAAATATATGATAAATTGAGTAATATTATAAGTCTCACTCAAAAGATAAATATTAAAGTCGTTGCATGAAAGGCACCGCCCTCACTATAACACTTTACTAGTTTACTGAGGTACATGCCTAAATTAACAGAGTTAGTCATGGCAGTGAAGGCAACAGCATACCAATCATACAACAACCAAACACACTAAATATTTGTGCTCAAAATAGTAATCATTATGTGAAAAGTATTGTCTCGGATGGTCAACGTTGTTAGTTCAAACAAATGTTCTAGAAGCTATACAGATTCCAGAATTTAGCCATCTTAAAACAATGATATTTTGTTCACATAATATTTAGAAAAATTTAATAGCAAGTTTCATAAGTTAAGCAAGTTCCAAATCTTAAAACTTTAAAATATGGAATAAGGTGGCTGGACTTTGTCCAATGCAAATTATACTTCTGGATCTTAGTACTTAAGTACCTATGTAGGCATTTTTAGACCAACAATTAGGACTAGTGTCAGATGTGAACAAAACATTTCTCACCACAGAAAACCTAGTAACCAGACTCAATAATTTATAAAACAGTACAGGCAAGAAACCAGAGTTTTAAGTAGTTATTTGAATTAGATTTAAGACCTTGATCGTTAGTAATACTGATGCCAGGGTGATACCTAGTTAGTTAGTATACACACAGAACACACTAACAGCGTTATAAATGGGAACACAGATTTTCCTTTAATTAACCGGAGATAAATTTTAGAAAACATGCCCTACTTACGTGGACTCCACCTACTACTTAGTAAGTGGATTTTCTTCATACCTCCCTCATTTTAGCAGGACTTTCTCGCACAGGAAACGACTGCCACACAAACCATATCACAACCACAAAACCACATAAGCAGCGGCTTTTCATAAAGCCTGCCAGATCTCAGATCATTTGGCCATCTATTATGACTTTAGTACACTAACCTGAGGTTTTGCATTTTTTACAAAATATCTAACCACATAGGTGTAGAGATTCAATTTGGGGCAAATGATCAGACCTTCTGACAGCCTTCTGGCCGCTTATTTCACTGCATTGAACACAAGCACCACTGCACACACAGAAACTAACGCCGCGACGCGAAGCTTCGCTAGGCTCCAGGAAAGCCGACGAGTGCCTTCGAAGCCTTTCCGGGGCGAAGCAGCTTACGGAAGCAGGTTGAGCGGTAAGCAATTCCCATTGAATTTAACCATAGCTGACGCCTAGCATCATGCTAGCTGTCCTGGGACCTTCTGGCAATCTCAACAAACTATATTTTGACACTTGTGGCCATCAGGATCGAATAGCGTGGCGCCTCGCTGACCCAGCCCCGATATCCACAAGGATCGAGCAAAATCAATTCACAGGAAAATTACGTCTACGACCCTCGAAAGCAAGGTGACATGCTTACCGCACACCCTCACGCCTGCCTAACGCAAAATATTCGCTGAAATTTGCTTTAAACTAAATCTGCACTTTAAAACTAAACTTTGTAATATTTATAAACAACTAAGTAAACTTCCTACAAACTTTCTGAACTACCCGGCTGACACTTTTTCAGCTAACGCACGCGACGGAATTATAAACCAGACTCCCTGAGGCATCCCAAATCAGCCTTTTTATACTTATTTTTGGTCCCCTTTCATTACCAAAAAAGGTCATGAATTGTCGAACATTCCCGTGTCCTATATACTTTACCATATTTGGTCAAAGTAAATAAGCTTTCATAAGTCCAGAATTTTTCCTTTCCTCAAGTTTCGGGTGGCCAGCCTTCGCTCCCCGAATCGCCATAAAATCCTATATTTGTCTACCTAGAGTTCACTTATAGAACCTCTTATTCACTAGTTCATTTGCACAAAATATAACAATATAGCACATCCATTCATTATCCAACCAGGCTCCCTAATTTCCAATTGCTCTCATTGATCGGCCGATAGAATTCAGTACCAACACTTATGTAAGATTACCTAATAAGTACCTACATATCGACGCTTAAGAACCAAGACCGTCTATCTACAGTTTTGGTGATTTTTACTTTTTAATGCAGTTCTTTTTATGGTTAACTTACGCATCGCTTCCTTTAATCAGTTACCTCAAATTCGCATCAAATAAGGAGTTATGAGAAGATACCAATACCACCTAAGTAACTAATTTTAACTAATACCAGCTATCTACAGTAATTTTAAAACTAAAGAAGCTCTCTTGAAATACATGTAAATACCTAATTTCAATTTTTTTTTCATGCCAATCCTGTAAATGTTCAGACATAATTATAATGAAATTGTTTGAAAAAGAAAGAAAACCATTTTTCGTCTCCTGTGAAGTCGACTTTTTGTAGATAGATGGTCTTGGTTCTTAAGCGTCGATATATAATACATAAATATATAACTAATAAAATGAACTGATATAAATATTTTAGTAAGATAATAGCTTGTCATCTTTTAAATGATCCATACGAGTCTTTGTAATATAACATCCCTAATCAATTTCCACACTAATCTTAATTTACTCCTTCTCATACGTTATCTAACTTCTATTGCTTGCTCCCTTCGCACGCAGTCATCATTTTAGTCAAATTCATAAGGTTTTCTAATAAAACATATTTTAATAACCAGGACTAAAAGTTAATAAATTGGCCTAAAATAGGGCAAAATCACGATTTATACGCTAAACGTCCTAAACTCCTATTGGTCGATGACTCAAGTTAGGCAACACGCAAATATGAACGACAAGCCCATAGACAACATAATTACTTTTTTATGTCCCTTTTACACTAGTCAAACACATTCCGATCGTCTGGGGTGATATTAGACAAGCACCATAGAATAGATAATTACCGCGTTCAATCAAAAGTAACCCGCCCCGCATCTTCAAATAGTAATTTTAATGTAAATGATCGACAAAATTGCCTAATAACGTTAGTCCTAAGGCACAGCGGTGACCTAAAATGCATCGGAGACCAGTTCCGTTCATCTGCATTTCACGGCTTCATGTTCAGCACACGCAACTCCTCAGTGCTAATCCTTCGCCCCGATGGCCTCTCGTTCACTGCGCCACCTATATTTAGCTATGAACACACATACGCAAGAGTCGGCTCCCTTCGCGTGTAATCTATTGTCTTTGCCGAAAGCACATTCGATTACTTTATCAATGTAAATGCTTACAGGCCGAACTGAGCTATTTTATTTATTAGACCTAGTTATTAATCGGCGTTGCTGACATAAACTATCCCTACAGGAACCTAATTAACGAGAATGTTATATGTTTCTACTTTTCTACATTTGTACTGAAGTCGATTATTTTACTGGTATTTAAACCAGGTATTTAGACTTATCATTTACTTGTCCCTATATTTGGCAGAAGTATCCCTTGTTTAGGGATATCACTCTGACATGACATGAAGAAGTACGCATTCTAATCTGTGTAACAAGTAAATGATTTAAAGAAAAACGTTCACTTGACCCGTGCTTGACCTCTTATCAATTACGATTTTCCCTATGATAACAGAAATTTTCTTTCAGTGATATGAATTAAATTAATGTACACTACGGCAATTCGCTAGGTAAGTATTCTATATCTGTCCTATTGATGCAATTCTTTATAATTGAACTACCGTTATCTATATTAAAGAAAAATATTTAGTTTCAGATACGCCTAAGAAATATTAACTACTCAAGGCTTTCAGAGATATGAAAATATTCTATGATCTCTTCAAATTGATTAACTTTGCAAGTTTACCAGGTAATCACATTTTTCAATTTACTTAATTTTGTTGTATATTTGCCTATGAAACTATAATTTTGGTGATTGTTTAAGAACTATAGAAGTTAGGAGACTATTTCTTGTATTGATATAGTATATTAATTCAGAACAAATAAACAGTATAAGGACTATAACAATAAATGCCTAATCTTTATTGTTTTTATAGAGGGCTAGTTTCTAGAGTCCGGGAAATATTCTCAAAAGATGATTTCGTTATTATTTTATTATTTTAACAAACAAATATAGCTTAAGTTAGTTTATTCCTTATCTGTTAAACCTAAGCAAAAATACAATGGATTCAAAGGACTTAATTTCAAGTAATATTTTGTAAAATTTGAAAATATTAATATTTTATCTCATTACCTCTTTTCAGAAAATATACACAACGTATAACAGAATCAATCCTATAACCTTGGGTGTTCACCGAGGCCTACTATAAGTGTCTACAATATCAAATGAACTTCAAGAATAGATCTAGCGGTTTAAGAGTTGACAAATGGATTCACAATGTATTACCCCCGTTCTTATGGTTCCCAAAACAAGTTTTATTTGTAAGTTACAGTAGTAATAATGGTAATATTAGTTTATTAGTTACTAATGCATGTGATTCAAGAGAAAATAAATTTATTTCATATACCCTGATTATTATTTTAAATACCACAATGCCATCTAGTGTAATCTAGTGGTATCATCTGGTTCTAGTAATTGCAATCCTTTTTCATAGTACTCAGTATGTTTTGTCAGATCTACGTCAGATGTCGTTTTTCCTATCAATATTTCATTTTTAATTACATTATAAATATTTAAAAGAAAAAAATTAGCTATAGTTACTATGCGAAGCGTGAAAGAATATGGTGGTATGGATTGGACCGGCACAACAGATAATGTATTTCTGTTGCCGCTATAAAAACAGAATGAAATTAATATTTAAGGGGGGCTCCCATACAACAAACGTATTTTTTTTTGTCGTTTTTTGGTACGGAACCCTTCGTGCGCGAGTCCGACTCGCACTTGGCTGGTTTTTTTTTAATAATTGTGTATTAACCTCCTCTATGGTGTAGTGGTTCGCCCACCCGTGTAAGACGCAGGGGTCCCGGGTTCGTTTCTCAGCGGGGGGTACAATTTGTACTCGGTTTAGTTGGTAGTAGGGCTTATTTTATGTCCGCCTATCTAGCTACCACCATCTTACCTAAGTCTGACGCCATAACAACAATTTAAAAAGTGTTGTATTCCGGCAGTTAGAGGAAAGATAGCTAGTTCCTCAGTGATGAGGATTCCAGGTGTAGGGCGCTTCCTCCTTCGGGCTTATCGTCACTTAACATTAGCTGAGGAGAAGGCCAAGCACTATCTTGTTGTGCATAAAAAAGTGAGATTTCTAAACCGACGTTTTTTATTGCTAAGTAGCGATTTGCTTACACCAAGGGCCCCAAAACATTCAAGATAGAAGTAAAAGTTCACACTGTGATACAACCATATGGTAAACTTTATTTAAAAACAATGTTTATATTGTAATTTATGTTTTCTATAGGTTGTTTAGTAGCCAGAATAGAACAGAACTCCTAGAACAAAATGATTTTTCTTCATTCTAACAGAAGTTAGACTATCATTTTTATAACTTTAAACCTAGTAAATACGTTTCAAAATATATAATATTGTTACTTTATTTATTTCCAGAGCGGTAGGTACCTAGATAAACAATTTTGTGTATTTGTTGTACTCCGATATTTTTCCAATCACATTTTCCACTAAATCAAAATATGTTATTTTTTCTTTTCATTTTGTTGAAAAAAAAACAGTTTCTTTTTCCTGGTATTCACCGCTGCTGTATCAAATTAAAAATGGAGCAAAAATTACTCTACTATTTACAGTTATTAAACTCTCGGTGATATCAAATGAAACACGAAACACACTCAATTGAATTTAAATAGGCAACGTTTTGAAAGAGGATAAATTTCCAATTGAAATGTTTAATATTTCAGAACTTTATCAGATTTAATGTTAAGGGAAAGAGAATTAATAATTGAAATACTTAGATTGAAAAAAAATATCTGAGCAATCAATTCGCGATATCGGATACGCTAGGAAAGAACCAAAAGGAAAAACGGACGCAATTGCGTCAATTGCATGTATCGGATTTTACTTGTTATAGACCTTATTTTTTTCTATAAAAAAGTTATTTATGGTAAGTTAAATTTTTCAGTGTGAAATGTGAAACTATTTCTCCAAGTTTAAAATATATAACAAAGCTAACCGTGATTAAGTGACAACTTCAAACATTTTACATAAAAAATGTAAAATAAGTCCAACTTTGATGTGCATTAGCATGAGAACGGGTAGTCCAAAAAATATCAATTTGGTCTTATTCTATGCAAAATTAAATGCCCTATAAATTTTATCCAAGGCAGTTTTCGATATTTTAAGTCCTTTCCAAGATATAAAAGCAAAACCGCAAAAATACTCCTTTTGGGGTGAAGATGCCATCAAAACAATAAAACCTTTTGTACAGGAATTAAATCCGGTTTGAATTTTCTTTCGTTTTTAGGGTTCCGTACCCAAAGGGTAAAAACGGGACTCTGTTACTAAGACTCCGCTGTCCGTCTGTCTGTCTGTCTGTCTGTCTGTCACCAGGCTGTATTTCATGAACCGTGATAGCTAGAAAATTGAAATTTTCACAGATGATGTATTTTTGTTGCCGCTATAACAACAAATACTAAAAACAGAATAAAATTAATATTTAAGGGGGGCTCCCATACAACAAACGTGATTTTTTTGCCGTTTTTTGCTCGATATTAATAACGATAACAGGTAGACAGTCAAAATTTTCACAGATGATGTATTTTTATTGCCGCTATAACAGCAAATACTAAAAACAGAATAAATTTAATATTTAAGGGGGCTCCCATACAACAAACGTTTTTTTTTTTGCCGTTTTTTGGTACGGAACCCTTCGTGAGCGAGTCCGACTCGCACTTGGCCGGTTTTTTTTCTACTGACTTAATAGCGACACCAAAATAATATTGAGAAATCAGAAGTTGAAAAAAGCGTTACGATAGCAAATGAATCACGAAAAAGACAAGCTTACAAGAGAATAATTCGAAGGGAATAAAAGCCGCACAGGAGAAGCGCAATATGGATGGGGGAATACCGACATTCCCCAGTGGTTGCATTTAGAGAAAAATAGTACGTGAGTTTCCGTAACGAGTCGAATTCAACCTATTTTTAACATTGCAGTTTTAGAGAAGTCGCACATCTTCAATGTGTGGAGTTGGGGGAACTTTTATTTATATTTCACATTTCAAATAATAACGTTTTGAACACAACATGTTTGAATGGAAATATGTTTATAGATTTATCGACATGTTATAAAAAAAACTTATTTTCGAGAATTAACATACTTGCATTTTGTAGCAATCATGTTGAATATTGTAAATATAGTGTTTATTTAATTCAGGTATTCGGTACTAATTACATACGTACATAGGCAATAAAACTGGCGAAACTACAATTTTCCGCGCAATTAAAAACACTATGAGACAGTCGTTTCTCTTCCTCAATCAAACTTCCATTAGTTAGCTTATACAAATAAAAACTGCAAATAACCCAAATAGTACCCCTAACGACACTCAAAGTTAAATGTACCGCTCATTCCTAAGTCCACCGAAATGAGTCATCAAAATGTAACAAGGCTAAATGACGTTTGCGGTTTTGTGGGCAAAATTCTATTGATGTATGGCAATCGTTAGCGGTCATCCTTAGGTATGAGCGAGCCAGGTACAAGGAAAGGGCCGGCCGCACAATGCCATTAGCCGAAACTGCAACTCGATAGCTGCTTCAGCAACTCGTAAAGTGTAATATCTCTAGGAAGAATTCCGTTTGTGGAACCGGGGAGATACTCGTATATGCGATTGTCTCAGTAATAATTGGTTTGGGAAATAAGTTTTATTCTGGAAGGTTTTAGCGTCACCGCTGACTGGCGATTAATCGCTGAGCGATTTTTTGTCACTGAGAATAGAACATACGGAGTTCTATAAGTAAACGCCCATGAGCTGAGCTTAATGAGCTTAATCGCGGCGATAATCGCGGCGCTTTTTTGTCGCTGGCTAAGTAAAACCTTTGTCGTATCATTTCGCCGGCGATTATCGCCACGATTAACGCCGCGATTATCGCAGCTACAAAAAGTCGCCCGTGAGCGGTTACGCTTAATGATTGCTTTTAGGTACCTTTTGACTAAGTTTTGAAAACGGAAAGGTTTAATAAATAGTTTAGGTATATTAGTAGGTTGAATTAATGAATAAGTATTACGTTTTTTGAACTTGTGTTGTTACCTTTATACATAGAAACAATAAGGGCAGTTATCAGAAATCAGAAATCAGAAATCAGAATATTTATTTGCACAATATTGTGTACATTACATTGAGATCGATGACAATGTTCCTAATAAAATTTCAACAATATTCTGCCTTAAATCTGTAGGCATGCAAATGTTAGTAAGTGTAAGTGTGTAAGCTATCTATAATGAATATTATTACTACTAAGTATTACTGATGTCAATTATAATTACAAAATTGTCAATAGAAATCTCATATTCAAAATTAAATGTCAGCTATGCAAAATTATCCTTAATACTATGTCAGATTGAGTAGAGATGTCATTTATTTTCCAAATATTCTTTGATCGAATAGAAACTGTGCTGTAGGAGCCAATTAAATAATTTATTCTTGAAAATATTTTTCTCTATTGGTTGATTAATAATGTCCAGCGGTAGCTTATTAAATATTTTGATAGCCATACAATATACATTCTTTCGAAATATAGCTAGATTGGATTTAGGTATTGCTAGTTTATTCTTTCTCGATGCTCGTAAATTATCGTTTTTTTCACTACATTTTAAAAAGTATTCGGGGTGCTTTTTAACCAACAAGCATAGTTCTAGTATATATATACATGGTAGAGGTAATATTCTATGTTTTTGAAATAGGGGCTTACATGATTCTCTTTGTTTTATCTCGCATAAGGCACGAATGCACTTCTTTTGTGCTCTAAAAACTCTGTCTACATCTACACTGTTGCCCCATATTATTATGCCGTAACGCAGTAGAGAAGAGACGTATCCGTGGTACGCCTGTAAGGCTACTTGAAAAGACGTTATATTTTTGATTCTATTTAGTGCAAATACAAATTTATTTAGTTTAGTGCAGAGACCGTCTATATGTTTTTTCCAACTGCAATGTTTATCTAGATTTATACCTAAAAATACTGTGCTATCTACGATGTCAATTTTATTGTTATTATAGTGTATGTCAATGTTAAGTTTTTTCGCTTTATATGTAGGGAATTGAATTGCTTTCGTTTTCGATATATTAATTTTAAGGTCATTTTTATTCATCCAATTAATTATGTCAAATAGAGTATCATTAATGTCATGTTCAAGTTCGTCAATATTTTTATTTTGAAATAGAAGTGTACAGTCATCTGCAAATAAGAAACAATTATTGGTAGTTATATCGGGAAGATCGTTTATGTACACTATAAAGAGTAAAGGTCCCAAGATACTGCCTTGAGGTACGCCGTTACTTATTAGGCGATATTTTGATCTGACATTTACTTTTGTTGGAATTTGACAACTTGGCGACTCGGACGGAAGCGTTCGCGTTGTTTCGGTACATTGTTGACGATTTGCCAAGTAACTAGCGAACCATTTGTGGGCGATTCCCCTTACACCATAGTCATGAAGCTTCAGTAACAGTATTTCGTGATTTACGTGGTCAAAAGCTTTTGACATGTCAAGAAATACTGCTACGGTTGGTACTTTTTCATTGATACCTTCTATAATTTTTTTTATTAAAGAAAAGCAGGCTAGTGCAGTTGATTTTCCTTCCTGAAAACCGTACTGTTGTTTGTTAATAATTTTATGCTTGGTGATAAAAGAGTAGAGACGTATAGCCATCACTTTTTCAAATATTTTTGATATTACAGGTATAAGTGTGATGGGCCTGTAATTTCCCATATCACTATCGTCTCCCTTTTTAAATAGAGGCTTAACTACGGATAATTTAAGCTTATCTGGAAAAATGCCGCTCTCCATAGAAAGATTTATTATATGTGCCAAAGGCACGCATATTTTCGGCGCACACATTTTAAGAATATCAGTGCTTATTTCGTCATAACCTACTGATTTAGTGTTTTTCAAGCCCATAATGATTTTTTGTACCTCAGTTTCAGATGTAGGGTACAAAAATATACTGTTATTTAATTTATTTTTATTTGTATTTGATAGCGTATTACCTGTGTTTTTAGCTATATCTATAAAATAATCATTAAATAATTCCGAAATGTCATTTATATTATTAATTATGTCATTTTTATGTTTAATAGATTTTATTTCATTTTTATTAAGATTTTTATTTATATTATTATTTATTAATTTCCAGGATGCCTTACATTTATTTTTTGCATTTAGTATGTATTTCGAATTATTAATCTTTTGTGCAGCGTTCATACATTTGTGAAGTAATTTTGTGTAGTTTTGATATTTTATTTTATTGTTTTCCCTATTCTTATTGTCTCCATATATATAGTTGTAGTAAAGTTTTCGTTTTTTTACACAGCTTTTTTTTGTTCCTTTTGTTACCCACTTTAGTTTCTTAAAATTATGCTTTTTTTTAATTCTTTTAATAGGGAAGCAAAGATAATAGAGAAGAGAAAAAATATCATGAAATTCGTTGTAGGCTTCATTTGCATCTGTATGCTCTACTACATTATTAAATGTCAAAGAGTTAATGTGTTCTAAGAACTGTTTTTTGTTTCCCATGCTTAGATCTCTTTGTAGCTCATACCAGTATAGTTTTTTATTATAGTTTTCTATGTAGCTTGATAGAATTTGGCATGTAGTATGGTCAGACAATGAGGATTCGTTTGTATATCCTACTGCACCTTGTAAATTGCTAGCTATCAGATCTAGGCAGGCCTTTTTCCTGGTAGGTGTCTTTATATGTAAATGCAGGTTATGATTTTGCATGATACTGTTTAATGTCTGGGTATTTTTGTTATTTTTTAGGACATCAATGTTCCAGTCCCCACAAATTATAATTTTTTTTTGAGTTTTGTTTATTTTTTTTAGTAATTGTTCCAATTTATCAAAAAAGACATTTATATTTGAAGTTGGGGTTCTATAAATACAAATAACAATTAAATTTATATCTTTTATAATTATGCCACAGCACTCAAAATTGTACATTTCTGACAGTGAGTCTGCTAGTTGCAGCTTTGTGCAGTGAATGTGGTTTGCAACCAAAATACAAGTGCCTCCCCTTTTTTCATGCTCACGGGACCAAATAGAACCTATTTGATAATTATTTAATTTTAAGTTTTGTTCGTGCCCCTTTTTAATAAAAGTTTCTGAAAGGCAGATTATGTCTATGGCTTTTTTACTTGATTTTAAATTAGTAAGATCAATTTCTAGTTCATCTTTTTTTTTTAGAATACTACAAATATTTTGATGATAGCAGAAAAGATTATGATTACCGTTTGTCTCGAAAAAAAGTGGTTTTGTTCATTTCTACGGGATTTAGTTTATTTTTAAAGTAATATGGAATCGTTCCCTTTTTTTGTTTTTGTAAGTTTGGGTTTGTCTGTGAAACTTGTGCTGAGGTTTCACAATATAATTTTACACGTTGACTTTAGTCAACTAACGCTTTTTATCGACAATCGCTTCTAAAATCGAATCGCCACCTCATTTAAATTTGGCTAGAAATCGACCGTAAAATCGATTACGTCATGTAACACAAAGTCAATATGAGCATTACTTACTTGTATTCGATGAATTCAAACATTTCTTTGAAGTATACACTTCTAAAACTTACGTCTCCAATATTTTTGCTTTATTATTATTTTAGTACTTTATTTCAGTAAATAAACAACATTGAAATACAATATTATATATAGATAGAACCAAAAGCCAGTTGAAGTTTCATTAAATTCATATTATTTCCTATTCGATTGTTAGCGGGAACCCAAACAAGATAAAATCCGGTTCAGCAACTTCAAACTACACGGTTAGGAAAATGTTCATACCATAGACAAAAGAAGAGAGCTAGAATAGGATTGAGTATAACAATGTAAAATTCAACTCATTCGTGGTGAGCTTACCGAGTATTGTTACCGAATATGATTACCGAATATTTGTCGACTTTCATGGAAGAAGATTTTTGGCCAAAAGGTGTCTTGTTTCGACCGATTTGTAGTCAGTTACCGAAAGGGACGTTGTGTTTCGTATCACGTCACCGTCGATACAGTACAGTCGTGATAATAATGTACGTAGATTCACAAGGTATTTATTGTTGGGACCGTTAGTTGCCTAAAATAAATTATATTACACGTATTAAGTCTATGGTACAACTGAATGAACAATTTCAGACCAAAAGTTACAGTGTTACCTGCCGTGCTTTCATTCAGACGTTGTCTAATATTGATATGAAAATGGTTAGAACTAGAACTTCGTGAAAAATATCTACACATATTATGAAAGTGTGTGTAATTTTAACAATTGACTTATTACGTCATCAGTCTACAGTGTTGCAACCTATGTACAAAGTAAGGAAATGTGATATCATAAAAAATTGGCTGTGACATACGGACGGACAGACAGACATGACGAATGTAGAAGGGTTACGTTCTTTTCGTTCTTTACTTTGAAAAGGGAAACCTATGGAAGTGGCATAAACTGCAATAACAAAGCATTCGTGACGTCAGGCGCGTGCCGTGTCCGCTATATTTTGTTCCTGTTACATGTTACAATTTCAACTCTATGCTGTTTACATAAGGTGTATGTACACTAAGCTAAGCCGTCATGTTTAGTTCCGTTTGAATGGAGAACAATGAAGAAGGTATTCATGCTTTTTTCGTAGGTATGCCAGGTCCATATTATTCCTTTATCATTGGTTCTTAAGGCTAAAATAACGATGACGTTATTTATTTTGCGATACTCAAGCTCATATGCGAAAAAAAAAGGTTTAAAGTCATTTTTAGGGTTCCGTACCCAAAGGGTACAAACGGGACCCTATTTACTAAGCCTCCGCTGTCCGTCTGTCTGTCTGTCTATCTGTCACCAGGCTGTATCTCATGATAGCTAAACAGCTGAAATTTTCACAGATGATGTATTTCTGTTGCCGCTACAACAACAAATACTGAAAACAGAATAAAATAAATATTTAAGGGGGGCTCCCATACAACAAACGTGATTTTTTTTGCCGTTTTTGGTACGGAACCCTTCGTGCGCGAGTCCGACTCGCACTTGGCCGGTTTTTTATAGAAGTCGGCGTCTCTGTACATTACTAAAATAAATACGCAGCTCACATTACATAATATATTTAATGTACCTAATAAAGAATCCAAATATACGAAAGCGAAGTTTTATTTCCCTTCCATAGATCCATCGCATATGGCCGTTCAGATATTCGATAGTAAATTCCTTGAAATGTTCCCGGGGATCGAGCGGGAATAGTTTATGGTATCCGAACAATACCTACTGCATTCGGATTTGCTGAAGTAGAGATTGTTTTCGTGTGATACGTGAATAATTTATAGTTGGTGAAAATACATGAGTTACTCACATCCGAGGCTTGCGTCGAACGAAACGTATAAACTACAAGACAAGCATAATGCCGTGAAGACTTAAAAATGTTGCTACTGCTTGTTAAAGTTTTCCCTTTCAATAACTGTTGAGACCGCCCTGTGACAGAAGTCGAAAGAAAATGCGTAGTGAAAAAAACCTATGCGTTTTGTTGTGTTAAATTTTGAAGTGCTGTTGTTGAGAAGTCATCAGAGAGGCTACACAGAGATGAAGAATTGGGCAATTAATACATGCTGAAATTTTAATCATTTGGTTCCCGCAGTGGGGTGGTTCCACTCATGATTACAAGCAACTTTTACTATAGGACCAACTCTGATATCGGGTAAAAATCTGCTGTTCCTTAAAAAACACAATACCTACTTGACCTAATAATAAAGTATGAAACACCTGTTTTTTTTTCGCGTTTACAGAGTTGGCCATGGTAAAAGTGTCTTGTGATCATGAATGGAACCACCCCACTACGGGAACCAAATGATTATAATTTCACGCTGTATAATCCTGAAAATTTGTGGCTGCAGCCAATTAAATACTTAGCTGTTAATTTGAATCAAAAGTGATTTTACTAAGTTGGTCTAATACTTTTTAGAAAGCGATAAGTTTTTTTTTCATTAAATAAATAAAATAATAAACCCGTTGAACGCAAAGATAAAATAAGTTTCGAGCATTTTGGTGACATCTAAAGTAGCTCTTAATAAGACGTAACTGTGGGAAACAAGAAAATTTCAGTGATGGACTTATTTCCTCACTGAGAGAGCATGAGAACTAAAAAGCGCATTTGCTTGAACTTTGACTCGGTTTGCAGAATGTTTAATGAGACATTCGCGATGAGGCTTTAGACATAAGTACTTTGAATTATACGGTATAATGACATGAAAAAGCAAACTGTGAAATGTTTTACGGTTAGAGTAAGACGCGCTAAGGTTTTACGTGTGGAATTATTACGGTAGCAAGCAGGCGGATCCGTAGTCGAGCCAAAGGTGTTTTAGGTAAATTGCATTTGTTCTGTCAATCCTAAACCTAAACAAAAAACCGGTCAAAAGCGAGTCGGACTCGCGCACCGAGGGTTCCGTACCATCATAATTACACCATTAAACCACACTGCAGAGTAGAATAATAAAATTAGTATTGCAGTTTTAGGTCAGCGCCATCTCTTGACCGATAGTGGAACTAATGTTAACTTTTTTAGAAATTTGATAATTTCTAAAAAAGTGTGCTATATTGAGACATCGTTTTATTTTTCCTGTGATTTTTAAATAAACTGCTATCACATAGAATTATTTCAGATTTTTCTTTTGCAAACTTCGGAGATAAGTGTGAACGATTTTTTTTTACATTTTTCATTATAAATCGAAAACTATGCGGCCTAAAACAAAAATAAAAAATGATTGAAAACGTGCAAACTGCGTTCTTTCATATAATACCCCACATGCCCTAGTAGCTCCACTCAGATTTTTAAGACCACTTTTCAGTCCCTGTTGTAAAAAAGATATTTATTTTTTTATTTATTTCTTATTTGCAAAATAGTTAGGCAAATGTCATCTCAAATTTTTCTAAATTTCAAGTTAATACCATTAGTAGTTCTCGAGATATCCAGCTGTGACAGACAGACAGACAGACTGAGTCACATCATAAGGGTTCCTTTTTTACCATTTTGGTACGGAACCCTAAAAATATCAACTCTCTCTCTCTCTCTTTCTCTTTCTCTAGCTTATTTACCGTAGAGTTAGCTAAAAGGTACTTTAGTGGCCTTATAAATAAACGAAGAGTAAGTTTACATCCGGTTTAAAAATAATGCTTAGCAATATTACTCCTTACGTTTGATGTCTCAAAACATTAAAGTCCTATGACAACTCTTTGGTTGGTCTAAACTTAGTTTTTAATTATTAATAAGGCGGAGATTCTTAAATACGATGTCAACCCTGCCATTTCCACTTCGAGCCACAAATCCAACTTAATACCCTGTCTATATATTATCACTATACAAATAGTGATAGTTACAATATACCATTTCATAACTTTTAATAAATACCCACATACATTTTCTTGTCGGATTTTCTGATTGTAGAATGTTTATCTAGATATCTCGAATACCTATCTAGTCAGGCTTTAGGCCAGGGAATGTTAACGTTATTTTTGAATATAACGTTATTTCTTACTTTTTTTACCGTTAATTTTAACATTAACGTTATGTCAATAAATAACGTTAATTTTAACATTATTCCTTCCGTTTTTTATTGTTACTTGTAAATTAACTTTATTCCAATTAATAACGTTAATTTTTTATCGATAATTTTACCGGTACTAAATTTAACGCTATATTTAACGTTAATTTTACCGGTAAAATAATTTTAACGTTTACCGGTAAATTTACCGATAAAATGTTTTAACGGTATTTTTAACGTTATTTTTTTATAACGTTAATTTTTTTAACGGTATTTCAATCCCTGCTTTAGGTCTTTGCTCACTGACTTAGATTCATAAGTAGGGTACCTAAAAAAAAAAATGCACTTACAAAGTTACAAAACACTTTGGTGAAAATTGCTAGTAATACAAATATTTCATTAACGCCCGGAAAATGAGATCCAATAGATTTTCTATTATCGTCCGGCAACATGCGGCTGCGTGGGCATTGAAGAATTAAAACTGAAAATCTTACATTGCTATTTGTTTAACGTTCAGCAATGACGTTTCTAAAAAGAGCTAAATATACAAGTTTAAATAACAAAAAAAGTAAACCTACAAGCATAATAAAAGGAGAACCGTGAAATAAAAATAAAATTCCTTCTTTATGCCAAACTACCGTTCGTCCGGATGCCCGCAAACATTATGCTGCCAAACGTTGTAAAATTTAATAAGCTTATACCAAATACCATAAAATGGAAAATTTTGGTATATTACAGCGAACGTAAACTCTTAGCTTCATAAAAACACTAAAAGAAAATTACGCCAGACAACAATACAGGCACTCTCTTATGCATACTAATAGAAAACAAAACTTCAAAACTGTAGTAAAAGAAAAACTAATTTTGCATCTACATATTTATTTTTATTTTTAAATACAGATTAACTGCAGAAATGCAGCATAGTGTGTGTGTGCATGTGTGTGTGTGTGTGTGTGTGTGTGTGTGTGTGTGTGTGTGTGCGTGCGTGTGTGAGTGTACTGAGGCAACGTAGCTCCCAAACTAATGGACCGATTTTGGTGCAGTTTCGTTTACAACAACAAAAACAATGACAATACTTATTTAATTAGCAGTTCCCCGACGCCGACGATGCGACGATCCTAGGATCAAAATATTACACTATGGGGACCATACAAGTCGATTCACATCGGCTTACCTTTTGGAACACCGATCAACTATGCAATTATCATAATATAACATTTTTGTAGAACGGCTTACCTTCGCCATATTTTTCAACCCCTCGCCACTACTGTTAGGGTGGAATTTTGATCATACCTCCAATTACTGTGTAACTATAAAATAAAATAAAAACTAGTCCTTGCTTCCTCTCCCATGCAGGTGCAGTAGTCGTAAACTTCCACAGATAAGGCTTTGGGACGGTCGCAAGAAACGTCTTGTACACAATTCTGGCTAATAAAATTTCCTCCAAAGTTGGTGATACGATCTCGTCTTGTAAATGCGGTCTCTGAATTACGTGCTTGTGTCGTAGTTAAACGTTTTGCAAACAATAAAATATTTATTTGGATTCATCTTGCTTCCTTCTGTCGAATGACTACTACTACAACTTCTTATAAAGCAAGTTTTAATATTTTCAAATGCACAATCGAATGAAAAACTGTTTTCATTTTGGTGGTATAAGTGGTATTTCATGAACAATGTTTTGTTAATTACTAGTTATTTACATTATTTAATATTATTGTGAAATTGTAAAGTAGTTAAGTAGGAGTTTCAGTAAAATCATATTACATAAACTAAAAAAAGAAAAACTATTTGTTTTCATTTTGGTGGTATAAGTGGTATTTGATGAACAATGTTTTGTTAATTACTATTTATTTACATTATCCAATATTATTGTGAAATTGTAAAGTAGTTAAGTAGGAGCTTCAGTAAATTCATATTACATAAACTAAAACAAAGAAAAACTATTTATTTTCATTTTGGTGGTAAAAGTGGTATTTGATGAACAATGTTTTGTTTCTTACTATTTATTTACATTATTCAATATTATTGTGAAATTGTAAAGTAGTTAAGTAGGAGTTTCAGTAAAATCATATTACATAAACTAAAAAAAATGAATTCTTGGATGATTGGTTACAAAATGTTACCTATTTTCCGTGTAATTTATATTTGGTGGCTTATTATACACATAGCTGGGTTCATCATACACCACAACATACTTAATATAAACAAAAACACCATCAAGTACACTTCGAAGCTCGTAAGTAAGGTCATAACCTAATCCCACAGCAGGGGTCATAAAATATACGAAATTCAGCTGCACTTTTTCATAATGCTTACATTTTACGCGCCGTTCTCGTCGTAAAACGCAAACTTATCGCGCTCTGAATGCTTCCTAGCGAGTAAATGAGCCGACATTGGCATGATCTCACTTAAAACGACCCATATAAGCCTTGCTGGCAGATCCTATAAAATTATCATTATCACAAAAGCCGAAGAATGTTCCTTTTAAGCAACATTAATAAAACGTTAGAGCGGAACTACCTTCGAGGGGAAACGACAGTATGTTTAAATGGATTCACGTTCTATGTACGTGGGAAATCTTTCTTTATGTGTCGTACATACTGCCTTTTGATAAGCTGTAACAAGAAGGTATATAATGTAAAAATATAATAAGTATTAAAATTGTCTTAATCGACTAGCAAGTAAACAAGTACTTAAGTATTTTTAGTTGTTAATTGTTCAAGGCTGTTTTGTATTTTATTATCGTCGTTTTAAATATATTTTTTTTACTGAAGTTACTGGGGATATAACGAATGTTTAGAAATTATCTTAGAATGCAAATAATCAGATACATATTCGAAAATGCCAAATTAAAAAATCTGTGTAGTCTTCAGCATGCTTTTCAGAAAAGAAAAGTTGCGATTTTTTTATGCTTGACAGAAAATCATGGCTTTAACATTTTTTTACGGCACCGACTACTGCAGTCTTTGTCTTCCAAACATAATTTCGTCAAAAAATATAAGACTACAAGACAATATAGCTCTCAACAGGAGCCGTAAAACGCGAACTTATCGTGGCTGCTTTAGGCACGAATTAATGAGCCGACATTTCGCGATAATACTGCGGCGGAGCTCACCTGCACCTACCTACTAAAGGCGGGAGATAAGCTTTATTAACAGATCATATAAAATTATCATCCTCGCTTATCTTCCAAAATCTTCGTGCCGTTTTAAAGGAACAAAACACAGACGGTTCGGCAGCTCTTAAACTACGCTGAATTCAGCTTGTTAATAGGTAACGATCTTATTACAAACGGGACCGTGTAGTACATTATTAGCTTAATTTGCCAGCCACCTAAAGAGCGTTAGGACTTATAATTTATTTTTCAACACACTTGCTCGTAAAGTGAGCCCTAATACATCGCTTTTAGGGCCATAAACCGAGCTGTAACAAACGCGTGCAATAATATATAAAACACTAGGTTGTTATAGAATTATCCCTACAAAGTTAAATTAGTACCTTACTGCAAGTTCTATGCGAGTAAACAGAGCATTCCCAATTTAACTGGGTTATACAGCTATTTTTTTTATTAACAACAAAGGGGTTTTATACCGCTGAAAGTTCATATTTATTTTTGAAATAAATAAATGTGTAAGTCTTTAATTAAGTCAAACAAATATTTATTATTATAAAATTATTCATAATTGATAATACTTTGTTATAAAATATTAAAATATTTGCATTTTATCACTTAAAATTATAGTTTTCAAGTAGGCTGTATGCTCACTCACCCCTTTGTTCGCAAAATATTCTTGCATTGGGCGTGTGAAAAAAACAAAAAAAAAACTTACGCGCCTTTCCCATAATTGTCATATTTTGTTTTTGCCGTATTTGTTGCTGTGCAGTAAATTACTTTGTATTTTCCTCGCAAATTTGTTGAAAAACGTCGTATAAAACTCGTGAGCTTTTACTCATTGCACACTCGGCTGAGTTACGCCCTCACCTGCGGCTTGGGCTGCAACCCACAGCCTTGTCTGCAATGACCAACCTAAGCTAACTTGTCTCATAATGTACTATAAGGGCTGTTTTAACTACATCATGTTAAGTAACTTAAACTTTTACTAGGTTAGTTAATGGGTTGTTGTTAACATTGCACCTTTATTTTTTTTAAACAGGTTATGATTGTAAGAAAGTTTATTTAAAAGGGAAATCTGTTATTGGCCTTACGTATTGTTATTACATGAGATATAAGTACTTTATGGCGCTTTTGATTTTTTTCATAAATTAGTTAGATAAAAAATTAAATAAAATTCAATTTTTGAAATTAAATTGTTGAATTCCTACCAAATTACGATTTACTTTCTTTTGTTAGACAATGCCATATTTTCTTAATTGTCTTGTCCATGATACCTCTGTTATATCCTTGTCGTTCTTTTATAATCTTATTTAGTCAAAAATATTTATTTAAATCTTAAGTAATACCTTTACTTACTTCATGAAGTCTTTAAACTTATTTGAAAATTGAAACTAAGTATCTTTTTAGATAAATATATCCATATTTTTATAAATTCACAATATGCTAAAAAATAATTAACATAGCTAATTAAATTATATTTTGTCCATGTTACATTACTAATGTTAAAGTATAAAGTGAAAAGTTAAAGAGTCTCATAGCTAAAAAGCTTCCCTAACATTAATTAGTAGTACTTCGCAAGTAGGGCATTTCTTGCAAGCTCGCGAATTATCACATTTTTGGCGCATACAGTAAGAGTTAATGAGCCGCATTGCTATGATAATACCACTGGCACTTAGGTAGGGTGGTTCAAGGGAAGCGAAATGTATTAAGTTCATACAACAAATAAGTATCTTACTAAAACCGGAAATTATTAAACTCGTGATTTTCATTAAAAGGAGCTAAAGTAAACTTATTGAAAAAAAAATTTGATTTTAAATACGTAAGTAAGTATATTAAGTCCGCCATTTATAATGTACTAGCGGCCGCCCGCGACTTCGTCTGCGTGGAAAGGTTTTTTGCTATCCCTCGGGAACAATACTTTTTTTCGGGATGAAAGATACCCTTTGTCCTTCTCTATACCCCTGACAACGTGTATGCAAAATTTCATGATGATCGGTTCAGTAGTTAGGACGTGAAGGCGTAACAAACAAACAAACGGACTTTCGCATTTATAATATTAGTAAGGATTTTGCAATAAAGTTTAAATAAAAAATGTAGCGGAAATAGGTTCAAAAATCTGATACTAATGAAAAGTTGACATGAAATTTGTTACATCGGAAAATTTAAATCAATTTTAACAGTTTTTAATTAGATAAGCAGTTATCTTAGCACAATATAGAATTATCTTTTAGATTGACAAAAGTGAATCTATGAAAGTGTTAGCCGTATCATTACAGATATCGCAATTTGCGAGTGTCACAATAATTGAATAGAAAAATATAATTCATTAATATTACTTTGAATGGCGAAGCTGCAACTTGTTTGTTTGAAAGTCACGTTTCCCGTTTTGGATGCAAATCCTGTGTTATTCGGAAATAGATTGGCTTGATTATTCAAATAAGTTTTTCGGAGAGAGTCGGTCCATGTTTAAAAAAACGCTTGATGGAAAAAATAGTTTTAGTTAATAATTTATATCCGTATTTTTATTTCGGGGGAACCCCCAAGCGTGGATGACATCAAGCGTACTGTGATTATCACGAACAGAAATAACTTATATAATTTACTTAAAAATTGAACATATTGGTTATTTTAAAGGTCTAGAACTAGTCTCGTCTATAATCTAGTCTACATATAATCTAGACGATTGAACTCTCACTCACTTTTATTTAAACGAGTTCTATTGCTAATCAAAGAATCGGTTTATGTGATAGCGTAAAAGTATTAATTATGAGGCATTTACACGGATTAAATTTTCAGGCGATTTGCTAGGTGCCTTAGAAAAGGTAAAGCGGAAGTGTTGTTTTCTATGTATCTTTTTTGTTTTTAATAGGTATCTAATCTACCAAAGAGAATGTAAAAATAACTAGCGTTATAAGAGACGGGAGTGTCATACAAAAAGTGTGAGTATGAAACTGAGGCGGATTCAACGAAAACCAACAAAAGAGAAACGTCAAACGGCATTCGCAGTAAAACAGTCAAAGATGATAGAATAATCTTTGATGGGGCGATGTATAATACGCCTAAATTCGAATGTTGTCAATTATCTGTTGCTTTGTGGATTGTCAACGTTCTATCAAACTTAGACGGGTTAAAAATTCGCCTACATTTCATAGATCGTTTTTTAGTGAGAGAGTTGCGCCAGGCTGGTATCTACGTTGGTAAATTGTGCATGCTCTTTTGAGTATGTATGTCTATTGACAAAAATATAGTGTTTCTGTATTAACTTTCAAGCACGTTTTAGTCTTAAACTGTCATAAAGTATGAAGTTTTAATAAAAATCTTAAAATAACAAGACCTAGACGCCGAGTCCTTGTATGTAAACTGAGACAAATTGGCTCAGTTTTTAGATTTACATCCTTCATAAGATACCTAATAGTTACTAAAATCCAATAAAAACTCCTATAGAAATCCATTCTTAAAGGTACGATTAGGTAGCGTATGAAGGATAAAAATCTGAAAACTGAGCAATTTAGGCTTAGTTTTTTTGCCCTCACATTTTGACAATGCGCTTTTTAGGGAACTATTGTTCTAGACTGTTATTATGCTAAGATAAATATAATAGAACACATACCTATAAAATATTACGAAACTTTACATGATCCCGGTTTTAGCAAATGAGCCTGTTAGCGAAAAGTATAGGGCGACAAAAAATTCGAATTTTTTTTAAAACGATTTAGAGGGTCGCGCTGATAGTGGCTCGTTTGAACTTGATGAATTCGACTCTAGGATTAGCCCTTACAATATGAGGACAATTTCACAAGTGCCCAAGGGTCTACGAGTGACAAATGTGTGAATAAGACCATTTTTCCAACACATGCTATGTGAAGATAAATGTTTGAAAATGTTCTTTCAAACTAAAAACCCATATCTTACACATTGGTGTATTAAAAACAGACTTCCTAGTAATTGTTGTGGCAACAATAGGTTATGTGTAGTTTTGTTTTTAGTTTTGATTTGATTCTGACAAATTCTTGGGAAAAATTAGCGAATGATGTCAGTGATTATCGTTCGGTAATTTTTCCCAAGCATTTGTCAGAATCTGTTTGATAATACTTATTACGCATTAATACTTATCCGTGACTGAAATTAGATACACAGAAAATGAGCTACCAAACACAACAGCTTTATTCAGTTTTCCTTCACACAAATAAAAATAACAAGTACACAACATCGCGCTCGCTTGGCACATATCTCACGGTGGAATGCCAGTATGAATGTTGAGCAATTTATACACGGTCGCCGACTTAGCAGATACCTCACTAAATATATTTTCTAATAAAAATGGTAATATTCCGAGTCCTTAGCGTGCTTCACATTTCCGCGTTACCGAGAAGAAAAGAAGAAAATGTGCGATTCACTCACGGCCTTCAAAAATGTTTATTATGTAAAACAGAATAGCTGTATCAAAGGGAAGGTATTTTATTCCGCCCGCCCTTCAGGACATCGGTTTTACTCAATTTTCTCGCATTAATAAAGACTTTTTGTTTTAAATTAAAGAGTAATGGATCGACGACCTTTTATGACCCAAACAAACTCTTTAAACAAAATCCCAGTTGAATTTCGTAGCACTTCAAATAAATTATAAAAAATACCTTTTATACTTTTTTTTTACTTACAGGTTCAAAATAAAAGTAAATAAATGCTTCTGAAACACAACGATAACAATGTTATATCAAGTATTAACTGTAGTAATTAGAATTTAAATTTCAACCGCATATTAGCCATTGAATGGGTATAAATGTTGATATTCAATAACAACACAAGTGTCATTCAAATTCAAACAATCAACCAATAACAACAACAGAATCAATTTCACGAGAGCAACGTAAAATATAATATAAATAAACCCCCATCCGTGTACCGATAAAATTGAATCACTGTGAAATGATTATTGCAAAACAGTCATGTTTTCCTTCTACGGACGGCGGCGGCGGTTTTAAACAAATTGCTTGCTCAAATATTGACAATAAATTATACATTTTCGGTTTGTTTTTACGCCACCAATATTCATATGAGTTCCGTTCTGATCAGTCAGTGAGAACGCAGATTGGAAAATCATGCTGAACCCGAACATTGGTTCGTTTATTCTCAGTAATCAGTCATTGTTTTTTTTTACGAGCCAGATCAAGATAGAAATCGGAACTCAAGGAGTTTTTTGGAATTAAAAAGAAACATATTGATTTCTATTTATATAAGTAATCGATAATATTCATCATATTGCTAGCTATTTTTGATCACCAAAAAATCGATTTAACTTCGTATGCAGAGAATTTTCAATCAAGGGATAATTTAACAATTTCTGAACCTTCCAACTATTTGGTTTTCAAAGTAAAAAATTAACTAACCCAAAAGGATCGTAAAAATCTAACCGCCTCGGTGGTCTAGTGGTTCGCCCTTCCGTGTAAGACGCAGGGGTCCCAGGTTCGATTCCAGTGAGGTACAGTTTGTAGTCGGTTTGGTTGGTGGTAGGACTTATTTCAAGTCCGCCTGGCTAGCCACCACCATGACGCCATAACAACAATTTAAAAATTGTTGTGTTCCGGCAGTTAGAGGCAAGATAGCCAGTTCCTCAGTGATGAGGATTCCGAGTGTAGTGCGCTTTCACCTTCAACCTTACCGTCACTTAACATCAGGTAAAGTCTTCACTTTAGTACTATCCCAATGTGCATAAAAATTAAAAAAAATATCTTAGATGACTATTCGGCTAAACGAGCGAAAATCGCTTATGTCAAATTATTTATAGGAATCCGTTGATTCAGCGAGGCTTAAGCACTCTGTCGATCGTCCATAGCGGTCCACAGCCGATAAAAGGAAAATAAACGTAAATGGGTTGATGGTACGAGGGCTCTGAGGGCCTACTCTGAAAACCATACCTCGATAAACGAACGTACATTCGTTTCGCTTCAAAGGAATATGGTCGAAATATGAGAAAATCGAATGCTGAACAATCGTCCGATTTTCGTGATTCTTTCGTAGTAAGCCCTCTGTTCCCAGGCCATGTGGCCCTCGAGTGTTGATCTAATTTGCCATTGCGCGGCAAAAATACAGTAGTCTCTGTGATACGGCAGATACAGAGTTAGTAGGGTCTAAAACGCACAGACTGACTATTTTGCTTGTATGAAAAGTAAAATAGTCAGTCTTAATTTGAGTAATCCTACTCAAATTAAGTGTACTACTGTTACAATTAACATGCTTACCTGCAAAATACCATTTTTGTATTTTTTGTTACTCAAACATACAAATAGTAACTTATTATATCTACTTTTTAATTTATATGTATTGAATATTGCATCGAGCGGCATAATGATTGCGGGATATATTGAGGTGGTGTTTTATTGTCCACCAAAAACTAATCCAATGATTATTAAAATGATTCCTTGTTTTGTGAGCGCGGTAAGTTTAACCAGTCTAGTAGAATGTCACTATATTGACAGACAATGTGGCATCGGCTACTGTTCATGTTTCATACCTGGCAATTGAATGTTGTGTGTGTATAATTAAGTATTTTGTTATGAATTATAATCTAAATTCTAATAACAATAAATACTAAATAAAGATCTAAAAATTTATTTCCAAAATGTTCGCGGACTGCGAACCAAATGTAATACTCTAAGTAGAAACATGAGTAGTCATGCCTATGATATAATTATTTTGGTTGAAACATGGCTGTGTGACGGTTTCTTCGACGAGGAACTTTGTGATAGATATTACAGTGTATTTCGTTTTGACCGTGATACACGTCTCAGTTGCAAGCGCATAGGAGGTGGTGTAATGATATGCGTTCGACAGGATCTTGCTGCAGAGGTATGTGACCTAGGTATTGATGTATACACTGAGGTATTATGTGTTAGGATACATCGCCGTTTCTTAGATAATTTGAATGATTTGTACGTACTGGCCGCTTATATTCCAGGTGGATTGCCAAACCAACCTTCTCAATTGGATGCATTTAATAAATGTGTCAGCAATTTAGCTTCAGCATATCCTCACAATAGTTACATTATCTGCGGTGATTTCAACTTACCTTGTGTAAAATGGCCAAATGTATCGACGCCTGTCCATCTGAGGACAGGGCCTGTAGACATACAAACTGCTGCCGTGAATCTTGTGGACACTCTCAGTGCCTTAGGCTTTGGCCAATACAACATACTGGTAAATTCACACGGTAATACACTAGATCTGGCTTTCAGTAATATTGAGATAGAGGTCTGCAGATGTGAAACTCCCCTTATAATAGAAGATAGCTATCATCCTTCATTCACTATAGACGCATCTAATATGTTGATAGTTCCTTTGAAAGAACAGCCTATCTTAAAAGTAAAATATAATTCAGGCGACTATGACTCAATTAATAAAGAGCTGAACAATTGTAATTGGGACTTGTTACTGACAGGTTGTAGCGTCGATGATGCACTGGATATTTTATATGACAAAATTAAAGAAAATATTGACCGCTTCATTCCTAAAAAATTGGTATATCCTAGAAATCATTATCCCAATTGGTACTCACCAGCACTAATAAAAATAGCTCATGAAAAATTCAAGCTTCACACACGTTGGAAAAGGTTCCGTATTCCGTGTTCATGATGAATGCTATAGTTTGTTCATAAAACGTATATCCTCGGCTATAAAAGACGATCCAAAAAGGTTTTGGGCTTTTGTAAAATCTAAGAAAGGTGGTAGTTCGTACCCAAAGCAATTAAAGTATAAGAGTGACGTACTATCTGATGGTAAAGAAATATGTAATGGATTTAATAAATTCTTTGAAAGTGTATTTAGCCCGCCACTAGATAATTACAGTTTTTCAGATCAACCCTCTACATCATGCACTAATAACACCATCAATACAATCCATATATCTGATGACATAGTAAATAAGCACCTTAAAAGTTGTAACCCTCATAAAGGGGCCGGTAGTGATGGCATTCATCCTATTTTTATTATAAAATGTGCAGAATCTTTAACCCAACCACTGCGAATTATATTTGACAGATCTATTAACGAGAGTGTTTTTCCAACAAAATGGAAGGAAGCTATGATTATGCCAATTCATAAAAAGGGATGTAAAAGTAATGTTGAAAATTATCGTGGAATATCTATACTTAACATATTTAGTAAAATTTTAGAAAAAATTGTTTACAATAGTATATACTCATTAATACATAACAGTGTCCCTGACAATCAGCATGGCTTTTTGAGAGGACGTTCGACTTTGACTAACTTAGCTTGTTTTACTGCAGACATCCTGACTGGTATGGAGAAGGGCGGCCAGATTGACGTGATCTACACCGATTTTGAAAAAGCTTTCGATCGGGTGGATCACGTCATTCTGTTGCACAAACTTCAGACACTTGGTATTCGTGGTGACTTGTTTCGGTGGCTAAAATCTTATCTTGAAAATAGGTCTCAGGCTGTAGTTTTGGGTGGTTACAGGTCGGACTTCACTAATGTCCTATCCGGAGTGCCTCAGGGCTCTCATCTGGGACCATTGCTTTACGTAGCTTTTCTCCATGACATTGGTGGTTGCTTCCATCATTCCAAGTTTTTGATGTACGCCGATGACAAAAAGGTGTTTATGAAAATAAATAATATCTCAGACTGTCTAAATCTCCAAGATGATCTCAACCGCTTAAGCGAATTTTATAGCTCGAACAGAATATCTATAAACACCAATAAGTGTCAACAAATAACATTTACTAGGAAGCACAAACCAGTAACCTTTCAGTATAAGTTTGAAGGGAAAGCCTTGGAGCGCGTTAGCGCTATACGTGATCTAGGGATAATACTTGATACTAAAACGTCGCTTAATGAACATTTTGACTACATAGTAAACAAAGCATATAAAACACTGGGCTTTGTTCTACGTACTTGTCAACCTTTACAAGATATAAACAGTGTCATGGCAGTCTATTGCGCTTACGTACGCAGTATACTTGAGTATGGCAGCTGTATTTGGTCCCCTTTATACGAATGTCATAAGGCACGCATAGAAAACATTCAGAAGATCTTAATCCGACATTTAAATTATCGAACTAAAGGCAGATATGGAGATTATATTGCTAGCTGCCGGCGATTTAAACTTATGGCACTTGAAGAGCGTCGTTTGCTTCTCGATATGTCTTTCCTGTACGACACTGTCAACAGTAAGATAGATTGCCCCGATCTGGTCTCAACCGTTTGTTACAGTGTTCCTCGTCGTCGAACACGTCATACGAAATTGCTTTGCGCTCCTGCCTATCATACAAACTATGCTCGTAATCATTTCCTTGCTCGTGCAATAAACAGTTATAACAATCAATTTGATAGTATAGATCCCTTTAAAATGTCGAAGTGTAGTTTTAAAAACGCAGTAAAAAAGAAAATAATAGAAATTTAAAATTTATTGTATCTAATTTAAATTTTTGCATTCACAATAACTGTAGTCACAGCTGCTTAACTAATTGAACTATTTGAAATGCCTACGATCCACTTTTATTAATTCTTGTATCTGTAATAATTGCCAAGCAACAATTTCTGTTAATTTAATGTACTTAACTAATTCAATTAATTTAATCTCACAAGAATATCAATGTTCTGGTATTTGTAACGATATCTGTAACTTCTATTTTGTAATGATGATATAAATTTGTTATAGCTATGGAAACCTATAATTGGCTTATTTAAGACTTATATGTAATTACTCAATCTGTACCTAATATAGCTGTTGGTTTTCTGAATAAATCATAAAAATAAAAATAAATAAATGAACATTTCAAAACTAGAACTTTTGTTTTACATTTGTCTAGTTTAAAATGTTTTAAGTATTATTCGTAACTTCTAAGATTTCTTCGCTTACTATAATTTGAAATATAGATAGACACTTCGGTATATAGAGATCAGGGACCGGAAAACCCCTTTTTTTGGTTAACCCAATTGATAGGCCCTATTAAAAAGCTTACCAAATGATAGGGTTAGTTGACGTCATACTTACCGTATTGATAGGGTTTTTGAAAATAAGTCTATGAAATACCCAGTCAAAAACCCTTTTAACGGTTAGCGGTTCATGAAATATCCAATGAAAACCCCGTTATCGGTAAGCGGTTCCGGTCCTTCGGCCCAGGTGGAACTAGGTATAAATTGCTTGAACACGTTTTAAAACCCCTTCATAAAGCCTTCATAGGGTTTCCCCGATAGGGTTTTCGTATTCGGTAAGTCCTTATTTGGGTTACCCTTTTGATAGGGTTACCGTATTGATAGGGTTATCGTATTGATAGGGTTTTTGAAAACAAGTCTATGAAATACCCAATCAAAAACCCCTTTAACGATAAGTGGTTCCGGTCCAAGGACCGAGATATAGATCAAATAGATCAAGATATATCAAGATATAGATCAAGATAGAGATCAAAATTTTGATTGTGTTTTTAGGGTTCCGTACCTCAAAAGGAAAAAACGGAACCCTTATAGGATCACTTTGTTGTCCGTCTGTCTGTCCGTCCGTCCGTCCGTCTGTCTGTCAAGACCCTTTATCTCGGGAACGCGTGGAGGTATCGAGTTGAAATTTAAACTATATACTAAGGTCTACGGTCCCTTGAAGCTGTAAAAAAATCAAACTTCTAAATTTACGTGAAAAAATGATACTGCCGTTTAGGGCGCAAAAAAGGCATTTTCGATACTCTCAAAGGAATCAAAATTCATAGGGTACTTCCCGTTGACCTAGAACTATGAAATTTGGCAAGTAATAGCGTCATAAACTACACTTACAGGAATAAATCTGAAAACTGTACATTTGTAATTAAATCATAAAAAATATAGTCATTAAAATACGTAATTTAATCATCGAGTGAAACAACGGTATGCGCGGTCATAGTTTACCTTCTTATTGACTTTTGTGATAATAGCGCCACTGAATATTTTTAAAATATCAATATTTATTATTTTTAATTAATTAGACCCTTTCAAATATTGTTACAGTTAATTACTTTTAAAAATAATTAAAAAGGAATAAAATTGGCCCTAAATGTTTCCGCAACATGGCGGTATGTCACGCCGCGTGACAGGGGCTAAAGAGTAAAACAAGCACAGAGTGCATTCCAGCAGACCAATCGTTAGTCGATCACCTAATAGTAAATTTCAACCATCAGCGCCGGGACCGATGACGGGACTCGAACGGGATGGAAACAGACTTTCGGACCAAGGGAGGTGATGACTGGAAGGCATTTGTTTTCTTTTCGGGTGTTGTTGGAAGGTCGAAATTGGCAAAAAAAGAAGGAACCGAAGCGAAGCGAAAGCGGTTCGCTAGTAATAAATAAAATCTATACATACAAAACTCTAAATTGATTGATTGATTGGTGATTGATTGGAGATTGATTGGTGATTGATTGTTGGGATATGCCTAGAGCTCTAACGGCTGAAATTAAAGACACCGGAGGGTAGATACCTTTCGTGGTGTAGGTGAGCACTAAGAAAGGATTTTGGAAATTTCACCTCCCAAGAGGATGAAATAAGGGATGAAAGTTTGTATGGAAGTCTCTTAGTTTCAAAGGTAGGATGTTTAAATTTTGTGTTTAGGCTGACGATGACGATTAAAAATTTTAAGGGGAAACGTTTAGTTCGTGCAGGGGCGATACGCGCGCACACGAATTTTGTTCAGCAGTGTTTCTTTCAGACAAAATTCTCCGGGGGGGCAATTAAGAAGTTCGGGGGAGCTCGTCCGTCGATCACTGCACTAGTTAGCCCGTCTACCTACACACAACTCATTTTTCTCCGGGGGGGGCACTAAGGCTGCTCCGGGGGGGGCACCGCCCCCCCGAAATAGTACCTGAAAGAAACACCTGATTAAGCAACGCTGTTGCCCATAGTACATCAATGAATATAAACAGTTTGCAATGTAGAGTGTCAGCCACTCGTTTTTCAGTCACCATAAGCAGCTGTGGTTAAGATTTGTAAATTAACTGTCCGCCTATTCGCCCTTCCACCTGTCCGCCTGGTCGCCCATCCACCTTTTTGCCTGTCCTCCGTCTATCCTACTTTTGAAAGACTGTTCTAAAGTAACATATCCAAATATTTATATTTATGATGGTACGGAACCCACGGTGCGCGAGTCCGACTCGCTCTTGACCGGTTTTTTATTTACAAATAATACCAGTTTGATTGATGTTCATGAATACAAGCACGTTGTTTATTATTGATTACGTAACCACAACACTAAATCAAATCAAAAATGTATTTAAGAAACAAGATTCTTCTCTTATCGAGACGTTTCATAATTGCGTAAATTATTTTCCCAATAAGTACTAGCTATAAATAAAAAATTTGAAGGATCAGTTTTGAATAACCTACATTGGCCCTGCGTGCGCTCATAGGAAAAAAATACCTATCGTGAGATAATTAAAACAAGCCAATAATTAAGGCCTGCGAACGACGCGTTAATTAAGTAATCAATTAATACATTAGAAGCTTGTCAGTACATAAAATTAACGATATAATTGGAACGCAATTACGAATCCCCGTTTGTAGCCGTACATTATTTCCGGAATGAATAAATTATCAAAGTGTTTATAATAAATTCCCCTTGGGAATATGTCTTAATTTCATCTTCGCAAGATTAAGGGAAGTTCGTTTTAAGGCGAAAACATGAAAGTGACGTGCGAGCTGAAATTTACAAAACGTGCTAAACCCATTATAAAATTAATTAAAAGTTTGATTGAAAGAAATTCCTTATTCTATTTTTAGCCCCTAAACAAGATATACTCATATCATAATAAATGAAAACTTCTTTTATTTTCTACATAGGATTGAGACGACCATTCCAAAACTTTACAAGAAACACAGTTTGTACTTAGTCATCTACAGAAGGAACTTTTATTATGTAGGTACTACGAAAGTAACACAGACATCATGACAATTCGAATTTCACTGTTTTCATTGACGAATTTGTACGGATGGTTGATTTTCCAGGCCACTTAATCGGCTAGGGCTTTTTATCGACAATGGCTTGTAAAACGAATCACCACTTCATTGAAAATAGGTTTGCGAGTTGATTTTACAAGCGATTGTCGATAAAAAAAATCCCTATTTGACAAAAGTCGCCTGGAAAATCGAACCGTGTAACTGCCCCATTTGCTTTCATAAAATTCTAAACAAAAGAAAATATTTTAAAAATAAATAGAATTACTCTTTTTCTACGCAGATAAAACGTAAACAATACCTCTCTCCTTCAGGCGATAGCCTTCATTGTTTACGTACCGCAAAAAGAAACAACTTAACAGGGCGTCTTGTTAGCGAAAATTTTCAGTGGAGTGGAAGCCTTAACGCTTAAAGGGTGAAAGAAAAACAGCCTCTGAAGCAACAATAACAAAATGCAAACAAGAAATTTCTTGCGCCGTAAAATAACAACAAAACAATGAAATGAAATAAATGTTAGCGTTAGAAACGAAGATGAAGAGGAATGATGGAACGACTGCCATTTGCGTCGCTCGCATGAAAAATATTTCCACCGATCTTGTTTACATTGACACTGTAATCCGATGAGGGAGGGGCGTGTTTTTACGCAATGACGAGCAGATGTGGGTCTCCGTTGGGACTTAATTTACTATTGAATGGACGGAAAATTTCATAAAGATTGAACGAACCTTACGAGGTGGGGATTCTTGTATTAAGTTTTGTGTGTGTGAAACATCCGTTAGGCATAATAATAAAATAAATTAATATATCCCTAATAAAAAGGGATTTAGTGATATTGCAATTGGTGAAATAAAAAATGTATTTATCTTGTTCAAACTTCGATTTTCTATCAAGTCATTTTTTTCTCTTCGTTTCGAGTTTTTGAGTATCGTATTAAATCTTTTGAACACAGTCTCAATGAACAGAAATAATACTAATGAAAAAAAGGTAAATAAACCTATTATGACGCTTTATCATAGGTACCTACTGCACAGCTTTTCCTGTCCTAAAAATAAAAGAAGATTTCTTAATATATTACATTTCATTAAGTTTCTTGAAATGCGGGGCTGTATGCCTCAAAATAGCAACATAAACAATTGAAATTCTAGCTCAGCTTACAATAATAAATCAAGTTTTAGTTTAATGAAAGTCATTGAATTAACATCATTAAGTAGCGGTGCTGTGACCGTGCCTAATCATTTGAGATTAACTTACTATAGCTTTTGTCCCAACCTGATTTGTAGCCGAATAATCCAATAAACAACAAAGGGAATATAAATTACGCGTCAGAGAAAATTTAACCAAATTACCAAAGAAATTGGTGCTGAAAAGCTAGAGCTAGAAAATAAAGATCTTAAGAAAAGTCGTAAGCGCAGTGATGTGACTTTTAGTGCGCCATATCTTGAGCAATTCTGGACTCAAAATGCTAAGCGGGCATGGTGCAAGTATTAGTAGGTACCTACTTATCCAGCGATCGTTTTGCATACACGAGAGGAAACAGGGTAAAGTGGCATTAAAGTAGCTATGTCACAACTAGGACTCTTTTTTTATTATTTATTATATTTACATTAAGTTGCAAGGTTGCGATCTCGTAGCTATGTTGCAGCTAGTACTCTTTTTACACGACTGCCCAAAAAGGAGTATATAGGTATATGTGTTCAGGGTTCATGTATGTTTGTGGGTATGTGAATTTCTTTATTCCACCATGACTTCTAAATGGATTTGATGGTATGGGGTATCGTTAGAATTCTTACATCATTCCGAGTGACACTGGCTATTTTTTTGAAAAAAGTTGATATGGCGACTGTAGTACGCCATTTTCAAATCTGAAAAAAAAATTTTCTTTAATTATTACAATATGGGCATCAAATGAACGGCTATAATGAGCACATTTCAAAACTATATGATTTGTCACTAAAACGTGTGAAATAAAAATAAATAAATTTAAAAAATATTAAAAACACGACTGCCCTGCCAAAAACGAACTAAAAAGATAAATAACAAGGTGTCATTGCAGTCGGGGGACCTCTTTTATTGAAAATTGTTCCACAAAACGCTCCCCCTACTGCAATGACACCTTGTTATTTATTTTTTTAGTTCGTTTTTGGCAGGGCAGTCATGTTTCAATTTTTTTTTTCAGTAAGTTGCAAGGTTGCAATCCCAATATATTTAATTCACTAGGGCTAAGACAGACGACACGCGCAATCCGCGTTCTGCATGTGTGCGGCGCATGCACAACGCGCGTTAGCAGTGTGTCTCATTTCCGTTCGTTTTGATGTAAACGCGCGTCAAGACCCCGGAAAAAAACGTAGTCTGGTGTGACATGATATTAAAGTGTTAAGCTAATTCTAAGGCCTTTGAACAAATATAATTAGAGAGTGTAGGCGGTTCAATGGGTCATCGATGTTAAAAATGCCGGTTTGTGAAAATGATATCGTTTACTTCCAAAATTAGACAAGTTTTAAAGCAAAAATGTCAAAATTTTGAGAACACGTGTTTTATATGGTTCTCAGGGTAGCGCGGTGTCGCTTCCATGAGGGCTCGCGGCAGACTGGCTGGGGGCCTTGGTTTTGCATCAGCTACATTGGTGGGGATGACGTCGTACTACCCTCTTTTATTTAACAAAAATAAAAACTAATTATTATTATTAAGGTACTTAATTTACCTAATTAACTCAATTGTTGTCTTGAAATTAATAGCAAGTAATATTATTGCAGACCCGCTATGTAATGCGCCATTGAGCTCATCATATTTATAAGTACATCAAATTCATAAAATTTTACAATTCATATATCATTTTAGGTAGTTAGGAATGACGCTATTGGCTTGAATATAATTTGCAATCAAAACATTGATCCATTTCACATTGTTTTGCAATGTTCGACGAAAACAAACAGCAGTTAAAATCAAGGATGTCGCGAAAAACATAAAAGGGGCTCACAAATGAACTGGTAGAATTTTATTCGGGGCTCTGTTTCCCGTATTCCCTAAGAAGGAATATTTAAGTGACTGAAACAAAACATTGCAAAGTTATTTCTGTATACATGTAAGTTTAAGAGTGGAAAAGTATTCTTAGATTGAAGCGGAGACTATGATAGAGTAGGAAGTTTCGTCAAAGCATAGGTATAAATTTTATTTATTGTATTTTGCATTAATAAAAATACTTGAAATAGAGTTAAAAAAACAATTGAGTTTTAATGTAATGTTAAAATCTATTTTGGTAAAAAACTGATAAGGGTAATTGACGTCAAATAACTTTCATTTCTTACACGTATTATAAGAATACTCGTAGGTATATTCACACTGGGCTACTTTAGATTATGTTGTCGTTTAGACGAATCCATAGACAGCAGGCAAATTTACTGGCTGATATCCGAATCTTCCGAATAAAAAAAACCGGCCAAGTGCGTGTCGGGCCACGCGCCATAGGGTTCCGTAGTTACCTTATACCATACCATATTTAATACCACCTATCATTTTTCGTCTGCAAAAATAACTTTGTTTTTCACAGTGTTTGTATGAATGACAAAGTTATATTTGCGGTTTTGGAAAATGTGCTATATCTCGAAAACTATTTACTACATCTCGTTCAAACCAATTTTGGTTGAAAGTGTTTATTAAGATCTACAGCACATATTTTTTTTAGATTTTTCACTCTCTTATTTCAAAAGTTAAAGGGGGGAGGGACACACATTTTCCCACTTTGGCGGAGAATATCATTCAAACGGTCGACTTTGAGAAAAAGTTGTTAAAGGAACCTCAATGTCATTTTTAAAGACCTATCTATAGACACCAACCACGTGTTGGTTTGAAGAAAAAAAATTTTTTCAGTTTCAGTTACGTATGGGGAACCCCCCCCCCCCTTAATCTTTTATTTTTCTTATTTTGTATTAAATTCGTTAAGCGGTTAACAGAATACATCTACCTACCAAGTTTCAACTGTGTAGTCTTAATAGTTTCGGAATAAAGTGGCTGTGACATACGGACAGACAGACAGACAGACATGACGAATCTATAAGGGTTCCATTTTTTGCCATTTAGGCTACGGAACCCTAAAAATGACATGAAATGTTAATAAAACTGTCACTTCAATCAGCTAAAACTGTCACTTCACTAAGGCTATTTTAGTGAATACCATGGCCGACTATATAACAGCTGATTGAAGCGACAGCTTTTACGTTATTTTCAAGGAAATTAAAAGTACTTCGTAACAGTACTTGTAAATTCCTTGGTTATACTTATAAATTCCTTGGTTATTTTAAAACATATTGGCATTTAATGATAGATAATTATTTTCTTTTTTCAGAAGATGTGGAAATCAGCCAGTGAACTTGTCCGTTTTGTCTATGGATTCATCAGAACGACAACATAATAACACCTTGGACGGAAATAACACTGAAGTAGCCCAATGCGAACATTTGCTTAAAATATGTTTATGAATAATGAAAGTTCTACATAATTATGTCGTTTAATAAGTCTTAACAGCATTTTAACTAAAATTGACTATAACTCTATTTTAAGGTTTTTTTATGAATAAGGCGGTATTGATTATCAAGAATTTCTCTATGACGAGCTTTTAAGCCCATTGTATCTTTTTATGAATGGCGGCGGTAATATTGTTTTGTGTAGTTAATAGTTGAATTAATAATTTCTAAATTCGCACTAAAACAAGCTTCCTTTTACTCTTGAAAATATAAAAATTGATTTGTTGACATCCCTGCTTACACCCAAAAGGCTATTGGAATCAAAATCCTCTTATCGGCCAAGCGCATAAAGCTTAAAATTGAAATTTGATAACTACACCCATCGGATTTGTACGTTTTTAAAGCATTTCTCGCGACAATGTGGAGCTGTACGCTTGTATGCGAAAAGCTGGCTGCTGTGACAATATTTCAATGCTTACTTTGAAAATAAAATTGCTTTTACATTTTCATACATTGTCCAATTACAATGTATATTTTTACCTATAGATACATTCAGTTAGTTACTTATAATATTATAACGTTTTTAAAATGTAAATACACTTTTGTATTAAGCGTAACCGCTCACGGGCGACTTTTTGTAGCTGCGATAATCGCCCGCGAAATGACACGACAAAGGTTTTACTTAGCCAACGACAAAAAGCGCCGGGATTAACGCCGCGTTTATCGCAGCTACAAAAAGTCGCTTGTGGGCGTTTACGTATAGAACTCCGTATGATCTATTCTCAGCGACAAAAAATCGCTCAGCGATTAATCGCCCGTCAGCGGGGACGCTGAAAAGAAGAACAATCAATCCAAAACCAAAAAGTTTGTCATTTCGGTTACGTCAACAAAAAAAAATTCGGGTTGCACTCCAGGAGTGCCGGCAGAAGTGAAAACTTGAATATTAACGTTGTGCATTTTTAGGGTTCCGTAGCCAAAATGGCAAAAAACGGAACCCTTATAGATTCGTCATGTCTGTCTGTCTGTCTGTCTGTCTGTCTGTCTGTCTGTCTGTCCGTCCGTATGTCACAGCCACTTTATTCCAAAAGTATTAAGACTACATAGTTGAAACTTGGTAAGTAGGTGTATTCTGTAAACCGCTTTACGATTTTTACACAAAAATAAATAAAATAAAAGATTAAGGGGGGGCTCCCCATACATGGAACTGAAACTGAAAATATTTTTTTTCATCAAACCAATACTTGTGGGGTGTCTATAGATAGGTCTTTAAAAATGACATTGAGGTTCCTAAGACTATTTTTTTTCAAAGTCAACCGTTTGAAAGATATCTGCCGCCAAAGTGGTAAAATGTGTGTCCCCTCCCCCCTTTAACTTTTAAAGTAAGAGAGTGAAAAATCTAAAAAAAATATATGCTATAGATCTTAATAAACACTTTCAAAGAAAATTGGTTTGAACGAGATACAGTAATTAGTTTTTGAGATATAGTACATTTTCCAAAACCGCAAATATAACTTTGTCATTCATACAAACACTGTGAAAAACAAAGTTATTTTTTCAGACGAAAAATGATAGCGGTATTAAAATATGGTATGGTATATAATGTACCTACGGAACCCTACTGCGCGTGGCCCGACACGCACTTGGCCGGTTTTTGATATTTTGGAATGGTTTGGGAATAATTTTGCACGAATTGCCGTCTTACGAATTTACTGCATTTGAATTTATGAATATACAGAACAGTATTGTACGAAGGTCTTATCCATAGCTTGACAGAAAATCTAGAGTTTTAACATTGAATTAAAAAAAAATGTTTAAAAAAACAAAAAACCGACTTCAAAAAACCTACCTCTAAAAAGCAAGAAATAATATTCGTAATAACAAAAACACGTCCATTGAAGTCGGGTGGGGCTGGAGTACAAATTCCTTTTTTTTATTCTAAAAGCCACACCCGACTTCAATAGACGTGTTTTTATTATTACGAATATTATTTCTTGCTTTTTAGAGGTAGGTTTTTTGAAGTCGGTTTTTTGTTTTTTTAAACAATTTTTTATTTTTTTAATTTTTAGTGTAGGTTTTTGTGATTACCTAATGGAACGCATAACTTTATTTGTCCTAAACATGAAACGCATACTGTTAAATGGCATAATCATCATTTAGCATAATATTTTATAGCACAATTTCAAAACGCATAATATCATAAGGCTTAATTTTGTAAAGCATAAATATTCAATGGCATATTTTCAAAAAGCATAAATGTCAAAACGCATATTTTTTAATTGGCATATTGTCTAAAAAGCATAATCATCAAAAAACATAATCTTATTACGCATTGTAATAAGAGACTTCTTTAGGCATATTTTTTAAAACTCATAATAATTTTTGAATAAGTAATCATTAAAAATATGAGCACTTCTGCTCCCTGCACCTCCCGGCTAGCACTCTGCAAGCAAAAACTCAGCCTGCAGCATCCGTGCGAGCAAGCACCCAACACGCAAGCAAGCATGCAGACTAGCAGGCAATATGCAAGCAAGCATGCAGGCAAGCATGCAGCATGCAGGCAAGCATGCAGCATGCAGGCAAGCATGCAGCATGCAGCATGCAGGCAAGCATGCAGCATGCAGGCAAGCATGCAGCATGCAGGCAAGCATGCAGAATACAAGCAAGCATGCAGGCAAGCATGCAGTATGCAGGAAAGCATGCAAAATGCAGCATGCATGCAAGCACTATAGACCTCCGCTCGCTTCGCTCGCTCCGCTGCAAGTGGTCAAAACACTAACCTAACCTACCTAGTACACAAAAAGTTTTTCTTCATAGCGGGGGGCCTCAGGCCCCCCCCCCCCCGAGCAGGGGGCAGGGGGGCCAGCTCCCCTGCACCCCCCGGCAAGCATTTTGCAAGCAAGCATCCACAATGCAAGCAAGCATGCATGCATGCAAGGAAGCACAGCATGCAAGCAAGCATGCAGCGCGCAACATGCATACAAGCATTATTAAGCTCCACCTGCTTAGCTTAGAGTGGTCTAAACTCTAAACACTGACCTAACCTAACCCACCAATGGTGGTCACAATTTAAGTTTTTTTTTTTCATAAATTAGTATTCAGATTATTTATGTTTCCTTTTATATTATGCTATAAAACATTAGTAGTTATGTATATTAGACATAACAAAATTTTGCCTTTCAAAATATGCTTACTAACAATATGCCAATTGGAATTAGGAATTGTAACTATTATGCTTTGAAATATTATGCTTTTTAAAAGTTATGCAATTCGATGGTTATGCGTATCGAAATTTATGCTAAATAAATAGTATGCTTTGTGATTATTATGCCAATCGAGTTATGCCAAGTGACTTTAGGACAATCGAAATTATGCGATGCGAAGGGCACCCGGTTTTTGTATTAGGTAGTGCAGGTATATTATTTAGGTAGAAAACTCGGGTCAGCCAAACGTGAGCTAATCGCGGAGAAACATACATACATGTGGGTCGAACTGAGAACCTCCTTTTTTTAAGTCGGTTAAAGAACTACACTAAAGATATCCCTTTTCCAACAAAAAAATAATTATCTTATTCAGTTCATAAACAAAGAAGTTATACAACTGATCATCGAAGTAGTTCACACAAAATCATACTATTTTCGTGCTTTTTTCAAGATTACTTGAAAAGTACTGAACCGATTTCAAAATTTTAAAAAATGAGACCAATTTGAATTTTTATCTAATGTAATAACGTTTGAATCATTTCAATCGGTTCAGCCGTCTTCGAGTAATCGGTCGGTGTACATACAAAAAAAAACGGGTCGAATTGAGTACCTCCCTCCTTTTGAAGTCGGTAAAAATTAGCGCATTCCTATGGTGACACAAGTGTTTGCGTCTTGAAATGACGCGCCACCATTTTCGCCGCGCCCCGTAGAAAGAGAGGGGGATACTTCCGCCGCCGGCTGTCTACGCTACATCCGTCTTACGAATTTTCGATCAGGGTCACGTGACCCTGACTGACGCGAGTTTAACATTTTTTCCCCATTACAAAAAAAGTGTACAACGTCTCTAAAGAAATTTTCACTTCAAAAAACATTGATTCAGCCAGCATTTGTTTTTTTTTGACACAACTAGCGTCTCCTATGCTCCTTGAGTTAAATTAAATCTTTTTAACAAACTTAACCAAATCTGAATTTAGTTCCGACTAAGCTAAACCCACTCATATTGACAACATTTTGCATTTTTTAATTCAAAACTTAAAGAAAACGTCAAATAATAAAAATAGAAGTCTTTGCTGAACGAGAATAAGAAAAACAAACTGACTAATCCAAAGCCAAAGTGTTCAGATTCCCAGCGTATCTTCCCGCCCATAAATTTCAGCACGTCGATAGCACATTTAGTTGTCTTTGAATAATATATTTGTCAGTACGCTGCATGCAACCCGTTTATTTTTAATGATCTGTCGAGGTTATATATCTGGTGGTTAATAAATCAAGCCAAATAACTTGTTGTGGAGCAGTGAAGTAGATATTTTACACACTATTGGAAGAGCATGTTTGCATTGATTACAATCTAATGGTATTTTTAAAAATTTCAACCAAGGAAAAATCTAAAGAGGATTAAAGGGAATATTTTTGTCTTAGTGACCACTTAAAGCTATATGTTTTAATATTTTAGTAAATTAAACTGTTTCCACTGGAGAATGCTTATATTTTTATTGCCTACTAGCGGCCGCCCGCGACTTCGTCTGCGTGGAAAGGTTTTTTACTATCCCTCGGGAACAATACTTTTTTTCGGGATGAAAGGTACCCTATGTCCTTCTCTATACCCCTGACATCGTGTATGCAAAATTTCATGATGATCGGTTCAGTAGTTAGGACGTGAAGGCGTAACAAACAAACAAACAAACGGACTTTCGCATTTATAATATTAGTAAGGATTTTTGTTTTATTTACCCCATATCATTATATCATAGGCTTTATTAAATTTATCTAATACCAATTAAGAGGAAAGTTTCATATTTTTGTTTATTTACACCGATGGCTTTCTCTTGTAACGGTATCAGTTGATTTTGTGCCGGCGAGCTTAAATGCTGGTGGTAGAAATTTTCCAAGTAACTGTCGCCATTTATTTTATCAGAAAGGTTGTAATTGCAAGCATAAAGGGTGGGCCGATTTTAATCATTTTTCGAATTCTTCATCGCAAGTATTATAAAATACCTGTAGTCATGTAGTTCATGTATTTCAGACTTTAGAACTTTGCATTAAATAACCCCTCAAAAGTTGCACAATGAGACGTTGGTTGTAGGAAAAATATTTAAATAATAGTAAATAGCAATTGAATTTTGTAAAAAATAATTAAACAAAATTCGATTTTTCGAATCGGTTTTGATAAAATTCCTGTTTCAAAGTGATAAGCTTATTTTTTCAATAATTTTTTCTAGGTCCTACGTTGCATTATGCAACTTTTGAGGGGTATTTTAATGCAAAATTCTTAAAACTGATAAATACAAAATACAGGTATTTTATAAAAATTCGAACGCTAGTAGAGGGCTTAAAGTGATAATCTTTTTTTATTATTTTTCCTATAACCTACGTTGCATTTCACAACTTTTGAGGATTCTTGTGAAGCAAAATTCGAAAAATGATTAAAATCGGCCCACCCTACTACACAGCCTCTATTATAAATTCGAAAGTCCGTTTGTTTCTTTATTTGTTACGCCTTCAGGTCTTAATTAATGAACCGATCATCATGAAATTTTACATACACGTTGTCAGAGGTACAGAAAAGGACATAAACAGTAACAAAAAAATTTATCACGCACTTAAAGTCGCGGGCGGCCACTAGTTAACGAAATATTTTTATAACAAAAACATTTTCTTACTATTTTAATATTACATAAATAGGTTTTGTTTGTTATGTAACACTTTGCACTGCTCATTACTGTAATAATTAAGCTCAAACGTTCTCGTAAATAGAACAAAGAGTGAATAGAAACTTCTTTCTGCAATTGAGGGATTTATTGTGTTGTCCTTCATGTCATGATCTGCCCAAGACAACCGACTACAAGAGCAGATTGACTAGATAACAAATTATACAAAGCATTTCGGCATCTTTTTTGTCTGACGACGGTCGAACTAATTACTCAATCTGCTTCGAAGGCCTGAAATTTTGTGCCTGAACGCTGTTAAAACGCCTAGGGAATAAAAGTGGCTGCCCTTTTATGGCTGCGTAAGCTCTTTTATTTTATAAGTTCATTTTATTAATCTTCTTCGTAAGCACTTAAATATTTGACTATGGAAACAAAATGAAACATAATTGACCGAGCGAACGCGATGCGCGAGCCAAGCGTCATCGTTTTAACTTTGGCAAAAATGCTTACGTATGTTCAGCTGTCCCACTGTCTGGCTTTCCGTCTGTTCTCCTCTACAGGTCGCATTTCTCAACCAATTCTCCTGAAATTTTGTAAGTTGGTTCTATAATTACATATAGTTTTTTTTTCGATTAAATTTTTCCAAATTTTTCAAAATGATGGGGATATGAGAAAAATCATATTTCAGCCATTTCTAAAAATGTTCTAAAATGTCTAATAATAATATGTTTTGAAGAATCATCTAAAAACGAAGTAATTGCTCAATATACTTCGAAAGTCTACCTGAACCTAACAAAGACGCCGAGGGAATTAAAAAAATAAGGTATTATATTACTTTACAAACTTTTTTTTGAGTTCATTTTTTTTTTAAATTTCTTCATTAGCACTTCAATAATAAACTTTAAAAAATCAACTAAAAAAAGGTAAGTCGACTTAAGAGACTTAAGAATTAAGGCTTAGGGCGTTTTTTATGGTCGAAGCAAAAATATATTTTTAGGTAAGTAGTTATAATCTCCTCGCCGTGCCAAACCTTTATTGATTGGCTAATCATCCACAATATAATGCCAATAAAGTACCCGTTATTGCCCTTCTCTTGCCGTTTAATAATAACGTCCAATTAGCAGATACCCAACTATGCGCCAGTTATTAATATAATAAATGAACAAAAGAGCACTACAACGAAATCATTACACAAAGAACTCGCAGACGCAAATTCTCTCCACTCAAAACATACCCATACTAAAATGGATGGAAAAATTAAAAATGTAAGTTTGTACCTTATTACACGTTAGGCCATTTCATTAGATAGGGGAGCAAGTTTCGGGTCCACATTAGTTTGAATCAATTTGCATTCGTATCTTCCCAGACCGCAAAATGTCCCGTGGGTTCGAAAAGTTTGGTCTTGTCTACACAGTTTCACGTAAAGAGGGCAAACTCATGTGGACATATTTTCTGAACTCAGCAATTTGAATAAATTAGTCTACGTTCATTGATTTCACTTCTTAATGTAACACAAATTACCTATTTGTATTTTGTCGTTTGTATTTATTTACAGTTAAAATGTACCTTTTTTCAACAAAGTAACACAACTTAGTTCGATGTAATGTCTTTTAAACACGGTAATTTTCATTCCTTTTTTCACGTAACTTGCTGTTTTTTTATCTATACTTTCAGAAAAAAATTACAGCTGCATTGCAAAAAGAATTAGAAGAAGCGGCATCAAAACCTTCGTGGCAATCGTCCAACGAAGGTATCCATGAAAAGGTCAACTTTGACGATACCCTATGGGGATTTGAGCTGGCTGGTGGGTCATATTATGATACCCCTCTGCGTGTCACAAAGGTATCTTTATGTGTCATGAAGTCCTGCAAATGTCTTTGGGGATATCACTGAAATATTCCGTTATTTTTCTCATCTAAGCAAAATATTAACGGAGTATAGCTCTGAAATATTATTATGAGATAAATTAATCTTATTTTATGATTGAGTTGATTTAAAAGCTTCATATTTTAATGGCTCCTTGGAACCGTATACGATTTTAATCTCAAACTCAGTTGAAATTATGATTCTGCAAGCAACATAGTCAAAGCTACAGACTAATTGTTTCATAAAATATTCATGATTTAGAATGGAAAGTCGTGGTGTGGCATTGACTAGTGATTCCAAAATTACTGTAAAACGTTTTATGCAGCAAAGAAATACAAAATATTATTAAATTGGCATGTAAAGCACTTGTAGGTACATCTTTTTTTCATAATACATAATGAATTATAAGTATTATCTAATCAAATTAATACAGTAAAATGTTTTATGCAGCAAAGAAACAATATATTTGCATAAATTGGCATGTAAAGCACTTGTAGATACATTTTTTTTTTAAATGAATTATAAGTTAATAAAGTATTATCGCTTTGATTGGATCCTTATCCGGGATAATGTTTACATGGTGTTGTTTGGGACACAATACAAACATTATCCTGGATAAATATGGCTCCTGGATAAAGATTTGATTTTCCTTTCGTATTTGGAATAATATTTTTTTTTCTTTTAAACTTAAAAACATTTTCGTTATATTTCGTTAAAAACACTTCTACGAAATATCGATATGAAAATGGAAAACCCTAAGGCTATCTGTAGTTTCAATAATAAAAGAGTGCCCGTCATGGCGGCAGTAAAAATGTTTTTTTGTAAACGGCTCTTTGTAAGGCATCAAAGAAAGAGGAATAAATGGAGGCAATGAAATTAGGACAAGTAATCGGTTACTGAAGCAAATATTTAATTAATATGCGTACGAACTGACATAATATCTATAAGTAATTTAGTTTTCCCAAAAAGTATTCTCTAGATTTATTTAATTGGAAGCATATTTGCAAGTTTTTCGCTGTCTGAAAATAACTTTGAAAGTCATGAACAACAAGCAACATTCCATCCTTAAAGAGTCTTTTACTGTTCAACTTACTAATAAAAAAAAATATTTTAAGTCGTTTGAATTTCACTGAATTAAAAATTATTGAATTTTCTATGAAAGGCCTATTTAACATGATCTTAATAGCAATCAATAGAATTAATGGATTGGAATAAAATTTATAAAAATTATATTCAAGTACTTAGTACCTAATTTATCAGCTCCCCTAGCATGATAACCAAAACGCGCTTAGATATTTATCGATTTCAACTGTCAAAAGACAATGGATTTTGACAGTTGGGTATCGGAAAATCGCTATATCACGCGATATTTGTCATGTTTTATGGTCATGCTATGGGGCAGGAATAAGTAAGTACTATGTCCTGAGTTGAAACCCTTATTTGCTGTTGTACAAGATTTATTTGCGTATAACTCGAAGTAATGCAAAATTTCTTTGGAATTTTCGATTAATGAACATGAGTATTAGCAATATTGGGAAATAAATGTTGATTATTGCAATTTGATCAATCAAATTTTGATTGTACTTAATTTGGATCAATCTCAAAAGTGTATTGTCTTGAAAAAATTTTTTAGTTTTAATTACTTAAACTTTAAGTCTTAAGTATAACAGAAATAAATTAATTTGTTCGTATTTAAAAGTTGTCCAGTTGACATTTCATCAATTTCACACTCATACAATTATAAAAGGGACATCGACGTCACTGGACAATAGTTAAAATACGAACAAATATGCAAACAACATATTCATTTCTGTTACCAAAATGATACTTTAAATACTGAAATTAACCCAAACCATTATGTTTAAGGTAGTTGATATTTAGTTTCAAGAAAATATATTTTTATATTTGGGTACAAGAAAACTGGAAGAACAATTACAAGTTGATTGACCGAATTGTATTGCATTTGTCATTGGATTAGGTGAAACCAGACAGCCGCGCTGATCGAGCCGGCATACAAGTTGGTGACAAGTTGAGGACAATAAATGGGATCGAAACTAATATGCTGACGGTACAGGAGGCACACGACATCATCGTAGACTGCGGCATTGAACTTAAGCTTCAGCTATACGCGTAAGTATGGACATATCGTCCATTTCCAATACAAAAGATCTTGTTCAATAATGCTCCAGATTTAACATTAGTATATGGAGACGTTGAGACCTATAAAATTACAGGTATATTAAGTTATTTACTCGAAAAAATAACTTGTCTCCATTTTCCAACCACTCAGATTGGACAAAGGTTCCTATAGTACCGATGAACTTAAATCCTTCAAACGTACAGTCCCTCTTCCTATCAATTTCTAATGTAGCAATTTATTATTCTTGTTACAATACAACGGCATTGCCTTACTTTTAATTATGACAATCCGTCAGAGTGTATAAATCGGTTCACAAATCTATGAAATTTTTTGGATTATCTTATGGTAAAGTTTAACAGACAGTACATTATTAACCAGATTTCAGCCTTACGCAGCAATTTGTGAAAAATCTTATGGTATAGTTCATTATTAACCAGCCTTACTATTGTCTAATTTAAAATATCTATCGCAATCGCTTTCAGGATGTAACACATTGAAGCTTCTTTTTGGCACAAATAAAAACTTACCAAAGAAATGCAGCAATGTGTCACATCCATCTGTCAAACGAAAGCGATTGCGATAGATTTTTAAATTAGACAATTAGCCCCCTGATTCCAGCCATAAGCAACAGAATTCAGATTTACTTACTCCAACTATATTAGAGTAGAGCACCTCCGACAAGGGTAGTTTAGCCGACTTTCTATCATAATCTAGTTTCTGTACTCTGAAACAAATAAACAAGTTTGAAACACTGTAGCGGAGTGATGCATGCACTAAGAAAGTTCAAAACTAATTTAAAGTTCCGAGTCAGTTTTATTTATTTGCGTTTAGCTCGCAGCGCTGCTAATTTCTATTTTTCCTAATTAATATTTCAGACCTGACGTTGAGGAGACTATATATTCTGTGTATCAGGATGAAATTGTAAGTATTAGGAACGGTGAAATAAGTTTTCCGTCAAATTGCTTGTCGGTGAAATGACCCATCGACAAAATAGCCTATCGTTGAAGTGGATCTTCGATAATATGGCGGTCGAAAAAATGACATTCGATGAATTGATTTTTGATGATCAGTCCTAATCCCGACCTTAAAAACATTTATATCTTAATCATATAAATAATAAATGGTTTTTAGTTATTAATTAGAAAGATTAACTTTTACTCCATCTTAACAAGAATCCAAAGTCTACTTAAAATTTGATCTATATTTTTATTGTCATAAATATGTTTTTAATCACTATACAGGGTGTCCCAAAACTTTGCCACATGGAAGGAAAGTACCTTAAAATACTGAAGACTAGCGACCCGCCCTCGCTTCGCTTCAGTGTAGTGAGGAATTTGACACCATTTATTATACATATAAATCTTTCTCTTGAACCACTCTATCTATTAAAAAAACCGCATCAAAATCCGTTGCGTAGTTTTAAAGATTTAAGCATACATAGGGGTATAGGGACAGAGAAAGCGACTTTGTTTTATACTCTGTAGTGATAGGAAATTTTACTGTATAAAGACTTCGTTTTGTTTTGAAATAATGCGAACTGCATTCAAAGATTTTTAAAAAATCGCATTCATTGCTATACAAATTGATACAATACGAAATAATTAAAATTTAAATGTTATATTTCATGGTCTTCCTTTTGTTTAAGATGCTTTGTTACTTAACAAAAAATAATCCTAATTAGTAACCCTTTCGATTGGTATCGTAAAAATAAAAGATTGGCTTTTTTACACGACTGCCCAAAGCAAAAAGAGTGTATATGTGTTCAGGGTTCATGTATGTTTGTGGCTATGTGAGTTTCTTTATTCCACCATAACTTTTAATGCCTGAACTGAGATAAAGGGGTATCGTTAGATTTCTTACAGCATCCCAAGTAACACTGGCTATATGTTTTTTAGAAAAAAATAAATATGGCGACAGTACGAAGCCATTATCAAATGTGAAAAAAAAAAAATTTTCTTCTATATCCATATTACAATATGGGCATCAAATGAAAGGCCTTGATGAGCACATTCCAAAACTATATAATATGTCACTAAAATATGTGAAATAAAAATAAATAAATTTAAAAAAATATTAAAAACATGACTGCCCTGTGTCATTACAGTCGGGGGACCTCTTTGATCAAAATTATTCCATAATAAGGTCCCCCAACTGCAATGACACTTGTTGTTTAACTTTTTTGTCAGTCGTTTTTTAATTATTATTTTTTTCTAATTTGATGGGTTCGATTCCTGGTTAAGGCATGCGATTTTTCGAAAATCTTTGAATGCAGTTCCAATTATTTTTAAAATCAAAATGAAGTCTTCTTTCAGTAAAATTTCCTATCTTCAATATTTAAGGTACTTTCCCTCCATGTGGCAAAGTTTTGGGACATCCTGTATAGTATAATAAAACAAAGACGCTTCCCGCTGTCTGTTCCTATGTATGCTTAGATCTTTAAAACTGCGCAACGGATTTTGATGCGGATTTAATAGAGTGATTCAAGAGGAAGGTTTATAAATGTTAATACACGGTGTCAAATTCCACACTACACATAAGCAACGCGAGGGCGGGTCGCTAGTTTGGTATATACCACAGACCATACAACAAGTACATGGTATATATATTCTTATTATCTATTTGAACTGTTTTTAGGATGATGACTTATTAGAAACAAAACGACTACGTCACTTGAATAAGCCAGTAGCAGATTTGCGCTACAAAGGAGCAAAAACGGTGTGTAAATAATACTAAAAAAAGTTATATAAAGGGTGTAACAAGACCCTCAACGAAGCCGAAGTCCACGCATTCCGCCCTTCATCAGGTCCTGGTCCTGATGATGGGCAGAATACGTAGACCGCGGTTTCGTTGAGGGTCATGTTACGCCCGGTATAGTAATGAAGTTTTTATTTCAACAAAAAACTTTTTTAACAAAAAAGAAAAACCTCCTTCAAAAAACCTGAAACAAAAACAGCTTCAAAATTAAATACCTCTAAAAAAGCGAGAAATAATATTCAAATCATTAGTTACGCATAACATTATTAATAAAACACGTCTATTGAAGTCGGGTGGGGCTGGAAGACAAGTATTTTTTTTTTTTATATTTCTAAAAGCCCCACCCGACTTCATTAGACGTGTTTTATTAATAATGTTATGCGTAACTAATGATTTGAATATTATTTCTCGCTTTTTTAGAGGTATTTAATTTTGAAGCTGTTTTTGTTTCAGGTTTTTTGAAGGAGGTTTTTCTTTTTTGTTAAAAAAGTTTTTTATTTTCAACTTTTTAGTGGCAGGTATGTAAGCATGTAAATATTTTTTAACTTTATAAAATATTTTCAATGGTAAAATGCCCACAACTCAAATTCCCAATTTACGCTGTTTGTTTTTGAGGAGTTCCATTGTGTCTTCGTAGTCCAAGTCTTGTCCAGAACCTTGCATTGCAGACCATGGTTTGGTTTGTTTTGGATTGTCATTAACCTACCAAAATCCAAATCACTTTACATATACTATTTGGATTTGAGGAGTTCCCTTGTGTATCTTCGAAGTTCAAAGTCCAATACCGATGAAATTAAAATGTGACCACTCTTGAAGTATACCCTTTTAAACAAAAAAAGAATCATCTAAATCGGTACATAAACAAAGATGTTATGTTCGAAAATCCGTAAAAACACGTGTGATGGCAAGCTAAATAATTGACATTTTTCAGGATTTTGAAAAAACTACCAGCCAGATCTCTGTAATTTTTTTATGAAACCACACACAAACTATGTTCTTTAAGATAAAAAAAGAATTGTATAAATCGGTTAACAACTGACGAAGTTATGGTAAAACATACATAAAAAAAATAAAAAAAAATACCGACGACTTGAGAACCTCCTCCTTTTTTTGAAGTCGGTTAAAATTATGGAACAGTAGCTTCCACTCGCGGTTTCGTGGACATTTGGAAAAATTTCTAGGAAACCTTTGGCCGGGATAAAAAGTACTCCATGTTTTAAATCAGGCTATAAACTATCTGTGTGCCAAATTTAATCCAAATCCGTTAAGCCGTTTTTGCGTGATTGAGCAACAAATATCCAAATATTTAATAAGAAGTATGATAGTAGGATTCCAGAATTTCTAGAAGTGCTCGTGTAACGGTTTTATGCAGCGAACTAAAATCTATGGAAGTGTAATTTCAAACAAATATTGCTTAAAAAATGACACCACATGGCCGAAAAAGTACACCCGCTCAGCTTTAGTCGGGCCAGCCACGCACCCGGTGACTGACATTAGTGTTTTTTTCAATAAATTGCAGTTTGTATTGTAGAGAAAAGATAGAAAGAGAGAGTTTATTAGAAATGACGTCCTTTATAGTCAAATGGTGTAAAAGATGCAAAGAAGGCAGTAAAAAGATGCAGAAAAACGTAGCTTATTTTTTCGTTTAAGTATAGAAAATATCTATGAGTATACAAATTATGGCCGCTAAGCTACCAGTGTTCAGACGCTTTGTGCTGCATAATTAAATGCCAGCATTTTTAGCTCTATCCACTTAGTTGTACTTTTCATGTAGTGCCATTTTTTGAGCAGAATGCTTATTCCATAGTTTTAGTTCACTGGTTTTATGGATAATTTTGAATATTTTTTTGTCATTTTGACGAAGACACTGACTGTGCGATAAGGAATTCAATTTACAATTAATTTAACGCGTTTTTCAGAACGAAGCATGGAGCATTTGCTGGCCATGCAATAAGAAACGAGATATTCTGTATAAGGAGTCAAATTGCTTCCTCGTTCCAAGTGCTTATGAAATAAAACACTGGTAAGCAAATTTCACATCAATACGGTATATTTTTACTTATGCTACCACACTGAGGTATTATCACGTTAATTTATCCTAATTAGCTATGCCTTAATGAATAAGATAGCGTTATTGTGGCCCTAACATATTGGAAAAAAACTAATTCAATACTTAAATTTATTATTGAATGTTATGTTTGAGAATCACTTGCAGAAAAACGGAAAGTATGTAGGATTAGTATGATATCTTTATAAATTACAGTATTTGTGATAGTTTTTTGGTTATTAAATTTTATAAAATTGGCTTAGCTTTATAGCATTATCAAGGATCTGCTGTGCCTATGTATTATGAGCGAGTGGAGATGCACTGAATAAAATTGTTTTATATTTCGTAAAAACTTTAGGGTTTATTAAGGAATTTGAAAGTACTCCTTAAATTGTTTAATTTCACTTTCTCTTCACAAAGAAGAAGGTAAAAATATCAAACCAATTCTTTTAAAGAAATAGGTACCAAACAAGTCTCAACGTCAAGAAATAAAATACCTTCAAGTTTAATTGCAAAACTGTCCGGCACCAAGTTACCAAAAAGTCTTTTTAAACTTTTCAATTTAGTAAGGTATCGAATGTCGGATGAAAAAGTTAATCGTGCCGTGCCGCCGCCGTGGCAAACTTAACGCTTTTGTTCAAACCGTAGCTGTTCTTTTGTTTCAGCCAGCGGTTATTGAAAAAATCGGACAATGGAGAGAAGTAATTGTTCGTTTCGATTTGAGAAAAAACAAATAGATTTATACAGTAGTTCTGATGAAAAACCTCCTTCAAAAAACCTGAAACAAAAACAGCTTCAAAATTAAATACCTCTAAAAAAGCGAGAAATAATATTCAAATCATTAGTTACGCATAACATTATTAATAAAACACGTCTATTGAAGTCGGGTGGGGCTGGAAGACAAGTATTTTTTTTTAAATATTTCTGAAAGCCCCACCCGACTTCATTAGACGTGTTTTATTAATAATGTTATGCGTAACTAATGATTTGAATATTATTTCTCGCTTTTTTAGAGGTATTTAATTTTGAAACTGTTTTTGTTTCAGGTTTTTTGAAGGAGGTTTTTCTTTTTTGTTAAAAAAGTTTTTTATTTTCAACTTTTTAGTGGCAGGTATGTAAGCATGTAAATATTTTTTAACTTTATAAAATATTTTCAATGGTAAAATGCCCACAACTCAAATTCCCAATTAACGCTGTTTGTTTTTGAGGAGTTCCATTGTGTCTTCGTAGTCCAAGTCTAGTCCAGAAACTTGCATTGCAGACCATGGTTTGGTTTGTTTTGGATTGTCATAAACCTACCAAAATCCAAATCACTTTACATATACTATTTGAATTTGAGGAGTTCCCTTGTGTATCTTCGAAGTTCAAAGTCCAATACCAATGAAATTAAAATGTGACCACTCTTGAAGTTTACCCTTTCAAACAAAAAAAGAATCATCTAAATCGGTACATAAACAAAGATGTTATGTTCGAAAATCCGTAAAAACATGTGTGATAGCAAGCTAAATAATTGTCATTTTTCAGGATTATGAAAAAACTACCTGCCAGATCTCTGTCATTTTTTTATGAGACCACACACAAACTATGTTCTTTAAGATAAAAAAAGAATTGTATAAATTGGTTAACAACTGACGAAGTTATGGTAAAACATACATAAAAAATAAATAAAAAAAAATACCGATGACTTGAGAACCTCCTCCTTTTTTTGAAGTCGGTTAAAAATGGTATTAAATTTTTCCCAATAACCAATCCTGTCAGAGAGTTTAGGCCTACTAAAGATTTGCTATCCTTTCTAGATATATTTATGTTATACGATATGACGGAAAATAACAACAGTTACCATATAACTGATTCATAGAAGACCTATATATATTACGTAGTTATAATAGTATAAACTTTAATCTTTCTAAGGATATGTTATTGGGAACAGCTGATAGTGGACAATGACATAAGTAATTGTTTCATTATGATGTACCTAACAGCTTACCTACACATATAAAAAATAATAATAAAGAAGTAAATGAAAAACCTTACAACGTAGTACAGTAGGGCTTGGTAAAAGTAACTTTATGTTAAAATCATTTTACTACAACTTAAAAGTAAGTTAGCCAAAGTGGAAGTCAAAACTAGCGACACGGATCCGGAAAATAAAATGTGACCTAAATGAAAATGTTGTTTCATTTTCCCTCCAACTTTCATCTCTGTTCAGGACATTTTAACTATAATCAGAAAACTGACCGAAAGTGACTTAATTTCAAATAAAAAGAATTAATTTTCATACCAACTACTCGAAACACTTATTAGGTATTAGTTCTTATTAATCACACGAGCTCGATGGCGCAGTGGTTTAGCGCCTGGCCCAGCGATTGCAGAGGTTAAGCAACTTTCGCAATGGTCGGTCATGGGATGGGTGACCAAAAATTTATTACTTTGAGCTCCTCCGTGCTTCGGAAGGCACGTTAAGCCGTTGGTCCCGGCTGCAATTGTAGTCGTTAACACCCACCATCCGCATTGGGCCTGCGTAGTGGGTTATGGCCCATCCTCCTTATTTATCCATAAGGAAGGCCGGTTCCCCAGCTGTGAGGACATTAAAAAAAATTACTGATGGTTAATTACACAAGGGCGAAGGATAAATTCAGCAGATCAGCATTAAAACGCAACAACGTCACTTCGTATTTTAATAAAATGTGTTTTTGTATCTAGCAAGAGTTCTCAGCAACGGCAACATTTTTCATTAAAAAGAATTCCCGAATGGACAATCAGTTAAAAAGCAAACTTTCCAATGTCACCTCGCCCATCGGAAACGGATGGAGCCCACGTCCGAACAAGTTGCGAGAGTAGATATTCTGGCAACTGATTTGGTCGGGGATATTTAAACAAGTCAGAAGTTTATGTTGTTTTAGGTCTAATGAGACCTCTGAATTTTCGTCACGATGCCCCGCCAATGATACGCCGTGATTGTGTTTATAAGTACCCATTTTGATCTCGAATAACGGATTGTTGGGTTGTATAAATAGATGAGGTTTCATTTAAAATTACATGTTGGAAAAGGGCATTTATTTTAGCAGTCGTTAATATTTTGCTTAGTAGTTGATACTGTATGCTGGTTAGTTGGTAATAATAATAATCATTTATTGCAAAACTAGACTAGACTAATTAGACTGATCATGAGTTTAATTAAACTCTTGAATAATATTTCAAGAATTTAAATAATATTTTAAGAGGGCTCTACATTCGCGCCGCGAACTGCGGCCGCGAATCACGGGCGCGGTTTGCGCATGAAAACGGTGCGGAAAATATAGCCCTCCAGACTCGCGCGTGAACCGCGACCGCGAATCACGGCAACATTAGTTCGGCACACAAGTTCTTTGACGCGGACCAAAAAATCTCCACCGGACGGGGAACGCCGCGAAGCGCGAACGCGAAGCCGCGAAGCCGCGAAGCCGCGAAGCCCATACGCGAAGCCGCGAAACCCTCCACACTCGCGGTTCGCGGCCTTCGCGGGCTTTCGATGCGCGAGTGTGGAGCTCTTTTTATAGAATAATATTTCGCTTAAATTCTCAATACATAACGACTCAGTCGTCCCGTGACCACGGCCCCTGGAAAGGTGAAGAAACGTCGAGGAACCCAAAAAACTAACAAATCCCTTTGCTCTGACTACCTATAACGCAGTGTACCTAAGTCGCGTTATGCCTAGACCAAACGAGATGTGGGCGTATTGTGTCTTGGGTCAATTACGTTTTAGTTCAAGAGCGAGATAGGCTTAGTGTCTAGTTGACTTTGAGAACAAATGGTTTAAAGAACCTTAATGTCATTTTCAAAGACCTATCTTATAGATATAGACAACCCGCACGTACAAGTTTGATGAAAAAAAATTTTTTCAGCTTCAGTTCCATGTATGAGGAAATAAAAAAAAATAAAAGATTAATGGGGGGCACCCCTTTAATCTTTTTTTATTTTTTATTTTTGTATAAACATCGTAAAGCGGTTCATAGAATACATCTACCTAGTAAGTCTCAACTGTGTAATCCTAATAGTTTCAGAATAAAGTGACTGTGACATACGGACGGACGGACAGACAGACAGGACAAATCTATAAGGGTTCCGTTTTTTGCTATTAGGCTACGGAACTCTAAAAAGTATGTTAAAAAAAATAGACCAATAGCGACATAGTCGTATCCCGAAATGGGCAATGTGACATTTAGTCCAATGGCGATATAGTCGTATCGTATCGCGAAATGGTCACTGAGGTATAGACTAATCGCTTATTTGAAATGACGTTTAGGCATAACGCGACTTAGGCACACTGCATTATAAGTAGTCAGCGAGCAAAGGTATTTTTTTTAATTTTTATTGTTTTTAAAAAAGTTTAAAGAATGTAGTTAATGTTTGAGATGACAATGTAGATTATCATCTAAACACCACCATATTACAATAAATAGTAATAATCGAGCAAAGCTCAGAGGTCACCCAGATATTTAACCAATATACTCGCTGTAATCCGTAAAAAGTATGTTATTTCTATGCGCGCCAAATAAGAATAGTATCGACAACTTCACGGCACTGGACAATTTTGTTATTACTTGGTAGAATTGATAACTTCATAATGTATAGGATGTGCATAAAAAGAAACAAAATATATAAAAATAGGATTTTTATTTTTGCTGGCATCGGCAAGCGATCATTGAATTTTTTTTGGCAGTACAAAATTGACCAGAACGTGAAGTTGTCGATACTATTCTTATTTGGCAAGCATAGTACGCGCGGAAGCCTTTGAAGTGTAATGATGGTATTTTTAACTAATGTTACTTTTTTAACAGACCCTAATATAAAGTACCTACCTACGCGTAGGTAGGTATGTACTCTTTATGTTATTTTACTTTTGTACGATTATTAAATTATGGGTAAATACAATAATCACACAAAATAACTCAAAATTACCCAACATTGCAATTATACCTTGACCTTGTACCTAACGAGTGTAAAAAGACCTCAACAAAGTCCGAAGTCCACGCATTCCGCCCATCATCAGGATCATTATTGTTTATACCTGGGAAATCGATAGCTACGAAGTTATTGAAGGTCAAAGTCAACTTTTTTTATGAAATTGTATTTTATTCGTTATTTCCAATTTTTTGCAGTAAACAGTAAAGTATTTTTTAAAGGTAGGCAAAGTAGGCACAAAAAGCATAAAAAATAAAGACAAAACTAGGTATAGTCTACCTATATAGTGCAGATAGACTCTACACTGTTAATTTCAGCAAGGCACTTTGAGGAAACGGTCTGGCTTTTGTAGTAAAAAAAATATTATAAAAGCCTGTTGATTTCGTCAAAGTACCTGGCCGAGTTCAACAGGCTTTTGTAGTGTCACTTTTTCAAAAAAATTACTCCAAAAACCTGTTGATTTCGGCCAGGTACATGGACGAAATCAATAGGCTTTTGTAATCTCGCCATCTCATCAGCACGCACATAAATAAACGCTGCCTTTCAACTCGGCTTTGTAGCGTAGCATACACTCGCAGGCGCGGTCTGTTGTACCTACAGCTCGCGCAAAATAACTTGACCTAAATTTGTACCACGTGACTTGCGCAGTAGCTATTTTAGATACAAAAATGTTTATTATTTATAAATAGGTAGGTACACTGACAGATTTATCATCTCTAAAATGACAACAATAATCCACAAGTAGTTTACACACCATGATTAATTAATATCTAATGCAAAAACCACTGTATAGTGCGCAAACCTCATTGTCTATGGTTTAGTTCTAGTTATATTGCACGAGCTGTACGCGTTAGATTGCGTGGTAATGTATATGTCGTGGGCCAATCGTTGAATTGGGCCGATCGAGATCTGCCTGGGCAGATCACGATACGCCGGCATTTCTTGATTTGCCTTTTCAAAACCCGCCATATCGTTCAAAGCATAACGTTAGACGATTTGCCGGGCTATGCTTGGGCAAATCGATTCTGTGGGGTGGCCAAAGTACAAGCAAATAAAATGAAGTTTAGAAAATAATTATTTTACTAATAAAGATAAAACCAGCCATGCTGGGATAAATAGTCTGTAGAGTGACCAAAGTATTAGTAAAATGAAAAAAAAATAGGTATATTACTTATTTTTTTAATTTTGTTTATTAGAAATCATCATTCTCATCTTAACATTCTCATTATTATCATCTTAACACGTGGTTCATTATACAAATGTTGCTTAAAAACGTATTGTTTTTATCATCACAATTTTCGATTTCTTGTGACGCCGCCATCTTGCTCGCACGTAAACACATCTGACAGAGCGCAAACAGCGTTACGGCGCCACAAGCGTCGAGAAACGGAAGTATATTACGATGCGCCCAGCCATATCTCGATGTGGCTAAGTACTAGTAGGGCAAATCGAAGAATAGGTTGCTTTTATCGATCTGCCTTATTTTTGGTTGGGCACATCATGAAATTATTGGCCAGATCATGAAATGCCGGCACATCGTGATCTGGCCAGGCAGATCTCGATCGGCCCAGTTCAACGATTAGCCCACGACATATACAATGATTTTTTACACCAAAAATTAAAATCGTTTCCCAGCAATAATTTTGAACAAAAATGGTCCTGATGATGGGCAGAATACGTAGACCTCGGCTTCGTTAAGGGTCTTGTTACACCCGGTACAGTGATGAAGTTTTTATTTCAATATAATTATGGAACAGTAGCATATACCCTTCTAGAACCCTTTATAAGTTTTCTTTAATAACTTAATTAAGTCACATTGTCTTGTTATCCGATTAAAATGTAATTAAAATGCTAATAGGATTAATCGAGCTTCATCGACACTTGACTGAACTTAGAAAGTACGGTACCTACTTATTTCGTGGTAACTTCTTAATTAATGTTCTATCAACGTATAAATTTTAATCGATGAAAGGTACTCATAGAAAATCGCTTTTTCGATGGCTAAATCAGTATACCATGATGATGCGAGGTTCGAATCCCGTTTGAGACAAATTTTGGGCATCTGCTGTATAACAATATTTTAGAGCTTATTTATTACAATTATAAACTTAACTATCCTATATAAGACCAGCTTAACATTGTTAATAACTAAAAAATCGGTTGGCACTGGGCACCGGCCGGGATTGCCGGCAGAAGTGAAAACTTCAATATTAACGTTGTGCATTTTTGATATTTTGAAATTAGCGGCAAGGGATTAAAATTATTTCTTTCCTATTGCTATACAGTCACACGATGTAATCAGTTTGTAATAAGAGAAAAATTCTGAAGATTTCGCGCCAGTGGCCTTTTTAATTTCTACATCTTCGAGCAACAAAGGCTTCGTTTAAGCCCGTCTTACTCTAAGTTCTACATGCACGCATTCTACGATTAAACTTATAGTCACAGAGTATAAATAAGTCTATGATTTCACCGAAGAGATCGTTGCTATTAGTTCCATTTTCAAAATTAGCGCGTTGCTGGTGACACAAGTGTTTACGTCATAAAATGCTGCGCCGCCATTTTCAACGCGCCCCGTAGAAAGAGAAGGGGATACTTCCGCCGAGAGCTGTCTTCTCTCCATCCGTCACATCCGTCTTACGCATTTTCGATCAGCCACGTGATTCCTGACGCGAGTTTAGCATGTTTTCCTCATACAAAAAGCGCACAACGCCGCTAAAGAAGTTTTCACTTCAAAAACTTGTGAGAGTTGCCTTGATTTTAACCAAATTGATTAATATTTTTTGTGAGTGTTTAAATAAATTTCTCGAAACATACAATAACTATTGCCAAATAGAAGGCAGTTTATAATATCCTTATGAAAAGAAGTTAAACCCCCGTCCCCAGTGGCAGCGAGCCATAATTTCGCCAAAGGTTCGGAACATTGCTATTTGCTGGCTTCAAATCAAACATATCTTGTTGACATGACCTGATTGTTTGCGCTTTGACCGGCGATCTCCGAACGAAGCACGTTCGTAACATCATCGAATTTTGTGCCAACACTCCAATTGTACGTCACCTGTACCAGCTGAGGATCAAAGCCAAAAGTTGATTAGCCTGCAAAGTCAATATTAGACATTGCCCTAATTGGCGGTATTGTTCGATGCTCGCGCTATTGCATAAAACGATTTTAATGACGTGTTTTAGGTGGATCACACTGCTATGCTCTACGCTGCATCATGCGTGCTCCAGATTTTAAAGGCACGTAAAGTGCCGAAATCAGACCCTGTGTAGAAATAGAGCGCGTAAAAGGCCTCAAGTGGACAAACGCCAAAAGCTCAGTGTCCTCTCAATAACCATTAATCAAATCTATTCCTTTTTCAGTGGTCATAAAAACGCTGTTTTATAAACAAAGTTTTTTATCATTTAAAACCCAACGTAAACCGAGTTTCATAACGCTCAAAATGAACGTTCGCAATAACTGGCGTTGCTAATCCAGTTGAAAACTTTGCGCATTTTGCAGCATCGTTAAATAATTTTACATGTGTTCAAAATTTCAGTAGTTACAATAGAGGCTAGTCATTTAAAACTTTATCAGATAACAGTTTCTGTATTATATGGAAACATAACACTTAAAAAATTACGAATTTGTTACTAGTCTTCGCCTGTGACTTTGTCCACGTGGAGTTCTCCACTCCCAGTGAGAATTTATTTTTAATTATATTTAAGGTAGGTATCTATTTCATAATAGCTAACACAACCCGTCCAATGGTTTGAGCAGAGCGAAAATGAATAACTGAGTCAAGAGGTTTATGTATCTATGTTAAAATAAAAACTAAAGTAGGGTGCTTAAAAATATATTTAGGTAAACATATTCCGAAAGAAATATAAGCATTTTCATTTCTATTTTCCTATATTCTATGTATTTTAGGGAAACACATAATATACACACACAACTGCTGAATAATTCTGAATTGTATAGCAACTACTATCAGTAATTTAATGTCGCTTAGCGGTAGATAAGCCTTAATGCGAACATTTAACTATAATGTCTTGTTTTGAATACACAGGGACTGATTCCGCCCCCCATTAGCAGATTCCTTTCAGACAGTCGCGCAAATTACGTGCAATTTGGACAACTACGAGGCCATCCGAAAGTTCGCTACATTTGATATTTCTCCCGTATTTAATGCCCTAACGCCACGCAAAAGTTTTAAACAGTAATTTAAATTGTAGTGAAATGTCGTTTATTACTCAACTCAATGTAGTTCCGAGGCGAACTTTCAGAATTGCGGCCTTTCCCGCATTCAGTGAGAATCTTATAATTGATGGTAGCACTTCAGATCTTGTGTGTGGTGAGACGAAAAATCGTATTGTGAGATTGAAAATATGGATTTCGTGAAATGGAAAATTGGGCTATCGGAATGAGAAATTGTTGTGGCTTAGGAGAGCGTTGATTATGAACATTTCTTTGGGTTTGATTGGAACTTTTATATTACGAATTCGGTCCATTAATTTTACAGCTTTTAGGCACAGTGAATTTTATGAAACATTTTGAACTGAAAGCACGATCAGCCTCTAAACCCTTTAATACCATATTAAACTAATGATTGGATTAATATGGAGGAGTTTAATTTGCTGAAAAAATTTTATGGTTGGTTTGACTAAGCACTAAAAGATTCAGCTACGTTAGAGGCTGTTTACAACCTAAATATAAGACCACAGCCCTCCTGGTAGTGTTACATATTGTTAGTGAGTTGATGATAGTTAGGGTTCCGTACCCAAAGGGTAAAAACGGGATCCTATTACTAAGACTCCGCTGTCCGTCTGTCTGTCTGTCTGTCTGTCACCAGGCTGTATCTCATGAACTGTAATACCTAGACAGTTGAAATCTTCACAGATGATGTATTTCTGTTGCCGCTATAACAACAAATACTAAAAACAGCATAAAATAAATTTTTAAGGGGGGCTCCCATACAACAAACGTGGTTTTTTTGCCGTTTTTTGGTATGGAAGCGGAACCCTTCGTGCGCGAGTCCGACTCGCACTTGGCCAGTTTTCTTTTTTAGGAATAAGAGAGGTAAGTGTTAAAAATTCTAGGGTTGTACTATTTGTATTCTGTGTCTAAGGGTAGCTTCTGAGCGCACAATACCCACTCTACTAAACTCCTTACAAGTTTAGTTGGTCTAGAAGGCGAGTCCCACATAACTCCGTCTGCTTGCCAAGAACGGGGTATGTGTAAATGCATTATATTATATATATATCAGTAGTAGTATTATTCATACCTACTCAAAAAAAGGTGGTTTTTAACGAGCTGTTGACATTTTCGGTGTCAAAAATCAAGGTGACCGCTATATCACCATTATGCGAACCGTATATTTTTATATGACTTAGGCACACAAAACAATTCTGAACTTTTTAAATCACATTAGTTGCAAGTTCAAGATCCAGTTGACTTCTGAGAAGAGTTTGTTTCGTGAAGCATGAAGAAGCTTAGAGAAACTAAACAAAACTTAAAAGTTCGTGCGCTTTGAAAAACTAATATCAAATAAATATGTTCAATCTACTAGTGAAAAGTGATTAAGAGAGATTCAGATCTTATATATTGAAGAAAGTACTAAGTATTTTTTCCAGATAAAAATAACATTTTTCTTCCAAGTTCAGTTATAATATTGTTACCTACGCGTTATTATGTAGGTAGTAGGTACAACTGAGACTTTAACTAAGATTAGATTATTTGAAATTTATCAATATTATGGTACTGTATAAATAAATTAATGACACGTACTGTTTTAATATATTTTTTTTAATTTTTATCTTTATAAGATATTTGTTCACACGCTCAACATGCACACATCCAGAAACACACACACGCACATACACACGCACATACAAACGCACACGCACACACACAAACGCACACACACGCAAACACACGCACACACACACACACACACACACACACACACACACACACACACACACACACACAGAGAGAGATACACACACACACACACACACACGCACGCACGCACGCACGCACGCACGCACGCACGCACGCACGCGCGCACGCACACACACACACACACACACACACACACACACCACACACGTGCTCACCTAACAGCGCAGTTACTGGTTTCCGCGTTTCATCTATAGGTGATGGCTGAAAATCGGTGTTTTTGCTGTCAGGCAAATGTGATACACCAAGCCTAGACCTTACTTGCTGCTGCACACACGTGCATTCCCTCTTCTCACTGTTTTTGTCATCTTTTTTTTTGTTTTTTCTTTCTCTCATACTTATCGCAAATGTATTTTTTTATCGTTCTTTTTCAGACATTTTTGTATTTTGTATTGATGAATGTATGTGTGTGTCGTAGTGAATAAAACTTTTTATCTATCTATCTAACTTGTACTTCGATCAACTGTAAAATTTTTACATTATTAGTCTAAAAGTCTAAAAACACTATAAAACTGAAATCACGATGTTGTTTTCTATTTATTTGCGGCTAAGTGCATGAAATAGTATGTCGAGTGCCGGAAATATTAACTAAAACCACAAAAAAATTACTCGGTAGCTTAATTCCTAAAAGCATTGGGCCGGTTTTCCAAAGGGTGGGTTTCCAAGTAGTTTTTTTCTAATATGTTATTAAATTTAACACTAAAATACGACCTACTACCATTGGTTAGTACTTACAAAGCAGAGAAGATCAACATTTTTCGCTATTCCATCTAAGGATTCGCTCTTATAGCATTTAACGTAATTTATGGGAAAATTTCAAAGATCCTTGCGAAAGGATCTATTTTATGCGAAGGCAAACAATGTTGAGTTTGAACGATTTTCACTAAGGATAAGATCGGACAATCCATTATACGTCACAACCATATCTGAATCTACCCTAACAACATTACGGGTTCTTCCATTAAAAGACCATTTTTACTGTTCTTCTGTTTTATGATTGTATTTTTCTAATAATGTATCGAGGGCCGAAGTTACTCAGGAATTATGTTTTCAAAGTGTATTAGATGCTCATAAAATGATCATTAAAAAGCTTTAGGGGAGAGAGTTGGTTCTAGGGGCTCAATCTCGCACTAGGACACCATTGTTGCACCACCAGCTGGCGATTCCCCCAAATTGGTTGCGCAACCAAGCGGACGCGATTGGGCCGCGCTAATTTTCAACGATAAAAGCAAAGCTAAAACGTCAGTTTCGTTTACAGAAAAATACTCGCTTTAGTTTTTTAAAATTGTTGAAAGCTATGCCTAGGGAGCCTATTAGGATGCCAATCTTGGACAATTTACACTGAAAGAAATGTTTTGTAAACAGTTACTGTTACCGATGTCGGTAACCTCAACACTGCACCATAGGATGATTCGCCAAGCAGGAACAGAATGAAACACTTTCTTCTTATATGCCCATATATTGTGGTTATAACGAATTGGGCCGTGCGAGCTTACAACATTTCCTACGATCACACGTCCCTAAGGTAACATTTTGTACGATAGCAAATATCCACTAATACAAAAACTTACATTTTCTACTTAACTTAGGTAGTTTACAAAACTCAAATCATTACTACCCTACGTTACCATAAATTGTTAGCGGTGGTGGGGATAGCAAACCCCCACTCCTGGCTCTTTACGAGATTACCTACCTAATTTATTATTTGGCTACCTTTCAATACGAGGTTTAGGTATTTAGGTTTCTCATTACCTTTATCAGAGACCTATACAAGAGGCCTTTATTTATATAATCTTACCTCTTAGTACCATATCAAAACCTTTAGGGCTTATAGGACAAAGGTTGGCGTATGACCTAGACACATTTCAGGTCGAAACTACCACCTCCTAGACCTATATTACCTAGCCCATTACCTCAAAACCTTTACCAGGTAGTATAAGTAAAAACACAAGCATTCATATCATTTAATCCATAGGATACCTAAATGCCTAAACAATACCTATTTGAATTACTAAAACTTAAATATTTCACAAACTATAAAACTTACAGCTACGCTAAATATCTCATTTTACAGAACTTTTTATATGCAACAATTTAAAACCAAATAGAACGTTACATATTAATAAACTTCAAAGTAATTAAAAACACAAACTAAATGACTCAATCAGTTATAACAAGCTACTGTTTACAAATCAAAGTACTTACATGAAATAATCACAAACACAGATTCTATCACTAGTAACGCACTTAGCGGTCCATTAAACAGTCTTTTTGCTATACACATTTTAATCACTTTTTTCACTAGTTTCACGCGATTGAAGCTGTCCGTAACAGTCTCCCCCCGGTGCAGCACTCGCGGCACCTTCTTCTTCAGTAGGGAGGACAGCCAATCTCGCTGTCGGGCGACGAAAAACTCCTCCTCTTGTCTTGACATCAGCGTTGCGAATCTCGCCGTCTGGTCCCGGATACACCGCCGTCACGACGCCTCGCGGCCACACATTGCGAGGCAGGCTGGAGTCGACGATGATGACGACGTCACCGGGCTTAAGTGAGCGGCCCGTGACGTCACGCGCACCCCCGCGCGGAATGAGCTCGGGCAGGTACTCGCGCACCCAGCGGCGCCAGTACTCGTCGGCCAGCGCCTGCGCAGCACGCCATGCCTTGCGCGAAGCTGGCTCGCACGGCCCAGTAAGTGGCAGGCCGCGCGAACCCCCCAACAGAAAGTGATTTGGGGTGAGCGCCTCTGGATCTTCTTCGCTGACTGGTACGTGGGTTAGCGGGCGAGCGTTTATGGTGTGCTCTACCTCCGCCAACAGCGTAGCTAGTACCTCTTCTCGCGGCGACTTCTCGTTCAGTGTGACTCGTAGCGCGCTTTTGACCGAGCGCACGAGCCTCTCCCACGCGCCTCCCTGATGTGGCGCGCCCGGAGCGATGTAGCGCCACTCCATACGCTCTGTTAGTGCGTAATCACGTAGCGCCGGTTCCCATTCTTCTACCGCACGACGCAACTCTACGTCGGCGCCTCTGAAGTTTGTTGCATTATCTGAGTACATCACGCGCGGCCACCCGCGGCGCGCGCCCATTCTTCTTAGAGCCATGATTGCCGAGTCTGTGGATAGCGACGCCACCAATTCTATATGTATCGCTCTCGTCGTGAGACACGTAAATAGTGCGCCCCACCGTTTTTCGTGCCGCCGTCCCACCGTCACCGTTAGAGGTCCAAAATAGTCGGCCCCGCAGTATGTGAAGGCCCTCGTGAATGGCTGTAATCTTGCCTTAGGTAAATCTCCGTGCACTGGAACCACAGGACGTGCCTTTCGTACGCGACAAAACACGCATTTGCTAGCGACTGTACGTATCGTCGGTCTCAGTCGTAGTATCCAGTATTTGGCTCTGACGTCATTCACAACGCGCTCATTGTGTGCGTGGTGGGCGCGACGGTGCTCACGATATAGTAGCAACCGCGCATACGGGTGCCTGCCGTCCAGTACTACGGGGTGAGTAGCGGGGGCAGACACACCCGCTGCCCCTATCCGTCCCCTGGCACGCAGCACACCTTGTTCGTCCAAATACGGATCTAGCTTTCGTAGCCGGCTTCCTGCTCTGAGGTTTCGCTTTGCGGTGATGCGTTCTATCTCTTCAGCGAAACATTGGCGCTGCGAAGCTCGTTGCAGTCTCATCTCAGCCTCTTCTAAAAGTTCTACATTCATCGTAGCGGCACGGTCACGACATTTGCGTACGAATAGTAATACTCTCGCCATCGCTCTCACCAAGCGTTCATATGAGGAAAAACGCTCGGCTCGGGGCACACTATCGTTTGCTTCTCCCATTGTCGTGAGCACTATCTCTACCGTGTCCTCTTCCGTTACGATATCACACGTGGGCCATAAAGCCTCATCTTCATATAAAAATTTGGGTCCTTTAAACCATCTGTCATTACACGTCTTCATCTCTACATTAGGGCGCGTTGCGTCGTCCGCCACATTCAGCGCTGTCGGAACCCATCTCCATTGGCTAGCGTCCGTAGTCTCGGCTATCTCTCCTAAGCGGTGCGCTACGTATGGTGAGTAACGCACGCTATCATTCCGTATCCAATGCCACACGGTACGCGAATCCGTCCAATATACAGTTTTCTCGGGTTCCCAGCCTTGCTGTCTCTTGATAGAGCTTGCCAGACGCGTCCCAATCAGAGCCGCTTGTAATTCGAGTCTTGGTACGCTAAGATGTTTCATTGGCGCTACCCGTGCTTTAGCGGCCGCTAATGTCACTTCTATTTCACCATTTTCATTCTTGACGCGCCAGTAAGCCGCGGTCGCGTAAGCAACTTCACTTGCATCACAAAATATATGTAGTTCTCGGCTCGGCTCTCCCCCCGTTTGAGCGTAGAGGCGCGGTAATCTTAGTGTTCGTAGCTTTTCTATGTCTCTAAGCCATTGGATTATCTCTTCGGCCTCCGGCCCTGGTAAAGCCTCGTCCCACTCTACGTTTAGTTTCCAAATGTTTTGTAATACAATCTTCGCTCGAATGGTGTAGTAGCTTAGTAAGCCCAACGGATCGAAAACCGACATCACGGCGCTTAGCGCTTCTCTCTTTGTCGGCGGCCTCGCTAACGTCTTCACTTCAGCCGGTACCCTCGCAAGCGTCGTGTTGAACCCCAGTGTGTCGGTCACCGCATCCCATAGTAACCCCAGCGTGCGACCACAATCGTCTAGGTTGGACCCCAGTTGCTTGGGCGATGACGTAGCACGGCCCTCTAATGGCAGCTCAGCTAAGACTCTAGCTTCGTTTGAGTTGAAGCCTGTCAGCTTGAATCCTGCTCGCCTGTGCACTTCAATCACTTGTTTCATCGTAGTAATTGCCCGTTCCTTATCATCAAAACTGTCCACCCAGTCGTCCATATAATGATTGCTAGTTATCGCTTGAAATGCTAGCGGGTACTCGTCGGCGCTCTCTCTCGCGTTCCAGTCACGCACACTATGTGCTAAGAATGGCGAACTCTTTGCCCCAAATATCATCGACGTCATTTTATATTTTCGTGGCGGTCCATCTCTATCGCCGCCTCTCCATAGAAACATCTGTGCCGGTTGGTCTATAGGTGCGATTTTCACTTGTAAAAACATCTCTTGAATGTCGGCTGTTATTGCTATCCTTTTCTCACGGAACCGCAAAAGCAACCCATTTAAATCTTGTAATAAATCGGGCCCCTCTAAAAGCTCATCATTGAGGCAAACATCATCGGCTTTTGCCGCCGCATCGAAAACCAATCTTAACTTCCCCGGCTTGTTCACGTTAGTAACCGCGAAGTGAGGCAGGTACCATGATCGTGGATCGTCTGTCTCTTTCCCACTGCACTGCTCCGCGTAGCCTTTCGTGAATAAATTTTCTATCTGTGCTGTATAAGCTTTTTCAAAGTCGCTTGACCGGTCCATCTTGCGTTCTATAGACTTCAAGCGTTTTACAGCGTTATAATAACTGGGTGGTAGCGTGACGTCGTCTCTCTTCCACGGTAGTCGTACTTCGCACTGGCCGCCGACTCGTTTAATACTCTCATTGAACGCTTTAATTGCTCTCACTTCCATTGGGTTTTCGCGTTCCCTCCTAGCGATACCGAGTGCGTCTATTTCAAAGTAACGTTTCACCATGTCGTGCAATTCAACCTCGGGTGCGATGAGCTCCGTCTTGTATACGTTAGACGCGCCCTCTAGCGCCGTAATTCGAGGCGCCGTTCCATGTATGACCCACCCTAGCTTCGTAAGCGACGCTACCGGTTGTCTCTGATTGCCCATTAACAACTTTCGTGACACAATCAAATGCCAATTATCGGCCCCGATCAGTAAACGTGGTTTCACTCTGTCATAACACACGTCACTAGCCGTTAATTTTCTTAAGTGTGCGTACTGTAAGCAATCTTCACTAACTGTTTGATGATTGAGCGTCAAACTTGTCATCGTTTTGGCGCGAACATGATGGGTGCTTTCATCTCTTGCTACTAACACTAGGCTTACGTCTTCACTGTTCGCTACGCTCCCTTGCGCGTTTATACTACATATACGCAAGTCGCTTACAGGCCCTTTCGCACCTATTTCGTCCGCCAGGACTTGATCAATGATCGTTATTGTCGATCCCTCGTCCAGCAGCGCGTATGTCTGTACGGCGCCGCCGGGTCCCTTAACTGTCACTGGACACACCTTTAACATGACATTCGCCACGACGTTGGCCCTATTAATCGTGGCGATCGTCTCAGTCTGCGACTCTCGCACCAACGTCTCTTCATTACTGGCGGCACGGTCCTTATGCAACGTAGCGTGGTGACGCGCATTACAGTTGTTCACCCCGCATAGTTTGTGTGTACAGCGGAACCTCCGGTGCTTATTGTTTACACACCGAAAGCACACTCCATTATTTCTTGCCCACTGCCATCTTTCATCTACCGTCATGGCTTTGTATTTGTTACAGTGGGGTACTTCATGATCGTTTCCACATAGTAAACACGGCGCTGGCGGCGTCTCTTTCTGGCCCAAAGTGTATATTCTTGCTACATTTTTCTTTTTATCGGTGCGTTTCTCGCTACGGTTTTTTACAGCGACGTTTTCTCTTTGCTGTGACGTAGTCGGTACGTATGCAAAACGCAGCGCGCAGTCGGCCTCTTTCATAAGGAATCGAGATAAAATAATTATTTCAGGCTCGCTCGATTCATTCTTTTCGGCGTAGGCGACCCAGTTCGATAACAAATGTGGGCTGAGTTTCTTGACTACTTCTCGAACCAATAGCGGATTTCGTAAGTACCCTCGGTCATCAACCGCTTGAATTACGCAAACTATATTTTGCAATTTCACAGCGAGGGTATTTAATTCTGTAGCACTCGTACCGGAACGCGGTAAACTTTTCATATCTTCGAGCGCTCTATCTATAAGCACTTCGGGGCGGCCGTAGCATTGTTCTAGTGTGGTCATAATACGATCGGGGTCGGTCGCACTCCATAATAGCGCCGACACACTCTCTCTCGCCTCCCCTTTTAAGCTCACGCGTAATCTTGCTAGATTTTCCTCTGCAGTGAACTTATATAATCGTGTGGAATCACGCACTGCGGCCTTGAATAACAACCATTCCGTCGGTGAGCCACTAAACACGGGCAGCTCTTGCGCGTACCGCGGCATCGGTCGTCTAGTTAGAACCCTGTCCAATGTTTCAGCGAGGTTTTCCACCCCGTAGCCCTTTTTCGTATCGATTACGGGCCTCGCGTCAGCCTCCATTGGATTTATACTAAACGTTCGGTTTCTATCTGTTTCTAAGGCGCGCGCCTCATTGCGCTTCATATCCCTGTCTCTGTCTTGCACGATAGCGGGAGCGATATCTCTGTCTCTTTCTTGTGAAACGACGGGAACGATATCTCTGTCTTTCTCTAAATTTTCGTCTACCCGACACCGAGGATCGGCTGTGGTATCCAACCATTCTTTCAGCCTCTCTGGGACGCTCTCGGCGGGTAAGCTCGCACGGGTTTCTTCTTCCATAATAGTATCCATTTCAACTTGTAACCTTTGTTGAATTAATTCACGTTCTAATTCCATTTCTCGTCTCTTAATCTCGGCCAACTGTTCCGCGGCCCGAAGTTGCGCCTGCCGGACGCGCGCAGCTACACTCGACGAACACACTGACGGCGGGTTACGTCTCAAAGCCCCAGTGTCGGTGGCGGCGGCGCCGGCGGCGTTGCCATCGTCAACTTCCTTGGTGGGCGGCGGCGGTAACGATCTCTCTGTACCACTTTCTGTGGCCTCTTGCATCGCGACTGTAGTCAATAACGGTGGTGGTGGCGGTGGCTGTGGCGCGATCGTCGACGGTGACGCCGGTGGCTCATCATAGGTGATTGCCTCCCTCTTCTTCCCTCCAGATTGGCTTCTCGTGACTGGCATCTTTTTCTTTCTTGATGTCTACTCCTAACAATCTCGCCCGGGCACACTAGCGAGGGGAGCCCAGGTGAGGATGGAGGTTGTAGCAGGAGTGGAAGGGAGGAACTACCCGGCAGAGGGGGTGTGCAACTCCGAGGTGCTCGGCTACCGGGAGGAACGCCCGGCAGCGTCAGCAGTGCCTACAGACCGGCCCTCAGTGCGACACAACCCTTACCGGCGTAGCCGGACAATTTCAGCTGCCTTGAAAAAGGCGGCTGGCAGCCGTGTCCGTCAGACTGCACCGCCTTGAATGGCGTTACTCACCCTAACCACACTTGGCACCGTTAGGGTGTGGCAGTGTGAGCCGCGGTCCACCCGCGTAGTGAAACTAGTTACTGTGATTCTTCTTTCTTCAGTGAACGTATTATGTTTACTGTGATGCTTCTTTTCTTCAGTCTTCAGTGAACGTATTATGTTTACTGTGATGCTTCTTTTCTTCAATAATCGTTGGACGTATATATGTTAATGTGATGCTTCGCTTCTTTCTTCTCGCTTGACGCGCAGAATCTTCTTATCCGCTGCTCTGAAGGACCACGCAGTACTGTTACCGATGTCGGTAACCTCAACACTGCACCATAGGATGATTCGCCAAGCAGGAACAGAATGAAACACTTTCTTCTTATATGCCCATATATTGTGGTTATAACGAATTGGGCCGTGCGAGCTTACAACATTTCCTACGTTTTTTTTTTTTTTTTTTTTTTTTTGGGGCTCTCCACCTTAGGGGCTTTGAGCCACCCTCCCCCACGGGGGGGAAGGAGGCGGGAAATCCTCATTGGATACCACCTAGCCGGTTGCTACCGGACTAATCTGGTTATGTCAGACTCGTACTGACTAAAAACCGCCTTAATCTGGTTACGTGACCGGAAAGTCAACGAACCTTCATCCGGAAGCGACTGCCCTCCCTCAGGGGAGAGGACAGCGCAGACGTCACATTTCACCTAGGTGATTGTGCGTCGAGAGACGAGTAACAATTAAGCTGACTCCCTGAGGGGGATCGATCAGCCAGAGAGGGCGGGGGGTGACCTGAAGGGTCGGGCTTGATGGGTTTAATCGTCCTCCATCGCCTCCAGGAGGAGGTTCAGGTCAGACGAAAGCTTGTTGGGAGGGTCCGTTAGGACCGATTTAGGTCGGCGGGAAAACGGGGCGGAGGAGGTAGGCGGGTCATAGACCGCTGCGGAACGGATAAGGGGGTTGGGATGGTCTCCTGCTGCTTTAAAAAAGCGTTCAGAGGCCTTACAGGTCCATTGCTGGAGGGTGGGAAGGTCTAGGTCCCTATGCAAGTCCGCATTGCGAACGTAGTAAGGAGCGTTTGCCGCTCTGCGGCAGAAAATATTTTGGACTACTTGTAATTTATTAAGTGTATTTGGGGCGGCGTGAGCGAATACGGCAGAGGCGTATGTCATCACCGGTCGTATGCAAACCTTGTAGAGTGTTCGCTTGTTTCGGAGGGACATTTTACTATGGCGACCTAACATGGAGTTAAGTCGGTGAAGATAGAGACGGGCATTACGGGTCACTCTTTTGACGTGAGGCTCGAAAGTGAGTCTCTGGTCCAGAGTGACGCCGAGATATTTGGCAGACTTCTGCCAGGGGATGGATTTTCCTAACATAGTGGGAGGGTGGTGATTGGGGGGCATGATATGGCGCTTAGTATCGAAGAAAACTGCAGCGGATTTCTCCGGGTTTACTTCGATACGCCATTTACGAAACCATTGGCCTAACTTATTGATAGAGGACTGTAGCCTCGGAAGGATTAAATTGACGCTTTGGCCTTTGCGATAAAGAGCCGTGTCGTCAGCAAAAAGGGATAGTTGAACGCCGTCGTTCGGAATGGGTATGTCATTGGTGTAGACTATGTACAGCAGGGGAGCGAGGACTGAGCCTTGAGGCACACCTGCTGTAATAGGGCGGGGGGAGGAGAGGGTACCTTCGTGTTTGAAACGGAAGGTACGGTGATGAAGGAAAGATGCCACTAACCGGACCAAACGCAAGGACAGATTTAGTCTGTGTAACTTGACGATTAGACCGGTGTGCCAAACCTTGTCAAAAGCTTTGGCGACATCGAAAAAGACTGCTACTGTTTTATGTCTTTTAGGATAGAAACCGCTGGAGATAAACTCGACTATGCGGTGAACCTGTTGGGGACATGAGTGCTTTGGCCTAAAGCCGAATTGGTGGGGGATGATCAAGTTTTCCCCGAAGAGGTGCTCTCTCATACGAGCGAGTACGCACCTCTCGAGGAGCTTGCCTAACGCCTTGAGGAGGCTAATGGGACGGTGACTGGTGGGGAGATTCGGGGGTTTACCCGGTTTGGGAATGCCAATTACGATAGCATCTTTCCAGGCGGCTGGAAAGTAGCAATGATCGAAACAGGCGTTGAAAATGAGTGTGAGATAGGTTAGCACTTGGATGGGAAAGTGCTTAAGGGCCATGTTAGAGATACCGTCGGCACCGGGCGCCTTTTTGGGTCTGAGATCTTTAATAAGAAGTCCGAGTTCGTCAGTCGAAACTGTCATACGGTCAGTATCGGAAGGCAGAGGTATGGAGTTAAAGGTGTTGAACTCCTCGTCTACCTTCCTTATGTGGGAGGGGTCGCACTCTTGGGTGCTAACAGAGCATTGGGCAGCAATACTGTCTGCGAAACATTCCGCCTTCTCATCGTCTTCGAAGGCTGTAGAGCCATCTGGACGGAGAAGGGGGGGGACATGGGTGATAGCATCACTACGGAGAGACCTAGCCACTTGGTAGTAGGCTTGGTGAGAGGGAGTGATAACGGCCATGAGATCGGCAAAACTATCGTTCCTAAACTCTGCGAGTTTGGTGGTGTAAGTTTTTTGGAGTTGGTTGGCTTTACGCCTAAACTCAGGGGTGGGGTACTTTGCCGCTCTCCGGAGAGCGGCGTTTTTGGCCCTTCTCAGGTTGCGCAGAGCCGGAGAGATGGCACTGTGGTTTTTCACAGGTACCTCTCTCGCGTTCTCAGCAACGGCTGATTGGACCAAAGTAGTGAGGGAGCTCACCGCACAGTCTATTTTATCCGTACTATCAAAATAGTCGGCTCCAATAGCGTACGGTGAGTTGTCAGCGTCCATAGCCGACGAAAGGGTGGATTTGACACCGTCCCAATTGGTGATAAATTTAGTGGGAGGGCGGGAGGGGTTTGGGCTTCCCATGATAAGGGAGACAGGGCGGTGGTCTGAACCGAGATCGTCGAGCGAGTCAATCGAGTTCAGAAGGAGGGAGACACCTTTCACTATGGCAAAGTCAAGTATGTCGGGGTCGTGGTCAGCATTAAAGGGATAATGGGTAGGGGCGTAAGGAGAGATGACATCTACGTCAAGAGCTTTGACTATTTCGAGAAGGCGGCGGCCGCCATTATTGGTTTTAAAGCACGTCCAATCCGTGTGCTTACTATTGAAATCTCCAAAGAGAATAACAGAGTCGCCTAAAGAAAAGAGCGATTCGAAATCACTTTTGACGGGGAGCGTGCATGACTGTATGTAGACGGAGGCTATGATAAGAGTGCGGTGACCCGTCATAGACAGTCTACATATAGTGGCCTCCATATTCGCGAGTGGTGGAGTAGGAATGCTAGAGCAATGAATTGATCTCTTGAAGTAGATGGCAGTACCTCCTGAGGCGTCCTTAGTGGACGAATGGTTGGGGAGATCGGCACGGTCATTACGTACCATTGAGTATTTAGGAATCGTGAACCCTTTCCGGTCAGCGGGTTTGAGCCACGTTTCCTGAATAAGAAGGAGGTCAACATCTCTGTCGCGGACAAATTCCCTTAGTTCGGGTACTTTGTTGCGCAGAGAGTGGGCATTGAATGAAACAAGCGAGATACCCTTTGGTTTAATACGACCGGTGGTGAGAGCCACGTTCGTATTAGTGGGACCCGTTTGGGTAGTGGGAATAGAGGGCGTACTCATAATGAGCGAAGAAGTGATTCGTGCTCGCAGATAGCCACCAGTTTTTCCTGGGGAGTGCGAGCTTTACGGAGCTTACCCGCTAAAATGGAAATCTCCCCTAGGTTGATGCCACGAATTGCGTTTATTACAACGCTCATGTCATCGGCCAGGGAGGTCCCATTTTGCGGGAAGGGTGAAGGGACTGGGTTTGAGGCAGGAGCCTTTTTGGAAGATTGCGCCTTGGGCGGCGGAGTGGGAGGGCCCCAAGCCGGCTTGGGAGCCGGGGGAGCGGGAGCTTCTCTCGACTTGGGAGCGAGAGGGAAGTGATCGTTTGTACGGGGCGGAGGGCCTTTCGGTGTCTTCTTCTTATGAGAAGAGGACTTCTTATGAGAAGAAGACCCCTGGGCCTTCTTTTTAGAAGATTGGGGTCGCGGGGCGCGCGGGCAGCCCTTGTAATTGGCAGTATGACCGACCTGGCTACACAGCACACAAGCGGGAGGGTCAGGGGAGTCGCGAGTGCGGGAGCACTCTTTGGTGGAATGGGGAATAAGGCACTTTACGCACCTAGGGGGAGCTGAGCAGTTGGCTGCCGCATGCCCATAAAGTTGGCAGCGGTGGCACTGTCCCGGAGTGCCGCGCCTATGAGGAGGCTCTACTTTAATCTCGGAGAGACCGCAGACCTTGAGGTCCTTGGCCCGGAAGAGATCGCGCGCAGAGGGTTGATTAGTCAATATGACTAAAGCGAGAGGGAAGGCTTTCCCCTTTCGGCTGTACATTTTGTGTACAGACTCCGCGGGAAAGCCTTGGGAAACGAGATCCTTGTGGATGTCGTCGTTGGAAATGTCGTGGGGCATGTTGCGGAGGACCGCACGTACCTTACGCTCTTCAGGGAGGGCGTAGGTGTGATATTTCCTACGATCACACGTCCCTAAGGTAACATTTTGTACGATAGCAAATATCCACTAATACAAAAACTTACATTTTCTACTTAACTTAGGTAGTTTACAAAACTCAAATCATTACTACCCTACGTTACCATAAATTGTTAGCGGTGGTGGGGATAGCAAACCCCCACTCCTGGCTCTTTACGAGATTACCTACCTAATTTATTATTTGGCTACCTTTCAATACGAGGTTTAGGTATTTAGGTTTCTCATTACCTTTATCAGAGACCTATACAAGAGGCCTTTATTTATATAATCTTACCTCTTAGTACCATATCAAAACCTTTAGGGCTTATAGGACAAAGGTTGGCGTATGACCTAGACACATTTCAGGTCGAAACTACCACCTCCTAGACCTATATTACCTAGCCCATTACCTCAAAACCTTTACCAGGTAGTATAAGTAAAAACACAAGCATTCATATCATTTAATCCATAGGATACCTAAATGCCTAAACAATACCTATTTGAATTACTAAAACTTAAATATTTCACAAACTATAAAACTTACAGCTACGCTAAATATCTCATTTTACAGAACTTTTTATATGCAACAATTTAAAACCAAATAGAACGTTACATATTAATAAACTTCAAAGTAATTAAAAACACAAACTAAATGACTCAATCAGTTATAACAAGCTACTGTTTACAAATCAAAGTACTTACATGAAATAATCACAAACACAGATTCTATCACTAGTAACGCACTTAGCGGTCCATTAAACAGTCTTTTTGCTATACACATTTTAATCACTTTTTTCACTAGTTTCACGCGATTGAAGCTGTCCGTAACAGTTACAAAAACTTTAGTTTCTATTTACACAAAAAAAGTGACTTGCAAACTATGCTTTACTAGCTACAAAACAGAGTTTTGCTGTTTGAGTTGAGGTACTAGTTGCTAAAGTTATTTTGTTGCAATTAAATCAACGGGCTACAAAACACTTTGTCAACGGATTACTTTTTTATTGTTACTGATATGTGAACAGTGTAGTTGTATTAAGATATCATAGTGTGTTAGTAGTTACCAAACTGTTTGGTAATAAGTAACAAAATTAGTTGAGTAATCGTAGGGAAACCGTTCAGTAATAAATAAGAAACCCAGTTGAGTAATGATTTGGTTCATAAAATCTAGATTATAGCATTGAAATACTTATTTTTAAGTAGTAGATATAATTTGCAAGCTAAAATGTAAATATACCAATATTGTTTCTGTGTGCAAAAACCAACTAACACATCAGTAGTATATTTACATTTTAGCAACAAACTACATCTGTTACAAAAAAATAAGTATAAATGCTACAAGGTAGATTTCATGAACCATACCATTCCTCAACTAGGTTTGTTACTTATTACTTGGTTAATAATTTTGGCTAATAATACTGATTTAAAATAAAATAATACATTACTTTTGCACTTATTTATTTTTTCTCTCACATAGGTCATAGGAATAAAAAGCAAAATTAAAAATACAAACATGAAACTTACAAAGATGAAACTATGATAAACATAGCTTTTTATACTCATAAACATAGCTTTTACTATAAGACCATTTTTGGGGTTCCGTAGCCAAAATGGCAAAAAACGGAACCCTTATAGATTCGTCATGTCTGTCTGTCTGTCCGTCTGTCTGTCTGTCTGTCTGTCTGTCTGTCTGTCTGTCTGTCTGTCCGTCTGTATGCCACAGCCACTTTATTCCGAAAGTATTAAGACTACATAGTTGAAACTTGGTAGGTAGATGTATTCTGTAAACCGCTTTACGATTTCTTCACAAAAATAAAAAAATATAAAAGATTAAGGGGGGCTCCCCATACATGGAACTGATACTCAAAAGATTTTTTTTCATCAAACCAATACTTGCGGAGTGTCTATAGATAGGTCTTTAAAAATGCCATTGAGGTTTCTAAGACAATTTTTTCACAAAGTCAACCGTTTGAAAGATATATACTGCCAAAGTGGTAAAATGTGTGTCCCTCCCCCCTTTAACTTTTAAAGTAAAAGAGTGAAAAATCTAAAAAAAAATATATGTTATAGATCTTAGTAAACACTTTCAACGAAAATTGGTTTGAACGAGATACAGTAAGTACCTAGTTGTAGATATCGTACAGAGTTAGCGCAATTGGGCACATGGTGAGGTACCCTCCATACATTCTGTATACGATATTTTGTTTGCTGACTGCTGATTGCTTGCCTGGATGCGCCGCCGCTGGTGTCCTAGTGAAACATGGCACTAATAATACAATTTTCTGATGGGGCACTTAAAGATTACTTCGTAACAGATATTGATGACCCAATGGGACATTCATTGCATATTTTAAAATGTTAAATGTAACTTTTTTAAGCTTTATTAGTGCTTGCTGTGATCACTTCTATTTTAATCTTGAATTTAAGAACACCTCTAATAAATTCTGAAATGGATTTCGGCTTTGCTATCTATTTATATTTCTATCTATCAGTATTTATTTATTTTTTATTTTATTCTTTATATGCGGTATTTGAGTTTCGTTCAATGAGACACATTTTCAATCAAAAAAAATATCCTAGCTAACTAAGTGTCACTTTGTGTACACTTAGTTAGCTAGTATTTTAACCTTTAACCTTTTACTTTGAACCTATATGTAAGTACGTATTAATTATTATTTCGATCAACCTAACCTAATTTTAATGAAAATAATTAAAGGAAAAACCCTCTTCTCATTTTGTTTACGAAACTCGACTCGACCTCTGCAACCGGTCGCAATTGGATAAAAAATGGATCCGAAAAATACCTCGGGTCTGGAGGGCAACTCTCTTTTGTACACAGTCCGTTATTTCGATCAGAATTTAGGCGTATCTCCTTCCCTAGAAACGTATTAGCTGATCGCTCATCTGTAGAAAACTGTACTTTAAGTACACCTACTATGTTTACCTCTTAGTACAATACCGTCAAAGACGTAAGTTAAAAAAATATGGAAGATTCCGAAGAACGTATATCATAGTATATTTTACAAAAGATTATTCCATTTATTCATTTCAAATAGGCCCATTCAAAATATTAACTTGTTCAGGAGCTCTAAACAATTATGGTTTAAGTAAATTGGACTTTGTGAAACAGGCCCTACACAATATATATTTGTGAACCAAACAAATATTTTTGATCTCTTGATTTTTTTTTATTTTGATGATTGCAGTTACGAATCTTCGATTTACGGAGAGATCGAGAGTTGACCCCTATAGCGAGGCACCTCTGATTAACGAATTTCCCACATGCCTTCGATTACCACGCCACGAGGACAAATATTTTGCGAAAATTGAAAATCGTTTTGCCCTACTCGATTTGGGAAACATTGTGATACTTAATTCCGTTTTCGATAATGAAAACAGAATTTTCACTTCTTTTTAACTTTTAGAAGAAAAAAATATAGAGCTTGTGTAAGGTTGTCCGTTTGTGATGGATACAGGAAATTGTGTCTACATATTAGAGGTAGGGCTAAAAGTTTAATCATCCAATTAAGGTTCCCTTACTTTATACAGTAGTACAGTATACAATGGTAGTTTTGGCAGTCCTAATTATTTTGACTCTATTGTAAAAAAATGCTCATTCGGTGGACGCGTAGGTTTCTGTACGTAAAAAACGTAGAAAACCGAAACAACATTGTTCACGTAAGTATCTGAATCTATAAAGGCAACCAACCATATTGGGTAACGAAACAGAAACATACCAATTCTACTTTCACGCAAGGTCAGCGGAATTGGAAACCGTAAAGATGACTGGAAAAGGTTACAAGTTACCACTCGACCCTAGCCCCGACCGACAAACGATCGACAACAAACATCGACAACAATTGAAAATCGATCGAGGCAATTTGTTTTGGACGATACAGTACCAGTCGACTTTTGTCGACAGTTTATTCCGGTGACTGTGAAGCTGCTTTTCGTTTCTATCCATCCACATTCCAATTTAAGTCATATTTTGATACGCCAAAATACGCCGAATTTGACTATGAATCGATTTCCATATTTTTACAAAAGTCAAAAGCAGGTAAAGAGTTTTTGAGCTAATTATGGATTCCCGATTTATAAAAAACGCGTTAACACTGTAATTTTGAACATCGCAGCGTGAAGCATTGGAAGATGGTATTTTCATAACCACGATGAAGAGAAAATTAGAATCCTTCTGCAATACAGACATATCTACAATATACAGTTACCATCTAAAGATCATATTCATTAGATAGCACAATGTTAAACATTCACACATATATATATATTTAACATTATAATGAATATGATCTTTAATTCTCTATAGAGAATTAATTAAAATTATTCATGCGCAACTGAATTTTCACTTTGCGTTACAACCAACTAAAATATATAGTTTTACATTTTAATGTACGTTTGAAATGTATTTTTTAATTTATTAAAAGCTTTGCTTCTAAAGCAAATGCTCAACTATATTTTAATTTGATATATTTGATTCAAAAGCTTAAATATTTCTTAATGAAAATGTAGACGCTCTTATTCAAATGAATAAAAAATAAGCAATAAAGAATTAGGATTGTTTTGGAATCTGTAATTGAAGTCTTTGGTTTCATTTTTTATTGCCTTATTTTTTTTTTATTTAACTCAACACAGCAATATTGAGAATTTTATTGACTGCTAAATAATACTTACATACTGCCAAGCTTGACTCCATAACTTTGGAACACTTCTCACTACAGAGCTATAATATAATATACAGCAACAAATATATATACAAATATTATAAATGCAAAAGTAACTGACGTTAAGTTTTCACGCCTAAACCGCTGGACCGATTTTGAAATTTGGTACGGATATATAGACAGGAACTTGGGGAAGAACGTAGGCTACCTACTTTTTATTCCACTGCTGGGCACGGGTCTCCGGGCGAACGTGCGGACAAAAAAATATTTCACCCAGCGAGCGCAAAGCGCGAGCGAAACGTTTCCGCTCAGCATGGGCAAATATGCAGCATACAGCATACAGTATTTTATGTAATTATCCAGCTGTTTGTTTTATTGAAAAGTGACTGCAGCATTATTGTATACATTGCAGACTGTGGTCTACGAAAAACCGTGCTCTTAATTATGTATGAAAAACTCGTAAAGTCAAATGGAATGATTGCTGTCTGTGATTGTGATATTTGAAGAGTTAATAAGAATAAGCCTCGGGCCACACGATCGGACCATATTCCACTGTAACGATATCGGGAAATCGTTGGCCGCTGTTAACTGCAATTTTATAGTTGTTCGTGGCCACGTCGGCTTGTGGACGAACTTTACCAATTATAGATATCCATTGATTCACTGTGACTCTTGGGAAATTTCTTGCGTAAACTCGTTTGGGATAATGGAGAAATTTTTTTCCGTTAGTTTGATGATAAAAAATATTACAATGTATGTTTTTGAATACACTTCACATTGAAGAACAGATACAAAATGTGTATGACTTTGTCATAAGTTTCCTAATGCTATTAGTACTCGTTTAATGTTGATATAAATTGCATAAATTCCTTATGTCTTTATTTTCCTGAGCACTAAAACAGTAATTTAACATGTTACTCACTGTACTCAAAAATAACACCCAAACCAGCATAGGAAGTTTTACAGCTAACAACGTTCTCTAAGAACAGGGATCATTTTTTGTGATTTTTTTTCCAGAAAAGTGTCGCATAATTTACGGACTGTTACGACGGGGTAAGTAAGATGACAAAACATCCCGGTTGCGCCGCTGACACGAAATAATGCATAGAGTTTATCAAACGGGCTTAGAGCAGAGGTGGGGAAAGCCCCGTTGTGACTTGGCGTAATGTTGAAATTTTGACAAATTGCACTTGGGGATTACTGGTGGAATATGAAGAAAACCACGCATTCCCACAAATTACTCGGCCGTGACAAATGCCTTTGTAGATGACCCGCTATTTGTTTGGCTCTCGGCTAAATGTACTTAATGCTGGCAGAACGCAGTATCCCTTGGAAAACGTACGCGTATTATATCATAAGAAAACATAATCCTAGGTATATCCTCAGACCAAATAAAGTAAAGACGGAGTCTTCCGACAAAGCGGTGAAGCCTGTAAAACTACGCCTTGGCTGTGTACATACACAATTTACGCACACATATGTGTTAACGAAACTACGCCTTGGCTTTCGTTCGTCATTGGGCGTTCAATATCGAACCCTGCCGCCCGGCCCCCGCCCGCCCTCTAGTACACACACATGTACCATCAAAAACCGGCCTCACTTAGTTGTTCGCAACCACTGCGCAACGCTCCATCTTCCTTTTTTATTTGATCTGAGGGTATATCATACCTACTTTAATTCTTACGAGTTTTGCGCGAAAGCCACAGAAGGAATCTAAATATAAAATTACTTACATATTTTTAACATACAGTAATGTCATAACTCCTATGAACTACGAGCTAACCTTTTAACAAGGCGACAACCGTGAGAGAAAATACCGAATCGCGCAGTTCATTGTCTCCCAACTGTCTTCGGAAATGTCAATTTATTTTGTTGTGATATAAAACGGGGATTTACTGTATTATCATCTAAAAGAAGCAGTCGCGTTACATATCCCCGAAAGGAGATAAATATTTTATATCATAATTCAGCTGAACCATAAAAAGGGTGAGGCGACGGCACCCGACGCCTCGCAACGATTTCGCAATCGCAAGGGATTCAGAAATATTAGTGTTGATATTTTTCTTTAATCTAAGGAGATAGGTACTGATGTATTTTTCTAAAAACAAAAATGCTTGATTTATATTTTTTGATGTATTTTTTTATATACTGAGTAGGTAGGTACAGTGCCTTTGGTCTTGAACTAGCGATTATTTAAAGGCGTGTAATACACCTAATTTTATCGACAAAAACACCCACATGTTGGGGTCTATCCTCACTCCTGTTGGAATGGCCGCCATTTTAAATTTGACTTTTTATTTTAGATGATCCTGCAGAAAAATATTAATTTCTCCGGATTTAGAAGTCCTACAGTTATAACAAAAATATTTTTTGAAAGCTAATAATATTACCTAGTAATTTAAAAAAGAAAATGTCTATTTTTTTTGTTTAAATACGTCATAAAAAATTACTGAAATAAAATTTTATACGAAATTTGTGCGATTTTTTTGAGTTTTTATTAAATTTCTCAAAAACTAGGACATTAATGTCCACTTTTTTTGCTCTACTCAAATACACAGAAATATTATCTACATAACAATTCTAAAATTTATTGGTCTATGTTGCATATTTTGAGAGTTATTTTTGTTTGAACTATGACCCTTACGTAACCAAAAAATGATTATTTTCGAAAATGGACATAATTACAAGCATTTTGAACATATTTTAAATTAGGTTGATAATATTATCTAAATACTAATTTCATCAAATGATAAAATCTAGTTTTTAGGAATTTTGTTTTTTTTTTTATTTTTCGATTATAACCATTTAGTACTTGTCAGGGTCATATTCAAACAACAATAGCTCTCGAAATATGTAACATAGAGCAATAAATTTTTGAGTTGTTCTGTAGATAATATCCCTGTGTATTTGAATAATGCAAAAAAAGTGAACATTAATTTCCTAGTTTTTGAGAAATGTAATAAAAAGTCAAAAAAATTGCACAAATTTCGTATAAAATTTTATGAGAGTAATTTTTTATGACGTATTTAAATCAAAAATTTAAACATATTTTTTTTAAATTGATAGGTGATATTATTAGCTTTTGAATAGTATTTTTGTTATAACTGTAGGACTTCTAAATCCGGAGAAATTAATATTTTTCTGCAAGGTCATCTTAAATAGAAAGTCAAATTTAAAATGGCGGCCATTCCAACAGGAGTAGGGATAGACCCCAACATGTGGGTGTTTTTATCGATAAAATTAGGTGTATTAAACTTCTTTAAATTATCGCTAGTTCAAGACCAAAGGCACTGTATATAGGTAGGAACAATATTAAAGCTTTTGACTTTAAGAATTACGAAATTTTCCTTGATAATAGTGAAAAACCGAAAGTGCTTGCTAATTATAATACATTTTGAATTAAAAACAATTTTCACTCGTGACTTTCCGATGAAAACTTTATGAGTATTAAAGAGATAAGTATTGCAGGTGATAGATAAATCAATGATAAACATACGTGTTTTTTTTTCAGGCTATGACAATAATAATTATCACACAGGCCATTGCGTATTTCGTAAACTGATGGTTCCAATGCGTGAAGCGTGAATTCAATCGATGGGAAACATGACTGTGGTAAACGCCATGCTGCAGTGTAATTGGGTGAACCGCAAATAGCGAAATATTGTGACAATATTATGATTAATAATTATCATATTAATGAAACCTCTGTGACTTTTTGGTTTACTGATATATCACGCTTCATTGTAATGAAGTTGAGGTAAATATCATAATTTATGAGTACCAACCAAAAACCTCGCAGGAGTAGATTAGTAACATCGTATACAACAACATTTGTTCTACGACTTTTACAAAAACAAACAAAAAAAAAGTACTTTTCATACAAAACTATATCAGCTGTGCGGACATTTGTATGGAGAGTCGAATTTTATTTTGTCTGTTTTCGGAAAAGTCTTAGAACAAACGTTGTTGTTTATGATGATACTCCTGCGAGGTTAATGGTTTTACAAATAACCCTGTATATATATGTTCTGAAGTTTGATGGTCTCTGCTCCGTTCAAACTAAAATACCTATCCCGAAACTTTTTTATACTATTTACTTAATCGAATCGATTTTTGATACTGTTTACTTAATCGAAATGCCAAAATTCATGAAAATGCCTAAATGATGAAAAATTTTTGAATTATTTTTAGATTTTAGGCATTCACAATGCTATTTTTCTATTAAGATAAATATTTTAATAGAAAAATACTAGAAAAAATCGACTCACCCGTAGCAGCTCAGACGGGATTTGAACCCGCACTCTTGGGATTCCGGCCCAATGTACTGACCAATTATGCTACCGAGTCAATTGGTCAGTGCATTGGGCCGGAATCCCAAGGATACGGGTTCGAATTCCGTCTGAGTTGCTACGGGTGAGTCGATTTTTTCTAGTATTTTTTCTATTAAAATATTTATCTTGACGAAAATTTATTTATGTATGAGTTCTAAACAACTTACTACACTTACAAAACACAGTAAACATTGAATTATATAAAATAGAAACTTACAGTAGGCGAGTAAATAAAAATGTTTTCAAACAAAAAACATGTCAAACTTTTTTTCCCTCCAAAAAGTTTTGACACGTCGCCAAAACTTTCTTTAACGCTTCATAGACAATTTGTAAATCAGCTCAAAACTAATATCTTGCAACACGTGTCAAACGAAAGGTCGCAAGTTGCCGACGCGGCGGTCTATGGCAACCAATGACCCATGAAAATCGTTTCTCCATTATCATAACAATGAAATTTATTCTCACCAAATTTTTGGGAAAGTTATGAATTTTCCTTGTCATTTTTCAGCTCCATTAAAATCCGGAGTTGTAACAGGAAAAGTTTTATTCGATAAATTCGGAGAATGGATCAGTTTGATTTAGATACTCCGATACCTATCTGATGATACATAACATGTAGGTTGAGTTAATTTTCTTGAATAAAAGAAGTTGTTATATTGTAGTTAATGATTCTCTGTTGAAGACATAATCAATTAAATAAGTTAAAGCTTCTCTTACCTCAAGTTTGTGACTAAACCTTACCTTACCTTACCTAAAATGTAAGTATATAATTGTACAGTAACCCTATTTTTTGAACTTAAGATAACTTTAGTACATTTTAGTCCACTCAATAGCGTATCGTTATCACGGCCAACGAACACTTCCTATAATCTAGGATATTAATAGAACACAAACCATATTCATCCCCTAAAAGTCCTACCAACTCTACTCACACCAATAAATCCACAAAATTGCAGTTTCATGTTAAGTAGAATTTCCACAGTTTGCCACGCCGCCGTACCTCTCTCAAACGCTTAAATATTTTAACACCTACATAACTTCTCAAAACATTCTGCTTAATTCACACACATTTACACCGTCAGGTGAGAGCTGCAAAAAGTTCAAATTACAATACAATCACGCAGAGATGCCACAAAATATAAAGTGGACAGAAAAGCCGCTCGGAACAAATCGTGCTTTTCCGTGCATGCACACATTAACATTACGTAGAGGCAATCTCAGAACAATCGGGCTGTATCGTCAGTACTACAGTACTTTATACGCCTCTATTGCCTAGTGGCTCATCAATTCGAGTAAAAAAGAGGGGCGCCGGGTACAATTTCAAGGAATTGAACCACCAACCAAACCGGGAACAATAATGTATGTAAGTACCCCTTATATTTTGTACACGGTTTTTTTTTGTTTCTCTTTTGGGCTATACATTCACGATATTGTTAAATAACAATACAAAACTAAATTGTTTCAGGTGGGGTAGGAAAGAAGCAATTTGATAGTGTGGGGCTTCTTTCAACCCTGCCTGAAAACACCATAACGACCGTCTAACAGGACAGTGGAGTTTTAGTAACCCTGTTTTTACCCATGTTCTGGAGGAATAGAATAGAATAAAATATTATTATTAGGAAGATAACGAGTTATTCAGTGGGTGAGGATTCCGAGTGTACCTATAATATGCACTTCCACCTTCAGCCTTTATTATCATTTAACATTAGGTGAGTTGAAGGCCAATTTAGTTCTGTGATCACTGTAAATAAAAAAACTGCTACAACAGCGCCTAGCGTTTGAAACAAATGTAAGAGGTGTTTTCGAATACGGCAGGGCCTACTCAAATGGCCATTCTACTAAAATAAACGCAAGTAGAGAGTATAATGAGGGCTTTTCAAAGTGACATTTAATAAATAAAATTGGTAACTATTCGCCTCACTAAATGGTGTAAGTCTGAAAATAGTAACTATTTGATTCACTAGATGGTGTTGATACTCTTCGAAGCTTAGTTAAAAAAATCACATTGACACCCATTTTTATCAACGCTATCTATCAAGCCAAGCCAAGTCTTTGTGAAAAGCCCTCATAACATTGACCTGCATATAAAAAAAAATTTTTCATGTCAGTGCCTCATTAGCATTACGATGTATGGGATTGACATATGCCAACGATTAGCTTAACATTGACATTTTAGTAGAAAGGCCATTTGAATACATTCTGGCACTTCTGTATAAAACATACAGACTTAATATTATATGACAACACCGCTTACCATTCAGAGCACATTCGAGCTTGAAAGATTAGGGTGTGTGCGCACAACAAACACCTATTCAGCATAAATATTTTCACAAAGACTGACGCGTTTTATTATGTTTCATACACCTAGTACTCTGTTGTGCTTACTGTATGCCTATTCAACATTTTTTATATTACTTATTTTCCGTATTTATTTTTACACTTAAATCAATCTCAGAGATTATATTTTTTATTTTTTGTATGGGTGGATGGAAAGTGAGCATTGTTGAAATGGTTGGTTGCATAAGTTTACCCACATATCCCGGTGGCAAAACAATGAATAGGTAGGTTTAACTAATAAAACCACGACAGGCAAAATTACTAAAGTAGTTATAACTAATAACGTTAATTAGGAGTCCCAAAAGAAATCGATGGACAAAAACATTTCAACGCAACAAAAACTACGGCCTATGCCAATTAGGCGCATTCGGTGACACACACGACACCTGTTTTTATCACTAAAACGAGAAACGCATTAAATAGCACAAAACCTTACAAAGGATTAACCAATGATATATGTAACACATCCGTTTTAAGAGGTAAACTAGGAAATTGTACAAACGAGTATTAATCTGCTCAAGGCACTTAAGTTATTTTCACGGTTCGTTCACTCCAGTTAGTTTAGATAATGAAATGTTATTTCTAATTTTGTTGACGTGAATTATCCCTTTGTAACTTACTTTGATTTATTAGTTTTCAAAGCTTCTTGTTATTTGTACGATGACCTTTAGCTGAACTGGAAGGACCAGACAGAGAAAGTAAGCAGTAAAATAAACAGTTTTGCATTTGCTCTTTTCAGACTTGCAAAAGTTGCGAATATAGATACAGCTATCACGGCGTATTTTGCGTATGTTGAATCATTGCTAAGATATGGACTCTTAATATGGGGTAATGGTACACAAGTGGACAAAACATTTAAATCCCAAAAGAGATGCATACGTGCCATTTGCAATATCGCTTCGGATGTCTCCTGCCGACCCTACTTCAAACAACTTAACATATTACCATTAGTCTGTTTATACATATTAGAAATAGGTATATTTGTAAAGCAACACATCAATAGGTTTACAAAGGCAAAAGACACTACAAATAGAAGCCTTAGACTTCCTGATGAATTAGTACAAAGCACGATACCAAAAACAAAACGGTTCCAATCTAATGCACCAGCAATGGCAATTAAGATATTCAATAAAATACCGGAAGATATAAAACAACTCTCTTTTAATAACTTCAAAAAAGCACTACGAAATTGGTTGATAGAAAATACATTCTATTGTATAGACGAGTTTTTAACATACCGCAAATAACGTATTAACTTCTGTGTGGCTAACTTTATGCATGGATTGACATGAAATGTTATTTTTAATTTTAATGTAAATGTGAGTTGTGTGCTATTTGACATTTCTTTAACTCTATTTTATTTTTATTTAATATCCATGAATTGAATTTGACATTGAAATCCGTTTATTATTGATGAATTTAATATAATATTTTAATTACTTATAAATATTGTGGAAACATTGTAGGTACCTTAAAAAAATATTTCAATTTTTGCATGTCATTTATAATGGCTAAATAGGTATAAGATACTTTAAATTGATGTACGAACAACTTATGTAAACCCTATTTAATGCGAATAAAATCTATTCTATTCTATTCTATTTTAGCTCATTTTTGCCTATTTTAAGTGTCGTTCGTTGGTTATAGCGCTTATATTTCTCGTTTATATTGTTCTATCTTAATTTGTTTTTGAATTTTTAGATTTTAGGCATTCACAATGCTATTTTTATATTAAGATAATTATTTTAATAGAAAAAATTATAGAAAAAATCGACTCACCCGTAGCAGCTCAGACGGGACTCGAACCCCCACCATTGGGATTTCGGCCCAATGCACTGACCAATTATGCTACAGAGTCGCTAGTGGGAGCGGCGAAATTTTCTAGTAGTTTTTACGTACACGCTGTAAGCCAGCGTTATTTCTTCAATGTGAAGAATTACCTTCAACCTTCGAATGCAACACTTACAAATGTCAGACAATCGTTAAGATGAAATACTATTTTGAATTTTTAGATTTTAGGCATTCACAATGCTATTTTTATATTAAGATAATTATTTTAATAGAAAAATACTAGAAAAAATCGAGTCCCGTCTGAGCTGCTACGGGTGAGTCGATTTTTTCTATTAAAATAATTATCTTAAAATTTGTTTTATTTGTTTTTGTATCATGGTATGAAAGCACGTCTTACGTTTTATATTTTTCGTACGTTCATGATAGATATGTATAAAACCTTAACCTTAGACAATAGGGATGTTGACTTATGAATAAAATAACGAAATATAAAAATCGTAAACATATCAAACTTTTGGAGTAGCTTGTATACCTCTTGGTTTTATATATTGCGTATTATTTGTTTTATGACCCTTCAAAGTTGGGTGGACAAGTCCATTTAAAAAGTATAAAATTTGTTAAAATAAATAATACATTTAATTAGTCCGTAAAATTTATAGCAAATTTGTCAACGAAACCATTTTGATAAACACAATATTTAATATAGCTGCCGAACAAATTTCTTACGCGTTGCATACAACGTAGGAAGGCGTGACGTCATAACTTGGTAGCCGTTAGTATGGAGCGTTTTCGGGTGAGTCCAATTTTGTGCATTTCAAACTGTGATATCTCGGGCAGTTTTCATGCTAGCATAATAATTCTTATACAAATGTTTCTTTTTTTAGGGGTAATTTATGTAACATAAAATAAAAAAATAGTCAACATGCCTATTCATACTACCTATTTTTTATATTACCATCTAATTTTGACATTTTTATTTTTTATTTAAAAATAAACAATAAAAATGTCATACTCTTAACTTGCTGCTAAAAAATTACTCATATAAAATTTATAACCATAGCATATTTTAATCAAAAAAAGAAGTAATATTATTTGCGAAAAATAAACAACACAAATGGCAAAACTTTGAATAAATATTTACGTATCGTCCAAAAGTTTTATTAATATCATTGCCTCCATGTATTATTTGTCAGAGCGATAACGACGGCTATAAAAACTATAAAAAAACGTATAAAACAAAGCGAACACGTGAATGTGGCATTTGTTGCAAGGGCCCTTAAAGTGATTTTCTTTTATTTCCGATGTTTAACGCCCCCAATCTTTTCATCTATATATATAAAAGCGTAAATCACTCACTGACTCATCACGAAATCTCAGAAACTACAAGTGCTAGGAGTCTCAAATTTTGCATGGGGGTTCCTTTTAGGGTGAAGGTGCTCACTAAGACGGGATTTAGCGAAATTCAACCCCTAAGGGGGTAAAACAGGGTGGCAAAGTTTGTATGGGAGAAAGCGATTCCTTGGCCCGATTGACTTGAAATTTGGCATAGACATTCTTTCACAAAATTAATTGAATAGGTGTTTCGTATTTTCTTGAAATGTATCCACTAACAGGGTTGAAAAGGGGTAGAAAGCTATTTTTAGGGTGGTTGACTTCGATATCGGAATCAAAACTTCTTAGTGCATTTGTACGATTAAGAAAAATAAATGTCAGTTGTCAGCACTGACGTCCACTGAATTTTCCAAAAGACTAACATCATAAGATAATACACTATATAATTCTTTAACATAATTGCACCCGGCATGCGTTGCAATATTACGATTTTTTAGCCAGGAGCCTTTTCAGTCGTAAGTAGAAAAAATCACCAAACATATACTTATTACATTACTAATCGGATGTGGAATGTGGATGAATAGTTTAGGAGTGCATACTGCATAGGAAACAAATAAACATACACAAAGATTTCTATGTTGTTGAACATTACATTAGATTTTTATTTATAAAGAAGATACCTTTAAGTATTTAATATTACATAATATAATTATAATTATTTTGTTAAATTATCGCTAATTTTTTTATGGACCAGGATGTCGAGGACAGCAAAGGAAACGGCGGTTGAAAGGGGAAAAGGAAGATTTAATAGCAGAATAATGGAAACACCATAGAAATAGAATGTCAAAGAACAACAAAGTCAATAAACAGGTGATCCGAAAACGAATACATACATTTTATATGGGATACATAAAATATGATTATATATGGCAAAGGAAATTTAATAAACTATGTTCCATACTGTTTTCTTCGTCGATAAACGAATAAATGTAGCGAAATTTGGTTTTAAAGAAATGTGTGGGAATATCTTATTTACCTGTGAAAAGTGTGATTACTTGGATTGTTTCTTATTGTCACATCACAATTACTTAGAGCACAAGACACCATGGCTCCACAATACCTTTATTTTAAATTCTAATTAAGATTAACAAATATTTTAAACAAACTGTGTTTGCTCATTTGCTAGGCGGGACGCTAGGGGCTCTTACTGTAAAAAATGTTGGCACATGTCACTTGCTCCTTTGTCTCTTTTTTACATAGACCGTGTCCGTATGATGTTAACTTCTCTTTTCCACGCTTTGTTGGTCTTCTTGAGCGCAGCGAAAATTTTTCTATGTCTATGGGAAACACGTTTACAATAGGCAATAGGCAAAGGAAAGCAATATGACAAGAAGACAGTAAAGAGACAAAACCATAGTATAGGTATTTACATGTAACTAATTACAGAGTAGAATATATAAGTCTATACATGGGCGGGCCTGTCCTTGACATAAGTACCTACCTACCTAATACAGAATCGTGAACAGAGCGTTGGTTCTGTAACCAAACTCGAACCCCACTTCGAATCTCACTTCACTGCACGGGAATTTTAAATCACAAATAAGGTAATGATAAGAATTTTATTTTATCACAAAAATAAATGAATAAATTTTAGTTAGCTAATTTCGAATAACCAATTCACGCAAAGTGAAGTGGGTTCGAAGTGAGATGCGATTTTGGTTACAGAATCGACAGACTGCGCGGCTAAAACCGCGGGGTGCAGTTATTACCTATATAATCACAAAATTGTAAAAATGATAAAGTTTTGATGTTTGGATGTTGTTCATATTGTTACTCAATCAAGTCTGAACGGGTGAACGGATTTAGACGAAATTTGGCACAGAGATAGATTATAGTCTGGAATACTTAACACAGGCTTCTTTTCATCCCGATTATTGATTTCCAGGGAAAGACTAACAACAATTACAGACTCCCACGCAGGGGCGGAGCCATGGGCAAAAGCTATAGTATATAGTACAAAACAAAGTCGCTTCCCGCCGTCTGTACGCTTCACTTAAACTACCTTTGCATAAAAACCGCATTAAAATCGATCCATAAGTTTAGGAGCTAGGTTGCCGGAGACAGACAGACACACACACACACGTCAATTATATTATAACACTCCTTGCGTACGTCGTATGTAGATAACCTGTAGTATAATCTAATAACTTCACACTGACACCACATTATAGCACAGTTTTACATTAGTAGGTAATTACATTGCACCCGTGCGAAGCCGGGGCGGGCCGCTAGTTAGAGATAATGTCGGATTTATGCAAAAACGACCTTCTACGCGTTGGCACGGGTTTGCATTTATTTCGCTTTTTCACAGATTACGCCAGTAAGTTATTTATATTAAATAGGGAGGAGAAAAGAAGCATATTTTTCTATACAAGTACAGACTGGGACATTGGAGTTTAAAACGCGGTATGTAAATTTATAATTATAACATTTAAATAAGTAGGTATTTATGCTAATTGAGAAAACCAAAATGTAATGAAATGTGAAGATAGAGTTTCCTATCAAATCGTGTCGGTCCCTATTGCCCTGCTCTCATCATAATATCGTGATAAAGCAATTTTATATTAATTGGAGATTAGCCTGGAAATATTGAACGTTAACTTCAAAGCTTTTAATTTTCTTTTCTGAAAGGCATTATTTCATTTAAAAGAGAGGTCGATAGCCTCACTGCTCCCAAAGCGGCTGCCAGGAAATGCTAATTTATGAAAAACTGGAAAAAATTATGATACTTCACCGAAAGTAGGTGTAGCCTCGTTAATACTACTCATGTAATTTTACTTTTAAATAGGACGATGAACCACGAAGTTTTAATTAGAATTCTGCAAAACATTTCGTAATTTATGTTCAGGTGATCACCCAAGGAAATCTTTACCATATTTTGTTATTGCGTTTGGTAGACACTCAAGAGTTTATATTCATATACTTTTCATTGTACTACATATTATATCTAGCTACCTCCTACTCTCTACTGCAAGGGAAAAAATATTTCATTGTAAATTATAAACATTGGTTTTGATTTTGTATCTGTTTGGGTGAGTGTATTAAATACCTGATGTAATTGGGATGTTGACAACTTTTTTTTATTTTATATTACATAAATTACCTCTCAAAAAAAGAAACATTGGTAAAATAATTATTTCGCTAGCTTGAAAACTGCCCGAGATATCACAGTGTGAAATGCACACAAATGGACTCGCCCAAAAACGCTCCATACTAACGGCTACTGAATTATGACGTCACGCCTAAGTAGTTTGTATGCAACGCGTAGGAAATTAGTTCGGCAGCTATATTAAAAATTGTGTTTAATCAAAATGGTTTCTTAGACAAATTTGCATTACATTTTACGAACTAATTAAAGGTATCAATTATTTTAATAAATTTTATACTTTTTAAATGGACTTGTCCACCCAACTTTGAAGGGTCATAAAACAAATAATATGGAATATATAAAACCAAGAGGTATACAAGCTACTCTAAAAGTTTAATATGTTAACGATTTTTTTAGTATTTCGTTATTTTATACATTAGTCAACATCCCAATTGCACTACATGCCTGGGGCTCAAATAAATATTTTACCACCTTTTACTATTATATCTTTATAAACTTTACTAGTTTTTAATGAAAAAAATTGATTTTCTTAAAATAAGATTACCCATATTCTTGGAGAATATTATGATGATGATGTAATGTTATTTTCCACAAAATACAGGTTTACAAAAGCCAGCATCCTTGTTTCCTTACCCACTTCAGTGTGTTTTTCAACATTATTATGGAATGCACGGAAAAGTAAAATAAGGAACGAGACCACGTAATTAATACATGACTTCTAATGGACTATTACATGCAAAACCACCCCTCAGGAGCGACGCATGGCATAAACAAGGTTACATTAAAACTTTCACAATAACACAGAAATTTCAACCTTAAGTCAACTTATATTAGGGAGTAAACCTGATTGAAGCTCTACTTTACAAAAACGTTATCGCACCAAGTAACTTTGGGCAGAACGACCCCTCCAGCATTCCCAACTTTAATACAGTAGGATATCATTTTGACACAGTTCTATGTTCCCGCGAACTGCAAGTAGATACTTAAAACGACGGAACTTTCGTAATGTAACGACTTTATACGAGCCACTATTGACAAAGAACTCCCATTGGTATTAAAATTGCGTAAGAGTGTTACTGCCTCAAATCCCCTAACTTTAAGGGCGCGGCGACTAGAATAATTCGTCAAAAACATCATTTTGGGAAAAATACCTGTTTTCATATTTACTTTAGATGCCAATCAAAGAAAAATATAAATGACAAAAATCAGTTTACCCAATCATAAGAAATTTTGACCTTTTGAGTTCAAAAAGATCAGAATTTTGTTAACAGCTAAAGGACCAACTGTTAAACTTTATTGCATTGATTTATATACTACTGAACTACATTAAAAACAGAAGTTTTTTTGTATTATAAAAACGTATAATAATAGTACATTATGATATAAGTGCGGTAAGTTGAAAATTACGGCCGAGGCGATATTGCTAGCCCGAGCCGTAGGCGAGGGCTACAAGAAAGCAGAGGCTGTAATTATCAAAACGCACGTATGTCATACGACGTTTTATAACATATTTGCGAGAAAATAAATAAAACTCGGACTTTGCACCTTTGCTTGTCTTCCATAATATGATGAAATTTTGATACGCTTGTAAGTATCTATCGGTAAATTTTTCGAGCAAGAGGCTTAGAGTAGCCTTTTTCGCTGCCTCTGAGACTTCTGGCGGTGTCGAATTAATAAATTCATCACTACTTGACGACATTTTCAAATAAAAACAATAAAGCAATAAAAGCGCGTGGAATAGTTTTTACTTGTTTAAATTAGCTATGCGCGCGCTCATCAGCGCTTATTTTAAGGCAAAGGCATAAAAAAACAGCCAGTTTTACTAATAAAGTAAATTAATATTTTTGTGTTTTTGTTACAGATAAATAATTGTAATTTATTGTCAAAATTAATTCAATTAAATAATTAAATGTTTATTTATTATATTTTATCATCCAAAGTTAAATTTATTCATAAAATGTTGACCTCTTTTCTGACATAAAAACTCTTTGCTAAGATTTAAAAAAGTACCGTTCGTTTTAGACGAAGCATCTTGATAAACCGTGCGGTAATGTAAAGTAAAACGCACGGTTTATCAAGGAAACCGTGCGTTTTACTTTACATTACCGCACAAGTTCGTAATGAGATACAATACGATATTGAAATTGGTGTAATAAGAGACCCTTTACGAGCAAATATGTTATAAATACATATTTTGAACATTACTGAACTGAGTTTTTGAATAAACCAAATATTTTACGTGTCTGAAAACAGTGGATAAAATTGAATCATGTGAAATATACCACAAGAGTTAGGTTGAATTTCTTTCCTTTATTTGTATTCTGTACTTTTCTACGATAAAGTAGTGTGAAGAGACTTTCCCCCCTAGGGGCATCAGGCGATATCACAACAAACTTACATGTTTCTTTTAATCTATTTTGTTAGTGTCCAAGACTTTATTGATAACATTATATTTTTTGGATGTTTTATATTAATTTTATTATAAAACACCTTATGAATACTGATCCATTTGATCAGAATAATTTCCGAAAGTTAATTATGAACTAACAATTTTATAAGTCTTTTTAATATCTTTTGAAGTTTTGAATTTAAAACTTATATTATACGATGCCATATCTTTTCTGTAACATCTGAATAGCAGGAAAAAAACACTACATACTACTAAGTATACTATTTTCTACTAATAGGTATACAGGTACTGAGTATATGTACTAACCTAGCTATATACAAACTTTTGCTCCGTTTATTTGCAGAAAGGTGAAAATATAAAGACAAGAAAAATACCGTTCCACGTTCTAAAGCCCACGCAAATGTATAAAAAAATATCTCACATACCACCTTCATCTTTATTACGCACTTTTACGATAAAAAACACATCCGCGGAACGTATCGCGGAGCTTAATAAAGTACGTGTTCATGTCTCTCTAAGCCCGCTCTGATTATACAAAATTTAGTACAACAAAAACGTACTGACGCGAAATTGACCGACAAATCCTTTACAAAACCCGGATTCCTGACAAGAATACGTTTCCAGGGACACTCAGATCCCTTACCCCTTTCTTTGTTATGTAAATATCCGTGTCTGGTGAAAGTTTGTCTACAAATATTCCCTCAGTGCCGATCCATTAGAAAATGAAAGAACATTTGCACGGGTCGAACGAAATAAGAGCTCAGTCGCGCGCGCCTCTCACTGTATTATTAGTGGTACACCCCTAAACTCATTGTTTGAACACCGTATTCTAATATTGGTTAAGAGCTAATGATTCATTCGTTACTCCAATTTCTAATTGTACAAAGAACATTAAATCCCCGTTAACAAAGAAAACTTCGAAGCAACCTACGCTTATGTATATCAAGTCATTACGATTTCCATTCTAGAAACTTATGTAGGTAGTTCGAGTTGTGTACTCTCGCAATATAGGAGAGGTATTGATGTAATTGATTATAATGTTTATTGTTCGACGGCAGCTTTTAATTAAACTGGATCCATACGTATGTAAAACGTGTTTCTCTAAATGCAAACATGAGACGCGCACAGCGGGTAGATACAAGAGACCCATTGTTTATGAGGCTGCCTTAAGAGGACGACGTCAGAGCTCAATCCACTATTCAAACAAACATGTAGGTACGCTGTGTGTACGGTCGTATCTACGGCTCGGAACGGCGTACACTCCTAATATGTTAATTTCAAATCCCGGATAATCAACGCTGGGTCTGTACGCCTTCGGGAATACAACACGACGACGTTTGTAAACTTATCTCGTCTTCTAGTTAGCAGATAGGACAAGCCTCTTGAATACTTAAACGTGTCATTCATGATTAAGCAACCGTTCACGACGTGACTGTTGACAAAAACACCATCCTGAGACAGTCTTTTGTCTCAATTAAGCTAAAAACACATTACGTCGATCTGCTATCAAAGATTCCCGTATTAGCTGGGGATCAAATTAACATAGTGACAGTTGCGAACATGGAAAATAAACGGCTATATCGAGCAATTTGTAGGGATGACGTCAAAACGGCCTATACGTGTATACATAAGGGCTCACGAGAAGTTTGAGAAGCGTATCATTGGCATCCCGGCGCGTGGTAAACGACCCCGAAAATTGCTGGCAATTTATTCGGTTCAAGGGTGACCCGGAATAAAGAGGAACGAAACGTTTGTCACTCAGTATATTATTTACTCGCGGACACTGAGTCCAACCGCAAAAAATTCTCGCCTCCCGTTATAGTTGCGAGCTCGGAAGTGAAACCGGGTCTCTTCTCCGATCAAATGATCCAAACAACTTTTTACTGAAGACATAAAAATCACTATATTTTATAGATCTTTCATGAAGATATTTTATAGTATAAGCAGAGATTTTTTTTGGCAAAACTATTGATATAATATTATAATCGCATTAAATTCAACCCGTTAGTTTTCAATACATCCTTGTTGTGTATTTCTCAAATAAAATATATATTTTTTAGAATCAAAAATATAATCAAAACTCAAGCTTATTATTTTTTTACTCAAGGCTCCTTGTTCTTCGCAGTTCTCCTATTAATAAAGCAAAAAATATAAAACTCTACACATCTTTTATTTTTATTTTGAACTAGCGAACGCCCGCATCTTCGTTTGTTTCGTTTCTCTATACCTCTGATAACGTTTATACAAAATTTCATGATGATTGGTTCAGTAGTTTTAACGTGAAGGCGTAACAAACAAATAAACAAACAAACGGACTTTCGCATTAATAATATTAGTAAAGATATTTTACTTCCCGATATACTTAATAAAGTAATTTTATTTAAATCGCAGTGCAAATTCTGAAGAGATATAATGTGATAAAACGTACTTTCCTTTTATTTAAACCATTTTTAAGCGCAAACTTTTCATTTTTCATTTTAACTGTCGCTTTCGATGTAACCATCTATTTAAACTTTGATCAAGTTTATATACTTACTGCACCAAGTTTAAAAGTCTTACCGACAAAGTAATAAATAATTATCCTAGAGTCTTATACAACGTGTTACAAAATACCCCTAAAGCCAAATATGGTAGATAGGGACTATCAAACTGAACAACTTCCACTATGAGTCGAGCTCTCGCGAAAAAAAATCAGCTGTTTCATAAAAAAATTAATAACGAAATTATTAGAATTTTATTATAATTTAATTTCAGAGTTGGCCGTTTAGTAAAAGTTGTTCAGTTTGGTGGGCCCTATCACAGATAAGATAATATAATACCTAGTACTATTCCTATCAACCATATTCGGCTTTAGGCTTATTTTTGTAACACGTCATATTAGTATAAATAATAGCATATTACACAAGCTTTATATGCCTATCTAAGCCCAAAAAAATAGGTTACGGATTTAAAAGCGACGACTTTATTACTTCATACAAAAAACCCCTAAAGCCAAATATGGTAGATAGGGACCATCAAACTGAACAACTTCCACTATGAGTCGAGCTCTCGCGAAAAAGTACGTTTATTCAGAGGTCTGAAATCAATATCAATTATAACTCTAAAGCCTTCTGGGCATTCATTAAGAGTAAGAAAGCTAATACCGGCATTCCCGATTCTTTGTTTCTGGACAACGCCACTGTGTCCGACGGACAACAGATTTCTGATGCATTTGGTGACTTCTTTCAATCCGTGTTCGAAGAACCATCGCTTGATTCTGCTGCATCTACTGCACTGTGTCCTACATCAGGTGACTCTGTTATCGGTAACGTTCACATTAACCCGGAAATTGTAAAAAAATATTTATCTCGTCTGGATGAATCAAAGGGAAGTGGCCCTGATGGTATACATCCAGTTTTTTTGAAGCGATGACGAGAGCTTCTCGCTGAACCAATTTCTAAATTGTTTGTATCCTCTTTATCAAATGGTATAATGCCTACGACCTGGAAGCGTTCGCTAGTAGTCCCTATTTTTAAGGCAGGAGACAAACATGATATAAGAAATTACAGAGGAATATCAAAATTATCTATCTTGCCTAAGCTGTTCGAAAAAATTATTTACGATACGCTTTTCCCAGCTATTAGGCCACTCTTGGTTCCACAACAACATGGTTTTATAGATAGACGTTCAACTGAATCAAACCTTTGCGAGTTTCTTGATGACGTTCTCGTTACCATGGACGGAGGATCTCAGGTGGATGCCGTGTATACCGATTATTCTAAAGCTTTTGACAAAATTTCCCACAGTTTATTAGTATCTAAAATTGAATACATCGGTATACACGGCGATCTCCTCAGATGGCTCACATCTTACCTTCGTGATCGGACTCAAGCTGTTGCGGTGAAGGGTTTCACCTCCACTTATGTCCCTATAACGTCGGGCGTGCCTCAGGGGTCGCATCTCGGTCCATTATTATTTAATATATTCATTAATGATGTTGTTAGCGTTCTCCAAAATTCAAAAATATTACTATATGCCGATGACACAAAAATTTATCGTGAAATTAAATCCCTATCCGATTGTCATTTACTCCAGGAAGATTTAGATCGCCTCGCTCAGTATTGTTTGGATAATAAATTAAAATTAAACGTAGACAAATGTCACATAATAACATACAGTAGGAAAAAACAACCCATAATTTATAGTTATAATCTTTTAAATAATAATCTTCATAGAACGACCGAGATGCGAGACCTGGGTGTTCTCCTTGACAGTGAGCTACAGTTTACCTCGCATATTAATAAAATCACAGCTAAGGCCTATAGGATGTTGGGGTTTATCTTTCGTCAGGGTTCTGATTTTAAAAATCCTAGCACTCTGGTATTATTATATAATGCATTTATAAGATCTGTTTTGGAATACGCATCAACAGCTTGGAATCCACAGTATTTGACGCATATTGACACTATTGAACGTATTCAGAATAAGTTCATCAGACGCATGAAATATAAATACCCTAGTTTCAATACGGACATGATCAAATCCCTTAGACAGCGAAGAGAACAACGTGATCAATTATTTCTTTTCAAAATTATAAATAATATGGTTGACTCGATTTATCTTACAAGTAAGATATTTTATTAATGCAAAAAGTTTTGCCTGAGATCCTCGAAAACCTTTGCTCCGCCTTTTTGTCGCACCAATTATGCCAAAAACCGCTTCTCTGTAAGATCTTGTAGTTCTTACGATAAGAACTATCATCAAATCGATATTTTTTCCCTTAGTTTTCATAAGTTTAAAAAGTGTATTACAGCTGATCAACATGTCAATGTTATATAATGTCTTTCTTTGTTTATACCATTTGACTATGTCGTGTTAATTTTCCCATGGTTGCTTGTAAACAGTTATATTGGCTATGACATAATTCATTAACTTTATGTAGTGTGTACTTATACTCAAGTTTTGTTTTGCATTAATTATTCCCTGTGAAAACTGTGTTAGCCTATGTACAAACATAATGATTTTCATTCATATGTATAATATTGAGCTGTATGTTTCCCTTATCCAATAAAATAAAATAAAAATAAATAAATGCTTTAAAAAAAAATCAACTGTTTCATACAAAAAAATAATAAGGAAAATATCAGAATATTATATAATTTAATTTCAGAGTTGGCCGTTTAGTAAAAGTTGTTCAGTTTGGTGGGCCCTATCACAGATAAGATAATATAATACCTAGTACTATTCCTATCAACCATATTCGGCTTTAGGCTTATTTTTGTAACACGTCATATTAGTATAAATAATAGCATATTACACAAGCTTTATATGCCTATCTAAGCCCAAAAAAATAGGTTACGGATTTAAAAGCGACGACTTTATTACTTCATACAAAAAACCCCTAAAGCCAAATATGGTAGATAGGGACCATCAAACTGAACAACTTCCACTATGAGTCGAGCTCTCGCGAAAAAAAATCAACTGTTTCATACAAAAAAATAATAAGGAAAATGTCAGAATATTATATAATTTAATTTCAGAGTTGGCCGTTTAGTAAAAGTTGTTCAGTTTGGTGGGCCCTATCACAGATAAGATAATATAATACCTAGTACTATTCCTATCAACCATATTCGGCTTTAGGCGTATTTTTGTAACACGTCATTATTAGTATAAATAATTGCATATTACACAAGCTTTATATGTCTATCTAAGCCCAAAATAAATAAATAATAATAAATAAATAAAATCTTTATTTCTTCTCTCACATATACGTACATGATAATCATACATTCAACTATAACTATAAGACTTATTCTAAGAAACCATATGATGGTAGTCTATGTGAGAGACTGGCCTCTGTGCTAGGAGAACCTGTGTGACGGATAACCAGCCTCTCCACAACCGGACCAGGTGGAATTAGATAAGAGGTTGTTTGCAATTATTCAATAATTTGTTGGATGTGGTAGGTAGATATTGAACACTAAAGTAATAAAGATTATAAAACAGTAATTACTAGAAAATTAAAATATTACAGAACATTTGTTTTTGTGTTAATGCTTTAAGTAGGTATTAAAAAAGGAAAAAAAAAAACAAAAACTTAAAGAATAATACTAATTAAGGTGACTGTGTTATGTGTGAATAGTGTATGTTTTGTAATGTAATTTTGATGTAGATAACATTCCATTACAATAATCCGATACTTACATCAACATAATAATCCTGCGGCATCATTAGAACATCCATTTTAGATTAGAAAACGAGTTAAAAGCATTAAAACAATAATTAGCTCATGAAAAGTTAGTTAAACATTTTCCTGAAAACCTTTCAGTAAACAGCGCATATTTAATTGCATTCCGAAATAATAAAAAACCTTAACGTAACACTGATGGACGACATACTGTCACTTCGTTAAACTCGGTACAAAAACATCGGTGGCAATTTTCCTCCTTCACGAACTTTTCAAAACTATACAAAGGTTTTTTTATCGCTCTCTTTTATTTCTGTAGGGCGAGTGACGTGACCGGCGCTACTTCCACTAGTATACAAGAGTTCATACGAAAACCACGCAGAGAAAAACTTTTACAGAAATTAAATCAACACGAGTTTCCATTCCGGATATTATGAAACTGGGGAATATTAATTGAAGGACTTTATAAAAACCAAAAAAAAATGTAAAGCAGTCTATTACGTCAAGAGACATAGTTTCGTCTGGATATTTTATGTTCTAGCGATGATGATACTATAATAGTTATTTATGCAACTATACTATAATGAGCGGTATTAAAACACGAATGTGGGTTTATCACATGAGTGTTTTAATACCTGACTATGTACAGTTGCATACAAGACTTTATCTACACCCATTTTTCTTTTTTTTTTATTTTTATTTAGGAAACAATACATATGGATTAAAATCACTCATGACATTAATCTACAAAGGTTTTGACTTTGACTTTCCTCCCCCTCCTCGTCATTATATCTTCCAAAAGAGTGTCATAATGTTATACTGAATTTCATAATACAACGCTTCGCGCGTGAGCGCGCGGCGCGGCAGGACCAGGGGCCCTATTTTTGAATCGCTCGGCAGGCGTCGAGCGCTCTTTTCGACTGATTTCGTTCGACATATGACTCAAAACAATGAGATGTCGAACGAAAATCAGTAATTACGAGCGCTCGACGCCAGTCGAGTGATTCAAAAATAGGGCCCCTGCTCTCGCTCGGGATATTGGAATGATGGCAGTAAGCTGTTTCAGAACCCTTTACAGAGGATTTAAAGCATGGGTGTTGATAATTAGTACATTATGAGACAAGTTAGCTTAAGTTGCTCATTGCACATGAGGCTGTGGGTTGCAGCCCGAGCCGTAGGCGAGGGCGCAACTCACCCGAGTGTGCAATGAGCAAAAGCTCACGAGTTTCATACGACGTTTTTCAACACACTTGCGGAGAAAATACAAAGTAATTTACCACACAACAACAAATACGACAAAAACAAAATATGACAATTATGGGAAAAGGCGCGTAGGTTTTTTTTGGTTTTTTCACACGCCCAATGCAAGAATATTTTGCGAACAAAAGGGTGAGTGAGCCTAGTTCAAAATTATAATTTTAAGTGATAAAATGCAAATATTTTAATATTTTATGACAAAATATTGTGCATTATGAAAAATTTGATAATAATAAATATTTTTTTGACTTAATTAAGGACTAACACATTTATTTATTTCAATAATGAATATGAATTTTCAGCGGCATAAAACCTCTTTGTTGTTACTAAAAAATAACTGTATTACCCGGTTAAATTGGGAATGCTCTGTTTACTCGCATAAAACTTGCAGTAAGGTGCCAATTTAACTTTGTAGGGATAATTCTATAACAACCCAGTGTTTTATATTTTTTTTTATTCTTAAATTTTTAACGAGGGTTTTTCCTTAGGAAATGCCACCCTCATAGATTTTATATATTATTGCACGCGTTTGTTATAGCTCGGTTTATGGCCCTAAAAGCGATGTATTAGGGCTCACTTTACGAGCAAGTCTGTTGAAAATACATCAACAATATCCACATTCAACCTCCTGACTAGAGTTATCATAAGTACGTATGTACCTGGACATTGAAACATTCATCCGGATTTCTGGACTTATTTTTGTCCCTAATTTTCAAATTTCAACATGGTAACTCTAATCCTCGCGTTAGTTCGCCAAGTATTATTAATGAAATATCAACAACACAACACCCTACAGTTTTCACCGACATCAAAAGTGAGAGTCAAACAAAACACTATTCAAATTACCCTCTGAAATTGTTTACTCTGTGGTGTCCACGGGAAAACGAGGTAATCCTTTGTCTGCTCTACTTATCTCAAGGCAACAAGAGCCAGTAACTAATTTATTAGTCAACTTTATACTGCGACGGATGCCCAGGTCGACATTTACATAAAACTTTCACGTTCACTGGGTCACGTCTGAATTTAACCATTCGAGATCGAGCTTCTTCAAAGGACCCTTGAGATATCTATGAAGGATTGTTTCGATTATTATTACAGGTGACTTTGGCATTATGAGACTTGCTATAGAGATAAAATAGGACTATGAAATGAAAACGGCCTCAAGACACGCAAAGTGTTAAGTGACCTATTTATTTGTGTTGGGACAACTTTATTCTCATCTTGAGCCCGTCGTACTTGATGGCTGTTTGCTGTTTTTACACGACTGCCCAAAAAGGAGTGTATATGTGTTTAGGGTTCATGTGTGTTTATGGGTATGTGAGTTTCTTTATTCCACCATAACTTCTAAATGCCTGAACTGATTTGGATGTATAGGGTATCGTTAGAATCCTTGCAGTATCCCGAGTGACACTGGCTATATTTTTTTTGAAAAAATTCTATATGGCGAATATACGACGCCACTTTCAAATGTGAAAAAAAATATTTTTTTCTTCAATTATTACAATATGGGCATCAAATGAAAGGCCCTGATGAACACATTCCAAAACTATATAATTTGTCACTAAAATTTGTGAAATAAAAATAAATAAAATTAAAAAATAATAAAAACACGACTGCCTTGCCAAAAACGAACTAAAAAGTTAAATAACAAGTGTAATTTGCAGTCGGGGGACCTCTTTGATTAAAAATTGTTCCATAAAATGGTTCCCCGACTGCAAATTACACTTGTTATTTAACTTTTTAGTTCGATTTTGGCAAGGCAGTCGTGTTTTTAATATTTTTTAATTTTATTTATATTTTTGTAGCGTATAACATTAATTTTGTGATTGATTGAGATATATTTACTAGCTCAAAGTTGCTGACCAACTAACCATTTCCGCGGACCGAATAGGTTTTTCTGCTCACCAAAATACGAATATTTTGCTAACCCCACATCCAATAAAAATTATCCATCGTTAAGCAATGGTTAAACTATGTTTCTTCAATACACCGCTAGTAATTCCTGTAAGTTACTTGTTCAAACCTCGTCTAGCTAGAAAGTACCTAGGTACTAAAAAGTTAAGAGAAACGTGTGCCTGAAGTTTGTGAAAGCTAAATAGTTGCAGAGATTTCCTATTGTATTTTACTTATAAAGCAGCCAATTATTATTGAAGCTAACTTAGAACTTATAGTACTTATAATAATATACCGTGATCAAACTCCTCCGTCTCAAGTTTCACAGATTAACTTCGTTACTTACGATTACGATTTGAGTACTAAAGTTAACCACAGAGCGGCCACTAAGCCAAAAAAAGGTTTTTCAGTACCTATACTTGGCGTGCCTTTAATATTGTTTAGTTAGATCAACATCATTCAAAAGCCATCCTTGCTGGCTTGTTTGCTTATCTTTTTAAAGTTCTTCCAAAATCCCTAATGGTCGAGTTAGAGATGGATTTTTACCAATTTTTCTTATTTGTCGTTATTTTTGTGGAAGTTTTACGTACGCATGAAAATATGAAGTCATTTCAATAAATTAATAATGTAGCCTTCTTAATTACTTTTCCAAATTGTCCTAATATCAATAAATTCCTAGAATTGACTTATTTCAATAACATTTAATTTATTATTGCTTTTGTAGAGTCTGTTTTTCTGAAACTATAATGATATTCAAATTCCGTGTTCTGTAAAACTCAATAAGATCAGTGGCGCTCGCTCCGCTGAATAATGCGATAGTAAAATGAACTAAGTTAAATGAGATTGTGCTCAATTGGCTTTGATAACTTTTTGAACATGACTGGAAATCTCAAAACCATTTCGAGGAATAAGCTTTCGGTACAGTGTCTACTAATTAAATTTAAAAATAAGTCTATATTTTTATAGATATTAATAATATTCAATAAAAAGCTTTAACCTTCAAATGACCTTCAAATGACGTCATCACATACAGATCCCCCAGCCATAATAAATAAAAAGAAAAAAGGGCAAAGACAATTTTGACAATGAACTTGGCACTAGGGATGGTGGAAGTTGGAAGTGAAAAAATATCGATATAGGTAATATTTCTCAGAAAAAAATGGGATGAAATGGGATGATGACTAAGTAATGTATTCTAATTTTAAGGTATTGTAAAACATAAAAAATAGCAAAATAAACCCCTACGCGAAATTTTGGCTCGATTTGACGAATTTTACGATGATTTTTAAGACTCAAAAGTAGGAAAAAACAAAATGCTCCAGTGACAAAATAGTGTCGACTATTAGAAACCATACGTAATTACAAAAAAAAATGTTTTGGAAAAATTATTGTAAAAACATCTATCGATATATCAGAGTATTTAATATCGCCCGAAAAATATCGATGAACTTATCTCGTAATTTTTTCCACATCCCTACTATTAAATGTTTGTAAATAGAAATAAAGTATGCACATATTTTCACAATGTTTATTATGTTATCCTGCAAATTTATCAGTCCACAAGCAATCGTTACAATTTTATCCATGTAGCCTACATCCAAAATAGACACAATACATACAATACATTTCGCAATTTGGTAAATTGGGCGTGTCAGTTTTTACAAAGTTTTTCAGCTGAGTTTCCACTGGTAAGCATTTTTATTATAATTTTACCACCTCAAAAATCATTGCGGCAAATTAAGAAGGTAGGTTAGAACCGTCACAACTGGATTAAATGAATAAAATAGAAGAAATATTAACTATAACTTATTTGTTTACAAACAACCATAAAGTCATTATGACAGGTAATGACACTTGGCCGTTCTTTTTCTATAAGTAGATGGCAAAGGTTTTCCTTCTTAAACTTTCATGCCACTAATGACGTCATTCCGGTTGACCATATCCGCTCGGCAAATATATTTATAAAAAAATAAATACGGGACCAAATGTTAAAATATTCAAATTAGTTTCTTAAATTGGCCTTATCTGTAGAAAAAAAATATAAAAAAAATACCTTTTATTTTTTAACCAAAGCCAATTCTGTTTCACCCTGTCTAAACTTTAAAAATCTAAGTACTGGAATATACCAATCTTATGTCTTCTAACACTTTATTTTACTTGTTTCCCCATGGTCCCACTTAAAGTCTGTTCATCCTTACTTGTCTTATTTAGTAAACAGTTTTTGACAGTTGTCATACGTCTTTTAAACTTAAATCGTTATTTAAAAATATGTTAGTAACTTTATGAAATTGTTGTTAATTTATTAACAATTTATTTCGTAATCTATGTGTGGAAAACCATTTGTTGTATTTTATAATTGATTATTTCATCAAAGAGTTGGGTGAAGATTGTTTACCATATAAGACAAGTAAGGATGGACAGACTTTAATTATTCTACTTAGGCCCACGGGTGGCGCCATCTATTAGTTATTATAGCGATTTAAAATGACGAAAAAGAGAAAATGTTTTTTTTACGTCTTTGCGTACAATTTTTTGTTTTTTTTTTTATACAAACCTTGTCCTGTTAATAACAAACACAACAAAAAATAATTGGTTATTTAATTTTATTGGTACAGTCGTTTTAAAATTATGCGCTTTCAAACATTTCGATGATCCATTTTTTTATGCACAATGGGATAGTACCTACTTGGCCATCACCTCACTTGATGTTAGTTAAGTGACGATAAGGCCGAAGGTGGAAGCGCACTACTCCCGGAATCCTCATCACGGAAGAACTGGCTATCTTACTTCTAACTGCCGGAACACAACAATTTTTGAATTGTTTTCATGACTTAGGTAAGATGGTGGTAGCTAGCCAGGTGGACTTGAAATAAGCCCTACCACCAACCAAACCGAGTACAAACTGTACCTCCCTTGGGAATCGAACCCGGGACCCCTGCGTCTTACACGGGTGGGCGAACCACTTAGACCACAAAGGCGGTTATTTATTGTGTATATTAATTATTACAATATAATTTCTAATAGTTCTACTTACTATTTTTTACAGCTAATTGCTATCATCAGATGATACTTCAACTTCTTCGCGACCGAAATAAAAACTATAATACTTAAATAATAATTATTCTCATAATATTTTTTATTCTGAAATCCCTTTGATCCTTAGAGAGAAACGTTCAAAGGTAATGTTTACTTAGGTACCTTCGCAAAGGACCCATTTCTTATAAGTTATTTTATAAACATCTCCTTTGCTATCTTTTAGTCTGAGTACGAAATCTTCTTACAATACGTTACGTTGCCGATATCGTATACATCAAGATATTATAGGAAAAAGATGATTAAATTCTTTACTTTGCTCTTGTAAACGCTAATTTTGTATGTTGTTATATTGGGAAAAAAAAGTTTCTTGTGATTATATTGAAATTCTTATTTGAAAACTCATTAGGAAAAAAATGGAGGATCTAGTTACATAATATTTTTTAAATCCATTTGAATATGGAATCCTTCCTCAACGTCAATCACGGTCGATTTCAATATGTCAATCGTGATTTCTAAATCCACCCTAAAAAGACAGTCGTTGAAATAATAACATGACCCAGCAATGGATGTACATTGTGGGTACGTGTAAGTACTTTAAAAATGAGCTGAGCTTGAATGTAACAATACAAAGTTCATTAATTATTAAAAAAATTTGAATATGGAATCCTTCCTCAACGTCAATCACGGTTGATTTCAATATGTCAATCGTGATTTCTAAATCCACCCTAAAAAGACAGTCGTTGAAATAATAACATGACCCAGCAATGGATGTACATTGTGGGTACGTGTAAGTACTTTAAAAATGAGCTGAGCTTGAATGTAACAATACAAAGTTCATTAATTATTTTTTTTATTAATAAATGAACAAAATAATTAATGAACTTTGTAGGTGCTTCCATTTAGCTAAATCAGTAATGTGCAGACATATACTTATTAAATTACTTTGTGTGCAGATGTTTTGTTGATAGCATAGACTTATTATATTATGGTTGATAGATAACGGCCGTGCCAAGTCCGATTATACTAAGAGCTGGCCCTGGAAATGGGTGGACAATTTACAGAGCGACGAAATCCCTCTAGTTAATTTGCCATACTCATTAACATACTCATTATTACTCATTAACACATCCCATATTAACATATCCATCAATAGATTATTAACAGATCCGTGCACCTGGCAGATTTTCAGTGGTGGAAGTGGTTGAGCAACAAAGAAGATGAAAAATCGATTAAATCTATACCTTTAATCGCTTTTTCATATGTACCTATGTACAGAGCTCTGGATTTAAAACTCTGCCATCAACCTTTGTCATCTTTTCGCGCACCTTTGATGTCGCCTGGCACTACTTTTCCACCAGTCAAAATGCCTGGAAATATTACCTATATATTCGATTTAGATACATGATTGGCTTGCTATTATACCATACCAAATCCAGAGCTCTGTAAATTGTATACCTTCAATTGCTTTTTCAGCCTTTTTGTTGCTCCCACCACTGAAAATCTGCCAGGTGCCCGGATCTGTTAATAATGATAGTATGGCACACTAACAACAGGAATTTCGTCGCTCTGTAAATTGTCCACCTATTTCCAGGGCTAGCTCTTAGTCCAGATGCGGCCGGCTGGATTAGCAAAGCTTACTGTGTAGCCTACCTCAGATAGTCCTTTGTTCCACTTATCTACCACTAGCGGCCGCCCGCGGTTTCACCCGCTTCGTTCCCGTTCCCGTAGGAATATCGGGATAAAAAGTATTCTATGTTTTAATCTAGGCTATCTACTATCTGTGTGCCAAATTTCAACCAAATCCGTTCAGTAGTTTTTGCGTGATTGAGGAACATCCAAACATCTAAACATCCAAACCCACAAACTTTCACATTTATTATATTAGTAGGATTACTGGCTCAACAAGAGTTGAGCCAGTAATCCTACTAATATTCAAAATAGTGATCTTGAAGCAAATTTTATGCCTCTATAGGTAGGTATTTTAAAATACCAATTCAAAGGTGAGATATGTAATTTGTTTTCAACCTTTTAGCATAAAATAATAAGACAATGACATAATTTTATGGCGACTCTATTGTTGGCTGGTGTAACAGTTTTAATATAAGAATATTAAAGCTTCGTACAGACTGAGGCGAGCGAATCGCGCGCGTCGCTCATTTTGACAGATTTTGATCGCGTAACTCAAAGCAATGGCCATAGCCATAGCCATTGCCATAGCAATTTCTTTGACAATGGCTATGGCTATGGCTATCGCTTTGAGTTACGTGGTCGCACTCGCGAATTTCGCGCGGAATTCGCCTCAGTCTGTACGAAGCTTAATAGTTTTAATATAAGAATATTAAAACTGTTACACCAGCCAACAATAGAGTCGCCATAAAATTATGTCATTGTCTTATTATTTTATGCTAAAAGGTTGAAAACAAATTACATATCTCACATTTGAATTGGTATTTTAAAATACCTACCTATAGAGGCATAAAATTTGCTACAAGATCACTATTTTGAATATTTAATGAAAAAAGATGCTACCATAGGTATTATTATAAATATTACTATTATTAGATTAAAATCTATGTTTATCTGTTACGGCTCATTTTATAAATTCGTCATTTTTATTAATTTCCGTTTAAAAAAGTAACATCCTCTGTAACCTAAGTACCTATTACAATGTAGAAATGTACCAAAACAGTACCAAATACTACCATCGGGGTTATCACAAACACTTATTCTAATGGGTGATTATCACAAATATTATATTATTCGAATCGCTTAGGAATTAATAAAACGTACCGGCACAGAAAACATAATTTTGGTATCGGTCCTTATTTGTAATAACTCCGTCTACAAACTGACTGCAACATTACAACTAAACAAGTTTCCGAGGTCAATGTTGTAAACAATAATAATCCACCTCCTCACAGTATTTTTAAAAGTGTTGCAAAATGAAGACGTATCTCGTGTCGGTCATTATTCTAATAGTTATAAGTTATGTGACCTCAGTTCAATTCGAAGACTATGATTACGATGAAGAATCCAAATATGATCATTTATACTCTTCAAAATCAAAATCACTTCATGAAGAAATCAAACCACAACCAAGAAAATATGAGAATTATGAACACTCAAGAAATGAGGATCCTTGGAAAAAAACATCCGGAAAAAGTTCGTACTATGATGATGACTACGATGAGGAATCCAAATATGACCACTTGTATCCTGCACAACCAAAAGAGGAGATCGATGAAAAAAAACCCATATACAAAATAGAAGACGCACCAGAGCTTTTCAATAAATTTATTAAAGATTTCAATAAATCTTACAAAAACCAAGAAGATTTTGACAAACATTACGATAATTTTGTGAGCAGTTTAAAGGAAATTAACGAAGTCAACTCTTCTGATGCAACCTATACAACTGACATTAACATGTTTTCTGATATGGGACCCGAGGAACTAGCTATCTTCACTGGTGGTGTCCCAACCCATTAAAATTGTGAGCTATAACTTTGATTGTTTTTTTAATTTTACTCTCAACCCTTCTATTTATTTTGCCTATCAGACAGTGGGTTGTTCATGATTAGTGGTGACGAGAACCATTTGGATATCACAAAAAAATAGACCCAAATTTTTTGAATAAGACAATGTGATTTCAGTTATGAGCTTTATTTTGTTTTCTGTAAGTATTGGGATAGTAAAACTCCTCCAAAGCTTTTGTCTTTTAGAAAAATTTTCAAGGCATTAGCCTAAAATTATGGATAGATCCACCTACCTATTAAAATTTAACTGTGCCCAATTTCATAACTGTAATGATTAAGCTCTAGTTACACGTAGATGTTATCCTGATAAAACAACGTTTCTTTCCATGAAAATATCTAGGTAGGTAGGTCTTACGTGTGCAAGCATAAAATTTTACGTACACTCGCTACTTTCATCTATTATACCGCAAACATTATTGCCTTTGCATGGAGTCTGTAATAGCATGTATATTGTGTCATTTACGCTTGTACCCGAAATTGCAGAACTTTAATTTGTAAGCCATAAAGGTCGATTTGCAACGAATGGTTACATCTGCCGCTTTAACATAAAGTTCTTTGCCTCTCAACTTATGAATGGGACGCGGCAATGGCTATCGAATGTACAATATCTTCTTCAAAAATTCAATATTTTTTTACGGATGCGGTAATAGAAAAAGAGATTTTTGACATCAAAATCAAAAAAGTAATAATTACCTATTTTATATATTTTTGCTTATGTGATAAAGATATTATAAAACGCTGCTTAAATTATAATACTGGTAATCTTACATAATACATTATTGAATAGTATGACATAAGTAATATTGAATGAGAAATTGAAGAGAAATTGTTTCGTCACATTTCATATTTTCATTTAGGTTTTTCTTATTTAAAAAAACGACGCCATTGATCGTTTAGCTTAACACAATTTATTGGATATAAAAATGGAATTAATATTTATAATTATATTCAGCTGACCTTTAGTTGGAATCGAAATCTTATTATTAAGGCACCAACTTTATAAACATTCTGTGAATAAATTACTTTGTGTATCAATATCAAATTTGTTTGATACTAAAATAAAAATATGCCAATTCTTAATATAATGTCGAAGGCAATAAAACTTTGCTCCCCGATAAATACACATAAACAAAGAAACAGAAACAACGAACTGTATAAATATTCATTTTTGTCTCGCTCGATAGCTCCTTTTGAGTGGAATGAAAATAAGAGTGATTCAATTCTACGAATAACTACCAAAAAGGGTTGCCATTGCCGGGTTTAACCGGATTAAACTAATCTTTATAATGATTAATGAAATAAAATCCAGCTTAAGGTATTTCATTTTATTAGCTCCATAAAAGAGATATTATGAGGAAAGTATATTACCTATATTTAATCCAAGAGGTTTTGCCTTTTTCACAAACTATGATTAGGCACTACATAACTTCTGGTATGTAAAAAATGGAACAAAAATCATATGAAGTTAAATTCGATCAACTATACCGAAGGTATATTTAATTAGAACTTAATCAAACTTAATGAAAATTAAAGACAGTTCTAGAAACGAAGCTTAGTTACGATGGGGCTGACATGTAACTTTATTACAAAAGCTCCTTACGACGAAGCTTTCCTAAAAATATTTTTACAAATGAAAAACAAATAGTAAAGTCACAAATAGAGAATTAGTAAGAAAAAGTCATCGCTATTTGTAAAAAAAACATTCGAAATGAATGGTACAGTTTTGACAGCCCTACAAGAATATTTATGTCAAAGTAATCAATATGCTAATATCGATCCGGACCCATAATGGTCTCGTCTGATATTTATTTTATTATCTTGATGAATAAAATAGCTCTTCATAACTAATCTTATAGAGTTTATTTTCTTTTAACGTAGAATTATCCACATCGAAACGATTTTATATTAGAAATGGGTTTTTAGGGTTCCGTAGCCAAAATGGCAAAAAACGGAACCCTTATAGATTCGTCATGTCTGTCTGTCTGTCTGTCCGTCCGTATGTCACAGCCACTTTATTCCGAAAGTATTAGGACTACATTGTTAAAACTTGGTAGGTAGATGTATTCTGTGAACCGCTTTACGATTTCTTCACAAAAATAAAAAAAAATAAAAGATTAAGGGGGGGCTCCCCATACATGGAACTGAAACAGATAAGATTTTTTTTCATCAAACCAATACTTGCGGGGTGTCTAGATAGGTCTTTAAAAATGACATTGAGGTTCCTAAGACAATTTTTTCACAAAGTCAACCGTTTGAAAGATATATATATACAAATGCCAAAGTGGTAAAATGTGTGTCCCCCCCCCCCCCCCTTTAACTTTTAAAGTAAGAGAGTGAAAAATCTAAAAAAAATATATGCTATAGATCTTAGTGAACACTTTCAACGAAAATTGGTTTAAACGAGATACAGTAAAAAGTTTTCGAAATATAGTACAATTTCTAAAACCGCAAATATAACTTTGTCGTTCATACAAACACTGTGAAAAACAAAGTTATTTTTTCAGGTGAAAAATGATAGCGGTATTAAAATATGGTATGGTATAGTGTAACTACGGAACCCTACTGCGCGTGGCCCGACACGCACTTGGCCGGTTTTTTTATATTCTTTCTAGAAGTCTTGATATTAGCTCTAAGCTTGGTTATTAATATTTTTGTAATGGATTAAGTAAAAATATTTCTCGTATTTTTTTGTAAGTATGTTTTATTAAGTAAATATATATCATAGGTTACCTACTACCTACTAGTTTAATGTTTCAAATACCTTAGTCTTTACCTAATTCTATAAAAGTTGCTTGTGTTTCACATTCAGTCTTGTACTTGCGTGGTTTTTACATATCCCCACTTCTTTTAAAATATTTTTTCAATCATCTAGTTTCAAAAATATCTAACTGATAAAAGGCCAAAATGATAGAGGAGCTGCATGGCGCAGAATCACCTCGATTGCGACAGTTAAGGGCCTTATACTATACGACCCTCAGCTTAATTAAATTATTGCTCGCTAAGTACCTACTATCCCATAATGTATCGGAAATTCACATGCACACATTGAAGCTAAGGTTCTATGGTTTATTTACAAACAATAACCTTAGTAAAATATAGTTAGTTGTACCTAGTTGTCCGAGCGAGTGCTAAACGCGAGCGAAGCGTCTCCGTTTCTAGGGCAAAAATGCTTTCGTATCTCCGGCTGTCCCGCTGTCCAACTGTTTGTCTTTTCTCCTCTACAAGTCCCATTTCTCAAACGATTCTCGTGAAATTCTGTAAGCAGGTTCGATATTTATATGGATTTTTTTAAATCTCTTTTTCGTATTTTTTTCAAAATGGTGGAGATATGGGAATAATAATATTTCAGCCATTTCGAAAAATTATCAAAAATGTCACAATCATGAGGTCTACACATAGCCACTAGCAGTAGAAGGCAAACGAGCAAAAAGCCACTTAAGGCACTTTTGCCTAATACTACTACAACTAACTATAATTTTACTAAGGTTATTATTTGTAAATAAAACATAGACCCTTAGCTTCAATCTGTGCTTGTAATTTTTCGATACATTAATTAATATGAGGACGCCACTTGTTGGTGCACATAATTTTAAGGGGTCAATGTACTCATCCATACAAACAACTTTTACTATGGGACCAACATAGAAATCGCGAAAAAAAATCTGCTCTTCCATACATTTTGATCTATTCGATTTTAAATTTTCTATGGAACAGCTGATTTTTTTTTTCGCGATTTCAATGTTGGTACCATAGTAAAAGTTGTTAGTATGCATGAGTACATTGACCCCTTAAAATTATGTGCACTATTTAAGAAGGACCTTATATAACTAGGAGTCTTAAGCAACATTCGCAACATGTTGGTCCCGGCACGTCCCGCTGGATTTGCTGTCGTTAATCCCTCTATCTGCATTGGGTCTGCGTAATTCGTTATGCCATCCTTCTTATCCACACAAGGAAGGCATGAACTCACCCAGCAATGTTGTTATCTAAATATCTTAATATATAAAAGAAGATACTGATTGGTGACTCACGTATCAATGCACAGCCCAACCCGCTGAGTCTAGAGACTTCAAATTTGGCACATAGGTTTCTCATGAGGTTTGGGGTGCACTCAGAAAGGATTTTTCAAAACTCACCCTCTAAAGGGGTGAAATGGCATGCCATATAATTTTTAAACTTTTAGATTTTTTATGCATTCACAATGCTATTTTTATATTAAGATTATTAATATAATTAAAAAATATTAGAAAAAATCGACTCACCCGTAGCAGCTCAGATGGGACTCGAACCAGCACCCTTAGGATTCCGGCCCAATGCACTATAAATCATCAATGCAATATACATCCATATCGATTTTTATGTTTACTTACCCCATGTACCCCCTGTACATGGGGTAAGTAAACATAAAAATCGATATGGATGTCGTTCTTGAGGTTTTATGGGATGCTGATTGCGAAAATGACATTTATTTTGAAGTCTAACGCGGTTGACATGAAATCCCTAAAGGGGTGAAAATAGGGGTTCAAATTTTGTATGGATAAAAACTTAGAGCATACAGAATATTATAACATATCCTTAGAACATGAATGCTCTAAGGATAAAAATATAAAATCGAAATTACAACTTTAAAATTCGTCGGAGCACAACTAAAAATAAATAGGCAAACACATAATTTATTATTTTGTAATACATCCCTTAGGGGGTAACACCTGGTTGAAGGTTCCCAAAGGATTTTGTCTAATATGCACGCGGACGAAGTCGCCGGCGGAAGCTAGTTAAAAATAAATGAACAAAGCAAAGGAACAAATAAATAAGCATCTTTTTTCCTATACCTACCTAAGAGTTTTTCAGGTTTCTCCCTGGCACTTAGATGTAAGTATCCACTCGAGCGATCTATAATCATTCAAGTATTTCTCTTCAATAAATAATCGCTCGCTATCCGTTTGCAACGAACACTTGAGTACGTCTACCTATTTTATAGATTTTACTGAAAACATCTTCTGTTGAAAATATATTCTATTAAATGTCTCCGGTTGCCGTAAGATGCTACTTGCCCGTTTAGGTAAATCAAAATTGAGCTTTAAACTTTAGTCAGTTTACAGAATGTAGAACGGAAAAGAAATTGTAGCTATAATTTTAAGCTTTTATTTTAACTTTGAATAATGTAGCTTATTGGTCTGACAGACTCAAATCTTGCTAGGATTTTTTACGTGAGCCATCACGTAAAAAATTCTAGCAAGATATTATTTAAGTTAGTAAAGAAAACATTTATTCAGCGTTTTAAACTCGGCAACCATCCGTATATTTATGTAATTCAGTCAGTGTATTTAACTGTTTCACTAAAATTTTCAGTTACAAAGTCTTGCTTACCTAGTTAGTTACCCATTTGTGATAAGGGCACGAAGATTTATGTAAGTACCTACTTTATAAAATAAATAAATGTAGATTATGTTTTTGATTTTCCAAGTATCATTTGAAAACAAAAAAAATAACTATTTGCCTCACTAGATAGCATTAATGGATAAGTGAAGTGTCAATATTGGCTTTGAAAAATAAATTCATTTTCAGTTCGTTGGTTGCTAGCGGTGTTTTCGGTGTTTTCATGTCAATTGTATTTTCTTTTACTTACGTTTTCTACAGTTAACACTATAGCCTATTTATAAATGCCATATATCGAGCTTACAGCTTTTTGTCATTTTGAAAAATTGTTTAAAAAAAACAAAAAACCGACTTCAAAAAACCTACCTCTAAAAAGCAAGAAATAATATTCGTAATAATAAAAACACGTCTATTGAAGTCGGGTGGGGCTGGAGTACAAATTCCTTTTTTTTATTCTAAAAGCCCCACCCGACTTCAATAGACGTGTTTTTATTATTACGAATATTATTTCTTGCTTTTTAGAGGTAGGTTTTTTGAAGTCGGTGTTTTGTTTTTTTAAACAATTTTTTATTTTTTAATTTTTAGTGTAGGTACCTTTTGTATTAGGGAGTGTAGGTAGGTATATTATTTAGGTAGAAAAATTGGCTCAGCCAAACGTGAGTTAATCGTGGAGAAACATACATACATGCGGGTCAAACTAAGAACCTCCTTTTTTTAAGTCGGTTAAAGAACTACACTAAAGATATCCCTTTTTTCAACAAAAAAATAATTATCTTATTCAGTTTATAAAAAACAAAGAAGTTAAACGACTGATCATCGAGGTAGTTCACACAAAATCATACTATTTTCGTGCTTTTTTTCAAGATTACTTAAAAAGTACTGAACCGATTTCAAAATTTTAAAACACGGGACCAACTTGAAAGTTTATTTAATGTAATAACGTTTGAATCATTTCAATCGGTTGAGCCGTCTTCGAGTAATCGGTGTACATACAAAAAACAAAAAAAAGAAAAAAAAAAAACGGGTCGAATTGAGTACCTCCCTCCTTTTGAAGTCGGTAAAAAATCCCTCAAAAACTGAAAGTCTTAGAAATTATCATCCTTTAAAAAGTAAAAGTGTTAGAAACTCATTATAATAACAAGGAAGTATCATCGTCACCTCACCCCTCAAAACCACGGAATAACTCACCGTTGAAAGGGAAAGGAAACGAACAACCGTTAACTGGGACGGAGTGGGACACATTAATAATCCCGGTTAAAGAATTTTGCATAGGGACATTTTCGCCTTCACCGGGAAGGGTCGACACAAGGCTGGCGTAATGAATTAAATTAGGTTCCACTGATAACCTCTCCGCACAATCTCGGAGGCTTGGGACCAAACGAAGAACTAAAACTTTCATGGAACATTTTAATTCAAAATAAAATTGTATAGTTAGGTATTTACCTACTATAAACTTAGGTAAGTATACCTTTCTTCTCGTTGCAAGTCTTTTTTTTATATACAACGGGATTGTACTTGGTCTTCAACTCACCTGATGTTAAGTGACGATAAGGCCGAAGGTAGAAGTGCACTACACCCGGAATCCCCATCACTGAGGAACTGGATATCTCACTTTTAACTGCCGGAAAACAACAATTTTTAAAAGAACTTCTTTTTTAAAGCTTTTATTTAATAACTAGCGGCCCGCCCCGGCTTCGCACGGGTGCAGTGCAATGTAGTTACTAATGTAAAACTGTGCTAATGTGGGGTCAGTGTGAAGTTATTTGATTATACTACAGGATATCTACATATATACGATGTACGCAAGGGGTGTTAAAATATAATTGAAGTGTGTGTCTGTCTGAGGCCACCAGCTCCCAAACTTAAAGATCGATTTTATTGTTTGATTGATTTTATTGATTGAGTCGCGCGCGCGCACCGCTACGCACGGGTCGTGTCGATGTCGTATTGAGTGTGTGTAAAAATGTCTTCGAAGTTAGTGAAGTGTTCGAACTGTAATGTTGTTATAAATGAGGCTCTTGCATTTATTAACAATAAAATTGATGTGATGGACGAAGAAAGCATTAGTCGTATTTGTATAAGTGCTTTTTCTGAATCGGATATAGTGACCGCGAAGAATTTATTATACGAGTCTATTCCAACAAATAAGCGAAAAATTACTAGAAAAAGGGATGGGAGAACACTTCGAGACATTGACGACATAATTTGTTTTCTGAAGGAAACTAATCCCGATGATATGCCTGTATTCGTTGCTAAAGATTTGCAAAAACTACCCCCGGTTTTGTTCGACCATGTAGACGTGACCAGATTGCTAAAAGATATTCTAAAGCTGCAACATGATGTTAACGAAATCAAGGAGAACTACGCTACTATTAGTCAGCTGGATATTGTTAAGAAAGACCTGGATGTGCTAAAGAATTCCTCTTTGGTAAATAACTTCGAGGGTAATGTCAATACAAAACGAGGCGCTTATCTATTAACAGATAACTGCAATCTCGACAGTGGCCCTATAGGGATAAGCCCTGCAAGTTTTGAAAGTGAAGCGATGGATAAAAACCTACCCCTCACACCCCATGAGACTACCTACAGAAACATTGAAGTGCAACCAGGGACAGTGGGCTCTGGAGTAAACAAACAAACGGTATCACAACATACAAGAAATATGAAAAACAATATTTCCCATCACAAACAAACATGCAAGTCAAACGCGGGTATGAGCTGTGAAAATAAAGTCGACAGCGGCGTGACTCATCTTCCCGCGTCAGCTGTTTCCACCGGTACCGCGGCCGCGGCCGTTGCCGCGGCGGCAACGAACGATAACTCGGTACAAAAAAAGAGTACTTTTTCTGAAATAGCGCAGCAAGGTGTTTGGAAACCACAACTGCCTAACGATGAGTGGATTACGGTGCAGCGAAAACGTTTACAAAACCGGTTTGTTGCGAGTAAAGGAAGCGCTGTATTGGAAGCAGGCGCTAACTTTAAAGCGGCTAATATTACGGTACCTATTTATGTTTATAATGTGGAGAAGACTGTGTCCGTGAGCGATATCCGTAATTATATTGAAAAAAGAGCTGGAATGAACATAACATTAGAAAAGATGACCATGAAAGTGGAGAAACCCTATAATGCTTACAAAATTTTTGTGCCCCAACATAAACTTGATATATTTATGCGAGATGACTTTTGGCCGGATGGTGTATCCTATCGCCGTTTTATAAACTTTAGGCTACGACAAACAGACAGAGATGCCCCTCTGAATAATAGCGAGAAATCACAAAAGCAAATAAATGGGTAGTTCGATCACATTTGCAAGTTTTAACTGTAAAAATATCATTAGGTCGGTGGATTGCGTGAGGAAATTATGTTTGGTGGCCGATTTGGTCGCTTTACAGGAGACATGGCTGCTCCCGCAGGATATACCGTTTTTGGGCAGTGTGGACACCAATTTTGCCTTTACTGGTGTGTCGGCAGTCGACGTCTCGGCGGGTGTTCTACGAGGAAGGCCTTACGGCGGAGTGGCCCTACTTTGGAAGAAATCTGTGTTTCCTATAGTAAGCGTGATTACGTGTGAAAGTGTACGACTTGCGGCCATCAAGGTCGTAGTGGAGGATAGGTCGTTACTTATATTTTCAATATACATGCCTACGGACTCAAATGACAATTTAACAGAATTTAAGCAGTGCCTAGGTGAAGTGAATGCTATTATTGAAAGTCAAAACGTCGAAAGTGTGTTTATGCTTGGGGATTTTAACGCACACCCCGGTGAGTTATTTTTCACTGAACTTTCTAAGTTTTCTATCGATCAATCTTGGTCTATTTGTGACATGAACCTATTGCCGGCGGACACATATACGTTTGTGAGCGAAGCACACGGGTGCAGGCGGTGGCTAGATCACTGTGTAGTGACTAGCGCTGCCGAGTCAACAGTAGTCGATGCAACAGTTTTATATGATACCTACTGGTCGGATCATTTCCCTATCTTACTCAAATGTAATATTGAATTTATAAGACCTAAAATTGTACTTCAAAACGATAACACTAATAGGGTAAAGTGGGGTGAAAGAGATTTGAATCAAATAAATAAATATTATGACTTGTGTAATTCAAAACTTAAAGAAATAGATTTTGACATGGAATTTAATAATGATTGTAATGAAAATACTTGCTCGAATGTAAAACATAGGTCGTTGTTAGATAAAATGTATGACAACATTGTTAATATTTTGAGAGAAGCGGCAGAACTAAGTTTTTGTAGCAAAAAGGGAAAAGGAAAATATGTGACCGGGTGGAACAGGTACGTCAGGGAGGCTCACTGTGAGGCTCGCGCTTGTTTTCAGACTTGGTTGCTCTGCGGGAAACCTAACAGTGGTGCTATTTACGAAAATATGTGCAGATCGCGAAGTATTTTTAAATATAAGCTTAAATGGTGCCAAAATAGGGAACAGCAAACCCGAATGGATATAATTGCCCAGCACCATGAAACTAAGGATTTTTCTCATTTTTGGCGTAAAACCAAAGATCTTAATTTAAGGGCGGGCGTCCCGGTTAGCGTCGCTGGGGTACATGAGCCCAGTGAAATTGCGAACCTTTTTCAAAAACATTTTAGGGTGAGTTCTATGGTTGGGTCGGTGCTTCAGAATGGACCTGTTGCTGAAGGCTGTCATCCCTCGGATCATACGATCATTTTTACTGCCAAGGATGTGGCAGCTGTAATTAAAAATATGAATCGTGGGAAATCACCGGGGCATGACAGTCTCAGTATTGAGCACTTGAAATATGCAGGTGTCCACCTAAATAGAGTGTTGGCTATGTTTTTCAGTCTGTGTATTGTTCATTCTTACTTACCAAAGGAGCTTATGCATACCATTGTAGTCCCTATCGTAAAAAACAAAACGGGTGACACATCAGATCCGTCAAACTACAGGCCTATTTCCCTAGCTACAGTTATAGCTAAAGTGCTTGACAGTCTGCTTGACAAGCATTTGGGTAAGCACATCAAATTGAATGACGCGCAGTTTGGCTTTAGGTCTGGTTTGTCTACAGAAAGTGCCATCCTATGCCTCAAGCAGACTGTAAAGTACTATACGAGCAGAAACACCCCAATTTATGCGTGTTTTTTAGACCTTTCAAAAGCATTTGACCTTGTGTCATATAACGATCTGTGGCTGAAGCTAAGATGTGAGACAACTGTTCCTAATGAAATAACATCACTATTAAAATTTTGGTACAGTCACCAGACAAACCGTGTAAAGTGGGGTGGAGCTAAGTCGAAAGAATACTGTCTGGAGTCTGGCGTGAGACAGGGAGGGATAAGCTCGCCTAAATTGTTCAACTTATTTATGAACGGCCTGATTGAGGAGCTCAGCGGCACGGGCATCGGCTGTCATATTGATGGCGTATGTATAAACAATATTAGTTATGCCGATGACATGGTGCTGCTGAGCCCATCAATCAGTGCTTTGAGGAAGTTGCTATCCATTTGTGAGCACTATGCTATGGCCCATGGACTTACATACAATGTAAAGAAAAGCGAGTTACTGCTATTCAGGGCTGGCACTAAATCTTATTCGATGCCTGTAATAAAACTTTGTGATATGGCCCTGAATGTGGTGACTAAGTTTAAGTATTTAGGTCACTGGGTCACCGAGGATCTCAAAGATAACCTAGATGTTGAAAGGGAACGTAGGTCTCTGGCTGTTCGTTGTAATATGTTGGCCCGCAGGTTCGCACATTGTACAAAAGCCGTAAAGGTTACACTTTTCACGGCATACTGCCAGTCTCTTTATACATGCAGCCTGTGGGTCGACTACACGCAGCGGGCATACAGCGACCTGCGTGTGCAATACAACGACGCCTTCAGGGTGCTAATGGGACTCCCACGTCGCTGTAGTGCATCTGGTATGTTTACAGAGGCGCGGGTTGATGGCTTCTCTACCATTATTCGAAAGCGTTGCGCGTCTCTGTTAAACCGAGTGAGAAACAGCGACAATACCATCCTGAAGGCGTTGTTAGTCGAGCGCTGGGACTCTGCTTTCCTGAGACTGTGGGCTGACCGCCACGCCAGTATAGCAAAATATAATGTGTGAAAATATAATTAATGTAATGTATTTCAATAATTCAATTCAAATCAAATCAAATTAATTCATTCTAATATTTATTACTGTAAATTACTAACATAGTTTTAAGGTAAATATTTGTAACTAACACTATGGACATTGTTTCTGAAATAAATTATTATTATTATTATTATTATTATTATTATTATTATTATTATTATTGCGATTTTTAAGTATAGTTTAAGAGAAGCGTACAGACGGCGGGAAGCGACTTTGTTTTAAATACTATGTTTAGCTTTTGCCCGTGGCTCCGCCCGCGTGGGAGTCGGTAATCGTTGTAAGTCTTCCCTTGGAAACCAATGATTGGCATGAAAAGAAGCCTGTGTTAAGTATTCCAGACTATAATCTATCCCTGTGCCAAATTTCGTCTAAATCCGTTCACCCGTTCAGACGTGATTGAGTAACAAAATGAACAACATCCAAACATCAAAAATTTCACATTTTTACAATTTTGTGATATTTAGGTAATAGCTGCACCCCGCGGTTTTACCTGCGCAATCTGTTGATTCTGTAACCAAACTCGCATCTCACTTCGAACCTCACTTCACTTCGCATGAATTGTTATTAGAAATTAGCTAACTAAATGAGCAATTTTACCGATTACAATAAATTTAGGTAGCTATCTAAAATATTTTGTGATGAAAAAAAAATCTTATCATTATCTTATTTATGATTTAAAATTCCCGTCCCGTGCAGTAAAGTGAGATTCGAAGTGGGGTTCGAGTTTGGTTACAGAACCGACGCCCTACTGTTCACGATTTTGTATTAGGTAGGTAGGTACTTAATAAAATTTCTTAGCAGTAATATAACAAAATAAGTATAATAATATTATCTAACATTTAATACTCATACTTAATAGTTTGGTAGGTATCTTCTTTTTAAATAAAAATCTATGTATGTTTATTTGTTCCTGGTTCCTGGCTAAAATAACGTGACATTGCAAATTATGATGGGTGCAACTTATGTTGTGCATTATTATCCGGCTCCCAATTTCAACACTTTACACCACATTCCTTGTCACGTTAGATATCTGATATTTGATAGATTTTGCCACGTTTTATAAGTAGACTAATATTTCGTTAAATAGGTAGTGAAAATCAGGATAAAATCTTATACAACATGAAATGTCAGCTCGTGCGGTGACATAATTACAATCTCAGGGGAGGTGACAACCTAACAACTGACATTTATTTTTCTTAATCGTACAAATGCACTAAGAAGTTTTGATTCCGATACCGAAGTCAACCACCCTAAAAATAGCTTTCTACCCCTTTTCAACCCTGTTAGGGGATACATTTCAAGAAAATACGAAACACGTATTCAATTAATTTTGTTAAAGAATGTCTATGCCAAATTTCAAGTCAATCGGGCCAAGGAATCGCTTTCTCCCATACAAACTTTGCCACCCTGTTTTACCCCCTTAGGGGTTGAATTTCGCGAAATCCCGTCTTAGTGAGCACCTTCACTCTAAAAGGAACCCCCATGCAAAATTTGCGACTCCTAGCATTTGTAGTTTCTGAGATTTCGTGATGAGTCAGTGAGTGATTTACTCTTTTATATATATAGATAACGAAAATAAGTATAAGTAAGGGTTCGCTATTACTTTCCAAAGCCAGTGTTTTCATTTAAGTTTAAATTTAGTTCCGAACTAGTACTTACTCAAAATCAAATACAGTTTGTCAAATCTAGTGAACAATGTATCTATGTAGGGGACAAGACCTTGGTAATGTCAAGTGGTCCGAAGCCCAAGAGTTATGTGCATAACGCCTGCTCTGTGATTTATCTCGTTTGAGATCCTGCCCACATACATATGTATGGTCACATACATTTTTGACCGCTATTGAAGAGGGCCTCGTTTCATTTTCGGGATTTATGTGAAACTTTTTGTTTCGCAGTTCCTGCGGTCTCTTGGGTGCCATGGATGTGTAGCGGATAAATAATTTGAAGTAAAGTAAGAGGAGCTCGATGGGGCGCAGTGGTTTAGCGCCTGGTCCAGCGATTGCGGAGGTTAAGCAATTTTCGCAAGGGTCGCTCATGGGATGGGTGACCAAAAATTTATTATCTCGAGCTCCTCCGTGCTTCGGAAGGCACGTTAAGCCGTTGGTCCCGGGTGCATTTGCAGTCGGTAACACCCACCAATCCACATTGGGCCCGCGTGGTGGGCTATACATTAAATGTAGAAAACATTAATTTTGAAGGTGTTTTAAACGAATTTTTTACTAGTTACTAATAAAGGAACCATTATGATAATAATTTGAACTATTTAGAGATTTGACTGTTGGGTTATTATATGATAAAAAAATATTGACAATGAGAATACATCAGAAATATAATGAATTGCATTTGATTGATAGATTGTAAATTGAAATAAATATTACATACTTTTTCGTTTATTTCATCGTTAAGTTAATTAATTCACTATTTTATTAAAAAGAAATACAACATTTACCAACCGTCATTGGTAAAACCTAGCATATACCATACCAAACTCTACAGGGAAAAGACTGAGAAATTATCTCTTTTATCTAAAATTCTTACCTTTACCAACTTATGTTGGTAAATCCTAAGATTGACTAGTAAAACCTAAGATTTGCCAATATACGGGCTTTTACAGTAAGTTATTTGTTTTTAACGCGAGGACTACAGCTCACGCACGGAGGCACTGGTGCTTTAATCGTTCTTTGTATGAGCTTATAAAAACTGATTAAATACTATATTTTATATATAATGGGTATTATATAATAGGTAAGTACTTAAGACTTATTTCCAGGTGCTTACTTGAGTAAGTACTAAGTTATAATAAATAATTCGTGTTACTTCATGTGAAAAGTATAAAAGCTTAAATATCGATACCTATCAGTTTGACATGTAAATTAGTAAAGCGCGCCGTAAAGCAATAATGAAACAGAAGCCTGAATTTTGGACCTTTTGTTTTGTTTTACATTTTAATTTGTCAACACTCTGCATTAATTACCTTTGCTCCTGCGAAACAAAATTAGCAAAGTTCGAATCCACACTTAAAAAGCTTTGGCTGGAACATTTGTCTCTGTCTTTTTCTTTACATGTAAAGAGTGAGGAAAATAACCTTATTTCTGCACTTTTTCGACGTTTTTCGTTATTTTTTCATCTTTATCATTGTCACATCACAATAAATTTATCTTTCTTGAATAAAAGTACCTAATTGAAGCAACTTCGCAGTACGTTAAAGTGTAGTGTCTCTTCTTTTTCTTCTTCTTATCAATGCAGGCGGTTTCCGCAACTCGACGTCTATTGCGCCTATTTTACGTCAGAGGATATGCGTCCGGCATGCTGATTATCTAAATAGAAACTATTCAGCGACCGGTTTCATTAGACATACATTGCTATTGCTACTTTTCTTTGGTATATTTTTTTTTCACCCCAAAAAGAAGTAGCATTGTATCACATTCATCTGTCAAATGAGACCGGTCGCTAGGTGGTTTCTAATTCGATAATCAGCTCGCGGATCACTCCAGCCAGCCCAGCTCAGCCGGGAACGCTCCAAGGGCTTTCACATTCGAGATCGCTTCCCTGGACGCTGCCCGGCGAGCCGCTGCATTCCAGCAGAACGTGGGCGGCTGTTTAAAGTATAGTGGCATTTTCTTATAATTCGAGGGGGAGGAATTCATTTTTAGAAATAAATTTTACTCACCCATACAAAAAAAACGAGTAATGAAAAATAATAAACTTGTCAAGTGTAGAAACTATCTTAAAAAAATGTTTTGTGTCGCGCGGTGGGATTTTCTCTACCATTTTTTTTTTAAATCCTCTACAGAATTAAAACTATGAGGATTTACCCCATGAAAAAAAAATACTGGTAAACATTTTAATAATTTCACTTTATAGAACAATAAACTTGTCAAACATTTTTGTCTATAACTGTGTTAAAAAATTGTTTGATTCGCGAGGGGGAATTTTCTCTGCCACTTTTTTTTTCGAAAATCCTCTAAAGAATTAAAACTATGATAATTTGCCCCTGAAAAAAAATACTGGAGAGAATACCGCTATAATAATATAAAATAATAAGATTAAAAGAAATCTGCCGTGCGAAACTAATTATTTTTTTAACACAGGTACTAGACAAAAATGTCTGACAAGTTTTTTATTCTATAAAGTGAATTAACTAGGCTATTCACCAATAATTTTTTTGGGGTTAATCCTCATAGATTTAAATCTGTACGGTATTTAAAAAATAAAATATTTTTTTAACACAGTTACTAGAAAAAATGTTTTTCAAGTTTATCCTTACTAATATTATAAATGCGAAATTCCGTTTGTTTGTTTGTTTGTTTTGTTACGCCTTCGCGTCTTAACTACTGAACTGATCATCATGAAATTTTGCATGTACACGTTCTTAGGTGTACAGAGAAGGACATAGGGTACCTTTCATCCCGAAAAAAATATTGTTCCCGAGGAATACCAAAAATTCTTTCCACGCAGACGAAGTCGCGGGCGGCCGCTAGTTATTCTATATAGTCAAAAATAACTGGGCTTTAGTATTTTTTTTTTCTTTCAAAACAAAATGGTAGAGATAATACCGCCGCGCGACATAAAACATTTTTTTTAACACAGTAAGGAAAAATGTCTGACAAGTTTATTATTCTATAAATGAAATAATTGAGATGTATTAACAGTATTTTTTTCTGGGCCGAATCCTCAGTTTTAATTCTGTAGAAGATTTAAAAAAATATGGTAAAGAAAATCCCGGCGCGCGGCGCACAACATTTTTTAAGACAGTTTCTACGCAAAAATGTTTGACAAGTTATCTATATATATATAAAAGAGTAAATCACTCACTGACTCATCACGAAATCTCAGAAACTACAAATGCTAGGAGTCGCAAATTTTGCATGGGGGTTCCTTTTAGGGTGAAGGTGCTCACTAAGACGGGATTTTGCGAAATTCAACCCCTAAGGGGGTAAAACAGGGTGGCAAAGTTTGTATGGGAGAAAGCGATTCCTTGGCCCGATTGACTTGAAATTTGGCATAGACATTCTTTAACAAAATTAATTGAATACGTGTTTCGTATTTTCTTGAAATGTATCCCCTAACAGGGTTGAAAAGGGGTAGAAAGCTATTTTTAGGGTGGTTGACTTCGGTATCGGAATCAAAACTTCTTAGTGCATTTGTACGATTAAGAAAAATAAATGTCAGTTGTTAGGTTGTCACCTCCCCTGAGATTGTAATTATGTCACCGCACGAGCTGACATTTCATGTTGTATAAGATTTTATCCTGATTTTCACTACCTATTTAACGAAATATTAGTCTACTTATAAAACGTGGCAAAATCTATCAAATATCAGATATCTAACGTGACAAGGAATGTGGTGTAAAGTGTTGAAATTAACTTCACACTGACACCACATTAGCACAGTTTTACATTAGTAACTTCATTGCACTGCACCCGTGCGAAGCCGGGGCGGGCCGCTAGTTATTCTATAATTGGTGGAATAACTGGGCTATTCACCAGTATTTTTTTTCTGGGACAATTCGTCATAGTTTTGATTATGTAGATGGTTTTAGAAAATAAAAATGGAAGAAAAAATTTTTTTCCCAAAATAAGGTAAATAGTTATTTTTTTTTACAAGAGAGCAAAGTCATTTTTTGCTGCGAGTGCTGACTTTTAAATCACGAACTAGCGAAGTAGTCTAGAATTGAATCACGAGCGTAGCGAGTGATTCTAATATCGACTACTGAGCACAGTGAGTGATTTAAAGGCACGAGACATCAAAAAATTTGCTCTCGTGTTAAACATACAACTTTTCACCTCTACCAGCGAGAAAAGGTGTTAGAAATTAAAAACCGGCCAAGTGCGTGTCGGACCACGCGCAGTAGGGTTCCGTAGGCTCATTATACCATACCATATTTTAATACCGCTATCATTTTTCGTCTGAAAAAATAACTTTGTTTTTCACAGTGTGTGCATGAATGACAAAGTTATATTTGCGGTTTTGGAAAATGTACTATATCTTGAAAACTAATTACTATATCTCGTTCAAACTAATTTTCGTTGAAAGTGTTTATCAAGATCTATAGCTTATATTTTTTTTAGATTTTTCACCCTCTTACTTTAAAAGTTAAAGGGGGGGGGACACACATTTTACCACTTTGGCGGCAAATATCTTTCAAATGGTTGACTTTGAAAAAAAATAGTTTTAGGAACCTCAATGTCATTTTTAAAGACCTATCTATAGACACCCCACAAGTATTGGTTTGATGAAAAAAAATATTTTCAGTTTCAGTTCCATGTATGGGGAGCCCCCCCTTAATCTTTTATTTTTTTTATTTTTGTATAAAAATCGTAAAGCGGTTTACAGAATACACCTACCTATTAAGTTTCAACTATGTAGTCCTAATACTTTTGGAATAAAGTGGCTGTGACATACGGACGGACAGACAGACAGACAGACAGACAGACAGACAGACAGACAGACAGACAGACAGACAGACAGACATGACGAATCTATAAGGGTTCCGTTTTTTGCCATTTTGGCTACGGAACCCTAAAAAAGCACTTTGCCTCACACTCGCAGCAAAAGTCGATTTTGCTGCGAGTTTTTGGTAAAAAGTACTTTGCCTCACGCTCGCAGCAAAAGTCAATTTTGCTGCGAGTTTTTACGCGCCAAAAGCACCCTTTTCGTGCTGGAGAGGTGAAAAAGCTATTTTGCGACTTGTAAGCAAATATTTAAATTATTTGCTTGGAGGTACTATGGGCAACAGCGTCACCAACAAAATTCATGTGCACGTGTATCACCCCTACACGAACTAAACTTATGTAGACGTAGACTTTTTTCGGGATATTTTGTTTTATTTCTCTACATAATCTTATTGTAGCTCTGCGTATTCAGTCCAACAATGTTCCTACCTCTTTAACCCATAATTTTTTTCTTTCATCGCCTAAAATCTGGTAACTGAAATGAGAGCCCATTTCAGACACCACCTTTTGGCTTGATAAAAATCTTTGCCCGCCAAGACATTTATTCATGTTTGGTAGGAGAAAAAATCTCACTGAGGTTGAATCTAGAATGGAAGAATAGGAAGGATTCGCATCTTCATTCGATGAGTTTTGATGTCATGAATGCCGCCGAGAGGGTCGACAGGGTCATTAAGAAAAGTTAGAAGTCGCTTGAGCTTTTTGTTTCCAAAAGTAATAATCTTTTGCCGAATTTGAAAAAATGTAGTGTAAAGATGCCTTAAGGAGTTTCTTTTTAAGACACAAAAAAAAGGATGAAAAAAAGTATTTCTTCTTTTCAAAGTCATGGACTTATCAAACCACACTCGTATCGTATGTTGGCCGGCGCGGCGTGCAAGCGATTTTAACTTTTAAGCGACGCTGTTGCTCATGGTACCTAGGTAGGAAGGCTATTTATTCTGTTTTGCATTGCATAGGCAATTTTGACCTCGTTGTTTTGCAATGGAATCTGTTAGGTACTTTTAATGTAAACCAAACGTTTTCTAATGTTCCCGAGAGCCTGAAATATTGCAGAAAAGTCTCACACTACTAGCCGAAGTTCACAAAACAGCTGTACCTCCACAATAAACATACTGATCCCGTGGTAATGCAAAATATTGGGGACGTGTTTACTTTAATTTGGTGATTTTGAGTTAAGTAACCCTTCAGATATCGACTTATGATTGTATAGGTAGGTAATTCAGAAGATAGAATCTTGATAATCTAGCGTAGGAAATGAAGCGATCTTTTGTATGCAGACACAAACATTAAATCCTCAGTCGATGAAACTTTACTGGGATGTAATATAGTATGAACCAAAACCTATGTACAAATATGCAACAGCAAAAAAAAACGATTTGGATAATTTAAAGAATGTTTCATTTATAATACTTTATCATACTGTAAAGTTTCGTCTACTGAGGATTTACTGTGGGGGTCCACTACCTTCCTTTCCTATCCTAATCAATACTATCGACATAATACGGACAATAGGGAATATGCATGTCACCGATTTTGATGAATTTGAGCTTGCTGCGGACACGTTTAAAAAGTTATAAAAACATGATGGAACAAAAACAAAAAAAAATGTATTATTTTAGTTTTATCACACGGTGAAATCAGGGAAAAATAACGATATTTTTTTCATTTTCGGATATAATATAGAAAAATAAATATTTTGTAAGACACATATGTACTTAAACGCAAAATTTAGGGAGATAATTGAAGATTCTTGGCTAACTCCATATTAAACGCGCCTGAAACACACCTGAAACGTGACAAGTGACGTCACCGTTTTGTATAGAGCGTTTTTGGCGGGTGCTGCTTGTGCTAACTTCAAGTACCTAATTATACCACGAGAAAAAAACGCAAGAGAAAAGTTTTAATAGGAATTACAGTTGAATTTCTCACGCATTATACTTTTGATTTAAAAAAATTGATGCATATTCCCTATTATGGCACTTGAGATAAGAAATTGTATGATTTGTAAAAAAATGAGTCAGTTCAGTAAATAAAAATCATACGTAGGTACTTCTGTTTAAGTTTTATTCATCCCACATTTAGGTATCAAATCATTCAAATCAATTACATTTGTAACAAATACAAAAAGAAAAAACAACAAAGGACCTACCTAAGTGAATATTAAAGAAAAGAAAGTGGGTAATAAATTCAATAGATAGGCATCTAGGTTATTAACGAAAATGCTTTTGAGTATATAATTTTAAAAAGTATCGGATTAAAACGCAATTTTTTATTCCTTGGTTTTAGTTCTTTTAGTCCTGACCCCTGCCTTCGACCTCGTCTTGTTTTCGTCATTATTTTCATTTGTTTTCCTTTTAGAGGTTTTCTTACTACCTAAATTCGTAATATCTTTGATGGGGTCAAGCGAACCACTTAACGGCAAATCTTCGTCAAATTGGTTATTGGATATAATCGCTTCTTTGTATTGTTTCAAAGTTGGATCTTCAATTCTTTTGTTCTGATGATCCGTGTAATTTTTTATCACCTTTCCAGGGTTAGAGGCGTTCTGTAAAGATACTTTTTCTAACGGATCGAGAATGTCTCCGATTGGGTCGGGTCTGCGCTCCTGCGAGGCGAGGGTCTCGGCGAGCAGGCGATCGACTATGTTCTCTTCTTCGGAAACCAGGAAGAATTTGTTCATCACCAATTTCAAATTTTCCGTCGATACCTTCTGCGGTGTAATCATGCTGTAAAAGAATTGAAGGACATTATTATGACGAGTTTGCCAACGTTTTTGAAAAGAAGACTCAGAGAAGATGGCGAATGAAATAGGAATTGATTGAAGATGAAGTACCGTCGGTCACTAGTCTATGAGAACGTTCGTTGCACGCAGGGTCGTAACGTAATACGCGTAGGGGAGAGTAGGGTATTACCGAGCCCCTAAGGAGATTAAAATATATCTAACCTTAGGTTGGGTTAAAATAAAAACTATATATGACTATAGGTGGGGAATTTATCTAACTACGCTAACGAATCTTCAAAATCATCAAAAAAACACTAAACAAAAATATGAGCAAAGAACAAAAAAATGGGAAACGCGATATTATCAAACTGGTCTGATAATATCGTGCTTTAGGTCGGTACTTCAAGCTGGGTCTGATAAAACCGCGCCTCTAGTTAAAATTAATAATAAACTGATAACTATTACTACAGCGCATGGGAGAAATGAAAATTATAGATATTTATTTCTTTTAATTTATATACATTAATCAACGCAGTCTCAAAATTATAAACTTATAAGTTTCCATATTAAACTATTTAGAAAGACGTCTTTTATTTGTTATACAAAAGATGTCTTTCTACTTCGAAAACTAGTTAATCTTAAAATAATCGTTCATTTTCGGAATGCTTTTACTTTAGTATGCAATTACTTCGTAGGAGGATCAGCCATCTTCCTTCGTTTTCGTCGCTTTCGGAAAATAAAAATATTTTCCATAGATAGTTTAATACTGTATAATTTCGCGTCTTGAGCGCCTTGCGCGCGAAATTATCAAACAAGGTAGTTTTAATTTTTAACCTCACAAACAAAAACAAATTTATAGAATTAATTTAAAATAATGCTGCACACAAATTCTAGATAATTTTTACGTTATAAATGTTTTTAGTTTATTACTAATTATGTAATATTGATTGACTCACCTCTAATTAAAATGTCAGAAAAAGTAGATCGTGTGCGTGGAAAAATTAAAAGCGCGCCTTCCGCTCTGGTTGTTCGACGGAAATTGACGGTGTGTGGGCGCGGTTAGAGGTGCTTAGAGCTAAGATTAGACTGTTATTACAGGGGCTCAAAATTGTCAACCGCGCGGTAATACCCTACTCTCCCCTAATACAAGTGACGTCAGTCATTAGAGTTTTTTTCTTTTTATTGAGGAACAAACAGTCATACATTTATATACATTTTTTAAAGAAAATTATGTATTTTAAGACCTATTTCCTAGAATGTTACATTTACATATAAATGTAAAGTTATCGTGAAAGTTGATTTATGTAGGTATGCCAAAAGATTTTGTTAAGTGTATTAATTAAGCTCAAATAATTTTTAATTTACTAAAATAGAAAAGTACTTAATTTATAAAGTAGGATGAGAAAAGCACATTTTATGAATCTGTTGATAGAATTTTAAGAGAATCTTTTTTAAATGTTCTTAGGTTCAAGCTAAAGATGTCGACTTCATGCAGCTTATCATCATAGGTTTTACAGGAACGTCTAGTGAAAGTGAAAGCTTCCGTAACAGTTTTTTGAAGCCGTAGCCAGATACGAAAAAAGATATTTCTTTCGGCACGATCTTTCAAGCAATCGGGGGATACGAAATATTATATTTTTTAGGAGTACGAGAAAGTATTGAGTTGCGCTTGCCATTGAAATGAGTCCGAGCCCGCCCAGGCCTATAAGTACAAGGGAGCGCGCATTATAGCTACAATATGAGGCATGTACCTTGAAATTTTTTCGACTGAGTGGGGATAAGTTCGCGCATGTGCTCTTGTAAGCGACCAATAGCGCGCGCCCCTCACCGCTACGCATGCCCAAAATACGGGTTCCGCGCAATCCCTACCCGATTTCAAGATAAAATATGCCTCGTACTGTACTCGTTCGTACATTTTACTTCCTCGCGTGCCACGAACGTTCTGATGAACTATAATAATGTAAGTAGTATCGTGTGTCTGAGCATTGACTAGGTGACGCAGGCGGTGGGCACCTCGGCGTGCGCGTACAGCATGCGCATGAGGTGGCGTTGGCGTCGGATACGCTCAGGGCGTCGGTACTCGTTCGTACATTTTGCTACCTCGCGTGCCACAAACGTTCTCATGGACTATAACGTAAGTAGTATCGTGTGTCTGAGCACTAACTCGGTGACGCAGGCGGTGGGCACCACGGCATACGCAAACAACATGCGCATGAGGCGCGCGGTGTTGGCGTCGGACACGCTCAGGGCGTCGGTACTCGTTCGTACATTTTGCTACCTCGCGTGCCACAAACGTTCTCATGGACTATAACGTAAGTAGTATCGTGTGTCTGAGCACTAACTCGGTGACGCAGGCGGTGGGCACCACGGCATACGCAAACAACATGCGCATGAGGCGCGCGGTGTTGGCGTCGGACACGCTCAGGGCGTCGGTACTCGTTCGTACATTTTGCTACCTCGCGTGCCACAAACGTTCTCATGGACTATAACGTAAGTAGTATCGTGTGTCTGAGCACTAACTCGGTGACGCAGGCGGTGGGCACCACGGCATACGCAAACAACATGCGCATGAGGCGCGCGGTGTTGGCGTCGGACACGCTCAGGGCGTCGGTACTCGTTCGTACATTTTGCTACCTCGCGTGCCACAAACGTTCTCATGGACTATAACGTAAGTAGTATCATGTGTCTGAGCACTAATTCGGTGACGCAGGTGGTGGGCACCACGGCATGCGCGTACAACATGCGCATGAGGCGCGCGGTGTTGGCGTCGGTACTCGTTTGTACATTTTGCTACCTTGCGTGCCACAAATGTTCTCATGGACTATAATGTAAGTAGTATCGTGTGTCTGAGCACTGACTCGGTGACGCAGGCGGTGGGCACCACGGCGTGCGCATACAGCGTGCGCATGAGGTGGCGTTGGCGTCGGATACGCTCAGGGCGTCGGTAGTCGTTCGTACATTTTGCTACCTCGCGTGCCACAAACGTTCTCATGGACTATAACGTAAGTAGTATCGTGTGTCTGAGCACTAATTCGGTGACGCAGGTGGTGGGCACCACGGCGTGCGCGTACAACATGCGCATGAGGCGCGCGGTGTTGGCGTCGGTACTCGTTTGTACATTTTGCTACCTTGCGTGCCACAAATGTTCTCATGGACCATAATGTAAGTAGTATCGTGTGTCTGAGCACTAACTCGGTGACGCAGGCGGTGGGCACCTCGGCGTGCGCGTACAGCATGCGCATGAGGTGGCGTTGGCGTCGGATACGCTCAGGGCGTCGGTACTCGTTCGTACATTTTGCTACCTCGCGTGCCACAAACGTTCTCATGGATATAACGTAAGTAGTATCGTGTGTCTGAGCACTAACTCGGTGACGCAGGTGGTGGGCACCACGGCATACGTAAACAACATGCGCATGAGGCGCGCGGTGTTGGCGTCGGACACGCTCAGGGCGTCGGTACTCGTTCGTACATTTTGCTACCTCGCGTGCCACGAACGTCCTCATGGACTATAATGTAAGTAGTATCGTGTGACTGAGCACTAACTCGGTGACGCATGCGGTGGGCACCACGGCGTGCGCGTACAGCATGCGCATGAGGCGCGCGGCGTTGGCGTCGGACACGCCCAGGGCGTCGGTCAGCGCGCGCGCACACACGCTGCCCGCGCGCGCGCACTCCCACAGTGCGCGACGGAACATGCACAGGCTCTGTCGACAACGTCGCGAAATCAGTCCGTCGGTCTCAGTGATGACCACTGTTCATATTTAGAAATAGAAATAGAAAAAACATTTATTGACACTCACATAAAGATTTACAGAAAATAAAACGAAACAATAATAATAAAGAAGCAAACACTGGAATAGAATATTTAATCTCAAAAAACAAAGGGATATTTATACAATAACGAACAGAAAGAAAAAAATACACTTATAAAAAATTACAGCGTGAAATTTTAATCACTTGGTTAAAATACCTAGGTGGTTACATTCATGATTAATGAGGCCAACTCTGATATCGCGAAAAAAAAATCGGCTGTTCCATACATTTAGGTTGAGTATGTATTGTGCTTTTGCATGGAACAACAGATTTTTTTTTTGCGATTTCAGAGTTGGCCCCATAATAAAAGTTGCTTGTAATCATGAGTGGAACTATCCCCTTGCGGGAACCAAATGACTAAAATTTCAGCGTGTACAAGGTGATGTACAGTCAACGGCTCGCTGGGCTACCACAACAGAACAATCAGAGAATTTAAATTATAGACAGTTTTGCACAACCCGATACGTGCCGCTGACCGCATATCAGTGTGAGGCTAATAAAAGACCCTGCCTCAACATTATGTTTGATTATAACGGGTGTAACAAGACCCTCAACGAAGCCGAAGTCTACGCATTCCGCTCATCATCAAGATCATTTTTGTCTTTCAGACTATACCTGGGAAACCAATAGCTACGAAGTTATTGAAGGTCAAAGTAAAAAAAAATTTTCGTATTTTTTATGAAATCTTATTTTATTTGTTATTTCCTAATTTTTGTTCAATGAAACATTATAAGAATTTTGAGTATTTCGTTACAAACAATGGCTTCAAAACGTCATCACTCAATTCAATGTATCTCATGAGCACGCACATAAACGCTGCCTTTCAACTCGGCCGCACGCAGCTGTGTGGCATACAATCGCAGGCGCGGTCTGTTGTACGTTACATTGCGCGGTAATGTATACAATGCTTTTTTAACACCAAAAATTAAAATCGTTTCCCAGCAATAATTTTGAACAGAAATGGTCCTGATGATGGGCACAATACGTAGACCTCGGCTTCGTTGAGGGTCTTGTTACACCCGGTATCGTACTATTCGTACCCTAAAAGGTAAAACCGGTTATCTGCAAAAAACCAACTTTACAGTATCGCAATTTGAAAGTTGAGGTTAGAATTAGGCATTCAAATTAAATAATCTTTCTGGTTGTAGATACAATTATGAAGGACAAACTATATGTCTGAAGATCTAAATGATAAAAACTGTAAATTTTTGCTCGGAATGTATAAAAAATGTAAATATCTTTGACAAGGGGAGACATTTAATTGGTTTTACGCGAATAAAAAAAAATAAGCAGTTGTATTTCCTAAAGTAATATGCGTATCGCTGTTAGAAATATTTAGCAACACGTTCTAAACAATAGCTATCTTTTATAAAATTTTGAAACCTGTAAGTACTACAGAAACTGAATAAACAATTTTTATTGAAATATTTATAGTTGGTTTTACCTGTATAAAATATCGAAATATCAATGTGAAAACCTGTTATCTGCTAATCTTTACAGTTTTCAGTGTGTTTTGACTAAAATAATTGCGTGAAGTACATTTTATAACTTTCACTATAGAGCCAACTACGAAATAGCGAAAAAAATCAGCTGTTCCATAGAAAAGTAAAATTTTTATTCGAACTAATTTCGGATTTTTTTTCAGTTTCTTTTTTAGATAAATTCTAAAGCTATGATTTTATAGCAAAGATTTCTTCAAGAAGAAATAACTAGACTAAATAAGCTACAACATGGTTTTTAAATCATCCTTTTATAATTAATAGTTCTCAAGATATGACGCTTCAAAGTATGGGCAGTCAGGACTAGTTTGACAAGGGGAGACATTTAATTGGTTTTACCTGAGAGAAAGTACATTTAATAGACATTAGCTGATTCAATCCATGAAATTTTAGAATGCTAAAACTATGTTACTCTGTTTTAGTTGTAGTGATTATGAAAATTTTTCATTAATTTTAACAACAAAAACTAACTAAAAACACGTTACTGGGTTTTACTCGAAAGTAAAAAAAAAAAGAAAATTAACATAACATTAGTTAGTTTTACCTGTATATATTTTTGAAATAAAATTCTGTATCTCCTAAAGTCGCATTACTCATTTCCCAGCAAAATGTAAACAAAGAAACGTCACTGTCAAATTGACAAACTGACCCTGATAGTGACATTTTCAGATATTGAAAACCTTTGGTCACTTTTATAACTTTTTAATTTGTTTATTATATTTTAAGTCATAATAAATATCATGCATCCATGGTAACTTTAAAGTAGGATGGTAATTAGAAATTTTATCTTTATAACCTATCATAATTTTTGATGTTAAAAGTTCTTGAAACGAACTGACAAGAAAACTTTACTTAGATATTGACTGTATGTAAACTATCAAAAATACGTAGCATCTTCGCCTGTTCCCCCCTAATACCAAAAGACAAAAATGTTATTACTACAGCTACTACTCGTAATATATTTTTTTATGAAATTTTATAAAATGACCAAAGGTTGATGTGTACTGTTTGCAGTTGATGTGTGCACAGCATCATAAAAATGTTTTCTACTATTAAACTGTTATTATGAAATATTAAATTAAATTACTGTTTTTGCCGCAAAACTCATGATTCAGAATATTTATCTAATCTATTTTTATTAGGTTTGTGATGAAAAAACATGTAAGTGTGTTTATTTCTTGACTTAGCAATATACTATTCCTTTTTGTGTTGTTTTGTTCTGGCAACACCTTTGTTTACATTTTTGCTGGGAAATGAGTAATGCGACTATAAACTAAGCGGAATTCGAGAAAACGGGTTCTACCTGTAGACGCAGCTTGAAATTTCCTGTGGATTGGTTTAAAAAACGCAAAAAGTGCAGATAACCGTTTTTACCTTTTAGGGTGCGATATATAGGGTGGATTTTTGAGACGGTACATTAAGCGCAGGTACCTTAACAGTTATAGTTACAGGAAAACGTTCTTAGGAGACCATCCATAACTTTTTAAGATATTCTGAACTGCATTCACAGATTTTGGAAAAAAATTACCATTAGCAAAAAAATGCTAAAATACCAAAAATAGTAGATTGTATTACAAGGGAGCAAAATAATATTTTTACGGCGAGGGCGTTTTTTTGAATCCAGAGCGAAGTGAGGGATTCTTCAGTAGAATCTTGAACGTAGCGAGGGATTCAAAGTATGTCGCCCTCGCCAAAAATATTTTGCGCCCGAGTCATATACTCTACTTTTCATCCCCTTTCTATGAGAAAATAAATAGGAGACTGTGTTTATGTAATTAATAAATATGTTCTTTATTTAAAAAAGACACGTAAAAAGTAAAAATAATTGTACAACGTTGTTAGCTTCTATAGTTATTGTTTCAGGAGTTAATACATTGTCACTTTCATAACTCGACGGAGAACTCATTATTTTAGCAAAATAGAACAAAGTATGTACTAATTACAAGAACACAGAATTAATTTGCGCGCTTATGTTTTTTTTTTCACTTTGCGCGGGTTATCGCGCCCGGCGACCTCGCCGCGCCGTCTATACAGCCAGTCAATACATACCAGCCGGCGGTGGCGTTCGAATTCTTTGAAAGATACATGTTCTAAATTCAAATCTCTTTTCCTCCCACTAAAAAGTTCTTACCAGAAAAAAGCTATTTTGGTCCCACTTATATAGGAACAAAGCATCATTTTTCGAATAGAAGGGATGAAATAGTAGATTGTATTACAAGGGAGCAAAATAATATTTTTACGGCGAGGGCGTTTTTTTTAATCCAGAGCGAAGTGAGGGATTCTTCAGTAGAATCCTGAACGTAGCGAGGGATTCAAAGTATGTCGCCCTCGCCAAAAATATTTTGCGCCCGAGTCATATACTATACTTTTCATCCCCTTTCTATGAGAAAATAAATAGGAGACTATGTTTATGTAATTAATGAAAATGTTCTTTATTTAAAAAAGACACGTGAAAAGTAAAAATAATTGTACAACGTTGTTAGTTATTGTTTCAGGAGTTAATACATTGTCACTTTCATAACTCAACGGAGAACTCATTATTTTAGGAAAATAGAACAAAGTATGTACTAATTACAAGAACACAGACTTAATTCGCGCATTATCGCGCCGCGGCGACCTCGCCGCGCCGTCTATACAGCCAGTCAATACATACCAGCCGGCGTCGGCGTTCGAATTTTTCGAAAGATACATGTTCTAAATTCAAATCTCTTTTCCTCCCACTAAAAAGTTCTTACCAGAAAAGAGCTATTTTGGTCCCACTTATAATATAGGAACAAAGCATCATTTTTCAAATAGAAGGGATGAAAAAATTTTTATGCCAATCGATCCTATTGCGTGTGGGAATCAAAAGACTCTACTGAATCATTTAAGGTATGAGTACTAGAAACGACAGAAATCGCCATAAACTTTTCCCATACATTTTGTACTGAAAAACGATAAATCAACTCAAAATATTTTTTAAGCTATGGATGGTCTCCTAGGAACGTTTTCCTGTAACTATAACGGTTAAGGTACGCCCTTATTGTACCGTCTCAAAAATCCACCCTGTATATTATTTGACAGTGGCATGGGTATATGGGTAATAACCTCTCTCTTGTTGCAGGAGAGCGCGACTAGCCGGGGGTCGGTGGGCGTGCGCGCGTGGTCGCGGTCGGCGCAGCGCGCGCAGCAGTGGCGCGCGCGCCCCGCGGTCAGCCCGAAGCACACGGCGTGCTGCTGCATGTTGCAGTACCTACCACGCGACAGATCATTACTTTTCAATCAAAGATTATTTCATAGCACACACAGTGGGCACAGCCCCTCCCCCTTCTTCCTACGGCAATGTCTACGCAATACACTTGTACTATTATTTATTCTGTGGCAATACTCTTACTTATAGAGAAAAGGTTGATGAAACGAAAGGTCTGCGTTGTCGATCCGGCTCTAAAGGCTGGTTTACATTATCTTAGTATTTAGTAGAATGCTTAGTAGCGTGCGAGTAGATTCGAATGCGAGTGCTTTAGTAGTTTTGGTGCCTTTCCAGTGACCGTTTACACGCTTTCAGTAGAGTGTCATTTTCGCCATACCTAATACCTATTATTTTATTCAATTACACGTCACGCGTTCACCGGCAAATGCACTCTACTAAAGACGCTACTAAAATGTCGATTTACTTGCTTCCAGTGCGAGTGCGAGTAAAATATCGCGCGGGGGGTGAGCGGGCGCGCAGGGGGTGCTACTGGAAAGCGAGTAGAAAGGCTACTAGAACGTTACTCTCTTGGGCTGGTTTACATTATCTTAGTCTTTAGTAGAGTGCTTTAGGAGAGTAGAAGTTCATTACGTGGTGTGTTTGACGTTCTTTTAAAATCGACGAACATGCCAAGCAATGTATTTCTACTCGCTACTCGACTCGGTCGTCTACTTGACTAATGTAAACCAGGCAAGACGACCGTTACATGTTTCCACTAAAGCACTCTCCTAAAGCACTGGGGGACTTTGGGGACTGGGGGGTTATTCACGATTGTCGGAAACAAACTTTCCGAATCGAATCGGTTGGATGTCTATAGTCTTATTTTCTCCCTTATGCTACCAAACTTTGTAAATGCATTGCGCTTTCCCGTCGGAAAGTGAATCGAATGCCAGTCGAATGTATTTGTGTATAGCATCGAAATGTTATATTTCGATGGTGAATAGCTATATTTTTGTAATATCGGAGGATACGGATTCGAATCGATTGCTTTCGAGTAGATTTCCGACAATCGTGAATAACCCTACCGATCCTTCGATTCTTGATCGAAGGTTTCAATCAAAGTTTATGACAAAAAATAAACTGCAATCGATAGCGAACACTTGAAAGAGTGATAAACTTACTGGCATGTTAGCAGAGGCCCCGCGTTGGCATCGCCGTCGCCGTCCTTGTTGCACGGACAGCAGATCACTAAATCACTGCATTCGGACTCGGTTATCGCCGTTGACGGTGATACTACATGTCAGGAATATACATATTATTATTCAGTAGGAATTATTAATAAACAGACTGATTTACAACAGCTTACATACAATGGAGAAGTTTCCTAGTTTTTTTTTTATTCGCTATTAATAAAATTAAGGCCAAATTATACACAACTGTGAAAGAATTATCAAATTATCTCTAAAAATGAAAAAGTTACACGACACGATTTTAAGATAATTTTGCTCATCGGGAACCGGTAGCCTGATGTCATCAACGGAACAACTCCAGCGGAATATAATTGACAATTTTAATATTTTTATACTAGCTATATTTTAATTTTATTAAATTAAAAAAAATTAATACACTACTGCCCTGCCAAAAACGAACTACCTACAAAGACAAATAACAAGGTTTAATTTGGTGTAATTGCAGTCGGGGGACAGTTTTGTGGAACAATTTTCAATTAAAGAGGTCCCCCGACTGCAATGACACCTTGTTATTTATCTTTTTACCTAGTTCATTTTTGGCAGAGCAGTCGTCTTTTTAATATTTTTTAAATTTATTTATTTTTATTTCACACATTTTAGTGACAAATTATATAGTTTTAAAATGAGCTCATTATGGCCTTTCATTTGATGCCCATATTGTAATAATTGAAGAAAAAAATATTTTTTTTCACATTTGAAAATGGCGTGCTACAGTCGCCATAACAACTTAAAAAAAATATAGCCAGTGTCACTCGGAATCACTGACATGAAAAATTTTTTCTATGCAGGTCAGTGCTCGGAATGATGTAAGGATTCTAACGATACCCCATACATCTAAGTCCGTTGAACCATTTAGAAATTATGGTGGAATAAATAAACTCACAGACTGGAATAAATAACTCACAAGAACTGATGGCCGTTGGGGCGGAAAGGTTCTGGAATGGCGACCGCGCACCGGACGACGCTCCGTGGGTAGGCCCCCGACAAGGTGGACCGACGATCTGGTGAAGGTCGCGGGAAGCCACTGGATGCGGACAGCGCAGGACCGATCGTCGTGGAGATCCTTAGGGGAGGCCTATACCCAGCAGTGGGTGTCGTGCGGCTGATATGATGATGATGAAATAAACTCACATACCCACAAACATAACGCATATACACTCCATTTGGGCAGTCGTGTAATAACTAAAGCAGTTTTAACATCATGAAACTTCTCCATATGTAGGTAGGTACGCCAGCTCCCCTAGCATGTCGACCGAAACGCGATTATGATATTATAACGACTTATTACGTTTAACTCTCAAAAGACAATGGATTTATACAGTTGATGGTCGATACAACAGTATAATAATATCACCCCATGGGCGCCGCCAGGATTTTTTTCAGGGAGGTGCATTTACCTATTAACTTACTTAATAAAGGATACTGAATTTATTGACAAGGTGATGAACTTTGGACAACGGCAACCTAAATGCCTTCAATTTTTTATTCAACTTAAAAAAAATCTATGTAGTTTTTTTCCTGACAAGGGGGTGCAACTACAGCACCCTGGGTTTCGGTCATGCAGGGGGCAGAGCTGTAACACCGTTAAAATTTACCATTAATTTTATAAGGCACTTACCATTACGAGTAAAGTTCTGTTCCATTTGCGACATCATTGGTGGATTTTGGGAAGGCTGAAAGTATCAAAGATATAAGAAAATGGATTTAGTCCAGTCACTAAGGCCTCATCCACTAGCGTTAATTCTGTCGGAATGTACAATCCATAAAGGCGGAAACATGTAGTGTCGACACGACACACTGTAGGTAATAATGTGTTCTAGGCCATAATAAATGTATGAAACCGATACGCTTCTGTCACGACACAACACAACAGAATAAGTAGTATCATCATATCAGCCGCACAACACCCACTGCTGGGTATAGGCCTCCCCTAAGGATCTCCACGACGATCGGTCCTGCGCTGCCCGCATCCAGTGGGTTCCCGCGACCTTCACCAGATCGTCGGTCCACCTTGCCGGGGGCCTACCCACGGAGCGTCATCCGGTGCGCGGTCGCCATTCCAGAACCTTTCCGCCCCAACGGCCATCAGTTCTTCTCGCTATGTGTCATGCCCATTGCCACTTGAGCTGAGCTGAATAGGTAGTATGTTTCTGCCTTTATGGCTTGTACATTCCGACAGGAATGAAAATGGATGAGGCCCCAATCATCGAAATGTATTACATTACGATGGCCCAAATAAAGGAGTTGAGGAGCTCAGTGGCGCAGTGGTTTAGCGCCTGGCCCTGTGATTGCGGAGGTTAAGCAACTTTCGGAAAGGTTGGTCATGGAATGGGTGACCAAAAATGTAAGTATTATCTCGAGCTCCTCCATGCTTCAGAAGGCATGTTAAGCTGTTGGTCCCGGCTGAATTTGCAGTCGTTAGCACCCACCAATCCGCATTGAGCCCGCGTGGTGGGTTATTATGGCCCATCCTCCTTAAGGATGTACCCCAGCAGTAAGAACGTTAAAAAATTGGCTGATATCAAAAACAAGGAGTTGTAAAGTGCACTTCAAAAACTTCTTTAGGGTGAGAATTAACATACTAAAATCATTGTGCTAAAGCGAAGCGCTCATGGCGGAACTTGACAGACTGATCGTACTCGATCACGTTTGTTAAGCAACGCTAGGTCCGGTCAGGTGTCGGATGGGTGATCGTTAAAGTGGCATTACAACTGAGCGCTCCCGTGCTTCGGAAGGCACCTTAAACCATCATCGGTCCCGGCTGTTGTCATCTGATAACAGTCGTTAGAGCTTAGAGTTAGAGCCAAGTTAGAGGCTGTAGGCGGCTTGATAAGGTAATCGTGATAAACTCTAACACCAAAAGTTGCCACTAATCCTCATTAAGAAGAAAATTTGTGCTAAAGTTCTTTGGTCTATGAGATGAGCCGGAGAGGGAGGAGGGTTAAAAATTCTCACTCTTGTGTTTTTCACTTGTACCTATCTCCAAAGTTATGCGTCGTAAAGATAAAGAAGTGTTCTTCTACCAAATAGAAGTCCATAAAATTATCTTCTACTTTTATTCTATATACAATTTGTTTGAATTCCCAACCGTTTTTGAGCTATCAAACAAAAGTGATCCAAAAGGCTTTTTCGATAGGTAGGTATAGTTACCTACCTATCGAAAAAGTACCTATAATTTCAAAATTAATAGGAGAACTTTTGTAATTACCGAAACAAAATCAATTTAGAGGTACAAGCCATTAGGTATAGGTTCCGGCATATATAACTTGGCAAGACAAAGATGAGACAAAACATGCACCGAGTTTACTATTTGTATAGTGCGAGGCATGTATCTTGAAGTTTTTTCGACGGAGTAGGGATAAGTTCGCGCATGTGCTCTTGTGAGTGACCAAATAGCACGCACCCCTCTCCCGCCGCCCGCACCGCTCACCGCTACGCATGCCCAAAATACGCGTTCCGCGCAGTCCCCACCCCACCCAATTTCAAGATATATGCCTCATACTGTAGCTACTTGTCAACTAAGGCTACTGTGAATCTTTAGTCTCGTTTTTATCTTGCCACGTGCCGGGCAGTACAACGTATTAATAAATTAACGCAAAATAAGAAAACCGTTTCTTCGGACCATCAAACTGAACAACTTTTACTATGGAACCAACTCTGAAATCGCGAAATGAAATCAGCTGTTTCATACAAATATTAATAACGAAAATATAAAAATGTATAAATGTAAACTTCACGTTGTATATCCCGACTCCCGATGCGTATAAGGGTGGTGCGAGACCTAACCTACACGCCAGATCTCTTTGATGGATAACGGGCTGGCCAACGAACGTCATTCCTTATTTCGTCGTTGGTCCGGTGTCTAGTGTCTACCCAGTGCCAGATTTACAATTTTGGCCGCCCTAGGCCGAGTAGTACCAGCTGCCCCTCAGGCGGGCGGGTGAATAGCGTTACTGGTCTGCCACCCCCCTAGGTCCTTGCCGTCCCTAGGCCGCGGCCTACTCGGCCTATTGACAAATCCGGCACTGTGTCTACCCAGCACAATATTAACTTACGATGACTTCGTGGCTGGCGCCCATGTTGTCCCTGACGTATGTACTTGCCACGAGGCGGTGGTGAGGCGTCTCCACGCAGCCAAGCCGCATGGCCTCGCCCGCGGTCGGCTGCAAGTGGTCGCATTCCGTCGATGCGTTGTACCCTGGCGCTTGGTACCCTTCAGGGGCATCTACACGACACACCAATATTATACTTTTACGACTGACTTAGGGTAAACTAGCCAATTATTGGCCTTTTAAGCCAGGGTTTCTCAACTTCAGGCACGTATCCAGACTTTTGATTCGGAGAGAGAATAACCGCATGCCGCAAACAGGGCGAGTGACTTGCCTGCTAAACATGAATTAGTCCTGTTCTGTATGTTCTGAATTTTGAGGGAGGGGGGATAAATCCTAACTATCCCCCCTCTCCCACCCTCTGGATACGTGCCTGCTAAACCTCTTTGAAGTCGCGCCTCCCTAACGACTTGCGAAAATCTTCATGCTTCCCCTTATAAAATTTAGGTTATTTATCTATTAGTTTTTATGAGTCTAGTAATTAATTTTTGTAAATTATCAAATGCTTCGCGCCCCCCTTGAAAACTGGCCGCACCCCCCACCCAAGGCACAAGGGAAGCGCGTCTCACTGGTAGAGAAACCCCGTTACAAAAAAGCTCGTCAATACTTAAAATTTCCTACATAATAAATGTCGACTTATCCGTTCAGATAAATAAATTTTGCCGCAAGTAGGATAACAAACAAAACAACAGTTAAGATTCTATTTACTTTGACAAGGTTCTATCCCATTCTCATCGCGCGCGGATTATATATTTGAATTTATGTTTCATTCAGGCGGACCTAAGATTTTTATAGACCTAAGTATTGATTGACAAAGATTTTTGTCAATACTCGTAGATCTATCTCGTTTCTCGTCCTTTAGGCTGTAGGTACTAGTAACTACTGTACGTAACTATCAGCGTCGTAGTTAGGGAGTACTATTATACACCGTAAATTTTTAAGTATATCTAAAAATGAAAAGGGGATTTCAGACCACGTGAATGAACAACTTTTACTATGGGGCCAACCACGAAATCGCAAAAAAAAATCTGCTGTTCCATACATTATAGTGGAGTCGATGTAGTACTTTTCTATGGAACAGCTGATTTTTTTTCGCGATTTCGTGGTTGGCCCCATAGTAAAAGTTGTTCTTTCACGTGGTCCGAAATCCCTTTTTCATTTTTAGATATACTTAAAAATTAACGGTTTATATTCTGTGGTTAGGGGCTGGCAAGGGGTGCGTCTGCTAGGGGCGAACCATCAGTGGGCGCACTTTGTTGACCCATAGCACAGAATAAATAATAGTACAAGTACAGAAGCAGCACGCCGCAAAGTCATTTAAATAAATAGCGACTTTTGCACCGACACAATAAAGTGCAATTCAGGTCGCGCAGCGCTAATGGCCTACAGTTATATTCACCTAGTAGTTGCCTCTCTTTCTATCGCGTGCTCTTCTTACCTTTTCTGACGACGCAACGTTAGGGTTGACTTCTTTTAAATGAACTACGTAGCATATATCATAATGTGAAAAACGACAATTGTTTATTGGTTTTTTGATTTAGACATCCGTACCGTACACGGCACAGTAATATCGATTCGACATTGTTACTATTATAAAGAGACAATACCTACGCAGGCAGTAAGATGCCGCGCGACTACACAGGCGGGCGTTTGGCGGCCCTCTGTTCACTTGTGCCTCCGTAGGCACGGCTAGCTGTAGGTGCTTATCGCGCGACCTTGACCGAGTGAAGGAGGCCTGCCCATAGCTATAAAATAAGTCTATAAAGTCTCGGGGCGCAAAATTCAAATCTTGCCAAGGGCGCTCATGACCCAACTCCGACACTGGTAACTATTCTTATATGTGTGCGTGCATGCCTACCTTCGTTATAATACAGGCGCAGACTGACGTCGTAGTTTTCGGTCGTCTCGTATTGACAAGACTGCATTATGACGATGAACGATCGTATGAGTTGCCTCGTCTGTTCCCGTACGTTCTCGAACGTAATCTGCTTGGTTTTTGGTCCGGTGTTGTCCCCTCGTGTCTTCGAGCGGACCGTTACGCTCGCAGCGTCATTGTACGTATACTCGAAAACGTGATACTCTACAAGGTTCTCCGCCTTACATTCGCCGTCGTAGAAGCAAAGAGCTAGTTGATGCAGCTACAAAAGCAAAATTATCTTTTAAACAAACAAAAATCTACTTAAGTAGATTTTATATTCATAAAAGACCAAAAATTCTTACAAAATATACAAAGAACTAAAATTAGAAAGATATATAAGTAATCTTTTAGAATGCCGATCAGATCAGTTGGGTGTGTTAGCCATCTGAATCTCCTCCATTCACTCCCTGGATATCCATCATCATATCACATCACAGCACGGTACATCCTTTGGAGGAAACCAAAGCTGCAAAGTTACCTTGTTTGTATAAAATAAAACCCTTGATGCCTAGACAAAGTTAATAGTGTGTACATCGATTTGCGTTTTCCTTTGATTTTGAGCTCATACGCAGACTATTGTAAGCTATATACAGGGTGTGTGGTAATAGCCTTATGAAGCCGAATATGGTAGATAAGGACCATCAAACTGAACAACTTTTACTATGGGACCAACTCTGAAATCGCGAAAAAAAAATCTGCTGTTTCATACAAAAATTAATAACAAAAATATCAAAATGTATGAAACAGCTGATTTTCTTTTCGCAATTTCAGAGTTGGTAGTTGTTCAGTTTTATGGTCCCTATCTACCATATTCGGCTTTATAAGGCTTTTACCAAACACCTTGTATAAAGCACTTGTGATCTGGAAATCAGAGACAACGGAGGAACTACAAACACTCAGCTGACCTGACCCAATAAAGAAAAGTTAAATCGACCCAGCCGGGGATTGAACCCGGGACCTCAGACTCAGAGATGGCGACACCTTGAAAACCAGTGCTAACCACTCGACCATGGAGGTTGTCTGAAATTGTCGGAAGTAAAGTCATTCATTAACTTACATATTTCTTGTCAAAAGCTTCGAATGCTTTTGTCAGAGATGAACTAATAAATTGAGCAAGTTCATCTCTACATTTCGTTTTTAAAATTTTTAACTTCGAGCCTCCAAATTCTTCTGTGGTATAACTATCGTCCGGAAATGCATCTTTAATATTTTTAATATATGTAATAGTACTGACAGCGACTACTGTGAGCTGTTTCATAAATGTGACGGAGCTCGCATAATTCTCCGTAACTTGCTTAGGAAATATTTTTGTCCATTCAGTTAGAGCCTTAAAAAAATAAAGGTATTGTGCACGGTTTTGGGTGTAAATATTTCACAACTAAGATTTTTATCTAACCTGTGGTAATAGGTAAGGCAACTAAATGCCTATTTATTAGTTAGTAAATAAGCATTTAGTTGCCTACAAGAATACATACAACTATTACACTATTAGGTAGGTACTCTATTTTGTGGTTTCAAAGATATCTAATTAATTTTTAACTAAAATAATTGATCTTTACCTATGTAATTGCCGATTTGTATTGAGAATTTTCAAGAAGTTCATCTTAGGTAGTTACGGTCAGCAATGAAAGTTGCTTAACACTTTAGTACTTTGTCATAGTAACTTTTTTGACTACTACCTATATCAAACCGTGAGACATCTGTCAAAAAAGTTGCTATGACAAAATACCAAAACGTTAAGTGACTTTCGTTGCTGATTGTACTAGCATTTTCTTTGTTCATTTAACAACCGCCAAAACTTATTTATTATGTACTAGACACGTACTAATGTTTGAACACTATGCTAATTTATTCCATTTATGATTTATTATTTTCGCTTATAAGCGAAAAGAATTAGTCTTGGCTGACTTACAATTACAACCCCTCCGGTTAGGTACCCTTTCTTTGCTCACAAAAAAAAAGAGTCACTTTCAACTTTTTTATCATAGCTTTCAATATATTTTTTTAATGTTATGAAAGCTAAAATAATGACTTTATTTTTACTGATAGTTGACTAATATGGTCATAATTCGATATAATTAACAAGATATTGTTAAATATTTAAAACCATCGAAGTAATTTTTTCTCTGTACCTACCTATGTGACAAAAACAAAATATCGGCAATTTCATTGGTAAAGAGGTAAAGACATTAGTTTAAGTACATAATGAATCAAACTTTTTCTAACCTGAGTCGTAGGGGTTTCCAAGGCGCTCATTTTCATCATTTTGAGAATAAAACGGACTTAATATTGAGAAAATTAGCACAATAATTTACTTTCCCGCTTGATCGAAGTTTCCCGCTATTTTTTTTTTTTTGTTTCATTTTTTTCCATTTCATAGAACAGAAAAGGCAGAGGCACATTTGCACCATACAGCCCAGACTTACTGGCGGTGATTAGCAACTGCGGGGTGAATAGCAACATTTATGAGAAAAATGAAACATATTTATTACATTTAAAAAATCCTTCTATTCTTGATCGAAGCTTCTATAACGTGTTTAATGATAAAATATTTTTAGAAGTAATAGAAAAACTTCATTTTTTTTTCAAATAGGTAGGTATGCCACTGTCCTTTATTATATTTCTAAAAAACAATTGCGGTTATGCAGATATTAGACGGTTCATTTTTCGTTCATTTTCGATGCTTTATCGCAAATATCGCAGTGAAGCATCGAAAATGAAGTGTCTAATTATGTAGATTCATCTTTCATCAGTGATGCGCCTTTTTGATGAAAGTCACTAGACGGCCGTTGGCTTTCATCGGGCATCGGTCATCGCATCGGAAATGAACAATAAATGAATCTTGTAAACAGTGCCATTCACTGCAGTGAACGGCATGTCGTCAGTAACTTATTTGTGTTTATTTTAAAATGCCTTTTTTTTCGTTTTTAGTGCGTCCGCTCCGTTAAGCGGGATATGCGAGCGGGGCGACATAGATTAGAGCTTACTCATGCACTGCACTGCATCTGTCCGCCAGAAAACCAGCAATCTATATTCCCGCGCCATGTACCCGCCCCAGGTAGCAAAACTACGTCTTTATAACGTCCCAATTCAGTCATTATCGACGTAAAAGACTTCATATTATGACGTCTATAAGTCCAGCATAGTACGTACATTTGTCGCAGCCTAATGACGTCATCTCAGGACTTCGCAAGGATCAGTCATGGGATGGGTGACCAAAACTTTATTATTTCGAGCTCCTCCGTGCTTTGGAAAGCATGATAAGCCGTCGGTCTCGGCTGCATTTGCAGTCGTCAACACCCATTAATCCGTAATGGGCCCACGTGGTGGGTTATGGCCTATCCTCCTTATCTACCCATAAAGAAGACCTGTGGCCCTACTAGTGGGGACATTAAAACGGCTGATGGTCATTGAGGTAGCGACTACCAAGCAATGGATGCGAAAACCTGGTGAAGAGACAGTTTAGTTAAAGCCTTATTATTACAACAGAGTAAAACCATACTGCGATGTAGCTCAGTACAGTGACATCTATTGAGAGTTTAGAACACTAAATAAAAATAACATGGTCCTAAATTAACCACAGAATGACGTCATTCTGACGTACGCTTCTGACCAATATAGTAATTGGTACTGAACTGACCAAATAATGACGTCATTTTGACGTTCGCTTCCGACCAACATAGTACTGACCCTAAATTGACCTTAAAATAACGTGCTTTTTTCGACCTCGACGTCATTTTGCTACCTGGGGCGGCGGGATCCGCTTAACGCAGCGGACGCTCTTAGACTTTTTTCAACCCGTATCATGCAATATGCATACAAGCAATGCATGTTAGACTGCGGACTAACGTCATTTTAGCGCAAATCGTATTCAGAGTGACAGTTTAACGTTTAGTCCCATCGTTGAAGGATTTAAAAGGTGCATTGTGAATATTGTGATTGGTTTACAAGCATTAAACCAGGTTTTGTTAGAACAGTTTGCACCCCAGTTTTGTAAAACATCTCTGAATAAGATAGTTAGTGTCTAAATACAAAAAGTCGTTCACTATTCATCGAAAGGAAGCACTATTGATGAACCGTCTAATATCTACATTAGGTGGCAAAGGTATAATAATCTCCATTCTGCTGTTACTTTCCTATATTTGTGAAGTCGAAGAGACTTTAAATTTTTTAAATATTTTACACGAAACCGAAAATGCTGAATTTTTTTTCTATTACTAAGGGAGCTTATTCCTACCTATAAAAAAATATTCAGCCAATTTGATTTTTTTCCGGCATTCCCCATTTAGCCGCGGCCCTTACTATAGGGCCGGCTAGCAGTCGAATGGAATGGAACTGCGCCAGGTAGGATAGCTCCGAGATAGAGGCAGTGACGTGGTCTGCACATGCATTAGTACCTATGTCATCTCCACTACATAACTGTATTGAAAATAACGTTTATTTATTTTTAATTGAACTGTTTCGGTTGATAAGAGAAATAAATCACAATTTTGTAATTAATGCGACAGAAAAATAATACCTAATTTTTTGCTTGTTACTAAGTAAGACTAATATATTAGGCAGTGATCCGCGGCAATTTCTGATATAAAACGATGTATTTGAGATAGACTCAGAAAAATTTTCGCTGCGCTATTTTGATGTGTTATATGGAAGTAATATTTTTTTTCTCTTTGCCATACGACTCGTTGTTGCCATGGAAAGTAATTTGTTTTCAACTTGTTTTTAATTTAAATTTTATTAGTGGTTAACATATACTCTGTGGTGATCGATGGCTCAGCGGTTAGCCTACTGGAATGCACTCAGTGTCACTTTGACATGACAGTGACAGACGATCAACAATCTACTTGCGGCAAGTGAAGTGTTGTGTTGTGTTTGCGTGCGTACAAATAGAAATAATTAAACAATTCTTTTGATAAAACACTGCATTCAAAAGCTAAAATGTCTAGCGGACTAAAAAATAGATTTATTTGAATTTGGACTCCTAAAGAAAAGTTTGGAAGCAAAGGTAAGATTGTTTATCGTAGTAAGACGTAAGTATATTTCCCATTTTTGTAACAGTTACACGTTTCATATCTTAATTAATTTATGCCCGAAACTTAAACTAAATTCATCTTTCATTCATGCAGAGCACCTTGAAATTTAATAACAATAAAAGCGCAATACCTATTAATAGTATTTTAAACTTATCTTCTACCTACCATGTTTTGTCCAACATTAAAGTTTTTAATTGTATTGTATCGTTGTGTAAGTACATAATTGATATTTGTTTGATATAATTGTCGGTTTCTATTTTTTCTTTTTCACCTTTAACAGCTCCAAGGCAAAGGCAAACGAAAAGCGTTAAAATTACCTAATAAAATTGTTACCTGACACTTGAGTGACTGATATTGGTCAAATTAAAAATTTTACTATCTATTTTTCCTGTATTTGGGTTGAGTTCATGTTAGAGCTTTAATCAGCCATGTCAAACTTAAAATCATTGGTGGGCCAAATGCATAGTGACCATAGAATCAGTGGACCACAAAACCTTAAAAAAAACTTCAAAGTAAATTAAAACTCATTGCATGGTTAAAGTTTCACTTTTTAAATTGAAATATGATTAAAACATGCTTGCAGGCCGTATCAAAAGGATGATTTTAAATTCGATCAGGCCGCAATCAAATGTGCAAAGGTCCTCATGCGGCCCACCGGCTGCCATAGATCTAGATCGTTAGATGTGCTCCTAACATAGTATGAGCTCACCGAAATGTGTCAACATTTAAATGAGTGAGCCTCACTTCTTTGCTCTTAGTGTTGGTTTGAACACGGTGTCAATCACTTTTATATTTTTTAACCACGAGAAAACTGTCTTGTGCCTTTCATCTGTGCACCAATAATTCTAGGAATACAATTATAGCAAAATCGTGTAACATATCACGCGTAGTATTTAGATTTCAATTATTATCGAAATTGATTTTCCTTCCGTTATCAATTCCGATAGACGTAAACAGTGCATCACGCATGCGTGTGCCATTTTGACAGATTTGAAATAATCCTACAGATTTTCAGTACCAGGGGGGTATTACAACCTCTTAAAACTTGCCAGGTTTATGAATTGCTATAGTTACATCTCTTTCTCGCTGTATAGCAAATAAAAGAGATAGATTGATAGCCAGTCAGAAAACTGCCAGGAAATAAGAGGTCATAATACGGCCCCAGGGCAGATCTAGATCTATGCCGGCTGCATGTTTGCCATGCATAGCTTATATCAATCAGTCTTCCAAGGCGCTTTAACAGTTTGAAGAGGATACCTAATATGTTGAGAGTTATACATTTCAACACATTTTATTTTTTTAAACTAGACTAACTCTAGAACATAACTATAGAAAATAACATTCAATCATCCAGACTGGAAAAATATGGGTTAACATACTATCCAATCTAGCATAGTCTTACAAAAAAATTACAAGAATTTCTACAATAATCATTATGAAACACCAAATGATGTTTCAATGTTACGAGTTAATTTTATTATTATGAGAATAAACGGCCACTCTTTCATTTTTCTTGTTACTACCTTCAGTTAAATACAAACAATAAATTCAATAATTGTTATTTCACAAGTAATTTTATGTGGCAGAGTGAGTTAAAGGACATGTAAAACTATGTTATTGTTATTGCTTTTGAGCAAATGACTTACTTAAAAATAAGCAATAAAAAATCATAGTTTTGCATCATTTCACAAAACATCTGAAACTAAAAACTTCCATAAAGTACCCTTTCTGGTAAAACGTCACATATAAGTATAACTTGTTAGTTCTAAATTAACTCAGTAATTACTATATAATATGTGTACCTTAAAGTTTTTATTTGCATGTATTAAGATTCTGTGAAAACTGTGATTTGTTACTACAGATAACTAAAAATAAAAGTTAGAAAATTACAAGTAGGTAGGTTCAATTTATACCAAAACAGTTTGACAATGAATCTGAACAAAGCTTTGAAATTAAATAGGCCATGGACATAATAAAGTAATTGCAGTATTCTTAATGGTTCAATTAGCGTGTTTAGTTAGGTATTGTTAGTGTTGAATGGCAAGTAAGTACTTAATTTATTATTTATTACCCGAATTGTTTTATACTCTGCTATTAAAGTTTATAGTCTAGCTGAGAATATTAATTGGCACACCACACTATTTGCTTAAAACAAACCTGCATTAAACACCCTTGTTATTTAATTAACGCCCGAGCGGTCTCCGGTGACCAGACAACAATAGAAAATGTATAGAATTTTCCGGGCGTTGATGAATTAAGGTGAAAACTTTCTGTAAGGTGTTCTTTCTAATTCCCAAGTTCTTTATAATGTAAAATTACTGAAACTTAGTGCCCAAAATGTTAAAATCATCAATCTGTCATTCTTACTTTATGCTCTGATAACCCTTTTCGAATCTAAACAGTAAACGAAATGCACTAGTCAAATTATAGTCTTGTGATGTAACTGAAACATTCAGATGTCTAATATTGTAAACGTAATATTCATAGTCGATAGGGTTGTCAAAAACCACTTATTACCTACAACAATTATTTTTCAATTAATTATTATTTCTGCCATTAATTAGAATATATATTTATATATATATATATATTTTATATAGCCCATATCCTTTTAGGATTTTCTTCAAGTTTACCTTTTCTGACGTAATAACATTCTCAGCACTTTTTTCATCTCTACCTAGTCTCAAAAAACTAGCAAATTGTTACTCTACTCTACACCAAGTATTTATGCGATCAAATTTAATTAATTTTTGTAGGAAGATAATAAAATAACCAATAACTTTTGTAGGAAACCAGGTACTACCTATTCTAGCAATAAAGTTTTCACTCTCTCAGACTTGCGAACCTTTCGTAGTGTTTTATGCAATAGGTACGTCATAAATGGCAATAGACTACTATTCTACTTTCACTAGGTACTCCACAGAAAGACGATATGCCGCCGTCACCAGGCAATGACGGCGTCAGTAATAATTTCGAATAGATTTCAAGGTCATGTTTATTTTGATTTATGCATTTTTAATAGGTAAGTGCGAATAACAGGGCTCGTAGCGGAGCTTGACATACTGATCGTACGCGATCACGTTTGTTAAGCAATGCTCGGTCCGGCCAGGTGTCGGATGGGTGACCGTAAAGTGGCATTACAATTGAGCGCTTCCGTGTTTCGGAGGCCATGTTAAACCGTCGGTCGTTAAGCCAAGTCAGAGCCTTACAGGCGGCTTGATAAACTCTAACACCAGAGGTGGCCGCTAATCCTCAAAGTTATGAAAAAAAGAATAGGTAAGTGGTAACCCTAAGCACTCAACTCACACTCAACCAACCGTCTCTATTCAATAGTCAGTCGACCTGCAACGCCCGTTCTCTTGTGCGCGTGCGCCTATAAAATTAACTTCGTGTTGTAGTGTAATATTGGTTCAAAAATGTATTAGTTTTTGTTTTTTATATATATTTTGGTGAGTCGCTTTTCTACACTTGGATTGCGAGATGGTGGATGAAGGGATTTTAATTGATACAGAGGTATGAATTTTACGTTTAAGTTTTGTTTGGTATCAATTTTATTCATGCATTCTTTCATGTCGAAATTCAATAATAAACATTATTGAAAAGAGGGATGCCCATTTCTGACCTGTCAAAAATGTTGTAATTTTTTCGTTCATTATCATTGAAAGAAGTAATATAGCTCATAAAATTGCATTTTTATTGTTATTTATAAATTGCTAACTAAAATAAAATAATAGATATAGAAATAGATAAAATTTATAATTAAGATAAGCCATAATCGCAATTAATTAAACTAAAACATACTGATTTTACCATAATTCATATTTTTCTGATAGCTAAATTAAGATTCAATATTATAAATAATAAATACTTACTAATCTTCTTTGACCGCAAAGCAGTTGCTTTGTTGCTTGAATAGTTATTCAAATATACATTTTATTATCATTAAACATCAACCTTTTTAGAAAGCTTTTTGACAGGTCAATGCTTGTATTGGGAGGGTGCGAAGGTATAATAATCGATCGCAGCGCTCATGGTGGCAAAAAGTAGAAATAAAGAAGGCTCTGTAATCTGCTTGAAAACGATATTTAATTTATTACTAGCGATACAGGAATAATTAGATATGTTTATTATCACTTAGTAAAATTATTAAAGTAGCTTTATCCTCTTGTTTTACAAAATCTACAACTAAAAAAGAAGTAAACAAACCCTGATATAACCAAAATAAAGCACTCTTTTTGAATAGATCTTACTTGCCATATTTAATTTAAATGACCAAAAATGATTTCACATCACTTTGTCCACCCAAATCATAGTAATTTTGAAATTTACATTAATAACATAATATGTATAGAATTTATTAAAATTTTGTCACAATGCCGCCATTACATATCAAAACGTCAAAACGGTCAGGTCAGAGCCAACAAAGTTGCAACACGCTAGGTGGCGCTAAAAGCGTGCACGGAGCCAATAGGAAGTGGTCATTGTAGGACTTAAAGAACATTAGATAAGTACAGTCACAGAATAAATACTCTAACGTACAGTCGGCCTATGAAAATGTTGAGCATACTTAGAACCTTATCATATTGAAACTTCTTTTATACTAACATCTCTTTGCCTTATCTGTTATTTAATTTGACACAGTACTAAAGTGCTCAACATTTTCATGAACCGACATGAATTTGTTTGCAGGTATATTTCCAAAAGTGTTTTATTGATAACACAAGCTCGTCGTCAATAGCTACTACAGAGGCTTCTGATTTCTCTTTTTCTATCATTGTAATGCCAAGACTATCCAATTTCGCGGGACATACCATACATTAGCTCCTGGCCAAAGCGCGAGCTTCCAGGGTAACCTCTTAGGGCCCATACCATTGTATACAATGCAGTACACAAAGCCCTACACAAAAATAAAAGGTCAAAAGAAACAGGTATGAGTGATTTATATCAGGGTGTGAGGATATTGTATATAAATAGTAAATTTTTTTAATAGCAGAAAACTATTAAAAAAATTTACTATTTATATACAATATAAATATTATTATTATTATTATTAATTATTAGTGTTTGTTTTTGCCGAATTTTAACAAAAAGAATAAAAGATCGCAAAACCTAACTCATTTTATAGATAGGTAAAGCTGCATCAGCAGGCTGTTTTTAAAATGGGATCATGCCGCAACGCAGGCACATGCTTGCCTGCGGCTGCATGCGGCCGGACCGCATGTTTCACATGGCTGGATTATAGGAAAACATGCTTTGCGCGGGCCATATTTTTATATGAAAACGTAAAGTTGTAGCTTCAAAAAAAACATACGACAAGATCACCTCAAAGATGATTGTTAAAAAAATCTGAACAGGTATAATCAAAAGCGCTTGTCGCGGGTCATATTTTTGGCGTAAATAATAGCGGAAATGTATTGAATTCTACATCAAAATACACTTTAATGTATCTAATGTGCAGTTGCTCCAATAACTTTTTTCGAGAAAGATAAATGTGCTAAAGATAATGATGAAATAACAACGACAAACATCGAAAAAGTGCAGAAATGATGTTATTTTCCATACTCTTTACACGTAAAGAAAAGACAGAGAGTCAGAGACAAATATTTTCACATAAGCGAGCCAACCTAGGCTATGCAATGCAGAGTGGTAACTTGGGTAAGAGGGAGATTTACTGTAAATTATAAACATTTTATTTTGCACTATTTCTTATTGTTAATGTTTGCGCAAGTGTCAATGCCAATGTCGTATTCTGAAAAGTAACAAGCTGTGTCAACTAACGAATAACTGAGGCAATTTCAACATTTTCAGCATATTTCACATATTATGCGTAATATGATATTCATGACTTTGAGAGAATTGCAGCTTAATTTATTTATTTATTTATATATTTAGTACACACAACTTACATGAAAAATAATGGACAGAAGAGTAGTTGGGCACAGCTTATTTCATATTAATAACATTAATAAGGGCAGTCTGTGTGTATCTTGAAGTACAAAAAACATTATATATATAAAATAGGTAATATAATATTTATTAGGGTTATTCTGTTCCATGTTCGAAAGAGATAGATGGATTTCCTCTATTTAGATAGATCATACGAATTAAGGGATCCAATTAGAATTGCCAACCCTACTATATAATATAGTATCCTACTATATATTACTATATATTTAAAAAAAATATATAGTCGGCAAAACAAGTTTTTCAAGTGAAAAAATTAAACAAAAAAAATTATTACCTACTTATATGCACATAAGTAGATGCATAATTTTTTTTGTGTTTAAACTCTTGTGTTTCTGGTTGTTGAATAAATTATGAAAATGTTTAGTAAGTGTGAAAAATACAACTTCTATACAAAACGGCAACCTCCTATATTTTTTTGGACTTTTTCGCCATCTACTATATTTTTACACGTATTAATCTCGAAAATACTATATTTAATGCAAAAAAAGTTGGCAACCCTGGATCCAATCGATATTGAATTGAGATAATTTACTAAACAGACAAAATTCAAAATACCGTAACAGGAAATAGGTAAGTACTTATCCATTTAAAAACGTGTACCTAGTTTCAAGTTTATCAAATATATTTAGCATTTTTACTCACGAAACGTAGTAATTCGTTTGATAACATTAATAATAAAAACGTGTTAAAAACTGGTAGTTTTTAGGTTTTTATACGAATTCTTGCATAAATTCCCATAAAATGCACGAATGCTTCACGTGATTAACTGATAAAATGATAACACTACTGGTCGTAAAAATTCAAAGCTCTCTACCGACCAGTTTTGTTGGATTGGTTAACACATGGTAATAGTAGTACTATTAATAGCAGACGTTGAGAGTTATATTATAACATAACTGATCATTATAGACTACAGGGTGTCCCAAAACTTTGCTACACGGAGGGAAAGTACCTTAAATATTGAAGATAGGAAATTTTACTGAAAGAAGACTTAATTTTTAGGGTTCCGTACCAAAATAGTAAAAAAGGAACCCTTACGGTGTAACTCAGTCTGTCTGTCACAGCTGGATATCTCGAAAACTAGTAATGGTATCAAATTGAAATTTGGAATAGTTTAAGATGACATTTGCCCAACTATTTTGCAAATAAGAAATAAATAAAAAAATAAATATATTTTTTACAACAGGGACTGAAAAGGTGTCTGAAAAATTTGAAGTGGGGCTACTAGGACATGTGGGGTATTATATGAAAGAACGCCGTTTGCACGTCTTTAATCATTTTTTCTTTCTGTTTTAGGCCGCATAGTTTTCGAGTTATGATGAAAAATGTAAAAAAAAACTGTCCCCCCCCCCCTCCTTATCTCCGAATTTTGCAAAGAGAAAAACCTGAAATAATTCTATGTGATAGCAGTTTATATAAAGATTACAGGAAAAATAAAACGATGTCTCAATATAGCACACTTTTTAGAAATTATCAAATTTCTAAAAAAGTCACATTAGTTCCACTATCAGTCAAGAGATGGCGCTGACCTAAAACAGCAATACTAATTTTATTATTCTACTCTGCAGTGTGGTTTAATGGTGCAATTATGATGCTACGGAACCCTCGGTGCTCGAGTCCGACTCGCTCTTGACCGGTTTTATTTATTTAAAAGAAACAGAATTGCATTCAAAGTTTTTTTTTAATAATCGCATACGATTCGATACAAATTGATACAATCCGTAATTATTAAAATTTAAATGTTTTTCATGGTCTTCCTTTTGTTTAAGTTGCTGTGTTACAAGTCTTCTTTCAGTAAAATTTCCCATCTTCAATATTTAAGATACTTTTCCTCAGTCTGGCAAAGTTTTGGGACACCCTGTATTTTGTCAATAAACTATGGTGGCTGGTGTGCTGACGACAACATTCAAACTTGTATGGTACTATACTCTTTTGGATACTCACATTATTGTGTTTGTTTGACCTCCTCACCATTCAGTTTCATATTCAGTCTATTGATTCTCTTTGTTAAGACGGTAAGACAAATCGCGTAGTGAATAAATAGGCAAGTTCTTTAAATTGCATATTACAAGGTCAATCTTCTCGTCTTCATCAAATTGAATCAATAGATTGGATGTGATTGATTATGGATCTTGAATCTATGACTAAATAATAATTTCTTCATTGTTTCCCAAAAAGTTTAAGTTATTGTCTGAACATTCAGCACCATCGACTCTCTACCTTGAGGCGAGCAACGTCCCTTTTTATGTAAATCTTTTAAATACTTTGCAATGTCTGACTGAATTCGTATAAAACTACTCATCTGGTATTTAAAACATATGCAATTTCTCTCTTCTATATTTTATTCTAAATAAAATAATACACCCAATTTTTGTCAATTTTATATACTTTATACTTATGTAGTACCTACTTAATAAAGTTGTTGAATTCGTTGATTGTTTACCGATTGTAGTCGTTATGTACATACCTACATTATGCTTCGTATGAGTTTTAGCAATATCTTTGAATTGTACAGATAACTCACCTCACCACTTTTTTGAACATACAATCCTGTGGTTTTGTTATAGGTAGGAATTGCTAAAAACCTAATATCCATCTGGTAATAAATGGAGATGCTTGTCGCTGCCATAAAAATAGATTCGCTTAATCACCCGGAGCTTGGGTCTCAAAATAAAATTTAATTTTGTTGTCCCAAAGGCATTGTGTGTCCCGATTTTCGATAAGGTTGACGCCGTTGACGGATTGTGTTTTGGACGTTCCAAATAAATGAGTCTTGTACGTGACGAGCCGCCCAACGCTCGCTTGATGAATCGGCGACTTGTAATCGTTGAGCTAACACCGATCCGGCGATTTGTTAAACGTAAGATCCTGATATTTTGTAGAGCTTATCTTGCCCTGTAAATAGAAAAATGTTTTTGGTTAAATCTTCTTAAAACTTCTGTAACATAAAAAATCGGATAATAAAATTATTAAGCTTACTATTATACGTCTTTCTATTGTAGTCTTTCGTCTAGTATAGTAAAAAGTCTTTTCGAATTAGTGCTCATTCCAGATATTGATATACTTCGAAAAAATCATAATGAGTTTATTCTGATCTGACTTTGATCGTGGTGCTCGTTATTATAGTGTAGGTACATGTGTGACTGTATTCTAGAGATTTTAGTTTTCTTTGGAAAATTCTAAACAGAAAGAGTCAGATTCAGGTACCATATTGGAAATCATCGCACTTCTCCTTATACATAGGAAAAATATTTTATTCCATTCTTCATTTTTGGCTTCGTTAACCTCAATTATTGCTGCGTATAAAATGGTTTCCTAAAACCCTAGCCAGTGCTTCAGTTTGCTTGATACAATTTCCTAATATTGTATTTTTACCGACTTCAAAAGGAGGGAGGTACTCAATTCGACCGGTTTTTTTTTTTTGTATGTACACCGATTACTCGAAGACGGCTGGACCGATTGAAATGATTCAAACGTTATTACATTAGGTAAACATTCAAGTTGGTCCCATTTTTTAAAATTTTGATATCGGTTCAGTACTTTTCAAGTAATCTTGAAAAAAGCACGAAAATAGTATGATTTTGTGTGAACTACCTCGATGATCAGTCGTATAACTTCTTTGTTTATGAACTGAATAAGATAATTATTTTTTTGTTAGAAAAGGGATATCTTAAGTGTAGTTCTTTAACCGACTTAAAAAAGGAGGTTCTCAGTTTGACCCGCATGTATGTATGTTTCTCCGCGATTAACTCACGTTTGGCTGAGCCGATTTTAATTTCTACCTAAATAATATACCTACACTACCTAGTACAAAAGGTACCTACACTAAAAATAAAAAAATAAAAAATTGTTTAAAAAAACAAAAAACCGACTTCAAAAAACCTACCTCAAATAATAAAAACACGTCTATTGAAGTCGGGTGGGGCTTTTAGAATAAAAAAAAGGAATTTGTACTCCAGCTCCACCCGACTTCAATAGACGTGTTTTTATTATTACGAATATTATTTCTTGCTTTTTAGAGGTAGGTTTTTTGAAGTCGGTTTTTTGTTTTTTTAAACAATTTTTATCTACGTTATAAAAAATATTTCAAAGGCAAGCTTATAATCCTGAGCCCGATAAAATCGACGGATCGCGTTTCGAAGGACCCAAATAGATGAGCAAACTACGTGCTGAGCCTACGGGCGTTTACTTGATGAATCGACAACTTGTAATCGTTGAACTAACATGGATCCCATCATTTATTATGACCGAAGTTGCTGACTCTGGAATTCCTGTCCCCTTGCATAACGTCATTTAGTAATATTCGTCTATACCAGATAAAGGGACAGGATACGTAGTCGCCGACGTAGCTTTTAGATTCAGCCACCAGCAATTGGTCTCCGTAGGCGACAAAAAGAAACATGCCATTAGAAAAGCAAAGAAATTAAAACTACATATTCTTAGCTACCTATAGGATTAGTAATTCGTCATTAAAGCCTCTCTGACTGAGTTAGCTATGGATTTCGATGTGACTTCCAATGAAAGTCTTATAATTTTAACCTGATACAAATTTGCCTGAATTCCATAATGCTAAACTATTACCAAGGCAGATGACGCTTATTTGAATTCGGTTAAAAACCGTGAGGTACCTAGGTACAATTACTTTTTTATCTCCGAAAAGTTAGGTTTACCACTATTTTACTATGTCAATATATTTACATTTTATTCAACTCTACTGTCTGTCTATCTAAACCTGTTTTTTAAACTAGTTAAACCCTTAACTGCCAAATAAAAAAGCGTATTGGCGAAAACTGTTATCTCATCATGTCATCGTCCTGTAAATGGCACAATCTTGTTAAACCAAACGCATTTTAAACACTAGCTGATACTACTAGTATAGTATTATATTATCTGTGCTAATACTAAAGTATCCAGGTTCTATCCAAAGATGTGGGTTCTAGTTTTTGAATTCAATGTGATACAAAACTGCTATATACTGCTAAAGCCGAATATGGTAGATAGGGACCTACTCAGTTTTAGGGGTTTTTTGTATACTAACCAAAAAGTCTTTGGCAGCGTTCAGTGCCAAAATGTACACTTCCCAAAATGTACACTCTTAGAACAGATAGCAATAACTGATTTTAAAGTACCAGGATCATATAAATATGGAGAAGGTTAACTTCTTTTTTTTATATCTTTATTTAGTTAGCTTTTATTCTTACTTGATTTGATATAATTGTAAGGAGTTATGTTGGACAGAAAGCTTATAAAATTATTCTGCTGTTAGTACTGAGTACTATAGGTAGAATGATTATTATTGCAAGAAACATCATCATTGTTACTTACTAGAACCTAAAATTATATAATCTTTGTTGGTCACATCGAACTTAGTACATAATATTATCTCAATGGTTGGTCATGCATGGCAAGTTTTTTTTGAAACGTTACTTATAAGTACTTATAGTCTACTTACATCATCGTTTTCATAATGTATCGCACTTAATTTAAGCTTCTTCTTTTTCGCTAATCCTTCACCAGCGCCGTGTATAATTCGAACATAACTCTTTTATTACGAAACATATCTCACAAATTCTTACAGAAAAAGTACGCCAAGTTGTGTATTAATGATCTCTACGTGCCGCGCCTACTACGGTGGCCGCGACAAATCGACGTCGCGCAATCGACGCGCCTCCTTCCTGGGCAATTTGTTCCTATAAAATAACGCTGTTTGAGCAAACCGTCGTTTGTTGTCTGTCGGTTATCGCGATCTGTAGCTATCATTGAGTTTTCGTGTTTCCACCCTTTTTTGGATCCGTCCGTGATGTTTCCAGATGTTCTTACCGCTTTATCTTATTATTTTATGTTCGGTAAAAGAATTTCTTTTTAACTTTGGTGTAACAGATGTTTTGATTACAAACACATGTATATGTAATGTCTTGAAAGTTTCAAGGTGTCGACGCTCGACTGAGGACTTTGTTCCTATAAAATAAGGCAGTGTGAGGCAAACCGTTGTTTCTTATTTGTCTGTCGGCGAATCCATTTTTTTTGGACTCTACTCTCCTCTCTCTCCCAAATGTTAAAAATACAGATGTTGAAGTGGCACAGATTGACTTTTGAAGTGAAGATAAAAACTAGTTTCGGGCATTGAACAAGCAAATGGCTAGATTTTATCACATTTTATGGAGATTGACTTCTGCAGTTTTCTTTTGCGGTTCTCTTCGATTCATACCCTAATATCACAAAAAGTAAGTCTGTGTTGTGATAATATTGTGTAAATAATATGTGATGCTACTATCGACAAAATAATAATCACATTTATTACACGAAACCTTTTCCTCGTCTGGACAGTGTATGCCGGCACCTTATGCAATCACAATTACGTAATTAATTACATAGATGTATGTATACGTATGTTGTCTCTGTCGGAATATCCTGGACGAGGTAATGGAACAAAAAGTATCCCTGATTTATGTAATGGCACAGTTATATTCTTATGGTAATTGGTCATAACCTCCGTGGTCGAGTGGTTTGCACACCGGTATTCACGGAGTTGCCAATCGCCATCTCCAAGTTCCCAGGATCGATCTCCGGCCGAGTGAAAGAAAAAATAACTTTTCTACTCTCGGGTCAGGAGTCAAGGTTTTTGTGTATGTCGCAGGCGTATTGTATATTCAGAGTCCGCTTGCAAAATTTTTACGTGCGTTCGCTGCCCCCCACCCACTTATTTTACTCGCAACTGTCTCGCTCCCGCACTCTATCGCGCGGCCGAGCGCTTTGTGTCCATCGTTCTGGCAGCGCCCCGGTTTCCCATTTTTAAAGTGCAAAATTTTCAACTGATTTAAAAAATATATTTCAAATGATTTTTATGTATCTCTTCGCCTGCAAACAAGGCTTGATCTGTTCTGAGAACACTCATTAGAATTATAAAGGTAAGTATAAAAGTAAGTAATATAACTACAGATAGTATTTACATTTTTGTGGCAAGCTTACATAGCTTAATAAGAAAGAAAGAAAATTAAAGAAAATGCTTTTTACTATTCCCCATTCAGTATATTCACATATTATTAGTTAGGTACTAAGAAGAAAGAAAGAAAGAAAGAAAAACTATTTATTGACCGTAAAACATTATATACAGTAAGGTAATTAAAAAAAAAGTTATAAAGCAAAACAAAAGAGAACAATGTACCTACACGAACTTAGAACTAATTTGTGTGGGGCCAACTAGGCCCCAACCTCAGCAATGCTACAGTGGCATACCGGAGCATACCACTGCAACGCTAGTATTCTGGAGGAGCCTACTTGGTGACGACAACCGACAGACAAACAAAAAAAAACAATTCTACTTCCTATAAAATACAGAAAAGACAATTTCAACGAAATAATACCTACATAATAATAATACCAACGCGATAATGCGATATCAGTGGCTGAGTTCTGGTCCTCAAAATTCAGCACTGTTTCTCTTCCGGTGACTGAAATACAATACTTTTCGATATTCCTTTAGAATTCGCTGTGAAAGGTAACCATATTATATGAATGAAACCAGGACAAGTAGTTTTTTTTTTATTTACTTATATATACGTTAGGTTAGGTAGGCCTTTATAGCGCGGACAGCAAGGGCTGCAATGATGACTAAGCTTGAAGGCCGAGAGCGTAGTTAAGCTTAGCTCGAGGCCATCATACATAACGTGGCCAGCAGTGCAGTCGTTGTGGACCAAGGCTTGTATAGTGCTTTACTCAAAAATGCGAGTACTACCTACTATACTATAGTAAGTACTTATTATAATAACCTAATTTGAAAAAAATATACAAAAATACAAATATCTCGGAAACGGTGCATCGGAGCCAAAAAATAAGGTTTTCTTCGACCCCCCTATGGTACATATTCACTTCTCAAGCTTACGCGCTCACTAGACATGAAATAAAACAATTTTAACGGATACTAGCGCGGTTTTATTGAAAGCACTTTGGTAATTAGTTGGTATTTGGTTTGATTTTTGGTTTTCCCGACGTTTCGGCAACTTTGCAGCTGCCGTGGTCACGGGGGACTGAAGCTACCCGTGAGTCTACCCTCAAGCGATGAATTTTTTTAGACGTTCAGAAATTAAAATTTTAACAAAATTTTTAATGTTTTATGTTGATTTATAATTTAATTTTATGAATTATTTAGTGCTAAAAAGAGAGAGAATCTACTGAAGCTACCACCATTTCATAAAATTGGGAGGCCCCTCCAAGAAATAAATGGCGAAAGAAAACCAAAAATCAAACCAAATACCAACTGATTACCAAAGTGCTTTCAATAAAACCGCGTTAGTATCCGTTAAAAATTGTTTTATTTCACCCCCCTATGGTACCCCGGAAGTAGATAAGAAGTATTTATTGAAAGGTCAAAAAACGGTCAAGAGCGAGTTTTTTATACATGGTCATTTTTTAACACCATCCAAATTTTTTCTAAGCATTAGGTATCATTAAAACTCTTCAATTTTGAAAAAAAAAATAGGTAGGTAATTTTTTGCAAAAAAATATTTTGTCCGAGTGAATTATGACAACAGCATGGTTACTAGTCAAATACTATCGTCCTACATGTTTTGAATGAGAGGCAACAAGGAGAGGTTCGCGGGGCGGTGGTGCCGAGAACTGTACGGCAACTGACGAACAACCCGACTGTCTCGTTCTCGCAGACGTGCGGAACATGAGAGAGAAAATCGCGCGCGTAATCATCTGCTAAGCACGGTGTATTGTGTCAGCAAATGTAGTTTTATTTTGGATAACTTTGTATATAATATAGCCTTAATATACAGGGTCATTGGAAATATGACGTATTCCTGCTAAGGGGTTATAGATGAGGTCAAAACTAATATTTTTTGTTATATAATTTTTTCTCAAAAAATTAATAGTTTTTGAGTTAATTGAAATTAAGTATTTTTTTACAAAAAGTACGTTTTCAGACACAAAAATTTAAAATAAAAGGTAACTACTCATTCGATTCCGGATTTTTTATCATTTTGGGATAGAAAACAATCTGAGTGTTGATAATGAATAAAAAAAATTACATAAAATACAGGTATTTATAAAAAAATCTATCCTTAAATGCATTTACTTTTTTTATTTTTACAGATTTTTTAGAAATAGCATCAAATATCTTTAAAAAAATCCTAGTAACTAAGCGTGCGTAATATTTTAAAAACATCACCATCTATTCAGCTTTCAGTTGAGGTATAAAACTTAATAATAACTTAAATAAAAAATGAGAAATTAAGACTTAAATAAATAGCAGTCCCATTTCATGTAGCAAAAATTTCCTACTTCAAGCGCTTCGGAGGTGGCCGTATTATCCTACTTATTCCATAAATGTGAAAGTTTGCTTGTTTGGATGATTGTTAATTAATCACGCAAAACGGCTGAATGGATTTGGATGAAATTTGGTACACAGATAGTTTATAAGCCGGATTAAAACATAGGAGGATACTATTATCTTGGTTAAAGGTTCCCTAGGGATTTTCTCAGATGTAAATGCGGATTAAGTCGCGGGCGGAAGCTAGTTTGCCATAAATGGTCGTACTTACTAAAAATACTTTTGTCCGAGTGAGTTTGAGACAGGATTATTTTCCGCCGAGGAGTCAAAATTTTATACAAACTGTATCACAAATAACCATGCATATCAGCCATTTTTAATGCCTCGCTGCTGGGGAACTGGCCTTCCTTTTGGCTTGTGGATGGATAAAACAGACGGGCCATACCCACCACGTGGGCCCAATGTGGATTGGTCGGGTCTACCCTTTATGGCAGAACTTTTTATGTCATAATTTTATTATGCATAACAACCAATGGCATAAACTTCATGTCGCAGAAAATCGTTTGGCATACACTCATTTATCATACACTTAAAACGCATAATTTTGTAAGCCAGAATCATCTTTTGGCATACATTTCATATCCATAATAATTAAATAATAGAACCATCATATCGCAGAAAGTTCACAGTCAACACCATCATATCGCAGACAGTTTATAGTCAGAATCATCTTTTGGCATACATTTTAGAAAATTCATATCTAGAATTATTTTGTATTTCTTACACGCATGTTTCATGCTGCATGCATCCTTACATGAACATGCATGCAAGCAAGTAAGCCTGCATGCAAGCAAACAAGCAGCATGCAACATGCGTGCGGGCAAGCATGCAGCATGCAGTCAATCATGCAGCATGCAAGCAAGCATGCAGCATGCAGCATGCATGCAGGCATTGTGGAGCTCCGCTCGCTTCGCTCGCTCCGCTACGAGTGGTCAAAACACTAACCTAACCTAACCTACTGGTAGATGCATTAAAAGTTTTTCTTTATAGCGGGGGGCCTCAGGCCCCCCGACCCCCCGAGCAGGGGGGCCAGCCCCCCTGCACCCCCCGGCAAGCATGCAGGCAGCATGCATGCAAACAAGCATTCAAGCATGCATGCATGCAAGCAAGCAAACAGCATGCATGTCGGTTTTGCAGTGATTCGTTCTGTTGTTGACTCTTGTAGCACAACATTTACAAAAATTCAACATATTGACTTTTTACGACAAATCTTTAATTCAATTTAAGGTTAAAATGCAATTTTTTAGAAATAACAATATGCCTAGTGACATTTTTCTTAATAAAATTCTGCCATATTCGTAGTATACCATGTGAAAATTATACCAAATAATTGTCGACTAAATAAACGTTATGCCAAACGAAATTCTGCGAATAAAAATTTTGCCAAAGGTATTTATGCCTAATGAAATTCTGCCATCTGAATAGTATGCCATTGTAAATTCGGACATGTGAACATTCTGCCAAACAATAATTATATTAAAGAATTTTTATGCCTTAAAATTATTCGTTTAAAGAAGATTCTGCCAAGTGTGTTCTGCCAAATAAATTTCGGAGCATAAAGTTTCTGCCAGATAGAGGTAACCCGGATTGGTCAGTATTAACGACTGTAAATGCAGTCAGAACCAAGGGTTCACTGTAAGGTACATTGAGTTGACACCGACCAATCCGCATTGGGCCCACGTGGTGGGTTATGGCCCGTCCGCTTTATCCAAAAAGGAAAGGAAGGCCTGTTCCCCAGAAACGGGTCATAAAAATGGCTGATATGCATGGTTATTTGTGATGCTGTCTGTATAAAATATTGACTCATCGGCGGAAAATAATCCTGTTTCAAACTCACTCGGATGAAAGTATTTTTAGTAAGTACGACCATTTATGGCAAACTAGCTTCCGCCCGCGACTTAATCCGCATTTACGTCCAAGAAAATCCCTAGGGAACCTTTAACCAAGATAATAGTATCCTCTTATGTTTTAATCCGGCTTATAAACTATCTGTGTACCAAATTTCATCCAAATCCGTTCAGCCGTTTTGCGTGATTGATTAACAATCATCCAAACAAGCAAACTTTCACATTTATGGAATAAGTAGGATAATACGGCCACCTCCGAAGCGCTTGAAGTAGGAAATTTTTGCTACATGAAATGGGATTGTTATTTAGTTAAGTCTTAATTTCTCATTTTTTATTTAAGTTATTATTAAGTTTTATACCTCATCTGAAAGCTGAATAGATGGTGATGTTTTTAAAATATTACGCACGCTTAGTTACTAGGATTTTTTTAAGATACTTGATGCTTTTTCTAAAAAATCTGTAAAAATAAAAAAAGTAAATGCATTTAAGATTGATTTTTTTTATAAACACATGTATTTTATGAATTTTTTTTTTTTCATTATCAACACTCAGATTGTTTTCTATCCCAAAATGATAAAAATCCGGAATCGAATGAGTTGTTATCTTTTATTTTAAATTTTTGTGTCTGAAAACGTACTTTTGGTAAAAAAAATACTTAATTTCAATTAGCTCAAAAACTATTAATTTTTTGAGAAAAAGTTATAAGACAAATAATATTTGTTTTGACCTCATCTATAACCCCTTAGCAGGAATACGTCATATTTCCAGTGATCCTGTATATATAGCCTTAACTTAATATTTTAGTACTGGGCGATATTAAAAGAAAAAACACGTGTTTCATAATTTAAATTAATAATAAAAAATAATAATTTAAAAAATTAATATATAACAGAAATTTTTGCTAAATGTAAGCGTATCTGGTTTTGATTCCATTGTTATCTGAGGTAGGTACAGTAAGTAAGTTGTTTATATGCAAAACGTCAGCATTGAGGAGCCATACAAATTGCGTTCTCCAGCACTACTGAGCTAAAAATTAAAAGAAATTTAGCAAGTACTTTACACATTTGCTGCTAAACGATGCATTAATTTTCTAAAGTATTCAACTGGTACTTAGCGAGTTACAGAGTGGCTCCTCAAACCTGATGTTTAGACTGAGGAGCCACCTTTGCATTGATACCTCTCGTGATATATTATGATGCTAACTTCAGGATTTGTGCTACAAAATAATCTACTTTGCTGCTAAATAATGGTGTGACGTGGCTCCTCAAACCTAATAATGGACATATACGTACACCTTCGGATGTACCTCTTCCAGTGGGGGGCGATCAAACCTACTTTCTCCCGAGCTCCCGACTGGCAAAAAATTGACATTCGTGGTATATTTAATTCACGCAAATCGGAAACCGTGGCGCTGCCAGAACGATGAACACGCGCGCTTTGCTGTTTGTTACCCATACCACAGTTATACAATCTTTATCATAGAAATTTGAGGGAAACCGCCCTAGCCCTCGCGAAATCCCCTCCGTTGCTCTGCGCAAGTACATACGTTAAACAACTGTATAGATAGATTGCAAAGCAATGCTCGTACTGATAAAAAATTCGATCCGCGAGCGACACACGTCCTACCTCGACGGCGCACTGCGCAGTACTAACGAAGGCGGCGCCCGCAGCGCGCTGGTATTTAATCTCTTTTTTGGTAATAACAATAGTAATAATTAATATATACGATTTTTGTGCCGTCAGTCACTGGAACACGTAATTTGCTTTTGATTTACATAAATTTTGCTCAGAAACGATGTATAATTAAAGAGATATTTCAAAAATTCCCCTAAAAAGGACATGTTTTCAGAATAAAAAACTATCGAGCCAAACTCAATAATTTCTGAAATCCTGCCGTCACCCACTAAATGAAGGTACATAAAAGCATATATCTGAATTTGACATTCATTGAGATTGTACAGACGTCACTATTTGAGTTCAAATATTGCCAAATTCTGGGAGCCTCCTCTTCAGCCGTATTACATAGCAACTAGCTGTTTTAGAAAACGGCGCCGTATTGTAATGCGGCGGATTAAAGATACGCCGTATTCAAAACGGCTGATCAAAAGTACGCCGCATTGAATAGAGCGCTTTGCGATTTTCAATACAGCTAGCCGTAATGTAATTGGGCGATTCATAAGCCGCCTTTCCGTAAGTTTTTAGTACTAATTATCAACACTCGCGGCGCTGCCTACCATAACAATAAAAAACTGGCCAAGTGCGTGTCGGGCCACGCGCAGTAGGGTTCCGTAGTTACATTATACCATACCATATTTTAATACCGCTATCATTTTTCACCTGAAAAAATAACTTTGTTTTTCACAGTGTTTGTATGAACAACAAAGTTATATTTGCGGTTTTGGAAAATGTACTATATTTCGAAAACTTATTAGTGTATCTCGTTCAAACCAATTTTCGTTGAAAGTGTTTGTTAAGATCTATAGCATATATTTTTTTTAGATTTTTCACTCTCTTACTTTAAAAGTTAAAGGGGGGGGGACACACATTTTACCACTTTGGCAGTATATATCTTTCAAACGGTTGACTTTGAGAAAAAATAGTCTTAGGAACCTCAATGTCATTTTTAAAGACCTATCTATAGACACCCCACAAGCATTGGTTTGATGAAAAAAAATATTTTCTGTTTCAGTTCCATGTATGAGGCGCCCCCTCTTAATCTTTCATTTTTTTTATTTTTGTGAGAAAATCGTAAAGCGGTTCACAGAATACATCTACCTACCAAGTTTCAACTATGTAGTCTTAATACTTTCGGAATAAAGTGGCTGTGACATACGGACGGACAGACAGACAGACAGACAGACAGACAGACAGACAGACATGACGAATCTATAAGGGTTCCGATTTTTGCCATTTTGGCTACGGAACCCTAAAAACCGGCCAAGTGCGTGTCGGACCACGCGCAGTAGGGTTCCGTAGGTTCATTATACCATATCATATTTTAATACCGCTATCATTTTTCGTCTGAAAAAATAACTTTGTTTTTCACAGTGTTTGTATGAATGACAAAGTTATATTTGCGGTTTTGGAAAATGTACTATATCTTGAAAACTAATTACTATATCTCGTTCAAACCAATTTTCGTTGAAAGTGTTTATCAAGATCTATAGCTTATATTTTTTTTAGATTTTTCACCCTCTTACTTTAAAAGTTAAAGGGGGGGGGACACACATTTTACCACTTTGGCGGCAAATATCTTTCAAATGGTTGACTTTGAAAAAAAATAGTTTTAGGAACCTTAATGTCATTTTTAAAGACCTATCTATAGACACCCCACAAGTATTGGTTTGATGAAAAAAAATATTTTCAGTTTCAGTTCCATGTATGGGGAGCCCCCCCTTAATCTTTTATTTTTTTTATTTTTGTATAAAAATCGTAAAGCGGTTCACAGAATACACCCACTTACCAAGTTTCAACTATGTAGTCCTAATACTTTTGGAATAAAGTGGCTGTGACATACGGACGGACAGACAGACAGACAGACAGACAGACATGACGAATCTATAAGGGTTCCGTTTTTTGCCATTTTGGCTACGGAACCCTAAAAATGGCGTCAAGTGCGGATATTGCATCGAAAATAAGTAAGAATATGGATGAATTAAATGAAGAAAACGTGGCAAATGTGTACAGACAATTGTTTTAAGGACAATTTTTAATGTGTAGTTAAATAGTTTCTATGCAGCTCAATGCGGAAGTGTAAAAAAGCTGTGGATCAAAGAACGAGATTAAAACTGCTAAGGTGGCAATGGTTTCTGGTGTTGTGCGGAATCCTACGCAATATTATTGGTGTAAAAAATACAACGTAATGAGTGTAGTCAGTGAGGATTAAAGAAACATATTTCAGAAGACCCTACTTTTTGGGTAGTGCCCAAAGAACAATATTTTGATACATTACATATACAAAAAAAAGTTTCCTTTCAAAAGGATTTAAAATTATTTAAACAAAAAAAAAATTGCTAAATGTTCTAATAAATCTAACTAATATTACAATTTTACAAACAAGAACCAAACCGTTTTGTACCGTACCTACTTATTTGATAGTCAAAGTCAAAGTCAAAATTAGCTTTATTCAAATAAACTTAATTATTAAGTACTTTTGAATCGTCTATATTTTCCTACCACCCGTTCAAGACTTTTTTTTTAGTAGAAGTAGTAGTAGTACTTACCCATACATTCATGGAACTTTGAGAATAACCCGTACATTCCTTAAAACTAATCAAAAGAACACATGTTTCCTACCTATGTACTTACTAGGTGCCTTAGAAGTTACTTAAACCTACCTTTTTTCATAATTAATAAAATAAAATAATTTTCAATTAAGCACTGTTTCATTTTGTTAGTGTGGTCACTCTACAATAGAACTTTGATTCAAAACGGCTAAACGTGCTCCGCCGTATTGAACAACGTATCACATTGTCAATCTGGCGTATCATTGACTCGCCGTATTACAAAACGGCGCCGTTTTCTAAAACAGCTAGTTGCTATGTAATACGGCTAAATGTACAATACGCCTGCGACATGTATACCGTTATTACCGTTAGATAGGCGACGTATTAAAAAATCAAAATGGCAGAAGTTGGGCACCACAATGTAAGTTACCTTTGAATAAAAACATCTATAGAATCTAGACTTAATGGGGTATTAAAATAAAAGGTTTTTAATGGTGATTGATAGCAATATACAACGTATTACAAAAAACCCCTTATTCCGAATATAGGAGATAGAGTACCATGCATACAACCCCAAAAAATTATTAAAGTAATCCCTGAAAATCGCCACTATATTGAAAAAAAATCTTTTCGTGAAACTGCATAGTGAGTGGCACAACCTAAATTGTGTTTTGCTTTTGCCCATTAACAACAAATTAAAAATTAAAAAAACAATAGTCTATTTGCATTTAGGGTTGTAACTTCGCAGTTTTCCAAACATATTAAAAAACTTAATTTTACTGGTTATTATGAAACAGCCTGTATAACTTATATCATATAATATGTATATCTTAACACAAAAGATTGTTAGTCCAATAATGTTTTGTTTTATTATTTGTATAACCTATCTATTATCAACCTTTTGATATCAGAGTATGAAACCGATGACCGAAAATAAAACGCCTCAAGGCCATGGTTACCATAAAACCGTTAATAAAGGACGATATCCCTTGATATCCAATAATAAACTAATTACTCGATGAAACTTGTTTTAATATTCATTACACGATAACAAACTTCTGCGAATGTTTTGTTCATGAAACTTACAAAATACTTACCGTATTGATCATGAAAAACTCAAACCTATTTTAGAATGTTTTCGACATTTTAAGAAGATAAAACACACATATAACTTATTGAGTTCACTAATCATTGGATTTTTTTATGAACAATACGATAAGAGTAATAAAATACAAGACATTCACTATTCATGAATAAAGGCTGCGTTTTTAATTGTAACACTAGTCCTGTTCAAAACGATGTAGTATTTTTCACAATAGAATAAAATAAATCCAATACTCATAAATGCGTGGCTTTTTCAATCAAAAATATAATGTTTAATTGAAAAGTTACGCTGAATTTCTGAATCTTTCAGTTATATAATAATTTCTACTTTAAGAAGTGTCTCCGGAATCCGATGCTTATTTTCGGGTTTCTAAGGGACATTGACGAATAGCTAAAAGGATAGACAGATTGATCGACGAATTACGTGGCTAACATGATTTATAGGTACCCGGATGCATATAAGCAAAATCTAACTTTCGAGTTTTGATGGTGATCCCTGATTGGTCAAGAAACTCAGTAGTTAGGTTTTGCGCGCAAACTCTAACTCCCCAGTTTCGCGCTAGTTCGATAGTGATCTCTGATTGGTCAAAAAACTTAGTAGTTAGGGTTTGCTCGCAAACTCTAACTACTGAGTTCGCATCTTTATTTTTTTTTGACAGTAGTAATTTATAGCGTGTAATTGTATAACTGATTTCAGGGACTTTGCTAGTTTAGTTATAACAAGAAGTTTTGCAATATATTTTCATCAGTAATTTATGGCACTTAATAATGATTAGGAAAAAAAATCATCAAATTTTGTTCAATAATTTCCGTTGCTGGCTATACCTAACCTACTGAAATAAAAATATGTTTACAGATAAACGATAAACCAAAAAATACGTTTATGTATAAAGAAAGGCGAATACCTTCAAACCATTTAGCCTTATACTATGTACTGTACCTATTGATATTAAGAATAAGAATATTGAATTGAAGAAAAAATTATTAAGAATATTTCTGTGCAATAAATATTTATTTTGTCGTTTATTAAGTACCTGTTGTTTTAATCTCAAAAGTTTTAACCCAAACACAGGAGAAGTCTTCTTCATCGTGTCGATGATTCAGGCGTCCACCAAAGCGTGTTGTCATGTCAGGCAAAATTCACAACGGCATAGCGCAACCGAATAGGACAAGTAAGAATAAATGCATTTTAAGTATATACTAACTTGCAATTATGATTCGTTGCGACGCAGGGTTGGGTTCCTGGACAATCCATTTGGTCAATTTTATTCAGCATTCTTGTATCCATATATACTGGAGAACTTGGAGAACTTGGCATATGCCACAGTTCTCCAAACTATAATATTGGGTCCTTACCTATGAAATTCGTTAAATTCGGTTTTATCAATCCAATCCTTGACATATCACAACTGCAAGCTTATAATTTCTAAATGGCTTAAAGGCATGGACTATGACGAGACAGAGAATTTTCTTCGTTGTTAGAATACTTCTTTACCAAAATTTATACGGCTGTTAACCTAACTATATAAATAAGTATGCACAAGTTTTGTATTTATTTGTTGTTACTCCAGCTGCCGATAGATGACGCTGTATCGGCGGTTGTATGAAAATGTACATCGCGGTGTTAAGATTTTTGTTATTTGGTATGTGTAAGTTTTGGTTCATATTTATTTGCTGTTACTCAAGCTGCTAATAGATGGCACTGTATCGGCGCTTGTATGAAAATGTACATCGCGGTGTTAAGAATTTTTGTTTTTTACCTAGTTCGGGTTTAATTATTTGTTTGAATATAGGCTTTTTATATCACTATTGGGCGTTTCATTGAGTTATTATATTAAACATTAGTACCCTTGGAGCGTTACAGTAATTTTTGGGCTTACTGAGCGTTGAACACGAACACTAACTTTATTTATTTATTATTATTATTATACTTTCTTTTTGTAATCGCTTCTTTCTATTGAGTGTATACACGGTTTATTATTGTACCATAATTAGGCTATTTGATTTTGTTAGGGGGCCCCTGTTACCTGTAATACAGGTTAGCCTACCATGGGTAACAGTAGTCACCGATTTCAATATTCTGCTTATCATTGCCTTTAATTTTATGTAATTTGAAACTGTGTAATCTGTTTTTATGTAATAATAAACTATGAAATTGCCATTTTTTTCTCACACACCGAGAAACAACCACAACTCCAGCGATTTAAATTATTTATCAGTTGCTGGATATTACGGCTATATAACTATCAAGTTGACGGCTATGCTTATAATTGGATGTAATTTGATTGTTCTGATGAATAATTAAAGTCATCTAAAAATACATTGAAAGTGACTTCTTTTTTTGGCAAAAATGACCACTTAATCTGTTGTTGTTGTTGTTAATCTGTTGAGGAGCTCGGTGGCGCAGTGGTTTAGCGCCTGGCCCAGCGATTGCGTAAGTTAAGCAACGTTCGCAAGGGTCGGTCATGGGATGGGTGACCAAAAATTTACTATCGCGAACTCCTCCGTGCTTCGGAAGGCACGTTAAGCCGTTGGTCCCGGCTGCATTTGCAGTCGTTAATACCCACCAATCCGCATTGGGCCCGCGTGGTGGGTTGTGGCCCGTCCTCCTTATCCACCCATAAGGAAGGCCTGTGCCCCAGCAGTGGGGACATCAAAAATGGCTGATGGACAATCTGTTGTAACGTAGCCTAAACTTATTTTTTTCCAGTAAGTTATGTTGCCTACGTTATCTTAATGTTCAAACATTTGTACTTACAGAAATGTTTTGTTGCAATAGCGTTCACAGTTTTTAAATAAATTGTGAAAAATGTTAAAATAGAAAATGCAACTTGTTAAAAATTCTCCGTACAAAACGTCAATTTTGTATTGACACTTTTTATACTAGATTATATTCGCAAATAGGAAGATTAGAAATCATTTTAAAAAAATAAAATATTTTACCACATTGTGTTCAAAGACAATTGACAACTGAATTTTGAAGTTCGCTCATTGGTGGATGCGCACTCAGTAGTTAGAGTTTGCGGGCAAAACCTAACTACTGTGTTTTTTGACCAATCAGAGATAACTATCGAACTAGTGCGAAACTGGGGAGTTAGAGTTTGCGGGCAAAACCTAACTACTGTGTTTTTTGACCAATCAGAGATCACTATCGAACTAGCGCGAAACTGGGGAGTTAGAGATTGCGCGCAAAACCTAACTACTGAGTTTCTTGACCAATCAGGGATCACCATCAAAACTCGAGAGTTAGATTTTGCTTATATGCTACCCGGATACAGTGCGGGAGGATTGGTATCCCTTAGGATTCGGCGATAGTTGAATCTGATGACTTGTTACTTTATTCCTTGACATATGTGCGAGATGCGGTGGGATTGATGGATGTAGATAGATTGGTATGTGTTCAGACTATCTTTAACTTAAGATGTTACAGTACAGTACTTTTATGAGTAATATTAATACCTACATACGTATTTTGAATGATAAAATACTTAATGGTTAATAAGATACCTACCTACTTGAAATTCATAATTAATTCTACAGGTAGTTTGCTAATTTTCCAGTTGATTATCCATAAAATAATAACCTATTCAATTTTATTCAGTAAGCTGGTTATGTCTTCAAACGCCAATTAGGTAGTTAACATCTGTACTAATATTGTCAACTATTTCGTCAATATAATATAATGTCTTGTGTGTAACAATTTGCGTCAATTGCGACAGCTGGAACTCATATTATAAGTAGGTACAGTTCAACAGAAGTCTAGTGATATTACCTCTCGAGCTTACACGCTTACTAGACATGAAATAAAACCGAGCTAGTATAAGTATCTGTTAATAGTGTTTTGTTAATATCTAGTAATCATTTCCTAGTTAACGAATTAAATTAGTGATCAATTAATCTAAACTATAGAATTCAATGCCGTTCGCCCCTATAGATATAAAATATGCTCTTAGAAATCTTACCTAGCCTAGAACCATTTTAGGCTTGATTTCACAGAATCGTCATTAATCTTCGTCAGCGTATCTCTTGAATAGTGCTCTTCAAAAAATGGCGGTATTTATGACGACAAAGATGAAATAGGTTTAAGTATTGCAAAGTGTATAAACTATGAGAAACGAAAATTTAATCGGCATCCCATTATTTTAAATTAAAAATCTTCAAAAGAGGTTAATTTTAAAGTTATCTTGTATACGTGGATACATAATAGTCTAGCTAGAGGAGACCTCAATTAGGTATGTCATTTGCTAGTATTGAATTGGTTGACGCTGCTCGCACAATACTGCGATTGAATAGCTGCTGAACAGTGAACCGTATCAGTAATTTAAACCCTTAGGCCTAAGGTGTATAGGTACTTAGGGCAATATGCTGATAAGTTTCTTGCTGATAGGTTTCTTGCGCCCGTTCTTCTTGTCAGCTAAAAAAGTCTGGAACGGGTGGTAGGAAAATATAGACGATTCAAAAGTACTTAATTATAAGTTTATTTGAATAAAACTTAATTGACTTTGGCTTTATCAATATAAATCAGAATTTCATAGTCAGCGAAATCATCTGTGACGTTCAAAGACTTCTATGTTGTGTGACATTTAATAAAAACAAAAAATTAGACATTTTTATTTATGTTGGAATACATATATTGAATTTATCAGGTCCATCGTACAAGACGGAGATTTATCTCGATGTAATATTTGAAATTAAGTACAACTTTTATAAAATAATCAATAGTTTTTTTCTGAAAAATCCATTCATATCCACTCATAACTTGGCAAAATAATCTAGAATGTTTTACTAATTTTGGACTGGCTAGATTCTAGTCCGTAATTAATAAAACAATATCAAAACTCTCCAAGCTCTAAAATTGGCAATAAAAATTTACCTGAAGTGAATAATGATTTAATTAATCAATAAATACGTAGATAATAACTGCAATAATAGCGGGCCAGGAAGTTACATTTCAAGGCAAACCTCGAATAAAACTAGTTAGAATATCTAGATACTGGCCACTTTTAATATTATACGCAATCAAAACTTTGGTACCTTTTTAGGGTTCCGTACCAAAATGGTAAAAAAGGAACCCTTATGTTGTGACTCAGTCTGTCTGTCTGTCTGTATGTCTGTCACAGCTGGATATCTCGAGAACTACTAATGGTATCAACTTGAAATTTGGAATAGTTTAAGATGACATTTGCCCAACTATTTTGCAAATAATAAATAAATAAAAAAATAAATATCTTTTTTACAGCAGGGCCTGAAAAGGGGTCTTAAAAATTTGAAGTGGGGCTACTAGGGCATGTGAGGTATCATATGAAAGAGCGCCGTTTGCACGTTTTTAATCACTTTTTCTTTTTTTTTCTAGACCGCATAGTTTTTGACTTATAATGAAAAATGTAAAAAAAATACCGTTCCCCCCCCTTATCTCCGAAGTTTGCAAAGAGAAAAATCTGAAATAATTCTATGTGATAGCAATTTATATAAAGATTACAGGAAAAATAAAACGATGTCTCAATATATAGCACACTTATTTAGAAATTATCAATATTCTAAAAAAGTCAACATTAGTTCCACTATCGGTCAAAAGATGGCGCTGACCTAAAACAACAATACTAATTTTATTATTCTACTCTGTAGTGTGGTTTAATGGTGCAGTTATGATGTTACGGAACCCTCGGTGCGCAAGTCCGACTCGCTCTTGACCGGTTTTTTTTTAAATACAATTACCCTGAGTGCTATATTTATACAGAATTGACAATTAATTATGACTTCGGTTTTTTGTGTCTTTCTGACCGAAGTTCTTTTATTTTTGTATCTAAGCGCTATCGCACACAGGCAACTTAGTCTCCCAGCAACTGTTTTGTCTCTCACATCAAGTCCACGGGTTTATATGGAAGCGCGCACACGAAGCGACACGGTCGTCTGCAACTTTTCATACAAATCACGTGAGAGACAAAAAAGTTGCGGAGACAAAAGTTGCCCGTGTGCGATAGCGCTAAGTAATTGAAAGCACACTTACAAGTCATCGACTATCACCATCTCACAAGGTTTGTCATAGCGGAACAAATTGTTTGACTTGAAGGTTACCACATAGTCATATAAAACTGATTTTAAATGACACAGCAAGTCAGCACTGTCCTCTATTGAGGATAATAAAAGTAGATAGATACAAAACTATTTGCAATTATTGGTTTTGTTTGTTAAAGGTATTAGGCTCTTTTGTTTGAATTTTTTTATTAATGTAGTTCCACAGTCCGCAAATAGATTTTTTTCGTGTCTCGTAATTACCGTTTTATTTTTTCTGTTTTGTTATGTACGTGCCTAATTTCATTACACGCCAAGAGTAGTATCAATGCAAAAGATAAAACTAACAGCGTCCAAGATGTACAAACATAAACAGAGAGTTAATGGAAATCCTCAATCCAATTTTGGCAAATAATTGCTTAGACCCACCTGGTTTAGGCAACAAAGCCGCCCCCCGACATTGTTCACCGAAGGTTTTATTAGGCCAATGTTACATCTCATCGCAAATTAACACAACGGACCACAATATTATCTGGAACATGACCAACGCCCTACCCTCCCTTCCCTTACACTTAATAGGTAATTTCCCCCCCAATAGTTATCTTGTAAGAGGTGAATTGACAGTAATTGATTTGTTCCCAAAGTCCCTTCCTCTTCCCATCTTTGAAAGAAAAACCCACCTTGTTACTTATTTCACCCGTACTATTTCGTGAATTGTTCAACAGTATTATTCTAGTATCAAATATTTATACACATCTATCCTACTCTATTCGAACATAAAAGATTAACGGTCCACCCTTCGAGTGTTTTCATCCATTATCTCGAACAAAAGATCATGAAATTATTGTAAGGGACTTTAATATTTATTTTATCAAACAAAACATCGATTATTTTGACCCTTTTCTCTATAACGATGGACCTTTGTTTTTCAGCGGTAGAGACCAGCTTAGGGCTGGGCATTTATTAGGAAATTAGAGTATACAACACAAAAGGGCTTTAATTAAATCAACTGCCCCGATATTCCCCATAGAGGGTGAAGGTGGACGCGTCGCTGCAATATTGACTCTACATTGATTAAATATGGACACCCAGCAAACAATTCGTCTTGTTTATGCTCAATGTTTACCGATGTGTCCATTGGAGAACAGAAACATTCTACTCCCGTAACTTCTAGTGTCTAGCTAGCAACAACTAATACAAATTAACTAAGAAACTTGATTCAAACCCGCTCTCTGTAAAGTTCTGTTACAAAAGAGAAAATGGGAAATGAACAAACAATGTATGAACTTTTGTGCCGCAATATATTATTATAACATGTTCGTGGATGTTGTTTCTTTTTGTCTACTTTTGTATTGTTTATCGAGAACAAGAGTTTTGAAAGGTTTCCTTTGGTTATATTCAGCGCTATTACGATGTTTAATACTTGTGAAGCCCTTTCCAATAAAATTTATTGTCTAGAAATTTATGGAAATACTAATAAATTCTCTGTTTGATTCAGTAATTCTTGCTAGCTGTAGGTGTGAAATTCTGACGATCATGATCACACTCTGCCCTTTTTTGCAACGTCAATTATCAGATACTTTACATTTAATGAGAAAAAAAGTTAAATGTATGTACCAAACCAAAAGTTAAACGGAAACTCACTTTTTATAGAAACTATTATTTGGTTATAGAATAATATTCTATACCCTTAAGCGCTCCGGACTTATTAAGCATGTGCAAGTCAAAGTTGAATTTTATTCAATTTTGTTCACAGGTTTCCAAAATGACGTCACCATCAAAACAACGATTAAAGCGACAGACATGGTGCAAGCGACTGATGCACAAAAGGTTGCCCATCACAAGATGGCTGCCTGAATATAATTCTGAGAAGGCTATTGCAGATGTCATTGCTGGTATAACAGTCGGTCTAACAGTCATACCACAGGCTTTAGCATATGCCACCCTAGCAGGATTGGACCCACAGGTAAGCTGTTGCTTGTACAAAAACTTAACGGAAAACATATTTTCGCGCTTAACACGTGGAAGGAAGCCTAAGTTTGACAGTTTATTCAACATTTTTGCTACGGTTTTTGCTACGAGACGTCTACACAATTTGTAGCACTAAAAATTTTAAAACATTCACGATCGTTGATATATTTATTGAATAGATACGATTAGAAATGTTAATTTAAAACGTGTTGACAAAAAAATATCAGTTTGTGCACTTAATTTAAGAGAGTTACTGTTGGAATCGGCTAAACATGGTACCTGTGGAACCATTATTAATTAATTAATAATGGTTCCATGTAGTGGAATTATCTAATCATTATGTATTTTTCATATGTGATGTTTTTTTTAAATAAGTGACCGTGCGCGCGCGAAGCGCGAATGAAGCGTCTCTGCTTCAACTTAAAAAAATTTATTTCGTATATCCTTCCGGCTTTTCGTTTGTTCTCGTCTACAGATCGCATTTCTCAACCGATTCTCGTGAAATTTTGTGAGCTGGACTTGTACTATTATGTATTCTGTGGAGCAGGTTCGATAATATATAGATTTTTTTAGTAGAGCCAGCTTTTCGAAATTTATCCAAAAAAATAAATAATTACAGCACACGGAGCCACTAGTGTAATTATTTTGTGGGATATGTGATATATTGCACGAGAAAGGTAATAAACTGAATTAAATTAAATTATTAAACTACTTAATTAATACTTAAGTTGATAACGCCAATAGTTAATTGACTGCTAATAAACAAGTCAATTGTGTCCTTACCTTGTCCCATGCAAGGACCGGAACCGCTGACCGTTAAAGGGGTTTTTGATTGGGTATTTCATAGACTTGTTTTCAAAAACCCTATCAATACGGTAACCCTATCGAAAGGGTAACCCAAGTAAGGACTTACCGAATACTAAAACCCTGTCGGGGAAACCCTATAAAGGGGTTTTAAAACGTGTTCAAGCAATTTATACCTAGTTCCACCTGGGCCGAAGGACCGGAACCGCTTATCGTTAAAAGAGTTTTCATTGGGTGTTTCATGAACCGCTAACCGTTAAAAGGGTTTTTGATAGGGTATTTCATAGACTTATTTTCAAAAACCCTATCAATACGGTAAGCATGACGTCGACTAACCCTAATGAAAGGGAAACCCTATCATTTGGTAAGCTTTTTAATAGGGTTTCCCTATCGATTGGGTTAACCTAAAAAGCGGTTTTCCGGTCCCTGATCCCATGGTACAATAATATACTGCGCCAGGTATAACACTCCGAGACAGAGGAAGTAACGTGGGCTGCACAGGCTTACGTCATCTCCGCTATCGGTATTGAAAATAATGTTTATTCGCTGTTTCGTTTGCTAAGAGAAACAAATCACATTTAAAATGCAGTACCTATAGTAATTTTGTAATGAATGAGTGTGATAGAAATAAAATCCTTCATTCTTTGCTTGTTACTATGTTGTCACCCAACTGGATAGTGAACTATGCCTGTGCATCTCCCGGAATGCCAGACCTTGTTTTCTTGAACCGTCCCTTATCCTCAGTCATTGAACTTCTTTTTTCTTACAGTATGGCTTGTATTCTTCGTTCATGGGCTGCTTCGTGTACATCTTCTTCGGGTCCTGCAAAGACATTACCTTAGGCCCTACAGCACTTATGGCTTTAATGACGTACCAACAAATCCAGAACAGGAACACGGATTATGCAGTTCTTCTGTGCTTCCTCACTGGAGTCCTGCAATTTGTGATGGGGATGCTACATTTAGGTATAGTTTTCAAATATTTTTCTATTAGTGTCACTTCCGGTTAACACTGACAGAGACAGAAAGATTATGTTTTCGATGTAGATACTCGTAATACTTATTACTATTTTGACAGTTTTGTGATAGGTACAGTCAAGATCTGTATCATCTTTACATAGAAGTAACTGAACACTAATAATTTTATAATAGCTTTTACAACTGACAACATAATACTACATGCTAGCTAGAACTTAGCTTTGTTAAGTACCCAATACCCGTGTTGTAAAGGCGAAAGGCGGACTGTCCCTTGCACAAAGAAGAAATTCCAACACAAATAAGACGTATTTTTTGAACTTAATTTCAAATTCTTCTTAATAACTAATATTTCGTAAGCTATTATCGTAAATAACTCATTTCTGACACAAATCTTCCCGCATCTCATAAAAAGTTTGGACCATTGTTGACTATTACGGGCCCACCTGGGACCGAAAGTTTAGCGGAGCTACGCAAAAGTTCTATTTGTGGTCAGCCATCCGCAACACTTGTTTTACGTGGGCAAAAATGTTCTGCCGTTCTATAAACTCATAATGTATTTAAAAGTATGAATAATAAGAGCCTACCTACACACAGCAACCACGTTTAATTTACAGCAAGTATTAGTTACACTGTAAGTACAATGTAACTAATACCACAGAATAAATAATATTACTAGATACTTACTGTAAATTAAACTTGGTTGACTATAAAACAATTAAGATTTCTAATAGATAATATCTCAACCGCTTTTCATAATATCAACAGTGAGTTTATATTTACACTGAGTGCAAAACGTATAGGTTAAATCAATGGGAACGGATCAACGAATATTTAATACGTATTTAGAAACTCGGCTGGAAATCATGCATGAATAAACCTCTACAACAGCATTTTCATTTGTAACGGGAAACACGAATTCAAAACAAACTGCTTTTTCATTATTCACATTCAGACACATGAATCGTCACAAGAGACGGCGTGTCTCCATCATATTAAAAAAAAAAACTCAATTTTTTCAAAAGCATTACTCCAAATTTTATGTTGTTTCCTAAAAATATAGATATTTATAAGTTTTCTGTGGTATTTAGTGGTAAAGTTTTCTTAAATTTTCTAATTTTCAGCGCAATTTTCTTAATTTTTTCTTTCATAAAAACCATCTGACAATAACAAACACAACAAAAAAGGAATTAGCGAAATCGGTCCAGCCAATTTACCCGTGATGTCTTGACCACGCGAAATTGGATTCATTTTTATATATGTCGTGGGCCAATCGTTGAACTGGGCCGATCGAGATCTGCCTGGGCAGATCACGATACGCCGGCATTTCTTGATTTGCCTTTTCAAAACCCGCCATATCGTTCAAAGCATAACGTTTGACGATTTACCCGGCCATGCTTGGGCAAATCGATTCTGTAGGGTGGCCAAAGTACAAGCAAATAAAATGATAACCAGCTATGCCGGAATAAATATTCTGTAGGGTGACCAAAGTATTAGGTAAAATGAAAAGAATGTATATTTAATTTTGTTTATTATAAATCATCATTCTCATCTTAACATTCTCATTGTTTCACATTGTGCGTTGATTTTGCGTGACTCGCATAAAAATCATTTAACTGACGTTCGTAATTCACTCGGAAAGCACTTTTTTCTTCAACTAAGTCACTGTTAGTTTTTATCATCACAATTTTCGATTTCTTGTGACGCCGCCATCTTGCTCGCACGTAAACACACAGAGAGCGCAAACAGCATTATAGCGCCACAAGCGTCGCGAAACGAAACTATATTACGATGTGCCCAGCCATATCTCGATGTGGCCAAGTACTAATAGGGAAAATCGACGAATAGGTTGCTTTTATCGATCTGCCTAATTTTTGATTGGGCACATCATGAAATTATTGGCCAGATCATGAAATGCCGGCACATCGTGATCTGGCCAGGCAGATCTCGATCGGCCCAGTTTAACGATTAGCCCACGACATATATATAGATTACTTACTATTAGTAAAATTAGTAACAAATTCACTGTTATTCCATCTATGATATAGGTGCCGGCACATAACTTGGCAAGACAAAGATGAGACAAAAAATGCGCCGAGTTTAGTGTTTGTAGCTGTTGCGCATCTTTTGTCTCAACTTTGTCTTGCCAAGATATATGCCGGTATCTGTACTACATATAAAAGGTATTGTTAGTTAGTCCTTTGTTTTAGTTATTCACTTGTTTTTGTTTTGCTGTTAACGAAAATGACCGAAAGAGCACTTAATTTATATCTATTCTTTTATTATTCTCAGGTGTTTTAATAGACTTCATATCGGTTCCTGTGACAGTAGGTTTTACATCAGCGACTTCTGTTATCATAGCAGTTTCCCAAATCAAGAGCCTGCTGGGTTTACAGTTCAAATCTTCTGGATTTTTGGACACCTTGAAACAGGTAATAAGGAACACACACTTCATAAATTTTTTTTTTTTGAAGTCCTGAAAAAAGCAAGATTTTTTCAAACTTTGCTATAAAAATACCACTTAAATCTTTTAAAAGGTAATAAAATATATTGAAGGTTTATTTTTCATTTAAAGCAGTGCTACTTGATGCAGGCATTGTATTGTTAAAAGTAGTTTATAATTCCAGGTTTTCGTAAATATACCAAACGCACGATTTGCTGACAGCTGCCTGGGTATTACATGTATAGTTGTTTTATTACTGATGCGGGTAAGTATCCTACCATTCCTACCTTATTTAACAATAAAGCAATGAGGGCTTTTCAAAGTGATATTTAAAAAATAAAAATAGTAACTATTGCCTCGCTACATGGCGTTGGTGGAAAGAGAAGTGTCAAAATTCCTGTACCAAAGAGGCAAGTAAACGCTTGCTGGCTGACATTTGCCCAAAGAGAAAAAATATGGTTACATCTGCTAGCTTACCTGAGTACTCTTCGAAGCTTATTAAAAAAATACATTGGCACATACATTTTTATCAACGCCATCTATCGAGCCTACAGTTTTTTGTCATTTTGAAAAGCCCTCATTCTTTTTAACAGACTTCAAAACAGGAGGAGGTTATCAAGTCGACGGTATTTTTATTTTTTTTATGAATGTTTTACCATAACTTCTTCAGTTGTCAACGGATTTATACAATTCTTTTTTTATCTCAAAGAACATAGTTTATGTGTGGTCCCATAAAAAAATACAGAGATCTGGCTAGTAGTTTTTATAATCCTGAAAAATATCAATTACTAGCGGCCGCCCGCGACTTCGTCTGCGTGGAAAGGGTTTTTGCTTTCCCTCGGGAACTATACTTATTTTTCGGGATGAAAGGTACCCTATGTCCTTCTCTGTACTCCTGACAACGTGTATGCAAAATTTCATTGTGATCGGTTCAGTAGTTAGGACGTGAAGGCGTAACAAACAAACAAACAAACGGACTTTCGCATTTATAATATTGGTAAGGATTTAGCTTGCCGTTGCACGAGTTTTTACGGATTTTCAGACATAATTTAAGTTGCAAATATAGCCTTTGATTTTTTCGTAAATCAAAATGTGACTCTATGGTATTTCTTCTTATGTGTAATTTTGAAACTTTATCTTAACTTCTTCTTCTTCCTTTACCTTTGTTTAATAATTTAACAACATCGTTAAATTTAACAACATAATTTAACAACATTGTTAAATTATTAAACATACTGATTTCTGTTGTACATACAACAGAAATCACCAACTTCAGAGCGCTTGCGGTACAAAACAACGTATTTTAATAATTATCTCTAACATCCTCGAGTGAAGTTGCAGCGGATCACTGACTATTGACAATTTAATCGCAATATAGATACATTTAACGTTTTTAAAACTAATGCATGCTTTTGCAGAAAATTAAAGACGCAAGAACTCAAAGAAAAGGAGTGAAAAAAACGTTATGGCTTCTGTCGACTTCTAGAAACGCATTGGTTGTTATCTTTTGCTCCTTATTGGCATATTTATTGGAACAGTATTCTAATACTACATTCAACTTAACAGGTACCGTTAGGTAAGTTAAAGTCGTCATATTTTTTACGCAAACATCCACTATAGCATTAAAGTTTTATGTTTACTGATATCTATGCCTTGGCATCTTGATTCTTGCCTTCCTGATCACACTGCCTAAAAAGCAAAAAGACTATGAGGGCAAAGGGACCAAAACGCAGAATGTCTAAAATGTAGAATGACTAAAATGCAAAATGACTTAAATGCAGATTGACTAGAGTGCGAAATGACTAAAACGCAGAATGTCTTAAAAGCAAAATGACTAAAATCGAGAAAGACTAAATAACTTCTTTTCAGAATGCCGTAAACAATAAATTCAAATGGCCAGTAATTGTTTAATTAAAAATCTAAGAACATACATGCGTATTTCAAACAGACAAAGAAGTTTATAGTAGGATAGTTTTGCAATTCAGACTTTTTTAATCCTTAGGCAAACTGCTGTTTAGTCATTCTGCGTTTTAGACAATTTACTTAGTAGACATTTTGCTCTTTAGACATTGATTTTAGGCATTTTGCTTCGTAGACATTTTGATTTTTAGGCAGCGTGATCAGGAAGGGATTCTTGATCCTTACCTGTGATATTTGAACATCTATAAGAAACTGCTTCTACTGGAATATACACCGAGAGTTGAATATTATGAAAACTTTTTGGAATAGCGGCTCGTATGTTATCGCCGCGTGCACTTAGTTCCTTGTTGCGAAGGACGGAGCTGTTATTAAGCGGGTTGTTGTCCCACTCCCACTATTCTTACAATGATTTCCTACAAGGGCCCTATTTAATATTTATAAATCGCTATTTCATAATAATATCACGTTTCGGTGGTTATGCTAGGGGGCAGGGCCCTATTTCACCAAGTCGACATTTGTTAGTGACACGTGTCGGATAATTTTACAATTTGTCGTTACTTTAATTAGAGACAAAGTACCTATGTTGTGGAACAGGGATATTTTTTACAAGTCAATATTTTTGTAGATTTGTCATCAATACTTGACACTAGATTGGAGCTGACTCAAGTTTGCGTGACAAATTGTCGATTTGTAAAAATTATCCCTGTTTCACACCATAAGTAATAAACTGTAAAGATCTCCGACATAATATAACTGACAAATGTCAATTTTGTGAAATAGGGGCCAATAGGCATAGTTAAGCACAAGAGACGACGGGCATCCGTTGTGGGGGAAAAATTAGCGGGCCGCAATTTGTAAAGAGTTTAGAAACCCTGATTTTTTACTTTTTTTATTCTGCCCGCGGCAACACACTTCAGTTGTATTGATATTTGTATGTCTGTTTTATTTCTTCAGGGAAGGTCTACCTTCATGGACACCTCCACCGTTCAGTACATCGTACGGAGGGAGGAACGTCACATTCCTCGAAATGTGCTCAGACCTCGGCTATTCCATAGTCCTAGTCCCGGTGATAGGAGTTTTAGGAAATGTTGCCATTGCAAAAGCATTCGGTAAGTTGAATACTGTATTTTTTTTTTGCACAACGGAATATGCTTCGCCGCACCTGATGTTAAGTGACGATAAGGCCGAAGGTGGAAGCGCACTACACCGAATTATCATCACTAAGGAACTGGCTATCTTAACTCTAACTGCCGAAACAACAATTTTTAAACTGTCGTGTTCCTGGAAATCGAACCCGGGACCCCTGCGACTTACACAGGTGGGCGAACCAACCACTAGACTAGACCACAGAGACGGTGAAAATTAAGTGAAAAATAAGTAACTGGTAAAGCTTAGCGCATTATTACTGATTGACTTTCAATGACAAGAATAACTTAACTAATGTTAATGTAGTAAAGTATTTTTTATAATGCTCCAATGCGTATTGTTCAGGCTTCCCATCCTTTTATCCTATACTATTCCACCTCAATTTCCAAACACCTAGCGCCATCTCTAGCGCTAATACGTAAATGTGACTGCGCGACAATTGCGCCCTCTAAAGAAGAAAACTGGAAAAAACTCTTTTCGAAACTGAGGCATGCACGCGCCGGGTCATCGCCTCTGGAATCCCTAAAATTATCTAGAAAAAGTGTGTGAACCAAGGAGCCGGCTCCACAAAACGATCAAAGACCTTACCAAAGTGTGTAACAGTGTGTGCAATAGAAAAGAAATCCCAGCAGCAATAATTGGAATCGTCACTGCCGCTGGCTGTAGCGGTGACCAGCCATGTACGCGAGTCCTTATACATCCTCTTGTAAACCCTTGAAACTCCGAAACCAACCGGTTTTACATATTATTATAGTTTGTACTCGTTGTTATTTTTACAATAAATACGAATAATCAAGATTTTAATCAACTTTCAGCGAGTGGAGAAACCGTAGACGCTACGCAAGAGCTGCTTACGTTGTCTCTCGCAAATATTTTGGGCTCGTTTGTAACTGCGATGCCCATCACAGGATCCTTTTCAAGGAGTGCTGTCAATCATGCTAGTGGCGTTGCCACACAAATGGGCAGTGTTTACACAGGTAAGAAATAAATTCTTCTAAGATTTCCGCACGTACAGTTCATTAGAAATTACGGATTACAGCGCGTAAGTTTATTGGGTAATTCAGATGTTATTTTAGAATTATTTAGTTTCGATTTGTTGGTTTTTTGGGTCTTCCGACGTTCCGAGACTTTTCCATGGGTCGTCGTCACGGGACGACTAAAGCAAAAAGGCTACTCATATTTTTATGAAATTATGTCCGTCCCGTGACCACGGCCCCTGGAAAGGTGTCGAAACGTCGGGAAACCCAAAAAAAATCAAAACTAAATAATTCTAAAATTACATCTGAATAAACCAATATACGCGCTGTAATCCGTAAAAGTGTTTTATTTCTAATAAATATATATTTTTCTAAAATAAATCGTATTCTATCCAAAAGTAAATACTTGAGATAAAATAAATACAAAATTGTGGAGGTTAACAGTTTTTTTTTTTGTTTTCTTTAGGTGTTTTAGTGCTCCTGGCGTTGAGTTTGCTCACACCATATTTCTACTTCATTCCAAAGGCATCGCTAGCTGCCGTTGTTATTTCTGCTGTGATATTTATGATAGAATATGAGGTAAGTTTTAAAACATACATGAACACACGAACAACCTCGCTCTTATTTCAAAGTGATTGAGTTGATTTTTTAGTAACACATTTCATTATGAGATCAATATACATTTACAAACATCATTAGCTGTAGACCTCGCTTTAACATATCTCCGCCATTTTGAAAAAAAATCGATTTAATTATCGACTTCCTCACAAGATTCACGAGAATCGGATGAGCATTTTTGGTCAAGCTAAAACCAAGCCTCCTTCACTCGCTCAAGGTCGCGCGATAAGCACTTACCGCTAGCCGTGCCTACGAGGGCAAAAGTGAGCAGCGGGCCGCCACACGCCCGCCTGTGTAGCGCGCGGCATCTTACTGCCTGCGTAGGTATTGTCTCTATTATAATAGTAACAACGTCGAATCGATATTACTGTGCCGTGTACGGATGTCTAAGTCAAAAAACCAATAAACAATTGTCGTTTTTCACATTATGATATATGCTACGTAGTTAATTTAAAAGAAGTCAACCCTAACGTTGCGTCGTCAGAAAAGGTAAGAGCACGCGATAGAAAGAGAGGCAACTAATAAGTGAATATAACTGTAGGTCATTAGCGCTGCGCGACTTGAATTGCACTTTATTGTGTCGGTGCAAAAGTCGCTATTTATTTAAATGACTTTGCGGGGTGCTGCTTCTGTACTTGTACTATTATTTATTCTGTGCTAAAACAGAGACGCTACGCGTTCGCTCGGTCAACTAGCATAGGATGGCAAGCAACTATAGGCAAGCAACTAATGCTTTAAATTCTTTTACTATAAAATCCAGTAAGTACCGGACAACATGTTACAAAATAACCTCTAATGCCGAATACGGTAGATAGGGACTATCAACTGAACAACTTTTACTAAGGGACCAACTCTGAAATCGCGAAAAAAATCTGCTGTTTCATACATTTTGATATTTCGTTATTAATTTTTGTACGAAACAGCTGATTTTTTTTCGCGATTTCAGAGTTGGGCTCATAGTCAAAGTTGTACAGTTTGATGGTTCTTATCTACCATATTGAACGGGTGGTAAGAAAATATAGACGATTCAAAAGTACTTAATTAAGTTTATTTGAATAAAGCTATTTTTGACTTTGACTTGACTTTGACATTGACATATTCGGCATTAGGGGTTATTTTGTAACACGTCGTATTATGGAATTTCATTTTACTTCTCAACCTACTCTTTTTCTTGAAAAGTTCAAAAATCATCACGCTATTGCATTTATATTAAATTAAAATGTTTATCTTCTATTTCAAATGATACCCATTTTTTTGCATAACTCCCCAGACATGAGGTCCAGGTCTTTGTTTATCTGATTACTCATTCATTCTAGTTCTGTAAATTATGCTTCTCGAATTTTTATGCTTCATTCTTTATCGTTCTATCATACTTCCACACTCTTTCTTTAACGGGTGGGATGCCCGCCTACTCTATACACGGTTAATTTTGAAGTATATCTAAAAATGAAATGGGGTTTTCAGACCACGTAAATGAACAACTTTTACTATGAAGCCAACCACGAAATTCCGAAAAAAAAAACAGCTGTTCCATACGTTATTGTCGAGTCGATGTTGTACTTTTCTATGGAACAGCTGATTTTTTTTCGCGATTTTGTGGTTGTTCATTTACGTGGTCTAAAATCTCCATTTCATTTTTAGATATAGTTAAAAAATTTGCCGTATATATATCTTTATTTATTTATTTTGTAACACTATAGGGTTAATAACTTTTTTATATGTTTTTCTTTTTTTTACAATACCTATTCTTTCTTACATTTTACTGTTCTTAGTTTCTAATAGTTCTTATAATTTCTACGTATTAAAAATGATACATTTTAGGTTGTGAAGCCGATGTGGCGATCTCGTCGCGCGGACCTAGTGCCAGCGTTCGCAACGTTTGCGATGTGTCTGATCGTGGGCGTGGAGTTGGGCATTCTGGCGGGGGTGGCGATTAACGTTGTACTGCTGCTGTACCCCAACGCGAGGCCGCAACTGGACGCTGAGATTGTCACGGTAAATATTGGACGTTTATTAAGTTGTATGTAACCGGCATGCGTAATATTTATGTCCGATAGTGGGCGTGGAGTTGGGCATTCTGGCGGGGGTGGCGATTAACGTTGTACTGCTGCTGTACCCCAACGCGAGGCCGCAACTGGACGCTGGGATTGTCACGGTAAATATTGGACGTTTATTAAGTTGTATGTAACCGGCGTTCGTAATATTTATGTCTGATCGTGGGCGTGGAGTTGAGCATTCTGGCGGGGGTGGCGATTAACGTTGTACTGCTGCTGTACCCCAACGCGAGGCCGCAACGAGATGCTGAGATTGTCACGGTAAATATCGGATGTTTATTTAGTTGTATGTAACTGGCGTTCGTAATATTTGTCTGATCGTGGGCGTGGAGTTGGGCATTCTGGCGGGGGTGGCAATCAACGTTGTACTGCTGCTGTACCCCAAGGCGAGGCCGCAACTGGATGCTGAGATTGTTACGGTAAATATTGAACGTTTACTAAGTTGTATATAACCGGCGTTCGTAATACTTATGTCTGATCGTGGGCGTGGAGTTGGGCATTCTGGCGGGGCTGGCGATTAATGTTGTATTGCTGCTGTACCCCAACGCCAGGCCGCAACTGGACGTTGAGATTGTCACGGTAGGTACATGTTAAATGGAAAAAAAGGCGTGGCCACGCAACAAATCAACCGGCCGGCGACACGGTGATTTCTCTATAAGCCTCCGGCACAGTACCGCCACCGTGATAATTATTCTTTCATACATTGTCTTTGACCAACACGCGTTTACTGAAACTAAGAGCACTGTCTCGTCACTGACACTGACAGGTGTGGACTCGTTCAAGGAGAAAGTATGAAATAATAATTTTCACGCTGGCGGTACTGTACCGGAACTTTGACTTCACTGATATGTGTGAATCAGGCTTTAATTACACGCCCGAAATGCTCACCGTATGGCGGTTAATTGTCATCACACGCTATGAGTTAGCAATTCGCTTGTAGTGTGTGTACTAACGTATATGCACACACGCATCTCTCCTCATATAAAAGCACATGTAGTGCATAATAAAGGAGTCATTAATCGCAGTCAGATCTTTTATTAACACGTCTCCTGGTCGCCTCCTTGCATGGCGACCCTGCCAGTGCCGCCTGCGTCGGCGGCGCTGTGCAGCCGGTTAGTTATGAAGTGAACCGTGAATATAATAAAATAAAATAAAATAAAATGGACTTTTAAATATTAAAATAAGGTGTGAGTGTGCCTTACAAAAATAAAACATGAACTTTATAACTAACAATATGTGAAACTTATAAACTAAATATAATTAATATACGAAAAACAGTAAAATAAATTCTTCTAATATAAAGGACTGAAAAATATTCACTTATGAACAATTACGAGTAAATTAAAAGAAACGTGATCGTTGACGCGTACTGGTGTTGATGCTGTGATGCTGTTGAGTGTGGAGATATAAAGCAGGGTGCCGGGAGACGTTGGTGTCGGATGTGGACGCAGCCGGCAGATGATGGTGTCGTGAGGATGGAGCCAAGAACTGACTTTACCAACGGAAAGTGGCCAGACAGTTAAATAACACCCAGAACTTTGGAGACGACTCAAAATGGCTTCAAAAACGTTTGTGATTTGATCCCCTTTTGCGTGTTTTAATATCTCTTTTGCGAACCAGAAATTACAAAATTTTAAGGTTACTAATATTAAGATTAATTTCAAAGTTTATATTGGGTTTTATGAATATTTTCAAACGTTTTCATTTTTTTTAAGTGAAATTTAAAAAATAAAGACATAAGTTTGTTCGAGACTTCTCTAACTTTAAATATATTTTTATATGTAAAGTAACATAACTAAGAAAATGTTGAAGAATTTATTTTATGAGTTTGTTATAAAAAAAAAAAAGATATGACTATAAGCTAGAATGGTATAAGGTATCCTAATTTTATGAAGAATTAGAGAATAAAAATAATCTTTAATCTACTCTTAAAATTTTAAGTAAATTTGTTTAATATTCTTCTAAAAGAAAGTTTCTGATTTAAATGTAAAAAGTACTAGGTACGATTGCACAGAAAAAGTAGTCATTTTTGTGTGGAGTTGGGATATTTAATTTTATGTTTGATTTTTATTTTTCACAGTTGGTTGATCAGCGTGGGTGATAAAGGTAACTCAACTCATTGCTTTTTAAAGTTTTGATTATTTTGACTAGAGATACAATTTTATTATGAATAGGGTTTACATTTTTTCTTCTTCGTGATTTCAAAGTTAAATTTTGTAGTTATCATGTTTTATTCAAAAGTAAAAGTAAGTAATTTGTGAATTCTCTTTTCATAAATACATTTTTATTAATTTTTTTTTTCTTTATTTTATCGATGTCAGTTATTTAGTTGCATGTAACAAAGTCCGGATTTCGTAATAAGTAATTGCATTCAATGTGAACGACATCGAAATTGCTGCTGACATAGCAACACGTGTGATATTGTAGCAGCGAACTAAATAGGTACTTATCATATTATTGAACCAAATGAATTTAAATATCGTTAGAGTGATTTAACTTTGTCGTAAATTAATGATAGTGCTTATAAATAAAGTTTTCATAGAAATTTCATAAGGTTTTAAACGGCATGTCTAAGTAGTAGATTTTTTTTTCCTTTCGCAGGACATTTTAATTAATGATGAAAACAATTTTTATTTAAGTAGGATTTTCTTTACTATCAGTAATCGACATTTATCCCTTAATAAGTATTTGATAATTATTACTATTTATTATTACAATAATCTATTTTTTTTCAGTATGACGTATTAATTATTTCTAACGATTCTTCACTACATATAAAGAACATAATTCAAAACAGTGTAGGTACTTGACTTGTTAAAATAAATTATTTGAAAACGAGTAAGTATTTTTATGAAATCGTAAACTAATAGGACTCTATCAACCTTATAAACTTACAAAAGAGTATATTTTGTCTTCCGATTAGGACATATTTTTCTTTGCTATATCACATATTTATGTAGGTACAAGTAATTTATAACTAAATTCTTTCTTATGAAATAACTAAGTGTAGATGGGGAAGTTCGAAAATTCATATTAGTTTCGAAGTTTACTTGATAAAATTTTATTACGAGTTTATTTCTTAATGTCGAATGTCATGTTATTTATGTCATTGACAAAACAAAAATTGGATTTTGGATTGGATTCTATTATTATTATTATTACTTTTGCTATCATAGTGTCAGATTATATTTCGGCGCAAATTTTTACGAATAACCTAATTATATCTGTTACGTATAGTAAGTAAATAAATGCACGATATAAATTTTATTTTATCCGTTTTTGTAGTATTTTTTTTTATCGGAAATAGTGATTAGGTAGCTATTTTGGTAGAAACTATTGAAAAGACATTGATTTTAACTAATAGTATTCTTATTCTATATTTTTGTATACATAAGTATTAGTGTCCTCGCATTTTGTTTTATCATACAAATAAGTTATAAAGTACAATTGCTTTTCATATTGTCCTGAATTTGTAATTTTATTAACCTGTCCGAGTTTAAATTTCTTTATCTACGCAATTCAATTAATAAGTATCAGAAGTAAATTATTATGTGACTAAGTAGAAGTGATGCAATCATATTGTTTTGATAAACTTAACGAACAAGGTATTGGAATGTAAAGCGTTGTATTTCGATATCGGTAGATTACAAAGAAGTAGCGCAGCTGCACTTAAGCAAGTTGATATTTACGTGAAATTAATCTTCTCACAAAATATCACACGAGTTTGCTGGTTAAGCTGTAATATAAAACATTGATAACGAGTAAGTATTAATTTGGTGGGAAGAAAACTTTAAGGAACTTACTTATTTATTTCGGATATGAAAGTTTATGTTGAGGTATGATTGAGATATTTATGTTTGTGGAAATAATATTTAGTTGAGGTTTGAAAGGAAAAAGTTAGAGGAACAGTTTGAAAGCGTGGTAGGTATATGATTAGAATAAAGCAAAGGTATAGATTTAAAGGTAGAAGGAATATTGTAGGTAAGTTATTGTAGCTGTATTAAAAATCTTTTTGTAGCTTTTTAGTTTGCAATTAGGTACAGCAAGGTTTAGGTATAGGTAATGTGATGCGTTTTTTATGTAGGATTTGGAATGATGGTAAGGATTTATTTATAGAAGTTAGGGAATATACGGTTTATAAGGTTTCACATGCGATTGGACTGATCACCCAAAAGCGATGAATCTCTTATTTACTTTATATTCAATTTAGGATTGTTAGTTTATTTGATAAGTTTTTGAATGAAATGGTTTAGATAAAAGCTCGATTATATGGTACACATTAAAGGAGAGGTACTATAGGGTTCAGGTCCTTCAGTTGCATCAAGGTGTGAACGAGATTTCCCCTTTGAATCCTGTTTGGAGACCAAATTAGTATGTGTCTTAATTCATGACCCTATTAATAATGGTACATACGTGGGGTGTCAGATCCTTCCATTGGATCATGGTGTGAACGAGATTTCCTCTGTGACATAGTTGGAGTCCAATAGAGACTTAAACCTGCCCCCATTAATTATTGAGCTGTGGCCACAGCCCAAAATGGCAATTGTCCATTTTATGTGTTATGATAATGAAGTCGACTATAAATAAATATGATAAAGTATGTACCAAAAATGATGAGTTAAATAAAAATGAAAGTACGCCGGCGCCGGGCGAATTATGATATGTGAGTACCTAGTAGGTGATTATGTGTATAAGTGTACCGATAATTATTATGAAAATGAAGTTTATAACGAGCAAGAGTAGGATTTAAAGTGAAGTAAATATATGGGTATATTGTTATTGACACAGGATAATTTCGATAAGAGTATTGAGAGATATGATATTACAAAATAGGAGGTTATGTGATAGAAAAACAAGAAATGTTTGAGGATATTTATATTTGGAAGATGATGAATAATTATAACTGGAATAGAAAGTTTGAAGGAAGGAATATTTTTGTTTGTAAATGTGATGATAAGAAGAAATATGATAGATTTTTTTTATAAAAGGGAAGAATTAAAATGAGGAATGATTACACAGTAATAATTTCGTTAGCGGAAAGTATCTTGAAATCAATGTTTTATTTGTTAAATTTATTATAAGTAAATAAAAGTACAGTGATTTTAAAGTTTGATATTTTATTTAGTTACCTCTATCAACTGTTGACTAAAAGAAAAGAGTTAATTAATTCTTATTTTGTAGGAACAAATAAAGTTCTGTAGTCTGTGCAATCTAGGATCATATAAATCAGAAAGTATATTTGATTTGTAATTGATGTAATATTATTGGTATTGGATTAAGAAATAAATCATTTTTGCTTTGATTGAAATGTAATATGATATTTAATAAGTATAATTATGATAATATGAATATGAAGTTGATTTGATTTTGACACGCAAATTTTGATTGAAATCAAAGTAATAATTTTGATATGAATGTTTAAAGAAGTAAGGTTGTTACGAACAAAATGAAGTAAGTAGGTAAACTAAATGTAATTTTATAATGAATGTAACTACCTTATATCTTATTATAATTTGAAATTAATAAATAGTTAGGGACACATATTTTTATTAGAAACTTACAATATTCATATAAAAATATGGTTGTTTGTGATTTGTTATACAATAGGTGAAAGTACAGTATATTTTTTTATAAAGGAACATGAAATTCTATTTAAAAAAAAAATAATTGTTGTTCCATCATAAATGAATCAGATTTTTTTGTAAATAATGCCATTCACATAAAAAAAAATGTAGACATATTGTTAAATTAATTCAATTTTATTCATAATTTAAATTTTAGCAGTACAAACAAACAAAATTAATTCTTTCAAAATTTTCAATGTTTTTGTATGGAAACATAACTCTTTAAAATTAATACAAATACAGATTTTTGTAATTCATGTAAGTTTAATACAAAATATATTTTTCGTATAGGAAGTATTTCTTCATTTATATTTTCAGTGACACTTTTTCTTTTGTAAAATTGGATTACTTAAGCATTATGAATCGTGATTATATCATTTTCATGACAGTCATATTTGGTTTTAAATACTAAAAAATTTTGGTAAAATTAATATTCAATTGACATTTTATGTTTTTGTGAATTTTCCTAACATTATTAGTTGGTAAGATGTATCTTTATATATTTTAGTCATAATATTGAAAAAAATAACCTGATGTATTTTTTTTTTCTTTTAGGGGGGAGGTGTAGTGTGTGTACTAACGTATATGCACACACGCATCTCTCCTCATATAAAAGCACATGTAGTGCATAATAAAGGAGTCATTAATCGCAGTCAGATCTTTTATTAACACGTCTCCTGGTCGCCTCCTTGCACGCTCAAAGCGCTGCCGTTGGTCTCTGTCTCCGTGTCCAGTATTCAATTATCATTATTTAGTTAAGATCTGCTTGCACGTTATGCAACTTTTTCTCTCAGTAAATCAACGCTTTCTCAACAACAAGAACAACAACTTTTTGTCTTTAGTAAGTCAACGGTTTCTTAAGGTTTTTTTTTTTTATTTTTTTTTTATTTTATATATTGCAACTTCTCCCTAGACATGGGGGTCCAGGTCTTTATTTTACTATTTTCCTTCTTTTTACAATCTTTTTTTTTTCTTTCTTTACACTATCTTAATTCTAATACATTTCTTTCTTACATATTTACTTTTCTTAATATCTAATTGTTTATATTACAATATTGCGTGTCTTAATATTCATTATTATGCATTTGTATTTACAATGTTTTCTATTCTGCCTTATGTCTTGTTTCTTTCATTTACTATTTTTATAATTTTCTTTGCAAATCAATTAATTTATCTCTTTCTTTACTGTCTCTCATTATATCCTTTAGGGTGTCTTTGCTGAGTGGTGTGTCTAGTGTCTGTGTTAATGTGTACCTATCAATGCAGTGCAGAGGGCAGTCCAGCATAATGTGGAAGATGTCCTCGCTCGCTGTCGGGTCGCAAACGCATGATGGGTTGTCCTTGCATTTAAATCTGTACAAGTACGCCGCGAACCCACCATGTCCCGTCAGCATCTGCGAGGTTGGCCGGTCCACCTGCATCTTCCGCACTATGCTGTACGCCTCCACCCCATTCGGTAGGAAGAATTTTGTGGTGCTCGCCGTGCTTTCTGAAGTGTACCTACGGTCCCATTCTACCTTTGTAGCTGCGCGCAAATGGCGCTTCACAAAGGAGATGGGACAACAGTCGTAATGTGACCTACACTTCAGTTTGAGAGCCGCCTCCTTAGCTAATTGGTCCGCTCTTTCGTTCCCGTTCACACCGACGTGAGCCCTTATCCAGTAGAGTGAGACGAGTTGGTGGTTGTCTCTAAGTGTCTGGAGGTTTCCCTGAATTGCTCTAGTGATCGGGTGCGATGAGTCTGGATCCTGGAGCGTTTGGAGAGCGGATATCGAGTCACTAAGCACGGCGGCTTTTTTGAATTTTTTACCAATAAGAATTTCGGTCGCTTGGAGAATGGCATGCAACTCGGCCTGGAAGACTGTACAGTATGATTCCAGCTTAAACTTCCGGGTAATCGTCTCAATCGGCCCTTCCCAACAGGTCAGGGCGGCTCCAACTTTACCCTCCAGTTTGCTAGCATCTGTATAGATTCTTACCAGGTCTTCTGCCAGCATGCCATCCTCTTCCGCGTTTTCCAATAATTTAAATTTTGCATCTACCGTTTTGCTGGGGTGATCTGCCATCAGGAAGGATTCGCGCTCCTCCACTTTTCTGCCGCACAGTATTGCCTGGGGTTTCCCTAGCTTCGCCTCATAAAGCTGGGACGCTTCTTGGACCCGAAGGTCCAGCGGAAGCAGCCCCGACAATACTAAGGCAGCATTTAGTGAGACTGTTCTATTACATTTTATTATCTTTTGCGCGAATCCTCTCTGCACTACATTAAACGCCTTCCTGGAGACTGCTTTTGTGGCTTCTCTAGCCCAAACACTTGCCGCGTATAGTATCACGGGCTCTATAACTGCTTTGTAAATCGTTTTAATTACTTCTGGTTGCAGTCCCCAGGTAGCTCTAGTCGCTTTACTTATGCCTTTATATATGTTAATAGATTTTTTGGTTATATGTGCAATATGCTGGTTAAAAGTCAATTTGTTATCGATTATTAGTCCTAATACTTTCATTTCTTTGACTAGTTCGATGTCGATGCCTCCCATGTTCAGACGCGGTGTGTCAAATTTCAGTTTCTTAGTAATAATCATAGCCTGCGTTTTGTGGGGAGCGAACTTCAACTTGTTCGCCACGCCCCACTGCTGAACATGGGAGAGAGCGGCATTGGCCTTTTCCGATACGTCTAAGGCATTGCTCCCCTCTATTATTAGCACGATGTCATCTGCGAAGGCCTGGCAATAAACATTTTGTTTGGTAAGGTCGTCTAGCAGGGGGTCGAGTATCAGGTTCCAGAACAAGGGGCCTCCAAATTGAACCTTGGACGCACCCCTTGTTCGTTGACTTACTAAACTCTTCTCCTGCGTACCACACCGTTACCCTCCGGTCTTCCAGGTAACTGGCCACAAGTCTCCGCAGATTCACCGGACACTCCATTTCTTTCAATTGGCAAATTATCTTCGGCCACCACGCGTTATCGAAGGCCCCCTCTATGTCCAGCGAAATCAGAGTCATGATCTTCTTCTCACCCAGATTATGTCTGATCCGCTAGAGCATATCATAGAGAGAGTCCTCAGTGCTGCGCTGTGGCACAAAGCCATACTGGCACGGATTTAGCTTTGGGAGCACATACCATTTTATTCTTTTAATTATCATTTTTTCCAATATTTGACCTAACACTGCCAGGAGCCCTATCGGTCGGTACGACTTGGGTTGAGTGTAGTCCTTTTTTCCGGGTTTTCTGAGGAGGATTATCGTGGCTTCCTTCCAGGGCTTCGGGAAGTGGGAAAGCTCAAGGCACTTGTTGTACATTGCAAGGGCTATGTCTGTCCGTGCTGTTATGGCTGCAGCGCATATATCGGCAGTAAAGCCATTGCTACCCGGGGCCTTTTTGGGATTAAATGAGGTCACTGCGTGGATTAGTTCAGCCTCCACAAACGGAGGGTCTTGAATATAATTTTCATTACCCTCGTTTCCTTTGGCTGCTCTTCTCCTCGTTTCCTTGTGACTCTCATTTTCTCCCAAGTCGGTATCCTCCGGATAGAAGCTCTCGGCCATCATGCGCACGGACTCCTTCGGGCTGGTGGCATTGCCGTCCCTGGCAATGGGCAAGTCCTCATAATTCGCCGTTGTTCTACCGATGACCCTGTAAATGCCCTCCCACATTGTCTCCCTTTCCTGCTTGCCACATAATTCTTTCCTTGCTATTCTTGTTTTATCCATTTCCTCCTCACGCTCCTTTTTCGCTGTTGTGTATTGCTCGACAGTCCATGATTTACGGTTTGGCGCTGCCCATCTTATTCTCTTCTTTCTTATCACGTCTTTCTTCTTCTCCTCTAACTCCTCGGTCCACCAGGCCACTTTTACTTCATGCTTTGGTTTCTTCTTCTTAATATATTTTTCGCAAGCTTCTTCTATTACTTTGTTATATTTATTTATTAATTCTTCTAGGTCTTCTACATTATTCATTCTTTCTATTGTTTCTATATCTATGTTATTTGACTAATAAATTTTTAATTTTTTCCTTAAAGTCAACCCAATTAACTTTTTGCGTATTATATTTTCTGGTTGTTCTTTTGTTATTTGCGCTTTCTACTTTTCCTAAGTTTATCTCAAATAAGATGGCGTTGTGGTCCGAGGTAGTCAGTGTCTCATCTACTCTCCAATTTTGGATCTCGTCTATCATGTCTGCCGAGCAACAAGTAACGTCGACTGAACTTTTATATTCCTTTCCACCCCTCCAGGTATAAAAAGCTGGGATGTCTCCTGTGTTTACTACGCTCAAACTCATATCATGTATCTCCCCTATAAAATATTCTCTCTCATTAGATTTTTTACTGCCCCACCACTCACTCCAGGCGTTTGCATCTCCTCCTATTACTATTTTCTTTACCTCCAGCTCTAGTTTTTCCTTAACCTTTTTTAGGTGCCCTACGTAGGGTTCGAGATCCTTCTCTGGCTCAAAGTAATAGGAGACCACTCCGATTTTCCATCCAGGTGTATACAGCACAACTGCCACGATGTTAGTGGTCGTGAGGTTGGGAAATTGAAGTACCGCTATACTTGGATTAAATACTACCACAGCGGCCTTATTCACTTTCCCAACCTCTCGAGCTGCCTGGATTATACGGATTCCTAAGTGGTCTCCCATTACTCCCTTATTCCCTACGTATGGCTCCTGAATAAGTGCAAAGCTTGTCTTACTCTTTCCTGCTTCTTGTATAAATTCGCTTGTAGCATTTTTGCTTCGCTGGAGGTTCGCCTGTATGACTCGTTGAATTTCCTTTTTTGTTGCCATAACCGAGCCCTTAGCAATACGCTACCTTTGCGCGAGCTATCCTGTCCCATTTCATCCTTATGGGACACACCATGTTAAACGTGTTGTGGCTTGTGGTTGATAGGCAAGGTTAGTTATTAGATGCTGATCTATAAAAAAACATTTTTGTTACAGAAAACATCCGGCTTTAGCTACGTTCTAGTGACAGTCGGCAACAGCCTATACTTCCCCGGAGTGGAGTACATCAAACAGTACGTGGAGCGGGCGGCGAAGAAGCAGGGCGGTTGCAGTATGCCAGTCGTTATCGACTGCAGATATGTGCTTGGTATGTGATGCTTTGTTTTGAAAAGTCAGTCACCAAAACGATCAAAATTCGTTGCTGTAATATAATATAATTATATTAACTAGAGGAAATAACCTCTTACCCATTTTCGACCCCACATTGATCGCAGCAGGCCTTTGCATGTGCACTACAACAAAATTTTAACGATTTTCTTGCGTTATCACTATTTTTATCCCGCTCACAGCGCATTGATGTGAGTGAGACAGATATCATCGGCCATGCTAGGCCAGCCTATTGTGTAAAAAAATGTTTTAAAAAACAAAGAACCGACTTCGAAACCACACTCTACCTCTAAATTGGAAGAAATAATATTCAAATCACTAGATACGCATTATTATTGTAATAAAACACGTCTATTGAAGTCGGGTGGGGCTGGAGCACATGAGTAAATAAACGGAACAGAGTACAAGCTCTCACAACTTATACCGATTTTCAAAGGGTTGACACCAGTCGCAAGTTAAAAATAGGTAGTAGGGAGAAAAATAAATAAGGCAAGTCCATAATAAAATGTGTATTTGAACGAAACGAACGAAAATGAAGACTTACTGCACTTGGATTTTTCCGTACGAAAAAAAAAGAAATATCTTTTTTTTCCCCGAATTATTCATACACACACGGTTCAGGAGTTGGGCATATTTAATTTATTAAACACTAATGTATATAAAAATCGTTTTATTTTACACACTGAAAAATGGTAAAATCTAATAATTAATTTTTCAATAAAATCAAACTGTCATTGTTCACATCACATTAGTGTATTCTCTAAGAAAAAATTGAAGGTGGTATAGCACTTAGCGGCCCTGTCGGTTATACCGCAACTGAGCCGGTGCAAACCAGTTTTTACCCCGGCGGCGTGCCTGTTACACTGTCGGTGAGAGGTCACGCACACATCGCCGCGCTATGTATGAGTGAAGCTACAGCGGACCGTTTGTAGGCAGCTTGGACTCTGTTGAGTTTACGTTTTTTTACTCATGTGGCTGGAGGACAACTTTTTTTTATTCTAACAGCCCCACCCGACTTCAATAGACGTGTTTTATTACAAAAAAACCGGCCAAGTGCGAGTCGGACTCGCGCACGAAGGGTTCCGTACCAAAAAATCACGTTTGTTGTATGGGAGCTCCCCTTAAATATTTATTTTATTCTGTTTTTAGTATTTGTTGTTATAGCGGCAACAGAAATACATCATCTGTGAAAATTTCAACTTTCTAGCTATCACGGTTCATGAGATACAGCCTGGTGACAGACAGACAGACAGACAGACGGACAGCGGAGTATACAATGCAATACAATTCAATTCATTTATTCCATACAATAGACATTGTGTTGAATATTAGTAATAGGTCTAGTCTTAGTAATAGGGTCCCGTTTTTACCCTTTGGGTACGGAACCCTAATAATAATGCGTATCTAGTGATTTGAATATTATTTCTTGCTTTTTAGAGGTAGAGTGGGGTTTTGAAGTCGGTTCTTTGTTTTTAAAACATTTTTTTCCTTTTTGCTTTTTACTGTAAGTACCTTCTGTATTAGAAATATTATCTAGGTAGAAAAATCGGTTTGGCCAAACGTGAGATAATCGCGGACAAACCTGCATACGGGTTCAAACTGAGAAGAGAAACTCCTTTTTGAAGTCGGTTAAAATACTAAAACCTTGTCATAAGTGTAACAAATACTTTTCTGAAAACCGCATCAAGATTGGTTCAGTTAAACGCGAGATAATCGCGGCCAAACATACATACATACGAGTCAAACTCAGAACTTATTTTAAGTTGATTAAAATACTGAAACCTTCTCCTAAGTGTAACAAATACTTTTCTGAAAACCGCATCAAAATCGGTTCAGCCAAACGCGAGATAATCGCGGACAAACATACATACATTCATAGGTTCGGTTCAGTTTGATCTGTATGTACTATGGGCAACAGCGTCGCTTAACCAGTTTGCAACAAAACTCGTGTGCGCGCGTATCGCCCCTGCACGAACTAAACGTATGTGACGGCGGGCGCAGCGTGCAAGCGATTTTAACCTTAGCAGTGGTTAAGCGACGCTGTTGCCCATGGTACATACAGGTCAAACTGAGAACCTCCTTTTTTTGTTTTTTTAAGTCGGTTAAAGAGTTCCTAATCTGTAGGTAATACATTAAAATAGGTCCACTAAACCTACTTTCATCTACAGGTGCCGATTTCACGGCTGCCAAAGGCCTCTGCGCTCTCTCAAGCTCTCTCCTAGCCCGAGGGCAGCCTCTAGTATTGTTATCGCCGAGGGCCAACGTCGCGTCTGTATTCAGCGGCGCGGGCTCTAGCGTGCTAGTAGTGCTGACAGCGGCCGAGCTAGACGACACGCTACAAAGTAAGTACTACACTATGGACTCTCAAGCTCTCTCCTAGCCCGAGGGCAGCCTCTAGTGTTGTTATCGCCGCGGGCCAACGTCGCGTCTGTATTCAGCGGCGCGGGCTCTAGCGTGCTAGTAGTGCTGACAGCGGCCGAGCTAGACGACACGCTACAAAGTAAGTACTACACTATGTATTATCAAGCTCTCTTCTAGCCCGAGGGCAGCCTCTAGTGTTGTTATCGCCGCGGGCCAACGTCGCGTCTGTAGTCAGCGGCGCGGGCTCTAGCGTGCTAGTAGTGCTGACAGCGGCCGAGCTAGACGACACGCTACAAAGTAAGTACTACACTATGGACTCTCAAGCTCTCTCCTAGCCCGAGGGCAGCCTCTAGTGTTGTTATCGCCGCGGGCCAACGTCGCGTCTGTATTCAGCGGCGCGGGCTCTAGCGTGCTAGTAGTGCTGACAGCGGCCGAGCTAGACGACACGCTACAAAGTAAGTACTTACACTATGTACTATAAGCTCTCTCCTAGCCCGAGGGCAGCCTCTAGTGTTGTTATCGCCGCGGGCCAACGTCGCGTCTGTATTCAGCGGCGCGGGCTCTAGCGTGCTAGTAGTGCTGACAGCGGCCGAGCTAGACGACACGCTACAAAGTAAGTACTTACACTATGTACTATAAGCTCTCTCCTAGCCCGAGGGCAGCCTCTAGTGTTGTTATCGCCGCGGGCCAACGTCGCGTCTGTATTCAGCGGCGCGGGCTCTAGCGTGCTAGTAGTGCTGACAGCGGCCGAGCTAGACGACACGCTACAAAGTAAGTACTACACTATGTATTATCAAGCTCTCTTCTAGCCCGAGGGCAGCCTCTAGTGTTGTTATCGCCGCGGGCCAACGTCGCGTCTGTAGTCAGCGGCGCGGGCTCTAGCGTGCTAGTAGTGCTGACAGCGGCCGAGCTAGACGACACGCTACAAAGTAAGTACTACACTATGGACTCTCAAGCTCTCTCCTAGCCCGAGGGCAGCCTCTAGTGTTGTTATCGCCGCGGGCCAACGTCGCGTCTGTATTCAGCGGCGCGGGCTCTAGCGTGCTAGTAGTGCTGACAGCGGCCGAGCTAGACGACACGCTACAAAGTAAGTACTTACACTATGTACTATAAGCTCTCTCCTAGCCCGAGGGCAGCCTCTAGTGTTGTTATCGCCGCGGGCCAACGTCGCGTCTGTATTCAGCGGCGCGGGCTCTAGCGTGCTAGTAGTGCTGACAGCGGCCGAGCTAGACGACACGCTACAAAGTAAGTACTTACACTATGTACTATAAGCTCTCTCCTAGCCCGAGGGCAGCCTCTAGTGTTGTTATCGCCGCGGGCCAACGTCGCGTCTGTATTCAGCGGCGCGGGCTCTAGCGTGCTAGTAGTGCTGACAGCGGCCGAGCTAGACGACACGCTACAAAGTAAGTACTACACTACACTATACACTCAGACTCTTCTGTCGGCCAAGCAAACTTTCGACAAAATTTTGTCTACACTCGTCCCAAGATAGCGCATCAGTCTGTCCCGCTCACATTGATGTGGGATAGCGTTGCGCTATTTTAGTTTGACGTAATAGAAGTTGAGAAAATTATTACTAAGCGTAGCGTAGCCTATACGAACAAACTAATTTATGTCAGGCGTACACTTTATTCAGTTAAATTCTTTTCCAGATCTGACTGGTCAAATTCCGCTGTCCCTGCTCAATTCTAAGCCAAGAAATATCACTCCCCCGCCTAATTACGACTCGTTACAACAAGACGACATAATTGAAGTCGTCATCAGTGAACCTGAAAACTCAACTCCATTACTGCACAGCAATGGAACGAAACCTGGCAAAGCTGAAGTGGACGATACGTGACACGTGTTTTACTGATAAGTTAAGATCTATAATGTATCTAAGATAACGAAATGTAAGTACTTACTACCGAGTTCCTTATTTTTTTTTATTTGCTCCGATCTTTTGATTTAAAATGAACATAATGCTGCGCAGTTTATTAATTCTTGTAATTGTTTATACCAGTGAGATGAAGTCTTCTGTAATTTTTAAGATATAAGTGCTAATAATTTTGTATGTAGACATTATGATTTAAAATTGATTACAGTATTGTCGACTTAATGACGTATTGTTGACTTAATGACATTCCCGTTTTAATTTTAATGTTTAAAGTAAATTAACTTAAATAATATCCCCGTGACAACAGTTAATATTCATATTTATTGCCAAACTTAAGATAAAAATGTACATGTTTTTAAACTAAGTAATGTTTAATATATTTTATTGAAATAATTTCTTATTTAACTGTCAATTTATGCACAATGCACATTAATTAGTTTTAAGTTACTTTAAATGATTTAGTTACCAAAGAAATTGAACATGGATTCATTTTAAAACTATTTTCAGGTTGCTCAACGTTTTAACTGTAAGGTTTTATCGAATCTCAAGCTATTCTCACGTCGTCAATAATGATTCAAATATAAAGAGTATCGCTGAGATTTGATTAACCAATGATGTTAAAAGAACACGCACTGGCGAATGTCACTTTTAAATAAGGGCTTTTCAAAATGACAAAAATCTGTAGGCTCGATAGATGGCGTTGAGAAAAATTTATGTGTCAATGTGATTTTTTTCCTATGTTTCCAAGAGGACTCAGGTAGGCAGGTAGATGTAACTCTAAAATGTTTGTCTTTGGGTAGATGTCAGCCAGCGAGCGCTTACTTGCCTCTTTGGTACAGGCCGTTTATTATTTAAAAAAGCCGATTTTGACATTTCTCTTTGCATTAACGCCATCTAGTGAGGCAAATAGTTACTATTTTTATTTTTTTTAAATGTCACTTTGAAATCCCTTCATTATTCAGCTGGAGCATATTCAGTTGCCGCCCGTATTCGTCATTGCCGCCTAATTTAGTCTTGTTGAAATTGTTGAGAGCTATGTAGCTCTCAACAATTTCAACAAAACTAAATCGAGTATTTTTCTGTAAACGAAACTGAAACGTCAACAATTTAGTGGTTTATAGAGGTCAAGTCCAGTGACTAGCTGCTGTCAAACTGCTCTTGTGCCTATTTGATTTCCGCCATTTTGGCGCTGTAGGACGTAGCGTGAGCATAGCGTGCGTACGTGGTACTAAAGTCTGAAGTCTGGAGAGACCATCACGGCAACCATTTTCATTGTACGTCAAAATTAGTTCTTTAGACTCACGCTAGAGGCGTTTCAAATAGGCACATGAACTTTGCTGTCAAATCATACAGACAGCCAGTCCAGTTAAATAGAAAAAAAAACAGGTCAGTGGGTTTTATCGTTGAAAATTAGCGCGGCCCCTGTAATAGTACATTATGAGACAAGTTCGCTTAGGTTGCTCATTTCATACGAGTTTCATACGACGTTTTTCAACCCATTTGCGAGGAAAATACAAAGTAATTTACCACACAGCAACTAATTCGACAAAAACAAAATATGACAATTATGGGAAAAGGCGCGTAGGTTTCTTTTTGTTTTTTTTTCACACGCCCAATGCAAGAATATTATTGCACATTTATTTATTTCAAAAATGAATATGAATTTCCAGCGGAATAAAACCTCTTTGTTGGTACTAAAAAAATAACTGTATTACCCGGTGAAATTGGGAATGCTCTGTTTACTCGCATAGAACTTGCAGTAAGGCACTAATTTAACTTTGTAGGGATAATTCTATAACAACCTAGTGTTTTATATATTATTGCACGCCTTTGTTATAGCTCGGTTTATGGTCCTAAAAGCGATGTATTAGGGCTCACTTTACGAGCAAGTGTGTTGAAAACTGTTAAACACTTCAGCCATCTTGACCTAATGTAAACGCGCCGTAAGAATAGCTTTTTTCAATACGATCCTCGTTTCTAGGCTGTATTTGTTTTAACGACAGACATACACTTAGACCCACCTATGTGAAGATAGGGTACCGGTAAACTGGGGTGATTAGCAACTGCGGGAGATTCACAACAGTGACATTTTCTTAAAAAAAAATAACCGCTTGGGTCTGTTCATAAAACATTTTTCTATAAAAATATAAAGGTCATTTTGATTTTTTTTTTCTTTCTAAAATGTCGCAGTTGTTATTCACCCCGCATAATGTTATTGCTAATAATCCCAGTTTACGGTACATATTCAGTGTACTTCATTTGCTTTATCCACACCAGTGGTTCCTAACCTTTTCAATATTGTTACCCATATCACCTAGTAGGGAAGCAGATTTTACCCCCAGCGTGGGCTTGCAGGGTATCACCGCCGCCGTATCACATTCACAGTGCATAGCAAATAGTGTCATTGAAGTTATCTCTGTTACCCCTATGGCATAGCTGTTTTACCCCTGCGGGGGTAATTACCCCTAGGTTAGGAACCAATGATCTACACCCATGCCTTAAATCCTCTGTAAAGGGTTCTGAAACAGTTAGCTTACTGCCGATACAATATCCGAGCGAGAGGAAGTCGCGCCCACGCGAGACGAGTTACATTATGAAATTCAGTACAACATTATAACTATCGTTCGGATGATAAAATGACGAGGAAGAGGAGGAAAGTCAAAGTCAAAACCCTTTATAGAGGAAATATATCATGAGTGTAGATAAATACCATGAGTGTTTTTAATCCATATGTATTAAAATATTGTTTGCTTCCTAAATTAAAAAAAAAAATGGGTGTAGATAAAGTCTTGTATGCAACTGTACATAATTAGCTATTAAGACACTGATTTGATACTCGTATGATAAATCCACATCGTGTTTTAATACATTACAGTACTCATTAAAGTACAGTTGCATAAATAACTTAACTAATGCCTCAGTTAATACAAAATTAAGTCAGTTTTGTATTGTTTTAAACCAGTTTTGTGTCGTTTATGCTGATGATAATGTAATGTTTGTTATTTAATAAATGACAAAAAATGTAACTTACTATCTAATTAATTTTATTTAGGTATGTTAAAAAACAAACTATTGCAAAAAAATGCAACAAAAATGATACTGAGTTTTTACGTCTCGAATATTATTTCAGTGAAATATAAAAATATCAGTAAAAATACCACATTGTCAATTCCTTAATATTTTTTTATCGTGTTCCTTTTACTCAAGTGAATTTCAAATGCACATAACATGTAATTTAAAATGCAAATAATTACATATACCTACATAGAGGACAATTTAAGTGTTATTTTTATCAATAAAACAATAATTGAAATATGTAAGATTTTTATTTAATAAAACTAAAATATAAATTATAATGTCACCTTGACATTCTTAGCACCATTCATTAGTTTTACATGAGACTTATGAGAATTAAATAATAAATGCATCTCTGACTAAAGTAATGAGTATCATAAAACTTAAAACTAGAAATAAATTAACTTGATCAGTCAATAAATACCCTTTCTAACATTTATAATTTAATATATCGAAGATTGATAAGTTGTTAGCTATTTTGCATTGATTTAAAAATATTTTTTATTAAAAAAGTGTACTTTTAAACTTTAGTGAAATCTAAGAAAATACTTTACTGTGGGACTAAATGCAACTTTTTCTTTTACCGTTTGCTAAATTAAACCTAGGTAGTACTTCAGTCACTTCAAATAAATTGCTTGACTTTAATCAATAACGGATTTTTGATAAAAAAAAATAAGTTAAAATTTTAACAGTAACCCGTTCATCTCAATTCTTAACAGTATCAATAGCTTTTGAGCTTTTACTTAATTGTTTAAGTTTTTTTTTGCTTATAATAATAAGACCTAAAAGCAGAGTCCTTGTATGCAAAGTGAGGCAAAAAGACTGAGCCTTAATGGCTCAGTTTTCAGATTTATATCCTTCATAAGTTTCCTAATTGTAGGTAAATGGAAACTTTTTGGTTCTAATAGTAACTATAGTACTATTAGGTAACATATAAAAATCTAAAACTTGAGTCATTTAAGTCAGTTTTATGTGTCTCATTTTTGACAGTGCGCTTTGTAAGGAACTATCGTTTTAGGTTGTTATTATTCTTAGTTGTTTTTGCAGGACTTTTGTAGTTCATTGCTGAACGATGTTATGCAGAAACATGGGTTTGGATGCAGCAAATAGTTTCTCGGATACCACGTGGGCTATTCTCGCACTGCGCCTCCACACCAACTCCCGGGTTCTCTCATGGTTGCTGTCCACGCGAACCTAAGAAACGACACAGTTCAGAATGTAAGTACAAATTACAATATAAATCTAGTTCTTAAATCAGTATGGCTACCACCGGGCCACGTAAAGCTGTGTACGGCGAAGCGATGAGCATTCTCTCTTCATTGCGCGCTTAGGCTTGGCAAGATAATTTTGCTGATTCACAAATCGTCCACCAGTCGGCGCACTATCACTAACATGGCGCTGGTGTAGATGTAGACCTGTAATTTTGTTGTTTTCTATGTGTTTGCTATCAATTTTTGGATGTTGGAAGCGATTTTTCGTAAATATCAATTTTTCTTCCATCACATTTTGGTTTTCTTCAATCCTTTATTCGTTTACTGTCCCACTTCTATAATTATTTATTAGTATCAATTATTTTTAGATATAATTTAAAATAAATGGGAAAATCGGGGATAAATGCCCATACAAAGGTCTCCAGCAGCAATAGCGCCACCAAGCGGAATAAATGTGATTTCCCGCCATTGGCGGAATCACCTGCGCGTCGCTTCTCCGTTCGCCGTAGCCAACTTAGACCGTCGGCCAAGAGACTCATTTTCAATCTATCGTATATTGAGACCAGACCACATTGGCAAGATAGCCATTAGCTTGTTGCTATCAAATATCATCGTCTGGGTTGCGAAGTAGAATACTTCTGGTAGATATGCCACCCTGAACATACAATGATATCCGATAGCAAAAATTAATTAATCGCATATTGATATAAATTGTGAACAGGTAGGTGGCATCATTACAAACATGTTCGACATCGGCTTGGTTAGTTTTCAGGAAGCATGCGCGCGGCCAGGTTAGAAACATAGAGCCTTTTTTCCAAAAAATAGTCGACTACATATTGGCATGTAATTACATTCAGGGGTGAGGCAGCAGGTCCCAGACGTGTATAAAACCATTGTCTTCCGTCGTATTCAGGAAGCGTCTATGAGGTCAGGGCAGGTAAGTACATTTCACATTATATGCTCTTGTGAGCTTTGTTCCTTATTCGATCGATATGAAAACATAAAAAAATAGTTCAGGTAATGATGCCACCCCCTACCCTGTTCACATAAATATGCGATAGATTAGGTAAGAAAATATATTTTCAAGTTTCATCTATTTTTGTGTAAATAGTATTCTATTTTGAAGTTGGTATAAAATATGCTATTTCATTATCTTTATTCCTGATCGTCCTTCACATAAGCATATTTACTTGCCTGTTTGGGTTGTAGGACTTTAATGGCATGTAGCGTTGCAACTCCCTGATTATTGACCATTAAAGTAATTTTGCCGTTCATCTCTGCGGTAGTAGCCGTTGCTGACTTGAGCTCCTTCTTAGCGCCGCGACCGACCTGAAATACCATTACATTACACATTCAAGAAAGCAAAAACTTACTCGTCTTATTTTCTTTCAAAAGCTCTTTTCTATTTCCTTATTAAAGCCTAACCAGAAAAAAAACAAAGTTTTAAAAGAAAAAACATCGTCTGGGAGATCTTAATACTGATAATAATGTCTGGTCACGTTTATAAATATGTATGCAGTTTAGACCTTGGTAGAGTCTGTTTAAAAGTCTGTTTACATGAGAAATTATTAAATTATTTATAAAAACTTATACTGGTAACCCTGTTGGTGCTGTCAAAATTCTAATTTGGGCTCTCCCCCCTGGATCGCGGAAGCGTTAAGACGTGTGCACTGTATTTTTTATTTTATTTCAAAAATCAATATTTTAAAAATTCCGTGTCAATAAATCAAGCTTTATACCAGGAGCGCATAAACAGTGAAGAGTAAGTGCATCCGCATGAATGAGACAGCACCAGCGAGCGCAACTACTACAAAAATCGTCTCGCCCCGTCCACATGCGTCATTGATGCAGGCACATTGAGACTTGCCATAATTTATAAGCGAGAGCGGGAAGCGGAAAATTATAAGGAGTTGGTCCAAATTTTATCTACATATCATTTGCTTATTATTAATCTAAGAAGCAATATGCCGCCCAAACGCATACCCCCCCGCACCCCTACTCCCGAAGACTTAGAAGGAGCCCATTTGAACTTCCCTAAAGTTTCTCATTCGGGATCCGCGCCTGACTTACCTACATTGGAGAGTGGAAATGTAACTACGAGACGCAAGCAAGACGACTCGAGTTTAAAAATCTTTATGTCTGAAATTAGAGAAATGCTCACTAAGTCTAACTCACAAAGTGAAAGCAAATTCAGATCTCTGCAATCATCGGTAAGAGAAATTTTGGCTCAAAATACAGAGATCAAGGAGTCAATTGCTTTCGTTTCCAAACAGTATGAAGATATGAAAGTTAAATACGAGAATGCGGAAAAACAGAGAAATGAGGATCGCCTATTCATTAAAGAGCTGGAAAAGAAAATTGAGTTCTTGGAACAAACATCTCTCTCGACAAAACTGGAAATAAGAAATATCCCTAAACGGGCCAGTGAGAATAATGATAATTTGTGCGAAATATTTATGAAGACTGCTAAAATCATCGAAGTTCCAGTTCAGAAACAAGAAATCAAAGATATTTATCGTACGAAAAGCAAAACTGGAAGTGGAAATATTGTTGTAGACCTGGGAAGCGTTATAATAAAAGATAATATATTGGAAAAGGCGCGTAAATTCAATAGAAAGAATCCTGCTAACAAATTAAACTCGACACTGTTGAATTTGGAGGGTCCGGCTAAGCCTTTCTTTATATCAGAATGTCTATCACCCAATGCAAAACGATTAAACTACCTAGCACGAGTATTTGCTCAAGAAAATGGCTACAAATTCTGTTGGACCTCGTTTGGAAGAACCTACCTACGACAAGATGAGGGTAAGCCGCATATTAGAATCGATTGTGAAGGTGATTTGACCAAACTACGGAAAGAAAAATGACTATTTAACATTCCCGGAACCCTGCTTTGGCCTAGGAAAATTCTTCTGTTTGTAAGAAACTCACTTGTATTGCTTGCTTTTTTAAATATTGTGTTATTATTATTTATTTATTATCGTATGCAATGTTACACTTATCTATATACTATATTTATAATTTATACAAAAGTATTAAACACTGAATTATTTATTACATTTTATAGGTACTGTTATCTGATAGGTATTGTATTGTTATATCACGTTTTTAATCCCGTTTCACTTACGAATTTAAGCTCTTATATACTAAATGAACTTATTCAGCCACAAACAGCCGCGACTGTTGGTTCTTGGTTTTTTCAAAATGACAGCATTACTTAATAATATTTACAGTGATATTGATAGTTTGACGGTGGCGACCGCTTACAGTTGTGATACAGAGGGTTGTAACGATATAGTTAAGAAATCGTGTAATTCTCTAAAAATTATAACACAAAATATTCGTAGCGTATACAAAAACTTAGATGGATTCTTGGCACATTTAGCTCGTCTTTCTTTTGATCCAGATGTAATAATCTTGACCGAATGCTGGTTACACGATAAAAAGCCAATTCCCAGTCTCAAAAATTATACATCTTATTTTTCGAGTAAATGTTTAAACCAAAATGATGGTATTATAATATATGCCAAACAAAACATTAATTGTTTAGTTGAAGAACCAGATCCCAAAGATGCAAATTTTTTGTTATTAAAAATCCAACCAGATATTGTTCTCTTAGCAATTTATAGATCACCATCGTTTCACAATACAGATCGCTTTCTAAACACTTTGGAAAATATTGTTAAATCTATAAAATTAAGTAATGTATTTTTAATTGGTGATATCAATATCGATATAAAACCTGGAAACTGTGACAGTAACAGTAATTCTTATTTAAATCTGACAAGTGAATTAGGTTTTCTACCGGGCCACACATATCCGACACGACTCAATAACTGTCTGGATCATGTAATGGTTAAAACTGGAATAACAACTAAAGTTATTGTTATGAACTCCACTGTAACTGATCACGCTTCCATTTTAGTAGATTTATCTCTTGACCGCAAAAGAACTAGTGATCATGACCTGTCTATTTTCGATAAAATTAACTTTAGTGGTGCCATAAAATATATTGAGTCTGCTGATTTTACTTTTATTACTAGTACGTGTGATGCCGAATCAGCTGCTAACCGATTTGTTGAAATACTGTCATTTGCTATTAAAACTAACTCGCAAAAAATACAGATCCCCAGGCGCAAAAAGTCTCTTAAGCCCTGGATGACACCTGGTTTGCTTCGCTGTATCCGTCATCGAGATAAATTGCATCTCAAATCAAAAAAGAATCCTCAAAATGAAATTCTTCAAATAACGTACAAACGGTACAGAAATTTCTGTTGCTCACTTTTGAAAAGACTAAAACGCCAATACGATAAGTTTCAATTAAAAAGTGCAAAAACGAGTAAAGAAACTTGGTCTGCAATTAAAAATATTACTGATTGTGCAAATAAAAAATCTTCTGCTGACGATTTAATCACAAAGCCTAATCCATCAGACTCGGTTGAGGAAATAAATAATTATTTTTCTAATATTGGTAGAGAACTAGCTGATAAAATCACTGATAATAGAGGACACTGTGAAAAAAACGAAAAAAGCAATAGTTTAATAAATTCATTTGCTCTTATTCCACCAGACGAATCTGAAGTAGAATCTCTTATATTAAGTCTTAAAAACGACTGTGCTACTGGTTGGGATTCAATACCAGCTCGATTTCTCAAAATGGTGAGGCATGTTATCGTGTCACCGCTAACAGTTTTATTTAAATCTTGTTTTGAGCAAGCATGTTTCCCTAAGGTATTTAAGAGGTCTCTCGTTACTCCAGTCTACAAGAGTGGAGCTCGAAATTGTGTGGCAAACTATAGGCCAATTTCTGTGCTTCCTGCACTTTCTAAAATCTTGGAGAGGATGCTAAATAATCGCCTAATGCAATTTTTGAATCGTTACAACATTTTGTCAAATTCCCAATTTGGGTTCAGATCGCATCTGTCGACAGATGACGCCGTTGGTAGCTTGACTGAGTATGTCACTGAAAAACTCGATAGGAAACAAAAATGCATTGGTGTATTTCTCGACCTTGCCAAGGCGTTTGATACTGTTTCGATACCCACTCTTGTAGACAAACTAGAAAAAATTGGAATAAGAGATTCAGCCTTGCTTATTTTTAAAGATTTTCTTAGTAATCGTGTGCAAAGGGTTAAGATTAATAACTTTATTAGCTCGGATGCTACTGTAACTTTTGGAGTACCACAGGGTAGTATACTTGGTCCAAGTCTCTTCCTCATTTACATCAACGACTTGTGCAATATGACACTAAATAATGGCAAATTGTTCACCTATGCCGATGACACAGCCTTGATATTTTATGGGGACACCTGGACTGAGGTTCAATATACTGCTGAAACTGGACTGCGAAATGTGGCAAAATGGCTCTGTAATAATTTGCTTACTTTGAATATTTCAAAATCTACATTTCTACAATTCCACACGGTACATTCTGAGACGCCTGTTATAAATTTAAAAATTCACACATGTGTAATGCAGCATGAATGTTCATGCGTTAATATTACTAAGTCAGATACTATTAAATACCTTGGCATTATATTGGACAGTAAATTATGTTGGCTCCCTCATATTGAACTTGTAACAGCGCGTACACGCAAATTAATCTGGACGTTCAAAAGGCTACGACATGTTGCCGAATTTGAACTCTTACGCTCTGTGTACTTTGCCCTGGCTCAATCGGTGATCGGATATTGTGTGGGTGTGTGGGGGGGTGCTTGTAAGACTTATCTGATACAGCTCGAAAGGGCTCAAAGGTCTCTACTAAAAGTGATGAGTTTTAAACCTTATAGATTCCCAACTAAGCTTTTATACCAACAGTGTGAACTACTCACTATCAGGCAATTATTCGTTTATGATATTGTAACTCGACAACATGCCAAAACCCCCTATGACCCGGAGCTTTGCCGTAATAAACGTGTTACACCTAATGTAATCCCTCCTGTAGGGTGCCGTACCGCCTTTGCAAGGCGACAACGTGCATATTTATCAGTTTACCTCTATAATAAAATAAATAAAAATTTAAATTTCTACCCTCTACCATCTCACGAATGTAAAATGGTTGTCAAATCTTGGCTTTTGTCATTAAACTATGACGAAACGGAGGATTTGTTTACAATAATGGGCTAAAAACTTAAGCTTTATAATATAATACAATACACATTATATTAAAATATTTTATGAGATACTTATTTCTATTTATTAAATTATATTATTTTATATGTAAGTATATTATATATATAATTATATATATAAATATATATATTATTTATTTATACTCAGTTACTTTATTATACGTGCATATTAGGCTTTCTTGTATAGGTATTGACATGACAGTTGTCGTATTTAAGTGGGAGAAGCCACTGACTCCTGAGATACAGGCATTTAGCCTAGTTTGGGTGTCAGAGTCTTCATAGGAATTTGTACTAAAGATTATGTCAAATAAAAATTATTATTATATTATTATTATTAATTGTAAACATATTTATTTATTTAGATGGGTATTGGTGGGGTGGTTGGGGATTTAGTTGGGTAATAAAATTACCTTTGAAATTACCCATGTAAACAGACTTTTTAGACAGACTCTACTCTAAAAGCTAATAACTTTTTTGAACAGAAATCAATGACAAATGACAACTTCAACAAAAGTGACAAAGTTGTAAACTGTATAAGTACATATTTTAAGACGTCACTGTACATCCTAATCTGAAAGTCTTACCTCTTTCTCCACTCGCAAGATCAGGGGTCCAACAGCAAAGTTGCTCTTAACCATTGTGCGATTAGACATAATGTTGACAGCCACATCACCAACCCTCCTCAACGAAGACAGCCCATACAAAGTACCTTTAGCTCTTGGCTTATTCTTCTCAGACGTTTTAGTTTTGTTTTTGTTCACTGGTTTCTTAGTAGTGGTCTTTACTGGAGGTTTCGGTTTCGGCTTAGTCGCTTTGGTTGGTGGCTTTGTTTTAATAGTGGTCGGTTTGGCTTTCGAGCTTTCAGATTTTTCCTTGTGTGCACGAGATTCAGATGCGTGTTCGACTTTGTCAGCTGCAACATTGTTAGATTCATCCATTGGAAGTGGGTTTTCTTCAAATTTGGTTACGGCTTCGGGAATTTCAGTGGATTGGTCCTTCTTCTTACTGTCATCGGCACGAGGGGTGTTCTTCTTCTTTTTGTGAGACGTTTTCCTTAAATTAAATAGCACAACTTTAAAGAAGCCTATTGTGAAGCTTATACTGTCATCACATAAGGTACCTACTTAAAGATGATTATTTTTTGAGTGACAAGGTTATTAAAATCACGGCTTAGAAATTTGACTTCAGATTCGATTCAATACAATGTAACTTGTGCAATAGTTAGCAATGAACCCAATCCCTTCAAGGCCTTTCAAGTACACTTAAAACCATCGATAGCTAAAATTCGACTACTCTTTTCGCTTTATATAGATACAGCTGTAGTTGATTACCATTAGAAGATACCTCACTCGATTGACCTATGTTCTTAAATGTTTCTAAAATACTCACTTCTTATTGGACTTCGCCTTATTTTTCTTTGGCTTGGAGCTCTTCTTGCTGGCGTCGATCGGCTGCAGCTTCACGCTGACTGGGTCGTAGGACTTCCTCAGAATGTCGTTCATCTTCTCCAGGATGTTGTCCACGAAGCGGTTGTATTTGACGATGTAGATCGCGGGCACTGGCGGTTTCTTGCTTGATGTCTCGCTTAGAGCGCCTGTGATTGTTTTTTAAACTAGTGAATTTTCAAAATAGCTTTATCAGTCTTTATGTTTCATTATAGATTTATTAATTGCATGTTGTCTACTTCTTCGAGAAGCAACTGATCGATAATTTACTATACTGATCTATATTATTAGTACAGCTGATAAATCAAAGGTGGTAGATAAGTGCTTATTTTGAAACCAAAAAATATTCAATAATTTTGTAGTACCACCTACTTATATTTTTTATACCTACCTGTATTCATAAGTAGGTATGATCGTTTCACGGTACCTAAATAATAATTAATTGATTTTAACTTTTGTCATAGATTTGCTGCTCTATATTCTTCGTAATCTCTTGTTTTTATATTCTAAATTTTAAAGTGTACCGTTATAATTTATCAACCTACTTAGCTGTTTTAAACAATATTCATTAGATAGAAAATTAACATAATCTGTTTTCGTCACGGTCTGATAAAACCTTTGAAGTGGTAAAACAAAAAGTTAACTACCAGTTGCTTACGTGGCTAGCGTTTAACTGATATTTGATCTATTATTTTAGTTACCTTTGGTATTTAAACCTATATGAATCATAAACGGTAATTGAAAGAGTTCATGGTCAACGACATAATAAATAATAGTATGTATGTACTACAGCAGACTTACGATATCAAAATCATTTTTCTCTATACCTTACGCACTTAACACTCACAGTGTCCGCGGACGCACAGCGTCCCATGAACTAATCAACCTTATGTTTGTCGGAGATCAACCAGTTATTGGACAATAACGTATCTAAAGAATCCCCCCCTCCCCCCCAGTCTATAAATAAGTCAATGCAAATAGGCAATAAATACTAATATGAACCTAATCCATTGCAATAACAAACATCATAGAGAGCCGAAAGTTGTTAACTATTAGCTCATTTAACTTTATTGCATTAAAAAGAAGAAAGTACCTAATGGAAAAAACGTAGTCATACTTCTGTATGCATTTTGTCATATTTAAACTAAATATAGCTTCATCGCCAGTGACGTAAACCCGGCAAACAGTTCAAGTCACTTTCAAAACTGTTAATGAAACTCATTAGCAAATAAATTTCTCTTTCAATGACTACAACATGCCTGTCACACGTTTTGGAGACAGCCGATTCTGTATGTACATGGTGGCAACATGTGCGTGGAACGTATACCACACCAACAATTATACAGCTGAGTATCTTCTACCTAATTCGAAGCACGTTATGCCGGCACGCGAACTAACTGTATCGGTCTCTCGTAGCCCCTCTAGAATTCTAATACACGTTTACAATTAAAACGCCCAGTCAACGGTGAATTTTCTATTTTCCACACGTAAAAGAAACTGCGTGCCGTTGGCGCACATTCGAAGAAATCTAATTACGACATACATACACCTTGCTTTGCCTTAAGCTTTTTCCAGACTTGTATCATTTTGGCGTATCAGATCATCTCTTTAACATACTTTGCTAGTTTGGTTGGGCGTGCGATGAAGTAATATCAACGCACGCCCAACCAAACTAGCGATGTATGGTAGCCAATAGCCAAAATGGACTAGTCTGGACAAAGCTTTAGATACCCTAAATTCTTTGCTGGCGTCCTATGAAGATAGAGGCCATTAAATGTCTTGTAATAGTCAGTCATCATACTCAGCATTGCGTAATATTAAGATATAATATCTTGAAGATTGGTTTATCGCCTAATCTTGCTATTATTAAATCATTATGAGACCTCCACCTACGTTAATGACATTAAATCATAAAATTTATATGCATCCGTGAAAGGAAGAAAACACTACTCAAAGAAACAGGTGTGTCAACTCATATGTATGGCTACCGGAAACAAACGAGTTCCATTTAGGTCGAATATTACTCCTCGCGACTCTCCCAGCGTTTCTTGTTGGCAAACATTTAAAATTTCTCTTTTCGCATCTCATTATCTTGTTTTCACTAAGCCGGACGTATGACACGCAAATTTCGCGGTGAATTCGTCATTAAGTGAGAGTAAACATTTATTGCGATTTACTTTCTATCGGGTTATGTCGAAAAGCCAGATAGATTCGTCAAGGCCGTCCAGGGCGTGATCTGACCAAGGTCAAAGAAAGTGTCAAGGTTGTAGAAGAAATCGGTCGGGTTCATCGAACGAGCTCTGCCGGGAAAGTAAGCGGTCGTCGCCGGTCGGCCCACCGACCCCTTAACACACATCACAGCCGACTAGTTCCTCCTCGGGCCGCGGCCGCGACCATCCGACAAACTTCAACGCTTCCATAATTATCTCCTAACAATCTTCGTCGAGACTTCCATTAATACTTCGTTAGATAGGATGACAAGGAAGGGAACAAGATTGGTTGTGCGTTAGATTCAAATACGTAGATAAATGTATATCGGTCAAAAGGCTAGTTATTACAACTATTTTTAATCATTACATATACAATACTGTTATATAATCATACTATGGAATGAAGGGGAATTTTAGTAGATATATGACTGATTATGATATAACATACATCATTGAATAAACGTAATACTTATGGATACGGGTAAAAGGAGTAGTTATAAATATTTTATGATGACTAGTATACATTTTATTGTAACAACAAAATTAAATTAATATCACTAGATAATGTCACTTGATTAGCTGACAATTGCTGTATTATGAAACTAGAATTCTGACCGATGCATCATGTCTTTCGGATAACAATCACAAACGCACAAGTCATCTCGAAGGTAAAACAAAAAATTTCACACAACAATTTAGAACAACAGATTTATTTCCAATAAATTGCCACGAGACCAGTGTGACATGATCTAGACATTAATTTAACTTTAACTCTCTCGGTTCCATACTTACACTTTCACACATCAAACACACGCACTTAATAAATAAAATAAATTAGTTTGAATAAATAAATATAGTCAATAAATAGCTAAGCTAAAGGAGGGGACCGTTGGGGTCACTCAGGTGGATTTGGTGGCGTGACTCTTCTCCGCCTAATCACTATCTAAACTTTTTGTGTTCTGGGGCCGACGCCGCGGCGGATGTCGCTTTGGTTTTCTTAACTTTGCCGATGTAGTTTGCTTTTTTCCCAGTCTTTTTCGCATGCGCCGCGACGATCGCCTTCAACTTTTTGGACTCACGTGCGTGCTTCTCGGAGTGATTTCTGCCGAGGACGTCGGTGACGTCATCCTCGTCGTCATCGTCTTCCTCTTCCTCCTCATCCTCGTCATCGTCGTCGTCTCCTAGAGCGTCTGTGATGTCATCGTCATCATCGTCGTCGTCATCGGACTCGGCAGCAGGGGCTTCCGCGCTTGCAGCTGACTCTACCTCGGCGCTGGCGGGCTCCTTCTGACCGGCCTCGGGCTCATCGACGGCTTCAGCTGCTTCAGATGCCTCGGCTTCGGCTTCTTCCGCAGCAGCCTGTGCTTCTTCAGAAGCAGCGGCCACTGGCGCAGCGGCTACTGTATCAGCGGGTGCAACTACTGGCTGTACAGCTGCCACTGCTGGCTCATCGTCCTCATCATCATCATCTATAGGGCAAAAGAATTAATATTATTTTCTCGTACAAAGAAATATAATATATATTATAGCTTTTGGGCACTGTAGGTCTGTTCTATAAAATGAATTTTGTTAATAACATTATTATTATACATGACTGTTTGCTGCCAAATAAATTTTTAAAAAGTATAAAAGTAATGGTGTCCTAAAAAATATAGAAAACAAAAATCGTTACGCCTTACCTCCCAAGATGTCATCGAAGAATCTTTCCAAATAGTCCTCGTCATCATCATCATCTGACTCTTCGTCATCTTCTTCCTCGTCGTCGTCGTCGTCATCGTCATCATCATCTGATACAAAAAAGTAATAACAAATTAGTAGGTGCTTTAAATTGTCTTCCTTCATTAACTACCAGCGGAATTTGTAAACACGATTGCAAACTCCAAAAGCAAATGAACTGTTAAGGAAACTGTTTATTAGCGTACGCGCCGCTTGCGCGTCTCGGTGCGTGACGTCCTGCTCGAGGCTATCGTCTAGAAAGCAGGCGTCAATTTCTCTGATTGAGTCTTTCTGTTTGAATTAATTAGCTATTGAGAGCGCTGTCACGCTGGCTTACATTCCGCGCTTGCCCCAACCTACTTCTGAGGAATTTTTATTTATGCAAACGTAATACTTTCTCTGTGCTATTATATTAGTTTAGAACAAGGAATAAACTTATCGCAATGTTTCTCGCTAACTCGAAGAAACTTATCTTTGAAAACATCCATTCCAATTGATCCTTTATATTTGATACAAAAGAAAAGCTATCTCATATTATTATCACCATATCGTTGATATTATATTGGTAAAGTTTGCAGGAGAATGTTAATACATTCACCATTGATCATTCAAGAAACTACGCTAACGGGTAATAGAGTTATAAATCAACATCAAACAACCATTGTACACCATCAATGCTATGAGCATCAATAAACAGCTGTTATTTCTTAGATTAAATATCGATTTACATAAGTTTAGCCTAATGATGGCTCCTGTTTATGAGACCCGATAAAAAGTCTGAATTAATTGCTGTATTGAATCTCGATTATGCGTATTTACCGTTCTACCGTTATGATTCTCATTATTTCAACGGTAAACATTTCCGTATACCGGGTCACTATTCTTGTTTCTATTCATAAGCACTTTTATAATTAACACACTGATGCTAAATTTCCAAACAGTAAATATCTAACTTTGTAACGGAGCGTGATACTTATTTAAAATATGTTTTACTATTATATTATTATTTTTAAAAATGGGATTGCTGGTATACACATGAAAGTTCTTATGAATATTAAAGTAACTTTGTATCAGGCAAGTGGCTCTACCGAAAATCATAACTATAATTTCAATATTTTCAAAATATCTTAGTTATATATTTCAACACTTACCTCCGAGAGCATCAAGGTCTACGTCGTCATCATCGTCATCATCGTCGTCGTCGTCATCATCATCATCCGCTCCGGCCGGAGGGTTGGCAGGCGCTGCGGCCGCCTGTCTGCTAACCGCCTTCTCCTCATCCTCCTGCCGGGAGATAGGGCTCCCACACGCAGACAACACTAAGCAGCACAACGCCGCTAACAAAAATAACGACCTCATCTCGTATCTGAAACAAACATTACCTTTAAAATTTTGACCCCCAACCGACAGTTTGATCACAAATCACAACACTATCACGGTCACAACACGTGCTTCACTTCACTTCACCTTTGTTGGAACTGTCACTAGTAGTAGTCCGGCGGAAGTGTACCGCCCGCGTCCTTCAGTGGCGGTGGTCGGGACGCTATGGCCGTGGTTAGCGGAAACGATATAGCGGCGGCGTCTTCACCGCCCGCTCTTTTATAGGGTTACGTCACACACGTAGGGAAGGAAAGTAGTGATGGCAGAGCGCACCACAGATCACCGACCGCAGAGCTTTCTTCCATGAGCTTTGAGTAAACACAAATACTGTTTGCGATACCAACTCCTTTCGTATTACTTGAACTTTGGTCAAGAAACAATAAAATTTTGAGTTTGTGTTTTTTTTTAATATTTTTAAGCTTAGTGCAGGTAAAAAACTTCTATAGCCTAAAGGCATATTGCTAGTAATCATTTTCGGTCACGTTGAAAACACTTGTTTGAACAACAAAAGAGATTGGTTATTGAATATAATTCAGGTATTTGTTACAGTACCACAGTAGCCCAGTGGTGAGAGTACTCATTATGTTGGAGAGTCCAAAATTCCAAAAAGTTCTCTAACCTGCTTCAATTTGAATTTAAGCATTTACGAATCATGTTAGTACAAATAGTCGATTCTAAACTAACATAATCTTTGGCCGTCGAGGGTTTGGATGAGTTCTATTCATTAATTTATTCCTCTTATTTACCATGACCATGTATCGTTAGAGAAAAGTGTATCCACCTCGTGTGGAGTCGGAATCTTTAAACATTTTGAGCATTAGTATGAGCAGAAGCAGGCTGGTCCCATACTTTCACTTAAGGTTATGTATGTAAACTCGCTTTAAGTAATTGATAATGTGACGTAAACTGGCGACGTTTGACAATGCCCTAAGCAATAGAATATACAGTTTTCTTTCTTACAATATAATTAAGAATGGGACACTTGGTTCACTAACTTTGAATTCGACGTAGACCTCTCTTGCAAAATAAGTTTAAGTGATACTTAGTTTAGTCAAAGTTTCAGGTTAGTTTTTTATAATAAGCTCCAATGAAAACTGTTTCTAACTTTTGTATAAATTAAACGAAAAATAATTAAGGTCCTCTTAATTTACAAACGTTAGCAGAAATTTCGGTTAAAATCTAACATATTTTATTGATGATTTTAACCGTGTGCATACTTTTTAACCTCATTCAAAGTTAATTCAAAGCAGCTTAAATAAAATGTTCGATATTCTTCTTCGATAACTACGTACACAATTTAGCTTTTCAGTTTTTGCAAAAGTATAAAAAGAAGAAAATATATATTTCCCAGATATAAACCAACTACCACTCTTTCAATTACCTAAGCTATCGCGACGTGTTCATTTCTTTGACAGAAAGTTAGAATTATTTTATAACCCCAATATGTCATAAATATTTTATAACATCGGGCGAATGATGAATAATAATGGTAAATTGCTATAAAGATTTGAAGTTTAGCGAGTGAAAGCTAGAAATAAAATAATTAAAAAATACTTTTGAAGATTCGATTTCACATAACTCGACACAATCGTCACTTTTCATATCTAGAAATTGGAACAAGTCAAAATCATTAATGACAGTCATCTTGATTTGCAAGCCTACATTTATTTCGTTGAAGTATTATATTTTGTAGGGACTTGCTATTAGTACGTAAAACATTATGCTGTTTCCTTATTTCAATATAAAATATTGTTTTTGTACTTAAATTATAAACCAAAAACTATAAGGTTATCTGTCCATTAAACAGCCTAACAATGTAATGGTTACGCAAATTACCGGTGCCTTCTTTTTTGTACTTGACAAAACTGTGCGATATAATTTCGCTATACATAATTAGCGGACATTCATAGTTATAAAATGGTGACGTCGTAATTACCACTTTATAGTAAGTATTTCAATGATAAAACAAAATATACAGTGCCTTTGGTCTTGCACTAGCGATAATTTAAAGGCGTGTAATACACCTAATTTTATCGACAAAAACACCCACATGTTGGGCTCTATCCCCACTCCTGTTGGAATGGCCGCCATTTTAAATATGACTTTTTATATATTTTAAATATGACTTTTTATTAAATACGTTACAAAAAATTACTGAAACAAAATTTTATACGAAATTTGAGCGATTTTTTTTGAGTTTTTATTACATTTCTCAAAAACTAGGATATTAATGTCAATTTTTTTACATTATTCAAATATACAAGGATATTATCTACAAAACGACTCCAAAATTTTTTGCTCTATGTTGCATATTTCGAGAGTTATTTTTGTTTGAACTATGACCCTTACGTAACCAAAAAATTATTATTTTCGAAAATGGACATAATTACAAGCATTTTGAACATATCTTAAATTAGGTTGATAATTTTATTTGAATACTAATTTCATCAAATAATAAAATCTAGTTATTAGGAGTTTTGTTTTTTTTTTTATTTTCGAAAATAACCATTTAGTGCTTGTAAGGGTCATATTCAAACAACAATAGCTCTCGAAATATGCAACATAAAGCAATAAATTTTAGAATCATTTTGTAGGTAATATCTTTGAGTATTTGAATAATGTTAAAATAGTGGACATTAACTGTGACATTACTGTCCTAGTTTTTGAGAAATGTAAAAAAAGCTCAAAAAAATCACACAAATTTCGTATAAAATTTTACTCCAGTAATTTTTTATAACGTATTTAAACTGAAAGTTTACATATTTTATTTTTTAAATTGATAGGTGATATTATTAACTTTCGAATAATATTTCTTTTATAACTGTAGAACTTCTATATCCGGAGAAATTAATATTTTTCCGCAGGGTCATCTAAAATAAAAAGTCAAATTTAAAATGGCGGCCATTCTAACTGGAGTGGGGAATACCCCAACATGTGAGTGTTTTTGTCAATAAAATTAGGTGTATTTCACGCCTTCAAATTATCGCTAGTGCAAGACCAAAGGCACTGTATATATTTTTTTAATAAATGAATGTTATGTTATGACTAAAGGTTTGTAATTACTTTCCTTCGATTAGATGAATGTCTAAGAAACTAGGTAATGCTATTCAAAGAATAACACTCTTTGAGTCCCTACAAAAACACACAGTCTGAATTTATTTCATATTACAAATACAAATATATTTTATTAGCATAAAACACTACGAATTTCCATACATACCTACTACAAAGCGTGGAAAATAAATAAGTAGCTTAAAGTACTAAATAGAGATTGTAAATCAGTATCTAATAGCTCATGACAAAATGAAAACCGGAAACCCTGAACAAAATAAACAAGATCATCTTTTATTCAGTAATGGAATGCAAATTGCACTTAGCATACTTTTTGCTATAACCGACATCTATGTATGTGATCCAATTTAACTCTCGGCACGGTATTCAATTTTGCAATAAGTACTTTTATTATATCAAAAGCCTAATCTACTTCTCCCTCTTTATATTAAGATCTTATTATTGCTTATTTGATTTACGATTAAATCGGTCATAAAGCTTGAAATCAAAGATCATGTAATTTCTTCTCGTTTTCATTCGTTATTTATTATTATTACCTATAAGTATAATAATAAAATACTCATTAATATAAGTAAGAACTGCTTTATATATTCGACCATTCATTCCTTTCATTCAGTTTACGTTTTGAAGAATTAATTGTGTTAAAAAACTAAAATAAGTAATGTACTTAAATACTACTTTTTTTCAGCATTTCCGAAAGACTGAAACGCAATGTATGATTTATGATACTTAATAATAATCTAAAAAGACTTGATGACATTGGAATGCCAAGACATCCTGAAGTTGCACAGCTTTTTGTATTTATATAGCATTCTTTTATTTTCATTTCTTAGGAGATAAGTCATTTCTGATACCAAAGAACTCAAAATATGAACGTAGGTAATACAGACATGAGAAAAAGCTTCTACACGGCCAATAAGGAATGTTGTATTTATTTAGTTGTAAATAAATTAGTAATCAATTTCCTTTTCGTAAGGAACATTACCAAACTAGTCGGTTCCAATACCGCGACCGAACCTAGAAAGGTTTAAACCCGTTTTTGGTATTGGAGGCGTTCATAAATATTTGTATGCGCGTTGTGAATGGGCCTCGTGGACTTTCTCTTGAGTCTCTAACACCCACATCGGCGCGTCTAGTGTAAGCACACGGTTCTGTCGCGGTGCAAGAACAAATTGGACATGTGGGAAACAACCTGGAAATTTGGAGCCTTTTGTTTTATTGTCTAACTTTTTTATTATTCCCACTAAACGTTAAATATATTTATGTAATGTATAATCATCAAAAGCAACATCCTTCGTGAGAATAAGAGAAAAAGTCAGACTATACAGCTTGTGTATTTGATATACAGGATGTCCCAAAACTTTGCCACACGGAGGGAAAGTACCTTAAATATTGAAGATAGGAAATTTAACTGAAAGAAAACTTGATGTTGTTTTTAAAAATAATGGGAACTACATTCTAGTTTTGGGAAACCAGTATAATAGATAAACAATATAATAGTTTTCAATGTATGATGAAATATTGGGTTTGGGATTTAAACTACCCCGAGCGACCGACCCAGAACGGGCCGCACAACAATGGAAAATCTAGTGTGTCTCATTTTCCGGGGCTAAACTGCAACTTTTTTCAAATTGATATTCGAAATATAATTTGAACACACTCTATTACAACAGCACTGACCGGAAAAACCGAAACGAATAAACTGTAACAGTGAAAACTTAAATGAATTATCGAAGACTTAAAATAACTGTACCCTGAACCTGAACATCGCTTAAATGGTTTTCATTTTAAAATTAATTCGGAACTTATTGCAAATTAACCACTTTCCGTTTCAATGATTATATTCCAGAATCAGATAAAATAAAGTTTCTATTATGAAAGTTAAACTTTCACCTTTGACTGCATCTAAATTGATTAAATACAAACGGCTTTTTCTTATTCTGTAATGTCAAGGTTGTAAGACAGCATTTTCCACTTAGGCGCAATACTTATTTTAATACTGTCAGGATCAAAATTATGTAATCATTGCCTGTTATCACTCCAGCGCCTTTAAGATCGGTGTACCTAAAGCGTAGATAGACTAAGTCGCGTTTTGCCTAAATGTCATAATGTATTAACTTTACGCCTAGAACGGTGTCAGTATATTAAGACTTAAAATCTTAAATTAATGACAAGATAATAGTGAATGTTTAAAAGATCCTTTTAAATTTTCACATCTTAATGTATAATAGGTCATACGATCACGTACTTGGTAGCTGTTGAACTATAATTCAGTATGTCTATGAATCTCTTTGCCTTCTTCTCTTTTAAACTATATCGCAGTACGTCTAACTAACTTTATGTCTACTTCGCACTATGACTAGTCATAACGCGATTTAGTCCCTCTACGCATTAGGTACACCGATTTGAAAGGAGAAGAAATTGCTCCTATCCAGCTCTACTTTTAGGCAATAAACAACTAAAATGACAAAGCTCAATTGCTTTGAAAGGATTAAAGGCTTTGAAAGCAATTGAGCTTTGTTTTAGGCAATAAACAACTAAAATGACAAAGCTCAATTGCTTTCAAAGCCTTTAATCACATAAAACTGACTTTTTTATGTACGCACACTGCTAGGCCTTTCTCAATGGAATAGAAAAAAGGAGAATATCTCTTTAACTTGCTTTATAATGATACAAATAAGGGGGACGCAGACAAGTGAAAAACAAGACAGTTAAATTTGGAAAGCTCCTTACTTTCCTGTTCCACTGCAGCACCACTACATAGGCGGTCGTCCAAACATGCCGAATCGCGCACTTGTCGTAAGGTCAATGTATTCGCATGCGACATAGTTACTCCAAATATTTGTTGTAAATGCTTGCTACTCACACTTCCTCGCGGTTGCACCTGAAATGTTGACATACGATGTAACAAGTTTTCTTATTATCACATAGTTTATACTCATCAATGCAATCAATCCTTTGGAATCACCACCTCATTACCTCATTCAAGGACACAATCGCAAATAATAATAGGCATATTAATTTATAATACTCATTTTTGATAATAAGTCAAAAAAATTCTAGTGTTTTTCAACAAAATATTCTACTTGTAAAGGGTGTCTCATTAAGAGTGCACTTTTTAATTTTAAAATAAAACCACGTATTTTTTGAGACAGTTATGATATTTTATTAGATTGTAAAGAAGACATGTTTCGATTAAGTATGGAATAAAATTTATTCAAATAGCCCCCACGGCTCTGATGCCAGGCCATTACTCTTTTTATAAAAAAATCCATGTTTTTTTCACAGAGATGTGGTTGTATCTCAAGTATCTCACCGATGACGCGTAGGATCTCGGATTTGAGCTCAGGAATTGTCTCTGGTTTATTCGAAAAGCGACGACGACGGCCCACAACGAGCAACTGTCACATCCCTGTGAAAAGTCATGGGCAATTTCATGAAAAGAGTAATGGCCTGGCATCTGAGCCGTGGGGGGCCATTTGCCGGATATTTTATTCCATACTTAATCGGAACATGTCTTCTTTACAATCCAATAAAAATATCACAATCTCTTAAAAAAATACGTGTTTTTTTTTTAATTAAAAAGTGCACTCTTATTGAGACACCCTTTATTAAGTAAGCCTAATACCTTTTAGTTTTAATTAAGTACTTAATGATTTCGTATAATAAAAAACTCATGAAACGTTTACTTTTATCACTTTGCCTAAGTAAACCTCTATCAAAGATATAATTTATTTCAATCCATGAAGAAATACAAGTAGATATCAAAATGGTGTAAGTATCCGCTTGTTAAACCTTAGCGGACCTTGCACAACAGAGCTTCCGTACTGAAGGATGAATACTTGGATGAATAACAGCGTAACAATGAAATGTGTGAAATAAAACACTTTTAACGGATACTAGCGCGGTTTTATTGAAAGTACTTTGGTAATTAGTTGGTATTTAATTTGATTATTTATTTTCCCGAGGTTTCGGCACTTTTGCAGCTCCCGTCACAGGGGGCTGAAGCTGCTCGTAAGTCTACCGTCAACCGATGATTTTAGAAAGACGTTCAGAAATTTGTATTCAAACTTTATTACAACTAATTACCAAAGTACTTTCAATAAAACCGCGCTAGTATCCGTTAAAAGTGTTTTATTAATTCATGTCTAGTGAGCGCGTAAGCTTGAGAGGTGAAAATAAAATTTGTATTTTACAAATTACTTATGTACCTACTATAGTCGCTTAAATTTTTTAATAGGTTGTAGGTGCGCCTATTAAAACAAATGAAAAAGTAGAATGACCATTTACTTCCTATTTAGGTCCTGTGCCTCAACAAAATAAAATCCAATTAAGGAATGAATGAATGAAATGTTTATTTATCTTCAAATACAGAGTTTAAAGCATGGTCCCACAAAACTACATTAAGTGGTTTGTCTGCGGGTACAGTCTCACAGGTTATAACAACAGTTTAACTAGTAGTAATTATCGATGCATAAATAGACCAAGAAGGGCCCGTTTCACAATGTCCGATTTAGTTCTTTGAAGAATAAGTTCATGTAAAATCTGTTCCAATTTTAAATTAAAAAGGAGTAGTGCCTAATCATATGTAGATTATGAAACGGGCACCAAGTTTTACAGACTATCTAGTAGATATTTCTTAAGTAGAGTACCAAATTTAGTAAAATTATTAGTAAAAAATAATATTATATTATTTTTTAATTACTAACGATAGGTATATTTGAAACTATCTTTCGTTTCCTGAGATTGAAAACAGTTTTATTGTTTGGTAACCCACTGAGATAAGTCTCAGACAATATCCTCCATAGTGTCTAGTATCCATTGACCTGAAATATTGTTTTCTTATTAACTGGACTGGCTGTCTGTATGATTTAATAGCAAAGTTCTTTGCCTATTTGAAACGCCACTAGCGTGAGTCTAAAGAACTAATTTTGGTTTGATTTAGAATTTGACACTAGTGATGGCATATCGTCATATCGATAGTTTCATTATCGATTGTAAAATTTTATTATCACGTGTTTTTTTCGCTATCTTAGTTTATTTCTGGCTTTGTAGTCGACTAATGTTTTCGTATACATTTTAGGCATATCTCGAATTCAGGGCTAGGCTAAGGGCCTTACTGTCGACTCTTATTCGTTCCAGCTGCTAATCAACTGCCTTGCTTTTCGTACGGGTAAGAAATTGTTCGTCCTTTAAATAAAGACGTCATAGAAAAAACCGGCCAAGTGCGAGTCGGACTCGCGCTCGAAGGGTTCCGTTAAAAAATCACGTTCGTTGTATGGGAGCCTCACTTAAGTATTTATTTTATTCTGTTTTTAGTACCAGTGATAATTTCAACTGTCTAGCTATCACGGTTCATGAGATACAGCCTGGTGACGGACAGATAGACGGACAGTTAGAGTCTTAATTTTAGAGCCCCGTTTTTACCCTTTGGGTAAGGAACCCTATAAAGCAATGCAGTTCTTAAGCAGGAATTGCTATAAGGAGTCGATGGTAAGAGGCTAGATAAGTAGGTAGGTATAAGTATAATATTATGATTTTTCTTTTCAGATTTCCAACGAACTTGTCAGTGCAAAAAGATTGGCTACACTACAGAATATGAGTAAATGTATGCTGTGGAGTTCTTACTTAAATATCGAAATAATTATGCAGTGATGCAATAAATCTGGATTTTCTAACTGTTCAAAATATTTTATTTTAATTCTTTTTACATGTATAACTGAAATCATATCAAATAGTATTTTCCCGCGATTTGGGAAACTTACCATATTTTCCCGAATTGTTCCATATTTATTATTCTTTTCCTTCTTTCTTTTCTTTGCTTGCCCATCCCTTGTTACTTAAGGGAATTAATTAATTGGGTGACTAGAAATAATTAAAGGCGACTGTTTTATGGGATACTTAAATACTAAACCTGGCAGCGTTTATTTTTTAGGCGATAAAATAACTAAAGGGGCGACTAACTGTGGATAACAAAAAATACGTAAGAAACGGGCGACTTAATCTAAGGCCAAATATTCTAAATGAACAACTTTTACTAAGGGGCCAACCACGAAATCTCGAAAAAAAATCGGCTGTTCCATAGAAAAGTACAACATCGACTCGACTATAATGTATGAAACAGCAGATTTTTTTTCGCGATTCCGTGGTTGGCCCAATAGTAAAAGTTGTTCGTTCACGTGGTCTGAAATCCCCTTTTCATTTTAGATATACTTAAAAATTAACAGTGTATAACTTATTCAAGCTGCCCAACATGTTTGTATATGTTGTGTTTTTATTAGGTTGCTTTCTTGTTTGTTTGTTTTTTGTCATCTCAATTAGGATAATAGTCACCTTTTTTAAATAATATATATGCCAATTTTTAAATGTGTTATGTTCCCTAAGGTTGTCATCCTAATAGAAATTTTGTCGCCCGTTCTGAATAATTAGTTACCCAATTTGTATTTTAAAGTCGGTCATTTATATATTTGTAGTCGCTTTTTGATATTTCTGTAAGTAAGGGGCAGCTTCCCGAAGCCGACAACCATGGACTCGGACATAATAGTTTTATAAGTTAAATAATAATAATAATTTGTATAATACATAAATAATTCCATACAATAAGAATACATTTTGTCAAATTTGAATGGAAGTTGTAAGAGCCTATCGATATTTGCGTCGACATAAGCACATCAATAGATTTAGTACCATGTCCCTCACGCTACGTCCTACAGCGCCAAAATGGTGGCAATCAAATAGGCACAAGAAAAGTTTGACAGCAGCCAGTCCAGTGGAATATATAGAGGTCAATGCTAGTATTTAATTCTAACCTCAAAACACTATACCGAAATAATAATTACTGATTATAGCTTATGGCCTTTCCAGCTACTAAATCTAATTTCAATCTAAACAATATTTACGTGCACAGAAAAATATTTACAGAAGCCATATGTTATGTCCTTAGAAAGTGGTCAATCTCTTTTAATAACATTTTTGCGCAACTGCTCAAAAAAGGAGTGAATTGTATTCAAAGCTCATGTATGGTTTTTATCACCAATGCTTACCTTTATTAAAAAAAAAACTATTTCCACAACTTATGCAAAGAACGCATGGACAAAGTATCTGAAATAAAAAAATAATCATATGACTATTTCCGCAAAAAAGTGAAAAAAATTATTGGATTAAAAAAGTTTCAAAATTTCAAAATTACAAAAAGCTGTAGGTATTTTTAAAACTGGCAGTTTGTTAGCCATCACATAGATCAATAGTTTCACATAGAACACCATGAAACTAAAACCACAATAGTCAGTAGTCAAAATAGTATTTTAGTTCACTTTTACGACAGACGCGGGATAAAAAGGTAAGTAGATAAAATAATTTATAAGCACTTAATTGTTTTTAAGTATTATTTTGCCACTAGAAAAATATTTTTTGTTTAAAATAGTAACATTAACAAACTTCAAAATGCTTGTTTTCCTTAGCCCAACACTATACATACAATAAACTAACACTAGTTTTTTTTACTAAAGTTTGTTTTAGCCTGAATGCGGGATCCGAAACTAAGAAAAGACTATTTATATCCTGCTTAGATCATCGTTATCGTTTATCTTGGATACAACATCAGGTATTGTATATTCTGTTACATAAGCTCGCGACAAAGAATATGATGAATACAGCCTTTAAACTGTACTCCAACTTTCTCCTGTTTCGCGGTTTGGTGTCTTGGTTTGTTACATAAAAATTGCGTCATCTAGGATTCTTGAAAAGAACCTATAAATTCATATTCTAAAATTTCACACGACATTTATTTTTAGTAAAAGTATAAAAATTCGAGTGCAAATGGCTGGTAATCTTGAAACAAAATTTTAATATACTGAACTATTTGTTTTTAATCTAAAACAATATTATACTTTGCAGTAACATGTTTAATTGTCCTTTTCTTTCTAAAAAAAGAAGCTGGCCGTAGATCCGACTTGTTGGATAACATAATTATTATTTATTTTTACGCCTTGCGAACTAAGTCGCTGATAAAATTGTCTAGCTAGCTAGCATTGCAAAAAAGATTGTAATTCGATACCTTAATTCGAATACCTCCTTTGCTTCCTAAGTGGAATTATTCGTTTTGCGAATTCATTTACTTCTTTTTCAGTAATCTCCTAGCTAGTCAGTCATGATACCAATCAAGGGTATTTTTTATGTATGTCACCCAAACCTAGTTACAGTTTAAACAGTCGGCAATAATAATGAGTATGCAATCAATAGTCTTTTTTTTAGGGTTCTGTACCAAAATGGTAAAAAAGGAACCCTTATGGTGGGACTCAGTCTGTCTGTCTGTCTGTCACAGCTGGATATCTAGAGAACTACTAATGGTATCAACTTGAAATTTGGAATAGTTTAAGATGACATTTGCCCAACTATTTTGCAATTATGAAAAAATTTAAAAATTTTTTTTTTACAACCGGGACTAGGCTAGGGCATGTGGGGTTTCATATGAAAGAGCGCTGTTTGCAGATTATAAAACATTTTTAGGGTTCCGTAGCCTAAATGGCAAAAAACGGAACCCTTATAGATTCGTCATGTCTGTCTGTCTGTCTGTCTGTCTGTCTGTCTGTCTGTCTGTCTGTCTGTCTGTCCGTATGTCACAGCCACTTTATTCCGAAAGTATTAAGACTACACAGTTGAAACTTGGTAGGTAGATGTATTCTGTTAACCGCTTAACGAATTTAATACAAAAATAAGAAAAATAAAAGATTAAGGGGGGGCTCTCCATACATGGAACTGAAACTGAAAAAAATTTTTTTCTTCAAACCAACACGTGTTGGGTGTCTATAGATAGGTCTTTCAAAATGACATTAAGGTTCCTAAGACAACTTTTTCTCAAAGTCAACCGTTTGAAAGATATTCACCGCCAAAGTGGTAAAATGTGTGTCCCCCCCCCCCTTTAACTTTTGAAATAAGAAAGTGAAAAATCTAAAAAAAATATATGCTGTAGATCTAAATAAACACTTTCAACCAAAATTGGTTTGAACGAGATGTAGTAATTAGTTTTCGAGATATAGCACATTTTCCAAAACCGCAAATATAACTTTGTCATTCATACCAACACTGTGAAAAACAAAGTTATTTTTGCAGACGAAAAATGATAGGTGGTATTAAATATGGTATGGTATAAGGTAGCTACGGAACCCTATGGCGCGTGGCCCGACACGCACTTGTTTCGTTTTTTCTTAGGCCGCATAGTTTTCGACTTATGATGAAAAATGTAAAAAAAATACCGTTACCCAGCCCCCCCCCCCCCCCCCCTCCCTTATCTCCGAAGTTTGCAAAGAGAAAAATCTGAAATAATTTTATGTGATAGTAGTTTATGTAAAGATTACAGGAAAAATAAAACGATGTCTCAATATAACACACTTTTTTAGAAATTCAAAAACAAAGAAAAATTCTTTAGTTTCACTACCAGTCAACAGATGGCGCTGTCCTAAGAATGCTAACCTAAGAAAAAAAATATTTCCACTATCGGTCAAGAGATGGCGCGACCTAATACTACAATAATGAATTGGTGGCTGGTTCTAATATAATTTACCTACTATTTGCCGTACGAATAAACGAAGAATAAGTTCCTACTTAGTAATATAAACAGTTTGCAATGTGGAGTGGCTGAAACGTTTTTCAGTCACCATAAGCAGCTGTGGTTAAGATTTGTAAATTAACTGTCTGCCTGTGCGCCCTTCCACCTGTCTGCCGTTTATCCTACTTTTTAAAGACTGTACTAAAGTAACATATCCAAATATATTTTTGATTGTACGGAACCCTCGGTGCGCGAGTCCGACTCGCTCTTGACCGGTTTTATTTAAACCTGCTAGCAGTAGGTTTTACATACACATACGAAAGACTACTGACTTTTTTTATATATGCCACATGATCTAGGTCGCGATTAATTCAGCCAGTTGCATTTTATCACAGATATTTTGCAGTCATCTGTTTTACAGCGATGACTTTTCTTTTTAGGGTTCCATACCCAAAGGGTAAAAACGGAACCCTATTACTAAGACTCCGCTGTCCGTCTGTCTGTCTGTCTGTCTGTCACCAGGCTGTATCTCATGAACCGTGTTCTAGCTAGAAAGTTGAATTTTTTACAGATGATGTATTTTTTAATTTCGTTTTTATAAATTATCAACCACAACATAAAGTTTGCATTCATATTATTTCTAGCGAAGGCTCTTTTTTTAATGTACAGCCAGTCTCATTTAGCAGCAAAAAGTTTGCAATCAAATCCACATTTATTACAGTCAAGTGTATTTTCCTTTTTTTATTTTAAAGCTGTTCCCATATAAAAGGAGACTCCCGACTGGTTCGGCCACGGCCGCTTTGCCCCACAAACCTGACCGGTCGCCGTCAGTACTTTCTTCTCGCCTTCTCACTTCCGCCTGTAATAGGGCTGTCGAAATATAAATACGTTGACAAGTATACATTTGAACCACAATGTTATGCCAATCTACAAAACTTAATCGAACAAAAAACTTTTAGTGATACTGTAACTGAAACTACCTACTCTTACTATGTGGTTAATTTATGACTCTATATATTATTATTTTGGTGGGAGATGTAAACACGTCCCACGAAATAAATATAATGAAAAGTAAAGTAAACGTTTTGTGATTCGTTCGTATAAAATAAGCGTCTCGATCAACACTATTTTCTGTTAGACTAGACCCACCATCAGTGCTCGTTCACACAGTGATCCGTTTTACAGGTCCGATTTATCGGGTACCTACTTTCCTTCCGGATTATTATTCGGCGATGGCGTATGTTGTTGTACGAGAGTGTTCACATACAACACTGTAGGTATATCAGATCTGTGTGTGATGTGTAAACTCTATCCATGGCAAGCAACGCATACGATAAAACGGTCCTCTAAATTCGTCACTTGACTATTCTTTCTGTTGTATTTTTCTTACTTTTCATTCGGTTTGATTCCATTGTCAACCAAACAGTAGCTTTCTTAACAGAGTACCTATAGAACAATTTCGACTCCCTTTTATTTTATTTTTTGTACCTACTAATAAGACAAAGTGACAACCCTGCCCCTGCGCGCCTCCACGCAACCAGCACAAGGACAGGGCTACTCTACTAGGATATGGTGAGCTACTTTATTTACTAGCACGATTACCCGTTCTCGATCCTGCTCATAATTATAATTATTTAAATCTGGCTCTTCAGAAACAATGTTGACGTAAAGACTTTAAAACATAAGTAAAAAACCGGCCAAGTGCGAGTCGGACTCGCTCACGAAGGATTCCGTACCAAAAAACGGCAAATAAAATTACGTTTGTTGTATGGGAGCCCCCCTTAATTATTAATTTTATTCTGTTTTTAGTATTTGTTGTTATAGCAGCAACAAAAATACATTATCTGTGAAAATTTCAACTGTCTACCTGTTGTTGTTGTTAATAACGAGCAAAAAACAGCAAAAAAATCACGTTTATTGTATGGGAGCCCCCCTTAAATATTAATTTTATTCTGTTTATAGTATTTGTTGTTATAGCGGCAACAGAAATACATCATCTGTGAAAATTTCAACTTTCTAGCTATCACGGTTCATGAGATACAGCCTGGTGACAGACAGACAGACAGACAGACGGACAGCGGAGTCTTAGTAATAGGGTCCCATTTTTACCCTTTGGGTACGGAACCCTAAAAACTAAATGCAAAACTTGATGCCACAATGACTTAGGGGTTACAGGAATGTAAAATAATGTTTATTTTTATTTTTAGTACCTAAAACACACTACTTTACATGAAACCAACATGGCTTTTTCGTATTTTATTTATTGGAATTCGATGGCATAAAACTATGGCACGACGAACGTGACTGAGGTGACATCACAGCTTTAGAAAGAACAATACCGCAGGTCTTTTCAATCCCACCACAAACTTTATTTAGTAACAAGATTGACGAAAATTTCATAACATTATAATGTTAAATCTTAATGTTAAATGAATATGGATATATCCCAAAACAGGATTCTGGTTTTCATAAAAGGATAATCATTCAAAGTCAAAAATAGTTTTATTCAAATAAACTTAATTATTAAGTACTTTTGAATCGTCCATATTTTCCTACCACCCGTTCCATTCAAGGACTAATCGCACCAAAAATAAACCGTTGATTTTTACGTTACGTTTATCAATAAATGATCCGGATTATCCTCAATAATAATTAAGTTCCAAATAAATTGAGCTAGGACCATTTGTAAAAATCCGGATTATCCTAACCAATAATTTAGTTCCAAGTAAGTAGAGCTAGGACCTTTCTTTGATGATTCAATAACAAAAACAATAGGTACCTAATTAAGAATATAGAAAAAATGCAAATGATCGTCATGCAAACGTACTTATGTGCCGGGTTTTCAAGGGTTTCAAGAATAACGTTTGGTTAACCTAGCATTATTTCTTTACTACGTTTCAACAACAAAATTCACAACTTTAATCATATCTTTAGTTAAACTTTTACCATTAAACATAGCGATTTGATACTTGAAAGCAATGTCGTCAATAACGAATAATGAGTTAAATAATTGATTCTAAGCACACTTTAGAGTGCCGCATCTAAAAGACATCAAAGCATTACTTAAATTTTCGAATTATTTACGATTTATTATTTATTCATTTTATTTATTTAACATTATTCAGTTGATTTTTCTGTCAATGTAATTTAGTACATGTATGCAAAGAATGAATCAGCTAACCATTGGAGGTGCAGTCTTATTTAAAGATTTTTTCATGGATTTTATTGTGGCTGTACATCGTGTGGCCATCTAGCGGCGATCTACGGAACTTTTACATTACTTATTTTCATGCCGTTCACCGTTTACAAAGAAGGCTCACGACTAGTCATACCTTCCGCTATTCGTACATAGATGGCGTAGTTTGTTCTTCTGAAAGTATTGGAAATGAACTCTAATATCTTAATATATAAAATCGTAAACTGAATGACTGAATGACTGACTGACTGACTGACTGACTGACTGATCTATCAACGCACAGCCCAAACCGCTGGACCTAGAGACTTAAAATTTTGCACACAGATACCTCATACAGTGTAGGCAACCACTAAGGAAGGATTTTTGTAAATTCCATCCCTAAGGGGGTGAAATAAGGGATGAAAGTTTGTATGAAAGTCCTTTAGTTTTGAAGCTAGGATTTTCAAATTTTGTGTTTAGGCTGAAGATTGAAAATTAATAAATACGGGTCGCAGCGTTTTTCAAAATTCTACCCCCGAAGGGATGAAGTTGTGTATGGAAAAAAATCCTTCATTTTCGAAGTAAAAAATCACTTAATTTATAGTAAAGGCTTATGGAATAAAATCTAACGCAACGTATATTGATATTGTTAGTACTTCAACCCCTATGGCGATGAAATAGGGGTGAAATGTGTAAATAAACCTAAAAATATAGATGGATGTCGTTATTGGGGTTTTCTGGTATGACGATTGCAAAAATGACATTTATTTTGAAGTCCAACACGGTGGACATGATTTAACCCCCTAACGGGGTGAAAATGGGTTTTCAAATTTTGTATGGAAAAAGAATATAAAATAGACATTACAACTTTAAACTTCGTAGGAGCACGTCTAAAAATAAATTGGCAAACAAATATTATTTGGTAATTTTGAAAATCAACCCCTTAGAGGGTAAATGGGGTATGTAAACATAAAAATCGATATGGATATCGTTCTTGAGGTTTTATGGGATGGTGATTTCGAAAATGACATTTATTTTAAAGTCCAACACGATGTACATGATTTAACCCTTAAAAGGGTGAAAATGGGGTTCAAATTTTGTATGGAAAAAGAATATAAAATAGACATTACAACTTTAAACTTAGTCGGAGTACGTCTAAAAATAAATAGTCAAACATATAATTTTTGGTTTTGAAAATCAACCCCTTAGGGGGTAAATGGGATAAGTAAACATAAAAATCGATATGGATGTCGTTCTTGTCTTGAGGTTTTATGGGATGGTGATTGCGAAAATGACATTCATTTTGAAGTCCAACTCGGTGGACATGCATGATTCAGCCCCAGGGGACGGGGAGAAAGGGAACGGGAACGGGAACGGACGGAGCGGAAGAGAACGGGAACGGGAATGGGACGGGGCGGGAACGGGACCGGGAATGGGACCGGGAACCGGACGGGACGGGACGGGGATGGGAACGGGAACGGGACCGGGAACGGGAACGAAAACGAGAGCGGGGTCGAGAACGAAACGGAATGGGACGGGACGGGAAAGGAACGGGACGGGACGGGGATGGGAACGGGAATGGTAACGGGACGGGTCGGGACGGGAACGGGATGGGACGGCAACAGGATGGGATGGCAACGGAACGGGACGGCAACGGAACGGGACGGTAGCGGGAACAAGAACAGGAGCGGGACGAAATGGGAACGGTAATGGGAATGACCAGTCGTTTTTACGCGATCAGGCGGGTCCCCACCGAGCGAGCAAGCCTCGTGCGACAAACGCCTTGCGTCTTGGCAAACGTCTTGCCTCGCGAGGCAACGCGCTTGGTGGTGACCTGCCTAATCGCGTAAATTCATTCATTCATTCATTTATTTATATTCAGGCAACAATGGCCCATAGATATATACCTTACAAACTAAAAATATATAAAAATATAAAAACAATGGTGTTAGTTAATAACTTATAGTACCTAATGTTAGTAAATAATTAATTTGACACTATTTTCTGTGTCGAATCGGGGGCTGGAAAACGGCTGGAAAACGGCTGGTCGGATCCTGGTTGAAGGTTCCCTAAAGATTTTCTCTAATATCCACGCGGACGAAGTCGCGGGCGAAAGCTAGTCTTTGATAAAAATATCTTTATTTTCAGTTGACATAAAATCTGAAAATAAGTTGTAGAGTTGATCATTATGAAGAACTTTTTATATGAAAACAACCTTGATATCACGATAAATTTTACATTTGTTTCAATAAAAATTGTGATATGTAGGACCCCTGTTTTGTTTATATATTAAACGGCAGATTTTTTTTATTTCTAGGTTGTATGCATACTAAAAGTTGTTCGAATAATGATAAACTCCACAAAATATGATTTTCAGAGTTTTGTTAACAAAAGAAAAATTGTATTTATTTTTTAAATGTGATCTTTCCGGAACGAACAAGGCAAGGACCATTGAAAATGAAGAAAATATTGGATACATTAAGTGCTATAGTGGACTTCCAAACAATGAAGTTTACAATATTACTACATTTTATGCTAACAAAGACGTATAAATGATTGTTTTTAGTCATTAACTGACCTAATTGTTCGCTTCTTTGCGGTTAAAATTCGTATGGTTTGGTTACTAAGACCACTTAAAGTAATGAGATTGTAAGGTTTTCATTTAAGTTTTTCATAAAGACGGGTAATGTGAAACACAAGACTTTGGAATCCAATTACAACTCTATTGCTAGTAAACGTGCAGTTCTTATACAGTGCCTTTGGTCTTGAACTAGCGATAATTTAAAGGCGTGTAATACACCTAATTTTATCGATAAAACACCCACATGTTGGGGTCTATCCCCACTCCTGTTGGAATGGCCGCCATTTTAAATTGGACTTTTTATTTTAGATGACCTTGCAGAAAAATATTAATTTCTCCGGATTTAGAAGTCCTACAGTTATAACAAAAATATTATTCAAAAGCTGATAATATCACCTATCAATTAAAAGAATAAAATGTTTAAATTTTGGGTTTAAATACGTCATAAAAAATTACTGAAATAAAATTTTATACGAAATTTGTGCGATTTTTTTGACTTTTTATTACATTACTCAAAAACTAGGACATTAATGTTCACTTTTTTTGCATTATTCAAATACACAGGGATATTATCTACAGAACGACTCAAAAATGTATTGCTCTATGTTGCATATTTCGAGAGCTATTGTTGTTTGAATATGACCCTTACAAGTACTAAATGGTTATTTTCGAAAATAAAAAAAATCTAAATTCCTAAAAACTAGATTTTATCATTTGATGTAATTAGTATTCAGATAATATTATCAACCTAATTTAAAATATGTTCAAAATGCTTATAATTATGTCCATTTTCGAAAATAATAATTTTTTGGTAACGTAAGGGTCATAGTTCAAACAAAAATAACTCTCGAAATATGCAACATAGAGCAATAAATTTAGAAATCGTTTTGTAGATAATATTCTTGTGTATTTGAATAGTGCAAAAAAGGTGGACATTAATGTCTTAGTTTTTGAGAAATGTAATAAAAAGTCAAAAAAATCGCACAAATTTCGTATAAAATTTTATTTCAGTAATTTTTAATGACGTATTTAAACGAAAAATTTACACATTTTATTATTTAAATTACTAGGTGATATTATTAACTTTCGAACAATGTTTTTGTTATAACTGTAGGACTTCTAAATCCGGATAAATTAATATTTTTCTGCAAGGTCATCTAAAATAAAAAGTCAAATTTAAAATGGCGGCCATTCCAACAGGAGTGGGGATAGACCCCAACATGTGGGTGTTTTTGTCGATAAAATTATCTGCATTACACGCCTTTAAATTATCGCTAGTTCAAGACCAAAGGCACTGTATATGTCGTGGGCCAATCGTTGAATTGGGCCGATCGAGATCTGCCTGGGCAGATCACGATACGCCGGCATTTCTTGATTTGCCTTTTCAAAATCCGCCATATCGTTCAAAGCATAACGTTTGACGATTTGCCCGGCCATGCTTGGGCAAATCGATTCTGTGGGGTAGCCAAAGTACAAGCAAATAAAAGAAGTTTAGAAAATAATTATTTTACTAGATAATAAAGATAAAACCAGCCATGCTGGGATAAATAGTCTGTAGAGTGACCAAAGTATTAGTAAAATGAAAAGAATATAGGTACATTTTTTTTTTATTTTGTTTATTATAAATCTTAACACGTGGTTTGTTATACAAATGTCGCTTAAAAGCGTAGTGTTTTTTTTATCACAATTTTCGATTTCTTGTGATGCCGCCATCTTGCTCGCACGTAAACACACAGCTGACAGAGCGCAAACAGCGCCACAAGCGTCGCGAGACGGAAGTATATTACGATGCGCCCAGCCATATCTCGATGTGGCTAAGTACTAGTAGGGCAAATCGACGAATAGGTTGCTTTTATCGATCTGCCTAATTTTTGATTGGGCACATCATGAAATTATTGGCCATATCATGAAATACCGGCACATCGTGATCTGGCCAGGCAGATCTCGATCGGCCCAGTTCAACGATTAGCCCACGACATATATACACATCAACTTTGTCTAGGGATACAGGTGTTATTTTCATACAAACTAGGTAACTTTGAAGCCTTGGTTTTCTGCCAGGGATGTACCGTGCTGTAAATCTGATGATGGTCATCCAAGGACTGAATGAAGTAGATTCAGATCGCTATACACACCCAACTGATCTGATCAGCATTCTAAAAGATTAATGGGTTAGTGTTCTCAGTTTGAGGATTTCCATACATTTTCATGCTATTTTCGCGGTTTTTTTAAACATGTCCATTACTTTTTTAGAATGCTGGTCAGATCAGTTGGGTGTGTATAGCGATCTGAATTTCATCCATTCACTCCCTGAATAGCCGTCATCAGATCACAGCACAGTACATCTCTGGCAGAAAACCAAGGCTTCAAAGTGACCTCGTTTGTATGAAAATAACACCTGGTATCCCAAGACAAAGTTGATGTGTGTATAATAATGTTTAAGTTTAGGTACTTCTTTATTATTTCTAGATCCTTATTATTCACACGATAAACAGATACCGGAAAAGTTGCCACGAACAAGATTCAAACTGCACACTCTGATGTGGTAGCCAAACCCTGTAGCATGACCGGCACGTGAGAATTAGGCCGACTTTTTTTCCGGATAAAAGGTCCTTTTCTGTACCACTGAAAACGTGTATGTAAAATTTCATGATGATCGGTTTAGTAGTTAAGATGTGAGGGCGTAACAAATAAAGAAACAAACGGACTTTTGCTTATAATATTAACGTAAGAATAATATCAAAATGTTACCATTTGTTTAGCTGTCAATATGACAATCGGATGTTCACAAAACTTCTCGCGGGCTCGGCTTCCTAGCGCTTGCAGAACAGGATATTATTTCTTTAAAACAATTAATTTTAATTTGTTTGTTTATTAAGAAACAAGCGGTCGTACACTTTTAATCACAAAAAATCTTTCATTACATCTTACTTGGGACATTGAAGTATTGACATTAAAATTAAAAGCCCTTTCAAAGCAAAGTGAATATTTTTAAATTCGAAGTTTTAGCAATTCACAATGCTATTTTGAGTGACTCAGATAGCTCATTTGGAAGCATTGGACTGGACTTACAAAGGTCGCGGGTTCAATTCTCACCTGAAAATATGATGTGGTGACGAGTCAATTTTTAACTAGTATATTGTTTAGTATTAAAAGTAAACAGTTTATAAAATTAGATTGTTATATTTTATTTTTGAAAAAGACGGCTTACATCAATTTGTATACTTACTTCTAATTTTCGATATACCTCTAATAGGAGGCTTACCCCTGGCATAGTTACCATTATTTGTATTCCATTATAATAGGTATGAGGCATCTCAGACATCATGTGACCCATCGTGACGGCCCCACGCTAGCCTTGACATTTGAAGACGACCGGTTGCTTGAGAACGAAGCTGTTGTACTGCGGAATTGCGCCTGCGCACCGATTGAGGACACAAAGGATCCTTCCTCAATCCATCGTGTTATCAATGATGAGGTACAATTAAAATAATCGGCGCCATTTTATTATAGTGCTTTTCATTTTGTTCATTATACTTATCGCAAGCATGACCTTCCTGGCTTGTCAAAACTCTTCAAGGCTTTTGTTTCCGTGTTCCTCTTGATATTGGTTATGGGACCTGCCCCCCTTCTCAAATGACCAACATTCTATTCGGTTGAACGCTACGCTTACTATTAAAACTTTAAAATAAACTATAAAATTACGTGCCCTAAGCTTGACAATTCCATACAATACATCGAAGTTTGCGACATGTGATTTAATCATCTATTGCTCATATTTAAGTTTTAAAAGTAAGCGTAGCGTTCAAACGAATAGAAAGTTGGCCATTTGAGTCGAGGGGCTGATATAAACTTAACTAAAAAACCGGCCAAGTGCGAATCGAACTCGCGCACGAAGGGTTACATAAAAAATCACGTTTGTTGTATGGGAGCTTCCTTAAATATTTATTTTATAATTTATTTTTAAAGTGAATATACAACTAAATAATCTGTGAATACTTCAAGCGTCTACCTGTTGTCGTTATTAATTACTACCAACAAACGGCAAAAAAAAAAGTTTACGTTATTGTATGGAAGCCCCTCTTAAATATTTATTTTATTCTGTTATTAGTACTTGATATAGCGGCAGTAGAAATACGTCAATTTCAACTGTCTAGCTACCACGGTCTGTGTGATACAGCCTGGTGACAGAGCGACAAACAGACAGAAGGACAGCTTATATCTATTCTGTTCTATGGGTACGGAACCCTAAAAACGAGGGTTGTTAAATTGTTTAAGTAATAGTGTATAATGAAGATTTAGCGTAAGATTTAGCTAAGCTAAACGTAGGTAATTTTATATTGAAAATGTATATCAATTACCCCCGTGACTGATTTAAAACATTAAATAGTGACCTAAATTAAGAAAACGTTGTATTTTTTTTATTCACAACCGGATAGTGCTTGACCTTCATCTCACCTGATGTTAAGTGACGATAAGGCCGAAGGTGGGAGCGCACTTCTCCCGGAATCCTCATCACTGAGGAACTGACTATCTTACCTCTAACTGCAAAACGCAACAATTTTTAAATTGCTGTTATGGCATCAGACTTAGGTAAGATGGTGGTAGCTAGCCAGGCGGACTTGAAATAAGCCCGACCACCAAACAAACCAAGCACAAATTGTACTCTCTTGGGAATCGAACCATGGGCCCCTGCGTCTTACACGGGTGGGCGAACCACTATACCACAGACAGAGGCGGTCAAACCTATGGATCTAAAATAAAGGAGTCGAGATTAAAACCACTGGCTATACAACGCATGATTGTCCTAATTTCTAATATTACGTATAGCCAGGTTACTTTATTTACTTACACAGCATACAAATAGGCCCAGTAGCTTAGGATTAGATACGAATCTGTACGTGACCAGGAAACATAATGGATTAATCGTTGATGTCAAGTCTATTTACAGTATATTTAATCTAATTTAAAAGAAAAATTGTCGAGCGTGTGTTTTCAAATTTCCCAATGATTTTGAAGTGAAAGGGCTCTTCTCAGAAGCAGTTGATGATCCTTACCTACAAAATTGGCCTTTTGTATGGAGAATTTTTAACGAATTGCATTTTCTGTACTATTTTCATAATTTATTTATTCAACCGTGAAGTGTATTGTAACAAAATTTTCATGTACTAATGTTACAAACTTACTTAAGCAACATAACTTAAGCGAATGAATGAATGAATGAATATTGTTAATAAAATGCACACTGATAAAATATCGTTAAGGCTGTAGAGTTGCATCACGTTCCATTTTTAAATTTTCAATACAAATTATCAAAACAACTCTGCGCGAGCCGTAATGAGGGCGAACTTTGAAAATTCCTATTAAATTATTAGATAGATATAATTATATACAAAACACGCAATACATTAGACAAATACCTCATTATTACTAAGAAAAATAAAAAATTACTTTAGATTCCGTAAATACCAGTAAAAAAACATGCCAAAGTGTACCAATTTGAGCATTTTTTAATATTTTATTTCTCTGTGATTAAAAGCATTTTTTTTAAATTTTCTCTCTATAGCGAACTCCTTGATAATACAAACAATAAGTGAAAAAATAAATATGAGTCGTATTCTTATTTGTTACAGCTGAAACGTTTTTGAAAAATACCGAATTTGAAATAAATAATTTCAAATTTGCTTGTCAGAACAAGCAAATTTGAAATTCCACTTAAACAGATTGTCTTCGTTTTAAAATACCTGATAATTTATTATGTTTTTATCTCTATACGGCACTAATTTAAGAATTTTGCTTCCTACAACTTAAGTTTACATCAATAATAATTCTTTTATTCTTTAGATAACTTCATTGGAAAAACACTAATTTCGTTGAAATGCAAATATACAGCCTTAAATCAAATAATTCATCTAGAGTCCGAAGGAGACCCACAGGCCATATTATGCAGTCCTCGGTTCAGGAGGAAGTCCTTTTTTGCGAACTCTATTAAATTAATTCATTTCCTACTGCGTAATCCCAATATGGATGATATTATGATACTTACTTAATACTATTAACAATTTCGGCCGTTTTACATAAAATAATGATTATAAGCTTTTTGGCCCTCAAGGTATTTCTTTAGACTATTTTAATAATACAACAAGTCTTGTAAATGACCGTCTGTAAATCCAAAATGAAATAAATAAATAAAAAATAAATTGTGTTGTAGGCTCCTGTGAAGATCAATTTATACTCGTATAGTAAGTATTATAGTTCCACAAATATTGCATTTGATATAAGTAGTCTTTTAGAAGACCCAACATGATAATTTCATTTCCGTACATCGAGAGTAGGTACTCCAGGCTTGTCACAGGTGCCCCTGGTCACAGCGTGAACGTCCGATCCTGATCCCGCTTGTCTCAGGGTAGTCTCAGGAGAGCATAGTAGGGAGTTTAGTGGGGATAGTAGTGAGCCCCGCATAACCCCGTTCCTATCCACGCATGGAGTATGCGTAAAAAGCATTCTGTCTACTCAAAAAATTACTTGTCATAGGTTTTCATCTTTGAATATTTTCTCACAATCCCAACGTGTTACATAGACGTTCCTCCGGCAAATGTAGCCCTGACCGAACCGGCCACATCCTCCAAGTTCCGGCTCCAAATCGTCTCAAATTGCCCGCTTACGGACGCACACACGTAATTGAATGCACGCCTCACAACATCCTCCTTCGATTCGAACACTTATATCCAAAACACTCGCGAACGCTTTGAAAATTTGCCAATTTAGAACAGAATCGTAGATTAAATAAGTAAAGGAGATGTCCCAGCATTGCCCCAGTTTCATTTTATTTGATTACTTTCATAATTAAAGAATGCTAATTTTATTTTATTTAGGTATAGTATTAGTCAAGAATTGTTTTATATTTAGAAAAACAATTACAAAAACATTAAGTTGTTTTCTGAAGTATTTTGTGAAAAAAAAATGTAAGTAAATAGTCCTATCTTGACAAAAAATTGTGATTTAAAGGCGTTTTAACTTAAAAATCCCACTTTTTAACGCAGAAAATAATTATTGATCATATTCTAGAGTAAAATACCTACTATGAGATACTACTTTGATTAGGACGCCATAGACTTTCATTTTTTGAGAATGGTGAGGCAAATGACATAGGCGCGATGGGATATGTCCTTTAAGTAACAAAATACTTAATATTATTATTTTAGTGCGTTGTATAATAATCACTTTAATTATACCTACTATATTCAGGTAATAACACTTTGATATACTTACCGTATTTTTTTTAAATTTTAAGCAACAATTTTACATAAAGTGAGTAAGCACGCTCAAGCTCACATTTACACGTGTACACGTAGCTGTTAACAACACTATTTATGATAATCGATATATTTATTTTTAATAAAGGACAACTCATTTGAGGACTAACTGAAATGAAGTCCTTGATACCTTGGTATTAGTGGGTAGTATTGGTTTCTCGTTTTGTCCCCACAAAAAACAGACCTTAAAGTTATCAGGAAAAAATACTTTTCCAAGTTTATAAATCTTCTCTTTATGTAAAATCTCTTTAATGTAATTACATTAAATATACTGACTTATTTCCCTCTGTATATTCAATTTCGAGCGATGTCAGCATAAAATACACTTTTAATAATTTTATAAACTTCGGTCACATGACGAATATCGAATGTTTAATTGATTTTCAATTGTTTCGATGTACTTTTTACGTTCTCGTGTACTTCGTGACCAACATAGGGAAATGATTAAAGCACATCCTAAACTTTACGAGGTATTTGTGGAGGGCAAGCACGAATTACCAAAATAAGCTCCTGACTAAAATCACTGTGTGATACCTACCTACCTAAAACGTTTGTCATCTTTCATATTTTATAGAAACTTAACTAGTTAACTTATTTAACTAGTATTTTAAATAGACTCTCTGATTCCTTAATTTAGCTGCTTTCAGCTAGAAAACATTTTAATAATAAATAAATAAAAATAAAATCATTTTATTTCAGACAGTGTCCATACAATATAAATGACAATTAATTAAATTCATAATAAAATCAAAATAAAACCAAACTACATCAAAATAAATAAGCATCAAAATAAAAAATACATCAAAACGGCATCATAAAATCAAAATAAAATATAATTCCACAATAAAATCAAAATTCAAATCAAAATAAAAATAAAATCAATATAAAATCGAAATAAAATCAAATCAATATAAAATTTAAAAAAATACAAATCAAAATTAAAATAAAAATAAGAATAGCATTTCATTTAAATCCTCGTCACCACTTAATTTAAATTCAAGTTCGGCCACACCGGGTACCAGCACATGCACTTGTGGACATGTGTGTGTCGTGCCTCCACAGTGGACAGTCTGGCTTCTCGCTGAGCACCTTAAGAAAATGCAGAAAATCAACGGTCTAACTCCAAAATAATAGTTACGAACAATATTATACATGTAAAGGAATTCGAACTAATGTCTTTGTTATATTCATAATATTTTATTGCGGATCCATCGACTAAATCGGTCAAGTCCATTCGTATCACGTATTCTAAGGCTGTGATGCTTACCTAACAACTATCATGTAGAGATCAACAAAACAATTTAGATTGAGAAATAACCGATTATTAAGTCAAAATACTTATAAAGCTATCTGATGTTATAGTAATTAATAAATCTAATTGAAAAGCTGTTTGGTGAAAAGTTATACCACAACGTCTGCCATAATAGACTAATGTGAAAAAATATATAAAATTATTAGAATCCCGTTTCGGTTGATAATTTGCACTACTTTTGAGTTTAAAAAAATGCTTTTCTTAGTTTGTTTACTTATATAGGTAGGTGACCTTATGCCCTTGAGAACTTTAAGCTTATACCTTTTTGAATGCAATTCATACCTTTAGTTTTTGCTGGTAAATAAAAAACCGGCCAAGTGCGAGTCGGACTCGCGCACGAAGGGTTCCGTACCAAAAAACGGCAAAAAAAAAAAAACACGTTTGTAGTATGGGAGCCCCCCTTATATATTAATTTAATTCTGTTTTCAGATTTGTTGTTATAGCGGCAACAGAAATACATCATCTGTGAAAATTTCAACTTTCTAGCTATCACGGTTCATGAGATACAGCCTCGTGACAGACAGACAGACAGACGGACAGCGGAGTCTTAGTAATAGGGTCCCGTTTTTACCCTTTGGGTACGGAACCCTAAAAATGTTACGCAAGAGATGTTGTACTTATGTTAATAAGAACACTGTAGAATCGCAAAACACAACGTAACCGTAGCCCAGTTTACGTGATTTTTCGCAACGCTTTGTGAATTCAAACATTCCTATTAGTTAATGGTATGCTTAATTACCTATTTGAAAATTCAAAAGAAGAGTTTATTTTTTATAAGTAATTACCTACAAATGTTATAAAAACTAAATCACTTTGTTTACCTACTCTATATAAGGAGCCCCTTAATTAGTGTCAAATATTTTCAGGGCTAAACATACAAGTCATAATGCATAGGTCAGCAAAAAATGAGGTACTATTTGCAGGTTAGTTTGCGAGATAATAAGGTAAACAACTTGGTTACATAATCACAAAAAACATCAGCCTTTACAGCTGGGAAACAACTACATTCAAACAATTTACACACACTAGCCTACTGAACACATGCGCCGGGCCATCGACCGCGGACGCGGGCGCCGGCCGCCGGGTGGGTATCCATTATAATGCCGAAAATTCTACGACCGAAATATCGATGCATAAAACACCTATTTTCAAAATACCGAACATACTAAAAAATGTTGAAATCCGATAGACCGAAACTTAAAAGATCGATTGTCAAATGACCGAAAGTTCGAAATCCCGAAAGTTTAAAACCACGTAAGTTAAAATGTTGATACTTATCACTGTTACTCTACCTACACAAACACATACATTTATGAAAGTAGGCGATGCTGTTAATTTGTTTTACTCAAAAATGCTTGTATAATGGGCATTATTTTGACAAAATCCACCAATCGAGTTTGAAATAGTTTTTTTCTGGCGCTTCGCTGGCCGCTGCCACGGCACGCTCGCTTCGCTCGCTCGACTTGCGCGCTGGGTTCATGTCAACCTAACATGCTCGTCGCTACGCTCCTCGCACAGTCGCACCTACCTCGTGAACTACGGTCTACGGTTTAGACTCATTTCCGGCAGCTAAATTTGCTATAAGCATTTCAAGTGAAGCCCAAAGACACCTCCACAGCCTCAATTAACCTCAAAGAAGGCGACTCGTTTTAAGATCCAACCCAATTCAAATAAATAATTGTGAATTTATTTGAATTTTTACCCCTTTTGTAATTATTTACAGCTTGTTGTTTTTGACTAACTCGTTAATTCGGTATTAAATAGTTCGGGGTATAAAACGTAGGTATTTAACTTAGGTTTTTTAAGCTTCGGGATTTAGTATTTTCGGTAAAATGTCATTTCATGATTTTAAACGTATGGCCAAACAACCATTTGACCTTTTGATTTTCGGTTTTTCGTCCATGATGGGTCTTGTAAAATTCGGTCTTTCCTACTTCGGCATTGTAACACATCCCCGCCGGGCAGCGCGGTGCTTTCAAAGCAGCGCGCTGCCACGCGCCTGTTGTCTACACACCAACCCACACGCACACACAAACGTCGAAGCGCGGGTTATTCCTGATTCACTAAAATTTTATGTCGTAGGTTTGTTAAAAAGTATTAAATTGGTATCAATAAACTTTGAGTTTAACTTGGATTTTTTTATATCAAAAACTATGCCCATTTAAAATTAAGCTACTTATTAGAAAAAGCGCCTTTGTTTAGAATAAGACTAGCTTTTTACAATATGGCTTAGTAGGCTTAATTAAGATCAACAGTGGACTTATTAAATTTGGACTTTGCCCGACAGTGAATACGAAAAGCGCTTCCGTAGTTGGTAGGTACCTACTCAATACTTGACCTGATGTTCAGCAGTGGATTAACTTTTTAATAAATGTCTAACTCAACCTTCTTTTAACAACTAAAACAAAAAGGAAGGTAAATAACTAGGTCTAGACTTTTTAAATTTAAGCCTATGCCCAGCTGTGAATTTAATGAGTGTACTTTTATGTAAAACATGAACTGAACATCATCATAATCATATTATGACTTCATTTATTGCACGCTTCGTTTATCAAAACAAAAGTGTTAGTAGGGAATAACCCTTCAAATACCCAGGAAAGATTTCGCCGAAATGCCAGCGCCCGCAATCTATCAGCGGCCAGCGCCCCGCCGTAGGGTTGCCACCTCTTGGCCGTTTGAATCCGGAAGATGGAAAACTTCAAAATAAAATAAGTAAATTTTTAATAACACATTTTATTATTTTTTGAAGTTATATTTTTCGTTTTTGCTATAGATTTCAAAATTACTGGTTTAGAATAGAACTCACAACTCGAAAAAAGACTAAGTACATTCCATTTGAAAATTGACGAATGTCTGGACTGTCTGCTTTGAAATGTTTTTCATTTAGCCCGGCCAAGGGCTTGGCCGCACACAGACGGAATCCCGTTATGGAATTCCGTACATACGTAATTCCGAACGAAAAGTTGTGACTTTAAGATAATCCAAATTATCCCGGAATTTAAAATTCATCAATATTCGAATGGAATGTAGAGTTTTTAGATTCACAAATCTAGATTCACAAATCTAGATTCACAAATCTAAAAAACTCTACATTCCATTCGAATATTGATGAATTTTAAATTCCGCGATAATTTGGATTATCTTGAAATAATTCCTGGAGACGGGAGATATTTATTTTCTGGTCACGATTCCGGGAGACTCCCGGAAATCCGGGAGAGGTGGCAACCCTACCCGCTGCGCCGCTCCGCGGCCGGCTCGCACTGACTCAATGAAAGCCGACCTAGTGCTGTAATTATCGATAAATTTAAAGATTCTTGATTGATTCTTATTAATAAAATCAAGTGCACATCAGACGTAATTTTTTCAGGTTAGCAGCTTAGGATTTGTTGCAAAAGAAATATCTACTTGATGTACAGTAATTAATTATAGGATTGATTAAATTACCTATTAGTAATATGCAGCAGATAAAAAATTATTACCTACTCTTATTTTTTCTGAGTTCATTTGATTCACTAGTTTCAATTTACGAATAAAGTAAAAGCTATCGGGCATTTACAGAAAAAAACGATCACATTACAGAATTTTGTTTTTGTACAATAGTTTTTATAATCTGGAATTAGATTAGCGAATGTTTATTTGGCTGTTATAATTTTTGAAGTGAAAACTTCTTTAGCGGCGTTGTACGCTTTTTTGTGATGGGGAAAAAATGTTGAACTCGCGTCAGTCAGTCAGGATCACGTGACCCTAATCGAAAATTCGTAAGACGGATGTGACGGATGGAGAGTAGACAGCCGGTGGCGGAAGTATCCCTCTCTCTTTCTACGGGGTGCGGCGAAAATAGCGGCACGTCATTTCAAGACGTAAACACTTGTGTCACCATAGCAACGGGCAAATTTTTTAATTCAATGTCAAAACTCTAGATTTTCTGTCAAGCTATGGATAAGACTTTCGTACAATTACTGTTCTGTATTCGTAAATTCAAATTTAGAGTAAATTCGTAACCGTAAGACAGCAATTCGTGCAAAATTACTCCCTAACCATTCCAAAATATCAAAAATGCACAACGTTAATATTCAAGTTTTCACTTCTGCCGGCACTCCCGGAGTGCACCACGATTTTTAGGGTTCCGTACCCAAAGGGTAAAAACGGGAGGGACCCTATTCTCTGTAGTCTGTCTGTCTGTCACCATGCTGTATCTCATGAACCGTGATAGCTAGAAAGTTGAAATTTTTACAGATGATGTATTTCTGTTGCCGCTATAACAACAAATACTAAAAAACAGAATAAAATTAATATTTAAGGGGGGCTCCCATACAACAAACGTTATTCTTTTGCAATTTTTTGGTACGGAACCCTTCGTGCGCGAGTCCGACTCGCACTTGGCTGATTTTTTATTTTACCATAACTTGCCATTTAGCAGATTTTTTTTATTTAATCTCTTTATTGTACTACAATAAATTAATGTACATACTCCGCTGATTTAAAAAAAATAATGAGAAAATGAAATTGTAAATTGATAATAAATGACGACAGTGATTCTGAATACCTAATTTGGTCTGAGCTAGTAAGTATTAGGTGACTCTATTTGCATGTTAGTTTCTCAAAGGGAGGCATCCCTTTAAGATAAAACTAAAATAAATTAATGTAATCGTTGAATCAATTAATCAATCAATTGTGTATGTCATGTCATGTGATGCCACATCTCTAGTGTGCGGGGCACGCGCCGCGCTTCGCTTCGCGCTTGTCCGTCAGTTGCGGTTATTCTTTCGTTCGGTCGGGTGTATTGTTGTGTGTGCGCGTGAGTGCGTAAGGCCGTAAGCCACAAAATGCCGAACTATCGCTATAATAACGCGGATTATTTAAACATGGTGTTGTTGACGTTGTTGTGCTATTATGACGCCACCCCTGCTCTCAGCTTTCAGAGGATTTAGGGAAATGGTTTCGATCAAGGTGACTGATCACCCGTCCGGCTTCGCTGACGTCCCCCCTTCGCTGGCGTCCCCCCTTCTAAATAATAATCATGACGCCAACTACAGGCTACCAGAAGCCGTAGACTGTTTCGTGAGACTGAGGTTCATGGAATCCAAGTGAGTTTTATTGTGTGCAGTGACTGACACATTGTGCATTAACTGTCAGATACAGTGGATTTTTTCAAGTTCAGTGTCATTCAGTGTCTGCTCAGTGTCATCATATCGTATCGCAGTGTTCGTGTTCATGCAGGATGTGCAGTGCAGGGGGCAGCAAGACGCATCCGAATGATATTATCGCATCGTCAGATAAAAACACGCCTGTGGGTGAGTGTCTTTAAGTTCATTCACGCACACAACGACAATTGTGTAATTGTGTGAAATGAATGCTATGCGTGCGTAGTCTTAAGATAGTGTGAGTGTACATGTACAGCATGAGCTTATTTTATAAAAATAAGGGCATTATTTTTTTGTTTGAAAAATTAAATTCTGAACCAACGTGTAGATTTTCGAAATATTTTTTATATGTGATCCATATGACTTATATGTTCAGCCCTGAAAATATTTGACACTAATTACAAGGCATCTTATATTTACGACCAGCAAAATCCTTTTTCGTAGGTATCTTTGCAAAAGCAAAGCTTTTGCTTTGCAAAAAAGAAAAGAAAAAAATTTTTTTCTTCTTCACTTAAAGCTGTTGTTTCTGACGAATTAATACTATTATGCAATTAATAATTTCATGCTTGAATGATACTACCTACCTTCATTAAAACATGGTTAACCCATTAGGACATTAGGTACAGGAAAATGAGGCTCAATAGATATTAAAATTTCATTGTAATCCGGCCACATGTAGCCGCGTGGGATTTAATGAATTAAAACCTTTTACTTTTTAAGCCAGAGGGGGTACAACGTGAGATCCAGTTCGAGTTCGAAAAGAATATACTTACTTTAAAATCAGTCATAGTCATAACCGATTGACCGATTTGTAGCGATCATTTGCGAATATGTAGAGCCGGCATTACGCATTTTTTTTTAAAGAAATGCAGTAATGTATCACATCCATCTGTCAAATGAATGCGATTGCGATAGATTTTGAAATTAGACAATTAACCCCCAGCTTCAATTTGAGTTTAATCAGTTACAAATCCTATTAGTACATATTAGATAATAAACCCTGGGGCTCTATCGGCTAGCTTTCATTGTTATCGTAATCGCTTTGATTTGACAGAATGGATGTGATACATTGCTAGTTTTCTTTGGTAAGTTTTTATTTGTGCCAAAACGAAGTAGCAATGTATCACATCAAATCGTCAAATCAAAGCTTACCTAAACTTCATTATTTTAAGCCTAGCCTAGACCCGCTGATGTGAACTCGATCCCGTCAGGATAAGAGTAGGAGGGTTTTATTTCAAATGATGCTTGTTATCGTAATCGCTTTGATTTGACAGAATGGATGTGAGACATTGCTAGTTTTCTTTGGTAAGTTTTTATTTGTGCCAAAACGAAGGAGCAATGTATCACATCAAATCGTCAAATCAAAGCTTACCTAAACTTCATTATTTTAAGCCTAGACCCGCTGATGTGAACTCGATCCCGTCAAGAGTAGGAGGTCTTATTTCAAATGATGCCAAACAAATGAACATCTTGACGTTTTACGTACGCCTGAAATTGATACAATACAAAACATCTACCCACTGTTTTTTTATGTTGTCAGTTTTTCTTTATTTTATTAAAAAAATTGCTCACATTTTTTAGGACAACATGTGTGGGAACTGAGCATAATAAAGTTATGATTTGCCTTATAGTCAGCGGTCACCGCTATGTCGCTGTCAATTCTCCAACTATTTTGATATTTTGTTGCTGTGCCAATGCTAAGCTTTTCCTAACTTAATTATGTCGTTACACTGTCGATAGCGAAGTTTTTATGTTTTCTTACATGTGACTTTGGCAGAAAATCCTGACAAAAATCCCGAATTCTACTAAAAGAAAATTTTTGTTTTTCGGTAGGTACAGACTAAATTGTGAATAATCCGAAAAATCATAAGTACTTTCCAACTTCGGCTGGAATCCTGATAGGGACCAAAAAACCCTGACCTATCAAGACAAATCCTGACGTCTGGTAACCCTGGTGGGACTATCACTGACCTGAAAAAAATAAATTTAAAAAATATTAAAAACACGACTGCCCTGCCAAAAACGAACTAAAAAGTTAAACAACAAGTGTCATTGCAGTCGGGAGACCTTATTATGGAACAATTTTTGATGAAAGAGGTCCCCCGACTGCAATGACACCTGTTGTTTAACCTTTTAGTTCGTTTTTAGCAGGGCAGTCGTGTTTGTAATATTTTTTAAATGTATTTATTTTTATACAGCGCCATCTCCCACCGAAAAGCGAAATGAAATTTTTCATAGACAATAATTAGGTACGCTATCGACTACTTTTACGCGTGTTTTTTTTTCTCGGTGGATGTTCGTGGTAATGGCACAGATGACACGATTTGACGATAAACAGGATAAATGATCGAAGTAAACAGGATGCAACCTCGTATCAAAATAATAATAAACATCGCATGTGGGTTCAGTTAATTAAAATAGCACGAACATCATAACAAGTCTTTTTAATCAAATATTTTAGTGCAAAGAATAAATTAAAGAATCCCTCCTAGTTCATTTATGGTCGTAATTAATTTTATTTTTTTTATTAAAACTGTCTTTTTTTGGTTATAAAAACGTAATTATTGTTAAAACAAAATTAAGAACAATGTGTTTTATAAGTTTTTTATACTAACTGAAATGATATTATAAAAAAAAAGGTTTCATTTGAAATACTGGATTTCATTATTAAAATGATTTTACCTAAAATTCATCGTTATTTAGCAATCATATTCATAGCCAGTTGTTTCGCAATAAAGCTTAAACAAGGAATCACACCCACACAGAGGCAAATTTCGTCAGTGCGTGTGAATCACATGACTTTGTTGTTGCATGTGGTCACATGACTTTGATCATGAGCAGGGTTGACTACTCTTTTTGGCATCAAATATTATAACTCACATGTTAAAATATATAGTACTTAGATGGCGAAAAAGTTTATAAAGACATGTCCATCAACCTTTTTAATGTCCCCACTGCTGGGGCACAGGCCTTCCTTATGGATGGATATGGATAAGGAGGACGGGCCATAACCCACCACGCGGGCCCAATGCGGATTGGTGAGTGTTAACGACTGCAAAATCAGCCGGGACCAACGCCTTAACGTGCCTTCCGAAGCACGGAGGAGTTTGAGATAATACATTTTTGGTCACCCATCCCATAACCGACCCTTGCGAAAGTTGCTTAACCTCCGCAATCGCTGGGCCAGGCGCTAAACCACTGCGCCACCGAGCTCCTCATAAACACATAGTAGGCAGTTATCCAATTATTTATATGCTGTAAGTAAGTATGTATCTTATTTTGTTTATCTTTTTCATTTGAATGTATACGGGTGAAATCGAAGTCGTTGGCAATCTTTAAAACTAAGAATCTAAACGCGATATTGATAACTGGCATTTACACCGGTCAATTTTCCAGACGACTTGCTATGCTAGCCAACTTTAGTCGACTAGGACTTTTTATCGACAACGCTTGTAAAACCGAATTGACACTTAATTGAAATTAGGCTTGCGATTTGATTTTATAAGCTATTTTCGATAAAAAAAAACCCTGTTCGACTAAATTCGCGTAGCAAGTCGCCCGGAAAATCGACCCCTGTAAATCAAAGAATAAGAAAGAATATTTTATTTTGCAAGCATTCACAGTACAAAAAGTTGTAAAAATAAAATGGCTTGTGCTCATGTGATGCACCAGATACTGGCATGCAAACAGTTCAGATAGAATGACGCTAATTTTACAATATCAAAAATGGTTAGTTTATTAGTAGAAAACAATTACTGATTAAATAATGTCAAGTCAGTAAGCATAGTATGCAAAGTCAATGAAATGGAAGCAAAGCTATATCCAAAAAAAAAAAACAAAATAAAATAAAAACAATGTCATGGTAAATAATAAGATAATGTCAAAGCGAAATGTCAAGTTACCGTGTTTGTAATACAAACAAAGTCAAACAAAAATTAAATTAAATTAAATTAAAATTCTAACAATTTACAATAATCAAAATTTCATATTCAAGAATTCATTAATGGTATATATACATTGGTCACACAACAAATTAAACAATTTATTTTTAAATTTATTTAGTGGTAAATCTGTGATAGCTGCAAGCAAAGCATTATATAGTTTTATGGCCATATTATAGCAATTTTTGGCAAAGCAGGTAGTTATATATGAAGGCGTAACTAGACGATTAAGGGTATCTTGTTCTGAAATTGCATACTTCATGATTTTTTTTAAATAAGTTCGAATTTTTCTTTACATACATGCACATTTCAAATATACACATAGCTGGAAGCGTTAGCAATCTCAGTTGTTTAAAAAGCGGTCTACATGATTCAAAGGGGCCAACTCTACAAATAGCTCTAATACATTTCTTTTGTATCAAAAATGCACGATTTAGATCTACACAATCCCCCGGATGAATTTCCGTTATTTCTTACTTCCTGCGTCATTACCGTCACACGAAAATTTTTAAAACTCCAATGCATGCGGGTTGATTTTCCGGGTGTAAGTTATCAATTATATCTCAGTTAGATTCTTAAAGCGCTTTAGGGACCGAAAGTGGCGCCGCGGTGAATTTTATTTATTATTGTAATTCTAATACACAATTTTAATAAAACTTCTCGTGGAATTTTTAAGGCCCATAGTCTAGTATTTTTAGACGGTATCATTACATTCCCTCGTAGTCACTGCTAGAAGTAGATAGCAAAACTGCTAAAAGTGGCCGTTTTTGACACATTTGCTATCTACTTCTACGAATTACTGCGAGGGTAGGTATGTAGTGCTTCCTTCTAAAAATAATAGACTATTATGAACTCTCTAAATTCCACGAGAAGTTATATTAAAATCCTTTTCTATTACCAACTTATTAAATAAAAACCTCTGAGGACGCCACTTTCGGTCAGGGAATCGCCTTAATTTAAAGGATTGTCTAAGACTTCGATTTCACCCTGTATAGTAGTTTTACTTAGGTCTTAATTTTTTTTTATATTGTAATCGGGCACTCGTTACCCTCGATGAAATAGGAAGGATGAAATAATAAGTAGTAGGATTGACAACCCTATCACAAGCCTGATGCCCGCAACTGGATTGCGGAAGAACTTACTTTCTACAGTTGCAGCTGCTTAACCCCCCCCCCCCCCCCCTGCCCTTTTGGAAGGGATTGAAGGGCTATGTATGGAATTGCCATTCACTTGTAATGTTATAATATGAAGCCGCTTCTTGCGAACAAAGTGCTTTCAATTTCAACCGCTTTGTTTATTACCGTCCTATATAGCGCAACTCTGTAGTGACTTATTTTTTATATAAAACTCCTAAAGACTAAAAAAAAAATGATTTTTGATGACTTTAAGGCCCTACTCCCCACTTCAGGGGAGGGTAGGAATTCGTACTTTTGTGTATATAATTGGCTGCTTGAACAGCAGACTCGCGCGCTCGAATTGGTCTGAGGAACTGGGGTGGAACTTTCTTTATACTGTTATATTTTGTTATTTAGGAAACATTTATTGACGTTTTTGTTACTATTAGACTTGATGTCCTAAAATATTTTTAGGAGTAGTGTCTTTCTGTTGGGGTACACAATATTGTTCAGGTTATGGCAGAATACCAGAGGCTGTGGGTTTCCTTCCCGCGGTCACTGAGTCATAAACCTTTTTGTCAAATTGTAAAAATATTTAATCATCGCATGTATATTATTCATTTGAGACAAATAAATGATTTTATTATTATACGATAGTACATTCGTTATTCGTACATCGTACCGGTGTCGAAATTATCGTACATGTACGATCGTCGTATGTCTGGCATCGCTGCATAAAATCAGCCATCTCGTTGCAGATTAAACCTACAAAACTGCAAACAACATTTTTGTTATGTTGTCAAAATAATCTTAAACCAGTTCGTTCACTCAACATATCATCACGACTCAAGACATTAGGTCATACTTCAAATACACAATGCGATTAAATTGACAATTTACAGTCATCCACTGCAACTTCACTCGAAAATGTATGGAAAAAAAATATAGATTTAAATACGTCACTTTGTACCGCAAGCGCTCTGCAGTTAGTTATTTCAGCTATAGGTAGGTATATTGTTATATTAATCGCATTGTAATAGACTATACCTACGTATTATGAAATTAACAAAAACTAGTTTATATTCAGTAGAGAAGTCTATGTCACTATAAATCAAACAGATCCGCATGAGAACTAAAGTAACCGACATCGCTCAAGGGTTGCTCAGCAGAAGTGGCAGTGGGCTGGATACATAGGAGAAAAACCGATGGCCGTTGGGGCGGAAAGGTTCTGGAATCGCGCCCGCGCACCGGACTCGGCTCTGTGGATAGGCCCCCGACAAGGTGGACCGACGATCTGGTGAGGCTGCGATCAAACGATAACGCACGACCCAACCTCAACCGAACTCAACTCAAACTCAACTCGAACTCAACTCAACCGCAGCCCACTCCTTGAAATACAGAGTTTAAAATTTTGAGTTATATGACACATTAATAAGCTCTGTTATATTTTGTCAATGCAACTGCACACGCCTCGCGCTCAACCCGCACTCAACTCAAACTCAACCCGAACTCAACTCAAACACAACCCGAACTCATCTCCAACTCACTTGAACATTACACAGAAGCTTATTAGTGTGTCATAAGACTCAAAATTGTAAGCGATGTATTTCAAGGTGAGCTGCGTTTGAGGTGAGTTTGAGTTGAGTTCGGGTTGAGGTCGGGTCGTATGTTATCTTCTGAACGCACCCGAAGGTCGCAGGAAGACGCTGTATGCAGGCAGCGCAGGATCGATCCTCGTGAAGGTCCTTGGGGGAGGCCTTTACCCAGCAGTGGGTGTCGTGCTGCTGATATGATGATGATGATAAATCAAACTGGGGATCACCCCAGTTTGATCCCGCAGTTGCTAATCATAGCAACTGCGGGATGAAAAAAAAATCCGGCCAAGTGCGAATCGGACTCGCGCACGAAGGGTTCCGTACCAAAAAACGGCAAAAAGTCACTTTTGCTGTATGGGATTCAAATATTTATTTTATGCTATTTTTAGTATTTGTTATTATAGTGGCAACAAAAATACATCATCTATGAAATTTTCAACTGTCTAACTGTTGTCGTTGTTAATATCAAACAAAAAATCACGTTTGTTGTATGGGAGCCCCCCTTAAATATTGATTATATTCTGTTTTTAGTATTTGTTGTTATAGCGGCAACAGAAATACATCATCTGTGAAAATTTCAACTGTCAGCTATCATGGTTCATGAGATACAGTCTGGTGACAGACAGATAGACAGAGGGACAGAGCGGAGTCTTAGTAATAGGGTCCCGTTTTTACCCTTTGGGTACGGAACCCTAAAAACAGAGACTTTATCGATAGAAAAAAACTTAAAAATTCAAAATGAACATTTTATTTTTATAGAAAAATGTTCTATGAGGGGCCCAAGCGGTTCTTTTTGAAATTTTTCCTACTTTTTCTATCTAAAATGTCGCTGTTGTTATGTTAGTAAACTCGCAGTTGCTAATTACTCCAGTTTACCGGCACTTATTAATTACTAAAATAAAAAGAGTAATTTGAGACTAATGGGTAATTTTATACGAGATACGAGTTCTATTTGAATTCGCAGTCTCACGTGACTTTTGATTATTACTTTGACCTTTTTAGGATGTTCTTTAAAAAATACACTTATTTAGTAAAAAGTGACTAGCTAGACCCACTGGTCTTAAGAGTTAACACAGGACTTTAAAGTCCGGTACAATGAACCCGGACATGAGTAAAATATGGACCTTATTTTGGTATACATCCAAAACTTCGTAATATAACGGAAAGTTTAAAACAAGTTTGCACGTCACGTGCATTATGATAAATTGTCAACAGTTTGTAATAATTTTTATTTTAATAAGTAGCTATTGTGTTATCTTATCAGTGTGCGTTGCCAAACCAAATCTAATCCAGTCATAAATTAACAATGAAAAACTTAGGTACTTATACGATTTTCAAAAATTATTACGATAAATATTAAAACTAGCGGCCGACCGCCGGCGACTTCGTCTGCGCGGAAAGTTATTTGATATCCCTCGGGAACAATACTTTTTTGGGATGAAAAGTATTCTATATCCTTCTTTGTAACCCTGACAACGTGCATGTAAAATTTCATGATGATCGGTTCAGTAGTTAAGACGTGAAGGCGTAACAAACAAACAAACGGTCTTTTGCATTTATAATATTAAGATTCAAAATCATATAAATGTAGTTTTCAACACACTTGCTCGTAAAGTGAGCCCTAATTCATCGCTTTTAGGGCCATAAACCGAACTATAACAAACGCGTGCAATAATATATAAAACACTAGTTGGTTATAGAATTATCCCTACAAAGTTAAATATAGGTACCTTACTGCAAGTTCTATGCAAGTAAACAGAGCATTTTCAATTTAACCGGGTAATACAGTTATTTTTTTAGTAACAACAAAGAGGTATTATGCCGGTGAAAATTCATTTGCATTTTTGGAATAAATAAATGTGTAGGTCCTTAATTAAGTCAAACAAATATTTATTATTATCAAATTGTTCCTAATTTACAATATTTTGTTAAAAAATATTAAAATATTAGCATTTTATCACCTAAATTTATAATTTTGAAGTAGCCTGTATGCTCACTAACCCCTTTGTTCGCAAAATATTCTTGCATTGGACGTGTGAAAAAAACAAAAAAAAACCTGCGCGCCTTTTCTCATCATGATTATCATTTTGTTTTTGTCGTATTTGTTGCTGCGTGGTAAATTACTTTGTTTTTTCCTCGCAAATGTGTTGAAAAACGTCGTATGAAACTCGTGAGCTCTTACTTATTGCACACTCGGCTGAGTTACGCCCTCGCCTGCGGCTCGGGCTGCAACCCACAGCCTTGTGTGCAATAAGCAACCTAAGCTAACTTGTATCATAATGTACTATTAGCTAGGATAAGCACTTGTGAATGTCAAAGAAGTTACACCATCGGCAAGTAAAGTACTATTATTAATTCTGTGCCATCGGTCTAAAACCCATGAATATTAATGTAAATACTTACTCGTATATCTACAATACGAAAAGTTATTGAATTTTTAGATTTTAGGCTTTCGCAATGCTATTTTTAAGACAACTAATTTACTAGGAAAATGCTAGAAATATCTACTCAATTGCATCTCAGACGGGACACAAACCCGCACCCTTAGGATTCCGGCCCAATGCACTGACACGTCCGTCTGAGATGCTATGGGTGAGTCGATTTTTTTTTTCTATCTAGATACTAGAAAAAAATGGATTAGTTATCTATTAATATATTAATTTATCTTAGTACAAAAAGTTATTGAACTCTGTAATCGAACTGCAATACCTCATTGTTTGCTTTTTTAATTCAAAATAATCTAAAACTATTTTAGTAAGGGTTGTTGTTTCTAATGAAAATAATTATCTGATGAAATAGTCTGAAAATTAATAGAGCGTATTTTATTAATGTAGAGCATGTGAGTAAGAAAATCTTTGAAGTTAATATTGTATTCGTGTTATTTTATTGCTCATTGACGAGGAGCGCGATGCGTCTCCCTTTCAGCTTGGGCAAAAAATTTTTCGTATGTCCGTCTGTTCTTCTCTATAAGTCACATTTCTGAACCGATTCTCGTGAAATTTTGTGAGCAGGTTTGATAATTATATAAAATTATTTAGTCGATTCAGTTTTTCATTCAAAAAAACATTTCAGCCATTACAAAAATGTTCAAAATTTCACAAAAGCGAGGTCTCACAGAGCAACTAGCAAATCTTGACACTGTTGTTGATAACATATTTGCGACTTCCTAATAGATAATTATATATTTTTAAACAACATACATTTTGAGCTACTTTTTAACGCGAGGTCTACAGCTCACGGAGCCACTAGTTATTTCAATAACTTTACTGAACTATTTCGGTAGGTACGCTAAAGGTAAAAGATTTCTTGTGTGGGAGTCGAACTTAGCAAAGATTTACTTTGCTAAGTTCGACTCCCACACAAGAAACCTTTTTTTAGGGTTCCGTACCCAAAGGGTAAAAACGGGACCCTATTACTAAGACTCCGCTGTCCGTCTGTCTGTCTGTCTGTCTGTCTGTCACCAGGCTGTATCTCATGAACCGTGGTAGCTAGAAAGTTGAAATTTTCACAGATGATGTATTTCTGTTGCCGCTATAACAACAAATACTAAAAACAGAATAACATTAATATTTAAGGAGGGCTCCCATACAACAAACGTGATTTTTTGGCCGTTTTTGCTCGATATTAATAACGAAAACGGGTAAACAGTTGAAATTTTCATAGATGATGTACTTTTGTTGCCGCTATAACAACAAATGCTAAAAACAGAATAAAATTAATATTTAAGGGGTCTCCCATACAACAAACGTATTTTTTTGCCGTTTTTGGTACGGAACCCTTCTTGCGCGAGTCTGACTCGCACTTGGCCGGTTTTTACTTTATGGACTTTAATAGGGGGATAACCCTGTCATAATTGCGATTAAGCAGTAAATACCGCAAAAGTGATTTACTTAAATTGCCTAACTCTTAACTAACCACAGTACCCACATTATAGGGTATCGACTAAATCCGCGCACGAGGGTACAGTCGAGCTCAGAATAAGCCGATTAAAGTAGAACCATGTCACACCAACCATCATATTCATATAGTACGGTTGTAACTTATTGAACGAGTGCTTAAGTTAATGTGACACGATTCTTACATGTTCAGCTACTTCTGAAACCTACAATACACGGTGGTCACGAGCTCTGTGCACGCGCATCCTTGGATGCCAGCCCTTCTCCAACGGGGTCGATGACCCTGGCACAATAAAAACTATCAAATTAATGTTCTTAGAAGGTAGTATATTTTATTCAATAAAATGTAGATAAGTATCTTCGCTCAGAATTGAAATGGTTCAAAGTTAGATAAGTTTAATTTAATACTGTAAGGCCGAAGTTCAATAATCGAGAACTAGATATTTATGAATGGAATTGGATTGGATTGAAATGAATTCAATTTTTTAACCGACTTCAAAAAAAGGAGGAGGTTCTCAAGTCGACGGTAGTTTTTTTTTTTGTATTTTTTACCATAACTTCGTCAGTTGTGAACCGATTTATACAATTCTTTTTTTTATCTTAAATAACATAGTTTGTGTGTGGTCCCATAAAAAAATTACAGAAATCTGGCTGGTAGTTTTTTTATAATCCTGAAAAATGTCAATTATTTAGCTTGCCATCACACGTGTTTTTACGGATTTTCGAACATAACATCTTTGTTTATGTACCGATTTAGATGATTCTTTTTTTGTTTGAAAGGGTATACTTCAAGAGTGGTCACATTTTAACTTCATCGGTATTGGAGTATGAACTTCGAAGATACCCAAGGGAACTCCTCAAATTCAAATAGTATATGTAAAGTGATTTGGATTTTGGTAGGTTTATGACAATCCAAAACAAACCAAACCATAGTCTGCGATGCAAGGTTCTGGACTAGACTTGGAGCACGAAGACACAACGGAACTCCTCAAAAACAAACAGCGTAAATTTGGCATTTGAGTTGTGGGCATTTTACCATTGAAAATATTTTATAAAGTTAAAATTTTTTTACATGCTTACATACCTACCACTAAAAAGTTGAAAATAAAAAACTTTTTAACAAAAAAGAAAAACCTCCTTCAAAAAACCTGAAACAAAAACAGCTTCAAAATTAAATACCTCTGAAAAAGCGAGAAATAATATTCAAATCATTAGTTACGCATAACATTATTAATAAAACACATCTAATGAAGTTGGGTGGGGCTTTCAGAAATATAAAAAAAAACTTGTCTTCCAGCCCCACCCGACTTTGGAAAAATTAAAAAAAATACCTAAATCCCCCCATCTTACCCCACCTATAGGGCAAGACGGGGTATCCCCTTGGGTAAGATGGGGTATAGAATATTTAACCATCGTCATCTTCACAAACCGGGCAGTTACGGACAGCTTCGTTATCGTTATCTTCCACTCCTGCACAGCCACAATGCGCCCACTTACCGCAAGTCTGGTAAGTGATCCATCCTTCAGTAGACGCGCAATACAAGCCGTGGCAGTACAGGCACCGCAAGTAGGTACCCCATCTTTCCCAAACTGGACTTATAACTTATTGAAATTTTCAAGGTTATAAATCAAAGCAAGCCGGAACGAATTAATGAGTTTAGAGTTATAAAATAAACAAACACCAATAAAAAAATATGTCACGCATATTGTATATCACATATTATGAACAGTCACGCACTTAATATACATCAATAGTTAGATAAAACCACATAAAATCAAAAAAACATGCTTACTTAATAGAAACATGCACTCTTCCGACCAAACTTTTTGAGACACTAACGAGTACTGCTGAATAGCGTCAGATGGCGTTAAAACAAATTTTCTAGTGACACTGCATTATCTGTTTTTATAGGGTCCCCATCTTACCTCGCTACCCCGTCTTACCCAACTTCCCCTACTACCGTACAGAAAGGACACTCTCCGCCCCGCCTAGGGTTGCCAACCCTTCTATATAATATAGTATCCTACTATATGAAGGGCTCGCCTACTATATATTTTTTTTAAATATATAGTAGGCAAAACTACTATATTTTTTCAAGTGAAAAAATTAAACAAAAGCAACAAAAAAAATACTTATATAGGTAATTGCATAATATTTTTTGTGATTTTAAACACTTGGCTTTATTGTTGTTGAATAAATTATGAAAATGTTAGTACTTAATTAAGTATGAAAAATGCAACTTCTTTAAAATCCTCCATGCAAAACGGCAACCTACTATATTTTTTGGACTTTTTCGCCATCTACTATATTTTTACACTAAAAATCTTGAAACTACTATATTTGATCCAAAAAAAGTTGGCAAGCCCCCGCCCCAGAATCAATTACCTCGCCCCACCCCGCGAGTTCGTTTGCCGTATCGTATGCTCGTTTTGTCGTGTTCGTCAAATGACAACTTATTTGGATTTTCAAAGCATTGTCTCGTAACTTTATTTACCAAAAAAATCTAAATTGAACGCCGCGCCGCTCATACAGTACAAAATGCATGGTAGCCCTAGACTTACACAATTGCGCGTGTATAAAAACGTCATCTGTTTATAATAGCGCGGTTGTATAGAGTGTCCGGGGTGTGCCCGCACTAACACGCAAGAGAGTGAGTTTGTGTTTCCTGATAGGTACAATCTGAGGGCATTCAAGTTGCAAGTGAATAGGTAACTTCTAGGCAAGTGCGTTCCATCATCCGGGCGTGATAGCAGTCAAGCGCTTGACTATCTACATTACCGTTTATTTAGTATTTCAGTAGTATAAAGTAGTGCAATCTAAATAGTACAAACATTAGAAACGGCCTCAAATGCAGGCCATTGCTCCATCGAGCTCCTCAATGTATCTATTACTAGGAGGTATTATCATTTAAATTTTTATTATCATAACCAACATACGTTCACGTTGCAAACAAAAGAGTGGCTTCACTATGAAAGCATAACGAATTACGGGTATTTGTGTTTGCAAACGCAAACAACCGACTAAGAGAAATTTTGTCAATATGCTTTTAAAGATGTAACAGGACGAAAGCGGTTGCGAAATCACAAGAAAATAATCTACCAGTGACGCAACAACGTAATTAAACGAAACTTTTAATAATCGGCATATAAAAACATTTTGTTACTGAGTAATTATCCGATAATTTTAGACGCAAAAATAAGGTTTTTTTCCTAAAAAAAATATTTGAGAAAAAACTTAAACTCTTACTTTTAGTATTTTAACCTAAAATCTTATTCTGAAGAGTTTGCAGTGTACTTAATGTGTGTACTTTATCAATATTAGTATGAAAAAAAATGAAAAAATATTTATTCAGTATCTTTTAAGTACATTAAATATTATATGGCTGAGGCCCCTTTTAAGTATAAAACCTGTGTTAAGAGCCCCGCTCCTTCTAAGATTTCAAAAGATACATTTGTTGTTTCAATTTTACATTGTTTAATTACTGCTAAGTGCTAAACTAATTATATAAACATTTTCTAAGTTTCAAAATATTTTTCAATGTGCGTTTATAAATAAATAATGCCCATAAATAGTTACAAACAAACAAATTGCGTGGAGTTGGTTTATGTTTAATGATTATGAGTTGTGTGCTGTGCTAAATAAAATAATTGTGACGGTTTATTGTGTGTGTGTGTGTGTCTCTCTGTGTGTGTGTGTCTCTGTGTGTGTGTGGGTGGGAGGGTGTGTGTGTGTGTGTGTGTGTGTTTTGGATGTGTGTTTTGGATGTGTGTATGTGTAAATATGTACGATGTAAAGCTATTTTTTTATATTAAGATAATTATTATAATAGAAAAAATAATAATAATTTTACTTATTTAATTAGATAAGGTTCTCTATTTCTTCATAATTTTTAGTCTGTAGCCAGTTTTGTAATGTGTGCTTGGAGGTTTTTAATGTTAGGGGGTGAAAATTGAGGATTTTGTTTATTCTATTTTATATGTGTGCTGAATGTACCGTGTACTGCCTCTGGGCGTAAACAGTTTTTACAGAATCTACAGGTGCTACGCTCACAACAGTTCTTTTGTTTTGTGTTTTTTCATTTAGTGGAAGGTTTTTATGTAATTTTAAAACGGCGTGTAGGATATAAAGTTTCCTCACAGAAAGGAGGCAACATTGAGAATATAGACTGTCGGATGACTAATATCATCGGTTCAAAATTATCAGTAACTGAGTTAAAATAAAACAAAAAAATATTACTTACTTAACTTCATAATACTTTGATATCCAGTAAAAACTACGTGAATAAAAACACATAAGATAATTAATTCTAATAGTTTTAGTACCAAGCGTGATACTGTTTAGTCACGCAATAGCTGCCAAATGATTTTATAATTAACATAAGTATACTCAAAAACATTGATGATCATATTTTTTTTGTTCCATGGGAACAACGGCCGACGGACGAAAGACATGACAAAGTCACAATTACTACTTATACATTGCAGAAAAATAGTCGATAGCTGATAAATGCATGAAAATTAAAATAGGTATTTGAAATAAACAGTAGGCAAATTGGTAGTGATATAGGGAGCAAATTAGCATATCCATTGGCGACGACCGATGGGATGTATTTACTTATGCTATGGAATATAAAAAATTCACATCCAGTTTTCTTAATTGAACTAAGGTTGTTTTGATAGGTAATTCAAAAGATTTATGTTCTTTAGTTTTTAAAACTTATTGTATAATACTTGTAGCCACGTGCTCAGTACTTGTTTATAAATACAAGCTTGAAATTTTTTTGATACACGGTTTGTATCTATAGCTGCCTTCTCAGTGATGGTCCTCATGCCATTAATTTTTAACTGCATACCATAATACTTTTTCAGCCAAGTTGGTCCCTAACTGCCCACATGGTGATGTCACAGCTTAAGACAAGTTTGGACCGAGCCCCATACCACTTTCTCTCAATAACTTCGTATCGATACATAATGGTTGCGTCACATGTGCTCTTTGTTCCCAAGTCTGAACACACCATGCATGGAGGATCGGCTCTGTTTGCAAACAAAAAAGTTTGACGGTAATTGACATGCTTATCGTGGGAATCGTCTAACTAATACATTGTAATAAATATTTTTTATTCAACACTTTGAATACAAAGATGAGCGGAAGTTTTGTTATGTACACAAGAAGTTGACTTTTATAGTTTTGACCATTCGCTAATGTGAGGAGTAGTCTCGCTGTTGCTTGCGGGACTTCCTTATAAAAACACAGTTCTATGATCAAGATCATGGCAATTAAACATTCAGACATGAAAATCAGTGGTGATGCTATTAAAACCAAGTTACTCGTTATGAGTTCAGGAAACATAAAGTATATTTTTGGCTGATAATAATTTTTCTTTCCATTACGAATGGTTTTATCACGGTAGCTAATAGCACCAAAACCATTCTATTATTTAATAATTTTATTCCCATCAAATATCGTTTTGTATCATCGAAAATACAAAAGATAATAATGTTGGTCTATATTAGGCCTTTACCTATAAAATTGCCAATATTCTGTCACATACAGAGAAAATATTAACTTCTATGAAATATTCAACAATATCTTGATATTATATCGAACAATATGACCATGATATTCAACTATCAGTAAAAAAGTCCTTATTTTAGCAAATCTTGAAAGTAAATCTTTTTGTGAGCAATAAAGGGTGACCGGAGGGGTTGTAACTTAACCAAAACTTATTTTTTCACTTCTCATGCTCGTAAAGTTCGTCTTTATGTTGGGTATAGGCTGCATAAAATCGCTTTTTATGATCTAGTGCATAAAGTAAAATCTTCGTCTAAATCTCAGACTTTAAGACAAAGGTCGTCAGGTAAACAGCCACACACGCAATTTAACTTCGTTGAATTAACTTGTTATTTCATTCTGTTTCTTCATTTTTTGTTGTGTTATAATACTTTTTTTATTTTTTAAAATGGGTATCAATTTTTTTGAAAGGCTTTGATAATTTTTTTATTTTTTTCATTTTTTGGATATGGTTATCAAATGAAAGGCCTTGATGAGCACGCAAATTCCAAAATTATATTTTTTTATAAAAAAAAAAGTCTTTTTTTTCAATTTTTGAATATGGGTATCAAATGGCCAAGGCCTTGATGAGCACATTCCAAATTAAAGAAAAAATTTTTTTTTTGAAATTTTTACATTATTGTTGTTTAATTTCCTCACAATCGAAGTGAAAAGCAGAGTGTATAACTCGTACATAAAACCCATTTTATGCACTTGTTGTACAATCTACTATTTTATCGTATCGTAAATGGAGTAATTAGCATAGTGTTCAAACATTAGTAGGTACATAAAAGTCTTGTTACATAATAGTAGGTTGTTAAAATGAACAAAGAAAAGGCTAGTATGAAAAGTGCAACTTCTTGAAAATTGTCTATGTCCATCAGCCATTTTAATGTCCCCACTGCTGGGGCACAGGCCTTCCTTATGGGTGGATAAAGAGGATGGGCCATAACCCACCACGCGGGCCCAATGTGGATTGGTGGGTGTTAACGACTGCAAATGCACCCGGGACCAACGGTTTAACATGCCTTTCGAAGCACGGAGGAGCTCGAGATATTAAATTTTTGGTCACCCATCCCATGACCGATCCTTGCAAAAGTTGCTTAACCTCCGCAATCGCTGGGCCAGGCGTTAAACCGCTACGCCACCGAGCTCCTCAAGATTCTCTATACAAATCGGCAATTTCGTTGGTAAAGACCTATTATTTACAATTTAAAGCAATAATTATATTGTTAGAAATCTAATAAATAAGAGTTTGGCAGTTAGAGCTAGAGAGCACTGCATAACAAAAGATTGAGGCTCAATATACTTATTATACGATTTTCGTAAAAGTGCACCAAATGGTGACTGCATTTTACTTACACCACAAGTAAAATTGCAAGTAAACAACTGAACACTATGCTTTTCTTTCACTTCCAGATTGCCAACAGGTGCACTTATTAATAAAGAAAATGTAACCTATACTTAAAAAATAAATCCTTTCTCTACATTAAAGCTTGAAAAATCCCCCTTCCTATTATTCTAATGCGAAGTTTTTTCCAATTCTTAGCTTTTCAAATCCTTCAAAAATCAATTAAGTAGGTATATGAAGATATGCCGGTCCTGCTCAGAAAAAACAAAGGTGACTTACAGCCGCATCTTCAATTTCAATGCTTTATTAAAGTTGGTGGTAGGTAGCTCCTGCTTTTCCATAGTAATAGAATAAGACGACACGATACATCATTATTCGTTAAAATAAATGGACGTGTCTGAGTGCGGCTGTTAGTAGTACATTAAGTACAAGCGCACAGGGCCACTAATCGCGACCAATAGTTGCTCAGTCAAGCCACTAGACGCAACTACCAATCGCTGCCACTAGTGGCTTAGTGAGGAGCTCGGTGGCGCAGTGGTTTAGCGCCTGGCCCAGCGATTGCGTAAGTTAAGCAATGTTCGCAAGGGTCGGTCATGGGATGGGTGACCAAAAATTCATTATCGCGAACTCCTCCGTGCTTCGGAAGGCACGTTAAGCAGTTGGTCCCGGCTGCATTTGCAGTCGTTAATACCCACCGATCCACATTGGGCCCGCGTGGTGGGTTATGGCCCGTCCTCCTTATCCACCCATAAGGAAGGCCTGTGCCCCAACAGTGGGGACATCAAAAATGGCTGATGGACAGTGGCTTAGTGGCAGCCACTAGTCGCCACCCTAAGCCACTACTTTTGGCAATTCTGTTAATTTCACTAGAGAGCTTGCAAGAGTCGAAAAATAAAAATGCTAGATCATAATGATACTATTTTCAGGCATGTGGTAAGGCTCACGAAATTAGCAAAACTCCATAATTGGTACAGTGTTTTCGTATACAATAATGTCGCAAATAGACTGCAACTGCGCAAAAATGAAGCCTTCACAAAAATATGTACTCTGCAATTAAACCATAAACTAACGTAAACGTGTCAAATTAATACACCTTGACCTTCCCACTGCAGTCAAACAATTGGCTATTAGATTTTGAACAATTCGTGCAGTCTTAATATCTCGTGATATTTTGCAAGTGTTTTGAATAGACGGAAAATTCTCACAGCCTCCTGTATTCAGTGCATCACATGACTTTTCTTGCTCACGTTTGCGAAAGTGAAAGTGGGGGCCGCACAATCGAATAAATATTAAGCCTTGTTACGCAATCCGACCTATAGACTGTTGAGTTTAACGATAATTTTCTTAAGCTGTTTACGTTTATGATATAAAATCTTGAGCATTTTATGAAGCAGAAGTTTCAGAACATTGATAAGGTTACGTAGATAGATTTACAGTGTGAGTCTTTATAAAGTGCACGTCTTTATAAAGTGCACGTCTTTATAAAGTGCACAAATGAAAATGAGTGAAACTATGCTTGATATAATCGACGGAAAAAAAAATAAAAAAAAAACATTGAACTAAACGATCTATCACTATGAAACACACTGAATGTTAATTGGAAATAATATTTTGTCTTAATAAAATCAAAATTTATGTTGAAATCCCACAATAAGATGCATTTTTATCAAAAAAAAAAAAATTTTATCAAAGCTATTTAAAAAAAAATCACAATGAAGTTAGATTACTTTAAAATAATTGAAAACCACAGGGGAAAATGAGGTCTGTCAATGCATATTTATGTAAATCGACATCAAAATCTTAAAAGTCTGAAACCGCATGTGCACTGAGGAAAACAAATCAGTAAGTGATGTAAATGAAGAAGAAAGAAGGAAATAGTAGGAAAAATCAAAGAAAAATTAAAACAGGGACATCGACGGTTTTTGGCTGACATCGGCTGACCCTCATGATTATTACAAACCACCAATAAACTATTATGGCCGGTGACAGTGACGTTTGCTTTAATTTATATACTCTAGTGTAATGTGTGGATATAATAAAAATTATGCCATCTATGGCATTATTAGTTTAAAATCCATGTTCTGCTGATATTCCTTATTTTTTCCCTGTAGTCTTAATTTTTCCCAACATTAAAATTAAGCATAGTTTCACTCATTTTCATTTGTGCACTGTATAAAGACACACACTGTATGTTCAAAAAAAACTCTTCCATCTTTTTAATACTTTGGATACTTTTTTAGACAGAAATTCCTCAAGTTGTATTGGAATAATAAACTGGAATTATTTTAGAACTAAAGAGGCGAAAGCTTTGTCATAGTCTAGACTAGAAACTGGAAACACTTAGAATCATAAAAATCAGTCTCATTCAAACTAGCAGTAAACTAAATTCCATTCTATCACTTTTAAAAAATATTTGGAATTCTTGGTTAATTTATCAAAAAAGCTTATCTAAGCTTTTAAATGCATTTAGCCGTTAATGATTTATAGTATATCGTAGACATTTTTCATTTTCACTATGATTTTGTCAACATGTCACGAATTATTATGATCTGATTATTATATTAGTAATCTGTTATTTTCGTAGAAGAAGTAGAGAAGAACGAATATACGAATATACCTTTCACTATAGGATCAAATCAATATGTAAACCAAGCCAAATGCTATAAAATTGCTAAACGCAAATATATGCTACGTCAACTGAAATTTTAATTAAAACAGTTGTTTATAGAAGAAAACCCCTCAAGTTTTAATGAAATATCGATCACTGATCTCCATTGAAATAACTACATCAGTTCTCTAATTAACTCGTAATAAATAAAAGAATTCCAGCGAAGGGCTTACAAATTACATCATCTTATTAGAATTCACATCTACATTCACAATTAGGCGGTAATTAAGGGCCAGTTAATCGGTTCAAAAGTCTTGTAACATCTGACACGAACTTTTATAGCCATCAGTTAAGATAAGCTAAAATTTATAGAATAATAATACTTCCAAACTGGTATATAAATTAGTTTAAAAAAGATGAATGGGTGTGTTAGAGTTGACAGCGTTGAAATAACTTAATCGTGCTTTTTAGGGTTCTATACCCAAAGACTATTACTATTACTAACACCCTATTACTAAGACTCCGCTGTCCGTCTGTCTGTCTGTCTGTCACCAGGCTGTATCTCATGAACCGTGATAGCTAGACAGTTGAAATTTTCACAGATGATGTATTTCTGTTGCCGCTATAACAACAAATACTAAAAACAAAACAAAATAAATATTTAAGGGGGGCTCCCATATAACAAACGTGATTTATTTGCCGTTTTTTGGTACGGAACCGATCGTGCGCGGGTCCGACTCCCACTTGGCCGGTTTTTATATTTTGTTAGTAAGGTCATTGATCACTTTTGGAGTTTTGACAGATTTAACTCATGTCCATTTTTAATTAAATATTTCCTGTAACTAGTCATCATTTGTCACTGCTATCTCCACCCGAGTTCAAAGCGTGAAGATTATAGTATCATCTTCCTACTTCCTACCTGAAAATATCAAAAAACCCATAAATAAACAAAAAAGTAGGCCTTTTTGCACAGACCATACAACAAGTACTTACCTTTTTGTTAAAAATCAAGCTTTTAGAAGCACTTGTAGACCTTTTTAGGGTTCCGTAGCCTAAATGGCAAAAAACGGATCCCTTATAGATTCGTCATGTCTGTCTGTCTGTCTGTCTGTCTGTCTGTCTGTCTGTCTGTCTGTCCGTATGTCACAGCCACTTTATTCCGAAAGTGTTAAGACTACACAGTTGAAACTTAGTAGTTAGATGTATTCTGTTAACCGCTTAACGAATTTAATACAAAAATAAGAAAAATAAAAGATGAAGGGGGGGCTCCCCATACATGGAACTGAAACTGAAAAAAAAATTTTTCTTCAAACCAACACGTGTTGGGTGTCTATAGATAGGTCTTTAAAAATGACATTGAGGTTCCTAAGACAACTTTTTCTCAAAGTTAACCGTTTGAATGATATACACCGCCAAAGTGGTAAAATGTGTGTCCCCCCCCCCCCCTTTAACTTTTGAAATAAGAGAGTGAAAAATCTAAAAAAAATATATGCTGTAGATCTTAATAAACACTTTCAACCAAAATTAATTTGAACGAGATATAGTAATTAGTTTTTGAGATATAGCACATTTTCCAAAACCGCAAATATAACTTTGTCATTCATACCAACACTGTGAAAAACAACGTTATTTTTGCAGACGAAAAATGATAGGTGGTATTAAATATGGTATGGTATAAGGTAACTACGGAACCCTATGGCGCGTGGCCCGACACGCACTTGGCCGGTTTTTATAATATTTTCGACACCATTACATATTAAATTACTGGGTTGAACTTATTCCCCTTCCTAATTATTACACAAATAAACCCTTTTCCAGAATAATATGATAATCTCCAATAGTAGGTAAGTATCTTTCTCTGAATCTCCAATAATGGTTTTAAATGCTTCCAACCGCCGCAATTCATTACGAGCGTAATCGTTGTTTCGGAAACCTAGGTCTTCTTGTCAAGCGAGTGTTGCGCCACTTCACCAGCATAACACAAAAACACAACCCCTTCCTATGCTAAATTCAAACACCAACAATCGGCCAAAACAACTTTCAGAGTCGAAAAAGTAGGCCTTCGCGACGACCGTGTCAGTAGCTCACCAGCCGTCACGGACACCGAAATTAAATTTTGTCATCGAATACGCAATCGGCATCCGAGGAAGACATCGTCATCACCAAACGTAACCACGAGGTTTGATAACTTGGCAACTTTCTCTCGGCGGGAAGCCGCCAGTCTCATCGGCTTTGCCACACACAGACGACGGAGATCGTTCGCCGCGAACGGCACGCGCTCGCGTTACGGCTCCGCAACCGGACGCGAAATAAAAACGAAAAAGCATTCGAATAAACGGTTGGCCGAAAAGGAAACAAGTTGTGTTCATTCAATTGTTTGGTTTTAATTAAATGTTTTTTAAGTGATTGTTCACAAGTGCCATCATGGGAACCTCGGAGATGTAAGTTTGTGTTTTTTTATATTTTTTATTTCATTTTCGTAATTTTCAATGATTTCATAAATAAACATTATATAAATATTTATTTGAGACGAAATAACTTTTAAGTATTAAGTTCAAAACTTTAATTAGTTGTCCTTGCTTTATCCTATGCAAAATTCCTCTCATAATAAAATGTAGGACAATGCCGACCAAGGTTGCAAGTTTGACATCTTGTTCTGCCTAAGCTCTAGAATACCTAATTAATTCTAATGTCACATCTTTACAAGTGAAAAAACTCACATTGTTAACAATTTTCGAGTCCATTGAGAAATAATTGAGCAAGAAACCGTTGCCACTTGGCTTTCCTAATACATCTTTCACAAGAAAACAATTTAAGTAGGTACAAATCTGAAAACTTTGTCAATGAAACACGGTCAGTGGTAATTGCATCAAACGAAAAAAAGTCGTCTATTGCTTGTATGATAGATGTTAAAACAAAAGTATTAATTAAGCGTATTTGTTAAATAAACAAACATAAATAAATGAACTGTTTAAATTTTTAATCCTCGTCATCTTCAGATTAAGAAAAAGAACAACATTCTGTTGTTCTTTAATGTAAGATAAACATTATTATTAGATAAAATACCCAAATGTATCTAACATAATAAGCTCTAACTTAAATGTTGAATTCTAAGCCCCCCTCGACTGCATCACCGTAATTATCTTTAACGATCTAATACCAAAATCATTATTATCTAAGCCATTCTAAGAATTTGAAGCACAGTTTAAAATATGCAGATCTTTTATGGTGTCAAAATAATTTCCTGTTCACCTTGTCGATTGGCACCACAAAAAATCTATATTTACCTATGTTAATTTACTATGCTCCACCACAGATTTGTGTATAAGCTCCTGGTTTTGAAATCCTTCAACAGAAGTAGAGCGCTTTTTATACTATTCATTTTCATTCGACATATAGCCAAAATCCGTACTTTTAATCACTTTCTAGATATGACATCATATTCTTATCTAAACCGATTTTTTTGTTTATTTATTACTTTTTGGATAAATTATGCGTCGAGTAATTAATTTTTTCTTCTACTAAAAATGTATATGTCTTACAAATTGGCTTTTAGAAGAGTTAATGATATGCGATGACCTCAAGGTGCACTTATTAAGTTATGTAACCAAAAGTTGATTGGAATTGAAAAGAAACATTTTCCTTCCTTATACCTACGACAATTTAAAATTTAATGTCATTGGTTTTTCGTTTCCCGAAACAATGAATCTTGATGTAAATAGTTTTAAATCTCCTTTTTGATCAAAGTATAAGTGCATTCCAGTATATAATGTATATTTACTTAATTCACAATTTGCATTCACAAACAATCTACAACTTTACATTCTATCCTGGTTCAAACATTCTTTGATCAAATCAAAACTTGGCATCATAATAATGTACATTGCAAACATTTCATAGAGTCTTATCTTTGCTTATATTAAAATGATATAGAAGAAGTAAAATGGATGTAGGAGTAATCTAACTGATTCAAATTCAAATATTATTTCAAGAATGGAAATAACTACACGTGAAGGTTATATTTTTATCACAAAATTTCTACGGGATGGGAAATCCAGATCGTCGACGTCGCAGGCGACATAAAATAACCTGACCACCCAAAATAACCTGTTAAACATTTAACATCAAGTACTAAGAAGAGTTACGTAAGTTGATATATAAACATACCTTAGGTATTATTTATAAACGTCAACGTTCTATCACATTTTACCTACAGCTAGATTTTGTAGCCATTTTTCTTCCTTAGTTTTTGACCGAGCGAGCGCAAAGCGTCTCCGTTTCTGCTTGGGCAAAAGAGGAGAACAGCCGGACAGAAAGAAATAGGTACGTTCTTTCTGTCCAGCTGTTCTCGCTTCACGCTCGCTTGATCAAAAACTATAAAGAAAAACCGGCCAAGTGCGTGTCGGGCCACGCGCCGTAAGGTTCCGTAGTTACCTTATACCATACCATATTTAATACCACCTATCATTTTTTGTCTGCAAAAATAACTTTGTTTTTCACAGTGTGTTAAAGGGGGGGGGGGGGGACGACACATTTTACTACTTTGGCGGTGTATGTCTTTCAAACGGTTGACTTTGAGAAAAAGTTGTCTTAGAAACCTCAATGTCATTTTTAAAGACCTATCTATAGACAACACGTGTTGGTTTGAAGAAAAAATTATTTCAGTTTTAGTTCCATGTATGGGGAGCCTTTAGCTTTTTATTTTTCTTATTTTTGTATTAAATTCGTTAAGCGGCTAACAGAATACATCTATCTACCTACCAAGTTTCAACTGTGTAGTCTTAATTCTTTCGGAATAAGTGGCTGTGACATACGGACAGACAGACAGACAGACATGACGAATCTATAATAAGGGTTCCGTTTTTTGCCATTTAGGCTACGGAATCCTAAAAATGGCTACATGAACTTTCTGTCCAGCTGTCTCATAGAAATGCGACTAGAGGAGAACCTCTAGTCGCATTTCTCAACCGATTCTCACGAGAATCGGTTGAGATGCTGCTCACTTGATAATGCTCACAAATTTCACGAAATTTGTGAGCATTTTTGCTGGTTATAATTATATGGAATGGGTTATTACCCATAGATATTTCTGAAAAAAATCTAATAGGTTGAATTTTTAAGGGTTATAAGCTCACTTATTAATAGGATAAAGTTTCAGAATTTTTTGAAAAAAAAAATAAAAAAAAAATAATTAACTTCGTCTAAGTAAAAGTACGGGAGTAGGTAACAGCAGAATGGAATTGGTTCTTTCCACTACACCACCTGCCGCAACCACAACGTGGTAGGTATTAAAAAAAAGTTTCGATGCAAAATGTCAAAACTTTTTTAACACATGTCGTGGTTGTGGCAGGTGGTGGCTAAAGTACATATAATCTCCATTTACTTATTACTTATTGTTACTTCCGTACATTTGTGAAGACGAAGTGTTTTATTTTTCACACAACCGAAAATTCGGAATTTTTTTCTATGATAAGAAGTTTTTCGAATTTTAAGATATTCCCCATTCTTTTGTCAACTCAGTTATTTGAAATTTATCATCATTATGATAACGTGGAGAACGTAATTAACATCAGCCATTTCGAAAATGTTCAAAAATATCACAAACGCGACGTCTACAGATTAAAAAGCCACTAGTTTTGTTATCTTTCTATTTAACGTTTCAAATCTTAAAATTTGTATAATTTTTAAAAGTAAACAATAGAAAAATTTTGAATTTCCAAAAATTAACATACAATAACGTATTTTCTAAAACATCGTGCGACGTAAAATCCAAAATTCAGTGACACATTTTACTAAATCCTGAAGTACTGAAACGTACAGATATTTCAAGCTTTCTTTTTTCATGGTCACTATTTCAGCCGTATTCATTGCATTTTGCTTGCACACCAACTTATTAGCACCGTCAAGGCAACGAGTGTTAAAAACTATTTAAATATTATTAAAATAATATTTGTGCCAAGGCAGTGCCGTTTTTGTGACTATGGAGTTATTGTTCAGATGCATATAGGTAGTTGTGATTCCTCGAATAGTTTCACACACTCTAGGTCAAAATAGTTTAACCGCCTCTGTGGTCTAGTCATCTAGTGGTTCACCCACCCGTGTAAGACGCAGGAATCCCGGGTTCAATTCCCAGGGGGTACAATTTGTACTCGGTTTGGTTGGTGATAGGGCTTATTTCAAGTCCGCCTGGCTAGCAACCACCATCTTACCTATATCTGACGCCATAACAACAATTAAAAAAAATGTTATGTTCCGGCAGTTAGGGGTAAGATAGCCAGCTTCTCAGTGATGAGGGTTCCGGGTGTAGTGCGCTTCCACCTTCGGCCTTATCGTCACTTAATATCAGGTCAGGTGAAGTCCAAGCACTACCGCGTTGTGCAGAGAAAAAGATAGTTTTGCAAAAGCTTGACATATAAGTACATAGGTACCTCTATTTACACCACTTATGATATGCGATTCATTATTGTTATAATTGGAATTAAGTATTTTAATTGACTTTGAACGTTTGTAACGGATGATTCAGTAACCATTATTGGAATTTAAGATAAAACATGTTTATTTCAAAAATGTACAGTCACCCGTGGTACATTTAAGTCACGAAAAAAGTTAACGTTTATACTTATTTATTACGCCATTTTAGATACTAAAACCTAAGTTTTACATATCGTAACCCGCCGCGGTGCCGTAACCGTATATTTTATATGATAAATATAAATACATAAATATGATCTACACAGATAAAGTCCAACCATTTTCATCTGGTCTTAAATCTGTGTATGGCCACTTTCCATAGTCTTACTTTTATCTTTGGCAATCGAACAAAGCTGTAGAACACGACAATAGCCTAACCATGTGGTAACCTCGAAAAATAAAAAAATATCACTTTTGGAGATCATATAAAATGGTTACGGCGGGTTGCGATATGTAAATCTTGGATATGTAAATATGTATCTAAAATGGCGTAATAAATAACTACTGGCTAATTAACTTTGAGGGGCTCTCAAACGTCGCCCTGTTACATAATGTCAAAGATATGACAAAGACAGCATGCTGTTTGAGAGCCGTTTGAGTATTCGGCCATGTATCACAAAGGCAAACGGTAACCTTTTTCGTGATTTAAATGTACCACGGGCGACTGTACTAAAAGGTTTTCCTACTTTTTCTATAGTTGACACTATCTTTTTGTTAACGCCATCTATCGAACCTACAGTTTTTTGTCATTTTTAAAAGCCCTCATTGACAAGTCGGTTTAACAAGTCAATGCAGTGGAAACGCACGGTTATATATAACCGTGTGGTTTGCAGTATACTGCAAACCACACATTGATTATTGGCATTGTATTCATTAATGTTATTTTTAAAAAGAAGCCTTTGGTTAGCCGCTTGATTGAGAGTTAGGTACTGTTTCAAAGATCTCAAACCTATTCGCAATAAAGGCAATCCAAAAACAGCAATCATTTATCTACCAAGGTATATGTATATGTTAATAGTTAATTCGTTTTAGTATACAAATAATTCGGCAAACGCTAACAGCATTTCACAATAAGATTCATTCTCAGAAATATTAAATATACATTTTACTCAAGAAAATATCTATCCTTTAAATATTAATAATGAACAGGAAAATATATTGGAATATGCAGTAGGTAAATGAGTGATCTCTTTCGTCATATTTTGTTTTTATAAATAGTCTCACCACGAAAAACATTTGAATTGATTAGTCAGTCTTACTAAAGGTACGTTTATTCATGAAGGTTGGCCCTTAAACTCATCTTTAAATGCATTAAGTCACAGCCTAAAATACTTAATAGTCACCAATATGACGTAATATCACCCTGACTTAAAGAATGCGTGTCACACTCTGCACTCTGCACACGCATCGTTGTCGGCGCTTACGCATTGCGTAACAAACAACCTAGTCCAATGGATTTTGCGTGACTTTAAATACAGCAAGATATCATGTGCAAAAGCCAATTAGCAATTAAATTAATAAGAGAAAGCTGATCTTTTTCACTGTTTGGATGTTTAAAATTTATAATGCTTAATACTCTTATTAAGTGTTCGCGATAAACTGTCTATTGGGTAAAGCTAGATGACGAAGCTGAAAACTAGATTGTTAATTAATTCTCAATTTTAATGAAAGCCATGATTCTGACAAATTCGCGTATAAGTCAGTCAGATTAGCTATTTACTTCTAAACAACTTCTAATAATAAGATCAAGAAAACAAACAGTACCTACTTAATTAAAAAATGATTTTAATTATGTGTGTTATTGATTTTAATATGAAAAATACAAATCAATATTTTCCTTCATGCAACATTAGCTAACGTGGAGATAAATATGTAATACTAAAATAATTGAACATCATACCAGTTTTTTTACGCGTGTTCTTTTCTCAATAATTATGTTCGTACCTAAAGTACAGAAGTTTGTAGGACCAATAATGAAAATATAATTTATTGATATACTTCATAAACTTGCAGTTGAATATAAAGTTCTAATCTATTTGGCTAATTTCATTTTCAGTCATATCATTTAATGAATTACTTTCATTAATATTATTGTGATAACCTTTGAAATAAAATAATACATAGATCAATCTAGAGTAAGTCGTAATTAAAGCGGTTTGTAAATTATTGTGTAATGTTGTAGGAAGGAAGAATCAGTATTACAGCGGTGCAGTAACGATGCGCGCTTACCTAACCACGTTACTATTTAATGACGTTACCGACCGTGGCTGCATTCGGTCACTCGGACGGCCATAACATAGAACTAACAGACGCAAATAATAATCATAAATCCTCGAGCCACTAGTTACTTAAATATTATTTATTTCTAAATACAAAAAGTAAACCAGTAGCAATAGCTTATTGAGAAACTTCAGATGAACTGATTGGGATGTATATCAATCATACCTACATTTACACATCCTAATCAGTTCATCTGAAGTTATACAGTATCACCACATTTATTGAAATAGCTTATTCCAATTATGGGGATATTCTAGTTTGCCATGTTTATAAACTAAAAATGGTTCAAGATACATGGCAGCTAAAATTAGTAAGGCAAATAATGATATTTACTCGTATAAAATTAAAATATTTAGAGAATTACCACGTTATAGTTGGTACTTCACCGCTCTTTTTGATGCATAGCTAATAAATATTTAAATATAAATTAGTCTAAGTTTCTCTTAAGAGACACTAAAGTCAAAGACCTGTTACATGCCTTAATGACTAAAATTGTGAAAATGTTAGACAAAATCAGACGAATTGATTAGACTAGACGAAACGTAATTATTTCTTGTGATGCTGTGATGACTTACAATAGTAAATATTTAATATCCTTCTAATAAAAAAAAACTAAAGAAATTAAATGTAAAAAGTCTCTTAATTTGTAGTTTTGATGTCTGTAACCTATTTTTTAACAAATCTTTTTATATGTCATAGAACGTGTGACGCAAGTTTAAGATTAAGAAGAGAACAATAATAATACCGAAATAGTTTACCTAGTTTTTCAAGTTTTAATCTCTATTTTAAACATGGCACGCCTTTTAACATCGAATGTCTTTGATTATTCATACACATTTGGTTTGATAATAAGTTCTTGAAAGACAATTTGATGTTTATCTGTAAGTATTATATTTTATCTTACACCTGAAAAAAAAAGACCTAGTTAGATGATCATTTGAACTAGGTAGGCTACATATTTAGCAGGTAGGTTAAACAGATAATGTTTTTCCGAAAATATTAAAAATGGTGCATCGTTTTAAAGTTTCTTAAATTGATAAATTTTAATTAACTAATTACCTTTAAAATAGCCAAGAAAAACTAAAAATTAGTTCAATAATGCTTAGTTCGTTGCGCTCTGCTATATAAAGGGTTAGTTTGGAAATTGGTTTTTTTTATTTTCTCTATTAAAGCGAAATATTTCAATCACCAATATAAATTATCATTTATCAAAATAAAATAACAATGTCAGTGCAATCGTGCTGTTTCGCTTTGAGTTGCATAAACACAGTGAAACATTGAAATCCTCACGTGATTTCGTAAAATGTCCCAGTAGGTATTTCTGTGTAAATCGTTCGAATCATTATGATGTAAAATTTATTTCCCCTGCCAAAAGTGGCGCCGCGGTGAATTTTATTTAATTTTGTAATTCTAATAAAAAAAGATATGAAAAATAGACAGTTGAAATTTTCACAGGTGATGTATTTTTGATGCCGCTATAACAATAAATACTAAAAACATAATATTATTAATAATTAAGGGGGGTTCCCATACTACAAGCGTGATTTTTCTGCCGTTTTTTGCTCGATATTAATAACGACAACAGGTAGACAGTTGAAATTTTCACATGTGTTGTATTTCTGATGCCGCTATAACAATAAATACTAAAAACAGAATAAAATTAATATTTAAGGGGGGCTCCCATACAACAAACTTTTTTTTGTCGTTTTTTGGTACGGAACCCTTCGTGCGCTAGTCCGGCTCGCACTTGGCCGGTTTTTTATTTCCTATCTACTTCTACGAATGACTATGAAGAAATATAGTGATACCTTCTAAAAATACTAAACCATGGGCCCTAAAATTCCACGTTAAGTTTGATTAAAATCATTTTCTATTAACAACTAATTACATAAAAACCTCTGAGGGCGCCACTTTCGGTGGTATAAGTAAGCTGTGCAACAATTGGGATGTTGACAACTTTTTTTATTTTATATTACATAAATTACCTCTCAAAAAAGAAACATTGGTAAAATAATTATTTCGCTAGCTTGAAAACTGCCCGAGATATCACAGTGTGAAATTCACACAAATGGACTCGCCCAAAAACGCTCTATACTAACGGCTACTGAATTATGACGTCACGCCTCAGTAGTTTGTATGCAACGCGTAGGAAATTTGTTCGGCAGCTATATTAAATATTGTGTTTATCAAAATGGTTTCTTGGACAAATTTGCTATACATTTTACGAACTAATAAAAGGTATCATTTATTTTAATAAATTTTATACTTTTTAAATGGACTTGTCCACCCAAATTTGAAGGGTCATAAAACAAATAATATGCAATATACCTATAAAACCAAGAGGTATACAAGCTACTCTAAAAGTTTAATATGTTTACGATATTTATTAGTATTTCGTTATTTTATTCATTAGTCAACATCCCAACTCACGATCGTGCAAAGCATTATGACGTTATATCAAATCTATTTCCTCTATATAGATAGGTATATTAACGTTGATGGTCAGGAAACAGATGGAAACAGGAAACAAAAGCAAACAACTTTTTCCCGGGACTAACTCAGCTGTTTTATAACATTTATAAGATAGCTACTCGAATACAATGTATGGAACATTTGATTTTAGACTTAATCCTATACAAAACTTGTAAGTACTTCACCTCCTATCCCAAACTATTTAAACAAATTAAATATGAAGGGTACAAAGTTGTTAAATTAAGTTTTACTATCAACGTAACAAACTATCTATAAGAAAGACAAGTCGACCAGCAAATTGGTCAACATCTCGTACCTTTATTGGAGAAAACAACATTGCAAAAAAACCGTCGTCAAAATGTAGAGCAGTGTCACAACTTTAGGGTTGACTGCCACCAGAAATTGGCGGAATAATATTTGTACCTGGTTGCAAATAAATTGCAAAACGACTTTTCTGACATTGAAAATTGCAATGACCTTAAGAGGTTCTTCACTTAATTTGGACTGCCGAAATTTGGCAACTAATTATCTTAATGGTTAAAAATAAACTCGATAATATTATGTGTTAACAAGCGGATGTAGGCGAGTGTTAAAAATTATAGAGTCACCACCAGTTAATGGCGAAATGTTACCATACAATTTAGTTATTATTGGAAGCAAATATTTAAATAATAAAACCGAATTAAAAAGCAGTAGGTAAGGCAAAGGGCCATTAATTCATGTTAGTACGTTGTTTTGTTAGTTTTGTTTCTGGCGCAAAAAATAAGTGAATTAAATATATATAATCTCTAAAAAAATCAAGCACTTACAAACATTTTGGCTACAAAATTGAAAGCAATACCACGGTAAAGATATCTTCATTACCGCGTGGCGATGCGACGCTCGAAACTCTACATGTCAGCCACGGACAGCTGTGCGGTGTGTACTTAAATATTAAAAATTAATCTTAAAAAATATGGCTTTCCAATCTCAAGATCAAATACTGTCAAGTCTATGGTGAATTTAATATTTTTCTTATTACTAAAAGCAAAAAAACAATAAATTGAAAAAGAACTCAATTAACATTCATCATGATTATGATGTTGTCTGATATAACTATTAACTATATAATAAAATATTGATAGGGACTAATTAAATAGCACTCTCCATCACGAATACCATTAATTTTAATCAATTTAACCACCTGATCTTACAGCAAGTGAAAATAGTTTTTGCCAGCCCTAGTTACGTCACAAATGCGTTCAACTATAACCGAACCGTGGCCATTAAAGGTCACGACTGACACACACATGTTAAGAAGTCATTATAGGCCAATCAACCTCTATCGAATTATTATTGACGCGTTGATTGCAACTGTGTTGATGACGGAACCAATCACATGCGCTTTCTGAATGGGAGGAAATGGTTGAAATTCTTAATAGTACATATTGTGTAAAATACTTTAATTTTAGCATTCACAGTGCTTTTTTTATATACAACATGTAACAGAATTAATGGCTAAAAAGAATATGATAGATTGGGACCATCAAACTGAACAACTTTTACTATAGGACCAACTCTGATATCACGAAAAAAAATCTGCTGTTTCATACATTTTCATATTTTCGTTATTCATTTTTGTATGAAACAGCTGATTCTGTTTCGCGATTTCAGAGTTGGTCCCATTATAAAAGTTGTTCAGTATGATGGGCCCTATTTACTATCTTCCGTTTTAGTTGTACAATTTTAAATAATATAATACTGATTCTGAAAAGATTTGACTCGCCATCGATCACTTCTCAGGCGGTACCGTTTTAAAGGTGGCGAGTAAATTATATCTAGTAAATATAATATTATTTAATATTACACTTTAATCTTGATATTTTTTACAAATAGGATTAAATATTTTCTCTTTTTCAAAAACGAAAAGTACTCTCCACATTTGAGAAACTTCCATAATTAAAATTATGGAAGTTAATACTTCCTCTCAAGCCATTTTTATAACAGAAATTTCAAGATATTGGCTCAACATACTTTTTATAGACAATGCTATTGCCACAGGCCAACCTTGGAGTCATACAATGCAATACAACCTTATTCTTGATACACAGCGGTATGGGAATCTGCTTTATAGGCCTGTAACAAATACAAATTACCTAACAATAAAATAAATAACACAGACAGAAGTTAGAACCATCAATATTCAATCTTAAAAGGTACAAATAGATTTAAGTCCAATTAAAATACTGTAATGCTTGATTAATTTTTGATTTGTATGAAATAGTGGAACTCCATAATATAATAATAATACTAATAGAGTACATAGCGATACATTGCCTGACGTACTGAATTTCAGTTTTATCACAACTTTATAAAGAACTAGCGACCGCCCGCGACTTTGTCTGCGTGGACAGTTATTTCTCTATCCCTCGGGAACAGTACCTTTTTTCGGAATGTAAGATCCCTATATCCTTCTCTATAGGACCCCTGACAACGTATATGCAAAATTTCATGATGATCGGTTCAGTAGTTAAGACATGAAGGCGTAACAAAGAAACAAACGGACTTTCACATTTTTAATATTTGTAAGGATTTTTAAATTCACTTACATTATTATATTTTAGGCCTCGACAGCAGCCATTTTTATTGTCCCCAATGCAGGGGCATAGGCCTTCCTTGTGGGCGGATAAGAAGGATGGGCCATATCACACCAAGCAGGCCCGTTGCGGATTGGCGAATGACTTCAAAAGTAGCCCGGACCAACAGCTTAACGATAGCATCCGAAGCACGGAGAAACTTGATATAATACATTTTTGGTCACCCCTCCCATGACCGACCCTTGCGAAAGTTGCTTAACCTTCGCAATCGCTGGGCGCTAAACCACTGCGTCACTGAGCTCCTCCACCACCGAGCTCCTAACTACCTCCAAACTAAAAATGCTTCTAACTAACTCTAAATTCCAAAGCTACGACGAGAGACCTTGTACACAGGAGATCCGGCTAGAAATTCAGAATACAAACAATATGCAAAAACACAGCCGTCATAAAGATCGTTACATCACATACTATTCCAAATAATAAGGATACAACTATATTTAGTGACGAGGATCTTGTGAATCAACTGGTAATAGAAAAATTCTAAGTGCCGTTTATCACGAACAATAGTACCGAGCAGGAAAATCCACCGCATATGCCATTTTCTGTAAATCATATGAAGTCTTTTTATAAGTTAGTAAGCTTTTTATAGTTTTATTTGAATCCGGAAACTAGTGTGTGAATAACCTTTGGTATTAAGCCATAAATCACTAATGTCTCCAAACCGTTATAAATATTTTAAGACAAAATAAAAAATGCTTACTTCTCCTTGAAAGGATAGAAATATAAAAAATACTTAAGACAAGTTGAAATTAATAGCATCGTATTTGAATAGGTGTAGTTTTTTTATAACATTTTTTTAAATCAGTGATAAAGATTTTAATTTTAATCCAATTTCTATTCACTTTTGAGGTTCACGCGCGTGCCTGACATTGAATTAAAACACTTTTAACTAAAACTTCTATTGTCGATGTAAAGTGTTGATGAACCTTTAGTAAAAATATTAATTATTTCCTATTTAAGTCATTAAATAAACGAACATGTCACCTAAAGGTTATTTCTTCTTCTACATAAAAACAAAACCAACCACAATGATAGATAACTTAATTACTAGTGTCAAAAGCAATTTACTGCTTAATTACCTCCTAAACACTAGGTTCGTATATCACGTTATTAGCCGACGCAAAAAAATCTTTTTAACATAATGGCTGACAAAAGTTCAGGTAGGTATACATCAATTCAAAACGAATCGTTTATGTTGTATGTAATTACTGTTGACACTTTGATTATTAACACAACGGAACCACTTAAGATACGCCTAAGTACTGTGCACATGATCATTGTAAACGTGAGAAAGTTTTATCTAGCAATGGTTATTAAGAAAAAAATAGTTGCATGAGATTCGAGTTTTTGCGTTTCTAAAATTGACAATTCTACGACTTTAAAAAAAGTATAATTTAGCTTCAATTTTTTTTATCTAACACTATTGATGTCTGTTGTTGATGCCATCCAGCTAAATGTTAGTAAACGTGTTAAATTCTTCTCGACCCCTACATCCATATTACAAGCTCTTCTTCTAGTTTTGTTTTGGCAATCTACTTTTCTCTTGGAAGTAATTTTTGCCAGTGTCAATTGCTGAATATTTCAGTGGTAGATTGTTTCAGTTTACATTAAAATGCGGGTGCATCGCATTCCAATGCTGCTTGGAGCATTTGGCACAAAGAATATCAAGACAGTTTACTCGAGTCGTCTAAGTTCTGCCGAGGTAGCCACCACCACAGTAAAAGTCTCGGCTTTACACAACCAAGATCGCGCCTATTTCAACTATCCCACATATTGTTCAGTTGCGTAGGCACTTGAACCACAAAACTGCACCAATTTTAAGACACAATATCCACTATGAATCAATTTGCAAATAATTAAAATAGACACCGAACCGAACTTGACAAATGGCGCCAAAAAACTCTATTACAAGCTCAGTTTATCACTTGCTATAGTTATACTTCTTTCTCACTGTATAGCAAATAAAAAAGAGATGCAATTATAGCAATTCATAAAACTGACAAGTTATAAGAGCTTGTAATGCGGCTTATGGATTTTGGCCAGAAAAATAAAAAAGTTTGCTGCCTGCCACTTAGTTAATTATTTATTATTCAAAAGAATATAGCTCATTGGTTAGCCGCAACAACATCGTGAGGTTTTCATTTTCGGGAAGTCATATTTACCTATAATATTAACCTAACTTTAACTCTATGAAAGACTTTACTGAAGGTGTAAAGAAATCTTTGCCTTAACCACCAGGAAATTAACGTGAAGAATTTACTTTGTTCTACTGATCAGTGCTAACTGCCAATTATAAAAATTGCACAGCTCATTTCCTCTTTCGAAGAAAGAGATTATTTTGTATCAAGCCATGCAAGATTGAGGATTACATGCCTAGATATAACTAAGCTAAAGCGTTAGAGTGCTTCAATATTATATTTTTGTAAAAATATAAAGAACATTATTGTGTTGTTACGTCTTGATTTTATTTAATGTTAGCTCTCGATAATTTCATTTAATATAATATTATGCACTGTGTTCGATTTAAAAAAAAACCGCCCAAGTGCGAGTCGGACTCGCGCACCAAGAGTTCCGTACCAAAAACGGCAAAAAAATAAACGTTTGTTGTATGGGAGCCCCCTTAAATATTAATTTTATTCTGTTTTTAGTATTTGTTGTAATAGCGGCAACAAAAGTACATCATCTGTGAAAATTTCAACTGTCTACATTGTCGTTATTAAGATCGAGCAAAAAATGGCAAAAAAATCACGTTTATTGTATGGGAGCCCCCCTTAAATATTAATTTTATTTTGTTTTTAGTATTTGTTGTTATAGCGGCAACAGAAATACATCATCTGTGAAAATATCAACTTTTTAGCTATCACGGTTCATGAGATGCAGCCTGGTGACAGACAGACAGACAGACAGACAGACGGACAGCGGAGTCTTAGTAATAGGGTCCCGTTTTTACCCTGTGGGTACGGAACCCTAAAAAGGTGAATTAAAAAGCAATAATAATCATTTATTATTATTGCTTGATGAATCGCAAATGAAAAAGAAGGAACTTTATCACAAAAATGGTAGGTACTTACCTATTCCTGTTGTATGTGCCTATATTTAATTGGCCAAAATTCTATATGTTTGAACGCTACGCTTACTATTAAAACTTTAAAATATGCAGTAAACTATTAAATTACGTAAGCTTGACAATTCCATACAATACATCAAAGTCTGTGATTTACATAAGTTTGCGAAATATTTATTTAATCATCTATTTCTCATATTTAAGCTTTAAAAGTAAGCGTAGCGTTCAAACGAATAGAAAGTTGGCCATTTGAGTAGGGGGGCTGGTCAGTCGATTGTTGTTGTTCAATGTCGCAAACTTTGGATTAATGTAATGAGTTGAGTACCATTTATGGAAAAGCTGAGAAAAAAAATTAAACAATATTTATTTTGAAGCCTCGTGTCATAAAGTCTAAATCTTAAGTCCAATAACAGTTCTTAAGCCCAGAGCTCGAATCAATGTAGATTGTAGTTTTATTAGCTTTTTATACAGGCAGTGGAGTGTATTGACTCTACAAGACAAAAAGTTGGAGTCAACGCGAAGGTCACGAGCGACACAACGCAAGCTGAAAATATCGAACCTTGACTGTGAATGATTGCTCACTATCAAGCTTTTACCAGCAATTGTATTTTTATAACTGGTATTAAACATACCTCCTTCTTCATATTCCCAATTTGCTACAGTATCGATTGGATTTTCAACTTCAGTCTTGAAGATTGAAGATTCAATACGATTCTTTTCAACTGAGAGAGTATAAAAAACCAATAACTTAGGTACCTTTTTACACATTGGAGATGGGAATGCTATTTTTACTGTCTTGTTATAATATGTTTTTCCCTCTGCTGTTAATGCATTTGTCTGTCTCATTATGACAGCTCAAACAATTTTAACAGATTAATGAACTTTAAAAGACTTCTACGAATTTGTACATCATCAACAATGCTTCTTTGGAAGAGGGATTTCATAGGCTCTGAAGATCTTCATATGATATCTAAGTAGGTACCTAATGCAAGTGAATTGGAGTATCTCTTTATTTTATTTGTAATTGACACATTTCTTTCTTATTTCTTTACCAAGTGATTACCTCGATATCAGCCATTTTATTTTCCTCTCTGCTGAGGCACAGGCCTTCCTTATAGGCGGATGAAGAGGATGGGCCACAAACCCACAACCCACTACTCAGGCCCAAATTGGTGGATGATTCTACCGATTCTCAAATAATTAGAAAATATTTTTAGAGACCCTATCCATAGTCCATTGTAACCACCGAGGCGATATGTCACGAGACCGAGTGAGTAAGCAGTAGCGGCATTGTAGCCGATTAGGTAACCATTTTCCCCAGCTGGGTACGTTTTGCAACCGCATTGCCACACCAGCTCCCCGACTATTTGCTGTAAACTACACTACCGCAGAATTCTCCGTGCCCACGCGCTACTTTGATCGTTATTCGTTTCCGAAATAAAGTTCTTTTTAGTTTTTTGTTACAATGTCTCCAATGCGGACCGTTTATCACGCTATTTTGCGGATACTAAATTGAATTTTGGTTTGTTTGAGCGAAACAGCGCGGTGGTTTTCGCTCGAGTCGGTTGCTAGGGTGCTAATCGACCGCAACTGAACGATGATTGTTTCCGCCATATAATTATTCTGACGTATTCACTAATAGCACTCTAAATAAATGCTACTGGAATGTATATTTTTATTTATTTTGCTAATTAGTTCCAAAAAAAATTGAAGGTTGGAACTATGCATCTATTCAAATTTAATTTATTTTTGCAAATAATTTGAAGGTTACCCCTTACGCCTCATAGTACACGTGTGATATTCCTATAAGTGGAGAACATGTATATACTAGTATTATTCTAGTAACAGTTATTACAGGACTGTAGCAATATCCAGTAGAGAATGTCATGCGGTTGTTATTAGTAAATTTATCTAGGAGTCACCATCTTTTTCCTTTATGTTGATTGAAAAATGTATCACTATTCTTAGCACTGAATAAATAATAGAAGAGTAACGACAAATCTTTACCTATAAATAAAGTTTTAAAACCGCGAATCGCTATACATAATTAATACAATCTAATGAAAAGAAAGAAAAAAGCCACACGGTTTAGAGTAGGTATAGCTAAGACTTAGTAACAAATGCTTTTAAATTGGCTGCTTCATTATCTTAAGCACATATTTTTCTCTTTTTAAGTTAAATCCTGGTCTTATCTGATCGGGCCTGACTCGAAGCAAAACACCTGGCTTAGCAACAGATGCCATCGAAAACTTGATTGGATACGATCGTTTTTATTGCATCGTTTGGTCGAACACAGGCAATATTTGAATATAAAATTATTATTTCGTGTATGTAATATTCGTAAGTATACATAGACTCACGTGATGGCCGGTTGCTTAAGACCCGCATCGAACGTAAACACGCGTTACGTCAGCGCGGGCGCACACGGAAACATACGTGCGATAAACCGCTTCTCCATGCAAATATATTATGTATTGTAATTTGCGTTTTATCTCTTTGGTTTATGATATAAATTTGCTACATATTTTTGATGGAGTATCATCAAAATGTGGTCAAAAAGAAAAGAAAAAAGGTTTTACCGCATTTATTTCTTTGTTAGCTTATTTCCAAGAAGCTTGCTGGTTCTAATATGGTCAATAAATATGTCCTTATAGGCTTCCTATAAGCCATAAGTAGAAATGCCCGGATGCCCCATACATAAGAAGTGATTTATGCTCACACGAAGACTTCATTATAATGCATTTATTATTTCTTATAATTACTAGTGTATAAGGAAACAAATAGTATCTTCATGTTTCACATTACATGTAATTTATTCGTGATATAAAAGATCTTATTGGATTTAAAGATATCGGCAAAATCTTAGCTTTATTATGAAACAATAAGTTAGACATTCGAAAAATCCCTAGACAATCTTTATCCGTGATAAAAACTATCCAGGTTATATAAGAAACTTTTTTGTGTCAAATTTCATCCAAATCAGCCGTTTTTGCGTGATTGAGTAAGAAACATCCAAACGTGCTTCATCACATTTATAATATCAGTATGATTAAAGTGATTTTGTTGACTTACATTCGATTGACCAAACAATGCAAAGATAGGCATCGAAATGTATAAGATAGATTAGTTAATTCGATCGATAAGACGGCGGACGAGTTGACCACTAAGCTTCTCAAAAAGTAGACAACTTGACCATCATGGCCGAGTAAGTATCTTGCGTGTGAATTGTCGCCTTAGCCAAATCGAGTCCCAGTGAATGCTAAATAATGACTATTCCTAACTGTGTTTGTCTATGTTATTAGTACTGATTAGTTACTTATATCTTATGCTAACCCGGAACTTACTGAACTGTGTAAACTATGTACAACAACCGATTGAGATAAGCATACAGGATATCATCAAAGGTCAAAAGGCATAAAAAGAAATAAGTAATTCAACTCGGTTTTATAATGCCTTGTTTCTGGAAGAAAATAGGTCGGATTAAAATTAAATTAAGTACTCATCCAACTTTGAGAAAGAGATCTCTCGTCTAATCCAACTCGTGTGGGCAGCATTCGGGAAGCTTCAAAAAATATTCGAGTCCGATTTACCTCAGTGTCTCAAGACGAAAGTCTATGAACAGTGTGTGTTGCCAATGATGACTTACGGCAGTGAAACGTGGTCGCGAGCTATGGGTCTCATAAGGAGGCTCAAGGTCACCCAGCGTGCAATGGAAAGAGCCATGCTCGGCGTTTCCCTGCGTGATCGAATCAGAAACGAGGAGATCCGCAGGAGAACTAAAGTGACCGACATCGCTCGAAGGATTGCTCAGCTGAAGTGGCAATGGGCAGGACACACAGCGAGAAGAACTGATGGCCGTTGGGGCGGAAAGGTTCTGAAATGGCGACCGCGCACCGGACGACGCTCCGTGGGTAGGCCCCCGACAAGGTGGACCGACGATCTGGTGAAGGTCGCAGGAAGCCACTGGATGCGGGCAGCGCAGGACCGATCGTCGTGGAAATCCTTAGGGGAGGCCTATACCCAGCAGTGGGTGTCGTGCGGCTGATATGATGATGATGATGATGATGATGAAGAGTCGTATCTCGGTTGAATGGTCTTGGGAGCTTTGATACTTTTAAAGCTCCAATAAATCGTAGATATTAGTATTTATAATTAATTTTAACTTGATATCTCTATGTATTCTTATGACAAAAGGTCTTGCTCTTGACAAACAAATCCTACAATCCTTTTATCCTTTTCACGAACAAATTTTCAAAAACTAATGAGGTGACCGAATTAAATAATCGCTTGATATAAAGATTTGAGCCAAAGGATCGATATTGATGTGATGATATATCTAAAAGACATCAACGAGCTTTTCTTTAATTATAAAATGTAACAAAGAACTTGAAACCAAGACTAATCAATGAGTGTCGGCTCCATTCTGTGCAAATCACATGAGTGTTTGCGTAACCTTCCCAAACGAACAATGGCATTTGGAATTAATCTCGTTAAACCTATAGAAATAGTACCTAGGTAGGATATAAAAACGGATATAATAATAATACTTAAATTTATAAAATTCAACAGTATTTGTTCGGAGGTTGCCTTTTTTCGTGTCAAAACTCTGAACAGCTAGAGACTCTTCACTTAATTTTGAACAGTGTATGACATATAATAACTATTAAATTGATTGAATGATTAAACGGTTTGGTATTAACGTTCATTTCATTTCTTACCCTGAGGCCGTATTACGAGCTCTTAAAACCTGCCAGGTTTATAAATTGCTGTAGTGACATCTCGCTGTATAGCAAATAAAAGAGATAGATTGATAGCCAGTCAGAAAACTGACTGGAAATAAGAGGTCATAATACAGCCCCAGGACTCAATTATGGGTTGCAACTAAAACTTTTGTTGATATTTTGAACGGGGAAGTTTAGAATTTTTAGAAGTTGTAGAACCACCCTAGCAAGTCACATTTGCAAAAGTGATTATGAACTTTTCTATCAAAGGGTTGTGGGATTGACATACATTTTTGCCAATCATCGATTTTTAAAAAGCAAATTTAAATCTGTCCAACACAGTAAGCTCGTTCTGACTAGGGGGGGAAGATTTTCCTTGGAAAACTCACCCCGTACCATTTTTTACATTTCTCCTGATGTTTGCTGTCCCAATATCTTTGACCTACTATAACGACATCTAATTGCACTTCTTGCCTACGTGTAAAAGTCCACGTGCCCCATGCCCCATCATACGACCTATTTTGGCGTCGTTTCGTTTCGCAACACGACCTTGCCTCCAGCAGACTGCGGATACCCATTTGAGTATTCAAACTCCGTAGTCACGTATCATTGGCGAACTTAACGCACTTTCGCTTGCGACAAAATAATCGAGGCTGTTAAATCTTAAGTACTTCCATTTTGTGACACTGATTGATGATTGAGTAACGTTTTGACTTTACAACTGAATTTAATATTATTCCTATTATTAGTAAACCAATAATTAATGCATTATTTAATTTTATATTCTTCGATCATTAAAGTTTATATTTTATAATTAATGCGCTACACAACTTTCACAGTTCGTCCACCGCAGAACTATTAGGTCAGGTTATATCAGGTGTAATCGTATAAATTTTTGAGTGATATCTTCAAATTAATGATTTTGTAATGAACAACCGTAATAAACGTGTCTCATTAGACCTTAATAATCGTACATCCATATCAGAGAGGGACACGTGTCGAAGAATGTCGTACAAACACTTGTCTATGACTACGACTTGTTTCGATAAATACATTGAATTCTGAAACAAAATGATACATTTTTGCTTTCCCTATGTTGGCTATCATCACGTTTAATTTAACTGCAATCTTTATCACCTTTACCTACTATAAACTGAAACAAAATGATACATTTTTGCTTTTCATAGGTTGACTTTCATCACGTTTAACTTAACTGCAATCTTTATCACCTTTACCTACTATCTAGGGGCACGGTAGTGCCCCCGCCAAGACGAGGAAGCGAAGCGCAAGGGCACTACCTACCTTTTCTCGAAGCGCTTCGTCGTTTTTTGAACCCTCATATCTTGGGTTTGGAGTAAACTAGATAAACAAAATTCTCAAAATGTGATGTCAGTAGTAGACTTATTAAATATATAAAGTTTGAATTGTGTAGCTTTTATAATATAGATTTTATTGATATCTAAAAACCCCGATTTCGTCACTGACTCACTCATGATCATCAAAACTCAAAGGGTACTTCCAGAAGTCCTAGAACGCTGTAATTTGGTATGTAAGCTAGTATTAGGACACAAACAACAAAAAAATTATGAAATTGGACTTTAACCCTCCAAACGCTTAACCCTCATAACTTGGGTTTGGATTATACCAGAAACACAAAATTCTCAGGATATGATGTCTGTAGTTTCTTTATTACAAGAACTATTTTTTATCAGAAAAGTAATGAACAGTGAATAAATTTTCCCATGTAGCGAAATGGCCAAGCCGGATATTTTGACTAAGGTGTAGAGTTTGTGAAGTTAGGGCGTGTAGAGTTAGAAGCTTGGCATTACATGAGGTCTGATAACTTTTTGATAGTGCGAGCGTGCGTCTTGGCTACGTTTTACATGAAAATGTTTTTGGTGGGATTATTTATTCTGTGATTCAACTACATGCTGTTTACCTATCAATTAGGCTTGTGCTTCAGCCGATTAAAAAACTTAAAACCTTATTAGCATCCTCAACTTTTTAACAGAACATGTTTTCAGAACCTAAAATTACTTTAAGTAAGTCTAGCAAATTCTAAAGATGAGCACAAAAATCAAATATAAAATCTTTACAACTTTATCTGAAATGTAAGCAGAATTGTGAAATTGCACCTTTCTTAAGCGAAGAGAATTGTTTTGCAAATTAAGTATTTTCTCAGGTAACGTTTTTTTTTAACTTTCATTGTCTATTTCGGTGCATTCACTAACTTTACAAAACCAACCGTGAATCAGCCAATTTGAATATGAGTTTCTTCACCTAAGCCCGTAAACATTTTCAATTGCATGTAATGGGTACAAAAAATGCTGTTCTGTATTAATAAGCTTTACCTAGTTATATGTCTGGCATGTTTTTATATTATTTTCTCCGTGAAATATAGAATAATATAAGGGGATATTCATATAAGATTGTTTAAGCCTTCTTTCTACCTTTCCTCTAATTTTTAAGCTAATTATGTATTTATTTAGAAGAAAATTAAATGTGTCATTTAAGGTGAAAAATATTAAATAAGTGTCACTTAAAAGTTAACATCAATTTATTTTATTAAGGTATGCAAAGTAGCTCTACGCAAAATCGTTAGCAAAGCGCGCAATTAAGGAAAGGCCACGCACTAGTGACTGGATAGTAGATTGAGTTGAAATATGCAAGTGATAAACTGCAGATAACAGATTGCTTTGCGAAAGCCGGCAATTTACTGGTTCCAGTCGGTGGTGTAAGCATTAATTGAGTTCAGTGTTTTGTCCCTTTTGCACAAAATCCAAAGAACATTTCTAAGAAAGACGCGACGAAAGCAGATTAACTACTGCTAACTTTTCAAAACTATATTTACTCTATAATTTTGGTATAAACATCCTTTCTGACCATCACATACAAATTCAATGAAAACACTGTTGCAAAATGTTCGTTAAAGCAACGAAAATTATTTATCTCATCAAATTTACTCATCAAAACAGCATCAAGTGCAATAAATAATATAAATACATTACTACGTCTTGAAAAAATATCAGTGCGCTCGAATTAAAATACGAGTACGACGATAACTAATCGATTACCAGGTTCATAATATTCAAACCTAAGGTCAACAGCACCAATCATCATCAGTCATCCCCATAACAGACCATTGTTGTCCACTGCAGCTCATGAGCCTCTCCCATGTGAAGATGTTGTCATAATCTCCATGCTTAGACCCATTTTTTAGTCCACAGAAGCGTTAGATTAGCTTTAGCTAGGTGATTGTCCATCAGCCATTTTTGATGTCCCCACTGCTGGGGCACAGGCCTTCCTTATGGGTGAATAAGGAGGGCGGGCCGTAACCCACCGCGCGGGCCCAATGCGGATTGGTGGGTGTTAACGACTGCAAATGCAGCCGGGACCAACGGCTTAACGTGCCTTCTGAAGGACGGAGCTCGAGATAATCAATTTTTGGTCACCCCTCCAATGACCGACGCTTGCGAAAGTTGCTTAACTTCCGCAATCGCTGGGCCAGGCGCTTAACCACTGCGCCCCATCGAGCTAGGTGATTAGTCGCCTTTCATTAGATCCTTTAATGTTAAGGGTTGATCCTACTTTACTCTGTCGAACGCCACACGGCTCACAGTCTCTTTCTCCCGCGTACTCTCACTCACTGCTGAAGATCGTAACGTGACTCCTATTATTCCGCCTAGTCTTGATGAAGTGCGACGTTGTCAGGATTTCCTAGATATCTTTTCAGTCTATCATTTGTGATTCCTTTCTTCCTCTAGGTATTTTGCCTTTTATCTTTCCTATCACATCAGACGTACCATGTTGTCAGTAGGTAGTACCTTCATAAAATAAACAGTACCAATGATTAATTAAAGTCCCGCACGCAATACGATCCGCCCACCGCCGCACAATGTCAATGACATAAGGTTAGAAAGCAACGGCTGTATGTCATAACTCATACGAGATCAGATAAAAACGAAAGCATTGCGGTCACAGGTAAACATGCGGTTTGATCGCACTTAACTTCCTCAACATATATTGCTAAGGAAGTTTACACACTGTCCGCGAATATCCGAATTATCCGATAAGCACTGACGCTTGATCCTCGATGCGAATGATGCGTGTTTTTCCCTACATATACTGTGCAAAAAGCAGAGAAATAAATTATTTCTAAAAAAACTAAAAAATGCACAATACTAGCTATTGGATGCTTGCGGAAAACATAATATTTGTGATTTGCAGTGCTACTAGCGTAAACTTTACCAACAATTCCTAGCTTCTTCAGTTTCTCACACAGATCAATTTCCTTATTCGTCAATTCCATGAAAATTTTGAAGTTGTCAGTTTTCCAAATACGCTTCGCTAAGTTTCATTCTATTCTCTTGTTTTCAAACTTTTCCACGAAAACAAACCTATTTAACGATTATCAGTCTTCTTCTTAATTACGTCCGAAAATCCGATTGTTTTGATTCAATACGTATGATTGATCAGATCGGAAAGTCTGTATGCCTCTGAAATAGTAGGAGAGCTTATGCAACTGTGTCACAAATACCTAGCTCGTATCTACATGATTACGATGTTAGAAAGATTGTTGCTTTTCGTATTTTTCTATTATTAAAAATAGAAATGAGGACACTTTTATTTAGCAAGACGGGAAAAATAAAAATAATAACAATTTTTGTTGAAAAGGGTGATTATTTTCAATCACTTTAAAAATAAATAATAATATAAAATAAATAAGTTCCTAGTATTGGTTCGTCGCTTTAAAAAACTTAATTTCTTCTAAAACAATCTTAATTTAATCGCTACAAACGATTTTACAAAAACCCAAATCGTTTATACGTCTAGTCTTAGTTAGTCATAATAAAAACCGGATGGGACCACGGTTAAAGACCTTGCAACAGTTCAAACCTATTATTATTTTCTCTATAGCTTTATGTTCCACTATCACACTCTTAGAGAATTTATGAGTTCATCTCACAAGGAGTTGTTTTGTGATCATCGTTCAAAGCATTACGTAGAAAACAACATTCCACCTGCGGTAGGCATTTAATTATGAGAAGATCATCCATTAGCCATTAGCTATTTTAGTCGTGAGCCTGTTTATTGAATCACTTTATCACATACAGTTTTATACAAATTGTTTTTACAACCACGGAATGCGAGAACTCATTGACCTTTCGTTTTTTTTTCGGGTTCGTTACTAGGTTTACATTTTGAGCTTTTGATCACAACATGACTAAAAACATCGAAAAGTTTTCGACTTAAAATGGCGACTGATAAGCTGGGATAAAACATAATGTTACTTAATTAGGTACTCAAAAAGTATTATTGTGAAAATTATACATATTTTTATATGGGATATTTACTCATATTATTTCCTTAATAATAATAAAGCTGAATTACGTTTAATAGATAAAGGATAAATAAGATGTTACGATAATTCAATAAACACTGGTTACCTAGAATTCGCCAGCTGTGATGGTCTGAGTCACTCGAATTTGCACCCGGATGTCGAAATAAATCTATAACTTGCAAACTAATGTTAACTTTTATCTATACTTACTTTAAAAACTTTTGTCATTTCTGTTATTTAATTGTCGCTAAAGATTTATCAAACAAATAATGTAAACGGTGCTTAACGTTGAATAATCTTCATATCGTAATCATGAGACAAAGCAATATTGTTCAAATTAATTTACTTTTCTTGCACTTACTAGGAACGATAGGAACTTTTTAGAACACGCAAAAAAAACTTTTTTTAATATATTATTTATATGTATATGAATACACAACCTTCACGCAAAATTATCCTAACTTTTAGGCTGAATGGGTTTTTTTCAAATGTTTGAAAAAGGGACAATGAATGCTCAGGAGTTTTTGGCGCCATTTTGTCGAGTTCGGTTCGGTGTTTATTTTAATTATTTGCAAATTGATTCATAGTGGTGGCTACCTCGGCAGAATTTACCGAGTAAATTGTCTGGATAATACTTGATGCCAAATGCTCCAAGCAACATTAGAATGCGATGCCCCCGCATTCTAATGTAAACTGAAACAATATATACCACTGAACTATTGACACTGGCATAAATTACTTCCAAGAGGAAAGTAGATTGCCAAAACAAAAATGAGAAGAAGAAGGTTTTTTTTTTCAAATGTTTAAAAAAAGAACAACGAATATTCACTTCGCAGAGGACGCACGCTAGTTTTTTACAATTTACATTCTCTTTGGAGAACGCAGTCGGAATTTGGCGGGAACTTTCGTGGTGAAAACAACAGCGACATTTTCTATAGAAAAAAACAATAAAAATTCAAAATGAACCGCTTGGATCTGTTCATAAAATAATTAAAAACAGTTTCAGCCACGTTTCAGTATTAATTTTTTTATACTGAATTATCATAATTTTTCATTACAGGAATCCTATATATTAAACTAATTTTTCATTATAGGAATTCTATATTCGATGAACTAATTATTGTTTTCCTTTTGTTACAGATTACGGCGGAGTCTGTTACTTTTATCAGTCGCGTTGTTAGCCCGCGCACACGCACAGAAAAGTAAATCAGACGACAGCAATATACAGGCCGTGCCCAGCGATTTGAGGCGAGCAGTCAGCGAAGCACTAGCTCTAGAAAGAAGGTTCCAGAATGGAGCAAATGACGCGTATGTATTTTAAATTAGAAAAATCGGTAAAATTTAATCTTAATTTCTCAAAATTATTTGCATACTAGCGGCCGCTCGCGACTTCGTCTGCGTGGAAAGGTTTTTTGCTATCCCTCGGGAACAATACTTTTTTTCGGGATGAAAGGTACCCTATGTCCTTCTCTGTACCCCTGACAACGTGTATGCAAAATTTCATTATGATCGGTTCAGTAGTTAAGACGTGAAGGCGTAACAAACAAACAAACAAACGGACCTTCGCATTTATAATATTAGTAAGGATTAGTAAGGATGACGATCAATACTCTCTTTAACGCTACTTTGAGGTGCTAATCGGTGTCCGATTTCCGAAAGTTTCTTATTATATTGATTGTTAATTTAAACATTTTGATTGTGTATAAATAATTATTATAAACTAGCGGCCGCCCGCGACTTCGTCTGCGTGGACAGTTTTTTTGCTATCCCTCGGGAACAATACTTTTTTTCTGGATGAAAAGTACCCTATGTCCTTTTCTGTACCCCTGACAACGTGTATGCAAAATTTCATTATGATCGGTTCAGTAGTTAAGACGTGAAGGCGTAACAAACAAACAAACAAATAAACAAACAAACGGACTTTCGCATTTATAATATTAGTAAGGACTAGCGGCCGCCCGCGACTTCGTCTGCGTGGAAAGATTTTTTGCTATCCCTCGGGAAAAATACATTATTTCGGGATAAAAGGTATTCTATGTCTTTCTCTGTACCCCTAAGAACGTGTATGCAAAATTTCATGATGATCGGTTCAGTAGTTAAGACGTGAAGGCGTAACAAACAAACAAACAAACAAACGGACTTTTGCATTTATAATATTAGTAAGGATAAGTGGATATTTACTTGCTATTTCAATATGCTTAATTTTACCTACTATAACTTACCATATCCTTGCTTGCTACACTTACAACGTTCCAACTCTCGTAAACAATATACGATTAATTACTTAGCTATACAGATATTGTTAGAAGTATATTCTAAACACGGACTAATAGAATAAAAAGCTTATTAATAACACAACTTTTGTATGGAAGCAACACTGAATACCAAAAAAGAAAAATCTGCTGTTACATACATTTTCACCGTCGATAGAAACTTTGTTAAAACAGTTGATCTTTTAAAACGATATCAACGTTGATGTGTTGCTTCCATCCAGAAAGTTGTTCGTAATGATGAGCTCTACAATTGGTTATGCGTTGGATGCAAAAAAAATACTTACATATTTAGTTACTCCACACAACAGATGTTAAAAATGCAAAGAATCTGTGCAAAAATAAATTCTGTCCACAAATAAATTCACATAAATATACCTATACACCGACAACAACACACCTTGCCCTTATACCAACTACTCTACACATGTTTCACCCTACACTGAGCATCATCAGGACTTCTTAAACAGTGCAAAACCAAGCCGAGCACCAAGTGCTTTCGGTGGTGGGCATTGCACAGATTTTTTAGCATTTATAAATTCTGTTGTGTGGAGGTTATTGCTAAATATTGTTTCTTGCATCCATTATGTTGGACTTCCGCAAGGTAACGCCTGTCCATCAACCATTTTAATGTCTCCACTGCTGGGGCGCAGGTCTACCTTATGGGTGGATAAGGAGGACGGGCCATGACCCACCACGCGGACCCAATGCGGATTGGTGGGTGTTAACGACTGCAAATGCAGCCGGGACCAACGGCTTCACGTGCCTTCCGAAGCACGGAGGAGCTCGGGATAATACATTTTTGGTCACCCATCCCATGACCGAACCTTGCGAAAGTTGCTTAACCACCGCAATCGCTGGACCAGGCGCTAAACCACTGCGTCACGGAGCTCCTCGTAGCGCTTGCTAACGCCTGATTCTATTCTGCGTTGTATGAAACGCTAATCTGTTCCACTTTGCAGGCAGAACTGCACATCATATGAAGACGAGGGCAGTACCACCCCATGCCCCCCCAGCAAGTACCGGAGCCCTAGCGGTGAATGCAACAACGTGCGGCACCGCCCTTGGGGTCGGAGGGGGGATGTCTTCTTGAGGCTCATGCCCCCCAACTATGCTGACAGTAAGTGTAACTATCTTTTACTCGTAACTTCGTCAGTGTGGAATTTCAGCCCAGAGTATCACGAGGGCTCTAGGCCGGCTTCTTATACCTATTTCTCCCAGTCATATCATAGTTCTGTTAACCTCTGTACATGTTGCTCAATTCCAATTCATCTTCCTCCATCTATTTTCTGGTCTATGGAGATATACATGGTGTCCCAAAACTTTGCCACACGGAAGGAAAGTACCTTTAATATTGAAGATGGGAATTTTACTGAAAGAAGACTTCATTTTGTTTTTAAAAATAATTGAAACCGCATTCAAATATTTTTGGAAAATCGCCTGCCTTAACCAGAAATCAAACCCACCAAAAACGATTTTTTTTTATTTTATTTTTACGATACCAATCGAAAGGGTTACTCATAAGGATTATTTTTTCTCAAGTGACACAGCAACTTAAACAAAAGGACGACCATGAAATTTAACTTTTAAAATTTATTTATTATCAATTTGTATCGAATTGTATGCGATTTAAAAAAAAAATCTTTGAATGCAGTTACGATTCTTTTCGAAAACAAAATGAAGTCTTCTTTTAGTTAAATTTCTTATCTTCAATATTTAAGGTACTTTCCATCCGTGTGGCAAAGTTTTGGGACACCTGTATACCTGTAAGTCATTAGTCGTCTATTATACGACATTCGGGAAGGGTGATGCTTTTTCTACTCTGCCGCTACACATTCTATTAATCGTTTTTACTTCTTTATTCTTATGTATCGTCTTTACCGATAGCAATTAGTAACAGTATGACAGCTTACAATGTTTACTTTAAGTGTATTTATAGAAACATCCACAACTTGTAATAACTACAAAGTGATCGTATACACGCAATCCGTGTAGATCTTGTAGTAATTGTCAAGATTATTGAATCGTTAAAATATAACTGTCTTTTAATGGAGTTAGAGGATTATGTTCATCAATAGGAACATCATTTTTGAAAATGTATGAAGCTCACACTTGCCAAATCGTACGCCGTACTGCCCCCTTACTCAAATGGCCAACTTTCTATTCGTTTGAACGCTACGCTTACTTTTAAAGCTTAAATATGAGCAATAGATGATTAAATCACATGTCGCAAACTTACGTAAATCACTGACTTCGATGTATTATATGGAATTGTCAAGCTTACGGCAAGTAATTTTATAGTTTACTGCTTATTTGAAAGTTTTAATAGTAAGCGTAGCGTTCAAACGAATAGAATGTTGACCATTTGAGTAGGGGGGCTGGAATAATAAAAGCATAAAAAGTGCTCAGCTAATCAAAATATTCTCCAGGGTAACGGCTAAAGGTAACTGGTATCCACTTATCATTAACGACCTTTATTTAATAAACAATTTTAAACAATGTTAACAATTAAAATACGCAGTCACTAACATCAAAAATTACAATAATGCTGCTTGCTGAATTTAACGCAAGTATCTTTTCGCAATCGGGGTCACTGACCGCCATCAAGCCTATAAACAATGTAGTAACAAGATATTCTTTAGCAATAAATCGCTGTCATCTTAAAAGTAGCCAACTTTAACTTCACTGACATAGAAACGAATCACAATACATTTTAAAATATTGCCCGTTTCGGAACGTGTCTAGGCAACGTTTAAACATTCTGACCTCTGCACAATCGGCCTTTATGTGATAACAATCATCTTGAATTACCTCATAGTACTGACAATCATCCCGATTGGTCACGATTTGCCACGAATCGTTGTGAACTTGACACATGTTGCAAATATTTGAGTACGTATTCTACGCACTCAATATTTATCTGTCTGTAGTCATCACCGACCATACAACAAGTTACTTGTTTATAAAGTCATGTGGTGGTGGTCAAAGTGTGGTAGTCATCTAACTTAACTGAAGATTCGTTGTTTATACATGGTATTTTTTTATTCACTCTTCAAATTTTTAGGATGTGTTCAATCCATGAAACTGAACAAGTTTCTTGAAGAAACTTTCTTCATGAAACATGTGTCGAAATACGTCAAAAACTTTTGGCCATCCCTTACTGAACTGATCACGTGATCTCTTTGATTTATATGGAAAGTCTTTTTTTTTACATATTTGAGTTTGACTCTATGTTTCTTAGAGAAAGTTGTTCAGTTTCATGGACTGGACACATGCTTAAGGAGAGTGAATAAAAAAACACCCTGTATCTTTGTTGTTTTGTCATCAATGTCATATAAACCAGTCGGTGTACATTTTTGGAATAATTTATCTGGAAATTAATTAAATTATTAATGATTTTAGTAGTTTTCTGGTTTAATTTATAATGAAATATTTTTTTAAAACAAATAAGCCGGAACTCTACACACTTATTTTTTCAACTGAAGTTACCCAACAATTCCATGTATTATTATTACTAAAAAAGGAAAGTAAAGGTATTCAAGAGACAGCAAAATTACTTCCTATGTGCAAATTGGACATTGCAATAATGTATGCGCATGTTTAAAAACCTGCTTCTTTTTCTTCCTTTTTAAATAATAATATGTTTTTTTAGTTGTTATAAGTACTAATAAAGTTTTTACATAAGCTTGATTTTAGTGCAGACAAACAACATATTTTTTCTTACGCTGGGTCAATGTCTTTATATCTTGAAGGCCCATTAATCTTACGTGACTTTAAATTGATGATAGGGCATTTGCTTCAGACTAAAGAACAAACATGTGACAATATCTGATAAAGACAGCTCATTGCGATACATCTCGAGCTAGACAAGATGCACTGAAGCACATCAAAGAGGTTCTTAACCGATCACAACCGAACCTCTTTATATCAGTAAATTTGACTTTTTATTATGTAACAACAAAAAGCATACATCCCTCTTACAAACATTTTGATATGCAATTTATCTTCTGAAATAGAACCGACTCCTTGTAAGACTGAACAATACTTAACTGCAGTAAGATCTCAATAAGTAGAGCAAATAAGTCCGAATACAGGTTTATCTCGTGAAATGCCATCAGTATGCCAAAAAACCAGTATGCGGCATAACATTACATAACGACGCCTGCGTAACACATCTCAAATAAAATGCACGTAAGGAACTTGTCAATTGACTTTACTTTTCACTTTAAGTAGGATAAAGGTAAACCGGTTTAGTATATCATATTATTATGCTAACATTTACTCGACAAGGTATGGAGTTTTATTAAAGGTATAAACTATACGAACAAAAAAGGATTATTATGAATATAGCCTTGTAGTTCGCTGCATTAGGTAGGTCTCTCCCAAGGGAGGAATGGCCATAATCTCAACGCTTGGCAAGTAGGTTGGAAAACGCAGTTTTGTCTAATACTGTAGAAGCGTTTTAGTCGAAAAAACATTGCTGCCAATTTTCTAGTCCACGCAGGAGTTAGCTAGTCTTCAGTGGTCTTTATAACACCCCTACGTAACTCTTAAGGTTTGAACTTAATACTACCTTTTCTGTCAGACGCCAAACGGCTAAAACATCGGCAAACCATAAGTCATATACCTTTTTTTAATGGTACGTACACCTTATGAGTATTTCAGATTAAATGTAGGTAAGTACTCTAATTAAAAACATTATTAGTATAACGTATAAGATATAAAAAAAAAGTTTATGTCTTTAGCTCATCGGAAAGCTAGAACAACCAAATAAATAAACGAGGAAGCAACCCAATAGAAGCGTGTTGAAATAGGCAATTAATTTATTCAAAGATTCCTATTTTTAAATAATGCCTGCCTGTTTTAATTAATACTCTAAACGTAACCCTAAAATGGCTTCGAGGTTCAATCGCCTATTAAGCAAGATCATTCTCTTACTCGGTACAAGTCGCGGAAGTACTTACCGGACAATAGAAAAAAAACACCATCGTTCGTAACGTTTATTAATTACAGACGTTAACCTCTACATAGCTATTTAATCTATTACACGCATCATTTCGTATTACGCTAAGTAATATTGTGTGGTCTTTAGATTAATAATTTATTTTAATGTTGGTGCTAAGATACGTATAACAAATTCTTATAACCTTAAGGCATTAAGGACCTATTTGACTGGTTCTAATTAGAACTAGTCAAATAGTCAGAGTAATTACTCTGCACTATTTTGATAAATGAAAAAATTAAACAGAATTCCTGAAAAGTTACTGTTCTCTCAAGTAAGTTGATTGGCAAATGCCAACTGGGAACTATGAAAGGCCCTACTTAATGATGTTTCCTATGATTTTGTAAATTGTATTGTATTGTAAATAAACTTTGTAGTAAATAGTAAAAAAATTTACTATGAAACTTTTTAAAAAAATTGTTGCAAAAAAGTAAGTAGTTCACTGTTCTAAAATACCATTTACTTTTGTGAAATGTTAATAATAAAATTATTATAGATTTTTCCACCTTACCTAGGTAAAAATCAGATTGATAGAGAAAAACTCTTCTAAAATTAATCAACTTTACGTGTACAAAATTATGTTTTAATGTCATTGAAAACCGTTATTTTTCACACGTTTTTCAAGTAATTTTGCAAAGCATATTGAGCAATGTTTCATTTACCTATACATCTTCAATTAGAAGACAAAGTTCAAGCAAACATAAAAAAATATATTCTTTAACAACATCCTGTTTAAAAATAATTTCATATCATAATGATGCATTTAACCTACAACTTTTTATTGTAGTAGCAATCAACGGCAAAACGAACATCCCGGATTTATCTAAATTCTAAACATTTGTGTTATTAATTTGCATACAAATGTCATTGCAATAATCGTCCGTTTTAAATGGAACAGTTGCAAAATACCGATCTCAATCACTATTTTAATGATGATTCGATTTGGCGTGAAGCTGTAAATACGGACAAAGATCATTCGAATGGAATCGATTAATAACATTAAAATAGCTGTGGGCGTTCGATGTTTCGTAACATCGATTTAGTTAATAGAAGATAGAAATCAAAGTACGATACTGGTGATCTGTAATGTAGGTATATTTTTCATAGCACCGTGAGTTGGAAAAATGCAATGCGTGTGGCATATAAGTACATTATATTAATATTATATATTAGAAAATAAGGAAAATATTTTTGTATAGTTCACAATAAGCCTAGTTCCAATAAGCGTGGGAATCCCAAATGTGGCCGAAGTATAATTGAAACTTCGTTCAACTTTTTTTTTTTCATCCGTAATCCTTCTGGAAAAATATTCAGGTGCATTGGTAAAACATTCCTTTAAAAGTTCAGATTTATCTTGCATACTGTTTTATGACCAACCTAAACCTCAACATTAGGTGCTCGCAGTGGTTTAGCGCCTGGCTCTGCTATTGCGGAGGTTAAGCAACTTGCACAAGGGTCGGTTATGGGATGGGGGACCAAGAATTTATTATCTCGAGCTTTATCATTAGCAGTCGTTAACAATCACTAATCCGCATTGAGCCCGCGTGATGGGTAATGCCCATCCACCTTAACCACCCATAAGGAAGTACTGCCCCCGTATTATGACCTCTTATTTCCTGGCAGTTTTCTGACTGGTTATCAATCTAGCTCTTTTATTTGCTATACAGCGAGAAAGAGCGGTAGCTATAGCAATTCATAAACCTGGCAAGTTTTAAGAGGTTGTAATACCCCCCCTGTGCCCCAGCAGTGGGAACATAAAAATAGCTGATGTCGAAACCTCAACATGAACTAGGACTTGTATTAAAGTCCAACCTTTCTTTCCAGAAGTGTCGCAGCCCCTCTCCTCACCTCACCTCCCGGAAGCGATGCTGGCGGTGACAGCAGCCGCCCAGCTGACCCGGCCTGCTGACCATGACTTCGTGACCAGCATGCTGGCAGCCTGGGGACAGTTCCTGGTGGACGACCTGATATCTACTGCTAATGGGAATAAGGTATCAATTAACACACTTAGGCTGCGTACGCACCGATCGATAGGTGACTTACTTTGCGCCTAGCGTCTAGATATGTATCGAAGCACAGATAATAATACTGATCGAAGTAAAAGGAACGTTCACAAATGATAGCAATCGGCCCCACTGCGCGCTTGGCGCCTCGCTAGGCTAGTCGCCTACTAAATTCATATCCAGGCGCTAGGCGCTAAGCAAGCCATTGGTCGGTGTGTACGCGACCTTGAATATACAAAACATTTTTAATTTTTACCGTTACCTGACATTCTTAGATGACATTTAAAGCAACAAAAAAACAATTATATATAAATAATCAGTATTAATGACTTCAAACTCAAATCCGATCAGTAGAAAAAGATCTAAGATGATTGCTAGAAAAGTATTAAAATATTTACTTACGTAGTTTTGGATTGTGTTTTAACACGTATTGAATAATTCAGTAACAAAGATTTTAATAAATTAGACATGATTCTTTATTGCCAAAAATTTAGTTGAAAAAAAATCGTTAAACCAAATTGAAACAAATACATTCGCAATCAAGACACACACCAAAAAACTAATATAGAGGCAGATAAAAAATCAATTAACGCGTTACGGTGATCGTTACCGTTCCTAACAGAGTAAATTGCGTGTGTTATGTGAGCACTGAGCGCCTCGTCATGTCAGCAAACGTAATGTAACGTGCGCGAAGGTCGCCGGACGTAAGCTTTTTGTTACGACCAACGAATGATGTCTTAAGCACAATCACCTAAGTTATTATTGAGAATAGGGCTCCCAGACTTTTAAAAAGGATAAAATATAGTAAAGATTTATTGACTTTCGTCAATTAGAGCTTTTTATCGACACTCGCTCGTAAAATCTAATCGCTTACCTAATTTCAATAAGATAACAATTCGATTTTACAAGCGATTGTTGATAAAAAGCGCTAATGACTTTTGCCTGCCAAGTCGACTCGTGTAAACACCCCATAAAGAGTCATTAGACACGTTCTTAATACTGGAAGTCTCTTAAGTGGCAACCCTGTACGTAAACTTTGTTTTTTGTACAAGGTATAATGTAATCAACTTGAACTTGTCTAACGCTACTGTTAGGTTCAAATGTAACAAAATAAAAAGGCCTAAAATATACTCGCTCAATTGTATATTTTGTTGTATTTATTATATTTATCATTGTGCTCTTGTGCTTGTAAAGTTTTTTGGCACAAGGTCTCCATAGGACTTGCGAAGCCATTCAATAAAGGCAACAGAGATATTACTAAATTGTAATAGTGGTACTTATAATAATATGCAATACAACATTATTAACTTAAATAAGTATGTTATTTTTCATTATTCGGGAGTAATTTATGTACCTACATAGCATCAGTTACAACCATTTTCATAATTAAGAAGTACCTACTCACAATTTTACGATGCATTCGTAAGCCACTTAGAAATAAAGTCAGAAAGTTAACTTATTGACTATTTCGTGGTATTTCAGGTAATTAGATAAAAAAGGGATGTCTTGTTTTTTTAAGTAAGTATCTTAATACTTTTAAAGTTTTATGATACAATACTTACAACAAAAAATAAGTACATTTACAACTGAAATACATATTAGTAGTAATTTTCAGCCTATTAGATAATTTAAAAATATATGCATATTTTAAAACCAGATATAGGTTGAGAAGCAATATCCCTTTGTGCATTAAAAAAATGCTACACCAAAAAAGTCTATTTAGGTCATAACTATAAAAAACTGGTTGATATAATAAAGACTCCGGTTATATAACATGCCGTGATAGTTCGCGGGGTCGACGGGAGAAAGGTTACATCATGTGAAAGCAGTTGAGTAACTGACGATCACTTGTTCCTGATGGGTTCGCTTATTACAAACAGATCATTTGAGGAAAAAAGTAGATTGTAGAAAAGAAAACGTCCACTTTTAATAACTAGATTAAATTGAGTCGACATCGGTCTGTGTGTGCTATGTCTGAAATCAAATTATTTAATTTGCAAAATAGTATCATCGCAAATTTATAAAAACAAAGCGAAATATAACGAAAACCTCTTGATGTAATAATTTAATAAAATCTTTTGAACTATGTATCTACGTAGATACTTGACTTCTCTTTTTTTAAGAAAGAATTTGGCACTATTGTTTTCGCTTAGGTACCTAATCCAGAATCCTACTAATTTTAAGTTTATAGTTTTATTTAAAATTATTATTACTTAAATTATGTGATATATATGTATGGCATTATTATTACGATTGTTTGTCACGAAAATTTTACTGTTAAATTAATAGGATTGTAGAATCTCCTGCTAGTTCAATATAACCTAAGAACACACGGTAAATAACTGGTTATGACATATGGCATTCATATTCAATTATATATGTTTACATTGTCAAACCTATGAATATTTTACACAATGTAAATTCCTAAATTATTGTCGTGCGGATTACGTATTCCAAATGCATGTAGTGAAAGTTCATATTTTAACCATTGTTCATGGTGTACCTATTTAATGGAGATAATTTGTGTGACAAGTACTCTATTTATTGCGGATTATAAATTTCTAATGTGGTGTTGGTTAAGTGCCATTTCATCTTCCGTAACAATGGAATCCGGTTTATAAAAACTATCACTTTAATTCTCAGTAAGTATCGTATATAAGTATTTGACAGTCGTATTCGTCTAGAAAATACACAGCTAAACTAAATTTTACACTAAGCTAAAAATATTGATCACAAAATATATATTTTTTCTTTTTTACAAGTACTCGTATTATTTATGTATACCCTTAGTAAAGGGTATACATAAAATAATACAAGTACTTGTAAAAAAGCCTTGTAACAAAGTTAGGTTACTTACCGCCGTAAGTATACGGCGGTAAGTAACATAACATTAATTAGAGATTGCGAGCTTAATCTTTACGTTTTGCATTTGCATTTAGAGTCTTCTTAATTCTTCATGAACTAGTTTAATTAAATAGCACTGGCGCAATATGCGAATAACTGAGGCAATCTTATTTGAGTTCAGATTCTAGGATTGGTAATTAGATATTCCTTAATTGGTCTAAATAGTAGAGTTACTATTAAGTATTCTATGGTAGAGTACATAAAGTATATCCGCTATAACTTACAGGCCATCGGGCCATCTTAATACTAGCTTCAAGTAATGCGTTCTAAATTGAAATAATATTAGCATAGTATAGATTAGTTTTGCTCATAAGTATCTTTAATATATTGTGATATTAGCCTCCGTGAATCTCTGCCGCAATTTTGCTGAAATTTAAGTATGATGATACTTCTTTCACAAGAAAAAGAAACTAGTATTGAAATGCATTAATAGATAAATCCAATCACCAGTATTTGATGAAAATTTGTTATAATGTCTCTATCAATATGAAATGAAATGAAATCTTCCCTGACATTGGATAGGTCTCTCTACCTACAGGGTGGAATCGAAAACAGTCGTCAAATTTTGTGGTGTGGCTTAGACCGTCAAACTGAAAAACTTTTTATATGGGACCAACTTAATCAGAGCAAAAAAATTATCAGCTGTTGCATACATTTTGGTTGAGTAGATATTGATTGATGTTTCCTATGGAACAGCTAATTATTTTTTTCTCTGATTAAGTGGGTCCCATAGACAAAGTTGTTCATTTTGACGGTCTAAGCCATACTGTATTGCTATTTGATTTGCTATCATAGTGCCGTCAAATTAAGTTGCATTCAATAATGAAAGCACACTGTGACGTATTAATAAGTATTTCAACGTCATTTCGTTGTTGTGACAGGAATGCCAAGGCCCTGCCTGCGAGTACACCCGCTCAGCGCCGGCTAGAAACTACGACTCTTGCGGTTTTGGTAAGTTCAATATTTGAGAATTTTGCAAAGTGAAATTTTATAAACTTGCAGTATACAAATGCAGTGTATTTTAGAAAATGGCGAAAACTAGGTACCTACACAACTTTTAAATGAAGCCTTTTATTGTATTCGAGATTTGGAATTCCCTGGAGAGTGTAGAAATTAGAGCGAAATACCAGAGCTTTTTTTATTAAAATAAAAAACAAAATATGTTGTACCACGAAATTAATTATGGACATGTTGGCATTTATGTTAATCCTCGTATAACATTTTTTATTAATAATGAGCATTAGCTTCATTCTAAATTACAATAAGCGCAAGCAACCACTTATTTTCCGGTGACTGCGTACGATTTTAATCATAACATTTTAACTGCATAAAAACGCATTTTTAAAGTGGACTTTAATTGTAACATAATAAAGATCAATATTAATTTCTGTAACGTGCTCTTTGAAGAAGGAAGTAACATTGAACTGGTTTCAGGTTGTTATCAAATTTTGCAATGTTGACATAATCATCAATTATCATAATATTAGAGCAATTTTTTTACGACTCTTTTTCTAGTTTATTTGTTTTTGCGAACTTAAATTGACAAGCCTTATTATTGCTTGTGTGGACAAAAATAAATTCTAAGGCAGATTAGCTCAATAATAACACCATGACTATACTGCCGTAGATATATTAAAACATGAATGAATTCATTCTTCCTCTTTTTCTGTACGAGTTTGGCAACGGTTACGACTGTTACGAGGCAGCTCTGTACTGTAACTTAGGTACTCTTTCAGGCCAATATTGATGAGACTATCATCAAACAATAAAAGAGAGATACATATAAAATTAAAAAGGTACCTTTCCACAGAGCACCGCGACCAGATGAACCTAGCTACGGCGTTCCTAGACGGATCCGCTCTGTACGGCAGCTCCGAGAAGGAACTCAGGTCGCTACGTCTCTACGACGTAGGGAAACTGGACGTCGGTTCGTGTAGGAAGTAAGTTTATAATAAGCAACAATTACTTAACACCATGCCATATTCAGCTTTCTAATTAGAGGTTGACGCTTTGGAATTAATGTTTAATTATTATTCTCAGTACTCTTTGATATCCTTCTCGTCATTTTGTTTGCGATCACAAAACTTCATTTTTTATAAAATAAAATATACTTAAATCAAACAGAGACAGGAATACAGAGACTACTACCTGTTTCTTTATTGTAAACAAAGAAAATTAAAAACTGAAAAACATGTTTGCTAAACGCAACCATTGGTACAGTGATCATAGATACTTAGTCATTATTTCAAACGAGATTTATAAAACGTAGAAAAGATCGTCTACTCAATATTTAGATTGTATCCGTATAGTTCTATCGCTTAGTTCTACTAGTAGAACTAAACGGAGAAAAAATTCCTTTTAGTTCTTAACTTTTACAAGCACTATACAGGGTTATTTGTATAACACCAACAACCTCGCAGGAGTAGATTACTAACATCATAAACAACAACATTTATTCTACGACTTTTCCGTAAACCACAAAAAAATCGACTCTCCATACAAATGTCCCGAACAGCTGATCGAGTTTTGTATGAAAAGTCGTTTTTTTTTTCTGTTTCGGAAAAGTCGTAGAACAAAATATTGTTTTTTATTATGTTAGTAATTCTACTCCTGCGATGTTGTTGGTATTTTAAAAATAACCCTGTATACTTAATTATTTTTCCGTAAGTTAAACATCAACTACTGTTGATAACAGTGAAGTGACCAAGTCAATAAAACCTGCTTTAGAAAGAGGAAAACCTAGAAATAACATTGCAAAATAAAAAAACAGTAAGGTAAAGCGATATTTTCCTGAATATTATTTCTTCTTCCTGATCAGAAATTGCAAAATTTATAGAGGAACCAAAAACCCATTTAAAGGTTAAAAAAGGATGTTTATTAATTGGCACCAGTGATTTCATTGTTCCTCGAATTAAAAAAAAAGTCGGCAAGTACTCAACGCGACAAGTTTTTGTGCCTTACCATAAGTCATTACTGGTACTACTATTTTTGTGTCAACAAATACAGGTGTTAAATTAATGTTAGACAGCCTCCATTGTTAGGAGTCAACTTTTATCACTTCCCACGTTTCATTGTTTCGAAATGCAAGCTACTTATTAGTCTTTGGTATCTCCTTTGGCTATCCGTGAAACTCAATGACAAATGGTGGCTACTTTAAGCCCTCCTATTGTTTTCTCCATATTACCTTTCCCAGATATTAATGTCTTCAATCACTTTTTATGCTCCCACAAACGAGCTACATTACATTCAGTCTAAAGTACGATATAATGCTAGAATTCCTGATGTCGTCATATAAACGGATTGTATGCAAATACATTGTTGAATCAACCTTGAGATGATTTGTGTATCAGTGATGATACGTATATCGTCTGGTATGTTATAGGTATTTACCGACATCCACGATCAATCATACGAGGAGGTATATCTAAGAAGTCATTGGCATCATGAAACCCGTATATTTTTACGTTGTTTGAGTAAAAGTAAATTAGTTTATTTTTTCATTTTAAACAACCTCACGAATTCCAAAATTAAAACGTAATCGAATCGACAAAACCATAGACATAGAAAAATTTTCGCTGCGCTCAAGAAGACCAACAAAGCGTGAAAAAGAGAAGTTAACATCATACGGACACGGTCTATGTACAAAAGAGACAAAAGATCAAGTGACATGTGCCAACATTTTTTACAGTAAGAGCCCCTAGCGTCCCGCTTAGCAAATGAGCAATCACAGTTTGTTTAAAATATTTGTTAATCTTAATTGGAATTTAAAATAAAGGTATCGTGGAGCCATGGTGTCTTGTGCTCTAAATAATTGTGATGTAACAAAAAGAAACAATCCAAGTAATCACACTTTTCACAGGTAAATAAGATATTGCCACACATTTTTCTAAAACCAAATTTCGCTACATTTATTCGTTTATCGACGAAGAAAACAGTATGGAACATAGTTTATTAATTTCCTTTGCCATAATTTAGTCATATTTTATGAATCTAAGTCACATTTTATGTATCTCATATAAAATGTATGCATTCGTTTTCGGATCATCTGTTTATTGACATTGTTGTTCTTTGACATTCTATTTCTATGGACAAAACAGTATTTTCTTTCTTTTTTACACGACTGCCCAAAAAGGAGTGTATATGTGTTCAGGGATCCTTACATCGTTTTGAATGCCACTGGCTATAGTTTTTTTGAGAAATGTCAATATGGCGACTGTACGACGCCATTTTTAAATGAGAAGAAAAGAAATTTTCTTTAATTATTACAATATTGGCATCAAATGAAAGGCTCTAATGAAATATTTAAAAACTATATAATTTGTCACTAAAATGTGTGAAATAAAAATGATAAATTTAAAAAAAAATTAAAAACACGATTGCCCTGCCAAAAACGAACTAAAAAGTTAGATAACAAGTGTCATTGCAGTCGGGGGGACCTCTTTGATTAAAAATTGTTCCACAAAACAGTTCCCCGACTGCAATGACACTTGTTATTTAACTTTTTAGTTCATTTTTGGCATGGCAGTCGTGTTTTTAATATATTTTTTTATTGATAGAGCCACAGAACAAAGAAGTGGGGTTTTTTTTCTGTGGATAGGGCATTATTTTATTTTTAAATCACTTAATTACAGATGCAATGATGGAACTCCCACTGCCCCACTTTACAAGGCATTGGTCGGCGAACACAACCGCATAGCTGGAGACCTATACGCCCTCAATCCTTTCTGGGATGACACCACTCTGTTCTTGGAGGCCAGACGAGCGGTAGCCGCCATCATCCAGCATATCACTTACAACGAGTTCTTGCCGGTGTTACTCGGTGAGGTGAGCACTTGGAGAGTTCTAGAATTATAATGATCATCTCTTAGGAATTAACATTAGACCAGAATCTCATGAACGGAAGTGAAATCACTTTTACCACACCCCGGGCACTCCATACAAGCGTCGCGTTTCAACTACCTATTACACAGACGCTACACAGTGACGTTTTTGTACACGCGCAACTGTGTGCGTGAAGTCTAGGGCTATTGAATGAGCACACGAATTGGCCTCCGAACTCGCGGGGCGCGGTGAGGTAATTGATTGTAGGGCGGGGCGGAGAGTTTCCTTTCTGTACGGTAGTACTTATATCTATTCTGTGCTTTTACTAAAAATATTTGATTGTTGCATACTATCCCCGCAAATTAGTAATACGATAGAACCTTGTCACAATCACATATTGACGTCATCCGCAACTAAAAATGACGTGTAACAATAAAATTCTAATAGGTAGGTAATTTAATTAATTATTGAATTATTATTTTCAATAAGACAGGGTCTAGGTGTATAAAATAATTACAATTGTTTTTCGTTTTTGAGATTAAAAACATGGCCGCCAGGTTCATTACCAATTTGCGGGGATAGTACAATCTGTCAAGAAAGTCATAAAATTACTTTCTTTGTTATTAGTGTATATGACAACAGCTAACTACTTTTGTAATGAAACAACCACGTGTTTTTAGTAAAAATAATTTCACTTCCGATTCATGAGATTCTGGTCTACCTCTAGCAGTTACTTGAAAGAAGTACAATAGCATTAAGTTAGTCTTTTACCTACTTCTGTTCAAGTTAGTCTGAGAATTAAAGAAAAACATAGTGTGTCAGGATTCCAGTTTCATTTTGTTTTCCGTGAAGGTATATTTACAAGGTTTGATCAACACCCGTGGCATATGAGGGTGATTTTATTACAAGCATTAATTAAAGTTTAAATAGACTTTTACTTTTTTTATTTAGGCTTTTACTAATATTTGATTAAAATTTTCCAGGTGGGAATGGCAAAAGCAGAATTGAAGTTACAATCCCTGGGCTTTTGGCGTGGATACTCAAGTGCAAATCGCGCGGGCGCTTACACCGAGTTGGTCGCTGTGGCGCCTATCTTCAAGGCAATGATGAACCAGAAACTGGTATGTTAAAATAAACTGTGACTTTTGTAAAGATCCAAGACCTGTAGACTCAAAACTAGTCAGTATTTAAATTTATTATAATTTAAAAATTTAATAAATCATAAATTACTATAAAATCATAGTTCATATAACAGGCACGTGTATTACAGATGACATAGTAAGATACAATATACCGGGTGAAACAAGACCCTCAACGAAGCCGAGGTCTACGTTTTCTGCCCATCATCAGGACCATTTCTGTTCAAAACTATTGCTGGGAACGATTTTAATTTTTGGTGTTAAGAAAGCATTGCATACATTACCGCGCAATGTAACGTACAACAGACCGCGCCTGCGAGTGTATGGTACATAGCTGCGTGCGGCCGAGTTGAAAGGAAGCGTTTATGTGCGTGCTCATGAGATACATTTGAGTGATGACGTTTTGAAGTCATTGTTTGTTACGAAATACTAAAAATTTTGATACTTAATGTTTAAAAATTAAGAAATAACGAATAAATTAAGATTTCATAAATTTTGTTTTTTTTACTTTCATTTTCATTAACTCCGTAATTATTGGTTTCCCTGGGATAGTCAGTAGTCTATAAGACAAAAATGATCCTGATGGCGGAATGCGTGGACTTCAGCTTCGTTGAGGGTCTTTTTACACCCGTTATTTCAGTGCCACTGTTTTCATCGATTTTCTATCTGAAGCTAAAACGTTATATATAAGGTCCTTCTTAAATAGTGCACATAATTTTAAGTGGTCAATGTACTCACTACTCATGCATACAAACAACTTTTACTATGGGACTAACATTGAAATCGCGAAAAAAAAACAGCTGTTCCATAGAAAATTTTAAATCGAATAGATCAAAATTTATGGAACAGCTGAATTTTTTTTCGCGATTTCAATGTTGGTGCCATAGTAAAAGTTGTTTGTATGCATGAGTACATTGACCACTTAAAATTATGTGCACTATTTATGAAGGACCTTATATAACGTCATATAAAAACAACTTTTTAGCAACCTACTTTTTTACAGGTAAACTCAACCGTTACTCTCCAACACCTCGTCCATACAAGCGCCCAACGTATGTCCCACTTCCCACTATCGGCAGTGTGGGACTTACACCGGTCGAGAGACCACGGGGTAGCTTCCTATTTAAGGGCAGTACGGATGTGCGAGCCGATGGCCTCTGTGAAGACCTTCGGGGACTTCGAGAAGATGGGCTTCGATAGAACTCAGCAGGAAATGATGGCCGATATGTACAGGTTGGAAAATATTTTTTGTCTGGCGCATCACACTAAATAAATGATACTGATTCTGTGTTAGTGTAAAGTTATGTCTAGAACCCTTCTATTCATGCACTCAAAAGAAATTGCTACTCATTTTTTACCTTAAAGTTGAGACATTAATACTGTATAATTCTACTCATTTCTATCGAATGATGTCACTATTATAATTGAATCTTTTTTATGCACAACGGGGTAGTGCTTGGCTTTCAAATTTCTTGATGTTAAGTGAAGATAAGGCCAAAGGTGGAAGCGCACTACACCCGAAATCCTCATCACTGAGGAACTGGCTATCTTACCTCTTATCTTAACTGCCAGAGCACATAAATTTTTCACAACAAAAATTGTTGTAATGGCGTCAGGCTGAGGTAAGATGGTCAAAGCTAGCTAGGCGGACTTGAAATAAGCCCTACCATCAACCAAACCGAGTTTAAATTGTACCCTCCTGGGAATCGAACCCGGGACCCCTGCGTCTTACACGGGTGGGCGAACCACTAGACCACATAAGCGGTTAAAAATCTAAAGTACATACAACCCTCAAACTCCATAATAAAACCCCATTCCATTTCAGAAGCGCCGAAGATGTGGAGCTGATGATAGGGGGCGCGATGGAGAAGGCGGCCACGGGCGCCGTGGTCGGCTCCACGCTGGCCTGCGTCTTGGCACAGCAGTTCGCCAACTTGAAGAAAAGCGACAGGTATTTACGCTACAATCATCATCATCATCTTCATATCAGCCTCACGACACCCACTGCTGGGTATAGCCTCCCCGTGGATCTCCACGACGCTCGGTCCTGCGCTGCCCGCATCCAGCAGCTTCTTGCGACCTTTACCCGGTTCGTCGGTCCATCTTGTCGGGGGCCTACCCATGGAGCTTCGTCCGGTGCGACCACACACCGGACGACGCTCCATGGGAGCCTTTCAAGAACCTTTCCGCCCCAACGGCCATCGGTTCTTCTCGCTATGTGTCCAGCCCACTGCCACTTCAGCTGAGCGATCCTTCTAGCGATGTTGGTTACTTTAGTTCTCCTGCGGATTTCCTCATTTCTGATTCGATCACGCAGGGGATACTACAATCATATAGGGAACAATAGGTTCATCTAAAACGACAAGTAAATATGTCTCTTGTCCGGACTTTTCGATACCTATATCCCTATGCTCTAAGCCTATGCTTTACGCGTTGTCAACAGATCACATTTCCTCTATTTAAGGCTTCATTACTTAGTAGTACATACTATTACTAATGGCTCCCTCTGAGATGTAGACCTCGCGTTAAAAAGTAGCTCAAATCGTATGTTTTTAAAAACAAATAACACAGTATAGATATTAGTTTTGCAACTATTAAGTATCTATACTTAATAGTATAGATACTTAATAGTATCTATCTATACTATTAAGTATAGATACTATACTTAATAGTATAGATATTATATACTATTAAGTATATAATATCTATACTATTATATACTTAATAGTATATAATAGTATACTATTAAGTATATAGTATATACTTAATAGTATATATAGTACTATTAAGTACTATATATACTATTATATATAGTACTTAATAGTGTGTAGTGTACGCAGTGACAAAAACGCAGGTTTTTGTCACTGCGTACACCAGCCTTTTTTATAATAACCTCTATCTGGTCCGCGTAGGTTTTTCTGGGACGCCCTTGCGCAATCGTTCCTTCCACATTGTTGTACAATCTACTATTTTATTTTTGAGTCTGGCTCGCTAACACGCTCTTAACTAAAAAATAGCCCTTTTGAAAATTCAGTTTGACATCTCTGATTTAAACGTTCTTTTACGCCCGTTGAAAAAGCGTTCGTGTGAATGAGGTCTAAATGTTTCCAAAAGATTGATCAAGCAACTACCCGCTTCACAGATTTTGGTACGAAAACGACATTCCACCGTCGTCCTTCCTGCCGGAACAGCTGGCGGCCATCAGGAAGGTGTCCCTGTCAGGGTTGCTCTGTGCAGCCGACGAGACGCTCACCAATATACAGCCCAAGGCGTTCGTTAAGGAGGACCCGTATTTGTAAGTAATACTTTATGATATTTTAATCAATAACATACATAAAAAACCGACGTACTGAGAACCTCTTCCTTTTTTTGAAGTCGGTTAAGTTATGTGAATGTCGTTGATGTCTTTAATTAGTAACATTTTTTAAACATAAAAAATATTGTACTTGTACTAGGACAGTAGGATTAGGTATGTTTTAGTCTTCTGTTGGCTAGTATTTGTTTATGATCGTTGTCGTTGTTGTCTTTTATTAATAAAAATAGTACTTAATTTTCAAAACAGAATAATTCCCGTTTAATAAGATTTTGTCTTCTGGTAGTTGGGACTTACCTATTTTTTAAACTCTGACAAACGTAAATTACTATAAGAAAGAGTTTCTCGCCTCCTTTTTTGTAGTCGGTTAAGTAATGTGAACGTCGTTGATGTCTTTTGTTAGTAAGAACATATTTTTTTTAAACGTTAAAATATTATACCTGTACAGTAGGATTAGGTGTGTTTTAGTCTTCTGTTTGCTAGTATGTGATATGGTAGTGGTCGTTGATGTCTGCTACTAATAAAAGTTTTTTTTTTTTTTTCAAAACAAAACAATTCCTGTTTAAAAAGATTTTGTCTTCTGGTAGTTAGTAGTAATTTTTTAAACTCTGTTAAATATAACTTACTCTGTCCTAAAATCTGTCAAACGTAACATTTAAAGAAGATGGTCTCACCTCTTCCTTTTTTGTAGTCGGTTAAATAATGTAAATGTCGTTGATGTCTTTTGTTGGTAAGGACATATTTTTTTATGAAACATGATAATTTTGTACCTGTACAGTGGGATTATGTATGTTTTAGTCTTCTGTTAGCTAGTATATGATAATAATATGGTCGTTGTTGTTGATGTCTTTCATTAATGAAAATAGGTTTTTTTCAAAGCAATAATTCCCGTTTCATAAGATTTGTCTTCTGGTAGTTAGCAGTTACAAATTTTTTAAACTTTGTCGAACTTAATTTATCCAAGTTCATTTGTCTGTGTATTATTTTATGTATTTAACTATTTGTAACACTGAAATCAAGAAACACCTTTCTCAAACGAAATTTATGCCTGCGAAAGTTGTTCGTGTTGTAAAATGTGGTTAAATTGACAATAAGTTTTTTCTTTTCCTTTTTAGAGTTATTTTGAAGAATATTACTAATTAAACCTTTTGTTGTGACATTAATATTAAATGTGCCTATACTTGCATTCAACTACATCGTATGTACCTAGTAAGTAGCTTTATTTAGTTTATAATTATAAATATTTTGTTCAAAATCTATTTACCGAAAGTTGTGTAAGCCTATAATAGGCCTGCATATATGCAATCTAGACGATCAAATAAGTATCCTGTAAAAATGTTACCATGTGTATGGCTGTAAGCTTACCTTAATAAATAAATAAATAAATAAGTGATCATCACGCTGCAACTTCACTCGAGAATGTATGGCAAAGAGTAAATTAAATTACAAATCAAAACACGTCGTTTTGTACCGTAAGCGCTATGAAGTTAGCCACATCAGTTGTACATCATCAATTTAATCGCATTGTACTGACGAGCTCTACTATTGGTTTTTAGGTAGTACATTATTTCAGTTACCCGTATTTAATACTCTGATTGTTTTGCAGAAACGCAGCCCAACAGTGCAGCCAACACTTACGACTAGAAATGACCGCGTGGCGCGACGCGAGCGGCGCACAAGCGGCGGAGCGACTGTCGCGCGACATGCTCGCCGCCGCGCTGCAGAAGGCGCGACAGGAGATGGCCGACCGGAAGCGGCTGGAGTACATGCTGTGGGAGACCAGTTAGTAGCGTATTCTATTACTGCAACCTGATATAGCAACGGGCGACTGTCGCGCGACATGCTGGCCGCCGCGCTACAGAAGGCGCGACAGGAGATGGCCGACCGGAAGCGGCTGGAGTACATGCTGTGGGAGACCAGTTAGTAGCGTATTCTATTACTGCAACCTGATATAGCAACGGGCGACTGTCGCGCGACATGCTGGCCGCCGCGCTACAGAAGGCGCGACAGGAGATGGCCGACCGGAAGCGGCTGGAGTACATGCTGTGGGAGACCAGTTAGTAGCGTATTCTATTACTGCAACCTGATATAGCAACGGGCGACTGTCGCGCGACATGCTCGCCGCCGCGCTGCAGAAGGCGCGACAGGAGATGGCCGACCGGAAGCGGCTGGAGTACATGCTGTGGGAGACCAGTTAGTAGCGTATTCTATTACTGCAACCTGATATAGCAACGGGCGACTGTCGCGCGACATGCTCGCCGCCGCGCTGCAGAAGGCGCGACAGGAGATGGCCGACCGGAAGCGGCTGGAGTACATGCTGTGGGAGACCAGTTAGTAGCGTATTCTATTACTGCAACCTGATATAGCAACGGGCGACTGTCGCGCGACATGCTGGCCGCCGCGCTACAGAAGGCGCGACAGGAGATGGCCGACCGGAAGCGGCTGGAGTACATGCTGTGGGAGACCAGTTAGTAGCGTATTCTATTACTGCAACCTGATATAGCAACGGGCGACTGTCGCGCGACATGCTCGCCGCCGCGCTGCAGAAGGCGCGACAGGAGATGGCCGACCGGAAGCGGCTGGAGTACATGCTGTGGGAGACCAGTTAGTAGCGTATTCTATTACTGCAACCTGATATAGCAACGGGCGACTGTCGCGCGACATGCTCGCCGCCGCGCTGCAGAAGGCGCGACAGGAGATGGCCGACCGGAAGCGGCTGGAGTACATGCTGTGGGAGACCAGTTAGTAGCGTATTCTATTACTGCAACCTGATATAGCAACGGGCGACTGTCGCGCGACATGCTCGCCGCCGCGCTGCAGAAGGCGCGACAGGAGATGGCCGACCGGAAGCGGCTGGAGTACATGCTGTGGGAGACCAGTTAGTAGCGTATTCTATTACTGCAACCTGAGTCAAAGTCAAAGTCAAAGTCAAATAAGCTTTATTCAAATAAACTTAATTATTAAGTACTTTTGAATCGTCTATATTTTCCTACCACCCGTTCTAGACTTTTTTAGCTGACAAGAAGAACGGGCGCAAGAAACTTATCAGCTGTAACAGCCATAAGTAACGATATTTACAATCTTGAATATATCGTTACCAGATAATTACAACAGGGTGACAGGATTATTGGCAACAACATAGACTTATTATATTACTTCAACAAAGTACTTATAGTAGCAAGTTATGTGTTACATCATTTCCACGCATTTTGATCTTTAAGATAATCGTCTACTTTATAATAACCTTTACTCATGAGCGTTTTTTTAACATGGTTTTTAAATTCATGCAAAGGAAGATCAATCACTTGTTGTGGAACTTTATTAATAAAGGCTATGCCTTTCCCCATAAATGAACCTCTAGTTTTTGCAAGCCTAAATCTTGGAACGGCAAGTTTATCTTTATTTCTTGTATTTAACTGGTGAATATTGCTGTTCTTAGCAAATGAATCATAGTGTTTCCTTACATAAACTAAATTTTCATAAATGTATTGGCCTGCCAAAGTTAAAATATTTATTTCTTTGAACAATTCTCTCAATGTATCTCTCCGCCGTAGATTGTATATGGCGCGAACAGCTCTTTTTTGGAGTATAAAAATATTTTCAATACTGGCAGCTGAGCCCCACAATAGCAGTCCATACGACATTACACTATGAAAATAACTAAAGTATACTAACCTTGCCGTTTCAATATCAGTTAAAAGCCTTATTTTCTTAACAGCGAATGCCGCTGAACTAAGTCTACTTGACAAGGCTTCAATATGTGGATCCCATTGCAGTCGAGAATCTAGTGTGATACCTAGAAATTTAGTACTCTCAATAAACTCGACTTCATCGTCATTCAAATTAATATTTAATTTTGTCTGCTCAACATTAGGTAATGAAAATTTAACACATTTAGTTTTATTGGGGTTAAGTGCTAAATTATTGCTATTAAACCAGTATGAAACTTTAGAGAGGGCACTATTTACTTCGTCCGAACAGTTACTACCTCTGTTTACTTTAAAGACTAAAGAAGTATCATCCGCAAATAGTACTGTCTCACATAAATTATTCGCGTAGTTGGGAAGGTCATTTATATAAATTAGAAACAGCAATGGGCCCAATATTGATCCCTGTGGCACACCCATATTGATGGGGGCTCCAGTAGATTCAGTTCTATTAATCACTACTTTCTGAGTTCTATTGTACAAATACGATTTCATAAGACTAACTGATTTATCAGAGACACCATAATGTTCTAGCTTCCTTAATAGTGTTTGATGATCAACGCAATCGAATGCCTTAGAAAGGTCACAGAAAATGCCAATTACATCTTGCTTTTCTTCCCAAGCGTCTAGAATATGTTTGAGAAGTGCAATTCCAGCATCAGTAGTACTTTTACCCTTGGAAAATCCAAACTGATTTTTATGAAGTATATTATTGTATGTGAAGTAATCTAATAATTGGGAATATATAATTTTTTCAAATATTTTACTAAGTGCTGGTAGTATAGATATTGGCCTAAAGTTAGCTGGGTCACTTTTATCCCCAGATTTAAAAAGAGGAATCAATTTACTATTTTTCATTAGATCAGGAAAGACCCCTTCGTCAATACATTTGTTAAAAATAAAAGCCAAGTAAGGGGCTAGTATATCAATTATTGATTTAATAATGCTTGTTGACATGCCCCAAAGATCTTCTGTTTTTTTAACATTAATTGTTTTAAAAGCTTTAATGATATCTGCACTATTTATATATTTAAACGAAAAACTTTCATTGCACTTATCAACGCTAGACTCCAGAAGGGAGACAGCGATGTTGGGACAAGCACTAAGAGTACTGGTAGTTTCTACAGGTATTTTAGCAAAGAAATCTTCAAAAACTTTAGCGACCTCATTGTCAGATTCAAAAGTTTGATCACCAGTTTTTAAACAGAAGGAATTTATATTGGATTTTGATTTGCCCGTTTCTTTGTTAATAATATTCCAGGTAGCCTTAATTTTATTGTCAGCTAATTTTATTTTATTTGCAAAGTACTTGGACTTTGCTAAGATACAAACTTCTCTGAATGTTTGTGAATACTTCTTGACAAATTCAATGAAGTTAGGATCACAAGAAGTAGCTTTCTCTGCATAAAGTTCGTATAATTTCCTTCTGCTCTTATATATACCGGGAGTGGCCCAGTCACTAAATTTCGTGCTATCATTACATTTGATCACTGATATAGCAACGGGCGACTGTCGCGCGACATGCTCGCCGCCGCGCTGCAGAAGGCGCGACAGGAGATGGCCGACCGGAAGCGGCTGGAGTACATGCTGTGGGAGACCAGTTAGTAGCGTATTCTATTACTGCAACCTGATATAGCAACGGGCGACTGTCGCGCGACATGCTCGCCGCCGCGCTGCAGAAGGCGCGACAGGAGATGGCCGACCGGAAGCGGCTGGAGTACATGCTGTGGGAGACCAGTTAGTAGCGTATTCTATTACTGCAACCTGATATAGCAACGGGCGACTGTCGCGCGACATGCTCGCCGCCGCGCTGCAGAAGGCGCGACAGGAGATGGCCGACCGGAAGCGGCTGGAGTACATGCTGTGGGAGACCAGTTAGTAGCGTATTCTATTACTGCAACCTGATATAGCAACGGGCGACTGTCGCGCGACATGCTCGCCGCCGCGCTGCAGAAGGCGCGACAGGAGATGGCCGACCGGAAGCGGCTGGAGTACATGCTGTGGGAGACCAGTTAGTAGCGTATTCTATTACTGCAACCTGATATAGCAGCGGGCGACTGTCGCGCGACATGCTTGTTTTTCGCCCATTGTGGCTACCACGTAACAGAGCAAAACGTAGCGTCACTGCGAGCTAATCCCTAATATCCGCTGTATGTTATACCGCGCCGCCGGTCGCTATGTTGCTTGACCAGGCCGTTAGACCTCGGCACCTTACCCACAGTCAGTAACCAATATAAATCTTTCTGTAACATCTGAAATCCTTACTCATTTAATTTTAAGGTACTAGATATGTATTACTAAATACATATCTAAGAGCTAAGCGCTAGGCGCCTACTAAGGCGACTAGCCTAGCGAGGTGCCAAACGCAGCGCGGCCGGTTGCGAATATTCGTTCCTTTTATTTCGATACATATCGCTAAGCAAGCCACCTGTCGGTAAGTACGCAAGGATGTTCAGTAGGCAGTTCATAGCATTAAACGCATTGGCGTAGCAAGGGGGGCGGGACCACCCCCACACCCCACCCCAGAACAGTGTGATGCCCACCCCAGAAAACCTGATCAACCTGATTGCCCTTCTGAACTGTAACGTGCCTCTAGCATCCTCCTCCCCCTAGCTTTGCCACAGAAGTGAGGGCCAGGCCCCTTGAAAAAATCTCTAGATACCTACGCCAATTGGAACGAATTAAAAATGTATCCTTGTATCATATACAACGTTAGTGAATTAACGCAAAATGAGAAAACCGTTTCTTCGGACCATCAAACTGAACAACTTTTACTATAGGACCAATTCTGAAATCGTGAAAAAAATAAGCTGTTTCATACAAAAATTAGTAACGAAAATATAAAAATGTATGAAGCAGCTGTTTTTTTTGCGATTTCAGAGTTGGTCCCATAGTAAAAGTTGTTCAGTTTAATGGTCCGAAGAACCAGTTTTCTCATATTGCGTTAATTCATTAACACGTATTAACATCTGTCAACTGAGGAGCTCGGTGGCGCAGTGGTTTAGCGCCTGGCCCAGTGGTTGCGGAGGTTAAGCTACGTTCGCAAGGATCGGTCATGGGATGGGTGACCAAAAATGTATTATCTCAGGCTCCTCCGTGCTTCGGAAGGCACGTTAAGCCGTTGGTCCCGGCTGTATTTGCAGTCGTTAACACCCACCAATCCGCATTGGGCCCGCGTGGTGGGTTATGGCCCGTCCTTCTTATCCACCCATAAGGAAGGCCTGTGCCCCAGCAGTAGGGGACATTAAAATGGCTGATGGACTGGACTAACAACTGGCCTATTACAGGTGGCGGCGCCGATCCCAAGTCCCCGGTGGGCACCGCCGCCTCCTTCTCCAAGGCGAACAAGTACGCCCTCAAACTGGCCAACACTTCGCTCTTCTTCGAGTTTGCCACCAACGAGCTGCTCAACACTATTCATGGAGGGTAAGGAAAATAAGCTTAATTCTGCTAGTCAACGAGGGCGGTTTGATAATTCCATGACTTTGAAAAGAAGAAATACTATTTTTTCATAGTTTATTTTTGTATCATAAAAAGAAACTTGATAGGAATCTTTACACTACATTTTTTAAATTCGGCAAAAGATTATTTACTTTTGGAAACAAAAAGCTCAAGCGACTTCTAACTTTTTTACACGACTGCCCAAAGCCAAAAGAGTATATGTATTCAAGGTTCATGTATGTTTGTGGGTATGTGAGTTTCTTTATTCCACCATAACTTCTAAATGTCTGAACTGATTTGGATAAATGGGGTATCGTTAGAATCCTTACAGCATCCCAAATGACACTGGCTATATTTTTTTAGAAAAAAAATATATGGCGACTGTACGACGCCATTTTCAAATGTGAAAAAAAAAATTCTTCTATTATTACAACATGGGAATCAAATGAAAGGCCTTGATGAGCACATTCCAAAACTAGATAATATGTCACTAAAATGTGTGAAATAAAAATAAATAAATTAAAAAAAAATACTAAAAACACGACTGCCCTGCCAAAAACGAACTAAAAAGTTAAACAACATGTGTCATTACAGTCGGGGACCTTATTATGGAACAATTTTTGATCAAGGAGGACACTTGTTTTTAGTTCGTTTTTGGCAGGGCAGTCGTGTTTTTAATATGTTTTTAATTTATTTATTTATTTGATGACCCTGTCGACCCTCTCGGCAGCACTCATGACATCAAAATTCGTCGAATGAAGCTGCGAAGAAGAAAAAAGAATTTAGCCCATTGAGATTTTTTCTCCTACCAAACATGAATAAATAAATGTCTTGTCGGGCAAAGATTTTCATCAAGCCAAAAGGTGGTGTTTGGGTTAATAATGGGTTAAAGAGGGAACCTCTCAGGACTACAAAAAGATACGTAGAGCTAAAAAAAGATTATGTAGAGAAATATAACAACATATGTCGAAAAGAAGTGTTAATTTCTTCTTTACAAAGTCATGAACTTATCAAACCACTCTCGTAGTTGTGTTATGTGTGGTCCATAATTTTTTGGTCCCAAAAAAGAGTTTTTAATAGCAATATTTTCTTACAAATCACTGAAGATTCAATTTAATCCGGTAGCCATACAATTTTTATATGTTCTCTGTAACGAACTGAATTCAGATTGCCGAGTGAGCCAGAATTATATTCGCGCAAATCAATGTCATTATTACTAAATCGCTAATTACTGCCTACGTTAACAAATTCTCAATAAAGATACTCAATCAATACAAATGCAAATCAATTAGTTATGTTCTGAGGGCCTATCACAAAAAAAAATCACTATAGTCGGATGCAATCGTCGGTCGTTCAATTTACTTGATATTGAACCTTGTTCGTGAGTCAATACTGCCACGGAGTGGGACGAACATCGTACGCTTATCGCGATGCTTTTTGTAATATACCCTCTGATCATGCGCACAACCATATAGTGTAGGAAATGAACCGATCTTTTGTATGGAGACCACAACATGAAATCCTCAGTCGATGAAACTTTGCAGAGACACAGAATATATACTCGCAGAGATGTAATATAGTATGAACCAAAACCTATGTACAAATATCCAAAAAAAAATCGATTAGGATAATTTAAAAAATATGTTTCATTTATAATACTTTATCATACTGTAAAACCTTGTCTCCTGGGGATTTACTATGGGGGTCCACTACTTTCCTTGCCTACACTAATAATTTAATTACTCAAACTTACATTTTTTAATTAAAAAGTATTGTTTCAGACACCGACGAAAGCGTCAAATATTCGACGACTCCCTCGGTTTCGGCACCAACGACTTCGTGGACTCCTTACAATCAGTCGACGTCACCGGATTCATAGGACAAGACTTGGGCCCCACCATCGAGCCCCAGTGCGACGACTCGGGGAACTGCGAGCCTGACAGCCCTTTTAGGACTTATACGGGGCACTGCAATAATCTGAGGAATCCTAACTTAGGGAAAAGTTTGACTACCTTTGCTAGGTTGCTGCCTCCGGTGTATGAAGATGGTGAGCCACTGCCTTTTACATCCTTTAGGCCCGTATTCATAAACCGATCTCAACGTTAAGGCAGGCCTCCTTCACTCGCTCAAGGTCACGCGATAATCACCTACCGCTAGCCGTGCCTACGGAGGCACAAGTGAGCAGCGGGCTGTCACACGCCCACCTGTGTAGTCGCGCGGCATTTTAATGCCTGCGTAGGTATTGTCTTTTTATAATAGTAACAATGTCGAATCGCCATTACTATGCCGTGTACGGATGTCAAAATCAAAAACCAATAAACAATTGTCGTTTTTCACATTATGATATATGCTACACAGTTCATTTAAAGGAAGACGACCCTAACGTTGCGTCGTCAGAAAAGGTAAGAGCACGCGATAGAAAGAGAGGCAACTACTATTAGCGCTGCGCGACCTGAATTGCACTTTATTGTGTTGAGCAAAAGTCGCTATTTATTTAAATGACTTTGCCGAGTGCTGCTTCTGTACTTGTACTATTAGTTATTCTGTGGTTAAGGGCTATCTTGAGATCATAGGTACCAGTGGCGAGGGGTCGAAATATCGCGAAGGTAAGCCGAAAAAAACACAAGTACATGATGCAAGCTTCAAGCGTTTCTTCAGAAGTTAAGGTCTCGATTTCACCATTCAAAAAAGCACTGATAAGATAGTGACAGTGTCTAGCCCGTGCTATTCCATACTGAGTTGGAATCAGAAAATAATAAACATGGTAAACAAATCATTTTATTGAGTTTGCAACTGCCTGTCATCCACGTATATTTTTCGTACATGTAGGTTATGTAGTAGGTATATGTAGGTTTGATATTGAAAATGTTTAAAAAACCATCTTGCTAACGTAACTATAACTTCGTAACTAAGTTTGGAAAACAAAGTTTTATCGGTAAGTAAGTAGACAGGTAAACAACACTCCATATGAATTAAAGCCATTATGGCAAATAAAACTTACCGCAATGAACAAATTGGTATAAGATAAACACAATAAAATAAACAAAACCTGCGAAAAGTATCGATTCTCATTCACTAATTCACTATTTTGCAAAAAACTTATCACTTTCCAAACACGCACATAAACAATAATAATGGCGGACAGGTACTAATTATTATTTATTTAATTTCCGAACACCTACGCCTATCGCACTACCCGAAACATGCCGAACATATTATACAACTAAGTTAAAAAGTCTAAGTCGCGATATACTTTCTTGTATCACTCATAGTTTTTAATTTCGCAATGTTATTACACTCGGATGTCATTTCGTTTCATTCGCGTATACTCGTAATAGACAGAGAAGGGAAACGTGAAATCGCATGAAATAGAAAGAGATGGAAAAATGGAAGCCGGTCCGCCATAGCTTATATCCAGAGTTTTTTAAGCGAAAGGCACGCGTGCGTGCGATAGAGACAGAGTAATAACAAAGTTCCGATTACCATGGCAACCACGCCAGATGCCGTGTAAACATTAAGCTAAACAAAATCGGCTTCCCTTGACGAGATTTGCTATGGAAATAATTGTAGGCGCTTTAAAATAATGAAGCAATAATACTGTCCATGTAATCTCCTCACAAACTTGCGACAATAATTAATGACATGTTATAATCTGCATGGTGGATCTATGAGGTGGTATTTCAGGGATTTCTCAAAGGGAAGCCGATGGGAATCGGCTTGTATGGACCCCTCGCCACTGATAGGTACTCGAGTTGCTGTTCTTATAAGACTGAGATTTGATTGAGATCATTCTCAAGATGGATTTTAACGTTGAGACCGATTTATAAATACGGGCCTTACTGTAGCATCCATATCCAGAAGTAGAGACAAATTAAGAAAATGACATTAGGAATTAGCTTTTAAATTAAAGCATTAGCTGCCGAGTGTCCCCCAAATAATAGAATTTCTATTGTTTCTTGTGTTCGCGGCAGTTAACTTTTTTGATAGCTTTCATTCCAATAGTCATCTTCTTTATCAAGAAAGAGTTGTAGGTGATTTTTTTTACATTCTGATGGCCTTAGTTCTTGTTCAAAAAGATAACAACGTAATCATATCTCATTCACCCATTATTTGGCATATGAAGTAGAATTACACAATGACTTGTATTGATCACATTTTTTGCTATGTTCATGCAATATTTGCCCTGCTTAGTCAGGCAGGCTTAGAATAATAACGCTTTGAAGCCGAGTCCTTGTATGCAAAGTGAGGCAAATAAAACTAAGCCCAAATGGTTTAGTTTTCAGATTTATATCCTTCATGTTACCTAATCGTAACTAAAAAAATCTAATAAAATCATTACCCCTTAAGGTAGGGGAATTGAAACTTTTTCTTTCTAATAGGTACGATTAGGACCATATGAAGGATGAAAATCTGAAAATTGAGCTATTTTGGCTCAATTTATTTACCTCACTTTTGACAGTGCGCTTTGCAGGGATCTTTCGTTCTAAGTTGTTATTATTCTAAGCTTGTAGGTAGGTACTGAATTTTTCTTCAATATGAACAATTTCTTTCCAGGCGTGAGTCGTCCCCGCATTAACTCAGTAACAGGCACTCCTTTGCCGTCACCACGCATAATCTCTACCGTGATCCACCCCGACATATCGAACTTACACACACGATACACGCTGATGGTGATGCAGTTCGCGCAGTTCGTAGACCACGAGCTCACCATGACGCCCATACACAAAGGTAAGAGGCTATCATCAGCACAGGCCTAAAAATATCCCCGCCACTGGGTCACGGACTAACGGAGTACAGATTCCGGCAAACATCTTGACGCACTTTCGACGGAGTGGGGATAAGTTCGTGCATGTGCACTTGCGAGCGGCCAATAGCGTGCGCCCCTCACCGCTATGCATACCCAAAATACTCGTTTGCGCAATCCCCACCCGATTTCAAGATGTTTGCCGGCTACTGTAACCAATGGATAAAAACACTTTAATAATAACTTGATTAAACTTTCGGTCGCATCGTAATTAAGGGATATCAGAAATTCATGACTTTAAAGAGGATGGACCAAATACAGTCTGTCGATTCTGTAACCAATCTCGCATCTCACTTCGAACCTCACTTCACTTCGCTTGAATTTGTTTTTAGAAATTAGCTGACTATAAACTATTTCACCGATTGCAAATGGTTTTAGGTAGGTTTTAGGTACCGTAGCTATCTAAAATCTTTTGTGACTAAAAAAACAGCCTTTCATTGTCTCATTTATGATTTAAAATTCCCGCGATGTGAAGTGAGGTTTGAAGTGAGATGCGAGTTTGTTACAGAATCGGCAGGCATTACATACTTAATAGTAAGTATTAAGTATGTAAAACACTCATAACCCCGCAGCGGCTCCACGACGACTAATGTCCTTGTGAAGGTGCATGTTATCAAATTCAATTTTTCCTCTGCCCTTTTCCAGGTTTCCACGAGTCCATCCCCGACTGCCGCTCTTGCGAGTCTCCCCGCACCGTGCACCCAGAGTGCAACCCGTTCCCCGTACCCCGGGGAGACCATTACTACCCGGAAGTGAACGTCACCTCTGGGGAGAGACTGTGCTTCCCCTTCATGAGGAGTCTACCAGGGCAGCAGCAGCTTGGTTTGTACATTAAACGCCATCATCATCAAATTAAGTTAAATTTGCTAAGTTAGTTTTTGGATGGGAGATCTAAGACATTGATCTTAGCTCATACTGGATATTTATAGCACTAGGCATGATGTCATTTTTTTTTTAATTTATGTTACATAAATTACCTCTCAAAAAAAGAAACATTGGTAAAAGAATGATTTCGCTAGCATGAAAACTGCCCGAGATATCACAGTTGGAAATGCACACAAATGGACTCACCCAAAAACACTCCATACTAACGGCTAATCAATTATGACGTCACGCCTGAGTAGTTTGTATGCAACGCGTAAGAAATTTGTTCGGCAAATAATATTAAATATTGTGTTTACCAAAATGGTTTCTTAAACAAATTTGCTATACATTTTACGGACTAATTAAAGGTATCATTTATTTTTATAAATTTTATACTTTTTAAATGGACTTTTCCACCCAACTTATAAGTATATACTACAAGGGTCATAAAACAAATAATATGCAATATACAGAGGTATACACGCTACTCTAAAGTTTAATATGTTTACGTTTTTTATTAGTATTTCGTTATTTTATTAATTAGTCATCATCCCAATTGATTATATCTATTCCAAAAATGAAAAACATTATTTCCGGTTAACGGTTCAGATCCCACTTACTTGACACGTGAGTTCATACAATTTCTATTCCCTTTTGAACCGACTTCAAAAAAAGGAGGGTTTTTTATTACTTTAATTTTTTTATGTATGTTTTACCATAACTTCGCCAGTTGTTAACCGATTTTAATAATTATTTTTTTATCTTATAGAACATTAGGTACCTACTAGTTCAGGTGTGGTTAATTTTTTTTAAAAATCTGGTTAATAGTTTTTTCATAATCCTGAAAAGTATAAATTATTTAGCTTACCTTCGCACAAGTTTTTACGGATTTTCAGGCATGACTTCTTTGTTTATAAACCGATTTAGATGATTATTTTTTTGTTTGAAAGGGGTATATTATATACCGGGTGTAACAAGACACTCAACGAAGCCGAGGTCTAAGAATTCTGCCCATCATCAGGACCATTTCTGTTCAAAATTATTGCTGGGAAACGATTTTAATTTTTGGTGTTAAAAAGCATTGCATAAGTACATTACCACGCAATGTAACAGGTACAAAAGACCGTGCCTGCGAGTGAATGTTACACAGCTGCGTGCGGCCGAGTTGAAAAGCAACGTTTATGCGCGTGCTCATGAAATACATTGAGTGATGACGTTTTGAAGCCAATGTTTGTTAAATAACGAATAAAATAAGATTTCATAAAAATATAGAAAAAGAATGTGACTTTGACCTTCAATAACGTCGTAGCTATTGGTTTCCCAGGTATAATAGTCTAAAAGACAAAAATTATCCTGATGATGGGCGGAATGCGTGGACTTCGGTTTCGTTGAGTGTCTTGTTACACCCGTTATGTACCTCAAGATTGGTCACATTTTAATTTTTAAAACGAGAAGCTAGTTAAACGCGGCAATATTTAAAGACAGTTATTGAAATTAATAATAATAATTCTCTCCCCAGGACCTCGAGAACAAGTGAACCAGAACACAGCATTCATCGATGCTTCTGTAGTGTACGGCGAGAACCCCTGCATCGTCCGCAAACTTCGCGGGTTCAACGGCCGACTCAATACTACCACCAATCCACATGGAGGAAGAGACCTACTTCCGAGGTCTGACAGCCACCCGGAATGCAAAGCGCCCAGTGGATACTGCTTCATAGCTGGTAAGATCCATACTGAGATTTAACGTCTTCTCATATTGTGCTAAGTACCTATAATGAGTGAGCATTAACAGTCGGTCATCTCAATACTACCACCAAACAATCTACTTGGAGGAAGAGACCTTCTTCGAGGCCTGACAGATTGTATAGGTCTACTTATAATAATTGAGACTTTAATGAGGATCAGTAACAGGTTTGAATCCTATAGTTTTATTGGTATAATATGAAACTTAGTGAAAGATTTTTTGAAATGCGTTCAGAAATGGTTGAGATAGATAGAGTTTGAAGGAAATGCCAAACTCAATGCAATATGTGCTTTATTACGACGACATAAGGTTCGCGTACGTCGCTATGACATCATAAGGACCCCCAAAAACAGTGTTTTAGCTCGTATATAATAGGTGGTATAAGCTTTCTGATAAGCCACTAAACGAAAATCGTTACTGATCCTCATTGTAGAGCTGACGTCGTGTTGTGTGTGACATTTTTGATAATTTTTCAAAATGGCTGCAATATGATTTTCCCCAAATCTCCGCTATTTCCAAAAAATTCATAAAACTGAATCGTAAAGAAAAATCCATCTACATGATAAGAACCTGCTCACAAAATTCACGAGAATTGGTTGAGAAATGCGACCTGTAAAGAAGAACAAACTAACAGACGGACAAACATACGAAAAAATTTTTGCTCAAGCTGAAACGGAGACGCTTCGTTCGCGATTCGCGCTCACTTGATCAATTAGTACTACCTATACAGTTTTAGGTTTCAGGAATTAATTCCTCATGTAGCCTGAACAATACCTCTTTTCTCGAAGCTGAGCAAGATTTTCACTCAAAAAATTAGGAGAAATCAAACTTAGGCCTAGTAAGTAATTAAAAAAGGCGTTTTAAGACATTTTTAAGTTTAGAAAGACATTCTTAATGTTTCACAGTATGTGAAGATGGTTATGGTTAGTATGTGTACCTAACTGAAACAAACGTTTCCTTCCCAGGAGACGGCAGAGCGTCCGAACAGCCGGGCCTGACCGCCATCCACACAATCTTCGTCCGCGAGCACAACCGGATAGTGGAGGGGCTCAGAGGCGTGAACCCTCATTGGGATGCGGATCTCTTGTTCGAGCACACGAGGAGAATCGTGGCGGGGGAGTTCACTCACGTCATTTACAACGAGTTCCTGCCCAGGCTGCTGTCTTGGAACGCTGTCAATCTGTATGGATTGAAGCTGTTGCCTTCAGGTGAGGAACATTGCTTATAACGCTCCGGTAACGATCATTTGCGATTGTCAATTTTTACTTAATTGATGCGAAACTTGATCATTTAGGTACCTACACGTGCAATTGAAGCACGTGTAATAAATTTCTCCAACAATGGCATTGAGTAAAAAATTTATAATCGCAACTGATCGTTAATTTGTTAAACTAAATCGTTACCGTTTCAGTTTCGTTAACATATATTTATCTGTATTTACTCATTTTAGTTTTGTTAAAATCGTTGAAAGCTATGGTAAATACCTATAACCTAAAGGACAACGTAACGGTTTTGGTTTTATCGTTCAGAATTGCGATTGTCCCCAGTTTTAGTAGAAAGAATACCATGATAAAAGAACCACTTTGGTTCTTGGACTAAACCCCATTATTTACAAACTTCGTGTAGGTACCTAAGTATCTCCAGACAACGAAATAATTATTTTACTCATTTTTTTTATCCCAGGATACTACAAAGAATACTCGCCCACTTGCAACCCGGCGATCGTCACCGAATTCGCGTCGGCCGCGTTCAGAATCGGCCATTCCTTACTCAGGCCTCATCTGCCAAGATTGTCCCACACGTACCAACCCGTGGAGCCGCCAATACTTCTTAGGGACGGATTCTTCAAGCCTGACATGTTTATGACGGTGAGATATACGTAGAACAGTTGTTACAAAGAATACTCGCCCACTTGCAACTTGTAATTGCAACTCAGCTATCGTCACTAAGGCAGATATTTATAAACCGCTCTCAACGTTGAGAGCTATTTTGATATCGCATCTGAGATGCTGTTTAACATCATACTTTAGATGCTGTTTATATAAGAACAGCATCTCAAATATGATCTCAAGATAGCTCTCAACGGTTGAGAGCTGTTTATAAATACGGGCCTAAGTTTGCATTGACCGTTTTTAGATTCAGTCATTTACTGTATTTAACTTTCGAAACTAAGCTTAAAGTTAAGCTAAAGTGAGGTCAAACGCGCAGACAGTCCATAAATAAAAAACCCGTTTACCCATAACAGTATTTTCCTCTTTCCTACAGCACCCATCGATGGCAGACGAGCTGATGCGCGGTCTATCCTCAACTCCCATGGAGACCCTCGACCAGTTCATCACCGGGGAAGTCACCAACCACCTGTTCGAGGACCGCCGCATTCCCTTCTCTGGCGTCGATCTGATCGCCCTCAACATCCAGAGAGCCAGAGACCACGGCATTCCGAGCTATAACAACTACAGGGCGCTTTGTAATCTAAAGAGAGCTGCTACTTTCGAAGACTTGGCTAGGGAAATTCCTGATGAAGTTATTGCCAGGTATGTTTTAAGACACTACAATTGTTACAACTACTCTATCATCATCATCATCATCATCATCATGCGCTGCCCGCATCCAGCGGCTTTCCGCGACCTTCACCAGATCGTCGGTCTACCTTGTGCCTACCCACGGAGCGTCGTCCGGTGTGTGGTCGCCATTCCAGAACCTTTCTGCCCCAACAATACTCCCAACAACCTAGGAATTTCAGGCATAATGCTCAGCCAACCTTTATCTTTAAAAAGAAAATTTAAAGTTTGATGTTTCAATCGCATAAGATAGGAACACGATATACCTGATAAAATCAGGATGTGTCACTAGCCCACTGGATTGCAAGAAAAAACTAATACCTAGGTACAAGGACTAAAATCTTGATTTATTAAAATTAGTAGCGGCTGTTGACGACTTTGTCTGCGTGGACCCTAGGAAACCTTTGACAGGATAAAAAGTAGCCTATATGTTAATCGAGATCCCAATCTGTCTACCAACCGCATCTAAATCCGTCCAGCCGTTGAGGCGTGAAGAGGTAACAAAAACACTGCACACACAAACTTTCACATTTATATTATTAGTAAATTTAGCAGGATTGACATTCGGAAGGCTATGTTGATTTCTTCTGAAAGAATGTATTGAAGTTGTTCTTCTCATACAGGCTGAAGAGGATATACCCAACTGTCGACGATATCGACTTGTTCCCGGGCGGTATGAGCGAAAGACCGCTACAAGGAGGTCTCGTGGGGCCTACCTTCGCTTGCGTCATCGCCATACAGTTCAGGCAGCTCAGAAAATGCGATAGATTCTGGTAAGACTCATAACAAATTGCTTATTGAAGATCAAAATCATGAAGTGAGGAAAGGAACTATAAAACCTCTGGACAATATTTTCAGTTGATACTCGGAGTAACAAGAAACTAATCGACAAGTATAACCCCTAACCCCAAGACTTGAAGTCAAATACGACTACTCAACTATAGTGTAAGAAAGGAAGGTAGTGGACCCCCACAATAAATCCTCAGTAGACGAAACTTTACATGATAAATCATAAATCAAATATATTTTTAAACTACCCAAATCAAAAATCAAATATATTTTTAAACTATCCAAATAGTTTTTTTTTTGTTTTTGGATATTTGTACATCGGTTTTTATTCATACTATATTACATCCCTGCAGAGTTTCATGGACTAAGGATTTAATGTTGGGGTCTCCATACAAAAGATCGCTTCATTTCCTACACTACTAGTTGAGTCCCTAGTTGAGCAGACTCGTTGAGCAGTTGTTGCGGCCTTTTAGAAATATTTTAAAACGACCTGGGCACTTATTTCCGTCTTATCAAAAAGTTATTCTCACGGTTTAAGTTTCAAAACTTAATTACAGGTACGAAAACGACAACCCAGCAGCGCGCTTCACAGAGCACCAACTCGCAGAAATCAGAAAGACTACGCTGTCCAAGATTATGTGCGACAACTTCGACATCGCAGGAGACATACAGAGGGCTGCCTTCGACTTACCTAGCAATTTCCTGTAAGTCACATAATCATAATTTCACTCGATTATTATATTACCTAAGTATATTTTCGTTTTTCAATGGCAATATTTTTTTTATCTTTTGTTGCATTGCTACATTTTCACTCACATCTGTTTTTAGTATCTAACTCTTGACTTTTTCTTGGCTACCCACTTATGAAGTCTAAACTTGGTAAACACTTAACTTTTGAACTTGGTTAACTCGAGAATGTAACGTACCGCACTACAGCTGCGCCACATAAAAAAGTTGGAAATCTGACTTTTTGCTATGTCATGATGAAGTCGATAGTTTGTCGGAATTAGTCGCATATAGGACGCGCTGTGCACAGATTAAAAAAAATCGTATTGTACCATTAGTGCTCTGAAGTTGGTCATGTGTGTTGGATATTTGTATTTGTTTTAAAAGTAGTACTTATTGTTCTATTTAATATATTTCATTTTTTTCTAGAAATCCCCGAGTGCCATGCTCATCGTTGCCAAAGCTCGACCTATCAGCGTGGCGGGAGAGTTCAGCGCAAGGCTGCCTCATAGCGGGCCGCTCCGTGGCCGTCGGGGAGTCCGCCTTCCCGTCCCCGTGCACCTCCTGCATATGCACCAATGAAGGGGTGAGTCTATATTGACCACTAGCGTAGCAAAAAGTTCGAGATATTATTGTTTTGCTACTTCTTTTAGTAATTACTTATGTATGTATTTTGTGGTTCTATTTACTAACCGTTGATTGCCAATGTATCATCGTCGAGTAGCGTTGACGCGTATTTTGATCGCAACACTAGCGATCGTGATACGCGACTATGCCAAAAAATATATACACTAAAGTCGCATTACTAATTTCCCAGCAAAAATGTAAACAAATGTGTTACCAGAACACAACAGGAAATAGTATATTGCTAAGTCAAGAAAAAATACACTTACATGTTTTGACATCACAAACCTAATAAAAATAGATTAGATAAATACTCTGAATCATGAGTTTTGCGGCAAAAACAGTAATTTAATTTGATATTTCATAATAACACTTTTATAGTACGAGTAGGAAACATTTTTATGATGCTGCACAGCGTGCACGTGTGTGCACACACATCAACTGCAAACCGTACACATAAACCTTTGGTTGAATTATAAAATTTCATAAAAAATAGTATTACAAGTAGTAACTATAGTAGTAACATTTGTCTTTTGGTATTGGGGGGAACAGGCGAAGAAAGTAAAGTTTTCTTATCAGTTCATTTCAAGAACTTTTAACATCAAAAATTATGATAGGTTTATAAAAATAAAATTTCTTATTAACATTCTACTTTAAAATTACCCTGGATGACATTATATTTATTATGACTCATAAATTCATAATATAATAAACAAATTAAAAAGTTATAAAAAGACCAAAGGTTTTCAATATCTGAAAATGTCACTATCAGGATCAGTTTGTCAATTTGACAGTGACGTTTCTTTGTTTACATTTTTGCTGGGAAATTAGTAATGCGGCTACACTGACGCATGTGCGCTGTAATGGTGCCCGCGGCTGTGTGAGTGGCGCGGACGAGCGCGGAGGTGCCACGGAGGCATCGGAGCGAGGAATTGAGTCGCGCGTGATGAGAACGATATACACGAAACCACAAAATACGACAGAGAGAAAAAACTAGTCCCCGACGCTGCTCAAAGTCATCGACGGCGCCAGGAGCTCACACGTAACCATGGGCAACAGCGTCGCTTAACCACTGCTAAGGTTAAAATCGCTTGGACGGCGCGCCCGCTGTCACATACGTTTAATTCGTGCAGGGGCGATACGCGTGCACACGAATGTTGTTGCAAACTGGTTAAGCGATGCTGTTGCCCATAGTACATATGGGAGTGTTGCCGCTGTTTATGCTACGGGAGCGTTGGATACGATATAATTACTCTAATAATTTTATTTTACTATCAATAAATTATACCGCCTTTGTGGTCTAGTGGTTTGCCCACCCGTGTAAGACGCAGCCGGTTCCGGGTTCGATTCCCAGGGGGGGTTCAATTTGTACTCGGTTTGGTTGGTGGTAGGGCTTACTTCAAGTCCGTGGTTAGCTACCACCAGCTTACCTAAGTTTGGCGCCATAACAACAATTTAATAATTGTTGTGTTCCGGTAGTTAGAGGTAAGATAGCCAGTTCTTCAGTGATGAGGATTTCGGGTGTAGTGCGCTTCCACCTTCGTTCTTATCGTCACGTAACATCAAGTATCCCATAGAAAAAAACTTATGATAATTAATATATTAGCTAAAATACTAGAAAAAATCGACACACCCGTAGCAGCTCAGACGGGATTCGAACCTGCACTCTTGGGATTCCGGCCCAATGTACTGACCAATTATGCTACCGAGTCAATTGGTCAGTGCATTGGGCCGGAATCCCAAGGATACGGGTTTGAATTCCGTCTGAGTTGCTACAGGTGAGTCGATTTTTTCTATTATCCTTACTAATATTATAAATGCGAAAGTCCATTTGTTTGTTTGTTTCGGCTTCACGTCTTAACTACACAACGGATCATCATGTTTGCATACACGTTGTCAGGGAAGGACATAGGCACACCTTTCATCCCGAATAAATGAACTGTTCCCGAAGGATACAGAAAAAACTCTCCATGAGGACGATGTCACGGGCGGTCGATAGTCTTAATATAAAAATAGCATTGTGAATGCCTAAAATACAAGGTGCATTTGTAACCACTCTCCAAATTTTAAGGATGTGTTCAGTCCATGAAACTGAACAACTTCCTCTAAGAAACATAGGGTCAAATATGTAAAATAAAAATTGATTTTTCTTACAAAGAGATCACGTGATCAGTTTAGTATGGGATGACCAAAATTTTTTGGCGTATTTCGACATGTTTCATGGAGAAAGTTGTTCAGTTTCATGGACTAAACACATCCTTAAAATTTGGAGAGTGGTTACAAATGCACCTTGTATAAACAATCGATAATAAAAATCTTCCTATTCCTAATATCTATCTATCTATAAATCCGTCTCTAGGCCCAGTGCGCATCCCTCCGCATCACAGACTGCGCGCAACTCTTGCGCGAGTGGCCGCGCGAGGCGGTGGCGCGCGACGACGTGTGCGCGGCGCAGTGTGGCGCCGCCGCGCCGCCCGCGCGCGCGCCCCGACGACCGCCGCTCAACTTCAAGTTCCCCGACCTAACGCCTTTTATCGCTAAGTGAACCGTTGTTATCGTCGAATAGGCGTAAGCAAAAAAAGTAAAGGCGTACAAACAAAACTCTAGCGCCACGTCCGAGACAATAACATGTACGCGCCCCGCCCGTTAACTCTAACTCGAACCATACTGGGTGTAACAAGACCTTCAACGAAGCCGAGGTCTACGTATTCTGCCCATCATCAGGACCATTTCTGTTGAAAATTATTGCTGGGAAACGATTTTGATTTTTGGTATTAAAAAAGCATTGCATACTTTCCCACGCAATGTAACGCGTACAGACCGCGCCTGCGAGTGTATGCTACACAGATGCGTGCGGCCGAGTTGAAAGGCAGTGTTTATGTGCGTGCTCATAAGAAACATCGAGTGACGACGTTTTGAATCCATTGTTTGTTACGAAAAACTTAAAATTTTGATAATGTTTCATTGGACAAAAAGTAGGCAATAACGAATAAGATTTCATAAAAAAAAAAATTACTTTGACCTTCAATAACTTCGTAGCTATTGGTTTCCCAGTTATAGTCTTAAAGACAAAAATGATCCTGATGATGGGTGGAATATGTGGACTTCGCTTCGTTGAAGGTCTTGTTACACCCGTTAGCATCAAATAAACAAAACACTAGCGCAGTCCGTCGTGAGCCACTATTTGTTATGGTATGTCTGAGCCACACACCACGAGCACATTAAACATCAAGACAAACACTAGTCCGCCGCATCACGGACTGCGCGCAACTATTAATCTGCGGCCCAGGTGGCAGCGGAGCGGGGAGCGGATGCATTTTCATAAAAGTTTGTTTCGCCGCCCGCCCCTCAACTTCAAGTTCCCAGACCTGACGCCTTTTATCGCTAAGTGAACCAGTGTAAACGTCGAATAGGCGTACGCAAAAAAGTAAAGGCGTACAAACAAAACTCTAGCGCCACAGCTCAAGACAATAATATGTACGCGCCCCGCCCGTTGAAGATCTATCTAACTATCCCCACATATCCAGGCTGTGCATGGGCCGTGACGTCTCAGGGGCCCGAGTTACGTTGGTCGTGCTAAGATTTTGTATGTGGTTCAAATAAACGTTGAGCTTCATCATCGGCGGCTTCGTTCAGGATCTGGAGTTCAAAATACGTCGGTCCTTTATGTAGGACATAGACGCCCAACATAACTTGGGCCCTGGACACGGCACGGCTCGGACATATGGGGACAGACCTTTACTCAAACCATATAGCACCAAATAAACAAAACACTAGCGCAGTCCGTTATGACCCACACATCAAAACCACACTGGCCCTTTGCTCGTTTGTCGGCGCGCGATACAGATTATGTACCGAATCTATACCGCGCCGAGCTGATGTTGCGCCGACAGATGAGTAACGCTCTATTGAAATATAGGCGTCCAGTAAGCTTTCGGTATGTTCTCGGTACCATACCGAGCACCGTGATTCACGCGGGAGTGTAGAGCGGCCTTAACAAACAACGCGCCACGCCCACGTGATGCCCCGCCCACCCTCACTACTCTCCTCATCAAGTTCTCCGATTTAACTCATTTCATAGCTAGTGAACTGCTTCAATAATCGTGCGTTCGGAGACACAACATAACAAAGGTTTAAAAACAAAACAAAACCGTACATCCCACTGATTGCCGCCCACTTAACTTTTAAATACCTTTGTCACATTACGTTAATGCTGTTAAAAAAACATACTCACTTTGTTAGATTCTAGCTTTTCTTACAAATGAACTCAATAAAATCAAAAATTGATAAGTACAATGTTAATGTATAATGTAAAACTTTTTTTTTCATCTGTGTATACCAAAATACTGTAAAGCTAGTTTAGACTAGCAAGTTCTTCCTGCAATTTCTTGAGCGAGCACGTTTCATAACCTGCAACACTATTAGAATTTTAACTTGTCACACCTGTTTACACAGTGGTCATAGCTTGTGAAAGTCAACTTTAGCGATTTTTATTGCTAGTCTAACCTCGCTTAAGAAGAAATGATAAATAAGTCGCGCTTCAAAAATTATACAACGAAAACGGAATCGGTGAACGAATGATTCCAAAATATATATCTTAAGTTTGTAATAGTAATCTCTGGTTACCAAATATGCCGTCCGAGTGATCTGCCCATTGTGAAGGACATTTTATAAATACTATTGTAGATAATGTTTACCTTTTTAAGTCATAGGTTTAAGTAACCAAATGTCGTCTATATTTCTGTTGGTACAATTCAACCATTACGCCACGATTGAAGATTGATTTTATGAAATGCAATGAAGTCTTTTTAATTTAATTTCTTTGTAGGTATACATTTAATGGTTGTGTAATGTTTTGAGTAAAATATACTCTGACTCTGTAACTTTTATAAGCATTAATGGCCATCTTTAGCTTTAATTTAAGAGAAGACGGAATATGTGTTATATTCGCAAAGGTTGTACTGTTTTACCATGAACAACAGTATTATCCATACATACCTACTCAGTGTTACCATTATGTACAATGAATGTGAATTAAATGCGTCTTCTATAGTTTGTTTTCACTGCCTAGAAACTTAGCTTTTGTAAATTATTTTTGTAAAATATTGGCATAATTTAGTTCTAGTAGTAGTAATAATATTTTATACGATAAAAAAAACAAATCTCACCTAGTGACAAAAATATAAATAAATATATTTTTTAATATTTCATTTGCGTTTTATTAATAAGTTAGTGTTACAATACAAATACAAAATAATAGAAAACTTCAATATTTACAAATCACTTTATTTTGTTGCATATCAAGTCTATTAGTTTCTTTTTACAATAAATACATTGCTTTCGAGTATAAAAACTAGTGTTGCGAAAAAAATAAAAAATAAAAACACAATCACTGTCGACGTTTTAAATATAAAGTCTTGATTTGTCAGGCTAACCTTCTCAAGTCCAAAATACACTTGTTCGGCGCCGTCGCAGCCGGGAACCGAAACCGATTAATTTGGATTGCACTCACACTCCTCAATATCCTGGAAAAAAATATATATTGAAACACTTATAAAACCTTTATTTATAAACTGTACATACAAGTTCAATAATACCGGGTGTAACAAGACCCTCCACGAAGCCGAGGTCTACGTATTCTGCCCATCATCAGGATCATTTCTGTTCAAAATTATTGCTGGGAAATGATTTGAATTTTTGGTGTTAAAAAATTTTGCATACATTACTATTACTACGCAATGTAACGCGAACAACAGATCGCGCCTGCGAATGCATGCCACACAGCTGCGTGCGGCTGAGTAAAAAGGCAGCGTTTATGTGCGTGCTCATGAGATACTGAGTGATGACGTTTTGAAACCATTGTTTGTTACGAAATACTTACAATTTTTATAATGTTTCTTTAGACGAAAATTAAGAAATATTGAATAAATTGTGATTTTATAAAAAAAAATGTTTTTACTTTTAACCTCGTAGCTATTGGTTTCCCAGGTATAGTCTAAAAGACAAAAATTATTTTGATGATGGGCGGAATGCGTGGACTTCGGCTTCGTTGAGGGTCTTTTTACACCCGTTATGTACGCACCTTTGACAGTTCATCAACCCCTTTGTAATAAAAGTCAACATCTGTCAAAAGTGCTTACATATTTATGAACTCGACCGTACGTTAGCGTAGGAAAAGTTATTTAGTAGTTACAGGGTTACAACACAAAATAGAGAGAGGACAGAAGTCAAGCTCAGTACTACGCGCGCTCGAGCAATGCACACATAAGCACCTCTCACCGACACGGAATAACTGGATTTTTAGACGATTCTCAAACGAGTTCGAGTGCATGACGCAGTATATTTTGTTGTTACAATTAGGCCACCGACTCACGCTGGGAGCGCTATTAGCGCGAATCCGACCAATAGTCACAAAATATTACACAAAATAGGGTATTTGTGTGTACCTACTGCATTTAAATGGATTATGCGCTAACAGTGCTGTTGGAGTAATTTGGAACTAGGCCCCTAGTGCTCGTTTACGGAGAGACGGGGCGTTGCGCGTCGAGTGCGGCGTGGCGGTACGGCCCGCACGCGTTTACGGAGAAGCTATTTAACTCGCATTTGCTTGAGAACTTGCGGTGGTATCCGCGCGGCACCCGCTGCTGGGCCCTCGGCGGTGCACGCGCGGTGTACGCGGCGGAGTACGCGGCGGGCAACGCGGGCACACTACCGCTATTTTTCACGCCCCGCGTCTCTATCTTTGTGAAAACTGCCCGAGATATCACAGTTTGAAATGCACACAAATTGGACTCACCCAAAAACGCTCCATACTAAAGGCTACTTAGTTATGACGTCACGCTTGAGTAGTTTGTATGCAACGCGTAGGAAATTTGTTCGGCAGCTATATTAAATATTGTGTTTATCAAAATGGTTTCTTAGACAAATTTGCTATCAATTCTATGGACTAATTAAAGGTATTATTTATTTTAATAAATTTTATACTTTTTAAATGGAGTTGTCCACCCAACTTTGAAGGGTCAGAAAACAAATAATACGCAACATATAAAACCAAGAGGTATACAAGCTACTCTAAAAGTTTAATATGTTTACGATTTTTATTAGTATTTCGTTATTTTATTCATTACTCATCATCCCAATAATTGGCCGCTGGCCATCCCGCCTCTTTGTAAACGGAAAAAAACGTCCGGCGCCACAACGTATTAAGTATAATTTAAATTACAACCATTCTCATGTTTCCCTCAAACTTTAAATTAATTGTAACACACATGCAAATAACTACATTACATAATTAAATTTAATAATAGAAAACTAAAAAATTCTAAAAATAAACTGTCACGTAAACATTTGGCAGTGCAACACATGTTCAAGCTTTGTAGGCGTACTAAATTAAAAACGGACTTCGCCCTGCACTTCGTTTACTGTTCACATTATCAAACACCACAATTTACATAAAAACTGTTATATTATTCAATTCATGCAGAAAGAGCGTGGAATGCCAGTAATTTTTTTTACAAGGGGTTGATCACAGAAAATACTAAACAAGACATGTACATGTATTTGAGTACATAAGCATTAGTAAATAAATGATTATATAATAAAGTGATTATTATATAATCATTAATTTACAAATACCTAGAATAAATATATGTGTATTTTTTTCTTATTTGATAATCCTTGCACATCTGCGACTGATAGCGTAAGTACTTACACAGGCGGCGGCACGCGGCCGCATCGTCCGACATCAAAGGCGTTTAACAACTGTATGCATTGTTAAACTGTGATATTACGTACCTGCTGAGTGGGGGGCGCGGATCAGTTGGCGGCCACCTCCTTGAACCCGTTGGCCACGGGCTGTGCTCGTTACTACAGCACATTACACACAGATATACAACATATGACGCACCTGCTGAGTGGGGGGCGCGGGTCAGTTGGCGGCCACCTCCTTGAACCCGTTGGCCACGGGCTGTGCTCGTTACTACAGCACATTACACACAGATATACAACATATGACGCACCTGCTGAGTGGGGGGCGCGGGTCAGTTGGCGGCCACCTCCTTGAACCCGTTGGCCACGGGCTGTGCTCGTTACTACAGCACATTACACACAGATATACAACATATGACGCACCTGCTGAGTGGGGGGCGCGGGTCAGTTGGCGGCCACCTCCTTGAACCCGTTGGCCACGGGCTGGTGCTCGTTACTACAGCACATTACACACAGATATACAACATATGACGCACCTGCTGAGTGGGGGGCGCGGGTCAGTTGGCGGCCACCTCCTTGAACCCGTTGGCCACGGGCTGGTGCTCGTTGCTGCGCCGCCACAGGCCGTAGACTCGTCCGGGGACTCCTTGCCACAGCCGCACGGTGCCGTCCTCCGAGCTGGTGGCGTACAGCTCGCCGTCCGGCGACCATCGCACGCAGTGCACCGGCCCGAAGTGACCTTTGTTCGATTCTGGAATTTTAGAAGAAAGTTAGCGAATAGGCGAGAAGTTGTGTGTTAATTTTTTCAATATAGTTGCTCGAAAATGTGAGCTTACGCTGACAGGCCAGCGTGCGGAAAGTTGATTTTACCGCACGCCGTGCGTTTTTGTTTACGGCTTAGTACAGCGTGCGGAAAGTTGATTTTACCGCACGCCGGCGCCATGCGTTTTTGTTTTTTACTTACGTTTTTTTTAAATTTCTACTAGCTTTCGCCTGCGGCTTCATCCGCGTGGACAGTAGAAAATACAGCGACCAATTTAAAATTACCTCTTTAATATATGAAAGCTAGTACTACGGAGAGTTCAAGCTGTTTTCCTGGTTCCACCCGTCTGAATTTGATGAAACATAGCTTTGATTTTAAGTTGGACCCAAATATATTAAATGTGATAACCCCATCAAAATTCGTTTAGCGGTTTTTGCGTAATTCGCGCACAAATATTTAGAATTTGTAGTTTTATTATATGTATATGTTACGGCTAAAGGTAGGTGTGAACCTAAACTTAAGATTAGCCGGCTAAACGCCGGCTAATCTTCGACAAAATAACATAACCTAACCTAACCTAACCTAAGTTTAGCCGGCTAATCTTAAGTTTACGTTCACACCGACCTTTAGCCGTAACATTTAGATTACAATTTAAGTAGTACCTATAATGTTTTCTCGCAAATGTATTGAAAAACGTAGTATGGCACACGGTTGTTAAGGTTTTTTAAAACTCCTTACCAACCTTGTATCATAAACTACTATTATGGGAATTAGATTTTAAAACTAAAATAGGACTATTGTATAAAACACTAGTCGATAAACCTTAATGACCCGATTTTTAAGTACAAAATCGAATGAAAACTGAATTGTCAAGAATTTTGCTCATCGTGTCCGATGTATGCTATGCAAGTGTTTTTAACCTTACCGAGCTCAATCCCAGTTTTGTAGTCGAACTTGTAGACCTTGAGGTCCTCCGTCGTCACCCGAATCGGGGCAAGCGACACGGAGAAACACTTGGAAAGCACGGGGAACTCGCGCATTTTGCGCATCGTGTCCGATAAATGTTATGCAAGTGTTATTAAACTAACCAAGCTCAGTCCCAGTGTTGTAGTCGAATTTGTAGACCTTGAGGTCCTCCCCGCCGCACACGAACGTCGCCCGACTCGGCGCGAGCGACGCGGAGAAACACTTGGTGGGCACGGGGAACTCGCGCATTTTGCGCATCGTGTCCGACGAGTAAAATGCCACGTTTGTACCTGGAGATGTAAAAGACAAAATATAATAATATCCTCTTGAAACTAAAATAATGAAAAAGATGTTAGTTTCGGGTTTATTTTAAATAAGACTGTCACAGTATCAACAATGAGGGAGATAGAATGACAATTAGGAATTCTAGCTCACCAGCTATTGTCTAAACTTAACATAAATTCATTTTTGATTTTATCCAAATCCGTTTACAATTATGATGAATGAAGAAACACCATCATTTATTATATTTATTATTTGACATTATTTATTGGTATGTATGTATACTGTTAGGGGTATGGTATGCGTATAAGTATACTACAATTTTTAGTAGAAAAATTTTAATAGAAAATAAACTCAAACTCCGTAAATCTATACTTATAATAAAACTGTAACAGGTCCAAATCTGTACATTGAAGCTATTTTGAAAAAAATGTTTTGAGGGCTCTCTAGAAACGATACTGAAGCCAAACCTGTATTTTTTTTAATTTTTGTCTGTCTTTCTGTCTGTATCACGTTCGCTATGGACTCCGAAACTACTGAATGAATTCAAATGAAACTTGGCATGATTTGAGTTCATATTACGAGGAAGGTCAACGTATACTTTTTATCCCGAAATTCAGCACCGTTCCCTTGGGAGAGGGGATGAAAGTCAAAATGTGTACTTGGTTGTTATTCATTAACGCATAGTCCGATTTCATTCATTTTTTTATGTTAGATAGGAAATACTTTTAAGATAGTCGCGTAAATTTTTCAAGGTCGTCAGTTTTGTAGAAATAAATAAAATAAATAGGTAAAGAAGTAGTTCAAATTGTCATCATAGACATCTATTATGAGAATTTTTAAACAACATACAGTTTGAGCTTGACCACGAGGTTTTCAAAAACCGCACTATCTGTATCTGCTGCTTTGGTATTCTTTTAATATATCTATTCGAAGCTAGATGGCGCTTCTTATGTAAAATTAAATTGTGTCTTGAGTACTTCGATCACTGACGTCCATTATTTGTATAATGGACGTTAGTGACTTCGATCTTGAGTGAATATAAAATTATTATTCTTATAAACTCTATCCGGGAGAGCATCTTATTAAGCTACATTTCTAAATAAATTACTGACTCCAAGCGTCATTTTCTCTAATATAAAAATGAAGGGGTGACTGACAGACTGACGCCCAGCTCAAGCCACTGGACCTAGAAACTTGAAATTTTGTACCTACATAGATACTTTATACAATCTAAACCAGCGGTTCCCGAATGGGGTTCCGCGGAACCCTGGGGTTCCGTGAGAGGCTCGCAGGGGTTCCGCGAAAATTCAAGAGTTTAGGTATAAAGACAGTCCCGATTTCGATGATATTGTCCCGCGTCCCGACGATCCATTAGTTTTGTCCAAATTTTTGATGATAACACGCGATCACAATCAAAGTATTAATAAAAATGGGTCCAAATGTATAAAAGCGACAACATCTTAAATGCCTTATTTTGCGTTTTATCTCGAGCTTTAAGCATACTGCTTTCAAATATTTATGTTGAATTCTATTCTAATGTCAGAAATCGTTGCTCTGTAGATTTAATGAAAGCAGAATTGCAAAAGACATGTCTTGTTCGGGGTTCAATGCTCTAAGGGAATTCGTAAGTAAATATAAAAATGACGCGCAATTAATGAGAGAGGCCCGTAGTAATAGAAAATTAGCACGGAAACAGAGTCAAAATAAAAATACCTAATACATTAAATCAAAAGTATTTTTTTCCATTCAGTTAAGTGGTTCTCCTTTTTTTATTTTACTCTTACTTTGCTGACCCGCCCGTTTGTTTCCATTGATTTTGAGTATTTTAATTACAAACATTTACATACATTCAACATGTCCTTCATTTACCAGTTACAAGACTCTACCACAGAATAACTAATAGTACAAGTACTCTACAGTGGTTTTACTGCCAGTTTTAATGATTTCAACGTACATTTAGTTAGAAAATAGACCCAAAATTTTTTTGCGGCTCGCGCTTCGCGTTCCCTGCAAGGCCTTGTCCTAGGTTTTCTTTACCTGAATGTACTACCCTGGTTAGTTTACTTCTTACTTGAGGTAGGGTTCCGCCCAAAAGCGGTGAACCAAAAGAAGTAGCCAAAAGAATTCGGGAACCGCTGATCTAAACATCCACTAAGAAAGTATTTTTGGAAGTTCCAACCCTAAAGGGATGAAATGGGGGTTCAAAATTTGTATGGAATAAAAAAAATACACTTTTCAATTTGAAACTTCGTGGTGGGAGTACTTCTAAACCCAAATGCTTATTTTGTGTCTTATACGTGTTTCGTGGTTTTTTGAAATTCAAGCCCTTGAGGCCCTAAGGGCTTGAATTTAGGCTAAGGCTAAGGGCTAAGGGTTAAATGGGTAAAAAAGCCTAAAATTGATATGGGTGTCGTTGTTGAGGTTTTATGGGATGTTGATTGCGATAATGGCATTTATTTTAAAATCCAACATGGTAGACATTATTCAATCCCTCAAGGGATGAAAATGGGGTTCAAACTTTGTATGGAAAAAATATAAAATAGACAATCCGACTTGAAACCATAGGAGTACTTCTGTAAACAAATAAGTAAACGCATATTGCGTGATTTCTGAAAATCAACCCTTTGGAGAGTAAATGGGGTATAAAAAGCCTAATATCGATATAGAAGTCGTTAATGAGGTTTTATGGGAGTTGATTGCGAAAATGGCATTTTTTTTAAAGTTCAACAGGTTGGAAATGCTTAAAACCCCTAAAGGACTGAAATAATACGGTAACGGGAATAGAAACGAGAACGGGTACGGGAACGGGGCATGAACATGAACGGTTATGGATATCATACTAATATTATAATAATGTGCAAGTAACGGAATATATAGCCTACTTATACAACGTGTTACAAAAATACCCCTAATCCCGAATATGGTAGATAGGGACCATCAACATTAACAACTTTTACTATGGGACCAACTCTGAAATCGTGGAATTAGCTGTTTCATACAAAAATTAATAAAGAAAATATCAAAATGTATGCTGTTTTTTTTCACGATTTCGTTCAGTTTGATGGTCCGTATCTACCATATTCGGCATTAGGGGTATTTAAAATTTTTGGAACACGTTGTATTATACTTAAATGTGAAGATATTAAGGCTTTGCCAAACAGAACGCGTACTTAGCGCGCTCTAGAGCGCTATCCTGACGTCGCGCTATAGCGCCGAATTGTGTTGTAGGACGTGCATAGTTTCATATCAAACAACGCCAGCGCTGCGTACTGCTAGCGCCTACAATACAATTCGGCGCTATAGCGCAACGTCTCAGGTTAGCGTTCTAGCGCGCGCTAAGTGCGCGTTCTGTTTGGAGACGGCTGAATGGATTTGGAATAGCACACAGATAGTTTTAGACGCAGACGAAGTCGCGGGCAAAAGCTAGTATAAAATAAAACACTAACCATAAGCAACAGTCAATATAGCTCCGTCTCTGGACAATTCTAAGCTATTTGGAATGCTTGGAAACTCGATTTTGTGCACCTCCTGAAAGAGACATATGACATTATAATAAAATCATCTGACAATAAAGCAAGCAAGTTCTACTAAAAAAATATTAAGGCCATAAATGCAGTGAATTGCATGAGTGCAAGCAAGAGCTTTTTTTACTTTGTCCTAAAAGACCATAGTACATTTTCTTTGGTTGATAATAATCCTGTCAGTATAAAAAAATATATATAGACAAACTTTTCACACGAACCTGCCCGCTATTACGATCCCAAACACGCATCGTGAGGTCATCACTCACGCTGACGATGCGAGAATTGTGTAGGAACACGGCGTGCCTGATGCTGTTTGTGTGTGCGTTGAACTTCTCGAGAGCTGCCGACAGAAAATAGCAACTGTAAAGTAGGTTTAGGATTAAATTGACGATGTCAAATATAGCTGACAGAAAGCCTACTATCTGCACTTGACTTAATCTGATCTTTGAGTTTTCATTACCAGAAATGAAATTCTTTATATCCAGCTGGTCACTTAAACCAGCTACACACGTAATAATATATCGTAGCGATCAATCTGTGCAAACCGATTTGCGCAGATTTGGCTGTCCTTCGCATCATTTATTATAATAGTAAAGAGTTTAATAATTATAATAATTGTTATACTCTGGACCATGTCATACAAGAAAACATAATATATTTCATACTTATAAAATGCCTTGACTGACTCACTGGCTGATTCATCATCGCACAACTCAAACAACTAGACCTAGACAGATATGGCTGAAGTTACCACCTACTGAGAAAGGAATTATCGAAATTCTCCCCAAAAGTGGAATTGAATGTAAAAAAGTGGAGGGCGGAAGCTAGTTTCTTACATTTGTATAGAAATATAAGATTGGATGGACTCATGGGATAAACAGTCCTTGCACGTTTTTTATAACAAAGGAATATTAAGTAACACATGTGCAATAATTCTTAAGCAACCTTATTAACCAGTAATAGCTTAACAAAGACAAGAAGGTTGAATCACCTTTCATTGAGAAACAGGAAAATCAAAGACAATTCAATATCCTATTTATAGGGAAATCTATTAATAAGATGCTTTATAAAATAGCTTGAATGATATATAGGTTTCACCATTTATTTTCTTTTGATATAAGCATTGTAGAATAACAATGACAACTGATCCGTTTACATTTATTATTATAATTTAAGAACTTTTTTTATCTTCACCGCCTCTGTGGTCTAGTGGTTCGCCCACCTGTGTAAAACGCATGGGGCCCGGGTTCGATTCCCAGGAGGGCGGTACATTTGTACTTGGTTAAGTTGATGGTAGAGCTTATTTCAAGTCCGCCTGGCTAGCTACCACCGCCATAACAATTTAAAAATTGTTGTGTTCTGGCAGTTAAGAGGTAAGATAATTCCTCAGTGGTGAGGATTCCAGGTGTAGTGCGCTTGCCGCTTACACTTTCGGCCTTATCGTCACTTAACATGTGATGTGAAAGCTATAAATTTGTGGATAAGAAAAATTTCCAATATTAGATACTATAATTTTTTGGATACTTAGTTTTTAGTTTAGACTGAGGAGGCAAACTGTTGTTAAATGTATCTACAAGAACCATAATATTGTCTAAGGATTTGTCAAAGATGACTAAAACAATTGTAGTAAAAACTCACGTCCAGAATCAGGTTTGTTGAGATCAAAAACTCTGATGAGTTTCTCATTGCTAGCAGTAAGGAGCATAGTGTCGTCTGCATTGAAATTCACACTCTTCACTATGTGTTCATGATCAAATGTGTGCACAACTTCTCCATACCGCGCATCCCAAAGTTTTGCTGTAAGAAATAAACATTGAAACTCAGATTCGAAATTACAATTATAACCACTTTCGTAATTCTTATGGTGCAGATACACTGTAATAATAATGTTATAATATGTTAACTAACACTGTACAGTTTGAATCACGAAAGATGACCACAAATGGCAACGATTTTCATCATAACTCATGAAGAAAAGACTTAAGACAAAATAATATTTTATATCTTTAAATTTAATGTAAACATCTATAAGAATATGAAATATCATATTGCCTTGAGTCTTTTTTTCACGAGTTATGATGCGATGATGGAAGCCATTTGTGGTCATCTTTCGTGATACGAACTATAACAGGGGTCACCAAATGGCAGACTGCGGTCCACCAATGGTTTTCAGCCTTGGTTGCTAGTTATCATCTACCAAACAAAACGGACAACATATTTATATTTACCCGCACCAAACCTAATTGGTGATCTCTTGGACTATAACATTTAACAACATTGTGTTAGATTTGTTACAGACATAAAAAACATTTTCTCAGAAACTTAAAACATTTTATAACTGCATTGTAGCACCACCATAATCTATGACTTTCATCAACTTTTTAAAATTTGTATTTGTTGAAAACTGTTATGTAAAATACTATAGGTTCTAATGCTCTAAAGAAGTGATAACAAATCCAACCTGAGAAGTCGGCAGCCCCACTAGCAGCTAAGCTTGCATTTTGAGTCAGCGCTACCCCCCACACAGCCCCTTTATGACCCTCGAAGGTGCCAATCCAATCTCCTGTTTCACCTTGCCGCAACATGGGTTTTCCATCTATGGAAAATGCAATAAAACATATTATGGACAAGTGTTTATCATATCAAATTAGGGTTGCCAGATGGTCAGGATTCGCCTGGATTCTCCCAGAATTTCAAGTGATCTCCCGACTCTGGAAAAATCTAAAAATCTCCTGGTAAATCAGCTGCTCCGAAAGTTCTCTAGAAAGCAATAATTTCATGGACGAAACCACAAATTACAAGATTATTGGATAAAACTGACTAAAATTCTCCCGACAACAACTGCAAAATCCCGACATTTTTAAATTTTCTCCAGATATTTTGAACTTTCAATCTGGCAACCCTATATCCAATCCAACGTATTAGGCAGGTCTAATAAGACAATAATGAATACAATTATAATATTGGAACAGATATCACCTATGAATCATTGAACAGAAATTATCACCATTATTATAATAGTTTTGTTAGGTACCTTCAATAAATTAAAAAAACAATTGGAACATTTTAAAAATTTTTTTTCTAAAATAATCAATAAATTTGGATATTAGATACTGTTCAAAACAGCAGCACTAAGATATTGACTTCATTTGAGTTGAGAGTTGAGGTCACCCCATTCACAATACATAAAACTTTATAAACATTAAAAATATGCACCTTCCATGCATATGACTTTTATTAATGTTAATAGCTTTTTAATATAAATATCAGATAACTTGATAATTCATATAATTAGGTAACATCTAAAAAGAATCTTATGAGAGCAATACTACAATAACTGAACCTGTTGATGCTTTGTTTTTACTTTGTTGAAGTACTCAATAAAAGCCTACTATAGAAGCATGATTTCAATTCACTTGGTAAATATTAATGTCAAGTGCTGTATCAAACCTTGAAAAGGCACACAAGGTGACCCAGAATGGGTGAAATGTCAACTTCCAACACAGGAACTATAATCTTTTGAAGCTAGTACAATTTCGTACACACACAAAAGCACGGAACTTGTATATCATGTCGTAACAACGTGAACAAAAACCACGATATGTTTACCAAGGCGAGCAGCCGCCGCAAGGAAACTTACGAGCGGATAATCAAGGTTCTTCCTGCATGTCCGGAAAGAGAAGGTCGCAGCATGCATAGAATGCACGCCGGCGAAGCACTGGTACACACAAATAAAAAGTGAAGGCCTCGCATAACTTCATCTAACATCTGTCACACAAAACTCGAACAAATACACCCAAACACACTTGCAGGTCTTCCACCTACATCTAGGCCAAGGCGAAAGGGCACCGTAAGCTTAAAAGATTTCAGCAAACTTACCTTTGCAGGCAGAAATCAAATAATATCCATCTTTTGTAACGTCACTAAAATCCAAGTGTACAACTGGTCTAGTATGGCCACCACATGTGAGAGGAACTTGCTTGAACGTTGTCATTTTGTTAATTAATTTTGTAGATTGTACTTTTATAAAATAAAACTAATATCTTTGTAACTAAAATTAACCTAATGAGTCTGATCGTACTGAATGTTGACAATCGACTGACGGAAAAACGAATCAGGCTGTGTTGCTATAGAACAAAAACAATAAGAAAAAAAAACTCACTCGCTCGCTCTGCTTCAAAAAACAAAAAAAACAGTAATTATTGCTTATAGATATTGCATTCAAATAAAAGCATTAACTCGTGAGAAACGAGATAATGCTAATTAGGTCAGGAACCTGTTATTAGACTACATATTTACGAGTTTCTGAACGATTCAGAAATGACGTGTTCAAAAAACTCTTGCTGTCGATGTCATTGAGTACATTCCAGCAGACCAATCGCGAAGTCATTGATCACCACAGTATACATTTTAACCACAGAAAGTAATTAAATGACTTACTGTATACCTTTTTTTTATAATGTTCAATCCGTTCAATACAAAGAGAAAAATAAAACATAGGGAAATGAGAGCCAACTGAGGTGAATTTTTGACACTTTTGGCCGAATACTCAAACGCTAATTAACTTTGATTGAGGGGCTCTCAAACGTCGTCCTGTCGCATTAAATGTCAAAGATATGACAAAGACAGCATGCTGTTTGAGAGCCGCTCAAAGTTAGGGCCCCCCCAGACCTACCGGTTTCGGTTCTTTGCTTTGCTGTTCTACTTGCTGTTTAGACCGCCGGCCAACCAGGGTCATTTTCAATCTATCGCATATTTGGACCAGACCAAATTGGCAAGATAGCCATTAGCTTGGTGTTATCAAATATCATCGTATGGGTTGCGAAGTAGGAAGCTTCTGGGAGATATACCACCCTGAACATGGTCTCCGATTGCTAAAAATAAATCGATCGCATATTTATATAAATTGTGAGCAGGGTTGTGGGTGTCATCATTACCTATCTGAACTATTTTTTTGTGTTTTCATAACGATCGTTTAAGGAACAAAACTCACAAGAACATTCTTATATGTGAAATGTACTTAGATTGAAAATATGCGATAGATTGAAAATGTGCCTCTTGGCCGACAAGGCCAAGAGGCACATTAGTATGTCAGGAAGCCGAACTAATGTGTGTTACTACTGATCAGAGGGTTTATAAAATGAGAATGCATAGTAGTATAAATTTAAAACACATTTATTATAGCAATTAATTTTACTAAGCATGTAAATAAACTAAGCTTTACTAAGGAAAATAATAATCAGCAATTACTATAAAGCATTAGTATCCATAACAATGATACATAAAGTATGTATCCAGCTACTTGCTATGATATAGTATAAATAAGTAAAAGACAGTAATAGGACATACCTTAATTATAAGTAAAATAATAGGCGTACTCACACACTTTAGGAGACAGTCCGATCGCTACGACGCGCACAGAAATATGTCAGGAAGCCGAACTAATGTGTGTTACTATTGATCAGAGGGTTTATAAAATGAGAATGCATAGTAGTATAAATTCAAAACACATTTATTATAGCAATTAATTTTACTAAGCATGTAAATAAACTAAGCTTTACTAAGGAAAATAATAATCAGCAATTACTATAAAGCATTAGTATCCATAACAATGATACATAAAGTATGTATCCAGCTACTTGCTATGATATAGTATAAATAAGTAAACGACAGTAATAGGACATACCTTAATTAGAAGTAAAATAATAGGCGTACTCACACACTTTAGGAGACAGTCCGATCGCTACGACGCGCACAGAAATTGCCGAACATTGCCGAACAGCAAAGCAAAGAACGGAAACCGGTAGGTCTGGGGGGACCCCTAAGTAGCGTTTGTTTATTCGGCCATTTGTCTTTCAAGTGTGGGCACATTTGTTTCATATAAAATGTATAGGAGCATGCATACGTAGCGGAGGCACGGACGGGCCCCAGGCGTGGCACACACGGGACGGGAAAAACCTCGTCGGCTGCACGTCCCCACCCCGTTCGTGTCCCTCCCGTCCGAGTCCTGCTGCGTATGCATTGAAACTCCGTTCGCTCCGTAGTGATGATGCGATGCAAAGCATTTTTACAACACTAGCATGTTACTACCACGTTAACTGTTGTGACTAGCACGTTTTGTATGCATTCAACTCCCCGTTAGGACCATCTTCCGTCTCCACTCCATGCCCGTTCCGTCCGGGGTTTTTCCGTTTACGTATACCTTTAACCAGACGATGGTGGGGTCTGCCTTTTTGATACCATCGATTGAATAGTGCTGCTGCCGCCCCGATTCCTAGATAAATTACGTACCGTGCGTGGCCAATCAGAAGTGGGTCACGCCCCCAAATGGTAAATGCAATGTAAATGATTGACAAGAAATGCTTGAACGTCTAGGGACTACTTGACAAATGTTTAACTCACTCATATTTCGACTTAAAGTTTTCAAGTCAAGACTTCAAGAGAGTACCGAAAAATATGAAAAAAAGAAGGCTTTTGGCTTTTCAAAGTGACATTAAAAAAATATATTTATTTGTCTCACAGATGGCGTTGATGGATCACAAGCACAAGTGAAGTGTCAAAATTGGCTTTGAAAAATAAACGGCATGTGCTAAAAAAAAGTTTTCCTACGTTTTCTACGGTTGATGAGTTGACACTTACCTTTTTATCAACGCAATCTATCGAGCCTACAGTTTTTAGTTATTTCGAAAAGCCCTCAAACAACAACGACAACTTATTGTGATCAATGTTGCTTTATACAAATTTAGTATTTTTTTTCAACTTATCTCGAAACATAAAACAAATTGTAATAATTATCTTCTATTTTTTTGTAAAATAAAATAATTTCGAATAAATTGGAATATTTATAAAAATCGAGTTGTGATGTGACGATAGAAGAAGTAGGTAGCAGTAACATCTATGATGTCACATAACTGTTTTTTTTACAAAATATTTAAGGAATCGCAAGTTAGGTGGCGCTAGTTTCTATGCAAATCTCGCTTTAAATCGTTTTGTAGGGGTTCCCACCTGCTTTTTACAAAATATTTTAGGAATCGCAAGTTAGATGGCGCTAGTTTCTATGCAAATCTCGTTTTAAATCGTTTTCGTTATTCTCTTGCTTTCCACGGTTAAAATGTCCTCTATGGCTACCGATGACTCAGCGGTTAGCCTGCTGGAATGCACCTAATGTCCAGGGTTGCCAACTGTACGAGGTTCCTCGTACAAATACGAGAATTGACGTCTTGAATACGAGGCAAAATTAGGCAAAAATCACCAAATACGAGGATTTCACAAAATAGTTTTCATACAAAATTGGTAATGTACGAGATTTTGAACAGATTTTGTGTGGAAATACGATAATCTCCACCAAATCTGTACGAGAATTTATTTAAATGGGTTGGCAACCCTGCTAATGTCAATCATCTGCTGAAACTGTTGACGTTGACGAGACGACGACGATTTTCTTTCGTCGTTTTGATTCTTAATTAATTATTATAATTCTCCAGTTATTCACGTGAAAATGGATTTCTTTACATCTCTTCCCACACACATTGACTACGTGGGTCAAGCTAAGGCGGAAAAACTGTATAAAGCTATAATAACTCTCTTCAGTATCGTCGGATTTGTTTGGGGTTATATTGTGCAGCAGTTCTCGCAATCAGTATATATTTTAGGAGCTGGATTTTTACTTGCTGCAATACTTACCGTTCCGCCATGGCCTATGTACCGTCGCAACCCATTGAACTGGCAAAATCCAAAAAACGCAGATGAAAAACCCACTGGCAAAAAAGGCAAGAAATAGTTTTTATACATTCCAGATCCTGTATCTTTTTATCTAAATAAATATAGTTTTAAGTTAACAGTTATTTCATTTCACCTATATCCTTAATTCTTATGAGACATTGTTCATCTGATCATATGTTCATTCAGTTAGTTTCAGTTATAACTACCACACATCTGAACCTTCCCATATGAAATTCTAATATCTTTGATATGAAACATACTACTGAAACACATGCTAATATCTATTCTGTGGCAACACTATGTAAATTGAATAAATGGGTTGTCATCAGGCTGTGATGTGAGAGGACTAGAGGAGCTCGGTGGCACAGGAGCGAGGGCAGTGGTTTTGCGCCTGGCTCAGCGATTGTGGAGGTTAAGCAACTTTCGCAAGGGTTGGTCATCCCATGACCAAAATTTATTATCTCGTGGTCCTCTGTGCTTCGGAAGGCACGTTAAGCCGTTGCCGATGTCGACAACCTCAACACTGCACCATAGGATGATTTGCCAAGCAGGAACAGAATGAAACACCTTCTCAAATGCCCATATATTGTGATTACAACAAAATTGGGCCGTGCGAGCTTACAACTCTGTCTACGTCCAGGGGCTTATTGCATAACAAATTACAAGCTAATATTATTAGTGATTTTGGTTGTAACTTGTACTTTTGTGTTGCATAATAAAGTATTAGTCACAAATTTACAAGTCGATAAGTACAAGCTAATAATATTAGTATTTTAACTGTAACTTAACCGTAACTTGTAGATTCTGTTGCATAATAAAGTATGAGTAATAAACTACAAGTGCCAATAATATTAGTCCAAATTACTAATATAATTAGCTAATATTACTAGCTTCTGTTGCAATATCAAACCGAAAATACAAATTATTAGTAATAACTTGTATTTATTTCTACTAATCTAAGGAGCACCGTATTTTCAAATTATTAGTTGTACTTATAGTGTGATTAATCTAACAATATACCGGAGATGTGACATCATCCCATGAAACTAACGTTAGTTTCGTAGGTTGACGTCACATCTCTGGTACATTGTCAAATTAATTGCATTATATCGTTGATCTAGAATAATATAACACCGTCAACCATAACTTAAAAAAATATTTTATTATATTCATCAGATGATGAAGATGAAGGATTTCAAATAACGCGCAAACAAAAAGCATACAAAAATCGAACATATACGGGGTTAATAAAATGTTTAGCTAAAAGGATATTCTACCCATGCCTATATGAACAACTTTCACTATGGTATCAACTCTGAAATCGTGGAAAAAGAAATTAGCTACACAGTTTATAGGTATTATTGTATAAATCCTAGCTATATAATATAGGTACCTACTGTGATTTAGTACCTATTAAATACTTATTGATTGATCATTAATTCCCGCTAACAGTATTTTTTATGTTTATGCCAATTGAGTTTGATTGACATTCAAATTATCGCCAACATTATTTTTTTTCATTGAAAAATCAAGACGGATAAAGGTTTCACCTATTCAGCCAAGGAAAGTTACTTGTATTTTGTATATTTTGCTAATATTATTAGCGCCCTTATTACAAGTTCGGAAATAGTACATTATGAGACAAGTTAGCTTAGGTTGGTCATTGCACACAAGGCTGTGGGTTGCAGCCCGAGCCGCAGGCGAGGGCGTAACTCAGCCGAGTGTGCAATGAGTAAAAGCTCACGAGTTTCATACGACGTTTTTCAACACATTTGCGAGGAAAATACAAAGTAATTTACCACACAGCAACAAATACGACAAAAACAAAATATGACAATTATGGGAAAAGGCGCGTAAGTTTTTTTTTTGTTTTTTTCACACGCCCAATGCAGGAGTATTTTGCGAACAAAGGGGTGAGTGAACATACAGCCTACTTCAAAACTATAATTTTAAGTGATAAAATCCAAATATTTTAATATTTTATGACAAAATATTATGAATTATGAATAATTTTATAATAATAAATATTTCTTTGACTTAATTAAAGACTTACACATTTATTTATTTCAAAAATGAATATGAACTTTCAGCGGCATAAAACCCCTTTGTTGTTACTAAAAAAAAAATAACTGTATAACCCAGTTAAATTGGGAATGCTCTGTTTACTCGCATAGAACTTGCAGTAAGGTACTAATTTAACTTTGTAGGGATAATTCTATAACAACCTAGTGTTTTATATATTATTGCACGCGTTTGTTATAGCTCGGTTTATGGCCCTAAAAGCGATGTATTAGGGCTCACTTTACGAGTAAGTGTGTTGAAAAGAATGTTATGCAACACAATATACTAGTACTTGTCGAAGTAGCTTTTAGATTTTATAATATTATTAGAAATTTATGCAACGCAATATTTACATACTAATAATAAAAACGAAAATTATTATGCAACAGAAATTACAACAACTTGTAAATTTTTTACTTGTAACTTTTACTATTTTCTAATATTATTAGTAATCTTATGCAATAGGGCCCAGGCTGCATTTGTAGTCGGTTATACCCACCAGTCCACATTGGGCCCGCATGGTGGGTTATGGCCCATCCTTATCCACCCATAAGAAAAGAAGGCCTGTGCCCCAGCAGTGGGAACATTAAAAATGGCTGATGGACATCTTAGACTGGCTACATCAGACCGAATTTAGATTTGGAATTCAGCAGCGTAATCATTCCGAATGCACAGGACTATATTTAGAGGTGTAGAGGCCTTGGGGCAACGAGGGAGTGAGGCCCCTAATTATTTTTTCTCTTTCATTGTGCAAGATTTTTTTAAATAAATACAATTTAAGTGGACGCCCCAGGCAATCGCCCCAGTTGCCCTCCTTAACTATGGGCCTAGAACGCAGCTAATCCATATAAATCTATGAACCTAACACACGTGGTATTTTTCTGTTCAGAATTTTCATTATACCTATATCTATATTCCATTTCGGAATACTGTGTGGCGGGCCCTATTTGCTGCAGTCACCCAATAATACAACACAACACAAGTAGTATAAAAAAAATACTGTGTAGGTAGATCAATTTGTGTTTTATTAAAAAAGTAACTAAGAATAAGACTAGTATCTATTTAAAAATAGATGACGTTGATTGAACCCATCTTACACTGAATACATTAATATTATTTAGCAAGTTTTGAAATGAAGACATATTTTTTTATAGTTGCAAATGTTTCCAAACCAACTTTAAAAAATTCTTGACAAAATTATATTTTTCAACACACTTGCTCGTAAAGTGAACCCTAATACATCGCTTTTAGGGCCATAAACCGAACTATAACAAACGCGTGCAATAATATATAAAACACTAGTTGGTTATAGAATTATCCCTACAAAGTTTAATAGGTACCTTACTGCAAGTTCTATGCGTGTAAACAGAGCATTTTCAATTTAACCGGGTAATACAGTTATTTTCTAAGTAACAACAAAGAGGTTTTATGCCGCTAAAAATTCATTTGCATTTTTGGAATAAATAAATGTGTAGGTCCTTAATTAAGTCAAACAAATATTTATTATTATCAAATTATTTCTTATTTACAATATTTTGTTCAAACATATTAAAATATTAGCATTTTATCACCTAAATTTATAATTTTGAAGTAGGCTGTACGCCCACTAACCCCTTTGTTCGCAAAATATTCTTGCATTGGGCGTGTGAAAAAAACAAAAAAAAACCTGCGCGCCTTTTCTCATCATGATTATCATTTTGTTTTTGTCGTATTTGTTGCTGTGTGGTAAATTAGTTTGTTTTTTCCTCGCAAATGTGTTGAAAAACGTCGTATGAAACTCGTGAGCTCTTACTTATTGCACACTCGGCTGAGTTACAACCCTCGCCTGCGGCTCGGGCTGCAACCCACAGCCTTGTGTGCAATAAGTAACCTAAGCTAACTTGTATCATAATGTACTATTATGCTTGTATAAACAATATTTATACAAAAATATAAAAAAGTACCATTCTAAAATGGATAAAAACTATAATAAACAATTCAACTGATATTTTCCATCAACAACATTTTATTTAATAAACAAGAAATGACATCTAGCTTATATCGTACAGTAAAATACAGTAGAGGTTGAAACTTACCATAATACTGATTTGTGCAGAGTGCTAGTTTGGATCAACAGTGTTTTAATGTGTGAGCTCTCAACTCACATAAAATGTATTCACAAAATAAGTACAAATAAACATTACGAGTCTTCACTAAAACTAAATTTGTCTCTGAGCTTTTTAAATACTCCATATATTCGACTTTCACTACAAACATCACAATCATCTTCTGTTTCTTTGGTTTCTGCTTCATCACTTGTACTTGCACTGCCCATTCTTTCTTTATCTTCTTGTGAGTTTTTATTGTCACTATGTTCATTTGCTTTATTACTAGTTTCATTTTCTTCCTTTCTAGCTTCATCAGCTTTTTCGCTACTTTCAGTTGTTTCATTATTTTTATCCTGACTATCGTCCTCAGCAGATACGGAAGCTACTGAAGGAACTGAATCTTCACTGTCACACAACTGTTGGATTGTTATAACGGCAAACATAAATGTTATTCCGTAGTTTACAATTGTCAAAGATAACGGTCCTAAAGCCAGGATAAACACTGACATCGTGAATAACAAAGCAGCTACAGATTCATAGTGCCTCCTGAAAAGTGATAAAATTATTAATAGAATTAACAAACATTATAAAGTTATGAAACATGCCAATATCAATTTAGGTACTTACAACTTTTTCCTAGGGCCTTCCATTTGCCATATACAAGCTGAACATGCAGACAAAATCAGGCCGGTGTGGTAAGATGTATCTGGTTTCAAGACTATGCTGAACCTGGAAAATGTTAGGTATTATTTATTTGTAAAAAAAATATGCTGATCTATGAGCACACTCACAAGAAATTGAGTTTGAGATTTCTGCATTAACATTGCTAATTTTACATCAAAATTTTTTACAAGCAAAAAACGCTGTAATTAATCACTCAGGAGGGAATCGAACCCACGACGGCGATTGCTCCTCTGACCGTTGAGCTACCGAGACAATCTCTGTCAAATAAACTTACTTGAAATTTCTAGCCCACGTCAATAGAGCTGGTACATTCACCAACGTCACACACATCCACAGGAAGAACATCATAACATGAAAATTCAAATTGTTTAAATCTTGCTGCAGATCATCATCACTCTTTCTTCTTTTTGATTTCTTCTCACATTTCGGTTCCGTATTCGAATCTTCTTTTTCGTCAGATTTAACTACTACCACTTCTTTATTACTATCACCTTCCTCTATTTCATTATTGCTATTTTTATCAACAGGCTCTTTTTCAGCATTATTCTTTTCATTATCTTTTGTACCTACAGTAGAAATAGCGCTAGTACTTATGAGTTCCTTTGATTCTTCTTTAACTTGAAATTCATTATTCAAATCCTCTTTATTGCTTTTAAACATTCGACATACTTTAGATGCAATCTTTGCCATCAATTTGTAGACATAATCTTCTAGATATTCTTCATACATTTTTGAAATCTGCAAATCGCAAATATTATAATATCAAGTACCAATCGAGTACCAATAGATAACCATGACATGATTTCAGTATGACATAATGGAATAGATTAAGTTGATATACTTGAAGTAGGTTACGTCCTTACCATGAAGGCATAAAATGCTGCACCTGCAGCTAAAGAGGCCGCTCCACAGGACAAAGGGACGGCACATATTAACGCCGCACTCACAACCATAGGCACTTTTTGTAAACCTGAAGCCACTCTCTCGGCGAAGGCAGGCCCTCCTCGCCATACTATTCTGCAAGTTGTTTTTTGTTGTTAAACATAGGAAATATAACAAACATAACAAATAGCCACATAAGAAATACTTATAATGTAACCCGGGGACTAATTGTCTAATTCCAAAATCTATCGCAATAGCTTTCATTTGACAGATGGAACACATTGCTGCATTTCTTTGGTAAGTTTTTATTTGTGCCAAAAAGAAGCATCAATGTGTTACATCCTGAAAGCGATTGCGATAGATTTTTAAATTAGACAATAGATAAGCTGTTTCTCATTTTATGTTAACTTCATGTTTTTATGAGAAATAAATTCTTTGAACCTAACATCATTGTCTTCACCTCAAAGCTGGTCAATAATTTAGTTAAATCTTGTAAGTGTTTTCGATGTACCAAAAAAAAACAATAAGTGTCCCCACACACGGGCGACACGCAACAACCACAAACGCCGCTACTAGAAACTAGAAGTGGCTGCAAAATTAGCTGAAGCGCGCGACAGCCACAAGTGGTCGGTAGCCCACACAAAACTTCGCTTGTAGTTTAGTGTCCGGTGTCGGCCAATAAGAAGCGATAAAAATAGGGTTTCCTAGGATGACGGTGCTGTCATATTACGGCCGTAATTGAGCGGCGTAGAACGTTGTCTATGTAAACAATATGGCGCGGTTTCCTAGAGAGCGGTGCTGGGCTGGACACCATCAAATAGGCTTTTTACGCCCGTAAAATTACAGCCGCTATGTGACGGCACCACTTTCTTAGGAAACCCTAGCTTAAGCGACGTTTGTAACGTGTGGCGAGACCACCGGCTATTACCGTGTGCAGCGATGTATGAAAACTACAAGAATAGGTCAGTGGCGGCGTTTTGTGGTTGTGGCGTGTCGCCCGTGTGCGGGCGTAAAATTACCTAAATAACAGTCTATGAGCCAATTGCGATGAAAACACCATAACTACTATCAAAGCAGCCGCACTAATGTTCAATATCCCTAATGCGGTCATGTACGCTGGCAGAACGAGCAACGAACGCGTGAAGTACTGAAGTTCGAGGTTCTTCCAGCTTGCGTTCTCGAACAGAAATGATAACATAGGCATTGACCTGAAATACAAAATAATAATAGTTTAATTATGTTATTGAATGAAGACATTTTACTTTCTTCAATAGGAATGAACATTACTAAATAATATTAGATGGAACCAAATTATGTGATGATACTGAAACAGGTGATAGTGTTGCTTAAACTAAACAACTTTCTCCATGGAACATAGGTCGAAAAACGAAAAAAAAGTCCCATACAAAATGTCAGCTGACAGGCTACTATGGAAAGGCTGAAAAAATAGTTTTTCGGCCTATGTTCCTTAGAGAATGTTGTTCAGTTTTAGGAACACTATCACCAATCCAATTTCAGTATCATCACATAATTTTTTTTCCAACTTATACATACCGGGCGTTACAAGACACTCAACGAAGCCGATGTCTACGTATTTTGCCCATCATCAGGACCATTTCTGTTCAAAATTATTGCTGGGAAACGATTTTAATTTTTAGTGTTAAAAAGCATTGCATACATTACCACGCAATGTAACGCGTACAAAAGACCGCGCCTGCAAGTGAATCCTACACAGCTGCGTGCGGCCGAACTGAAAGACAACGTTTATGTGCGTGCTCATGAAATACATTGAGTGTCATTACTCAATGTGTTTTGAAGCCATTGTTTGTTACGAAATACATAAAATTTTGATTATGTTTCTGTAGACAAAAATAGGAAATAACGAATAAAATAAGCTTTCATACTAATTAAAAAAAAAGACTTTCGACCTTCAATAACTTCGTAGCTATTGGTTTCCCAGGTATAGTCTAAAAGACAAAAATGATCCTGATGATGGGCGGAATAAGTGGACTTCGGCTTCGTAGAGTGTCTTGTTACACCCGTTATACTAGAAAAAACTTCAACTCGCCACCAGATCATTTTCTCAGGCGGGAATCAACTCGCGACCTTCGGAAGTCCAGTCCAATTCTCTTCTAACTAAGCTACTATAAAAATAGAATTGTGAATACCAAATTCTCAAAATTAAAGATTAAGAATGAACACTGCTTTAGTTGTTTGTTAAAATACATTCACAGAAGTAATTCAGAAAGTTTCTACAAGATTCTTCTTCCTATACTGACAGCTTATTGACTCCGTAAATATTGCTTAGTCTTAGAAACTCAATATGTCATTCTTACTTACATAAAAACCATAGCACCCAATCTGGCAAACACCAAAGCATAATATGGTTTAACTCCTTCGCTCATCAAAGCGCTATGTATGGACATGCACGATCCGTGCTCCCTCAAGTTGAGCAGATTGGTTCGAGCTGCCAGAAGGACTATCGCAGCTACATACGGAACGAGTACCGTTGTATAGTTCCGTACTAGTTGAGCTAAGCGGAGGTACCAACTTTGTGATATGCTGAAAGAGAAAAGGTGCGTTGGAAGTAAAAAAAATAGTGGAAGCATTCGCATATCATTGCCAGGGATTGAAATACCGTTAAAAAAAAATAACGATATAAAAAAATAACGTTAAAAATACCGTTAAAACATTTTATCGGTAAATTTACCGGTAAAAATAACGTTAAATATAGCGTTAAATTTAGTACCGGTAAAATTATCGGTAAAAAATTAACGTTATTAATTGGAATAACGTTAATTTTAAAGTAACGGTAAAAAAAGGAAGAAATAACGTTAAAATTAACGTTATTTCAGTAAATAACGTTAAATTTAACGTTATTTCTCAAATTAACGTTATTTATTGACATAACGTTAATTAACGGTAAAAAAGTAAGAAATAACGTTATATTCAAAAATTGATTATAAAAACAAAAAACCGACTTCAAAAAACCTACCGCTAAAAAGCAAGAAATAATATTCGTAATAATAAAACACGTCTATTGAAGTCGGGTGGGGATGGAGTACAAATCCCTTTTTTTATTCTAAAAGCCCCACCCGACTTCAATAGACGTATTTTATTATTACGAATATTATTTCTTGCTTTTTAGCGGTAGGTTTTTTGAAGTCGGTTTTTTGTTTTTATAATCAATTTTTTTTTTTTATTTTTAGTGTAGGTACCTTTTGTATTAGGTAGTGTAGGTATATTATTTAGGTAGAAATTAAAATCGGCTCAGCCAAATGTGAGTTAAGCGCGGAGAAACATACATACATGCGGGTCAAACTGAGAACCTCCTTTTTTAAGTCGGTTAAAGAACTACACTTAAGATATCCCTTTTCCAACAAAAAAATAATTATCTTATTCAGTTCATAAACAAAGAAGTTATACGACTGATCATCGAGGTAGTTCACACAAAATCATACTATTTTCGTGCTTTTTTCAAGATTACTTGAAAAGTACTGAACCGATTTCAAAATTTTAAAAAATGGGACCAACTTGGGAGTTTACCTAATGTAATAACGTTTAAATCATTTCAATCGGTCCAGCCGTCTTCGAGTAATCGGTGTACATACAAAAAAAAAAAAAAAACGGGTTGAATAGAGTACCTCCCTCCTTTTGAAGTCGGTAAAAATAACGTTAACATTCCCTGATCATTGCATTAGGTCAGGGGTCTCCAAACTACGGCCCGCGGGCCACAGCTCCGGCCTGCGAGCACCTACAATCCGGCCCAGGTCGGATCGTACCAACATACTGTAATTTCATTTATAGTATGTTGGTACTTCGATCATGTTGGTACGATGAGGTAGCTAGATCACGCCCTTGGGACTTCATGGAGGAGTTAATCTGAACCTTATGCTAAAATGTTTGGAGCATTAGGTCATATTGTAAAGAAATATAATAGTGGTTACTCCCAGCGGTCTTGACAAGTCAATTTTCTTTTTTTATGCACAACGGAATAGTGCTTGGCCTTCACCTCACCAGGCCCCTATTTCACAGACGTGACATTTGTAAATGACAATGACAATTCGGTGTCCATTGCGTCAGCCAAATTGAATTTAGAAAACATACTGCTCAAACTACTCACAGATACCGCAACGTACATCAAATTGTCATTGTAATATACAATTGTCACGTCTGTGAAATAGGGGCCTGATGTTAAGTGACGATAAGGCCGAAGGTTGAAGCGCACTACACCTGTAATCTTCATCAATGAAGAACTGGCTATTATAATATAATGCCTAGGGCCGCGTTTTGAAGGAAAATAGAAAAATATATCAGGTTTTTTTCTGGGGTGTGCAAAAGACTGTTCTAGGCAGGGCACGGCCAATGCACCCCCTTCCCCCCCCCCCCCCCCCCCCCTTCCTACGCCAATGCAAATCACTCGTACTCCATGGACAAGTTTTGACAGAATGTGATCTGGATGCTTGAATCAGTATCATCAAAACATATAAGTATTTTGAGTAATTTTGATGCATATGCTGTTGCTGACGTATATCGAGCAATACAGGGGACCTATTTTTGAACCGCTCGGCTGGCGTCGAGCGCTCGTTTCTACTGATTTTCGTTCGACATTTGACTCAATCTCCATATATTTGAGTCAAATGTCGAACGAAAATCAGTAGAAAAGAGCGCTCGACGTCAGCCGAGCGATTCAAAAATAGGGGCCCAGGTCAACTTCATAATCATAACATGCAGATATAGGCCAGTCGTCGTAGACACAAAAATCGCGTTAGGTCGCAAAAAATTGCAAGGTTGTGAGATTTTGCGATATTGTTAGGATAGATACCAATAGTGTAAATCCAAATTTGCAAATCTGAAAGACCTGCGCTAACTTCGTAGTGCTCGAGAAACCTCGACGTTTTTCAGTTTTTGGCTTACAACTTCTAAAAAATGCATTCTACGGCAAAGTTGTCTATGACCCTTTAAAAAAAGATAAAATTACCAACAATTTGAATCTGATTTCAGCTCTGAGTGTCATATATATACCTCGAGATACACACTTCAAAAACGGTCCATTTTTGTCAAAAAGTTGTAAATTTGTAGTAAAGCTAGTCTTTCGAACAAAATACCGTCTAAAATACTGATTCTACGAGGAAAAACATAAGAAATAAAGTTGTAGACTAGTTATTTAACTTTAATTTAGCATTAAGAAAAATTCTTGAGGACCAATAATTTTCTTGTTATCAAGTAAAAAAAAATATATTAGAATATCTGATTTTTCAAGAAATTGAGTCATCAGCATTGCACAGTTATCAATTAATTGTTAATTTATTATGTAATAATGTACCTTTTTGTTGTAATTGATTAATAAATAGTAGGTAATTGATGTGTTGCGTATTTATGTCGCAGATGTAAGCCGAGGTCTCTCCATCACTTCGCTACTGTGACATTATTAAGAAATTGAGTTCGATTTCATTTAACAGGATAAGCAATTTTACACTGATTGATGTTTTTCTTACCATTTAAACACAGACCATATAGTACAGTAGCCCGTAGAACATTTAAATCACCAAAAAGGTTACCGTTTGCCGTTGTGATATAGTTATTTATTACGAAATTATAGATACTTTAACCCAAGTTTTACAGTTCGCAACCCGCCGTAACCTATATTTGTATATCTCCAAATTTTTTTATTTTATTTTTCGAGTTTTACCACATAGCTTAGTTATTGTCGTGTTCTACAGCTTGGTTTGATTGCCACAGATAAAAGTAAGACTATAAAAACCGGCCAAGTGCGTGTCGGGCCACGCGCAGTAGGGTTCCGTAGGTACATTATACCATACCATATTTTAATACCGCTATCATTTTTCGTCTGAAAAAATAACTTTGTTTTTCACAGTGTTTGTATGAATGACAAAGTTATATTTGCGGTTTTGGAAAATGTACTATATCTCGAAAACTAATTACTGTATCTCATTCAAAACAATTTTCGTTGAAAGTGTTTATTTAGATCTATACTTTATATTTTTTTTAGATTTTTCACCCTCTTACTTTAAAAGTTAAAGGGGGGGGGACACACATTTTACCACTTTGGCGGCATATATTTTTCAAACGGTTGACTTTAAAAAAAAATAGTCTTAGGAACCTCAACGTCATTTTTAAAGACCTATCTATAGACACCCCACAAGTATTGGTTTGATGAAAAAAAATATATTCAGTTTCAGTTCCATGTATGGGGGCCCCCCCTTAATCTTTTATTTTTTTTATTTTTGTATAAAAATCGTAAAGCGGTTTACAGAATACACCTGCCTACTAAGTTTCAACTATGTAGTCCTAATACTTTTGGAATAAAGTGGCTGTGACATACGGACGGACAGACAGACAGACAGACAGACAGACAGACAGACAGACAGACAGACAGACAGACAGACATGACGAATCTATAAGGGTTCCGTTTTTTGCCATTTTGGCTACGGAACCCTAAAAAGTAGCCATACACAGATTTAAGACCTGATGAAAATGGTTGGATTTTATCTGGTCTTAAATCTGTGTATGATCATTTTCCATAGTCTTACTATTATCAGTGGCAATCAAACAAAACTGTAGAACATGACAATATCTAAACCATGTGGTAAACCTTAAAAAATAAAAAAATATTATTTTTGGAGATATACAAATATAGGTTACGGCGGGTTGCGATCTGTAAAACTTGGGTTAAGGTATCTATAATTTCGTAATAAATAACTATATCACAACGGCAAACGGTAACCTTTTTGGTGATTTAAATGTTCTACGGGTTACTGTACTAATACAACAAGAATGAGTCAGGCTTCTTTTTTTGAAATTTCCGATTATCTATTATTTTTTTTACTTGATAACAAGAGAACTATAATTAGTACTAAAGCGTTTTTCTTAGTCTTAAATCAAAGTTAAATAACTGCTCTACAACTTTATTTCTTAAGTCTTTTGTCGTAGAATGAGTACTTTAGACAGTATTTCGTTCAAAAAACTAGCTTACTATAAATATCAAACTTTTTTGGAAAAATTACACAATTTGAGGTGTTGTATTTCAATATATATAGTACATACAGAGCTAAAGCTACGCTCAATTTGTTGTTAATTTTATCTTCTTTAAAAGTGTTTTCGATAACTTTGCCGTAGAGTGCTTTTTTAGAAATAGTAAGCCAAAATCTGGAAAAAAGTCTGAAAATTTCGAGGTTCCTCCATCATTTCGCCACTGTGACTTTATTATTAAGAAATTGGCAACCGACTCAGGCTTCGTTTTGATTTCTTCCTTTATTTTACCAATTGCAACCTTTCATCACCCCTAAAAGAAAACAAATACCTTCCAGTGGGCACCTCCATTGGCGCCAAAAATCTGTTTATTATAGGAGGGTTATCGCTCGGATTATGTTATATTTTACATAAAACCTTAACAAATTATATATCTTAATCTTCCTCATAAATCACTCTATCTATTAATGAAAACCGCTTGGAAATCTGTGCAGTAGTTTTTGAGTTAATCGCAAACAGACAGACAGACGCGGCGGAGAACTTTGTTTTATAATGTGAAATTGTGATTGTGAGTGATTACACGTTAACATTAATTGTAGGTATTTAATTTTATTTTGCATGATAAACAGTTTTCCGCCGATTGACATGATTCTTATTCTTTAAAAGAGTCCTACCACTCGTCGTCTGGCTTAATTTTTTTTAAAAATCCGATTTCCAATTTTTTTTTAATCTGATAACAAGAGAATTATTATTGGTCCTAAAGAGTTTATCTTTATCTTAAATTAAATCTAAATAGCTGCTCTGCAATTTTATTTCTTATGCTTTTCCTCGTAGAATGAGTATTTAAGACGTTGTTTTGTTCGAAAGACTAGCTTTACTACAAATTTATAACTTTTTGCCAAAAATGGACCGTTTTTAAAGTGTGTATCTCGAAATATACATGATACTCAGAGTTGAAATTAAATTCAAATTGTTGGTAATTTTATCTTATTTAAAAGTGTCATAGACGACTTTGCCGTAGAATTAATTTTTTAGAAGTTGAAAGCCAAAAACTGAAAATGGTCGAGGTTTTTCAAGCACTACGAAGTTAGCACAGGTCTTTCACGGTTGCAAATTTGGACTTACACTACTGGTATCTATCCTAACAACATCCCAAAAATGCAGAACCTTGCAATTTTTTGCGACTTAGAATGTTTAAGATGACTGGGGTAATAAAATGTTATCTTATCTGCCCCCCTACTCAAATGGCCAACATTCTATTCGTTTGAACGCTACGCTTACTATTAAAACTTTAAAATAAGCAGTAAACTATAAAATTACGTGCCGTAAACTTGACGATTACATACAATACATCGAAGTCTGTGATTTATATAAGTTTGCGACATGTGATTCAATAAATCTATTGCTCATATTTAAGTTTTAAAAGTAAGCACAGCGTTCAAACGAATAGAAAGTTGGCCATTTGAGTAGGGGGGCTGTACGTACAAGTACTATCGAGGAGGGTCAAAATAGATAATGCACTTAACATTAATTATTGAATTCAATGATATTATTTGGTTAAAAGTACAAGTATTAAAAAATAGGAACCGAAACACGATATACAGTGGCGGTCACATAATTAAAGACACCCGTGGATTTTCATACAAACGAGGTAACTTTGAAGCCTCGGTTCTCCGCCAAGGATTGAGCTAGTTTTGATCTGATGATGGCCATCCAGGGAGTGAATGGAGGAGATTCAGATCGCTATACACACCCAACTGATGTGATCAGCATTCTAAGAGATATAATAGAGGTGGCCCAGTAGTGATTTAGCGCCAGGCCCTGCGATTGCGGAAGTTAAGTTAAGCAACTTTCGCAAGGGTCGGTCATGGGATGGGTGGCCAAAAATTTACCCTCTTAAGCACCTCCGTGCTTTGGAAGGCACGTTAAGCCGTTGGTCCCCGCAGCATTTTCAATCGTTAACACCTACCAATCCGCATTGGGCCCGCGTGGTGGGTTTATGGCTCATCATCCTTATCCACCCATAAGGAAGGCCTGTGCCCCATCCGTTGGGACATTAAAAAATGGCAGATGTCGCAAATTACCTTATAGTATAAGTACATTGAGGATCCAAGAGTAAAATAACTTTTGCAGGCTCGAATGCCTCCCCTCCATTTGTGACATTCGGATTACTCACGTACAGGCGAAGTCTCATTGGTGATCGTTTTATGTGTCTGTAAAATAAATACCACTTAGTAGTAAATGTTGCAAGAAGATAATGATGAGGTAATGTCATACACATTAAAAATCTGTCTGTTCCTTTAGTATTATGTGAGTGGTGAGGGAGGGGAGGGGATGAGAAAGAGAGAGGGGAGAGAGAGAGGAAGAGGGGGCAAGCCCGCTTGGTGGGGACTGGGGACGTAAACACGTAAAAACAAACGTGCCTAATCACGTAAAAACAGCTGATCTGATTTTGATGAGATTAAAACATAGAATACTACTTATCCTGGTTAAAGGAGCCAGGATTTTCTTGAATATCCACGCGAACGAAGTAGCGTACAGAAACTAGTTTATTTTATAGTTGTTCTATCCCACAAAATCCATGCGGCTATGAATGTTGTTAGGCCTAATACGAGAGCGTGCAAACGCACACTAAAACAATGTACATGTGCACACCTAACCACAGAATAGCTAATAGTACAAGTACAGAAGCAGCACTCGGCAAAGTCATTTAAATAAATAGCGACTTTTGCTCCGACACAATAAAGTGCAAATCAGGTCGCGCAGTTCACCTAGTAGTTGCCTCTCTTTCTATCGCGTGCTCCTACCCTTTCTGACGACGCAACGTTAGGGTTGTCTGCTTTTAAATGAACTGCGTAGCATATATCATAATGTGTAAAACGTTAATTGTTTATTGGTTTTTTGATTTAGACATCCGTACACGGCACAGTAATGTCGATTCGACATTGTTACTATTATAAAGAAGCAATATCTACGCAGGCAGTAAGATGCCGCGCGACTACACGGGCGGTCGTTTGGCGGCCCGCTGCTCACTTGTGCCCTCGTAGGCACGGCTAGCGGTAGGCGCTTATCGCGCGACCTTGAGCGAGTGAAGGAGGCCTGACCTAACAAAATTTATAACCGAAGGAACTTCGTAAGATAGAATAACTTTAACATGAAATAAAATACGATTATAACCCGCGTAGATAAAGAATGGGATTGAAAATGGCGCCGTTCATATTTACTTCTCGCTTTCACACTAAACCCCACACCACACTTATCACACGTTCATTGCATCTCATATACGGTGTATCTACCTAAATATTGAAGCAATAGGGCCCTGACCCCGAATTACGTAACTCTGTTGCTAACAATTCTCGATAGAAATCGATTGAAAGTGCAGTTACATTGCTGTTTTAGTAAGATAGTTGTAACATTGGATCTTACTAACGCAGCAACGTAACTGCGATTTCTGTCAGAGTTGATTGCAACAAAGTTACATAATCAGCCCCCTGGTGATGGTGACCTGTGGCACAGGTTCTTTTAGATATCTATATCGAGCACCAGTGTCCCGCAATGCAAATATTGTTGTTATCAACATCCTAGTTAAGGGTACCTTTTGTGATGAGAAAATAAATTGATTTATTCATTATTCATCGCTTTCTCGATCGCATTTTCGATCCTATTCTTTAAATGCGCGAGTTCAAATTAACATATGTAGTACTTACGTATAAAAGTGACTGTACTCATAATTTTTCGCCCAGGGCACGTGAAGTTCTGCCGACACATGGTATTGACTAGCTTTACACCCAGCCGTCGGCTCTACATACAGTAAATAAGATTGATGGACCGTTGTAAAGCCGGGTAGCAAAAGTTCGTAATATAAACTATTTTGTTCGGTCTCTTGTTTTATTATTGTTTTTCCAAATGATAAGTCCGATGGCATGTTTACGTTTATCTCTCTAGATGCGTGGTCATTTATGTCGACGTTCAAAATTATCTGAAATGTAACATCATCATCATCATCAGCCATTTTAATGTCCCACTGCTGGGGCACAGGCCTTCCTTATGGGTGGATAAGGAGGACGGGCCATTAACCCACCACGCGGGCCCAATGCGGATTGGTGGGTGTTAACGACTGCAGATGCAGCCGGGACCAACGGCTTAACGTGCCTTCCGAAGCACGGAGGAGCTCGAGATAATAAATTTTTGGTCACCCATCCCATGACCGACCCTTGCGAACGTTGCTTAACCTCCGCAATCGCTGGGCCAGGCGCTAAACCACTGCGCCACCGAGCTCCAAAATGTAACATAGGTCCTATTAATTAAAAAAATGATTTATACTTAAAACTGCAGTAAACATTTACACTAACCAACTAAACGTAACGTAATACCACAGAATATTTATAATAGTACTAAACATACAGAAGCCCATCCGCGCGAGGACAATCAAATAATAAGCTACTCTCACTGCACGGCAATAAAGTAAAATTTCAAATTGCACAGCGCTGCGTGCCTTTATTGTATGCACCTTCTCTTTCTGTCGCGTTAGTCGCGTAGCTCTGTCTCAACCGACACACTACATCCTTCGTGCGCTGGCTCGACCGAGTGAGCCACGAGCAGTAGGCTAATATAAAACTTTAAGCTCGAAGTGAGCCCCCTGGTAATACTCTACTCTGTAGTTGATTGATATAATTATCCGATTTTCCTGTTATATTCCCTGTACTTTTTAGAAACAGGAAGTTTATAAATTAAAACTTCTAATTTGTATGTGTTCTTTAGACGTATCTTTTCTAAGGATTTTTCAACCGTTAATTAAAACCGAATAATAAAAACAACATACCGGTTTCCTAGTAGGTGACACTTTCACAACAACATGTGACCACTCAGGATACGCATCCTTAATGCTGTGAAGGTGTATGGTAGCCAGCTTCCTCTTCCCGAATCCTGTCGCCGAGCTCGTCCACCGACTCAACTCAGATAGGGCTGTAGCATGTTTGCTGAATCAAAAATTCATGCATTTTACAACTGGAGGATGTCACTGGGCCTGTTAAATCACTTGAAACTTTATGACCATGTAGCTAAATATTTAGCAATACACATGTTTTAGTTTCATTTAAATCAAGCGAGTAGTTTCGAAGTTATAATGGTTTGAAGGAAATGCCAAGCGCACTTTATGTGCTTTATTACGCAAAACTTAAGGTTCACCTGCATGACCAATGACGTCATTGTACAACACAAAATAACAGTGTTCTAGGCCATATAACTTATCTGTTTTAAGAGATATCGCGAAAATTTCTTCACTTCACGTCCTATAAGATATTAGAAAAGTCACTAAACAAAAATTGCTGTTATTCTCCATTCTATGTACAGCTAATTACATTTTGACTGTTCCAGCAGTTTTGATAACTTTAGAATTATCTTGACGTATCGGCTGTCTCCTTTGCTAAAATTTTTGTCAAAGTTGTTTAAAAAAATTTGACCGAGCGTCTCTGCTTCAGCTTGAGAAAAAAATCGTCGCAATTCTCAACCAACGCTCATGAAATTTTGTGAACAGGAGTTCGGTAATTAAACTACACTCGCGAGCAAAAATATGGAATCACAGTCCTATTTTCAAACAAACGAGGTAACTTTGAAGCCTTGGTTCTCCGCCATGGATTGACCTAGCTGTAATCTGATGATGGCCATCCAGGGAATGAATAGAGGAGATCCAGATTACTATACACACCAACTGATATGGTCAGCATTCTAAGAGCTATTTGGGTATTTTATAAAACCACGAAAATTGCATTAAAATGTATGGAAATCCTGAAACTGAGAACTCTGATCCTTGCAACTCTTAGACCGCTGATCAGATCAGTTGGATGTGTATAGTGATCTGGATCTCCTCCATTCACTCCCTGGATGGCTATCATCAGATCAAAGCTCGATCAATCCCTGGCGGAGAACCAAGGCTTCAAAGTTACCTCGTTTGTATGAAAATAGGCCTGTGATTCTATTGTTTTGCTCGCGGGTGTATATATTTTTGTAGGCCGGGTGAGATGCTACAGCTTAGTACAGATTTAAGAACACAGTTATCCAACTTCCTATTTAAACGATATGACGCAAATAATGATCAGCACCTATAAAAAATAATATATACCTACCAATATCTATACGATCCAGTAGTGTAAATTGCATTACATCCGAATATCCAATCCTTATCGTCGACGTTGACTGCTTCTATAGCCACGAACCGATTTTGTGGAAATGTTACCAATCTAATCATCAAATATGTCATTCTGGAACAAAGATACAATTTAATTAATCATCAAGTAGTAAACTGGCCTGTGGCACCCGTGCGTGCAGTGCATGATTTTGAGTGAGCGTGCCAGTAACCACCTGATTTGCCATACTGGATGCGTTCTGCGGTCCGGTCAACCCATACATAGGGTGAACGCAATGTATGGGTTGACTGGACCGCAGAACGCATCCAGTGTGGCAAATCCTTTTAGTCTTAGCCCTCGTACGCACTGGCGGTTGACCGCGGGGGCGGTTAGCCGCTTTTTTCATCTTAATAATGTGAAACCTCTCTTGATCGTACTTGCACTTGCAGTTGACCGCTAGTGCGTTATACTTTCTATAATAAATAAGACATAATAATTTTATTAACATAAAATAAGGTTATTTATTGCACAATTTATTATGAATTTCATGCATATACCGGCTCTATTAAAGCCCAATTTTAAATTAAGTACGTAAGTTATATTGACGAGTTTTTTTTACTATTTGTTATTCAGAGTTATTCCAGCAACTATTTCAAAATAAATTTTAGGCAATTAAACATTTAAATATGTGATCGACATTATTTAAAGTAGCGAGTTACATCTTTATTAGCAGAATTTTTTTTATCTTATACATAAAAATATTAAGTGAATCTTATCTACATAAATTGATTTTCAAAGATAAACATAACATGAAGCTGTTATTATAACTAGGTCTGAATTACCCACTTTAACATTTTATTACCAGCCTACTTAATTTGCTATAGCCCAATACAACCTATTTTATTTTATCTTTTTGTTTATGACTTTATAACTACATTAAAATCGTAATCAATTAGAATAAGTATCATCATTAATATAAGTTATCTTTGTTTACTGTTCAAAAGAAACTTATTCGCATTCTAGTCAATATAGATCAAACCGATAGTTGCCGACCTCATTTTCAAAATCTTAAAATTCTTACATTGCCGTGCTTATACATATTGGAAATATGTAAATTTGTAAGGAAAAATATGAATTTATTTACAAAACGTGATGATATGCAAATTAAATATTCTCTAAGACATAAACATAAATTATTGATCCCAACTGCGCGCCTTCATTTATGTTCATCAAGTACTTATAACATGTCTGTTAGGATTTACAATAAATTACCGGAAAATTTAAGAGGTGAAAAAAACGATAACAAATTTACAAACCAATTAAAAAATTTACTAATTTCAAAAAGCTATTACAATATTGAAGAATACTTTAGTGATAAAATACACATACCTATATTATGCGACAATGACAATAAATAGGTGTCTTTGTATACGCTTTACAAAAGCCCCAAAATCTAGTTTAATTTATTTTATTATGGAAAATTCGTCCTCTTGTCTTCTCTTCCTTCCCAATATTGCGATACCCAGCAGGGTCCATAACTTGTACTTTGTTTTTGGTTGTAACATCTTTATAACATTATGGTTGCAATAAATATATTGAAATTGAAATTGAAATTGAAATTAAGTAATTACTTAGTTACTCTATTTTGGTATATTTTTTATTAGATTAATGTTATAAAGTTATCATAAATCATACAGATTTTACACACAGCGTAATTTTATAGAAACATTAAGTGAATGACAACACAAAACTGACGCAATGCATGTTTCCAAAAATACTCATTTCCTGCAAGTCTGGAGGAATGCCAATGGTCGGGTGAGGTGGTTACGAGTTACGACTCATGGCGTAATGTTACTGTAGCCCACACCAAAAAACAAAGAAAGCCTTAAGGCGTCCACACGATGGGCGATAGATGATTACTTGCGTGGCGGGCTATCGTATCATCGCAAATGATGGAACATCTTGCGAACACACTTAGTGCAATCGGAGATTAGATGGATGTGCAACGATGATCGTGGCGATTATCGACGACGACTATCGCGCGATACGCTGGAGAGGCCAGTTTGTTTTTAACACGCAGTATGGATATGGAAGTTTCTATTTTCTTATTACAAAAGTGATGCAAACTACCACACTACCTGCTTTTTACTAAGATATTTCACCTACTTGTCAATTTCTGGCCTTGATATTTGATAGATTCTTCGACTGTCTTCATACCAGAAAGCGTCAGCAAGCATCGTCATATTCCCGTGAGGTAGATCTGGGTTCAGGAACATTGATCTATTTGCCTAAATAAAATTCATAGATCAACAATTTTTATGCACAAATATTATGTTAGTAAAGGTGCCGGCATATAACTTGGCAAGACAAAGATGAGACAAAACATGCGCCGAATTTAGTGTTTATAGCTACTGCGCATTTTTTGTCTCGTTTTTTATCTTTTCAAGTTACGTGCCGGGCGGTATACTATTATGTATTCTGTATCCCAATATATTTACCTGAAAGAATTGCCTAGTCTTTGACATCCATATCTGTCTGTCTTCACTTAGCTGGCCTATAAAAGGATCAACAATGGCAAACAAGAACCTATTGATGGCCATTACCAACTGTTTGCACCAAACAATACTGACGTGATTTGGTGACACCCAAACGCCAGGTATGGCAGTGCTCTAAGAATAAAAACAAAAATAAATACACAACTGGTGAATAACTACTATCAATTTTGAAGAACTATAAGGCAAAATTTTCTCACCAAAGCATTCAAGTAGCTGTCATTAGAAGCAGTCAGACATGACGGCATCAACAGATCCCTAGGGCCATTCCCAATACTGACCATCATCTTTTTGTGTTTAATAGCTTCATCCCTATTTATATACATATCCCATTCAAACTCCATTAGCTTGTAGTAGTTGTTCATTTCCATGTCTGTGTTTAAAACAGGAGCTTGCAATGGTGCGGCTAATGTGATTGCTACAGAGGTTTTATCAAGAGTACTTGGGTATGCCATTAAGCGTTTTGCAATTAATCCTCCCTAAAAAAATTGTTTAAACACTTTTTTATTACATATGGAATCACAAGAGGTAAATGAGCGACATATTTATTTTATATCCAACATTAACACAAATAAGTCAGCTAATTAGCTGATAGTAAAGGAGATTTTGACTATTGGAAATTGAGTTAAAAAAATAAAGTGAAACTAAAATATTCAAGTATGAAATAAAACACTTTTTTAGTGGATACTGTACAGTTATATTGAAAGTACATTGGGAATAAGTAGGCATTTGGTTTGTTTTGCTACTTTCACGACGTTTCAAGCTAGTATCCATTAAAAAAGTGTTTAATTTCACGTCTAGTGAGCGTGTAAGCTTGAGAGGTGAACAAGTATAATTATATCAAAAGATATATCAGATGTATACATATAGGTATTAGGTACCAAATATTAGGTCTTTACCTATGAAATTGCCGATATTTTGTCACATACAGAGAAAATAATAACTTCTATAATTTAAAATTTTAACAAAATCGTGAATATTACATCGAATTATGATCATGATAGTTAACTATCAGTAAAAATAAAGTCCATATTTTAGCTTTCGTGACATTAAAAAAAAGATCTTGAAAGTGACTCTTTTTGTGTGAGCAAAAAAAAGGGTGACCGAAGGGGTTGTAACTTAACCAAAACTTATTTTTTCGCTTATCTTAAATGGAAATAAGTTAGCATAGTGTTCAAACATTAGTACATAAAAGTTTTGTTACATGAGTGTTCATGGTTGTTAAATGAACAAAGAAAATGCTATTATGAAAAATGCAACTTCTTGAAAAATCTCCATACAAATTTCATAGGTAAAGACCTATTATCTGGGCAATCGAGCAAGCTCGGTTATTACTATTTATTGTAATATGGTGGTGTTTAGGTGATAATCTACATTGTTATCTCAAACATTGACTACATTTTTTTAAACTTGTCTAAAAACAAAAAAAAATAAAAAAAATATAATCTTAAACAATTGGAACATATAAAAAAATCAAAAGTAAGTCACCGAGCGGGATTCGAACCCGTAACACTCATTTCTTGCTGTCCGCGTCTTAACCCGCTGGACTAGACGGACAGTGGCCGGCAGGACGAAAAACGCATGAAAACTCGAAAACACGCGTTTTCCCAAACATAAGACTAATCTAGATCGATTATTTACTCCCGAAAACTTCCATAAACCAAATTTCAGCGAAATCGTTAGAGCCGTTTCCGTGATCACAGAAATATATATATAAAGAATTGCTCGTTTAATTAAGTACCAATTTGTTTACTCACCATAGAATGACCAATCAAAATAACTGATGTTGGAACACTCTTCGTGTATTTATTGCTTTTGTATAAACTCAAAATCTTTGAAATACAAGCAGCGGCAAACTTTGTCTGGCTTTGGAGTACACCACCGTAGATACCAGATAATTCTTCATTATAACTTACTGAAATATACAATTTATTATGAAAATAATTTAATATTGCAAATAATGAAAAATACTAATCAAAAATTATGAAATTAATTATATAAATGGGGAATGTCCAAAAAAAATCAAATTTGCTGAATATTTTTTTATAGGTATGAATAAGCTCCCTTAGTAATAGAAAAAATCTGAATTTTCAGTAACATGAAAATTAAAAAAAAAAAAGTTCATTCACAAATGTATGAAAGTAACAGCAGAATAATGCAGTAGCAGCGTAGCAGTATGAAAAAAAAGTTTTGTCATTTTGTATTAAAGTTTTTTTAATAACATGTTGTGGTTGTGGTGGTGGTGGCAAAGGTATAATCTCCATTCTGCTGTTATTTTAGTATATTTGAGAAGTAGAAAAGACTTTCATTTTATTTTTGATTTTTAACGCAACTGGAAATTCTAAAACTTTTTTCATTACTAAGGGAGCTTATTTCCACCTACAATAAAATATTAGCCAATTTGATTTTTATCAGACATTCCCCATTGCATCTCTGAATTCCATTCCATAGAATATCTGAGACATGAAATAGTCTAGTTTACATATTTTAAGTAGCACATAGTACAGTAATACAAACTTGTATAAAAATCAAAATGGTATTCATAATTTTTGCTCAGTGCTTTCCTAAGTGCCACTGATGCTAGAGAGCGTGCTTGCATGTGACTGCCCGAGTTCCCAGGCAGAAATAAAACTGGGACACCATCAAACCTACAACAAAAAGACACAATATGTTCTATCTAACTACATATTTGATAGACTTATGAATAAAACAATGATAATTTTTTATTTTATGTCATAAGTACTTTTTAAACCTATGAACAAAAGTTAAAGTTAATAATTCTACAAAGTTGTAATCGTAATGCTACTGCTCCACCTGTGTTTATAATGGTAATGTCCTAGAACGGGCATTATAAATATTCACTACTATCGTTTGTAAATTAATGCCGTTAAGTCTTTGCCACATCTGCGTAACGCCTAGATTAACGCTTTAAGCTACGCGTTAAGAGGCAGGTGTAGCCGTAGCATAATAAAAATTTTGTTATTGTAAATAATAATGATAACGGAATTGCAAAACTATTTATAATTCATGAACTATTAATACTCACCACATTTTTCTTGCTCTCTCTGTATACCTGCCTTCACTATAAGCATAAAGTCCATATTGTGGATATAAATCATTTTCCGGCACGGATATTCTCTAAAATTTGCAAAGTTGTGATTATGGTGAGACCAATCTATTACTTTATGTAAACAATAAAAAACTAAAAATACTTACTACAAACTGAGGATATTCAAACATGTAAGTCATAAGACAGTAATCATTTTTGTCGCTAAAATGTAAATTTAAAATACCAAGCAAGAAACCCAAAACAAATATAAAAGAAAGGCCCTGAAAGATACTCGAGCCCATTTTATTTAGAATAATCATCGTGTCATTGTATGTGAAGTCAAATTATCAATTACTTCAACTGTGATTATGGTAGGTTCTTATTATTTATTGCAATTAATAAATCACTGTTTGTATCACACTAAACACAACAAAATTCACTTTAATTAAATATTAATTCACAATAAAAACAAAATTCGTTCGTAGTCCTCGTCGCTCCGGCTCCGCTGGCTCGCTCCAGTGTTGCCAGATCTTTAAACCTGTGTTTCCTTATTTTTGATTGCAAAATTCCGTATGAAATCCGTGTAGGAAGTTTTTAATCAAATCCGTATAAAAATTTAAACTTACCTTTGATTGATATAATTTGGAGCACTTTTATGAATATTTTTGACAATTTTGAGAGCAATTTGTCACGAAAAAAAAATATAGAAAAAAAGACTGAAGCGCCAGAAACGACGTTCTTGAACGTTAAACTTTCCCTGCTATCGTCTTTGTTTTTCACAGACATTTCCGGCGATGTATTTCAATACCTAGGTAAAGTATAAAATGAATAACATTTCATACATTATTTGAAGGTATCAGGTATTGTATACAACAACGCCTAGGTAGGTACTCTTTGTCTCATTGTCTTTAACGACCAACCGAAAATATCTCAAGAGGATTCCCCAAAGCTATAATCTGTACTAAGCATACCAGTTTGCCACCTCAGTTTTGCAAAATTCGCTGAAAAAATACAAATCGCTTAGATAAAGGATTACGCAAGAACAAATTATATTATTTAACGTTACATTTTATTTAAAATCATTTTATTAGGAATATTAAGACACTATCTTATTAGATTTTTTGCATTTTTCTGACAATTCCGTATAAAAATCCGTATGCTCTTATTATCCGGTCTGGACGTTAAAATTCCGTATGGATACGGACAAATCCGTATATATGGCAACACTGGCTCGCTCCCAAACTTGACATTGACAGAAGAATTTGGGTTGCGTTCAAAGGCATAACAGAACGAGACTCAAGCTTTGATCTTTACTTAAAACTAGTTTTAAGTCGAGTATTAATTCTAGAACAGTGGGTCTATTGCCCAAGTGTCGTCGACTTTGCCGTTGGCTTCATTTGACAGATGGACATTGCTACTTCTTTTTGGTACCAATAAAAACTTACCAAAGAAACGTAGCAATGTATTACAACCATCTGTCAAATTAAGCCGACGGCGAAGTCGACGACACTTGGGCAATAGACCCACTGTGCTCGAGCAGCACGCGTAGCATGAGCAAACGAGACTCTTGTCTACGAAGACTTGTCGTCTCGACCTTCTCGATTGCTGAGCACAGTTTGACAGACAGGTGGGACTCGTTCTCAGAATTACGAAACCTTTTAATGTCTTTTAATAAAAAAAGTTAATTTTAAAGGTAATCTTTTTATTTCAATGCCGATAAACGTCAAAATTATCTAATTTGATCCGAAATAATTTAGTTTAAACATGATTCTCATTTTTTTATAAGTTCTAAGATAAAGAGGTACTCAAGAAAGCGTTCTTCCGTAGACAAGCTCTCTCGAGTTCGAGAAGAATAATATTGCCAATAGAAAATAATTACTTTATTTCTCATAAAGCACCGTTCCTTTTTATAGATTTCACAACGCTAAACTCTTAAAACTAATTAAATATAGCTGTATGGATATAAATTCGTTTGCCTTTCTTTTATTGAGAGTATTTTGAAAAGATAAAGCTTCGTACAGACTGAGGCGAATTCGCTCGCGCCATGTGGGACGCGAATCTACGCGATTCGCTCGCTCGCGTAGCCTCCCACACTGAGGCGAGCGAATCGCGCGCGTCATTGGACGCATTCTGTCAGACAAATCTTTGAGTCAGCGATCGCCATAGAGTAATTTTTAACCATGTAAACCATTGTAATCCAGCAGGCCTACCGCCTTGCTTAAAAAGCTTTCAAATTGCTAAAGTTTAGACGTCAGTGCACTGTCCGTCCTTGTCATCGTGTAATGATATGACAAGGACGGATAGAGTATAGTTATAGATTTCGCTTTGGCTATCGCTTTGAGATAGGCGGTCTGGCTGCCGGACGGAACGGGGACGGCAGCTAGACCGCCTATCTCAAAGCGATAGTCAAAGTGATAGCAATGCTCTATCCGTTCTTGTCATATCATAACACGATGACAAGGACGGACAGTGCACCGACGTCATAAGCACATGAGTAAAGAGAAGGACCAGAGACAAAGCTTCATACAACCGCGTGAATCGGTTGCACTACTACAAGCACGCGGGGCATGTCTGCGACTGCGTGTCCACTGGCCGCTTGCCGCTTGTCGCGTACGCGGAAAAACCGGAAAAAACCTGTTTTGACAACTGCAGCCAGTGGACAATCTCAGGGCATCATTTGTTTTGTTAGTTGCAAGTTTGAATTTCACGTTCTTAAGAAGCTTTGTCTCTGGTTCTTTTCTTTACTCATGTGTCATAAGTAAGGCCGGCCACACACAGACGGAATAACGCAACGGAATTCCGTACGTACGTGATTCCGAACACAGCAGCTGCATACAAAATCTATGGGCTGCCACACACAAGCGTGTTTTTTCCGTACGGAATCTTCATACATTGTCGAAATTACGTTCGGAATTCCGTTACGTGATTACGTCTGTGTGTGGCCGGCCTAAGTCGCGACAGTTGACGTGATAGTAACGTGGTAGTGTTGTGAAAACAACTTAATTAAATAAAACATTATTTATGCAACTAATTTTATATTTTCAATCTCAATTGATACAATTCAATTTTTTTCTAAACCGACTTTATTTCATTGAAAAAAGACAGAACGATCTTTCAATCTAAATAAAGAAAATTGTTTTATTCGATTTATATCTGATTGTATAGTAGTCAAATGAACAGATAGTCAAAAATTTTTTTAATCAATGTAATATTGTAATTTATATCACTAATATTACGATGCTTCTGAAAAATATGTTGAATCCCATTTATTTGAATCTAAACCTTATTTAGATATAATATAAAGGTTTAAATACCTTAGTTACAATATTGCATTACATTACGATACACATTACAATACATCACAGAACATTATTGAATATCAAAATGTCATTAGTGTTAAAATCGATGGCTGAATCGTAGTTCCATTTTTCACCAAGATGCTTTGCATCGCAACTACGGAGCGAACGGAGGTCGAAGTTTCAATGCATACGCAACGGGATCTGGATGGGACGGGGCAGGCACGAGGTGGTGGCGTACCGGCGACCGACGGGGTATTTTCCGTCCCGTGCGTGCCACGTCCGGGCCCTGTCACTCCTGCCTCCGCTACGTACGCATGCTCCTATACATTTTGTATGAAACGATGTTTTTCCGCCCCGTCCGGGGTTTTTCCAGTTACGTATACAAATATCTTAAGAAGTTGCAACGCTCTGACGTTTGGAACGGGAAAGTTGTGTAAATCGAACGTCAAGCTCTAATGTTTGGAACGCGCCGTTAGATCTTTGGTTGCACTTGGAACGCAACCCTATCGCGCGAATCGCGCGCGATTCGCGGGCGATTCGCGTTTTTGCTGCAACTCGTGCGACTATTCGCGCCAATGTGAACACGTCCATACAAGTTAGCTGACGCAATCGGCGCGAGCGAATCTGGCGCGATTCGCTCGCCTCAGTCTGTACGAAGCTTAAGACTACCAACGAAATTGTTAATTTAGTAATCTGTGTAAAATGACGAGAAAATTACGAAATATTAAAATCAACGTATGAAAATAATTTTAATTTAAGTTTTTAAGCAATAAAATATAAACACGGACAATTTAGATTTATTTTTATTGCGAAATTTAGATTCATATAAAATAAAATACGTAGAAAACTATTTCGAATCTTCTTATTAGTCTGTGATTCTTTCTCGACCTTCTCGACTACTCAAAGGGTGGTAGACAAGTTTCTCTGATTCAACTGTCAAATTAATGTCAGTTGAAGAGAAAAGCTCGTGTTTGTCGACTTTTGACATTAGGCCACGACAAAGAACAATACGAGTCTACTAGTTCTAAATGCGAGCATGAGTATCTCGATCTCAACCCGACAAAAGTGACATTTCGGTGTAGACAAGCCATTGTTCTCTGAGTCGAATCTTATCTCGATGTTGGTCATGCTACGCGTGCAGCACGCGTAGCATGAGCACACGGGACTCTTGTCTACGAAGACTTGTCGTCTCGACCTTCTCGATTGCTGAGCACAGTTTGACAGACAGGTGGGACTCGTTCTCAGAATTTCGAAACCTTTTAATGTCTCTTAATAAAAAAAGTGAATTTTAAAGGTAATCTTTTTATTTCAACACCAATAAACGTCAAAATTATCTAAAATGATCCGAAATAATTTAGTTTAAACATGATTCTCATTTTTTTATATGTTCTAAGATAAAGAGGCACTCAAGAAAGCGTTCTCTTCCGTAGACAAGCTCTCTCGAGCTCGAGAAAAATAATATTGCCAGTAGAAAATAATTACATTATTTCTCATAAAGCACCGTTCCTTTCTATAGATTTCACAACGCTAAACTCTTTAAACTAATTAAATATAGCTGTATGGATATAAATTCGTTTGCCTTTCTTTTATTGAGAGTATTTTGAAAAGATAACACAGACTACTAACGAAATTGTTAATTTAGTAATCTGTGTAAAATGACGAGAAAATTACGAAATATTGAAATCAACGTATGAAAATAATTTTAATTTTAAGTTTTTAAGGAATAAGATATAAGCACGGATAATTTAGATTTATTTTTATTGCGAAATTTAGTTTCATTTAAAATAAAATACGTAGAAAACTATTTCGAATCTTCTTATTAGTCTGTGATTCTCTCTCGACCTTCTCGACTACTCAAACGGTGGTAGACAAGTTTCTCTGATTCAACTGTCAAATTAATGTCAGTTGAAGAGAAAAGCTCATGTTTGTCGACTTTTGACATTAGGCCACGACAAAGAACAATACGAGTCTACTAGTTGTAAATGCGAGCATGAGTATCTCGATCTCAACCCGACAAAAGTGACATTTCGGTGTAGACAAGCCATTGTTCTCTGAGTCGAATCCTATCTCGATGTTGGTCATACTACGCGTGCAGGATTCAACAAAGGCTGCGGTCCGCATGGCGATTACATCGATTACGGCGTTTACAATGCTCACACGAGGTCCGCATTCGATATCGCGCTCAAGTCGATAAAATCGACAAATGACAGTTGGCGAATGCGAACCGCTCGTAAGCGCGCTAACGTTTTATTCTAACCTCAAATACAACATGGAATAATTGCTAGATACTATTTTTGCTCTCTAAAGCGATGATAATGATGAAGAACGTTTGATTATTGAGTCGTGTGCACCCAACATCTTTTTTTTTCAACTTTTTACATCAACCACCTTTTTGGATAAGCTCCAAATTAGTATTAACAAAATATTAACCAATATAATGCTCTATCCTTTTGTTGTGAAGTGAGGAAAAGATCCTTCTATAACGAACTCTCTCATTTTTTGATTTTTTGACGAAATAAAATTCTAACACCTGTTTCGTTTGACAGTCACTTATAACTTTTGACAGGACGTTCACAGTGATTACGTTCCGAGGCATGGTCGCTTTAAGCCCAAGATGGCGCTGGTAATGACGTCATGAGTGACGTCACGTTAAATATTGTAAATGCGCTAACGTGCATGCGGACCGGCTGTTATCGCGATAATATCGATATTATCGCTATGAGGACCGCAGCCAAACTAAACTCAAACTCAGATTGGGCAAAAATCTATCATAGTCTGCGGTCCCCATGGCGATTACATCGATTACGGCGTTTACAACGCTCACACGAGGTCCGCATTCGATATCGCGCTCATATCGATAAAATTGACAAATGACAGTTGGCGAATGCGAACCGCTCGTAAGCGCGCTAACGTTTTATTCTAACCTCAAATACAAGATGGAATATTTGCTAGATACTATTTTTGCTCTCTAAAGCGATGATAATGATAAAGAACGTTTGATTATTGAGTCGTGTGCACCCAACATCTTTTTTTTTCAACTTTTTACATCAACCACCTTTTTGGATAAGCTCCAAATTAGTATTAACAAAATATTAACCAATATAATGCTCTATCCTTTTGTTGTGAAGTGAGGAAAAGATCCTTCTATAACGGACTCTCTCATTTTTTGATTTTTTGACGAAATAAAATTCTGACACCTGTTTCGTTTGACAGTCACTTATAACTTTTGACAGAACGTTCACAGTGATTACGCTCCGAGGCATGGTCGCTGTAAGCCCAAGATGGCGCTGGTAATGACGTCATGAGTGACGTCACGCTAGATATTGTAAACGCGCTAACGTGCATGCGGACCGGCTGTTATCGCGATAATATCGATATTATCGCCATGGGGACCGCAGCCATAATCGGTTTCGTTTGACAGATGGATGTGTCACATTGCTGCATTTCTTTGGTAAGTTTTTATTTGTGCCAAAAAGAAGCGTCAATGTGTTACATCCCTCGGTCTGACCTTATATATCAACCTCTACACGCACATCACAGAACAGCTAATATGTAATGTCAAAATACTCAAAAAAATAAACAAACATTCAGACAGTCAGTCTGTAAAATAAATAACAATAACCTAAAATTTGTTAAAGTTTTTAACATTTTAATACTGTTTTTACATATCTATAATTAATAAAGTTTTTACGTCAATCGAATTATAAAGTAAATATCGCACCGCATGGAAACTTACCTATTGAAATATTTTTCTTTTTGTTAATAATCATTGACGCTCTGTAATAGTTTAATGATGATAATCTATGTGTTTTATCTGAAAAAAAGGCTACAACTTTGAAGTTGCAGACCTCCCCCTGAGTCTATAAGTTTCTATAAAAGTAGGTATATAATTCCTCAATACTGAAAATATTTTAAAGCCTATTCTAGTAAATCAACTTTAACCTTTAATATTCTAGATTCCAGCCAACCAAATATCTCTTGGAGCTATGGATAACTATTTATGTGTTACTGCGGTTCTCATATTTTTTCCTGTAGCCGTCGTCTTCATCAGAACGGTATATTTAATTTTTCAAATATTTACAACGGACTGCAAATTGATCAGTGAAGATTCAACATTGCGAACAATTTTATGTATTGGATCTGGAGGACATACAACAGAGCTATTGAGACTTGTGAAGCATTTAAATTATGATAAATATCAAACCCGTCTTTATATACTAGCAGAAAATGATGTAAGTAGTGAGGTAAAAATCCACAAGATTGAAAATGAGAATAGAAATTATACATTAAGTCGGATACCTCGTAGCAGAAATGTTTCGCAGTCATACTTATCATCTATTCTTAGTACTGTCTATGCTACTATTTTTTCCATCCCGGTTGTATTAAATTTTAAGCCGAATGTAATTTTTTGCAATGGTCCAGGTACATGTGTACCAGTTTGTGTAGTCGCTTTCGTATTAAGATGTTTGTTCATTATAGATTGTAGAATAGTTTTCATTGAAAGCATTTGTCGGATAAGAACTCTGTCTTTAACTGGTAAAATCCTTCAGATATTTGCCGATATAATAGTTGTGCAATGGCCACAACTACGTGACGTCTGTTATAGGGCCAAATATTTTGGTAGACTTACATGATAGGTACTTAGTAATTATATTTAATTTGTTAATGTGAGATAGTAAACATTCATTTTTAAAGTGTTTACTAAGTTATAAGTGTTAAGAAAATTATAGGATGTCAATGAAAAACTATAAAAAGTAGTAAAGATGTGAATAAAAATAAGGATGAAGTACAGGCCCTGGCACATATCTTGAGCAGTGAAATTTAATGTGCAGAAGCATAGCCGCCTCTATTGCTACAAACAACAAGACTTTTTTAAATTTCACTGCTCAATCCAATATCTGTGCCAGGGCCTATAGAAGTCCAACAGAAAAAGTGTAAAACAATATTATGTGCTTGGTAAGAGAGAGAATAATAATAATAATAATAGGTATATTCAAATGAAACCCCGGCAGTGGTAGCAAAGAATATTGCTATGTAAGTAGTGAGGGACTCTTTTTGATACAAAATATTGTCATGAAAAGTTGGACCATCATAGAGTTAATTTTGAATCTTTTTCTCTAACTTTAACGTGCCGGACTACAGCTGCGCCACAAAAAAAAAGTTGGAAATCTGACTTTTTGACTATGCCATGATGAAGTCTATAGTTTGTCGGAGTTTGTCGCCAAAAACCAGAGTTTGTCGGTCTTCCGTTTAGGAGATACATGTGGCTCAGCTGTAGAGACGTCTCTACAGCTGCGCCACACAGATCTCGAAAACGGAAGGTCGTAGCGAAAATCTGATTACTTGTATGTATAGCCGTTAGTTTGTCGGAGTTTGTCGCACAAAAACCAGAGTTTGTCGGTCTAGCGTTTAGGAGATACGTGTGGCGCAGCTGTAGAGACCGTCTCTACAGCTGAGCCACACAGATCTCGAAAACGGAAGGTTGTAACAGAAATCTGATTACTCGTGTGTGTAGCCGGTAGTTTGTCGGAGTTTGTCACCAAGAACCAGAGTTTGTCGGTCTTGCGTTTAGGAGATATGTGAGGATACGCTGTGGAGACCTTTCTACCTGGATCTTGAGAACGGAAGGTCGTAGCAAAAATCTGATAACTCGAGTGTGTAGCCATTAGTTTGTCGGAGTTTGTCACCAAAAATCAGAGTTTGTCAATCTTACGTTTAGAAGATATGTGGGGATATGCTGTAGAGATATTTCTACCTGGATCTCGAGAACGGAAGGTCGTAGCGAAAATCTCACATATCTCCTAAACGCAAGACCAACAAACTCTGGTATTTGGCGACAAACTCGGTCGAACTACCGACTATAGATATGACTAATCAGATTATCGCTACGACCTTCCGTTCTCAAGATCCAGGTAGAAAGGTCTCCACAGCGTATCCTCACATATCTCCTAAACGCAAGACCGACAAACTCTGGTTCTTGGTGACAAACTCCGACAAACTACCGGCTACACACACGAGTAATCAGATTTCTGTTACGACCTTCCGTTTTCGAGATCTGTGTGGCTCAGCTGTAGAGACGTCTCTACAGCTGCGCCACACGTATCTCCTAAACGCAAGACCGACAAACTCTGGTTTTTGTGCGACAAACTCCGACAAACTAACGGCTATACATACAAGTAATCAGATTTTCGCTACGACCTTCCGTTTTCGAGATCTGTGTGGCGCAGCTGTAGAGACGTCTCTACAGCTGAGCCACATGTATCTCCTAAACGGAAGACCGTCAAACTCTGGTTTTTGGCGACAAACTCCGACAAACTATAGACTTCATCATGGCATAGTCAAAATGTCAGATTTCCAACTTTTTTTTTGTGGCGCTGCTGTAGTCCGGCACGTCTAACTTTATATTTAATAAGACATGAAATGAGAAGTGAATATGAAAATTTATATAAATAAATTATTATTTTAACAATGTTTTTGTTTCATTGTTTTTTTTTAATATCATAATATTTACTAAAACTTTGTTTACGAAAATACTATTGCTTGTATGTAGAGTAAGAATACTTACTGTATTTAGTTGAATAGGGCATATGAAAGTAAAAGCCAACAAAATTCATGGAATATAAGATTTTATTTTCATTTTTAACAATTTGGTTTTAACATGGTTATTTTACTGTAGAGAAATACCCAGAAAGGGGCGCCATATTAATTTCTATACTTTTTTGCCAAGCTATGATTATTACGATGATTACATATTATAGGGTTATCAGTTTTGTATAATATCGATAATAGTTTCGATAGCTAGAAGTTATGGTTTTAAGCAGTTTTATCAAATTAAAAAGATTTTGATTATTTTTAAACTATTTTTCTAAATTAATGTCATTAAATAAATACAATTTTTCATACAAAGTTACCTACATAATTCCTGCAGTAGAGATTTCACTGACACTTTTAATACACTGGTGTGTCATAATGTTGTATGTAACTGATCACAAAGTTCGCTCAATGATTCTGTTTCATCTTCGCTGCTCGTTCCTTAAAATGCTGTCATCAGCCTCGCCATCCAGTGAATGCTGGGGATCTGTGAAAAATAAGCCTGCATCAAGTTCATGTAAGTATGACATTTATTACGTAAGAGTAAATGGTTGAAAATTTTGGCCTGATTTTTACAAGTTATTTTTTGAGTTACAATAAAATTAAATAAGCTTTAATTTTTTAAGTAGGATTTCCTTACCGTCAGAAGTATCAGTATCAATTATCATGCCATGCATACAACCCCGAAAATATATAAAGCACGAAACCATCATATGGCTAAGAAATTGTATGGAAAACAGAAAAGTGCAACCCTATACGCAAATGGCTTATTGTTGTTGATAATCCCATTAAAGACGCTGTTACACAAGGAAAGTTTCTTGCACGAAGTGGCAATTTTTTCTTGGCAATAATTGTGTTGCCTAGTGTTAACAGATGCTTCAAGCCTCGCCTCTTGAATACAAGTCTCGCCTGTGATCCTCGCATTCAAGAATCGCTTGATCAATACAAGTTTTTGTTATAATGTAAACACCCGCAGGCGAGAACAGAAAGGCGAGTTTTGCCATGCGATAATCGCATTAAATTTTTTGCCACTTGCGTGTGAGAAACTTTCCTTGTGTAACAGCGTCTTAATGGTAAGAAAACAATCCACCATCTCAGTATAGGGTTGCCACTTTTCGTGGCAATAAGACACTCACGTGTTAAAGCTGGGAGCGGCCTGTGGCGGCTGACCAGACTGTTGAGCCAAGTTGCCGAATGTCAGCGTGTTTTGAGTTGCTAAGTTTTCGAACGTCGAGTTCGATTGAGTTGGTGATCCAAAACCTGTGAGATATTAAAAAATATATATACTTATTCTAGGAATATTAAAATATATAAAAAAGGACGTTGCTAATTTGCATAACTGTTGATTGTAGCAATTTTCATGTGGTATTATTATAGTAACTCTACTACTATAGTATAGTTCAGGGATGGCGAACCTTATTGTACCAACGTGCCATTTTTCTAAAGAAATCTTTAACGAGGTCCTAGACGTGACATCAAAAAATAATGTTGACTTTGTGATTATTGGGAAAATAAGTAATAATAATAAATACTATCAACTCAAAAGTCTTTATTTACTACAAAAAATAGGTACATTTTGCAGTGTTTTAATTATACACGTAATTTAAATTAATTACTTACTTCGTAATTTTTTCGTAGTGCATAATGAATTTTGTGATTGGTGACGTGCCCAAAATATTGTGTCGCGTGCCAATAATGGCACGCGTGCCATTGGTTTGCCATCCCTGGTATAGTTAAATTAAAGTTAAAACACTGACAATGTTATTATACGATTTAAACTTTATCCGTGTTATTACAAAAGATTTTTAAACATTGTTTAACTAAACATTGTTTAAATGTGATGCTGTCTCTGTCAAACAATATTGGCAAAAAAGTGACAGCATCACATTTAAACAGGTGTTTAGTTAAACAGTGTTTAAAAATCTTTTGTAATAACACGGTATGACTTCTGTGGACATCGCGCGAGACGCTGTGCAGAACACAAATTCAATGTGTGTGAAAGAGACGCGTGGGCACGGCTACGCGCATAGTGGCTAACTTCAAAGAAGTCATAAAGTTTGAGTCGTATTACACATTGGCTACATTAGTAGGTTCGATCAACTCTTTTTGCTTTACCATTATTCTGTAACAATTGCTTGATATCATGAATTTAGTACATCCCTTTAACCTCCTTGCTTGATATAGATATTTGCTGTGATATTAAGCAAATGCTCACAGCAAATATCAGAATAAGTTCGCTAACATTTACATTTACGCTACATACATCAAACATCTAAGAAGTTTCTATAACAATCAATAATTCCACTCACATTTAAATCAAATATGTATGTGGTATGTACAGTACGAGGCAAACATCTTGACACTTTTTCGACGTAGTGGGGATAAGTTCGTGTTTGCGCATGTGCACTTGGGTCAATCAACTTTTAATTATCCTATGAGTTTTCCTGTCCACAAACATAAAAGTATATAATTCCTTGAAAATAAATATCAACTAACTTAAAAAATATGGTTTAGGTTAAATGTAACACTTTATTTATCATTTTGGTAATAGAAATAAATATGTTGTTTACATATTTGTTCGTATTTTAACGGTTGTCGAGAGAGATGTCGATGTCCCCTTTGTATGTGATGAAATGTCCACTGGACAACCTATATAATATGAACAAATATGTAAACAATATATTTATTTCTGTTACCAAAGTGATACTTTAAATCTTAAGTTTAAGTATTTATAAGCTATCTTGAAATAAAAAATAAAGAAAACTAATTTCTTTATTTTTTATTTCAAGATAACACATTTTTATGTTATAGGTTGTCCAGTGGACATTTCATCAATTTCATTCAAATAAAGGGGACATCGACATCTCGCTCGACAACTGTTAAAATACGAACAAATATGTAAACAACATAATTATTTCTATTATCAAAATGATAATTAAAGTATTACATTTAACCCAATCCATAATTTTTAAGTTAGTTGATATTTATTTTTAAGGAATTATATACTTGTATGTTTGTGGATAGGAAAACTCATAGTACAATTAAAAGTTGATTGACCCATTTGCGAGCGACCAATATCGCGCGCCCCTTTCCCGGCGCCCCCGTATCTCACCGTTACGCATTCCCGAAATACGCGTTCTGCGCAATCCCCACCCGATTTCAAGAAGTTTGCCTCGTACTGTACTCAAAGTATGTACGTAAATTCCATTTTCATATTTTACACTTAATTATGTTCAAAAAGGAAATACACATACCGGGTGCAGTCCCTCCAAACAGCTTGCTCGGCGAGGTGCCTCCAAAGGCGGTGCCGCCGAAGGAAGCGCCGCCGCCGAACGTGGCGGGCGCGCCGAATCCGGTGGGGCTCTTGTTGAACCCGCCGAACGCGCCGAAACCACTCGCCGGCGGGGAGCCGAAACTAGTATAAAGTTATTTTTTATAGAGTTTGTTTCGTGAAATAAGTCGCCAGACCAACGTGCCGGACTACAGCTGCGCCACAAAAAAGAAAGTTGGAAATCTGATATTTTGACTATGCCATGATGAAGTCTATAGTTTGTCGGAGTTTGTCGCCAAAAACCAGAGTTTGTCGGTCTTCCGTTTAGGAGATACATGTGGCTCAGCTGTAGAGACGTCTCTACAGCTGCGCCACACAGATCTCGAAAACGGAAGGTCGTAGCGAAAATCTGATTACTTGTATGTATAGCCGTTAGTTTGTCGGAGTTTGTCGCACAAAAACCAGAGTTTGTCGGTCTTGCGTTTAGGAGATACGTGTGGCGCAGCTGTAGAGACGTCTCTACAGCTGAGCCACACAGATCTCGAAAACGGAAGGTCGTAACAGAAATCTGATTACTCGTGTGTGTAGCCGGTAGTTTGTCGGAGTTTGTCACCAAGAACCAGAGTTTGTCGGTATTGCGTTTAGGAGATATGTGAGGATACGTTGTGGAGACCTTTCTACCTGGATCTTGAGAACGGAAGGTCGTAGCGATAATCTGATTAGTCATATCTATAGTCGGTAGTTCGACCGAGTTTGTCGCCAAATACCAGAGTTTGTCGGTCTTGCGTTTAGGAGATATGTGAGATTTTCGCTACGACCTTCCGTTCTCGAGATCCAGGTAGAAATATCTCTACAGCATATCCCCACATATCTTCTAAACGTAAGATTGACAAACTCTGATTTTTGGTGACAAACTCCGACAAACTAATGGCTACACACTCGAGTTATCAGATTTTTGCTACGACCTTCCGTTCTCAAGATCCAGGTAGAAAGGTCTCCACAGCGTATCCTCACATATCTCTTAAACGCAAGACCGACAAACTCTGGTTCTTGGTGACAAACTCCGACAAACTACCGGCTACACACACGAGTAATCAGATTTCTGTTACGACCTTCCGTTTTCGAGATCTGTGTGGCTCAGCTGTAGAGACGTCCTCTACAGCTGCGCCACACGTATCTCCTAAACGCTAGACCGACAAACTCTGGTTTTTGTGCGACAAACTCCGACAAACTAACGGCTATACATACAAGTAATCAGATTTTCGCTACGACCTTCCGTTTTCGAGATCTGTGTGGCGCAGCTGTAGAGACGTCTCTACAGCTGAGCCACATGTATCTCCTAAACGGAAGACCGACAAACTCTGGTTTTTGGCGACAAACTCCGACAAACTATAGACTTCATCATGGCATAGTCAAAAAGTCAGATTTCCAACTTTTTTTTTGTGGCGCAGCTGTAGTCCGGCACGTGCCAGACCAGACCAGCCAGTTCGATGCGTTAGCCGGTACGGCTCCAGAGCCTGTAGCCAAAGTAACATTTGCAAATCTTCCTTATCGCTTCGCTTTCTAAACATGTATGGTATTGACATAAGGTTTCGTTAACAATTGAATTATAAAACGTCAATTCCATATATTTTTCGGAGCGAAGCGAAAATTTGCAAATGTGAAATGTCACTGTCACAAATGAGCCTGTAGCCAATGGGCTACAGGCTCTGGCGCTGTACCGGCTAACGCATCGAACTTCGAAAAGTCTGCCGAACTTCAAATTAAAACATAAATCGAGCCCCAGTCAGGCCAAAATGGCGAACTCCAATTCTTGATGTCACACGAACATCTTTCAAATAACTTCGGCAAATAGAACAAAACGATATTCCTTACTGCGATCTATTCGTTTTAGGTTGAATCTCGGCAGACCCGCCGAAATTAGAAAAGTTAGCCGGTAGGGGCCCCAGGGGCTCTAATCGCGGCTAACTTACATTGCTATCGTTCGCTCTGATTTGACAGATGGATGTGATACATTGCTACTTTTCGTTGATAAGTTTTTATTTGTGCCAAAACGAAGTAGCAATGTTTCACATACATTCGTCAAATTACAGTTTACATTAATTTCATTGTTTTTAGCCGATAGACCCGCAGGAGGGTCTCACTCCGCGCTTTAACTTTTATTAAAGCCTAGCTCGCGGCTCACTCAGTCAAGCCAACGCACGAGGGATGAGGGATGTCATGTGTAGGTTGAAACAGCTACGTGACTAACGCGACAGAAACAGAAGGTGCATATAATAATAGGCACGCAGCGCTGTGCAATTTGAAATTGTACTTTATTGCCATGCAGCGAGAGTAGCTTATTATTTGATTGTCCTCGCGTGAATGGGCTTCTGTACCTTTAGTAGGTACTATTATAGTGGCCAGACACAAAAATGTATGGAATTTGACATGCGTTTTGCTAACGATTATTAAAACTTCAAATACACAAATATCTTTAGAAAGCGCAGTTAGTTATCGTTTTTAGAAATGTGACTTTGTCTAGATCTAGAAGGTGACTTTGGTTTGACACAGTTGGCATTCATAAAAAGCTTTATATCTAAAATTATAAGATATATTTCTCTTAATAGTAATTAATTTTAATAGCTAACCAAAACAGAAATTCAAAATAAGTAATGAGATTTACCCAGATGGTTGTCCAAACGCAGGTTTAGTACCAAATACAGGAGAACCGCCAAAACCAGGTGCTGAAACAAGAAAAATTGTCTCGTGAGGCCGATCCACTCCTGATAGTGCTGATATTCAACAGCAACTTGGGTTATGTCATGAAAAATTGTCTTAATCAATTTTAAACTTGGTTGCCAACACGTTAAAGTCTCAGATCAAATAAAAAAGGAAGATGGAGCGTTGCGCAGTGGTTGCGAACAACTAAGTGAGGCCGGTTTTTGATGGTACATGTGTGCGTACTAGGGGGCGGGCGGGGGCCGGGCGGCAGGGTTCGATATGGAACGCCCAATGACGAACGAAAGCCAAGGCGTAGTTTCGTTACATATGTGTGCGTAAACTGTGTATGTACACAGCCAGGCGTAGTTTTACTGGCTTCACCGCTTTGTCGGAAGACTCTGTCTTTACTTTTTTATTTGGTCTGAGGTTAAAGTATAAAATCAATTGAAAGATTTTGTTGCTTTTGTTATAATTAAATTAGCTGACCATAACCACATAATAGATATAAGTACTACCATACAGAAAGGACACTCTCCGCCCCGCCCCAGAATCAATTACCGCACCCCACACCGCGAGTTTCTATGCCGAATCGTGTGCTCGTTTAGTCGTGTTTGTCAACTGTCAACTTATTTTGATATTCAAAGCAATGCGTCGTAACCATAGAAATAGAATGTCAAAGAACAACAAAGTCAATAAACAGGTGATCCGAAAACGAATCAATACAATTTATATGAGATACGTAAAATATGACTTAGATTCATAAAATATGACTATATTATGGCAAAGGAAGTTAATAGACTATGTTTCATACTATTTTATTTGTCGATAATCGAATAAATGTAGCGAAATTTGGTTTTAGAGAAATGTGAGGCAATATCTTATTTACCTTTGAAAAGTGTGATTACTTGGATTGTTTCTTTTTGTCACATCACAATTACTTAGAGCAGAAGACACCATAGCTCCACGATACCTTTATTTTAAATTCTAATTAAGATTAAAAAATATTTTAAACAAACTGTGATTGCTCATTTGCTAGGCGGGACGCTAGGGGCTCTTACTGTAAAAAATGTTGGCACATGTCACTTGATCCTCTGTCTCTTTTTTACATAGACCGTGTCCGTATGATGTTAACTTCTCTTTTCCACGCATTGTTGGTCTTCTTGAGCGCAGCGAAAAATTTTCTATGTCTATGGTCGTAACTTTATTTACCAAAAAGTTAGAATTAAGAATTGAACGCCGCTCATACAGTACAAACTGCACGGTAGCCCTACATTTACACACACAGTTGCGCATGTACAAAAACGTCATATGACGTCCATCTGTTTATAATAGCGAGGTTGTATGGAGTGTCCGGGGTGTGCCACAACTACACATTATATCTCATCTATCATGAACTACAATATAATGAATTCTCTTTTATAATCGACAGTGAGTATGGTCAATCTTAGAAATAGCTGGATATTTTAATAGCTTAGCTTTTTGTAGCACTATGTTTGCGTTTTTGCCAAGTTGCTGTGACAAACTACTAAACGGATCAGTTAATTTTGAGTTTGACTGATCAAGATACTTTACAAATCTTTATATCCATAGACACAGAAAAATTTTCGCTGCGCTCAAGAAGACCAACAAAGCGTGGAAAAGAGAAGTTAACATCATACGGACACGGTCTATGTAAAAAGAGACAAAGGTTGATCCTTTGTCTCTTTTTACATAGACAAGAATAGGATCAAGTGACATGTGCCAACATTTTTTACAGTAAGAGCCCCTAGCGTCCCGCCTAGCAAATAGCAATCACAATCATAGTTTGTTTAAATTATTTGTTAATCTTGATTACAATTTAAAATAAAGGTATCGTGGAGCCATGGTGTCTTGTGCTCTAAGTAATTGTGATGTGACAAAAGAAACAATCCAAGTAATCACACTTTTCACAGGTAAATAAGATATTACCACACATTTCTCTAAAACCAAATTTCGCTACATTTAATTGTTTATCGACGAAGAAAACAGTATGTAACATAATTTATTAATTTCCTTTGCCATATATAGTCATATTTTATGTATCTAAGTCATATTTTACGTATTTCATATAAAATGTATGCATTTATTTTCGGATCACCTGTTTATTGACATTGTTGTTCTTTGATATTCTATTTCTATGTTTATATCACTATTACTTATATTACTTAACAAATCTTTGACGACTTCCTTGGTCGAGTAGTTTATATAATTATATAACGATTGTCAAGGGTTCGACCCCGCGGTTGTGTCTCAGGTCTGGGTGTTTGTGATACCACCGTTGTCTCTGATTTCCATAACACAAGTGCTTTAGCTACTCTGGAATCGAAGCAATATATGTGACATTGTCAAATATTTATTATTTTACTATTACCAATTGATCGCTTACCAGCCTGTTGCTGTGGTGCCCCGAACACAGACGGTTTATTATCAGTAGCTCCAAACGCGGTCTGCTGCGGGCTACCGAACGGCTGCGCGCCGGGCGCGGGCGTGCTGAAGCTACCGCCGGTGGCAGCACCGAAGATGGACGACGCTTGTGTGGATGGCTGACCTATTAAAGGGTTGAGATGCTTATTCAGTTGAAACACAGATGACAAAACTCAATAGAGTTTAGTCAAAATTGCAATCAGTAACCCTAAACAACGCCCCAATTACGTCAGCGGGCTACCGAACCGAGCAGCTGCGCGTCGGGTGTCCGGTGATATGTGGTACGTCAAAGAAAATTGAATTAGTACAGTACTTCTAGATAAAGAATGGGCAATGGGCATCGGCTAACTTCGTGTTTTTGCTTTTCTTAGAAATGACGTTGACATTTTATTTCATTGCAATAAAGGTGAAATTGTAAATTACTTTTAGGGACAAACTACTTTTTGTTAATTGTCTTTGTTATGTAAGACGATTGTTTCCGATGCTCATTCTTTATCGTAAAGTGTAGTTCACTTATAGAATGGTAGAGTTTGTGTTTTAACGAGTTGTCCTCCTATGCGGTTTCTATATGCTTATCTACAGGGTGGATTTTTAAGACGGTACATTAAGGGCAGGTAATGTAACCGTTATAGTTACATGAAAACGTTCCTAGGAGACCATCCATAACTTTTTAAGATATTCTGAACTGCATTCACAGATTTTGAAAAAAAATACCGTTAGCAAAAAACATGCTAAAATACCAAAAAAAAATTTTTTATGCCAATCGATCCTATTTCATGTGGAGATCAAAAGACTCTATGGAACCATTTAAGGTATGAGTACTAGAAACGACTGAAATCGCCAAAAACTATTAGCCATTTTGTACTAAAAAACGATACTTAAATCAACTCTAAACGATACTTTAATCAATATTTTTTATTGCTAAACGATCCTATTTCTTACTGTGATCTGTCCTTAATGTACAGTCTCAAAAATCCACCCTGTATGCTTTTAAGTTAACAATACATAAAAGAGACTTTATTATATTCAATGTACTGATTTTCCGAACTATCCAAATAACAAGATGGTAAACTTTACTTTTACCCACTTACCGAATCCAGATCCGAATCCCGTAGTCCCAGTAGTAGTTCCACCGCCGGACCAGAAGTTGGCGGCCGGCTTCTGACCGAACGCGGCGCCCCCGCCGAATATAGATGCGGCGGTCGGGTTGGACTGTGTGAACGAGGACTTGCCTCCGAACACGTTTGTGGAGCCAGGGGCGCTGCCGAATACGGAACTCGTTGTGCTGTGGAGACAAGCTTTTTGAGTTCCTAGTGTAGCTTTAAACTCATATATTAGGGCCTATGTTCAGCAGTGGACGATGATAGCCTGATGATGATGTAAACTCATAAGAGTAATTTGTAAAAACGTACAGCCCGTTGAATTGGGGGTCAAGTCTGCTAATGTTAACGGTTAAAAATCGTGTTTGAATGGTAATGCTTTTTGACACAGTTCTTGTTTCTTAAACCCTAAGTCGAAACACAATCCGTGTTATTACAAAAGATTTTTAAACACTGTTTAACTAAACATCTGTTTAAATGTGATGCTGTCACTTTTTTGACAATATTGTTTGAAAAAGACAGCATCACATTTAAACAGGTGTTTAATTAAACAGTGTTTAAAAATCTTTTGTGATAACACGGAATGTGTTTCCGTCTTGGGCTTAAGAAACACAAACTGTGTCAAAAGCATTACCATTCAAACACCATTGAAACACTATCTTGACGTTAACATAAGCAGACTTGACCCCCTGGAAGAGAAATTCTTTTTCAAAACGTCATTCATTCAAACGATTGATTGTGGCCTAATTAATCATTCATAATTATAAATTTGATTAGGTGTATACAAAAATATATTAAAGTTATTTGAGGAATGAAGCCATATCAAACTTTTAGTTAAAAATTATGCAGAGGCTAAAAAGTAAGTAAGCTACCTAGTTTTCCAGAACAAATAAGTAGGTACTGAATTTTATTACCTTCCAAATATGCTTCCAGTTGGACTCTGAGATGGCTCACTAGTAGTTGAAATACTGGCAGCCGCAAACAAATTACTTTCAGCGCCTCCAAACAGCGATCCACTTTGCGCTGTCGTAGCAGGAGGTGTCCCAAATACGGACGCTTGAGTTGTCGGTGGCGGAGTTCCAAATACAGATGCCTGGGTTGACTGAGTAGGCGTTCCAAAGACTGAAGTTTGAGTAGGAGATCCGAATATAGATCCTTGACTAGCCGGTGCACCACCGAAAACTGCAGGTTGACTTGTAGGAGTTCCAAACACTGAAGCTTGGGTAGTGGCTGTTGCTGTACCGAATACGCTTTGCGCTGTTGTGGCGGTTGCACCGAATACAGAAGGTTGAGTTGTCGCAGTACCAAAAATATTCGAAGCTGTAGTCGTAGGCGAACCGAATACGGACGCTTGTGTCGTTGCAGTGCCAAATACATTGGTGGGAGCAGTTGATGTACCAAATACCGGAGCTTGAGTAGTAGCTGAACCAAATATAGACCCTGTAGCTACCGAAGCAAAAGGCTGTGTTGACGCGTTAGCAAACACAGAAGACGGTGAAGATGCGAAAGCAGATTGAGTTGTTGTTGCTCCGAAAACTGATGTAGGCGTTGTCGCCGTGGAGCTAAACACTGATGACTTGGCTTCACTACTAAAAACTGATGCTGTAGTGGGTGTGCTAAATAATGAACTGGATGTTGTAGTCGTAGCAGTTCCAAATATTGATCCAGTTGTATTTACGCCGAAAACACTGGACGTAGGCGATGAAGGTGTGGCAAATAAAGAACCAGATTGGGTAGTTTTAGGTTGTGATGCTACTGCAGCTCCGAATATGGAAGACGCGGATGAAACTGCGCCGGTTCCGAATAAAGAAGGCTTTTCACTGCTATCTGTAGGTGTAGTTGTTGGTGTAGATTGAGCTGTACCAAATATAGATTCTGTCTGAGTAGCAGGCGCTGCTGTTGAGCTGAAAACACTTTGTGCTTTCGAATCTGAAACAATAAATTCCGAATGAGATTCATACTTATTCATAGGACATATTACAACATTTTTTCGATAAATTGTTAATATTCACCTGTTGTTGATGCGTTGGCTGCGGCAAAAATAGATGAAGCACTCGATGGTGCTGTTATGTCGGGCTTTTCTGTAGTTTCAACAGGAGCTTCGGGTTTCATATCATTTTTAACTTCAGTTGGTTTTTCAGGTTCACCTATAACAATCGCAGACATTGTATTTCTGATAATCATAGTCATTTTATGACTGTAGTGAAAAATTTTAATGGATATGAAACAATAAAAGAAATATTTACTTGTAATAGTCAAGTTTGCAGAAGTGACGACCGGTGGAGTAGCAATACCAAATAGATTTGAGGCACTACTTTGGACACTAAATGGTTTTACTTCAGCTTCCTTCTTCTCAAGGGGTTTTTCCGGTTCTTGTGGTATATTTTCATTAGACTTTTCTGGAACGTTCTCTTTAGACCTTTCTACTGCTTTTAAAATAACTTTCACTGGAGTTCTTGCTTCAACTTTCAGGACTTCTTGTGTTTTAATTTCTGCTGGCTGTTTATTTGTAGTCAATGGCATAAATGCTTTGGCACCGAACATATTAGATATAGGTTTATCCTCCTTATTTTCTGTTGGAATATTCGATGCAGATACATCAGGTTCTCCTGTTTCAGATAATTTCTGACTAGTACTTATTGCCGGTTTGGGTTCCGGAACGATAGATGGGGCTTGGAATTTGCTAAACATGTTATTTATATCTGATATTGGTTTTGCCGTAAAAGAGGCAGTTGTTACAGGCGTTGAGGCGTTAGATACTGAAACTGAAAGATATAATGTTAATCTTTAATCCAAAATAAACGCAAAATTGGAAATGTTCTGCAGTTTGGTTGATCCTGTGCATGGAATTCGTGAAAACTATTCTAAGATTTTACTAAATTTATTAAGCCAACGAAAAGAAACGATTTGTACGTCAGACGTTTGCTATTGTTTTAATTAGCACCTGTTATATTTTGGAACAGTTGGAATGGAATAGTGTTGTCTGATCAGCGTAAACGGTAAAAAAAATATATTCAAAAAAATTTACAATCTTAGTCAGGCACGACACTTACATGAAAAAGCAGAAGGTGAACATATCTTCTGCCCCATGAAAGTGCTCGCATCAGATATAGCGGCTGCAGCGGCAGCGTTTGCAGCTGCTATTGCAGCGGCGTTAGCTTGTTTGTTTTGCAGCAGATCTTTGAGAACACTTCTGGTGTTCACTGGAGACGACGGAGTGGGAACGGCGAATGGCTGCGGTTGAGGTGTTTGGTTTGAGATTGGTGGCTGTTTGGCCGCTACTGGCTGAGGTTGTGGTGGTTGTTTTTCAGCTCTTTGAGGTTCCTGTTTTGGTTCTATGAAAAAAAAAAAAAAACCGACAATTAAATTATGTTTAAAGCCAGAGCAATAAAATAAAAATCCACGCCATGTTGTCGATAACGGAACTTATGAACTTATTTATACTAAAATTAACGTCAATCTAACACATGAACAATGAAAGAAATGAAAGAGCAAATATGGCTCCCCAGGGGTCTTATTTTTGAATCCTTCGGCTGGCGTCGAGCGCTCTATAAAAACTTATCTAACTCGGAGACCGCGTCGCTGTCGTCTATAGACGACGGCGTAACCTAGGTAACAATATGTAATAACACTTAGTTTCAATTTTGGCCACCGGGTCAGATAAGTTTGTAAAGAGCGCTCGACGCCAGCCGAAAGATTAAAAAACAGGGCTTCAGAGCATTTTTTTTGTCAAGCTTTAATTCGATAGTTTGTCTGAACTTACCATCAGTGAATAAAGTCCTTGCCACATGGGTGAGACCTGGCACTGCCGCAGCCGGCTTGATATTAGCCACTGGAGTAAAGGATGGCACATTTATTGGCATTTGTTCGATTATGTCTGGTCTCGATTCAATTTTCACCATTGGAGCAGGTTGAACTACACATAATAAAGAAAGATACATTTCCATCACCTTTACGTCAGTCAGAATAGATATAAGTAATACTGTACAGAAAGGACACTCTTCGCCCCGCCCCACAATCGGTTACCTCACCCCTCCCCGCGAGTTCGTGTGCCGAATCGTGTGCTCGTTTAGTCGTGTTTGTCAACGTCAATTATTTTAATATTCAAAGCAATGCGTCGTAACTTTTTAGTCGTGTTTGTCAACTGTCAACTTGTTTTGATATTCAAAGCAATGGACCCTATTTTTATTAACCAAAAAGTTAGAATTATGAATTGAACGCCGCTCATACAGTACAAACTGCACGGTAGCCCTAGACTTACACACTGTTTATAATAGTGCGATTGTATGGAGTGTCCGGAGTGTGCGAGTGTGCCTTTACTATAAATCAATATGTTGTGTTTTATGGTTAACTTTGATACAGATGTTTTATCTCACGAATGCGGGTCGGCTATATTTGTTGTTAGGCGTGCACATGCACATTGTTTTAGTGTACGTCTGCACGCTCTCGTATTACGCTCACTAAAGTAATGTGCATTATGCCAAACAACATTCATAGTGACCCGCATTCATAAAGCAACTGTAATAATTAAAATAAATGTAATTGAATACTCTTAAAATTACTTACATGACTTATGGCCGAATACTCAAACGCTAATTAACTTTGAGGGGCTCTCAAACGTCATCCTGTCGCATTAAATGTCAAAGATATGACAAAGACAGCATGCTGTTTGAGAGCCGCTCAAAGTTAAGTAGCGTTTGAGTATTTGGCTATTAGGCTTTCAGAAAGCAAAGTAAACAGGAATCCAATAAAATAGAAAAATATACACACCGATTTTTGGAGCTGGTGGGACATACGTCGGAGGCTGTTGTATTTTAAGCTGAGGTTCAACTTTAATTTGTTGAGCATCAAATTGGAACTTTTGAGCTTCAAATTGAAACTTTTGAGCTTCAAATTTAATCTGTTGAGCTTCATTTTTAATCTGTTGAGCCTCATGTTTAATCTGTTGAGCTTCTTGAGCTGTCTTCTCTCTCAAGCTCTTTTCATAATTCATCCTCATTGAGGCAAGTTGTTGCCTCAGTTCTACGTTAACTGGTTTCACTTTAACAGTCTTGTGATTGGATAACATGTCTCTTAGTGCGTCTAACTTTTGAGCGCTAAGTAAAGGTTCTTTGGTTTTGTTTTGAGGCTCTATGCTCATGTTGAGTATGTTTTTGGTAAGCTTTGATAGGGGATCTCTGTAAAATGATTGGCATATTAGATTCGGAAAATTGCTAGAAATTTAACTTAGGCCCCTTTCACTCTGCAGCGTGTCGCCGATCCTGCGGTTCGCGTCTCGGCAACCATTGCGCGGACGCTACGACGAGCTGAGAGACCGACATGGAGACAGCGCGCGTTGGTTGCCGAGACGGGAGACGCAGGACTGGCGACACGCTGCAGAGAGTGAAAGGGGCCTTGTGCGTGACTACTTCATTGGATTTGAATTAAATAGATGAAAATGTATTATCAATATTTTTGTGTAATAAATGTTTAAGTGTAAAGAAACATTGGAAACAAACTTAGCGTAGAAGAAAACATTAGTTAAATTGTAACTATGATATAGATAGATAGATAGATAACATCTTTATTTGACAACTACAGACGCACATAAAACAGTGTATAAAACCAGTGAAACCTAAATTAATCATTTATCATGCATCCTACACTAAGATTAAGGCTCGCGAAATCATTTGTCTCTGTCTTTTTCTTTACGTGTAAAGAGTATGGAAAATAACCTCACTTCTGCACTTTTTCGATGTTTTTCTTTGTTTTTTCATCATTATCTTTAGCACAATTATCTTTCTTTAAAAAAAGTTATTGGAGCAACTGCGCAGTACGTTAAAGTATATTTTGATGTAGAATTCAATACGTTTACGCTATTATTTACGCCAAAAATATGGCCCGCGACAAGCGCTTTTGATGATATTCTGATTTTTTTCTGCAATCATCTGTGATGTTTATACGCAATTCAATGTTTGTAGCAACTAGGTAAACTCTTTAGCTTGTCCTATGATTTTTTTTGGTGGCTACAAGTTTACGTTTTCTATATAAAGATATGGCCCGCGCAAACCATGTTTTCCTATTACCGCCCCTTAAGTATGATTACTGTAGTAGTGCAAAAAGATCACAGCTCATCGATGTGTTTAATTAAGATTTATCTATGAGCCACGTATCGAGTATTAACTTTACTTACTTATTTCTGAAAGGCGTGCTCCTCAACAACGAAGTGGACTTAAACATGGGAGTCGTGTCGACTTCTTTGAGAGTGTTCTTAAGCGTCCTTAATACCGCTTGTTGTCTAGACAAGATCTCTTGTTGCTTCACTAACGGCTGGTAAACGTCGTCCAGTATGGGGCGGATCATGTATTGGCCGGGCCTGAAATGAAAACGTCAGTTTTAAACCTCTTTGTTATATTGCATGCTATACTTACAGATTTGTATGCTAAATTCTGATTAAATGAGGAGCTTGATGGCGCAGTGGTTTAGCACCTGGCCCAGTGATTACAGAAGTTATGCAACTTTAGCAAGGGACGGTCATGGGATGGGTGACCAAAAATATACTATCTCGAACTCCTCCATGCTTCGGAAGGCCCGTTAAGCCGTTGGTCCCGGCTGCATTTGCAGTCGTTAACACCCACCAATCCGCATTGGCCCCGCATAGTGGGTTATGGCCCATCCTCCTTATCCACCTTGGATGAATTAACCACTGGATGCGAAATGACAGCCATATTCGCCTTTACCCCTCTGCCACTTACTGTGACCGATAGCCTCAGTAAACGATATCGCGTTGTCAGTGTGATGCTAGAGCTCGTGGCGAAACATTGGTACAAAAATGGGCAAAATGCTTCGTATTGTTCAGCAAAAAAAATAGCGGGCAATCAAGAAATGTTTCTTTTCACACGTAAGCACAATTTCAACCTATTATAGTAGCTATTTTTCGCAAAATAAATAAAATTTGGTATGTAAACAAAGTAGGGTGACTTAGCCGGTTTGCCGGCCCCCTTTGGTTTTCAGCCATTACGGAAAATGTAAGAATGTATGAAAGAAATTTTTCGTGAAATTTCTTTTTCGCGGTATTATTAAAAGTTGCCAATACACTTATTTATTACGTATACAAAATATAATTAGAAACAAATTACGAGACGTACTGCCCCCAGGAGCTTACGTTTTCGAAAAACTTTCTAAATATTAATATTTTCATAATATAATTTTAAACAAAATATATCACATTTTTTTAATAGTTAATATTATTAAGAGATACTTATACACAAAAGCCAATAATAATCAACAAAAAGCAACATTTTTCTTACAAAACGTTTTCAAAATCATGTTTGACTTCCGTTAATTTTCGTCTTGAAAGTCATTTCGCGCGAGGAACTGCTGTTAACACTGGTAATAGAGCCGGAATTATCAAACTGCTTGAAAACAAGCTGCAACGTCCTCTTCAATGGCTAATATGTCAACTGCACGCAAATTAGTGAAGTTTAAGACATCTTTTTGAATACTTAGACGGTAGTACTACAGGGCCGAAAAGCTTTAGTGGTCCGATAGGGAAGGCACTTAATAATTTTGAATGTCTTCCAGTCAAATCATTTACTGCCGTGCAAGCAATCACTGGGTGATGCGCTTACTTACTGCGCTATCTAGCTGGTCCGTCGTGATTATTACCTAATATTTTCTGAAAATATACCTTTAGCTACGCAAAATATTAACGCCTGAAAAAAATATTGCAGTTTTTTTTTTATGTTAGTCACCGATCACAGAGGTCCCATATTTTTTTGTTATACACATAAAAGGTACTTAAACCTGAGATAGATTTAATTTGCGCTGGGGCTCGGGTAATTTTGTATGTAGCCTGCGCATTCACCTTTGATGGCCTGGTAACTAAATGCGTTTTTGGGAGGTCTTGCTTTTCGGCCACCTGGCCGAAAACTAATGTATGAGTTTCACAATCCATAATATTTGGCCGGCAATTATGGCCGAAAACCGGCTAAATCACCCTATAACATTGACATTATTTGACAAGTGTAATCCCCCCTCACCCCGCAAAAATTGGTTGATCGTGATTTCATACATTTTTCTTACGTTACGTATCCAGTGGTTAATTCATCCAAGTTATCCACCCATAAGGAAGGCCTGTGGCCCAGCAGTGGGGACATTAAAAATGGCTGATGGTCATGCCAAATTATTAAATAAAATCTAAATAGTTGAATTTCTAATTAGTTGGATTATGGTGTGAGACTACCGAGAAAAATCGTCAAAAACTGAGCAAGAGTTGCTTTTGACGTAGATGTAAAACATATGTTTATCAAATAAATAGATGAACAGTCAATAGGTCGTCTGCCATAAGAATTGATATTGAGCCCTATATGTGCAACATAGAATTGAAAATGGGTTGAGTAGTTAATGGAGAGTTTATGAACGTTTTATTTTCATTATTAGAGCAAAAAACTTATATTTGTACCTAGTCTGTTCTTATTTGTTGTTATAGGTTGGAGGTAGGGCTTACTTCAAGTCCGCCTGGCTAGCTACCACCATCCTACCTAAGTCTGACGCCATAACAACAATTTAAAAATTGTTGTTCCGGCAGTTAGAGGTAAGATTCCACAGTGGTGAGGATTCCGGATGTAGTGCGCTTACACTTTTGGCCTTATCGTCACTTAACATCAGGTGAGGTGAAGGTCAAGCACTATCCCGTGTTTTGCATAAAAAAAAAGTATCTGTACTGACTTGTAAGTCTTTGAATCCTTGATCGGATGTTCGTTCCACTTATGTTCGAGTGCCTTCTGCGCTTGGTCCACTTGATTTTGCACGTAATAAGCGAGCTTTTTCACAGATGCGACCCGTTTCGTAGTTAGTGGGTCCGCTTGCGTCCATTGTTGAAGATCTTTGGCTCTGAAACAATAAGAATAATCATTTTGCAAAAGTACTATTTGTAGAATGAAAAAGCGATTCACAATGGACGAAATGTAAACGATAGAGAGTAGTAAGGTATTATTTTAGATCCCTTTTTTCTAGGCCTTCTTTACGAAGAGGACTATTTCGAGTGAGAACTTCTATTATAATACATGGCTTTTATTATACCTTACTCGGCATGAGTCTTAGCTTCGGCGAACACAGCTCACATGCGCACTAACTCTTCAGTTGAATGATCGCAAAGCGCAAGTCTTTTAATTTTCTTTCTTCAATATATCTTAATGCTATATTGAAAGATTCTATTCAATTACTTAGTATTTATAACTTACTCGGCATGTGTCTTAGCTTCGGCGACCACAGCACACATGCGCACTAACTCCAACTTCAGTTGAATGATCGCGCCTCGCAGTTCTTCTAGCGAACATTCCTTCTTCAATTGTTCGGCGTCCGCTACAGGGAGGGTTAGGTTTGTGTTGAGAGCTTCTATGTCTTGTTGGAGCTGAAACAATACGATGAAATTTTGTTTTGTCTTGATTGCCAGTAAAGTCTAATCGCGCTTAATAAAATAATACCTTCTTGGTAGCATTCCTGATAATGACTTAACTAGCCACCACTGGGTGGCAATCAGTAAAAAAATCCGTGGGTAGTCGGACCCACGGATTTATTACTGAACCAGGTGGTGGGAACCAGAAACAGGATTTATAAAAAGAATGTCTATTGGGTTTGAAATAGATGCATGAATATTGTAATATAATTATTTTATGGAAAATTTAAGTAACTAATAATAAAATTGCTTGCAAATTGGCAGAGTTTAATGTTTGTCGATTCAAACAAATAAATTTTGCAAGAATTAGTAATTTGTATGGAAACAAAATATCAGTAAATCGATCCATAAACAACAGTGACGTAAGAAAACCAAACTCCATACCTTAACTTGTGTCTGTCTAGTTTTCACCATAAACTTGTATAATTCCATTTGGAAGTCGTTTACTTCCTTGATGAGCATATTCTTCAGTTCTTGGTTAGCTTTAGTGGCCTTGATTCGTTCCTGCTCGGCCTTCATGGCGGCGTAGGCTTCTTGCATTTGTGGGGTCGGCTGGGCTGGTGGAGTTGGTTGTTTTTGGGCCTGTTGTGGTTACACGTGGTATAAGAAAAGAAAAATAAAATCAATAAACTTTTTTAAGTACTGTACTATTTAAAAAAAAACTATTAGAGCTTGCGGGCAACAAATTACGACTCTGTAGTACGAGGCAATCATCTTGAAATCGGGTGTGGATTGCGCAGAATGCGTATTTTGGGTATGCGTAGCGGTGAGGTACACGGGCGGCGCGCGCTATTGGTCGCTCACAAGTGCACATGCGTGAACTTATCCCTACTCCGTCGAAAAAGTGTCAAGATATTTGCCTCGTGACATTATTTTATTGAAAACTAGAGACCGCCCGCGACTTCGTCTGCGTGGAATGTTTTTTTTTGCTATTCCTCGGGAACGAAACATTTTTCCTGGATGAAAGGTACCCTATGTCCTCCTCTGTACCCCTGACTACGTGTGTGCAAAATTTCATGATGATTGGTTGAATAGTTAAGACGTGAAGGCGTAATAACAAATAAACGGACTTTCGCATTTATAATATTAGTAAGGATCTCACCGTCGGAACTGTAATTGTTGGTTGAATTTGTGGTGCCGTTTTAACTTCTATCGGATGCTTCTGTTCAACTCGGGGAGCTGAGAAAAATAAGTAAATTAATTAATAATTTATGTTACAAAAAATTTATTTAATAAAAAAAATGATTGCTTAAAATAACCATACCTTGTGGTGTTTGCGTTTGGAAACTAGCAGGTTTAGTTGCCATAGATGGTGCCCCAAATTGGGGCAAAGAACTTGGCTCTGGTTGGGGTCGCTGTGGCTGTTGAAAAGGCTGTGGCGCATGCACCGGCTTTAAAAGTAAAAAAAATATTACAATATCTTAAAAGACCGAATAAAAATTAAGCCTAATCATTCAGGAGCTCGCGGGATCATAAGGTCGCGGGAAGCCACTGGATGCGGGCAGCGCAGGACCGATCGTCGTGGAGATCCTTAGGGGAGGCCTGTACCCAGCTGTGGGTGTCGTGCGGCTGATATGATGATGATGATTCAGGAGCTCGATGGCGCAGTGGTTTAACGCCTGACCCAGCGATTGCGGAGGGTAAAGTTTCGCAAGGGCCGGTCATGGGATGGGTGACCAAAAAATATATTATCTTGAGCTCCTCCGTGCTTCGGAAGGCACGTTAAGCTAATGGTCCCGGCTGCATTTGCAGTCATTAACACCCACCAATCCGCATTGGGCCCGCGTGGTGGGTTATGATGGATGGCCCATCCTCTTTATCCATTCATAAGGAAGGCTAGTGCCCCAGCAGTGGGGTCAATAAAAAATCGGGTTGCACTCCGGGAGTGCCGGCAGAAGAAGAAGAAAACTTGAATATTAACGTTGTGCATTTTTGATATTTTGAAATTAGCGGCAAAGGATTAAAATTATTTCTTTCCTATTACTATACAGTCACACAATTCAAACAGTTTGTAATTAGAGAAAAATTCTAAAGATTTCGCGCCAGGCAGTGGCCTTTTTAATTTCTACATGCACGCATTCTACGATTTAAACTTATAGTCACAGAGTATAAATAAGTCTATGATTTCACTGAAGAGATCGCTGCTATTAGTTCCATTTTCAAAATTAGCGCGTTGCTGGTGACACAAGTGTTTACGTCTTAAAATGACGCGCCACCATTTTCAACGCGCCCCGTAGAAAGAGAGGGGGATACTTCCGCCGCCAGCTGTCTACTCTCCATCCATCACATCCGTCTTACACATTTTCGATCAGCCACGTGATTCTTACTGATGCGAGTTTAGCATCAGTCAGTTTTTTCCCCATATAAAAAAGCGTACAACGTCCCTAAAGAAGTTTTCACTTCAAAAATGGCTGATGGTGGTCTATTCATCCAATTATATCAATTTCCTTCAATTGACTTCGAACTTAAGAATTAACACAATAAGGTTCAAAATTATTGCACCTAAAACTTACTTTTGGAATAGAAATAACAGCTTGCGGGGCAGCAGTTTGAACTACTTGAGGTGGTGCAACCGGCTGAGCATTATCAGGTATATCCGTGGCCATCATTGAAGCTGGCAAAGTGAGTTGTTGCGGAGGCGAGCAAAGCTGAGGGGCCTGCTTGTTTAGGTTAATCACATTGAATATAGTGAGTAATCCAGTCTGGGAAACTACTAGCAGTAGAGGCATGGTAGGGAGGCTGTCGTTTTCTCCTGCAAGTGAAATGTTAATATTAGCAGGGCTCTGTCACTCCGCTCGCGAGTATGAAGCACTCGGCTTCCTTTGAGAGGACAAATTTCATACTTTAGAAAAGATAAGACCTACGCGATAGAAAGAGAGGCAACTACTAAGTGAATGTTTTGGAGCGAAGGGAGCGCTGTGCGACCTGAATTCCACTTTATTGTATCGGAGCAAGAGTCGCAATTTATTTAAACGATTTTGCGGAGTGCAATTTCTTTACGCTAGTACTATTATCTATTCTGTGATATTAGTAACTAGCGACCCGCCCTCCCTTCGTTTCGGTGTAGTGTGGACTGTAACACAATGTTGTATTGTACATATAAAACTTCCTTTTGAATCACTCTATTTATAAAAAAAAACCGGAGCAAAATCCGTTGCGTAGTTTTAACAATCTAAGCTTACATAGGGACAAACAGCGGGAAGCGACTTTGTTTTATAATATGTAGTGATGTAAAGTCTGTGAGTGAGTGAGTAATCTGACAGATTCTAATGTCACATTGTAAATTAATGTTGCCTTTATTTATTGTACTAGTGCTGCGTTTCGTTCATTGCGATTCAGTTCACTCACACAAAGTCAGTAGCGTTCATGGTTACAACTGGAACATTTTTTTCAATACAGTTGCTCGAAAATGTGAGCTTATGATAACAGGCCAGCGTGCGGTAAGCTGATTTTACCGCACGCCGTGCGTTTTTGTTTACGGTTTAGTACAGCGTGCGGTAAGTTGATTTTACCGCACTCCCGCGCCGTGTTTGATTATATTATCCGATTTTGTTTACGTACGTTTTTTTTAATATCTACTAGCTTCCGCCCGCGACTTCATCCGGGTGGACAGTAGAAAAATTTAGCGACCAGTTTAAAATGACTTCTTTAGTGTATGCAAACTAGTACTACGGAGAGTTCAAGCTGTTTCCCTGGTTCCACCCACCTGAATTTGATGAAACATAGCTTAGATTTTAAGTTAAACCTCAATCTACTAAACTGTGATAAACCTATCAAAATTCTTTTAGCGGTTTTTGCGTTATTCGCGCACAAATATTTAGAATTTACAGTTTTGTTATAGGTATGTTAAAGATCACAATTTCAGTAGTACATATTTTCTCGCAAATGTATTGAAAAACGTAGTATGTCACACGGTTGTTAAGGTTTTTTAAAACTCGTTACGATTATAAACCCTCGCCTGCGGCTCGGGCTTATAAAACGTCAACTCGTTTTAAAAACCTCCTTACCAACCTTGTATTATAAACTACTAATAAACAAGCCTCAAACATTCATGGTTACAACCGTAAAAGTCAGATTACTCCAATGAATTAATAATTAGACTTTAATAAGAACTTTTCCCACAGTAACAAATCATGCAATGACTGTGCTATGAAGGTGTCGGACACGAAATAAAGAGTGAACAGACTGTGACACTAGAATGTGTCAAAACCATTTCATACCACCTACGGATGGTAGTCATCACGCATCATTTCCGATTACAAAAATTTTGATGAACAGTGTTGAATCGTACAGTACAACAACATATCTACCATGAGATATGTTGTTGTTGGCCAGCATCTTATAAATAAAACCAAACTTAACCTTTTTACGGAAGGTGATGTTTAAGCATTGTACAAAGACAGCATTGCATATGTTTTTAGAATAAAGGTATAAGTAAACCTTGGACAGAAATATAAAAGAATAAGAACAACAGTTTACTGTTGAAACTTTTAATAATTACCCCATGGTAGTTGATGAATCGCGCATGTGTCAATACAAATTCCAACAGGATAATTCTCTTGCTTCTTGTCTGTTAGTGGAAGTTCAGGTCTAGCTTCATCCATCTGTAATATTTCATAGACATTGGTGTTGATTCGTTTGGTACGACTTAACTAACTTGACAGGACTGTCATTGTCTTTTCAATACAGAAAGAAAAGGATTTTAGTTTAGTCCTGTTAATTTAGTTAATGCCAAAAGTATAAAACCTTTTTACTGTGCTATATTTATAACATTATGGCTGAAATAAAATTATTGAGTATATTTACTATATTATACTACATATAATCAAATAATACCTGGCACCATTGCATCCAACTGGCACCGTCTGCTGATCCTAATGTTGCAATTTCCATGCTGTTGGATGATGATGCAAGAATAATATTCCTGAAAAAGTAAAATATAGTTCACTCAACTTGGTAAAAAAATATTGAATTATGAGTGATCTGGAGTTTTATTACAGATACTAAGAAGAAACAAAGTTGTAACTATACTTTCATGCTTACTACGCTTTATGCTAGTAACTATTATTGAAGTAAATAAATAAAATAATCATATAATACCACACTTACCATTGAGCAATTCCTTGGAGGTAGTAATACCATGGCCTATTGGAACCCATGCTGTAGCAAATGTCTTCATAATTCAAGCATAATGGTTGACCGGCCTTTGGTGTGTTTATTATAGTCACAGCTATAAAACAAAAAGCATTATTTAGTTAAAAATAATTCACTGATCGATCAGTGATCACTTACAATGTATGGTTTACTTTATAGAAAAAAATATATAAATAGAAAAAGATATCTAAAAAAACTAATAATATATTTTATTAGTTAAGTATTTACTTTACTGCTTACTACTTAAAATAAATCAGTCTGGTCCAAAAAAATCTCACCTGGACGACTATTATTAGTAGCATTCTTATACACCACAGCAAACTGGTAAGTAGATATCCAGTATATAGCTAGTGCTTCTACGGGTGCACTTTCAAACAAGTTAGGAGCGGGTACGGTCTTCGCCGGAGTAAGGTCAGGTTTGTACTGAGTGAGGGTGCCATCACTGTTGCCTGTGACAAACTGTTTGCCTTTTGGACTCCAACAAAGACATCTGATAAAAAATAAATTAATTAAAAAAATATGAAAAACACAACTGCCCTGCCAAAAACGAACTAAAAAGTTAAATAACAGGTGTCATTGCAGTCGGGGGACCTCTTTGATTAAAAATTGTTCCACAAAACAGTCCCCTGACTGCAATGACACTTATTATTCAACTTTTTTAATATTATTTATTTTTATTTCACACATTTTAGTGACAAATTATATAGTTTTGGAATGTGCTCATCAAGGCTTTTCATTTGATGCCCATATTGTAATAATGAAAAAAAAAATTTTTTTTTTTCATATTTGAAAATGGCGTCGTACAGTCGCCATATTGATTTTTTTCAAAAAGATTATAGCCAGTGTCACTTGGAATGATGTAAGGATTCTAACGATACCCCATACATCCAAATCCGTTGAGCCGTTAAGAAGTTATGGTGGAATAAAGAAACTCACATACCCACAAACATACATGAACCCTGAACACATAATTATACACTCTTTTTTGGGCAGTCGTGTAAAAACAGAAGAATAAAGTTTTTGATCTATCTCAATATTCTATTATTCTCAATCCAATATTAAATAATATACTAGAAAAAAAAATCGCCACCAGATCATTTCTCAGGCAGGCAATCTTCATCATTTCAGCAACACAACACCCACTGACTGCTGGGTATAAGCCTGAATACCTGAGTAGATTTTTTACCTTTATAAGTAAGTACTTAAATTGTACATTTTTTAAATGGACTTTAAGTACTTAAAAATTCTAACTTTACCTGCATTTTGATTGAACTTTCTTGACTTGAGATGTGCTCACTTGACAGGCTAGTAGAGCCCCATCATAGAATGCTATAGCTATGGAATCAGGAATGCATGGATTCCATTGAAGAGATGACACAAATGTTGATGGATTAGGATCTAATTTCAAGGTCACTGAAGGTGAGACATTCTGAAAATGACATTTTATATGTTCAAAATCTAAACATACGTACACATTAAATTATTTAGAAATGCATATTGAAGCCTAAAACACCATATTCACTAGAAAACAATTGATGCACAACTTTTGTTTAGCAAGTTTGACAAGAAAAATGCAGCTATTGTTGCACAACATCTAGCAATGCCCTGTCATGCAAAGCCACAAGTCAAGTATAGCAACACAAACATTTATGTACAGCAAAAGGCTAACATCATGAAATCAGGTGGGGATTGTGCAGAACACGTATTTTGTGTATGTGTGGCGGTGAGGTACGCGGGCAGCGGGAGAGGGGCAAGCGCTATTTGGTCACACACATATGCACTTTCACGAACTTATCCCCACTCTGTCGAAAAAATGTCAAGATGTTTGTCTCATACTGTATTTGTTCATAATGTACCTGATTTTGAAAATTTGTCACTTTATAAACACATAAAAGCTGTCCGCCAGTGACTCCTAAGAGCTCTTGATCACAGCTCACTGCAATATGTGATGGTTTCTCTGGAAGCTTGATGGTAACATGTGGAGCTTCAGATTCTTTATCTATCAACTGCTTTATGTAATATGCTGATGAATAAGAAATAAAATAGGTGGTCATTGTTTATCTCACCACAGTAAGATTATTGGTTAGCTACAAACATGATTATAAAGGACTAGCTTCCACCCGCCACTTCATCCACATGGACTTTCGGAATATCCCTAGGGAACCTTTGACCAGAATAAAAAGTATTCTATGTTTTAATCCAGGCTGTAAACTATCTGTGTGTCAAATTTCATCCAAATCTGTTCAGTCGTTTTTGCATGTTTGAGGAACAAACATCCAAACCCACAAACTGTCACATTTATAATATTAGTAGGATTTCAATGCCAATTGAGAAAAACTTTACTGGCCTACAGCGGAGACGTGAAAGATATTAGAAAATTTCGTCAATCCTGCTAGCGACTCGGTAGCATAATTGGTTAGTGCATTGGGCCAGAATCCTAAGGGTGCGGGTTCGAGTCCCGTCTGAGCTGCTATGGGTGAGTCGATTTTTTCTAATATTTTTCAATTGTATTAATAATCTTAATTTTAAAAACTTTCATTAAAAAAAATTAAACATTATTTTGAATAAATTTATCATTACAGATGCCTTGTCTTGTGTATTATAGAATCAGTGAGATACAAAATTATGTTTTATATGCATATTGTGACTGACAATAATTAATCAATTGCACAAATATTTGTAAATTCTTTGTTCTGTTTTTGTTTTTTAGTATTATTGCTTTTTGTTTGTCTGTCCGTTTTGTCACCAATTAGGCTCCTCCAGAATACCAGCGTTGCAGTGGCATGCTCCGGTATGTCACTGTATCATTGCTGAGGACGGAGCCAAGTTGGCCGTGCACAAAGTAGTTTTTAAGAATGTATTATTTTTAGTTCCCATTGTTTACTGTTGCGGTCAACAAACTGTTTTTGTTTTTTTCTTTCTAAATACTATTTTAGTTAGTGTAATATTATTAATATAACAAAATTATTGATTTCTCACCAGACAATGTCCCGATCGGAGACGCTATCAATACTAAACCATACTTGCTACTACTTGTAACCAAATTGTAACCGCGATTGGGTAAAGTATCTGATGTATTAAAAACTTTCAGTTTTCTTTGTATTTTGTAGAGCAAATTCTGGAAGAATAAACGTATATTGTTAAGAACTAACTTACTTAACTTACCTGTTTTTTTTGGTTTGTAGTTATAAGAAGGCATTCAGGACATACGATTTTAGGAATAACATGAGACGAGCAGACGAGATAACTAGTAAAATAAGAATAAAACCTTGCATTACTGTGGTAACTATACAAATTCAAAAGCTTTACATACCGGTTCTTCGATGGAGTTAGGACCAAAGTGAACTTCCATTTTTAAGTTTAACTGAAACTATAATACACAGATTATAAAGTTAATCTACAATACCATAGTACCTACGACGGTGAGACTCTAATAAATGTTTGATTGCTAGTGATATTATCAGCCTAATTATAATTAAACAACATTCAGAGAAAAATCGAAAATTCCGCAGCACCGCACACACGCACTCAACAACAATGACAAACTGTCACTGTCAGTCACTGTCATGTCTCATGTCTTCTTCTTCTTATTTTTGTTTTGGCAATCTACTTTCCTCTTGGAAGTAATTTTTGCCAGTGTCAAGTGTTGAATATTTCAGTGATAGATTGTTTCAGTTTACATTAAAATGCGGGTGCATCGCATTCCAATGCTGCTTGGAGCATTTGGCACCAAGTATATCAAGACAGTTTACTTGGTAAGTTCTGCCGAAGTAGCAACCACTACAGTAAAAGTCTCGGCTTCACACAACCAAGATCGCGCCTATTTCAATTATCCCACATATTGTTCAGTTGCGTAGACACTTGTACCACAAAATTGCACCAATTTTAAGACACAATATCCACTATGAATTAATTTGCAAATAATTAAAATAGACACCGAACCGAACATGACAAATGGCGCCAAAAAACTCCCATGTCACTATCAATCAGTCAACTGTTAGTGTCAGTCTAACAATGGGTGCATTCATGTGCAGTCTTATTCACAAATCGCTGAGTCATCGATCGCCATAGAGTATAATTTAACCATACTAACTTAAGAGCCGTATACACGGGTCAAGCTGTTAAGCAATTTAGTTAAAATAATTAAGTTGTCGGCCAACTAAATTTTTGCGTGTAAATAGCCAATGAGCGACTTTCTGACAGCTGAGAATTTTAGTGCAATTTTATATCGTTAGATGGCGCTACTTAAAGTAGGTAGATTTTTTAAAAATTCTTCCCACTAATGGTTAAAGAAAAGTTCTTTTAACACGCCATACAACGTAGGAATTAACTTAGTCAACAAACGTATGTTGAAAAGTAATTACGTTTCATCCTTTGCCTTTTTCTTAAAATCCTACCTACTAAGTTGTTCAACGACATCTAGTTCTTTTTTAATTAAAAACTACTTTTTTCTTAAACTGCCCTTTGAAAACCGCTCATTAAGTAGTAAGTTGGCCATTGAGTGGGCAAGTAATTAAGTAAATAGAATCCAGTTAATTTTGCAAAAAAATATTATATAAGCAGTAAAATATTATATAAGCCGTTTCATTACATTAAGATATAAGTACCTACCTACCTATGCGTAAATATTTTTTGTGTGATTCGATCGCGATTTCGATGGTCTCTATCTACCATATTCGGAACTGGGGGGGGAGGGGGGGGGGGGGTTGTAACACGTTGTATATTGATATGAAGTTTTCAAGTAGGTAGGTAAATGTTTACAGCTTGACCTGATAAAGAGTTGACAAATATTGAGGGCGCCACTTTGGAAATACTGACTATATTTTATTTTGTACTGAAAAATGTTAGTTCCATTTTGAAATTAGGTAAATATAATTTTTACTCTTTCTGGCCAAGCTGTGGGTACTTACTTGAACTTCATTTAATATCAATAATAGTTACGCCGTTTCAACTCTATTTTCATCCAAATCTATCATAATAATTAAAAAGTGTTTATTTCGAAGTGAGTTAGAAGTCAATAAACCCTTAAATTTATTATCTCCTTTATTTTGGGGAGTTGGGAGTTCCTACGTAAATAAATCATACGTTTTTTAAAAGCGCCATCTATGGATGAGTAGCATAAATCATTAATTACTCTTGAAAACTGTGCTTAAAAGAAGTTTCTTATTAGTACAGTTTCTTGCCGATAGGTGTCACAAAAATAATTATTCTTTTATTGAAATTTGTTAAAAACTCTTCATTTTACTGTTTCACTACAATTTTGCACTTGGAGATTTTTTTACAGAAACAATTTAGACGTTTATCGACTTTATTTTATCTTTATTTGAATATTACAAAAACATCAATGACAAATCGAAGCAGGTACCGCCATCTAGTGATGTAACTATAAACTAATGTCAAAATCCATTTCTGTTGTAGAAATGAGACCCCATGGCTCAGTGCCTCGGTCGGTATACAACAGTCGCGAATGCGCCGCAGTGACGAGCGAAAGATTTGCGTAGCATTGATGGAAATACAAATACTTACTATGGTAAAGTGATGATTATGCTGTTTTTATTATTATTAACACGTTTTTTATTACATTTAAGTAACCAATTAATCCAGGATGACATTTTTGGATAGACGGAAAAATAAGAATAAAGTATACTTAATTTTTTTATTATAGGTATAGGTAGCTACCTACCTACTAGAGTCTGGTCAACGAAAAATTAGATTGAAATGGCGGCACCACTTTCCCTGTTAAATTAACGTTTAGAGGTTAAGTTATTGAAAACTGAACCTTAAAATAAGGTCCAAAATTAGTTCCATTCCCAACCGAGTCTCATCTTTCATAACTACGGCCAGAAGGATTTGAAACTAATTTCTACCTTTGTAAGTTTCGCTTTTTTTTTAGTTTTTTGTTATCACCATTTGTTTTGTTAACCTAGGTATTTTATTGCTTAAAAATTGATTTCTCGGCGAAGGCAGACCCTATAATAAGGATTGTAAAATATTACGTACAGTCACAAAACTAGAAAGAAAGATACGAAAGTACTTAGATGAAATTAAAATACTGTATCCGGGCGGCCCTATCGCGTGTTGATGTAAGTACCGCGCGGCTCAAGCCGAGCATTTCAAGGACATACTGGTAGATTTCTCGTGCCCCCGCTGGGCGTGGCCACGCGCTGTACTTGCCACTTGCTACCGATTTGCGGGTTTTTTTTTTTTTTACACACAACGAGACAGTGCTTGGCCTTCATCTCACCTGATGTTAAATGACGATAAAGCCGAAGGTGGAAGCGCACTACACCCTCAGACCAAATAAAAAAGGGAAGACGTAGTCCTCTGAACAAACCAGTGAAGCCAATAAAACTACGCCTTGGCGTGTACACACACAGTTACACGCACACACATGTAACGAAACTACGCCTTTTCTTAACAGCCAGCGTGCGAAGCGGACGTACCAGGACGTACTAATAAATTATAAATTTCACCAAAGAAAATGCCGAATTGTGTAGTGAAAAGGTGTAAAAACCAATTTTCGACACATAAAAAGCAGGATGGAGTCACATTTCACACGAAAGTAATATTGGAAACTAATATTTTCACTAATTCAAAATAAACATTAAGGTATTACTTGAAACACAAAACCTCAACACAAGTGTTGCCATGCCAAACGTTCTTTTTTAAACCTGTTATTGGGTAACATGGAAAGTAACGTAACGTTATTTGTTTCTTGTTAAAAATAACGCGTTAATTATTTCTGTTACTGGACTGTTTTTACCCACGACGGACGGAACGGAATGGAGGTGGTATATGCGTTTGGGGTTAGAATACTTTGATTCATCAGTATTTAATCAGGGGCCTATTTCATAAAAGATTAGTAAATTTACTATAACAATTTACCATTGTTGTTATTGGGGTAGAACTGTTCCTAATAATTATAAAACATAATCTCTACCCCAATAAACTACTACAATGGTAAATTACTGCACTTTTTCATACTTTTATGAAATAGACCTCTGATTAAATACTGATGATCTCAGTATTTACCACGCGTGTAGCCGTCGCCTCAGAGGTTGTTTGTTTGTCTACGTCTGTTACCATTTTCTTCGGAAACTACCTACTGGGCCGATTTCAATGCAGTTTTTGTCGTTTTTCAAAAATTACTAAACCGATTTCGCTACGGCTTTCTGTAATGGTTTTTGGCGATGCTTCTTAGATAAGTGTTATAGTAATACTAAATAATATACTAGACAAAAAAAATACGACTCGCACCAGATCAATACTCAGACGGGAATCGAACCCGCGACCTTTGGATATCCGGTCCAATGCTCTGACCGCTGAGCTACCGAGCTCAGCGGTCAGAGCATTGGACCGATGCTGCTTTTACCCGACTGCAAGAGGGTTATGTTTTTCGCGCGTATCTTCTATCTTGTATATACATATAATAATAAATATATATAATATAATAATAAAGAATATTACATACGTAATATTCTTTATTACCTCATATCTTTTAAACGGCTGAACGGATTTCTATGGTTAAGATATCGTTAGATTCGTCTTGTCAGCCCAATTGTTCTTAAGAAGATGGCGTTCTAAAAAACCAACATGGCGGCTGTACGGTGCTATTATACGTAGTGGAAAAAATATTTTTTTTAGAATACTGCTATATGGGTATCAAATTAAAGGGCTTATTATGAAGATTTCGAAAAGGTATATCATGACCGTAATATATGATAACTAAAAAGATGTAAATAAAAAAATAAATTATATAATTAAAAAACCCCTGCCTGCCGCAGAAAAGACAATAAAAAGACAAGTCAACTGAAAAGATGGAAACAAGACTAAATATTAATGGCAACATAATAACATGCAGTCGGAGGTATATAATTCAAATAATTCATAATGTCACTTTCTTTATGCATGCCTCTGACAGCATGTTATTATGTTGCCTTTAATATTTATCTTGTTTCCATCTGTTCAGTTGACTTGTCTTTTTATGCAGGCGGGTTTTTTTTAAACTAGATAAAGTATAAATTCTTTAAAAAAAAATGAAAAGCAAATTTTAAAACTTTGAAAAACCTACGTCACTTAAAATAGTTATTTTTAATCCTGCAATCCCTGATGGAAATGGAATATTGTGTCTCATTTTCCGGGCTTAAAGGATTAAGTGAAAAAAATAGGTATTCTTAACAAAGGTAAAATAAGTAGTTTTACGAAAATATCTCCCAATTTAAATTAATTTAGGTAGGGTACTATACATATTGAAGGAAGGATGTTATGCGTTTGACTGATGGAAAGAACAAATCACATCATGCAACCATCAGTCACTACATTACACGGTAGGTTTGAGAAGCTCACTTTTTCTATCTATCATTAGGCGACGGCTACACGTGTGGTAAATACTGTGATCCATCAGTATTATTTATCAGGGATCTATTTAATAAAAGAATGAAAAAGTACAGTAATTTACCATAGTAATAGTTTATTGGGATAGAATTATGTTTTATAATTAATAAGAAACATAATTCTACCCCAATAATAACTGTGGTAAATTATTATAGTAAATTCACTAATCTTTTATGAAATAGGCCCCTGATTAAATACTGATGGATCACAGTACCAGGCGTGTAGCCGTCGCCTCACACCCGAGTCAGAATGGCTGAATGCCTATCATAGTCTGCGTCTCTTCATCAGTAATAAATAAAAGAGACGCTTTGATAGCCATTCAGAAAACTGATAAGTTTTAAGAGCTTGTAATACCCCCCTTGGGACCGTATTATGATCTCTTGAATCCAGGCAGTTTTTTGTTTTGATTCTGATATGTGATAAATAACGTTATTATTTCATAACGCGTTATTTTTATAACATTGGGGTAATATGAATTACTATGGCAACACCGGCTCACACACTAATGCATGAAAAAATTGGCTTCAGTCCCTTGCTTGGAAGACTCCGTCTTCCCTTTTTTATTTGGTCTGAGACTACACCCGGAATACTGGCTATCTTACCTCTAACTGCCGGAACACAACAATTTTTAAATTTTTAAATTTGAGATTTTTGCATTTACAATGCTATTTTTAAATTGTTATTATGGCGTCAGACTTAGGTAAGATGGTGGTAGCTAGCCAGGCGGACTTGAAATAAGCCCTACCACCAACCAAACCGAGTACAAATTGTACCCCCCTGGGAATCGAACCCGGGACCCCTGAGTCATACACGGGTGGGCGAACCACTAGACCACAGAGGCGGTTGAAATTTCATCCAATTTCGGGAAATATGGACCGTAGTCGGGATTAAATCGGGAATCGATTTAATTTGGGACTTTTCGGGTACTTTGGACGTACAATAAATATAAATTATAATCAAATATTGAATAGTATGTAAAACTTCCTTTAAGTAAGTAAGTATTGCTTAGTTACTTATAATTTTGATTCACCACTTCACTAAGAAAACCGTAAGGCTTGCCCAGGAGAAGCCTATCGACTCGGGCTATAAATATTACTGGGTTTTATGCTTGCGAGGGCGTCGCCAAGGTGGGCAGGGAGGGGCAGCTGCCACCCCCCCTAGAGGTAAAAAAAAATGTAGCCAACTGCAAAGTAACCAAAGTCCTAAGGCCGTGCAACTGACTTGCTTTTCCGATAAATCCGGCATCTCAAAACTTGAATATATTTACTAAGTGCTCTTGACTGTACCCACGATTCAAATTTTCTTATCCTCATTTCCTAAATATTAACTTGCCCCCCCTTGGCCATGGGCTGATGACACCATAGAGTACAGACGCAGGAAGGAAATTCCACTTCTTAGAAGAGTGGGGATGGCAGAATGAGCTCACGCAGCTCAAAAGCATACGCCCCGAAATATAACCTGTAGGTAGAATTCCGCAAGACAAACTACTTTACAGCGGTGAGCTTTACAGGTGTGACGCTTGGTTTTTAATAGCTTACTATCCCTAATAAGTTTTCTGGCTCTGCATAATGCTACCGAGTCGAGCGCAGCTAGCTGGTACTTTGCAGACTTATTCCATTCCACAGGTGGCAGCAATATTGTACGACCGGACTTACGCTTTGTACTTGTACTATTATGTGTTCTGTGGTACGAGTAACTTGTTCAAGATGCTCAGTTTTTTGGCTGCAGTTGAAGCCTGTGTCACCAAAGTTGAGGTCGGAAGCTAAGTTTGTGTGATTTTTAAGGCAAGGGTTTTAAAATAAAACAGGTTTCTTTAAATTAGTTTATTAGATTATTTTATGCTTCAGGAAAACCAATAAACTTCTTTATCAACCAACAGCGTACACTTCCGGGAAGAGGCAATTTTAATAGAGTGTAATAGAATTTGTATCTCCAAGACTCTACTTTATAAAATTCTTTAGGGTTTCTATCCGTTAGAGCTTTCATAAAAGTTTCTATAATTGCTCCATCTCTTAGAGAATCAAAATTATAGCTGCGAGGGGCAGCGGCAGCGGTTAAATAATTATTTAGGGCTGCTAGTCTTTTCCCGTGGAAAGCTTTTTGTTCTTCATCTAAATGCTCCGACATCGCTGTTCCATGATTGCATTGGTTTGACATGATGTTGCTGGCACCAACGAAACCACCTAAAATAGAGTGAAAAAGATAATCTTCAATTGTTTGCCTTAAAACTTGGTCAATGGGTCAACAATCGAACCGAACAATATTCGCAATCATGCGCATTTGCCAGATTTGTATGCGTAGGTAGTACCTACGCATACAAATCTGATATATAGGCTACAAATCTGGTATATAGGTATATAGGTTTCAGAGTAGTACCTATTATTAAATAAAATTAACAGAAGATTTTTGTGGTTAAGCTCCTGCCTGGGATACTAAAAATATATCATAAAAATAAGAAATAAAATCACCTGGCACAAAAGCGATGGCTGCCAGACCATAACGTCTGGTTTCCAGGTGTAGCGCCTTTGTCCACCCCAGCAGTCCAGCTTTGCTCGCGCTATAAGCGGCAAAACCTGGTAACGGCTGCAGACCGCAGTGGCTCGCCACGTTTATGATTCGCGGCTTAGTTTCACCCTGTAATGGAAAATAGTAACTATTGTCTAAGTACCTAAATAGGTACTTCATTACCTCGATCCCAAAGTTAGCTAAAGCCCTCTTGTGAAATAGTACCTTCATAGTAGATTTAATTGTTTTACTCAATTAGTATGTGTATTTAATTATTTTCATCCTTATTTCGAATTAAGTAATACCTTGAGTAATAATAATTACCAAGTATAATAGGGCACATGCATAAGTCACCGATTTTCGCTGCGGACACGTTTATAAACATGATGGAACAGAAAAAAAATGTATTATTTTAGTTTTATCACACAGGGGATATAACGATTTTTTATTTTCATTTTCGGATATAATGCACTTAACAGTCGGATAGAATATCAAATAAGAAATAATATTTTGTAAAACACATATGTACTTAAACGCAATATTTAGGGAGATATTTGAAAATCTTGGCTTAACAAGTATGATTGTAATGGACATTATCAATCAAATAATGTACTCAGTGCCATCACGTGCTCTTATAAGATCGGTGCGCCCAAAATTACTATTCGCCACTCCTATATGCCGCACAAATTCTGGTGTTCGTTCGCCATTAAATCGCTTATGTAACTCATATAATAAAAAATTCAACACAATAGATATTTTTGGCTGTAATGCTGGTTCATACAGACGACAAATAATTGAAGTACTGTCTGAAACTTAAAAATCAATACCTACCTGCGATACGATATTGTTTTTATTTTTTTATTTTACACATAATATTGTTAGGTAATCATTTTTCTAATATTTTTTTTCACCCGGTAAAACATTTAAGCCTGTTAAGGATAACAATATCTTGTATTTGTAAGTTTACATACATACGCATTTGCACACACTCAATCACACATACATAACACACCCTTATACAATCAACCTCATACATGTACACAATCACGCATACAAAATACACTAGATATATTTAAGTTTTATTAATCATACATTAGATATAGATACCTACTTACTGTTTTTTTCCATTAACATATTTTATAACTTAAATTTAATTAATATTCTTCCAGTCTATTCAGTAAAATAGTCTAATTACTTATACTTACCCTAGTTTTAGTTACTTGAGTCTCGTATTTATAATTAAGTTGTATATTTAAGATGTAACCAACACCGTTGAGTTTACAATAAGTACTGATTGTAAAATTATATATCACTATTAAATTAAGCTGAATTGTAAACTTGTTTGTGGTTCGTAAATAAATAAATAAAAAAAATAAAAAAAAAACTCCATATAATGCGCCTGAAACGTGACATGAGTGACGTCACAAATGTTAACCGTTTTTAGGGTTCCGTACCAAAATGGTAAAAAAGGAATCCCTATGGTGTGACTGTCTGTCTGTCTGTCACAGCTGGATATCTCGAGAACTACTAATGGTATCAACTTGAAATTAGGAATAGTTTAAGATGACATTTGCCCAACTATTTTGCAAATAAGAAAGAAAAAAAAAATATTTTTTTTTTACAACAGGGACTGAAAAGGGGTCTTAAAAATTTGAAGTGAGGTGACTAGGGTATGTGGGGTATCATATGAAAGAGCGCTGTTTGCACATTTTAAAACATTTTTTCTTTTTTCTTAGGCCGCATAGTTTACGACTTATGATGAAAAATGTAAAAAAAATACCGTTCCCCCCCCCTTATCTCCGAAGTTTGCAAAGAGAAAAATCTGAAAAAATTCTATGTGATAGCAGTTTATGTGAAAATTACTAGAAAAATAAAACGATGTATCGATATAACACACTTTTTTAGAAATTCAAAAAACAAACAAAAATTCTTTAGTTTCACTACCAGTCAACCGATGGCGCTGACCTAAGAATGCTGACCTAAGAAAATAAAATAGTTCCACTATCGGTCAAGAGATGGCGCAACCTAATACTACATACAATAATAATTGGTGGCTGGTTCTAATATAATTACCTACTATTTGCCGTACAAATAAACGAAGCATAAGTTCTTACTTAAATAGTAATATAAACAGTTTGCAATGTGGAGTGGCTGAAACGTTTTTCAGTCACCATAAGCAGCTGTGGTTAAGATTTGTAAATTAACTGTCCGCCTGTTCGCCCTTCCACCTGTCTGCCGTTTATCCTACTTTTTTAAAGACTGTGTACTAAAGTAGGGCTGCCATCCATCCGGGTTTCCCCGGATTTGTCCTAGTTTGGAGGGCGTCCGGGGAGCGTCCGGGCGGGGTTCTGATTGTAGTCCGGGTGAAACCCGGACTTTAATTAAAATCCGGGTTTTTGGATCAAACTCCGTTCAAAAAAGAACTATATTCAGCGCACGTGCTACCGGGCGTCTCACTTCACTACGCGTGGCGCACCGCGCAACCCGCAAAAAATCGCGCTGCGTGGCCCACTTTCTTTACTAAAACAAGCAAGATTACAAGATTAATGGAAGAAACTGACTAAAAATTGCGCTGCGCGGCCGTATTTTCTATAAACAAGCAAGATCACAACACAACACAAGGTTAGTGGATGAAACTGACTAAAAATCGCACTGCGCGGCCCATTTTTTTACTATAGACTAGCAAGTTTACAAGATTAGTGGATGAAACTGACTAAAAATTGCGCTGCGCGGCCGTTTTTTCTATAAACAGGCAAGATCACAAATCACAACACAGGTTACTGAATGAAACTGTCTAAAAATCGCGCTGCGCGGCCTATTTTTTTTTACTATAGACAAGCAAGATTACAAGATTAGTGGATGAGACTGAACAAAAATCGCGCTGCGTGGCCGTTTTTTCTATAAACAGACAAGATCACAAATCACAACACAAGGTTACTGGATGGAACTGACTAAAAATCGTGCTGCGCGGCCCATTTTTTTTACTATAAATAAGCAAGATTAGTGGATGAAACTGACAAAAATAGCGCTGCGCGGCCATTTTTAGGGTTCCGTACCAAAATGGTAAGAAAGGAACCCTTATGGTGTGACTCAGTCTGTCTGTCTGTCACAGCTGGATATCTCGAGAACTACTAATGGTATCAACTTGAAATTTGGAATAGTTTAAGATGACATTTGCCCAACTATTTTGCAAATAAGAAAGAAATAAAAAAAAAAATTTTTACAACAGGGACTGAAAAGGGGTCTTAAAAATTTGAAGTGAGGTGACTAGGTCGTGTGGGGTATTATGTGAAAGAGCACTGTTTGCAAATTTTAAAACATTTTTTTCTTTTTTCTTAGGCCGCATAGTTTTCGACTTATGATGAAAAATGTAAAAAAAATACCGTTCCCCCCCCCTTATCTCCGAAGTTTGCAAAGAGAAAAATCAAATAATTCTATGTGATAGTAGTTTACGTAAAGATTACAGGAAAAATAAAACGATGTCTCAATATAACGCACTTTTTAAAAAAATTAAAAAAACAAACTAAAATTCTTTAGTTTCACTACCAGTCAACAGATGGCGGTGACCTAAGAATGCTGACTTGCGAAAAAAAATAGTTCGACTATCGGTCAAGAGATAGCAACCTAATACTTCAGTAATAATTGGTGGCTGGTTCTAATATCATTACCTACTATTTGCCGTACGAATAAACGAAGAATAAGTTCCTACTTAGTAATATAAACAGTTTGCAATGTGTTTTTCAGTCACCATAAGTAGCTGTGGTTAAGATTTGTAAATTAACTGTCCGCCTGTTCGCCCTTCCACCTGGCTGCCGTTTATCCTACTTTTTTAAAGACTGTACTTAAGTAACATATCCAAATATATTTATGATTGTACGGAACCCTCGGTGCGCGAGTCCGACTCGCTCTTGACCGGTTTTTTTAGGGTTCCGTAGCCTAAATGGCAAAAAACGGAACCCTTATAGATTCGTCATGTCTGTCTGTCTGTCTGCCTGTCTGTCTGTCCGTATGTCACAGCCACTTTATTCCGAAAGTATTAAGACTACACAGTTGAAACTTGGTAGGTAGATGTATTCTGTTAACCGCTTAACGGATTTAATACAAAAATAAGAAAAATAAAAGATTAAGGGGGTCTCCCCATACATGGAACTGAAACTGAAAATTTTTTTTTTCTTCAAACCAACACGTGTTGGGTGTCTATAGATAGGTCTTTAAAAATGACATTGAGGTTTTTAAGACAACTTTTTCTCAAAGTCAACCGTTTGAAAGATATTTACCGCCAAAGTGGTAAAATGTGTGTCCCCCCCCCTTTAACTTTTGAAATAAGGGAGTGAAAAATCTAAAAAAAATATATGCTGTAGATCTTAATAAACACTATCAACCAAAATTGGTTTGAACGAGATATAGTAATTAGTTTTTGAGATATAGCACATTTTCCAAAACCGCAAATATAACTTTGTCATTCATACCAACACTGTGAAAAACAAAGTTATTTTTGCAAACTAAAAATGATAGGTGGTATTAAATATGGTATGGTATAAGGTAACTACGGAACCCTATGGCGCGTGGCCCGACACGCACTTGGCCGGTTTTTAGGGTTCCGTAGCCTAAATGGCAAAAAACGGAACCCTTATAGATTCATCATGTCTGTCTGTCTGTCTGTCTGTCTGTCTGTCCGTATGTCACAGCCACTTTATTCCGAAAGTATTAAGACTGCGCAGTTGAAACTTGGTAGGTAGATGTATTCTGTTAACCGCTTAACGAATTTAATACAAAAATAAGAAAAATAAAAGATTAAGGGGGGGCTCCCCATACATGGAACTGAAACTGAAAAAAATTTTTTTCTTCAAACCAACACGTGTTGGCTGTCTATAGATTGGTCTTTAAAAATGACATTAAGGTTTCTAAGACAACTTTTTCTCAAAGTCAACCGTTTGAAAGATATTCACCGCCAAAGTGGTAAAATGTGTGTCCCCCCCCCTTTAACTTTTGAAATAAGAGAGTGAAAAATAAAAAAAAATATATACTGTAGATCTTAATAAACACTTTCAACCAAAATTGGTTTGAACGAGATATAGTAATAAGTTCTTGAGATATAGCACATTTTCCAAATAATATAACTTTGTCATTCATACTAACACTATGAAAAACAAAGTTATTTTTACAGACAAAAAATTATAGGTGGTATTAAATATAGTATGGTATAAGGTAACTACGGAACCCTATGGCGCGTGGCCTGACACGCACTTGGCCGGTTTTTTTTTTATTACGGGCCGTCCCTGGCTATTTGGGCATTTATTTTGGAAGGCTACGCTTACAAAACTACTAAAACTGGAACCTGGCCCTGCACAAAATTGTGTTGGACACCCCAGCTCTACATCATAACTAGGTAAAACACACTATTTAATGCGAAAAATGGCTTAAAATTCAATTTTTTTCCAGTCAAGTATTGGGTAAAGTGTATTTATTTAACAAGCTAATGTGAATATAAAAAATCAAATGACCGGGGTCAAGGCTCCATAGTCCGGGGTTTTTACGCTTCTGGTCCGGGGCGGCAGGTTTTAGAGATGGCAGCCCTATACTAAAGTAACATATCCAAATATATTTATGATTGTACGGAACCCTCGATGCAATAATCCGACTCGCTCTTGACCGGTTTTTTGTATAGAGCGTTTTCGGCGTGTGCTGCTACTTGCTAACTTCAAGTAAGCGCTATCGCACACGTGCAACTTTTGTCTCCGCAACTTTTTTGTCTCTCACGTGATTTGTATGAAAAGTTGCAGACGACCGTGTCGCTTCGTGTGCGCGCTTCCATATAAACCCGTGGACTTGATGTGAGAAACAAAACAGTTGCTTGGAGACTAAGTTGCCCGTGTGCGATAGCGCTAACTATTTTACAAAATAACTAATAGTACAAACTGTATCACGAGAAAAAAACGCAAGAGAAAAGTTTTAATATTACAGTTGATTTTCTCACGCATTATACTTTTGATTTTGATACAAAAAAAATTGATGCATGTTCCCTATTGATTAGCATACATAAAGCCTGATTTTTTTATTGGAGAGACAAAAATGACAGCTATTATCGTGGCTTTATCTGTCTTAAAAAAAAAACAATTACTTACATAATAAAATGATACAACAAAACAAAATACTTCATAGAACTACAAAAATAACTATGGCAGCAAGCAGTACCATTTAAAAAGGGTTTTGATTCTTTTATTAATTTGTGGTTTTTATGATTCCGGTTCAGATGATTAAATGGGAATTAATTAATTGGGTGACTGGAAATAATTAAGGTGACTGTTAATGGGATACTTAAATACTAAACCGGGCAGCAATTTCTTCTATAGGTGGAAATGGTGGAATAAACATTTTTTTTAAGTATAGCAATATGGGCATTAGGTGAAAGTTAATAAAAAGCCAATTTGAAATATATATATTATATATTATGATACTTTTATGTTAATGTTTTGACCATAAAGTTAACTTTATGGTTTTGTCAAAAACTTTAAAAAACCATAACTCAGAAATATAAAATATTAGTAAATTATTAGATAATAAAAAAAATCCAGCCACAAAAAAGGCAAAAATTGCAAACGGGCATGTAAATAATTTTTTTTAAATGTTTTTGGGTCTCTTGAGAGTAGTTTATACTCAAGTATGCAACTCTGAAATCCTGTGCTGCTCGAAAAACTTGGCATTTTCTTTCAATTTCTTCAAAAAACTTCCTTAAGGAAGCGTTTTTCAGGTTTTATTGTAATGAACTTTTGTAAAGTGCACTACATTAGCTACAATTTGAGCCTAAACCAAGCAGTCTAGGTCCATTGGTTGCGGAGACTCAGCTAGTCAAAGATGTTTTCTTTTTCACTTTTGAAAGAAATACCTATCTTTGACTGGCTGTGTCTTCGCAGCCAATGATTCTAGACTACTCAAATTAGGCTTAAACTGTAGTTAATTTAGTAAGCTTTATAAAAGTACGGAACCAAGTAACCTGAAAATCGCTTCCTTAAGGTATTTTTTTTGAGAAACTGAAAAAGAATGCTAAGTTTTTCAAGTTCAGTTATAGTTTTTTTAAGTTTCTGTCAAAACAATAACATAAAAGTATCATAATGTATATATATTTGAAATTGCCTTTTTATTATCTTTCACCTGATGCCCATATTGCTATACCAAACATTTTTTTAGGTATTTAGATTTTTTCCTCCAGTTCCAGGAAAATTACAGTTTTTCCAGGTTTTTTGACACTGGAATGTACTGGATAATAAATTTAAAATTTCAGATATCTTGTATGTGACCAAATGGAAAAATAAAATGCGTTATTTTAGGCTCCAAAAATGTGAAACATCAAACAAAAGTTTGATAAAAAAAACTGACAGTGGGGTAAGTATGTACCTACCCTGAACTGCCCTGAATTCTGAATAATTTATTTATGCACGATTATCTATTGGGAAATCACTGATCGAAATGCAAAGAAGGTTGTTCTTGAGAGGGAAAACTTTTCAATCAACGACAACAGTATGAACTGATTTTGTTTTGCTTTTTTTTCATTTTGCAGAAAGTTTGGTGTTTTTCCTGTTGGCCAAACTTAATGTGGGGGCTTATGGTCGGCCCCAACAAAATGTTTGCCTAGTCGATTTCTTTTTCGCTTGTTACTCCGAAGTTCCAATTTATTATTAACCGAATTGGAAGATAAAATTTTATTTTGTTAGAAACTGCGTAGATAGGAATTTTATGAAAGTGGTACTTGCGTAGATGCGGACGTACGTCAAAGATAGGCAGTGCTGCCTAAGATTTTTTTGAGTGTTAAGTATTATTATTATAGTATACTTCTCAAGATTCTCTAAATTCTTCTATAAATTGCGGGGGTTAAGCAAATTTCGCAAGGGTCGGTCAAGGGGTGGGTGACCAAACATTTATTATCTCGAGCTTCTCCGTGCTTCGGAAGGCACGTTAAGCCGTTGGTCTCGGCTGCATTTGCAGTCGTTAACACCCACCAATCCGCATTGGGCCCGCGTGGTGGGTTATGGCCCGTCCTCCTTATCCACCCATAAGGAAGGCCTGTGCCCCAGCAGTGGGGACATTAAAAATGGTTGATAGACATACTTCGCTGAAAAACTTTGAATGTCCGATACCTACAATATGTACCTGCAAAGTTTCTTTCCGAAGATCTGGGAGGAAAGTGGAAACTACCCTCATGGCTCCCAAAAGGTTCACGCTAATGGTATTTTCTATCATTTTCGGGGTCTGCCATTCGTAATCACCAACTGTCATCACACCCGCATTATTGACAACTGCGTATAATGCTGGAAAAGTTTGAGAATTTTTATTACATTTTTGTAAGAACATATTTATTTAACCTAAGTAGTAGTCAAGTTTCTGAAGGTTGAGCAAAAAATCGCATATATTTCTTCATCTCGCGGGCTTTAAAAAAGTTATCTCTTTTGCAAAATCTTATACACAAACGTACATTTCGGCTCTACATTTTAAAAGTTCATTAAGACGTATGCTTTAATAACTCTTCAGGATCTCTTCAGATCTTGCTCGTGCGAAATGATTTGATTCACTAAATTGGAGCTTGTAGGATGATGTAGGATTTTAGACTGAGTATTCTATTTTTCAAGAATTTAGTTAATTGGTAGCTAGGTAGTAGTACTTGTTGTATGGTCTGTGCTAGGTAGGTAATTGGTACCTCCTGTCTTTAAATTATTACCAAGAAGTTCTACTTTTACACAGACACAGATCTACTCCTAGTACCTAGACATGTAACCTATTATTTAGCGCGCTGCTCTATACAGGATGTTACAAAACAACAACGGCACTGCGCGTTTATGATAGTAAGGAAGCATCAAACTGAACAAGAAATCACAAAAATTATAAAGAAAGAATCAAAATGCATGAACATCAGATTTTTTTTCGTGATTTCAGAGTTGATCCTATAGTAAAAGTTGTTCAGTTTGATTATCCCTATCTACCATATTCGGCATTGCGGCATTTTGTAACACCCTAAACTATAGCAGAACCGAGGCTGCTGTCACAGTCGGTGATCACTACCATACCATCTATCCCCACATTTCTATTGTCTATTAAGTAAAAAATTAGAAAGCACTACCTATACTATACTCACCATAATTAGGATTTGCTTTCAACAGCGTCATCACATACTCCTTAAAATCTGCAACGCTTTTCGGATCGGTGACGTCCAAAGCGCGAGGATGAGCACACAGCTTGGCCAGCGCTTGCGCAGCGTTGGTGTCGGTGCCGTGGTACATTCCGGCGACGGTGACCAGACCTTCGCGGGCGGCGCGCGCCGCTATGGCCCACCCGAGACCGCTATCGCAGCCGGTGATTGCCACTACTCGGGTACGGGACATGGCTTAGCTATTTAAGTATAAATTTGGTAATTATCTTGACAGCAACATGCACTAAAATAATGGACTGAAAAACTGGTAGATTCTCTACTTCTCTGTTGAATCCCGGTCAGAGCAGACTACTGGGGAAAACGTTGGGGGAAGAGTCACCAAATACATGGTTTCAATACCGCTCCGAGCAAATCTTAACACAAGTTGAGATCTTCTAATAAAGTTATAAACAATACAAAATACAAATTAACAATTTGTGCATCGATAATAGCGTTTTATAATTATTTCTTTACAGTTACATGTAATGACAGAAGTTTCTTACCTCTCTGAAGAATTAACTTTTACACACTTTTGTTTAAACCTTGTAGTGTAAACATCAGCGGAATACTGACTGCTGCGAATGAGTCTCAAAACCCCCTGACTTGTTGCATATGAAACGGGTCTCGAATTTCGTTGCATATTTACGACGAATTTCATGTTTATTTTTATCACTGTTTACGGTCAAGAACATTTTGTTCTAACGCCATTCGCTGCCGTAATAAAATTCGTAAAGTGAAATCGGGGGAATGTAAAAGAGTCTTTTTGTAAGATGAGATAACCACATTTACTTTTTTTTACTCATAAAAAAATGTTTCTCGTTTATGTTCCGGCCGGCCTAACGTACAATTTATTTTATATTTAGATAAATTTCTAACACTCGTAAGTTTTCTTACTCTGTTTTTATGCTTAAACGTAATATTATAATTTTATATACCTATACTTAATTATTTCTTAGATTTTTTTCTCATTTAGGTACCTACGTAAGTAACGTAAGCATTTAAAATGACAATGCTCACTGGAATCTCTATTATAGTATAGCTAATAGTTTTTCAGTCAAAAATATTATTTCAAACTTGATTGATTATCTTTCAAGAAACTCGGCAGGGAATTAGTTTGTATAATTATTTTAGGTAATTCGAAATCATTTTGAATCATGTTAAAACGCTGTTCTTAAGATACGAAGAATTGAGTGATTCCACATTCAACCGGCGATTTTTCTACCGGTGAATATTATTTCTCCTTTCAACCGGTCGTAAAAATCATTCCACATTCAACCGACAACTTGGTTAGAATTTATAAAATCTATATTATAAGCTTATTATTAAACCAAATTTTTGACCACCTCACCTAACCTTCTCATTAACTTTTATTATTTTAGGTGCCAATAAAAAAGTAATGAAATATCGAGGAGCTTACGATGCCTGACAACATCTCGTCCCCAAGCAAGCTATGTTTTCAGCAGACTTCGTACTCAGACCAAATAATTTGGTCTGAGACTTCGTAGTGATATTAGTAATTTATCATTGACCTAGAAAAGGTAGGTTAGTTAGCGAATTCTTACTTAAAGGCCTCGAAGTTGGAACATTACAATTGGCCCAGTAACACGATGGAAATGTCGAATACTTCGGCAAAGAGACGCCAATAAAAGAGGATCGTTTCAGCACGAATACCCATCTGAGAGATTAGACCTATTGGACGGAAACAATCTTGTATTTCTGGTTGACTTAATTCGGGATCTGATCTGTGGGCCAAAAGTGTTTCGAAATACAACCACGAACAACAATAAGCTAGCCCTTTAGCTGCGTTAAAGTCTCTGCGGAATTTGTAATTAAAGTTGTATTTTGAAATAGAAAGTGAGTTTGAATAGGTTCCGATCGGAGGCACTGTGGTGCCGTGGTGGTTCTATGGAACAGAGCAAAAATTGAGGCACTAATATTTATAACAATAATAAATCGGTTCGTACTAAAAATATGCTTAATTAACCAAAAGTAATATTATAAAACCGTACATTGTGTCGGGCTAGGTTCCGTAGTTACCTTATACCATACTATACGGCTACAAACTTATATTTACTCCCTGTTATCTACACAGCAAACGACAATTACTAAGTAAATTCCTAACTATCTAGTCACACTTGACTCTACAAAATTTTGCACTTTCGAGCTTAATATTAGGTACGCAAACGGATCCCTGAATTAAAAAGTGGTCTTCATTACAATGATATTAATATATCATTATTATATTTTAATAATGTTTATAAACCTTTATTAACCTTCAATATTTTTAAAAGTCCTATCCAAATGACACCCCACACTATATGAGTTTACCAAGATTTTTTTTTCATCGCTATTTACATGTAAGGTTAAAAATTACTTACTACTGAAAACAAATATTTTTCAAGATTTTATTCAACCACTTTTTCGGCTTGATTGAAATACACATTCATGCCAAATTACAGCTTTCCGAGTACTAAGGGTCTTTGAGCTAAGCCGTGGATGGACGGACAGACAGACAGACGGTCATGGTGAAACTATAAGGGTTCCTTGTTGACTTGATTACGGAACCCTAAAAATGAAATATGAGTACCATCAAATAAAATATTATCAAAATAATGTTGTCGAATTTGTAGCCATTCGCTGAATAATCGACAAACCCGTTACCGTTGAAGCTGAAACAGAAAATCCTTTCATTAAAATAGGACTCAGTCATTGGTGCGAACAAGTTTTCCAATTACGTTATAAAAATTGTTCGATGAGTATTATGGGAAATTTTCTTTTAGAAAATATAAAACAGGCCAAGTGCGTGTCGGGGCACGCGCAGCATAGAGCTCCGTAGTAAACTTATACCAACCATATTATTATGGCTGTAAAAGTGTAAACTTGTATTTTACTCCTTGTTTTACACAACCAATGACAACTCTCGTCAACTAGGAAACTGCCTGGTTAGCAGTGATAGTTTTTCCTTTTAACTTCATTAGTAAAACTGTTCTGAATTTTTTCACGCAGGTACTTATCTAAAAGCAATCGTTTTCCTGGTAGAGGGGGTAGGTACACTTGACTATAACAAAATGTTGCACTTTATACATACAATATTTCCAACTAAACCCAGACTGAGATTGGCGAGAAAAAAATGTTTTATCCCCACTTAATGTCATGTAGGGAAAATATTTTTCAAGATTTTATTCTTCCATTTTTTTCTTACATAATGCCAAATTACAACTTTTTAACACTAAGGTCCTATGAGCTAATCTGCGGACGGACGGACGGATAGACAGACGGACATGGCGAAATTATAGGTTGGGTCCTTGTCGAATTGGCTAACCACAGAAAAGATATAACGTAACCCTAAAAAAAACAGGCCAAGTGCGAGTCGGACTCGCGCGCGAAGAGTTCCGTAGGTACCAAAAAAAGGCAAAAAAATCACGTTTGTTGTATGGGAGTCCCCCTGTGTCCCGTTTTTACCCTTTGGGTACGGAACCCTAAAATGAAAACGTTCAGCTGTTCCTATTTACGGTCTATTTTATTAGGATAAATATAGTGAACCCGTTGGGATCTCATCTGCTCTGAAAATCCTTCTCGTTGTCTAAAGGGAATTAAAGGGATCAAAGTATTAACGAGAAATACAGGCGTATCTTTTATTGGGAAATTGATTATGCTTAACGTTTTACCTATATTTTGGAGCTTTTAACTCTCCTTACTCTTCATGATCCTGTGTTTCCGCTGATCCCATAGGAATTATGCCAAGAGCATTTTATAATAACAAAAGTTGTTGAATTGTTAAAAAATGTAAAATTAAATTTATCTCATCACTGTAAGATTGTCTTATGGAAAATTTTTAAGGAACTGATTAAGTGACCGAGCGAGCACGAAGTGCGTTTTTGTCACGCCAGTTTTTTAAAATTTTTCAAAATGACGGAGAAATGTTAAAAAAACATATTTCAGATCGGCTTTTCAGCGCTGTCTGTTCTCCTCTACAGGCCGCATTTTTCAACCGATACCGGTGAAATTTTGTGAGCAGGTTTGATAAGTATATAGCTTCGTACAGACTGAGGCGAGCGAATCGCGCGCGTCGCTCATTTTGACAGATTTTGATCGCGTAACTCAAAGCAATAGCCATAGCCATAGCCATTGCCATAGCAACTTCTTTGACAATGGCTATGGCTATGGCTATCGCTTTGAGTTACGTGGTCGCACTCGCGAATTTCGCGCGGAATTCGCCTCAGTGTGTACGAAGCTTAAAGAATTTTTTTGTTGAGACAGATTTTCGAAATTTATTAAAATGACGGAGATATGTAAAAAAACATATTTCAGTCCGGCTTTTCGGGTGTATGTTCTTCTCTGTAGGTCGCATTTCTCAACCGATTTTAGTGAAATTTTGTGAGCAGGTTCGAATATAGTTAAGCCAGTTTTTCCAAATTTATCTAAAAAATATATTTACCCATTTCGAAAAATGATCAAAATTAGAAGCACCGTCTACTTAACTGCTAATTCTCACGTACTGTGTGCTTTGAAAACTTCATGACGACATTTTAATAACACGTTTTTATTAGGTTGCTTTCTCGTTTGTGTGTTTATTTGTTTGTTTGTGTGTTCGTTCGTTTGTTTCTCCGCAAAGTTTGTGAACGATTTTGTACTAGCTTCCCAATGTGCTAGAAATTTGAAACTTTGAACATAGGTCAGAACTGGAAGGCAATGCAATATTATGGTGTCATTGAGCTGATCTGATGATGGATCCGGAAGAAGGCCATAGGATCTCTATGATGAAACCTTACAACCCCATCGTGTTTGGATGGGAAATAGTGTCCGAGGATCTGATGATGGAGCCGGAGGAAGGCCATAGGAACTCTGTAATAAAACCATGCAACCCCATCGAGTTTGGGCTCGTTTGAATCGTCTTGACGAGTACTTTGTTGGGAAATAGTTTTCAGGATCTGATGATGGAGCCGGAAGAAGGACACAGGAACTCTTTAATAAAACCATGTTACCCCATCGAGTTTGGACTCATTTGAATCGTCTTGACGAGTACTTTGTTGGGAAATAGTTTCCAGGGTCTGATAATGGAGCCGGAAGAAGGCCACTGGGACTCTGTAATAAAACCATGCAACCCGATCGAGTTTGGGCTCGTTTGAATCGTCTTGACGAGTGCGAGTGCGAGAGTAGAAGATGGTATATTTTTAGTCTTAGCTCGTTAACTAAAAAGCAGAAAATAATAATTTTCTAAAAAAAAACTTTTTAAAAACACGTTTTTAAAACGGACTAAATTATTACAAAAAATCAGACTAAAAACATTAAAACGGAGTAGTAAAACCAAACTAAAAAGTAAAAAAATAATTCTTTCTGTAAATATTTATAACCCTAATACCCTAATACCTTAGAGTAAGACGGGCTTCTAAAGAAAGAGAAGCCATACGAAGCGTTCCCCTCTGCCGAAGTACAAGCCCAAATGGGCATACGCATTAGTAAAATCAGTTGCGCCCGGATTTCTTTCTAGACCGAGTCCAGTCGCGCATGTGAACGCTGCTGTGTTTAAAATGTCGAATTTATGAGTTTTTTGCTGTTAAAAGAGGTCTTGAACATCAAGTATACAAATAGACGGTGTTACATTTCACATAAAAGTAATTTTTTATCGTATTATTGCTATTTGTTTACATTTAAACATTAAATTCGTATATTTTATTCTTGATTAGTTGTCAAATTTGTTCAGTGACATCGGGTCTGCTGGTCCATGGCTCGTCCGTACAAATTTCAGATCTGTCGCTAGATAAATCCGAGTTCTCGCCGATGGGCAACTTAGTGATGTTACCGTTAAATAATGTTTGTCGATAAAGTGTTGGTCAATCTGGCCCTGATTATGCGTCAAATACATTTGCGAGATGTTTGCATGATTTGCTTTGCACTGATGTGAGCGCGACGCGACAGATATCGCGAAATAAATTTCGAAATAGTAGATTATACAACAAGTGAATAAAAAGGGAATTTAGTTCGAGGTTTACAAAGAACCGAGATGAATTTTTTTTTCACGAGTTGTGTTGTGTACTCTACTTTTTACCATTGACTGCGAGAAAGCAAATAGGTACCTAACAGTACTTTATACTTAGTATTTATAGTTGACCATCAGCCATTTTTAATGTCCCCACTACTGGGGCACAGGCCTTCCTTATAGGTGGGAAGATGGGCGATAACCTACCACGCGGGCCCAATGCGGATTGATGGGTGTTAACGACTGCAAATGCAGCCGGGACCAACGGCTTAACGTGCCTTCCCCATCCCATGACCGACCCATGCGTGAAATTAGAAGTTTCCAATGACATAAAACAACCACGCTAAGAGAGATGGATGGTAGGTACCCCCCCTTGGTAGGTAAGGAGGGGTGGCATTCAAAGTTTCGCGCCGCCGCACTTCAGAAAAAAATCATATCTCCTTCAATATACCTACCACCTCGAATGAGGTATCATATTATGATAAATCAGGGATGATGAAGCCATTTTTGAGACATTGAATGTACAGTTTCTTAAAAAAATAATGATATATTTTACTATATTGACGACATTATCAAAATCAGTTTGCTATTTTTTTATTCAACAGTCGGTCGGTATCTTTCAAAATTCTAATTGTTGGGTGTGCAGACAGCAGTACTGTCATGGAGCGATGTTCAGTGTCAGCAGCCTGAGCCCAACTTCCCTGGGTATACATTAATCCCAACCCAATCACCTACACTCTCAAGATTTTTGTATAAAGCTCGAGCGTATAAAAATGACCTCTTTGTTGTTATTCACCCCATCGTAAAATGATTGAGTTTGTAACCTTTATTCCTTTTTCCGTATCGATATTGCTGCATCGACAGTTGAGCCCAGCCCTTTATGTCAATAACGTGTCATATTGTGATGTGTGACTCATCCGTACACAAATTTTTGCTGTTTTGTTTTATTTTTTATGTGTGAGCGTCGTCATTACAGTGTTGTTTTTGTATGTGGGTATGCGGAACTGCACTTGTGTGCATTTCCCTCCCCCCGCAAAAAATGCCAGAATAATTTGAATAGAGTAATAATCGCTAAGGCTTCTCCCTTTGTGACGAAACAAAGCCTTTGTTGCTCGAAGCCTAATACCTACAGAAATTTTAAACCTAAAAATTTTAAACCTAAAAACGTGGGGCGCGTTTTGTAAAATTTATCATCTATATTGTCAATCTATATTCTATAGCATGCGCCCCACGTTTTTAGGTTTAAAATTTCTAGGTTTAAAATTTCTGTAGGTAGGTACTAGGGTTATAAATATTCACAGAAGAATTTATTTTTTACTTTTTAGTTTGTTTTTACTACTCTGTTTTAATGTTTTTAGTCCGATTTTTTTTGTAATAATTTAGTCCGTTTTAAAAACGTGTTTTTAAAAAAGTTTTTTTGTACAATTTGAGCCATTTTTATCGCGAGGTCTACAGCTCATGGAATGGAGCCACTAGTTTTAACCACTATATAAAAATATCTCGGCGAATATCCTCGTTTATTTGTACGTTTGATCTCCATGAGCGATTCGTTTATGGAACAACTACAGAATAATAAGCTTTCCAATAGTTGTCGGACAATAAAACAGGTACTGTTTTATCACGCTGGGAGGGTCGCTAATTGCGACAATATGCCACCGATATTTACCGCCGCATCCTTCTTTATTTGTTGCATTGATTTTACATAAATCTCGACCCGTCGGGAACATAGATTGTAACGCGATATGGGTGTTTGGGGATCGGTGACGAAAGTGCTGATGTTTTATTTTTCCTTTTTAGCGATAGATGCTCTTTCCGCGCCCTAGTTATTTATGTTAGCGAGTTATGTTGTTTTGTGAATTTATTGTGCTTTTATTGAGATCAATAACTTGACGGATGATTTAACTTGTAGTATTGCTTACTAATAATAATATTGACATCGAGAAACTTATTGGAAAAGCTATAAACGGCAAGCCTTTTTGTTTTGTTTGTGTGTCTGTTTCGTTTATCGTCATCATTCAACGCTAGGGAATTTGGAGGTGCTATAAAACACTTAAGTATCTTTTATTTTAATATCTTTCTGATGTGTTGTAAGGCAGCCATTACATGGTCATGTAAGCGTTAGTCAAATTCCATCAGTCATGAATTACGTTTGACTGATTGACTGATGGAAAGAACAAATCACATCATGCAACCATCAGGCACTACCTACATTACACGGTAGGTTAATCGTCAGTCACAGCGCTTGCCTGTGCTTAAACTGACAGCAAAACCTACCGTGTAATGGATGCCTAACATTGCGGTAACTCTCAAATAATTTTTTTCACGATATATTCGTATTTCCTTTAAAACCCGCATCCATCCGAGAGTAAAGGAGTGATTGAGAGCATTGAAGTTTCATCAAACTTCAAACGAATGAAGACGCTAAAGGCAATTATAGTAAGTCAACTGCCAAGCCCTAAGGGGTAAACAAGCCTATATTTTTATATAACTATATCCATCTCCGTCTATTGTCTTTCCTGTCACATCTTTTTAAGGAAAAATCCATTGGCTCGTGCAGGGAATAGCGGTCATTCGGCCGACACTTTTAAAGAGGAGGGCACTCTTGGGAAATCTGCACACCCTCCGTCTGATAATAGTGTTTGCTCATTTGAGTGTTCTTCTGCCGGATTGTGAGGCGGTTAATAGCGAGGGGGAGGTGTGTTCACACGAGTGCTAGTCACTTGAATGCGGTTGCTGAAATGCTTTCCGTTGGTTCGACTCTTTCATATTATTATGTAGGTAAGATATTATTATGACAGATATATATTTCCTCTTGAAAGAAAATAAAGTGAAAGGAAATTGTAAGATTATTTTTAATCCTCTCTAGTTACCTACTTCAAGCGAAGGTAAGATCAGAAAGTAAGGATGAGATGGACGATTTATGTCAGTGACGTTGGTAAAGAAAAGTTAAGTAAAATGAAAGAATTGGGACGAGAGGATGGTTAGATGAAAGTTCAGAGTAAGTAGAAGAATATTATTAGTGCCGATTTTTATATCTCTATTGTACAAATTTTTCAATATTTTCAGTACCTAATTTGAAGCCATAGATCTATACAATTTTCAATTGGGCCCAATTATAACCAAAATTGTTTCAAGTTTTAACCCACACGCATATTATTTCGAGAAAATAGCTTTTAAAAATTTGGAACATTTTTTAATTCAGTTGTATATATTTTTGTAAAGCAAATATTAAACTATTTTAACTAGGTATGCCTTCTGATTCTTGGTAACGTTGTTAGGGGGAATGGACGTTCTGTGAAATAGACCTAAACCGACTGGACATTCCGGTAATAGGACTTAGGTACGTGCCTAAAGGATATGACTTTGTGATGACAATACACTTCCTTGCCTCAAACGCGGCTCGGTGAGTGCATATCGTGTAAGGTTACGGGAGTCGTTTTAGCGACGTAGGTAGGTACCGCTGTACCACAGTGGCGCGACTACGATTACTCAAATGGATGTCGTTTTGTAATTAAATATCATCCGCCATTCGTAAAGGGATTCCTGGAGGAGACGACGTTTGATGTTTCAATACTGTCGATAAAGTGTCTTCTCTGAAATGTTTGGAGTTTATTTCAAGTTCCCCGAGATTGCGTAGTAACAGAATTTATTCCGTTGAAATAGGTTTATTGCGATTTGTCATTTATTTATATCTTCAATCTTATTGCTTTCAAGAATAAAGTTTTAACTTACTAATGGTAAGTTAGGTACAACTATCTACATTATTTTGAGGGGTATTTTCTAGCAAATAAAACAATTTATTCAAAGAGATAGGTCGAAATCGAATAGAATATTCTAAGTTTCTCTCTTGTATCCGATTTTAGTGCTTATTAAAAAAATGTGTCAGGCTAGAATAGATTCCTGCAGTCTATCCTAATATTTCATGTACTTAATAACTGTTCTATTTTCCTTCCCCGAACTTCAAAAAAAGACCATGTGTACAGTCAGCAGAATGTCAAGCTATACAAAACTGACAAAAATCTATAACGTATTTTGAACCTTAAATTACTCGATTTAAAGTTTAAAAATGATTGAAGAAATTTGACACATTATGTGGTCCCAGCGTGCCGTTGACCGTACATAGACAAAATCCCAAAATCAGGCTCATAATCGAGTTGTAATATCAACAACAACAAACAGATGCGAGCCTGCAAACCATGATTCAATTTCCCACGATCAATCATTGTTTCAACGATGTCTGTTATGTAGACATAGGTACCATATTATTCCGAGCCGTGTAATTGTGTGGCAATAGATCAATTAACGAGGTTACCATATTAAATGTATGTAGTTTCAGTAATGTTTGAGCGCTTCTGTGTGAGAGTATCATGTAAATTAAATTGTCAGTCAGTTTATGAAGACTTTTTATAAATAAAATTATAATTATTCTTCTTCTCTCTCAGGACTGTGACTCCTTATCTTGTCAATCAACTGTCTTCATTCGGTTGAACTCAGTCACCATATGCGGTGCTGACAGGAACATATAATTTGTTAACAAATATATTTTTATGTAAATTTTTGAGTAAGTAGGTATCTACAGAACTTACATAATATTATAAGGGATATTTTTAATTGGGTGACCGGAAATAATAAAAAGCGACTGTTAATGGGATACTTAAATACTAAATCCGGCAGCGGTTTATTTTGTTGGCGACAAAATAACTAAACGGGCGACTAAACGTGGATTAGAAAAAAACGTGAACGGAGTACATGTCGGAGATAAATAATTTAAATGAGTGACGAAAATACTGTGTGGGCGACTATTATACCAAGTAGGTAACTATAACTGATTTAAGCTATCCAACATGGTATATTTTTACCGACTTCAAAAGGAGGGAGGTACTCAATTCGACCCGTTTTTTTTTTGTATGTACACCGATTACTCGAAGACGGCTGAACCGATTGAAATGATTTAAACGTTATTACATTAGGTAAAAATTCAAATTGGTCCCATTTTTTAAAATTTTGAAATCGGTTCAGTACTATTCAAGTAATCTTCAAAACAGCACGAAAATAGTATGATTTTGTGTGAACTACCTCGATGATCAGTCGTATAACTTCTTTGTTTATGAACTGAATCACAAAATACATAATAGTACAAGTACAGAAGATCCACTCCGCAAAGTCATTTAAATAAATAGCGACTCTATCTCATACACAATAAAGTGCAATTCAGGTCGCACACCGCTCCCACCCTACAGTTATATTCACCTAGAAGTTGCCTCTCTTTCTATCGCGTAGCTCTTATCTCTTCTAACAACTTTAGGGTTTGTTCTTTTAAATAATAATTAAATAATAGGTACTTAATGTACTTAAATACATTTCAAAAAAACCTAGGCTAGGTACAATCAACGCCACATCAGACTAGACAAGCTGACTTTAAAGAAATTTGCTTTCTTACGAAATAACATTGTCATTAATAATTAACTTTATTTCGAAAAGTAGGTAAGTAAGTACCTACCTAATCTATAAATTATTATTTCAATAAATACCTAGTTGGGTGAAGATTGTTTAGCAAATAAGGCAAGTAAGTACCTAAGAATAAACGGATACTTACTAAATAATATCTAGGTAGTAGACAAGCACTTTTTACGTTTCGATGTCATTTTGAACTTTTGGAAGTGTGAAAAACGTGAGGTTCGGATATATTAGTATTAAGATGAACGCGGCGAGTGAGTGACTATCGAAATCGAACTGCTAACAGCCAGCCAAAGCCAACGGCGGCAGCCCTCTGAAATTAGTCCGTCCGGACGGACCCGCTGCCTACTTGTAGCTTCGTACCTAAAGCGCGGAGTGCGCCTAGCCTGACTGAATAAGATAATTTAATTTTTTGTTGGAAAAGGGATATCTTATGTGTCAGTAGTTCTTAAATGACTTAAAAAAAGGAGGTTCTCAGTTTGACCCGCATGTATGTATGTTTCTCCGCGATTAACTCACGTTTGGCTGACCCGAGTTTTCTACCTAAATAATATACCTACACTACCTAATACAAAAGGTACCTACACTAAAAATAAAAAAATAAAAAATTGTTTAAATTAACGAAAAACCGACTTCAAAAAACCTACCTCTAAAAAGCAAGAAATAATATTCGTAATAATAAAAACACGTCTATTGAAGTCGGGTGTGGCTTTTAGAATAAAAAAAAGGAATTTGTACTCCAGCCCCACCCGACTTCAATAGACGTGTTTTTATTATTACGAATATTATTTCTTGCTTTTTAGAGGTAGGTTTTTTGAAGTCGGTTTTTTGTTTTTTTAAACAATTTCGTCACCTCGATTAGGTTAATAATCACCTTTTTAGGTAAAATATATGCCAAATTTAAAATGTTTTGTGTGCCCTAGCCCTACGGTTGTCGCCTAAATGAATCGCTTAATTAAGAAAATAGAAATTTGGTCGCCTGTTCTGAATAACTGTTACTTACTCATTAATAAAGTCACCTATTTTAAATTTTTGTAGTCGCCCTCAGTCCGTCGCCCACTTATAGTATTTCAGTACGCTATATTCAGTATTTTTGATACCCAAAATGGGAATTTATTGTTACCCAATTTAAATATCAATTAAGGCCCCAGTTAATTTATTTAAAATTCGATATTATGATGTCAACCTTTGGGGAACTGCAGTATGTGGAGACAAGTGGCACTCGTCATAGAAAAAATGCGATTGAATTTGGTCTTATAATAAAGCGTCTTATTTTTAGCGCATGTATAAAAAAAAATTAATTTGTGAATATTTTTTTAATTATTATAGTTTTATATTGTTTTAAATTTCCATGGTTATTAACATTATTTAAATATACTGTATCGGGATTTTCACCATGTACCGAAGTGACGGATAAGGTCTCAAATATATAACAAAAGTACGCCATAAAAACTATCTTCACTCCTTTAAAAAAGGTATCGCAATGTCTACGGTCCCCGAAAGACACTTTTCCTTTGGAGAAACCTGGTGTTTATAAGATCGACTGCAGTTGTGGTAGTTCATATATCGGCCAAACTAAACGCACAATAGCATGCCGTATAAAGGAACACATAAAAGCGGTCAAAAACAACGATACGCAAAAATCGGCCATCGCTGAACATTTAATTCATTCGGACACAAATCACTGGATCGAGTTACATAACCCTCAGATCATCTCCACAGAACGCCACTACATACCAAGAATGGTCAGGGAAGCGATTGAAATTACCAAATACATAAATTTCAATCGTGATGATGGGTTTAAACTGTCGAGTGTCTGGAATCCAGTAGTCCGGCTGTGTCAAAACAACAAAAATAAAAAAGTGCCGTTCAGCGTAAAGATACAGTGAGTGTCGTGTGTCGAGAACAGATTCGAGTGTATAGTGAGTTTGCAGACAATGGTACCGGTACCGACCGTAATAAAAGAACTAGACGGAGGGTAGACCGATTCGTCTGCCAATAACATCTACCCGCACGTGACAACCGACAGTTCTTCCGTGATCATGGCGCATGCAACTGCGCCGAAATATCGGAGTCTCAAAAATAAAAAGGTACATGGTGAAAATCCCGATACAGTATATTTAAATAATATTATAGTTTTATTTCAGACCATAGATCCAAATCTTTGCATAGATCCATTTGTTAGTACATACACTTAAATAACTATGTTAGTAGTACCATCTTGGTTGGACCATCTTGGTTTGGTATGGACACATTAGTTTTAAAATATATGGAAACACTACAGAAAGAAACAACTAGTCTTTGAAAAATGATCCGTTTTCCACATCCATACATTCAATTTTCAAAGAAAGATAAGAAGAAAGCAGAAACGTCCGCATCGTAGACTTAATTCACCTGAACTAATTCACCTGGGTGAATTAAGTATTACTAATTGGTACACTTCATTTACCCAGGGGAATAGGTGAATTAATTATACTGACGTCCATGGACGTCAGTGGCCGGTCTCCTTTATTGAATGTTCTGACTTTATGACGGTTAGTAAACTTCTTTTCAAGAACATTTCATCAACTACGGTCTCTGAAAAGAAGTTAATTTAAAACGTCAATGAATATAAATAACTTTCCTCAATAGGTTTTAACCGCCTCGGTGGTCTAGTGGTTCGCCCATCCGTGGTAAGACGCAGGGGTCCCGGGTTCGTTTCCTAGGAGGTAAGTACAATTTGTACTTGGTTTGGTTGGTGGTAGGGCTTATTTCAAGTCCGCCTGGCTACCTACCACCATCTTACCTAATACCCCAGTAAACGAAAAGGTGTAGAGGGAAATGATTGGAACACAATTTTTGACTTCGTAAATTTGTTTGGACCTGTTAGGAGGTGAACATATCAAGTCCTCCCCCCGGCATAGGGGCTACGGGCGGGGACTTTTGATATGTTCACCTCCTAACAGGTCCAAACAAGTTACGAAGTCAAAAATTGTGTTCCAAGCATTTCCCTCTATACCTTTTTTTGAGCATTCATTGCCTGAACCTATAAGTCTGACGCCATAAAAACAATTTAAAAATTGTTGTGTTCCGGCGATAGAGGTAAGATCGCAGCGAAAATTTTTCTATGTCTATGGGTAAGATAGACAGTTGGAATTTTTGGCGCCATTTTGTCGAGTTCGGTTCGGTGTCTATTTTAATTATTCGCAAATTGATTCATAGTGGATATTGTGTCTTAAAATTGGTGCAGTTTTGTGGTACAAGACGTGTCTACGCATCTGAACATTATGTGGGATAATTGAAATAGGCGTGATCTTGGTTGTTGCTGAGACTTTTATTGTAGTGGTGGCTACCTCAGCTGATCTTACCGAGTAAACTGTCTTAATATACTTGGTGCCAAATACTCCAAGGAGCCTCCAAGCAGCATTGGAATGTGATGCACCCGCATTTTAATGTAAATTGATACAATCTACCACCGAACTATTCAACACTTGACAATGGCAAAAATTACTCTCTAAAGAGGAGAGGAGATTGCCAAACTAAAAAGAAGAAGAAGAAGATAGCCAGTTCTGAGAATTCCGGGTGTGGTGCGCTTCCACCTTGGCCTTATCGTCACTTAACATCAGGTGAGGTGATGGCCTTCACCCGCACTGTCCCATTGTGCATAAAAAGGTAGGTAACGTGAAAGATAAACTCGTGAAAATGTGATGTATTTATAGTAAATTAATCACCAGTTCCTAGCCAGTTAACACATTGGCATCATAATGGGCTGCGCTAACGAATCGTTGCCAATACCGCAACACTCGAAAAATCTCGAATTTAAAATGTCGATTTTATTTTCCACTAAAAAACTTTAACTCCCGCAATATGTAAATATTTCTCTTAAAACTGCAACTGAACTAGTACCTATTGGGAAATAAAACCACTATACATTAAACACTTTTTGTGGTGGTGGTGTGGGAAGATAGAAAAATATTGCTCTTTTTCATATTACTTTAATTAATAGGCTATTTGACTAATTTCGGAAAACCATTTTAAATTATTCCTTATTACGTAATAAGCGCACCACATTGATATTTCAGGAAAAATCAATGTATTTCATTAAAAAAAACAGTGTTAAAGTTTAAAATTTTAAAACCGCGCCAACAACGCTATGGCGCTGGACACGTGACTTGTTGACGTCACTAGCCTGTAAACATTGTAATATCCTTAGCCATTTGAAAGCCATCGATCGCGGATCCTTAGTCTATGGTCGTGTCAAACGCGTGAAGCCATATTTATTTACAGGCAAGTGACGTCATCAGTCATCTTAGAGCGTTTTCGCCACAGAAAAAAAATATTGCATTTTTCTAGGTGAAATTAATAAATTAATAGACTTAATTTAGTCTATATAATAGTTAAATATGTTTTTTACGCCAATATCTGTCAGGATGACCACAATTTGTAGTATATTTTCAATGTTGTCAAATACCCTATTGTTTTATTTTTAACCCACTTCTAAAATTTTACAGGGGGAGGTTCTCAATTCGATTGTATTTTTCTATCGTTGTTCGCGCGTAGCTTCGAAATGTATGGACTTTTGATGATTCTCTTTTTGTTTGATTGAGTATTTTTTTTTTTTATTTTTTTTATTAATCTTTATTGCACAACAATACACAAAGTAAGGTACAAAGGCGGACTTAATGCTAAAAGCATTCTATACTAGTCAACCATCAATAAAAAGACATTCATAAATTTGCGGTACATACAAAGGAGTTACAGAACCTTAAAAAATATTTAAATAACACATAGATAAATAATATATATAAAAATAAATAAACCTTAATATATAAATACATATATTATAAATATATAACAAAAATAACAAGAAATAAGTTTGAGACAATGATCATTCACATTTCCAAAAGAAAAGCATGAGCGTTTCTTTTAAATGAGAATTTGCTAGGAGATCTCCTGATAGTTTCAGGGAGATTATTCCAGAGGCGGGTAGCTTGCAGCGTAAAAGAATCAGACATATAGCCAGAACGAAAGAGAGGAGTGGAGAGAGCAAGAGAATTGGCAGAGCGAAGGGGACGATCGTGAGTATCACAGAGATACTGAAATTTGCATTTCAAGTATTCTGGAGAATGGGGATTGTTGAGGATGGAATAGAGTATTCTTGCGAGATGGTCCCGTTTATTTCTTATATAGTAGTTAAGTAATTTAATTTTTTAGAAACCGTTACTTACACACGTCACATTTATTAAAAGTGACTTACTTAAGAAAATTATTATTTCGAATATTTCATTAATTAGAATAGGCTAAGTTTTTATTTAATAAGAAAGACAAAGTTTTGTAATAACAGTGTTTCATATAAGATTGATTATTAACCAAAAGTAAAAACTAATTGATTTCTGTCTATTTTGTTTGATTCCACTACCTTACTTGTTAATTCTGTAGTCCGTGTGAGGAGAACCGCATTGCACGCTCATTGATTTAGAACTAATTTTACTGAGTTTAAAACCTCTCTGGCAGCTGCTGTACTTCTGTACACTGTAGCTTTAGTATACTGTACTGTAGTTAGTCTAAACTAGAAGTTACTTTTTCGTTTAGACTATTCGATAGAATAGCTATTTATTAAGTAGGTATACTTACTAACTCGTTTGAGTTGCACGGTGGTTTGGAATGAGGTGAAAAGCATTGCATTTAATAGAAACAATATATTTTTCATTTCTCATATTCGGAAAGTGATGTATATTTAAACTGAGCAGCGGGTCCAAAACTCTTCGTTCCACCCTAGAGAGTAAAAGAAATTTAAAAATAGAACTGAATTTGGTTACATAGTCAACCATAGAGTTACCTCATCGGTAATGGTTTAAAAAAATAGATAGGGCGCATTCACGAACAACAATGAAACATGGTATAAACAGCCAGTGCAAAATTAAAAATATTGGGCGGAGCGGCCGGCGACGCAGCGTGTTCCAAATTTAAATTAAGAAAAACTATAAATTAATATTAGTGCTATACTTAGCTCTGTGACTTTGAGCCACATGAGCTGTGTGTGCCGTATTAAAGTTTTGTGTTGATTCGCCTCAAACAACTACTGAAGGAGAGTCTCTACCATGGACTTCAACGTCTAATCAAAGACCAAAGAATATCTCTAACTTTTACAGTTATCCAACAAAGTCAAATCTGTCATCATAATATATCAAGCTGTGTAAATATTAAAAGCAAGAATAAAACTTTAAGTTTTAGTAATTGTTCTAATTTTTTAATTAAATTTAAAAAGGTAAGTTAGTAAAATAAATATAAGGTCTACCTATGTAGTTAATTAGTACCTACATTTTTTTATTCATTTTGGAAAATCTAAGACTTTTTTTACTTTCCTTATATTTGAAATGAAAAGTAGAGTGTTAAACACGGGTAAAAGTCATCAATTCCATCCTCGAACTATAGCCGCCCTCGCTATGCTCGGGCGTCTAAATGTCTACTATGGGTATTGCTTCCTTTTGACCCTTATATAACAATCTACTATTGAAGCATTACGTACCTACCTACTAAAATTAACTAGGACATATTTTTTTTTATATGAAACGGGTAACAGAGGTGTAATTTTGTACTAAATTCTAATTTGTTAGTCATTAAGTGCGTGTTAGTTAACTCTACGTATGTACTCCTTAAATTTGATTTCTAGAGAATCTAAAAATACAAGGATACAAATGAAACTAGTTGTGAATAACTGATACATCGCTGTATTGAGTCAAATTAAATAATAAAATATTGCTTATTTAAGTGTAAGACTTACTCATTACGTATCGTTCATTAAAACATAAAAAATCTTTATACAGAAGGGACCAACTAATCATTCAATTTCTAATAACACTTCGTATCCAATTAACATACTGATACACGTTAGTGTAAAGCGATGGAACGGAAGTTCCGCACGGAGCGTCCGCCCTCTTCCCGCTGACCACACCAGAGAGGTAGTACTTCCCTTTATACTTCATCATTAGGGGACCTCCAGAATCCCCTTTGCAGGTGTCTTCGCCGGAGTACCCGGCAGCACAGACTGACTTCCTTGTCAAATGTGGGTATGAGTTCTTGCATTCACTTTGTGGGACCAAGTTGACGATTGTCGATTGTTTGATGTCGGATTTGCTGTCGCCGTTTCGGCCCCAGCCGGCGACTGCTAGCCGAAGATTAACGAGGTCTGGACTGTCGATGTCGATGGGCGGCAGGCATATGGGCCGGATGTAGTCTGCAATTTAAATCGATAAGAGAAACATCTGTAGAATTAAATCTTTTCGCGCAACAGACGCTAACGATATTTATTTACCACCAGGCTAGGGGCTTAATCACATACATCCACAGACCATAGAACAAGTACACACCGCAACGTACATCAAATTGTCATTGAATTACAATTGGCTCGTCTGTGAAAAATTTATTACCTATTTGGGGAAAAATACTGAAAAGCTTAGACAAAGTTGGTTAACCTAAGTTTATGATTTTAGGTCGGTTATCTAATTACGAGTTTATGATATCTTCATAAGGCTTCGACCGACTAGTAGGTAAATACTTTTCTTTAATTATTACATTTATATCAATATCACCTAAACGCTTATTACCAAGTTTGTGTTGAATAACTGACGTAGAATGCTTACGTTACTTAGCGATTATCCGGATTATCGCCTATGCCATGGATTTACGGGAACTTGCGCGAAATCCTCGTCAAGGCCACAAATCCAGTTACACATGCTTTGAATAAACCACTTAGCTTCCTTGTAATTAGGTTTGTTAGTGGAAGTTATAAAGCTTATCAAATAAACTGCATATTATTATGTAACTTCAGAATTTTTATTTTAGTTTATGAACAATTAATTCCCTACAGCCGTGAAGTCCGTTTCGTAGAATAAGCCTCTGACAGTCGCAGACCACTTGACCATGCTTGATGTTGGAAATAAGCACCTTGTGGACTGTGATTTCGCAACTAGGGTTACCAGATGGTTTATCTAAAAATCCTGATTTCAACTGAAAAGTCCTGACATTTTGCTAAAGCGCCCACCCACACACATTTTGCTTTTAATCAATAAATTATTATTGTTTCTTGTTATAATTATTTACGTGTAAAATCAATATTTTAAGTAAGTAGGTACTTAAATAATAAAGTTTTAGTTTTCTTTTTTAAGTTTTAGTTGTTGATTATTTATAATTTTAAATGTTGATTATTTGAAAATTAGTTGATTATTTTACTGTACACAGCAACAATCAAAACTTCTGGATAACTATAACCTACTCTATCTTTTCTGATTTTAACTGTTGTTTACCTATAAAGTTGATCCTCTAAAGATCGACCTACATTTTTTGGTGCTTAACCCAATTCCCACCTAATCTCATTTTACGTTGTTTTATAAATACTGATGTAATAAAGAAGCCTTATAACTCACTTTTGTAGTGGACGTTTCCTCGAAGCCTCACAATATTAGCGACGTCCTTGTAAAGCTACTAACTGGGTATTCCGTGTGCAGATCATAGTCCTCCTTATTGCATAAAGATATTCTCGACGCAGAATCACAGTTTTTGAAACATAGCCGTGTGGTGTGGCATCCCATAGAGTAGACTAGCACCACCAAACCCTAGGTACCTACTCCAAAAAGTGTCATAAAATACTGCTAATTACTAAAACATTCACAATATCTTCCGTGGACCACAAATTAGGCAGCAGCGTTTTCTGATAAAAACGCTTTCGCGCTGCGATTTCCAGCCCGCCTGCCAATAGTTCCCCTCGTGGAGGCTTACCAGATTTAATAATGAGATTTCCTGACTTTTCAGTAAATTTCCTAACATTTTGTATACCCACATCTACATTCTTTATTTGGTTGACGTTAGATATTTTTTCTCACCAAAATGATTAACAAATTATGTTTTCAATTTTCATTAAGTACTTACTTCCACTTTTTGGGATATCAAAAATCCCTGACAACTACAGTTTTACCCTGTTTTCCTGACAGGTGCCTTAAATTCCTGACATGTCAGGAAAATTCCTGTCATATGGTAACCTTAACGGGAGATCTAGATCCGGCAGTAGACTATCTAGTCTACGCCGGATGTAGATCTGCCGTGACGGGATCCAATCATAGGTGCCAAGTTGCCTAAATGATTGGCCGCTATGAACTTGTACTATTAGTTATTCTGTGGCTATGATGATGATCGATGACACTCACTATTATACGGGGCGTTTCCTCTTAGCCTCACTACAGCGATGTCGTTGTTAAGTCTGTTGTCGTCGTATTCTGGATGCAGGACGTAGTCTTCCGCTTGCATGATGATGTTCTCGACGCAGACTTCGCCGCGACCTAGCTGGAACTTGCAGTCTTTTGGGAATGTTCGTTTATCGTATTCGGCTAAGGTTACCTCGATTCTGGAAAAAGTGTATTGTAACGTAATAGGCTAATTATGTTGAAAAGAACACTTAATTTTATTTCAAACATAAAAGCATGTCAGCCTAATTAATTATTGAGAAGATATTCGAATCATTAAACCTGGAGCTCTACCAGCTAACTTTTCGAACTTCAGTGGGTCTGACGGGCTTCAACTTAAAGCAAATAAATCTAAGTAAGGAATTTCGTATTGTACCTACTATTTGCTGAAATTATTTCGAAGATACTCGTATCAATGTTCATGTGACATCATGAATTGGGGTTTGCCATTTTGGCCTGATTGGGGCTCGATTTATCTGTTTTAATTTGAAGCCCGGCAGGCTTTCCGAAGTTCGAAGCGTTAGCCGGTACGGCCCCTGAAGTTTATAATTATTGGTTTCAAGTTCTCTATAACCCGAGTATGTTAAGTAAGAAGTGGTAATAGAGAATTGTTATAATTTTTCGTCATTTACCTGAAATAACAACAAAACTTTACTAGGGATAGAAAAAAGATGTTTAATTAATGCTAATATCTAATGTGCCTATGCATCAGAGATGTGAGTATGGGTGGCGGTGGCGTGAAGCTGAATCTCATAAAACTTACCCCTTAATACTCCCTTCAGCATCGAAGACGCAGTGTCCTGCAGTGAGGACATATCGTGAGCTGATAAGAGATCCACCACAGGCGAAGGCTGCCTCCTTGGTTGGGTACACGAAAGTTGTCTTCAAGAGGACTGTCCACGGGAACTGATCAAGGTCTGTTTCTTTCCCTCCTGATAAAATAATAATTTGCAGATTAAAATAACGTATGATCTTAATGAAATGGGTGAATGAGTATTTAAACTTATATACTGGGTATCGTATTGAGATTGAGACCCTCCTCCATATTTTGAGTCGGGTAACAATGTATGTATGAATGTTGATGCAAAACAATCGCCAACAATTACATTAATAACGTACCATTATTTGCAAATGCTGAAAAATCTGTACAAAACTAATGATTTCCACGTTCTTCCTGTTGGTCAACTCCACCAATCAGTTTCTTATAAATTAGACTGATAGAATAGAAAATCTACTTTTACTAGTACCGACTACTATACGAATACTATTATCGACGATCTGAGTGATCTTAATTTCAATTAATTAATCTCATTTTAAGCATTTTTAAACTTTTGGAAAGAGAATCAAAGTTTTACATTGCACAAGAAAATTTATCGCGCGTCTATTAAAGTCAATTAATTAAGAAAAGGCATTGGTACCTTTGATCAATTTTGATCTAATTCTAAAGATTTGGTACCAATAACCAACCTACAACATTTGGATTTAGCATGAATAGCGTGATTTGCATCTAGGTTTAGTGAATTTTCTACTTATTTAGCACCTTTTAATAATTATGATTGGTGAAAGTAGTCTGAAATTTATTTTTTATTTTTACCTGCTATGCGATTATCAATTTCCACACCGGCATTTTCATCACGTTTATTCCTCCTCGAGTTTCCCGCTCCAGAGAACACCGATGGCAACCAGTTGTTCACCTTAGGCATCCAGTTGTTCCAACCATTATTGATGAAGTTTTGGTTTAGGCCCGTGTTGCGTGGTTGAGCTGTGGAGTGAATCAATCAGTGCACAAAGATGTGGTTGTGTCTTACTTTTGCGTACAGAAATTAGGTCCAGACGTAGCAAATCAAGATACCACAAAATGCAAAAAACCTTTTTAAATTCTGACTTTAACTGTCATCAAGTTCAGGCTTAAATCTGGTTACGTTTCGGAATGTTTCATATTACGCAACGTAAACATACTTACAGTTAATCTCGTCATCCTGCGAAGCCTCCAGCCCACAACAACCCCTCGCAGGATCCGGAGGAAAGCTCGTTACCGGACACTGTCCTCTTGAGTTACTCCTAAAACTATTTCCATTCCCATTGGCAGGCAAAAAATACGGATTCTGTATATTCTGTCCACGCCTTTGCCAATACGGTGCTCGATTAGCATCAATGTCACTATTACCATCAATATCAACAAGACCAGAATTATCGCCATTTTCAGAATTCTGATTGTTGTTTCCTGAACTTACAGGAGCATTTTTATTTGGTTCTAACGCTCCACCTCTTTTGTCTAGATCTGGATTTGTTTTATTTTCGTCATCTTTCTTATTGGCTTCAAAATTTGGGCTTTCTACTCCCCATACGTTTTCTGGACAACACACCTGGAATAATAATTTTGTTTAGGTTTTAAAAGGTATCTTATTTATCTATGTTATAAAAGTATAAGTAATATTACCTACTTATTGTACTATGTCATATTATATTTAAGTATGTAGTGTAGAACATAAATGTATTTAAGTTTTGTTAAAGCAAGAGTATCAAATAACTCAGACTTGTCTCATAGCTCAAAAAACCAAGGAGAAGAGAATCTAGAAGAGCTATAATTACATACGAAATTGTTAAACTTAGGTTTGCCTATGAAATCAATCGAAATCAACGTGGTTAAGCAAATAAAACCCAGGTTTATTCAAAGTCAAAGTCAAAAATAGCTTTATTCAAATAAACTTAATTATTAAGTACTTTTGAATCGTCTATATTTTCCTAATCCTATTCTGTTCACAATATTGAACCATCAGCTCATTTGATCCATTTCCAGACGACATCAATAACAAGCTTAACAAGTTATACAAAGCCGTAATAGCGAGCGAGTACTACTTAATAGTTCATTATGATTATTTATGAAACCCATTAATCATGTTGGGCCTTTTGATATATAACGACATGTGTATTTCGCGATGAATTTGTACGGTTGCAGAATTGCAGTGGCACAAAATTAAACAACGTTTAAAAGCAATTTGCATTTCAAACACAAAATGATGAAGCTGGTTAGTGCTTTGAACTAGTTTTATTATGATTTGCTATGTAGAGGATATCCGGTGGGCAGGCACCCTTTAACCAAAACATATTGTATTTGTTTAGTTTTATGAATTTTATAAACCTCTTAATTTGACCTTTGGGAAAAGGTATCTGCCTAATATATTTTTTTGGTTGTATGTTTATTGTAGCTCAGGGTGATTTTCAACAGCCTATACAACTGCATCTTATACACGCTGAAATTTTAATCATTTGGTTCCCGCAGTGGGGTGGTTCTACTCATGATCATGTAGAGTAGGTATTGCGCTTTCGTAAGGAACAGCTGATATCAGAGTTGGCCCCATAGTAAAAGTTGCTTGTAATCATGAGTGGAACCACCCCATTGCGGGAACTGATGATTAATATTTCAAAAACAAGGAATAAAAACTGTTATTTCGGTAGTTACTGAATGTTTATCTTTTGTCTTTCATTTTCCATGCCTTGCAAGGTAAGTGATAAGTTATTTTTTTATCGGACTTAAATTTAGATTACAGCTTCTGTAAATGATAAAATCAGTAATTGAGCTTCCTACTTCTATCTAACTTGTCAGGTACGTCGTACGCTTAGAGCATCGCGGCTACGAGCGCGTTTTACTCTATGGTCGTACGTGTCGTTTAGTTTTTAGACCCAATAGAAAAACATCTCCTTCATTCATTTTATTTTCTAAGTTTTCAGCGCTTTCCATTCCATACATTAATATATAGGTTCTTTGATGTTTTTGAACATCAATAAAGTCACATTAGAATATGTAGGTAAGTACTTAAATAATTCTTCCCAAAAGTCAAAGTTCATGGATTGTAATTGTTGCTATGGGAGCTAATTGAATTTAATAATTCCGTTTTAGGGATAAATCATTATGCCAACTGACAATTGAAATGAGTTACTAAAAGAAACAAATAAACTATTTTGAGATGTTAATAATATTATATGTTCTTAATATCTATAAACACTGTCATAAGAAATATTGTTATAAGCTAAGTTTATGAAATCTAATACACTTAGGAAGTCCTATTAAAATTAATATTTTGTTGCATTATAGATAAAAAAATCAAGGAAAAGAGACTTTTGAAATTCAAGAAGAAGACGCGAAAATAATCACACTTTTTGGATGAGCAAGCGTTATATACAGGGTGTTTGGTAATAGCCTTATAAAGCCGAATATGGTGGATAGGGACCATCAAACTGAACAACTGATACTATGGGACCAACTCTGAAATCACGCAAAAAAAATCAGCTGTTTCATTCATTTTGATATTTTCGTTATTAATTTTTGTATGAAACCGCTGATTTTATTTGCGATTTCAGAGTTGGTCCCATAGTATCAGTTGTTCAGTTTGATGGTCCCTATCTACCATATTCGGCTTTATAAGGCTATTACCAAACATCCTGTATATGTATATAGTGAGTCAAAGAACAAAAGGGTTAGTAGCTTCTTTTGAGTCCGATCCCTTCCTGCAGGGATGGCAATGCGCAAACCAAAAAATGTCTATTGTGTCCGATAGTTTTTAACCGTTTACTTTCAAGCAGGTGGTTTAATTAAAATACCAACGACCGAGTAAGGTAGCACCAACTCATGCACATATTGAGGGGAGAGACGAAAAGATTTTTCACCTCTCCAGCACGAAAAGGGCGCTTTTGGCGCGTAAAAACTCGCAGCAAAATCGATTTTTGCTGCGAGCGTGAGGCAAAGTGCTTTTTTTAATTTCTAATACCAACTTTTAAAATAATAAAGAAAAAGAAATAAAGTGACAAGGATGACACTAGTAAAATTGATATGCGAGAAAAGGATAGATAGAGTACTTTATGGTGTCATACATGGATTTAAAAAGTAAAAAAATAAATGCACGGATACACCTAGGAGTTTTAAATAAAATTGTTAAAAAAGAAGGTTGATAATTGGCTTTGGTTAAAAAATAAAAGGTATTTTTTTTTTTTTTTTTTTCTACAGATTAGGCCAATTTAAGAAACTAATTTGAATATTTTAACATTTGGTCCCGCATTTATTTTTTTATAAATATATTTGTCGAGCGGATATGATCAACCGGAATGACGTCATTAGTGGCATGAAAGTTTGAGAAGAAAACCTTTGCCATCTACTTATAGAAAAAGAAAGGCCAAGTGTCATTAACTGTCATAATGACTTTATGGTTGTTTGTAAACAATTATGTTATAGTTAATATTTCTTCTATTTTATTCATTTAATCCAGTTGTGACGGTTCTACCCTACCTTCTTAATTTGCCGCAATAATTTTTGAGGTGGTAAAATTATAATAAAAATGCTTACCAGTGGAAACTCTGCTGAAAAACTTTGTAAAAACTGACACGCCCAATCTACCCAAATTGCGAAATGTATTGTATGTATTGTGTCTATTTTGGATGTAGGCTACATGGATGAAATTGTAACGATTGCTTGTGGACTGATAAATTTGCAGGATAACATAATAAACATTGTGAAAATATGTGCATACTTTATTTCTATTTACAAACATTTAATAGTAGGGATGTGGAAAAAATTACGAGATAAGTTCATCGATATTTTTCGGGCGATATTAAATACTCTGATATATCGATAGATGTTTTTACAATAATTTTTCCAAAGCATTTTGTTTTTTTCCAAATTTGAGTCTTAAAAATCATCGTAAAATTCGTCAAATCGAGCCAAAATTTCGCGTAGGGGTTTATTTTGCTATTTTTTATGTTTTACAATACCTTAAAATTAGAATCCATTACTTAGTCATCGTCCCATTTCATCCCATTTTTTTCTGAGAAATATTACCTATATCGATATTTTTTCACTTCCACCTTCCGCCATCCCTAATGCCAAGTTCATTGTCAAAATTGTCTTTGCACTTTTTTCTTTTTTTTATTATGGCTGGGAGATCTGTATGTGATGACGTCATATGAAGGTCTTTTGAAGGTTAAAGCTTTTTATTGAATATTATAAATATCTTTAAAAATATAGACTTATTTTTAAATTTAATTAGTAGACACTGTACCGAAAGCTTATTCCTCGAAATGGTTTTGAGATTTCCAGTCATGTTCAAAAAGTTATCAAAGCCAATTCGAAATAAAGAGTATGGACGAAATGAGGTCGCATGTATGAAAAAAATAAGTAAGAAAAATTTATGATTAACAAATTAGTATTTTATGATTATAAATAAATAAATAAGATGGGATGTTAATGAATAAGAGAAAAGCACAACGTAATAACGTAAAACAAATCGGCGGAAATCTACTTTATGAATAAATTTTTCAGCATAGGTTTGATCGAACTATTTTTGTGATAAATTACAAAAAAAAACCGGCCAGGTGCGAGTCGGACTTGCGCACGAAGGGTTCCGTACCAAAAAACGGCAAAAAATCACGTTTGTTGTATGGGAGCCCCCCTTAAATATTTGTTTTATTCTGTTTTTAGTATTTATTATTATAGCGGCAACAAAAATATATCATTTGTGAAAATTTTAACTGTCTACCTGTTGTCATTATTAATATAAAGCAAAAAACGGCAAAAAAACACGTTTGTTGTATGGAAGGCCCCCTTAAATATTTATTTTATGCTATTTTTAGTATTTTTTGTTATAGCGGCAATAGAAATACATCATCTGTGAAAATTTTAGCTGTCTAGCTATCACGGTTCACGAGATACAGCCTGGTGACAGACAGACAGACAGACAGACGGACAGCGAAGTCTTAGTAATAGGGTCCCGTTTTTACCCTTTGGGTACGGAACCCTAAAAATGAGTGCGTCCAACGATGAAGATAGTTGTCTAACTCCAAAAGAATTGAGTGAACAAGTTTCTAATGCTGAAATTTAGCTTTTTACCAGGAAACTCACGTAAAAAATTTCTCGCTGGTAGAGGTGAAAAGTTGTATGTTTTACACGAGACCAAAATTTTGATCTGCTTCGTGACTTTAAATCACTCACTGTGCTCAGTAGTCTATATTAGAATAACTCGCTACGCTCGTGATTCAACTCTAGACTACTTCGCTAGTTCGTGATTTAAAGTCGGCATTCACAGCACAAATTAATTTTGGTCACTTGTATAACAAATAACTATTTTCTTACGAGATCTCCTTTCGCATCGGAGGAGAATCCAATAGGAACATGTTCGTCTTTTGTCTCAGAATTTTCGCAAACAAACCGCTCCCTCCATTTTCTTCGTTCTTCTTCGATGAGCTCCTTGTACGTTGTACACTGCTCTGCGGGAACACAGTTGTTACATTTCTCTGTAAACAAATACAGCATGAAGGTAACATTTTATATTTCTTTTGCCATCAACAGTTTGCTTCGTCTTAAAACAATAATATGATCAAAACGAGATGGGGAGGTATCTGAATAGTTACATTATTATCACCTTGCGATAATTATGTAAGAAAATAATTTGGATTGTGACCAAATTTACTCCTACAGACTACTCTGCAATTATTTCTTTACATTGAAATTTGAATCACGGTAATTCACGGTATGTGCTGTGCTTACAGCTTAGGTTATCCTATTCATTTAAAGCCTGGACAAGAATAATAACATTTTCAACTACATATACAAGGTCATTTTGTATTCACCATCCAAATTTTGAGGATGTGTTCAGTCCATGAAACTGAACAACTTTCTCTAAGGAACACATGGTCAAATATGTAAAATAAAAATCGACTTTCCATACAAATCAAGGAGATTACGTGATCAATTTAGTATGGGATGACCAAAATTATTTGGCGAAATTTTACACATGTTTCTTAGAGAAAGTTGTTTAGTTTTATGGACTGGACACATCCTTAAAATTTGTATGGTGAGTTCAAAATGACCCTGTATGTACTTTGTACACGCACAAATGGTACAAAGTACAACAAACGGAATTTTGAAGTAAGAAAATAAAAGTTTTTATGAAGTTAGTAGTTTTTAAGTTGATAAAATATTTAATGAGTCGTCAGTAACTTCTAATTTCATATTAATTGAATGATTCACAATTCAAAATAAGTAAATGTTGATTTTAAAACTGATATTAAAATTAATTACCTTTCTCTAAAGCTCGAACATCAATCGAACACAAAATCACCAAGCTAACACATACACTTAACCTACACCGAATCATTTTCAATATTTAATTAAAATGTCGCAGTCACAGATTCATAGGACGCGATGCTAATGGCTGTCTAACCACATTATAATGATCTTAACTAAGTACATAATAATTAAGATGCAGGAAATCAAGTTGCGGGTATTTGCTACTAATTGGCTGACGTTCTGTTGATTGGTCTATTAGTTTGGAGCAATTAAAAATTGGAATTTTCTAGGAATGCAATGAATAGCATTGTTCTTACTGATTCAAAAGATCAATGGGAAGTTTTATAACGGTGAAGATGGTAAGGAAAATACCGAACTAAATCATAAGAGATTGTAAACAAAGAAAACATGCTTGACGAGTCGTACGGACTCATGAAGAAAACCTTTTATATAGCTCCTAGCTTTAGTATGTCATGCTAACTTTAAACATTTCTGCGGTGGTGTCGTGTGAGGCGGGTCGTTACGTTCCTTCAATAGGTTGAGCGAAGCGATGGCTGGTTCATGCGTCATGCTCGTGAACGGGTGCTACCAGTGGGAATGGGTCTGCTTCTGAGTACCTATCTTAACGCATATTGAATTGTAAGAATTGCGTTTTTTTATTTTGAGACCTTAGGGTTTGCGAACCAATGGCGTAGCGTCTATGACATTCACAAGATACTTGTAACAGCCTAGACTGAATAAATTAATTTGAATTTTGAATTATGTAATTAATAAAAAAAATGCGTTTTTTCTAACAATCGGCCGTCGTTACCTGATAATGTTAGTCAAACCACTCAGATAAGGGAGTTTATAATGTAATCCATAGTAATTAAGTTCATAAATGCTTAATAATTCCGTAACATGAGTCTCGAGACGATGAGGAATATTTAATTTAGCTGGAAGCATTGTTCTGGTGTTCGTATAATGATTTAATGAGTTTTGCTGTTTCCAAGCAGATTTAAGAGGGATTGGTCCTTGTGTTAAAACATATATGTATCTAATAATTTTATTAACATTTGACAGAGGTTAGCGAGAATAACTGCAATGCTAGTATGGTAATGCTATTGCGCGTTTGTTTTCCGTATTGCTGTGATTAAATAAGTGTGAGTTATTCGGAAAACTACATTTCACTTTCAAGAAAAAAATAAAACCGGTCAAGAGCGAGTCGGACTCGCGCACCGAGGGTTCCGTACCATCATAATTGCACCATGAAACCACACTGCAGAGAAGCATAATAAAATCAGTATTGCAGTTTTAGGTCAGCGCCATCTCTTGACCGATAGATGTTAACTATTTTAGAAATTTAATAATTTCTAAAAAAGTGTGCTATATTGAGACATCGTTTTATTTTTTCTGTAATTTTTATATCAACTGCTATCACATAGAATTATTTCAGATTTTTCTCTTCGGAGATAAGGGGGGGAACGGTCATTTTTTTTTCATTTTTCATCATAAGTCAAAAACTATGCGGTCTAAAACAAAAAAAAAATGACTAAAAACGTGCAAACGGCGCTCTTTCATATGATACCCCACATGCCCTAGTAGCTTCACTTCAAATTTTTAAGACCCCTTTTCAGTCCCTGTTGTAAAAAAGATATTAATTTTTTTATTTATTTCTTATTTGCAAAATAGTTGGGCAAATGTCATCTTAAACTATTCCAAATTTCAAGTTGATACCATTAGTAGTTCTCGAGATATCCAGCTGTGACAGACAGACTGAGTCACACCATAAGGGTTCCTTTTTACCATTTTGGTACGGAACCCTAAAAACATGATTTAAAGAAACAAAAACTAAAGCTTTCACTTTGCCATATCATATTTTATAGCAGAAAAATCTAATTTGGGATGTGAGTAAGCTCGGAAAGAAAAGTTTTTAAAAATGAAAAGTCCGAAAAAAGTTCATTTTAATTGAAAATGTCCTGTGTTTAAAAGTCACTAAAATACAAAAAGTCATAAAAATTACGATTTTTTTTGTTATTCCTATTAGGGACTTTATTAGCGTATTTGGCCTGCGATAATGAGCAACTTTCGCTAGGGTCGGTCATGGAATGGATTTAAAGCAGTCGTTAACTTCTACTAGTCCGAATTGGGCCCAAGTGTTGGTTGTCCATCCATCCATAAGGAAGGCCTATAGCAATGAAGACATAAGACTGGCTGACGATATAATGGAGTCCTTTACAATTTTACGATTTAATTCCATACTAAGTAACCCCTAGCAGCTAGGGCCTAGCCGATTGCGGTCCACATGCTTTATTATGTACTCACAAAACAGTGCAAAGTACCGGTCGCTGTGAGCGTTTCAGCGATGGAATTTCTAGAATTCTCAAAGTGAATTCTATAGCACTGGTAATTGGCCAGATCCGATTCGAAAACGAATACGAATTGTATTCATGCTAGCGATACAGATATTCGACTAATGGAAATTCGTTGCACTAATATGTTCAATAATGTTTAAAGTTTTCAGAAATTTAACTCATATGATGGAAACAAATATGGAGGAACACTATCAACCGAACTCTTTAAAAGGACTTGAAAATTATATTAGGTTACAGTTTAAGCTTAGTTCACATCTACTGGCACATGTGCCAGCCTCAGCACAGACTTTAAATAACTAAAGACAGTATCTATGCGACTATGTTCCAGTCAGGTAGATAGACCAGAAGTTATATCAAAGAAGAAAAATACTTCGTTGGTCCTAATAGCCAAAAAAATATGTAGCTGTATGTGTTAGTCGATGAATAATCGGATATTCAGCCTTTCGAAAGAGAAAAAGACCGAATTACTTTAGTTAGTTAATAGCACAAAGGGCACTGAGCTAGTTACGTCAGTATAGGCACAGCTTATAAATGAGAACTGCATACGATGTTCAATGCACAGACACCATTGTTAGGGTAGTTACGTTCCGAAGCCAATTTAATTTACTTTTTAAACGTCTGGCGCTCTTCCAGAATCACTTGCATTATGAAATGTGGACTAATTAAAAGGTTCATTATATTGTCTGTCTGCTCTTTGAAAGAAAGGAAAAGATTGTTAATTTCTTAATTCCGATTTTATCTTTAGTGGCTCAAAGGCGACGTGAACGAAAATAATGGAAAAAAGTTACAAATCCAGAGTGAATTTTTATTTTGCAGAACAGTTGTTTTGTATTTATAATTCAATGTAAGATTTTAATCGGGATATATTTTCATCACATTGAATGATTTGTAAACACTATTGATAGAAAAACAAATAAACGTATCTATTCTTACTTTATTTCGTACTAATTTACGAAGATAGAAAAGCCTATTTCAAATAGGAAACCAAGTGTAAAGAACTAAAGACTACGGGAATTCATTTCACAGTCAGTACGTTTTTAATTACAGAAAATAAACTCCTATGCAAAGTTTTATCGCTCTTGGAAGCTGCTGCAATAACTTACCTCAACAAGTCGACCAGAAGTGGCGAGAACAACCTTCCCTCTGTCTCCTCTCCGCAATTTTTACCGCAGCGTTTGATGGCTTTCAGCAAATATCTGGTTTCAATTTTCTCTCAATTAAGTCCAGGTTGCGTTCAATCGGCAAGTGGCACTTAGTTCAAATGGGTTGCTTCAGTGGGGGACTGTTTCGCGGGAGTGGAATCTTTTGGAAGGGTTGATATAATAAGCTGTGTAAGGGTTGCTTTAAATCTTGTGTTTGCTTTGAACTACGTTAAAGTAGGAAAAAGGTTAGGCCAAACAATCGAATGCGCGTCTTTTCCTGTTATTTAGCAATTTTTTTTTGTTTACATATCCGTACATACATACGTACATACAAACGTAAATCCGCTACCACTAAGGCGCATTGTATCTATATTGAGATAAAGACAAGTTGTCAATATTTTAATGTATTTAATTTCTCATAATATTTTGTTCCAAAAATTATGTGAGAAACTTGATAAAGAAATCTGATTTAGCCCCTTTCTGAAAAATACGCCCAAATGAACAAAGTTATTAATGAAGTCGTAGCTTTATAATAGGTTCATCTTTTGCGTGCGCCGCCAAACACATTTTCTCGTAAAGTTAATAAATGACGTGTGTAAGCCCCAGTGCACATGCCGAAACATCGATCATAGCACGAGGGGTGAGGGCTGCTAATGCAATTGCTACACGACTCAAACCAAACTGAAAGATCGATCGATTTATGTTTCGTGGAGAAAGTAGGCAGGTAGAGGCGAAATCCTCTTAAACCAAATTTTCGAGTGACGTTATGAAATATGACTATATTGCTTAAGGGAAAAGAAATAGTCGGTTATACAGCCGTAAGCCGTATCTTGAACCTAGAACCTCAATGAACTGATTATTTCAAAGTGTTGTTTATCTTACGGACAACTCACTTTAATTATTGTGTCCGAAGTTTGGACAACTTGAATTAACAAATTATTAAATTTCTTTCAGCAAAAAATTAAGGTTCAAAATAAAAAAAAAACACTGGCACGGTGTTGCGGTAATACGATTTTCAACACACTTGCTCGTAAAGTGAGCCCTAATACATCGCTTTTAGGGCCATAAACCGAGCTATAACAAACGCGTGCAATAATATATAAAACACTAGGTTGTTATAGAATTATCCCTACAAAGATAAATTAGTACCTTACTGCAAGTTCTATGCGAGTAAACAGAGCATTCCCAATTTAACTGGGTTATACAGTTATTTTTTTTAGTAACAACAAAGGGGTTTTATGCCGCTGAAAGTTCATATTCATTTTTGAAATAAATAAATGTGTAAGTCTTTAATTAAGTCAAACAAATATTTATTATTTTAAAATTATTCATAATTCATAATATTTTGTTATAAAATATTAAAATATTTGCATTTTATCACTTAAAATTATAGTTTTAAAGTAGGCTGTATGCTCACTCACCCCTTTGTTCGCAAAATATTCTTGCATTGGGCGTGTGAAAAAAAAAACAAAAAAAAAAACTTACGCGTCTTTTCCCATAATTGTCATATTTTGTTTTTGTCGTATTTGTTGCTGTGTGGTAAATTACTTTGTATTTTCCTCGCAAATGTGTTGAAAAACGTCGTATGAAACTCGTGAGCTTTTACTCATTGCACACTCGGCTGAGTTACGCCCTCGCCTGCGGCTCGGGCTGCAACCCACAGCCTTGTGTGCAATGACCAACATAAGCTAACTTGTCTCATAATGTACTATTAGTTGTATGTTAAGAGCTTTCGTTACGGCATTTCATACAAACTTTCAAGTCCTTATTTTTGAATGCACCCATTTTAATGAAACTTCATACGCATAAACAGAAGGTCTAATTAAAAAAACAAAAAACCGACTTCAAAAAACCTACCTCTAAAAAGCAAGAAATAATATTCGTAATAATAAAACACGTCTATTGAAGTCGGGTGGGGCTGGAGTACAAATCCCTTTTTTTTATTCTAAAAGCCCCACCCGACTTCAATAGACGTGTTTTATTATTACGAATATTATTTCTTGCTTTTTAGAGGTAGGTTTTTTGAAGTCGGTTTTTTGTTTTTTTAAACAATTTTTTATTTTTTAATTTTTAGTGTAGGTACCTTTTGTATTAGGTAGTGTAGGTATATTATTTGGGTAGAAAAATCGGCTCAGCCAAACGTGAGTTAATCGCGGAGAAACATACATACATGCGGGTCAAACTACGAACCTCCTTTTTTAAGTCGATTAAAGAACTACACTTAAGATATCCCTTTTCAAACAAAAAAATAATTATCTTATTCAGTTCATAAACAAAGAAGTTATACGACTGATCATCGAGGTAGTTCACACAAAAAACATTATATTTTCGTGCTTTTTTCAAGATTACTTGAAAAGTACTGAACCGATTTCAAAATTTTAAAAAATGGGACCAACTTGGAAGTTTACCTAATGTTATAACGTTTAAATCATTTCAATCGGTTCAGCCGTCTTCGAGTAATCGATGTACATACAAAAAAAAAAAAAAAAAAAAAAAAAAAAAAAACGGGTCGAATTGAGTACCTCCCTCCTTTTGAAGTCGGTAAAAAGTTAGATAAGAACATTTTTGAAATGTAAAAAAGATAATTGGATATATCTGGTTTTATTGAAAATTGAAAATCGGTCTAGTTTAGCTGTAACATTTATCGAAAATGTTTTCAAATAATTTTTTATACCATTGTACTCTACTTATGTGTATAAATTTTCATTAAAATCGGTTCGTTTATATCGAAAAATAAGTTCTTGAGGAATGCCGTGACGAATAAACGCTCTTAAAATATGTTAGTAGAATTGTGTCCCAGGAAGGCTAAACCAATTTGTCTCAATTCGGAAGCTTACCCAATACCGTTCCCGGGTTAATTCGGTTCTAGTGTAAATTTGAGCGATGGTTCGTTTACTTACTGTAATGGATGTTAGAGCGAATGAATTTGTCAGAATTAGACGTGTCAGGTAAAGATGTGTTACTCTGTGTTTACCAAGTTGGGGAAGAAGATAAATTGTCGATAATTCTATGGAAAAAGTCAGTAAAAACATCAAAAGTAACAAAATATCAAAGTAATACTAGTTTGCAATGAGGGCTTCAATCTCTCGATCTGTCAGGCTCAAGTTACTTTGATATATTTCTCTTTTTTTCTCCAATTGTACTCCACTGTAGCATACCTAATAAATTACCCAATGATAACATTTATATAAAAAATCCAGTCTTGTATAAGCTTCCAATGGTTTGCTAAAACAACAAATTGCCAACCGATACCAACCTACTCTGGCCGAATTAATGAAAACAAATTAGGTCCTTTTATGCGCATATAAAAAGGAAGTCTTTTTAAAATATACATTCTGTAGCACAGCTGCGTATGTGGCGGGACACGCTGCGTGCAACGAATGGTGCGAGAAAAAAAAATGCCAAAAAAACTGCCGTTCCTATTTTAAAACACTCACTTTTATCATATTTTCTGTTTGGAAATGTTGATAACGTTGTCAAAAAAGTCTATTTGAAACATTTCTACTGTTTCCTCTAAAAAGTATTTATGCAATTTGTGTTCTATGAAAAATATGCGAAGAAATATTCACCTCTATACAGGGTTACCAGATACCTATAAAATTCTGACAAAATGCTTGATTTCTACTAAAAAGTCCTGACATTTCGCTAAGTTTTAGTTATGTTGAGTTTACTGCTGTGAGTACCTAGTTGATTGTTACCAAAGCAAAGAAAAAATAAATATAAGTTATTTTCTAAGGTTTATTTTACTATAATCTATCTAAATAATCCAAAAAATTGTGACATTTTCTAATTCTGGCTGGTATACTGACAGAGACTAAAAAATCCTGACATATTAGGACTAATCCTGAAAAAGGTGTCAGGATTAGGCCTAATGTCAGGATGTTTTAGTAGTAGGTATGGACCTATGTTACATATCTTTAAATATATTTAATACATTCAATCAAAAAGTATTACTTACATCAGGTCATTTTGAACTTACCATCCAAATTTTGAGGATGTGTTCAGTCCATGAAACTAAACAACTTTCTCTAAGGAACACATGGTCAAATAATTATGTCATTTATTTTATTTTTTTATTTTATGTATTTATTTAAAATTGTCACAGCATTTTCGCAGGTATAATTATACAGTACATAAGCCAAATACGGAAACAACACTTTGTTAACAAAATATATAAATGGTTACAAAAAAAATTAAACTAATATTAAGTTTAACGGTTTGTGAAAGAAATTTAAAAATAAAGATAACAATTAAATAATCCTTACTTAATATTATAAATGCGAAAGTCCGTTTGTTTGTTTGTTTGTTACGCCTTCACGTCTCAACTACTGAACCGATTGTCATGAAATTTTGCATACATATTGTCAGGGGTACAGAGAAGGACATAGGGTATCATTCATCCCGTAAAAAGGTATTGTTCCCGAGGGAAAGCAAAAAAACTTTCCACGCAGACGAAGTCGCGGGCGGCCGCTAGTTTATAATATTCTCTCATGTTGGGTATGTGTGAATGTGTGCGTGTGTATGTTTGTGTGTGTTTGTGCATGCGTGTTTGCCTCCTTCATATAGAAACAGCAGGTAATAGTAGTTTATGATACAAGGTTGGTAAGGAGGTTTTAAAAAACCTTGACAACCGTGTGCCATCCTACGTTTTTCAATACATTTGCGAGAATACATTATAAGTACTACTGAAATTGTAATCTATACATATAATAAAACTGTAAATTCCAAATATTTGTGCGCGTATTACGCAAAATCCACTAAAATAATTTTGATGGGCTTTTCATTGTTTAGTAGATTAAGGTCCAATTTAAAATCTAAGCTATGTTTCATTAAATTCAGGTGGGTGGAATCAGGGAAACAGCTTGAACTCTCCTTAGTACTAGCTTTTATACACTAAAGAGGTCATTTTAAACTGGTTTTTATATTTTTCTACTGTCCACGCGGACAAGTCGCGGGTGGAAGCTAGTAGAAATTAAAAAAAAACGTACGTAAACAAAAATGCACGGCGCGGGCGTGCGGTAAAATCAACTTACCGCACGCTGTACTAAACCGTAAGCAAAAACGCACGGCGTGCGGTAAAATCAACTTACCGCACGCTAGCCTGTCAGCGTAAGCTCACATTTTCGAGCAACTGTATTGAAAAAGTAAATTCGCTCGCTCTGTATGTGGCGCACAAAGGTGGAAAAAAGATTAAAATACTGAATATGCATACAGTTTTTTGCATTAACGGTAAAAAATTGACTTTCCATACAAATCAAAAAGATCACGTGATCAATTTAGTATGGGATGACCAAAATTTTCTGGAGAAATTTGACACATGTGTCTTAAGGAAAGTTGTTTAGTTTTATGGACTGGACACATCATTAAAATTTGGATGGTAAGTTCATAATGACCCGATATATAACTATAACATTAATATAACTTTTAGCTAGGTACTCTATTTTATTTCGGTGACGTAATCATACTTATCTAATGTAGGTACATACGTAATATTGTCACGCTTCATACGTAGTCCATGTTGCTGTATGATTCCTGTTATAATCATATTCATAAAGCTGTTTTGCTGGTTCATTTTCCACTTTGTAAACTGCAGTTTAATCACATCAAACGCAGCAACTGGTAAATCCGTATTTTCGGATCAAAGTGATGCAGTATTTTGTCGCTCATCAAATATAGGCAAACAAACTGTGAAACAGAGATACCGAGCGAAGTTACAAAATAGTCCCCCTTTTGCGCATTCATTATTAAATATTCGCAAATATTAGGCAAGAGAACCTGCTCGAAATAAAGTTGTGTGCACAGTGTAAACATTGCTTGAAGCTATTTAGATAAATATTTAGTCCAGAATTATTATTTTTATCTTAATTTAATCTTTTAGCTGTGCACTTTTTCGCAGACTCGTTCGTATGACAAATAATACTATGTCAAAGTCATAATATTATTTTCTTTATTTTGTTAAGAGTGCTTCTGTTAAGAGTAGGATACACAGTTAATTTCTCGTCCGAATAAAGGTTGGCTGGGAAAATCAAAGTTATTTGGGAAAAGGGAAAACTTTTGCATGTGTAGCAGGTAAGCTACACCACATCGTAGTAAAAAGTGCTACGTATGCAAAAGACTGTTCCCAAATAACTTTATTAATGCAATGATGTTTGAAAGAGTGTCAAAAGGGGAGAAAAATCAGGTAATTCGTCTTTACAAAAAATAGAAAATGAAAAGAAAATTTTAGTTCACGGGTATCGTATTAGGTCGATAATTTTACAGGTCTCCAGGGTAACAGCTTCACCGTCAACCGCAAGCATAAACTACTTGCCTCACCGTTACTCCGGGCAACGTTATTGCCCCATTGTGTTGTTGCCTTATTGCCCACCCCGTCTCGAGTGCAAGCGCAAATAAAGTAGGGACGCATAATGTTTTATTACGCCCGTTTTATAACCGCGAAAAGAAGTAATCTCCTTTATTTACTGAAGAGCGCGAAAGTAAAACGGATTGCTGGAGGAGAAACAAAAATATTAATACAGGATTTTGGCCGTAAATCTAATGAGGGCGGGCGGCGTCAGACTGATTCATTGGGTGCAGGAAACAATTACAAACAGGAAAAATTTGGCATGTACAGTGTTTCTCAAACCATTATTTTTTACTGTACTTATGCATAAACTAAAGAAAGAAAATTTATGTATAAACATTAACTTTTATGAATAAGCATTGTTTTCTGTTTAAAATATTTCAGCCCCATAACAAAGAATATTTTTTTTCAGATATATTCTAGTTTAATATATTATTATGTTGTGTGATCGGCCGTTTTTCAACTTATTGATAATGTGAATATAATATTATAAAGCTTTTGAATAACGCTTATCAGTCAACAATTAATTTCTTGGATACGTATTTAAAATACGTTTCAAATTTGTAGGAAGCTGTTTGCCGTATCCTTAGAGCATCGCGGCTTCGTCTGGTACAGAAGCGCATCTTACTCTAAGGCCGTATCCTTAGTTTGTAATTTCCACCTGCAGCCGTTAGTCAAAAGTGTATTGTTGGAGGCGACCATTGTGAAACGCGTTTGACGCAAAATCTTAGGCAAGCAAGAGTTGAAACGTTTGATGATTCCGGACACAAAAAAAAATCCTAAGGCTGTATATACACATTTCAAAGAAATTAGCGTTTTTCAAAAGAAGTTATATCTAAAGAATGAAAGCACATAAACTTAGTTTAGGAAGCAACATTCTTAAATTAGTGCCGTATAGAGAGAAAACATAATAAATTATCAGGTATTTTAAAACGAAGTGGAACTTTAAATTTGCTTGTCAGAGGTATTTTTCACAAAAGTTTCAGCTGTAACAAATAAGAATACGACTCATATATATTTTTTCACTTATTGTTTGTATTGTCAAGGAGTACACCATTGAGAGAAAATAAAAAAGAAGATTTTAATCACAGAGAAAATAAAATATAAAAAATTCTTAAATCGGTACACTTTTAACATGTTTTTTTTTGGTATTTAAAGTATTTTAAGGTATTTGTCTAAAGTATTGCGTGTTTTCAATATCCATATATCTAAATAGGAATTTTAAAGTTCGCCCTTATTACGGCGCGCAGAGTTGTTTAGATCATTTGTATTGAAAATTTAAAAATATAACGTGATCCGAATATACACTCTTAAGGGCGTTGATTCGTCACGGAATTTCATCCCTTCTTCCCCACGACACTACCAAGGCACACTACTGGTAGTGTCGTGGGTAATTTTTTTCCCTTCTACACTACCGGCCCAGTAGTGTCGTAGGTAAATGAAAAATTCCATACATATTCCCCACGACACTACCAATATTTTTTTTCCTTTTTTCGTTAAATGGGAGATTCTGGAAACAGCAGATTCTGGAATTTCGTGACAACAATACATGTAAATAAATAACAAAATCAGCACAAATACAACTTGAACTTAAAATAATTTTAAATTATCTTCTTTAATTACATTACCAAAGTACCAGGATGGCATAGAATTAGAGGAGCTTAACTTTATTAAACATAATAAATTTTTTAAAGTCCGGTGGTTGCAAATCAGAATAAGCAGAAAATAAATAAATAAATTGATTTGTGCTAGTTAAATAAACCAATTTGAATAGAGATTTACTCGGTGGTACTTAGCACGTATTGTATTACAAAAATAATAAAAAAATAAAAGCGATAAAAAATAAAAAAAACATGTTAACCTTCCTTATGTTTATGAGATCCTGGTACTTTGGTGAAATACAGACATTTATATGTTGAATTATATTTAGACATTAAATGTGTCACGAAAAAAATATTGGTAGTGTCGTGGGGAATGCATATGTATGGAATTTTTCATTTACCAACGACACTACTGGGCCGGTAGTGTAGAAGGGAAAAAAAATTACCCACGATACTACCAGTAGTGCGCCTTGGTAGTGTCGTAGGGAAGAAGGGAATTTCATAGGTATAAGGTTTCAAGTCCTTAATTCCTTATTTTTCGAAATGAATGAACCGATTTTATTTTTTCCATAGAAACAGAAATTTCCAACTATCTTAAAAACAAGGACTTGAAAGTTTGTATGAATCACCTGTAGTTTATAGTATGTTTGTAGTATCTTGACGTGAGGGGGGATCAATGCTTCATTTTTAGAAATTCAAATCTCCCGTCGCACCGTGTATGCAAAGTAAACATCAGATACTTTATAACTTAAAATTTGCCGTTTTCCAAACACTCGTACGGGACCGTAAAAACTGTTGAACTGTCGCAAAAATGGCAAAACGCGCACTAGTTGTCCCATTGAAAACTAGCTGAATAGTGCACCGGTTCACATTACACGGACGGTTGCCTGAAAGCTTTCGCTTATTAAATTGTTGCTCTCACACTTTTTGATACTATAAGGCTATTTTATTTTTAAAAGATACATTTAATAAGTAAGAATGAAGTCCGATAGCAATTTAACTTCAGCTAGTTTCTTTCTTAAGGGTCCATGATAGGAAAACATGGTTTGCGAGGGCCATATTTTAATATAGAAAACGTAAAGTTGTAGCCACTAAAAAAAACATGCGACAAGATAAAAAGATTATCTAGTAGCTACAAGGTATTAAATTGCGTATAAACCTCACAAATGATTGTACAAAAAAACAGAATATCATCAAAAGAACTTGTCGCGGGTCATATTTTTGGCGTAAATAGGTAATAGCGGAAACGTATTGAATTCTACATCAAAATACATTTTAAGGTACTGTGAAGTTGCTCCAATAACTATTTTTCAAGAAAGATAATTGTGCTAAAGATAATGATGAAAAAACAACGAAAATCATCGAAAAAGCGCAGAAGTGAGGTTATTTCCATACTCTTTACACGTAAAGAAAAAGTCAGAGACAAATGTTTTCGCATAACCGAGTCTTAATTATGGAAACCACTGGGTTTTGATCCATGAATTATGAAAAGACATCAAGAATTTTCGTTTTTTTTCGGATTCCAATAACTTGGAAATTTAGTTGCAATTAAAGTACGAAGTTTAACTTTAAGTTAAACAAAATCGGTAAAACGTAAGTACGAACTTACGTTTTACCGATTAAAGACATTTCTAAAATACCTATTAATTCTGCCAACTTTCTTAAGTCTGCTATCTGGCAAGGTCCGGTTGTTTTAAATTCTGATACTGATAAATTAATGCGCTAAAACTTTTTTGGACGTGGGCTATGAAGTGAAGCCGGAATAGTATGCTGGTCTGCGGTAATTGCATTTAAGAAGGCACTAATTACACGATCTATTCTGCCCAAGTTGGGCGGATTACGACCGTGGCCTGCGGTGGACCGCAATCAAAATGTTTCTACAGTTTATAACAAAGATATAGGTAGAAGTTAGACTGGAAGGAACCTATTAAAATTTGTTAGTAAAAGCTGAAATAAAATCCGAATAGTTCGCGTGCTAAGTAATTGCATCTTAGAAGGTAATAATCCGCCCAAGTTGGGTTGTTTATGACCGCTGCTTACGATGGACCGTAATCAAAATGTTTCTACAGTGAATAACAAAGACATAGAAATAATACCTACTAGAACTACTATTCAATTAGCTGCCTGTACTTAAATTTGCATCAAAAAAATATTAACTTACATCGAATCGAAATAAATGAGGGAATAGTGTAAGCTTCGTGATATTGTTAGTAAATTATTCAGAATAAAAAAATATTTGGTTAGATTCAATAACTAAAAGAACAGAATATTATATAAAAGTCTATTTCTAAAGTTACATTAATGTGATTTAACTTTTTAGTATTTCTATTGAAACTGACCAAGTACTCATTATAAAAATAACTGTTTTTTGAAATAATTACGGTATATATTATACACAGTCAAAGGTACTTACGTCAATATTTAACCTAAATTATTTCAGATGTAATTTTGCTAAAATTTCTTCACTAGGGGCCGCCCTCGACTTCGTCTGCGAGGAAAGTTCTTTGCTATCCCTCGGGAACAGTACTTTTTCTGGATGAAAGTTACCCTATGTCCTTCTCTGTACCCCTGACAACGTGTATGCAAAATTTCATTACGATCGGTTGCGTAGTTAAGACGTGAAGGGTTAACAAACAAACAAACAGACTGTCTCATTTATAATATTACTAGCGGCCGCCCGCGACTTCGTCTGCGTGGAAAGTTTTTTGCTATCCCTCGGGAACAATACTTTTTTCGGCATGAAAGGTACCCTATGTCCTTTTCTGTACTCGTGACAACGTGTATACAAAATTTCATGACGATCGGTTCAGTAGTTAGGACGTGAAGGCGTAACAAACAAACAAAAAAACAAATAAACAAACGGACTTTCGGATTTATAATATTAGTAAGGATTAGTAAGGATAAATAAATAAATATTATAAGTAATTAAGTAATAAGTAAAGATTCTTGCTTATCCTTGTTAACTCAAATTTTAAGCAAAAGCCTCGTATAAAACTAATGATCGTACCATTTCTAGCTAATGTATATCATTGTATTGAAAACGTTTCACCAGTAAGTTTGCAGAGATGGATGGAATCATTTCGAACACGCCTGTACCCCTAGCACGAACACCTATCGAAAAAAAAACGCACGTAAAAATACCCAAAAGAATAAAAATTGTCTATGGGAAATTTCATTTCACTTTTCGGTGGTAGATGGCGCTGTAGAAATTTCTCATACAAAATTGCGTTAACGATTTTTTTACGCGCGTTTTTTTCGATAAGCATAACCGCTCACGGGAGTCTTTTTGTAGCTGCGATAAACGCGGCGTTAATAGCGGCGATAATCTCCCGCGAAATGACACGACAAAGGTTTTACTTAGCCAGCGACAAAAAAGCGCCGTATCACCGCGATTAACGCCGCGTTTATCGCAGCTACAAAAAGTAGCTCGTGGGCGTTTACCTATAGAAGTCCGTATGTTCTATTCTCAGCGACAAAAAATCGCTCAGCGATTAATCGCCTGTCAGCGGGGACGCTAACTGTTTATGCGACGGGTACAGTACCCGTAGCATGAACATCTGAACATCTACCGCCAAAAACTAAAATGAGATTTCCCATAGAGAATAACTCTATCGAGTAATATTACGCGCGTTTTTCTTCTCGACAGCTGTTTGCACTGAGGTAACTGTACCCGTAACATGAACAGCTATCGAAAAAAATATTGTTTATGGGAAATCTGTACAGCGCTATCTACCGCCGAAAAGCGAAATGAAATTTTCCATAGAAAATTACTCTATCGAGTACTTTTACGCGCGTTTTTTTTCTTGATAGATGTTCGTGCTAAGGGTACAGTACCCTTAGAACGATTGCGCGATGGTGTAATTTTGTATGAGAAATTTGTACAGCGCCATCTACCGCCGAAAAGCGAAATGAAATGTTTACTCTATCGAGTACTTTTACGCGCGTTTTTTTTATCGATAGATGTTCGTGCTTAAGGTACTGATTGTAAGTTGGGGCAAGTCACGTCGACCGGAAGGGCCGTATGTTATTGAAACTTGGAACTTTGCTAAACTATCTTTCATTTAAATACATGTTAATTGTATTTTATTACAGCGGGGGGTTCAATTTAATGGCATGAACCATCTGTTACTATTTTGGTACAAGAAGTTTATTTCATGGTATCATGTGATGTGATTTAATATGGCTTTAAAATCAACCTGTGTGATTGTTTAATTTTTTTAGGATATCAGCATACCTATGTAACTGAAATATAATTCACTCATTCAAGTTATCTCAAATATATCAAATCTTACTTCGCTATACAGCAATAGATTGCGCTGTATAAATTTCCTATCCTTACTAATATTATAAATGCGAAAGTCCGTTTGTTTGTTTGTTTGTTACGCCTTCACGTCTTAACTACTGAACCGATCATCATGAAATTTTGCAAAAACTTTCTCAGGGGTAGAAGGACATTGGGTATTTTTTATCCCGAAAAACAGTATTGTTCCCAAGGGATAGCAAAAACCTTTTCACGCAGACGAAGTCGCGGGCGGCCGTTAGTCCTTACTAATATTATAAATGCGAAAGTCCGTTTGTTTGTTTGTTACGCCTTCAGGTCTTAACTACTGAACAGATCATCATGAAATTTTGCATACACGTTCTTAGGGGTACAGAGAAGGACATAGGATACCTTTCATCCCGAAATAATGTATTGTTCCCGAGGGATAGCAAAAAATCTTTCTACGCAGACGAAGTCGCGGGCGGCCGCTAGTATAAAATAATTTCATCGAATGTTTTTACAAGCGTTATTTTTTTCGATGGCTGTTCGTGCTAAGGGTACAGACCAGTTATATTTATGTAGTATATCTATGAAAAATTGAACTTCTTAAATCCGTAATGCTTAAAAAGTGCCTACAATTTTCAATGGATTTTGGTTCTATTCATTGTCCGATTTTTAAAACCGTTTCCTAAAAAGTTTCGACAGACTCGAAGATAAATCTCAGACGCTTTCTTTATCTTTGAAAGAAAAACTTTTACTCAAGTAAACTCACTTTCGGAAACGATTTTGAATTCTAAGACAAAATTAATTCTTTCATCTCCAGCGGCAGCGGTATGGAAGGCTGATAATATGGAAATCATGGTTATGTAATAGCCAAGATATCACACCACAGACAATATAACAAATAGGTACAATGTGTATCACACATACACAGTATCAATGTACAGAATTAGTAAAAAAAGTATGTCACAAAAGCTATCATAAATCCACAAAGATCTCATTGCCGATAATCAACGTCAGTAAAATAAACTTCGTAATTTTGTTTGATGATATATGTACAAGGTTATTTTTAGTTCATTGAAAACCTCTCGTGGGATTGATCATACCATCAAACTGAACAACTTTCATTATGGGAGAACCTCGAAATCACGAAAAAAAATCAGCTGTTCCATTAAAAAGTACAATCCCTACTCCATAATGACAATTGTTCAGTTTGATGGTCTGATCAATCCCACGAGAGGTTTTCAATGAACTAAAAATAACCATGTATAGTGACCATCAGCCATTTTAATTTCCCCACAGCTGGGGCACAGGCCTTCCTTATGGGTGGATAAGGAGGATGGGCCATAACCCACCATGCGGGCCCAATATGGATTGGTGGATGTTAAAGAGCTCAAGATAATATAAATAACAGACCCTTGCGAAAGTTGCTTGACCGCTGCAATTGCTGGGCCAGGCGCTAAACAATTGCGTCATCGAGCTCATCGAGAATGATATATAGTAATATGTAAGATATACATATGTACTGTATACATACATGTCCCGCAAAAGTTAAGAGGTCAACGTTTCACCGGCATTTGTCTTCATAGTCGGCTGTTTTGGAAATGCGTCGGAGGGTCTGCAGTGAGGCCTCGGAGCCAAGATTTATGCTCTGACCCTACCATAAAGCTACGCCCTTACAGAATCTTTGTGTTAAGTGAGACATGCTTAGGCGTCCCAGGCAATTCTGATTGTTAATAACTTGTGGACTAGAACACTAACTTGTATGTACAAATAAACGGATGATATTTTATGCCTCTTACGTTGTAATTTTGTACGTGGCACTCAAATTTTGTTTCTGATTCAACTTAAAGACATTTCTTAATAACTATACTAAACGACAATAAAAATATTCTGTTATCCCTTTTATTGGTGATAGATAACATAGAGGTGTAAGAAAAACTGATTTATTAAAATTTTACCCTCGATTTTTTTAAATAAAAATATTTTATCCACACTAATACTACAAATGATGGAAGTTGGAGGATATTAAAAAACGCTGCAGTAGAACAGCTCCTGGCGGGGGCTAATATCATTGGAGAAACGAAGGCACACGACTCCGATGGCTTGGTCACGTCGAAAGAATGGGATTGGTGAGGAGCGCCAAAAGAGCCTATCTTGGTCAAGCAACTGGCTGACGTCCGGTCGGACGTCCCCGCTACCAGTGGAGAGACGTGGTGGAGGCCGATCTACGTGAGCTCGATGCTGGAGACTGGCGCCAAACAGCAAAAGATTAAGATAGATGGCGAGCTTTAGTATCGGAGGCCAAGACACACTTCGGGTCGCTGAGCCACCGGAGTAAGTAATATTACAAATGCGAAAGTCCTTTGTTTGCATGTTTGTTACGCATATTCGATCATTTTGCATACACATTGTCAGTTTTACGGAGAAGGACATAGGGGTTCACCTTTCATCCCTAAAAAAGTATTGTTCCCGAGGGATAGCAAAAAACTTTCCACGCAGACGAAGTCGCGGGCGATCGTTAGTTCCAGAATAAAACAAGCGTAATATTTCGTTTCTAACTTTTATGATGTTTCCCTAAAAGTTTATTTTGAAAAAACCCAGTTGGAATATACATTTCTACGTTTATTTAAAAGAGCGTAACAAATTGAATGCTACAATATGTCGCTCATGATTCCACGAAACGTTAGCGAATTTTAAAAACAAAATGCGGAAAACATTTTCACACATGCATTTTCAAATATCAGAATACAGCGAGTTCCGTACGTGACAGCCAACTAACATTTGTTTTGGAATCTCATGAGGGTTCAGGCTGGTTCAGAGGACGTTTTGTATATTTTAACTTTAAGGAACGTTTATTCGATGTGAGCAAGGCATAGACTTATTATATTACTAGGAGCAAGGACTCAACCCTTGAGTGAAGGAAATGGTAATTTCAAAATTTTTGATGTTTCCGAGGAAACAGTTTTTAAAATGTCTTTAGTCGTGGCATTTGTTGTTTTTTATTTCGAGTATTGGATTTTATTTCATTTTTTATTTTATTTTATTAGGAACAACAAACATTTACAAATTGAAGTCATACTTATTATATATATTATATATACATAAAAATTACAAATTTTGTAAATAACCACGTTTTATCCACAACATTACATTAATAAATTTTATAGTTTCTATAGTTACATATATATTTTAATTTAATTTCAGATCTTACATCTTAGTGTCTAGATTTCCTGTCCTGAACTGCCTAGGAGAAAGCTTAAACAAATTACAAATCGATGTCAACAAAATGATCATTATAATTTTGCATGGTCTGTAAATGCTGTGGTAACAATGTTCAATAATAAATAAAAAAAAATGACACAAAGGCGCACTTTTACCAGCATTCGTTTACATTTTTAAAGCAAAGAGTTTATGTGCTCTAGAGTTGCGTATACGTTGAGATCTACTTGGTATGCTTAAGGAAACATTATTTATTAAATCAGCGCAATCAAACTGGTTCCTTATGACTTTGTATAGAAATGTTTGACTTATAAGCATTCTACGCGATTTTAGAGAAAGCGCAGAGAAAATTTATTGAGAAGTTCTACGTATGACGATTTGCTATGAAAGCATTTATAATTGACAGATCGTACCGACTGTGTCCAGGTTAAGGAAGACCTTCCTTATGGGTGGATAAGGAGGACGGGCCATTACCCACCACGCGGGCCTAATGCGGATTGGTGGGTATTAACGACTGCAAATGCAGCCGGGACCAACGGCTTAACGTGCCTTCCGAAGCACGGAGGAGTTCGCGATAGTAAATTTTTGGTCACCCATCCCATGACCGACCCTTGCGAACGTTGCTTAACTTACGCAATCGCTGGGCCAGGCGCTAAACCACTGCGCCACCGAGCTCCTTCGAGATCGTACCGACTGTATGTTATTATTTGAGTGTTTATTTGAGTGTCAAGGGCTATGCAGCTCAGACAAAGCTATAGTCACTGCAACCTTAAAGATCTATTGTGACTCGCCACCTAATTACCTATAGTAACTCTTTAAGCCCAGCGGCTTCCAGGAAGTCACTAGACTTCCTTGGGTTTAAGAGTTTTTATTTCCTCCGGGTCGATTACGTGTCGCCCCAGATGGATTATAAATTGGATCTTTTATCCCCTTTAACAAAGTGTGAAAAAAATTAAATTTGAATTAGACACTTTTGTAATTTTAAGCGTACCAAAATACGTATAGGTACATACCACTAGCACTTTTAAAGCAATGCTGTATCAGGGTCTAAACCCATTTAGCTGCTGATACGGTAAACATTTTCGCCACGTTGATGTTGCCGACGAGGCGACGACGAAGTGTCGGGATTTCGGAAAGTAGATTTCATTAGTCCCTTAACTTTATTTCCATTAATTGAATATTCTTTCCACGAAGAGGGGTTAAAAGTTGGGACAGCGTAAATACCACATTACCAAATTATGCACTCTCTATAGAGTATGAAAAAATGTGGATTCATGTGTTTATAAATCAGAGGTTTTTTATTGGAAAGGACATAATTATTAATAGGCATGCTTTTCAATTAGATTGTCGATGCTTTAATATTTAATATGCTTTATTACAAATTTTTCAGAGGCATAAACACAGTATTTTTCTAAAATTATTTTTTAATTGAAAGGCTTTAAAGAGCTGTAAACCACTGTAGACCTCGCGTTTGTGACATTTGGAACATTTTTCGAAGTGATTGAAATATTATTTTGCCCATATCTCCGCCATTTTTAGGGTTCCGTACCAAAATGGTAAAAAAGGAACCCTTATGGTGTGACTCAGTCTGTCTGTCTGTCACAGCTGGATATCTCGAGTTTAAGATGACATTTGCCCAACTATTTTGCAAATAAGAAAGAAATAAAAAAAAATAGTTTTTTACAACAGGGACTGAAAAGTGGTCTTAAAAATTTGAAGTGAGGCGTCCCCCCCCCTTATCTCCGAAGTTTGCAAAGAGAAAAATCTGAAATAATTCTATGTGATAGTAGTTTATGTAAAGATTACAGGAAACATAAAAAGATGTCTCAATATAACACACTTTTTTAAAAATAAAAAAAACAAACAAAAATTCTTTAATTTCACTACCAGTCAACAGATGGCGCTGTCCTAAGAATGCTGACCTAAGAAGAAAAAATAGTTCCACTACCGGTCAAGAGATGCCGCAACCTAATACCACAATAATAATTGGTGGCTGGTTCTAATATAATTACCTACTATTTGCCGTTTGAATAAACGAAGAATAAGTTCCTACTTAGTAATATAAACAGTTTGCAATGTGGAGTGGCTGAAACGTTTTTCAGTCACCATAAGCAGCTGTAAATTAACTGTCCGCCTGTTCGCCCTTTCACCTGTCTGCCGTTTATACTACTTTTTTAAAGACTGTACTAAAGTAACATATCCAAATATATTGATGATTGTACGGAACCCGCGGTGCGCGAGTCCGACTCGCTCTTGACCGGCTTTTTTATTAAAATTTTGAAAAACTGAATCAACACAAAAAATCTATATAATAATTATAAAACCTTCTTACAAAATTTCAAGGGAATCGGTTGAGAAATGCGACCTGTAGAAGAGAACAGACGGACGGACAGACGGACATGGGACTGTCGCCTGCCGGAAACACATACGAAAGCATTTTTGCCCAAGCTGAAGCAAAGTCGCTTCACTTGCTCTTCACGCTCACTTGGTCAATTAGTTTATCTTCATATCTTATTATTTATTATGAAACACATAATAATTTTTCAGTGTATTCAACGAATTTTTTCTTTGTTCTATAACAAATAAGTCTCAGAATAATACCATTACACTTAGGTGTTATGTATATTTGAATGATATAACTTTGAGCGACATTTTCCCAACTAATATTCTGGTCGGGTATCAGTTGCAAGAGCCGGCCAGTGCAAACACATGACTAAGTGGTCGCCAAAGTTGACGTCAGCTGCTGCATGTCAGAAACTTGCATCCCGTCTGTTCCCGTCAGTTTCAAGTTTAAGGGCAGCTTAAACTGAAGTAAAACCCATTTGAAAGTATAAACTCGCAAGTTTTAAGATGGTAATTATAGGTATATAGTACGATAATTAAGATATTATGTAAGTGTTAATTAAGATATCATATTTACCGTTTATTTCGTGTTACTAGCGGCCGCCCACGACTTCGTCTGCGTGGAAAGGACTCCTGACAACGTGTAGATGTTCGGTTCAGGTAGTTAAGACGTGAAGGCGTAAGAAACAAACGAACGGACTTTCGCATTTATAATATTAGTAAGGATAAGGATTAAAAATATAACACTACTAGCTTCTGCCCGCGACTTCGTCCGCGTGGATTTTAGAGAAAATCCTTAGAGAACCTTCAACCAGGGGATCTGACCAGTCATTTTTACGTTTCCGGTTCTGGTTCCCGTGCCCGTTCTGTTCCCGTTCGTTCCCGTCCCTTTCATGTCCCATTCTCGTACCCCTTCCGTTGCCATTCCCGTTCCCATCCCGTTACCGTCCCGTTCTCGTTCCCGTTCCCGTACCGTTCTCGTCCCGTTCCGTTCCCGTTTTATTCCCGTTTTATCCCCGTTCCGTTCCCGTTATCATCCCGTTCCGTTCCCATTCCGTCCCGTTCCGTTCTTGTTCCCGTTCCGTACCCGTCCCGTACCCCTTCCGGTTCCCGTTCCCGTCCCCGTTCCCGTCCCCGTCCCCGTCCCCGTCCCGTTCCCGTTCCCGTCTGGATCCCGTTCCCTTCCCGCCCCGATCCCGTTCCGTTCCCGTATCGTTTCCGTTCCGTTCCCGATCCTTTTCCCTCCGTTCCCGTGCCGTTCCTTTACCGTTCCCGTCCCGTTTTCGTTCCCGTACCGTTCCTGTATCGTTCCCATTTCGTTCTCGTTCCATTCCCATTCCGTTCCGTACCTTTCCGTTCCCGTTTCGTTCCCGTTCGCGTCCCGTTCCCGTCCCGTACTCCTTCCGTTCCTTTTTCCGGTACCGTTCCCGTCCCGTTCCTGTCCCTTTCTCTTTCCCGTTCCATTCCCGTTCCGTTCCCATTTCGTTCCCATACCGTTCCCGTTTCATTCCCGTTCCCTTCCCGTTCCGTTTCCGTTCCGGCCCGTTCCGATCCCGTCCCGTTTTCGTCCTGTTCCCGTGCCCGTGCCCGTGCCTGTTCTCATTCCCGTTACCTGGATGTGCATGTCCAGGTACAGGTCCATGATGTGTCATGTCCACCGTGTTGGACTTCAAAATAAATGTCATTTTCGCAATCACCATCCCATGAAACCTCAAGAACGACATCCACATCGATTTTCATGTTTACTTACACCATTTACACCCTAAGGGGTTGATTTTCAAAATCACAAAATATATGTTTGCTTATTTATTTTTAGACGTGCTCCTACGAAGTTTAAAGTTGTGATGGCCATTTAATATTTATTCCATACAAAATTTGAACCCCATTTTCACCCCTTGAGGGGTCAAATCATGTCCACCGTGTTGGACTTTAAAATAAATGTCATTTTTGCAATCGTCATCCCAGAAAACCCCAATAACGACATCCATATCTATTTTTAGGTTTATTTACCCCTTTTCACCCCCATTTCATCCCCGTAGGGGTTGAAATACTAACAATAACAATATACGTTGCGTTAGATTTCCATCCATAAGCCTAAATTATATATTTAGCAATTTTGACTTCGAAAATAAAGGATTTTCTTCATTACACAACTTCATCCCCCTTTTGACCCCTTCGGGGGTAGAATTTTGAAAAACGCTGAGACCCATATTTATTAATTTTCAATCGTCAGCCTAAACACAAAATTTGACGATCCTAGCTTCAAAACTGAGGGACTTTCATACAAACTTTCATCCCTTATTTCATCCCCTTAGGGATAGAATTTTCAAAAATCCTTCCTTAGTGGATGCCTACACTGTATAAGGTATCTGTGTGCAAAATTTCAAGTCGCTAGGTCCAGCGGTTTGGGCTGTGCGTTGATAGATCAGTCAGTCAGTCAGTCAGTCAGTCATTCAGTCATTCAGTTTACGATTTTATATATTAACCCCCTTACTAATAAAGATTGTATAGCAGCTGCATAGTTACACAGTGTTTTGTCACTTTCTTTTTAACGTCAAATTCAAATAGTTTGACAGAGAGTAACCATTGTGTAACTAAACATCTGCTATTTAATCTTTATTAGTAAGGGGGTAAGATTACAATGACGATATTATTTTAATTATGATAAATAAATATATATGATCAAACACGCATAGAATAAAACCTAACTTATAAAGCAGTAAAGGCACTATATCTTAATACTGTGTATACCCCATACTCGCACATATATGCAAGTTAGGTATCTACCAATAATGAGTTCATTACTAAATCACCTATGAATTAACAAAGTGAACAGTATCGAAGTAATGCCTTCACCACGTCATTATAGGTGCACAGTGCAGCAATTTATGCATTCACTTCCGCTCCCAGAATCAGTTTCACCGCGAAAGTTATTCGCAAGTTGGGGAACTTGCTACATACAAGCATTAGAATTTGGAATGAGGAATTAAACACTTATTACTTATTACCAACTTAAGGAGCTCTTGGCGAAATATTCTAAATTTGGTAATATCATTGCAAAACTTTGATTCATTCAGAGTATCGTACTAATTGCTTGATTTGACTGTAAGTACTTTGAAACCTATATTAATAAATCAGTAAATAAACAAATAAATAGACAAAGTAAGTACTTAAAATCTTATAATAATAACACCTAGAACGATGATTCCCTACAAAGCACACTGTCAAAAGTGAGGCAACCAAAACACCCATAATGGCGCCGTTTTCAGATTTTAATTGTCTATTATTACATAATCATACCTAATAAGTACGAAACAGTTTCAATTTCCCTATCTTCAGGAGTTAAGTTACTATATTATTGGATTTTAGTTACGATTAGGTATGAAGGTTATAAATCTTAAAACTGAGCCATTTTGGCTCAGTATTAGTTGTCTCACTTTGCATACGATAACACGGCTTCTAGATGTTATTATTCTAAGCTAAAATATAATGCAAATGCAAAAGAAAGTTTAAAGTACCTGTACAAACAAATATTTTCTCCAACTTGACAGTGCTACATTAAACACGCGTTTCCATGATTTAAGAGTCTCGCTACTTTCGCTGCAGAGAATTATACTTGGAAAAATCACAGGCTCATTTACATACTACAACAACACCAATTCCCCAAACATCCCTGAAAGATTTACGCATGACCATAATGTGTTACAGGGGCTATAAACAAAAGACTTCTAAGAGTTAATTTAGTTGCATTAGCTGTGTGCCAGGCCGCCACAATGAGCGTATTAGCCTCATTCTAGCCATAGAGTTAATATTGCTAATCCCTATAGAGATGTGGAATGGAATGTAGAATTTAATGACAGTGTGGGAAAGAACATTAGTTACCTAAATTCGTAAAATAAATCAGATAAACTAGGGTTCTATAACTGTTGATTTGATAATTCGATCGAGTGTTATTTTATTAAACAGTATCGATTCATCCATCTTTTAATAAGGATAAAGTTATAATTAAATAAAACTGGTCAAGAGCGAGTCGGACTCGCGCACCGAGGGTTCCGTACCATCATAATTGCACCATTAATCCACACTGCAGAGTAGAATAATAAAATTTGTATTGCAGTTTTAGGTCAGCGCCATCTCTTGACCGATAGTTGAACTATCTGTATCTATCGTTTTATTTTTCCTGTAATCTTTATATAAACTGCTATCACATAGAATTATTTCAGATTTTTAACCGACTTCAAAAAAAGGAGGAGGTTCTCAAGTCGTCGGTATTTTTTTTTTATTTTTTTTTATGTATGTTTTACCATAACTTCGTCAGTTGTTAACCGATTTATACAATTCTTTTTTTATCTTAAAGAACATAGTTTGTGTGTGGTCCCATAAAAAAATTACAGAGATCTGGCTGGTAGTTTTTTCATAATCCTGAAAATTGACAATTATTTAGCTTGCCATCACACGTGTTTTTACGGATTTTCGAACATAACATCTTTGTTTATGTACCGATTTAGATGATTCTTTTTTTGTTTGAAAGGGTATACTTCAAGAGTGGTCACATTTTAATTTTATCGGTATTGGACTTTGAACTTCGAAGATACACAAGGGAACTCCTCAAATTCAAATAGTATATGTAAAGTGATTTGGATTTTGGTAAGTTTATGACAATCCAAAACAAACCAAACCATGGTCTGCAATGCAAGGTTCTGGACTAGACTTGGACTACGAAGACACAATGGAACTCCTCAAAAACAAACAGCGTAAATTGGGAATTTGAGTTGTGGGCATTTTACCATTGAAAATATTTTATAAAGTTAAAAAATATTTACATGCTAACATACCTGCCACTAAAAAGTTGAAAATAAAAAACTTTTTTAACAAAAAAGAAAAACCTCCTTCAAAAAACCTGAAACAAAAACAGCTTCGAAATTAAATACCTCTAAAAAAGCGAGAAATAATATTCAAATCATTAGTTACGCATAACATTATTAATAAAACACTTCTAATGAAGTCGGGTGGGGCTTTCAGAAATATAAAAAAATTACTTGTCTTCCAGCCCCACCCGACTTCAATAGACGTGTTTTATTAATAATGTTATGCGTAACTAATGATTTAAATATTATTTCTCGCTTTTTTAGAGGTATTTAATTTTGAAGCTGTTTTTGTTTCAGGTTTTTTGAAGGAGGTTTTTCTTTTTTGTTAAAAAAGGTTTTCTCTTTGCGAACTTCGGAGATAAGGGGGGGAACGGTAATGTTTTTTACATTTATCATTATAAATCAAAAACTATGCGGCCTACAACAAAAAGAAAAAAATTATTGAAAACGTGCAAACGGCGCTCTTTCATATGATACCCAACATATTCTAGTAGCCCTACTACAAATTTTTAAGACCCCTTTTCAGTCCCTGTTATAAAAAAGATATTTATTTTTTTGTTTATTTCTTATTTGCTAAATAGTTGGGCAAATATCACCTTAAACTATTCCAAATTTTTAAGTTGATACCATTAGTAGTTCTCGAGATATCCAGCTGTAACAGACAGACAGACTGAGTCACACCATAAGGGTTCCTTTTTTACCATTTTGGTACGGAACCCTAAAAATACTGTTTTTTGTCTCTAACTTTTTGAGCGAAAACGCGAAAATGACAAATATTAATATAATAATTATTGTACGGTAATTTTGAATTCTGCAGGCCTATTGTATAAAATATAAGCGGACGATTTTCGTCCTACTCCGTGACCGTAACTGTTTAATATCAAGTAAATTGAACGACGAATTGCGTCCAATTATCGTACCTACTTAAGTAGTAGCTCTGTGAGCAGCAGACCTCGTATTTGTGACATTTAAAAAAAAATCGAAATGGCTGAAACATGTTTTTTTTTCGAAGAATTTCGAAAAACGAAACTACTAAAATATTCTATTATACATTATTGTCGAAATTGCTCACAAAATTTCATGAGAATCGGTTGAGAAATATGACATGTAAAAAAGAACAGACGGACAGCCGGACAAAGATACGAAAGCATTTTCGCTCACGCTGAATTGGAGACGCTTCGCACTCGCTCGGTTAAAAAGGTAAAGAATTAACTATTATAAATGGCTTTCACATATTTTGAAATATTATAATGATTACTTGGGTGACTCTTGTGCTGGTTTTTTTAAGTCTATGAGCGTAACATTACCACGGAATAATGGTTTAGGTAATAAAAGCGGTCGACAAACGCTATCCACACAACAATTAATTTGAACACTCGAAACTAGTTAATTTTACGCTCATGCTGAGTTAAGTTGGCGTCGTGGGGATTGTGTGTACGGGCCTTTACTATTGCATTTAGTTCACGCGAATAAATGGCTTCATAAAATGTGCACTTTTTGTGACAATTTACAACATCAACACAACCTAGTATAATAAAGGTATGATTCCGATGTCAGCAGCACTGCTGCGCGACATTGCTGCGCGACACTGCTGCGCGACAGTGCTGCGCAGCACTGCTGCCGAGCTCGGAATGTAGTCTCATATAAACCTATAGAGAATGTATGGGGACCAGTGGTGTTGCGGCAGCAGTGCCGCGCAGCACTGCTGCGCAGCAGTGTCGCGCAGCAGTGTTGCGCAGCAGTGTCGCGTCGCTTCTCCGCTCACATCAAATTGAGCCTTTCTAACGTAACATTAGGGTTCAATTTGGAGTGCACTGCTGCGGCAACACTGCTGCTGCTGCCGAGATCGGAATCATACCTTAAATAAAAAATTCGAGTTGCACTCCGGGAGTGCCGGTAGAAGTGAAAACTTGAATATTAACGTTGTGCATTTTTGATATTTTGGAATGGTTAGGGAATAATTTTGCACAAATTGCCGTCTTACGAATTTAAATTTTGCATTTGAATTTACGAATACAGAACAGTATTGTACGAAGGTCTTATCCATAGCTTGAGAGAAAATCTAGAGTTTTGACATTAAATTAAAAAATTAGCGCGTTGCTATGGTGACACAAGTGTTTCCGTCTTGAAATGATGCGCCGCCATTTTCGCCGCGCCCCGTAGAAAGAGAGGGGAATACTTCCGCCGCCGGCTGTCTACGCTACATCCGTCTTAAAATTTTTCGATCAGGGTCACGTGACCCTGACTGACGCGAGTTTAACATTTTTTTCCCATTACAAAAAAAGTGTACAACACCAGTGAACCACCAAAAACAGTGTAAAGTTTATGATTTTTCAAAAAAACTCAACGATATATGCGTTTGTGAGAAAAATTACGCACAGAGCAGAATTAATTTTAACGTAGAGTCCAAAAATAACAACATAGTACTACTTTAAATTGCCTCTACAAAGGTTTTGCTTGACAATGAAGCTCGCCACTTCGCCGCCCCTGGGAATTACTACCAGTTTGGTCTACAAAGAGGTTTTGCAGTATGTAAAATCCTCTATGGTCTGAACAGAAACAATATCCTTAGGGATCATAACATAAGCTTAGTTAAGAATAGGATGGATGCACTTTTTGCTATGGTGTGGTTTTACTAAAATGTTAATGAAGCGTTTGTTATAGTTTGGTACTTGTGATTTCAAATCCACGTTATCGGATAGGTACATCTTATTGGGCCTTCGCATTCGAAGGATAAAACATATTTAGTATATATATCATTAGTCAAGCAAAACAGTAAGAAGTTAAAAAAAGTTTCTTTTTTTCAGACATGATTGTTGATTGTGGGCAAAATAATGTAATTTAATTCAAACGAATTCTTTAAAAACTCACTTTTAACAGAAAAACCTCTAGAACATCAAGACCAATAACAGTGTAAAAACACGACTCTGCTCTGATTACACGTAAGTATTCAACAGCATAACATTTTCACGTCTTTAGGCATGAAATCAACGTGTAAGGGGGGCATTATGAGCGCTGCACAGTGGGTCGTTTACAAGTCGCCGGCACAAATGCAGCGGGCGTAACGAGTAGATTGACTCGCGACTTCCACCCGCTTAATCTCTAGGGGAAACACCAGACCTTTCCACTTTTACCGTCTGGCGTAGCTTTGACTGAAGCTGAATTAAAAACGAACGTTTACGTTTTAGTTCGGTTCTGTTTTTAATGAAATCTGTTAATTCGTTCGTGTCAATAGACTTTCGTGAGGTTTTTCTTCTATAGGTAAATCGGGTATTTATTTAGAGAAAATAACACTGTTTACGTAAAAATGTGGTTGTAAGTGAAAGTAAAGTGAATAAAGTCAGTTGTTTGTCAGTTGTATCATATCAGTACTTTGTGTACTAAGTAAAAAGAGGTAAGTAAGTACCAATTTTGTAAAAAAAATAATGTTCTTAGTACTTACCTTATTTTTGTCTATCAAAATATTTCTGGTATTAAGAATAATATATAAGAAATATATAATATTAATAAATATAAGAGCTAAAAAGTTATTTTATTTTCCTAAAAGAGAGACATATTTTATTCATCTTTCTTGTTTTTCTAAAGCATTTTCATAATAATCTAGCATATTTATACCGAGACGAATGGGTGTATAATATTAGGACAGGTTCATTGACCTGCATATATTTACACTGGACAGGCATATGTCAAACTGTTTTTGTGTCTATTTGATTACCGCCATGTTGGCGCTGTAGGACGTAGCGTGAGCATAGCGTGCGTACATGGTACTAAAGTTTGAAGTCTGGAGAGACCATCACGTCAACCATTTTCATATTGTACGTCAAAATTAGTTCTTTAGACGCACGCTAGTGGCGTTTCAAATAGGCACAAGAACTTTGCTGTCAAATCATACAGACAGCCTGTCCAGTTAAATAAAAAAAATTTTTTTCATGTCAGTGGACAGGTTTCATAAAATTTCCGCTTTGACATAAATTTTTGCCTGTAAATCGACTCGACACGTCTCTGTACGCCTGTATTCGGCTTGTAATTTCCCCTGCGATTCGGACATCGTTAACGGCTATTCATGTAAAGTGGGAGATGACTAGATTTTTTTATACTCAACCGTTTTTTTATGTAGCTCAATTCACGCTTTGAAACCCCTTTTTACTGTGACTGAGAGCTTATGAGTGAGAGCTTATTTTAATGGAGACTTAAAGAGTAAAAATGAATAGACCGTAATACACTTTGTTTTGTTTTTATGAGAAATCATTTTCAAGAGTTTAATTTTACTCACTCGTTCGCCTGAGTTTTTCTTCAGTACGAGTTATTCTAGTTTTTTTAATGCAATATCTACACGGATTTTAAGCTTCTTTATTGTTGAGAAGCTCAAATACTTTTGACATTCAAAATCTCTTCATAATCAGATATGATATTAAACCGGGAAACATAACGCAATATTCCTGTAGACACTTCCAAATTCATTATGCAAACTCCTAAACTATGTTCGCTTCTGATATTATAACATTTTGTAAAAGGTGGAATATGGCTTTGCATAATCAGGGTGTAGTAAGGTGGATTCAATATCAAAGCATTGTTCGGCAATTTATTCGCGAAGATGTGGAGGGTTTGAATTTTGCTGTTGCCATGGAATCTCTGTGATGTAGCGTGCGCGTAGTGTTCAACTATAACCGAAGTTATACTATGATGGAATTCTAGGCACGCGGGTTACGCTGAATCTTATACCTACGCGTGGTATGACTGGTATGGAAACGTTTGTGTCTTTGTGCTTAGAGATTGTAGGCAATACTTTTTCGCTGTTTAAAAATAGGCGCATCTCAAGTGCTTTGTATTTCAAAATAATTACTTACTTGTTTAACAATTAGCCCTTATTGCTGAAGACACTTCCAATTTGCAATAAGGGCACACTTAAAAAAATCACTAGTCTTCAAAAAAAACAAATCGATTTCATGTTCTCAAACCGGTAGAATACAAAAAAAAATGTTTCGGTCAAGTCGAATAAAATATTATTAATTAAGTATAAGTGATTTAACAAGGTTTGCGTGACTACGGGCAATAAGTAAGTAGCAATAAGCAAATTTAAAAATATAATATTTCGATTAATTGAAATTGATAGTTTTTTCTCGATTTTGTGAAATTCTTAAGTTATCTTAAACATTTTTGTTTTATTGAGTCTATAGGTGGTAAAATGGTTTTCTAAAAGACACATTAACACTTTAGGCGTGTTGATCTATTCTTCGAGAAGATGCCGAGTTGTTATCGTCGGGAAATTAGTAACATAATCTGTTTAAAATACCATTTCCCCCAGCACCTAGCGCCGCGTCTTCGCCATCACGCTATTTCCTATACAGACGTAGAGTAATCTAAATGTAGGGGAACCGTTATTTTGGAATCACGCCATTTTTAAATGACTGCCCAAAAAAGGAGGGTTCATGTATGTATAACATGTATGTAAGTACTTATGTGAGTGTCCTGTTAGAAGAAAATACCATCTATTGCCCGTTGTCCATCTGCCTAGTTCACCTAGTTTGACTACGGGAAATGATTAATTTCTATACTTTTTAGGGTTCCGTACCCAAAGGGTAAAAACGGGACATTATTACTAAGACTCCGCTGTCCGTCTGTCTGTCTGTCTGTCACCAGGCTGTATCTCATGAATCGTGATAGCTAGAAAGTTGAAATTTTCACAGATGATGTATTTCTGTTGCCGCTATAACAACAAATACTAAAAACAGAATAAAATTAATATTTAAGGGGGGCTCCCATACAACAAACGTATTTTTTTTGCCGTTTTTTGGTACGGAACCCTTCGTGCGCGAGTCCGACTCGCACTTGGCCGGTTTTTTTTATATTTTAATATTAAAAACTCGCGTCCGATTTGACTTCTTGTCATCACTCGAGTTAGGTACTACGTGCGCTATCTATAGCACAGAATAGTTACAAATAGTTGGTATAGTAGCAAATAGGTCCTCAATAGGAAACCTATGTGCGGACTAATTTCACAGCCTCCTTCAATATTGTCAAATGTAACATGCGGTAAAACAAATCAAAGTTAGTTAATAGTCTGTTACACAGAAACATAATTTAGTCCTCCAGCGTAATTGCCATCAGATGTACTGTACACATGAACACAGGTCTATTTATCTCAATGTCGAATCCAGATATCTATCGGTTCATTAGCAGAATTCGCACCTGTATTCTAGCTAAATTGTATAAAGCTAAGATAGGCAGTCGCAACGTTAGCACGTCCTGAGGCGAATCGTTTAATTAGATCACGAATTAACTTGTTGTCAGCTGCTGCAGCGCTGCTTGTTTTCCTCATCTCATCCTTTGAGCGTATTTGGAGTGTGTATTGATCTAGCGATGTCGCAGTTTAATTACGTTGTAGGTGTATTTATGTTAACTGTGAAGGAAATGAAGGTGTCATTTTGACTAATTTATCCGTGATTGAACTCTTTAGCGTAACCGCCCACGGGCGACTTTTTGTAGCTGCGATAATTGAGGCGTTAATCGCCCGCGAAATGAAATGACAAAGGTTTTACGTAGCCAGCGACAAAAAAACGCCGCGATTATCGCCGCGATTAACGCCGCGTTTATCGCAGCTACAAAAAGTAGCTCGTGGGTGTTTACGTATAGAACTCCGTATGTTCTATTCTCAGTGACAAAAAATCGCTCAGCGATTAATCGCCCGTCAGCGGGGACGCTTATGACCAAAAGAGGTTAAAAAGGCACAAAACCTTTTGCTCAAACAGTTCGTTTTGATTGGAACCACGATTGTCTTTTGTTGCGAACATTTGTTTTTAGATTGTAGTGTAGACTGTAAAGAAATAAATTACATAATTTGCAGATGTCATTATTATGTTCTATTTAAGTCAAATTAACGACCGTCACAGTACATACGATTCTGTTTACATTACCGCTATAAATTACTGAAAAAACGTTGCCATTAAAAATCGGTACACTGAAAACGCCACTATGAAGTACGTTGTTAAAATTTCACGCCCGCCGCTTCCTGTTAAGTTTCCACATGTTCTCGTTATTAGGATTTTCCATTCAGCAAAATCTGAACAAGCACATATAATAAAAGGCTGTTACGTCTAGACAGTGCTGAGACAGCAAAGCTCGTGGCAAGGATTTGTCACATGAACACGGCTTCTAAAGATCCTACCAACCGCATGTCCTGCTTAAAGTGGGTGTACACTGTCAGCGTAGATTATTACTATTTTTTGAAACGTTCGAGAAATATTTAGAAACTTATTACTCAAATAATTAGGCATACTTAGAAATAGAAATAGAAATCGTTTATTGCCTCAAATTACAAATTAGGTGCTTACAAAATTATAAATAACCACAAAGGCAAAAGGTAGTGACTCAGCTTATGCTGAACAGGCAGGATTAAGCACTGCTCAGCGCTGATTTTCAGCCACCCCTCTTTCCCGAAAGGTCAAGAGTGGGAAATGAAGTGTAAAAGGAGTGGCAGCCAATTAAAAAAGAACAAATCTAAATTTTACATAACCAGTTCAAGATTATACAAAAAAAAAACTCAAAAAAGCAGTCTAGGAAACTGTTACTGTTACTTATTCATAATTTACATTATCTCTGCAAAGATACAAGATGTGTGTGTGTGCGTGTGTGTGCTAAGTGTGTATGTGTGTGAATGTGTGAGTAAATGAGTACTTTGTAATTCGGAACAGTTTAAGAAGCTTTTTTAAACTGTAAGACCGGTGTAGGTGTGACTTGACTACGTGTTTGATATAGGTAGGTAGGTATATCTGCCTGTAATCGTATTGCAAAGATCTATAATAGTCTACGGTAACCGATCAACATCAGGCATAAACCCTTCTTTAAGACAACGTTCACGCTTTCTCGTTCGCGTGTTCTATACATTCTATACATCTGTATAGCTCATATGAGCACATATTCATTACGAATGTGATTTGTGTCTCTAGAAACAAATTCGCAGTGTAACAGACTAAGCCGTGGTTTACAATCACAAATCACATTCGGTGCAGATAATAGTGTGTGCTCACCTCAAGTGTGTGTTCTAGTAGCAGCTAAGCCGCCATCAATAGCGACGCGTGGCTACGTGTGTATCTGTGTTTACGGCAGGATTACGTTGCCTAAGGTTTTGCGAGCCGTCTCCGCTCAAAATCATTCACAGGTCACACAAAAGCTTGCACAAAAGTTTTAGTATGTAATGACAAAGTTACAACCATAAATCGATGTAATGTTAAAGGATAGAATCTTTTTTAACCAACTTCAAAAAAAGTAGGAGGTTATCAAGTCGATTGTATGTTTTTTCTTATTTGTTTATGTATGTTTTACCATAACTTCACCAGTTGTTAACCGATTTAAATTATTCTTTATTGTCTGAAAAAACATAATTAAGGTGTGGTCCCATAAACATTTTACAGAGATCTGCCTGCCTAGCATGACCGATTTATATCGCGTGATATAGCATTTTATCGACACTCAACTGTCAAATTCCTTTGTCTTTTTGACAGTTAAACGTGATAAAACGCGATATCACGCGATATAAATCGGTCATGCTAGGCAGGTGGGTTAGTAATTTTTCATAATCCTGAAAAATAATTTTAAATTATTTAGCTTACCATCGCACGAGTTTTTCAGGCATAAGTAACTTCTTTGTTTATAAACCTATATAGATGATTCTTTTTTAATTTGAAAGGGTATACCTCAAGAACGCTCACGTTTTAATTTCAGTGGTATTGGACCTTTGACTTTAACGATGCATAAGGGAACTCCTCAAATTCAAATAACATTTGTATAGTGATTGAGATATTGGTAGGTTTATGACAATCCAAAACACACCGAACTATGGTCTACGACGATGACATTCTGGACTACACTTGGACTACGAAAGCACAACGGAACTCCTTTAAAACAAACCACGAAATTATGGAAATTGAGTTATGGGCATTGTCTCATTGAAAATATTATATAAAGTTAAGAAATATTATTTTATACTCTTGCATACCTACCACTAAAAAATTGAAAATAAAAAGCTTTTTAAAAAAAAGAAAAACCTATAAATAAACGTGAAAACAAAAACAGCTTCAAAATTAAATACCTCTAAAAAGCCAGAAATAATATTTAAATAATTAGTACGTATATCATTTCAAAACACGTCTAATGAAGTCGGGTGGTGCTTTTAGAAATATTAAAAAAAATGTCGTCTTCCAGCCCCACCCGACTTCAATAGACGTGTTTTTATATTATAACTAGCTTTTGCCCGCGACTTCGTTCGCGTGGACATTCGGAACCACGATTGTCTTTTGTTGCGAACATTTGTTTTTAGATTGTGTGTAGAATTACATAATTTACAGATGTCATTATTATTTTCTATTTAAATAATTAGTTACGTACATCATTTCAAAACACGTCTAATGAAGTCGGGTGATGCTTTAAGAAATATAAAAATAAAATTGTCTTTCAGCCCCACTCGACTTCAATAGACGTGTTTTTATATTATAACTAGCTTTTTCCCGCGACTTCGTCCGCGTGGACATTCGGAAAATCGCTATGGAACTTTTGACCGAGATAAAAAGTATCCATGTTTTACCACAGGCTATTCCAAATCCGTTCAGCCGGTTTTAACGTTACTGTTCCCGTTCCCGTATTATTTTTCCATTGAAGATTTGAACCTCCGTTTCAGTCCTTTAGGTGTTAAATAATGTCCACCGTCGTGTCATCTTGGACCCTAAAATAAATGCCATTTTCGCAATAAACCTGATGAACCTTTGATTTTCAGAAATTTACGAAATACATGTTTGATCATTTGTTTATAGAAGTACCTACTCCTACTAAGTTTCAAGTCGTAATGCCTATTTTATATTTTTCCATACAAAGTTTGAACCCCATTTGACCCCTTTAGATGCCATTTTCGTCATCAACATCCCATAAAACCACCCATATCGATGTTGGGCTTTTTTACCCATTGACCCCCTTAAGGGTTGAGTTTCGGAAAACCACGAAACACGTGTTTACTTATTTGTTTTTAGAAGTACTCCTACCAAGTTTCAAGTTAAAATGTCTATTTAATATTTTTTCCATATAAACTCTGTACCCCCATTTCAACCCTTTAGGGGTTGAATTTCCATAAATCCCTTTGTTGTGTGTGTTGGTGCTTACAGAGTGTAAAGTACCTATGCACAAAATTTTAAGTCATCAGTGGTTTGGGCTGGGCAATAGTCTGTCAGTCACCACTTCATTTTTATATAAGAGATGATATGCGTTACTAATTATTTGAATATTATTTCTTGCCTTTTAGAGGTATTTAATTTTGAAGCTCTTTTTATTTTCAGGTTTTTTTTGAACGAAGTTTTTCTTTTTTTGTAAAATTAATATGATATAGACAGAGAAAACTTCGATAATTGTTTCCTAATTTAATTGTTACAAAGTGATTAATGCACAGACAGTTCCCTCACAAATTATCGTTTCGGCATTAGGTGAGGTGAGGTGTTTGGGTAATATTCTCAGAGCGGGCAGGCAGTACGCACATGTAGTACTAAACGCTACTAGACGAAAATCGGGATGCTTTTATAAAAGTGATAAATACACGGTTCCCTCACAATTGTTTCCGCATTAGGTGAGGTGTTTAATCTCAACAGGCGCGATACTCTCGGAGGGGCAGGTGCGCACGACGATGATGAATCGTTCTGCTGAATGGCGCAATCCAATGAGTTTTACCCGATTCTTTAGAATTTATTTCTTTCATGGAGACGGATGTTATTGTTGCATTTTTGATTTATAATGACTAAAGTTTATTGAGAAAAACATAATTTTCTGTTGTTATTTTATTTCATTGTAAAGAACGACTCGTAACTGAAAAATAAAACCGAGAGATTCCTTTCTAAATTTTAAACAATAAATATATCAAAACTTTTGTGAATTTCTTAAATAACCAATATAAATTACTCTTTCATATCTATCTTTTTTATAATAAGTATTAAAAAGTGTTTCGATTTTATGCTTTTTCTCGAACGCTGTTATTAATTGCTCGCAATTGAGAAATTAAAAAAGGTGCACTAAATTACAAAGCCATCCTCGTATGAATAATTCCTCTTCTCTTTTGAAATAGATAAGGTTGATTTATTCAGTTCAAGTGATCCAATTGTTATGCTGTTATCAGTACTCGCCGATCCAACCTTATACCAACCCGGTGAGGGTAACTTATCAGTATAGAGCTATGCTATGCTATAATATTTTTTTAACACACTTGCTCGTATAGCTGATGTAATTCCACCGGTTTTAAATATGTAAAGCGGGTCATAAAAAACGCGTGTGTTTCCAAAGCAAATAGTTAAGTTATAGTCCATACAAATTCCATAACAGTTTAAGAATTGTTCACCAAAATATGCAAGGCTTTTCTGGCAAAGATTTAGAAATAAGCTTATTCTTAAACTCTGAAGATATTGATGTGTTATGTGTTACTGAGCATTGGTTGAAAAAGCACGAATTAATTTTGAGTTTGGATAATTATAAAGTTGTTAGCTCACTTAATAGAAAATCTGCTATAAGAGGGGGTTCACTTATTATTCTACACAATAGTTTGCAATGTAAAGAGCGCAAAGATGTAGTATCCCTCTCAATTGAACGAACCATTGAGTTGTCTTGTGTGGAACTTGATCAAATAATTATAGTATGTGTATATAGACCCCCCAGCGCGAATTACTCTGAGTTTGAGTCCACTATGGAGGAAGTCTTAAAAATAACTTGTAGGAAAAATAAAAAAGTCGCGATTTGTGGAGATTTTAACGTCGACATCTTAGATCCTAAATTAGCTAAGTTGTCGAGTAGGTTCATAAACCTATTTAAATCATTTTATTTGCTACATACTTTTAATGAACCAACACGAATCACACCCACATCGGCAACTTGCTTAGATAATATTTTCTGTAACTGTAATGTACTTGAAAAATCAATTTTGAATTGTATTAAATCCGACCATAGTGGACAATTAGCCTCTATTGAGCACCATCATTAGGGTGGAACACTTTTGTATGAAAAAATTTTTTTTTTCCAAATTCGAATTGGAATACCAGGCAAAAGTTGCATTATATAATTGTAAATAACACCCCTTAATTTAAAAGTTCTAGCTCGACAACTTGAGATCCCGCCATAGACTTGAAATTTTATTTTTTAAGTATTTATAGACGTTTTCTATAGTACACCCTATAAACAAAATAATACGTAAATATTATATGTTTTGCATGTAAATGATACAATTAAGGTATATTTTATTTAATAAAATCATTTATTTCAAAAGTATACATAGGTTAATAAAGTTATATCGGTTTGAATAACGTCATTTTTTGTATCAAAAATCCTTTTTCGTCTCAAACTTTGGCATGAGCTTTCGAGATGCTAATTTAGACTTTATGAATCCCTCTCTTTTTGTTTTGTCACATACACTTATAGATGCTTCTGTTGCAACTTTTACCGATCTTTCCACAGCCTGGGTGTGACAGGGCAGTCACATAAACTCCAAAACTGTATCTCCACCATTTTCAATAGATCTTGTAACTGCTCATCGGAGATATTCATCAGTATTGGGGGTTCGTTTATATTTTGTTGTCAGTCATTCAAGTCTATGTAAGAACGTGCATTTAAGTTTATTTTTGGCACCTCAAACATGCGCGAAACAGAATTTTTATGAACTTGACGAGCCTTTAAAATGCGTCTTCCAGCGAGTTCTCTAATGTGCTTACGTGAATCTGTTATCATACTCAACAACAAATTTTCTGGATTAGCAAAGTAACTGTTTCTAATTAAAACAGGCCCCCCTACTCAAATGGCCACTTTTCGCTAACAAATAAGCAATTAAACGATCAAGTCACAGGTCGCAAGTTTATGTAAATCACAGACAATGTTGTATTGTATGGAATTGACAAGCCTACGACACGTAATTTCGGAGTTTGGCTTACTTTTAATTTTTAAGTTAGCGAACGAAAATAGAAAAGTGTCCATTTGAGTAGCCCCCAGGGTCCACTATCGCTAACAACTCATTGGACAAATATCTAATGCTGTTAATGAGCTTCCTTAAATTTATTGAACCATCTTTGCAGGTTGAATGTGTTTTAATGGCAAACCAGACAGGGGCGTATGATTTTACGACAATCGTTGCTAAAGTCACAAGATTTTGTTGTGGATTTTCCATAGAAATATACAAACGCATTATGCGATTAGATCTTGTCAACCAACGGGCATGGGATAGCTTACCTGGGCTTCTGTGTTAAATCAGGAGGGCAGGATATATTTATGACAGAAGTAGTAATTTTATTCACTGTCACAACGCTAAAGTACATGAAAATAATAAAATATTTGATTCCAAAAAGCCTGTAAACTATATTTGAATACGTTTTTAAATAAAATAAATCTATTTAAATAAATTATGTACTATTTTGTAGACCGGGCAAACAGCCCCTAAATTATCGTTTTTGAAAATATTCGATGTCTTGGTGGGGGCTTTTACCGTTGTCTGATAATATTTATATTTTTAATGGAGATAATTGATGGCAATTGGCAACTTAATACAACTATTCCAAATAAAAATTTGAAAAAAAAATTTTTCGTTCCACCCTAACCATCATGTTCCGTCTAAACGGAAAATAATGTGTAGGCCAATAAAAAAGAACTGTATTGAAAAATTCAGAAACAATGTCACAAGTAAAATTGAAACTTTACCAGAACCAAATTTTGAAGCCAATAACTTATATAACCATTTATTTAGCGTAGTTAAAACTGAATTTAGTAAAAATTATAAACAAAATGTCATCATGAGTAATGATAGTACGAAATTTAGTGACTGGGCCACACCCGGTATATATAAAAGCAGAAGGAAATTATACGAACTATATGCAGAGAAAGCTACTTCCTGTGATCCTAACTTCATTGAATTTGTCAAGAAGTATTCACAAACATTCAGAGAAGTGTGTATTCTAGCAAAGTCGAAGTACTTTTCAAATAAAATTAAATCAGCTGATAATAAAATTAAGGCTACTTGGAACATTATTAACAAAGAAACGTGCAAATCAAAATCCAATATAAATTACTTCTGTTTAAAAATTGGTGATCAAACTATTGAATCTGACGATAAGGTCGCTAAAGTCTTTGAAGATTTCTTTGCTCGAATACCAATAGAAACTACCAGTACTCTTAGTGCTTGTCCCAACATCGCTGTCTCCCTCCTAGAGTCTAGTGTTGATAAGTGCAAGGAAACCTTTTTCTTTAAATATATAAATAGTGAAGATATTTATATGATAGCTTTTAAAACAATTAATGTCAAAAAAACAGAAGATCTTTGGGGCATATCAACAAGCATTATTAAATCAATAATTGATATACTAGCCCCTTACTTGGCTTTTATTTTTAACAAATGTATTGATGAAGGGGTTTTTCCTGATCTAATGAAAAATAGTAAATTGATTCCTCTTTTTAAATCTGGGGATAAAAGTGACTCAGCTAACTTTAGGCCAATATCTATACTACCAGCACTTAGCAAAATATTTGAAAAAATTATATATTCCCAATTATTAGATTATTTCACATCCAATAACATTCTTCATAAAAATCAGTTTGGATTTTCCAAGGGTAAAAATACTACTGATGCTGGAATTGCACTTCTCAAACATATTCTTGACGCTTGGGAAGAAAAGCAAGATGTAATTGGCATTTTCTGTGACCTTTCTAAGGCATTCGATTGCGTTGATCACCAAACACTATTAAAGAAGCTAGAACATTATGGTGTCTCTGATAAATCAGTTAGCCTTATGAAATCATATTTGTACAATAGAACTCAGAAAGTAGTGATTAATAGAACTGAATCTACTGGAGCCCCCACCAATATGGGTGTGCCGCAGGGATCAATATTGGGCCCATTGATGTTTCTAATTTATATAAATGACCTTCCCAACTACGCCAATAATTTATGTGAGACAGTACTATTTGCGGATGATACTTCTTTAGTTTTCAAAGTAAACAGAGGTAATAACTGTTCGGACGAAGTAAATAGTGCCCTCTCTAAAGTTTCACACTGGTTTAATAGCAATAATTTAGCACTTAACCCCAAAAAAACTAAATGTTTAAAATTTTCATTACCTTATGTTGAGCAGACAAAATTAAATATTAATTTAAATAACGATGAAGTCGAGTTTATTGAGAGTACAAAATTTCTAGGTATTACACTAGATTCTCGACTGCAATGGGATCCACATATTGAAGCCTTGTCAAGTAGACTTAGTTCAGCGGCATTCGCTGTTAAGAAAATAAGGCTTTTAACTGATATTGAAACGGCAAGGTTAGTATATTTTAGTTATTTTCATAGTGTAATGTCCTATGGACTGCTTTTATGGGGCTCAGCTGCCAGTATTGAAAATATTTTTGTACTCCAAAAAAGAGCTGTTCGCGCCATATACAATCTTCGGCGAAGAGATAGCTTGAGAGAATTGTTTAAAGAAATAAATATCTTAACTTTGGCAGGCCAATACATATATGAAAATTTAGTTTATGTAAGGAAACACTATGATTCATTTGCTAAAAACAGAAATATTCACCAGTTTAATACAAGAAATAAAGATAAACTTGCCGTTCCAAGATTTAGGCTTGCAAAAACTAGAGGTTCATTTATGGGGAAAAGCATAGCCTTTATTAACAAAGTTCCGCAACAAGTGATTGATCTTCCTTTGCATGAATTTAAAAACCATGTTAAAAAAACGCTCATGAGTAAAGATTATTATAAAGTAGATGATTATCTTAAAGATCAAAATGCGTGGAAATGATGTAACACATAACTTGCTACTATAAGTACTTTGTTGAAGTAATATAATGTAATAAGTCTATGTTGTTGCCAATAATCCTGTCACCCTGTTGTAATTATTTGGTAACGATATATTCAAGTTTGTAAATATCGTTACTTATGGCTGTTACAGCTGATAAGTTTCTTGCGCCCGTTCTTCTTGTCAGCTAAAAAAGTCTAGAACGGGTGGTAGGAAAATATAGACTATTCAAAAGTACTTAATTATTAAGTTTATTTGAATAAAGCTTATTTGACTTTGACTTTGACTTTGAGTATTATTTGCCATTTCAAATATGGAACTGATCGCCGCCGCACGACTCCAGCTAGTGAGCAGCGCGCTGTTGCTATTCAAATTTCAAACTAATCGCCGCGCGGCGCCAGTCAGTAGACAGTGTGCATTCACAGATTGAGTTTATTAAAAAATAAAACAGTTTATTCGGTAATTTAAAAACTTGGCTGCATGCTCTAGCGTCTTTGCCAACATTTTCACGCAGCTACGGCAGAAAATAATCCTCGCGCCATTTTTCTCAAATTTTCTTTTCTTTGTACTTGTATTGTGAATATCTAAAAATGACAACTTTCAATAATGAAGATGAGCAATATATTACTTCAACTCCACCGGATATACTAACAGAAGCGCGAACCGCATGCGACAGCTTGCTGCCATCAATATCCAAGGACAAATACATAACCACGTATGAAAATTTCTTGAAGTGGAAAAACATGAAAAATGCCAAGTAATTTTCCGAAAATGTAGTTTTGTTTTGGCGTATTTTTTTTCTGTTTCCTCGCAAATGTGTTGAAAAACGTCGTACGATATACGTGCGTATTGGTTATAACACACTAATATCGTAATGTACTATTATGTGACTTTGTGTAAAATAAAAAAAAAACATTACTTTCACGTTTTTTTAGCATAAGTAATCTTTTACTTATGTCTACTTGTGATTTTCTTATGTTTTCCTTTTTTTCTCGAATTTAGATCGGGTTATCAATATCGTGGCTAGATTCCTAATTCAAAAGATTGCCATGTTAAAGTATATGCTGTCAGTGTATATAATGCCCACGAAATGCCAGTGAAAAGCGAAATCAGGACTTTCCTAAAGTCATCTTCCCAAAATCGTTACTTTCCTAAGTGGTCACCTTTCTAAGCAGTCTATCTCTAAAATAGTACGGTGAGTAAATACCAATTAATTAAATAAATTGCAATCCAGTGTGTAACAAAACAAATAAGTTTTTTCATCACTATGAGGGTGTGACGTTTTTACACTTTTTACAAAACAGTCCACTCTAGATAGTATATCTACACTGAAACCTCATTCATTGGCAGGAAAGCCAATCGAGTTAACATGTAGCAAATGATTGCTGTTAGGCGTGAAATACACAGAAGAGATGCGGTGGAGATAAGGCGCAGATACGGCGGCTATGCCGGCGATACGTGTATTTGATTGGCCGAAAGCATCCGAAAGTCTCACATCTGCACCGTAGCGCCGCCGTATCCGCGCCACGTCGCTTCTGTGTATTTCACGCCTAATATTTTAAACAAAATCATAACTAGACATAGCGCTACAGTGTCCTCATTATTAAGAGAAGCATAAATCACGAAATAGAGCATAAGTCATCAGCGAATATTTTTCTAAGTCTATGGCATAAGTAGTACAGCGCAGCATAGCTTTATACTGATAAGTCACCTTTATACTGGTATTGTGTTAATAATTCTGCGCTTGCTCGATCGGCCCCAGTTTTTATATGTAACATTGTTTACATAAACTAACGGGAAACAATTCTCGACAGGAGTCGTAACTTGGGAGAAAGGTGGGTTCCGTATAGATGAGCAAACAAACAAGGAAATAGAAGGATCTCATCTGATTTGGGATGCAAGTAATAAAAGGAGGGTGCCCAAGGCGGCTGCTTGGGCTGATTTTATTTGAGGATACACCTCCAGTGTCATGTGCTTGGAAAACATGTTTTTTGTTTTCGAATAAACAATAAACTTCTCATAATATTGAAGGTTATCGAAGGTTTGTTATTCAATATCAAACATTGTTTTGTCTGCTAACTATAAATAAAGTTATTTATATCAAGGTTTACCTTTGGAACTAAATCTAAACCTTAGTGTGATGTGATGTGGTATTTTTAAGTGTTGGATTTAAATTATTTACATTTCCACTACCTACTTAGTGAGAAATTGACACGGGTGCGGGTAATATCGATTTGAACATTATTTCTTGCTTGTTTAGAGCAATTTTTTAAAGGTTTTTGAAGGAGGTTTTTTTTAAAAAGCTTTTATTCTGGATGAAATGTATCCTACCGTGTATGCAAAATTTTACGATGATCGGTTGAGTAGTTAAGACGTGAAGGGGTAACAAACAAATAAACAAACGAACGGACTTACGCTTTTATTATACTAGTAAGGATTTCGATATCCTACAATAAACATAAACAAACTTATCTCTGCTAAGGAAAAAAAACGTCTTAATGACCAGCACTGCAGAAAGCAACTGCATTCTCGATTTAGATTAAAAGAGATAGAATTTTAAATCATCCTTTTGTCTCGAGAAGATGAAAAGCGTGTCGTTATAAAGGAGTTAAAAAAGCTAATTATGTTAGAAAGACTGCTCTGAGGAGTTTAAATCTGTCTACTGGAAGAAGGGTTGATATTTTATTAAAAGGATCTATCCAATTTTATTTTTCTAAGCTAAATAGCGCATTATTCATAGCATTTTTCGTAAACGGCATTATTTTACAGCTCGAAAAATATTATACACGGTTAATTTTTAAGTATATCTAAAAATGAAATGGGGTTTTCAGACCACGTAAATGAACAACTTTTACTATGGGGCCAACCACGAAATCGCGAAAAAAATCAGCTGTTCCATACATTATAGACGAGTCAATGTTGTACTTTTCTATGGAACAGCTGATTTTTTTTCGCGATTTCGTGGTTGGCCCCATAGTAAAAATTGTTTATTTATGTGGTCTGAAATCCCCATTTCATTTTTAGATATAGTTAAAAATTAACCGTGTATAAAGTGGAACTTTTGAATCAAATCTCTTCACAAAATAGGTACCTACCTATTTGAAGCAGGTTATACAACGAGTAAATGAAATAAAGCAAAACCTTTAAACTAAGTATCTTCTCACTTAGCAGACCTGAAATCACGAAAAAAAAACTCAGCTACATTTTGGTAAAGTTCTTTTTTCGCGATTTCAGAATTGCTTCCATACAAAAAGTTGTTTGTAATTTATGAGCAACGTATATATATATATATATATATATATATATATATAATATACTTAGTTTAATGTTTTGCTTCATTTCATTTACACTTGTATATTAATTTCGCAATATTCTTCCAATTTAATCTTTAATTTTTATTATCTTGTGAGTGTTTAGTTTCTGACTGGATAATTTTATTTTTTACTAGCGGCCGCCCGCGGTTTCACCCGTGTGGTTCCCGCTCCCGTGAGAATATCGGGATAACAAGTATTTTATGTTTATAATCTAGGCTATCTACTATCTGTGTGCCAAATTTCAACCAAATCCGTTAAGTAGTTTTTGCGTGATTACGGAACAACCATCCAAACCCACAAACTGTCACATTTATAATATAAGTAGGATTTTAAGGTTTTTGGGGTTAATTCACACCATTAGCGCATTCATATCGTTAATGAGGATCAGCATAACACACTAAGAACACCCGTGTGCACTTAGATGAGGTCTTAAGAAAGTAATTAGGTAGCAACTGTAATCATTAAAACTCCGTAATCCTTGAAACTTTGTTTGGTTTAAAATAATAAAAACTGGTCAAGAGCGATTCGGACTCGCGCACCGAGGGTTCCGTACCATCATAATTGCAACATTAAACCACACTGCAGAGTAGCATAATAAAATTAGTATTGCAGTTTTAGGTCAGCGCCATCTCTTGACCGATAGTGGAACTAATGTTGACTTTTTTAGAAATTTGATATTTTCTAAAAAGGTGTGCTATATTGAGACATCGTTTTATTTTTCCTGTCATCTTTATATAAACTGCTATCACATAGAATTATTTTAGATTTTTCTCTTTGCAAACTTCGGAGATAAGGGGGGGGGGGAACGGTATTTTTTTACATTTTTCATCATAAGTCGAAAACTATGCAGTCTAGAAAAAAAAAATATTAAAAACGTGCAAACGGCGTTCTTTCATATGATAATACCCCACATGCCCTAGTAGCCCCACTTCAAATTTTTAAGACCCCTTTTCAGGCCCTGCTGTAAAAAAGATATTTATTTTTTTATTTATTTCTTATTTGCAAAATAGTTGGGAAAATGTCATCTCAAACTATTCCAAATTTCAAGTTGATACCATTAGTAGTTCTCGAGATATCCAGCTGTGTCAGACAGACAGACTGAGTCACTCCATAAGGGTTCCTTTTTACCATTTTGGTACGGAACCCTAATAAAATGAAATGCGCGTCCTGAGCTTCTAAAAAGGCAAAATTGTAGATGAAGTCTTTTCTGATTTGTAGTAGAAAACCTTAAAAAACCGTTAAAGGTGACTATAATTTGTGAAATATTTTAAACTAATTTCCAATTTTAATCATATTTGAGATAAAAAAATGATTCGTAAAATCCTTGATAAGGAAAATGAAACATTATGAAAAATAAAATAGATAGCTATGTAATTTACAAATTTTGCCTTTTTAGACCCCCTTATTATGAATTGTATTGAACAAGGACGTTGATTTATTTAACATCGTCTCCGCAATAAAAGTTTGATAAAAATTAAATATTATAGTTTTTGCTTAAATATAATAGCACAAAATGCTGTAAATGTTTTGATTCGCGACTGTTAGTGTTATTGCATAATTATTTTATAAATTGTTTAGTGTATAAACTGAAATACGAAAAGGTACCTGTTCTATAATAAAACACTGCTAACATCGATCAATTCAGTGAAAAATACAAAACAAAGTGGATTTAAATGTAAATTGAGTGACTTAATGCAAGAAACATAAATTCAAAACCAGTGTTTGTAAAAAGTTGAAGTGAAATAACCTCATTTTTAATATTACGACGACCGTCAAAACTTAAAAAAAAAAAAATTGTGAACGATGATGAACATTTGTTTACTACAAGCTCATAGTGTAAATACTAACTGACTATTTCGGCAAAGTCGTTATTACAACTGAAAAGACGGATGGTGTAGTGCAGTGTTTTTCCCAACTAGTGGTTCGCGTACCCCCAGGGGTGCGCGAGGTTTCATCAAGGGTGTGTGAACTGCGGGAATCTCGGGAAATCTCGGGAATCTCGGATCAATCTTGAAGTACTTTGGAACTTTGTGAGGTTTTTTTATATTTTTTTTTACTATGGCTACTACAGCAAAGAAAGACTGTCTTGTGTGTTTAAAACAAATAAAAACTAGGGAATTACTTCTATGCAAAAACTGTAGCAAAAACTGTCATGTAACTTGTACGAAAACTGTTAGTGTGAAGTTTTTCCGCTTGATGACTTCAAAATCAAAAGAAAAATGGCTCTGTCATTTATGTGTGCGAACAATAGGTGAAGATGTAAATAACTGCTCAAAACAAATGACTTCTACGCCGACACCGATTTCCACCTCTAACATTAATCCAACAAATACAACTAGCTTTGTGGTGGATGAGTTGGTAAACAGGGAATCACCTATTCATAGCACGCCAACGCCTGACAAAATAACGGTTCGAACAAAATACAGAATAAATGTTACTACTGAGAATTCGTTTCAGTCGTTATCAGATGAGGAAGATTCAGAATACACTAGACTAAATCGAAGCTGCCCAGAAAACAATAAAATTTCTAATGATGAAATTGACGAACTCAGAAAAGCAAATGCTATTTTACGGACTAAATTAGAATGTACAGAAAATGAATTAGAAAATTTAACATTAGAAAATTCTGCTCTTACGAGGAAACTGTCCGAGTATGAGTTAAAAATAAAACATTTAACAGGAATTTGTAAGTCCTCTCCGAAGTTGACAACAAATAAGAAAAAAAGTAGATGTCCAAATTCTACACCGACTAGACGTGAACGTGATCATTTTAATCCCTCCGCTACTATCCATCCCGTAACGTCACCGTCTCTGCCACCAGATGAAACTTTATTGCAATCATTGCATAATAAACATTTGAACAGTGACAAAAAAGAATACTTAGTTGACAAACAATCTGAATTGAAGATGCAACATAACAGTTCAGCTCTAAAACACAATGTACTATTACTCGCTGATGAGAGAGGACGAAGTATACGTGATTTGATGGAAAAGCGTCTTAGTGAAAATTACAATGTTATATCTAGTCTGAAACCCTACGCAACGTTAGAAAGTATAGTTTCTGATAGTCTTAACCAATGTAAACACTTTGGTAAAATGGACTATGTAATTATATTAGCTGGATCACATGATAGGAATGTTATTAAATTTCAATCAACATTGTATTATTTTCTAAAAATGTTAACAAATACTAATGTTATTTTTGGTGAAATAGGCAAAAATCAACATTTAAATGTAGTCAGCATTAATAAAATGTGGCAGTCAATAAGTGAAAATATTGTCAATTTTCATTTTTCCAAATTATTGTATTTTGACAATAAGAAAATTGATAAATTAAACTCATGTAGAAATTTAACACTAGATATTATTTTGTTAGGTTACAAAAATAAACTGTTACTGTCAGATTGTAAAAAAAATATGAATGAAAAAACACAAACAGAACTAGAGTTTTTTCGAGACTGAGTATAATATTGAATGTTTATCGAAGAGTGATAGTGTACTGGTATTACCTATTGACAATGACAACCCTAAGACTAATTCTAATTTGCATATTTTTCATCAAAATGTATGTGGCATAAATACCAAGAGAAATGAATTTGATATGTATCTTAATTCACAAAAAAATATACCGTCCTATGTATGTCTGACGGAGCACTTTCTTAATGATCAAAATGTTTCCTTACTTGCTATAGGTAATTATAAATTAGCTTCTTTTAATTTGAGAACAAACATGAAAAGAGGAGGAAGTTTGATACTAAGTAATAATAATAATGTCTGTGACCCGTTACCTGTATGTAATGATTTGTATAAACGGGAATACTTCGATGTTTGTGGTATAAAAGATACTAATACTAATCTCAATATTATATGTATTTATAGGAATGACAAGAAAAAACATTTTGACAACTTTATGACACAATTGGAAAAACTGTTAGTGCGTTTTTTTGACAAGAAGTGCATAATTTGTGGGGATTTTAATGTTGACCTTTCAAATGATAATAAACAAAAGTCGGAATTTTTGAATCTACTAAAATGCTATAATTTTAGACCCTTAATTAATTCTACTACATACATAAAAGGGGGGGCACATTCAAGTCTTGACAACTTTTTGACAAATTTGCCTGATGATGAGGTAAAATCAACTGAAATAGATCATAATGGCCTTTCAGATGGACATGCAGGAATATTTTGTGAATTGCAAGTTCCTGAAACAGTGAAGTGTCCACGAAATAAAAATTATATTGTAAGGGAAATCAGAGTTTTCAATGAGAAAAATAATAAGATTTTTAGAGACAATTTATTGAAATTTAATTGGACTAACGTTGGCATTAATGAGTTCTTAAAAAAAATTAAAGAAATATTTGAAAAAAGCTTTAAACTGGTTAAACGTAAACAAAAAATTAAACCTGAGAAAATAAAATGGATAAGTAAAGGTATCAAGACGTCAAGCACAATGAAGCGTTTTTTATTATCAGCTCATAAATCCAGTCATGATCAGACAGTATTGCATTATAGAAATAGGTATATTGCTCTCTATAGGCGTGTAATAAGATGTGCACGTAAACTGGCTGTACAAAAAGAACTAAAGAAAGCAAATAATTGCCCAAAGGCGATTTGGAAAGTAGTGAATAGGCATAGGAATAAATCGAAATGTTATGGTCAGGAAAATCTGGTTCTTAAAATTAACAATAAGTTCGTGGATAAGCCGGAAGAGGTAGTAAATCTCTTGTCCGAAAGGTTTGATCAAGGTGGTTGTATAAATTCAATGGATGGGAGTGTGTCAGAATCCATATTAAAGAGTAACATTCCTTCCATTCATAAAAGTTTAACTTGGGAGAAAATAACACCAACAGAAATTCGTAAAATTGTCAGTAAAATGGCAAACAAAAAATCATGTGGTTATGATGGTTTACCAATTACAGTAATCAAGAATAATATTGATATTTTGGCAGAACCGTTGTCTATCTTCTTCAACTTGTGCTATGATTCAGGAGTGTTTCCAGATCAACTAAAAATTGCAAAAGTAATCCCAGTTTACAAAAAGGGTGCTAAAACTGATCCCCAAAATTATAGACCAATATCACTCTTGCCGATATTATCCAAAATTTTTGAAAAACTTATTAAAAATCGACTCACTCAACATCTTGTGAACAATAATGTTATAAATAGACGGCAGTTTGGTTACCAAACCAATAAAGGTACAGGAGATGCAATAGAAACGCTTTTAAATGATGTGGTAGTTAATCTTAACATTAAAAAGAAAGTAGCTGGAATATTCTTGGATCTTAGCTCAGCATTCGATTTGGTAAATCATGAAATGCTCTTGGTTAAACTTGAGCACTATGGCGTTAGAGGAAAAAGTTTACAGATTCTAAAGTCTTATTTGGAAAACAGGCTACAATTTGTGGAAATAGAAAATACTAAAGATGAAAAAGTCAAATACTGCAAGTCAAAATTAGTAAAGTTAAAGAAAGGCGTGCCGCAGGGATCCATATTGGGACCAATTTTATTTATTTTATTTGTAAACGACTTGGTAAAATATATTTATAATAACGTTAATGACATTAGGGTTACACTTTTTGCGGATGATACCAATGCAGTGCTTTCAGCTAACAATAGTGAAGAACTAAATTGTAAAATCAGGCAGGCTCTTACAGCTTTTTGTTTTTGGTTCAATAAGAATGACCTTGTCCTTAATTATGAAAAAACTAATATTATGTTGTTCCGAACCACGGCAAGAAATAAAGAAAAGCTAGATATAACTTTAAATGGCAAACGAATCACACTCGTTGAATCTGTTAAGTTTTTAGGAGTTTATATTGATTCATATCTCAACTGGAAATATGAATTGGGAAAAATTGAAAAAAAATTAGTTCAGCGTGTTATTGTTTAAGAAGCTTACGTGATGACATTACAGTGGAACAACTGAAAACGGCATATTTTGCTCTTGTTGAATCTCATCTGCGGTATAGTATTAGGTTTTGGGGCAATTCTTACAAATATAATATAGATAGAGCTTTTGTGTTACAAAAAAGAGCTATCAGAACTATAGTTCGGATTCCACAATGGCAATCATGTAGGGAATATTTCACAAAATTAAACATTTTAACCGTCCCCAGTCTTTATATTTTAGTGATTTTGACAAATCTGGTTAAAAACATAGAAAAGTTTGAAACACCTACGGAGCGAGACATCCGTCTGAAAACTCGCAGAAAGGATCTATCACAGTTGATTGTACCAAAGCTGAAAGTTGTAAAACACAGCGTTAGGTATCAAGCAGTCAAAATGTTTAACAGCCTTCCAATCACGCTAAAATCTATTGTTGACTCTAAACTATTTCAAAGACAATTAAGGGACTTCTTGTTAAAAAAGTGTTATTACAGTTTAAATGAATTTGTTGGACATAAATATTATTAATTTCGGAACGTATATATTTTATTCTCATTAACTAATTATTTGACATTATGAAATATTTTTTGACATGCCTTTTTATGTTTGCCAATTGACTAATTTAATTTATTGATTATTATTGTATTTTTCCGACACAAATTATTTTGTTATGGAATAAATGAATTATGAATTATGAATTAGGACCTTAGCTTAAGACTTTGTAGCCGAGCGGTTTGAAGTCTATGTTTGCTCCGCGTTTAATTCCTGTCAAATAAAATCCCACCAAAACCATTCTGTAAAAAACTAGCCTAGTTTCGATGGAGCTGCTTATCTCTAAAAAGTAATGAAATCTAAACAAAGTCGTGCCAAGTCTAAGGTTCCTTACTACGATTTCTTTATTATTATAGTTAATGTTGTGTGACTTGGCCGTTGAAAAAAAACACAATACAATTGACTGGTTATTGAGTCAACGTTTTCCAAGTGGCAATTTTCCATCGTCAATGGATTGCGGTTCTGGCGACAGATTGGTGCAATGGTGTCATGGAGCACCTGGTTTTGTACCCTTGTGTACCCTTCAACGGCCAAGTCACACAACATCCTTACTAATATTATAAATGTGAAAGTCCGTTTGTTTGTTTGTTTGTTACGCCTTCACGTCCTAACTACTGAGCCGATCATCATCATGAAATTTTGCATACACGTTGTCAGGGGTATAGAGAAGGACATAGGGTACCTTTCATCCCGAAAAAAGTATTGTTCCCGAGGGATAGCAAAAAACCTTTCCACGCAGACGAAGTCGCGGGCGGCCGCTAGTTAACTATAATAATAAAGAAATCGCAGTAAGGAACCTTAGACTTGGCACGACTTTGTCTAGATTTCATTACTTTTTAGAGATCAACAAGCAGCTCCATCGAGACTTGGCTAGTTTTTTACAGAATGTATTTGGTAGGATTTCACTTCTTTTTGTAGCGTTGATGCTTTCCACTACGCTGGATTATTGCAATGGCAGTCGATTTTTTTATGTACCAATAGTAGAAGGGGGCATTACCATATTTCTAATACAGCTGAGACCAGCTGAGGGTTCTTCAAATACTTCAGACCTTCGATTTTTGACATTAAATGAAGCGGCCCACCAAGTTGAATATTTTTTGTAAAGGCGGTATGTCGATCTCTAATAGTTTGGTTGGGCTCTTGTGTTTTCTAATCAGGGTCACCAGGTACGCCAGATCTTCGATTATTCTAGTTTTTTCAACACACTTGCTCGTAAAGTGAGCCCTAATACATCGCTTTTAGGGCCATAAACCGAACTATAACAAACGCGTGCAATAATATATAAAACACTAGTTGGTTATAGAATGATCCCTACAAAGTTAAATAGGTACCTTACTGCAAGTTCTATGCGAGTAAACAGAGCATTTTCAATTTAACCGAGTAATACAGTTATTTTTTAATAACAACAAAGAGGTTTTATGCCGCTGAAAATTCATTTGCATTTTTGAAATAAATAAATGTGTAGGTCCTTAATTAAGTCAAACAAATATTAATTATTATCAAATTATTCCTAATTTACAATATTTTGTTATTAAATATTAAAATATTTGCATTTTATCACTTAAATTTATAATTTTGAAGTAGGCTGTATGCTCACTAACCCCTTTGTTTGCAAAATATTCTTGCATTGGGCGTGTGAAAAAATACAAAAAAAAAACCTGCGCGCCTTTTCTCATCATGATTATTATAATTTGTTTTTGTCGTATTTGTTGCTGTGTGGTAAATTACTTTGTTTTTTCCTCGCAAATGTGTTGAAAAACGTCGTATGAAACTCGTGAGCTCTTGCTTATTGCACACTCGGCTGAGTTACGCCCTCGCCTGCGGCTCGGGCTGCAACCCACAGCCTTGTGTGCAATAAGCAACCTAAGCTAACTTGTATCATAATGTACTATTATAGTTTTTCCTTTATGTGGCCATTAAATCCTAATTCTGTACCCAATTTCAGCTCTCTGAGTTTATGGGAAGTATTAGTTCTATTTTGATGATCATGAGTGAGTGAGTGTCAATGCGAAACTTTGCTTTCGCTTAACTTCGGAAGGCAATGTTGTCCAATACTTAGTTTTATTTCACAATATTTGTAAACTGAAACATATTATCTTTCATATTAAGAAAATAGCATTGTGAATACCTAAAGTCTAAAAATTAATTGATATTATCTTTCGTTTCTTTAATAAATAAAATAACATTGGTAATTCTAATTCCATATCATCGGGAAAATATTACCAACTAACATTAATTTGGAGAGAACATTCATATTTAATTGCTGTATTAATCCCAAATGTGTGATTATTACTTAACAGAGATGTCTAAGAAAATCAACCGTCACCCCCCCTTTATCCGTATTAGTTCGCTATCCTAGATTACCCCCTACCTTCAGACAGTACGAAAGTCGTCTGTTTTCCGCAACATTTGATTCAGCAAGATTACCAATTTATGTAGAGCTATCCGTTTCTTTTCTTTTCCTAATTAATCGGTTGAAAGGTGAGGTCCACGTAAAATTGCTGGTATGGGCTAGAAGTTCTACTCTCGCTTAATGAGATACTTTATGTTAGGTACTGATGAGTAAGCGCAATCGTTTATATTAGTTAGTGTCCTTTTGTTATGATGAGGAATATGAAGGGGTACAGTTTATATTTATTACGACGTTGTTGTTACTTTATTAATTGACAATCCTTAGGTTCGTTCGTTCCGGTTAAGTTTCTTTTAACTTCTTAAACAAAATAATTTCATATTGTTCAGCTATTGGTGAACCAAAATAAGTGCCTGACAGACTGTGAAACAGGCCTTTATAAAAGAAGCGCATTGTATTTTTTGCCATAATATTTTGCATAATGTTGGTTTGATAATCAGCGTGTTATAGGTTTTAAATATTATTGAACAATAGGTATTAATTTATTACATAGGAATATCTATAGCATTAAAAACTATTATAATTAAAAGGCAAGCCAATATCTCCGATCCGAGCCGATCTCATTTTCTCCAAAATTAACCAAGTGTTTTCTTTGTTTCGGCATTTTCAGAAATGTTAAACATCATTCTAAGGTTATTACACAGAAGTGCTCAAGATCATTATATTTTACAGCTTAAGGGGTATTGTTAGTCATAAATGGACCCTAACCTAAGTTAATGGACAAAGCTATGAAGGTTCTTATCACAATTCGAGTTTATGTACCTACTTATACACATCATTTGATCTCATTAGTAAATGATTATTGATCACTAATAGTACATTACTGACGCGGTCAATAATGACTGCATTGCTGGCAGCGCGATGATGATGGCCGATAGCGTAGCTTAACGCAGGCCGTCACAGCGCGGTCAGCGTTGCAGCCCTTGATGGCCAAGCTGGAATAAAGGCCAAGACCGGAGGTCGAGGCTTTTATAGCGCGGACAGCAAGGGCAGCAATGATGACCAAGCTTGAAGGCCGAGAGCGTAGTTAAGCTCAGCTTGAGGCCATCATAGCGTGGCCAGCAGTGCTGTCATTGTGGACCAAGTCTTGTATAGTGCTTTACTCAAAAATGTCAAATAAGTAAAAAATGACAAAAATGTCAAAAATGACAAAAAATACCAAAAATACCAAAATGACCATTTTTAACATTTTGTTTTTATTTACTTTTGAAATTTTTGACATTTTTGTCATTTTTTGTCATTTTTTGACATTTTTACATTTTTACATTATTGACATTTTTGAGCAAACCACTATACAAGACTTGGTCCAAAATTACAAAAATGTTAAAAATGATTAAAATGACAAAAAAAGGGTAAAAAGTCAAAAAAGTCAAAAAGTAAAAAATATCAAAAAGCAAAATTAGTAAAAAAGTTAAAAAAAAGTACAAAAACATCATTTTCAACAATATAACACCCGCGCAAATAAAGAATGGGATTGAAAATGGCGGCTCACGGCGCTTACCACAACGAGTGTGACCAAGAGAGCGATAGGTGCGGCGTTTAATGGGTGAGCGAGAAGTGAATATGAACGCGCCACTTTTAATCCCATTCTTTATCTGCACGGGTTGTACAATGTACTTTTTTCACCTAACTATGTTTGAAACAAAACTCGACAATAATGGATTCTCAAAGGAAATTGCTGGTGGCTAAAACTCTACAATAATGAAATCCCATACATCTTTGTTGCGTCACCATCGGAGAAGTGCGGCAACCTTAACTTTGTTCAAAGAAGGTTGTCGAAATAATGATCATATTACAAGCATTTTTGAGTAAAGTTTTATTAAGTCACAGAATAGATATAAGTACCTATTACGGTTAAGTAATAGAGATCTTTAATGAGATAGGCAGTGATGCGTTTTAGACCTATGATTAGTATTTAGTATAAGTATCCCAACAAAAAATAGTATTAGTATAAGTATCCCAATAAAATCTCATGATATGTGCGTGTGTCATTTGGTCAAAAATAATAGGGAATTAAACAACCGGCCAAGTGCGAGTCTGACTCGCGCACGTAGGGTTCCGTACCAAAAAATGGCAAAAAAAACACGTTTGTTGTATGGGAGCCCCCCTTAAATATTTATTTTATACTGTTTTGAGTATTTGTTGTTATAGCGGCAACAGAAATACATCATCTGTGAAAGTTTTACATGTCTATCTGTTGTCGTTATTAATATGAAGCAGAAAACGGCAAAAAATTCACGTTTGTTGTGTGGGAGCCCCACTTAAATATTAATTTTATTCTGTTTTTTAGTATTTGTTGTTATATAGCGGCAACATAAATGATGAAAATTTCAAATGTCTAGCTATCACGGTTCATGAGATACAGTCTGGTGACAGACAGACAGACGGACAGCGGAGTCTTAGTAATAGGGTCCCGTTTTTACCCTTTGGGTACGGAACCCTAAAAATAAAATAAAATAATAAAGCTACAGAAATATATTAACTCCTTTAAACTTATATTCCTTCGCAATGTTTCTTCAAACATAATGTAACTTAACACATTAAATTATTCGAGAAAGAGAATAAATTATTAGCTGCTGAATTGTTACACTTCTGTTTTATTATATTTTCATAAGATAAGAAATGTTTTAACGTACGTATCTCTTAAGACGAACGAAGAAAGATACTTACTTAAGACTTGAAGATTGTCTGAAAATGAATAAGTATAACTTTCCCAGACTTACCTAAACAAAATTTAATGCTTGCTAAATAAATATCAGTTTCAAGAACACATTCATTGATTCCAAAAGTTTTCAACTTTCGTTCGTCTAAAATACAAATCGGTCGAAAGTTCAATCTTTGACAGCAAAGCTGCTAGAATATGTATGTGTCAGCACTCACAGGATAAAACTAGAAACAACAAACACCTTCGGGCTTCTCAGGGGACTTTCAAATAAGATCCCTTTCGATAGATATCCCATTTCTCAGCTTTATCAGTTTTGTGGCGGATTTTCTATAAATAGCATTTAGATATTTCACAAGTAGTGAACTTCTTTGAATAACGTGTCGGTGAATGCTTTGGTGTACGTTTCGATACTTGGACTCTTCTAAGTATCTTTTAAGTTATCTATCTTAGTTAATTCATCTAAGATTTTACTATTGTAAAAAGAATTCGTGGTTGAGTCAAGAGGATATAGAAATGCTTTTGATAATGTATTTTTGTAACGAAACGCGTAACTTTATTTGTGGCCAATTTGGTTTCACATATCCACTCATGATCAACAAACTAGATAAAATTATATGACAACTGGAATTTTAGGAACTTTATCATAAAACAGAGATATTATGTTAGTTATAACGGGTGTAACGGGTCAACGCATTCCGCCCATCATCAGAATATTTTTTGTCTTTTAGACTATACCTGGGAAATTAATAGCTACGAAGTTATTGAAGGTCAAAGTCAAAAATTTTTTTTTCGAAATTTTTATGAAATCTTATTTTATTCGTTATTTCCTAATTTTTATCTACAGAAACATCATCAAAATTTTATGTATTTCGTAACAAAAAAATGGCTTCAAAACGTTGCCCTTTAACGCGGCCGCACGCAGCTGTGTAGCATTCACTCGCAGGCGCGGTCTGTTGTACGCGTTACATTGCATGGTAATGAATGCAATGCTTTTTTAACACCAAAAATTATCGTCGTTTCTCATCAATAATTTTGAACAGACATGGTCCTTATGGTACGTTGGTACTGTTTCACTTCATAAATGTTTAGAATAGGCATGTTGACTATTTTTTCATTTTATGTTTACATAAATTACCCCTAAAAAAAGAAACATTTGTATAAGAATTATTACGCTTGCATGAAAACTGCCCGAGATATCACAGTTTGAAATGCACAAAATTGGACTCGCCCGAAAACGCTCCATACCAAGTTATGACGTCACGCCTTCCTACGTTGTATGCAACGCGTAGGAAATTTGTTCGGCAGCTATATTAAATATTGTGTTTATCAAAATGGTTTCTTTGACAAATTTGCTATAAATTTTACGGACTAATTAAATGTATTATTTATTTTAACAAATTTTATACTTTTTAAATGGACTTGTCCACCCAACTTTGAAAGGTCATAAAACAAATAATACGCAATATATAAAATCAAGAGGTATACAAGCTACTCCAAAAGTTTGATATGTTTACGATTTTTATTAGTATTTCGTTATTTTATTCATAAGTCAACATCCCTATTGTGTGTATCAGATGCATCTAAATAAATGTTGTTTATCACTTTTTTCATTCACTTATATTTCAATATACAAATAGTCATCGCCTTCAGATTAAGAAATAAACAAATCTTAATAAGAATGCACTCAAAGATTCTTTATGTTTTGCTTATTTCAAACAATGTGGTTAGTTTACATCTTCTTTTCCCGCTCCTGTTACCACTGAAAGTACGGACACTTTCTCCCCAGAGGGCGCTCTTGTAGTTTATTGACATTTACTTTCCGAGGGTAAACAGTGCTACAGTGACTGTCGAGCCTTGACTGGCGTACTTATCTTTGTGTCGCCTCTTTTTTTCTTCTGGGAATCGGGTTGAAATTGTTAATCTAAAGAGACTTTGATATTTTATTAACTATATAGCCAGTAATTTAATACTACATTTTTTTGGATCGGTAGGTACATTTTTAACATTAAGAGTTTAAAAATATTAAAGTGAAAAAAGTAAGTATGTAAATAGAATCAGATTCATTGCATGTCGATAGCATATTATACGATGTCCACATAGGTATAGCCACTAGGAACATAAAACAATACCTCATTTCAAATTCAATCCAAGCAACTTGCTACATTTGCTCAATTTTTGCTACTATTGGTATTTTTGACTGCGCTTGTTTTCGTCGGCACTCTAAAACTGCTGACTCATGAGTCGATTTAGTAAATCAGAGGCAAGGATAATAGCACAAGTGTGCCAGAGCTGGACCTATTGGGTAGGAAATTTGGCTCCCAGTATCATCTTGGCTCAAGCACAAGTGGAACAATAATAAACGGAGAGGCCATAAAACCAAATGTCAATTCAAGTCTTAGATATTTTTCACAAGTCTAGACACATTAAGAGCCCATTGTGTTTCGTTTTTAAAATGATATATCGTGTTGACTATCCAGTCACAGCATATCCATGCTGAATAGCAAGATTCGCTTAATATTGACATAAAGTCGTTTGGCGCATATGAACAAACTTATTTACAATATTTCATCTAGCACCACCATTTTCCTTTTATTTACGCTTAGATTTTTTATTATTCATCATAAACAGTAAACTGACTCATAATGAATAGTGGATTCAAATAAAAAAGCAAACTTCATTTTTTGAACTATTTTCTCACCTCTTTATTAACCTCTCATACCAGCAGATTTTATAGGAAAAACTCCAGACTTAAAACTATTCCAAATAATCTTTGTCTTTTTATTTTTTCAGAAGTTACCATTTATTCTATCTTACTTAAGATCGATCGCACAATAGAGAATCCGAATTGACATTCCAAATTGTGTTATGTATAAGCCAAAAGTTTATTTGGTAACAGAAGATCTGTCAATAGCATGATGTATGGTGGAAATGAAACCTTTCTTTAACTCCAACCTTTGCCAGAAGTCCCCCTGTTTCATATCTCTAGTGGTTCCACGCGAAATTGGGTGAAAAACTTTCCGGCACTGAAAAACATCATTTTGATAAATCGAAACTGTGAAACGATTGAGTTAAATATCTTTACTATTTCCTGTGATATGTTTTTTAGGTTGAAAATACTTTAAGCGTTGGAATTAAATAAGAGTAAATTGAAAATTAAATTTTCCGGCATTTGTAAGTAGGTAAGATGTGTATACTGCATTACAAGTAAAAACACTGATATTACGATTGTTATAACTTGGTATATCTCATGATTTATTACGTTAAGTTTATCATAATTTGATAAAGTTGTACCTACTTAAAGTTTTTCCCGTATTTTCATATTCAATAGGTACCCAAACAAATTAACATAGCCATTATTGAAGGCCATGACGTAATATATAGCCTCATTTAACATAAATTAGGGCAGTGAAACTAAAATAGTGTCGAATAGAGCGGGTTGGCATCGGCTGCGATAGCACCGCGTGCCTGCCAAATTGGCCTGTTCGCTTATCAACAGGATTACCTACAGCTACAGGGTGATATCTTTGTATTTTATAGTAGTAATATAGAGAAAGGAAACCTTTTGTATCGTTATTCCTATTTGCTTTTGCGCTGCCTTTCACGTTGGAGAATCACTTCGTATTTGCAGGTTTGACCATTTTACTCACCAAGTAAGTACTTACATAGATAGGTAGGTACATTCAACTTATCAAATTCATTAAATTAAACTTATTAATACTTACGTCATTATAGGTGGATTACTTACTGCATTGGGCCGGAATCCCAAGGGTGCGGGTTCGAATCTCGTTTGAGCTGCTACGGGTGAGTTGATTTTTTCTAGTATGTTTTCTCTTAAATTATTTATCTTAATATAAAAATAACATTGTTAATGCCTAAAATCTAAAAAAAACAATAATACTTACTTAAGTTTTATCAGATGTGCAGATGTTACCATAAGTTTTCAGTAGAATGGAAAGTTTTCCCTGCATAACCTATAATTTAATAAGTTCTTATGATGTCTTTTGAATTGTTTGCTTATCTATTTAATTCAGAACTCAATACTCAATTAATTTATTGCATTTTATTTTACAGCGTTACGGTAGTTCTTTTACTATTATTAGATTAGATCACTATGGACTGTTGCCTTGTACCTACTATTATGTATTCTGTGCTATCACTTATTTATTATTACACGTCATCTCGCCTCACCATGTAGACACAATATGTAACGACGCTGTAACACATCCGGTGGACATTTTGAAAGACTATCCGGCCATGAAGATCCTTTGACCGCAGCAGTTTGCGCGAAAGTATTGGCGATTATGCACGTTCCAACCTTTAATACCGAGATTACGGCTGGTAAATGGAGTGAATATCGGCATATCTTACCGGTTTACCTAGTGTTAAGAACATGGCATGGGCGAATCTTTTCGGCGAAAGCTTATCTAGAGGTTAGGTATGCTTAAATTAGATGAGCAAAATTCCTCCTTATCCATACAGAAGCACAGAATACTAGTACAAGTACAGAAATCCTTTGCCCCAGGAGTGAGGACGTTAAAAAGGCTTATGATATTAATAAGTAATTATATCTTTTCTACACCTATTATAAAAAATAAAGTCCTAAAATACTAAAGGTGGTTATACCACCGATAGTGGCGACCTAAGAGGTAAGTTGTTAATAGAAAATGATTTTAATAAAACTTTACGTGGATTTTTAGGGCCCATTGTCTAGTATTTTTAGAAGGTATCCTTTATTCCCTCATACAATCCCCTTAAGTACCTTTTCTTCAAGAAAAAAACTCTATTTTTATTATTTCTTCGGTTGTAGTTGCGTAATGTTTATATAACGTCAGTTTACTTTCCTCTAAAATAGAACCAGATTGTGATTTACTGATACATTAAAAACAGTCGCTTTCCCTATGCTCCATCCGCTGCGTTCCCCAGGCAGGATGCATTTAAAATGGAGGCTCTCTTTTTTATACAAAATTGTGGATTTTTCCAGGCCAAGGCGCTTGGGAGCCGTTGACTTGGAAAGCATTGGTCTGTGCGCTCGATTTGCACCGCAAATTGATTTTTATGTTGGTCGGGTGCTTGCTGGTGGTTTGTCATTGGTTAGATGCAGCGATAAATATTTTTTCCCATATATCCGTATTATTTAATAAAACAAATACTTTGTTTATTTATTGTATTCATGATACGTACATTAAGGGCAAGTTTCTTAGGTTCATGGTGATAAAATAATTGAAGAAAATCTTAGATTTGAGTTTCATAGAAATTCTGTTTCACAAGAACTTCGGGAAACTGAAAGAAAAACGGTAATTTTTCGGTTTAAGAAAACCGAAAGGGTTTGTTCTAGTGTTATTTTAAGTAATCATTGAAAGAATTATTTTCGAACACCGGTGGTAATCAAGTACAGATGAGTGCCTACATGTTAATTTTTAAGAAGTGTAAAAAAAGTTCTGCTGTTTGCATTCCTTTAGAACTCACAACTCTAAACATGCTCACTCCGAATACTTACAGTGTACTTGACGTGACAAAGACTTTTCTAGCTGTATCGTCGAGTTCCTTTATACAGGCAAAGCCGTAGGTCGCGTTTCCTGGCTCTCTGCTCAGTATAATCACTGCTCTTTTTGCGCCTTAGCTGCTTTCGCTTACAAAGAAAAATCAAAGAGCATTTGCCATATCAAAAAAAGTGGGTATAATTTGGTTGAGAAATTCTGAATTGTAAGATAGCTTATTTTGTTTTACTATTGAAAAAGAAAAAGCTTTTTATATTTAATTTAAGTATCCAAAATAAACAGATGACAGTAAGCACTTTCGGACAAGTCATGATGTTTTTACATACTAATTTTGTAGTAATTGCTATTTGGCATTACCGTATCAATCGTTATAAAAAATCAATGAAAACATGATGTAGGTACCTAATTACAACTGGATGAAGAACGATACTGAAGTTTTTACATAACTATTACCTACTATTGACAAAGCAATTTTTTAATAATGCATGTTTTTCGTCTCTTCTTTTTTTTCTCTGGACTGTTTTAATTCTATGTGTGAAAACTGATAAAGAATGGCATGTATGATCTAGTGTTACCTTATCTATAATTATTACATAAATGATGTAAATGAATAAATAAATAATATCTTAAGTTCTCCGTAAATATTATGTTCTTTCATCGCATAGTTTTCGATTATTTGGATTTATTCGAAAGTATCTGACATTATAACAGGTATTCTATCTTTCGCCCTCGGGGGCCATGACATATCGTCGGGAATATTTTTCGGCGTGGCCCAGTGCCACGTCACATCCGGCGCCACCGGAATCCGAAGGCCAATAAATCATCAGCCATTGTCGCCTGGAGGCAATTGACGTTGATTTTTCACCTACGAGAATCGCTTTCATCGTTCATTTTCTTATTGAGTTTTTATAACCTGCTGTTGAAGTGTAGTCCGCTGATATATTGGGAGATTATCAGTATTTTTTTTTCATCCACCCGTTTCAAACATTGTTTTTCAGACACACATTGCATCGCGTGGCGGGTAAAATCTAGATCCTTCGGTATAGGCAGTTGTAAAAGAGGTTAACTTGTGTAGGCTTTCTTTTAGAATAGGTACGTCTAAACGGAGTTTCAGATACGACACTTTGAATTTTCGGTGTAGCTTTTTGTGCTATTGGGATAATAGTGAAACCTGACAATGAGTTCATAAAATAGTGAATAAATATTGTTTTTCCTTTAACATATAACTCTACATCTTTAGAAGAACATATCGAAAGCAGGGCGAATAAAACTTCAAGTTCCATTATTGTAAAAATTGTGATATATCTTTGTTAAACTATGAATATTTAACTGTACAAAATACATGGTGTATCTAATTTACATTTAATATTAATTAACAAAATAATAATATAAAATCATATGAAGTGTATAAAACATTATTCGATGGCGGGCGAAGACCTATCGTTCGTTAGTGTCTTCCGTAGCTTAACTGTGGCAAACTGCTGCGGCCTGCGTGTGGTTAGAAATATAATATTAAAATACAAGAATAAACGATTATTAAACATAAATTTCGTTGTTGAATCTTTCGACAATGTTTAAAATTTCCAATTTATCTTAAACATCTAACTGGTTGCTTTTCTCTAAAGATAATAGAATTTTGAAAGCTCAAATTCCTTACTATACCATTATAAAATACAAATTCTAGTACAACAAAAAGTTATTTTTTTGAGCTTATACACTGCGTTTCATGAATAGCACGAGTATTTACACATAGATAATATTTTGTTAAAAATATTACTAAAAGTAAACATAAAATAGCAGTAATCATAATGAATAATAGCATGCTTTCTATCATTTAAAAGAAAGCTGCAAAATATTTAAAGAACAAAATATTAAACAGACCTCCCACTAATATTATTTGTATACTGCAGTCTCGCGTCCCCACAAATCGTACCATGGACCAAATGTATGACCTTCTTCTGGCAATTCGTTACCATCCGCTGTACGTTTCAATAATTTCGTTCGCGGCAATAACTGTGGTCTTTGTTGTTTCAACGCTTCGTTAAACTTCTGGTCATCTGATTCACTGTATGGGCCTTCACTTCTACGATCTATAAATCGCCTAGCTTCCAACTTGGCTTCTTCCAAACGCATTTTTGATTTCTCTGCCTTCTTAGAATCAGTTTCATAATCGTAACGCGAAACACGTCGCTCTTGGTCACTGAAGTACGATATGTTCGATTCATAATATCTCTCGTCCCTTCGTCCATTGTATGGCAATGAACTGTCATCGTAGCTTCTGTTGGCCCTACTTTTACTTCTAGGATCAGTCCTTGTTTTTGTATCGGATACTTCTTTCCTCATTTGACGCCTGTCTAATGAATAGTCGATCCTTGGCTCTCTGTTTTCATAGGGTCGAGTTTCTTTCTTAGGTGATCGTGCTTCTGCTTGAGGATAATCTTTTTTATAGTTTTTGCCATTTTCTACGTTATTTTGTTGGCGATTTTTCTCCTCTTTACTTGAACGTTTCTTATATTTAAGTGTTCCTTCATCATGACCATTGTATATTTCTTCATTTCTAATATCATTATTGTTGCGTTCAGTGGGAATTCCATAACGGTCAGTTTGCTGTTCATCTTTGTACTTTAATGTTTCAGATGATGCAGAAAAGGCTTTGACTTCTTTAGAACTGTCTTTGAAAGTTTTGAACTCCATAGTTGGAGGACTTCGCTCATGAGACGGTTTCTTGACTTTTTCAGAAGACATAGTAGCACGAACATGTGGTTTTATAGGCGTGACTTCAATTTCTTCAAATTCTGGCATATAGGCATTTTCTTTGCGTTTCTTTACTTCATCGTCTACCATTTGTGCTTGTCGACGCCTGTCAAGTTCTTGTTGCTTCCTTGAAGTCATATGATCATCAACGATAATGCAGTCATAAGGATCAGTACTTGAAGCAATAGAATTAACATCAGAGCTGCTGTCGTTATCATATCTTTGAAGAATTTCTCGACGTTTTACCGTTTTCATCACAAATCCTTCTCCGTTCTCGTCATCGTAAAAACTGTTTTCAAAGTTAGTTTTTATTGTACTGGTATTTGTCAGATCTGAATGTCTCGATTCATTTCTCGGAATAAAATCTTCTTGTTTTTCTTCAACAATAGATTTTTCAGACATACTCTTTTTATTTATAGCTTTATTTTGATGCTGCTGGTTGAAAGTTTCATTTCCTTTCCTGACTTTTTCTTGATTTTCTTCATTTTGTATTGATCCCAAACTCCTAGCCTGACGCATTCCATTGACAGCTTTCACGTCCTTTCGGTCTATCGTTTCTTTTGGACGGGATTGTACGTTTTCTGGTGAAGGAGATTTTTCGGGACTAGAGGGATTACGTATTTCAGGAATGTCAGGTGCTGGTCTTAGTTCTTTTTTTATTTTTACAAACAATTTCTTTTTGTATTCAGGTACTGTGTCAACAATGTCACGATGCTGCCAAAGTGACATACCTTCCATTATCTCTTCAGATGTTGTGCGACCAAACTTCCAAAATGATTTTGTTCGTTTCACTTTCTGTGAATCTTTATCCATGTCTAACATGTTACGAAGCATTAACTGTTGGTCGTCAGTTAAATAACCATTGGTCGGTTGACTGTTAGGCTTGGGTCCACGTTTCAAGCTTTGAGTTTTAAGCATATACGCTCTATGTTCGTTGTTTCGATGAGCAGTTTTGCTATGAGAAAAATAAAATGGAATAAATACTACAAAATAATAAAAACAAAAAGAAATAGCCAAGCAACTTAATGAATCAAGCCAACTCTTTAAATTATTATAAAATAATATATACCTGATAGGCACACGCAGTCTTTGAGCTTCTTCATCGCTGTAATCTACGTCAGGCTGTGGGGGAGGTTCATTTGAGAAGCCTGAATCGTTGGAGCTGTGCAGCGAGACATTACCGACAGCGCCTACAGCTGACACTACTGTTTTAGCTGGGCCTGCTTTATTTTGTGTCACCTGTTGAAAAATAATTAATCAAACTTTATTTATGCAGTTTGTTTGTATTTAGGTTTCATGAATGACACAAAAACTTTACACGTATAAAAATATATGTACATAAACCCCCTTACTAATAAAGGTTTTATAGCAGACGTATAGTTACACAATGGTTACTCTCTGTGAGTGAAACTATTTAAGTTTAACATAAAAAAGAAAGGGACTACTTAAACACTGTGTAACTATACATCTGATGTAAAATCTTAATTGGTAAGGGCGTTTAAAACTTTCAGTATCGTTACCGCTATTTCCTTTTAACTGTGCTTTACGGTGTAGTGCGTTTCTAAACACAACTAACTAATATCTAAAGAAAGTTGTGAGATTTATACAAAAACTTTGATTTTAAATAGGTAGGAGTATAAGTGTTTACTTGAAATATCTCATTAATGGAATAAACACCATGAACCATGGAATTAAAAATGGGAATCTTTTTCAGGTAAGTAATATTTTTTAAATAAAAATACCAGATCCATTGCTCAACGTTAATATTTATAAAACGCATTTTTTTCTGCGGGAACACCTAACAATAATATTTGACTTAAGATAATTATTTTAATAGAAAAAATCGACTCACCCGTAGCAGCTCAGACGAGATTCGAAACCGCACCATTGGGATTCCGGCCCAATGCACTGACCAATTACGCTACCGAGTCGCCAGCGGAAGCGGCGACATTTTCTAGTACTTTTTACGTTCACGCTGTAAGCCAGCGTTATTTCATCAGTGTGAAAATAAGAAGAGAAATAACGCTGGCTTACAGCGTGAACATAAAAAGTACCAGAAAATTTCGCCGCTACCGCTGGCGACTCGGTAGCATAATTGGTCAGTGCATTGGGCCGGAATCCCAAGGGTGCGGGTTCGAGTCCCATCTAAGCTGCTACTAGTGAGTCGATTTTTTCTAGTATTTTTTCTAATAAAATAATTATCTTACTATATAAATAGCATTGTGAAAGCTTAAAATCTAAAAATTCAAAAAATATTTGACTTGTTTATTATTTCGTTACGATAATTTGCAAGCGAAGCATACCTGACGCATGGGAAGTGTCTGCGGTCCAAAGCTACGTGTTTCAATGATGGCATGTGTGGTGAAGCTAGCGGCTGATGTAGAGTTCTTGATGGCATTTCCAGGGGCTGGTGCTGGAGTGGATGCATGGAATGTGGCACTCGCTGAGGAACTGAGAGCGCTTGGGGACGGCGCTGGTAAAGTTGGTGGGAGACCCGGTGATCCACTACCGAGCCGACCCTGGGGAGCAGATGTAGTTGATAATGATATGCTAATGAATGTGAGCTGGGTACTAAAATGAATACATATATGTATTTTATTTCCCGGTTCCGTACTAATCATTAAAAACTGTGCTTCGATTTATTTTACCGTATTTTTACTGGTGCTCGGCGTGGTCTGTGCGTGAGCGACGCGCGTCGGTGATGGACTTTCAATCGGAGTCTGGATCTCATTCCCAATAAGTAGATATTGCTCGAAGTGACGATAGTATACCTTGTTGACGTGATGCGCAGTGACGGTGTCTCCAAACACCCTGGCTGGTGCGTGACAGTGTGGGTGGACCAAGCGAGCGCTTGGCGTGGTCTGTGCGTGGGTGATGAGCGCCGGTGGTAGACCTTCTCTTGGAGTCTGAGCGACTCCCTCAACAGGTGGATTTCGCTTAAAATTAGGATCGTATACCTTGTTGGTGTGATGCGCAGTGACAGTGTCTCCAAACATCCTGGCTGGCGGGTGAGAATGTGGGTGGACCGAAGGAGTGCTCGGCGTGGTCTGTGCGTGGGCGACGGGCGCTGGCGATAGACCTTCACTTGGAGTATGATCAACTCCCTCAATAGATGGATTTCGCTTGAAATTAGGATAGAATCCCTGGTTGACGTGATGCGCAGTGACGGTGTCTTCAAACATTCTGGCTGGCAGGTGAGAGTAAGGGTGGACCGAAGGAGTGCTCGGCGTGGTCTGTGCGTGGGCGACGGGTGCTGGCGATAGACTTTCACTTGGAGTATGATCAACTCCCTCAATAGATGGATTTCGCTTGAAATTAGGATAGAATACCTTGTTGACGTGATGGGCAGTGACGGTGTCTCCAAACATTTTGCCTGGCAGGTGAGAGTGAGAGTGGACCAAAGGAGCGCTCGGCGTGGTCTGTGCGTGGGCGACGGGCGCCGGCGGCGGACCTTCACTTGGAGTCTGAGCGACGACTCCACTACAGGTGGAATTCGCTTGAAATTCGGATAGAATACCTTGTTGACGTGATGCGCAGTGACGGTGTCTCCAAACATCCTGGCTGGCGGGTGAGAGTGTGGGTGGACCGAAGGAGTGCTCGGCGTGGTCTGTGCGTGGGCGACGGGTGCCGGCGGCGGACCTTCACTTGGAGTCTGAGCAGCGCTCCAGCGGGCTGGAGAGCTTCCACTGATGAAGAATTTTATATTTTACAAAGAAATCAGAGACGTGGTGAAATTTGAGTAAATCAAAATTTAAATCTTAGTTATGGAAGTTGATCGGCCAAAGTTTCACATCTTTATTAACCGCCATTTAAAGTTGAACATTTTGCTGATAAACAAAACTAATTAAAGAATGACTGAAAGAAATTTTAATGATCACTGGAGATCCATAAAAAAATTAAAGTTAAGAATCTACTTACATAACATCATCGTTAGCAATAGGCTCGGTGTAAGCCAACGGGAACCACCCAGCCTGGTGCGATCTAAGGTTCTCTCCATACTGCCATCCCTTAGTCCTCTCCCCAAGAAGTGCGAGCATGTCTCCTTGTTGGAAGCTGAGCTGGTTGTCCCCGGCAGCGGCGTAGGCGTAGAGAGCGCGCGCTAGGGGTGGGTCGCGGGAGGTGCAAGATGGCGGAGCGAGAGATGACGGACGAGTGGCAGTGCGAATTTCGGTTTCTGGGGGAGAATAATCCTTGTCAAGAATTTGCGGGGGAACGCTGGGTAGTTATTTGTCTCTATCCTTAGATCTTATCAATATAACTTTGTTTTTTCTGCGACAGACAAGACTAACATGCTAATCATTTCACGCATCTAGAGCTCGCGTTTAATCTTTGCCTTTGGAACATTGCTTTTCTGCCGTCAAAATAACAGAAATAACATTGATTTTATTTTCTTTGTAAGTACGTTTTAGCCATTTTTGTATTCTTTCACTATTATTGAATTATAATAACTTTATACTTATGATATTTTTGAGGTTACAGTAAAATAAACTAGGAGTTTTGTTAAAAAAAATACGGATAAGTAGTCATCATTCAAAATCATAATTACCTGTTTCATCTGTATGAGAGCTGGCTTGTATATTAAAGTCGGATTTCGCTCTCGCAAGTCCTTGGGCAGGAGAGCCCAATTCTCCAATAGACCTGACGTCAAGGCAAGAGGCATCCACTGAGCGGGTCTTCCTCAAAGCAGAACCAACTGAAGCGCGATCATCGTCATCTCCTGCTCTTGGACTTGCGTATACGTCCTCATCCGTCCAGAAGGACACTTGCTGTAGGTGAAAATAAAAACAAATGAATCATCATTCACGATGTTCATTTATTTATTGGTATGTTCACTTTTGACAAGGGGTTTTGAATCAACAATATTGCTCGTTATCATCAATACAGGGTGTTAGTAATGGTTTCCTTTTTATAGAGGATGCTTAAATTGTTTTCGTCTTTTCGCGAAAATATCAAGGACGTCCAATAGAAATCATAGAATTATCGAGAATCGAATACTATTTAATACTAATAGTAATATAATTCACAATGTTGAATAACTCGTTAGGAGTACCTACGATTATTAAGTCGATCCAACGTCCAACGTCTTTCCAGTAAAAATAATCTATAAATGCCAGACAAATAATTTACAATTTGTACTAAAGACTTCAAAATTTCCTCTTTACTAAAACTTATTTGACATATTTCACAGTCAGAATAATGCAGTAGCCTTAGAATAATAACACCTAGAACGATATCTCCCTACAAAACGGTCTGTAAAAAGTGAGGCAACTAAAACAGCCATAATGGCGCCGTTTTTAGATTTTGATTGTCCATTATTACATCATCATCATCATCATATCAGCCGCACGACACCCACTGCTGGGTATAGGCCTCCTGATGATGGGCAAAATACGTAGACTTCGGCTTCGTTGAGTGTCTTGTTACACCCGGTATTATTGGATTTTACTTACGATTAGGTAAAGTATGAAGGATATAAATCTGAAAACTAAGCCATTTTGGCTCAGTATTAGTTGCCCCACTTTGCATACGAGGACATGGCTTTTAGTTGTTATTATTCTAAGGCAGTAGCAGAAAGATAACCTTCGGCTCTAAATTTTTCCTTCCTTTTATTTACATCACACGGCTCAAATTCATACTTATATACATTTTTTTCCGGTTATTTTCGGTAAATATGACGTTTAAATGGCACATATACGCCATAAGAAGCAATAAACATAATTTTGCGTTAGTGAAGAAACATTTTATGGGATATCACGGTGGGATGCGAAATGAGTAAGGGGTTGTAAATGTATTTGTTAACACTTATTGACTACATAATATCAGATAAAAAATAGTTGAAAAGATATACTTGGAAAGGTTTTGAAAATGAAGCTGGTTGCTGGTAAATGTTTTTATAATATATTGTTTAAACGTATCAACGTCAAGTTAATATCAACTTGTTATTGATAGTCTAAAGTTGGATTAGTTATTTAAGATTAGAGTAAGATGGAGCTGGCATTTTCGAATAATCGAACGAAGCTCGTAAGCAAAATCAGAAAATAAAACAAGCCATGTTGTAAATTTTACTTTTTAATGGCATAGTTCATTACTTACAAAAATATTTACAGAAGTACCTAAGTATGTTGACAGAAAGATATTGAAGTAAATTGAAAATTTTTTCAAGAGAAGAATTCGAGCAAAATTATTCCTTTCGCGACTTGTCCGCGAGATCGTTCGAAAAATATCTGTAAAACCTTTAACCTAGTTTAGTGTTATATTATCTGTGCTTTAACCGAGATAAGAAATATCATATGTTTTAATCCAGGTTGTAAACTATCTTGTGCCCATCCAAATCCAAACTTTCACATTTATTATAGGAATAAGTAGAATTTATGAATTTCTTACCCTCATCCTGCTGACAAACATGGCTTCAACATTAGGTGGCAGGTATTCCCTAGTCCTGGACACTTCGAGCCACTCTTCCAAGCCAGTGTTGTAGGCGGCTGCGCCCGCGCTGTGGTACGCCAACCAGTGCTTCGCGAGGGAACATTGCCGTTCAAGAACGAAGCCATAGCGGCGGCGCTCTTGGGTCATTGCCTAAGGAAAGGATTTTATGACTTAATACACAGTCAAGTTGTTAAATGATTTGATCCCGAAAGATACAGCTAAATCTATCGCTTTAATTCTAAATAAACAACGCCAGAATCTACCACTAACTATAACTATTCAGACCCATATATTGTCGGTGGGCGTGCGAGACCGCGTAAGAGCAGTTTGCAATACTGCGTATTTACAAAAGTCCCAAAAGGGCTTAGAGGGCATAATTACATGAAAATCTTTTGAAATTATTGGTAAATTTCGTAAAATTACGTCATATTCCTATAAAACAATACCTACTCAAAGAAACTACAAACAAGTTCAGTCAAAAACTGCATTTAAAAGGCCAAGATATTAAGTTTTTTCTGAGCACTGTAAAATAAAATAAAAAATGATAAGCGGTATTGCAAACTGCTCTTACGTGGTCTTGCGCGCCCATCGACGATATGCATTTATTTTATAACCCAAAAACCTTAAGTATCTTGTATTGATAAAGCATACAAGCAACTTGACCACGGAGAAAAATTAATAATAACCAACATACAATATAACTATTTAAGTGTTTATAATGTAAAGATTTTTTAATAGCATTGTTTAAACTTATCGAAATTAACTGTTGTAAATCTTCATAGAAATAAACGAATGATAATATTGGACCGCAAACGCGTGGGAAGCACGAGTGATTGAAAGTGTTTAATTAAAAAAATAAGCCTCTTTTACTGGCGCTTGTCTGATCCACTTTCTGAAAGAAAGTGCTGTCATCTGCCTTACAAAGCCTCCCGTAAAACCACCCTTAATTAACTGCCTGTGACTCAATTTTCTAACGACATATTTAAGGAATCCCTTAAAGCGGCACACCTAAAACAGAATCCCTTTTACTTACATTTTTCAAGCTTTGCTCACAAAACGCATCCAATTTTGTCTTTTCCTCTTCCAATATTTGCATGTTCTGGAAGAAAAAAGTGAAGGTAAATAAATAGAGCCATGAATTCAAAGGACGGAGAACGAATCTGGAGGCGGAATTGTAAAATAAACAAAACGAAGGGATTTTAAAGGGACACTGGATAAATTTAAATTACGACTGTTTTTCTTTAAAGTAAAAGCTTCATAATTATAACATTGATTGTGAAAGATTTTATGTAGGTTGTTGTGTTGATATTTCTTTGCTTTGTTTGTTTTTATAAGAAAGGAAAATGAAGCAGACACCAAAATGTTTACTCAGCAAGTTTTTGTTTTCGGTACTTCCGTGTGACGAAGCAGATAAACTTTATTAGATTCAAGGAAATTGCTGGGGGAACATTGGTGACTGCTACAAGATTCCGTTTCGGAAAACGAAAGGTAAGTAAAAACGGTACATTTAGCATAAAATGTTTGGAACTTATTTTCAATTAATAATCAAACTCTTTTTAACAGTTTATAACTTCAAGAATTAAAGGCCAAACAGTGACGAATCAGTTTTATTATATAATAGGGAACATGCATCAATTTTTTGTATCAAAATGAAAAGTATAATGCGTGAGAAAATCAACTGTAATATTAAAACTTTTCTCTTGTGTTTTTTTCTCGTGATATAGTTACTTGAAGTTAGCACACAGCAGCACCCGCCGAAAACGCTCTATACAAAAAGGTCTATACAAAGCGATCAAGCTCAAATTTATCAAAATCGGTGACTTATGCATGTTCCCTATTTCTTAAACTAATATGTTGGCCACGCCAATAATTTTCGCGCTTATTTAATTTCACTTACAGTTGGGAAACTAAAATTTTAACATAAAATTAAAATAAATAGGTTAAATTAACTTCTGAGAAAATAAGAAAAACATCAAACAATATTTGATAAAACCGCGCTAGTATACATAAAGTGTTTTATTTCGTGCATAGGTATAGGGAGATAATTGATGTGTTAAGCCTTAGTATGGCCTATGGTCCCAGTATAAGAGTTAGGTATTACAAGCCAAGTTACCTTCATTTCCTTGTCCATTGCAGATCCCACTTTGGTGACGTTGGTTTTCTTCTTTCGTTGTTTCTTTATCGTCGCAGCAGCTTTGCTGTAGCTCTCTGAACGTAGCTTGTGTTGTTGCAAAAATCGTTTTTGTTCCGACTAAAAGTATTTAGGGAATTGGTATGACTTAGAAAATAAAATTATCAATGTACCATAAGAAAGAAAGAAAATTTATCAAAAGAAAATCATATTTCTGCGTAACAGCCAAACAAACTGTTTTCATAAAAGTGAAAAGTAAACAAAAACATATTTCTTGAAAAGATCTTTACTAATGTTAAACTAAATTGAACCCGTAGAGAGCTTATAGGGGTTCTTACTGTTTTCTTATTTATCTTCAATGGAATGATAGCACTTACGCACGAAAATACCAACGCACTTCGGCAAAAAGTTTTTTAATAGAAATTCTTATCTCTCGGGATACTAAGCTTATTTGAACTGAGACCCCGATTCTCTGTTAATAGTAAACAATCCTTGTAAACGGTACTATTCACATAAAAGATAAAACATTATCAGAGGAAAAAATCTTATTGACTGACCTGTACTACTTTTGTATCTTTCTCCAGATTAGTTTCCAGGGGTACGAGTAAATCCACATAAAATGCCTTCAGCTGAAAAAATATACAGTGATCAAATATTGTACAAGAAAGAATTTAGTTGATTACTCATTTTTGACTCCCTGAAAAATTATCAAAATAAATAAATAGGTTGAGAAGTGATTATTGATGAAACATTTAGATATTACTAATGAAGATAAAGCTTGTTGGTCAAAAGTCGGCCAAACGCAGTAGTCACTTTTAAATATTTTCACGCTAAAATCAGTAGATTCAATATTCGCAGATTTATGTATAGAATTACTTCGACAGCTATGATATGACAGCTACAAGAGAAACGACATGCTCAAAAATGATAAATATTGATCAATTGCTTAGGCAAAACTTAGTTACTTAGCGTTCTGCCGCAATTTAGGGCATTCATTTGAATTTCAGATTCCGACACACCTGCCTTGAGAGTTAAAACTATAAATGGTTAAACACATGTCTTATAAATGCTCTTACAGAGCCAAAAGTATCTATCTATCCGATTATAATTCTGATAGAATCGTACACGTGTGATTTTAACTGTAAACAGTAGCGCCATGATAATTTGATGTCCATAGTTACGCTCTGATTAATAATTTATAATTGTACAACAATAGCTAGCATTAGATTGAGAAGAACGAGAGGTTTTATTTGGAACAAGCCATTACTGACAAAATGAAGTGAAGTAGTTAGAATTTAGGTTATGTTCCAATCTACTTTTTACATACGGGCAACCTTACTGATTATTTTGTTCGATTGACATTATAGTGCATATTATTGCTTTTTAACCGACTTCAAAACAAACAAAAAAAGGAGGTTCTCAGTTTGACCTGTATGTATATATTATTTTGTATGTATGTTTGTTCGCGATTATCTCGCGTTTGGCTAAACCGATTTTGATGCAACTTTCAGAAAAGTATTTGTTACACGTAGGAAAAGGTTTAAGTATTTTATCTACTTAGGTAAATCTAATACAGAAGGCACACTTACACTAAAAAGAAAAAAAGAAAAAATGTTTAAAAAAACAAAAATCGACTTCAACAGCCTACGCTACCTCTAAAAAGCAAGAAATAATATTCAAATCACTAGATTATGCATTATCATTGTAATAAAACACGACTATTGAAGTCGGGTGGGGCTTTTAGAATTTAAAAAAAGTTATTTAAATATACTGTATCGGGATTTTCACCATGTACCTTTTTATTTTTGAGACTCCGATATTTCGGCGCAGTTGCATGCGCCATGATCACGGAAGAACTGTCGGTTGTCACGTGCGGGTAGATGTTATTGGCAGACGAATCGGTCTACCCTCCGTCTGGTTCTTTTATACTATTATTACTACATACCAAGAATGGTCAGGGAAGCGATTGAAATTACCAAATACAAAAATTTCAATCGTGATGATGGGTTTAAATTGTCGAGTGTCTGGAATCCAGTAGTCCGGCTGTGTCAAAACAACAAAAATAAAAAAAGTGCCGTTCCGCGTAAAGATACAGTGAGTGTCGTGTGTCGAGAACAGATTCGAGTGAATAGTGAGTTTGCAGACAATGGTACCGGTACCGACCGTAATAAAAGAACCAGACGGAGGGTAGACCGATTCGTCTGCCAATAACATCTACCCGCACGTGACAACCGACAGTTCTTCCGTGATCATGGCGCATGCAACTGCGCCGAAATATCGGAGTCTCAAAAATAAAAAGGTACATGGTGAAAATCCCGATACAGTATATTTAAATAATGTTAATAACCATGAAAATTTAAAACAATATATTAAAAAAAGTTGTCCTCCAGCAGATAATGCGTATCTAGTGATTTTTTTTAATACTTACAATATTCATTTGTTGATCCTGTATTTCTCGATAGACCTCCACGACCTTCATCAGGGCAGTCCCTTTAACAAATATTGACAGACTTAATAACACACAGTTGATACTCGAAGTAATTAAGTTATTTGTTTTTTTATTGCTTGTATAAATATAGTGATCACTATTTATCAAAAATCAAAAATAAATATAAAAATATGGAAGAAAGGTAACTTAATTATTTTGTAGTGCAATTCTTTATATTGGAAGATACAATTCTACAATATTGTTCTAATTTATAGAGTAGATAAAATTCCCGTATAGTGCTCGATATAACAGTAATGGAATTTAATAACAGCGAAGATTCATTAGAGAGCCTTTTTCAAAAGTTTTCTTACGCGTTAGATAACGGATTGCAAACAGTAATGAACGTTACTCGCTATTTTACCTCTGTTGCTGAGAATTAATTGGCTTTAAGAGGATTATGGTCTACAGAAAGGTTTTATCTTTGGATGAAACGGCTTTTTTGTAATACCAGATTTAAAAAATGGTCAGAGTATTTTCTTAACGTGGCACTCTGACCAAAAGTGGCGCCAATTTTCCCCGAAATGCTAATACAAAATTTTATTAAAACTTTACATGGAATTTTTAGGGCCCAGTCTAGTATTTTTTAGACGGTATCATTACATGCTCTCGTAATCACTGCCAGAAGTAGATAGCAAAACTGCTAAAAGTATTCGTTTTTGACACATTTGCTGTTTACTTCTGCGAATTACTACGAGGGAATGTAGGGTTAACATTCTAAAAAAATACTAGACTATTGGGCCCTAAAAAATCCCCGTAAAGTTTTGATAAATCATTTTCTATTAACAACTTATTCAATTTAAACCTCTGAGGGCGCCACTTTCGGCGGAATATTCTTTTAAGACATGAATAACCAAAATACTAGGTATATTATAATTTTGGGATTTATTATTGAGAAAAACTAATCTCTGAATAATTGTAATTTCTGAACCAACAAAAATCAATCAAAATCCCGTCTTTTTGAAATAGGACTCGAACTTGTATTACGAAATACTTTGTTTCTAAATTTAGTTTAATAATAAAGGTAACTAATGAGGTATTAAGTTAGTACATACCTATCTGCAATGGTTATATGTGTATAACTATGTTTTTTTACCAATATCGGCGCATCCTCCCCACGTGCCTTGCTGTGCCTGCCTGCCCAACTTGCCCACCGCGTCCACGTACAGCCGTGACGCTGCTGCAGCTCCTACGAATGTATTAAAAAACATTTATAAGGTAGGTACTACATACTTTCATAGGTTCCGGATATCACCTACCTTCCAATGGGAAATGTCTAAAAAAATCAAATTGGCTAAATCCCTACTAATATCTAGTATAGTATTATATTATCTGTGCTAATATTATAAATGCGAAAGTCCGTTTGTTTGTTTGTTTGTTTGTTTGTTACGCCTTTACGTCTTAGCTACTGAACCGATCATCATGAAATTTTGCATACACGTTGTCAGGGGTACAGAAAAGGACATAGGGTACCTTTCATCCCGAAAAAAGGTACTGTTCCCGAGGGATAGAGAAATAACTGTTCACGCAGACGAAGTCGCGGGCGGTCGCTAGTATTTTTATATGTAGAAATAAGCTCCCTTAGTATTAGAAAAAAGTTACAGAATTTTCAGTTGCGTGAAAAAAATTAAAAAATTAAAGTCACTTCGACTTCATAAATGGACGAAAGTAACAGCAGAACGGAGATTACCTATACATTTTCCACCACAACCACAACATGGTATGTCAAAACACCTTTTAAAAATACGTGTTTAAAAATACCCGCCGCAACCACATGTGGCGGGTGGTGGAAAAGATATAATCTCCATGCTGTTGTTACTTTTGTACATTTGTGAAGTCGAAGAAACTTTAATTTTTAAAATTTTTTTTTCACGCAACCGAAAATACTGAAACTTTTTCTCTTACTAAGGGAGCTTATTCATACCTATAAAAAGTATTCGGCCAATTTTTTTTTTTCAGATATTCCCCATTGATACCCAAAACTGGCGCCATGAAACAAACATTTGGATTGCGGAAGAATTCGTTTAGTGTTATTATGAAATCAAAACTCAGTTTTTTTTTTGTTTCATCGATAAAAAGTCAGCTGTAGCAATTCGACTCTCAAACCATCTACCACACCACTGTGGATTATTATTATGTTTTCTACCAGAAATTGTTATGCAACGTGCCACCTGCAGCTATAAAATGGTCAGCTGCCTTTTGGAATGCGAAAGTTTAGAACTGTTACGTTGACGATATTTGCATCGGCGCGGTGTGTCGATGTCTAGCTAAATGCCGTTTTATAAGAATCTTATTTTCAAGCTAAAGTAACCTTATAGATATTAAACTAAAGCTTATAGTGATTGATATCTATTGAAGCTCAATCGCTCTAAGTTTCGACCATAATAACAAAAGCTATATTATCGTTTTTCGATAAATCTTTTGCTAAGTTCTGTTCTGTTGTTGAACTCCCTTGACCCAGAAGTCATTAAAACTAATTGCATCTAGAGTGTCCATGATAATATCAAAGCTGAATAAATTTTTGACAAACAAAAACAAAACTTTTTTATAAAGGGCAGCCTGCTTGGTGCTATCAAGGCAGTAAGGTACTTTTCACCATATAATAATTCACTTGGCACCTTATTTGATTAAATCTTAATGGGACCTATTTGGGGTAACCACCTAAATAGTTAAGTTGCCAACTTGCAATTGGTTGATCATTGGCCAAGTTTAGGCTGGGCAACATTCTCCTGCAACTTTGCTAACAAGGCAGTTCACCCAGTATTTACAAGGACTCTTTTTTTCCAAATTGAAGTAAAAACGATTAACACAACATTCTTTAAAAAAATATGCTAAGTGCAGACATTATTTAAAAAATATTCTAAGTGAGGACGCATAAATGACATAAACCGATTTTATATTAAAAGATCTGAGTCTAACTGGCAATGTTCAAACATCAAATTACAAGTTGTTTGTTGGACATCTAATCAACTGTTTATTGTTTACCGATCTCCCAAAGAAATTTATAAATGTTTAATCTCTCGACACATACTCGAATATTAATCACTTCAATTGAGTGTTGTTAAAATTAACATTAGATTGATTAAATAATCAAGTGATTATCAATTAACCGAAATCAGATCTTCACACACAATATTAATAAGCTGTTCATCATTTAAAGATTAATTATGTTCAGATTAGCTTAATAAAAGTAAGTAGGTCAGTGTTATTCTGTCTTATGGTTTAGCTTGGTACATGGTATTAAAGTGTTGTAAAATGAAACAAATTAACCACAAACTAGCCCCAAAATAAAGTAGAAACAAGCTCCAAGGGCCATACATCGTAACAATGCCCAAGTTTATTGCTACTAGAGCTTGGGGCATAATACTGTAGATAAGCCAACAGAGACAATTTGGCACAAACTACGCCCCAGTTCTGTAGCCAAGCAACCGTACAACTCTGAGGTTTTGCATATAGATGCGCCCATTTGGCTTACACTACATAAATTAATTGTCTACGTTTCACTGAACACACGTCACTCTTCACATTTATTTGTATTGAAACGAAATTCGCTTTCTAAGAATCAATTGCTTTTAAAGAGTTACCTGCAATTTATTACTTCCGTTTATCTCCTTCATAATTAACTTTAATAGTCATGACATTTTACAATCTCAGTTTTGTTGAGTACTTACCGTGCAAAGCTTTCAAATACGCCTTCCCGGCTGTTATCATCTGCCGGGCACCTGGATTAAATTTGTCCAGGATATTCTGAAACAATAAAGAATGATTTTTAGTCGTTAATTTATGCTTTAACAGGCGCGGTCTATCAATCAGCGAGTCTATTGTTATCTCACTTTCATTTTTAAGAAACGGTAGTAGGTGGTGTTACGAAATTTAATTTGAGTGGGTAATTGATTTTGGGTGTTGATAAATGTTGTTTAAATGCAATCGTAGAAAATGAGGGCTTAGGCTGTAAATAGACTGGTGGTGGAATGTGGCCTTTCAAGGATGCTGCGCCGGCGGCGGGCGAGGTGTGGCCGAGTTGCGGCGGCATTCCGTTGCGAGTGTTGCTCAAAGTAACTTCTTCGTTGAGGTACGCATTAATTGCGCGTAAATTGCGAGCTTTGAGGTTAATTGCCATCATAAGTTGTGGAGGCGAGTCGAATATGTATAAATCACAGTTGCTCTTAAAATGTTTTGTTTTATGGAATATTTTTTTTGTTTTGACTCCTTATCATTTACAGTAATATTTAAAGTAGTAGAAACTACGATAGAAATTACCACGTCGACAGAATTTTAGAAAGCAAGAAAAGAAAGAAACACTTTAATTGCAAAATTAGTATCTACTAACAAACCATCAGATCAAGAATCAGTACGAAACACACGTCCACATAATAGCAAAACTAAATCCCTTTATTATCACGGTCTGTCGCCACTGTGTCGTGAGCAGTTGGGGTGCATTTAATGCGCGGAACAAAATGGGCGCATTGAGCGTCGTTCCTAATCCCCGGATTATTGGAACGTTACAAAAAGCCGATGCATTCCAGGCCTAATATTGGTAGCCTCTACGTGCTTATACGTTTTATGTTCGTCAAATTTTATTCAATGAGTTGATAACTAAAAAACATACTAAACTGACGCCATTAGATAGATTTATACCGAAAATTGGTGATGTGTCTTAACTCATATCTATTTTGTATACAATTGTATAGAATTTATTTATATTATCAAAACAATGACATGATACAGACAATTATTGTAACATCACCAATATAATTTTCTTAAAACTTTTTTAACCGACTTCAAAAAAAGAAGAGGTTCTAATCTAAGTTCGTCGGGATATTTTTATGTATTTTACTCGAATAGTCGAAGACGGAACGCAGGATCGATTTGGAAAATTATTTTTTTGTTTGAAAGCGTATAATTCCCAGGTGGTTCTATAGTCATCAGGTCAGGATCTGAGAGAAACCAAGGAAACTCTTCAAATATATAGGCACAACTATAGCGATTTGTGTATTTTCTTTTCCACTCAACAAATTTTAATACTTATTCTTTTCTTTTTCAGGTGAGTATTGATGATCGAAGGTCGAGTATTTGCAGTTGACAAAGGAATAACTTTGAAAACATGTATCCAACATTATCCTCGTTCAAAATAGCAAATCATTGTATTAATTCCGCTTGTATTAACTGGTTCGTGTCGGCTGTTTGATCGGTGACTTCATCCGCCACCTTCATTCGACATTCGCAGAACAACATAACTTAAGTATCAACACATTGATGTTTGTATTTGCCATTATCTGTAGGTATGTTAAAAGGGTGTAAATTTTTGCGAGTAGGTACATTAATTGAAAACACAATACTTTTGCGGCTAACAACACTTTTAAGTACATATTATTACTGCGGATGTTGTTTTGTGATTTTTTAGTTTGGTTTTATTAGTTTTTAGGGTTCCGTACCCAAAGGGTAAAAACTTGACCCTATTACTAAGACTCCGCTGTCCGTCTGTCTCTCTGTCTGTCTGTCTGTCACCAGGCTGTATCTCAAGAACCGTGATAGCTAGAAAGTTGAAATTTTGACAGATGATGTATTTCTGTTGCCGTTACAACAACAAATACTAAAAACAGAATAAAATTAATATTTAAGGGGGGCTCCCATACAACAAACGTTTTTTTTTTTTGCCGTTTTTTGGTACGGAACCCTTCGTGCGCGAGTCCAACTCGCACTTGGCCGGTTTTTTAATTTCCCCACGTGATGTTTCGGCACTTTTCCACGGGGCCGTGGTCACGGTATGACCAAACAAACCAAACAAAATGATCTCAAAACAATACCTTAAATAAACAAGTTGTGATCCGTAAAAATGTTTTATTAAGTGTAAGTTTTTGTTTAGTTTCATAGATACGGTTAGGTAGCTTAAACGCTTAGGAATTTTAAATAAGTTGTCTGTATAGCCTAACGCACATAATTCGCGATGCCCGAAATATATGACTTCACGCCGGGGTGGGAAGAAGGCAATTTTTCACGAGATTCAGACATACCTTTTTAAAATACCGAACAGGCTGCGTCGCGGCCCGTCGCTTATTGCTCGCGTCGAGCGCGTAAATCTTTCTGGGGGTGGTGTGTATCGGGCCAAGGGTGAAAATAGATACGCACTTACAAATATCAAGTAGGAACCAAATAAAGAAATGCATTCGGAAATAAAGCTCGGTGCAAAAGTGTATATTGGTTAATACAATGTGAATACAGGACAAGACAACACTTTTGGAAAAACGTTTTGTTAAAATACAAATTTAGAAGAAGCTTTTTAGTGGATTTAAAGCTTGGAAAGCGGGCTTCATAAAAAGACGCTATCAACATTTTATGATAGTACCTATCTATATTTTCTTGAATGACAAGCATTCCTCACAAACACAATAATCAAAATCACAAAACAATAATCTCTTAATAATGTTGACTCGTTTATTCAATCAACTTAACTGCTTTCGTGTCACCACCGAAGCTCTTCCTTACCAAAACAAATGATACTATATTCGTAACAATTCCTAATATTATGTGGGCTTCATCCCGTCCTCTTTATTTGTTGGCCACGTACTACGGAACGACATTTGGTATCAAATTGCCTCGGGTAAGCCCATGACGCGATCCCTTTCTCCTAATGTCCTACGCAACGCACACGTATGATTTTTCCGTAGTCACCCCGGAGAATAAAATCTAGTATTGAAATTCATAGGAATCCTCAGGATGGACTTTCAATTTGGCAAGGGATCACGTATTCGCAATTTACTTGGTAATTTGGAAAGCTCGCAGTTTGCTGAAATTGTTTCGTTGGTATAATTTTGTTAAATAGAAATGTACATTTGTGCTATATAAGATTATGATAATCTTTATAATATTCAATAAAATGTAATACATAATTTTTGAAAATTTATTGTAACTTACAGAGGCACCTTATAAGTCGCAGATTCAAAATATGTCAATAGTAAGTAATTTTAATTGGTAATAAAAATTAATCTGAATTTCCATTATGATTAGAATTATAACAATACGCTTAGTAATACTTAACTAAGTAATACGCAACAGTAACTTGCTAATATTTTATGAGGCAACTTAAAATTAAAAAAACTAGCGCTCGCTCGCTGCAGGATCTGTTTACTTAGACACTTGTTGCCTTCAGACGGGACGGAGCACGACAATGGCTGTTTACAAGTAGTATGTACGCAAACTTTATCCAGGCAAATAAAAATAAAATTGCAAGCTCTGAAAATCTTTACGCTGCCAGTGTAACAATCTCGGGTACCTAGCAAAGTTTGTCGAATGCGAGATACCTATCAAACATTTTTGATAGTGAATCAATTTATTTGTTATTGTTACAATTTCACTGTCATATATGGGTAATTTGGGTTGCAGACCACGTTTTCTTTACAAATTGAGGTTTGTCAATAAAATTTCCAATATAATGAAGAAGAAAGAAAGCATTTATGTAAACCCATTTGAGAGAATGTATTACATTACATTACATTGATTTGATTGGAGTTGTGTTGTGTTTTTGTAGATTCTTGTTTTAACAACAAAACAACTAGACCAATATCGAATGAAAATACCGATGCTTCCGTAAAAGCTTAAACAGATTCAGTGAGACTAGCAATCCCTTGACTAGTTTGAAATTCATTGCAATCGGAAAGGAGGTAACTGCTAAATTCCAATCTAAGCCCCACCTTTATTCGACGGAGTTCTTAACGTAATCACGGCGTGCAATTTGTTACGGATTCAACAATGCATCTCTTAAGTTCTTTGCTCGGACAAAATAAAAGAGTTCCCTTAAGTTCGCTAAATGAAGTCGACTACAAAAGGCGGAGCGTAATTCAAATGAACGTTGCCGACCGCTTCTGCGTCGAATCTATACTTCGGAAACTTTAATTTTTGCCAAGTCTCGCTTGCAGGACTTGGGGTGTACTTTTAAACTGTTAAAGCAGTTTTTCTTCAATAATTGCTTTAATGTCGTTTAGGTAGAACAGCACAAGCTGCATATTAATATTTTCATTTCTATTTCCGACTGTTAGATTTTAATTTTAATTAAAGTTTGAGTAATTTTCAGTCAGAGCTTATTAAGAAGCAATAATAGTGTAACAAGGCCAACATCTTGAGCGGTTTCGATAATTGCTATTTATGTATGTAGAACGTTCAAGCATAGACATTAGTACCTATTGTCTGCGTCATTATTATTATGTAGATATTTGTTGCCGTTCACTGTCGCTTGGTGTGACGGCTAGAGGTAAAGCAAGGCCGATTGCGGTCTCGTGTTTTGTTCTTTAACTACCTAATAAGCAAACAAATGCCAATGAGCTAGTTTCACTCCGAGTGTTTCACACATACCGAATCTTTCACACATTACTCTTAAGGTAGAAAAGTGAAAAGAAAGGCGTGTTGCACTATCGGAATGTTTAGGATTTTCTTTCTTTTACACTATGGTAATATTTTAAGTGATTTTTTAATTTATATTGGATCGATACTGTGTATCGCCTTCATTATCTGAACTTTGTAATTATTCTAGTGGCAAAATATAAATACCCACTTTTTATGGTTAAATTAAATAGCAGCCTTTATGTGCCTCTACCTACAAGCAGTGATGAATAATTGCTCCTAGAACTGTTAGCATACATATCTATCTATGAAATAAAATCACGACGTGTCACGTAATTATTTAGTCATCAATGTGGTTTTAATTTCAGTAGTAGATAAAATAATAATTCGTCTACCACAGGCATATTACTGAGATAGAAGGTCCTAAAATTACCTTTACGTCCATATTCACACACAAACCTCAAAGGACTGAACCCGTAAAACCAAAGCGGAAAAAATAATTCAGACCAGTCAATCGTGTAAGCGGTGTAAATAACAATTTTCTTGCATAATTTGTGTTTTATTATTTTGTAAGAGTACGATCTTATGTATGTTACTTTTTGCCAAATATTATATCAACATAATATTACTCGCACCAGAACATAACACTTACAAGCCATATGAAAAGATCCATCATGAACAATATTTCGTTGAACTTTTTTACCAACTAATACGTTAACTTGTACTACGTAATAAATACTGACAGTAGCACCCGCTCCGAAGATGGATTTCGTTCTTCCGTGACTCTCAAAATGAGCTTTTTATTGCTCTGAATTTATTACGAACGTCTCTTCGCATTTGAATTTGTATTTCTTCTAGCATAGTTTTGGGTGAAATATGTAAAAAAATAAATTATAATTATATGGTCTTTTAATACTCATTGGTTAGATGTTAAATGTTTTCAATTAACGTACTATCCGCGGTCATATTTATTTTCTGTAATTAAGAATGATGTGTATCAAAAAGACAATGAATATCCTTGGATATGTCGCAGGCAAATAGTATGATTCCGCGTTTTACAAACGGCGTCGTCCGTTTACAAACGCTCGCTGTTTTGCAAAATGCCGAAGGCAAATTGTAAATTGCCTTGTCATCATATAAAATGCCATAACATTTTATAGAAAATTCAATAACCGTTTACAAAATGACGCCGAAAATTGAAATATTATATAGTTCTTTTTCTTACTACGCGCGGTGCTGTAAATCAGAACAATAAAAATGGCATCTAGTAGTGGTTTTTGTGCCATATTACATAGGTATTCATAGATATTGCATTTGTCAGATTATAATTATAATATTACATAAATATAGTAAGTATATGTAATTGCTAAAATAAAGTCTAATTTGTCCAAACTATGTTTTATAATTGTCACCCTTCTAAAACAATCAATGAGGGCTTTTGAAATTCCCTCATTGAAATTTTAATAATTGATCGAGACGTCAATTTGCCTTCGGCATTTTGCAAAACAGCAAGCGTTTGTAAACGGACGACGCCGTTTGTAAAACGCGGAATCATACAATTTGCCTGCGACAGATATAAGGTTAAATGGTTGCTTTTGTACAACGAAATCTTTTCAGTGGTTCTTCTGATTAAGGATATAGGGAGGTTTATGAGAAATGCTTTTAAATAAAACATTTTTAACAATTAAAGGTAAACTGAACATTCCAACTTTAATTTTTATGCTTTGAGTTTAATCTATGGTTACTGATGAGAACATTTTAAAAGCTTATCAATAATTTAATCCTTTAGCAACCGCACAGGAATTCGCTTGAACTGACCGCCTATCGATGTTGTCAATATGCAACACAGTAAGACAATTTTATACCAAGGAGAATGTTTAAATGCGCAGTTGACATTTCTTTGAACTTAACCAAATTACTAATAGATAAGTGAAAAACTGAACAGAAGTGTAAACTTTATTTGTTATTTTTGATTAAATTGTATAATATTAACTTAGGTTAAACAATGTGAAGTATTCTAGAGGGAAAAAATAAAATGTAAAATATTACCTGTAGGTTTATGAAATTGAAAAAAGCAACAGTTTCAAATGTTGAATTAAGAAAAGATACTCTTTGATCATGGCTCGTTTCCAGCCCTAGTTAATCATGGATGGATTATGGTGGATTTATCTTTAATCTTTATATCCTTCTTGTTGCCATTAAGTGCTACCAACTACCGCATTCCTCAGATATGAATTTGTTAATGTAGCAAGTTTCTATGAATGACAAGTTGCTTGCAAGTTACATGTAACAAGTTTGAATGTTCCTTAAACCTATTTGAATTATTGACTTTAACGTTTTATTAAACACATACTTAAATGAAAATCAAAAATCAAAATAAAGGTGACCTTTTATAACAAAAAGAACAGTTGCTTTGATAAAAATCCGTCCCATTCTGTTCGATTTTATGTACAAAAAATAATTGATTTTTTGAAACAGACTTGAAATACACAGCTAGAAGATAATCATTCCTCACATTTGAAAAAATAAAAATGAAAATGTAATACCCCCTGCTGTATTACATATTATTTAGGAGCAGCAGAACAAAAATAATTCCCACTTTGAAGTTGACTGAGTCAGACTGCAATTACAGTTTCTGAAGAAAGCATTTTTCCATCCAGTCATGTGTTCGAAGCTTATTAATTATTTGATATAATACAAAAGCGTAGATAGGTAATCCATGACGTCATTACAGGTTCGTATTTCACGATAATCAGCTGTGCTGAGTTTAATTTGTGTTCGGGCTCACTCATCGTCCGCGGTTTATAATGGCGCGACCGCCGGGAATCCGTTGTGGCTGTCTGTGATTTGCGGTTTGTTGCCGGATTTTATGCTTTTTATTTTAATGTGTTACATGTGTACACAGTGTCATAATATCTGCCTGAAAATTTTGCGATAACAGCGTAGTATGGTGATTCTGGTGTTAAGTGAAATCTAATTCCGAGTACCTAAATATGGCTTAAGGAATTTGATTATAATCTTTCGAGCCGTAAGCGTCTGCGGGCTTTTGGTTTGAAACCTGATATTAGTAACAAATTAAAAGCTTTATCAATTTTAAACATACAAATCAAAAGCTCTGTAAAATTCATAACTTGACTAAAGAAAATAGCAAGCATTTTTCTTAATGAATTCGATCACCTGATATTTCGGTAAGTGGCAAACAAAAACTTAAAGCAATGAATAATTTTAAAAATATTAGTTAACGTACATAATATACGTTGCGATAAATGTTTAATTTAGTTAGGTGTGGTGTTTATTACACCACAAATTCGTTCACAAGAAGAGACGGCGACAGCATACAAAACTTGCGCATATTACAAAATTTGCGGTTTTGCGACATGACAATTTGTGCCAAAATAATAATAAAATATATGAAATGCCTTGCCTCGTCCCTCGTAAAAGTAATTTTTGCTGTAATGATGTAAGATATGAAGCTATTGTTAATCCAAACAAAGCTTCCTGTCAACATAATATGTTAAACTATGATGTCATACTAATAATGATATTTAATATAATTTTCATATTTACAGAGAGTGAGAGAGAGTAACTTTTGGAAGTTAGTAATAATAATAATAATAAAAATTTTATTGACACAAAATTACAAAAACAAAACTTTTGAAAACAATTAAATTTAAACTTTACAATTAGTGGCTCTCTCTCTTATAGTTTTCTGAGTTATGTTGGTATTAGTCCGGAATAATACCTACACAGAATAGACAAAGAAAACAAGGTATCTCTATGGGTAGAACCTTGGTTTATTAATGAAAAACGCAGTCGGTGGCCGTTTGACTTTACACGTTTTCTGTTAAGCACGTACACTTCAGGCACATTAAGCTGTTAGTTCCGGTAGCTTTTTCAAGGTCGCACTACCATTTTTAAATATTAACGACTGCCTACAACACCTTTTGTTTTAAATGTGTACCTGATTGGTCACTTTCACTTTCTAAACACACTACTTAATAATGACAAGTGTCCAAATTCTCATCATGGTGTCATATCTGTCAAACATGTTCTCTACTTATTAGAAAATAATACTTCAAGTGTAAGTACTAATAAACGTAAATTTAATAACCTTGACGTTTTTCCATTTATATTTATTGGAAAATATAAAACAATACACTCTGAAATTATAACCAGTCACGTTCGAAACTCATTTCTACCAAAAGCTCTATAAAAGCACATAGCTTTTTTATATTTAGATCTACTTGAATAACATAGTGATTTACAGAAATCGTTTTAAGTTTTCAAACGTGCTGGATCACCATTTACTTTTGATGACTAATGACTATGCATGAATCTGTCGTGTTAGGCGTAATTCTAGGAATGTGAGAAGTTCCTATGATCTAATGTTTATTAAGACCATGTATAATTCTTCTACTTGACTAAAGCATTACGAAGTATAATCACAAAGCCTGGAGTCACGAGGCGAACGTTTGCGTTTCTGCCGCATACCTCGAATACCAGTGAGTTGCGGCAATGTAGCCACTGAGCTTTGTCTAAAAATCGGCCACAAAGGTTACGACAGATAGTTATGATGAACTGACGAAACCAAATTATAGGTTTACTGTCCCGAATCGAAGTTGTGAGGTAATTGGGAAAGTAAGATTTGGTGGTTCGGAACTAACCTTTGATATTGTCGCATTTTTTGCAATCATACTAGCTTTTTCTTTAGATTTTCACACTACATTAATAAATGTTTAAATATTGAATCAGTATTTTACGGGCATGGTAGTTTTAAATATATATTATAACTATATTATAGACGTGCAAAAATAAAACGAGATGACAGGTATTTTGTCTATGTTTATAAATGTTAACGACATTATATAATCGTCTGACCTTAGTAATAATAATTATTAAGAAGTGTTAACTACAACAACTAAATTTTGATACTTTCAACGTAAATACAAGGTGTCTTTTTATCCACTTTCCAAATTTTAAGGATGTGTTCAGTCCATGAAACTGAACAACTTTCTCTAAAATACATAGGGTCAAGTCAAATATGTAAAAAAATCAAAGAGATCACGTGATCAGTTTAGTAAAGGATGATCAAAAATTTTTGGCGTATTTCGACATATGTTTTATGGAGAAAGTTGTTCAGTTTTATAGTCTGAAGACATCCTAAAAACTTGGAGAGTGAATAAAAAGACACCTTGTATAAGTATCACATAGACGATTTAAGAAATAATAAAATAAAACTTACCATCTACCAAATTCCGTCAATTGAAAGTGTCAAATAAATATGGAAATAAAAAAAACATAGTCGGTGTGACTTTCACTACCGCAATCAACCATTTAACGGCGTCGGTTAGCGGGTGCTGTGATGCTGTGTTATATTTTAACTGCCAGTTTTTGTTAACGAGCGGATAAAAGCAAGCTGGGAAGGTTAAACTTAATGTTGAGTTTTTGTATAAATGAACACAATATTGATTTTGGATTGATATCAATGAAGAAAATACTCTGTCCTACGCTAAAGTAAGCAGGCTAAAATTTTATTTACTTGTGTGGCTACACAACATAGAAAATAATTTAACCCAAAAATTAACATAGAAAACGGAATTCTATTAAAATACAAGAATAGAAAAACGCGAAGTAGGTAATAAAGCTTTCTCTCATAAGAAAATGTTTGATATCCGGCAAAGAGAACTATTAAAACATACCTAGACGACCACTTTGACTTTCCAGAGAATAAAAGCAAAACTTATTTCATGATTACGATTGCTTTCCGCTCTCAATTCTAAAATGAGAAATAATAAAGGAAGTTTTCTTTTAAAGAATTCAATATAATTCCAACTAAAATGAGGCGGTGCGTTTGAAACGAAATGAGTTCCTACGGTCTAGGAAGAGTTTACCATAATGAAATTCTTCAAATATCACCCTCACCCCATGAGGTTTAAAATTCATGTAATTGCGCGTGCGGTTTTACTTGGAATGCAAGAGAAATGTTGGACACCGAAAAAATGTGGGAAAAACGGAATAAATATAAAATCAATCCTTAAATAAAACAAATTGAGAGTAGTCGGTCGTTGTTCGTTATTAATTAAATTAGTAATGGTAAAAATAACCATCATATGCTTTTTTCTGTAGAGAAGCGAATATGGGAAATTAAAATCAGAATTTTCTATGCAAATAAATATTTATCTTAGATAATTTGGACTAAGCCATGTATTATAACAATAATTCAATCGAAAAATAATAAAGAATAAAATCAAGATGAAACGAAAAGATATGACAAAAGAGGTAACAGCGTTACAACTTCGCTTTTATCGACAAACAATCCTTAGTTACACTTAGATGGGAATTGAAAATTCAAGCATTCAGTGGCAGGTCGAATAACAGTGCGAGCTATTAAGCCTCAGGGCACGTCCGCGTTGCAACCTGTCCGGCAAATATTTATCCACATCGGATTTGCGTGTTAACCGCCCGGAATGGTAATCAGGTTTGATTGGGAACACCGCTGGTTTTGACTAATGATTTGGCGGCAAACACCATAATGGTATCTTTGCGATGTGCAACCCGGCTTTCTTGGAACGGAATGTTTAAGTAGCTCGGTGATGAATTTTGTCCTTCTTTGTTCGTTTTAAACTTACATTCACTTCTTCGAGAGCATTCTGGCTAATACCAAAATGGTCAACCTTTGCAAGTTGGAGTAGCTACTTGGAAAGTAAAGCGAAAATACCTACCTACAAAGTCATTTTCTATCGCTCTATTGAAATACCAAGATCTGTGACATAGCTGCTGTGTAGTATGTTGCAGAACTTGGTTTTCATGCTTCGATAATCCTCACACAATACAAGTAAGGTGCGAAAGTATATTATTTCCAAACTGTTTATGCGAAGGGTCTTTGTAAAATTTACCTAAGCCCTGAGACTGAGAAAAAGTGGGGTATTTGGCCGGCATTATTGCAGCATTTGTCACGGCGAACACGAGACGCGGTGCTACGCTTTGAATAGAAAAATTCGCGTTGCGGCAAAACGAAGCACGAGTATATGTGTCACGGAGCTGTTTTGTATAATTCCGATTTCGCGGCAATCGTTACACGTTATTGTACTTAGAAAGTCGACAAACAATGGGTGAGGTCTAATTGTTACAGCAGCACATCCATACGCATCGCACAACAGCGAAAAGCAATAAAGTCTCGTGTCAAACGTAAACAGAGTCGTATTCCTCTAAGACATCATTAAGGACGCCGTAAATAAATATTGTTATAAGAGATGGCTGCTCTTTGCTTTTAAATGATGTTGAAATCCCAACGTCACAGCGGAGCAAGATTGTGTTTTGTTTCTCTGAAGCGTAATTAGGAAAATATTTTGTGTGGAGTAACTAATTCCGTTCGAGACGAGGTACCGGCCGCGATGGCACGGAATGTAGGCAATTACATAAACGACAATCAAAGCCGGCACAAAGACGTCAGGAAGCGAAAGTCTTGTAATATAATTACACAGATATGCCACTTAAGCGACATCAACACAGCGTCAGGAACGCCAGAGAAACGCCTCGCAGTCGATACATTGATTAAAGTATTTTATGTAGGTATGGCCGATAATGGTTTAGGAATATATATTGTACTGTAATTGAAGACGCAACTAATTTTATCGGCATTTTCTAGCAATGTACACAATGTTAATTGGATTTCATAGATCTTATAAGATAAAGAGCGTTCGAAACGCACCTATACGCCTTAACGTATCTCTTCAGCTTTAGGGCAATAAGCATTAATGTAATCTGTGCAAATATGAAAACGGCTGAGTTTAGCCTTATTAGTTGAGCGACACAGTTGCGTAGAGGCTGCGATGTTGCTCTAAGCACATACAGTCATAATTACATTGTATTCCGATGCCATATGGTTACTACAAAAGGGATTTTGGCATCCAATTACATTAAAACGCCTTGAGACGTTAATTAGATAAATACGTTAAGCATTTCGTAAAGGAATGAAATAATTGATTTTGAAGAGAAAACACATGAATGTGTATAAGATACACACAAAAGAGGAGTTCCAAGATACGAAGTTAACGTTTTTGGAGAAGTTTTTGAAATAAGAAACAAACTCTTGGATAAAATTTGCTTGATTGAGAATTTATAATGTTAGCGAAATTTTTAACAAGATTAAAAGCTTGGGTCAAAAGTTAAGCGGATTGGGACACGAAATTTACGTCTGTTTACGACCGACCACGGGGCGACAGATAGAAGTAAAACAGGCTTACTGCCAACGATTCCAGTTTTTTAATGCTGCAATCAGAAATGATGCTTTAGGAATAAATAGTGATAGTCTAACAAACTTTTTAAGTCTATGGTCGCTGCTTGATACTTTTTCAAATAAACAATGCTTTTAGGTGGTAAAGCATCTATGGTTAGTCTCATAAAGATTATCTTTAGTAACTTAAAATGTATAAATAAATACTCAATTTACGTCACATTCATATTAAACATAGACAAGTCGAAGTTATTTATTGGGCTCTTTGCACACCAAAAATATCTTAAAATGATGCGCTATAGGTTTAAAAGATGCCTCTTTGATCCGCGTGCTACTAAAGTAATTATACAAGCAAAAACTTTTTTCTTACATAAACGTATTTTATCTTCCCCAATAATTGCTTACCGGTACATATGTTGAATACGAAAAAAAAGGTTTGAAAAGCAAAAAAGTATTCGTTCCAGTTTACGAATGCCCTCGAGCCGTGGGTGAATAACCTCCTCGAAAAACAATGTTTATTGTTATAACACGGTAGGGAAAACTGGTTGCAAGTTACGCGGGCGTTTATAAAATAAATTTTCTTTCTCTCGAGGGAAGCTACCCTGTTCTTGCGTTTGTATCTAATCTCCCAGACAATCGGCTGCGATCAGTTCACAGCTGTTCTATTTCCGTCTTTATAGAAAGACGTTAAACGGTTTAGGAGAGCAAACATACCTAATTCTCTTTTGTACTGATGCTGTATAGGTCTTAGCGCAAACGGTTCACAAAGCGCTACTGGAAAATCTTCTGAAAGATCCTTCTACTTTTTATTTCATTGTTTGATTTGTAAAACAGCTTCTGTTATTTCTAAAAAAATACATTTACTTCCCACTTTCAGGAAACTGCATTTAAGGCGCTTATATAGGTCCACTTGCGCCGCCAATATATTTATTTTGATTACTCGTAAACCAAGTAAATATTAAATAAAAAAACCGGCCAAGTGCGAGTGGGACTCGCGCACGAAGGGTTCCGTACCAAAAAACGGCAAAAAAATTACGTTTGTTGTATGGGAGCCCCCCTTAAATAATAATTTTATTCTGTTTCTAGTATTTGTTGTTGTAGCGACAACAAAAATACATCATCTGTGAAAATTTCAACTGTCTACCTGTTGTCGTTATTAATATCGAGCAAAAAACGGCAAAAAAAACTCACGTTTGTTGTATGGGAGCCCCCCTTAAATATTAATTTTATTCTGTTTTTAGTATTTGTCATTATAGCGGCAACAGAATTACATCATCTGTGAAAATTTCAACTAGCTATCACGGTTCATGAGATACAGCCTTGAGCCTGGTGACAGACAGACAGACGGACAGCGGAGTCTTAGTAATAGGGTCCCGTTTTTACCCTTTGGGTACGGAACCCTAAAAAAGGAAATAACCATGCCCTCTTGAATTATCTCTAATATTTTTTTGTATAAATCTTTTATATTTTCCATTCTTTGTACTAGTTTTAAAATGCATTTGAAACAACGGTGGCCACTTTTGGTTAATATGGATTTTAGAACTTACTGAAAGAATGATAACGGTTGAAGAGTTATTTATGTAGTTTGGCGCCGCTAGTTGACGGCTATAAGGGCTTTAAGCTATAGATTTTATAATAAGAATGAAGTTACTAAAATAAATACTCTTTCTACATAAGAATTTATAGAATGTACTAAGGGTACCTAAGATTGCTCCTAATTATTTGACGCTGGCTGTACAAATTAAGTCCAAAAAGTCTCCTATAATAATAGGTAGTTTCACAACGGTTGTATTTCCGCGTGAATCAGCATTATCATATTGCTTCAAGTTGGCTAGGCGATCGTTGGCAGATTGTTCCATACTGGACCTTTTCATACCACCATTTGGCACCTTGCCAACCGCGTCCCTAATGCCATCGACCCACCTGGCTCCTGGCCATGTCTGCCAACCATTCAATTTGGCGTCTCTGACCATACTGCCTCCTCACACATAATAATAAACGTCTACGATCCGTATTGGAAAGTTTCATCATCATTGTGTTTTGTTGAGGCTTTAGGTATTGCAATAATTTCAGGTTCATGAAACAATACGCCTCCTGTTTACTTATATTTAAAAAAACATTTTGTTCTTCAAAATTAGTAAATACCCACCAAATCCTAAACCGCCCAAGGAGATTTAATAAATACTAATTCTGGGTTTTTTTATTTATTTTTTTATTTTATACAACTGCTCCCCGAACATAGGGTCCAGGTCTTTTTTTTCTAATTCTAAGTCTTATAATATTTATTTTCATTATTTCTATCTATACCTATTTTACATTTCCAATATTTCTGTCATTATTTCTATTTGGGTTACTAATTCTGGGTTAGTATGGTGATCATTTAAACTTAAGCCCTTAATATTTCTTACGTAGTGCTTTTTACTTTAGGTAGGTACTTTGTTTGAGTAGCAAAAGTACTTTTATCTTTTTTGTTAAACTAGGACCAATGAACATTTTGTTAAAACATATACATATTTTCGGTATTAATTTTATTAGAACACGTTACCCCTGGTATTCCCTCACACCTAAAGCTACGGTAAAACCCTAAATTGTTAACCCGTAAAAATAACAATTTAACAATCCTTAGGGTAAACGGTAGGCAAGGATCTGTAAACGGAGGGTAGGTTTATTTATATCTACATATAGTATTATATTTGGTATCACATGCCAAACGATTATCACATTGCACGTTGTTTGTTTAACCGATAACATAGTTTCCTGCTGTTTTGTTTTTATGAATATTAACGCAAAATATTACAATATTTTTTTAGATAGTCCCGGCACCAAGAATGCGGCTAGTCGGCATGTTTGTCCCATCAAAATTTTTCTAGCGAAATATTTCATAACATTCGGAATTCTTTCTCTGGCAACTCAGCGAGTGCCACTCCACGGTGTCCTAATAAATGTCATCCAGATTTAATATCACATCTTCCATTTTGTACGGGTTTTACCGGGAGGCAATTTCCTTCCTAAAATTGTATTTGAACGAATACGCGCCAACTAAATACATATGCGACCCAAAAGACAAATTTTATTTATATTTTCTCCCACGGCCGTAGATCCAACGTACTTCTGTTTTACGACAAGCCTTTATATTGATGGCTTTATGTTCCCAGTTTTTTCAGGATCGCATAAAAATCGTATGCTATAAAACGCGATGGTGAATCGACGTGAACAAATGAGTATGCGTGTTTTTATGTGGAAATAAAAACATAATTTCGGAAAAGTCGCATGAAAATAACTAACCAAAAAAGTTTTATCTTAGGTTTTAATTAAGTTTTTTATTCTTAACTAGAATATTTCTGCACACAAATGCAATAATGTTTCAAAAGTCTCAAAACTTTGTAGTATTTACAAACCAGATTTTTTTGTGATTATCACATTATTACGCAGATTTTGCTCTCAAGGCCGTACGAGCTCTAATTTCACGTCTGTGTGATATACATTTACACGTCCAGTGGGCATTAAGGCAAAGTGAAGTCAACCATTAACAGAACATCCCACAGGATGCATTCGTCCATTCTTATTCAAATAAGTGGGGCTACGATTCACCGTAGGGACCACAAAGGTACGCCAGAACTTTTTCGAACAGTGACATCTTTCAACATGTCAAAAGTCTTAAAATGTAATCCTATAAATTTCAATATAAATAGCCACATTCATTTCAAAATAAAACCGGTCAAGAGCGAGTCGGACTCGCGCACCGAGGGTTCCGTACAATCATAAATATATTTGGATATGTTACTTTAGTACAGTCTTTAAAAAAGTAGGATAAACGGCAGACAGTTGGAAGGGCGAACAGGCGGACAGTTAATTTACAAATCTTAACCAAAGCTGCTTATGGTGACTGAAAAACGTTTCAGCCACTCCACATTGCAAACTGTTTATATTACTAAGTAGGAACTTATTCTTCGTTTATTCGTACGGCAAATAGTAGGTAATTATATTAGAACCAGACACCAATTATTATTGTAGTATTAGGTTGCGCCATCTCTTGTTCGATAGTGAAACTATTTTATTTTCTTAGGTCAGCATTCTTAGGTCAGCGCCATCTGTTGACTGGTAGTGAAACTAAAGAATTTTTGTTTGTTTTTTGAATTTCTAAAAAAGTGTGTTATATTGAGACATCGTTTTATTTTTCCTGTAATCTTTACATAAATTACTAGCACATAGAATTATTTCCGATTTTTCTCTTTGCAAACTTCGGAGATAAGGGGGGGGAACCGTATTTTTTTCATCATAAGTCGAAAACTATGCGGCTTAGGAAAAAAAGTTTTAAAATGTGCAAACAGCGCTCTTTTATATGATACCCCACATGCCCTAGTCACCTCACTTCAAATTTTTAAGACCCCTTTTCAGTCCCTGTTGTAAAAAAAATATTATTTTTTTTATTTCTTTCTTATTTGAAAAATAGTTGGGCAAATGTCATCTTCAACTATTTCAAATTTCAAGTTGATATCATTAGTAGTTCTCGAGATATCCAGCTGTGACAGACAGACAGACAGACAGACTGAGTCACACCATAAGGGTTCCTTTTTTACCATTTTGGTACGGAACCCTAAAAACGGACCTCCTTTTATTTGACACGTACGGTTATTTTACTTTTTTCTTTACATATTATGCTACCACGCCTTACCCAACAAGACGTGCCGTTAACAAAATTGAAGATATTACTAAGATAGGAATAATAAACGACCTCCACACAATGCCCTTTGCAACCAAATGGATCTATTACGGCTCGGCTTCCATTACGTTTCGAGTTGCGATCTCCAAGTGTGTTTTGGCTCAAATGTTTCCATTGACCGTCGGAAATCGTACAAGTGATACACACAAGCGAACAAACAGACGCAACGTAACGACGAAAATTTACATTAGGACGGTTTAATGTCGCGAAGCAATCTCATTCTGGGCAGGAAACAGGGTATCACCCGACCAGTTGAAGATGGCACTTGAAAATTCGTGAACCATTCGTAGCGTGACGAAGAACAAAGGTCAGGTGTAGCTGGTTACTTTGGATCAGTTACGATGCGTCGCCTGATATCGCAACAAAGACAAATGTGCCGCATATCTCGAAAACGCTGCCTCATATCTAACCTTGACATTCTTATTTTCTTAAGCAGTAAAGGGAACAGGTATATGAATGTCTTCAATCTTGGTAATCATTTGTTACCTACATTCCATACCGAGGCAGTACATCATGTCATGACACAATGCTATCGTAAAATGTAATTCTGTTTATAGCTGTTTTGCGCGGATATAATGTTAGGTTCAGAAAGTGGCTCAAGCAAGTGCTTTATACTGAATGTGCCAAAATGCTACGAACGTGGAAGCATTTCGAAATGAAATGTCTCTGCACTTCATTTGGAAACTGCAAACTGGGACGTCGGTTATCTGGAATTGGTAGAGAACTTGAATCGTTTTTTATTTCACGTCCACTTCGATTTTGTAAAGAGAATTTTGATGAAATCCATCTTTTTTTATTTCGACACCATAATCTCACTAATACCTATCTTATTACAAAAAATGCATAGGTAATTAGGTATAGATACTTGTATGGAAAGCATAATTTGACGTATAAGTGCTGGCGACGAGATCGTGTACCAGCCGGGAGTCAAGATACAACCGCAAGCATTGTCTTGTGCTGGGCCTCCGTAATGTGTTTAGAACTGTTGATAACAGCGACCATAACGCGTAGAGTTTCAATGAGCTAGCTACATTTTGTTTATATTAACATAATTACCTCCCGCGTGTGGGTTGTGATATTATTTATTTGAGTTTAGCCGAATTGTAACTTGAATTCACTTTGAGGAACTGCGACAGTCGTTTCTATTCTATGGGAGTTTTTTATGGGAACTGGGCAGTTGAATAAGAACCGTCGTAGCGTACGCGCTCCGGTGCCCTGTTCAATGTATTATTGGTATTATTCGATGTGTTATTTGTGATTAATGAGTTATAATATTGTGTGGTGAAGTAAATAGTTGGTGTAAATTGAGACTTTTATTAATAACTTAAAGTAACTCTTACATTTGAAGTTCACTATTAGCATATTAATTTATTTATGAGTGAGCTTACATCAGAAGTGGCACGTTTCTCACGCAAGTTATCATTGGGAAAGCATAAAAGAAAACGGGATGTTACCTATTGTTGAATAATTGTGAATTATAAAAAAAAATACACGTGAATTGAGCTCCTTAAAGTGAGAATAATATCTAAGTTGAAAATGAAAATTCCAAGTGTTCGAATAAAAATTAAAGCGGGTGACAAAAAAATAATAATAAGTGGGTGACTATTATATAAAAAAAAGCCGGACAAGTGCAAGTCGGGCCGCGTACCGAAGGTTCCGCACAAATTTGTTGGTATGGAATCCTAAAAACGAGCACGAGCGGCAGCAGCGGGGCTCTGACACCGTCACTCCCGCCTCCCGGGAAACGCAAGAAGGTATCTTGTAAAAATGATACAGAAATTGTAAGTACCTACCTACAAGCACGATTAATTAATTTATATAATAATATCAGAGTTTGACCTAATGACTGATAATGTTGTGTCGTGGCTTTTATTCAACTATTTTTTCATGGAACAACAGCATGCGCTACCAGGCGCTGAATAAACTAAATAAAGAGGTGAGCTAAAACTTGGTATCTACGACTCCCTGTAATTTTATACTAATACTGAGGACGTAGTGGTTATGGTAAGATTGGTAACAGAAAATATAGAGTTTTTTTTGGTGAAAAGCAGAATGTTTGAATTACCGAAAGAAATAATCGATAAAAAAAGAAGGTATTGGGTCATGAATCATGATCGTTACGAAGTTACGGATTTCAGAGTTAGTAATATTAATACGGAGTAGACCGTTTGCGAAAATTAAACCTTTTAATGTATCAATGATTGGAACCGACATGACGAACAATGAAGTACTTATTTGAAATAAAGAAAAGTACATGTTGACAAAGTAAAACTTCGATATTAAGAGGTGAATGTGCAATGTTTAATCACTTTATATGTATAATTGTTTGTGTAATGAATGATGAAGCCAATAATATTGTCACCTATTGCGATCATAACGTTAAAATTAAATAACAGTAACAAGAAATAATACTATTTCCGAAGTTTAATGGAGTCGTATCCTTGTGTTTAATTATAGGTATTGAGAGAAGTACCCTAAAACTAAAGGGAAGACTTTGCTTTGCTTTGATAACAATAAAAGTTTTATAATATCTTGATGTTCTAGATGTCTTATGTAGTAAAATACGATTTCCTAAGTCTAAAGGAGTCGTATTCTTGTGTATGTTTATAGATATTGAGAGACGTACCCTAAGACTAAAGGGATTAATTTGCTTTGCTCTGATGACAATAAAGTTTAATGGTGTTAGGTATCGCCTAAGACTAAAGGGATTGCCTAAAGCACCAGAGGAATATGGGACAGTTGAGTCCTTCAGACTTTATGTGCAAAAGTCGGCCAACTAAAGGGACTGCTATAATGCACTGAAGGCCACAACTCTCTATTGTATTTGTCAAACATCTAGAACATCATGATGGGAGGATTATAATGGTAGTCTATTCTTCTGGCTGCAGGAATCACCTAGGACCAAAGGGATTGCCTAAAGCACCAGAGAAATATGTGACAGTTGAGTCCTTCAGACTTTATGTGCAAAAGTCGGCCAACTAAAGGGACTGCTATAATGCACTGAAGGCCACAACTCTCTATTGTATTTGTCAAACATCTAGAACATTACGATGGTAGGATTATAATGGTAGTCTATTCTGGTAGTCTATTCTTCTGGCTGCAGGAATCACCTAGGACCAAAGGGATTGCCTAAAGCACCAGAGAAATATGTGACAGTTGAGTCCTTCAGACTTTATGTGCAAAAGTCGGCCAACTAAAGGGACTGCTATAATGCACTGAAGGCCACAACTCTCTATTGTATTTGTCAAACATCTAGAATTCTAGAACATCATGATGGGAGGATTATAATGGTAGTCTATTCTTCTGGCTGCAGGAATCACCTAGGACCAAAGGGATTGCCTAAAGCACCAGAGAAATATGTGACAGTTGAGTCCTTCAGACTTTATGTGCAAAAGTCGGCCAACTAAAGGGACTGCTATAATGCACTGAAGGCCACAACTCTCTATTGTATTTGTCAAACATCTAGAACATTATGATGGTAGGATTATAATGGTAGTCTATTCTTCTGGCTGCAGGAATCACCTAGGACCAAAGGGATTGCCTAAAGCACCAGAGAAATATGTGACAGTTGAGTCCTTCAGACTTTATGTGCAAAAGTCGCCTAGGACCAAAGGGACTGCAATAATGCACTGAAGGTCACAACTGTCTTAACTGCCTGTTACTATTTCTCAAACATCTAGAGCATCATGATGGGAGGATTCTAACGGTAGTCTATTCTTCTGGTTGCAGGAATCACCTAGGACCAAAGGGATTGCCTAAAGCACCAGAGGAATAAATGTGACAGTTGAGTCCTTCAGACTTTATGTGCAAAAGTCACCTAGGACCAAAGGGACTGCAATAATGCACTGAAGGTCACAACTGTCTTAACTGTCTATTAGTATTTCTCAACATCATGATGGGCCGAGGCACATAGAATACGTTATAAAAATTACCATTTCATAAATAGAAGTGTTTCTTATGTCCCAGATTGAAAACCATCAATTAGGGGATAAAGCGTCCGCGGAAGTGCCTGGGGCAGGCACACTGCAGGATGGCCGTGCTGGCGACGAGATCGTGTACCAGCCGGGAGTCAAGATACAACCGCAAGCATTGTCTTGTGCTGGGCCTCCGTAATGTGTTTAGAACTGTTGATAACAGCGACCATAACGCGTAGAGTTTCAATGAGCTAGCTACATTTTGTTTATATTAACATAATTACCTCCCGCGTGTGGGTTGTGATATTATTTATTTGAGTTTAGCCGAATTGTAACTTGAATTCACTTTGAGGAACTGCGACAGTCGTTTCTATTCTATGGGAGTTTTTATGGGAACTGGGCAGTTGAATAAGAACCGTCGTAGCGTACGCGCTCCGGTGCCCTGTTCAATGTATTATTGGTATTATTCGATGTGTTATTTGTGATTAATGAGTTATAATATTGTGTGGTGAAGTAAATAGTTGGTGTAAATTGAGACTTTTATTAATAACTTAAAGTAACTCTTACATTTGAAGTTCACTATTAGCATATTAATTTATTTATGAGTGAGCTTACATAAGTACCTACCTAACCAAAAGTTTAAAAGAAGTAAAAATCTTAGGGTGGAATTTGCAAAAAATCTAGTCATTATATCAGTTTTTAATGTTTAAATAGGCTGCTTAACAGCCGAATAACGGATTTCCATGACGCTTAAAGCTGAATAAGGAACCTGCATAAAGGCTGTATACGACCTTATACAGCTCTTATAACTCTTAAATGGGCACAAATTATTCAGCTTTAAGTTCACATAGCTGCTTAAGAGCTGTGTAGCAGCAACTTAACAGTGTAATAAAGGGTAACAGCAAGAATTATTCAGCCTTAAGTTCACATAGCTACTTAAAAGCTGTGTAGCAGAAATTTAAGAGAGTTATAAAGGGTAACGACAGTACTATGCGCTGAAATTCGTCTGACTAAGAGATCAAAAGTTACTCTTTATTCAGAAAATATGTCACATGTACGCTTTAATACATATTTTGAACCGCGCAAGACTGCTTGCGGCCTGTGTAAAATTAAATGAACTAATATTTGAAGTGTAAACGGGTTTAAGCATATATAGGCTAACAATTGAAAACTTTATGTTACGTGAATGAATTAGAGTTAACGATACATTGGTGGATAATATTCATATTCATACTTCATACTCTGTTTGACATATTATAAAGGGAAAATGACTGGCAACGTAATTTTACTGACATTATACATATATTATCTAAGAAAATTTTAGTGCGCCACGAAAATATTCTGTTTTGAATTAGTTTTGTGATATAAATAAGCTGTGATGTAAACTTGACAAAAAAAAATAGTGCTATGAAAAGAATTATTAGATAAAAGGTTATTATTAAGATATTTCGAAATTAAAACTGATGCATTACATTCCTATTTCTTGCAAAAAACATCGTAAAGATTGAAAAATCAATCAGAATTTTTATAGGTTATACAAAAAATGGTGGATTATGTTAGTAGCTAGCCAGGCGGACATGAAATAAGCCCTACCACAAACCAAAAATTGTTATATTATTTGCTGTTGCTGTTTTTATAAAAATATGTTGCGTTTACAAACCATACCAAAACACGGCATCAATAGATACTGGATTTTCACATGGAATAAATATCATTCATTTTACACGTAACTATTCAGTTTTTTATTTGATTGGTTTAACTTATGCATGAATGGGCTGGATTATTTGAAACAACTTTATTTATGAAGATTATATGCTGCAAATAAAAATACATCAAAATGGCACTATAAAATCATAATTTTTTTGATTGGTATTTACAATTCCAAGAAGATAATAAAATAGACTACAAAGAGTCGCAAACCTTTTTCACGAGGGACTTGGGAATAAATAAATCACGAATCTCGAAGCAAGTTGTTTAGCCCTTAAACAATTTAACATTTTTCCAACTTCATCAATTTTGTGTCCGCGTAATTGCGTTGTCAAGCCAGTGAGACCTAATCCAACCCTCACATTCCCATTTAGGTGACAACGACGTAAAAAGTGGAAATTTTGCGGTGAGCACGTACGCTGTTATCGTAATTCTTTTAATTAAAACGTGATTCGTTTTTGTTTTTCCTGTTTCGTTTTGATATTATTTCTCTCTATATTTATTGAGCTTAAAAATAAAACTTCGATAATTATTAACGATTGAAAAAGCGTAGCCAGTGTGGTAAATGCTGAAAAAAAGCGTGTAAAGGGTGTGTAGTGAAGATTAGTGGTTGGAAAGACGATTTACACCAAACCAGTGTCATAAATATTTGGAAAAGTATAGAATAGAGAAATATAAAGTTATTGCCAAAAGGCTCGAGCTCTAACGTTTATGTGTTTCTCCAAACGATAAAGTGTTATGAGTAACTATTAAAATAATGCGCTTACTTAAAAAGAAAAGTTGTTATACAACGGATTTCACAACACTTTTGCATTACGGTACGCTTCAAAATTAAGATGGAGGTGGGTTTAAACGTAAATTCAACCTGAAATTTTCCTCATAAGTTTCAAAGCAGGGATGAAAACCGTTGCCTTAAAAGAGCACCAATAATAATAATTCAAAGTGATTTACCGACAGTTCATCTTAATGAATTTCTTGTTACGAACAACAAAATCTTATTAATTAACTTGTGAATCAAAATGGTCTTGTTTTATGTAAGGTGCAGACAGGCATTTCAAATGTGTTACGAATTAATAAGGCTCATTTATGAGGTTTCTAGGAAATCATCTTTCGTTATAGAATAACTTTCACTGATAAGGCGGACAGAATGATGTAATTTTATAAAATATTGAAATTGTTTCTTAATAAGATGTGGGATTTATGTAAACATTTCTGAGAGGTATATAAAATTGTAATACAATTCAAGTGGCATATCATTTAAAACAAAGATACTTATATCTTACCATTAAAATATTAGAGGTATAGAGTTAAAAAAAGTTGTTCATGTGACATGAACATGGTTTTCGTAGTTCAGAATGTTGACTTTTAAAGTCTAAAAATATAATGAAAATTTATTGTATTGTAAATGTATTGTTTGTCTTTTAAAGATAAAAGAAACACATATAAATAGGTATAAATAATAATCGTATACAAAATCCTACATCTTAAATGAAGGCAAAAATGAAATTGTTGGATTGTTTACAATACTTAAGAAGTCTCAGATATATTTAATAATCATAATAACTGTGAGCTTGCGGCTTCTTAATAAATGTAAATTGTACTCATAAACCCATTAAGAAATACCGCTAAAAGTTAACGTCGAAATAAAAAACACAAAAGGAAAGTAGGATATCTCACTTTCCGTCGAACTTAAGGTCCGCGTAAAGAATGCGAGATGCGTCCATATTTTATTCGATTAATGTGTTAGAGAAATCGAGTTGGAATGTCGTTATCGATACTCGACTCGTCTGGTTGACCGTTTGACCTTGACATTCACGGTGCAGGTGCGTAAAGTTCCTGTTTCAAGTTTTCACCTCGCCAGAAAAAAATAAGTCCACTGATAAAAACATCCGATTAAGCGCTTGAAGATTCAAATGAGATTAATTTGCAGCAAAAAAATGTTATGTGTTACGTATAGCGCGCTTTATGGTTTCTGTTAGCGGTTCTAGAAACCGCGAAAACTCCATCAGTGAAACATGAGAAAATAATACATCCATAATGTTAAAAAAATGTTATATTATTTTTACGGACACCAAAATAAAATAAATCCGTTGAATTTAAATACATATTTCAAAGTAATACTTGTAAAATAAATTTATTAAAACTACATTACTTATGTGAGTACATATTGGTTTTTCATTTTACGTTTTCTCCAAATTTTATTTTTATTTTCCCAATAAAAAACACTCGAATGTAGCTCGCTCCTAATCAGTTAATTTAATTAATTGTGCGAGTGTTCTTGGGTGCGTTACATAATTAATTTACCTTTCGAATTTCTGTCTAAAAAGCCAAACGGTAGGCTTCCGTTTTTAGGGTTCCGTACCTCAAAAGGAAAAAACGGAACCCTTATAGGATCACTTTGTTGTCCGTCTGTCTGTCTGTCCGTCCGTCTGTCTGTCAAGACCCTTTATTTATTTAAGAAGTTATTTACTGGTGCTTCGTCTTTCTAAGAATAATTGTCTTAAAATAATAAGAAAGTTAAAATTGGTACCTACAAGAAAATGTTATGCGAAATCCAATTCCAAATTAAGGTTATTTTATTATCTTTAAGTTAATAGTTTATAGCGTAATTATAATAATGTTTTATAGCGTAATTATAAAACGATAAAATTTGTTAACCGATAATTTTATACTAAAACTCTATTTACTCTGTCAAGCATTAAGTTTCGAAACGATTGTACACATAACAATTTGTTTCCCGCTTTCAAAAATAAATTATAAACTCAATTCGTTATCTCAAATACGATCAGACTTAAACATGAATTTTTGAAATAAACTTTGTAATTGACTTGCTCCACAGTAAAGTTCTTCATGTTTACATAAATTACATATCTAATGATTTCTCCCGGGCATTATCAGAAAATCATATTGAATTGAAACGTCTGAAAAAAGTTAATGAGTAAAAAAAACTTTACCTTATATATTCCATCGACGAGTTTCGTAAGTTCTTCCGTCTCCATGGTGACAGATTTTCGTTCAACCGATTGCCAGCAGCAGTAAAGTTACACGTGAAACTTCATCGGGATAAAAACAATATATCCACACGATCCGATTTTGATTTTATCACTTTGCACACAAAATTCACATTTCAATACACAGCGGTTCGTCGCGTATCCTGTTCGGCAGTCAAATCACTCAAGCAAACAAACTCACTTTCGAAGACATCTGAAACAAAAGAAAGATGAATTTTAGCGCGCAAACTCGATAATATACTTTTAAATCTTTTTTTTCGGTACGTAAAAACTTTTTGTGCACCTGTTATTTAAGATACGTGTAGAGGCGTGCGTTCGGAGTGAGCAATGCCAGTAGAATCAAGTCACAGATCGCCTTCTCTGCCGGTCGAGTTACGAGTATCTCACAACTGCCGATGTTTAGAAATACGCCGTAAACGAGATAGTAAAGGCCGAGCAGTCGTTGATGTCTAAACCTCGTGTTTACTGCCACGGGCATACTATTTCTATGTGTGTACGTACGGCCAAAACATATTCGAGTGGTCATTTTCAAATACCTTAGGGTCAGTGACACCGTTTTATGTTTAAATTATGACTATTACGGACGTGCTCGTAATTTATAAGGTAACTTCAGCTTATATGGAGAATAAAACGGGTTCAAAATATTTATTCAATCAATTATTGTAAATCGTATATCACTTTAACGAATAAAATGAGCACATTAAAGCAAAATTGGGTAGATACGAATCCAAATAAAATACCTAACATTCATATATAATCAAAATGAAATCTAGTTCTTTTATTTGTTAGGTAATCAACTTTTCTATATTAAACTAGTCGTCGCTGAAATACATATTTCGCAATAATGAAATATGCTTGATTTGCAATGCAACTATCTTAGTTCGTGACGGAAAGCATTTTGTTGCTTACGAAACAAACAATTTCAATGCCACAACACGGATCGGCGTGCATTATTGTGCTACCTACATACAACCGTGACAAGTGTTACATACACCCAAATGATCGAATACAATGGTAAGATATTAATATTGTTACAGACTTTCGTTTTCGTCGCCTACGGCTATGCCATAAAAAACAGATCCAAGAGCCGCCAGAAAGTCAGTTTGGCAACGCTGAAACTTTGAAGACGATCTAATGCAGCTAAGAAGGTATAGGTAGTTAAGTTACAGATAAGTAGCCATCGGATTATATGCACTAACAAAGTGCCAAAATGTGCATGCAAATATGCACTAAAAAGGCCGAAATATGCACCAAAAACTGTCAATATGCCCAACTCGTATGCACAATGCAAAATAAAAATAAAAAATATTTTAATTAAGACTTTACAAAAAAAAGCGAAATATACTTGTAATTATGCGTAGTTTTTGTGACAAGTCTTTTCGAGCGCGTGACGTTTGTCACTCAGTATTAATTTGTACGCCAAAAACAATCTCTCTACATCAACTGACGTTATTGGACAAAATTTAAAGGCGCTATTTCTGGAGATACCTGTTTAGGCAGGTTACGACCTGCGCCGTGGATATAGGCATTAATGGTCTTCATATCTTCAAGACTCAGTTTTTACGCAAAATAGCGTCTATTTTTTTTTACAAATCTTTTCTGATATTCAATTAGGGAGGGCGTTGGCGGGTTCGATCATTGTTTCCAGTATTTTTATTGATTTAAATAGAGGCTAGCTTAAATAGCTCCCCTATACATACCGCCTGCTACTAACCGAAATATGCATGATTGGGAAAAAAGACTAAAATATGCATTAACGTCATAACTAGAGAGTTATATGTTAAGTTGTAAAATCCGATATTTACAGATAAGTGTTAAAGTCAGTTTTTGTAGGTTATAATAAGTTTTACAAAAATCAGGCACTAATTTTTATGCGGGCGATAAACTTTCGATAGGTTCCTCATCTTCATAATTTTTAAAGAGACGCATGTCTGGTAACCTTGGGATCTTGCGGAGAGTTTGTGAAACGTAATCGGTGCGTTTGACAAACTCTTCGGCCCGCAGCTATAAATCTAAGCCTCCATCGACACACCCAAAAACTTTTTCTTTCAAAACCCACGATTTGTATGTAGATGCAGCTGAGGCCGCTGTCAAAACGGCTAACTAAATGAGAGATGTTGGTGTAAATTTGCATAATTACGCAAGAGCTTTATGCACTACGCTGGAGTAATCGTATGCATAACCCGCCTCAACGCCGCCTAGCTTAACACCACTTAATAGATGTTAATTATGCTTAATTTGTTTTATATTTATGAAGTTACGTTTTTGGAACAGTTATAAAACAGTGTAGTGTTACTTAAAAAAATAAATTATTAGTAATAATTTCCGAATCACGTACGTCTAAGTTTGCAATATTTACGTTGTTGCCAGTAAGAAAAATTTTTCTCAGAATTCGCGGTGCCGGCTGCTGTCGGCGGAAAAAAAGGTCTGGAACTATCTCGAAGTTTTTTCGTGCGTCACATGCTGGGGGAAATATAAAACACAATTTCTGAGCGGATCCGTAACTTCGTTTTCGAGTAGAGAGATTTCTACGGTGACCCGCCCCTCCCCCCTTGCATATGCAGTTACGGAAGCGCCTCTTTTCTTTCTTTTCCTTTTCCCTTATTCCCGAGGCGTAAGAAAACAAGTGCGACAGTTGCTTATTCCAACTTGGAACTTCTTTAGCCCGGATTGTAGGATTTGGAAGTCAGTATCGCATACTCTTTAAGTAGTGAAAATTGGAGAGATCTTCTTACAAGTTTCACTCTTACGTGTAAGTCAGGTTTAAATATTATCACTTTCTAGTGGCGTTTGCACGCCTTTGTTAGCTTATTTATTATGCTTAGACTGCAAGTTATATCAATTGTACGTGTTTGAATTTATTTGGCGTTTTGAATTATGAATAAGTAGTTGCTGTGATAGGAAAGTGAAACAGTATGACCCGAGGCTTTACTTTTATTAGAAATATTCATAAATAATATGGTGGTCCTGAGTGAGTTAGCTGATTTTAAAAGCATAAGTATTCAATTATGTACTGCCGTCTTCACTAGCTTTACATTTAGATTTCAAGTATAAAAAATTAAAAGCAACAAGTACCTATTTTAAGCATTTAGTCAATTAAAATTACTCGCATTTTATAATTGATTTTTCTAAAATTAGCCCTTGTAACGTGTACGGGTACGGGAACGGGAACGGGAACGGGAACGAAAACGAACGGAATATGGATATTCTACTAATATTATAAATGTGAATGTTTAATGTTTGTTACTCAATCACGCAAAAACGGCTGAACAGATTTGGAGTGGCACACAGTTTTAGCCTGGGTTAAAATTTAGGATACTTTAATCCCAGTCAAAGGTTCCCTAAGGATTTTCCAAATATCCACGCGGATAAAATCGCGGGCAAAAGCTAGTTTTAAATAAATGACATTAACAAAAAACTAAGAAGGTTTTTGATTTAAACAGATTTTATAAAAACCTTCAGAATACTAGAATAATCCCTAGATTTTATGAAGTAAACAAAAGAAGTCTGAAATTTAAATCAAGACAATTTGATTTTGGATTTTTAAAACAAAAGCTCGCGTTCACGTGCCAAGTCAAAGTTGAGTGTTGTACGAAATATTGAAGCCATTGAATCCGTTGACTGGCGCGCACATTTTGCTGACGAACCTTGTTATCGCGAATAATATGCGAGCAATTGCAGCTGCATATTCATATTCGTATTCTTGTCTCCGAGCTGACTGTATAAATCGAATATGCATCGAACTCCTAACTCTTATAAAACCATATTACGTTCTAAAACGTTCTTATGTTGCGGAAAATTGGTTTCTGGACGTTTATAAGCTTCGCTTTTCTGATGTGGAATCGGTTTACGGGTTTTTCCAAAGCGTATTTGCAAATCGAAACTGCAAATAAAATTTTATTAGGTGAGAAAATATTTTTGAAGAAGCTTTGGGTATGATCAAATAATGTAAGAAATGTTTTAAGTATTATATCCATACAAAACAGTTTAGTATCTGTCTATTAATTACAGATCTGCGTAAGGTAAGTAAATCTTATGAATTACCTTGAAAAATGTCTAGAATACATTAGCATAAACAAAAATAAATTGTCGTTTTAAAGAGAAATACCACAGACGATGATGCCATGCAAATGTTATGGAATTTTATGCAAAAGACATTACGTTGCATCTAAACAAGCTACGTCTCTTTAAGTGAATGTTCTCATAAAATTGAGATAGTCGAGCTTACTCATTTTTCTTGTGAATTTATGTACAAAATAAAAGGGATTTGTTAATCTCAACACTTAAGATGAACTTCTTCTACCAAGATGCTTAAGAACATGAAAGAATAATATTAATCATTTGTTTCCTACACCTATTATTTACATTATATCTCTTACGGCAAACGTAGATCAAAAGTAATCTGGAGTTATGGTTTATATTATTTTAAAGTTGGTATTTCGTCAATGTTTGGCTAAATTGAAAGTACAAGCGAGTAGAGATGATTTATAAATATAATAAGCATTTATGCTTTAGGTCAAAACCTTATTTAGTATAATAAGTAACAAAATAATTTAGGAAATCCTTCGCAAGAGGTGTAAATATTAAATAATAAACAGCTTCGTAGATTTAAATTGGCTGGGTATTAAAATTTAAGCGGATTGATTCACGCTCCGCTAGTAAAAAGCCGCCTGCGGTGCTTCGTTGTAATCACAACCGTAATTGCGTTATAATATGGTTCACTGGCCAAAGCTTGGTTATGGTCTTTGAAAAACATCCCGGGAATTCGGCATTCTGCATCAGTCGATAATGAATGCAATCATATGAGTACTTAGATTTATCTTTACTAATTGTATTGATTCATTGATATAAGAGCTTTTATATGAGGTAAGGTTCCCAATCATAAACAGGTTTAAATATAAATGTTGCCTTTCTCAGCAGTAGGCGGCTAGTTGATAAGATCAATTAAAATATTTAAATTTAAGAAAATAATATTGAAACTATCCAAATACGCTCTTAAAATTGTAAACAACAATTAAAAGAAACCTCACAAATGTTAATATAAGTATCATCTAATGATAGTAATTGTTTGTAAATAAATTAAAATATTGTTTGCTTAGATAGTATATCCATTGGCATAACCAATTAAATTTTTATGTTGAACTCTACAAGGTTATTTGTAAAACACCAACAACCTTGCAGGAGTAGATTTCTAAGATCATGACCAACAAATGTTCTACGACTTTTCTAAAAACAGACAAAAATATTCGACTTTTCATATAAAACTAGATCAGCTCCGCTGTTCGGACATTTGTATGGTTTTTTTTTTTTCGGAAAAGTCGTAGAACAAATGTTGTTGTTTATGATGTTAGTAATCTACTCCTACGAGGTTGTCGGTATTTTACAAGTAACCCTGTATAACATATGTATTACATAAAACTTTATAGTCATTTAAATTCAGTGTCAAAAACCTTAACAGCATAATTGTGTGTGGTTAACATAAGGAGTAAATGCTTTTAGCTCAGTAATGTCAATACAACGATGGCTAACATACAAATATTTACCTAGTTTTCAAATAGTTGGCTTTTAACTCATCAAAGGTATTCTCAATACGCTCAATACGAACTGTTTGACTACATCAAAGCAAAAAGGTTAATGCTTTTTCAACCTAGTCTAGTTGACTTAGGATTAGGAAATACCTCGTTTTAGTACCTAACGTAACTAGCTTGAAAAAAAAAATACTTAGATCGATATTTAGTGCAAGTTAATGGAGGCCTAAAGGCCTCGACATTCCTAAGTAAAAAAAGTGTAAATTTTTGCCAATTTCCATTATGAGGAAATTTATTTTACTAAATCCAACAACTACCTAAGTCTCAGTTCTCCTGGCTACATGTGGATTTTTTATAAATATGTTTCTACTTAGTGAATGATATTTTTTTTCAAAATTTCATAATTTGGGTTAGCTTAATTAGCCAACCCAAGCGCCTTTTACTTTTTTTTCATGATCGTGTGTAACCTATTATATCTAAATATTCAAGAATAAGCGAGCCAGATTAATCAATCACCTGGGTCGAAATCATTCACCTGTCAACTGTGCGTTGGACTAGTTGGTAATGAGATTCCCAATTACTCCAGGGAAATTCGCCATGATGCGAGCACCGCAGTCACACAGCTCGGTTTCAATCATTCAACTTCGATGGTGCCAGTGCAAATCGTAGTTAATAATTTTCTACCGGTCTCTACCTACAACATTAGTAATAGTAGGTGTGGTGAATTTTTAGTTAAATACTGATGGATGACTTTTACTACATAGATGTGACATTAAAAATAAATGAAGAGACAAAAGATGCTATTATTAATAAGTTACACAACAGCGATGGTTTAACTAAATGTACACATTTTTCTGTCAAAACAACGAAAATAAGGGAATAGTACCTCTTATAATTCAACTGCAATGTGCATAATGAGGTTAATAAGTATAAAGGTATGAGTCTGATCTCGGCAGCAGCAGCAGTGCTGCCGCAGCAGTGCACTCCAAATTGATCCGTAATGTTATGAAAGGTGGCTTAGGTAGGAATTTGAAGTGACCAGAGAAGTGTCGCGCAGCACTGCTGCGCGACAGTGCTGCGCGGCAGTGTCGCGCGACACTCGGAATGTAATCTCATATAAACCTATAGAGAATGTATGGGGACCAGTAGTGCTGCGGCAGCAGTGCTGCGGCAACACTGCTGCTTGCTGCCGAAATCGGAATCATACCTTAATGAGAAAAAATATTTTCTCCATTAAAAAATGTATCGTGACTGTTGCAGATTGGCATGCAGTTGTGGTATTAATATGCGTCTGACACCTTCACGATAGGCCTCCAAAAATTTGTTCGGAAATAATCTATTATTTTGTTGATTTACATCCACTCGGTATATGAGGCATTGGTTATGATTATTTTCTTTCATTCTGTTTGAGCATACACAAGGCAAAATAGTTTATGCCACAACCAGCATTTACAAACACTATTATAAAACAATGTTCTCACAGCATATCACAGCAAATCCCGTGAAAGTTCACACAATCCCTTCTTAGTGGTTACTTACGTCGCGTCGCTTATTGGACCCTTATAACAAACAGTTCGCCCTTAATTTATAATATTAAAGTCATTCAGGAAACAATTTTGTGGAATGTCAACCATTAAAGCTTTAAATAGCATTATTTCCTACTACTACGATTGTTATTGTGACCATTGTTTTTGTATTAACGATATAATCTTTAAAGCAAGTGACTTAAAAAATGTTTTATTACTTTCTGTTTCACAAGGGTATGAATATTCAGCCAAGGTTGTATACTAAAATGTTCAATAAACACGTTGATGGTGCAGTTTAGATGAATTATGGGTCCCCTGCACATGCGTGCGCGTGACACCTCCCAAATTGGAAGGGTTATAGCTCTAGGGAAAGTGTTTAAAATTGCACGACCGAGTATGTAGTAAATACGCGACGCCTGTGACCTGTGTGACTAGGGTTGGTAGCTTTTTACACAAAAAAGATTATCGTGGTCACTGCAGTCTTTCAAAACGCTGGCGCAAAAAGTACAAAGTAGGTTTCAGCCTGAAAGACTTGGCTTCAAATTCTGCTAAAAAAAATCTTTAATTAAAATGTGGAATTATTTTTTAGATTGAATAAGATACAAAGCATCACACCACAGCTAATTATAGCTTGAACTGATTTACTAACTTCCATATTACTGCCTAATAATCTTAAATGCTAATCTAACAAAAATGCATTGAATTTGAAGTTACTAGTTGATCTCACTATGGTATAAATCTTACAAAAAAATGTCGCTAAATTCTCTAATACCCAGTTATTCTCCTACCTAAAAACACACTTTCTGGAGACAAATATTTCTTCGCACTGCAAACCGTGTATTTACGAATCACTCGGTAAAACTTTTATTTTTTTCTCCATCGTTTTCCGCGGGGTATTTTGTGTTTGCTCAGCAAAGGAGGGTCCCATTGTAGCTTGCTCCTGTAACGGTAATCTACGCGAATTCTTCCTAGCCATTATTGCCATGACAACAAAGCATAACATTGTGTGGGGCTCGCCCACCGTACCTACATTTCAATACAACATCACTTTTAAAAGGAGACAAAATGTTACAAAGACTCCTTTGCTTTTGACGAGTATAAATAGGTATTTCGCTTCATACCTGTTTGATTTAAGTCTAATTTATATAAATAGTAGATTTAGAACCTTTTAATGCTTGCATGTGGTTCATCGTTCATTGGGCTTATTTCAAGTCTGCATGGCTAGCTATCACCATCATACCTAAGTTTGACGCCAAACCTATTTAAAAAAAGATGATGTGTTCCAGTAGTTGGAGGTAAGATAGTTCCTCAGTGATGAGGATTCCGGGTGTAGAGCGCTTCAACTTTCGGCCTTATCGTCACTGAGGTGAAGGCCAAGCTATATCCCAATGTGCATAAAAAAATGTGAATGAGAAAGTTAAATCAATTATTTTCTATTAAATTCAAACTTTTTATTTTGAGCAACAAATATTACAAACTTTAAAGTAAAGTAGTTTCAGTACAAAATAAGACTTGACCTAGATATCACAACATAGACAGAAGGCTCCAATAACTTACAATTGCGTATGATTACTTCTGGTGAAAGAGATTAAAGTTAATAACCGTAATATGATAAGAATATGTACAGCTTAGTACATAAAATAAGAAACCTAAGTTAGACTTCAATTATACCGTCTACTGAATATGTAGCAACCTTCTCCGTAATAATTTCTTGATTATTATCAATAATTGCTATGCACTAGTTGTCTCGGTAAGTATCTCCTAAGTGTTGTTACATTAACGGACTTAAACTTCCATTGACAGTTAAGCTCGTCTGATGTAACAGAACATAATGTAAAGTGGACGACTTTCACATTCATTAAGGTAACGTCCCCACGTGTTACGATAAGACACTTTTACTTGACTACATGAGATGTGATAATCTAAACCAGCTTTAAAGGTACACGTCCAATTTAGCTTTAAGCACGTGTCAAACAGTGAACGTTCGACAAGGTGCGGCTTAGTACTTTGTGAAACGTTTTTTAAACGGCATCGCTAATGCCGTTTCGGTATCACGCCCCTGCGATGCGATTGCTCAATTGGCGAAAAATTGCGTCGCGACTAAGCTTGCGGAAAATTGGCGATATCGTTAATATTCACCCGAAACCGGCGGCTCACGTGGCGACTACAAATAACGAGCAGACAGCCCCCTATAGATTTATGCTCTGTCGTTTTAAGTGATATATAGGCTTCAACCCACCCGTCCCGTCGAAATGTCGAAGAATATCTCAAGTATCTGTTTATCTTTGCCATCCATCTATCTATTCTCAACCGGTTTCTAAAATATTACGTATAATCCGTCAGTAACTTGATCAAAAATGTTTTTTAACCAACATGTATATAAAACACACTTCCTAATATACAAGCCGTATACAAAAAGGTACGAAATAGAATTGCCATTTCAGCAAAGATGACATCAAAGAGAAATATAGCGACCATTCGCAAGCGGGGTCCATAAAATATACGATATCTTGACAAGGCTCGAAGAGCTCAGGTAAGTCTAAGTAACTTTTTCCGGGGTGTTAAGCCGTTCGCCTAAGGAAATTGGTGACAAAAATATTCCGGTCATGTAGGGGTCCCTTGTTAGCGACCGAAAACACAGGAAAATTCCCCTTCTGACACGGCTTGCTTCCTACGATGGACTAATACTAAGTTTTTCTCACACCAAATTTGGTAAACTGCTGAAAAAACGCCTGTAAGTCTCCTGTGTAGGCCACAGGAAAATTTTTTCTTTGTTCTGTGGTGTAGGCAGTGAGTATGTTCAACTTTAGAAAAGCCAAGGGAAATATTCTTCAAAAGAGTTTAAAAAAACTAAAATACGATACTTGAAAATAATGAAAAAATGCACAGATTCCCTGCATAGCACGAACTTCTGATTGAAAATGAAATTCAGGCATAAGGAAATAAAAATTTATTTTACTAATTAATTCAAAATTTAAAACTTTTACAAAATCCAAGAATTAAAAAAAAACAAAATTTTCAAAATATTCCAAAATCCTCCATTCACCACATACAACAATATAATAAACTCTCATAAGTACACACCCAAATTCCATACCACAGTACTATATAACCATGATGCGCTACAACTCGTCGAGATACTTTTTTGAGGGCGCACCTACAACCCGTATTTTTTTTTATTTTCAAAATTTTGATCTCATTCGACAGCCAACTAAATACCCTAGGACCGTTTTTTTTTTTTTTTTAAATTTCGAGAAATCCGGGCCCAAAGTCAAAAATTAAAAAAATTTCGACCAAAAAAAACCGGTATTTAGACCATAACTTTTTTGAATTTCAATTTTTTTTAAATTCTTTCACCATCTGATAGATCTCGTCAATCAGTGTCCTTTGACACCCTATTTATCTATAAACTACCAATAGCTTCCATACAATCGCCGTGTCGCACTAAACTCCCAAATGAGACCTAGTACCCAGCGATCTAAAAGTCATTTTCAATGACAAAAGTGATTGTCAGCATTATCCACAAAAAATATGTTGTAATCAATAATCTTATTATTGAGAGGATAGCTATGGTCGTATGTCATCTTGCCCTAAAAGTGCATACAAAATAAAGGCGTGTGTGCGTGCGTGTGGTTTGAGGGCCAAAAGTATACTAATGATTTAGTGGACATTATAAAAGAAATGTGCAACTTGGAATCGATTTTGTGAAAGTCATCTTCACCGAGTTATTAACTGAAGAGTCCGGCCCTCCAGTTCTCACATGGAGGGTTGAGGGCCCGGCTATTGCGAACAAACTATTAACATTACAGTAAAAGTTTTAACGCTAAAGTCTAAGTTAATCCCGAACAAAAATTGTGGAAGTAAGTTTTATCGCAAAACGCTTTTCTACTTTGTATAATCTTAGTTTAAAATGGGCCCTCAATCCTCCAACATACAAAAATTCATTACGCATTTTTTTAAACTATGGGATTACGGCTGTTGTAAGTTGTCCAGTGGCACAGAATAGATATAAATACTACCGTACAGAAAGGAAACTCTCCACCCCGCCCCACAATCAATTACCTCACCCCACCGGCGCCCACCGCGCGAGTTCCGTGTGCCGATCCGTGTGCTCATTCAATAGCTTGCACACAGTTGCGCGTGTGCAAAAACGTCACTATGTGGCGTCTGTGTAATAGGTAGTTGAAACGCGACGCTTGTATAGAGTGCCCGGGGTGTGCCAGTGGGGTACGTAATAAAATGTGAAAAAATGTGAAACAAATAGCTGGCCTCTACTCCTCCTGGTTTTACAGTTAACACCTTCTGAATATTCGGGCCCTCAATCCTCCACATTTTATTCTTCTTTATTTTTACGCACAAAGCAACGCACGCAAATAGAGGCTTGTGAAGAAGCGCTGCAGTGGCGCCCGTAATTTTCATACAAAATCGTGGCGTGGCGCAGCGCCACTGTGCTTTACTAAACTGTAGGTTACATTTTTGGGTTGCATGCGAATACGGTTATCCCCCGTATGACATTTTTTTTATTGTCTGTTGATGTCTCTACAGGGTGGAAATAAAAGACAGTAGTTAGAGAGAAAGTGCCTTAAATTGATAATGGCAAATCCGGAAAGGAAACATTCATTTATTTTAATAAATAAGTAAAACTGCATTCAAAGAAAAGTCTCAGCCGGGAATCGAACTAAAATCCGAAAAAATATCATCCCGAACTTTTATGATACCAATCGATATGATTAATGATAAGGGTAAATTTATCTAACATAGTATCTTAAATTAAAGGCAAACCCAAGAAAGAAAAAAAAATGTTTAGTTCAACAAAAATTATTGAACCTACATAATCTTCTTATTTTTTCCAAAAATCTTTGAATGCTGTTTTCGCTAATTTTTGAAAATAAAGGGTGTTTTATAAAATTTGTTATTATCAATATTTAGGGCACTTTTCCTCCAACTAGACCATTTGTTTTTTACACCCTGTATAGTGTTCTCGAGCCACAATTTTATTCGTGATGAATGGAGTGGAAAAAATCTTTATAATATTGTTATTACAAAGTAAACTGTTGCTAAAAATACTTAAAAAGCAATAATAAAAGTGTTACAAAGTCGTGTTTATGTTACTTTGGGAGATTCATAGTGATCTCGGAAGACTGTAAGTAGTCTGCTCGCTCGTCATAAACTTGCTGCGGAAAGTTTAGTATTTTGTCAGACTAGCGTAAAGTAGAGCTAGCTTGAAACCTCACTTGAACAGGGAACATATTTATAACTTTAAATTTAAGTTATCAGCTCAGTATGTAATCCTCTGGATGATATAATCAACTTTGAAACCAATAAAAATAAAAAATAATATATTTGTCATGTTAAATCAGCCTGATCGCGGTAATATACAGTACTTTACGCAACGTCTAAAAAAAAACCTTACTAAAAATAATGAGGGAAAATCACTCTGAAATAGTAAAAAAACCGGTCAAGAGCGAGTCGAACTCGCGCACCGAGGGTTCCGTACATTCATAAATATATTTGGATATGTTATTTAGTACAGTCTTTAAAAAAGTAGGATAAACGGCAGACAGGTGGAAGGGCGAACAGGCGGACAGTTAATTTACAAATGTTAACCACAGCTGCTTATGGTCACTGAAAAACGTTTCAGCCACTCCACATTGCAAACTGTTTATATTACTAAGTAGGAACTTATTCTTCGTTTATTCGTACGGCAAATAGTAGGTAATTATATTAGAACCAGCCACCAATTATTATTGTAGTATTAGGTTGTGCCATCTCTTGACCGATAGTGGAACTATTTTTTTTTTCTTAGGTCAGCATTCTTAGGACAGCGCCATCTGTTGACTGGTAGTGAAACTAAAGAATTTTTGTTTATTTTTTGAATTTCTAAAAAAATGTGTTATATTGAGACATCGTTTTATTTTTCCTGTAATATTTACATAAACTACTATCACATATAATTATTTCAGATTTTTTCTTTGCAAACTTCGGAGATAAGGGGGGGGAACGGTATTTTTTTAACATTTTTCATCATAAGTCGAAATCTATGCGGCCTAAGAAAAAAGAAAAAAATGTTTTAAAATGAACAAACAGCGCTCTTTCATATGATACCCGACATGCCCTAGTCACCTCACTTCAAATTTTCAAGACCCCTTTTCAGTCCCTGTTGTAAAAAAATATGTTTTTTTTATTTCTTTCTTATTTGCAAAATAGTTGGGCAAATGTCATCTTAAACTGTTCCAAATTTCAAGTTGATACCATTAGTAGTTCTCGAGATATCTAGCTGTGACAGACAGACAGACTGAGTCACACGATAAGGGTTCCTTTTTTACCATTTTGGTACGGAACCCTAAAAATCTTTATAATATTGTTATTACAAAGTAAACTGTTGCTAAAAATACTTAAAAAGCAATAATAAAAGTGTTACAAAGTCGTGTTTATGTTACTTTGGGAGATTCATAGTGATCTCGGAAGACTGTAAGTAGTCTGCTCGCTCGTCATAAACTTGCTGCGGAAAGTTTAGTATTTTGTTAGACTAGCGTAAAGTAGAGCTAGTTTGAAACCTCACTTGAACAAGGAACATATTTATAACTTTAAGTTTAAGTTATCAGCTCAGGATGTAATCCTCTGGATGATATAATCAACTTTGAAACCAATAAAAAATAATATATTTGTCATGTTAAATCAGCCTGATTGCGGTAATATACAGTACTTTACGCAACGTCTAAAACATTACTAAAAATAATGAGGGAAAATCACTCTGAAATAGTAAAAAAGTGTCTGTTTTGCGACATCTAATTAAGAGTATAAATTGAAGCGTTCTGTCAAAATCAGTGATTTGAATTCAGAGTCAATTTATGTTGTAGATTTCAAAAGCTTTCCTCCTTTTTCTTGCCATCTATATAAAATGTAGCTGTTTGTTTGCATACAATACAGTGTTTTTAACGAATGTGTGTTGCTGATCACATACGCGTCAGCGACTTCTCAAAAAACCATACAAACACGAAGCACTTTTGTTGTGACGAACTCAAATATAAATATCACGTAGACGATTGAGTAAATGTTTACCTTAAGACAGTTTGAATTACTGAGACTTTTGGAGTATATTTTCTCTTTACGTTCCGTAACCCGATAATGCCCAATTAACATAGAATTTTAAGCTTAGAAATATGTAGTATCAATTAATAACCATAAGCTGGTAACAGCAAGACGCTTAGTTATTAGCAGTTATATAAAAATACTAGGTATACTTATAGGTAAACGTTGGTTTTTACCTATCAATAAATTTAAGGTAAAAAAAATAGAAATAGAACATAGTACTGCCATAAAAAGAAGAAGAGAAGAGGAGCTCGGTGGCGCAGTGGTTTAGCGCCTGGTCCAGCGATTGCGGAGGTTAAGCAACTTTCGCAAGGGTCGGTCATGGGATGGGTGACCAAAAATTTATTATCTCGAGCTCCTCCGTGCTTCAAAAGGCACGTTAAGCCGTTTGTCCCGGCTGCATCTGCAGTCGTTAACACCCACCAATCCGCATTGGGCCCGCGTGGTGGGTTATGGCCTGTCTTCCTTATCCACCCATAAGGAAGGCTTGTGGCCCAGCAGTGGGGACATTAAATAAAATGGCTGATTGACTGCCATAAAAGGTAATTTTATAGTAACAAATTTTAGTTAGAATTCAGACGAAATAAAAATAACTACATTAAAAACAAATTACTCGGCGAAAATAGTAAATGAATTTGATAAAATGCTTCCATCACGTTAATTTGGTCCTAAAAAGGCTATATTTATTACTCTGCCTGCTATTACGTTCGCAAAGGGCCATGAATCACGGAAAATCAGTGTATCAAGCTAGTTAATTGCGCGGCAAACTTGCTTAGGAGCAAAGGAAAGTTCGCGTTTCAGCCGGTATCATTGTGAGAGGCGTTTTTCCTCATTAGTGTATCTCCCGACTTACGGCTCTAACGATCGATACATACTGCAAGCTACACGAGTAATAGTCGACATGAAATTTTGCATCTTCATTCGAAATTTCTTCGTAGGATGTTATGATGATGAAAGTTTGAGCATTTGACAAATAAGAAAGTATTTTAATAACCGAGAAAAAACTATTTCTAATTAATTCTATAGAAAGCTTTATAATTATTAAAAGTGTAGTGAATTAGTAGTAATATAAACTAAATTGAGTTATTAGTAATTTATAATTATGTAGGTGCAGGCTTCGTTTAAGTTCTATTATATTTGATATCTAATTTTATGAAAAGTTGATTACAAGCTACCATATTTAATGATTAAATAAATAAACCAATTTATTGGGCACTTATTTATATTAATCTATACTGTTCCATACAATAACGTCATTTAAGTTTTATGTAAAACTTAGGTAAACTGCTGCATTGTTCTTATTTTGGTGCTTTAGCACGTAGAGACAATTGTCCTAGTCCATAATATTTAATGCTAAAAAGAAGTAATAAAAGCAATAATAACACTTACAGAATATCATACCTAATAGTGACATTTTCAACCTTGATCTTTAGCCAACCGGTTGTAGACTAAGTTAATATTTAGTACGACCCGTGAAAGCTGACAATATTTTTATAATATTGACCTCCAACTCTACACTTCTTATAGAGGTAGTTAGTTTAAATATTCATTTACTAGAAGGCTTATACGAGTGCCGTTGTTTTAAGCTTTGGACCAATAAAAAAAATGTAATGTTTTGACTTAGGTTTAAACACGCTATCTAGGGCATCTTAAAATTGCAGATTTTAATATTATTTAGTTGACAAAAACACTACTACATCAAGAAATTTGTCAAAAGATTGCTTGAAAAAGTGATTTCATGATGTATGTAAGAGATGACATCATGAAATCACTTTTTTAAGCAGCTACAAACATTCTGGTGAATATTACTACACGTAGAACAAATGAACAAATAAAATGTTTCGTTCTTATCTCTATAGCATCTCCTTGTGACATAAAATCGACAAGCCGGTTCGAAACCTATACGAAAGTAGACCCACGTGGCGAAAGCTCTCCGCCGTGTTATGGGTTTGACCTTAATACACTGGTGACTATTGCCTTGACTAATGACTTCGATCATCGCTTTGTAATTGATTACTTTTTGTGATGTAACTTCCGGCGAGTATTGTACCAATCTTAATACTGAAATTCAAACTTAAAATTATTATAGTTATAGAGATATTAAAATATTCTGCTTTAAAGTCTCAAAAATCATCTTTCAAAAAGTTGACAGTGAAACCATTTTAACTAAACAATTTTTTTTTCGATTTTGCGTGGTTCTTGTCCTACCAACAACCAGACTTCATTAAATTTGCTTTAGTAAGCTTCTAAATTCATTGACAGTAAGTCAAGTTAGCAAAGATGATCATTGAACGGCACGCGCTGGGTTACCACGGCAGGGTAATAAAATTCTATCAATTTTATACTTAAATGCTGAGAATTAAGGTTCAAAATTAATGCAGATTTTTGCCAGTTTTGTTTAATCTTACGTGCTGCTGACTGTACCTGTAGAAAGCAAAACATTAACTTAATTTATTTTCTTTTTATTTGAGCTTCCTCTTAGGTATTTTCAGGCACATTAGAGCAATCAAGAAATAAATCAAACGAAAGAGCCTACTCAAATATTTGATTTATATCACGTTGACGATTTGCGTCGCTCTACAAACGTCCGTCAAAACGTAATGTTTGAAAACAACCTACAAAAAATAATCGCCATCTCAAATCTCGTAGTAAATTCCTTTGTAACATGTTAATCAATCATAAAAACACTGTATAAGAACCCATTGAATTAATATAACATTTCCTTAATTATTAAAGTAGTTATACGCTTACTAATTGACGCAAAAAATGCTTAGATCTGAATAATTTGTATAAACTTATTAGAAGTTTTATGTACAAAGTTTCTAAACCGAATTCAACTGAATGTTCTGTTTAAAACCATTATTTAATCTCTATAACAATCAAGTACCCATTAATGTAGTGTTTAAAAATGTATGGTGTATTCTCTGTTGGAGATCCTTAAATAAATAAATAAATAAAAATCTTTAGTTTAAAAAATATAGATAGATAGTTGTCAATCCAATACAGTGTTGCTATCTATCAGTTAAAAGTTTAGCTAATATAGAGAACTCTACATCCTTATAAATTATTAGCCAAACCAAATTCAAACAGCTTTTCAACTCCAAAGCGGAAAGCCAGTTAAATCACATTAATAAACCTTATAAGCCTCAATCGCTAAGTCGTTAACTTGCTCAATAAACGCACCAATTGAGCTTTGCAAAGCCCTACAAAAACCGGTAAACACCGGTTTAAATATGACGTTTATATCCATTAAGGCCACTTCCGACGTGCAGGGTAATCACATTCGGGGCAGGCGCAGCATAAATCATGAGAGGATAACAGCGGGCAAAAAGCGGACGCGGGCTGGCCCTTAAACGTTCTTTATTGTTAAACACCCTATTTAATGGATATATTTGGAATTTCATATTTGACTTAAAAACGTCTAAGCATCTTCGCAGACTACAGAATTTCTATCGGCCGATAGTTGGTTTTTATATGAAGAGTCAGCCGATACCATATCGTTGATTACAACCCACATTAGTGCGCACTTGCATACTTCTTCATACTGATTAAAGGCCCGACCCAACTATCGCGGCCGACAGTTTGGTCTGTAGTTTGCGGGGACTCTAAGTCTACGGTACCTACGCTATTTCTCATAATTCAGAATTTTGCTGAGTAATATTGTCATTTTAGGTACCTACCTACACCTGTGTATTAAACTAGTAGTAAAGTAACAGTTATTTTAAAAGTTTAATTTGTCAATTTAAATTTATTTAAACAGGTATTAAAAATATGAGTTATCGTTATCCGAATCAATACATAGTATTATAATAATTTTCACATACAAAATGTAGTCACGTGAAATGGTAGGTGTATCCCAAAAATACAAAATAAAAGTCCGTATATATAGGGTCATTTTATATTCACCATCCAAATTTCAAAGATGTGTTTAGTCCATGAAACTAAACAACTTTCTTCATGAAACATCTGTTAAATTTTGTCATAAAATTTTGGTCATCCCATACTAAACTGATCACCGTGATCTCTTTGATTTGTATAGATAGCCGATTTTTTTTTCATATTTGGCAGTATGTTCATCAGAGAAAGTTGTTCAGTAGCACTACCATGAGTTTACAAAAACCATTCTCGATATCGACTGCGTTAGCAATTTGTATGGGAAATTGAAGCAGAGCCTCTAGCGGATACGCGAAGAACTAAAATCTATAGTAATTGTGCTCACCATCCACGAGTTTACCATCCTCGCTAATGTAAACTCAATACGGGGTAAATGTCCCATATTTCGGCATGTTAAGACTTGGGCTATTCATTGTAAATGTATGGGGAAGATGGCAAAATTAATAGTTAAGTTTTAATGCGGCTATGTTATACCTTTAGGTGAGTACATTATAAAAATAACTCTCCCCCTCCCCCTCTACCACGTCACCCCTCCCCCCTTGAAATGTGACCCGTTTTACAGATTTTCTAAATTTTCAGGAAAACCATACAAGCTAGGACAAAATGGTCAATAATGAAATTATTTATTAATAAACTACCTAAAAATAAGTATTACTATTCATTTTGATACAAGTTATAATTTCCAAGCTATGGTGTGTCAAATTTTATGATAGTGACTGTACACGACAAAAATAATAAAACTCCGGCTATTCCTTAACCAAAGGTTTCCTTCACCAGGATTGATCTTTGTGTTCCTAAGATGGGTTTACGAAGTGGAGCAACCTGGATTTTTCATGTAGGTGGGTGGGAGGGGAGAGTTCAGCCTTAATGAAGTCTGATGTTAATAACTGCCTAAGTATAGTACTAAGCCAAGTTTGGTATCAATTTCGGAAAAATCAATGACCTAGAATTAATTTTTGATTTAAAAAATGCCATCTTAGGTTAGGTTCACGTTTACGTGATCGAGTATTGTGCCCCGATTTATGAAATTGTGACATTTGCCTGTAGTTTCGCTTATATAAAAGGTACGCGGATGGGCTATATGTCAAATTGTACGTCTGCCAGAGGGCTTCAAAGTGAAATTTGAATTCCTAAAAAAGGTCAGTAACTTTTTAAGATTTTCCAAAATTTTCCAAAATTGCAAATTCTTTTCGCCGACTTGGATCGAGAATTTCCCAATATAGTTTTATTATTACCAACAAAAAAATCTGCGCGGCTATACAGGGTATCCCAAAACTTTGCCACACGGAGGGAAAGTACGTTAAATATTGAAGATGGGAAACTTTACTGAAAGAAGACTTCATTTTATTTTGAAAAATAATTGGAACTGCGTTCAAAGATTTTTGGAAAATCACCTGCCTTAACCAGGAATCGAACCCAACAAAAACGATTTTTTTTTTAATTTATTTTAACGATACCAATCAAAAGGGTTACTCATAAGGATTATTTTTTCTTAAGTGAAACAGTATCTTAAACAAAAGGAAGACCTTGAAATTTAACATTTAAATTATCATTATTACAAATTTGTATCGAAACGTAAGCGATTTAAAAAAATCTTTGAATGCAGTTCGGTTTTTTTTTAAAAACAAAATGGCAAGATAGCACTGTTAGATTAATCGTGCAATAGCACTCAATACAACTCAATAGAGTTGTATTGTTAGAAGTATAAGGCATGAGACAATTTAGTTAAAATTAATTATTCCAATATTCCTGTCGTGTACTAAGTGGATTTTTATTGAATAGTACACCCTCGAAATCAGGCCTTGGCTGCAACCCTTACTCGAGGGTTATTCAAAGTCTTCTTTCAGTAAATTTTCCTATCTTAAATATTTAAGGTAAGCCCTCTATGTGGCAAAGTTTTGGGACACCCTGTATATCTATTTTTTATAGTGTAGTCGCAATGACTACTTTTTGTTCAAATTAGTCAATCAAAACTGGAGTAGAATCGAAAAATGATTACATATTTTGTTTCATGATATTAATCCTTATCCAACTATATAATTTAATGATCAAGGTTGATTATTTACATGTCAATTCTTATTTAAATTATTCTAATCGGACCTTTCGTTTGGAAGTTACTACGGGCATAAGGGATCAGTTGTACTATTTAACTATTTAAAGTTTTATTCAAATTGACTTTCTGTGAGCTTAAGAAGTAGGTACATACGAGCGCTAATCTTATGGTGGTGACAAGGAATACACGCCAAAAAGCTGTCTGTGCCGACGATTGAGAGTTATGAACGTCGCATTGCCCTCAGTCACGCTAATGGATAGAAACGGCACCCTGATTATCTAAAAAGAAACTATTTAGCGACCGGTTTCATTCTACATACATTGCTACTTTTCTTTGGTATGTTTTTTTTTAATCCAAAAAGAAGTAGCAATGGATCACTATCATCTATGAACTGCAACCGGACGCTAGGTGGTTTCTAATTAGATAATCAGCCCGCCGTAACCGTGTCTCAGTTCAGTTACCAAAATGTTGGTACTTGATTTTTAGACAGTTTATGTGGTATAGATTTTGTACTAATGTAGGTGTAATAATTAATAATTTGCGACAGAAAAAAACTAAACGAAATAACGTACTAACACGAAATATTGGTCGTTTACCTTAGTTTACAATTATAATCCGACTAAGTAAAAAAACACTAGTTAGTGCGTGTATACCGAATGTAAGTGAATTTTGAATTTATGTTGGTTACTATCTTTTTACTTTCCTCTATGATTACTATTTATGTCAAATCGAAGATGTCAAATGTATTTTTCACGTTTTAATAATTATTTATTTTGTGTTTTCTTTGCGTATTTTGTTGTCCAATAGCTAGCTTGTTAAGATTGATAAGAATAAAATTAGAAGCAGTCGATTAGAGGAGTTTATGGAAAGGTGAAATAAAAGGTTGGTACTTGATACAAATCCTTGGACGATTCGTCCAAGTACAAATCATTAGAAAACTCAGATAAACTTAAATCCAACCAGGAAAATACATTTATGAAAGTTTTTATAAAACTTACGCTGTTTTAGTTTAAGGTTCTCTTAATAATTGTTTCTTAATATTTATGATTAGCTATCCATGACCTTGATTTGTTTTTACTATTGGCTATAGATGCATTTATTGCATTTTTTTAAAGACGACCTGCCCCCATGCTCCAATGGCCAACCTTACTTTTAAAGCTTAAAATATGAGCAATAGACGATTAAATAACGTGTCGCAAGCTTATGTAAATCTCAGACTTTGATATTGTGTGACAAGCTTACGGCACGTAATAACGTAGCGTTCAAACGCATAGAATGTTGGCCATTTGAGTAGGGGGACAGAGCGTGATTACGATAATAGCCTAGGTCTTATTTCAACACGGTTGAGCTTAATGAGAATCCCGCAACTTATACAACTTATGGTTTACTTATTTCATTACAGATAATGTGTGTATCATCCAACAATCGACAAAATATCAAATTTTCCTTCCAAATTAATAAAAACGTACAAATTGGACGAAATTCAACCTGGTAGAGCGACATGCGGCAGATACCTACGTTTTTTTTGGTGCCTTATTCTAATATGATATTAAATAAACAAATAAGGCCCAAAATGATACAAATCTATGAGTTAAAGTGAGATCTTTTTTTAGAATATATTATAACATGAATCTTTACTTTGTTATAATAAATATTCAAATTTATTGATAAGATGTTTTTATTTAATATGGTTTCATACTTAACCTCAATTTAACATAAAAAAGTTATAGGCCTTAATTTAATAAGTGTAATCGATTTATTACGGCCAAAGTCAAGTTTTCGGAAAATTACATTTAGTTAGAACTGTTTTCTTATATTCTTACTGTTAAATAATAAATTAAATAATATTTAAAGACTTATAATTAAATAGGCCTTATTTGTATCAAGTACTTATTACCTTGATACGGACGGAATTAACATATTTGCAACTAAGTAGATTATTATTTAGATTTAACACAATATTTTCTAATTTTGTAATATGCTTGATAGGAAAGTACTTAATTAAACTTTTTTATATTAGTTTCAAAGTGGAGGAATGCATTACGTTACGGCGTATTTGAAAGGTGACCTTAGTAAGCCCACTGAATGGAGGGCCCATCTAGAAGGGCCACTATTCAGCGTTGGGCACAACCTGACCCACCCCCTGACTAGAGGATTTCTAACACGGGTTTTCATATTTATCGGTTTATAATTTGCCCTTGATTTCGTCGCATTATGCAGCTGTGGCGCACATATTTTATGCTAAATAAGCTCTGAAAGACATTATTTAGACTATTTTAGACACAAAAAATACTAAATTAAATTAAAATAGAAGTATTCACGCCAATGACTATGTTGTACCACGGTTTGATTACATTCTCTTTTGTTGTACCTATTTTTTACATTCCTCTATGCCATAGAGGATAGTAAAAGGTATACTCATTGATTTCACGCCTCAAAACGCAAGTGAGTAACTTTACTACTATCGTTATGGTATTTCTCGATACCATCTGTCAATTAGTAACTCATGGTACCGAATTGCTATGAAAAAGGCCAAAACGTTACTCGATGCTCGCTAGCGAGTATAGTAAACTATTGTAGTTTACTATACCAACTCATGGTAGAGCTACAGTTTCATAGACAGAACACATCTTTAAAAGGTCATTGGGCAAATTTGACCTGCTTGATGAAAGTTCACGTACAAAAACCAAACCAGTTTTAAATTGAAGAATTCAATCCCACTTTTCAAAATATGTATAATTTGTTTATGTACCGACCGGCAGAAAAAAGATATTTTATAGTATGTGTGCGAGTATATGTATAATGTTATAAAACTTTTGTTAATAAAACAGAAGTTTTTACTTTCAGTATTTTGAAAATGTGTGGTACAAGCTTAATAAACGTTTATTTTGTCTTTATTTATTTATGTTATTTTATTTGATTTTTCAATGCCCAGATAAAGCTTTATTCGTTTGATAACGTATTATGCCGCCAAACTGAAAATAATTGTCATATTTGTCAAATTTTTTAATGACTATTATGTTATTCGGATTATTATTTAACTGACAGGTATCTGTTATATGAGGATTGAAAAATCAGCCCTTAATAAATTATTGAAATGCTATGAATAATGATAAAAAATTAAACATGGCCTGCAAGAATGCGACCCATATCACGAGTAGCAGATACATTTATCATCATATCTAACCCTATTTTGTTTGTGTACGCCATAGGTCAAACGTGCGAACAAAATGCCCAATGACCTTCGGATGGTGAATACAAAGTGACCCTGTATATTCACATAATATCGAATTTTACTTAGGCTCTTTAACAATTAAAAGTTTAACCAAACGGGCGGTATTACCCACACAGGAAGGTGCCGCAAGAACAAGTCAAATGTTTTAAACTGAAACACGAGTTTACTTTTAACTTGTTGCTTAGCGCTACAGGTGATTAGCAAACCGAACCCAAATACATAATGATAGTTCAAAATGTAGGCTTCTTTATTAAAGGAAAGTTGAAAAGTCACTCACTTAATATAAAATCAGGCTTCTAATGAATTTTTATAAAGGATGTGTATGCTAATCTACAGCCATATCTCTCAAAATGTTTACATAATGAACACTATAGGCGATTTTAGGCAATAAAATAGAAATCATTGAAATTATTTAAATGATAGGTTTTCTGTATTAATTTTATTAAGGTGCAAAAAAAAGCTAAAGGTTACTAAAGAATACAAAGATATAATTTTAAAAACATCATGTTTGCAAATTAAGTTATAAAAATGTTTTGAATTTTAAGCGGTTATTATTTTCTAAAATGTAAACTCGCAAAATGATTTTGTAAAAACTGTTTCTTAAACTTCATTGTTGTAACGTAACATAAACAAACTACTTTGTTGTTGTTTGTTCAACCAAATAATTTTTAAAACATTTCAAATTTATTCTTTCGTGAAAATATCGAAATGAAGAATGTTATATGTAGACGAAAACATTATCAAAGACTGTCTAGAAAATTCAGAGTTTGCTTGAGACTTAATACTTTGATTCGCTAAGAGCTTGGTCCAGAGTGGCCAACTAAAAGCCCCGATTTTGTCTCGGGCCCGGAGTACCTAGTAGATCTCTTGAGAGAAAATTTCACGTTTATTTAAAAGCATTTTCTAAATGGAGAACGTCATTTGTATTGGCTGTTAAAATAAGAGCACATGAACGCGACGTTTTTTAAACGCAGACAACACGTATTTAGCACATGCTACTAACATGCGTGGTTCCGCATACATGTGCACAAGAACAATATATCTACTATCACTCAGTACAACCACATATAACATTAAAACACTCGTTTAGATGATTTTATGACGGACGCGCGCACGACCAGGCACTCGCTGGGATATTACGGCTACCATGACACTGGTTGTTTCAATGTTGACAATAAACCACCGTTTGATTTATATCATGGGTGTAGATAAAGTCTTGTTTGCAACTGTACATAATTAGGTACCTATCAAAACGCGAATGTGATACTATAATCAATTCGTGTTTTAATACCCTTAATTATACAACAGTTGCATAAATAACTATTAAAACACAAGCAAATCCAGTGATCTTATTATATTATACTACTATATAGTATTATGTAATCTCGTGATTACTAATAATAAGTTATAACTAGGAATGTACCTATAACTTGTTAGTAGCCCTGATCTAGTTTTAATACGGCTTCCTTAACAAGGTAATGCATAGACTGCGTCGATCCAAGGGTGTCTTGTAGGTAAATTTTATACATACTTTGTTAAGATATGCAGCTGAACAAGCTTGGTTTAAACCGGTAATAAGTAATCAAGTGAATGTAGAAGTAGAGATTGTGGTTAGACCTCATCCAGCAACCTGCTTGATCTTTTAGGAAAGTGAGAGTTAGATATCTACCTGAATCATGAAGCTTTTATAATACTCATAAGAAGGGTCACTGACCAGGTGTAGTAGCGACATGAGATATTGAATAGTTTTTTCTCACTCATACTTTGAAAATGTTATCATGCCATTTGAAAAAGGAATACGGGTCGTTCCACATTTCCGTGAGGGTCTGGTTCATCACATTCTAAATTTGAAATTCAGTGAGGAAATTAATTACCACCATTACCCACACTAGTGCGGGAAGTAGTATTCCAAATTCGAAACGGTAGAACTCATCACATCAGCTAGTATTTTAAAAAAAAAAAAAATATGGTTGCTTGACTGGTCATTGAATATGGCCACACGAACCAATTAAAAATCACATTTTTACTAAGAAAATTTTATTTTCTCGCATTTCTTGAGAAAAGCATCTTACAATGCCTTGTACTGGAAACATTGCTTCGAATGATTAGCCATCCTCGACAATGCAATTGTAACTTCGGCCTGAAAGTACTGTAAAGGTGTCTTCATATGGTCTGTCTTCACCGAGTAGTGAGGAGATCTCCTCAAATATTTCTACAAAGGTGTGTCCTGAATTTGATTTCATAATAAAATCTTTCGACTTTTTGACATTGACGCGGAAATGTGAAATGTTATTTCCTATTTGAGTTCCGACGATTTCCGTCCAGTACCCAAGTTAAACGGTTATGCAAACTTCTACGAAGGATAGACGCCGTGAAACATGCCAACTGAATGTTTGCTTTGCATAGAATATGCTTGGGTTTTGAATACACCTGCTACGATGCATTCTGCAGAAATATGAAATCTCAAAGCCGTGTGTGCCATGTCCTAACATTGGTATAAATTCAAATGAAATCTATTCTGAAGGATTTGAATAGGGTAAAACTTATTTGGATACGGTAGTGACAGTATTCAAATCTGCAATCACGGAAAATTATGACTTGAGCGATGACAAAAGAAAAATGAAATAGGTAATAACATAATTTGAATTTTTTGTTACACCTTAATCAATTTAATGAAAACATTGTTTTTATATCACGCTAGTAACAGGAACAATTAAAAATCTGGTAATTTGATAAATGAAATTAAGAGCTTGACCGAAATATCATATTTAGAAAAAAATCACGGTCCATCTCGAATTTAAATAAAAGATTGATTAAACAATTATAATCGTGAAAAGGAACCCACTAAGTTTTTTTTGTATAACTTTTTCAATCTATAAAAATGCCTTATACCTGAGCTCCATTCCCTTGCGGTAGTTAAGACAATTTATTATGTCTAGAATTCAAAATGCGCTCGAACAAAGCTAAGTTCACAACCGCAGTGGAATCTGCCTTGTTGATAGTTTTCAGATGTAGTTCTATGTATAAATCCTAGTATTTCATATTGCCAAGTCTGCTATCGACTACTGCGAGATATCTTGTAAAATCAGCTATTATATAAGTTTAAAATATTTTTGTTTAAAGAGAGAAGATGGGTGGTTAATTTGCCGAAAATGCAAAAAAGTTGATCGAGTGCGTTGAATTCGTCGTTGTGAGAAGTATGACATCATAGAATGGTGAGACGCCTAACTCTCGGGCTTAAACTATTATTTTATTTTGTGGTTTAAGTCAAGCAAATAAGAGTTTAATAAGAGTTTAAGCTAATTGGCCACTTATAGAGATCGTACGTGGTTAATTCATCCAAGCATCGTACGCATATATATCGCAGAAAATGCGATGCGTAAGGCGTGAAATACACAGAAGCGACGCGGCACGGATACGGCGGCGATACGGTGCAGATGTGAGACTTTCGGATGCTTTCGGCCAATCAAATACACGTATCGCCACCGTCACCGCCGTATCTGCGCCTTATCTCCGCCGCATCGCTTCTATGTATTTCACGCCTAAGATATTCAGCGCATCTTTTGCGTACTATTGGACGCACTTACCTATACGACCTCCTATAGAAATAATACTAAAATCCTTAGAGCAACAAGGGATCAGATTTCTTCACTTGTATCTTTGGAACAAATAACTTCTAGCATAATTAATTCATTTACGTAAAATAAGCATATTATAAAATATAATATGTAATTCACTAAATATTCTGTTATACCAGTTTATGAAACTGATGCATAATGAAGGGTATTAAAACAGGAGTGTGTTTAAAAACCGAGCCGTACGTAGGCGAGGTTTTTAATAGTATCACACGAGTGTTTTAATACCTAGTTATGTACAGTTTCATACACTACTTTATCTACTCTCATACAATTTTGTGATTGAACCGATTGAACCTACAAAATAAAATATCAATGATATAAAAGAGTTCGGTAGGTCGGCAGTACTTACCAAGGTTAAGTAAGACGTTTTATCCGTCGCCGCATCTAAAATATCGGGTGGAGTCAAATTTTCACTCACTACACTCATTACTATGATATTTTAAGCAAAAGTAAAAATTAAAATCTAAAAATGGCGCGTATTCTATTAGAAAAAAAATAAGTGCATTCCAGTAGACTAATCATTACGCTAAGTCATCGATCACCATAGAGTACGTTTTAATCATGGAAAGTAAATGGGAAAATCATTGTTTTTTTTAATATCGCGGCACTGCCTTCTTCTTGGATTTGCCCTGTATCGTAATGAGAAAAAAAGTTATTTTATAACATTGCTTAGTATAGCGAAGGTATGTTATAAAATAACTTTTTAATTTTTTTTCGGTATTGCGTGTATAAAGTATGTCAATATAAATTCGTTTTGAAATTCATAATTCGAATTTTACGATATGAGAGTAGATAATAGTAGTTTATGAAACTGATGCATAATGAGGGGTATTAAAACATGAGTGTGTGTTTAAAAACCGAGCCGTAGGCGAGGTTTTTAATAGTATCACACGAGTGTTTTAATACCTAGTTATGTACAGTTTCATACACTACTTTATCTACTCTCATACAATTTGTGATTGAACCTACGAAATAAATTATCAATGATAAAAAGAGTAAGTGAGTAGTTTCTCGACTTTCTACGACTAGGTAGGTAGTAGGTACTTACCTAGGTTAAGTAAGACGTTTTTCCGTCGCCGCATCTAAAATATCGGGTGGAGTCCACACTCACTACTATCAGACATTTTTAAGCAAAAGTAAAAAATAAAATCAAAACATGGCGCGTATTCAATTAGAAAAAATAATAATCAGGTAGTGCATTCCAGCAGACTAATCGTTACGCTAAGTCAGCGATTACCATAGAGTACATTTTAATCATGGAAAGTTTATGGAATTGATATGGAACACTGACATGAAAAATTTTTTTGTGATATGGAAATATCATTGTTTTTTTTTAATATCGCGGCACTGCCTTCTTCTTGGATTTGCCCTGTATCGTAATGAGAAAAAAAGTTATTTTATAGCATACTTCAGTTAGCGAAGGTATGTTATAAAATAACTTTTTAATTTTTTTTCGGTATTGCGTGTATAAAGTATGTCAATATAAATTCGCTTTGGAATTCATAATTCGAATTTTACGATATGAGAGTAGATAAAATATATTATAATTCTGTATTAAAAGTCTGGAACGGGTGGTAGGAAAGGGGGAGGGGGATGAAGGGGGCACCCCCTGGTACCCTCCACCCTTGAAGCAAGCCCTTGGTTTTTGAGATACTCATGGTTGAAGATTTAGATAATAACTATAACAGTGGTAAACATAACTTAATAAGAGGGGAGAGGGGTACAACCCCGTCTTCAAAACCACATCTGCCGGAGATGCATAGTTTTCAATATTTTTTTGTAAACATAACCTCAAAATCAAAGAAGTCGTTTCTGGCGCTTCGCGGGCTGCTACCGCGGCACGCTCGCTCCGCTCGCTTGGCTCGCGCGTTTTTAGTCACCATACTAACCTTACCTAACCTAATGAACTCTGAGACTTTATTCATCTGTGCCCTCCCATCCCCCCGCTTCCGGTTGTGTACTAATTTTGTTCCAAACGTTTTGTGGCATTATAATAATCAGCTTAACAATAATTCTACCAAATGAAACGTTGTCATACAAAAATTTGGGAATCGTTAGTTGTCAAAGTGAAACATTGGCGAAACTTTGGTTGGCAAGTGAAATTCGGCCAAAAATAGTTTGGCGAAAAGGCAGGACACCCAATTTTTAAACTTTGGCTCCTTTTCATGACTTGTTTCGATTAGCAACGAGAAAATGAACCTCCTCTATTTTGTATTTTAATTCTGCCCACAGCAATGAAGTTGTAGGTTTTCATTCATTCCGTTTTGTTTTTATTTTCATTCATGTCATTTACTTTGGTTGCGTGCCAGCCAAACTTACTTCACATTTTATTACCATACTTTTCTTTAGCCAAAGATGTTTATGATAAGATGACGTTGCGATTGTGTTTGGAATTTGTATTTTTATTGTATTTTGTAATAACACCAAACAGTTTCTATAGACTCACTAAACCAACTAAATTTGTAAATTGAATATTACTTATTTGTCTAGAAGACAAATCCTAGTTAATAATTTTATGAAAAGTGTGCAAATAGGTTACTGTCTCGTATGTATTTCAATTGTCCTATAAATCACACATTCAATATGTACTAAGCAATGTAAATGACGATTGTTTGCTACAATCGGCGTTAATCGGATTTCTATACGATACGTGGAGGCTCACGAGCTTCGAAGCCTTTACAAACACTAATGGAATTAAACACAATGCAATTACACTTACACTATTGAGTCACAGGGTATTGTGCGGGGGGCTTAGGGGTGTTATTCACATATTGTTTTACGCGTCTACAGTAATAATGTTTGGGAGAAATAAGACAAGGGTTTGTAATTAGCACGATTATTTTCAGCACACATTTTGTAAGTAGATACATATACAGTGTGTTTTTTGAACAGTGCTCAAATTTTGCGGTGTGGTTAGACCATTAAACTGATCAACTTTGTCTATGAGACCAACTTAATCAGAGCAATAAATAATCAGCAGTTCCATACATTTTGGTCGAGTAGATATTGATGTTTTCTATGGAACAGATGATTTTTTTTTGATCTGATTATGTTGGTCCCATAGACAAAGTTGTTCAGTTTGATGGTCTAAGCTATACTACAAAATTTGAAGACTGTTAAAAAAACACATTGTTTAATTCGCTCCATTTTTTGCAAAGTTTCTTTTTTTTTAATTTCAAAACCGGTTTCGTACAAGGAATTTTTTTACCTCATTCGCAACTGGTTACGAACATACGGTTTCGTATGCGGCCATAGGGATTCTAACTTCACCTAACCCATTCTGTGCATGCATGCAAATAAGATAACTAAGCAGAATTGGTTAGATGAAGTTATAACTGCTACCAGAAAAAAAATGCAGTTTTAAAGATACTTAACAAGTATTTTTAATGATTATTAAAAATGGTATATTATTGAAGACATGCATCCTGACATGACAATGGTATTACCTATCATCATACTTTGTACTACATTTAAAGAATTTGGGCGATGAATTAATTTAGAAAGTGTCACTGACTGTTTTAAATAAGGTTTAGGTATTTCTTTTGCGTAATAATATTTATAATACTGAGGTATATTTGTTGCACAAAACATAGTAGTTTACACTACTTGGCCGCAACAAATACCTTATTGTAGTTACTGGAATAAAATAGCCTTACTTTGCTGAAATTTTATTGAATAGTAGCTATTTTATTTACCTGTGTTAACAGAAGTTCCTAGTTCGTCAATTTACACACGAGGTCATTGGCTGCTTTACCTGAAAAAAGAAAAAAGATTTTTTATATTTTATGCATTTGTCAACAATCGGTACTTTTTCAGCTGCCGATGTCACGAGGTGACTTGAAAAAGTTAATATACTTACGTTATTTTTTTTGTGAATAGAGTCAAGTTCTTAAAAGCTTGGCTTATCCCATCCATCTAATTTAATTTGTTTTAAAATAAGTTTGTCATAATATTTTCCCCCATTTAAAAAAAGAAGACTTGGTAGGTATATTTCCGAGCAGTGGCGAAGGGTCCATACAAGCCGATTCCCATCGGTTTACCTTTTAGAAATCGATCCCTACCGACCCAGACCATAACATTTTTGTAGAATGGTTTACCTCCATATCCATAATTTCACCACTCGCCCCTGTTGCCGAATTAACTCGTGTTAAAATTATACTTTTTCTATGGTTTATTTCAGTTTAATACGACTGACAAAAAAGGTCGATTGTCCGTTCCTTTTTCAAAAATTAGCTTACTTTTGTTTGCGGCATTCGGTTCGGGGCAGCGGTAATCGGTTTAGGAGCCGGCCGGGCATCGGACGTGCCAGGCCTACCGCCTTCGGTTGTAAACTCCACCACGTGATTTGACTGCTCGAGTTTACAACAAAAATGTTAACCCTTCTCCTTTTCCCGTTGGCATTGTACTTTGTAGGTTATCTACAAGGTGATTTTTTGAACAGTCGTCAAATTTTGTGGTGTTGCTTAGACCGTCAAACTGAACAACTTTGTCTATGGGACCAACAGCATCAGAGCAAAAAATTTATCAGCTATTCCATAGAAAACGTCAGTACAGTACGAGGCATATAACTTGAAATCGGGTGGGGATTGCGCGAAACGTGTATTTTGGGTCCCTTATGAGCGCGACGTCTAAAACGCAAAATGTCTTAGTAGGGAAATTCCTAAAGCACATAATGCCTGGAAAGTAGAATACCTAAAACGCAAAATGCCTAAGTAGCACAATTCCTGAAGCTCATAATGCCTGATTCGTATAATGTCTAGAACGCAGAATGCCTAAAACACAAAATGCCTTAAATGTTAAAGGACTAGGATCCAAAACAAATAAAAATCGTTAATTCTAAAATCTTTTGAAGATTAAATGATTTTTTTTAAGACAGTTCCATATTTATGTGATCCTGGTACTTGAAAATGTATCTAATCAGTTATTCCTATTATGCTCTAAGAGTGTAAATTTTGGAAAACGTACATACATTACGGGAAAGCTGCATTTTGGGAAATGTACATTCTGGGTACGGTAATTTTTGGGAAATGGACATTTCAGAATGTGTACCAGTGTACATTATGGGAAGTGAACATTTTGAACCTGAAAGATTTAAAAATGTCCACGTAGACAAAGTGGTGGGCGGCCACTAGTTTGTATAATAATTAAAAGTATCCTTTATCAATACAATAACGTACAAATTGCTTTATAAGTGTTGTTTAGGTAATGTAAGTTTTAGGCATTCAGCTATTTAGGTCAACTGCGTTTTAAACTTTCTGCATCTTAGGGAATATCAGTTTTAGGCATTTTGCTTTTAAGCCAAATTGCTTTTTAGACATTGATTTTAGGCATTTTGCTACTTTGACATTTTGCGTTTTAGACGTCGCGCTCATAAGGGTTTTGGGTATGCGTAGCGGTGAGGGGCGCGCGCTATTGGTCGCTCACAAGAGCACATGCGCCAACTTATCCCCACTCCGTCGAAAAAATTTCAAGATGCGTGCCTAGTACTGTACTACTCGACCAAAATGTATGAAACAGATGATTATTTTTTTGCTCTGATTAAGTTGGTCCCATGGAAAAGTTGTTCAGTTTGAAGGTCTAAGCCACACCTCATTTGTAGACTGTTTTCGATTTCACCCTGTAGAATTAAACTAACATTATTAACTGAATACAAATTAACGGTGATGGGTTTATATTTTGCTTCTCAAATTTTAAAATTAAAACTCTATATTGTGGTAAAAATAAATAGGCAGCTTTTAGTATTATGTAACCTAATTTCAAACGAGTACAAATATTTTTATTTCATCATATCGGTAGCATGTAAAAAAAATTAAGTTCTTTACTTATTTTGGATTACCTACGTAACTGGTGTGAATTGTTAACATATTTCAACAAATATTTATGAGGAAAACAGAAGTGCAATTGAAACCTGTTACAATGAATTATAATAATAAAAAGGATAGATAGACAAACTATCGAATATCGAACTAGATTGGGATTGGCTAAAATATTTTATTTTGAAAATAACAAAGAATAACATTGCGTCCGCCGCTCACAAAAATATCTCAAACAAATATGTACAGATAGAACTAAAATGATTGAAATCCAGTGACTACAAACTACGAATTATACAGTCGTAATTACAAATTATAACTGACTATAATAACTGACTGATAACGTCATTTGAGAAACCTTTATGCTATTACTACAAACGTACTTTGCCGTACATAGTCAAACGACATTGACTCTTTTGAAATGTAGGAAACGTCATCTTCTGTTTTTTTAATATACCTATACAATATTATAGTTGGGTATACCTAATAGTGCTAAAAGTTTTCATTAGCACTTTTCCTCGCTAGTTCTAACAACATATTGAATGAATTATGATAATTATAGCGAACGAATGAAACGCTCGTGGCGGTGGAGCTTGACAGAATAATCATAATCGATCACGTTTGTTAAGCAACGCTCGGTCCGGCCAGGTGTCGGATGGGTGACCGTTAAGTGGCATTACAATTTACAACTGAGCGCTTCCGTGCTTCGGAAGGCACGTTAAACCTTCGGTCCCGGTTGTTGTCATCTAATAACAGTCGTTACAGGCGGTTTGATAAACCCTAACACCAGAGGAGGCCACTAATCCTCGTACGATAAGAAAGAGAGAATAGAATGTGAGAGAATAGAATGAAACAGTAGGTATGAGTTTTGATTATTTATGTAGGTACCATTTTTTAGGGTTCCGTACCTCAAGAGGAAAAAACGGAACCCTTATAGGATCACTTTGTTGTCCGTCTGTCTGTCTGTCCGTCCGTCTGTCTGTCAAGACCCTTTATCTCGGAAACGCGTGGAGGTATCGAATTGAAATTTAAACCATATACTAAGGTCTACGGGCCCTTGAAGCTGTAAAAAAATCAAACTTCTAAGTTAACGTAAAAAAAAGATACTGCCGTTTAGGGCGCAAAAAACGCATTTTCGATACTCTCAAAGGAATCAAAATTCATAGGGTACTTCCCGTTGACCTAGAACTATGAAATTTGGCAGGTAATAGCGTCTTATACTACACTTACAGGAATAAATCTGAAAACTGTATATTTGTATTTAAATCATAATAAAATATGGTCATTAAAATACGTAATTATTAATCATCTTGGTGAAACAACGGTATGCGCGGCATTGCGCGGTCATAGTTTAACTTCTAATTACTTTTGGATTAATCGCGCCACTAATTCTTTTTAAAATATCAATATTTATTATTATTAATTATTCAGATCCTTTCAAATATTGATATAGTTAATTACTTTTAAAAATAAAATTAATAAGTAATAAATTTGGCTCTAAATATTTTCGCAACATGGCGGTATGTCACGCTGTATGACGGGGGTCTTCTTCTTCTTATTTTTGTTTTGGCAATCTACTTTCTTCTTGGAAGTAATTTTTGCCAGTGTCAAGTGTTGAATAGTTCAGTGGTAGATTGATTCAGTTTACATTAAAATGCGGGTGCATCGCATTCCAATGTTGCTTGGAGCATTTGGCACCAAGTATAATCAAGACAGTTTACTCGGTAAGGTCAGCCGAGGTAGCCACCACTACAATAAAAGTCTCGGCTTCACACAACCAAAGGGTCCTGTTGGAATACACCCATTTTCTCTAATAACATTGCGATAGATAAAACCATTTCACAGAACATTATACAGTGTTCTATTGATATACAGCGCCATCTGTTGACAATCAACAGTACTTGTATTGTACACACCTGTATAAACAGGTGCGGTGGGTTTGTAATTATTTTATTTTTCTCAAAAATGCTTGGAAATTCGAACATTATTTTGACAACCGTCTTCGTGCTAAATCGGAGTTTACGGACAGACCTAAACCGCGCCGTCAATATTTGTATGAGAATCCATTACTAACGTGTAATAATGGATTTTCATACAAAATTGCCGGCGTCTGTCCAGCAATGTTTCTATTAAATTAAAACTCATTACACACGTGTAATTCAGAAATGGAGCGAACTTTTCAATGAAACACAAATATAGGTATCAAATGTCGCCTTGATGAGCGAGCACATTCCAAAATTTTTTTTTTTAATATTCGGTATACAGTACCCTTAGCACGAACAGCTATCGAAAAAAATAACGCGCGTAAAATCATTCGATAGTGCAATTTTGTATGGGAAATTTGTACAACGCCATCTACCGCCGAATAGCTAAATTAAAATTTCCATAGATAATTCTCTATCGAGTAATTTTACGCGCGTTTTTTTTCTCGATAGCTGTTCGTGCTAAGGGTACTGGTATCACGTGAAAGGCCTTGATGAGCACATTCCAAAAAATTGAAAAAAAAATAAAAACGAAAACAAACTGTTCCTATGGGTATCAAATGTAAGTTTTTTGAAAAGTTTTTTGGAATATGCTCATCAAGGAGCATATTCCAAAAAACTGAAAAAAATAAATAAAAACGAAAGGTATTTTTTTTTTTGCAATATGGGTATCAAATGAAAGGCCTTGATGAGCACATTCCAAAAAACTGAAAAACGAAAAAAAAAACAAAAAAAATTTATTTTTTTTGCAATATGGGTATCAAATGAAAGACCTTGATGAGCACTTTCCAAAAAACTGAAAAAAAAAATGAAAAGCTGGAAATAAAGGAAAAAAACCGGATTTTTTTTCAATATGTGTATCAAACGAAAGGCCTTTATGTGCACATTCCACTTTCCATTTTCTTTTATCAATTACTGAAAGTAAATTAAAATTAAAATAAAACGCTTAAAACTTTTAAAACTAAAAAGTTAAAAGTTTAAAAGTACTACACAAGCCTTGGCCGCAACTAGGCATTGATGGACTCACGTATGTTCTTCAATGCCTGTCTTGAGTGCCGCTGCAGTAATGTACTATTCCATTTCAAACTTCGCCCGTGGTCAATTCTTTGTCGTAATCCCTGGAAGGGTTATTTTCTACGTGGCGACAAAGGATTTCAAATGGTTATCTATATATAGCAGTCTGCTGAACGGATTTTGATGGTATTTTTTTACAGTTTGGTAGCTTGGAGTCCAACTTATAATCTAAGCAAATTTTCACATAATTTCTGTAGGTAGAACCTGGGATAAAGCTTGAACTCTCCGTAGTACAGTTTTCATATAAAAAACTAATAACTACCAACCACTTTTTTTTCAAAATATTTCCTTTGTACCGACACAACTTTTCTATAGCTTTATTTTATGTATAGATGTAAGGTCTGTACGGAACCCTCGGTGGGCGAGCCCGACTCGCACTTGTCCGGTTTTTTTATCTTAAATAAACTTAACCGGGTGCGTCCGTTATCAATTATCTCTCTTTCAACGTAGTGTAGGAAAAGAAGGTACTGGACCCCCACAGTAAATCCTCAGTAGACGAAACTTTACATACTTTATCATACATAAAGTATCATAAATGAATCATTTTTTTAAATTATCCAAAACGTTTTTTGTGTTTGGATAGGTATTTGTACATAGGTATTGGTCCATACTATATTACATCCCTGCAAAGTTTCATCGACTGAGGATTTAATGTTTGGGTCTCCATACAAAAGATCGCTTCATTTCCTACACTAACTGTATTATCGCATCAAGGATTCAGCGCACTCGCAAACTGCATCGTAATGTGCGCTCAGACGCAAAGGCATTTAGTTCTACATATTACTTGGAAAAGATTTCACCTTTAATTCTTCCTTCCATAAAGTAAGTAGTGTTTGTTAAAAACAAAATATTTAACGACATATTAAATAGAATTGACTTCAATTCTTCATTTACTTTAAAATTAATAACGAGTTTTTATTATTAAATTAAACAGTATTATAATAAATTTTCACGTTTGCAGACGATACAATTTTCTTTTATCTCTGACAAGTCTTTGAATATTAATTCCAAGAGATGTCTTAACGAATCTTCGTCTCTTTTTGAGTAATCATGATTTACATAAAATTCGTGAATTAATTCTCAAAAACATCCGGTTTACAATGTTTTCATCATTTCAGTGTATTATTTTCAGGGATTCTTGCTTTCGATGAGTTCCAATTATAAATATTGATTCGCCAACAATCACTGTAAGAAGTCATTGATAATAATTAAAAATTAATTAAAATATGATGGTTGTAAATTTTTTTTTGTAATTAGCATGTTTTCGGTAAATTATGTATGATACTTACTTACGCATAATAATATTGTTATGGTTATTTAGAAAAATAGTAAAGCCATGTTCAATATTTATCTCCTATTTGTTTTAATTAGTATAGAATTCGAAAATACGAGTCACAAATATGTTAATAAGCCTATTTTAAATTAAAACTTTTTAAATTCCCTTCCTGTTTTTCTAGCATTGTTATTCTCTACTGAGCCTCGCGGGATTCACAGACACATGCCCCAGGCGCATCTAATTTAATTTTACTGTGACAAAATCCAATATCTTTGTTTTTCATTTAAATTGCTGTACCGAGCTGTACACAATGCTAGCTTTTGTCATTTTCAATCATTGTTCTTTTCGCTGATTGAACGAAAAATATTCCATCATTTTGTTTTTGACTGTTAATGACGATGAAAAATCTCCTAGCTTTTGTAGTTGTAGAATAATTAAGTACAAAATTTATTTTGAATGATTGACATAAATTTTCGTAAGTATCAAAAACATTAGGAGCAAAGTATTCATGAACTTTGTTGGCTGTTTTTACATTATTGTAGGTTTTTGTTCCAATGGGTCTTTTCGCCGTTGTATTTCAATCCATGCTAAACTATACCTGCGTATAGTTTAGCATGGATTGAAATACCGTAATAATATAAAAACCGTCAAATAACCTTTATTTTCAAGTAACATTTTCAATCCCTGAGTTAAAATAAAATGAATCCGGGTTGGTCAAACTTTTATAGCGATTCTCCAGCTGTCACAAGTTTGAATTAACTTAATAGCAATAGTAACTTTTAAAAAGTTATTGAAACAATCAAACTAAGACCACCAAAGATATTTTGAAAAGAACTTAGGCGTCACGGGAATAAGTAGGTAATATAAGATCATACAGCGATTATATGGAATCAAAACAATTTAGAGGGCATAAGGAGCAATAAATTCAGCTATTCCACCATGACATCAGACTATAAAAGGAAGCCCGGAGCGGATATGCGGTTATCATTCACCTTTATAGGCTCTAATATTGAGTTACGATCCAGTTTTTGTCAAGACCCAAGATTCTAATGATAATTGAACGCCGCGCAGTTAACAAGATGAGTTGCCGAACTTAGGCGGTATCAGATCGGTGTTTCTGCACTTTTCAATGAATTTTCTTTAGTCGTAAAACTTTTCTCGGAAGTTGTTTAGGGTACGGACTTCTTATGATGATTAGATTTGTTTGTTGGTGGAATACAACTTTTATATGGCATTGAATATTCAAATAGGTATTCAAAATGTTTAATGAGATAATATTTTAAAATAAACGATAATTTTTATTATTTAATAACTTGATATATATAAATTTATTCGTCATTGCATTTTCGTCTAATTTAAATAATTTTGGTGACTATACACAACAATAAGTAAGCAAAATTATTTAATTTTGTGCAGGTAGGTAGTTTAATTTTGTTTGTCTTTATGTTATAACTTTAGTCCACAATTTATCATGTCTGTCAATCTGTCAAAAAAAAACATATTAATGTTGGACAGTCCCGTAACATTAAAGTTTTGTGGTTTACTGGTAAGGCAAAAGAATTTAAATTCTTTCAGCCTTTATGTGTAGTTTTAATTTTTGTTATTAACTTGTATTTATTTTGTTTAGTTTTGTAATATTTGTGTCATGTTGGTGCTCAGCAGAATACCAGTGTAGCAGGCCTAGATTGTTACTTATACTGAGCTGAACACAGTTTTGGCATCACAACGTTGCACAATGTGTTATTGTTACAGCCTTTGTGATTTGTCTTTTCTTTTTTTATTGTCATACTGTGTATTCGTTGTGTATATCCAAAATAAATATATTTTCTTTCTTTTTTCTTTCATTAATCGTCTTTTCGTTTTTCATCTCTTAAATAAAAGTGAAGGGGTGACTGACAGACTATTGCCCAGCCCAAACCACTGAACCTAGAGACTTGAAATTTTGTGCATAGATACTTCATACAGTGTAAACATCCACTAAGAAGGGATTTTTAGAAATTGCACCCCTAAAGGGTTGAAATGGGGGTACAAAGTTTGTATGGAGAAAATAAATTAAATAGACATTTCAACTTGAAACCTTGTGGGAGTACTTTTAAAAACAAATAAGGAAACACGTGTTTCGTGGTTTTCCGAAACTCAACCCTTTAGGGGGTAAATAGGGTAAAAAAGCCCAACGTCGATATGGGTGTCGTGATCGAGGTTTAAATGGATATCGATTGCAAAAATGGCATTCATTTTTAAGTGGTAGACATTATTCAACCCCTAGGGGTTACTGGGGTTCAAAATTTGTATGGAAAAAATATAAAATAGACATTACGACTTGAAACTTCGTAGGAGTACTTCTATAAACAAATGATCAAACACGTATTTCGTACATTTCTGAAAATGAACCCCTTAAGGGGTAAATGGAGTAAAAAGGCCAAATTCGATATGGATGTCGTTATTGAGGTTTTATGGGATGTTGATTGCGAAAATGGCAGGGTGGTGCTTTAAGTTCAACATAGTGGCTATGTTTCAGCCCCTAAAGGGGTTAATGGGTTCATGTTTTGTATGAAAAAATTATATTAAATAGACATTTTGACGTGAAACTTCGTAGGAGTACTTTTAAAAACTAACAACTCTTAAAATCAAACACGTATTTGGTTAGATGGGGTAAATAAACTAATAGAATAGAATAGAATATAATATCATTTCTTTGCATTTTATTAATGTACACTGGAGGTCTTTAAAAGATCTCTATTCTATTCAACCATTAACAATAGCATGGAAACATTATTTTCAATTAAAATTAACAAGTACTTATACTTTGTAACCGACTTCAAAAAAGGAGGAGGTTCTCAATTGAGAAAAAAAACATTCGATCGAATTCGATGGTATGTTTTTTTTTATCGTTGTTCGCGCATATCTTCGTCATTTATGGATAAATTTTGAAAATTCTTTTTTTGTTTGATTGATTTTTGTTGCGAGATGGTCCCATTTTTTTTTTTCAGATCGGTTCAGCAGTTTTCAAGTAATCCTGAAAATACTGTGATTTTGCATTAACTATCTTGACGACTTTTTTATCGTTGTTCGCGCATATCTTCGTTATTTATGGACCGATTTTGATGATTCTTTCTTTGTTTGAATAAATTTTCTTGCAAAATGGTCTCATTTAATTTTTTTTTAGATCGGTTTAGTATTTTTCAAGTAATCCTGAAAATACTATGATTTTGCATCTCTACCTTGTATTTTACCTTGACGACTTTGTTATTTATGAACCGAATTAGCTTTTTAATTTTTTGTTGGAAAAGGGATACCTTAAGTGTAGTTCTTTTAATTTCATTGACATTAATCCTTGGACCTCGAAGATATCCAAGGGAACTCCTCAAACTTAAATAGGATATGTAATTGTGATTGAGATATTGGTAGGCTTATGAAAATCCAAAACAAACCGAGCTATGGTCTGTATGCTACGTTCTGGACTATACTTGGACTAAGAAGACACAACTGAACTTCTTTGGAAATTGAGTAAGGCATTTTGAAAACATATAAAGTTAAAGAATATTACACTCTTACGTACCACAAAAAAGGTGAAAATAAAAAAAGCTTTTCAAAAAAAAAAGAAAAACCGCCTTCAAAAATCTGTTTTTGTTTTTATTTTTGATAAAAACAAAAACAGATTCAAAATTAAAAAGCACTAAAAAGCAATAAATAATATTCAAATCACTAATACGCATATCAATTTTAATAAAAACCGTCTAATGAAGTCGGGTGGGGCTTTTAGAATTAAAAAAAAGTTGTCCTCCAGCCCCAGATTTTTGAAGGCGGTTTTTCTTTTTTTTTTAAAAGCTTTTTTTTTTCATTGATAGATATGGATGTCGTTATTTGGTTTCATGGGATGTTGATTACGAAACGGTATTTATTTTGCAGTCCAACACGGTGGCCATGATTCAACCCCTAAAGGGGCAAAATGGGGCTTATTTTTTATGGATTTTTCTTTATTAAAAGACATTTCGACTTGAAACTTCGTAAGAGTACTTTTAAAAACTAAACAAAAACACGTATTTCGTGATCATCTGAAAATGTTTAGGTTTATTTCCCCACTAACTCCCAACCCCTTAGGGGTTAGTGGGTAAATAAACTTAAAAATCGAAATGGATGTCGTTAAAAAGTTTTACGGGATGTTGATTGCGAAAATGGCATTTATTTTGAAGTCCAACACGGTGCCATAATTCAACCCCTAAAGGGGTGAAATGGGATTCATATTTTATATGGAAGAATAATATTCAATAGACCTTTCGACTTGAATCTTCATATGAGTACTTCTATAAACAAATAAGCCGTCGATGGGATGTTTGTTGCGAAAATGGCATTTACTTTAGGGTCCAACACCACACGGTGGACAGTATTCAACACCTAAAGGACTGAAACGGGGGTTCAAGTTTTTTATGGAAAAATAATACGGGAACGGGAATATTAAATATGTGAAAGTTTATTGTTTGGATGTTTATTCTTCAATCACGTAAAACCGGCTGAACGGATTTGGAATAGCACCCTGATAGTTATAGCCAGTTGTTAAACATGGATACTTTTTATCTCGGTCAAAGGTTCCATAGCGAGTTTCCGAATGTCCACGCTGACGAAGTCGCGGGCAAAAGCTAGTATCATATATGCGAGGGTGTGTGTGTATTTGTAATGTTTAAAACAAAATATTTTCTGTTAATTTTTGAAAATTCTAATCTTAGCTATTGCAAGTTTGAAAACAGAGGCCTGTGTTTAGACACCGATACAATTCGGAAATATGATTGACAGACGGATAGATGTGCTACAAACATTTTTATTAAAACAGAAATAAGATTTAAGAAAATGTGAAAATGTTAAACGGACACAGCTCTTTTATGCTCCGCTGGTAAATTATATAATGCAACGTTGTCTAAAACAAGCATTAGACAAAATATTAAAACATCTTAAAACTATTTGTAAATAAAAGTAGGTACCTACTCAAACGAGAGTGCAAAACAAAAATGCTTTAGGGTGAGAAACTACATACAACACTAAATACCAGATTATCCAAAAACATAGAACGCTCAACAACGCTTTTATGATGCAGCTTTTAAAATGTTAACGTGCAAAACCTATGATATGATAATGAAACAAAAAGATAATGAGTTAGTTCTGGGAATGTTGCATGCAAATTTCATTTGGAATAAAAACAAAGTTCTTTAAAAACTGTTTTTATCTTAAAACAAATTTGAACATTTTATCCTTACATATTTTACTAAAAGTATACTGAAAGAAATAACTCATTTCGCTTTCTACTTATTCGTTAGCAGTAAGTTTTAATGCAAGTACAATAAATTAGTACAGTTGGGTCCAATTGATCCATAGAAATAGGGTACCTACTACCTATATATTCGAGTCCGCCTGGCAAGCTATCATTTTAGTAACCTATGTCTGTCATCAATATCAGTCATGTGAATTTATTGTAAGTCTCAAATTGGTTGACGATTGATTCCTGGTGATGTACATTTTATTGGCCTATAATTCTGATGAGATGTAGTCAATTGTTTTTCCTAAGTCAAAAAAATAGGGAACGGCTGCTATTTACGCCTAATCAAACTTTCGATCGAGGTGGAAAGTTTCACTTAAGTAATAACGTTTGCTTTTCCAGTTTCTTACGCTACTCGAGTAAATAATTTTATTCTAGGTATTCATGAACGTATTTTTTTCCGCAGTTATTTTATCTGAACCTTTAATAACTGCCTGGAAACAAGAAACGATTTCATAAGGCTTTTAATTTAACATCTATAAAAGCATATAAATTAAATAAATTACTAGCTACGCAAAGATCAGGTAACAAATATTTGTACAAAACTTAATACTCGTATAGTTTCAGATTTAAGCAAATTTCACGGAACCAATCTTCAATTCCTTAGTTGACAAACCGTTGCTGGACTAATCCATTTCCGATTTATTGGTGAAATAAATCAATATGAACGCGATAACAAACCAATGGCAGCTTGCGCGACACGGCCGAATTTTTTGTCTCCCCTTCAATTTATGGCAAGGGACTTGACATAAATTAGAATACTTTGAAAACATGAAAACATACTAATGAATCGCGCACCCTATTCAAACGTAATTCTTAATACTTCAATTAAGATTCATTATGAATACCTACAAGATTTAATAGTGCTTTGGATGGACACAACAAAATTTTGAGAAGTCACGAAACAGCAGTTTGTGACGTGCAAAAGTGTTTGTAATAATACTTAATTGTAATATATTGAAATTTCAGTTTCTTTTATACATTGTTGTTTTTGAAATCTACCTATTTAGGGTTCCGTACCCAAAGGGTAAAAACGGGACCCTATTACTAAGCCTCCGCTGTCCGTCTGTCTGTCTGTCACCAGGCTATATCTCATGAACCGTGATAGCTAGACAGCTGAAATTTTCACAGATGATGTATTTCTGTTGCCGCTACAACAAAAAATACTGAAAACAGAATAAAATAAATATTTAAGGGGGGCTCCCATACAACAAACGTGTTTTTTTTGCCGTTTTTTGCTCGATATTAATAACGACAACAGGTAGACAGTTTTCACAGATGATGTATTTTTGTTGCCGCTATAACAACAAATACTATAAACAGAATAAAATTAATATTTAAGGGGTTATACAACAAACGTGTTTTTTTTGCCGTTTTTTGCTCGATATTAATAACGACAACAGGTAGACAGTTTTCACAGATGATGTATTTTTGTTACCGCTATAACAACAAATACTATAAACAGAATAAAATTAATATTTAAGGGGTTATACAACAAACGTGTTTTTTTTGCCGTTTTTTGCTCGATATTAATAACGACAACAGGTAGGCAGTTGAAATTTTCACAGATGATGTATTTCTGATGCCGCTATAATAATAAATACTAAAATCAGTATAAAATAAATATTTAAGGGGGGCTCCCATACAACAAACGTGTTTTTTTTTGCCCTTTTTTGCTCGATATTAATAACGACAACAGGTAGACAGTTTTCACAGATGATGTATTTTTGTTGCCGCTATAACAACAAATACTAAAAACAGAATAATATTAATATTTATGGGGGGCTCCCATACAACAAACATGTTTTTTTTGCCGTTTTTTGCTCAATATTAATAACGACAACAGGTAGACAGTTTTCACAGATGATGTATTTTTGTTACCGCTATAACAACAAATACTATAAACAGAATAAAATTAATATTTAAGGGGTTATACAACAAACGTATTTTTTTGCCGTTTTTTGGTACGGAACCCTTCGTGCGCGAGTCCGACTCGCACTTGGCCGGTTTTTATTAAATTCAATTGACGACTATGCTATAGGTAGACTACAGTTTTTACTGTACTCGGTGCAAACTTTTGTTAAATATCGATAAAAAACGACAGTGAGTGCGACTGTTTGTTACTGATAGCAAAATTCAACGACAGGTTAGTGAAAGCTATCCAATATCGCGCCGAAAAACTATTCCCGATCTTCAATATCTCTTCTATCAACATCCATGATATGTTATATTATTATTCACATACAGTAAACCTCGAAAAAGTTGCGTACACAACTCAGTAAATATCTAGCGATAAATCACACCTCAAATCTCGCATTTTGTTAGGTACTTCAAGAACTCGGGTCGATACAACGTGAAAATTTCAATGTACCGGCCCAAGTTATTCACGGGTTCACAGTAACCGTATACTTTGGGTGTGGAATTTTGTCTAAGAGCCAAATTGTCTACCACTAGACACTTTATGACTGGATAAAAACAGAGAATTTTGTCCCTTCTTCCTGGTTTTATGGCGGAGCGTCGTTGCACGCGACACTTTCAAATAACCAACACGAATTACTAGCGACACCACAGTTTTGATTTGTTGTGAGACAAAGTTTTAATTATATTTTTGATACTTTTATCCAGCTTTTATCAAAGTTTTTTTATTTACAGCAGAAAAGTATTCGACCTTTATCACATTTCATGTTCAGTGACGAAATGATAAAGATGAAATGAATTCAAAGCCAGTATAATGTCTTCTCTTGCTTAAGACTATTATGAACTTTATTACATTTGTGCTTGATTGTTGGCTATGACTTTGCTTATTTTACTTTTCTTATTTGTATGCATTAATTTTTGTAAAACCTGTAGACTGTCTCTAGCTCAGACCAAATAAAAAAGGGAAGACGGAGTCTTCCAAGCAAGGGACTGAAGCCAGTTTTTTCATGCATTAGTGTGTGAGCCGGTGTTGCCATAGTAATTCATATTACCCCAATGTTATAAAAATAACGCGTTATGAAATAATAACGTTATTTATCACAAATCAGAATCAAAACAAAAAATTGCCTGGATTCAAGAGATCAAAATACGGTCCCAAGGGGGGTATTACAAGCTCTTAAAACTTGTCAGTTTTCTGAATGGCTATCAAAGCGTCTCTTTTATTTATTACTGATGAAAGAGACGCAGACTATGATAGGCATTCAGCCATTTTGACTCGGGTGTGAGGCGACGGCTACACGCCTGGTACTGTGATCCATCAGTATTTAATCAGGGGCCTATTTCATAAAAGATTAGTAAATTTACTATAATAATTTAGCACAGTTATTATTGGGGTAGAATTGTGTTTCTTATTAATTATAAAACATAATTCTACTCCAATAAACTACTACTATGGTAAATTACTGTACTTTTTCATTCTTTTATTAAATAGATCCCTGATAAATAATACTGATGGATCACAGTATTTACCACACGTGTAGCCGTCGCCTAGTGATAGATAGAAAAAGTGAGCTTCTCAAAGCCCTGCATGCAGGGCTGTGAGTAGCTCGCTTTAAAAGTAGTGGCGGAAGTAGGAAGGAAATAGGAAAAATGTAAAAAATAAAACTAACGAATACTAAAGTTTCGAGTATTTAAGGCGAGATGTTTGTCCTAACATGTTAGGCATCCATTACACGGTAGGTTTTGCTGTCAGTTTAACCACAGTCACGGGCTGTGACTGACGATTAACCTACCGTGTAATGTAGTGACTGATGGTTGCATGATGTGATTTGTTCTTTCCATCACAAACTCATGACATCCTTCCTTCAATATGTATAGTACCCTACCTAAATTAATTTAAGTTGGGAGATATTTTCGTAAAACTACTTATTTTACCTTTGTTGTATTCTTAATACCTATTTTGTTCACTTAATCCTTCAAGCCCGGAAAATGAGACACAATAGATTTTCCATTTCCATCAGGGATTGCAGGATTAAAAATAACTATTTTAAGTGACGTGGGTTTTTCAAAGTTTTTAATTTTGCTTTTCATTTTAATTTTTTTAAAGAATTCATACTTTATCTAGTTTTAAAAAAAAACCCGCCTGCATAAAAAGACAAATCAACTGAAAAGATGGAAACAAGATTAAATATTAAAGGCAACATAATAACATGCTGTTAGAGGCATGCATAAAGAAAGTGACATTATGAATTATTTGAATTATATACCTCCGACTGCATGTTGCCTTTAATATTTAATCTTGTTTCCATCTTTTCAGTTGACTTGTTTTTTTATGCAGGCGGGTTTTTTAATTATACAATTTATTTTTTTATTTATATCTTTTTAGTTATCATTATTACGGTCATGATATGACAACAGGTAGACAGTTTTCACAGATGATGTATTTTTGTTGCCGCTATAACAACAAATACTATAAACAGAATAAAATTAATATTTAAGGGGTTATACAACAAACGTGTTTTTTTTGCCGTTTTTTGCTCGATATTAATAACGACAACAGGTAGACAGTTTTCACAGATGATGTATTTTTGTTACCGCTATAACAACAAATACTATAAACAGAATAAAATTAATATTTAAGGGGTTATACAACAAACGTGTTTTTTTTGCCGTTTTTTGCTCGATATTAATAACGACAACAGGTAGGCAGTTGAAATTTTCACAGATGATGTATTTCTGATGCCGCTATAATAATAAATACTAAAATCAGTATAAAATAAATATTTAAGGGGGGCTCCCATACAACAAACGTGTTTTTTTTTGCCGTTTTTTGCTCGATATTAATAACGACAACAGGTAGACAGTTTTCACAGATGATGTATTTTTGTTGCCGCTATAACAACAAATACTAAAAACAGAATAATATTAATATTTATGGGGGGCTCCCATACAACAAACATGTTTTTTTTGCCGTTTTTTGCTCAATATTAATAACGACAACAGGTAGACAGTTTTCACAGATGATGTATTTTTGTTACCGCTATAACAACAAATACTATAAACAGAATAAAATTAATATTTAAGGGGTTATACAACAAACGTATTTTTTTGCCGTTTTTTGGTACGGAACCCTTCGTGCGCGAGTCCGACTCGCACTTGGCCGGTTTTTATTAAATTCAATTGACGACTATGCTATAGGTAGACTACAGTTTTTACTGTACTCGGTGCAAACTTTTGTTAAATATCGATAAAAAACGACAGTGAGTGCGACTGTTTGTTACTGATAGCAAAATTCAACGACAGGTTAGTGAAAGCTATCCAATATCGCGCCGAAAAACTATTCCCGATCTTCAATATCTCTTCTATCAACATCCATGATATGTTATATTATTATTCACATACAGTAAACCTCGAAAAAGTTGCGTACACAACTCAGTAAATATCTAGCGATAAATCACACCTCAAATCTCGCATTTTGTTAGGTACTTCAAGAACTCGGGTCGATACAACGTGAAAATTTCAATGTACCGGCCCAAGTTATTCACGGGTTCACAGTAACCGTATACTTTGGGTGTGGAATTTTGTCTAAGAGCCAAATTGTCTACCACTAGACACTTTATGACTGGATAAAAACAGAGAATTTTGTCCCTTCTTCCTGGTTTTATGGCGGAGCGTCGTTGCACGCGACACTTTCAAATAACCAACACGAATTACTAGCGACACCACAGTTTTGATTTGTTGTGAGACAAAGTTTTAATTATATTTTTGATACTTTTATCCAGCTTTTATCAAAGTTTTTTTATTTACAGCAGAAAAGTATTCGACCTTTATCACATTTCATGTTCAGTGACGAAATGATAAAGATGAAATGAATTCAAAGCCAGTATAATGTCTTCTCTTGCTTAAGACTATTATGAACTTTATTACATTTGTGCTTGATTGTTGGCTATGACTTTGCTTATTTTACTTTTCTTATTTGTATGCATTAATTTTTGTAAAACCTGTAGACTGTCTCTAGCTCAGACCAAATAAAAAAGGGAAGACGGAGTCTTCCAAGCAAGGGACTGAAGCCAGTTTTTTCATGCATTAGTGTGTGAGCCGGTGTTGCCATAGTAATTCATATTACCCCAATGTTATAAAAATAACGCGTTATGAAATAATAACGTTATTTATCACAAATCAGAATCAAAACAAAAAATTGCCTGGATTCAAGAGATCAAAATACGGTCCCAAGGGGGGTATTACAAGCTCTTAAAACTTGTCAGTTTTCTGAATGGCTATCAAAGCGTCTCTTTTATTTATTACTGATGAAAGAGACGCAGACTATGATAGGCATTCAGCCATTTTGACTCGGGTGTGAGGCGACGGCTACACGCCTGGTACTGTGATCCATCAGTATTTAATCAGGGGCCTATTTCATAAAAGATTAGTAAATTTACTATAATAATTTAGCACAGTTATTATTGGGGTAGAATTGTGTTTCTTATTAATTATAAAACATAATTCTACTCCAATAAACTACTACTATGGTAAATTACTGTACTTTTTCATTCTTTTATTAAATAGATCCCTGATAAATAATACTGATGGATCACAGTATTTACCACACGTGTAGCCGTCGCCTAGTGATAGATAGAAAAAGTGAGCTTCTCAAAGCCCTGCATGCAGGGCTGTGAGTAGCTCGCTTTAAAAGTAGTGGCGGAAGTAGGAAGGAAATAGGAAAAATGTAAAAAATAAAACTAACGAATACTAAAGTTTCGAGTATTTAAGGCGAGATGTTTGTCCTAACATGTTAGGCATCCATTACACGGTAGGTTTTGCTGTCAGTTTAACCACAGTCACGGGCTGTGACTGACGATTAACCTACCGTGTAATGTAGTGACTGATGGTTGCATGATGTGATTTGTTCTTTCCATCACAAACTCATGACATCCTTCCTTCAATATGTATAGTACCCTACCTAAATTAATTTAAGTTGGGAGATATTTTCGTAAAACTACTTATTTTACCTTTGTTGTATTCTTAATACCTATTTTGTTCACTTAATCCTTCAAGCCCGGAAAATGAGACACAATAGATTTTCCATTTCCATCAGGGATTGCAGGATTAAAAATAACTATTTTAAGTGACGTGGGTTTTTCAAAGTTTTTAATTTTGCTTTTCATTTTAATTTTTTTAAAGAATTCATACTTTATCTAGTTTTAAAAAAAAACCCGCCTGCATAAAAAGACAAATCAACTGAAAAGATGGAAACAAGATTAAATATTAAAGGCAACATAATAACATGCTGTTAGAGGCATGCATAAAGAAAGTGACATTATGAATTATTTGAATTATATACCTCCGACTGCATGTTGCCTTTAATATTTAATCTTGTTTCCATCTTTTCAGTTGACTTGTTTTTTTATGCAGGCGGGTTTTTTAATTATACAATTTATTTTTTTATTTATATCTTTTTAGTTATCATTATTACGGTCATGATATACCTTTTCGAAATCTTCATAATAAGCCCTTTAATTTGATACCCATATTGCAGTATTCTAAAAAAAATTTTTTTTCACTTCGTATAATAGCACCGTACAGCCGCCATGTTGGTTTTTTAGAACGCCACCTTCTTAAGAAGTTTTTTAGAACGCCACCTTCTTAAGAACAATTGGGCTGACAAGACGAATCTAACGATATCTTAATTATAGAAATCCGTTCAACCGTTTAAAAGATATGAGGTTATAAAGAATATTACATACATACAAGATATGCGCGAAAAACATAACTCTCTTGCAAACGGGTAAAAAAAACAGTATCTAAATCGGTCAAACCGTTATGGAGATAAATGAGAACATGATAACTGCAGCACTCCCTAGCGGCTAAATACTATAATCGCCAAAAACCATTACAGAAAGCCGTAGCGAAATCGGTTTAGTAATTTTTGAAAAACGACAAAAACTGCATTGCAATCGGCCCAGTAGGTAGTTTCCGAGGAAAATGGTAACAGACATGTCTATGTCTGTTACGTTATTGTCTAAACAAACAAACAACCTCTGAGGCGACAGCTACACGCGTGGTAAATACTGAGATCATCAGTATTTAATCCGAGGTCTATTTCATAAAAGTATGAAAAAGTACAGTAATTTACCATTGTAGTAGTTTATTGGGGTAGAAATTTTGTTTTATAATTATCAAGAAACAGTTCTACCCCAATAACAACAATGGTAAATTGTTATAGTAAATTTACTAATCTTTTATGAAATAGGCCCCTGATTAAATACTGATGGATCACAGTATTCTAACCCCAAACGCATATACCGCCTTCATTCCGTTCCGTCCGTCGTCGTGGGTAAGAACAGTCCAGAAACAGAAATAATTAACGCGTTATTTTTAACAAGAAACAAATAACGTTACGTTACTTTCCATGTTACCCAATAACAGGTTTAAAATAGAACGTTTGGCATGGCAACACTTGTGTTGAGGTTTTGTGTTTCAAGTAATACCTAAATGTTTATTTTGAATTAGTGAAAATATTAGTTTGCAATTTTACTTAGGTGTGAAATGTGACTCCATCCTGCTTTGTATGTGTCGAAGATTGGTTTTTACACCTTTTCACTACACAATTCGGTATTTTCTTTGGTGAAATTTATAATTTATTAGTACGTCCTGGTACGTCCGCTCCGCACGCTGGCTGTTAAGAAAAGGCGTAGTTTCGTTACATGTGTGTGCGTGTAACTGTGTACGTACACGCCAAGGCGTAGTTTTATTGGCTTCACTGCTTTGTTCAGAGGACTACGTCTTCCCTTTTTTATTTGGTCTGAGGTCTCTAGTATCTATTACGTCAGCAGTTGGGCTGGACACTATCGTCACCGCAACCGTAATGGGGACGCCTGTGACTTCGCTTCGTTGTTACGTTTATTTATTTATTTTTGTGAACCATATTCTTTTTTTATAGTTTCTTACTTTTTATCTTATAAATGAAAATTCGAAGCCTGCAAACTGTCCTCCCTTGCTTTAGAGCGAAATTTAATTATTTGGATGACTGGAAATAATTAAAGGCGACTGTTAATGGGATACTTAAATACTAAACCTGACAACGGTTTATTTTTTGAGCGACAAAATAACTAAACGGGCATCAAACTGTGGATTACAAAAAAATACGTAAAACGGGCGACTATGTAGTCGCCACATGTATGTACCTCCCACACGTGTAGGAGATAAATAATTTAAGTTAGCAGTGAAAATTCTAAATGAGTGACAAAAATACTGAGTGGGCAACTATTATACCAAGTAGGTAACTATATAACTGATTTAAGCTGCCCAACAAGGTATTTTGTCATTTCGATTAGGATAATAGTCACCTTTTTTCTTAAATAAAATATATTTTAAATGTTTTGTGTGCCCTAAGGTTGTCCCCCAAATAGTAATTTGGTCGCCTGTTCTGAATAACTAATTACTCAATTTGTATTTTAAAGTCACCCATTTTCAACATTTGTAGTTGCCGTCAGTCCGGCACCCACTTAGTATTTCAGTACGCTATATTTAGAGTATTTTTATACCCAAAATGGGAATTTATTGTTACCCAATTAAATACTACCCCCTTTAGACATGGTAGCAGTTTCTATTACGCCAGCAGATAGACCAAATACCATCGTCACCGCAACCGTAATAGGGGGCGCCTGTGACTTCGCTCTCGTAGTTAAGTTTATTCATTTATTTTTGTGAACCATAACATTCTTTATAGTCTCACTAGCGGCTGCCCGCGGTTTCACCCGCGTGGTTCCCGTTCCCGTGGGAATATCGGGATAAAAAGTATTCTATGTTTTAATCTAGGTTACCTACTATCTGTGTGCCAAATTTCATCCAAATCCGTTCAGTAGTTTTTGCGTGATTGAGGAACAAACATCCAAACCCACAAACTTTCACATTTATAATATTAGTAGGATTTATTTTCTATCTTATAAACGTAACTTCAAAGCCTGCAAACTGTCCTATCCTCCCTTTTCTTAGAGCATGGTGGCAGTTTCTATTTCGTCACCAGATGGGCGGAACACCATCGTCACCGCAACCATTACAGCGGGTGCCTTTGACTTCACTCTCGTAGTTACGTTATTTATTTATTTTTGTGAACCATATCCTTTTCATTTATAAATTCAAAGCCTGCAAAATGTCCTCCCTTTTCTTAGAGCATGGTGGCAGTTTCTATTACGTCAGCAGATGGGCCGAACACCATCGTCACCACAACCGTAATAGGGGGCGCTTGTGACTTAGCTTACGTTGTCACGTTGAACTTTGTACGTTAAATGTGCTAATTCTTGAGCTTGTAGGTTTCAGACGATGCTTTGAATTCATTTAAAACCAATCATATTATACTCGTATATAGTGATTTTTTCAGGTCCAGATTTATGAATCTATTTTTTTATCATAATCCATGCGAAAGTAACTTTGTCTGTCCATCTGTCTGTTATGCTTTCACGCCTAAACTACTGAACCGATTTTGATGAAATTTGGCACAGAGATAAAATAAAGTTTAGAAAAGGACATAAGCTACCTTTTATTGCGATAAAAGACTTGAAAGGGTAGCAATTGGGGATGAAAGTTTGTATGAAAGTCGGAAGCTTGTGATGAATAAAACTACAACAAAAACAGTGCAATAAAAATATCTTTAAGTTTTAAAAGTTATCTTGTTTATCTTTACCAAAGCAGAGACAGTATACTTAGGTGAGAGGCAAAAGTTGCAAATTCTAGATACGACCAAGCGACAAAGTCATAAAAATGTTAAGACGTGTTTGGAATATGTCGCAACAAATCGATGCTCAGCAAAAGAAAATTGTATACAATATTGCTGTGTCTTTTAATAAAGCTCCGTTATTTACCAAAAACATTGAGAAAAATATACACAATAAAACACAAACAAGAGGGAAATGTTATCTATTTACCTTTCACTCCTGTAAAGACAAATATTGAAGCCAGAAAAAACTGATATACATATATCAGGAACAACCAGCTTCCTTGTTCCTTTATCTTGAAGGGAAAATGTCAGCATTCAATTTGATTTAGACTTCGATTCGAACGTTTCTTAATAAAATGCTGTTTAGATACCAGATCACTGAACGGTAAACTCATTTTTGATAACACATAAACACTTCCAACTACATGTAAGTTGTTGAAAAACAATATTAACAAATGCAATATGATAACCATAGAAACTGAGTTTATAAAATCACTTATCGTATAAACTAATAGTATGCTATATCATTTTAGTTAACAATGTCAAGAATTCTAATAAAAATTCATATTCTTATTTATGTTTCCACATTTAAGGGAAGAGCCCCAACTAAATAAATAAACCATTGAAAATGATACGTCACCAGTGCGAGGGGATTTCGTTGCATACTAATTTCCTCATCAATGTATTATTTTTAAAGTTTCTTTGTGGAAATGTGTCTTAATTTTCCTCTTCTTAGCTATTCTTCAAAATGTGAATTATGTAAATCCACTCGATGTTAAAATTTGCATTATGGTTTATAGTAGGTATGAACCTCTATACAAAAAAAAGTTGGGAGTTACAAGTCGTGATAAAGTTTAGCCACATGATAAAAACTGATCTGTAGGCTGTTTCTAATTAATATTGAGCTGGGCCAAACTATCCTTACATACAGTTCCATACGGCGGCGCCGTAGGGTTGAATAGCGCACTTTTCCCGGCTCCATTCTAAAAACTATAACAATTCAGGTTTAACTAATAGGTCAAATGTGGTATCATTTTCGGATAAATCAATAACGTAGAATTTATTTCAGGTATAAAAAAAATGCAATTTATTAAGCAATTTCTGAAAAATTACACAATAAGCAACATTTTTAAACTTCATTTTTTTAGTTCAGGTATTGTCACTTGTTTCAGTATTTTCAAAAAAACTACTTTAAAGAAGCGTTTTTCAGGGTAATTTGTTAAAAGATTTTGTTGAATTTGCGCCTAACCCAAGTAGTTGAAGTCTATTGTTTGCGGAGACACAGCTAGTCAAAAATATGCATTTTTTCACGAAATAAAAGGTGTTTCCGTTTCGTTCGGAAGCATTTCTCAGTTTTTTTGTTTATTTTACTGTAAAGTTAATTAAATTTTCTACAATTTAAGCCTAACTTGAGTAGTCTAGGTTTACTAGTTGCAAATACATAGCTAGTCAAAGATAAGATTTTTTCAATTAATTTCAATAAAAAACCATGTCTCTGCAACCAATAAACCTAGACTACTCAAATTAAGCTTAAATTGTAGAAAATTTAATTAACTTTACAGAAATATAAACAAAAAACCTGAAAAATGTTTCTGAACGAAACGGAAATCTTTTTTATTTCGTGAAAAAAATGCATATTTTTGTCTAGCTGTGTCTCCGTAAACAATGGACTTCAACTACTTGGGTTAGGCGCAAATTGTATAAAATATAGTTAGCACAACAAAAGCATTAACAAATTAACCTGAAAAACGCTTCTTTAAAGTAGTTTTTTTGAAAATACTGAAACAAGTGCCAATACCTAAACTAAAAAAAAAGAAGTTTAAAAATGTTGGTTATTGTGTAATTTTTCAGAAACTGCTAAATAAATTGTTTTTTTTTTATATCAGAAATAAGTTGTACGTTATTGATTTATCCGAAAATGATACCACATTTGACCTATTAGCTAAACCTGAATTGTTATAGTTTTTAGAATGAAGCCGGGAAAAGTGCGCTATTCAACCCGCCGCCGTATGGAACTGTATGTAAGGATAGTTTGGCCCAGCTCAATATTAGTTAGGAACAGCCTACAGATCAGTTTCTATCGTGTTGCCAAACTTTATCACAACTTTTTTTAGTATAGAGGTTCATACCTACTATTAAGACTCCAATAAAATCAAGAAATTATAAAACCCTAAAAACATGTCATCACATAATTTTCATGATTAAAGTAATGAAAAGTGGTAAAGTATCTACCTTATTTTTGACTGCTGGAGTTGCTTGATGCGAAAATGCCTTAAAAGCTCCCATCAAAGTTTTATACCATTCTTCGTCCAGTGGTTTTGATTATAAATAGTGAAGTTCTTATTCATTTCCGCCATTTTTTCTGCGTATTCATAGAAACCACTAAAAGATACGCTTCAGATCGTAATACTTACAAAATATATATATTTAAAAAAGCGACGTTAACTCAATTTGAAAGGCATTTGATTTCACAAAAGACGTTAAAACAATAGGAAACGATATAAGAATAAAATCTTTTAATAATCTTTTGATGTCCTGTAATAAGCCACTTATTACATTTAATAAGTTTTTAATTAAAGTAGCAATAAAACTGTCCTTTCGTTTAAATATTATCATCTGTTCCTGATTATAATTTGAATCTTAATTATTCTTATAAATTTATTGTGACACGAACTAAGCCATTTTTGTATATAAAATACTAGCGGCCGCCCGCGACTTTGTCTGCGTGGAAAGGTTTTTTGCTATCCCTCGAGAACAATACTTTTTTTCGGGATGAAAGGTACTCTATGTCCGTCTCTGTACCCCTGACAACGTGTATGCAAAATTTCATGATGATCGGTTCAGTAGTTAGGACGTGAAGGCGTAACAAACAAACAAACAAACAAACGGACTTTCGCATTTATAATATTAGTCCTTACTAATATGTAAATATTATTAAGTGACTAAGCGACTGAAAAAATTTGAGTAGGAGAAGTCTTACAAATCTTGATGAAAGCAACAGCTACATGTGAGTCGATTTCTAATTGGAAATAAAACGTAAGTAGGCTTACATTATCTGACAACATTTTATCTAGCAACAAATACAATGTATCTTTTCCCAGAAGAAAGACGAGTAAATTCGATATGACAAGGCGATGAAGCAAGAAATTTCACTGTTGGCAATTATCAAGAGCGATAAATAGATATGATAATAAATACCCAAGTAAAGATGCTGTCGGATTTGATGATCATGAAGAATAGTTACGTTTATTCCTATTCTTTTTCCTTTATCAGTTATGCTTATATGCTAACATTTAAATATCTTAGAAAAATCAACCACTTTCGAAGGTATGCTTTTATGCGTTGCAGTAGCTATAAATTCCCACGCAATAAAATAACTGACTGCTAAACAAAATTGCAAAACATATTCTATCGTAAATTATTTATAAAGTCTTTGTTTTTCGTCAAACCATCAAACCAATATTTAAGTAAATGGTAGAAAGATACGCAATAAAATTATTAGAGGTAGACATGTTGGAGAAGCCATTCCTCACGAAAGTAAAACTCGTAGTTGTGAGCAGAATATTTATTGGGAGATGTTGTCTCGACCGAAGTTCGACTTGAATTGCATCGCTGCCGATGCTTGTGCGCCTTTTATAGGCTGACACAAACAAGTGGCACGTGTACATTTCAAATGAACAACTGTTAACTTAAATTAGGCAATTAAAAATCATTTAATACACTTAAATAATTCTAAAAATAATGCATTAATTAAAAGTAGAAATTATAACTTTTTATAAAATACCATTTTGTAATTAATAAAGAACACTTCCGGTGTTCTTTATCAATTATAAACAACTGAATACATTAGACAGTAACAAATCTTTTGATATGCTTAAATAATGCTAAAAATAATGAAATAATTTTTGATAGAAAATATAACTTTGTATAAAATAATATTTTATAATTAATTGATCACTTCCGGTGTTCTTTACCAACTATAAACAACTGATAGACAGTAACAAATATTTTGACATGCTAAAAAAATGCTAAAAATAGTGAAATAATTATTGATAGAAAATATAAGTTTGTATAAAATAGCATTTTGTAATAAATTTATAATTTCCGGTATTCTTTAACAAATAAGACTAGTATTGAATAACTCTTAATTTATCACAGATCAAACTCATTTTAATTTGTAAATAATTAATCTCTCATGCAAGATCATTTTGATTTGTAAATAATTAATCTCAGTTAACTTAATCACAGTAAAGGCACATGCAAAATAATTATAATTTGTAAATAGTTATTCTTACGAAACAATTTGATTTTTCTTTAAATTTGGAAATAATTGAGATTACTCAGTGAAGGCGCTATCAGACATCTTTGGGAAAAGTCGGTAAGTACTAGATGTTTTCTTTCGGTGATATAAATTAAATTCGGTCATTGCCTTTTGAACTAAAATAGAGAACTTATAAAAGGCAGTTCAGTAAATTGGAAACTTTATTGAATTACATACAAATACAAATACTTTATTGCGAATTAAGTGTAGGTACAGAGGTGTTATAAAATAAATAACTGAACTTTTTGGACAGAGCAATTTAAAGGAATAAGTTTCAAAAAACTTAACCACACAGAAAAACTTAAGTAACTTAAACCTAAAACTTAAATCTAAATAAAATAGGTATAATATATTTTTTTTGAGATCCTAGCATTCAAATGACATAAACAAATGTTTTTATTTATAAGAAATAATCAACTATCAACTAGATTACGCATTAATCTAAACATCACCCATCCTTTTGTTTTACTTACACAATATTTAATTCGCTTTAGGTATAATTTTAAAAGAGAAAACTACATTAAAAAGGGTACGTATTAAAAGATAAATAATCATTCACGGAATAAAAATAATTTGCAACTAGAAAATCTCCTAATTGGTTTTGGCAAGAATTGAGGGTTGGTTGATTCTTTATTTCAGATGGTAATTTATTAAATATTTTAATTGCCATATAGTATAGACTGCAGTTTAACATTTTGATTTAATAAGGTAAATACAATCTATTTTTGTGTCGAGTATTTATTGGGTGGATATCACTAACTTTTATAAATTTCTTACTATTTTTAAATACAAATATACATTATGTCATACATATAAATGGATGGTAAAGTGAGGATTACTAATTGAATATTGGAGATAATAGTAAATCATTCATTATTATAAGATGTGGTTATTTTTTAGCACGATTCTATCGTAGTCGTAATATTCATGATTGTTATTATCCCAAAATTTAATCCCAAAATCCAAAAAATTGGCGCATGACCCACAGGTCACTATATTCCTTGCTTTGATTATTTATATGACGTAATCTTCGATCATCTGATAGATGATAAAAGGTCATAATAATCAAAGATTCCTTGCCATAATAGCGTGCCTGCGCCTTGCAAAATCCTACCAAAAGGTGCATTATTGGCAATTAATTTTTATTTTTTATTAACTTTTGTTTGTATTTAACTTATTGGTTTGTTTTTGCTGTATAGAAGAACTAACAATTTGCTACTGCGTATCGCATTAAGAACCATTGGCTTTGAAAAAACCCGGAAGCATATAGAAGTACCTACATACATTCAACATATCCAAAGTGTCGAATTATGACATTGCTTTATGAGCATAGACAAAAGATACAAGTATGCGAAGGCCAAAGACAAGGAAACGCAGCAGCTTGGCTGTCATTAAGGAATTTGATGTGGTTACCTGATTGATAGTTACGCCCATGATCAGGAAAACAAAGTCTGGCATTCCGGGAGTACACTTGCTTACTATCCAGTTGAACGACTAGTTAGAAGCAAAAAAATAAGGATTATTAATATAATTGAAATATATTAGAAAAAATCGACTCACCCGTAGCAGCTCAGACGGGACTCGAACCCGCACCCTCAGGATTCCGGCCCAATGCACTAACCAATTATGCTACCGAGTCGCTAGCAGGAAATTTTCTAATACTTTTCACGTTTCCGCTGTAGGCCAGCGCCATCTCATCAATGTGAAGTGAATTACTTCGACATTCGAAAGCTGAGAGATGCTATACAAATCAATTAAGATGAAATAGACATATAATTAAAAAAAAAATCGGTTTCGAATCCCGACTGAGCTGCTACGGGTGAGTCGATTTTTTCTAATATTTTTCAATTATATTAATAATTATAATAATTATAAAATTATATTAATATTAAAAACTTTAAAATAAGCAGTAAAGTATAAAATTACGTGGAGTAAGCTTGACAACTCCATACAATACATCGAAGCCTGTGATTTACATAAGTTTGCGACATGTGATTTAATCACCAATTGCTCATATTTAAGTTTTAAAAGTAAGCGTAGCGTAGAAACGAATAGAAAGTTGGCCATTTGAGTAGGAGGATAGTATCATTATCTTGCTATCCTGGCTTCAAAAATTAGCTTCGTCCTCGTATAATCTTGACATTAATATGATAAGTTCGAACTTTACTTCGAGTTATGTTTTGTAAAGCAATATTTCTTGATATTATCTTCTGAAATAGAAGTTGATATCTACACTACAGTATCCAGTTTCCACCTTCTATTTAATTAAGTTTCTAGGAATTATTGTTTGATTGTTGGTGAGTTTATCAATATTTCTGTGAATTTCCGTTATCTGTCTAACTCCGGATTCAATATTTAAGTTCTATCCTAATTGAAATCCGCCTCCAATAAAATATGAGATTTCCTAAGTGGCCCTGAATATTTGCAAGTAAACAAGAGAAGGATTAAAAAAGAGACCAAACTAAAACTTAACTTTTTGAGTAAACAAACAGTGTATTTTTTAAATGACATAGTAGAGCATTAAACTTTACTTATAACTAGACCCCGGATTTGCGGTAGCACGAATAAAATGACGTTTAATAGTGCGTGGACAACTTGATTATCTATTTGTGTAATTTATCGATAAAAAAATTATAATTATGTAACGTAATATATAGACTTACTGTCGGAAATAGTAGAAATTACCTACCTACATTAAGAAAAGTGAAAATTGTGAAATGTATAAATAATAAAATTCACTGCAGTTTTTCTTGATGCAAAGATAGGAAAGTCAAAGTGAGTGAAGTAGAATGTCAAATTTTTAAGAAATACATCCTCTTTGGTAAAAACATAAAATAAATACAGACGCGATCAAAGAAGTTCCACTTCAAAAATATTTTCAAAACATCGATATATAAAAACATTTACGATAATTTGGTAATCACTAGCAAGTTTGTATTCCTGCCACCGCAAATCCGGCCTTTACTTATAACATGTCAATGAGGTATTATGTAGGTACTTACACATAACAACTCATGATGACTCAATGACCATAAGTTCAGCCGTTTGAAATTCATCGGCTCATTTTCTATTTGCCAAAAAAGTTTCAAAGTTTCAGTTTCAAATTTCTCGGTTATCTAATTATTTTAAACTACTTGTAAATAATCATTATCACTAGTTTGATATGCTGAAATTAGTTTGTGATGAGCAATAAACTACGCAATGGAATATCTACAGTAGGTATTTATAGAATAAACAATAATAAATAATTATCTTAGAAGCCTTAAAACAAGAAAATATTTAAAGTAAATATATAAAATCTAATAGAAAGCTGTACCAAAAAATCAAGTGTAACATAATTTGTACTAGACGTGATGCTTTGTTGCGTTGCGATCAAGTATTTTAAGACTTCAGTTATTCAGTACTAACGAAATAACATGTCACGTGACAAACATAATACTAATATCAAAGCTTTGCCCAACAAAGCGTTAATAGTTGAAACATCAACGGATATAATCATAACGTTATTACAGTAAAGTCGCATTACTAATTTCCCAGCAAAAATGTAAACAAAGAAACGTCACTGTCAAATTAACAAACTGACCCTGATAGTGACATTTTCAGATATTCAAAACCTTTGGTCATTATTATAACTTTTTAATTTGTTTATTATATTTTGAGTCATAATAAATATATCCATCCAGGGTAATTTTAAAGTAGGATGATAATAAGAACTTTTATTTTAACCTACATAATTTTTGATGTTAAAAGTTCTTGAAACGAACTGATAAGAAAACTTTACTTAGATATTAACTGTATGTAAACTATCAAAAATACGTTGCAACTTCGCCAGTTCCCCGCAATACCAAAAGATAAATGTTACTACTACAGCTACTACTCGTAATACAAATTTTTATGATTTTTTTAATTTTATGAAATGAAATGAACCAAAGGTTGATGTGTGTGGTTTGCAGTTGATGTGTGCACAGCATCATAAAATGTTTTCTACTATAAAACTGTTACTATGAAATATTAAATTATATTCCTATTTTTTCCGCAAAACTCATGATTCAGAATATTTATCTATTTTATTTTTATTAGGTTTAAGATGAAAAAACATATAAGTGTGTTTATTTCTTGACTTAGCAATATACTATTTCCTTTTGTGTTGTTTTGTTCTGGCAATACCTTTGTTTACATTTTTGCTGGGAAATTAGTAATGCGACTTTAGTTCAGAATAGACACAGTCTACCCGACTGTACAGAGACACGGCTTTGATTAGAACCAGTTTCCACGCATCACTCTCAGGGTGTGCTAAATACGCCACCGAGAATCGAGATTGTCAAAATTAGAATTCGGAACGGATTCATACTACTTTTTTCGATGCGAAAATGTTAGTTCTATTTGGATTTTGGACGTTCTTTATTGTTTTATTAAATAACTAGCGGCCGCCCGCGACGTCCTCTACGCGGACAGTTATTTTTCTATCCCTCGGGAACAGTACCTTTTCTCGGGATGTAAGGTATTCTTTGTCCTTCTCTGTACCCCTGACAACGCGTATGCAAAATTTCATGATGATCGGTTCAGTAGTTAGGTAAGTGAAGGAGTAACAAACAAACAAACGGACTTTCGCATTTATAATATTAGTAAGGATTAACTTCTGTGATGTCCTTGCATAATATTATACAAATTCTTCCCAAATTGCGAACTCTGAGCCAACCCTACCTGTATATTATTAAGAAAAACTGAAACAGAGTAGGTATATTACTAAAGAATTTTGTAAAATAATTAATTAGTAACAGTGGAAGTGACAGCCCTAACTCAGGTAGAGCTCTGGTGTTCCTGACAAAAGCTCGCTAATGAGGAAATCGTGTATACACTGATAGTCCACAGGAAATTCAATGCATTGATTGGGTGAAAGTAAGAACTGAATGCGGCAAAACAAGCCTTAAGAATGCACCCATAATGCAACAAGCAATGTAACTCAGAAAATCCTATGTATACAAGCCTTATTAAAAAACAAGCTTTTATATATTTAGTAAAAATTTTGCTCTTACTAGATAGTATGGTATGGTACTATTGACATCTACGCTTTTAAAAGCTTTTGATTGTCATTTTATTACAGACGGACAGACACCGTACAGGTGAAACTAAATAAAACCTTATAAATACTTATTAATTCACATTGGTTCAAAAAATGCCAAATTAAAAGAGGTAAATAAAATTTACCCACAACAATGAAGGAAGATAAATAAAGGTGATTGCCGAGATACAAAGTGAAATTTTACATAAATTAAAAGTTTTATGGGTAAAGCTTGGTAGTAAAACCAACTACTAATTGTTTGTGTTCAATGAAACATTAACAACGCAATAATAAAATAATGTTTAAAAGTTAATAATTTATTTTATATATGACAATTCATATTAATACACGCTCAACTCATTTTTACCCGCTTAAATTGTATCATAACTTTTGGGAAAAAATGCAATTGTTATTTTACTTCCGTCCGTTTGTCCCCTCATTTTCTCTATTATGGGGGAATCGGTGTTAAGGTTAAGTTAGGTAATAAGATTAGCAACAACAGAAATATCAATGTTTTGCACTATGATTTTACGTAAACCTACGTAATTCCTTTATTCGTTGACAATCAAAATAGTACGTAGTTCAATTTATTTCTTTTAAGATTTTTTAATTAACACATGTAGATAAGAGTGAAACTCCACAGATTCAGATTTAAGCTAAATTACAGACAGTATGTACAACCAAACAAACTTTTACTGTAAACACATAAGAGAAGAGACAAAATATTTTCAAAGCTATTGTGTCTGAGAGGCGCCGTTATCGAAAGATAAAATTCTCGGCTTCGCTTTCCTAACTGCCGATGATAACTTATTCGAGAGGCCCATTTTCGGGCAAATTTATGGTTGATTTAACTCGTTTATTCGGTAAAAGAACTTTCCATGCTCCCGATCAAATAGGGTAGATATGATAACCGCAAAGTAATGTCATGTTCGATCAAAACACAATACTTAAGCCGCGCTATTTAGCTTACACAATCTAAAAATAAGGCCTGCATGATTTCGAATAGTTAATTAGGATCATTCAGTACCAACAATTTAAAGCAATGTGGTGTTTTGAACAAACAAAATTCCACGTAGTTTTTCTTACACAAACCAGACACAAACTCCTAAACAAACAAACTTGTGAAACACATCAATACAAAAACAAAACTTTGCACGCATTGTATTATCTGTAAGCTTTGGGCAAACACGTAGATACGATGTTGGATAACGATAATGTATGGAGTGTCCAAGAACTCACGTACAGGCCCGACAACTAGCTACGTGCCCCGAATCTCACCGACACGATCCGTTTCAATTACCCACGATCAATAGCCAAATTCGGTAACGGCTGCACAACTTCTGACAACTTATGAACAAATATCTTCGCTGTTTGACGGTCACGGTTAGTAACTTTCTGCTATGTGGTAAATGGGAGATACATTTTCGGTAAAAGCTTCTGTAACTTAAATGGAAGTTTTGATGGTAAATGGCTCAGTGAACAACCATTCCACATATTTTAAATGAAATCAACTCCTACTGAAGACATGAATAACATTCTGATAAATTTCATAATTAGAATAGATAGTGAATAACATAAAGATACTAATTAATCAAGGAACATTATCTTTCTTGACCAATATAACTGTGGGAACAAAAATATCTACATTTCTAGATAATTCAAGGTTTATTGTCAACAACCAAAGTTTGCACAGCGCCTCGCTCTGATTGCGAGGAGCTGCGTCAGCTAAGATTTGCCAATTATAGGAATCGAGATCGGTTGCTAGCCCGGTTCGATTCAACTGACCGAAAACGGCTAGTTCTTGAATAATATTCATCATATTCAATATTACATAGATAATGCTCAGTATTTTATAGCTAAAGTTTGTCATCCATTCCTTTACAAGGAAAATATAATCTTTTGGGATCACTTCAATGTCCATCCATAGGGCAAATTGAACATCAAACCTTAAAGTTCTGAGCAAACCTTCGCGACCAAAAACGACTGCGAAATGGGAGCGACATATCACGCTGCCCTTGTGATCTTATGGCGCCTTTGACGCGACCAATGCGGGTTTTCTATTTTAAGATTTTCACATTTTTCTAATACAACCAACTTAGTGTGTTCCATTGTTCATGATGCTTTTTCATTGGTCAATGGACTAGAAAAACTATGAAAATACACGGCAATGCACAATTCTAACGTACGCCTCGCCGTGCCCCGTTCCGAATTTGCGGCTCGAGGCACTCAAGCGGTCGAGGCACAAAATGAGTGGAGCAGCGCTGAGCAAAGTGCTGACGCTGCTAAGGCTTAGGTTTACCAATTATGGGAGTCAGAACCGGAACCAATTGCCCACTCAACTTGCTTCAGTGTCCATTGGCAAACTATGCAGATATTCTAGTGCTATAAGTTGAATGCGATAGCTTTGCCTAAATTAATTCCTTTAAAACTATCTTTATATTCAAACCCCCTTACTAATAAAGATTGAATAGCAGATGTTTAGTTACACAATGGTTACTCTCTGTCAAACTATTTGAATTTGACATTAAAAAGAAAGTGACAAAACACTGTGTAACTATGCAGCTGCTATACAATCTTTATTAGTAAGGGGGTAGGTGTTTTCAAAAATATCTTCTGTATTCTTGCCATTGATATGTATTCTTGCCATTGAAAATAAAACATAAAGGGGTTTTTATTTAGATATTTTTTCATATAATAGAAAATATAGCTCCTAGTTCAACGTTCAACAAACACAGTTACCAATTTTTTCAATTTACCTCAATCCCCATTTTTTGTTTTCACCGTCAACAAAAACTTGACGCCCCTAATATACCGCTCCCTCACACGAATATGTAACCGATGTGAACTGACCAATGCCCAGCTGACGCGAATAAAGCCAAAAAGATTTTCCAATATCCATTTTTGCGCGGTTTGATGTCCACTTCACTGTGAACCGCTTTTCAATAACGTCCCCAGTAAGGTGCTGCAATTTTGGAAATTCAAAAACGGGTACAGTTGAGTTCATTTATATACCTGCCTTTTAATGAACATAAATTATACGGATTTAAAAATTTTATTTACTTCAAACGTATTCAGTTATCAAGGTGTAAAAACATGTTATTCGCTCTTGATTACTTTTCTCGGTAACGTCCATGTTATTATGAGTATTACTGAAAATTGAGACTTCTTATTCTCCTCATAAAAAGTTAATCATTATTTCAGCAAGAATCATAAAAACTTTTTTACATCACTTCTGAAAACAACTGAAATTTCACAAGTAATTCAATACTGTAACTGAAATGAGGAACGAAGTCATTTGTTCAGACGCCTTAATTCAACATGTATGTGTTTTTTGTGAATGTATCTGCAAGATTTGTGGTCTCTTCCTATTTATATTGCGTGAAATCTGAAGATCTTTATTTATAAAATAAAAATAATAAACGAAACACACATTTTCCTTGTGAAATAATTGGTATCGTACGATAAAATGAAGAGTACAGGAGCAAAACAAGGAATGTCACAAAAGCAGTGTTTTAACTAATCAGCATTTTAAAGTTTGAAAGTATACAAGTTTGTCTAAGAAAACTATTTCTAAGATATTGCTAATTTCTTAGAATTATTAATTTGCCTTTGAAAGGCAGCTTTTGATACAAAAACTTTTGGAAATATAGGTACTTATAAAAAAAGTATAAAAAAAATTGTACTAGCTTCCGCAGGGAAACAGCAACGTAACAAGGAATGTCCATGGATGTCTATGGACATTCCTTGTTGCGTTCCGTTACACTAGAGACATTCCCACTTTTGCACCTGTACAGGGTTTTGAAATAATGAAGATTTAGTGGATAGTGTTTCTTTTTACGCTTTTTTACATAATGCCACATAAATATACGTGCGAAAACCTAAGTGTTGCCATACTTAATTTATATTTTAATTTCTTGTGACAGTCCATGTTTTGCCCCTTACACCCTTCAAATGTAATAACAATGTTAATTCATTTTTGTTACAATCAAATCATTATGAAATTAAATACCTTCATCATTTACGAAATTGCTGTATTTACACACCTTTTAGACGACAGGCAAATTAAAGTCAATATTGTAATGTCATCATGACCTTTGCGAGGGATTGCTGGCACAATAATAGGGATTAAAGGAGGCATTTCTTTTCAACTTATCTATATTACGCTCAGCTGATCCCAGCCGTGTGCAATAAAAGACAAAGGACGGGAACAAAGCGAAGGTAAATTAAACAGCAAAAATAAATAGGCAACACGTCTGAGAGTGATCCGTCAAGACCCTTGAGGGAACGACCTATCTTCTTACAGTGTATTATTAGGAAATTCCAAAAAAAGTATTGCTCGTGTCCCTTTTTCTCAAATAAATTCTTACCTCACAAAAATGATCTGAAGATTATATTTACAGTTCTGTGAAACAAGTATTCTTGATTGAGGATCTGTAAATAAGCTAGAGCACTGTAATTACACTTTCGTGATCTTTTTCATGAGACAACGATTTTTCACACTATGTGAATAGAAGGAAATACCTACTCAGTTTTCTAAAAACTTCAATCAAATAATTTTGTGTTTCAGCTTAGTGGCACGTTTCATTACTTTTCTCGGAAGAAGGCAAAGCTTGCTGCAGTTTATGATGTTGGAAAAATACAATGATGCTATTAGCAGTTAACCCTAGTCTACATTATATGTATGTCAAAGCATAAACTGGGTGCTTAGAGTGGAAAGAATTGAAGCAATTAACACTTAGTTCATGATGTTTTGTGCTCTAAGTGTCGTAAATAAAAAAGCTCGAAATAGTCCTTGAAAAATATATGCGTTTTTTAGATATCATTCAATGTGGTAAACATTTTCAAGTAATAGGGTTTTTAATTGTCTACAAAGATTATTATTCATTAAAATTAATTGTCTTTTAAGAAGTTGATTTGGATTTCTCCCGAATCTGTGAAACATAAACTCATAGGTTTATAAGTGTAAAGCCATTGTTGATATAATTGAAATGTTATTTGGATAAATAAAAAAAAAATGTAATAATGTTTCAAGCATACAGCAACGGAGCAAGTAAATACAATAAATATAAATAAAATTTTCCTTCTGTCATAAAACGCTATTAAATTCTAAACGAGTGCCGTATGATATATGTACGAACTACTTATCTTAACAGCCTCACTTAAAATTAGTTTCTATTCTCACGACTCCCGAAGAAAGTTTATAAGTAGCTTCAACTTGATGAATTTTAAATTACTGCTTGACACTCTTGCCGGATTATTTTGTGATTTTCATGGAAATATCTTAACATTATTTTGTTCCATACAAAATAACACAAAAATGTAAATGCATGATTAAATTATGTTTGTATCAACATCTATTTTGTTATTAAAGGTACTAAACAAGGAACTTATAAAGAAATACGAATAATTGTATTATTTGACCGAGAGCGAGCGCGAAGCACGAGCGAAACGTTTCCGTTTTTTAGTTTAGGGAAAAATGCTTTCGTATGTCTGTCCGGCTGTTCTCTTCTGGTCGCATTTCTCAACCGATTCTCATGAAATTTTGGTAGCTGATTCAATAATTATATGGATTTTTTGTCGTTAAGTTTAAACAACAATAAAAAAGTCGGAGATATGGCGGGTTGAAAACGTAAAAAAATAATATTTCAGCCATAATAAGTATTTCACTGCCTATAAGTAATCTCGAAGATCACCTTTTTTAGGGTTCCGTACCAAAATGGAAAAAAGAACCCTTATGGTGTGACTCAGTCTGTCTGTCTGTCACAGCTGGATATCTTGAGAACTACTAATGGGATCAACTTGAAATTTGGAATAGTTTAAGATGACATTTGCCCAACTATTTTGCAAATAAGAAATAAATAAAAATTTAAATATCTTTTTTACAACAGGGACTGAAGTCTTAAGTGGGGCTACTAGGGCATGTGGGGTATCATATGAAAGAGTACCGTTTGCACGTTTTCATCAGAAATTATCAAATTTCTAAAAAAGTTAACATTAGTTCCACTATCGGTCAAGAGATGGCACTGGCCTAAAACTGCATTTTATTATTCTACTCTGCAGTGTATTTATTATGATGGTACGGAACCCTCGGTGCTCGCTCTTGACCGGTTTTTATAGTATACTGATTCAGTTGATTTGGCGATAAACTGACGGGTCTTATAAAACTGAATGCTGAGCATTAGATTAATTTAATTGCTGTGTAATCGCGGGCGGCCGCTAGTAGGAAATAAGTCTGAAGGTTTACAACTTTATTTATTAATAAAGAGCCTTTCCGTTACCGATCACGAAACTCTGCTTTAAGAAGTTGCATTAGGGGTTTTTAGATTATTTTTCCTAACAAAATCGACATAATCTGACGTACAAAGCGAAAAATTATATCACAATGGTCGTTTAATTTACATTCCAACCAAACCGTACAACCAATAATCCTGAATAATATTCCACGTTTTCATCCAATGAAAAAATGGTGAAGTAAAAATGATACATTTTGCGCTATCACGCTTGTCATGGCATATAACTGACAGTGTCAGTCGCACACACCTCGTGTTTACTAAAAGTCAACAATGTAATACCATTACCAGAGCCGATACCAAACTTATTACGCGGTGATCTGCAATCTGTACACAGGGGGATGATTAATTTCCCCTACCCCTAGTAACGTATTGCCCTAACAAACTACGTATGCTCCGAACAGGGATGTGACAACCCTATTGTCTGTCCACAAATCTATTGAATCAATTGACCCCTGATTTTGTATCGTGTTAAAATCAGGTCATAATATTCAAAGTGCAATATATTGAATTTTGCTATTGGCTCCGTGCACGCTTTTAGCGCCACCTAGCGTGTTGCAACTTTGTTGGCTCTGACCTGCCCGTTTTGACGTTTTGATATGTAATGGCGGCATTGTGACAAAATGTTAAAAAATACTATACATATTGTGTTATTAATGTAAATTTCAAAATTACTATGATTTGGGTGGACAAAGTGTTGTGAAATAATTTTTGGTCATTTAAATTAAATATGGCAAGAAAGATCTATTCAAAATGAGAGTTTTATTTTGGTTATATCAGGGTTTGTTTACTTCTTTTTTAGTTGTAAATTTTGTAAAACAAGAGGATAAAGCTACTTTAATAATTTTACTAAGTGATAATAACCATATATAATTATTCCTGTATCGCTAATAATAAATTAAATATCGTTTTCAAACAGATTACAGAGCCTCCATTATTTCTACTTTTTGCCACCATGAGCGCTGAGATCGATTATTATACCTTCGCACCCTCCCAATAGGTACACATGCACATGCTATGCCTATACGATAAATTGGCACCCAAAAATAAAATGCTGATAATCAAATAACAAAGCAAATCAAATCATCTAAACTGGTTAGTTTTAAATAAAGTTATGAAAGGATACAAAATTAATTTCGCACCTCTGTGACACAAAAATATTTCAATTGTTTTTGATACTTACGTTTCTATACTCGATAGCGACTGTAGTAAGCAATTTTGTATACAATTTGGCACAGAACCTCTACCGGTAACTACACTAAAATAACTAAGTTGTCATACAAATGTCAACTACAGTCGATAGCGAGTATAATAAGCGTAAATCACTGACATGATTTTTTTTTATTTTTATTTAACTGGACTTGCTGTCTGTATGATTTGACAGCTAAGTTTTTGTGCCTATTTGAAACGCCACAAGCGTGCGTCTAAAGAACTAATTTTGACGTACAATATGAAATAGGTTACCGTGATGGTCTCTCCAGACTTCAAACTTTAGTACCATGTCCCTCACGCTATGCTCACGCTACGTCCTACAGCGCCAAAATGGCGGAAATCAAATAGGCACAAAAACAATTTGACATAAGCCTGTCCAGTGTAAATATATGCAGGTCAGTGGCGTAAATTCATAATACGCCTCAGTAGTTCAGTAACTGAAATAGTATTTTGCCATTTTCAATAAGTTACAACCCTATTCAAAACTGTTTTGTTTTAGAACTGTTACTGTGTTTGCAATAAGTGTAACATTGTGATGTGAAGTAGCCTCTGCGGTGTCAAATACAGGTGTCGACGTGCAGTACGCAATAACCCTACGTCCGTCGCATTCGCATTGGGTCCATTTGTCCTAAACCGTATTACTGTGGTGCAAACTTTGAAGGGACGGCGAAAACTATTTTACACGCAAAACGTTTACTACCGCTGATTAAAATTATTTGTTTTGATATTGTTCGCCGGATTTTTATTGGGGTGGGTGTTGGCTTAGTTTTGAATTAAGTACTATCATTATAATTCAATTCATTTAATATTACTAGTAGATTTCAGTCGTTTCAGTGTCTTGACGATACAAAATATCTTGTTTTTATATTTTGTGTTGTTATCTAATATATAGGTATAGTATGCTGCGCTGCGACAGAACTTGACATTTTAGGCATTTTGCGTACTTATACACTGAACTATTATACTGTAAATTTTGATTGCATCGACAATATGGTGTAGTGCTAAAAAAATAGCAAAGCAGATGTTTGCTTTTTATATGGTGTCTTTAGAATAAAAAAAAAAATAAGTAAATAACTAAACGTAAATGTCAATATGAAAACATTAACTAAGGTAACACGTAGTAAACGTGCGGTAAGTACCCTTTATTATGGACTATACATTGTTTAAGCTAATTTACAATGAGTAAACGAGGGTATTAAGTAAAGGGCAGCTCGTTAAATAAGACCCTTACTTAGTAATAGGACAATTTTGTCGGCCCACTGGATATAATCAAATAACTCAGTTCCCCGGAGAAGCAATCAATGTTACTACTGATATTACATACATGAATGCGTGGTTAGCTGACGGCGAAAAGGTTGGCATTTTAGTAACATTATAATAAAAAATCAGAAAATAAAAAGGCATTTAACAAATAAGGTTTATGATAAGCTTTTGTGGAAGATGAATTTGTTTAAATTATATTTTTGCTGAAGACTTGCCACTATACTTCGTGAAAAAAAACTTAGTAGCTATCTAATCTTGTGTAAGTCGTTATAACAACTACAAAAGCGGCGCGGATCATCCGCACGGTTACATCCGTCTTGGAGGAATTGTATGAATCCGCATGGCTGAGAGCTCCGCTTCGCCCTGAACACAGTGTGTAGACTTAAGGTATGATTCCGATCTCGGCAGCAGTGCTACCGCAGCACTGCTGCTTGCTGCCAAAAGCGAAATCATACCTTTAGATATACCTAATACATTTTGCCGACCATCGCGGACATCCGCGCAGGCATCAATCCGCGTAGGTCATCCGCATCCGCACCCGCGGCTGCCTACTAATAGGTGTATTAAATATTATATTGATGACAACTACCCACTATTAATAGATCGGTATCCAATCTTAACTAAATGCCAGTTATAGGTGCCAGTAGATAACTTGTCAAGACAAAGATGAGACAAAAAATGCGTCGAGTTCAGTGTTTGTAGCTGCTGCGCATCTTTTGTCTCATCTTTGTCTTGCTAAGTTATATGCCGGCAACTATAGGTATATGTTAGTATAATGTAATCATGTAAAAAAAGCGCTGAGATCGATTATTATACCTTCGCACCCTCCCAATAGGTACACATGCACATGCTATGCCTATACGATAAATTGGCACCCAAAAATAAAATGCTGATAATCAAATAACAAAGCAAATCAAATCATCTAAACTGGTTAGTTTTAAATAAAGTTATGAAAGGATACAAAATTAATTTCGCACCTCTGTGACACAAAAATATTTCAATTGTTTTTGATACTTACGTTTCTATACTCGATAGCGACTGTAGTAAGCAATTTTGTATACAATTTGGCACAGAACCTCTACCGGTAACTACACTAAAATAACTAAGTTGTCATACAAATGTCAACTACAGTCGATAGCGAGTATAATAAGCGTAAATCACTGACATGATTTTTTTTTATTTTTATTTAACTGGACTTGCTGTCTGTATGATTTGACAGCTAAGTTTTTGTGCCTATTTGAAACGCCACAAGCGTGCGTCTAAAGAACTAATTTTGACGTACAATATGAAATAGGTTACCGTGATGGTCTCTCCAGACTTCAAACTTTAGTACCATGTCCCTCACGCTATGCTCACGCTACGTCCTACAGCGCCAAAATGGCGGAAATCAAATAGGCACAAAAACAATTTGACATAAGCCTGTCCAGTGTAAATATATGCAGGTCAGTGGCGTAAATTCATAATACGCCTCAGTAGTTCAGTAACTGAAATAGTATTTTGCCATTTTCAATAAGTTACAACCCTATTCAAAACTGTTTTGTTTTAGAACTGTTACTGTGTTTGCAATAAGTGTAACATTGTGATGTGAAGTAGCCTCTGCGGTGTCAAATACAGGTGTCGACGTGCAGTACGCAATAACCCTACGTCCGTCGCATTCGCATTGGGTCCATTTGTCCTAAACCGTATTACTGTGGTGCAAACTTTGAAGGGACGGCGAAAACTATTTTACACGCAAAACGTTTACTACCGCTGATTAAAATTATTTGTTTTGATATTGTTCGCCGGATTTTTATTGGGGTGGGTGTTGGCTTAGTTTTGAATTAAGTACTATCATTATAATTCAATTCATTTAATATTACTAGTAGATTTCAGTCGTTTCAGTGTCTTGACGATACAAAATATCTTGTTTTTATATTTTGTGTTGTTATCTAATATATAGGTATAGTATGCTGCGCTGCGACAGAACTTGACATTTTAGGCATTTTGCGTACTTATACACTGAACTATTATACTGTAAATTTTGATTGCATCGACAATATGGTGTAGTGCTAAAAAAATAGCAAAGCAGATGTTTGCTTTTTATATGGTGTCTTTAGAATAAAAAAAAAAATAAGTAAATAACTAAACGTAAATGTCAATATGAAAACATTAACTAAGGTAACACGTAGTAAACGTGCGGTAAGTACCCTTTATTATGGACTATACATTGTTTAAGCTAATTTACAATGAGTAAACGAGGGTATTAAGTAAAGGGCAGCTCGTTAAATAAGACCCTTACTTAGTAATAGGACAATTTTGTCGGCCCACTGGATATAATCAAATAACTCAGTTCCCCGGAGAAGCAATCAATGTTACTACTGATATTACATACATGAATGCGTGGTTAGCTGACGGCGAAAAGGTTGGCATTTTAGTAACATTATAATAAAAAATCAGAAAATAAAAAGGCATTTAACAAATAAGGTTTATGATAAGCTTTTGTGGAAGATGAATTTGTTTAAATTATATTTTTGCTGAAGACTTGCCACTATACTTCGTGAAAAAAAACTTAGTAGCTATCTAATCTTGTGTAAGTCGTTATAACAACTACAAAAGCGGCGCGGATCATCCGCACGGTTACATCCGTCTTGGAGGAATTGTATGAATCCGCATGGCTGAGAGCTCCGCTTCGCCCTGAACACAGTGTGTAGACTTAAGGTATGATTCCGATCTCGGCAGCAGTGCTACCGCAGCACTGCTGCTTGCTGCCAAAAGCGAAATCATACCTTTAGATATACCTAATACATTTTGCCGACCATCGCGGACATCCGCGCAGGCATCAATCCGCGTAGGTCATCCGCATCCGCACCCGCGGCTGCCTACTAATAGGTGTATTAAATATTATATTGATGACAACTACCCACTATTAATAGATCGGTATCCAATCTTAACTAAATGCCAGTTATAGGTGCCAGTAGATAACTTGTCAAGACAAAGATGAGACAAAAAATGCGTCGAGTTCAGTGTTTGTAGCTGCTGCGCATCTTTTGTCTCATCTTTGTCTTGCTAAGTTATATGCCGGCAACTATAGGTATATGTTAGTATAATGTAATCATGTAAAAAAATACTTAAATAAAAAGGTTGGCTTAGCTTCGCTCACCTAATTATGCCTTTATACCTAGTTACAATGTGCAAAAACGGTACACAAGAGAACTACACATTCATATAGAATGGGCAAGTAAGAGGTTGCGAGGTTCGACCAAGATTAAGTGGTAGATATCAAATTAATTGATGGAGGGTGAAAAGTAATCGGCCGAAATTCCTACTGGCGAAGATTAATGAATACAGCGAAGTGCATATTCACATTTGCTACATTTCACATGATATAGTGTACTTAAGATATACTTAATTTACCTTTCTTGACTAAAAGGAGTGAAAAGTGTTCATATAAGAATGTAACGCGCTTTTTTACAGAATTACTGAAAGGTTAAAAACGATAACCATTTTTTGCAATTTCATATTATTCAAAAGATAAGTAGAGAACACTTTTGAATTTGATAAAAATACACATATATACCTAATAAATTTGTTCACATTGATCTCACCTCTATTTTTGAATGTGATAATTAAAAAAAATTGAGAAACAGAAAAGATCACATCGTGAAGTTCATAAATGAATTCCCTAAGTTCATAAAAGAAAGACTTAAAATGGAATTTTCTATCGAAGAATGAATAAGACTTTGAAGCTGGTAAATCACAAATTCTCATAAACGAGAAAGCAATAATTCCAAAATTTCCGTGCAAAAGATAATTCGTTTTTCATTAAAAATTCACATCTAAGCATTTCAGGTGGGAAATGTTTAAACTCAATTTCAAAATTTAATTAAAATCTTTTCATAGCAAGAGCGAATCTTCGCATTTCGAACCAAACATTCGGGCGTAACACGAGTGCTTTGTAGTGCCTCGGAGCAAATAAATTTACATACAGACAATAACCAGAATTGCGCAGAGGCTTAATGGACCACCTCGAGGTCTTCCGAATAATGTCGCCCTTACGTGTAGTGTTTCATAATTTATCAAGGCAATTAATGGAAACCGTAATTTCATGTAGATTGAATTTCACTTCGTGTTTTCTTAGAATATAATTAGATGTGCGCTTTGTAATTTACACTACTCATTTTTCCAGTTAGAGAATCACATCATCGTGACACTATATTATGTAGAACAATATAACAATACCTCGGCTTCATATACTCCTTTTTTTAGACGTTCAGAAATTAATTTCTGAACGTCTAAAAAAAAAAAAACAAATTCATCGCTTGAGGGTAGGCTCACGGGTAGCTTCAGTCCCCCGTGACCACGGCAGCTGCAAAGGTGCCGAAACGTCGGGAAAAACCAAAAATCAAACCAAATACCAACTAAATACCAAAGTACATTCAATAAAACCGCGCTAGTATCCGTTAAAAAGTGTTTTATTTCATACTTTCTTCTGGCTATTATTTTAATATTTATGTCGTGGGCTAATCGTTAAACAGGGCTGATCGAGATCTGCCTGGGCAGATCACGATGTGCCGGCATTTCATGATCTGGCTAATAATTTTATGATGTGCCCAATCAAAAGTTAGGCAGATCGATAAAAGCATCCTATTCGTCGATTTGCCCTACTAGTACTTGGCCACATCGAAATATGGCTGGGCGCATCGTAATATACTTCCGTTTCGTGACGCTTGAGGCGCTGTCGTGGTTTTTTACCGACTTCAAAAGGAGGGAGGTACTCAATTCGACACGTTTTTTTTTGTATGTACACCGATTACTCGAAGACGGCTGAACCGATTGAAATGATTCAAACGTTATTACATTAGGTAAAAATTCAAGTTGGTCCCATTTTTTAAAATTTCGAAATCGGTTCAGTACTTTTCAAGTAATCTTGAAAAAAGCACGAAAATAGTATGATTTTGTGTGAACTAACTCGATGAACAGTCGTATAACTTCTTTGTTTATGAACTGAATAAGATAATTATTTTTTTGTTGGAAAAGGGATATCTTATGTGTAGTTCTTTAACCGACTTAAAAAAAGGAGGTTCTCAGTTTGACCCGCATGTATGTATGTTTCTCCGCGATTAACTCACGTTTGGCTGACCCGAGTTTTCTACCTAAATAATATACCTACACGACTTAATACAAAAGGTACCTACACTAAAAATTAAAAAAAAAATTGTTTAAAAAAAACAAAAAACCGACTTCAAAAAACCAACCTCTAAAAAGCAAGAAATAAAATTCGTAATAATAAAAACACGTCTATTGAAGTCGGGTGTGGCTTTTAGAATAAAAAAGAAGGAATTTGTATTCCAGCCCCACCCGACTTCAATAGACGTGTTTTTATTATTACGAATTTTATTTCTTGCTTTTTAGAGGTTGGTTTTTTGAAGTTGGTTTTTTGTTTTTTTTAATTGTGTCTAAGTTTCAAATAGTACATGGTAGCTTCTCAAAAAACAGTTTTTATTTAATTTAGAATAAAGGAAAAATTTAAACTATTCGTATTCCAAATGGAAAACGAAGACTTTGTACTATTAATATAATTTAAAGTTCTTGGTCGTTCCAAACCTTAGAGTGAGTAAGAGTTAAAATTGTGATAATAAAAACAATAACAGTGAGTTAGTTGAAGAAAAAAGTTTTACTAATACTTTGGTCACCCTACAGACTATTTATCCCAACATGGTTGGTTATATCTTTATTATCTAGTAAAATAATTATTATCTAAACCTTGTTTTATTGGCTTGTACTTTAGCCACCCTACAGAATTTATTTGCCCAAGCATGGCCGGGCAAATCGTCAAACGTTATGCTTTGAACGATATGGCGGGTTTTGAAAAGGTAAATTAAGAAATGCCGGCGTATCGTGATCTGTCAGTGGAGAATGATGTGTTACCTCCACTGAGACGTAACACATCAGCCTTTGTATCGTGATCTGCCCAGCCAGATCTCGATCTGCCCAGTTCAACGATTGGCCCACGACATTTACATAATAACTAAAGAAGGTATACAACATAAAAAGTGAAATAAACATGTTAATTACGAATAAACATAACACACCACGTGTGATAACCGTGGTTACTGTCCACAGATATGTACGCGTGTGCAGTGCGACAAAATCGCTTGGTGGAACACCGTTCTTAATTGCTGCAGCTTCACGTAGCTTTCTACTTTTTGGCCAACACTCCGAAGGTTTTGTGTGGAAATAGTCTGGTTAGTTAGTATCAAATAAAAAAAATGTCAACTTGATATCAATATTTAACTAAAATGTAAGTTCGTGCTTTCTTGGGATTGAATATATGGGAGTCATGTTTGTTTAGCAATATTAAACAAGTGGTGTCTTACCGGAAAAAAACAGTTTGCGAAAGTAATTTCTCTAGATAAATAGAGAAACCATAACCAGAACCATTGATCTTCTTAATGACGTCATAAGTTTCGCATTATATCGCACAATGGCTGCATTCTTCATTAGCGACCTACTTTTGAGTAGACTCGGAGAAACGTTTTCTAATGGTGCACCCATTGGCGTTCGAACGAGAAACTGTGAAATAATTTTTATCGATACAAATCGTTGTTAGTAGAGCGTGTACAGCAGATTTTATAATTAAAAAAAACAATGGTGTACGTGACAAATCGTCAATGAGGAATGATCTTTTTTGATGGAAATGTTGAGAGTTAAATGTGAGTTGCAATTCGTGTAAAGCGCTGTGCCACAGAATAAATACAACTAAAGCAGTAACTCAACCACATCTAAACGTCCGAATAAACGCACTCACACAGTCACACGTTCCTACAATAGTTCCCTAATCAAGGTAAGCCAGGCAGCCCATGCAGTAGTACTGGGCTGCACTGCGATCCTTGCTGAGAAAGCAAAACCAGTAGCCAGTACTACAGTGCTGGCTACTGGTTTTGCTATCTCGCGACACGCGACACTAGCTCCTGACCATAGAGTAAGTAAATTACTGTATCACGCTCGCCCAATATCGGCGCAACAAGAAAAGAGTTTAGTTGAGATACTGCTTTAGCTTTAAATGTACCTGTACCTGTACTGTGGCTGTACCATGCTCTAGACCCCTTCGTAGTTCGGTAGTTGGTTTCGTTTTATTTGTTGCCGGGTATTTTCCGTTCCCCATTCACATGAATCAAACCGAACGGACTCATTTATTTGATACCGAACAAGATAGAACTGTAGCTAGTGATTCGTATGCACAGACGCGGACGGTGGGAGCTGGGGGGTGATAAAACGCACTCCGCACGCGCGGCACCAACAATTAATTTAAGTTTTATTTGCGGATATTCGTTACGATCCGATTTGGATGGTGGTTTGCTCTATTGTCACATATTTGATACGATGACTGAACTTCAACGCTGTATTTCTATTTTGTACACTTGGCATTTCGCAATTTCTTTTTTAGTTTAACATATGGTAAAAGTAGACGTTTGAAAAGAAAAACATGTTACATCTTTTCATTTGCAAATTTGTTAAATCTATATTATTTTTGGAGACTTGGCATTTAGCAATTTATATTTATTAGTTAAGCCTGTTGTGGTAAAACTAGACATTCACAAAAAAAAATTGTAAGTACCATCTATTCGTTAGCAACTTGTGACAGAAAGTCTCCTCCAATTTTATCTTTTTGTTTCTTTTCTGAATTCGGAGTCTGCTTAAATTCAATTAAATAGATAGACAAGCACCATAAAATTGTATCTACCACTCACAATATTTTAAATTAGTTATTTTTTAATACTATTTTTAATGTTTTCTCTCCTAAGGTACAAAGTTTTCTGGTGTGTCCGATTCCTTATAAAAGGTATAAAGTTACCTGTTTACATAACCAAACCAAATTGGAACGGAGCGTGACTTCCTAAATGTCAAGCGTTTATCGAGATTCAAAGAGATTCTCCTATGCCGTACATCCTGCCACTCTGTACTAGGAAATCGAAAGACATAGTCTGTCGAAAGCTTAGAGCATCGCGGCTTCAGAAGCGCGTCTTACTCTAAGGTCGAAAGAGATGCCACTTACCTACTATTATATAGGTATTCAGGTATTCTTACTGTTTTAATTCAAGAAATAGCTCGTTATTAAAGTTATCTTGATGTTTTTGGATTTTGAAGCATTTCCCGACAACTCCTTCATCCCTTTCAGCTACCGATGCCATGGAAACAACAGCGAACTAAAGCTATGGAATAAGCATTCCGCTCAAAAAATGACACCACACGAAAAGTACAACTAAGTGGATAGAGCTAAAAATGCTGACATTTTATTATGCAGCACAAAGCGTATGAACACTGATTGCTTATTAGCGACTATAATTTGTATACTTTTAGATCTTTTCTGTACTTAAGCGGAAAAATAAGATACGTTATTTCTGCATTTTTTTACTGCCTTCTTTGTATCTTTTACACCGTTTGGCTATAAAGGACGTCACTTATAATAAACTTTGCCTTTCTATCTTTTCTCTACAATATAAACTGCAATTTATTGAAAAGAACACTAACGTCAGTCACTGGGTGCGTGGCTGGCCCGACTAAAGCTGAGCGGGTTGTACTTATTCGGCCCCGTGGTGCCATTTTTTAAGCAATATTTGTTTGCAATTACACTTCCATAGATTTTAGTTCACTGGGAAACAATAAGTCCACGTTTGGAATTTTAAAGTTTTTTGTTATTTATCAAAATAACAAAAATCATAAAATGAAATAATAATTATCTATATAATTATATTAAAGCATAATCAGAAATACGCTTTTATTTTAATGTACCTACAAAATAGCATCGCGGATTTAGAAATGTAAAATAGATGTCTGTTTTCTGTTCGTTCGTTTAAGGTTCGAGCACAAATTAAATAAAGAGTTATTCAAAGCGTAACACCGTTACTTCGGATTAAAATTCAAAGAAGAAAATTGGTGTTAATTTAATTAAAATTCTAATCCCATTAGAACACGTAAATAAGACATTTATCTAGTTGCCATCTCTTTTCGGCAAGAAAACGACTATTTTCACATTAAGAAATCCAGTTAGATAACAGCTATGTCTTTTCATTAGCTAATGACGAGTTTTCTAATCTAATCCAACCTGTGGCCCTACCACGAGTTGATGCAAACTGTTTACGTTACAGTAAACTGTCGGATATACCGCTCACAGTCAATACGAGTGAAAGAGAGAAAACGATAGTTTACTGTAACGTAAACAGTTTGCAACAACTCATGGTAGGGCCACTGGCCACGCGAAACGGCGACCAGCGGTAAAACGCGCGAATTTCTATCCATGGCCCATGACACCAATTAACTCGCTCAGCGTTTTGACGTTTTGACAGTGCAATGAATAGAGAATTTTGCGTATCGCGCCGCTGCTGGTCGCCCTTTCGCGTAGAACGGCTATACTAAGCTAAATTATCGACTACTAGCGACCCGACCTTGCTTCGCTTCGGTTCCTTTCTTTTTTTGCCAAATGCGACCTTCCAACAACACCCGAAAAGAATACGAATACCTTACAGTCGTCACCTCCAATCTTCAAGAGTCTGTTCCATCCCGTTCAAGTCCCGTCCCGTCATCGGTGTAAGAAACGCGTTTGAGTTTAAGGCTGTATATTTGTATTTCAACGAAATTAGTGTTTTTCCAATGAAGTTATCTAAAGAATGAAAGCATTATTATTGATGTAAACTTTGGTTTTATAAATCAAATTCTTAAATTAGTACCGTATAGAGAGAAAAACATAATAAATTGTCAGGTATTTTAATACGAAGACAATCTGTTCAACTGGAATTTCAAATTTGCTTGTCAGAGGTATTTTTGAAAAACGTTTCAGCTGTAACAAGAATACGACTCATATTTATTTTTTCACTTATGTTTGTATTGTCTAGGAGTTCCCTATAGAGAGAAAATTTAAAAAAAAATTGCTTTTAATCACAGAGGAATAAAATGTTGAAAAATGCTCAAATTGGTACACTTTGACATGTTTTTTTACTGGTATTTACAGAATCTAAAGTAATTTTTAATTATTCTTAGGAATAATGAGGTATTTGTCTAATGTATTGCTTGTTTTGTATATACTTTATCTATTTAATAATTTAATAGGAATTTTCAAAGTTCGCCCTCGCTATGGCTCGCGCAGAGTTGTTTTGATCATTTGTATTGAAAATTTAAAAATGGAACGTGATGCGACTCTACAGCCTTAATATGGCGCACGTAATTTTTTGCGACAACTCCTAAGATATTCATTTAAATGCAATGGTGTAAAAATTAACAAAAAGAAAAACCTCCTTTAAAAAAACCTGACAAAAATTACTCTAAAACAGATTCAAAAGAAACAGCTCTAAATAGAAACAGAAAAGTTCAAAGAACAACTTTTAGCAGTTTTACTATCTTCTTCTAGCAGTGACTACGAGGGAATGTAACGATACTGTCTAAAAATACAAGACTGTGGGCCCTAAAAATTCCACGTAAAACATTATTAAAATTGTGTATTAGAATTATAATATTAAATAATATGTACTTACCACGGCGCCACTTTAGGGTGCCACCTTAATACTTTATCCTGCTTTCTAAATTATCACATTGTACGTTACCAATTTTTAAGAAGATATAATGGGTATAGTAAGTTATTCTTAAAAGATAGATATGTCATCGCGGACTTTTTTGTAGATCTATAAAAGAAAAACAATTCCACCATACAATATTTTGTTATAGCTCAAAAGGTTTATGCAGCGTTTTCTATGCAAGCTCCCAGACGGCTTAATTTTTTCCGACTTCTCAACAATTATCATCACACTAGCAGCAGCCCGCGGTTTCACCCGCGTGGTTCCCGTTCCCGTGGGAATATCGAGATAAAAATTATCCTATGTTTTAATCCAGGCTATCTACTATCTGTGTGCCAAATTTCAACCAAAATCCGTTAAGTAGTTTTTGCGTGATTGAGGAACAAACATCCAAACATCTTAAACATCCAAACCCACATACTTTCACATTTATAATATTAGTAGGATTTCTACCAATTTACATAAAACCTCAATTTATTATACTCTTAAACCTTCCTCAAGAATCTCTTTATCTATTGGTGAAAATTACATGAAAATCCGTTCAGTAGTTTTTGAGTTTATCGCGAACAGACAGACAGACGCGGCGAGGGACTTTGTTTTATAATATGTAGTGATATTAATTATGTGCTGATATGAATTTGAATTTGAGCTGTGTCCTCAAAATAAACGTATTTAAGGATCTCTTTAATAAAGTCTAGAGCAGCTCAAGAGATATCACCTATCGTAAAGATATGTGAGAAGTTCTAAGATTTCGTATTTTATTTGTAACTCGTTGTAATTGTAAACCGAGCTTATTGGACAATAAGTGAAGACAGCTTGAAATAAAAGCGAATTGAGTTTGGTAAATAGTGTTGATAACACTAACTAACAATGTACGAAAGTGAAAATACGTCAAATCCATTTAAGTATAAAAGAAACCAAAACGATAGGTATGACCTTTGAGGTTATTATAGACTTAATTTGTATTACAATATATCTGACTTTCCATTTTTGTACACCGCTAATAAGGGCCAAAGTTGCATTGGTCGCGAAGTTCCTCAAATAAAACAAACGAAGAGTTGGCAATTTGGAGAGTAATTAGCTATAGACTTTTTGAAATTAATTAAAACTGTCCGCAGCCAACACTGGAGGGCCGAGGGTTAGCAGACGTGCTCTAAATACTGCCTAACTTGCTTTTGTCTGTCTGGACACCTATTGAATTTCGACGGAACTCTTTAGGAAAAATCCAAAGTTGGTTTACCTTGGGAGAATGGATCATTAGGATTCCGGATTGAAATTTTGAAATCGATCTTTGAAATTCTTTAGTTTACGTAATAATTTAATAGAAAAAGTTAGCCATGTAGCGTAAAATGCAGCAGCATCAACCCTTAACAAGTGTCGTAAGGCGACCAGTCAGTAATATTTAGAGGTAGTATATCTCCTACCTCCATGGACCATGCAGAAAATGAATATTAGCGTTTTCAGCTGGAAATGGTCTAGCAATGCGATCTCCGACGTGCCAAATATGGAAATTATGGTAAAAGCGTCTCACGGGAGAAGACTACGTCCTCCAGTGACTATAAAACAATAGATGACATAAGATTGAGCTGAGTGTGGAGGTAATACTTATTAGTCGAACCACAATAGTGCGATTCTCCTATCGATTATGCGATTCAAGTTCGTACGAAAGATCGACTGTGCAATTTACATTTGTGCGAAAGATCGATTGTGTAATTCACGTTTGAGCGAAAGATAGGTTATGCGACGAATTGTTGGTCGAAAAGTGAAATGCATAAAAAATATGTGTTAAAAATGTTTCATTTCAGATAAAAAATATTTTAGGAGTATTCGGAAGCCAAAAGTGGCACACTTGACGAATTTCATATATGTGGCGCACCAATACATGCAGCATGTCTATAGATATAGATAGGTCTTTAAAAATAACATTGAGGTTTTTAAGACAATTTTTTCTCAAAGTCAACCGTTTGAAAGATATACACCGCCAAAGTGGTAAAATGTGTGTCCCACCCCCATTAATTATTTAAATAAGAAAGTGAAAAATCTAAAAAAATATATGCTGTAAGATCTTAATAAATACTTTCAACGAAAGTTGGTTTGAATCAGATATAGTAATTAGTTTTTGAGATATAGCACATTTTCCATAACCGCAAATATACTTTGTCATTAATACCAACACTGTGAAAAACAAAATTATTTTCGCAGACGAAAAATGATAGTGGTATTAAGTATGGTATAAGGTAACTACGGAACCCTATGGCCCGACACGCACTTGGCCGGTTTTTTTTAATTAGTCGACAGGAGCATTATCCGAAGGCGCGCTACTTAGCAACTTTGGCTGATTAGATCCGTGCCGCTACATTAGCCACAGACTAACTAAATTTTGCACGTTTAGGACTGAACTCTCCCCGTCTTGAGAGTTTTAAAAACTTTTTATAGGTAGGTATCTACTTTTACATTATACATACTATTATTTCCTATTTTAAGTAAATAGGAGTATGTTGTAATAAAACCTGGCGAATAACGTTTACTGTATTTGTTAAATATTTTGATCTTAATAATTATTTTGTTTTTAAAATAGCCCCATGGAAAGGCTACGCAAAAGAAGTCGGTTAAAAGTTAAAAAATTGCAATGGCGTATTGTACATACATTGGCTTGTGTTATAGTACATTATGAGACAAGTTAGCTTAGGTTGCTCATTGCACACAAGGCTGTGGGTTGCAGCCCGAGCCGCAGGCGAGGGCATAACTCAGCCGAGTGTGCAATGAGCAAGAGCTCACGAGTTTCATACGACGTTTTTCAACACATTTTCGAGGAAAATACAAAGTAATTTACCACACAGCAACAAATACGACAAAAACAAAATATGTCAGTTATGGGAAAAGGTGCGTAGGTTTTTTTTTGTTTTTTCACACGCCCAATTCAAGAATATTTTGCGAACAAAGGGGTGAGTGAGCATACAGCCTACTTCAAAATTATTATTTTAAGTGATTAAATGCAAATATTTTAATATTTTGTAACAAAATATTGTGAATTATGAATAATTTGATAAAAATAAATATTTGTTTGACTTAATTAAGGTATTACACATTTATTTATTTCAAAAAAGAATATAAATTTTCAGCGCCATAAAACCTCTTTGTTGTTACTAAAAAAAATAACTGTATTACCCGGTTAATTTGGGAATGCTCTGTTTACTCGCATAGAACTTGCAGTAACTTTGTAGGGATAATTCTATAACAACCAAGTGTTTTATATATTATTGCTCGCGTTTGTTATAGCTCGGTTTATGGCCCTAAAAGCGATGTATTAGGGCTCACTTTACGAGCAAGTGTGTTGAAAAGACAGTTATGTAGGTAAGTATCTAAAACTTAGAATTAAACAAATTGTTAAGACACAAAAAATCAATTTTATTCCTCTTCACGCTTTAACAGCTAGACGGATTAGAATGAAATTTGGTTGGTACACACATTTGGACCAGAATTATCCCGGTCTAAGGCAGACGAAGTCGCGGGATGCCGCTAGTAATAGGGTATAATCAAATCGATTCGTAAATTAATTAAATAGGTATTCATAAATTAATTTAATAGGTATTATTTAAACAACTTTATATTTTTATTTTTACTTAATATTATAATGAAAGTGTTTAATATAACAGCTGCCAAATAAATATCATAAAAAATGTTACAAATTAAAAAAAAACAATACCTATCAATCACTGACCTGCATATATTTACACTGGACAGGCTTATGTCAAACTGTTTTTGTGCCTATTTGATTTCCGCCATTTTGGCGCTGTAGGACGTAGAGCGTGAGCATAGCGTGCGGGACATGGTACTAAAGTTTGAAGTCTGGAGAGACGTTACCATCACGGCAACTATTTTCATATTGTACGTCAAAATTAGTTCTTTAGACGCCTTGCACGTCCTATGCAATAGCAACACTTCATTCGTCAATAGGCACATAGAGACCACAATGTTTGTGTACAACAGATTTTGTAGTTTCTTCTGCATAAAAATCTTAAGTATTTTTTTATTTGAATGGAATAATTTTGTAGTTTTGTTTCGCCAATCGATTCTTCCTAAATGTCAAGTATTTGCCCTCTTTTTAGGGTTCCGTAGCCAAAATGGCAAAAAACGGAACCCTTATAGATTCGTCATGTCTGTCTGTCTGTCTGTCTGTCTGTCTGTCTGTCTGTCTGTCCGTCCGTATGTCACAGCCACTTTATTCCAAAAGTATTGAGACTACATTAGTACGTAGGTGTATTCTATGAACCGCTTTACGATTTTTAGACAAAAATAAAAAAAATAAAAGATTAAGGGGGGGCTCCCCATACATGGAACTGAAACTGAAAATATTTTTTTTCATCAAACCAATACTTGTGGGGTGTTTATAGATAGGTCTTTAAAAATGACATTGAGGTTTCTAAGACTATTTTTTTTAAAGTCAACCGTTTGAAAGATATATGCCGCCAAAGTGGTAAAATGTGTGTCCCCCCCCCTTTAACTTTTAAAGTAAGAGGGTGAAAAATCTAAAAAAAATATAAACTATAGATCTTAATAAACACTTTCAACGAAAATTGTTTTGAACGAGATACAGTAATTAGTTTTCGAGATATAGTACATTTTCCAAAACCGCAAATATAACTTTGTCATTCATACAAACACTGTGAAAAACAAAGTTATTTTTTCAGACGAAAAATGATAGTGGTATTAAAATATGGTATGGTATAATGTACCTACGGAACCCTACTGCGCGTGGCCCGACATGCACTTGGCCGGTTTTTTATTAAGATATTTACTACTTATATGAAATTAATATTGTTTAATATCGTTTTTCAAATAAGTCTTTTTTCATAAATAAATAATTATTAGACAACGTCACAAACATCGCTCCGATTCCAAAGTAGCTAAAGCACTTGATGTTATAGATATCAGAGAAAAGTGCCATTATAAACGCCCAGTCATGAGACAATATAGAAAAGTTCGTTTACTAGATTGGCCTAGCTGGGGATCGAACCTGGAAACTCAAAGATGGCAACACCTTGAAAACCGGTGTATAAGCCTCTCGATCACGGAGGTCGTCAAAATGACATGTAATCATAAGTATCCATTGAGTTTATGTTATTTATTACAAGAAAAGCACCAAAAGTCTGAAGTTTAAATTCTACACAGTAGTAAAAAATAGAAGTTTTGTAATATTTGTGTCATTTCCTAAATAATTATTTATGATAAAAAATATTCCTCGAACGATGCTTTAGTAGGCAGCACTTTAGTAGTATCATTTAAAAAGTGCAAAACGATCGAGGCGTGTCTAGACACGGTCTAGTGAACTCAGGCGGAGTATTGCGAGCGCCTACATACAAATTAATAGACCTATCTAGTATCTAGAAGAAAACTTTAGTTTTTTGTGAAGAACTGGAAAAATAACCAAAATAAAACAATTGTTGTGTCTACACATTGAATGTAACTGAACGATTGAAAAACATTTATATTTTTAATGTAAAAATTTAATTATTTTTTATTGTTAAAAGAAGAGAATATAATATCAAGAGTACAATGTATTACTTACCAAAATGATTTTGGCAGTATCACTTCTTGTCGTTCAGTAAGATGTGAAATACCTGAAATTAATGAGAAATAAATTAGTTTTTATGATTTATATTTATGATATTTATTATGATAATGTAAAAGTATTTAATATGAGCGTATGTGTGTGTAATTTGTATGTATATATACGGATTAGCAAACTGAAGTGGCAGTGAGCCGGCCATATCAGCCGTAGAACCGATGGCCGCTGTGGCAGACGAGTTCTTGAATGGAGACCGCATATCGGCAAACGTAGTGTTGGACGCCCTCAGACAAAGTGCAGCGACGATCTTTGCAAGGTGGCTGGCAAAAGCTGGGAGTAGCCGCGGATCATGCTTGGTGGCGTGCACTCGGAGAGGCCTATATCCAGCAGTGGACAGCGATAGGCTGATGATGATGATGTAATATTAGTAATTTAAAATATCATAAATCACTTAAGATTACGGTTGATGTGCTCGAGTCCGCCAAGGTAACTTATTATACTGAAATTATGTACCTATTCACATTATGTGACCAGCTACCAACATAATATATTAGGATAATCAGCATGAGTACGAATTTAACATTTTTGGAATTTAACTCAAGTTTAGCACCCAAATTAATTAAAGATTAGTATTAGTCAAGCGTAATTGAACGTCGGTTCTCAATTCCTATTGGACCACTATTCAAATAATTACTAACCGGCTTATGAGGGCAATCGAGCGCGAATCTCCTGTTTAACGTGGCCAATTATATTGCACAATCGGTTTCCCGTAGCTTTGGCCGAATAGATTTTGTAGTTATTAATTATATCGTCTATTAATTATATTGGTTCTATTGGCTGTAATTATAATAGAATGATTCAGTCAGAAGATTATATAGGGTCACTGGAAATATGACGTATTCCTGCTAAGGAGTTATAGACGAGGTCAAAACAAATATTTTTTGTCATATAACTTTTTCTCAAAAAATTAATAGTTTTTAAGTTAATTGAAATTAAGTATTTTTTTACCAAAAGTAAGTTTTCAGACATAAAAATTTAAAATAAAAGATAACTACCCATTCGATTCCAGATTTTTTATCATTTTAAGATAGAAAACAATCTGAGTGTTGATAATGAATAAAAAAATTTTCATAAAATACAGGTGTTTATAAAAAATTTAATCCTTAAATGCATTTATTTTTTTTATTTTTTCAGATTTTTTAGAATTAGTTATAAGACAAAAAATATTTGTTTTGACCTCATCTATAACCCCTTAGCAGGAATACGTCATATTTCCAGTGACCCTGTATACTACTATTTGCAGCAAAAATACAAACCTTAATTTTGTTTATAATACTATACTGTCACATATACGTACCTACTTAAAAAAAACCATCACAATCAAAACTTCAATTTCGATTTACCTCGAAAGTGCACTCCGCTGAGTGAACTTAGGTCTTAGGTGCACCAAACGAAACTGCACCTAGATAGTAATCACAATGATGGCCATTATTTATCAATAAAACATGTGGACCGTAGCTTAACGTTTTAATTCTGCTAAAAGCGTCCATCTCATTGTGGTGGGATTCGATGATTCGGATTACCTGAAACTGGGAACGAAGTATTTTCAACTGTATTACGTGTAAGTTAAAGTTTGAAATAACACGAAAGCTATAAATATGTCCCTAGCGAATAGCACATGCCAAAGCGTGCGTAGTGATGCTCGCAACTCTCTTATGTCCTATAACGAGGACGCTAGAATGACAGTCATTTCGCAGATGCCTGCAAATCTTTTGTGATGATCGCTCGTTACTCCTTTGGGAGTATGATCAATTAAAGATATGAACTGCTGATATTGCCTTTGAAGGATCAAATGACTCAGCATTTTTAATTAAATATTCAATATCAATGAACTACACATTTAAAACGCGCTCTATTTAATAGCTCAACAATTTATCAATTTCCTTGACAATTTGGTTTACCTTGAGGTGTTGCTATGAGTAGGTAGTTTGTTCTACGTCTTTTCAAATTGGTGATGCTCGATATAAAATTGTCATGACAAAAGAGACAAATTGTCACATTTATTAAATAGGGCCGAATTCATTGGTACTACGACAGTAACGAATAAAATTGACACGTATGACACTTCTCTAATAAGGTGTCATATGCGTACGTTTCGGTTTTCTTGATTTTCTATTAGAGTTTATATGATAAGAAACGAAATGACTTTATAAGTACAGATAATATTATTATTAGAAATTAATTTAGATTGTGGTAATTTCGAAAATATAATTTTGAAACTTAGTTATTATTAAACAGATCCTCAAAATATATGTAGGTACTGTAATAGAAAATCAAGAAAACCGAAACGAAAAAAAAAACAGAAATTCTGTTTTTGCTACAAACAGAAATGCTATTTTTCCAAAACGTAAAAAACAGAAAACCTATGATGCTATTTTTTCACGTAACAGATGAAAATTTTCACACACCGGTTGTAAAATAGCTTGCAGTAATAAAATCTAATTAGTTGCGGACTAATCCAGCTATGCATCAAAAAATATGATAACTCAGCGCCATAAAAACAGGTCACTGTAATACTTTGTCAGCAAATTAAACTTTTTACTGCCTTTCTGACTGACGTGGTTAATATTACTTCAGTACGTAGGTAGTACCTACTGATATCTTTTCTGTGCTTCAGTGCCCCAGTCATTTTTATTTTGCAGATCAAAGCTTTGTCCAGACTTGTATCATTTTGGCGTATCAGATCACCGTATCTTTACCATACATCGCTAGTTTGGTTGGGCGTGCGTTGATATTACTTCAACGCACGCCCAATCAAACTAGCGATGTATGTTAAAGATACGGTGATCTGATACGTCAAAATGGATTAGTCTGGACAAAGCTTAAAAGACGCTACAGTTTACATAATGCAATTATATGCCAATACCAATATGTTTTTATTTTATAAGATCACGAACAAGTTTACACTGACATTATGATATAAATAAAAGATAATTGGCTGTACAATGCTTAGTGGAAACTTTTATAGGTGACAACTGGTCGCTCAGGAGACAACAGCAACAATTAAAATAAAATTAATGATAAATTAAAACTAGTACGATACAGAATTTATATAAAACTAGTGACCGCCCGCGACTTCGTCTGCGTGGACAGTTTTTTGATATCCCTCGGGAACTGTTATTTTTTTCTGGATGAAAGTTACCCTATGTCTTTTCCTGTACCCTTGGCATGGTGTATGCAAAATTTCATGGTTACAATTACGCACACACACATAATATGTAATGTTATATTATCATAGGTATAAAGTAAAAGTATTATGGAGGAGCGGATATTCCTGGCATAAGTATCTTTATACTTAAAAGGTTTATCCAGCACATTGTTTAATTTTACATAGCTTGTGAAGAATTTTTTTTATGGTGATCGGTTGAGTAGTTTAGACGTGAAGGCGTAACAAACAAAAAAAAACAAATACATAAACAAAATATAATATAAATATTAGTAAGATCATTATATTTACTCGAACATTGCTAGGCTATCAAAATAAATATCATCATTAACAACGAATCATATTGGGAAAGCATTATATTTGAACGAGAGAAATGGCCTAATTGGTTTAGGAGTGCTTAGTAACAATAATAATATTGATATTTATAGATACCCAAAAGCTCTCTTTAAAAAAATGTGCTGAAGTACCTTTTTAATTTGTAAACAGTGTATCAGAAAATACCTCTAGCAATGGTTACCATAGATGTTTCTATCAAATTGTGGTTAAAACAAGATACCTATTCAACATTGTCACCAACTCTATTATAGATTAATTCGTACCGCAGTAAGTTAGGTCTTTAGCACGCCATTAATTAAGCTCTGTCCACGACATCAATAACTGGGTCCAAAGGGAATACTACAGTTATCAAACAACGATCGGACGACGAATCGCGTCATATGGCCAGAGATAAACAGTCGAAACGCCCATAAATAACTGGAAACGATTAACAAACCGATGCCCGGTACAGTCAGCGCCAAATGGAGGATGGATACAACTATTATAACGCCCTTATTTTGGAGACATCGAAAATTTTAGTTATCGAAACAAGCTACTATTAGGTTAACTCAACATTATTGGTTACCAAAGATTTTCCTTATCTTTTTGTTCTTGGCTAAATCTCTATAATACCAGCCCCCCTACTCAAATAGCCACTTTTCTATTCGTTCGCTAACTTAAAGCTTAAAAAGAAGCAATTAAACGATCAAGTCACACGTCGCAAGTTTGTATAAATCTTCTTCTTCTTATCGAATGAGGAATAGTGGCGGAATAGTGGTGGTGTTAGAGTTTATCAAGCCGCCTGTAAGGCCTCTAACTTGGCTTAACGACTATTATCAGATGACAACAGCCGGAACCGACGGTTTAACGTGCCCTCCGAAGCACGGAAGCGCTCAGTTGTAATGCCACTTAACGGTCACCCATCCGATACCTGACCGGAACGAGCGTTGCTTAACAAACATGATCGAGTACGATCAGTCTATCAAGTTCCGCCATGAGCGCTTCATTCTTCATTCTTCATTCTTCATTGTATAAATCACAGACATTGTTGTATTGTATGGAATTGACAAGCCTACGACACGTAATTTCGGAGTTTATGGCTTATTTTTAATTTTTGAGTTAGCGAACGAAAAGAAAAGTGACCATTTGAGTAGCCCCTCTGTAGTTTGTATGGTATGTACAAAAAGGCACAGTATGACCATAAAGAGTTGAGAAAAATTGAGGGCGCCACTTTCTATGCAAACGCGTCAAAAGCCTTTTAGTTCCATTTTATTTATTTATCCAAAAACTTTTACCCGCCCGCACCTCTCTAGCAAAAATTATTCACTTGAGTGAGAAAACCACTCGGTCGCTTGTGCGCTATTCGGCCTGCCGCCAGTGGGTTTGAGGGGCGTAGAAAAGAGATAGAGATATGAGCAAATGTGGTGCCTAGTGATCCAATATTGTTTAACCCTTAAATGACAATATCTTAAAACTATCAATAAGTACGGTAGATAGATAGAAAGCAATTATATTTATTACATTTGGCGTGTTTAAAGGTCACTTATCTATTATTTTGGGTATTTTGACTGCCCATAACGATTTGACGGTGACTGTACCAGGGACCGTAATATATTCACTAACAGATCCCAATTTGTCTGACCTAACGCAATATTGGGATCTAGCGTCACAACAACTTCGCATATCTATGTTGGGTTAAAGCTTTTAAATCCGCAATAGCTTACGTTTGGGACTGCGGATAATATGTAGCCGTTAGTATGTTACTTAGTTGATACGACTTTCAGTAATACTAATATTAATGTGGAGGCATTAGATGTGATAAACTTGTCTTTTATTCATTGTCCCAAAACTTCATTTGTTAAAAAAGTTACTTTAGAATTGTTTGATCTAGACGTTCGTATACCATTGTACACTACAAACACTTTCCTCTAATTGTAAGCGATTGTCAAGAACGTAAAACAATTCGTTGTGAATTATGTCTGAGTGTAATTTCTAAATATACAGGGTGTTTGGTATGTTTGGTCCTTATACAGCCAAATATGGTATAGAGTTCCATGCATACACCCCGGAAAAAATATTATACCCTGAAAACCACTACTTTTTTGAAACATTATTTTTATTTTTATGATAAACTGCGTAGTGGCAACCCTAGATTGAAATTGTGTTTTGCTTTTGCTTATCAATGAGATTGATTATCGAATACAATAGTACGTTTGCGTCTAGGGTTGTCATTTTGTATTTTTCTATTAAAAAAAATCTCAGACATGTTTTCAGGTTTTATAATAATTATCCGGGGTTGTATGCAAAATACGGGTGAGCTATTACCAAGCAAAATACGGGTTGTATTTACAAATTACAATGCATAAAATAATATCTTTGTTTTAAAAACCTTAAAACAAAAACTGCATCAAAATTGTCTCTAAAAAGCAAGAAATAATATTCAAATCGATAGATACGAGATACGCATATTAATTTTAATATAACACTTCTAATGAAGTCGGGTGGGGCTGGAGGACCACTTTTATTTGTTCTAAAAGCCCAACCCGACTTCATTAGATGTGTTTTATTAAAATTAATATGCGTATCTCGTATCTAAAATTTGAATATTATTTCTTGCTTTTTAGAGACAATTTTGATGCGGTTTTTGTTTTTGTTTTAAGGATTTTTGAAGAAGGTTTTTATTTTTTTTTTAAAGCATTTTTATTTTTAAGTTTTTTGTGATAGGTATGTCAGAAGATATTTTGACAATTGAATAAGTAAAAGCAGTTTTAAAATATTTAAATCTGAGATTTTAGCATTCATAAAGCTATTTTTACATAATACCTACTAAATAATATGGTAGAAAAATTCGACTCGCACTAGATCATATTCTCAGGCAGAAATCAAACCCGCGACCTTTGGAAGTCCGGTTGGCTTGCAATTGTGGAGGTTAAGCAACTTTGGTAAGGGTCAGTCGTGGGATGGGTGACCAAAGTGTATTATCTTGATCTCCTCCGTGCTTTAGAAGGCACGTAAAGCCGTTAGTCCCAGTTACATTTGCACTTATTAATACCCACCAATCCGCATTGGGCCCGCGCGGTGGGTTATGGCCCATCCTCCTCATCAAGCCGTAAGTAAGGCCTGTATCCCAATAAAAATGGCTAATGCGAAACCTCTCAATGCCTTAATGTAATCACTAGTACACTATCCTATTTGATTTTAAAGAGTTCTCTTGTGTATCTTCGAAGTCCAAGGTCCAATGCCAATAAAATCAATATGACACCACCTTTAAGGTAGTTTCTTTCCAACAAAATAAAAATCATCTAAATCGGTTCATAAACAAAGAAGTTATGTCTGTAGATCCGTAAAAACTCGAGCAATATTTACCTTAAAAATTACAGTATTTTCAAGATTACTCAAAAACTACTAAACCGATTTCAAATTTTGGAAAAATGGGACCAACTTGGGAACAAACCTAATGAAGTTACATTCAAATCATAACAATCGGTCCAGCTATTTTCGAGAAATCAGTGGACATACAAAAAAAAACAAATATACAGACAAACATAGAACCTCCTCCTTTTTTGAAGTCGGTTAAAAATAAAGGTACGCGGTTTTAAGATGCCTCTAATCGATTTTCGAAAGCTAACAAAGCATTTGCTTTTCTTAGAATAGTGTTACATTACGTTACAAAACATGTTTATTAAATCTTGAAAAGTGCTATCATCTCATGGAAGCGAGAATGGAAACTGGGAATTTTCCTGAATGAAGACGCGGATGTGGCCGTTTCAGCGCAATTTCAGCTGTTTAATTGTTTTCCCGTTTACCATGCGCGCCTCTTAGCGTGCGGCTATTAGCGGAATAATTACTTAATTTAAAACACGATTATAACGCTGATTGTTTTTCTTGCTAGTTCTGTTGAAAGCACTTTATTTTGAATAACACTCTACTAGGACCATTTTAATACCTAGAGGAGAAAAATGAAAATCGCGTAGATCGTTAAAAATGGGATTATTTAAGTTATAACTTTTGTACCTTCAACGCCCATAAAATTAGACACAATAGATTTTCTATTTTTATCCGGCATGCGGCCGCGCGGGCACTGAAGAATTAAAATCAGAAAATGCTCAGTTACATACTTCATTAGACAGTGTACCTCTAATAGTTATTCTACGTGAGAGGCAAAGCTCGATACTAGTAAACGGAGCGTATTCAAGAAATTCATCACCATGTAAGAAGACTCCAAATGAGTTTTTTTAAATGGAATGTAGGGTTTTCATGTCAATTTCACTTTTGTCAAGCCAACGGCAAGTCTTAGGATAACTTTTAACCGCCTCTGTGGTCTAGTGGTTCGCCCACCCGTGTAAGACGCAGGGGTCCCAGGTTCGATTCCCAGGGGGGTACAATTTATACTCGGTTTGGTTGGTGGTAGGACTTATTTCAAGTCCGCCTGGCTAGCTACCACCATCTTACTTAAGTCTGACGCCATAACAACAATTTGAAAATTGTTGTGTTCCGGCAGTTAGAGGTAAGTTAGCTAGTTCCTCAGTAATGAGGATTCCGGGAGTAGTACGCTTCCACCTTCGGCCTTATCGTCACTTAACATCAAGTGAGATGAAGGCCAAGCACTAACCCGTAGTACATAAAAAAAATTACATTTACTTTACCCGATTGGTGTGGCATACCAAGCTAATGTACGTTGACAACATTATATTGGTGTGTAATAATTAGGGGTGGAAAAGATTTATCCAATGGTATGAGTACGAACATCTTATAAGATACGTTTTCATCTTCCCGGGTTATGTTTAAGTAATAAAAAAGTTACGGATATGAAACTATCTTTATAAACATTTATGAACACCCGACTTGTTTGTAATTAAAGTTACGCAGCGCACCGAAACCTTTCCACACGTTTAACAAGCTCAGTGTTGCTAGCTTCGTAATTTAAACTTATGATGGTTTGTTGAAATAGCTTGCTTACTAAAGTAAGCTTATACAATTTAACAACAAATGTTTTAAACGCTCAAATAAGTAGGTACCACCTTTTTTCCAAAAAAGGGCCTAATATTAATATCATAAATGTAGGTATAAAAATTCTAATTCCAACAGATATTTGCGTTATATATTAGTTCGTGTTTCACCTTTGTAACAATTAGTGAAGAACATTTGATACAATTTAGAAGTTCGCATTTCAAGGGCTTGCTTGAAAACTTTGCCACCACCAAACATAGTGAAACTAAATTCCTAGTATTAACTTTGATTATTGTTTAATTTATTTAATTTGATACTGTGAAACGAATATCGTTTAAAATTGTACTCGTAAGTTCATTAATCAAAGTTCCTTTTTATACGGGGTTAAAATGAAATATTATAATATAATTAACTTTATTTAAGTGACTTAAGGTAGTTTGATAGTAAAAAGACGTTTAAACACAAAAAGACACACAAAAGACAAAAAGCTTAACTTGTGTACTTAAGTACTTACTGTGTAAGATATTTTCACTTCATAAAAATCTTCCAAAGTCAATCTAATAATTGTTAGGAAATATATCACTCGAATTCTAAACGCAAAATATGCAAACTGCTAGCATAGCACCTCATTTTCCACTGATTAAACGCAAAATAAGTGTCGGGAGCGTTTCAAAAAGTTTCATTTATTTCATTTAGTTGGATTCGGCTGACGCGTACGGATACGGCAATGCTGTCCCGAATACATTACCATGGGACGCAATTTGTCCCGGCCCACAATTTATGTCTACGGCCCACTTTATGCAAAGGAGCCGAAGGAAAGCGGAATAAGTTTTTATTCTCACTCGACTAATGCGATTTAATGAGTTCAATCACGCAATAACAGGATAAAAGCCTAGTTATTAGAAGGAATTTATCATATTTTTGAATTTTCTTACCGGAAGTTTTACGAGATCTTGCTTTATTGAGTTTTTTAGAAATAAAAAATATGTATTGAATAGAATTCTAAATATTATTAGTTGGGATGTAGGAGGTAATCTCTGAATGTACTCATCCATTTTCAAGTGTAAAATGCTGGTATTTTTATTACCAAAATTCCATGGGGAGTTATAAAATATACTCTATTTTAAACCCCCGACGCAAAAAGAGCACGACCGACCCGTGGTCACATCGTTTTACCACACCAGTGTCACTACGGGGAATTTTTTTTACCCGTGGTCACACCGACTCACCCTTGACATGAAAAATTACAAAGAAAGTTATAGAGAAGGGGTGTTATAAGTTTGACGTGTGTGTGTCTCAGGCAACGTAGCTTCTAAATTAAAAACCGATTTTGATGCGTTTTTTATTTGAAAACTGGTGTGATCGAGATGGTTCTCAGCTATAATTTATGAAGATCTTTTTATTCGTCTGTTGGAATATCATCAGCTCATTTTCTACTTCACAAAAGGGTTGAAATGAAACCGCTTGGTTTCGCAATTTATTCTAATTAATTTTCCGAACAAGTACCTACACAAGAGGTTTATGTGGATAGGCAGCAGGCGGAAGGAAAAGGACTTACATGTATGGCTGGCCACTACTTAGCCAGCGGCAGTGACGACTCCAAATGAAGATGCTGGTGGTTGTTGACACTTGCACCACACTGGCACTCACTTCTGTTAGGTTCCTTGATCGATCAATGGAGCCGGCTCCGTCTTTTACACCGTTTTTCACAGTAATTTAAGGATTTTCAGCGGGCGGTGACCCGGCGCGTGCACGCGGTGTTTCGAAGAAGGTGTTCTTCCAGTCTTCCTTTGAGGGCGCTAATGTCGCGCAGCCAGGTTTACGTATTGGCGTCAGAGATGGCGCTAGGTGTTTTGAAATGGAGGTGAAATAAGTAGGACAATAGGATGGGAAGCCTAAACATAATCCCCCCACTTGAAATCGTCTCGATTTCAAAAGTACAAAAGGTAAGAAGTCAATGACGAACTAATTGTTAAAGTTGCATTCCTTCCTACCAATAGTTTAAAAATTTAATAATGAATTTGGTTTTGCAATTAAGATTGAGGAATTATCAAATTGAGAACTTAAAACTAAGAAAATGTACCGATGAAAACCGATACACTTAATGTTCTATAGGCAACGGACAAAGTTTAGTGACTGGTCTCCGAAGGAGGCCACGCGTAGTACGGACTGTAACGACACGGACCACACCGTCATCGCCAGGGTGTAAGGCTATCACTTGCCCTGAACGCCAATCTAATGAAGGCAAATTGTTATCAACGAGCATTACAATATCACCGCACTGCACGTTAGTTTGACCGCGAAACCACTTCGCACGCTGTTGTAACGTATGGAGGTAGTCACGCTGCCAGATACGCCAGAATGATTGGGTAAGTTTTTGTAGCATCTGCCAACGCTCTCGAGGGGACACGAATTGATCCGTCAGTTCAGGTTCAGGTAACGCTACTAGAGGACTATTAACTAAGAAATGCCCCGGTGTTAGAATATCTACTTCGTCCGGATCCGAGGATATGTTGCACAACGGTCGCGAGTTCAGTACCGCTTCGACCTCAGCAAGTACAGTTATCAACTCTTCAAGAGTTAAAATCTGCGATCCAATTACCCGTTTTAAGTGGTATTTCATGGATTTAATTCCACTTTCGAAAATTCCACCAAAGTGACTACCGGTTGGAGGGTTAAATTGCCAGATGATTCCACGATCTGCGAGATTAGATGAGATGGGATCGCGATTTTCCCATATGAGTTTATATAATTCGTTAAGATAGCGTTTCGCGCCGATAAAATTGGTACCGTTGTCGGTAACTATAAAAGTACAAAGCCCACGACGGGAAACAAATCGGTCTAAAGCCGCAATAAACGCAGGAGTGGATAGTTCGGTGACTACTTCAATGTGAATTGCCTTTACGGCCAGGCATACAAAAACGCATACGTAAGCCTTATAAGTTGGCGCCTTTCGTCTATGGCTTTCTTTAACTAGGAAAGGCCCAGCTAGGTCGATTCCAACTTTTTGGAAGCAACGCGTTTGTTGGACTCGGGAAGATGGAAGATCTCCCATAAGAGGTTGGCACGGAAGAGGTTTCACTTTAAAACATCGAACGCATTTTGAGAGTCTGGAACGAATCAAATTACGAATCCCAAGTATCCAAAATTGACGTTGAATAATCGATTGCAGGGTACGAGGCCCACAATGCAAGTAAGTTATATGGAAATAATCTACTATGAGTAAGGATAGACGTGAACCTTTAGACAATAAAACTGGATGTTTAGCGGATACAGGTAAGTTAGAATGTTTTAGTCGTCCCCCCACTCGGAGGAGACCCAGCTCGTCTACAAATGGACGGAGTTTCTGGATAGCCTTAGAACTCAGTACGTCATCAGTAAGATATGACTGCTGTTCATATTTAATCAAACACTGAAGCGAATAGTTCAATTCTCTAACGATAAGCGTTTTACTGTTTTCGGAATGGCGTGAACACGCCGATATAAATCGCAAACACCAAGCAAGAATGCGCTGCACACGCGTCAAAGAAGAATAGCGTTCTAATAATGTAGATACGAGACCAGACTTATCTTGTGCAGTTGTTGCTTGAGCTAAACACGCGTTGGGACGCAGTTCTGGAATATCATTGGAGCAATCCAAACGCGGATTACCTGGCCAATAGGAAGTATCTTTCGACAACCAGTCTGGACCCACCCACCAGGAGGAACATTCCGTGAGTTTTATCGAGCTTAAGCCTCGACTGCAGTGGTCCGCAGGGTTGTCATGAGTGGAGACGTGTTGCCAGTGCTCGAGGGGAACATCTTCTGTTATTTTAACAACTCGATGTGCAACGAACGTCTTCAGCTTATGGGGTTCGATGTGAAGCCAGGCAAGCACAGTGCTACTGTCAGTGAACGCAATGATTTGATTTATTGGGATTTTAATTTTTAATAAATTATGCATATGTTTAAGGACGCGTGCAAGTAAAACAGCGCCACAGAGTTCAAGGCGGTTTACTGTTAATGGCTTTATGGGAGCCAGTTTAGACTTGGCAATCAATAGATGCACTTGACATTCATCAGGACCGACACTGCGCAAATAGACACAGCATCCATATGCTTTTGAGGACCCATCACAAAATCCTATTAATTGATGTTGAACAGCATCATCAGCTGTAACTTTACGAGGAACAGTAATGTTTTTAACATATTCTAGTTCAATGAGGAAGTTACGCCATTTCTCAGCGATATCTGTGGGAACAGTGTCGTCCCAGCCTAAATTAAGACGCCAAAGGTCTTGCAAGAGAAATTTTGCTATCAAAACAACGGGTGCAAGCCATCCAACGGGATCGTAAATTCGAGCGATGCATGACAGAATAGCACGCTTAGTGAAACTTGAATTCAATGCTGAAATTGAATAAGTAAAAAAGTCTTTAAGGGGGTCCCACTGGACGCCTAAGATTTTGATAATATGTTGATGATTTTCATCACAAAATGATTTTGGAACCTGACAGTGTTCAATAGGAAGAGATGCATTAAATTCAGGTGAATTGCTACTCCACTTGCGGAGTTCAAACTGAGCACAAGCCAAAAGGTTTACAAGTTGGTCTTTTAACTGAAGTGCTTGGGCTACAGTAGGTGCCCCCGCCGTTATGTCGTCCATAAATGTGTCCTGACGAACCACTTCAGCAGCTTTAGGATAGTCAGCGCCGTGATCGGCTGCGAGCTGATGCAATGTACGAATTGCCAAATATGGTGAACTAGTCACGCCGTAAGTAACTGTTTTTAGCTCGTACTCCGAGACATTATCAGAAGGTGACGATCGCCAGAGTACGTGTTGCCACACCCTATCTTCAGGGCGCAAATCAATGTTACGATACATTTTTGTTATATCGGCTGTGAACACTATAGGTTGCAAACGAAATTTGGTAAGTATGTCTACGATATCATTCTGGAGCTTAGGTCCAGTATAAACAATGTCGTTTAACGATTTTCCATTTGTTGTTTTTGAGCTGGCGTCAAAAACAACCCGGAGCTTTGTGGTCGCACTATCTGGGCGGACTACACAATGATGTGGAATGACGAATTTACCTGAGCCTAAACTTGAAGGTTGCATATGACCTAAGTTCTGATACTCAGCCATAAAATCGCCATAATCTTTGTTTAACTCGGAATTCCGTTCGAGTCGTTTTTCGAGCTTACTTAAGCGCGACTTTGCGTTATTTAAAGAATCGCCTAAAGATTCGCATGAATCTTTCAACAGTAACGGCACCACGTATCGCCCGTCAGGGTTGCGGGAAACTAGACTGGTAAATAGCTCCTCACACTTAACGTCCTCCGGGTTCACTAATTCCGTTTTTGGTGGCTCTTCGACCTCCCAGAAACGCTTGACCACGTCATCTAATGCACGAGTGGAAGCCACGAGGGAAGAGATTGTGGATGGGGGACGGCTAACGGGGTCGACCCTGCCCGTGAGAACCCACCCGAACACGCTGTGTAAAGCAACCGGTAGACCGTTGCCCAAATCGAGGCGTTGGCCGTCATAAATCGCGTGGAACTGCTCCGCGCCTAATAATAAGTCGATATCTGTCGGTTTGTCAAATTGCGTATCAGCAAGTACTAAATGTTTAAAGTTGTTACGTACAACCGGCGGTATTGGAACTGTAGGCATTTTACTAGTAATTGTGTCCATAACAATGACATTAAGATTAAATTTTGGATTATCCGAATCGCGAGGCTGTACCGTACAGGATGTCTCCCCTTTTATCTGATGCACTACGCTTTTACCTAGACCTGCGACGGTTAATTTGCAACGGCGCATAGGCAAGCGCATACGTTGCGCGAGCGATGACGTAATGAAGCAGTCCTGCGCACCGCTATCTATGAGCGCGCGAGCCAAAACAGGCGGAGCGGAGCCCGCCGGATCGCATACGCGCACCGTACAAGTACCGAGTAGAACCAAAGCGCGACTATGTCCTAGGTGTGTACTAGTAGTTACCGACGTTTCGTTTACGATAGGCGGTTCGATCACGCTAAACCCATTTGAACCGTCAGTCACTTCGGTTGAAATACCAGGTACCGCGACAGTGGTCCCGCCACCGTCATGCAACAAACTGTGATGACGCTTGTTACATACCGAGCAAGAAGATTTAGAAAAACACTGATCAACATTATGATTCGGACGTAAACAATTTTTACATAACTTATGTTTAAACACGACTTTATTCTTTTCAGGAATGTTAAGTGATTGAAACTTAGAACATTTGAAAATATTATGTTGTTCACCGCAGTACATACAGGTCACCGAATGCTGATTAGGTATCGAAGCATTGACGGCGCCGGCACTGGACGGCAACGAATTAGATTTATAATTGTTTTTGTTTCGAACCTCTAAGGGGCGTTTAGTTATTTTATTTAATTGAGTACCAGAACCGGATATCGTGCCGGATTGACTGACCTCCAATACTTTGACATAACTTTGTAGAAAGGTTAACAAATCCGAAAAAGTAGGTATTTGTTCCTTATTCTGAATTTCAAAACGTTTACGAGTATCGCTATCTAGAACGCGCGAAGCTAAATAAAAAAGTATAAACTCATCCAATTGTTTTATTTTCATAGCCCGAAGGGCGTTAACTGTTTCGTTTAAAATGTTAGTTAAATTCCTAAGATCGGAAAAATTACTATTTTTTAATGGTGAAAAATTACTAATTTTTTCCAAATAATTATAAGCCAAAACGCGTTTATTTTCAAATCTATCAATAAGAGTATCGAAAACAATTGGATAATTTTCACTCGTAACCGGAATGCCCTTGGCAAGCGACAAAGCCTGACCGGAAAGACATGATAACAAATAATGGAACTTCTCAATCGAACTTATGCTATTATTGTTATGCACAAGTGACGAGAATGTGTCAAAGAATGTTTGCCAAAGTTCAATGTTGCCATCAAATTTTTGCAACTCAAGACAAGGTAAACGCACTTGCGAGAATGGTTTCGCGGTATGACAACTATCACACGCGCCGACTTTTGTCGAGACGCGAGCGGCGTGAGCCGTGTCGGTACTACCTTCGCTTTCGCTCGGAAAAATACTATCCGCGACGGCTATCACACTATAGTATAAATCGTCAAATGCTTGGACAACTCTTAAATCAATTTTTTCACTTGGTTTTAAGATTAACTTCAATTCATTTATCTAAGTAGTGTACTCGAAGAATTCGCTACGTAATTTCTCAATCCGTTTGAACCTAGCTTTGAATTTAGTTAATGCTGATTGATCAGAGTGAATATTATTAGATAAATCCATCAAAATTTGCATATCACGAAACGCATATTCTCGCTGCGTTTGAACCACTTTTAATTTTCTTTCATTCATTAATGAACTATTTGCATTATCACTAGCGGGCTGTGCATCTTCAGGCATTTTCTATAAGTACCTAACACAAAATACCTAAAAGTAAAAATCTATATATGAACCAATTTTAACGATAAAATTCGTTAACTAACATGGAATTTTATGTAAAATTACGTAATTATGAATGAGATTTAATGAGATTCACTTTTTTCTTAAATGATCGGTAAACAAAAAAAATGGCCGGCGTTCGGCGAACACACAGCGCTTGAGTTGAATAAATAGGTACTTATAATTTACGCTAGGAATGCAACGTTAACGATTGTTTTGATTAAAATTTTGCTTTATATGTTGTAAAATTGGACTGTAAATGGAATTTAAGCTGGTTAAAAACCAGTAACCATAAGCATCCGGCTCGAAGGACCAAAAAATGAAATGAAACCGCTTGGTTTTGCAATTTATTCTAATTAATTTTCCGAACAAGTACCTACACAAGAGGTTTATGTGGATAGGCAGCAGGCGGAAGGAAAAGGACTTACATGTATGGCTGGCCACTACTTAGCCAGCGGCAGTGACGACTCCAAATGAAGATGCTGGTGGTTGTTGACACTTGCACCACACTGGCACTCACTTCTGTTAGGTTCCTTGATCGATCAATGGAGCCGGCTCCGTCTTTTACACCGTTTTTCACAGTAATTTAAGGATTTTCAGCGGGCGGTGACCCGGCGCGTGCACGCGGTGTTTCGAAGAAGGTGTTCTTCCAGTCTTCCTTTGAGGGCGCTAATGTCGCGCAGCCAGGTTTACGTATTGGCGTCAGAGATGGCGCTAGGTGTTTTGAAATGGAGGTGAAATAAGTAGGACAATAGGATGGGAAGCCTAAACAAGGGTCCTACCAACTTTCACGGGTCCGATTGACTAAGTGTACTGTTACGTCGGTATGGTAACCTTGAACTGATGCTCCAGCATCAGGTATCTGCGGGATATCCAAACCTTCAGCAACAAACAGCAGAAATAGCGTGTTTGAACTCATTAGAATGGTGTCAAGATAGATGATGATTGAGGACTCATGGTGAAAAAAATATTTTATGTACACTGTCGATATCGTGACACTAGATATGCCAACGTTTGATGTCACATCGACAAGCATAATTTTTAATTGCAGTTTTTTTTAATACTAATTATAACTTACTTCGGCTAGTCTTATTAACCTTAGTGTATCAAATATACAGACAAGGGATATTGACTTTCTTTCGCCATAGTTTTAAAGGGTGCTTAACAAGTCCATAAATCAAACAGATATGTCCGGGAAATGCCCTGTTTCATCGAGCCTTACTCCGGGTGAAATATGACCAGATTATACTTGCTTGCGTGAAATTTCCCACTAAGATAATAATATTAAACGGCTTATCTGGACTTATTGCGACAGTCGAATTATTTGCGCTAGTACGAAATATAAAAAGGGTTTTCCAAAGTAAAACCACAGAATACGTACAGTAAGTACAGTGAAACCTTGTGTTCCTCTTTGATTGGCAAATATATTTTTCCATTTGGTTATAATTTCATACAATACTTACTTATTGACTTTACATAGGTACCTACTAAAGGATAACCCGGTATATTAGGTGATCCACTATAAAAATAAATAAAAAAAATACAAAACTTTCGGAACTCGTGGTGAATAAAAAAGCAAAGACTATAAGCTATTCAAAGTTAATAGGTTTTATTGTCGGACAGAAAAGGGAGGCGCGTTGACTTTTAATTAAAGGCCCTCCACATTCTCCGTTATAAAGGACATTTTTAACAACCGCCACTAACTATGCTGACATGTACATAAACAGCGCTAAAGCACAGCCTCGCTGGCAAGTGCTGCTAAAATGTAGACGTTGTTTTTTATGCCGTCAAAACAACGACGAGAAAAAGGCTGTTTAGTTTTTAAAACAATATACCAGTAAAGAGAGGTGTAGGTACGCAAAATCGTCATGAAAAATTTTATGAAATTCGGCCGTAAAAACGTATTTTTTTGTTTTAGTGAGTGAAAATATTTTTAAATGCAAACAAAAATGTACTTGCCTATTTCAGTATCAATCTACCATTCTTCTTTTAAACAGTTCATGTCATTGTACATACCCTTACTTTTGTAAATTAGTAAACAATAACAATAGATTTGAGTTTTGGTTATACATTTACTCCTTTGTAACCAACAAATTTTGTAAGAGTTATAAATAATAATTTAACGTTATTATTAGTAACACTTGGTGCTGTTATTGACAGTTCCACAGACGCTGCCTACACAAGCCGACGACGCCCCATGTCACGCGGGGATGATTTCCCCAATTTTGATTGGAAAAACTTTTGCCTGTCAAATGCAGCACGCCATGAAGAGTAATTTGTATGGTTAGACTTGATATTTTGGAAACTTGTTAATTATATTTTTTTGAAATATCACTTTAGCCGAAAGGATATTTATTTTGTTACTTTATGAAATTTACGTGGAGACACGTATAATGTGTGCCTACCAGCAATACAATGTAAAATAGTCACACATAAATAGTGCAGACATAACATACTATTTATTTTAGTTTAATCTTTAAAAAAATATAAGCACCTTTAAGTGCACGGCCATCTTCCTATGATTCTGTATACAGTAGTTTAGTTATTTTAAGTATACACGGTTAATTTTTAAGTATATCTAAAAATGAAATGGGGTTTTCAGACCACGTAAATGAACAACTTTTACTATGGACCAACCACGAAATCGCGAAAAAAAATCAGCTATTCCATACATTATAGTCGAGTCGATGTTGTAGTTTTCTATGGAACAGCTGATTTTTTTTCACGATTTCGTGGTTGGCCCCATAGTAAAAAATGTTCATTTACGTGGTCTGAAATCCCCATTTCATTTTTAGATATTATACTTAAAAATTAACCGTGTATAAAAACAAACATAACTTGAATAACTTTTCAAACCCCGAATAAATTGGCATAATTGAAGATAATATTATTATCAGAGCATTATTTTATCTTATAAATAGAAACTAATCAAGATAAATGTCATGATAGCGTAGGATTCCATTTTATTTCAACACGAGACCCGGGAAAGGATTACATAGTATTAGGTTAGGAAACCCGACGACTAGTACCTTGAAAGCTTTTCTTTTATCCTATTACCTTTTCAACAAGAAGATCAGACTTGAAAAGTAACCTTTTTGTTCAGAACTAACTGTCGACAACAACGTAATACTACCATAGAATACAGGGTGGAAATAAAAACCGGTAGTTGTAGGGAGTGTAGTCTAAATATTGATGATGGCAAATACTGAAAGGAAACAGTCCTTTGTTTGTAAAAATAGGTAAAACTGTATTTAGTATTTTTAGGGTTCCGTACCCAAAGGGTGTCCATCATGAGAGGGTTACATTAGAGGGTACCCAAAGGGTAAAAACGGGACCCTATTACTAAGACTCCGCTGTCCGTCTGTCTGTCTGTCTGTCTGTCTGTCACCAGGCTGTATCTCATGAACCGTGATAGCTAGAAAGTTGACATTTTCACAGATGCTGTTTTTCTGTTGCCGCTCTAAAAACAAATACTAAAAACAGAATAAAATTATTATTTAAGGGGGGCTCCCATACAACAAACGTGATTTTTTTGCTGTTTTTTGCTCGATATTAATAACAATAACAGGTACACAGTTGAAATTTGACACATGATGTATTTTTATTGCCGCTATAACAACAAATACTAAAAACAGAATAAAATTAATATTTAAGGGGGGCTCCCATACAACAAACGTAATTGTAAGCGCGAGTCCGACTCGCACTTGGCCGATTTTTTTATAAATCGCTTGTCTCAGGTGGGAATCGAACGAGCTAAAATCTGAAAAATAGCACCCTGTACTTTTAAGATTTATAATAACCAATCAATTGAATCAAAGATAAGAGCCAATTTCTTCTAAATAAATTATTATTTTAAATTACAGGAATAAAATGGTAGTTCAGTTCAAAAACTTTTGTTGTAGGTACCTACTTAATCTTTTTTAATTTTTAGGGTTCCGTACCCAAAGGGTAAAAACGGGACCCTATTACTAAGACTCCACCGTCTGTCTGTCTGTCTGTCTGTCACCAGGCTGTATCTAATGAATCGTAATAGGTAGAAAGTTGAAATTTTCACAGATGATGTATTTCTGTTGCCGCTATAACAACAAATACTAAAAACAGAATAAAATAAATATTTGAGTGGGGCGCCCATACAACAAACGTGTTTTTTTTTTATTGTTTTTTGTTACGGAACCCTTCGTGCGCGAGTCCGACTCGCACTTGGCCGGTTTTTTCAAAAATATTTGGATGCAGTTTTACTTATTTAAAAAATAAAGAAATTATTCCTTTCAGTAAAATTTTACATCATCAATGTTTAGTGAGTGTACGTACATACCCTTCAACTAGGTAGGAAGGGTTTTTTTTCACCTTGTATACTGTGGTAATCACAGAACAAAGAAAAAAATTTTCCCCCCAGTAGAAGTCGCAAGTAGGCGGGACCCGTGTAACCTCAAGTGAGCGTAGCTCCGCATACTTCTGAATTTTGCTACGTCAGTCGTGTGAGCGAACGCCAAGCAAAAACATCTTCAAAAAACATATAAAAATGCCGAGTTGCATTATATAAAAGATCAAAAACAATATCTACATATATCATTTAGCAAACGGGTGCATAAAATATCAGAGGCAAGCTTTATTTTATTTATTTTGATTTTAATTAAAAACTCAACTGAGTTTTTTCTTTTAAATTTAAAAACAATAAATATCCACCTTTATGCGGTAAACACTTATGATCCATATTCCAATGCGCTATTTGACATATTCTTGAAGTTTCATAAACATTAAAATATAGACTAGCGGAAATATTACTCAAAAGGGGAGACCGAGAAACTTGTGACTGTGAAGAGTTGAAAAGCCAAGAGTCGTGTCATCTCAAACCCGCGGCAAAAACTGACAATACTCGCCGCCGGAAGCGAGCAAAAAGAACAACAGCGAAAATATACCTATTAAAACGTTTAGCGTTTAGAAAAAGGATTTTCAAAAGTCTGAGTAAAATCATCATCATCATATCAGCCGCACGACACCCACTGCTGGGTATAGGCCTCCCCCAAGGATTTCCACAACGATTGGTCCTGCGCTTCCCACATCCAGTGGCTTCCGGCAACCTTCACCAGATCGTCGGTCCACCTTGTCGGGGGCCTACCCACGGAGCGTCGTCCGGTGCGCGGTCGCCATTCAAGAATCTTTCCGCCCCAACGGCCATCGGTTCTTCTCGCTATGTGTCCAGCCCACTGCCACTTTAGCTGAGCAATCCTTCGAGCGATGTCGGTTACTTTAGTTCGCCTGCGGATCTCCTCATTTCTGATTCGATCACGCAGGGAAACGCCGAGCATGGTTCTCTCCATTGCACGCTGGGTGACCTTGAGCCTCCTTATGAGACCCATAGTAAGCGACCACGTTTCACTGCCGTAATTCATCACTGGCAACACACACTGGTCATAGACTTTCGTCTTGAGACACTGGGGTAAATCGGACACGAAGATTTTTCGGATTTTCCCGAATGCTGCCCATCCGAGTTGGATTCGACGAGAGATCTTCTTCTCAAAGTTGGACCTACCTAACTGGACTGCCTGTCCTAGGTATACATAATGGTCAACAACTTCAAGTGTAGTGTTCCCAACATGAACTGGAGCGGGCACAACATGAGCATTCGACATGATTTTCGTCTTATCCATGTTCATTCTCTTTGGGAAACACTACGGAGATCTTCGAGCATTGTGTGCAGGTCCTCTAAGGTCTCAACCATAAGAACTATATCATCGGCAAAACGAAGGTGTGTTAGGTGCTGGCCATTAATGTTGATGCCGAGTCTTATCCAGTCTAAGAGTTTAAAGGTGTCCTCCAACGCAGCTGTGAAGTTTCGGAGAAATAACATCTCCTTGTCTCACACCTCGCTGCAGTTGGATAGGATTTGTTCTCTGGTTCTGTACTCGGACCGACATGGTGGCATTTTTGTATAAATACCTCAACACCTCGATATACCTGTAGTCAACTTGGCACCTTTGGAGAGATTGCAGCACCGCCCAGGTTTCAATTGAATCAAAAACTTTCTCACAATCCACGAACGCCAAGCAAAGTGGCAGATTATACTCCTCGGTCTTCTGTATGACCTGCCGCAGCGTATGTATGTGGTCTATGGTGCTAAAGCCTTTTCGGAACCCGGCTTGTTCGGGAAGTTGGAAGTCGTCGAACTTGCGAGCGAGACGATTCGTAAGGACTCTCGAAAACAGCCTATAGACATGACTCAGAAGCGAGATGGGTCTATAGTTCTTTAAGAGGGACTTGTCACCCTTTTTAAAGAACAAAATCATCTTACTTATGTTCCATGTCTTTGGCGTTCTGCCCTCGACGATAACGGAATTGAAAAGCTTCTGCAGGACTTTAAGTATCGGCTTACCGCCCGCTCTCAGAAGTTCTGTAGTGATTTCGTCGTCACCCGGCGCCTTGTTGTTTTTCAGCTGTTTGAGAGCCATACTAATCTCGTACATGCTGATGTCCGGGTTATCTTGGGTATAGTGTCGGGTAAGCTTGGCTTTGGGGTCTTTAGCCTTGCTTTCAACAGGTGTCTGCGTGGAATATAACTGCCCATAGAAACTCTCGATCTCCCTCAGAAATTCAGGCGTCGCTGAGATGACGCGTCCGTCGTCAGTTTTCAGCTTCGTCATCTGGCTTGTGTATAACTGATATCAACAATGTTAAATATACATAATATATACTGTTGGTGTACCTTTTCCATAAATAAATATGCGAAATTCGAATTTTCATTTTTGAACATATTAATCGATATCCGATACATTTATTATATTTGGAATTATACATTTTGAATTTCATATATTTATTGCCTAGTATCACTAAGAAATGTCAGGATTTCACCGAATTATGAAAAAGAGTTTAACGAATATTTGATCTGAAACTATTAGGATAAGTTAAGTGAAAATGTCAACCAACCTGGTCTCCCTTATCTCGTTAGATTTTCTTAAAGTACTTTATGTCAGAACAAATAAGGTGGTAAATCGCATTATTAAAATTTGCCTGCGCCATCTAGCGGCTGAGTAGCAGCGTTATAAATATACGTATTATTTAATTTGGTACCAAGTGCTATGGTAATACGATTGAATCAAAATAAATAAACTTTGTGATTTATGACCTTTTGGATATTATACATTTCTAATTTTTATCCAATTACGTGTTCACAAAGTATGTGTGCGTAGCACGTAACTATTAAATGGGGGGCTCGGCTTCGATTGTTAATGTGTTAGTTTGGTTACACTGGTTTTCATACTAGATTGAGCTCATACTACTTCTAACTACTTCTATGTCCTGTGGTGGTAATACACTGGATTGCAACGAACCGAATTCCAGAAAGAAACTTAATTACTTAAAATGTTAAAGTTTTTCTTCATTTTTTTCCCCAGTGTTGTATCGGAAAAAAACAATAGCTAAAATGTAAGAATAATCCTTACTAATATTTATTTTGTTTATTTGTTACGCCTTCAAGTCTTAACTACTGAACCGATCATCATGAAATTTTGCATACACGTTGTCAGGGGTACAGAGAAGGAAAAAAGGTACCTTTCATCCCGAAAAAAAGTATTGTTCCCGAGGGATAGCAAAAAAACTTTCCACGCAGACGAGGTCGCGGGCGGCCGCTAGTTATAAAACAAACAACTACATACCTTCTTTATTTCAACAATAATTGAATAATGAATTAAATTCTCATGATTTCAAAAGCAAAGTCTAAAAACAACGTACAATGTTTACTACAATAATACCATCAATTATCATTTTCTTTGTTCTAACAAAGAATTTAGCAATAATAAAGCATTCTTTGTTTACATTTCCCTCAATTTCCTTGCTAAAGTTTTGTAAGTCAGAAACTTTATCTCGCAAAGTAGCAAGTCAAACTTCCGCTTTTTCTAATATTCAACCGGTGAACAAAGTTGAAATGAAAAGTGATTCAAAAGCAAACATTCCAGTCGAACGGTACTGAAATAACTATATCTTGGGTGAAAATGTGTTGCGATTTTCGTCCGAGAAATATCTTTTTTAAACTGTGTCGTTTGAGTATTGTTATCGCTGCGGATGGGGGGTGCTCTGAGTCCCAAGTAAATTGAGCATTAGGCCAAATGCCTCCGGTAATTTGGATCCTCACTTTAAATTTAGTATAGTACGTAAGCCGCTAAGAAATTTAATCTCGACATTATTTCTTTTAGTCGTGCTACCTATTTATAGAGTGTTGGTGCTAGCTAGTCCGAGGGTGGGAAGTGTTGGGCTGGTAATTATAATGCTAAAAGCTACAGTTTTTGTCAAACTTTCCTAATCATTAAATACAGTTATTGCTTTGGAGTAAGAAATATTTTTGTCACCGTTTAATGAATAAGCTTATGATATTAAATTTGTATTTATGGATGTTTTTTTAACGAGGTAAGTACCTACTAAGTTTCATCTAAATTACAAATAACTACCTATTTATAGTTCAAACCATTTGGAAATTGGGATTCAGGCCGAAACCTGCGGTGTGCCGTTTTAATTAGAATTAGACCTGTATTAGGCCAGTCGTCCACTGAACTTGTGATCGAATAATAATTGATTTTCATTGTACTGCGTTTGTGATGTGAATTTTAAGCTGTCTGTGTCAAACGGGGAGTGAAATGGAATACGAATGCTCTTGTAGGACAAAATAATGTTAAAGACATATTCTATTTTATATTATGCAATACTGAAACACTGGGTCACTGTACATATGACCCGTGTATCAGTCAAATTTTTTTTTCTAGCCCTATTATTACTAACATAGTTATGTAAGTTTTATTTTATTAACAAATATGGAGTTTGTCTAAATTAAATAAATTATTATTATTATTTCAAAAGATAAGTGGTTTTAATTGCTTGATAACATTTTTTTAGTATTTCTAGCTTAATTCGGAAGACTAGTTTGTTTACTTGACTACACAATTAACAACAGGTTAGTTATGAAATATAGAAAGACTAAGATACGGAAAGTATATTTTCAAAATATCATTAACTGTAGATTCATTTGAAAAGTTTTTACTTCATTCTTACAGTAAATAACAAAGAAAACCTATACACAACCTACTCATCAAAATATAATAAGGCAAGAGTTATGACAGAAAGCAAACTTTTTACTTTGCCCGTCTCCCAACTTCATATTCTTGGGTGCATCGTTAGCTGATTTAAAATTTTAAAACTACATCGAGCGCACCCTCGGCTGAAGCGAACTTCCATGGTACATTATTATGTTCGAACTTCGCTGCTTTCAATAGACCCCGCAAATTATAAAGCTTAAGTAAAGAAAATTGTGTTTTCGCTTTCGTTTTAGCAACTTTATAATATTGATTAAAAAAAAATACAAAATGGAGAGCTCTGTTGTATTGGGGTTCGAATTATTTATATTTTTTATATTTAGTTATTTTTTTAATTATTATTTTTATATTTAGTGCTACTCGTATTTATTTACGAGTAGCACTAAATATTGTAGACAAAGAAGCGTGTATTAATAGGACAGGATTAACAGGATTAACATTTCATCAATAATACTGAAAACAGAAAACGACTACTTAAGTTGTGCGTCCACTGCATCGGAATCGGAGCGTGGCGCGAACGGATCATTGGCATTTGTCACTTTGTATGGATTTCTATGTAGTGATGGGCGTTAAGGCTATTTAAAAATAATTTTTCACCGTTAAATTAATTGTGAAATAGCTTTTTTCAATTAACGCTATTTTTAACGTGAATTTTAACGATCGTGCGTGCATCATGCATGAATGACTACTTTCAATTATTATCTTAGACAAAGTTAATTTGTCGTTAATTCGCTTTAGTTTTCTTTATTATATTCATACCACAAACCAAATCATATCTGAAAAATCAAATTAATTATTTAGTAAGTATGTTTTTTAATGAAAAGATATTACAGTAAATTAATTGAGCTCAATTGAGCACCTTGTGTATCTCAATGCAAATTTAAAAAAAGTGCGATTATAAGTATTTGTTATAATTTGTGTTAATTTTCTGTAATATCTTTTCATTAAAAAAAAACACGAACACACGAACCCTCAACGCTATGCGACGTGACCGATTTCGTTAATGATTACTTTCACAGTGGCTAGTGAAAATCGCTTCTTCCTTCCTTCACGTTAATAAACTAAACGGCGTTAAGGCTAGAAGTTGTTAAAATTATTAACACAATTTCAATCCAAAACTGAACCTTTGGTATCATATAATAAAGACCACGGTAATTTCGTTATCTAAATTCAGTGCTCCACAGCAGGAAGCAATAAATCTCAGAACAATGTTTCTTACTTGCAAAGTTAGTTTTATTAGTGTTATGCAATTTAAGGGACCCCCGCCTTTGTTATTATTCTGAACAAAAAACAATACTTACAATAGATACCGTTGTCTCGGCCCATGACCGAACTATGCACGTGAGCAACACGTGCGGTGGCGGTCGAGCGAGGGACCTTAGCTTTTTTGGAGCTTACTTCACGTTAGAATCGTTAATTAATTTTAGCAGAATATTTCATTTAAAATTAATGAGCTAATGCTAAATTCTTGATTAGTCGTTAAGCGTTAAAGCTAATGCGATAACGACACATCACTATTTCTATGGCGCAGAAATGCCGATGCAGTGCACGCAGTGCCATAGAAATCCATACATAGCAACAAATCCGTCCACTCCGTCCGCTCCGTTTTTAATCTAAAAAAACCCGTAAAACAATACATAGAGTCTTTTACAGCTTCTGGCTAAGCTTCAATTAACTATAAGAATAATTTAATTATAAACTAAACCAGAAGATATAATGCACAATCACAGATAAATAGGTATCAACCTGTGCAATAGACCTCTAATAACCTTCATTTCTTCTCCGACCATTGCCTTTACGTCCAACTTTTGTCACCGACACTTGAAACTATCAAGCTGTTGCAGTCGCAGTCGCTTCGACAGTTATTATTTGACAACGTCCATTGGCTTCGGTAATTGTTTTAACTTTGATACAACTTCAAGTTTCCCTATTTAGAGTGTCGCTTTCGAAAGACAGTGTGTTTTACAGATTATAGATAGGTATAGATAGGTAGTTTTACAACGATTACTGTAATAGAAATATAAGCAACTTATCTTGGTTTCTTGTCCCGAAACACTTTCTTCACAAAACACTTTTACTATTGAATCTCTACCTTATTATTTACGGTGCGAAGTCAATTCGAATGGATGACTGTAATATTATTTAACAATACTAAGAAAAATACTGGATGATAAAAATATTTTTTAAAGCATAACACTTTCGTTTTAATAGTCGTTTTAATGAAAACATCATTTCGGAATTTTAAGGCAAGTAAATGAAACTACTTTTTTGTTTTCTACGCAAATCTTCTTTCATTTCCAAAGACTTCTATAGATATATCTAATCTTCGATGTCAAAGTCTTATTTTCGTGTATGATATTCATAACTATTTTATTGATTTAACCCAAAACAGACAGAATATAATACAAATCCGTTTCTTTGTTCCCCAAATAGAAATAGTTCATGAAACCACATCAGGCTAATAAATCCTGATCTCTTTGTGAGATTCATCAGGGACCGTGTGGGAAGACAATATGGAAGTTGTTTTAATTACCAGTTTGTGAAACAATCCTCACTCACAATATATTCCGTGCTGAGAGTGAACAGCGACGAACACATCCTCATTTCGACGTTAAACTCCGCCGGGAACTCGCTCAGAAGTAGGTATTCACAATGGCCCTTCATTGTGATAAATTGCTTTCATTACATTTGAGCGTTTCGTCACTGTAACACGATTGCCTATCAGTTGATTGTAGTAATGTGATTTACATTAAAATTTGTTACCTTTCACGTAAAGAATTTCTGCGTTATTTTGGACATAAAAGACGTCAAAATGTAATCAAGTTAGAGTGTGCGACACATATTTTATTGTCACGTGTTTTAGAGATGGTTTTCAATGTTTTATTTTTCTTTTCTTTTATATGCTTCTAAAGTTTACTAATAATACATTCTAAACTAGAAAACGTTACTATAACTTGCTAACTGACGACCAATTATTAGCACTATATTTTGAAAATCAACAATTCAAAAGTTAGTTGCAATTCCATCTACTAACGTATGTTCGCGGTGACGACAACAAGTATTGAAGCCATTACATTACCAGCGTAATTTGATAGTTGACTCCGACTCCCAATTGGCACCAAGCAACCTCAATTGAAATATCGTTCCAGGATTAAAGCAAGCTCAACCTCATAATGTAATTCGGTGGTTCGCTTACTTGCTAACATTGGCGGAATTGCTTAGATAACTGAATTTAGACTGTGAGCAAGACCCAATTGGCGTGATGCTCTTGTAAAGTCATGATACAAATTACAGCATTGCGAATTTTAAGATCTTATGTATAAAATAATAAGACAAAAATAATAAGTACTAGACTAGACTTCATCAAATATGTTGCAGTGCTAAGTTTTCCTGCATTGACTCGACCGGAAATCAAATGCGGTACCTTAGAGCAGCGGTTCCCGAATGGGGTTCCGCGGAACCATTGGGTTCCGTGAGAGGCTCGCAGGGGTTCCGCGAAAATTCAAGAGTTTAGGTATAAAGACAGTCCCGATTTCGATGATATTGTCCCGCGTCCCGACGATCCATTAGTTTTGTCCAGATTTTTGATGATAACACGCGATCACAATCAAAATAGCAGCCTTTTCCTAGGTTTTCTTTACCTGAATGTAACTACCCTGGTTAGTTTACTTCTTACTTGAGCTAGGGTTCCGCTCAAAAGCGGTGAACCAAATAGGGTTCCGTAGCCAAAAGAATTCGGGAACCGCTGCCTTAGAGGCAGCATAAGCGACCGACGAGCGATAACGAAAACGGATACATAACTTATTTACTAACTATTCATTTATGATCATTTTTTTATTTATTTTACATCAGAAATAAACGTTCGAGTTTTCTCCATTGTTATTACCCTAAACCTAAAAAAATATAAGTAGTGGTTTTTGATAAAGATATTTCATTTCCAGAGATTGTTATTAGAATTCGAATTTAATATGCCGTCAGATTTTAATTTCCTTTAATTCGATGAAAAGAAACAGTGAAAATTGTTTAAAATTTATATTAGAATTAGAACTCGGTACTTAAGTGGTCTGAAAATATTTTTTACAAACAAAACGTACTTATTCAATTTTATACTTTTTATGTACTAGTTACATTAGAGTCTCACTCAAGTTTGTATCCAGTGCGTTGCAGAAAAAGTAAATAAAAAAACCGGCCAAGTGCGAGTCGGACCCGCGCACGAAGGGTTCCGTACCAAAAAACGGCAAAAAATTACGTTTGTTGTATGGGAGCCCCCTTAAAAATTTACTTTATTCTGTTTTTAGTATTTGTTGTTATAGCGGCAATAGAAATACAGCATCTGTGAAAATTTCAACTTTCTAGCTATCACGGTTCATGAGATACAGCCTGGTGACAGACAGACAGACAGACGGACAGCGGAGTCTTAGTAATGGAGTCCCGTTTTTACCCTTTGGGTACGGAACCCTAAAAACACAATTTTACCTCAACCATCCAGGTACAAAACGAAAGAACAAGATCTCTAGGTTTACCACAATAGAAAAGCTCAGATTTAGCAAAGCAACTCGTTGTTAGCTTTCTGTCTCATACATTTGAATTAAATATTCTGACATTTTTATATTTAACGACATGACAAAAAAAATATAAAGTCAGGTATCGCTGGTCCTGTTAATTAATTGTTGTCATAATAACCCTTGTCCTGTCTTAATATCATTTTCTGATTCTTTGATCTTATCCTATTTTTGGCTTTCCCAATGTAGGACCTTTACAGCTGCTGCGGTCTCGGGAAATTGAATCAAATAAAAAACTAAACTAAACATCAAGAAATCTATAAAAAAAACAGATTAGTCTCCGAAAAAAGTGTTTTATTTTAATATTTTTGGAAGAAAGCTAGTTAGTTTCTTTTGGAAGTATCTTCATTATTAATATGTACACATTTACAGACAGTAACCAAGATCATTGCACGTAGGGACTAGGGACTAATAGCCCGTGACTTTTTTGTTTCCGAATCTCATCATTAAGCCCAGATGATTTACTGTGGAAGAAAGAGAGGAAAACGTAAGGTCCATTTTTGCTTGACAGAAAGTAGTTTCAGTTTTTATACGCATATGTCGTATAAAGGCCGTCAGAATGCAATATGTATAAGGAAAAAGTTGGATTATAGTATAATTAATATTCTACCTCTACGTATATCTGATTTTGATATGATCAATTATGATATATATTAAGATCTTACGTAAACGCTGCATAATAAATTATCAGCATTTAAAATTAGAGGCTCAATTTCAAATGAGGTACAGTCGAAACACAACTAAAAGTGATTAGTAAATTGACCTTTAACTAGGCACAGTAATAATGCACAACGCGCATCATAACCTAATAGACCTTTTTTCGTACTCAATGAAAATAAAACGCAATTTTTTAAAACAATAATAATATGTCCTGTCACAGACAAACTACTTATTCCTTAGGTAACCGGTAACAAACTTTGCTCGAAGAATAGACTGATCCCCGAAACAATTAAATTATCTGGCAACTAAATATAAGTGCAAGTTTGCTAACAACCGTGTCACAGCCAAGTTTCAGTTAAGTTTCTGAGAAGTTGTGAAGGGTTGCAAGTCGGTTACTTAGACTGAACTAACTTGATTCGTCTGGTGAAGGAATGAATATTATTTTTGTAATATTATCAGAACTTACTTGACACCTTGAATTAAATTAAGCCAATTGTGTACTAACCTCGAATGACATTTTAAAAATAAAAATATAATAAAGAAATACATAAGTAATATAAAAATAAAAATTAATATAAACTTCTATTTTTTTAAGTTATTATTCATACACCGAAAAATATATTTCAGTTTTCTTCATAATGACGTGTAAACTGCCTTAGAGCATTAAATGCTCTAAGTAAACTGCAAAAAAATAAATAACACTTATTTAAAAACTTCCTTATTACCGTAAAATAACAGTGACGAATTTAGAAAACTCGAATTTTCAAAAAAAGTTTTTATTACGTCATTTTTTTTTTTATTATTTATTTATCACATAAATGTTACAATGAGACTTATTCACTATAGCTAACACAAAGGAAACCACTAAGGTTTGTATAATGTGTTAGGATTCTACAACGAGATTATCAAAATTATTATTATTTCTTACATTTTGTAGAACTTGTGTAACAATGATTCAATATTAACATTGTTTCAATCTTTCAACATTAAATATGAGAAAAAGAACATTGCATTCCACTTTCCAAAAAGTATTGTTTTAGTTTAATCTTTATATTGTCGGGTGTAATGCTTTTAATCAAATCGGGAGGTAGTTATGAGTATGCATCGTTAAAGTTTTATATCCATAAAAGCCACAAGTTCTTCACAAAGTTTAATAAAGATATGTCGTGTTCTGAATCAATTACACTCTTATAGATGGTATCTAAGGGTTTATGTGATTAACAAATTGATGGAGGCGAAAATTACTTGATAGTTATCATGTGTTATTCACAATTACATGAAAAACAAAGATTGTTAACACGCAAACTTGTTTTCATGACGACATTTTACTCACATTAAATTACATACGTTTTTTTCTGTTAAGACAAAAGTATATAGGTAACTGTAGACTGTAGACTTTTACCGTAAAATTGCGCAACTGTAAAAATGCAGCAAAATCAGATGTTTTATATAAAATTTGAAATTTGAAATAGGTACCTACTTTTAACGAATGGGTTGTTCATACAAAAAAGTTTTTATAATCATAAACTGTACAAAAGGATTTGGTTTCGTGTAAGTAAACAAAATAACGTTGTCCCTATAGGGTTGTGTTAGTTGACTATGCCACGAAACATATTTTTCATACTCTCAAATATTTTCTTGCTATGGCTATAAACTTGGTGAGATTAATCACCAATCTTCAATCAATTAACAACCGATTAGAGCAATAAAATTTTTTGAATACTACTCATTTAATGAAAATGAAATTTAGAATATACGAGATCTATTAAAATTCAATCTACATCACAGACAAAAGCGAGTAAATCGAGCTAAATTCCTGTTTACGTGAAACTCAAGAGTCAAACTTTTAGCGTAAACTAAACTGAAACTTCGCAGTTCTAACGTCTAAAATTGATTCTCTTATTTGTTTTGTAACTAAATTCGGTTTCCCATTCAGACATAGAAGCAAGTTGATTTGAGCATTGCAATTTGATCGCGGAATCTCTTAAATAAAAGTGAAGGGGTGATGACAGACTATTACCCAGCCTACTATTTTTTATTTTTTATTTCCATACAACCCAAAGTTTGTATGGAAATAAAAAATAAAAAAACATATCAACTTGAAACTTCGAAGGAGTACTTCTACAAAAAAATAAGCAAACACGTGTTTCGTGGTTTTCCGAAACTCAAACCTTTAGGGGGTAAATGGGGAAAAAAGCCCAACATCGATATGGGTGTCGTTATCGAGGTTTTATGGGATGTAGATTGCAAAAATGGCATTCATTTTTAAGTGGTAGACATTAAATCTACGGTGAAATGGGGTTCAAACTTTGTATGGAAAAAATATAAAATAGATATTACGTCTTGAAACTACGAAGGAGTACTTCTATAAACAAATGATCAAACATGTATTTCGTAAATTTCTGAAAATCAACCCTTTAAGGGGTAAATGGGGTAAAATATCCAAACTCGATATGGATGTCGTTATTGAGGATTTATGGGATGTGGATTGCGAAAATGTCATTTATTTTTAAGTCCAACATAGTGACTATGTTTCAACCACTAAAGTGGTAATAAAATAGGGTTCATGTTTTGTATAAATTCGTTTCGACTTGAATTGAAACTTCGTAAGATTACTTTTAAAAACTAATCTAAAACACGTATTTTGTGATTTTCCGAAAATGTTTAGGTTTTATTTACCCACTAACCCCCAACCTCTTGGTGGTTAGTTGGTAAATAAACCTAAAAATCGATATGGATGTCGTTAATAGGTTTTATGGGATGTTGATTGCGAAAATGGCATTTATTTTGAAGTCCAACACGGAACCATGATTCAACTTCTAAAGGGGTAAAATGGGATTCGTATTTTGTATGGAAAAATAATATTCAATAGACATTTCGACTTGAAACTTCATATGAGTAGTTGAGTACTTTTAAAAACAAATAAGCAAACAAATCGATATCGATGTCGATATTGAGGTTTTATGGGATGTTTATTGCGAAAATATCATTTATTTTAGGGTCCAACACGACACGGTGGACATTATTCAACACCTAAAGAACTGAAACGGGGGTCGATTATTTTATGGATAAATAAATCGGGAACGGGAACAGGAATGAGAACGAGAACGGGAACGGGAACTAATCATAAATGTGAAAGTTTAATGTTTGGATGTTTGTTACTCAATCACGTAAAAACGGCTGAACGGATTTGGAATAGCACTCAGATAGTTATAGCCTGTGGTAAACCTGGAGACTTTTTATCTCGGCCAAAGGTTCCATAGCGATTTTCCGAATGTCCACGCGGACGAAGTCACGGGCAAAAGCTAGTATCAAATAATATTCAAATGAAAGGCGTTTTAACAGATTTATAAACAGCTATATAGTGTATCTATGAATCGCTACAATTTTCAACGAATAAACCAAATTGAACGATGTTCTTTGGTTTTTAAGCGTTTTCATCAAATTGGCCGCGACGTATGTTATAGGTAATACGAATATCTCAATAATATTTGATGCTGTCTCGAAAGTGACAGTATCAGTTTTAACCAGGTCTTACTTTATTCTAACTTATTTATATAGTTAATCACAAATAATTAATGACTATTTTTTAAATAAAGTTGTCAACTAACAACAAGATACGGTATTAACTAATTTGTGAGTACAACGCTAAATTGAACGGCACCCAGGCTAGGTTTACACTGTCTAGTCTAGACCATTTGAATGCTAATGAGCCTACAACACACTTGTTACATCGTACTTAGGCGCTTATTTTGTGCTATTAAATTCGGTCATAACGAAAAGGAAATAAACAGAACGCAGTATTTTGTAAAGTCGTTGTGGTGTCTGATTTCCATAACGCTGAATAATGACAGCAACCTATAGGATTATAGTATTTCCATATTGATTTGCATTATATCCCCCCACAAAGTAATATTATTAGCTCCTTTGAGGTCCTTTTTTTATTTATTTTCACAACAAATATGTTACAAATTGTTACATTACATTTACTCGAGAACTACCTAGGTAATCTAGGTATATACGCTGAAATTTTAGTCATTTGGTTCCCGCAGTGGGGTGGTTCCACTTATGATTACGAGCAACTTTTAGTATGGGGCCATCTCTTATAACGCGAAAAAAAAATCTGCTGTTCCATACAAAAGCGCAATACCTACCTCAGCAGTTTTTTTTTCACGATATTGGAGTAGACCCTATAGTAAAAGTTACTTGTAATATGAGTGGAACCACCCCACTACGGGAACCTAATGATTATAATTTCACGCTGTATTGTGCGTACAAAACTGATAAATCATAACGAAAAAAATAGGTTTCAGGAAAAACTTTGATGTAAAATAAGTTAGAGTAAAATTAAATGTTTCTCCATATAACCCAAAACTAGCCTCTGTCACAGAATATACAGGGTCATTTTGAACTTACCATCCAAATTTTGAGAACGTGTTCAGTTCATGAAACTGAACAACTTTCTCTAAGGAACACATGGTCAAATATGTCAAATAAAAATCGACTTTCCATACAAATCAAAGAGATCACGTGATCAATTTAGTATGGGATGACCAAAATTTTCTGGCGAAATTTGACACATGTTTCTTAGAGAAAGTTGTTTAGTTTCATGAACTGAACACATCCTTAAAATTTGGATTGTAAGTTCAAAATGACCCGATATAATAGCCCTAACTAACGTCCCTGCACTTTTTTTAAATCAAAAACTTCTAAACAAAAGGTAGCCTATAGTTTGGCATATACGTCTTCTTATAAGAACTGTATTCTAATAAAAAGGCCTTTGTTTTACATTAAGCCTCATTATACATCATGATTAAGCGAGCAATCCTTAGAACATCCTTCATCTCTCGTAAAGCCATCTCAGACGCACCGTGACACTCACACACCTGACGTCAAGACTTCACAAGATGGTAATAAATCTTTTACCAACAAAATAATCCTACCCAGTACATGCTCCCGGAAAAAATAGCGGACGAAAATGTATCACGTACTAACCTAGTGGCTTGAAGCTGAATCGTTCGAAAATATGAAAATTAACCTTTAAATAGCTTCCGATAGTAACATATACCTACCATATTCAAAATCATGGTTGGAATGAGGGCTTTTCATGATGACAAAAAACTGTAGGCTCGATAGATGGCGTTGATAAAAATGTATGTGTCAATGTGATTCTTTACTAAGCTTCGAAGAGTACTCAGGTAGGCAGGCAGATGTAACCCTAAAATGTTTCTGTTTGGGCAGATGTCAGCCAGCGAGCGCTATATCTGAATATCGCTAATTACCAATCCCAAATACCCTTGAAATATATGTATTATTATATTTTACGGTTATTTTAAACGTGTATTAAATCCATGTGGTCTAGTGTTTGACCACAGACTAGAATTGTAATTTATTAAAACTTTAAAAAGTCTTGGTAAAATTTTTGCTTCCGACACATTATGCACTTACAAACGACGTTCCCGTCTGTAAGAAGCAAAAACTTTAAGTTTTCGTATTTTGTACGATTAACAGTAACAAATATCAGTTCTTTCAACGTAGACAAAGCTTTTAGCGAGATCCTCCTACCGATATTCTTATAAGACCCGTCGCATTTTTACAAACTGCGAACGTTTGCATAAAGTGGCGTGTGGACTTAGGAGTCGGATTGGGGCCTTACCCGCGACGGCACGGAATGGAAACTAAGGCCCAGATAATGTACCCGCTGCGCTCGCTACACCAAGCAATTTGCTATGCGTATTTGAGACGCTATTTCAGCTGGGATTGAGAAGGCGGCACCAAAAGTTTTTAGATGTACTTCTTACTTACTTACTCGCTTCGGAGTTAAATCACTTGCTGAGTTATTCTAGGAAGTAGTATGATATTCTTAAGGGCTTGCACGGAATGGAAATAAAGACTCGCTGCGCTTGCGTTACCAATTAATTTGCTGGGCGCACTTATTTAAAACGCTATTTTAACTGTGGGATTGAGAAGGCGGCACCAAAAATTTTTTTTGTTGTACTTCTTACTTACTAACTCGCTTCTAAGTTAAATCACTGCTGAGTAATTCTAGGAAGTAGTATGATATCGTAATGGATACTAAGGCTCAGATAATGTACCCGCTGTGCTCGCTACACCAAGCAATGTGCTATGCGTTTTTGAGGGGCTATTTCAGCTGGGATTGATAAAGCGGCGCCAAAAGTTTTTAGATGTAGGTACTTCTTACTTACTCACTTTTGAGTTAAATCACCGCTGAGTTATTCTACGAAGTTATTTGATATTCTTAAGGGCTGGCACGGAATTGCAACTAAGGCCCGCTGCGTTTGCTACACCAAGCAATGCTATGCGGATTTGAGACGCTATTTTAGCTGGGATTGGGAAGGAGGCACCAAAAGTTTTCAGATGTAATTCTTACTTATTCACTTCTGAGTTAAATTAGTGCCGAGTTATACTAGGAAGTAGTATGATATTTTTAAGGGCTGTCACGTAATGGAAACTAAGGCTCAGATAATGTACCCGCTGTGCTCGCTACACCAAGCAATTTGCTATGCGTATTTGAGACGCTATTTCAACTGGGATTGAGAAGGCGGCACCAAAAGTTTTCAGATTTACTTCTTACTTACTCACTTTGAGTTAAAACACTGCTGAGTTATTGTAGAAGTAGTATGATTTTCCTATGGACTGGCACGGAATGAAAACTAAGACCCGCTGCGCTTGGTTTAGACCAAACAATTTGCTATGCGTATTTGAGACGCTATTTCAGCTGGGATTGAGAAGGCGGCACCAAAAGTTTTTAGATGTACTTCTTACTTAGATACTCACTTCTGAGTTAAATCACTGCCGAGTTATTCTAGAAAATAGTAAGACTAATAAGTTATGGAAACTAAGGCCCAGATAATTTACCCGCTGCGCTCGCAAGCAATTCGCTATGCTCATTTGAGACGCTATTTTAGCTAGGGTTGAGAAGGTGGCACCAAAAGTATTGATGTACTTCAAGAAGCAGTAATAGTAAAAGTTAAATTATTTTGGTAGGTCAACTTAATCAAATGTTAGACCTCATTACTACTCAAATGTACTGAATAAAAATAAATTAAATATTTAAATTACATTTTTCACATTCATGAGCACGAATGATGCTGGCATTGACTTGATGCTGGGTGAGTATGAGCAATTCGTGATAGAACTCCGAAAAATATAACCCAATAATTATATTTAATACGAGTATCTAACGTAAGAAATCATAAATCATCTAAAAACGTTTCGACTAAGCCATATCCGTGTTGGCGTAATGAAAAGCTCGTAACGTAATATTAGTTATTGTGCACTCCTGTAATTGCCATGCACCTGCGCGCTTCATACCCACCTATCTGGTTGCAACATCAGGCCGTACCACGTAAACCACGTTACTCTCGTAACAATATTAAGATTTCTAGTAGTTTGTAAACTTCAGTCAAATGATTTAAAGATTGAGTAAGAAAATAAAGTTTAATTATTTTATGGTTGAATCTTACTAATATATAAAATGTAAAAGTTTGGATGTTTAGATGTTTGTTACTCGATCACTCAAAAATGATACAGATAATTAATTGACTGGATTAAAACATAGGATGCTATCTATCCTGGTCAAAGATTCCCAAAGGATTTTCCGAAAGTCAACGAGGTCGGAAGCTTGTTAAAAATAAAAGAATTGCTCAAATTTCAGACATTAGTTTGTCTTTGTGTCACTTATTTCAGAAATCTAATAAAAACGACGTTACTACTATACTATAAGTTACTTAATCTAAAACTGATTATAATCGCATATACATCTTTCCATTCTAACAATCAAAACGTAAGTACACAAATGTTTTATACACATCCTCTTACTAAGTTCGTGACTAAAACGAATTTGGTGGGCAATCAACAACACAAAAGGAACTTGGTCAATTTAAATTTATTCAGCGCAATAAAACCTGCGTTTATGCAGTCGGTCCGGTCGCCCTTGACATATACATGGAGCATTCCTCCGTACACGAGCTTATTAAGCTTAAACACTGATTCAAATTGAACTTTACTTAGAAGACGATAAGGGTTATAATAAGGAGGTTGTTTTACAAGATTTACAAGATGCCTTGGTGCTTGCTCAGCAAATGTTGACAGGTACTTAGAGCATTGCCGCGCTCCATCAAATATGCATAAGGTCGCCTGCTTCACTTATGAAAAACGCTTTACACTTGCGTGCTCGTAACTTCTTATTGAACAAGACAACGTACAATTTATTATAATTTATATAATAACCGGCTTTGATAGACGGTTTTAAATATTTGGTTTTACAATTTAAATGTAATTTGCAGGATAAGCTTAAATTACGATGCGTAATAAATTGTTGTTATTATTAACATATGATTTCATATCGTTTTCTAACCGTAAGTACTTACAAAGGAAAAAGAAGAGAACCAAGTAGATAGGCACATCACATTATATTACAATTAATTAAGACAATTTGCAAGGCATAATTAGACAAATTGAAGAATTGAAAGTCAAGTGAGTCATTAAATGTTTTACCTCATTATAAACATTTCCAAGTGAATTTTAGTAGGTATATACATAGGTTAGATGTATAGAAATAATCCTACTTCATAATAATATTATAAATGTGAAAGATTGTGGGTTTGGATGTTTGGATGTTTGTTCCTCAATCACGCAAAAACTACTGAACGGATTTGGTTGAAATTTGGCACACAGATAGTACATAGCCTAGATTAAAATATAAATACTTTTTATTCCGATATTCTCACGGGAACGGGAACCACGCGGGTGAAACCGCGGGCGGCCGCTAATTTTTCATAAACTAATTTGCACTTTCGATTAAAGTTCAACACTATGAAAATTGACTTTCGCTGATTAAACTCGATGAGACTGCCTCGTGGGTCACGTCGGGAGAAGTGAAGACGTACTCAACACTTAACGACATGCAATTCAAATCGTCTTGCCATCGGCAGAAGTAAAATCAGCAATTGGCAAAATTGCAGTAGCGTGGGGTCTTCGTAATTGTCCCCTCCATACTATCGAAAGCGATAAATAAGTATGGATAAGATTTCTCCCGGTACCTACGCTTCGATTTCTGTGTAAATATTGCTTCCCAATGCAGTTTGGAATTGGACGCGAGCGATAATGTCTCCTACTGCTATATATGCTGTTTTATCGTTTAGTCTAATTGCTTTGGCAACTTAATTAAAGAAATAAGATTCAGACCAAAGTGGTCAGGTAACTCATTTTTTATACTCTGTGGCTCCAAGCAATACGAGTAAAACAGCTCTCTTTGAGCTAAGTTGTGTGCTGATTCGAGCTTTTTGGTTTAAATTAAGTAGTAGCAGTAGAAGAAAAGTTAAAAATTTATATATTTATGTACATACATATTTCTTTATTAGAATGAGTTACATGTACATTAAACTATAAAAAATCTTATTAGAAGTAAATTATCCTAAATATATGAAAGTTAATATCCTATGGTTGTGCTTGTGCCTAAACAACTAAATCAAAAATTCCAAATAATCACGATTTTGTAATTTCCGAAGTTGTCCGCATTGAAATAGGTACGAACTTGAACGAATATTCAAACCAACGACCATTGCCTTGCCACATATCCCGTCAAGCACCGTCCGTAACTTTAAATAGCTTTCAACCACAACACCTGTGTAATTCGGACCTTTGATAGAAGCACTTTTCATATTCGAAATTCGACTTTTTGGCTTAAATATTAAGGTTAAGGTTCTCCGGTCGTTTTAAAGCATGGAAAACATGACATCTGAACTAAGGGTCCCGGGTTTGTATTAAAATTAGTAGCAAGTGAGGCGGAAGGGCCAGATGAATTGAGAGGGCGCTGCAGCGCAACAGTAATCAACGACTCCGTGTTTATCGTGCTATTAAAAATAAATAAACCTCGCAAAAAGTGAAAATACAACTAAAAAAGCAAGTAAAAGTGGAAATAAACAATTTAAAATAAATGTAGCTATGTGATATCTCGTGAAAGTTCATAATTAAGTGAAAAACTTCACCAACTCATTGTGCAAAAAACCGGAACATAAAACCATAATAATCATTTTTTTACTAGAAATGCAAATTTAGGGAGTGGAAAAGTGTGTAAAAAATAACATTAACATTGTGAAAGATATAAACAAATTAATCAGTGAATAACATAACCTAAAAAAAAAAAAAAAAAAAAAATTGCAAATATTCTTAGTCACCGTCACCGTCACCGACCGACAACCGACCCGTTATATGGAACGAAGCGACATCTATTGCAAGTCGGAAGTACTATCTGTGTATTGTCATCATCTATCTACACCACATCAACAACCTTGCAAAAGCACAACATAGAAATCTAGTACCGCATCACTCCGCTAGAGGGCAGGAGAATAAAAAATGGAACAAATCACAGAAATGTTAAAACTTTTACAAGCAAAGTTTGATGAACAATCAACGGAATTAAAAGAAATGAAAGAAAGTATTCCAAATAGTATAAATAAAAATATAGATGAAAAATTTATCATTCTGGAAACCAGACAACAGCAACTAGAAAAAATTACAGAAGAACAAGCACAAAAAATTCAGAAATTTGAAAGAATAATAAGAAAGAAAAATCTGATTTTTTTCGGAATAGAAGAAACGGAAAATAACTACTTCACCTTACAAAATAAAATATTAGATATAATAAATAATGTTATGAAAATAGATTGCCAAAAAGTCGATATTGAGTGTGTTTCACGCATAGGAAAAAGAACTGGAAAGATAAGACCCGTAATCGTTACTTTCACTACTATGGGGAAAAAAATTGAATTACTCAAAAACAAGAAAATGCTACAAAAAACCAGCACTTTTTATATTAAAGAAGATTTTCCCCCAGAAGTTTTAGAAGAGAGAAAGAAGCTAAGTATTCAGCTACAAAAAGAAAGAGAACAAGGAAAACAGGCATATATAAAATACAATAAATTAATAATTCTACCAGAGAATATTAACACTCAAAATGAACGACAAAAAAGAAGTTTATCTCAATCTCCGGAAACAGTGGCAGTTGCTGAAAGAGAACAGAAAAATACCTCTAAAAATCCAACCAAGAAAAATAGAATGGATCTATATTTAGTAAAAAATAAACCCGTAAATACGGAAATTAAGTCCCCATCGCATCAGCTAGTATCAAAGAAATGACATAAAGAAGCAACCTCTCTATGTCCCCCACCACGGCCGGTCACCGCGGGGGTCACAGACCAAAACCCTCCACCCCCACCTCTATACATATGTACATACAATGCTCGATCATTACTATCGGATGAAAGACTGCTAGAGTTCAAGCAATCAGTATCAACAATTAAATATGACATCATTGGACTATCAGAAATCAGACGCACAGGTTATAATATAGAAGAAAGTGAAGACCATATATTCTGCTACTTTGGTGAGACTAAAGGCCAATATGGGGTAGGTTTCCTTATAAAAAAGCACCTCAAGAATTGCATAGAAAGTTTCACCGCAATCAATGAACGAATTTGCATACTACACTTGAATTTTGATAATACAAGCCTATCCATCGTTCAAGTTCATGCACCGACCTCTGATGCAACTGAACTAGAATTAAAAGAATTCTATGATCAAATACAGGAATCTCTTAAACATTGCAGTAATAACCTTATAGTCATGGGTGACTTTAACGCCCGAGTCGGTCAAAAAATGAAAGGCGAAGACAGAATATTGGGAAACTCATGCTTCGGAAAAAGAGACAAGAGAGGTGGTACTCTGCTCCAATTATGCTGGGAAAATGATTTATTCGTCATTAATAGTCTATTCAAAAAGAAAAGCAAGAATCTTTGGACGTGGCTTTCCCCGAAAAAACGTAAAAGTCAGATAGATTACATACTGTCAAATATAAGAAACAAAATAACTAATATTGAAGTGATAAGCAATCTATCGTTCCCGAGCGACCACCGACTTGTGAGAAGTACTCTATTGTTAACCAATACAAAAAAATCTAGAGCCACATATAGAAGTAATAAATTTTCACTAAAAACTATAGACGAACAAGAGACATATGTTGAAGCTTTAAAAATAAATATTCAAAGTATAAAACTAGAAGAAAATGAGGATGTAGAGACGTACTATGAGAAAATTAAACAAGCAATCGATAAAAGTCTAAAATCTATAGGTAACAACAATACAAATAGAAAACGACACTACATTATTTCAGACAGCACAAAAAACCTCATTAAAAGAAGAAACGAATTAATTTATAAAAAACAATTAACACCAGAAGAGAAAAATGAGAAAAGTTATTTATTTAAAAACATTCACAAAATTATCAGAAAGGAGTATCAGAACTACAGATTAACAACAATAGAAAAACATCTGAAGAAGTCAGGAAGTGTGAAAAAAGGTTTGAAAGAATTAACAACTTCTAAAAAGTGGATACCATCTTTGAAAAAGAACTCTACCAGCAAGAAGGAAATATTGTCCAGGTCGGGAATAATAAAAGCAGCCACTGAATTTTATAAAGATCTCTACGCTTGTAAAATACCATCCAGTATAGAAACTCTACCAACACAGAAAAATGATACTGCAATACAAAGATTCTCTGCTGAAGAAATTTTTACTAAGATAAATTCTCTAAAGAAAGAAAAAAGTAGTGGTCCAGACGGGATATCAAACGCAGCTATTCTAACAGCAAAAACTCTCCTAGTAGAACCTTTAACCACCCTGTTCAATAAAATATTAGACGACAGAAAAATCCCCACTGAATGGGCAAAATCAGACATAGTGCTGCTCTACAAGAAAGGAAACCCTAATGATATTAGCAACTATCGACCAATTAGCTTACAATCGACTCTCTACAAGCTGTTTGCTTCTTGCCTAGAAGAACGCCTTGCAAAATACACCGAAAAGCATCAGCCAGTAGAGCAAGCAGGATTTAGAAGATCATACTCAACTATAGACCACATCCACTCATTGGATCTAATTGTAGAGAAATACCAGGAAATGAAACGCCCGCTCTACCTAGCGTTCATTGACTACGCTAAGGCATTTGACTCTATATCCCATATCAGCATGTGGAGAGCCTTACAGGAATGCGATGTACCACCAGAGGCTATAGAGCTCATACAAGACATATACAAGAAAAGCACAAGTAGAGTAATACTAGACAAAACAGGCACTGAAATCAATATATGTAGAGGCGTTCGTCAAGGCGACCCCCTCTCTCCCAGAATTTTTATCACCGTTCTCCAAAACATCATGAAAACACTAAAGTGGGAAAACAAAGGCATAAACATCAATGGTCAATTTTTGAGTAATCTCAGGTTTGCAGATGATATCGTACTCTTCGCAGAAAATTCATCACAATTAGAATTAATGATAAACGAAATTAACCGTGTCAGCAATGAAATTGGGCTAGACCTAAACACAATGAAAACAAAAATTATGACAAACAGCACCAAGTCACCAATACACGTTAGTGGTGTCTTACTAGAATATGTCCAAGAATACACATATCTAGGCAAACAGATATCATTTAAAAAATGTAGACACCAAGATGAGTTAATGAGACGTGTAAACATGGCCTGGAATAAATTTTGGAGCTTCAAAGAAATTCTAAAGTCAAATACTTCAATAAAACTAAAGAAAATGGTAATAGACTCTTGTATCTTACCTTGCCTCACATATGCATCCCAAACATGGATTTTCAATAAACAAACTAGGAACAAAATATCAACCACCCAAAGAGCCATGGAACGGAGCATTCTGAATCTAAAATTGAGACACAAAAAGAGAAGTACAGACATAAGAAAAACAACAAAGTTGATTGACGCTCTAGAACACTGCAAAAGACTCAAATGGAAGTGGGCAGGACATATTGCACGGATGAAAGAGGATAGGTGGGCCAAAAAGATAGTGTCATGGAAGGGACCCGTCGGCAAGAGAAACAGAGGCAGACCGGCGGAGAGATGGCTCGATGAAATTTTAAAAGTAGCGGGAAAAGACTGGACAGACAAAGCAAACAATAGAGCTACGTGGAAAAAAATGGAGGAGGCCTTCACTCTATAGAGAGGTCCTTAATAAACAAATAAATAATAACTCAAGCAAATGTATTTAGACATAAAAAAAAAGAAATATTTAAATCAACAAGCAAATGTATTTAGACATAAAAAAAAAGAAATATTTAAATCAATTCTATTTTAATTAATTAATAAATTGCATGATCTATAATTATAATTTTGTTAATGTATTGTTATTTTATTAAGGAAATAAAAAGGCTTAATTATTATTATTATTATTATTATTATTGTGAGAATAATCCGATTTGGCTATACTGTATTGAAAAGAACTTCTTGATACAATTTTACACGCAATTTGCAGTTTTAGAATCTGATAAATCAACCTTTTAGGCTTTTAGAAGGTAAATTGAATAAAGTATTATAATGTTCAGTATTATATATCTCATTATTAGGAAATGGTGGCTTGGCTGCTTAAGTTGGGCAGCATGATCTTGTTTGACAACAAATTGTAATGCTTACAATAAAAAAATCTAAGTGAAATTAGCAAGCACAATCAAATTACCACACAATTAAAAAATACAAATCATATTGAGCCAACATAACACAACGAAACCATTGAAAATCGACAATAATTGGATGACGGCAACTGATGTGCCGCGACAAATTGTGTCTCATCAGGCGCCTTTGTTGCAGCTTATTTACGGAAAGGATGTACAATCAATATACAATGTTTATCTCCTATTATGTCTGCGAAATTGCCAAACAAAGCCGTTATTTTTAGTCGCCTTTTCAATTTCAATTATACCTTCTTAGAAACGATATAAAGGGAAGAAGTTCGATGGAATTATATCAATAATTCTTTTTCTTCTTTCTGTAGCAGAAGGGATCATTGATTTTATACAAAAATTATGTAAAGTTGCTCTTCATTGTTCCTTTGATGGAATGCCTTGGAATACAAAATCAAGTGTCCTAATTAGTTAACCTAAATATATTTCAGAGGGTCTATTACAAAAAAGCATCGTGATAAGCGTACAATGTTCGTTAAACTCCGTGACATTATTAACTCATATATAAAGTTCAAAATCAAGTAAATCGATCTACGAACATCGTCCGTCTGAGGGCCTATTACAAGTTCTTTCTTGTAATAGGCCCTCAGACTTTTAATATCGAAATAAACATTTTACTTGAACGCCGACGAAATCGATATAGTGTTATAAAAGTTATATTAGAATTTAGAACAGAAGCGCTCTTCAAACTTGTAAACCAATAACGAAATTTGAACATCAACAGGAAAGTTTTCACCAATATCAAATTGAATGTAAATAAGACTGTTGCCAAACACTAACTTATTTCAAGCGTTTTGTATAACGGAACGGTTTTCGACAAAATTATAACGTTGTTCACTCACCAAAGGGCATTCACGAATATATTTTAGAAATTTATGCGGAACAGAACAGTTAAATTAAGCATTAATTTGCTTTCCCACAAACCAGGATTTACATAGTTATCGATGTGGAAATTTTTTATTCGTCGTAAACGATAAGATAATTATTGACATGGTTGAAGCCCATAAACAATCATAGAATGCCTGATGGACAGCAATCGGCTAAGCTTGTCACAATCAGTTAAGCTTGACTTCATTAAAAATATTCTCTTCAAGACAGGATTCCAATGTCATAAAGGACATGTCCCATCGCGCCTATGTCATTTGCCTCACCATTCTCAAAAAATGAAAGTCTATCGCGTCTTAACCAAAGTAGTATCTCAGAGTAGGTATTTTACTCTAGAATCAGATTAATAATTATTTTCTGCATTAAAAAGTGGGATTTTTAAGTTAAAAAGCTTTTAAATCACAATTTTTTATCATGATAGTACTAATTTACTTACATATTTTTCACAAATACATTAGAAAACAACTAAATGTTTTTGTAATTGTTTTTCTAAATATAAAACAATTCTTGAGTGATACTATATACCTAAATAAAATTTAATTAGCATTTTTTAATTATGAAAGTAATTAAATAAAATTAAACTGGGGCAACGCTGTGACATCTCCTTATGTGTATCTACACGAATCTATACAAAGTTTTAAATGAGTTAGTGGAGTCTAACAAACATGAGGTTTGTAGACCAGATTCTTATATTAAGTTTTATTCTGAGTTGCAATTTGGAAAGCAGAGACGAATGATGATGACTACCTACAAAACGATTAAATTGACAATAGACAGAGATCTGCTGCAACTTCACGCGATAATATATGGCAAAGATAAAATTTTACACATTAATATATTACAATACCTCGTTTTGTACCGCAAGCACTCTTAAATTGCTTCAGATCACTGACTATTGTTAATTTAATCGCATTGTAATTAATGTAACTTACATTAAGCACTTCATCTCCTCAACAGACCATTGAAGCAGACCTACCTAAAACAGAAAAATAAAAATTTAAAACTAAATTTCAAATTGAAAGTCCAGAAATACCTAATTCCAAAGCAACTATCGAGGCTGGCTGTCTCCTAAAATAAGTGAGCTCATTAAAATGTTATTCGAAAGTTAGTAAAAACGTGGTGCGGTTGTTGCATAAACAAACGACGATCGTAACGGAGAAATAAAACAAAACAAGGCAATTGAGTTAACAGTTTTTTTTGTGGCGAGCAGTAGTTTAATAAGGGTGTAACACAAAATATGCTATTTCGGAACTTTTATTGGGCGCATCTGTTCACAAAGCCTACCATACCATGCGGCCTCCAAGCGAATACGAAATTGACAATTAACAACCACGTTTTTTTCTTGTGTGACTTTTACGATTCTGCGTTTATGAGAATAAACTGGTGAATTAATATTTTAACGAGATATTTACTATGCATATATTCCAAAAAGTAATTAAATACGAGTATATTTATGTCAGAAAACAATCTGCCTTAACATTACTGCCCAATTATCGGAAGTCAGAGTTATTAATTTTATGATTATCCTTGCTGAGTTTAAATTAATTAATCTAAATATTTATGATTACTGCTAGTTGTAATCACCTTTTCTCCTGCACGACATCCAATTATAACCCCTAAGATTAAGCTCATAAGACTCAAATGCGACTAACAGTAAATTAACTTCATGAAAGTTCTCTAGCTACTGGAGCATTATAATTTCCACGAGAAAGCTGTACCATGTTTTTGTTATAATCAAGACAATATTATCATAGTTATTCGCCCGTAAAATCGTTTATTGACTGTTTGTGGGATACGATGGATTTCGATAAACATTCGATATCAATAATGCTTCAACTGATTTGGTACCTACGTAACACGGTCTGACCGCAGTCATTCGTGTTGATTTAGTAGGCATTGTTGATATTCATTAATGTAAGTCAATATTCCAGAAGATGGTGGTTAAAGTTCCACAAATATACAACGTGTAACATAATTAATGGCTTAAGTAGAATATGGGAACAACTTTTACTATGAGACCAACTTAACTTATCAGCTGATTTTTTTCGCGATTTCATTACTGCACTAGCACTGGATAAGCCTGCATGTTGCCCAGTAGCCCCTATTTTAAGACATTTTTATTAGGTCACTTTCTTGTCTATTTATTTGTTCACAAATTTTGCAAAAGATCTAATTGATACCTGCCTAATTATTTACTTTCATGTTTTTAATAATTATTTTTTGTTGATTCAATTTTTATTATTGATTAATTACGTAATTTATTTATTTAATTTTATTATAATGAATTTTCAAATAATCTTAATTTTAATATTTTAATGACAGTTTTATTTATTCTAATGAATTTTTAATTATATTTATTTCAATCATTTTAACTAGGACATTTGTAGTTGTGATAATTTTAATTATTTAATTGACTTGTAATAATCTGCAACTTTCCATCGAAATTTAATTAAACTAACATATTTTTAAGTCGCTACTAACAAAATTGGATCTGTGTTATCTGGAAAAATAAATAAATTATTAAAAAAAATATTATTACTGGTAACATAGTAAAAGTTTTTTTTTATACACAACGGGAAAGTGCTTGGCCTTCATCTCACCTGATGTTAAATGACGATAAGGCTGAAGGTGGAACCGCACTACACCCGGAATACTGGCTATCTTACCTCTAACTGCCGGAACACAACAAGTTTTAAAATTGTTATTATGGCGTCAGACTTAGGTAAGATGGTGGTAGCTAGCCAGGCGGACTTGAAATAAGCCCTACCACCAACCGTTTAGTTTGATGGTCCCTATCTACGGTTTAGCCATTGATTCTGTTACACGTTGTAGGTATATGAAATTTAGGTAGGTACTGCTCTAAACAAGGCTCTTCCTAAATAACAACCCAACTGTAGTGATTTTTCATAACTATAACTACGAAAAAACTATCCACTGTATAAGCTTTTACGTTTTGCGCGTTTCATCCGTCTAAAGCTTTCCACATTATCGATTTGAATAAAAAAAGTCAGTGACAAAAATTATATACTCCAATTTGCAACAGAAAATAACAAAACTAGAAGTATTCCAACAAAACGGGGAGCATTTTTAATTTCCGGCCTAAGTTTTACGCTTTACGAGATTCAAATGAAACCTGGCTTCGAGTTCTCGAAACATTTAATTAGTCGTGGTAAAACTCGAAAGGAAATGAAACATCCTATGTACAGTGTCAGCGCCGTGCGTGACTGAGTGAATCCTCCTATTTCGTTATACAGATTCACTTTATTAAATTTGGGGGAGGAAAAGAAAATCCTTTTTTCCTTTTGTTGGCCGCGAGTTAGCAAGTCGCGGCAAAATATAAAATAGCACTTTAGATTCACAAAAGGAAAACTTTAAACAAAACGCCGCTTTCTCTATGCAAACGACGCGCGATGGCCGCGGTGAAAGTTTTCAAAGTTGACTCTCATCTACTGTTAGGTAGGAGGTAGGTTATACCCCATATCATTTTTAAGGTTCCGTACCTAAAGGGTAAAAACGGGACCCTATTACTAAGGCTCCACTGTCCGTCTGTCTGTCTGTCTGTCACCAGGCTGTAACTCATGAACCGTGATAGCTAGACGGTTGAAATTTTCACAGATAATGTATTTCTGTTGTCGCTATAACAACAAATTTTAAAAATAGAATAACATAAATATTTACGTGGGGCTCCCATACAATAAACGTGATTTTTTGTCGTTTTTTGGTACGGAACCCTTCGTGTGCGAGTCCGACTCGCACTTGGCCGGTTTTTTATAGATCGTGATAGACGGACAATCAAATAATCACAAGTCTCTCTACTGTGTGTATTCCTTAGCTCTAATCGAAACCAAAGTTTTATAGGTATCTTCCTTATCAACTATTATAGGCGTTTGTATAGGACTGAAACCACATCACCAAATATTGCATGATCTGTAAATCTTTCAGACATTTTTTGTCCACTTTGTTTAAGATACTACTGGAAGACCACCTTCATTCTCCATACATGGTCAACCCTTATATGCATAAGCCATGCCATCATATACTGAACAAACATGATATCCCGCTTCGGTGTTCCGGACAAAGCTTCAATTCTGCTTGATGTATGAAGTCAGGAAATTATATTAAAGTTTTACCATTTACTTATTGATTAAGATTTCTTGTAAATTTTTACTGTTACAAAAATGTGTCTGTAAATAAAGTAACACTGAAGCTTTTAACGTTAAATAATAATAAATACTTTAAAAATTCATTGGCTTTAAACCTTCTACAGTGAAAAGATTGATTAAAAGCATTATTTACACTGGTTGTCGATAGTTGAGGAAAACAAAAACCAAAAGAAAAAATAAATCTGGAAAAGATTTATTTATTCTTATGCAAAAACAAAGTCTGTTTGTCCTTACTTGTCTTATTTGACAGTTGTCATATACGTTTTTTAAACCTCAATTGTTATTTAAACAATATTGTGTTATTAATAATTATTAACTTCTTTCGTAATCAGCAGTTTGTGGAGAACATTTGTTGTATTTTAAAAATGAATATTGATTTCAATGAAGAGTTGGGTAAAGATTGCTTACTTAATAATTAATTTTAGTAGTTGTATCCAAATCAAGTTAATAATTTGTTATTGAAGTTATTGTACTTACTATGAAATTTAACCAAGAATTGAAGAAAGAGTATGCGTGTTTATCACTCTTATTGAAAATTTAGTTTATTTATACCATACATACGAGTACTTACTAAACAATATCTATACTTATAATAAAACTGTAACAGGTCCAATTCTGTACATTGAAGATATTTTGAAAAAAATTTTGGAGGGCTCTCTAGAATCGATACTGAATCCAAAACTGTTTTTTTTTTAATTTTTGTCTGTCTGTCTTTCTGTCGGTATCACGTCCTCTATGGATTCCGAAACTACTGAATGAATTCAAATGAAACTTGGCATGATTAGAGTTCATATTACGAGGAAGGTCAACGTATACTTTTTATCCCGAAATTCAGCACCGTTCCCTTGGGAGAGGGGATGAAAGTCAAAATGTATACTTGGTTGTTATTTATTAACGCGTAGTCCGATTTCATTTAATTTTTTATGTTAGATTGGAGATACTTTTAAGATTGTCGCGTAAATATTTCAAGGTCGTCGGTTTTGTAGAAATAAATAAAATAAATAGGTAAATAAGTAGTTCAAATTGTATTGTTTAAAAATTCTCATCATAGACATCTATTATGAGAATTTTTAAACAATATACAGTTTGAGCTTGACCACGAGGTTTTCAAAAACCGCACTATCTGTATCTGCTGCTTAGGGGCTATATGGGTAAAAAAGCCAAAAATTGATATGTGTGTCGTTATTGAGGTTTTATGGGATGTTGATTGCGATAGTGGCATTTATTTTAAAATGCAACATGGTAGACATTATTCAATCCCTCATGGGATGAAAACGGGTAAAAAAAATTGTATGGAAAAAATATAAAATAGACGATCCGACTTGAAACTATAGGAGTACTTCTGTAAACAAATAAGCAAACGCATATTTCGTGATTTCTGAAAATCAACCCCTTGTAAATGGGGTATAAAAAGCCTAATATCGATATATAAGTCCTTAATGAGGTTTAATGGGAGTTGATTGCGAAAATGGCATTTGTTTTGAAGTTCAACGGGGTGGAAATGCTTAAAACTCCTAAAGGGCTGAAATAATACGCTAACGGGAACAGGAACGAGAACGGGTACGGGAACGGGGCATAAACGGGTTATGGATATCGTACTAATATTATAATAATGTGAAAGTAACGGAACATTTATATCCTACTTATACAACGTGTTACAAAAATACCCCTAATCCCGAATATGGTAGATAGGGACCATTAAACTGAACAACTTTTACTATTTGACCAACTCTGAAATCGTTTAATTTTTGGAACACGTTGTATTATAAATGTGAAAGACGGCTTTGTCAAACAGAACGCGTACTTAGCGCGCGCTAGAGCGCTATCCTAACGTCGCAAAATTGTGTTGTAGGACGTGCATATACCAATATACCAATAATAGATAGCCAAGTTGACGACTAATAATATGACATCAATAAATACAAACTGTTTGGTAATAGCCAAATACAAACTGGTTGGTATAGCCTTACATAGGCCTTACGAATATGAGGGACCATTAAACTATATGGAACCATTTTCCATGTCCACGCGGACGAAGTCGCGGGCGAAAGCTAGTCATTAATAATATTATTGTAACCTTCATAATACGAAAACGAAGTTAAATGTCTTTTGACTTTTTCGTTCAAACTAATAATAATAATAATAATAAAGACTTTATTGCACACGACAAAACATAATACACAGAGAAGAATAAGACAAAAAGAAAACATACAATAGGTGGCCTTATTACTACATAGCAATCTCTTCCAGGCAACCTTGGGTGAAAGAGAAAAAATAAATAGGAGAAAGGGGAATGGGTGCATAGTAGAGGATAAATATAGATAATGAATATACACGCTGAAATTTTGATCATTTGGTTCCCGCCGTGGGGTGGTTCCACTCATGATTACAAGCAACTTTTACTATGGGGCCAACTCTCCTGCTCCCAAAAAAAAATCAGCTGTTCCATACAAAAGTGCAGTGCTACTCGACCGTAATGTATGGAACAGCTGATTTTTTTTTGCGAGCAGGAGAGTTGGCCCCATAGTAAAAGTTACTTGTAATCATGAGTGGAACCACCGCACGGTGGGAACCAAATGATTAAAATTTCAGCGTGTATACTTGAGGATAAGTACAGATAGAAAAGAGAATTATATCTTTTCTTTTCTAATTATGAGTAGAGGAAAGAAAATGAGTTCTGACTTGATCGCCAAAGGATCTCAGAGTTTGAGCCTTTCTGATACCCACAGGAAGGGTGTTCCATAAACGGACAGCATAGACAAAGAAGGTATACTAAATGTATAATACAAAAGAAAAACATTAAACACTCTTTGAACTAAAATCGGATTATTAAGCGTAATTGTTTTTTTATGAATAACTCAGTAAGTTAATAGCAGGAAGCGCGTCTTACTCTAAGAATAGCAGCATGTTAAATACATAAAGAACATCATAAAAATAAAATCACAGTGTCAATATCCAAAAACTTGTTTGTTGAATGTGTCTATTCAGTATATTTATAAGTATTTTAATCTTGTATTTCATAAGTATCTGTATTTGTATTATAATCTTACTTATAACTTTTAAATGTGTACTTATTTAAGTAGGTAATCGAGAATCCACTATAAGTATGTGTACTTCACGAGTTTTGAACTTTGTCTACTTTGCTATTTCTCAATATGAACTTTTAGCTGTGGACCTAACTTGACTTAAGTGGATTTGCTCAATAATTATCTAGGAACAAGTACTACGAAGCTAATTTATAACATTTATATTTCAATATAGCAACTTAAAATTTTAATTTAGTCATGGGATAAAAGTGATTTGTTGTTTTAAACAAATAGTAAATACATATTATCAAAAATTGTTTTTTGTGAAAGAAATTTAACAGGTTTTTGTTTTGATAAGTTTACACGAAGAGTGCGAAATTTAAAATTCGTCCAAGTAATTATAAAATACGTAATCATAACTTTAGTTTGTTAGAGCTGCTTTACAAATTAAGTTATTAATGAACTGACAAAAAATAATTTCAGAGCTATAATTAACAAAGGAAACTTATTGATGAAATGAAATTTATTTACAAACGCCTCCTTTTACCTAGGTTTGAAAACTTAATATGTACCTACCTACTTCTAGCACTAAAGAAAATAATAGTATGTACAAGTATTTTAGTAAACTGTGACATTAAGCTTTAAAAAAAACCGGTCAAGAGCGAGTCGGACTCGCGCACCGAGGGTTCCGTACAATCATAATTGCACCATTAAACCACACTGCAGAGTAGAATAATAAAATTAGTATTGCAGTTTTAGGTCAGCGCCATCTCTTGACCGATAGTGGAACTAATGTAAACTTTTTTAGAAATTTGATATTTTCTAAAAAAGTGTGCCATATTGAGACATCGTTTTATTTTTCCTGTAATCTTTATATAAACTGCTATCGCATAGAATTATTTCAGATTTTTCTCTTTGCAAACTTCGGAGATAAGGGGGGGGGAACGGTCATTTTTTTTACATTTTTCATCATAAGTCAAAAACTATACGGTCTAGAAAAAAAATAAAAAATGATTGAAAACGTGCAAACGGCGCTCTTTCATATGATACCCCACAAGCCCTAGTAGCCCCACTTCAAATTTTTAAGACCCCTTTTCAGGCCCTGCTGTAAAAAAAATATTTATTTTTTTATTTATTTCTTATTTGCAAAATAGTTGGGCAAATGTCATCTTAAACTATTCCAAATTTCAAGTTGATACCATTAGTAGTTCTCGAGATATCCAGCTGTGACAGACAGACAGACTGAGTCTCACCATAAGGGTTCCTTTTTTACCATTTTGGTACGGAACCCTAAAAAAGCATCAATGTGATAAAATTTTCAAAACACGCATCATATATTAAAAAAATCACAACTTAACTTGTCTAAATGAATGTCAAGATATAAACTAATATTGCCAGATTCAAATTAATTCAATAAAAAACCGGCCAAGTGCGATTCGGACTCGCGCACGAAGGGTTCCGTACCAAAAAACGGCAAAAAAATCATATTTGTTGTATGTGAGCCCCCCTTAAATACAAGTTTATTCTGTTTTTAGTATTTGTTGTTATAGCGGCAATAGAAATACATCAACTGTGAAAATTTCAACTGTCTTAGCTATCACGGTTCATGAGATACAGCCTGGTGAAAGACAGACAGACAGACAGCGGAGTCTTAGTAATAGGGTCCCGTTTTTACCTTTTGGGTATGGAACCCTAAAACTACGCCACCGAGAATTTAAGTACTATCTATTCATTCACAAACTTTTTTCTTCATAAGCTCAGAATTAGGTACTCGTATTCTCTAAAATTACGCCATGCTTCATCGTGCAATGTGAAGTACTTATGATATTTCGCTGAATATATTAAAATAGAGAACGCATCAGCCGAGTGGAATTACCGAGTTTTTCAATGAAAACAATTTAATAAAGTCGAACCCTCATGTTAGTTATTACATGATTTATATTGCTAAATGAAACGCCTTGCACATGTGTTCCAGAGAATTTAATAAAGCTGAGAGCCGACGTGAATGTACGCTTAGCGCAATGCCAGTACGAATCAATTTTTTACATTTTCAAATCTGTGAAATATTTTATTATTCAATATTTTATTTTAATAAATTTTAAATTATATGTTATGAATCTATCTGTTACATGAAACAGAAACTTATTAAGGGTTTAGTCGACAAATGTTAACTTCTACAAATGACAACCTAGTTTAAAACGCCAAATTCTACAAATGTCCAATTCTACAAATGCCAACTTCTACAAATGCCCACTTCTACAAATGCCCACTTCTACAAATGCCAAATTCTACAAACGTCAACTTCTACAAATGCTCTGTATTATCCTGGTACTTTGGAGACGTTTTTATTTAACGAATTGATGAAAAATAACCAAATTCCAAATATGATTGAAAAAAAAAAATACACTATAAACAAACCAAAACATATCCAAAATCCAAAAATGATTGAAAATACATTATAAAAATGCAAAAAAAAAATATAACATCAAAAATCAAAAAGTGATTGAAAATATTCCAACTAAATGTTGGCATTTGTAGAAGTTGACATTTGTAGAATTTGGCATTTGTAGAAGTTGGCATTTGTAGAATTAGACATTTGTAGAATTTGGCGTTTTAAACTAGGTTGTCATTTGTAGAAGTTGACATTTGTCGCCTAAACCTTATTAAGTAGGTTCAAATACTTGGCTTTTTAAAATAATATCTATGATAACATCTTTGACTAACAATTTTGTTGTGAACTGACTTTCATAGTGCCTCATGACTCTCCTCTATATACACTCTTAGCAACACAACACAACCCGATATTCTAATGAGATTCTGAGCGTAAGCGCTTTTTGAAGAAGATAAGTTTTTACATATAGCAAAAGCTGACAGCGACGTGCTCGGAATACTACCTAATACTGTATGCTTTACGTATCTATAGGCATTTAATTATTCAATGTAGAAGTTCACTAATCTCGTATTATCCCGCGCTTAAAACCCAAACTCTGCAGTGATGCCGTAATAAAGATCCTGAACTGAATTACCCTTAACGTTTTCCGTGTCGGCGTCTGCGTGTTATCACTAGTTCAGATCCCTGGGGAGTTGTATTTACACTCGCTGTGTTATTCATGAACGTTCTTTGAATAAAGATGAGCGACTCGTACGTCAGTCTTCACTCAAAACATAACGATGGACTCTTGAAATCGGTGTCAGTGCACGCATACTCAACTGGATAATACTTCGGGAGTTTACCGAATCTGAAAAGAAAAATCCAATATCCGCTCGATCGAGGAAATGTTCCTTCCCAATAAGTAAACATTATTATCTGATAGGATAAGTCCAAATTCTCAGGTAAGAGTGGCTGTGTAATCCCCAACAAATACGTGAGCGCGTGAGGTGAACGTTACGACTCTTAAGGGGGCACTGAGCGAAAAAATATTACACCGTAGCATTTTAAGGAGAACAGGAAAGATAAGAACCCTTTCCGAGATTCTTTTCACTGAAGTACTTAAAAGTTAAACGTAAAGAATAAAGAAATAAATTTTTGAAGTTAATAGCGGGGGCTGTTTGTTATTATATAATAGCTTGAAAGGAGTTTGGTAACACTTAGACCGTGTCGTTCTGTCGGCATTATTTGCGACGAGGGCTCGAATAAAGATGACATTTGTGGTGGAAAAGCCGACAGGCGAAGCGTCGACCTTCGTGTTGACTTTTGAAATACGGAAAATTGTAAGAACGACGGGTATACTATGCTGCTTTCGCTTATTTTCGTCAACTACCTAGCATAAATACAAAATGTGCTGGAGCTGAAAAGCACTTTTTTCCATGGGTTTTATTTTATCGATAAATCATGTAAAATAAATGTATTTCGCTATCTATGTACCTATTCAAATATATTTCATATAAGTCAAGTTATTATAGTCTTATGTATTAAGTTTTATAGTCAAGAACCTGAACCAGCGGTTCCCGAATGGTGTTCCGCAGAACCCTGGGATTCCGTAGGATCCTCTCAGGTCGCTGGCATCCCTCCTTCTAAATAATAATGATAATAAATAGAGATGGGACGGGTACCCGGTGAGGATCTGGTACCCGGCGGATCCGGCACTTTTTCAGGATCCGACCGAGTACCGGGTAATGGCGTCAGATACCCGGCACTGCCGGGTAATTAGGTCTAGGATAGAAGTTGCCATAATTGTTTTACACTCAAGTAAAATAACTGTTTATCTACGTTTTTGACTGTTTAAATAATAGTGTTAAAATAGTGATAAAGTTATCATTCCAAGCGCGTAAACAAATATGTAGTGGCAAAATGACAGCCTGTGGGTAGGTACATCCCCTCTCCTTCGGAAGGAACCGAGCGTCCGCCGCCCGGCACGAATGCGCGAAGCGCGAACAGCTTCACTTGACCGTTTCGCGCCCAAACAGGGAAGTAGAATGTACGTCTTTTCATGCCGGGTAACTTTGCCGGTTACGCGGCTACCCGGCATAAGCTTGTGCCGGGTACTCGGTTGTCAGGTACCCGGCAAAAGTAGGATCCGGTGCATCTTTAAGAATAATAATAAAAGAGACTCTCAGGGGTTCCGCGAAAATTCGAGTTAAGTAAATATCTTTTTGGCCTAAAAAGTTCTTCTTTTAAAGTCAAACCTATACTTGATGCGAACACCAAGCCAAAAAGCTTCAGTATGGTGTGATTTCACGTAAAAAAAACCGGTCAAGAGCGAGTCGGACTCGCGCACCGAGGGTTCCGTACAATCATAAATATATTTGGATATGTTACTTTAGTACAGTCTTTAAAAAAGTAGGATAAACGGCAGACAGGTGGAAGGGCGAACAGGCGGACAGTTAATTTACAAATCTTAACCACAGTTGCTTATGGTGACTGAAAAACGTTTCAGCCGCTCCACATTGCAAACTGTTTATATTAGGTCTTTACCTATGAAATTGCCGATATTTTGTCACATACAGAGAAAATAATAACTTCTATAATTTAAAATTTTAACAAAATCGTGAATATCACATCGAATTATGATCATGATAGTTAACTATCAGTAAAAATAAAGTCCATATTTTAGCTTTCGTGACATTAAAAAAAAGATCTTGAAAGTGACTCTTTTTTGTGAGCAAAAAAAAGGGTGACCGAAGGGGTTGTAACTTAACCAAAACTTATTTCTTTGCTTATCTTAAATGGAAATAAGTTAGCATAGTGTTCAAACATTAGTACATAAAAGTTTTGTTACATGAGTGTTCATGGTTGTTAAATGAAAAAAGAAAATGCTATTATGAAAAATGCTACTTCTTGAAAAATCTCCATACAAATCGGCAATTTCATAGGTAAAGACCTATTATTACTAAGTAGGAACTTATTCTTCGTTTATTCGTACGGCAAATAGTAGGTAATTTATATAAGAACCAGTAACCAATTATTACTGTAGTATTAGGTTGCGCCATCTCTTGACCGATAGTGGAACTATTTTAATTCGCAAGTCAGCATTCTTAGGTCACCGCCATCTGTTGACGGGTAGTGAAACTAAAAAATTCTTGTTTGTTTTTTGAATTTCTAAAAAAGTGTGTTATATTGAGACCTCGTTTTATTTTTCCTGTAATCTTTACGTAAACTACTATCACATAGAATTATTTCAGATTTTTCTCTTTGCAAACTTCGGAGATAAGGGGGGGGGAACGGTATTTTTTTTTACATTTTTCATCATAAGTCGAAAACTATGCGGCCTAAGAAAAAAGAAAAAAATGTTTTAAAATGTGCAAACAGCGCTCTTTCATATGATACCCCACACGCCCTAGTCACCTCACTTCAAATTTTTAAGACCCCTTTTCAGTCCCTGTTGTAAAAAAAATATTTTTTTTTTTATTTCTTTCTTATTTGCAAAATAGTTGGGCAAATGTCATCTTAAACTATTCCAAATTTCAAGTTGATACCATTAGTAGTTCTCGAGATATCCAGCTGTGACAGACAGACAGACAGACTGAGTCACACCATAAGGGTTCCTTTTTTACCATTTTGGTACGGAACCCTAAAAACTATGTTACAGTTAGTTTACTTTTTAATTGAGCTAGGGTTCCACCCAAAAACGGTGAACCAAAAAGGGTTCCGTAGCCAAAAGAGTTCGGGAACTGCTGATATAGGCAATATCAACACGTCAGCTGCTTTGGTAGACAAACTGTTAATTATTTGCTTTACGATGGGTCGCGCTTTTAGCAGTTCGGAAAAATCTTTCGTAATATTTACCAGAGAGTTTTGCTTCAAATACACAGTGTATTGTTTGATCGCCGTCATATTTTGTATTGTTGTTATTATTGGCTAATATCGCTCACCCTTTCGTGTTTAGATTGTTTATGGTGCTTACAACACGGTTCATTGTTTGTTTGTTTGTTGAGCGAAGAACGTCAGAATCTATTAAGGAAGTTGTTGTTATCTTAGATCGTTTCTCCTAACACGGGTTCGTAATCGTAACATTTATATTCGGCAATCACCCGAGGCTTTGGAAAAGAGCGAATTTTTCTACTTTGCTGTGAAAAAATATTTGTGTAACGAAAAGAAAATAGATTTTCCTCCGAAGTGAAAAAGTTGTTCTATTAAATCAAAGAAAAGTCGTTACTCGGTTTGTATATTAAAAACTATTCGATCTCTTTATTGTAAAGACGAATATCAGGTGTACGAGTAGGTATAAGGTTGTGTGTATTAACGGTTTTTACCTTGGACGGTCAGTATCGAAAGTTGTTTAACACTTTAGTACTTTGTTATAGTAACTTTTTTGACTAATGTTTTAAACCGTGGGAGAACTGTTAAGAAAGTTGCTATGACAAAGTACCAAAGTGTTATGCGACTTTCATTTCCGTCTGTACCTAGTTGTTTTGTTACATTGAAATTTTGATAACGGTTAAATTATATGTATTTTGGTATTGCTAATGATTCCCACTCACGATTATTTCATTAAATGTTTACAGTGCTGTTACAGTGCTACTTATTAATAACTTTATGTTGTTGTTTGATACGCAAAACAAGTTTTATGAATACAATTGTTTATATATTATTACATAAGCCTATGGCAAGCCAAGCCTAATGTCATAACAAGTGAAATACGTCTTATTTATAGTCAGTCTCGTTTGCGCCACAGTATAAAAATACCAGTATTCTTTATAAAAGCAGCCGAATGTGAGCCGTTTGGTATACGTCAGTCAGTACATAAAAGTAGTAATTGCGCCATCTTTACTTGTGGACGAGCAGTGTGTCTTGATATAAATGGCGTGAAGAACCACTTCAGTTCCGCATCCGCAACTGTAGCCTCGCACCCGCCGCTGCTAATTTTCATAAGCACTCCAATAACAATCATTTGGGATTGTCAATTTTTACGTAATTGACGCTCATGGATGCAAAAATTGATCGTTACACGTGGAGCAATTGTTAAATTCCTGATGGAATAAAATATAAACAAAGAACTGTCAATTTTACAAGTTGATTTCAGGGGTTAGAAACTTTTTGTTAGCAAACTTTTTTAAACAACCACATGAACCTTGCTTGTGCGGTCTCTTAATTTTCAAGTTCTGGTAATGTTAGTAGATTTTTTGCCAAGTTAGGGAAAAATCACAGTAAAGTAAGGGCTAATGGAATCGAAAAAAAACAAAAACCGACTTCAAAAAACCTACCTCTAAAAAGCAAGAAATAATATTCGTAATAATAAAAACACGTCTATTGAAGTCGGGTGGGGCTGGAGTACAAATTCCTTTTTTTTATTCTAAAAGCCACACCCGACTTCAATAGATGTGTTTTTATTATTACGAATATTATTTCTTGCTTTTTAGAGGTAGGTTTTTTGAAGTCGGTTTTTGTTTTTTTAAAAATAAAATTATTTTTTTTATTTTTAGTGTAGGTACCTTTTGTATTAGGTAGTGTAGGTATATTATTTAGATAGAAAACTCGGGTCAGCCAAACGTGAGTTAATCGCGGAGAAACATACATACATGCGGGTCAAACTGAGAACCTCCTTTTTTTAAGTCGGTTAAAGAACTTCACATAAGATATCCTTTTCCAACAAAAAAATAATTATCTTATTCAGTTCATAAACAAAGAAGTTATACGACTGATCATCGAGGTAGTTCACACAAAATCGTACTATTTTCGTGCTTTTTTCAAGATTACTTGAAAAGTACTGAACCGATTTCAAAATTTTAAAAAATGGGACCAACTTGGGAGTTTACCTAATGTAATAACGTTTGAATCATTTCAATCGGTTCAGCCGTCTTCGAGTAATCAGTGTACATACAAAAAACAAAAAAAAAAAAAAAACAATAAAAAAACGGGTCGAATTGAGTACCTCCCTCCTTTTGAAGTCGGTAAAAACGGAAGAGGATACAATTTTACATACTTACATGGAAAAGTTATGCTACAATGTATCTTTAATCAGCTATCTTTAGGCAGCTAATGGGTTTCACGAGATATCGCAGTGCTTAAGAAATGTATGCGCATGTAGACTCATTTAATTCCATACAAAGAAATCCAATTGCCTCTTTTATACCCAGAATTGTCAAGTGTAAAAACAAAATTATCACTAGTTTGGCAGAAAGACTAATGATGACTGATATGTATAGACACTGGGTAAAAATCCTTACTTCCTTACTAATATTATAAATGTCAAAGTCCGTTTGTTTATTTGTTTGTTTGTTTGTTACGCCTTCACGTCTTAACTTCTGAACCAATCATCATGAAATTTTGCATACATGTTCTCAGGGGTACAGAGAACATAGGGTTCATAGGTAGGGTTGCCAACCCTACTATATAATATAGTATCCTACTATATTGAGGGCTCGCCTACAATATTTTTTGAAAAAATATATAGTAGGCAAAACTACTATATTTTTTCAAGTGAAAAAATTAAACCAAAGAAACAAAACATTGAGATTAAACACTTGTATTTATGGTTATTAAATAAATTATGAAAATGTTTTAAGTATGAAAAATTCAACTTCTTTAAAATCCTCCATACAAAACGGCAACCTACTATATTTTTCTGGATTTTTTCGCCATCTACTATCTTCATACTCATACTATCGCCATACACTAAAAATCTTGAAAATAGTATTTTTTTGATGCAAAAAAGTTGGCAACCCTATACATAGGGTACTTTTCATCCCGAAAAACAGTATTGTTCCCGAGGGATAGCAAAAAATCTTTCCACGCAGACGAAATCGCGGGCGGCCGCTAGTAATATTATAAATGCGAAAGTCCGTTTGTTTGTTTGTTTATTTGTTACGCCTTCACGTCTTAACTACTGAACCGATCATCATGAAATTTTGCACACACGTAGTCAGAGGTACAGAGAATGACATAGGGTATCTTTCATCCCGAAAAAAAGTGTTGTCCCCGAGGGATAGCAAAAAAACCTTTCCACGCAGACGAAGTCCCGGGCGGCCGCTAGTTACCTATAAATGCTTTTTATAATTGTATTTTATTTTAATCGTAATTGTATTTGTATTTATATGGATCTCGTTCTGCAAAAAAGAATTTTATTATTATTATTATTATTATTTAATATAATTTCTGCTATGACGAGTTTTAAATGTCCACGTTTGATTTTAAAAAGCGAATCATAATGAAGTTAGTTTTGGGGATGTGTGTTTGCACATGGTATCATTCCATTTATTTAAGAAAAAAATGACAGCTGTTTGTTTATATTTTTTCCATCTTATTCTCTCCTCTACTCTAGAAGGGCAGTCGCGGCGCTATTGTGTCACGTGGCAATGGCATTTGCTACGCAATAGGCACGGCATTCACAATGCTATTTTAATATTAATTTAATAAGTATATTAGAAAAAATGCTAGAAAAATTGACTCACCCGTAGCACTCCTTCTGAGGCACTGCGGAGCGCTTCTTCACACTATTCATTTGTGGCATAATTTGTTCAGTGTCTGTATTTTAAGGGTACCTACTAAAAATATTGAAATATTTTTTCATTTTTTACGCTGAGTCTCGGGTACTGACAATGAAATACTGTTTCTTTTTTACTCTGTGACTGGGCCGTAACGCGCACGTGACGACGGAACTGCTAGAACACTCATTTATCACGAGGATGAGAGGCATAAGTAGCTCGGCAAACACTGCCAACTTTTCTGAGACAGAAAGTATAACTACATACATGATTTGTATGACACTAAAACTGCTCCTGTCTTTGTCCGTCCAGTAATGAGAATAAAAATAAGGAAATAGGCATAAAAAATCAATAGCCCATGATTAATCATTAGTAAACCATTGGTTAGTAAATTACCAAACATAACTGGCCTTCAACTTTTTAAATTGCAATTTATTTTAAGCTATAGAAGTTATATAGAGTTTTTAAATAAAAAACAATTTTAACAAGGTTATCGACTATGAAGCTGTAGTTAGAGTATTATTTAAAGAAATAAATTCTTTTTCCAATACTTTTTATTACGAAAATATATCGATTGTGTATTTTAAAAGTTATTGCAATTTAAAAGTGTGGTACTAAGTTCTGAAGGCCTGAAGGTATTTAGAGTTCTTTACTAGTGTTACTAGTGTAATTCTTATATGTAAGTTTTGATCACCCAACCATACCAAAAACCTATAGCTTTATAAATAAGGACCGCTGAAAAAATAAATACATGTTCTTTCGCAATAGTTGCTCTGAAATTTTTCGAAAGTGTTAGCACCAAACTTTTTAATATGCAGATTAATGGTTCTTAGAATCCAAGCTCCAACTTAAAAGTTGTGCAAGCAAGAATAAGAAAATATATGTTTTATATAGTTAAGTTGCGAAGCACTAGAACGTGATAGAAGTTATGTTTCTTTAAAAGATCGATATACCTTTAAAATAATATTATTCTAATGTGATCTAATGCAACTTTAGTCTAAGAAAGAATATTTTAACCTTCTATACAGAGAATTTTATTCATTTTATTTTCACTGCTAATTCAAAAGCATTTACGCTGCGCGCGACGGTTTTATTTACAAAAACCCCTCTTATGGACGCATTTTGGAGTTTTAATTGTTATTTTTAACAAAATGGTCACGTTTTAGAGGTTTCCCAGATTTTTAATAGGGCCAACACGTCGTCATGAATACTTTTTTATACTGCCATTTTTTATAAAATGTAAAGCTATAGTAACTTAAAAAAAAAAAGATCCTTAATGTTTTGAGAAATTTGGAGATACGTTGGCTTATTTACTTGAATTCCAGTAATGTCGTGGTAAAAAAAGTAATTAAGAATCGTTTCGTTATCTTTTATTTTATTTTTATTATTTAGAGCAACCAACAAGGTCACACGCAAATAGGTAACTTAAAAAACATATACCCATGGTATATGTACACACATGGTAAGTGTTGCTTTACTTAAGCCACGAAAAGCATAAGCAATAAGCATACTAGTATAGTATTATATTATCTGTGGTAAAGCATAGATTTAAAAACATAAAAAGCATATTAACAACAGAAGCCAAACACCCATAAACTGTGTTAATTTCAAGAGAGCGGATTGTAAATTCGGTAGCTAACATTGTTTTTTTTTGCCAGGAGAAGTTTCATAGGCGCTTAGTATAAAATTAACACTTTTTGAAAAAAAAACTTCACCAATATGTACCAATTCTACTTTTAAAGTAACAAATTTTTACGAATTATATAAACCGGGCGCTTGCCTACCCGGCTGCTATTAATATTTTTTCTGCAAATAAATTATAATTGAAAAAAAAAGATAAATGCATTATAAATAGCACAGGATACAGTTTATGTTGTTGATATTAATTTAGTACACAAGCATGAAGTATTTCCCTAAAACGTGTAATTTTTACACCTAGTGCCTATGAAACTTCTCATTGCAAAAAAAAATGTAAGAAACTGAATTCAGAAATAGCTATACTTCACAATATTTCTACTATTATTACTCTGTAATCTGAGATACAAGTCTTTTGCGCCGGGCCTGGGGTTTTTTATGGGATTTGGAAGATCCCTTTAAATATAAAAATATTAATTAGTGTTCATATTATCTGCTATATAGTTTACTAGCGGCCGCCCGTGACTTCATCTGCGTGGAAAGTTTTATTGCTATCCCTCGGGAACAATACATTTTTTCTGGATGAAAGGTACTCTATGTCCTTCTCTGGACCCCTGACAACATGCATGCAATATTTCATGATGATCGGTTCAGTAGTTAAGACGTGAAGGCGTAACAAACAAACAAACGGACTTTCGCATTTATAATACTAGCGGCCGCCCGCGACTTCGTCTGCGTGGAAAGGTTTTTTACTATCCCTCGGGAACTATACTTTTTTTCGGGATGAAAGGTACCCTATGTCCTTCTCCATACCCCTGACAACGTGTATGCAAAATTTCATGATGATTGGTTCAGTAGTTAGGACGTGAAGGCGTAACAAACAAACAAACAAACAAACGGACTTTCGCATTTATAATATTAGTAAGGATTAGTAAGGACTACAGATACATTTAAGTCAAAAATATTTAGTCAGAAAATAACGAATGATGTAAAAATGCCATGTCATTTAATATGTTATTTTTCTTTCGCAATAAATTTTATAGTAAAAAACCGGACAAGTGCGAGTCGGGCTCGCCCACCGAGGGTTCCGTACAGACCTACATCTATACATAAAATAAAGCTATAGAAAAGTTGTATCGGTACAAAGGAAATATTTTGAAAAAAAGTGGTTGGTAGTTATTAGTTTTTTATATGAAAACTGTACTACGGAGAGTTCAAGCTTTATCCCAGGTTCTACCTACCGGAATTATGTGAAAAATTGCTTAGTTTATAAGTTGGACTCCAAGCTACCAAACTGTAAAAAAATACCATCAAAATCCGTTCAGCAGACTGCTATATATAGATAACCATTTGAAATCCTTTGTCGCCACGTAGAAAATAACCCTTCCAGGGATTACGACAAAGAATTGACCACGGGCGAAGTTTGAAATGGAATAGTACATTACTGCAGCGGCACTCAAGACAGGCATTGAAGAACATACGTTAGTCCATCAATGCCTAGTTGCGGCCAAGGCTTGTGTAGTACTTTTAAACTTTTAACTTTTTAGTTTTAAAAGTTTTAAGCTTTTTATTTTAATTTTAAATTACTTACAGTAATTGAAAAAAGAAAATGGAAAGTGGAATGTGCACATAAAGGCCTTTCATTTGATACACATATTGAAAAAAAAATCCGGTTTTTTTCATTTATTTCCAGTTTTTCATTTTTTTTCCAGTTTTTTGGAAAGTGCTCATCAAGGCCTTTCATTTGATACCCATATTGCAAAAAAAATATTTTTTTGTTTTTTTTTTTTTCAGTTTTTTGGAATGTGCTCATCAAGGCCTTTCATTTAATACCCATATTGAAAAAAAAAATTACCTTTCTTTTTAATTTTTTTTTTAGTATGCTCCTTGATGAGCATATTCCAAAAAACTTTTCAAAAAACTTTCATTTGATACCCATAGGTATTGAAAAAAAAAATTTTTTTGATTTTGATACCTATATTTGTGTTTCATTGAAAAGTTCGCTCCATTTCTGAATTACACGTGTGTAATGAGTTTTAATAGAAACATTGCTGGACAGACGCCGGCAATTTTGTATGAAAATCCATTATAACACGTTAGTAATGGATTCTCATACAAATATTGACGGCGCGGTTTAGGTCTGTCCGTAAACTCTGATTTAGCACGAAGAAGGTTGTCAAAATAATGTTCGAATTTCCAAGCATTTTTGAGAAAAAATAAAATAATTACAAACCCACCGCACCTGTATAAAATACTAGTACTGTTGATTGTCAACAGATGGCGCTGTATATCGATAGTACACTGTATAATGTTCTGTGAAATGGTTTTATCTATCGCAATGTTATTAGAGAAAATGGGTGTATTCCAACAGGACCCTTTGGTTGTGTGAAGCCGAGACTTTTATTGTAGTGGTGGCTACCTCGGCTGACCTAACCGAGTAAACTGTCTTGATTATACTTGGTGCCAAATGCTCCAAGCAACATTGGAATGCGATGCACCCGCATTTTAATGTAAACTGAAACAATCTACCACTGAACTATTCAACACTTGACACTGGCAAAAATTACTTCCAAGAAGAAAGTAGATTGCCAAAACAAAAATAAGAAGAAGAAGACCCCCTGTCATACAGCGTGACACACCGCCATGTTGCGAAAATATTTAGAGCCAAATTTATTACTTTTTAATTTTATTTTTAAAAGTAATTAAATATAACAATATTTGAAAGGATCTGAATAATTAATAATAATAAATATTGATATTTTTAAAAGAATTAGTGGCGCGATTAATCCAAAAGTAATTAGAAGTTAAACTATGACCGCGCAATGCCGCACATACCGTTGTTTTACCAAGATGATTAATAATTACGTATTTTAATGACCATATTTTATTATGATTTAATTACAAATATACAGTTTTCAGATTTATTCCTGTAAGTGTAGTATAAGACGCTATTACCTGCCAAATTTCATAGTTCTAGGTCAACGGTAAGTACCCTATGAATTTTGATTCCTTTGAGAGTATCGAAAATGCGTTTTTTGCGCCCTAAACGGCAGTATCTTTTTTTTACGTTAATTTAGAAGTTTGATTTTTTTACAGCTTCAAGGGCCCGTAGACCTTAGTATATGATTTAAATTTCAATTCGATACCTCCACGCGTTTCCGAGATAAAGGGTCTTGACAGACAGACGGACGGACAGACAGACAGACGGACAACAAAGTGATCCTATAAGGGTTCCGTTTTTTCCTTTTGAGGTACGGAACCCTAAAAATGGGTAGGTATACTAAAAGTTTTGTCTTCTTTACTTTAACATCTGACATACTCGTACATAGAGGACAGCTATAAAACGTGTCATCAACTTGTTTATTTTCAAGCGTTCAGATTTTATGACAGCTCCTTAGTATAGCCTGTTTTTTCTTAGTTGTTTTATTTGGTAAACAAACTTTACCCAACTCCATAATTATTTATAAAATATAACAAATTGTTTTCCACTGATAGATTACGTAAGAAATTGTTAACAAAATATCAGCCTTATTACAAAAAAAAATTATCAAACAACCTCTAACATTCTAGTCAATCATAATCATAATATTTATTTGCAAATAAACGTGGTATACAAAAGTTTGCAAATTTTTAATACAAAATATTCACATTAATAATTTAGGTAGGTAGTAATTTCATTATTTTCATATGTCATTGTTAATATAATACAAAATTTTTTCTCTAATGTCAAAAAATTCTTTTAAGTCATACAGGGTATGTAAGTCAATGACATTTAATGGGTATGTGTAGTTTAATAAAGGTTAATCATAAAGTCCCCACACACACTAAACGTTAAAATCATATTGTATATTCGCGCGAGCACCTCGTCTACCAATTAAGCCAGAGTTTAAAATCAAATTTCGCGATCCCGGTGTCTTCAATTTGTATTACTAACACTTCATCCTTTAGCCCGAATTCTTAGAGTAACTAAGGAGGCAATGAATCTAATTAAAATTAATGTAAAAGGGGCTCTATTTTAATTTACTTACACAACAAAATGAATAAAGTTATGACAGCGGAACATCTTGCGACGTCGGCATATCGGCGTCCCACTCAGCCCTGTTTTATTCATGGACTTCTGAATAAAGATGAAAATATTAAAGCTGGTAAAGGAAAACTTGGCCCTAATGTGGTCGTAGCTAATAGTCATACATATTAATGAAAAAATATGTCGTTGCGTGAGGTAGCAAATTTAGCTATCAGTAAAATAAGGTTATGCTATAAGCTGATTAGCGCCCAGTACGTGTGGTGTGGACTATTTATAAAATCAGCATTATTATAATTCAAACGGTAACAATTTAACAGCCCTCCCAACTTTATAATATAGCATCGCTTTTCACTTTTAGTATTTGATGGGTTTAAAGGAAATAGACAATATGACAATGATAAAGTCCAATAGGACTAAATGTGTAATTAAATGTAATTTGAATCATTAGTATTCATTTTTAGATAAAATACTTTTTAAATAATATTAATAATATTTTTCATAAAATGATACAACACATACGTGGGTACATATATCAGAGCTGAGATCTTGATATTATACCTAGCTTTTTAATCTTGTCTGGTTCAAAGAAGCATTAAAAGTATATTTGACAGAGTATTTCTCAAAGTATTAACCAACGAGATTGGAATAAAAACCAGGTGTGACAAACACAGGCAAACTTCAAAGACCAAGATATGAATTGCAGAGAGCAAATTACAGATACGAAAATTCTCACTTAAAGCAGAACAAAATGAGGGCATTAACATAATTATGTTTCCAAACATTGTTCCGCCTCCCTCGCCCTTTGTGGAACAAATGAAATGATCTCGAGTATATTCAATGCGCAGATGCAATAACAGAACCACTTACATATAAATGCATTTCAAAATTGGCAGTAGCTATGACAAAAGACCTATTGACTTCGTTGTAGGAAGGCTGATGTGTGAACCGTTCGCGTCCATAAAAAAGTTTGTACTTAATTATTAGAGGAAACGAACAATTGTGTTAGCTACGCTTGTATAAAAAGGTAATAGATGACCCAATTTCTTCATAAGGGTAATAAGACTATTGCTTTTAAATCTACCTCGATTTATTGGAAAATCCTTAGATTCATCCAATTCATAGATGATTATAGGTAATTCTTATAAAGAAATCCATCTCCTATCAATAAAATTAAACATAATATACAGCCGTTTATAGCAAAAATAAAGGGAGTTTATTTTGCGGCACAAGTGACATCATAACATGGCCATCAAATCTTAGCTCAGTAGTTTATATTCAGCCTATAGTATAAGTTGATCGGCAGAAGTCATATAGTAACATTGTGCCAAGATTTTGGTCTTTTAAAAGACTACGCTGACTTAGTGTAAGCTGACTGACGTCTAAATTTGCTCTTCCTAACGTTATGTAAAGTAGCATCTTCTGCAGTTTACTTCTACTATAAAAAAAATCGAGTGATTCAAGTATAAGTCGAAACCACCGATGCATGTGTGAGGGAGCTCGATACTCCCCCACCCAAATAAATAAGAAGTGGCTGAGTCGGGAACACAATTTAACTTGAAATAAAATTTTGTTACCCCTCGCAATGAATAAGCCGTATATGGCTCGGAAAGGGAAGGGCTTTTTCCTATCTCGAGTAATATCTTCGGAACACCTCGTAACTTTCCGATTCTACTTCTGTCCTGTTTTACGTGCCTAATGACGAGGAGGACCCGATTAAAGTTGCCGAACTCGTCACTTCTGAAAGTTAAATAATTGGCTTAGTTAAGAGCATGACTTATCGCCCCACTTTTTAAGCTGACCAGGTTTTAGAAATTTAAATTTTGTTTGAATATAAATTCTATCTACATTATGTTGGGGAACTTTTTGTTTAACTTTTTACACCTTTCTGAATAATGATGATGAGTTTATAAATGCGAGACGTGTGAAGATTCTGTAAGGACCTATGGGATTTATTCCCTGTCGTGGCAATCCAGCGGTCGACGTTCTTCATCTTCTTTATTAGTCTCCTGACGCCGACGCCCACTGCTGGGCAAAGATTTTCTCGGTCTTGCATTTCTCGTACCCGTCAACATTTATTTTTTTCCTTAAATATCATCTAGCGGCCTCGTAATTTTGTTAGTGGTATTCTCTCTCTCTATATAACTCTCTCCTGTGCATTTCTTATTTTCGCATGATGGTTTCATTCGTTTCCACTTCGCTCTACACGTATAGGGCTCGTGGTATTGTGTCTAAATAACTGGACGGTTGACAGCCAGTTATAAACCTTTTGAAAACATTTTTGTTTATTACTTTTGTTGTTTTCTTCGTATAAACTAGCAGTAAAACCTGCACTGTGTAGTCTACCTCATTATTTGAGTCGTTAACAATAATTGTTGAAGTTGTAGCCATAGTCATGACCATAAGCCACTTAACTGTCCCTTGCTGTACGTCAGAGGCTATTTAGGCTTTAATGGCTCCAAAAAGGCTCATCGTTGGGAATAATGTTAAACGAGAGAAAGTACTAAGAAACTTGCTAAATTATTCTGAACGTTAATGTTGGCCAAAATTACACAAAACATTGCAGTTTAAGTTTTTTAATATTTCTGATTAGAATAACACTTAATCTTGAGTGTTTTAAGTTAAGGCTAAAATACGACTGTATGAAAATATGCGAACGAATGTTATGAACTGAATATCAATAGAATGTTCGTACGACGAACGTTTCTTTGAAAGAACGTTTGTGCGACGAGCATTTTTAATGCTGTCGTACAAACTTGCACTTTGATATTTGAAGTATGATTTAAGTTACGCATTCCATATCATTGCCCTTGATAGATGGAAATGCATCCGTAATTTATTGTACCTATAGGTATTTTATTTTGTTGTTTTTTATATTTTTTTAAGTAAGTAAATGTAAGTACTTTTCAACAAGCACATACAATATCCAGTCTTGCAGTCTTGGAACATGTACCTATTCTGTTCTTAGTATTTCATAAGTTACAAATAATAGTATTAAAATTATGTACTGATACAATACATAATATGAATGTTTCTTATCTGTGAATAAAGATTATTTAATTTTATTTGAATAAGTCCCAACTTGCATGCAGTAATGCAATACATATGATGTCGCACGATCCAGTAATGAATTAGTATTCTCAGTATCGTCCCACTTTAAAACAAGATATGTCAACAAATGTAAAATACCTGGTAACACTTCTTACTTTATAGGACATAATAGTAAAATAAACAAATGGCTTTCAACACATAAACGCAACTTTATAGTGTTTATACAGCTACAGTATATTTTAGTAGGTGTCTCCCATATTTGCCTAATAGAGGTGAGAGTTAACATTATTGTCCTTTGTTTGAAAACCTTATATTATACTTTACACCACATACAATGGGGAATGTCCGAAAAAAATCAAATTAGCTGAATATTTTTTTATAGGTAGGAATAAGCTCCCTTAGTAATAGAAAAAAGTTTCAGAATTTTTGGTTGCGTAAAAAATTTTTAAATAATTAAAGTCTCTTCGACTTCACAAATGTACGAAAGTAACAGCAGAATGGAGATTATACCTTTGCCATCGCCTGCCACAACCACAACAAGTATTAAGAAAAAAAGATTTGACATTTCTTTTTTTTAATGCCGTGTTGTGGTTGTAGCAGGTGGTGGCAAAGGTATAAATTCCATTCCGCTGTTACTTTCGTACATTTGTGAAGTCGAAGAGACTTTCATTTTTTAATTTTTTTTTACGGAACCTAAAATACTGAAACTTTTTTCTATTACTAAGTGAGCTTATTCCTACCTATAAAAAATAATCATCCAATTTGATTTTTATCGGACATTCCCCATTGTTTAGTCATAGCACAGTCTAGGTGGTTTATGATATTGTGGTCGTAATGTTATTTTTATGAGAATAGTTCTGTTCGAGGCTCTATCTCTAGACTAGGGCTCCGCAAATACTCTGTGGGGCTCCACGGATATACAGGTTATACGAAATAAAATTACTAAAGGGTCACTGTAGGTAGGTTGCATAGTAAAATAATATCTTTCTATAAAAATGTCTAACTAAAGGAGTACCTACTAATGGAATGCGTGACATGAGAGCTCGAGCGTGCGACATTTCAACCAGGAGCTAAGTCAATAGTTTTGTTTTATTTATTATAACTTTAGGGCACCGTCTAATATTTCGCTTTCAAAAAATTAAAAACCCGCCTGCATAAAAAGACAAGTCAACTGAAAAGATGGAAACAAGATTAAATATTAAAGCCAACATTATAACATGCAGTCGGAGGCATGCACAAGAAAGTGACATTATGAATGATTTGAGACTATATGCCTCCGACTGCATGTTATAATGTTAGCTTTAATATTTAATCTAGTTTTTATTTGATACCCATATCCAGTATTCTAAAAAAAATATTTATTTCCACTACGTATAATAGCACCGTACAGCCGCCATGTTGGTTTTTTTATAACACCACTTTCTTAAGAACACTTGGGCTGACGAGACAAATCTAACGATATGTTAATCATGGAAATCCGTTCAGCCGTTTGAAAGATATGAGGTAATAAAGAATATTACATTCAAACAAACAAACTTACATACTTACAAGATACGCGCGAAAAACATAACCCTCTTGCAGTCGGGTAAAAAGAGTTTCGACGCCAAAAAGTTTGCGTACCGCTGCTCCAGAATATTGTAGTATTTATAAAGGGAAAGGGCTAATCTATGGAAAGAGTCATCGTTGACTATTTGTGACTCTATCTATTAGTGATAGATATAATCAAGAGCTCATGAACAATGCATTAATAATTATAATAACAATATATTCAGTATAAATACTTAATTTGCGTCACGTTAACTGTTTAAAACAGGTATTTATAGTCAAATCACCTGAAGCGTACGGGCAATCAATGGTTGACGAATCCTCCGCATTTATTACAAAATACAAAATTATATACGAAACTCAATCCGAAATGATTGTGGCATTTCATTTCACACATTATGATCCGAATCTGAATAGCAAATTTTTAAAGAATTAATTTGTTTTATTCTCATTCTCATTGGATTGGGATATAAATACTTTTGAAGAATTAGAAGTAGTCATATTCAGCTTGAATCTACACCTAGATTCATTAGTGAAATAATTGCAAGTTTTCCAATGACAAAGATGTCTTGTCATATCAGCATTCACAAAAAGCATATAGATCTTTTCCGCCCTGTCATACCGTGTTCGCCCTCACTCGCTAACCTAATATGTTCGCGTGCAAAAACAAATCACTCTCAAAAGATCCCATCACGTTGGTAATAACTATTCGCTATGAACAAACAGAGGATCGTGTGTAAAGAGACGATATCAATTTCACGCAACTTATGCGGATACGTCTTGGGCAAACACTGCGAATCTTTCGGCTGAGGCAGCGTGGGAAATAACACCCGGTATAGGGCCACCATATTTATTTACGGGCTTGTCCATCATCGCCATCAAACATGTTTACTCTGTCTTCATGTAATATATTTTTCTGAATAAATGGTTTCTATTATGAATAGAGTATTGATATCATTTCTCAGTACTTTCAGTAAAGTCATTTTTTTGTTTTGACGTGAAACCAATGAATGATATAAATGAAAAGTTTGCTGTCAACACGAACTTGAATTATCAACTACTTAGATATAATGAATCTTCGATAGTCTCATTTTTTATCTAAATATGAGGAAAAAAACTTTTCAGTATTCGGAAGTGAATTCTAAAATTGAACCAGAACCATACAAATGAAGACTACAATTAATAGTAATTATTATCATGGAACAATAGATTCTGAATCCAATAAATTTTTATAGCAAACGGTATCCTGCTCGCCACTTCCGTGAATTGGATATGAGAATATACGTCGAATGCTGCTCACAAATTTTATCAAGTTGTTCACATTTATTATTATTTATACGTGGGATAAAGAAACCAGCGATAGGGGAGACGTTATTTATAATAATGTTATGTGGTAAAAATGTAAATAGTTCTGGGTATCCAAGGCTCTTCATGCTCATCGCACAATTTGCGGACAACATGCTTCTATATCTTCAACCTTATGCTTAATGAAGTGAGAGAAAATGATGGATGACATGACAACAGTCCGGACATCGTTATTATATGCCCGTTTTCTATAGAAAAGCCCCGACACGATAAATTTCACTAAGGAAAAATCATATTTTTCACAAGGTCGCATTACTACCCGATTTGCATGAAAATGAAACAAAGACGTTTTAAGATTTGCAGTATCAGCTTCAATATTGTTTCTGTACAACACAAATATTATGGAAATAGAACAAATTTTCGTCGATCATTGTCCGTTCTACTCACGCTGGATCTCGAATTGCAGCCCCGTGCCAAATGTCTTTCATTTTATAGCCTTTGTTTTCGCGAAACCGCAGCAGTGGTACGTTTCGTTTGAGTTGAAACGATTCGATGAATGACGAAGTTTTTAAACTATCTTTCACCCTCTTTCTTTATTGTTCCTTTGTGTAAAACATCAGAAACCTTCACAAACTTCCTTGGATCCTGAATGAAGTCAATCGGTTATTTTTCGTTCTATCCTTGGTTATCCTCAAGACATCGAAGTCGTCAATTTTACAAACTATATCAAAGTTGTTGCACGAACTGGTACTATTCTTGTCCTCAGAGAATAGCAACCCTTCTCCGTTAAGTTTGTCCGTGCCTGTGCCGTCCCAAATCTCTTCGGCATCGTTATCTTCACCCTTGACTGCTACAGATGTCAATAAAAAGTCATGACCTAAATTTGCAAACGCAACCCAATTTATATACAATACCACTATAATAACTTTTAAGTAAAATTCAGAGTGTCATCAATATTGAATCTTATTAAGCAAAGTCAGCAAGGTCCATCAAGATAGCCAAACAGCGACGACATTATCCGTGCCAGCGTAACCCCAGTCTTCGTCAATCCGAGAGTGGCACGAAAAATTAATTCAGAAAATTAAACTGTTATCAGCAACAGTAGGTCTCAAAACATCTTATTCGAGTATTGTTAGCTTAATTAACGTTTCCTCGAATGTCGTCATTAAGCTGGCGTTGTTCGGGCGGCCTGCAACAATGGCTTCTGCCGCTTTGTTTGGGACTCTGTTTTGTATCACCTAGTGAGTTGACTCAATTTCGCGTTTGTAATTGGAGTCGGGCCGATATCCAAGCGCTGTTCGCCTTTTGTTGCCAATGAGTTACGAGTGTATTGCCAATTACGAATGATATAACGGAACCCGAAATTTTAATAACATCTACACTTGCAACATATTATGTGTTTGTATTTCCATTGGGCGTTATAAGTGCATAATACTCGTATTGTCTATAGTAGCACAGCATTGATTGTAAGTAACGCTATCAAAATTATATAAATACAAGTATTTATTACAACTAACACGACAATGAATGAAGTCTTAATAATTTAATAGACCAAAATTAAATAGGCTCCAATATTTTTTAAGCATTACGTCAGAAACATAAGGTAGCGTACTATTAATATTTTCTACACAAAAAACGATTTTATTCGTATATTCCTGACAGGTATAAACCAATCAATTCTTCCTACTTACTCGTAAAAACTTAACCCCTTTTCAATAAAATCTGCGTTAGGTTCAATGTTGTTGCAAAGTCATGTGCCTTAATAGATAAATTGGGAGATTTATAAGGAACGTGTGCGGAAGCAAGTCACTTTATTAGGTTAAGCTGCAAGTGTTGGGTGGAATGTCTGACAAATAGCATGGAGTAAGGGAAACGTTTGCTTCCATCGTAATCGAGTCGACGGCAATCGTGTCGTCTCCTATAATCTTATATCAATTAAGGTAACAATTTTTAATGACTATGATATTTGAATATGTTTTATATGTATAAATATGCTGTATTGACGTAAAAACTTAGAATGTCATTTACAATCATGTTTAATTTAAGTACTTATATTTTTCAAATTTATAAATTTTTGTGTATGTCTAAATTAGTTTATTCTCTATTTGGAATTGAATTTCGCTGAGTTTTTGCTTTTGTTAAGACCGCACCTCGAGTAACATAACAGACTTTGAGAATCTTTTATATATCTTCAAGTTTAGATTTTTTTAGGTAGGTAATCTAAGCCCTCCAACATCTTTAAATAAGTAGTCCTAATCAATGTTATACAACGCCAGGATTCGTAACCCTTGCTTTTAGGGTTCCGTACCAAAATGGTAAAAAAGGAACCCTTATGGTGTGACTCAGTCTGTCTGTCTGTCACAGCTAGTTTAATATGACATTTGACCAACTATTTTGCAAAAAAGAAAGAAATAAAAAAATAAATAACTTTTTATTAAAAATGTAAAAAATGACCGTCCCCCCCCCCCCCCATCTCCGAAGTTTGCAAAGAGAAAAATCTGAAATAATTCTATGTGATAGCAGTTTCATATAAACTAACTAAAAAAAGATTACAGGAAAAATAAAACGATGTCTCAATATAGCACACTTTTTTAGTAATTATAAAATTTCTAAAAAAGTTAACATTATTCCACTATCGGTCAAGAGATGGCGCTGACCTAAAACTGCAATAATAATTTTATTATTCTACTCTGCAGTGTATTTATTATGATGGTACGGAACCCGCGGTGCGCGAGTCCGACTCGCTCTTAACCGGTTTTTTTTTAAATCTCGATGACTTTTTTCATTTAGAATCTTTACAGCCTTTTCAGAAAGGTAAAATATCTTTATCTTCAAATGGGGACAACATTAAAGATTTTCTGAAAACTCTTATCAAGTTCAAATAAATCATGCTACTTACTTACTTTGCTTTTATCTCATGGAACAAAGTTACTTGAACACAAAGTATTTCCAATGAAATTGACGTTGGAAATTTGAACAAGAATATTTTAGGTAAGTCTGTATGATTTGTAGATATGAAACTTAGTTATAATAGCGACTAAATTTTATGAATTAAATACCTACAACTGAAGCAATGGATTGACAAAGTTTTTTTTAACCAAAGTCTTAATAATATTATCATTAATTGATATAAGTACGTCAAATCCATCATTTTTATTTGCGAAGTTTTTGTTTTTTTTTAATCTAAGACCTTTGACTTTGTCTAAGGAGGTTGAAATTAGATCTGCGTGTATTTAAATCGAAACTTGACATAGGATATTGATTATTACAACAAATAATACTTAAAAATCTACCAAGACAAAGTTTTAATAAATTACAAATCTAGCAAATGTTAAGAGTTATGGGCTCAAATTCTCTCGCTAAATGTGAAATGGCTCTTGGGTGAAGTTGATTCATGATCTCAAAATTCAAATTCAATCATAAAATTTAATCACAGATTATGTAATGTCCATCAGCCATTTTTTTTTTATGTCCCCACTGCTGGGGCACAGAGGCCTTCCTTATGGGTGAATAAGGAGGACGGGCCATAACCCACCACGCGGGACGCCACAATGCGGATTGGTGGGTATTAACGACTGCAAATGCAGCCGGGACCAACGGCTTAACTTGCCTTCCGAAGCACGGAGGAGTTCGCGATAGTAAATTTTTGGTCACCCATCCCATGACCGACCCTTGCGAACGTTGCTTAACCTCCGCAATCGCAGGGCCAGGGGCTAAACCACTGCGCCACCGAGCTCCTCTATAAGGATAAGTAATAGTAATAATGTTTCAAACATTTCCACATTATTTTTGTCACCCCAAATTATACCGCTGCCTTAGAATAATTATTCTAAGACCGCTGCATTTACAAAAAGTTGTCAACGAAAATATGACAATAAAAAGTTTGAGGCTGCCGTTAAACGGTCTATTTTAGTTTTTCTAGATACGCCTACTTATACTATAAAATACTCTAATCTCAGCCTATTATGAAGTATCAGTGCCCACAAGAAGTTAACTTACGGTTCTATTCACAATAACTTATAGGGCGTGAAATCAGCTAGAAGGTGAAAATCAAACCACCGATATTTAATACGCTTTCTTACAAACTAAAAATAACAAATGACACTCGGAGAAATGTAACAAAGTTTGTAAGCAAGATAATCCAAGCCTTAAGTCGTCAAAACAAGGAAAGTAATGGTTTAAGTAAAGGAATAAGAAAAGGGGATAAGGTTCGGCTTATCTGGCTGATTGCTGTGGTATCGGGCGGCGGCTTATGACGTACGCAAGTAAATCTGGGAGTTATCTGATACTGGGAGAGCATGACCTAATTTTGTTTCGGATTAGAAAGGTACCGTTCGCAGAAATGCCTGTACAATCCGAGTAACCAAAAGTAGACCGCTTATGCAAAAATATTGTATTGTCCAAGACTTTACCGGGTGAAACACAAATGTTGACATGGTCCATCACGTGTTTGAAACATTAATTAGGTAATAATATTTATTTGACCGAAAAGATATAGTACATTTCAGTACTTGGCCTAATGATATTTAAAAGTGTAGCATCTGTTTCCGAACTAGGTAAAAACCTGTATTTCAGCATACAGCGCCTCTTGCCTCGGAGTCGGCATGGAACATTATTCATAGGACACAACAGTACACTTTTTTCCGCCAGAAGTACTTATGTCATTTTTTTATAATTAATTAGTGTGTTTTCTTCAAAATTTATATCGACTTTTAATTTGCCAATCAATGTTAGGAGATTATAAATTATATAGAGATACATAGTTTTACTTCCACTTTTTCTGATATTTTATGTCAAAAAAATCTCTCAACAAGAGGCAAAAAGAGTACTTAAACTATGGTATCCCAAACTTTAACAATGAAGTTAATTCAGACTGACAATTAAGCCTACCCTTTCATTTCCCATCCATCTTCATACCACCATCAACTATATCACTATTCGATTTCATTATGGACCTCGACCCCTGACAACTGAATCGCCATAGCTCCAACTTAACCCCATATAAGACATCCTCATACAAGCGAAATCCACACAAACTCATATTCTGGGATTACACGATTTATATTAGAAGCAGGGAGATTGACAACGGTTCCCGATCATACGGTAGTCATTAAGGCAAGTCCTGGGATCGGTTTAAGACGGATAAGCCGTTCCCTTAACCCTGCAGTCTAACATTTAAAGATCATTGCCCTAAAATTAGTTTTAACTCGTCAAGTTACGTATTGAATAGCTCTGCTTAAAATATTGCCTTTTTAGGATTCCGTACCCAATGGGTAAAAACGGGACCCTATTACTAAGACTCCGCTGTTCGTCTGTCTGTCACCGGGCTGTATGTCGTAAACCGTGATAGCCAGACAGTTGACATTTTCACATATGATATATTTCTGTTGCCGCTATAACAACAAATACTAAAAACAGAATAAAATAAATATTTAAGGGGGGCTTCCATACAGCAAACGTGATTTTTTTGCTTCTTTTGGTACGGAACCCTTTGTGCGCGAATCCGACTCGCACTTGGCCAGTTTTTTCTTAAACTTTAAACATATTGACGTAAAACGACGTTGTTGCTTGACATAAAATATATTTTTAAGAATCACGCACACTCTCTCTCACACACGCACACACACGCACACGCACACACACACACACACACACACACACACACACACACACACACGCATTTTCTTTTACGAATATTTGGCAAAATTACAAAAAATCAGTAAGTATTAATAACTGTAAAACGGAGTCGTGTAATTTCTAAAACATGGACCTAAAAATATACAACTTATGAAATAAATATTAACATGAATTCAATATGGATATTATTCTATATGTAGCAACAAAATTGTATGCAACATGCATTTTACATATGATTCAATAGCGCGCTGTTAGATTCTAGATACAAATACAACTTTCTCTTTGCTAGAGATGCATTATTCAAAATGCTAATGTCCGAACCGCTCTTGCTTGGCTCACCCGCTACGATGACTCAAGTCAAGACTGTCAGATATGCTCAGAAAGGCACAAGTCATCAAAGAACTTACAAAAGAGACAGTAATCTCAATTACTTACTTACTTTAGAATTCCATGTTTTAGATAGTAACAATGTCTAGCGTTTGAGGCAAAATTTTAGACCTAAAGAAAAGGATGGTAGTAGAACAAACTTTTAGCATAAGACATCTAGAGTAACAGAAGGCTTTGTTCATATTCCATTATTTAATGAGTCAGGAAAAGGTAAAGGGTCTTTACATTATACGAAAATGGCTTATTGAACTTACATTATTTAAACCCAAATTTTTGAGTAAGTAAATATCTGATTATTGTTTTTTTTTAGGCTTTCACGTTCACTCCCAAATTTCGGCGCTCCCACTTACGACTCGGTAGCATAATTGGTTAGTGCATTGGGCTGGAATCCCAAGGGTACGGGTTGGAATCTCGTCTGAGCTGCTATACAGCTATATATATACTGCTATACATAATACAGGTGCGTCGATTTTTCTAGTATTTTTTCTAATAAAATAATTATCTAAATATCTGATACTATATTTATTACAAATGCTTAAAATCAGCACATTAGCTTTTTGCTTTTGCGAGATTCGTGCTTGCGGCCAAAGCTTTCACATTGATCGCCACTGAACACTGAAATTTTATTTCTCAACTTCTCAATTAAGACGCGCTGTCCCCTTAATTATATATTATTATCTGTGTTTCCGCTAACCATTATAGCGTAGGTTAATGCCCTTATTCATAAAGTCAAACGGCTAGCACTTGCGTTTGACAGCTCATTCGCCTACGTCGACCCGCAATGTGAACAAAACAATACAAAGTTATTCAGAACTATCACAGTTTCTATTATATTTATAAGCATATCACTTGTACTAAATGTTTCTTGAAATAACTTCTGAATTGGATTTTCTGGTTTAAAAAGATCTATGAATAGAGTTTACAATTTTTTTTTTTTTGTAGCTAAAATTAGTATGACGTTTTTGAAGGACTTGTCATGAACTACTGTTTGTAATTTGATTCGTTTTTAAACTTTACGGCAACTTATAACTTAATTTAACCACGTAACAGCGATTCTGCATAGTGTGTTCTATAACGATACATTAATTACATTAAGTGTCACCATGAGTGCCAACATCTGGACTGTAATATGATTACAGTACGTTGTAATAACGTTCTGTTTTCATCCCTGAAATGGGTTACTCAAAAAAACTAGAGGCAAATTAATTACTAAGCAACAAAAGAGGTTCACCCAGTTCCGTGTTAAATAAGTTGCGTGGAGTGACTCTGTGCCTTCGCCCGTTATAAATTGAACATAATTGTGTAAGTTTGCTAGAAGGTTCACCAAGGAGATATTCCGTTATCGCGGCAAATACATATTCACAATATTTTGCCGCCTCTAAATAAAGGCACTTCTTTGAAATTCTGTTGAGTTATTAATGTTGGTTTATTGGACGACCGCAGTTAGTAGACTGCTGACCTTTTACATCGCAGATTCGACATAAATATACTTAAAAAATCGGCTAGAATGTTGAAATGCTTAGGTATATTTGTGTAAAAGTCATTGTTGAAACTTTTTTATTTCAGTAATTACTCGTAAAATAATACAAAAAAAAACTAATTTTGGATTTTGTTACAACTGAAAAATAAAATTAATACGTACTTTTCTGTTTGTTTTCAGTGGGTAAATAAAAAAGCATCAAATAGAAGCGAACGAAAATTAATTTAACTTTTTTTTATCATGGTAATTTTCGTCTTTAGAAATTCTTTAAGTATCGTATAATATTTTTGCAGTAGGTATCTAGGTTGTTGGTTCCACGCGAGCACTCTCAAAGGTCCTAGTTATTTACCAAGACGCACCTGAGGTAGGGTTAGTAATACCACAGCCTAGATAATGAGGCGAAGGATCAAGGAACTATAGCGAAGACACAAAATTTAGGAATTATTATTTTTCGTCTGCGGTATAATCATGTCCTTATTTTTGGGAAAGAATGAACTGATTTGAATAAAACATCATACACATAAGCAAAATACATTGATCTAAAAGTTAGTTTTTTTCAATTCAAATTTTTGAGTTCAAAAAGTAAACTGTCAATGATTTCGTAAAATTATTGGACATCTGCTCATGTCGGTGTTTTGCATCGGATGCGATTAAAAAAGACAGAGAGATAGTTTTAGATTTCTAAGCTCATGCTAGGGGTACTGATTAAGGCTACTCTACGTTGTCGTCGGAAATGTCGGAATGATATCAGTATGATACTACCGGTCGGGCTCCTAATATATTCCACAGTAATTGTTCCGAGACCCTTCGCTATTATTCGATGAAGTGTAAAGGGCGGTAGATTTATAGAGCAAGTTACAGCCACTGGAGCCCGCGTACAACATTATTACGCGTGATACTATCTGTGTAATTGCTTTCGCGTGCGCTCAACAATTTTAATTATCGAAAACAAATGAAGGCCGATCTATATCCCAAAAGCAACTACGTGATCTGAATACGACACCCTCCGTAGCCCGTAGCTTACCTGCAAAAAGGAAAATATTGTTAATTAAATTCTATTAATTAAAAGTCTTGTTAATATACTTCGCAATATATTCGGTTTCTCTTATTTCATTTTTAGGGCTTCACCAATTTATTAAATGCTTGAATCATACGATATTATTACGCAAGCAATAAAAATTAAATCAACCGTGATTTGAGAAACCAATTTCGCTTCACCCTCTCGATACTCGTATATTGGAAGTCAGTTTTCATAAAAGTTAATCAGTTTTTTTTTCATCTACTTCTTAGAATTATTTTGTTTAGTTTCAGCTAAATTAATTTAGGAAGCGCTTGTACAAACAGACAAATTTTTGTTTCGTCTTTTTATCTTATATTTGTTTTATTTTAAACTCGAATTTTAAATAGTAACAAATTATTTAGTTTTGGGTTTTTGCATTAGTCATGCTATATTATATATTTAAACTTGATACTTACTAGAAAAAGCCACTTGTCTCGACTATTTCTCATATTGTAGAAATAATGCTGACTTGCAGCGAAAACATAAAAATTTCAACGTTTCAAGATTGCGAAAGGTTGCTGGTTTGATTCTTACCTGAGCAATTAGAAACGAGATAAGCCAATTAATAATTACAATGTTCAATTAAATTACTTTTCTTTAAATTCTATTAATTTATTGTTCCTTTAGCTTCAAATAAAGGCTTTGCAGTATAAGTACCACAATAAAAATCTTAGTCCATCTAAATATGGTTTAATCATGAGATAGTCAAAATCCAAACATATCATAATTTTAATAAGTCATAATAAAATGCCAGGAAACAAACAAACTTTAGTATTTAGTGTCCGTTATCACAGACCGTACCGCAAAAACGCACCGTAAAATTAATACAAATTTAAACAAAAGTACTGACTGGCTGATAAAACTCTTGCCCTATATTAGTCCCTTGCGGGCCAGAGCCGGACTCATTTCCAACTTCGGCCCATAAAAGTTAAAGGGCACATTACGGCGAGTAATAACCGAACAACCGCCCCTAAATTGGGACTAGTTCGGCCTGATCTATTCTGTATCCATTTGACTCTTGTACACTTTACTGCTAATTGCGGCTCCACTATATAGATTAAATATATTCTTATTCACCACAGTGAAAAGAGTTTTGTTACATCCGTTACAGCATACTACAGGATTAGGGGAAGTACTTAGATAGTTGTAATGTACCTAAGTATTACAAACGGCCGCCCACGTCTTCATCCGTGTGAACTCTGTTCCAGGTCCCATATTAACTGTCTTACCAAATGTTTTTCCACATAGTCCAATATATCTTTATATCAAAATTCATCTAATTTGGATCATTGGTTAAGACGTGAAAATGTAAAAGACTTACAGTTACTTTGCATAGAAAGATTTTTTGGGTAGTTCCCATTTTGTTCTATAGAACTGACGTCACCGGGACAAAAAAGAAAAAATATTCCCAAATTGTTCTAAAGAACATTAAGTATCTAGTTTTCTCAAATTGTTCTATTGAATAAGATAACAGGACTCCTTGATGATTATCAAACTGATATCATGACGTTTAAAAATTGTCAAAAATTCGTGACAACATTACATGGAACTGTTTTGGAAAAACTATTCCCAATTTATACTAATGAGTAAATCAGGGTGGAAACGCAAGTATGCAGTTCTATTAAAAAAATAGGACAGAATACTCATATTTTGTCCCAGTAACGTCAGTTCTCGAGAACAAATGGGAACTACCGGATTTTTTTACCATGGCAACAGAATAACCCCCGTTTCTGAGGTACTTTATCACAGGTTAAACTTTATCAGATGGGTCTACTAACTGGTTTAAAGTTAATTTTATTACTATAATATATGTACGATAAACCACCGATAAGCATCTCAGAAACCGGGGGTTAGTAAGCAAATTGCCTATGACTTATTTATACACGTGTCACCAAATATTATATCTTTGAAAGCTACGAATATAATTGTATTTAGTCATTAGATTATACTGAGCTGAATAAACGTCAAACGTGTCAATGACCTCAAAAGGTATCAGTAGCAAGGATCCCTAAAATAGGGGTGTCGTTACTTGAATCAAATCAAGTTGCCTCTACATAACCAAAGGCTATACATGAAATTATAAAAGCGAAATTCGACGTTCTCTTACATTCAAAGTAAAATTTGGCGCTCTTTGATGATTACTATAGCCATTTGAACATAATTCGATTGAAATAGACGAAATCTAAAAGACGGGGGGTGACGCCCCTGATTTGGAACGAAAGGTATTCAATTACTGGAATATTAGTTGTAAGGACGAGAGAAAATTAAGGAGCCATAAGGAACTTAGCAATCTTATGAAATTGACGTAAGGTTTCCATGGGCGCCGCCGCCAGGATATTTTTCAGGGAGGTGCATCTGCGTCTACACTTTTATACTATTAACTTACTTAATAGAGGATACTATGAACAAATTTGGACAGCAATCTAGACGCCTTCAGTTTTTATTCAAACAGTAACTTAATAAAAAATGATTATTTTTTCTATATTTTTTTCCTGACAGGGGGGTGCAAGTGCACCCCTTGCACCATGCTGCCGGCGCATATGAAGGTTTCGACACAGGTTTCGGTAAGTAACTTGGAATCTTCGATCAGGAATACCCTAGATGTCCGGTCTGAGTCTCAAAAATGGCACCTCAAATAGCGTGCCACTTACAAACTGGGCGCTTATTTTGCACAAAGTAAGTGACAAAAGATGTGTTTTTGTATAAAATAAGTTTATTTTGTACAAAATAAGTGATATAAAATGTGCGTTTACAAACTTATTTCGTACAAGTATTAAATAAGAGGTGATTATGTACAAAATAAGCGCCAAGTTTGTAAGTGGGACGCCATTGAGGTGCCATTTATGCGTAGGTACTGTTTTATTTCGTGAAGCGTCATCTAGGATATTCTTGATCGAAGCTTGGTATATAAATTCAAATATACTTTCCAAAGTTCGCTTTTATTTATTTTTTGTTTTGGGAGTCGGCTTAAAATAATGTCCAATCAAAAAAAAACTGCGTTTGTTTTATTTATTTTATGAAACTACACACACCAACTTTGTCTAGGGATACAGTTGTTATTTTCATACAAACGAGGTAACTGTGAAGCCTTGGTTTCCTGCCAGGGATTTACTGTGCTGTGATTTGATGACGGCTATCCAGGGAGTGAATGGAGGAGATTCAGATCGCTATACACACCCAACTGATCTGATCAGCATTCTAAAAACGTAATGGACATGTTTAAAAAAACCGCGAAAATAGCATGAAAATGTATGGAAATCCTCAAACTGAGAACTCTAACCCATTAATCTTTTAGAATGCTGATCAGATCAGTTGTGTGTATAATGATCTGAATCTACTCCATTTAGTCCTTGGATGGCCATCATCAGATCACAGCACGGTACATCCCTGGCAGAAAACCAAGGCTTCAAAGTTACCTCGTTTGTATGAAAATAACACCTGTATCCCTAGACAAAGTTGATGTGTATACTTACAGCGTCTATCCTCTACAATCGTAATGAATTATTTTACAGCTTTCTGCAATTACTTAAATAAATACCTGCAATATCAGATCCAGATCTAGTTCAGCAGTTATAAAATTAACCACATATCAATAATTTTATGCAATATTCATGCAGTAGATTAGAATTAGAACGCCTACTTAGATATAACCAGACCCCGGATTTTCGGTAGAACGAATAAAATGACGTTTAATAGTGCGTGGACAACTTGATTATCTATTTGTGTAATTTATCGATAAAAAAATTATAATTATGTAACGTTGATATATATACTTACTGTCGGAAATAGTAGAAATTACCTACCTACATTAAGAAAAGTGAAAATCGTGAAATGTATAAATAATAAAATTCACTGCAGTTTTTCTTGATGCAAAGATAGCAAAGTCAAAGTGAGTGAAGTAGAATGTCAAATTTTTAAGAAATACATCCTCCTTGGTAAAATCCAAAAATAAATACAGACGCGATCAAAGAAGTTCCACTTCAAAAATATTTTCAAAACATCGATATATAAAAACATTTACGATAATTTGGTAATCACTAGCAAGTTTGTATTCCTGCCACCGCAAATCCGGCCTTTAGATATAACACAAAAGCGTGTGTGGGTAGCCAATCTAGGCATTAGATCATAAGACATAAGGGGTGACGTACACAGACGAATTAGAGGCTTGCTAATATACTGTGTCTAACGATACTTGTTCAGTGTTGGATATTTTTTTGCTAGAACTAAGTTTGGTTTTAGCCATCCAAACAAATTAACAAAGTTTGCTGTCAAAAAACAAATAAGATGAAATACTTATCATAGACTTCTTGCGCTTACAAGTTTCCTTCCTGGTCACTGAATTATATGATTGCCTTTTCCTAATATCCTTTTTCAATTAGAAATTAGTATTGTTTACATGCAAACATTCACTTTTTAGGGTTCCGTACCCAAAGGGTAAAAACGGGACCCTATTACTAAGACTCCGCTGTTCGTCTGTCTGTCTATCCGTCTGTCACCAGGCTGTATCTCATGATCCGTGATAGCTAAACAGTTGAAATTTTCACAGATGATGTATTTCTGTTGCCGCTATAACAACAAATACTAAAAACAGAATAAATATCTAAATAGGGCTCCCATACATGAAACGTGGTTTTTTTTGCCGTTTTTTTTGCTACGGAACCCTTCGTGCGCGTGCTCGACTCGCACTTGGCCTGTTTTTTATCTTTTCCTTCTACCTTAGATCATGAAATTTTAAAAATAGATATTAAATCATAATTTATTTTATTTAACTAAAATATTTCCATGACCTACAACTGATACTGTATATTCTTGTTTGGAACGTATCTTGTAAACACCATAATAATTGTATACAACAAGAAGGCAAATAAAGAATATGAATATAAAAAGTTTTTTTATACTTAAACATTTTGTGTGCTAACCCTAACAATGTCCTAGATATCAGCAATGTTGAATCATCGAGTATAGTATTAAGTTTCTAATTTACTGCCGTAAATTAAAAACTTTAATTTTAAAAACTTAAAAGACTGTTATGTCAAAGAAGAACACTGAGAAGACATCGTGATTAATAAATTAGAAGTTTGCATTTGCCTCATTTTCTATTAATATCTTTTTATAATAACCAACATACTTTTTAGGGTTCCGTACTTATGGTGTGACTCAGTCTGTCTGTCTGTCTGTCACAGCTGAATATCTCGAGAACTACTAATGGTATCAACTTGAAATTTGGAATAGTTTAAGATGACATTTGCCCAACTATTTTGCAAATAAGAAATAAATAAAAAAATAAATATCTTTTTTACAACAGGGACTGAAAAGGGGTCTTAAAAATTTTGAGTGGGGCTACTAGGGCATGTGGGATATCATATGAAAGAACGCCGTTTGCACGTTTTCAATCATTTTTTCTTTTTGTTTTAGGCCTCATAGTTTCTCGACTTATGATGAAAAATGTAAAAAAATACCGTTCCCCCCCCCTTAACCCCGAAGTTTGCGAAGAGAAAAATCTGAAATAATTCTATGTGATAGTAGTTTATGTAAAGATTACAGGAAAAATAAAACGATGTCTCAATATAACACACTTTTTAAAAAAATCAAAAAACAAAAAAAAATTATTAGTCCCACTACCGGTCAACAGATGGCGCTGATTAAATTTGTTCCACTATCAGTCAAGAGATGGCACGACTATAATAATTGGTGGCTGGTTCTAATACCTAGGAAACACTAAAAGTTTTGCACTTCTGGCAACACTCAAATATTTGAATATAGAATGTTATGTTTTTTTAAACCTAAAAACCCATTCATGAAATTCAAATAAAAATTAACCGGAAGTTGCTAGTCATTTGTTATGTTTTTTATAACAATGCGAAGTTCGTCACCCGTAGCAAAAATGAAATGTACGCGAAAAAATTTTAGGGTGAATTTTTTTAATGATTTTGAAACCCCGCTTTCTCCGCAAGTTTTCACTGCTTCACTTCTAAATGGTTTAAGAATAGAAAACCCCTTATTTAAATATCGTAAAACATTGGTATGCAGAATGTAATCGTTTTCTTGTCTCTCATATTATGAAATTGGTGAAGATCGGCATTCAAATGCGATCACTGTGCAAAAGAAGACTATTGTCACATGATTAATTGAAGGCAACCGGCATATTACCTACTGGACAAGTTTAGGATACTTCGGTATTGGTATGACACAAAATTCAAAAAAATATTCATCAGCATTTAAAAGTTACGAAACTTTGTTGCCGCTGGATTCTTCATGTACTCCATGGAAAAAAACGGGCTCTAATTGATTGGTGTAAAAAATATGTAGTTAAAGTGCGAACACGGTCGTTCTAATGCTGTGTATAATATTGTGATAGAAGATAAAATATTGACATTTTGTTGCGGAATCAGAAAGATAGCAACAGTCTTTTATATCGATGTTCGAAGTCGACATTAAACCGGCAAAATTAGACTGCCGAAAATAGGGGGCAAGGATTTGACTGCATTATTTTTCTTCCAGGGTGTCCTATCTGAAATAACCTACTTGAAACACAAAACACAGTTAATGATGAGTCGATCACTACTATTTGGTTCCCAACTGTCGTTAAAAAAGGTAAGGAAAAACGACCAAGAAATGGCCATTGTCAATTTTTCAGTGCATACCGCGATGAGGACAAAGTCATTTTCGGCTCTGAAAAGTTGGAGTTCATGATCCATTCTACATTAATTTTAGACATTACATCTTGCAATTTCTTTATTATTCTAGAACTTTAAAATACGATGAGAAATTTCACATTTAAGGGGCCGGAGGAAGCCGTGATAGCGTATGAAAAATATGCCCTCAGACAAATGATGCTTATGTTATAAGTAATAGTTTGAACAAATTAAAAACATTTTAAAATGTAATGGAGAATACTGTGACACGCAATAAATGTATAAGTTTTCATGTATATTGTTTTATTTATGAGTAGTGCAAAACTTTCAGTGTGGCCATCGTATAATTAACTACTATTTGCCGTATGAATAAACGAAGAATAAGTTTTTACTTAGTAATATAAACAGTTTGCAATGTAGAGTGGCTGAAACGTTTTTCAGTCACCGTAAGCAGCTGTGGTTATAATTTGTAAATTAACTGTCCGCCTGTTCGCCCTTCCACCTGTCCAATGTCCGCCGTTTATCCTACTTTTTTTAAAAATTTACTAAAGTAACATATCTATATATATTTATGATTGTACGGAACCCTCGGTGCGCGAGTCCGACTCGCTCTTGACCGGTTTTTTTTTCATTTATTTGAGTAAACAATTACTTATTATTATAAACCAGCTAAAAAATAATAAAGAACTCTTCGCACAGTATTAAAAAAGAAAATCGAAAAAAACTAGTTATAATAAAAAGTGTTTTAGTCCATGTCTCTGATCAATTCAAATATTCAATAGAAACTAAAAAACTACATATCCCTCAGCAGCGCGACCAAAATTTAATTAAAAACCATAAATAGCTATAACGACATTAATCCATAGGTACTTACTTGATATACGAGATCACTATAAACACCATATCAGATGCAGTGAAAGTGGTCCTTATAAGTTCGTTTCCTATATTCCGGTGCGACATGACACGACTGGCAGAATTCGTTTTGCCTAAACCAGTTATATGTTACCAGCCTTAAAGCAGGAAAGCGAACAGGTTACCTTTTTGTGGTTTTCACTTACTTTCACTGGACACATGTGGCTGTTTATACAAGGAGTATTAAATTAAATTACTGGCTGTCAGGAAGTTGCCACTTTGCCATGCCTTTGGTTTATGAGATGACTTACAAGATGGATTCGATTTCTCAAATTAAATTACTTCGGTAACTAAATTACAGATTGATTATAGAGCAGGAAAGATGGGTGATTAAAAACTTTTAGATTAAAATATCAACATCTCATTAATTCAATACTATAAATCTTTGTTTATCAGTTAGTTCATAAACGTATATTTTTTAATGCTGATCTGGAAACACAAAAATATGTATGGTTTCACCTTACTTCTATGGTCTGAAGGTTTCACCGACGCACAAAGTTGTAAAAGCTGAATAATATGCTTTATGATTTACAGAAGTCGACAAGGCCGCGACAATTTTGTGTCCTTAAAGATCCATTTATGTTGAACCTCAGTAAAAATAAAAAAATAATAGTATGGCTTATTATATCCGCTAATTTACCTAGTGTTGGATATTCAAAATAAAGCACATATTTACGTCCAAAGCGAACTGGATAGGCATTAGGCAGTAGGCACCCACTGTCTATACATTGCTGGTATCTATTTATATCATACGCAGATCACCTAAAACACATAATAGTTAACTTATAGAAGTGAAGCAAATTCCTAACTAGCAGGCTGTGAAATAAACAAAACAACCCTCGCAACTAAAAGTATGTTTTACGTCGGCAAAGTTGCATCAACACAATATGTAAGCGCACGATGAGTCGAAAAGCTCTGAAAGCTTTCGGGCAAAGTAGGCAGGGCTAATGTTTTGTCCATTATGAACGCCCAACGATCCCACAGGAAGAAAAAATATAAATTAAAACACCCGACGCCCTCGCTAAGCTCTCTATTTATCTCTCGCTAATAACCACGTACTCTGCTAATTTTGTACCACTTTTCTCATTACGTATGAATAGTCCGTTTTCTGAGGCCGAATGAGAGTGATTATGTAAATTGAATTTGTCGGGTTTCCAAAGGAATTTGGGAAATGGCGATACGACGCACTCGATTATTAGCAACTGCTTCCGTGCCTTATGTTTAGCGCTCACGAGCCATTGCGCACCCCAGGTGATAAAAGCGTTAAATACGATTAAGAGGTCCCTAATGGGACCGCCCCAATAACACCCGATACTCTCACTTTTATCACACTTCGGCCCAATTTCCTCAATTACCAGGATCAAGGAGAAGTAATGAAATGAGAGTAATCATTGTCTCATTCGTTCAATCTTTTCCGGCGGGCGGCGGCTCTTTTAAATAAAGCATTAAAAGACTACTGAGGATTATCACACAATTTATTCAGGTGCTTAATTTGAACGGCTATCCCACTCTGGGTATAATTTATTTTTATTTCACTTAAATGTAGACCGAGACTGCTGCGATTCCGTCTTCAGTTTTCATTAGGAAGACTTTCATGTTGTTATTCGTAACAAGCAAGAGAAGATGTTATTATCAGAAGGCACCGCATCATGTTGCAAGTACCTATTCAGTTTCAACTTTGTAGGATAGGCCTACGACAAAGTTGTAACGAGTTACATGTGTCGCAAGGGGCAACAGATAGCGCTGCGTCGCGTCGCGTACGCGGGGCGAAACTTCCCACAATTATGGAACAGCAAATACGTATTAGATTAAACACATTTCGGTGCAGTCATTAGAGTGGGATCATACTGGGTGCGACGTATGCGCTCGCACTCGATGGCGGCTGGCAGTCCAATCGAAACTTTTGATTAAAATCAAGCAAACCAGAGCTCAGCACCGATTCAGGCTGAATGCGGATATCTTTATTTGAACTCTGTATGTTATGTTCCGATTGGGGAACTCAGATTGGAAATTCAATGTTTATACAATCGATTGACCGTGCATTGCTCCATTCACCCGTGGATTTTCATTATTTTCAGGATAAAACCATTCTCGCACTCTCTGAAACTTGTTCCTGAGAGTTCTTGTTTACTTCGGGAAGAAGTCAATAACTATTTAACGCAAACAACATCTGTTAAACATAATATAGTGAAGTTAATTGGAATAGTAAATGTATGATTTTGTCTTCTTCATGCATGAATGTTTTGCACATATGAAAATTTTAATTACGAACAAATAACTAAGTAACATTATCTTGTATGGTGATTAGATACTTACTTTTTGAATGCAGTCTCAGTTTCTTTTTAATAACCATATTTTGCAATCAGTTCACTAATTTTATAAAAGAAATACCTGTTTCATTGTAAGATTGAGTCAGTGAACCATGAAGTTAATTCAATGTTGTCGCAAGTAAAAGTTTTAAGAAATGAGTTTCAGCAACAATAAGTAGGTATAAATAAAAATGAAAAATTACAACTAATTTATCTCGCGTTAAGGAAGTAGCTTATTCTATAAACGTGACGTCTAAAATTGTTTGTGAAGTAAATTACGATGAAGACAGATCATCCGCCTTTCATTTCCAATTGGGCCTCTTCCCTCGAAGCGCTCTCAGTATTATGTTTATTAATATTCATTGCTCATTGTAAAACAAAACGCGACATTCCAATTATCCCCTCCGTTCAAAAAGGTGATAAGTTAAGGGGGCTTCAAATACCACATGCAAAAATCATTTAAACACGGGATCCTGCGGGGCATGAGGTGCCTTTACGAATTATGGGATTAATATGCGAAGGGTGAACCCCGTATAGTATTTAACAGGATCGGTTCCGAAGTTCATTGATCCCGGTAATACAGAATAAAGCACTTTCCTTTTAAGTGACCGCGGGAAAATTATGTCATTCAATTTAAATTTAAATCGCCAATCGATTTTTAACGGTTACGTCTTCGCATTGCAGCACTATGACTTAATAGCAAATGCTGCTCTTACTTAGTCATTTTCTAGAATTAATGTTAAAACATGAAAGTAATTTTGAAATGAAAATTTACAGCTATTTTATTATATTTTAATACCCCAATTTTTCTTTATTAAGCAATGAAATACGAGACTAATAAATCAACATTAATTTACAGATCATCATACTCCCTAGAGGATCATTTTCTGACAAAATTAACAAACGAAGCTATCTTTTAGCTCAACACCTTTTTGATTGAGAGGTGTTTTAATCATTGAGATATTTATTTTCAAAGCAAAATCATGATATTACAATTTTTTTTTTCGGAATACCTAGAATCAAAATATTTTATTGGGTATACTCGTTATGAGCAACAAAGTTTGGTTATATTTTGGTTATTCCATAACCCAATAAAATTGTAAACATCTTCATAGAAATCTAAGTAATAATTTAGTTAATAACTTTTGTTAACTAGTCAGTTTCTCGTCAAACAAGTTGAGATCTTACCCAAAACTACAAAGGAAAGCAAAATAACATTTAACATTTAAAGAAAATAAATCAATTCAAATATAAACATTTCTATCAATAATAAAGTTATTAAATGTTGTTAAACGTTTAACAGAAATTGCTTGTTGATGATCGATCATGATTACATCAAATTGTAAAATATAATTACTCTTGTAGCTATTGATACCCGGCTTACTACCAATTACTTTTGTATCTATTTATATTGTTTTCTCCTCTCTTTTGGTATGTTTTCTATTGTATATCAATCTTTTCGAGAGTTATGATCGCAGGAAGATCGTATTTATTTCGTTACTCCTGAAAGTTAGTTGATTGTAAGTAAAAGCCCCTATGCTTGCCATAGAAATGTTAAGTCCATGGGCGGGCCACGTCACGGATCTCTATGACGTTTGTGTCCATCCCCCGATGCGGAAATTCCATTAATGGCCACGAGTTTACTGCTGTTCCCAGCTAGAACACATCGATTTTAGATGGAAATTAGATCCGATTTCATGTCGGAGACTCCCATAAACATGGCGAATTTTGGGATTAATTGATGGGCTATGAAACCTCCGAATTTGAATATGCCTGTCGCAGAATTAGTTTGAGGATAAAACAGCCTACAAGTTCGATGAAGGTTACAGAATCAAACTTTACTGAAGTGAAACCTTTAAATGTCAAACAATTGGAATTTGAATTGTAGAGTTATTTACGAAGATTACTGGCAAATTAGTAAATATTTTGCTTCTTCGTCAAAAAGAGTTGTCACTCTTGCTTCAACCACAACACTCTATGAATGAAACTTGTTAGATTTTATAGTAAGTGCAGTGCATCGCATAAATGTGCTGGCATCGTCCAAGACATAAAATACTGCTGTAACAAGGAAAAATGTCTCCCAGAGAGTACATTAGGGATCGGAGTAAAAACCACATAACCGAGATGATATTGCTGAGGTCTACAGGAAAACAGTAGTTTGACCGAGTAGCAAACAGATGGCTGTTAACTATTTATAAAAGTAACAATGTAACAAGTTACCGTTATTAATTATTATCGTAAAATGAAACGATTAGGGGAACTCAAGATAATAAAAGATATTCTATTCAGGTTTAATAAACATTTTTATGAATGAACAGAGTGACAATTTTTGAAAAAAGAAACTCAAAGTTTTTTTCTTTTGTCTTATTTTACGCCGCCTCTGTTGCTATAACATTTATATACCAATTTATTTTTTCCAAAATATTGCGATAAGAAATTATTATCTTTATCATTCTTTCTGGAAGTTCCTATCGATAACTTTTTAATTTTCAAATATCACTTTTTGTTTAAATCGGCTACAGCATTTTGTCTGCCTGATGGAAAAGTCTGATTTCCGGCGGAGACAGAAAGTTAATAAAGTAACAGTCTGTCTTTGAAAGTCTTTTTTGCTTTCAAATATAAGAAAAAGGGATTCATGTAAAAATGTATTCCTAATGGTTCTTCTAAAAAAAGTTTCTAATAGAAAGGGAACTTCTGCAATTCATCTTAGTTCGATATAGTAAACAACATGACATAAATTTTCGGCTAGCCTTTATGTTGTAGCCAGGTTAGGTAATGGTGTTAAACCATTTGATATGAATGAAAGATGGAAGGCGTCTGGGCTTAGTTCGTTGCTCTTTAGTCTCCTTTATAATAGTCAAAGAAGTAAAACATTCTCTAGAAAGAAATTTGATAAAGAAGTGTTTAATGTTTCTCTTGTCTATTCGTTTTCATTATCAGAGGATTTAATAAAAATAACCTAGTTTGCAACGCTCAAACAAAACTCGGATTTAACTGTTGTATTTTTAGTTGGGTGTTTAGATTTCACAATACAATTGGTAAAATAAATTGGTTATTTCTTCAGTGCCATCTGTAAATATTTTATTCGAATGGATTTGAAGAGAGTGAAAGGTGTCGGTTATCTATTGGTAAACGCTTTGCACCGCTTAATTTACTTATACTTTCACTTTATACAATACTTTTAATAACGATCTGTAAACTGGACATAGCATAGGTAATACTACTATTAACACATATTCAAACCAGTAAATTTGTATTGATTGATTCTGAAGTAAGCTTTATACTCGTAAATACGAAAATTCCATTGTGGAACTGAAACCAAATAGCAATTGATTTTGAATGACCTATTTAATGAAATTTATTTTTTTGAAATAATAATTATGGACAACATCCCATTTATCGCTATGATCCCAAAATAAGTAATTAGTTATCATTTGCCAGTTGTAATTTAGATTATATAAGGTAAAACATGAATAGATTAGCGTAAATAGATGCTTATTAGCATAAAACACTTGATGACCTACTTAAAAAATAGATGACCATCGGAATATTCACCTTCACTTTAGTCATAAAACAAAAGACGGTACTCAAAACGTACACAAAAACATTGACATTAAAAAAAAGTCGACAGTAATCAAAGCTCACACGATGCTCACCAAATTAGCAAGTTACACAACTGCAAACGTAACATCACGCATCAATTTGACCATCACTTTCGTTCAAAATTTCGGCACGACAAGCTTCGTGACTGCAAACAGCCATGACCTTTCTGGCTATTGAAAGTACACTGGACTGGGCGTAAGCTATTTGCATACAACAGCCTAACTAGTCCTACCAAGGCACTTGTGCATCTGACCTTCTTTGATGATGCTGAATATTAACAATATTTTCCGGAGTATGCAGTATCTATAACTCTAGGATAAAATCACGTAACAAAAAAGTTGAATATTAGAGCAATATTTTGCAAAATAGATCTTGATAGATCTAGTAGGATAATGGTTTAAATTGAGTCTTTTCATATTAAATGTGAAAGGGTTCACTATAAGCTTATTAAACACGTAGGTACCTAACTTATGTAAGCAAATGAATCAAATCTTGAACTAATTTGGCATAGTAGCAAAAGAAACCTATTCGTAAAAAGCCACAGGGCCAAAAAAGGCCACGTTCTCGGAATGACTTGTTCTCGAAAGGACCTATTCGCATTACCTAATTCTCTAAAAGACACATTCGCATAATGCCTATTCGCGTAATGACCTATTCTCAATAGGACACATTTTTAGGGTTCCGTAGCCTAAATGGGAAAAAACGGAACCCTTATAGATTCGTCATGTCTGTCTGTCTGTCTGTCTGTCCGTATGTCACAGCCACTTTATTCCGAAAGTATTAAGACTACACAGTTGAAACTTGGTAGGTAGATATATTCTGTTAACCGCTTAACGAATTTAATTCAAAAATAAGAAAAATAAAAACTGAAAAAAAATCTTTTCTTCAAACCAACACGTGTTGGGTGTCTATAGATAGGTGTTTAAAAATGACATCGAGGTTTATCAGACAACTTTTTCTCAAAGTCAACCGTTTGAAAGATATACACCGCCAAAGTGGTAAAATGTGTGTGTCCCCCCCCCCCCCCCCCCCCCCCCTTTAACTTTTGGTAAGCAAATGATTGGTAATTATCAAGTATAAATGAGTAAAAATAAAAATACATTTTATCACATCTTAATCCGTCAGCTCCGCTATAGATAACATATTTGATAAGAAATATTTAAAAAGTTTACTTAATTAAAAATAAGGCATTTTGAGAATAGGTCATTTTGAGAATAAGTCTTTCTGCGAATGAGTCCAAATGAGAATAGGGCATTTCACGAATAGGACATTTTGCTACAAAGCGACTACTTAATTTGCGATGCCTTTCTCAGTGCAATATTAGCTTTGTCTTTAAAATATTTCACTATAAATATTCGCTGTACCTTATTTTAATGTTGTTTAATATCTTACTCAAAAATTCTTATTCACAGAAATATAAGACAATCACAAAAATCAATTGAGTGTAGACTGCTGACATCGAAGAATATTTCAATATATATTTTAACGCTGCTTTCAGGAAATATTCTATTAATAATCTGATTAGTTTGCTCCGTATTTTTCCGTGCGCTCAGACGAGAAATGGAGATAAAAATATTGCTGAAGCAGAGTAAATGAAGTATTCTCATTACCATGTCAATTATTATTATAATGCTAAATGAATTATTCATGAAGTCACGGATAACGATTGCTTCGTTTTGCCAGAAAAGAATCACGACTTCGCAGTCATAATAAAATAACATGAAGGTTACTTGACTTTAATTACATATCTGATTGCATATACACCCAAACTTATGACCTTAAATTAAATAACATAGTTCATTGAGTAATAAGGAGATAATTATTGGAAATGCCTTTGACATCGTCATTAATCATTTGGTAATACACACTTCGTCGGCGTCGGTGGCCGTTATTTTTTTAATTATTGAGTGCTGAATCAAAGTAACTATCTGCTTAATTATAAAGCGAATATTCGTTAAAAATGTGAAATCATCGTAACTGTAGTCATTAAGTAAGTACATACTAGTAAGTAGTAAGTACTATTCATTTCAATCGATATACAAACTTTCCCATTTTGTGCAAGCATAATGGGGACATAATTTATTTATTTATTTATATATAATGTTTTAATCATACTTCCTACTATCCTACTATATTATAAATGTGAAAGTTTGTGGGTTTGGATGTTTCGATGTTTGTTCCTCAATCACGCAAAAACGGCTGAACAGATTTGGATGAAATTTGATACACAGATAGTTTATAGCGTGGATTAAAACATAGTATTCTTTTTATCCCGGCCAAAGATTCTCTAGGGATTTTCCGAGTGTCCACGCTGACGAAGTCGCAAGCGGAAGCTAGTACTTAGCATTATAATCTTTATCATTGCTAAGCTTCATAAACTTTAGAATTCATTGTGGTCTATTTGATTATTAATTTTTATATTATCAGAATAAGTGTTTCCGTGTCCGATTCATCACGTCGAGATTGTGCTCGGAACTTCTTCCGATACACTTGACTTATCGCACGCCAAGCGCCGCCCCGGACGCGGAGAAAACGCGAGTTTTCACGGTCAATTTGGAACTACGCTACGTCGATACTAGCACACAACCCGTCACTCTCAATTCTTTAAACAATTTAAAACTATGTATTTTGTAAAATTTAATGCAAGTTCTTGAAAATCCAAACGTTCATTCCAAAATGTTCCATACAGTGCTTCCCCTAAAATTGTTATTGCATCAGAATATTTTTATTAGAAAATTAAATAGTTTGGGTAAAGCACCGCAGCAGACCTTTGGCAAGTTGCGTACCTACTACCTACTAAACTTTATTATTGCAGTCGCGGGCCACAGCATGGAAATATCATTGGGTATAATGATCAAACATTTTATACTCGTACTTTATCCCATAAAATGATTAATCATTACACCAAAAGACTGGCATCGAAAGATGACTTGTAAATCTTGAATTTAATTGTATGAATAACTCAACGAAAAAATTATTCACAACAAAAGGTATTCAATTCAAAATACAGTTATTTAAGCTGACCTCAACGTCCAAGAATGTAAATTCATGATTTTGAGAGAAAATATAAGACTTGTTTTGACGGTATCCAGTTACATAGCCGGGTCACTGGGCAAGCAACAATGCTGACCAACAATCGTGTATTCTGGGCCTTTGTTCTGCTAATCATAACGTTACAATCGTGTCTAAATAGTGTTTCGATAGTATTGCTTTTTGACACCGTTCTTGTTACAAAAACTCATACCCACTTAGACATAACAATAAATAAATACGCAAATATATTTGTTGTTTTGTGTTTTAAGGATCAAGAACTGTGTCAAAAAATTTACAGTCTTCACGCTCCACGCAACTATCAGAGTCCAATAGTCCATTGAAAATAAACATTATTAAAAATAAAAAGTATCTTCTATTAATAGTACCTATCTAGTTCAGTAATCTGCTTGTCAATAGGAATCGATGAGTTCAAATTTTAAGATTCATTTTTGAAAAACTTCTAAGCTGCTGTGCGGGACCTTAAAATAATACATACATTAATTATAAATGTTTGTCCAGCAAGAGGGAAACAATTTTTTTTTATTTCTCGAAAACTCCCCTATCGATTTTCAAAATTCAAGCCCCATACGATAGAGCTCCGCGTTTTGCACATGTTGTCACCTCTCTAGAGATATCTCCAATTTTGACTGATGTGCGAACATTCGGCACATACACTGCTGATCACAAACATTTTCAATGTTAAAACAATACAATCGAAACACCATTGGGACACGATTATTTCATTAACAATAGCAACATTGAGACCAGCCGTTTGTTCGGAGGCTGTCAATGTGTTAATTTCGATAGTTTACCCACATAACGGGTACACATGGCGAATTCCAAAGCGTCCACTAACGGTGTGTCAGCCTCTGCAAAATATTCAACATTTCTCGATTGACACGCATGAATGGAATTATTATGAGTTGAGATTGAAAACGTACCCATGAATGTAAATATCTATGCCGTTTGACAATCACACCTTAAACATAACTTTAGGTACCTATTTACTTTCATTTAGTCATCAATAATAAAAAACTGGCCAAGTGCGTTTCGGGCCACGCGCAGTATAGGATTTCGTAGTTACCTTATTTTTACAATTACCATGTGGTTTAAGTTATATTTACTTCCTGTTTTACACAACTATTAAATTAAATTTGTTCTACGAAAACTTTTCCAATATAAATTAATTTTGGATGTGTAATTTTGCATCTAGGAAAACTAACAAGTTTTCCTTTTAATTTCATTATGTACTACTGTCTTAATTTTTTTCACTTATCCAAAAGCAACCGTTTACCTGGTAGTGGGGAGGGGCACTTGACCCGAACAAAATTTTGCTCTTTGAAGCTTAATAGTTCGCATACGGATCCCTGAATCAAAAAGTGGTTTTCACAAACCTCCAACATTTTTAAAAGACCACTTTTTCGGCGTAATTATTTTGAACGGACATGGCGAAACTATAAGGGTTCCTTTTTGACTAGACTATGGAATCCTTAAAGTGGCTACGAACATTCTTAGATAGATGCCTTTTCATCGCCGACATAAAAGAAAGATTTCAAAATTCTAATTTACTTTCACCGTTTTTAGCCAAAAGTTTCCAAGTTCCAAATACCTACGTATAAAGTAATTACATTCGTTCCGAACCTCCACTTTTCATTTCATTGAAATATTAAAAACATACAAATTTATTTTTCTCATCTAAAAGGTTTAATTTAATGTTTTCGTGAGTAATTCTTAGAGTTATTTTCGAAGTTATTAAACACAACGTCATTTCCTCGTTTCAAATATCAGTAAAGGCCTCGCATTCTTTAGATTTTGCTGATTTACTCAACTCATCATAAAGTATTCAACAAACATCAAATGGAAAAGTTATTCTACTCAAAATAAGTGGCAGTTCGATTTAGTAATTAATCACTGGCGTATTACGTCTACACAAGTAAAGTATTGTTTCCTCGTTTTGCAAAATTGGTAATCACTCCGACAGCGGACCGTGAAATGTTTCTCAATAAATACTTTTAATTGCAATTTTACTGCTTTTGTTTTTAGAACAAGGGTTTATAGGATTATCTACACGGCTATCGTTAAACATATTTACCTAGTATTTTTTTAATGAAAATGTAACTTACGGTACCACTTGTTGACTGAGACGTGTAGATTTCAATAACTGATTCAAGAATACTTCGACTTAAGACTTTTGCGTTTAGGCACAAAAAAGATTGTAATTGTGTTCAGAATTCATGGATTTTTGTAAGTATGTCAGTTTATTCCACCATAACTTCCAAATTACTAAACAGATTTGGATGTATGGGGTATCATTAGAATCCTTACATTATCCCGAGAATCACAAATTATATTTAAATTAATAACGCTGACGCCAATATTGATTTATTTTTCAACAGCATTAAGACTGTTATTAAGTTACTGTTTAAAATTTAGTTTAATGTTACTATACTGTTACGCACCTGACCCTTTTGGGCTACAATTACTTTAAGATCAATCTCTTTTGAATTCTACATGTGGTAGCTTGTCAATAGCTTTTAGTTATACATATTTGTTGTTATCTGAATGTATATAAGCTGTTAGCTGTCCAAAAACGATAAATAAATAAATAAAATAAATAAATAAATAAAAGAAAAAACGTTATGGCGACTTTACGACAACACTTTCAAAAGTGAAGAAAAATTTTCTTTCTTCAATTATTACAATACTAGAGGCCGCCCGCGGGCAGTCGTGCTTTTAATATTTTTTAATGTATTTATTTTTATAAGCTTAATACTAGAACTAGAAAAATACAACTCGTGTCTAACTTAGTACTCAGATGGGAATGAAACAAACGACCTTTTGCGATCTGGGTGAATGCTCTGACCAAGAAGCTTATATCTCCAATGGAGATTGCACGGCCAGTGTCATAGTGAAGATTGAAAAAAGGTCCTTTAGCGACGTGACGGCTTATTGCTACCTCTTTCTTTAGTGTTACAATACGTTTTCATTTCTCACGAACGAACGAACGACGAACAACGAACACGTATTGTAACACTAAAGAAAGAGGTAGCAGTAAGCCGTCATGTCACTTAATACGTTCGCTGCGGTATGGGGTCGAAAGCATCCGATGCAAAACTTTCCTACGGTGCGGCAAAAAAAATGCTTGACTTCCCGCTGGTGCGGGACAGATATCTTCAGTTCCCTTAGACGTAGGAAAGAGACAAATATTGTTTTATGATTATGATGTCAAATATTTCCATTTTATATAAAAAACATGCATCAGATCTGTTCGACCCGATAGCGACCACAAATAAATAATTTTCGTTAGGTGCGGTATCGGGTTGAATAGATCTGGTATCCGATGACCCGATAGCCGCACTGAATTACCACCTAAATTTGCTAGTGCTGCGCGCGTATGCAGTCGTTATCGATAGCCTTTATCAGAAATGGGTAATCTGAAATACACGCTTGAAATACAGGTTATTATTATAACCTAGTTCAGGTAAATAAGTTTATATTTAGATTTTAAATTTGTAATTTTGTTATACCTTATTGTGTTATTGTAAAGCATCTTTCTATTGAATAAACTTTATTATTATTATTATCTTTATTCACTATACTGAAGTTATTCACTAGTCTGATTCAGCCAAATGAATTAATTCATCTTAACTATTCCCAATTTAACTAAATGGTTCAGCAGCCCCATATAAGCACAACAAGCACCTGACCGGGTGCAAGCAGTGTTTTTAAAGGTACCTTTAAAAACACGTCATGTATAACAACTCTTTGCTTGCAGTGTTATAATAATGATTACGTGTCAAACACCCAATAAATATGATTACTGATTATCGATAATGCTTGTCTCTTACTGCTCACATCCCTAAATTTCTATCGATATCTTGAACATCTAGTGCGGGTATCGAGTTTTAAGGATCCGATAGATTAAAACATGCCTAAAATATTATGTTATCAACCAATTCTGCTACGATCTCATTTGTACCTTAATTGTTTTATTAAAAACACATTAAATTAAAGAAAAACATAAATATTTATATATTTGCGTAGATAATTTTGATAAGATAAGTTTGAACAGATCTTTTCGACCCGATAACGCACAGCCGCCAAGTCACCGTAACGGGTCTAAAGAACCTGTTACATCGATATAGGAAAGTTAAGGTTTTTTTGTTGCCGCAGCGAGCGTGTTAAGGACCTTTTTTCAATCTTCACTATGACACTGGCCGTGCAATCTCCATTGGGGGTATAAACTTCTTGGCTCTGACCGACCAACTGATCTATCGAGTCGGTCAAGAATACTACAGGTTCGAAAAATCTATAAAACTTCTGTTTCAAAATATATTACAAAGGTCATTGGGCATATTTGACCTGCTTGTTGAAAGACCGCGTACAGAAACCAAACCAGTTTTAAATTGAAGAATTAAATTACACTTTTCAAAATAATTGTATTATTTTTTTATGTACCAACCGGCAGAAAAAAGTAACAGTAGACGAAACTTTACAGTATGATTACGTAGCATAAATTAATTTTTTTTTTTAAATTATCCAAATTGTTTTATTTTTATTTTTGGATATTTGTACAATATAGGTATTGGTTCATACTATATTACACCCCTGCAAAGTTTCATCGACTGAGGATTTAATGTTGGGGTCTCCATACAAAAGATCGCTTCATTTCCTACACTGCATAATAAGAGCTACACGTGACGTGATCGTATGTCCATATTATTATGTCCAATTAACTATAGTCCATCACTAATACCCGCTAATGTCGCAAACGCCTCAGAAAATCCGCTCAAAGCAACAATCAGGGATCACTGTGATTAGCCAGATTTAGCATATTCTCCATATAATTAATACTAGTTTTCGCCCGCGACTTCGTCCGCGTGGACTTTCGGGAAATCCCTAGGAAACCTTTGACCGGGATAAAAAATATCCTATGTTTTAATTCAGCCTATAAACTATCTGTGTGTCAAATTTCATCCAAATCTGTTTAGCCGTTTTTGCGTGATTGAGGAACAAACATCCAAACATCCAAACCTACGAACTTTCACATTTATAATGTTAGTAGGATATAATAATTAAATAAACTAGGTATATTGTCTATCAAAATGTATTTTAGTAATTTGTGAACGAAGTTGTAACTAATCAGGGGCCCTATTTTTGAATCACTCGACTGGCGTCGAGCACTTGGTTTCTACTGATTTTCGTTCGACATTTGACTTTCCATATTTTTGAATCGCTCGACCGCAACGAGTGCCCTCAGCCACTCATTTGCAGTCGAGCGATACGGCACGGCAAGTGATATTCTTTTCTATTAAAAAGGATTTTTTTTTCAACAGCCTATAGAAACATGGATATTACGTTCTTTTCGTTGCGGTAGTTGCCGGTTTTCTCTAAATTCTACGTGGACCGGATAAAATCCAACATTTCGTATTGTTGGCAGCACCGGAAACGAACAATTCAAAAATACGGACAATCGGCATCATGTGACTTGGAAGACGAGTGTGACATAAGTCGCATGCGACAACACAATGTCATACGAGCGATCCAAAATAGAGCCCCAGGTCTAGAAATCGAAAGTCAATATTTTTAATCGTGTATTGTATTGTGACTGCAGTCAACTAAAAGTTGGAAGTTTTTTATGGATAGTGTACTACAGACTATTCATAAAAAACCGGCCAAGTGTGTGTCGGGCCACGCGCCGTAGGGTTCCGTAGTTACCTTATACCATACCATATATAATACCACCTATCATTTTTCGTCTGCAAAAATAACTTTGTTTTTCACAGTGTTAGTATGAATGACAAAGTTATATTTGCGGTTTTAGAAAATGTGCTGTATCTCAAAAACTAATTACTATATCTCGTTCAAACAAATTTTCGTTAAAAGTGTTTATTAAGATCTACAGCATATATTTTTTTTAGATTTTTGACTCTCTTATTTCAAAATTTAAAGGGGGGACACACATTTTACCACTTTGGCAGTGTATATCTTTCAAACGGTTGACTTTGAGAAAAAGTTGTCTTAGAAACTCCAAAGTCATTTTTAAAGACCTATCTCTACAGATAGGTAGGACCTATCTCTATTGATATATATCTCTATAGATGTCTATACATGCAACAAGTATTGGTTTGAAGAAAAAAAATTTCAGTTTCAGTTCCATGTATGGGGAGCCCCCCCTTAATCTTTTATTTTTTTATTTTTGTATTAAATTCGTTAAGCGGTTAACAGAATACATCTACCTACCAAGTTTCAACTGTGTAGTCTTAATACTTTCGGAATAAAGTGACTGTGACATACGGACAGACAGACAGACATGAAGAATCTATAAGGGTTCCGTTTTTTGCCATTTAGGCTACGGAACCCTAAAAAGAGTTCCATATTTAAACTCATAATATACAATATTTTCACGAAAGCTTAAAAGTATTCGTATCTGTTACTATTATGTTTAATCGTCCTCCCAAGCGCTTTTATTTTACCTTTTAACATTTTAAATATTGTTTGTTATTGTTGATGACTTTAACGTTGTTTTGTCATATTATTGGTAAGCCGCGTTTTAATGTGGAAAGCTGACCACTTCGTTACATTGACCGTATCAATGTTATTGGCCCCATTGATTGGACAGTAAATCTGTTTTAATTAGGTTAATACGGGATATTACATTCGTCGCATAATGAACGATAATTAATGCGCGCTAATAAGTAACATTGGATAATTTATACAAGTTTTAATTTACGTTAAGTATTATGAGATGTCTACGTGAGTTTATTTACCTACTCCAATATGTTAAGATCGAGAACCTATTTGTGATAGAACAAATGGAATTCCTTTTGTATTGTTCTATAAGTATAATTAATTGATAATTGTCATAATTATGAAATACTCGTACCTATACTAATAAGTAGGTACTTACATGACGAATCCTTATTAACTCATCAAGGGAATTAATTAATTGGGTGACTGGAAATAATTAAAGGCGACTGTTAATGGGATACTTAAATTCTAAACCGAGCAGAGGTTTACATTTTGGGCAACAAAATAACTAAACGGGCGACAAACTGTTAGTATTATTACTGTGGACGAAATACGTAAAACGGGCGACTTCATGTGGGAGATAAATAATTTAAGTTACAGTAAAAATTCTAAATGAGTGACAAAAGAACTGAGACAACTATTATAGCAAGTAGGTATAATAGTTGCCCACTGCATAACTGGTTTAAGCTGCCCAACATGGTATTTTTGTCATTTCGATTAGGATAATAGTCACCTTTTTTTTAAATAAAATACATATATGCCAAATTTTAAATGTTTGCGTGCCCTAAGATTGTCGCCCAAATAGTAATTTTGTCGCCTGTTCTGAATAACTAGTTACTCAATCTGTATTTTATAGCAACCCATTTTCAATATCTGTAGTCACCTTCAGTCCGACGTCCATTTAGTATTTCAGTACGCTATATTCAGTATTTTTGATACCCAAAATGGGAATTTATTGTTATCCGATTAAATACTACCCATTCATCAATGCCCGCGCGGCCGCATACGGACGGACAACAATAGAAAATCTAGGGCCCTATTTTTGAGGCTCGAGCGCTATTTTCGACTGATTTTCGTTCGACATATGACTCAAAACCATTGTTCACCATCTCAACCATCTCATTAGATATCGAACGAAAATCGGTAGAAAAGAGCGCTCGACGCCTACCAAGCGATTCAAAACTAGGGTCCCTAATGTGTCTCATTTTCCGGGCCTTGAAAAAGTAGGTAGGAAAAGTATCCGTCCATGGTAAAATAAAATTATGCAAACAAACTTTTGGAACGTAAATCTTAAGGTTCCCACACAAAAAGTACCAAGTGTTGCCAACAAACTCAAAATTCCACTACACCGTCAAGTTAAGGCATTCCGCCAACTTTTCTGCCCCTAAAGGAGTAATGTAGGGACTGACACGTAGAGGTGCTTTCAAAGTTTTTTGCCCAAAAAAGGGTAAAAATTATGTTTCTCAAGTCCGATTTATTTAAATAAGCATCAATAGGGAATATGCATAAGTCACCGATTTTGATAAATTTGAGCTTGATCGCTGCGGACATGTATAAAAACATGATTGATCAGAAAATAAAATATTATTTTAGTTTTATCACGTCAATGAAATGAGGGGAAAATAACGATTTTTTGTTTCATTTTCGGATATAAGTTAAGTGCAACAGTCAGAATACCAAATAAGAAATAATATTTTGTATGACACATATGTACTTAAACGCAAAAATTAGAGAGATAATTGAAAATTCTTGGTTAACCCCATAATAAACGCGCCTGAAACGTAACAGGTGACATCACAAATCATGAGTGTTATGTAAAGAGCGCTTTCGGCGGGTGCTGCTGCGTGCTAACTTCAAGTAACTATCACGAGAAAAAAACGCAAGAGAAAAGTTTTAATATTACAGTTGATTTTCTCACGCATTATACTTTTGATTTAGATACAAAAAAATTGATGCATATTCCCATTTGATTACATTCGATTTGTGAAACATTTGAACACCCGTAATAGATAAATTTAACTGAAGTTTAAAATTGTGTTGTCCTTAAATAAATTCATTTCAATGGATTAATATTATGTGTAACTCGGCCACATCTAAGTATTTTAAGAAGAAATTTTGCATCTATGCTTATTAAATACTTTTCCCATGAAATCATAATTAATTATGTCCGACAGGTGTCACAGATCAATAACAAAGAAATTACAATTTCGTTTCCAAGAAGGGCAATAAAATAAGGTTTTTTTTCCCCAACCAAAAGAAAAAGTCGTAGTAATATTTATTCACGTGGTTCTATAAATACATTAATCTAGAGTCAGTCTCTAAGCCCCAATCACTGAGGAGCTAAGTTCGTTAATAAGACACGTATTTTTGTAGAGGGCCAGGCAGAGGGTAGTATAATGTATGCGAGACAGAGTCAGGGAACAATTGAACCCATCGGAACCAAGATAGAAGGGTGCATTTACACCGTAATGTAAGAAAAAACGATGCAAACCCTACTTTGGTTGATCCTTTAATACGTTAAAAGAAGTAACGCGTATTTGAATCTTTACTAATATTATAAATGCGAAAGTCTGTTTGTTTGTTTGTTTGTTACGCCTTCACGTTTTAACTACTCAACCGATAATCATGAAATATACAGAGGTACAGAGAGGGAGATAGGGTTCCTTTTATCCCGAAAAGTAGTGTTCCTGAGGGTTAGAGAAATAACTGAACACACAGATAAAGTCAGGGTTGACATCTCGTTTGGTCTAGGCATAACGCGACAGGCACACTGCGTTATAGGTAGTCAGCGAGCAAAGGATACGTGGGCGACGGACTGAGGGCGACCACAAATGTTGAAAATGGGTGGCTTTAAAATACAAATTGAGTAATTAGTTATTCAGAACGGGCAACCAAATTACTATTTGGGCGACAACCTTAGGGCACAAAAAACATTTAAAATTTGGCATATATTTTATTTAAAAAAGGTGACTATTATCCTAATCGAGATGACAAAAATAACATGTTGGGCAGCTTAAATCAGTTATATAGTTACCTATTTGGTATAATAGTTGCCCACTCAGTATTTTTGTCACTTATTTAGAATTTTCACTGCTAACTTAATTTATTTATCTTCCATATGTAGTCGCCCGTTTTACGTATTTTTTGTAATCCACAGTTTGTTGCCCGTTTAGTTATTTTGTCGCCTAAAATATAAACCGCTGCCAGGTTTAGTATTTAAGTATCCCATTAATAGTTGACTTTAATTATTTCCAGGCACCCAATTAATTAATTCCCGTTTTAAATATTTATTTGAGATTTTTATCGTGTTCTTATCTGATAAAATAGCAGACTCAAAATATTTTATTTTAAAATCGTCTGACCTTTAGCATAGATACCTATTTTTTGGGCCACTATTTAAATGACTAGTATAGCAGTAAATTAAATTGAATTTTTCGCAAAGTTTTCGGGATAAGTCTTCAGAGAATATTTTTTTAATATTGAAGTTGCGCCTACACCGAACTTAAAATGAAGGACCGGAACCGCTTACCGTTAAAGGGGTTTTTGATTGGGTATTTCATAGACTTGTTTTCAAAAACCCTATCAATACGGTAACCCTATCAATATGGTAACCCTATCGAAAGGGTAACCCAAGTAAGGACTTACCGAATACGAAAACCCTATCGGAGAAACCCTATGAAGGCTTTATGAAGGGGTTTTAAAACGTGTTCAAGCAATTTATACCTAGTTCCAGCTGGGCCTAAGGACCGGAACCGCTTACCGTCAAAGGGGTTTTCATTGGGTATTTCATGAACCGCTAACCGTTAAAAGGGTTTTTGATTGGGTATTTCGTAGACTTATTTTCAAAAACCCTATCAATACTGTAAACATGACATCGACTAACCCTAAAGAAAGGGAAACCCTATCATTTGGTAAGTTTTTTAATAGGGTTTCCCTATCAATTGTGTTAACTAAAAAAAGGGGTTTTCCGGTCCCTGCTTAAAATTGACAATTGGCAATCGACACCTGAATTTTTCTCGGAATCTATAAGAATCATGTCATCTTTGTTGACCTATACATTCACTTTTACTCGAAACGCGACATTGATAATAAAATATTTTCAAAAATAAGCACTATGGTGAAGGTTTCCTTTACATTTTTCTTGTAATAACTGGAAATAAGGTGAGAATAAATGAAAAGAAACTTATGATAAGCTCAGGCTAACCTACGGAGAAGTAATTTTTGGAAAATAACCAGGTCAACAGTTTTTCCATCAAAGATGGTGTAAGTAATTGAAATTCGTAGATTTACATAAACAGCAAACTTCGTTATCAAAGCCGAGTTTCGACTTTCTCGGAGAATGTATAAACAGCCAATTTCGCAGCTGCTCTGAATTTAGCCGCTGAAATACTGTTGATGCTTAACTCGGAACGCACTTATCAAGTATTCATTGGGAATTGAACGATTCCTCCCTGCAGACCGAGATATTATACTATTTCATCGTAACTGTTTGAAATACAGAAATAAATTTTGGAAGTGCTTAAGTATAATTTACTCTGGATTACTGGATTTTTGGAAATTACGAGTATTATAATAAAATAATGATGACTCAAGTTTTTTTTAATAACACAGAAAATTATGATTTGCAGATTTCGAATTTGCGACCTAGTGGTATCGCAATCAGGATCACTCACCACTTCAACTACGTGGTGACCACAAAAAATAAAAGTTTAAGGTAAGATTTAATTTTTGTGGCTCGTAGTTCTAAAATGGTTCTACTCGCTCGTTCACTTGTCTTTGTTAAACTAAGACTAGCCACTCACATTACTACATTAAAAATAACTTAGAGATAGCGTGCACGAGCAACTTTTGTCTCCGCAACTAATTTGTCTCTCACCGAATTTGTATTAAAGTCTGCCGGCTGTCGCACAGCTATGCGCGCACTTTCATACAAACCCGTAGACTTGATGAGAGACTTCATCTTGTCACTGTTGACATTAATATCGATATCGATAGTATTAATTAGTACATAACAGTAATTAGTACTAATAGACATTTAGTAAGATGGGATGGAATTTTGCATGGGTGGGGTGAAGTATGACAATTAAATACGTTGTAGCGGAGACAGAACTTGCTTGTGCGCGCTAGGTCTATTTGTTGGTTATAGGTTCAGCACGGTGTGAGCGGCGCCCCAGCCGATCCGCCCTCGTCATCAATCTCATCTCTTTCGCCAGCCAAGTCACGTGGCCGGCGGTCTTGCAAGATTAAACCCTGACCCATCAATGAATTTTGGATATCCACACGCCTACCGCTCCATTATGAGATCGCTTAGAGTATTTCCATTCAGTTACCCGAAGCTTTTAATGGAACCATCAGCGAATTCGCAGTCTTAGCAATAGTCGTTTTGCATTTTTTAGATTATGTTTAATTTTAAACAATATAATAATGCAAAACATTTAGCTGCCTTAAACCGCTAGTAGATGGCGAAGTTAAATTAGCTGCACAAAATAAAATTAAAACATTTCTTTATCGTAATTGATTTCGTAGGAATATCGGCGTCTATGACTATATTTGAGTCTATTGCTGATTTATGTATGTTTCATAAGAATTCATTTAGTGGTTTTCTTGCTGCAAGAGCCCAAACTTAGTATGTTTGGAAAATGTTTTTCCGATTTTTTTAAATCAGTAGCTACAATATTATAATATTATAAATATTTAGAATCAGCACAAAAATATCTTTCTTTTATTCGATATCCCACAAGATATATTTTAAAAAAAATCCATACAAAAAAATATTGTATTATATCTCCTTCCCATAAAAAAATCCAAAATGGCTCCTCTTCTTAAAATGATCTAAGGGTTCAGAAGGTTCACCCTGGCAAACGATATGCCTCGATCACCAAACGCCGTATTTTTTATTGAGCACTAGCCACTAAAATTAGGCTAAATCACGTAGTATTTGTTACACCTATGGCTAAATCCAATTATGATGAAAAGAGACATATGGTGATAACACAATAAATACAACAAAAGAAATATGTATGAGATTAGATGACTTTTCCATTTCTCTACCTGAGTTTTATTATGAAATAATCCAAATAGAATAATCAAATCTGAAATTATAATCATACTAACGAATAAACGGAGAAAGGATAAATAATCAAATGTATGCTAGTACTTTACATGTAAATTAACATTCATATCGTTCAATCACCAAGCATAACATCTGAAACGTTTTGTTTTATCAGTTTGATCAGAAATTGATCATGCTTATCAAATACTTAATGAACCGAATGAAAAAAAAGATTCGCTCTCAATCGAACATCAATTCGATGAGGATGTACATATTAGATTGGTCTGATTGCGTCTATTAGCTTCTAACATTATTCAATACGATACTCTCTTGCAAAAAATGAATGAGCAAAAAACTTTGTAGCGATTGAAGTACGAATATCACCACATCGCTGGGACCACTCTAAGCAGTAATATGACGTCGTCTACCATCTGAATAAGAACGTTCATGAATTTAGTGCTGCTAATGCTGTAACTGATGTACATTGTACTTAAATTTAAAACGGCACTTTGATATAAGAAGTATCAATGTTTGAAAAATAATAAGTAATTTGTGTTTAAAAGTATGAGCTACTACAACCTATAGGAGGAAAATTGGAATACGGTCATTATTTTTATATATATTTTTTTGATATTGTGAAATGAAGATAAATATTTAAGTAGGGGAGAGTAGGGTATTACCGCGCGGTTGATGATTTCGTGCCCCTTGGTTTCTCGAAAACTATCAACTCTATGCACCTGCAATATCAGTTAAATCTTAGCTCTAAGCACCTCTAACCTCACCCGCACACCGTCAATTTCCGCCAAACAACCAGAGCGGAAGGCCGCGCGCTTTTAGTTTTTCCATGCACACGATCCAATTTTTTCTCATAATTTAATAAGAGCTGAGTCAATCAATATTACTTAATGAGTAATAAACTACATACATTTATAACGTAAAAATGATGTAGAATTTGTGTGCAGAATTATTTTAAATTAATTCTTTCAGTTTGTTAGGTTACAAATTAAAATTACCTTGTTTGATAATTTCGCGCGCGAAATTATACAGTATGAAAATATCTATGGCAAATATTTTTCTTTACACAAGGCGACGAAAATGAAGGATCTGGCTGATCCTCCTACGAAGTAATTGCATACTAAAGTAAAAACATTCCGAAAATTGTCAATTAGTTAAGATTACTTAATTAGTTTTCGAAGCAGAAAGACATCTTTTGTGTAGCAAAGATGTCTTTCTAAGTCTTTTAATATGGAAATAAAGTTTATAATTTTGAGACTGAGTTGATTAATGAATATAAAAAGAAATAAATAAACATGATTTTCATTTTTCCCATACGCTGTAGTGAGTTATCAGTTTATTGACAATTTTAATTAGAGGCGCGGTTTTATTAGACCCAGCACGAAGTTACCGACTTACGTACCGGGGTACGATATTATCAGACCAGTTTGATAATATCGCGTTTTCCCATTTTTTTGTTATTTACTCCTATTTTTGTTTTGTGTTTTATTTTGATGACTTTGAAGGTTCGTTAGCGTAGCTACATAAATTCTCCACCTGTAGTCATATTTAGTTTTTATTTTAACCCAACCTGAGGTTAGTTATATTTAAATTTCCTTAGGGGCTCGGTAATACCAAACTCTCCCCTAAAAGGTTCAATCACAGTATAATTTATAATCATTGTTATAGGTATCTACTATGCAGTAAACGATTTATTGATTGAAAATTAAGATTAAATGGTCTGCAAAATTAATATGATTAACACACAAGCACTCTTCTTGAAAATTTGCATTGAAATATTACGTGCGGAATATCAAAAATTTTGCACGCACTAGGTAGGTACTATGTGCTATAAAATTTGTCTATTCTTGAAGCGGAATATATTTATGTACAAAAATATCAAAACATGATCTAGAAGATTACATCAATGATGATATAGTTAGTTACATTATTATGGGTGCCCATTTTCACTTTGCTAAACTTATTAAATTTCACATAAAACGCCAACTTTTATTTTTAAATCATTATCATAATGTTAATTAAAAGTACCGTATACATAATTGCTTTTTACATCTACTTGAAAAATAACTGGATCTTCTGCAGCCTCATGTATTAGATATTATCAAATACTGTCTCATGTAGCTGTAGATTGTTCTTCATGCTAACTTCCCATGAACTTATTACTTACTCAAAGTTAAAAAAATAAATATCTTATCATTACCCTCGATTTCGTTTTAAATGTACATTGGCATGTCTTCCTTCATTAATGCAGATTTAAAGTTTAGTCTTTACTTTCAGTACCTACCTATAAAATATGTATTAAGAGTAACTTACTTACTTAATATGATTAGTATGATAGTGTATCGTAACGTAGTATTGTATTGTCACCAGTGACTTTGACATATGATACGGCTTACCTCATAATATATTATGTATCATAGTCGACATCTGATATAATCAGTGAATGATCAAAAATACTAACTAAGACGACGAATTAATTCATCATTTGTGGATCTAGTACCTTTACTGACCAGTTTCAACTTAAGAAATTCTACGTTAACTAATAATTAAGCAAAAGCTACCTAATATGCCACACAAAGCTCAAAAAGGTTGCCGGAAAGATAACAGTCCTTAATACCAATTAACATGTTTACCAGATTTTACGAATTCTACATAAATAATCTGCTCATAATTCATTTTAAGTAACCTAACGTCTTCACCCCTTTAATTACCGAATAAATTGTCCAAAAACGTTCTTAACTGCCGCAAATGAAAATCTATTCCGAAATTATGATAATGAGTAGCCAATTAAGGAGATCAAGCCAAGGAAATGTTTACTGATAAAGGAATCCATAAAATTGTGGCATAAAATTATATGTGAGTACCTAAGTAACAAAATCTACTAATGAACCATGTATTGTTACCAAGGAAATGTTAAGGCAATAAATTAAGGAAGAGAAACTAGTAATGAGGATTGGCAATTAAATAAAATAACATCGTGGAGAATTATTTCTGTATAACTAAACTACATGATATTATGAATTTGACTCTACTGTTGAAATGCGAGTGTTTATGAATCTGCGACTTTTTCAGAACTGAAATTGGGTTGATCAGAACAATTCAAGACGAAAAAATCCGAGCACAAAAGCTATATATGGGTGTGCAAAAATAAACTAAGTAAAGTTACTCGTTAAAATAATAATAATTGCATAATTGAACCTGCATCGCAAACTGTAAACCCAGCTGAGGAGAACTAAACAAGATAAACCAAGGTTGTTATCTCAGGGACCAAATCCACTTATTTCAGTAGGTATCATTCAGTAGGTTTCGATTCTGCTTGTTAAAAGAAACAGCATCAACTCCAATAATACAAAACGTCAACTAAAATTATTAAACCCGGTGCATAGCTAATACTGCCCTATATCTTTCCTATAAAAAAGCTACAACATGAGTTTCCAATAATTCAAACAAAACAAAGATACAACATAAGTTTCAAACCAGAAGTCCACGTTAAAGATTTGAGACATGAACCCATTATCAAGACAGTTATAGTTAAACCAAATTAAACATATAACCAATTAAGTGAGGCTACAAAATGTTTCAATCCTGTTGCCTTCATATGAAATCTGAAAAAAGGCAATATTATAGCAATTGTGAGGAATGGAATGGTTAAATGCTATTTCAAGATACCTTTTCATGGTTCTCGTGGTGATCTAAGTCCTAACTATGCTGTTGCATAGTTGTAAGATGTCTCTCTATTTTGTGAGTAAGGCATGGCATATTGTTTAATTGCTGCAGAGTCTTTTTGTTCTTCAAGTAGAACTCCCATTGAAGCGGAAAATTCGACGCAATAATCTAAATTATGCTATTGAAAATTTTCTTTGCGCCCATTGATCATTTTGCAAATTTTTCTGCCCCCACCTAATTGTATTTGGCGCTGCAGGTAAGCATGAGTTAAGAAACTTTCTGCAACGGGTGGGGAAGAATCACCCTCTTATATTCCAATTTCTTTAAAATATCTTCACCAGTGTGGGTCTGTCGTTGACATAATGATATTACATTTTTGCTTCTTCCTTTATGAATACTTGAAAAGGTGCACCCTCTTTGCGAACACTAAAAATGTAATCTTCCTTTATCACTAAATATGATAATGCGTTTCATGGGCGATGTAAGTAAAAGAATATTAAGGACCAATTTCATGTTAACCTGTTATGTTTTGTAAAACTTTTCTGCTAGGAACTTTAATTTGGAATAGGGCTTAATTTTCTTCTTAATAGAAGAATGTTAGAATATGTTGTAAAACTAGCCTTTTTATTCAATGATTCCAACTGGGTTTTGGGAATTCGGGCCTTTTTTCAAAAACCAAATTGGTTGTTTCGTGATAAGAGTAGTAAATTCCTTTTCAAATATAGGATACCGTCGGTGCACAGCACCAGTAATTAATTAAGTCATTATTATAAAAGTACTTATGATTTAAAAAGGTTTAAGACACAACTTTCATTCTTTGTACAGGTATGTACTACTCTAGGTATGTCAACTAAGGAGTTGAAGAGGAAATTCTTAAGATCTACAAAAGACTTACCTTTGTCAGAAAACTCTACCGTGCTTCAATAATCAAGATCACAGTTTCTGAATACAAAACTGTGCTGATATCGAAACAAGTTCAAATAAGTTTATGATAATCCAATTCGAGAGTGTGTCACTGCACAAAAACAGCCCAAAGTTAGAAGTCCTTGCACTTTATTAGCACGTCAACAAAGCAGTTTCACTTTCAATAGTCACAAGAAATGCCGGCGAGTACCGATCTCCGGAAAACTTATCTCGAAGCGGTATCACCCGAAGCGAGAATAAAGGGGCCTGCTAGCATCCACGCTGCCCAACTGCCGAACAGCGACTGACAGTCGCAGCGACTGTGATAACGACACTTGGTTCGAGTGAACCTGCGAACGTTCCATAGACAAGCGTATAAGCTCGCCTCTCTCTCGCTACCCGGCCTGCGTGACTTCCGACACCACAGCCGAACTCGACCTTCCTGTTAACACAACAAGGAACAGATTTCACCAATAGACACAACTTCGAAAACGACTCGTTCCGAACGCGTAACGAGTTTACGGTACGTAAATCGTAGTAGATTTGTTTTTCAGTCGCGCCACCGTAATCCGACTCTTCTCCGCAGTGAACAAAGCTCCTTTTTCAGTTCTCGTTAAATAGAGCCTTCTTTTAATACAACCTGCCGACTGCTAGCCGGCGTAGGAGACGCGGAATAACCGCTATAGACAAGATGCCAACTTTCTAAACTAAACCTATAAGAGTGCTCTATTCGGCCGGTGAATTACGTTATTTTTATTGGAAGTTACTCCATTCGGGACAATAATAATAAAGCATTCGCTAGATTGGATATTCGATTGTCCGCGCTACGACGACGTGTTGTAATTTTGCGCTCCGGTTTACATCGCGCTTTTTAGGGTTCCGTACCCAAAGGGTAAAAACGGGACCCTATTACTAAGACTCTGCTGTCCGTCTGTCTGTCTGTCTGTCTGTCTGTCTGTCTGTCACCAGGCTGTATCTCATGAACCATGATAGCTAGAAAATTGAAATTTTCACAGATGATGTATTTCTGTTGCCGCTATAACAACAAATACTAAAAACAGAATAAAATTAATATTTAAGGGGGGCTCCCATACAACAAACGTGATTTCTTTGCTGTTTTTTGGTCGATATTAATAACAAGAACAGGTAGACAGTTGAAATTTTTACAGATGATGTATTTTTATTGCCGCTATAACAACAAATACTAAAAACAGAATAAAATTAATATTAAAGGGGGCTCTCATACAACAAACGTAATTTTTTTGCCGTTTTTTGGTACGGAACCCTTCGTGCGCGAGTCCAACTCGCACTTGGCCGGTTTTTCCACTTGACGAGTTGCGGTTTTACTTTCGGTGTCAATTACGAGAACTGCGGTCGAAGCCCCACAATAACGCGACGGAAAATTGGATATAAGCCCCCTGAACCAGATTAAGCCACCTTGTGAAGGCTGTCTCTTATTACGTAAATACTGCGGGTCTTTCTTTAAAAATAGGTCGAGTGCATAGACAAACTCCTTATTGAGTTCTCAAGTACTCTTGATGAAATTTGATACCTCTGTACTCGACGCAAGCGAATATATGAGGAAGACGCGGAAATATTGAAACCATAAACCCTTCGGAGTGATCCCGCGACGGTCCCAATCTGGGTCAGCAATACCCACCTAAATGTAAGGAAGGATCCACACAGACCACATAAAATAGACTGTGCAGTTGTAAAAAAGATATAGAGAAAGAAATGTAGCCGCGTTTCTTTAAAAATTCATCATCTTATACGTGACTTGGTTTAATAAAAGACTTACTGTCCCCATCATCATGCATAATAACAAAGAAAGTGCGACATCAAGAAAAATATACTTACTTTCAGCTACACCCTTCCAAGTAAATGTAAAGTTATTTTTGCCTTTTCATGTATGTAATTTTAATGACAGAATGCTTTGCGTATCCGTAGCAGTATGTAACTGTTATTTTTTATTGGTTTTCACTCATTCTTAGCTAGCATTTAATTCTGGTTCCAAGGCATACTTACTTTGCGAACTAAATAAGAAAATAGTACTGTCAAACGGCAATCTTGATCTTTGTTCCTTTTCTTGCGCATCTTACACCCTGAAGTGGAAGCGAAATGCAAGCAACAAAATGCAAGCAAATAATTATGGCCATTTTGACAGTATTATTCATATTTGGTTCGCACAGTAGGATGAATCTACACTGTTTCTTACTTCCTGCGTCATTGTCGTCACGCGAAAATTTTTAAAAATCCAATGCATCACAAGGAATAAATCAAAAATATGCAAATTAATACAATTTATTATTGTACTCTAATGTAAATTGCATTGGATTTTTTTTTTTTTTTACTACAGCTCACAGAGCCACTAGTCTTTAATCAGGCATCTATTATACACCACAATTGGATCACTCTTCAGCCGTGTTTGAGCCATGGGCGGATTTAAGGATTAAATCAGAAGATTATTATTAGCTCTCTTGAAATGCTTTCTACAGAAAATTCAAAAACCGAATTTTGAACGTGTCTAAATGAGGAGAACAGTGACACCATGAAAACCAGTGTGAAAGAGCTTTTACTAATATCTTTACATTACACAGGGTTATTTGTAAAACACCAACAACCTTGCAGGAATAGATTACTAACATCATAAACAACAATAATTATTCTACTAGTTTTCCGAAAACAAAAAAAAAACACGTTCGATTTTTTGCCTGTTTTCGGAAAAGTACCTACTAGAATAAATGTTGTTATTTATGATGTAGTACAGTACGAGGCATATAACTTGAACTTGGATTGCGCGAAACGCGTTTTTTGGGTATGCGTAGCGGTGAGGGGCGCGGGCGGCGGGCGGGAGAGGGGCGCGCGCTACTGGTCGCTCACAAGAGCACATGCACGAACTTATCCCCACTCCGTCGAAAAAATTTCAAGATACGTGCCTAGTACTGTACTATTATTATTCTGCGTTTTTACCAATAACCCTGTATAGTAAAGTGTATAATGTACAGTCAAATTCATTAATATGTTGGCACTTCTGACAAGGTGTTGACTTTTATTACAAAGGCATAAAGGCTGTCAAAGGTGCGCACATATGAACTCGACTGTACTTGGTTTCTTTTATGTTTTCTCATCTTGTCTAAAAATACCAGAAAATGTCAATGGAGGAGAAAAACTCAAAATTAGCCAAGTTCGTTAACCGCGGAATAAACGCGCGGTTCCAGCTTGATTAACTTTAACACAAAAATCATGTCGAGTCTGCTCTAAGCTTAACAAATATCTCGTTCAGAGGAGACGCTAGTACTACCGAGCCCCCCACTTGGGATGACTGACGGTAATGTCAGAAGTGCTGTCGGTACATCCCGCGAGCCAATAAAACATCCACGCCGCCACTAACCACCGATAGCATCGGAAATAAAAGTTACTTGTGTGCTTACACCGCTCCAATTCTCGTACGAGTATCTAGCCGGTTTCAGATAACCACCAGTAAAAATTCTCAAGTCTAATTAAGAGACAAATTACGATAGTAAGTTTGGTGCACGATAGTAGGTGTAGTAGATTAGTTTTTAAATTCTAGTACCACTTTGGTACTGATATAGATAAAATAATAATAAATGTATATCTTGTGACGCTAATTCGAGCGCTAAATTGTTAAACCGTAGGATAGTCGTAATTGGCCTACACAATTGTTAAATATGTTTGTACGTAACTCTAAATAATATTTTCTTCTTCTTCTTTTTGTTATGGCAATCTACTTTCCTCTTGGAAGTAATTTTTGCCAGTGTCATGTTTTGAATAGTTCAGTATTTCTAGATTTTCTAGTAGATTGTTTCAGTTTACATTAAAATGCGGGTGCATCACATTCCAATGCTGCTTGGAGCATTTGGCAGCAAGTATATCAAGACAGTTTACTCGGTAAGTTTTGCCGAGGTGCTGTGTACTGTCCCTAAAGAGAGCTCCACACTCGCGGTTCCCAGCCTTCGCGGGCTTTCGCGGCGCCAGTGTGGAGCCCTCTTAATAAATAAAATAAAAATAAAAGATAGAACAATTGAAAATCGAAAAATGTTTGAGTACTAATAATAACTTAATAATTTAGTTTTATAATTGTTTGCTAAGTAGAATTTCATACTCATCCCACTTCATCATGTCATGTGTGACTGTGGGTGTGAGTGACTGCAGATTTTGAAATTGTAAGTAAAAGTATAGTGGCTGAGTTTGTACAGAAATCACGCATAACCAGCAAGCTACGCAACTACGCGCGTGATTTTTATAGTGAAATCATTGAAATCATTGCTGAAATCTGTATGATATGACTATGAATTATGATGCGTTGGGGACTGGGGTGTCCATCCAAAAGTCTTTGTGAAATTATTTAACCTAGGTATCATTAGGAATCAAATAAATTTCCGAAATTATGAAATATTTTAACATTATCCTTTGCAGTCGTAAAAATCAAAATTTTTAATGGTCGTGGGATTATATTATAAGAAAAATATTATCCATAAACAAAAGGAAGGGGGATTGTATCTTTGGCTTGAATAGAAACATCTTTCAGTCAACAAAATTACTTCTTTATTTCCAGGAATGAATAAAGTACATGGTAGACTTGCTCAAATAAAGAAAATTACAATATTTACTTGGAGTTAAAGACTTTCACTTTTCCTATAATTAATTATACGAATACACACACATACACAATTATAGGTACAAATAGTACACTGGTAAAGCAATTTATTAAGAGAAAATACTCAAATTGGAAAGAAAACATTACACTGAAGACATATAAAGGCATTTCATACCTATTCGATTCCCCGAATTCCACATTCGATCAAAGACAGGGGGTCAATTCTGCTAATGTTACCGTCGAAATCGTGGTTCAGTGGTGTTTGAATGGTAATGCTTTTTGACGCAGTTCTTGTTTCTTAAACCCAAAATCGAAACACATTGTGTTTCTTAAACCCAAAACGGAAACATTTATTGTGTCTCAATTTTGGGTTTAAGAAACAAGAAATGTGTCAAAAAGCAAACACCATTGAACCACGATTTTGACGTTAACATTAGCAGACTTGACCCCCTGGTATCGAGGTACAGCATAAATTTTTCCATTTTCCTTTGAACTTTTAATTTCTGCCAAAATTGCTTCGACAACATTGGAACAAGTGAGAATTTCATAAACACCTTTTAAAGCAATTGAGTTAGTAGAAATGTATGAGATGTACCTATGAGTTTGTAGAAATGACACGAATTTATTACTCTTTCTAAATATATCTCTCGGCTGTGGTCGTATCATACGTATGATTAATTAATTGTTGAGTTTTACAGTACGTACTAGTACCCGTCCGAATTGACTAAGCACCTCACGCAGTAAGAGAAAAAGCTTCGAGATGAGTAGTTTAGTTATATTTAGGAATATGTAGAGTTTTATATAGATGTTTTTTCACAATTTCACAATCAAGTATCTGAAGGTATACATTAAACCACATAACCTCAACTCAGCACGATTGCGCCGATTCACGCTGGCTGGGGAACTCCGAAGAAAGTTAGTCGATTGACGTGCGACAATTCACGAAAACCAAGTTTCGGCCGAGCCGAAACCGAAACTAAGGCCGAAACTAGTGTTTTGCTGAAACTGGCTGAAACCAAAACTTCGGTTGGTCACTAATAAATAACTGACCACGCAGATGAACTTACAGGCGGTTGCTAGTCCTTACGTACGTACGTACTTATATCACAGAATACTAATATGATGAATACGAAATTAAGTTTTATTTGTTAGTTACGCCTGAAAATTCATGAAATTTTGCATACACGTTCGGAGGTAAAGAGAAGGACATACCTTTTATCCAGAAAAAAAAGTAAGTACTGTTCCCGACCCGAGTCATAGAGAAATAACTTATTCTGCCAACAATTTGTTTTACAATGATATGAAATTATAAAAAAATCAAAGTAAGTTAAAGTATTTTAATTTTAAAATCTCTGTTTGCTGCTAAAGAGTCCGAAGATAGGTACCTATAAAGCCTAAAATTGAAAACAATAGTCTCTCTCAATGAGAGGGAGATCGTTAACATGACTGGATTGTTAAATTAATACTGTGGTCGTTCCCAAGTAACAAAATTTGGTACTATAAAAGTCCTGAGAACGCTTTAGGACGTGCTAATTTGATTTACGATAAGCACTATAATGGTATTGTAAACCTTTACAGAACCCCAAATAGGCCTGATCACTGATTTATTCTATAAACGTTACATAAAGGCTCTCACGGTAATAAACAGCTCTATAGTTAAAAACCTAAACATGTTTATAGTGCTATTTTGCACCGTAAACGATTTTAGTGATCTTTATTTTGTTCGTGTTGTGGTCATGTCATCGTGAGTGTTCCCCAAGAAAACAAAATGTCATTCGCTATTTGTAATAAATATAAAGGACATTCTACAAAACATCTCCTTGGATCGTCCATTGACCGTAACTCCACCGTAACTTGCACTTGCAAAAATAATTGTATCGATAAAATCACTATGCTGATTTCAAATTTGACAATGCGCCCTCATAATTATCGTGATTTATTTAAATTTAAATTAATAAAATAAGGACTAGTCGTGACTATGACTGCTATAGTACTCGTTGGCTCTAGCCGTGCTACTAATGCTCTATCATGGCATAAACAGCAGCCATATTTTCACTGAAAACGGATAAGTCCATTACTTATTAACTTTAGTGCTTTTATGTCACGCTTTAGTCTGGTAGCAGTAACACAAACTCACTTATAGAGTTATTTAGAATTTAAGTTATTTAGCAATTCGCCGCCTTAGTGCTTGAATGGCCAACCGACCATTGAGCAAATTTTACAGGAGATGTTTTTTTTAGTTAGTTATCCCTATTATTTGAAATTTACTGAAATCTTTCCTGAATTAGAGACATGTAGTATTTCTTTAGATGAATATTGAAATAGCAGTTGAAAATAATAATTATAGTACTGATTAATTTTCACTTATTAATGGAGGTTGGACAAAATGTCTTCAACAAAATTTTGTATATAGAGATTGAGCACAATGACATGGAGATAGTGCTCTAAATTGATATGCAAGTTTAGTGCTTGTTTGTCCAAACGCTATACATATCTTAATTTTCTGGATATTACTTAGAAAGTCACATTGTGAATAATAAATCTAGAACAAATAAAAGTAGACGTTCGAAAGGCAAAATCCTATATTTTAGTTTAAAGAGCTAATCGTTAAAATGCGATATTGTTGAGGAAAAACGAGTAGGCGTTAAGGGCCGTACAAACGTGGAAGAAATTTTCATAGTCAAAATAGTCATCTAAATTATTGAAAACAGTACCCATCGTTTTCAGTTGATTATCCCGAATTGTAGATATCTTGATGGCAAGTAGACGAATTCCAGCTGTTGCCTTTGCTAAAACTAGTATGTCCTTCAAGATATTATCTTGAAGATACACTTCAAGGGCTACTTAGTTAAGTAAAAAAATATTAAAAATACTACTGCCCTGCCAAAAACGAACTAAAAATTTAAATAACTAGAGTCATTGCAGTCGGGGGACTGTTTTGTGGAACAATTTTTAATCAAAGAGGTCCCCCGACTGCAATGACACTTGTTATTTAACTTTTTAGTTCGTTTTTAGCAGGGCAGTCGTGTTTCTAATATTTTTTTAATTTTTTTAATTTTTATTTCACACATTTTTGTGACAAATTATATAGTTTTGGAATGTGCTCATCAAGGCCTTTCATTCGATGCCCATATTGTAATAATAAAAAAAAATCACATTTGAAAATGGCGTCGCACAGTTACCCCCCATACATCCAAATCCGTTGAGCCATTTAGAAGTTATGGTGGAATAGAGAAACTCACATACCCACAAACATACATGAACCCTGAACACATATACACTCCTTTTTGGGCAGTCGTGTAAAAAGTGGGCACAGCATTTTATGGACATGTTAAGAAAGAGTTAACACTACTGTTAAGATAAACATTAACCCTATTTAAGAACTTATTGAATTGCAGGTATTCGATGTAATCTTAGTGAAGTAAAATTAAAAACTTATTTTGCTTTATAGTGCTTTAAGTAATATAATTTTATAAAATATGGCGAACTTTTAATTTATTATAATAACTGTTTTAAGGTTTATGAAAATAGCAACTAAACAATAACTAACTCTTATTTTGTCCTGACCATGGAAATAGTACCTCCTTGGTCCTGACGTCGTCAGTTCTATAGAACAAATGGGTACTACCACAGTATCTACATAAGTTTTTTCAAACAGTTTAATTACTAATTAAGAAATAGGGATTACGAAAATATACCTGTTGGATGGGATTTTCCTTTGTTTCTAAGATATTATGTGAGAACATTTTAGTAAGAATAATGCCCTTTCTATTTCCTTTCTTTATAATAATATTAATAATATAATATAATCCCAAGTGAAATCACCGGTAAAATACAATACATATCCTAACGTTACAAGTGTTTTGTGTAGCTTTCTTGTAAAAAAGTCCCTGGTATATTTTACGTTATCTTTGCTAATAGAAATATTATAAAAGAACCAGTAACATATTATTATCATAAATAAATAGCTAATAGAAAAGTTATTTTGTCATTAAAATAATTTAAGTAAATACTTTTCACTTCTCATTCTCGTAAAGTTCGTCATTATGTTAGGTATTAGGCTGCATAAAATCGCTTTTCATGCTCTAGTCTAAAGCATCAAGTAAATTGACAAAGGTCGTCAGGTAAACAGCCACACATGCAATATAACTTCGTTAAATAAACTTGTTATTTTCTTAATCTTTATACATAATCCATGTAATAATACTTTTATTTTTATTTTTGAAAATGGATATTGGATATCAATTGAAAAGCCTTGACTAAAAAAAATATTTTTTGAATATGGGTATCAAATGAAAAGCCTTGATGAGCACATTCCAAAATTATATACTTTGTCACTAAAATTAAAGAAATAAAATATTGTTTTCAATTTTTCAATATGGGTATCAAATGAAAGGCCTTCATGAACACATTCCAAAATTATATAATTTGTCACTAAAATTTAAGAAAAACCTTTATTTTTTCAATTTTTGAAAGTATCAAATCAAATGGAAGGCCTTGATGAGCACATTCCAAAATTATATAATTTAATTTGTCACTAAAATTTAAGAGATTTTTTTTCTTTCCATTGTTGTTGTTTAATTTCCTCACAATCGAAGTGAAAAGCAGAGTGTATAACTCGTACATAAAACCCATTTTACCCAAAACGTATATCAAGTATATCAACGGATATAGTCAAGTCGAGGGTATAATGGGTTAAAACCCAAACTCGTATATAAATGTACGAGTTTGGGTACATAAATATACGAGTAGGTACATAAATGTACGAGTTATTCACTCTGCTTTTCACTTCGATTGTGAAGAAATTAAACAACAATACTTGTTGTACAATCTACTATACCTACTTATGTAAGTTCATTTCTCTTCTGCGCTGTAAAAATACCTAATTTTAGAATTTAATGAAGACGACATGTAACTTGTACGCATTAAATAAACCAATTGTTTTCATTATCAGAAAGTGAATTTGTTAGTCTGTATTAATTGCCTGTCCTGTAATTATTATGGTTTGTTGTAGGTAAATACCATAATGTTTACCAGTTTCCTTGTAAATTTCCTTCCTTACGAAAAATAATTAACTTTGACCATTATATTTAACAATATAAGACAATATTGCTTATTAAAGATAGTAATTTTGCAAATAAAAACAATTAAATAGATAAAATTGATAAAAATTAAATAAATTAAATAGATACTAGGTGGGGTGGTTAATTGAGTTTACAACTTTTGAGTAATTTGGAAAAAATATATACAACCGTAATCAGGGACCCTATTTCAACACGTTTTTATTAGGTTGCTGTCTTATTAGTTTGTTTGTTTCTCTATTTTTTTTAATCCTTCGGGTAGCGTCGAGCGATCTTTACCATTCGAAATAGCAAAATCCGTATTTTTGAAGCACTCGTTGGTCAGCCAGTAATGATGGCTTTTCAAAATGTTTCTTTGTATATGTCCTGTCTTAGTGTGCAATTAAGTGTTTTTATTCTTATTATTATTCATAATATTTTAGAATCAATATTATATAGGGTCTACCTTCAATGCGAAATACTTTCTAAGCAATAAAATACCTAGGTTAGCAAATTACAAAACTAATAGTGAAAACAAAAACAAAAAATTGCGTGTAAAACCTATATAGGGTTTTTAGTTAGCCTAATAAAGCCGAATATGGTAGATAGGGACCATCAAACTGAACAACTTTTACTATGGGACCAACTCTGAAATGGAAAAAAAATCAGCTGTTTCATACAAAAATTAATAACAAAAATACCAAAATGTATAGAATAGCAGATTTTTTTCGCGATTTCAGAGTTGGTCCCATAGTAAAACTTATTCACTTTGATGGTCCTTACCTACCATAATTATTCGGCTTTATAAAGCTATTACCAAACAGCCTGTATAAAAAATTTGTTACAAATCCTTTTGGCCATAGTTAGTAGGTAATACCTTTATACTAAACAGTATTTAAAGTACTTACTTATATTTAATCTTATATTTCGGAGCTTTCGGATTTTTTATCTCTGAATTAATTGGTAACCTACATAAATATAATAAAAACAGCACTATCTGCACTTTACCATAGTAAGTACAGGTATTTCAATCAATAAATAAATAGTACCTACGTAAATTTTTCGTTCGTTACTGCGGCGCATTCGCGACTGTTTGTACTGTGCCATCATCACTCGTGCGTCGTTGCACGGACGCGGGCGCACCGTGGGAACGGTACAGCGAGCCGTGCGCCGAACATGGCCGAACGACGCACGGCCCGTGCCAGCGTTTCCCACGGTGCGCCCGTGCTCGCCCTCGTGCGGCTCGGTGCGGTGCGTGGTAGCACGCACCGTGGGAAGGCACCTTAAGTGACAACTGTAAAACATAGGAAAACTTTTTTTAAACACAGGCCGTTTTGAGCGCAGCGAAAAATTTTCTATGTCTATGGGCCGTTTATTTTTCAAAGCCAATATTGACACTTCATTTGACCATCAACGCCATTTAGTGAGGCAAATAGTAATTTTTTTTTTTCACTGACAACTACTGGCCAACGAACGAGCGATTCAAAAATACGGATTTTGGCAATGTCGAATGAAGGCTACGAACAAATGAAGGAATAAAAAAAAAATTAGGGCCCCCGTATTACTTAAATAATACTTAAACACTTTTTGGCGTACTGAGGGGGTTACCATGGAGACCATAACTTTTAGTTAATGCTCCTCATTTGGCAAACCGAAGTTTATTTTTTAATCTTTTCCTCCATAGCTAAACAAAATACGAGGAAGGAAAACATTCAGCTTTTTCTTTGTCAATAATAAGAGAAGCAGTGCAATGGGCTAATTCACTGTTGGACAAAGAAGTTAGGGTGAAATAAACCAAGAGACATACATTAGTCTCTTTTCACATTATAAGATATTCAAAACATTTCTTGTGATTTCTTCTTCGTGATCGCCAAAGTCAATAATAAGAGAAGCAGTGCAATGAGCTAATTCACTGTTGGACAAAGAAGTTAGAGTGAAATAAACCAAGAGACATACATTAGTCTCTTTTCACAAGCCTGGGTGCAAGCTCGCGAACGCAAAATTCGAGCGCGTAGGGTCCGCGCCAAAAAGAGAGCATTTAATTTGGCCGCAAAATCTTGCAAAAGGGTGTTGCGTAAAGCTAGATTCGACCATGTCAGCCGCATTGGGGCGAAACTCGCATCCTATCCACCGGGTAGTAAGCAGTTCTGGTCCCTATCGAAGTCGGTCGAATCTAACTTCTGCCGTCCCACATTGCCTCCCATGCAAAAGCCCGATGGGACGCTGGCTCACTCCGCAGTTGAGAAGGCGAATTTATTTGCCACTCTGTTTGCGAGCAATTCCCATCTGGATACTGGCTCTACGCAACCACCAACTTTACCTCGTTGTAATTCTTCGATGCAGGAGATTACAATACACAATAAAGAGGTCCGTAGAGTCCTACTTAATCTAGACGTGAATAAGGCCAGTGGTCCTGATGGCATACCAGCAAGAGTGCTGAGGTATTGTGCGCCTGAGTTGTCTCTTGTACTGACACGTCTGTACCGCCTTTCCCTTCAGACCGAAACCGTACCGAAATCTTGGAAACTTGCCAATGTGCAACCAGTACCTAAAAAGGGTAGTCGTGCCGACCCTAGCAATTACCGACCAATCGCCATCACTTCCATACTCTGTAAGGCTATGGAAAGAGTACTGAACGGCAAGCTGCTCACCTACCTAGAGGATAACGATCTCCTTAGTGATCATCAATATGGCTTTCGCCGGGGACGATCAACTGGGGATCTCCTTGTGTACGTGACGCACTGCTGGGGCGAGGCCATTGAGAAACACGGCGAAGCACTTGCTGTTTCGCTTGACATCTCAAAGGCTTTTGACAGGGTTTGGCACGCAAGTTTGCTGAGCAAGCTTCCAGCGTACGGAATCCCCGCTGGCTTTTGTAGCTGGGTAGCTGACTTCCTGAGTGAACGGTCGATCAGAGTAGTCATTGATGGCTGCTCCTCTGACCTCATGGCGATTGATGCCGGAGTTCCTCAGGGGTCGGTGCTCTCTGCGACGCTTTTCCTGCTGCACATCAATGACCTGCTAACACCGGGCATTGTTGGCTATGCAGACGACAGTACTGTCATGGAGAGGTATCTGTCCAGCGCGGGAGCCGGTGGTGATGAGGTGAAAATAATGAGAGAGGCCATGGTTGAGCGATTGAACCTGACGCTAAGTCTCGTCTCCCAATGGGGTGATGAAAATCTTGTTAGCTTCAACGCTTCTAAAACGCAGGCGTGTCTGTTTACCGCAAAAAGGAGTCCATTCAACTTAACTCCTACTTTCCGAGGTACATCTATCCAAGCAACCGACACTCTCCAGCTTCTTGGCATGGAGTTATCTTCTAACCTTAACTTCGGCACCTCTATCGAGTCTAAGGCTCAAACTGCAGCTAAGAAGCTGAGCGTCCTAAATAAAGTCAAGCGGTACTTTACGCCTGGGCAGCTTTTAACCCTTTATAAAGCTCAAGTCCGATCTTGCATGGAGTACTGCAGCCACCTTTGGGACGGCTCGGCGAAATATCAACTTGCTGCACTAGACTCGGTGGAACGCAGAGCCAAGAGATTAATAGGCGACGGAAAACTGGTATCAGCTAAGCTTCACAGCTTGGCTCACCGCCGTAACGTTGCTTGCCTATCGGTCTTCTATAGATTGTACTTCGGCGAGTGTGCTCAAGAGCTGCATGAGCTCATTCCACCTTCTCCTTTCTTCCATCGGACATCCAGACGCACTGCAGGCTACCATCCGTTCTTGGTTGATATACCTCCTGTGCGTACTAAACGCTACTCATCATCGTTTATAATGCGCACAGCCAAGGAATGGAATTCCCTGCCGGCGTCTGTGTTTCCGAGCACATACAACCTGACTCTTTTCAAGGCCAGAGTGAATAGGCACCTTCTGGGCAAGCTCGCTCCATCGTAGACCCCGTCTATACTTTCGGGCTAGACTAGGGTCAAGAGCAAACCCATTATAATTAAAAAAAAAAAAAAAAAACATTATAAGATATTCAAAACATTTCTTGTGATTTCTTCTTCGTGATCGCCAAAACTGAAATAAATTGTTATGATGTTAGTGAACAATGCCAGACGTGTTAAATATAATGTGCATGCGAATATGAGAAATTAAAAGGTCTTTCCCCCTTTTTATTTATATGAAATTGGAAAAAAATAAACAGTTTTTCATACTTTTTATTGAATTTTGTACATCATATTTTTAGAACTCGGCAATTTTAACTTTCTTTGGTATAAAAAATAACTGATAATCTTAGAAATATTTTCTTTTTCATAATTTCATTCAGATTTTGATATTTTGGTTCAGTTAGAAGATTAGCTCCTGGCCTAATCTGTTCCCCCTTCTTTATGCAATTGTGTCGTCAGCAAGTCGCTGGTTGGAGCGATCGATGTCAGTGTTTCGAGGCATAATAGGGAACGTGCATCAATTTTTTTTTATCAAAATCAAAAGTATAATGCGTGAGATAATCAACTGTAATATTAAAACTTTTCTCTTGCGTTTTTTACGTTACTTGAAGTTAGCACGCCGCAGCACCCGCCGAAAACGCTCTATACAAAACCGTCATGAACTGTGACGTCACCGACCATTTCGGCGCGTTTATTATGGAGTTAGTCAAGAATTTTCAATTATCTCCATGAGGGTATATTTTGGATGTGTATATGGTACATAATGTGTCATACAAAATACTATTTCTTATTCGATATTCTATATGACTGTTAAGTTACATTATATCCGAAAATGGAAAAAAAAAACCGTTTTTTCCCTGATTTTGTATGATAGAACTAAAATAATCGATTTTTTAAAGATTTTTTGTTCCATCATACAGGGCGTTTGGTTAATAGCCTTATAAAACTGAATATGGTAGATAGGAACCATCAAACTGAACAACTTTTACTATGGGACCAACTTTGAAAACGCGAAAAAAAATCTGCTGTTTCATACAATAAATAACAAAAATATCAAAATGTATGAAACAGCTGAATCTTTTTTTTTCGCGATTTCAGAGTTGGTCCCATAGTAAAAGTTGTTCAGTTTGATGGTCCCTATCTATCTACCATATTCGGCTTTATAAGGCTATTACCAAACATCCTGTATGTCCGCAGCGACCAAGCTCAAATTTATCAAAATCGGTGACTTATGCATATTAGGGAATACGCGCTTTTACGTTCATCCTGCGTTTTCGTCTGACGCATACTTGAATCGCCATAGCGCATGCCCTATTACTTCTCAAAGGAACATCATAAAGTTTTATTGCAAGCGCTTGACGCAAAACGAATTGAAAGTTGAAGGATGAAATTGAAAATGCACTAGTGTGGACGCTGATGTAGAATAGGGATTCTACGTCGGCGTCCACACTATTACTTCTCAAAGGAACATCATAAAGTTTTATTGCAAGCGCTTGAGCAAACGTAGAATCACTATTCTACGTCGGCGTCCACACTAGTGCATTTTCAATTTCATCCTTCAACTTTCAATTCGTTTTGCGTCAAGCGCTTGCAATAAACGTGTGGACGCCGACGTAGAATCCCTATTCTACGTCGGCGTCCACACTAGTGCATTTTCAATTTCATCCTTCAACTTTCAATTCGTTTTGCGTCAAGCGCTTGCAATAAAACTTTATGATGTTCCTTTGAGAAGTAATAGGGCATGTGCTATGGCGATTCAAGCATGCGTCAGACGAAAACGCCGGATGAACGTAAAAGCGCGTGTGGACACACCCCTACAAACAAAAACGCATAAGTAATAAAAATAGCAACTGACATAATTACTATTAATTATCGTTAAATGATTTATTTACACACGTATTGTCCTTAATTTAGTGAGGTAATAAATAACACGTTCTGAACATGCAATCGCCACATTTTGATGTTATTATTTACATTATTAGCACTAACGCTTTTATAGCCTCTTGTTGATTTATAACTATAGTAATAAATAAAAGATAAGCAAATTATTATTACTTTGAAATTCTTTCGAATAGGTATGTGCTCAATCGTAATGTCGTAAAATCACAAGTATGAAATTGATAAAATTACAGTTTTTAAGTTAATTAACGTTTTTAAGTTAATTCCGAAGCGCTCATGGCGGAACTTGACAAACTGATCATACTTGATCAGGTTTGTTAAACAACGCTCGGTCCGGTCAGGTGCCGACCTTGACCGGACCGAGCGACGGTGACTTACGGATTACAACTGAGCGCTTCTTTCTGATTATTGTAAAAAACTAGCTTCCGCCCGCGATTTCGTTGGCGTGGATATTAGAGAAAATTCTTAGGGAACCTTCAACCAGGATCCGACCATCCGTTTTTACTTTATTACGGAAGCTAGTTCCATAATAAAGAGACGAAGTTAATTAACGGTACGGTACAAACTGAAACAATGTTATTTTGGTAATGTCTTTGCGATATATTTGGTTCAGCAAACATCCGGCGACGGCGTATTTTCTTGAATTTGGCCTCAACGTTTAGATGTTTCTAAAAATCTAAACTTCTAACGTGTCATAAATAATATAACTCCATCAGAAATGATTTCAATATCTTTAATGGTTCTAGGGCCTCAGTAAAGAAGGTCTTATAAAACTTTTATTTTTATTTTTGTAATTCAACTTAGAATTTGTAAGGTGAACTTATAAGTAATTGTCAAAAATTATAGTTATAAAATGTACCTCCTGAGCCAGAAGTAGTCCGTGTGCTTATGCTTACATCTAGTAGGTATAAATGTAGTGTAACAAGTAATAAAACGTTTTTTCAGTACCTAATGTGATCAATATAAACGTTTTGTGAGCCTTATAAAAAAACTTCAATAATTTCTAAAAAAAACGCGTGGTCGGTGGCCTTTAAATTACCTAAATAAACTACATTGCACACCTGCTATTTCTACATAAAATGATCTGAATTTCCGAATGATTTTTGGAATAAATTATAATTATATCACTCTTGTCCTGATTAATATGACTTTCAAAACATAGAATACAAAACTGGCGGTGATGCATTATAAAATTCATCCGTTATATTATGTTGCTCAATAGATACTAAGAAGCAACGCGTTCTATTTTGCTAATAGGGCGAAATATCTGATGATTTATTATGACAAGTGTCGCTACGGTCCTCTCCGGATAACATCGCCATTTTGCTATTACAGTTATTACTATATTTTGCTACTATAGTTGAGTGGGTATGCTTAAGTCTGGACGTTTCTAAAGTAATGTGCATTGCCGTTGACTTTTCCTGCTGGGTTAAAATTCAGTCCTCCTGGCGTGCCCCACATACGAACCCGGGGATGATGCTTATAAATGCACTTTCTTCGGCATAAAAAAGGGATTAAAATCACATATTTCAATTTGATAGTTGCACAATAACGAACAAAAAATTATTTTACTTGTGGTGCCATTTTCTTACAAACGTTGGCGATTATAAAAAACCGGCCAAGTGCGTGTCGGTCTTCACACATTTAGGGTTCCGTACCAAATAGGGCTAGGGGCGGGGCTTATCTGTGCTACGCACTTGACCGCAAAATTAAGTTGGTTTGTAATAAGTAAATGACGGAGTTTTAAAGAAAAAATCAGATTTATCATATATTTATATTATATTGGAATTGTTCGTAAAACATACGTTATAATAAACATTATCACCAAATAAGTTCATAGGTCAATTTGAAAAAATACTTTGGACCAAAATTTTGGAAAAAACTACCTTTGGCCTCTCATGCCTTTTCCAATACTTTTTAAAACAAGTCATCTAGATTGTATAAAAAGTTTTAAAGTAGGTTAAATTTACAACAATTTGATTGTAAGTAGGTTTGAATACGATCGGTCGTATTAAAACGTATTAAAACTATCGGTAGTTTCAGAGACACAGCTTTTCAAAATTTGGCCATCCTAACTTTGAAAATGAAGGATTTTCCAGGGACAATTTCATTCCTCTTTTCACCCCTTCGATTGTAGAATTATGAAAAACGCTGCCAGTATTAATTTTTAATCTTCAACCTTAATACAACATTTGAAGACTCTAACTTTGAAACTGACGGACTTTCATACAAATTTTCATCCCCTATTTTATCTCCTTAGTGTTGGAATTCCCAAAATTTTTTTCTCAGTCTTATGCCTACACTATAAAAGGTCTCATGTCTATCTGCAAAATTTCAAGTCTCTAGGTTCAGTGGTTTGGGCTGTGCGTTGATTTATCAGTCAGTCAGGACTTTGAATTTTATATATTAGATATTCTACCTAACACCTTGTTTGGTTGGGTCACTTGGATCTCAAAAAACAGCAAATAATAAACAATGAAAACGCTAATAGGAAAACCTAACTCGAAGAATTAGCGATTATCTATATATCTATATACTTAAAATAAAACTGTAAATTCTAAATGTTTGTGCGCGAATCACGCAAAAACCGCTGAATGGACTTTGATGGTATTTTCAGTTTGGTAGCTTGAGGTCCAACCTAAAATCTTAGCTATGTTTTATCTTATTCAGGTGGGTGAAGCTAGGAACCAGCTTGAACTCTCCGTAGTACTAGCTTTCATACATTGAGGGGATCATTTAATTTGGTCTACGCGGACGAAGTCGCGGGCGGAGGTTAGTTAGAAATAAAGCTTCAGAAACATAAATACTTCCGAAAAATATGAAATTTGGTAAAAAAAATGTATTTTTAAAAATTGGCAAAATTTTGAAAAGCTGTGTCTCCGAAACTATCAGTCATATCAAAACCGTTTTACCCTCAAATGGTTGCAAATTTAACCTTCTTTAAAACTTTTTTATACGATCTTGATGAAAAACTAGTCCTTCTGGGTCAAAATCGTCAAAAACTGGATAAAGGTACCTTTTTTTGTTTTTGAGAATGACCCGGTCGTTTGCCGAGGTCGAAAACTTGGATTTAATATTGCCTCCACATTACCAACAATATATCCAAAAAACCAAAAATACCTGATTCGATGCAACGATAAATGTCTTATTTAATTGGATTATTTGGGTAACGTTTTTTCACGCCCCCTTCACTTATATGCTTCGAGCAACAAAAGCTTCGTTTGTCACGAAGGGAGAAGCCTTAGCGATTATTACTCTATTCAAATTATTCTGGCATTTTTTGCGGGGGGGAGGGAATGCACACAAGTGCAGTTCCGCATACCCACATACAAAAACAACACTGTAATGACGACACTCACACATAAAAAAATAAAACAAAATAGCAAAAATTTGTGTACGGATGAGTCACACATGGAATTATGGCACGTTTTTGACATAAAGGGCTGGGCTCAACTGTCGATGCAGCAATTTCGATACGGAAAAAGGAATAAAGCTTAAAAACTCAATCATTTTACGATGGGGTGAATAACAACAAAGAGGTCATTTTTATACGCTTGAGCTTTATACAAAAAGTTCGAGAGTGTAGGTGATTGGTTTGGGACTTATGTGTACCCAGGGAACTTGGGCTCAGGCTGCTGACACTGAACATCGCTCCATGACAGTACTGCCATCTGCACACCCAACAATTTGAATTTTGACCGACCGTTGAATAAAAAAATAGCAAACTGATTTTGATAATGTCGTCAATATAGTAAAATATATCATTATTTTTCTAAGAAACTGTACATTCAATGTCTCAAAAATGGCTTCATCATCCCTGATTTATCATAATATAATACCTCATTCGAGGTGGTATATTGAAGGAGATATGACTTTTTTTCTGAAGTGCGGCGGCGCGAAACTTTGAATGCCAACCCCCCTTACCTGCCAAGGTCTATACCATCAGTCTGGTACGATATTCAGTCTGCAAAAATTCAAAGTATATACAGGCTGATGGTCAACTATAAATACTAAGTAAAAAGTACTGCTAGATACCTATTTGTTTTCTCGGAGTCAATCTACGAACAAACAGTCAATGGTAAAAAGTAGAGTACACAACTCGTGAAAAAAAAACTCATCTCGGTTCTTTGTATAATACTTACGGCTATTTGCACTAAACTTAAGAATCGCATAAATCTTTCCTAACTACAACTCGACCAAATTAAAACGGTGTCATGAACTTAGCTGTCATGCAGCTATCATGCCCCTAATTATCTTGCTCGAGTTGTACTTAGGAAAAGACTAGGCGATTCTTAAGTTTAATGCAAACCGTTAGTCCCTCGAACTAAATTCCCTTTTTATTCACTTGTTGTATAATCTACTATTTCGACATTTATTTCGCGATATCTGTCGCGCTCACATCAGTGCAGAGCAAATCATGCAAAAATCTCGCAAATGAATTTGACGCAGAATCAGGGCCAGATTGACCAACACTTTATCGACAAACATTATTTAACGGTAACATCACTAAGCTGCCCATCGGCGAGAACTCGGATTTATCTAGCGATAGATCTGAAATTTGTACTGACGAGCCATGGACTAGCAGACCCGATGTCACTGAACAAATTTGACAACTAATCAAGAATAAAATATACGAATTTAATGTTTAAATGTAAACAAATAGCAATAATACGATAAAAATTTACTTTTATGTGAAATGTAACACCGTCTTTTTGTATACTTGATGTTCAAGATCTCTTTTAACAGCAAAAAACTCATCAATTCGACATTTTAAACAGAGCAGCGTTCACATGCGCGACTGGACTCGGTCTAGAAAGAAATCCGGGCGCAACTGGTTTTACTAACGCGTATGCCCATTTGGGCTTGTACTTCGGCAGAGGGGAACGCTTCGTATGGCTTCTCTTTCTGTAGAAGCCCGTCTTACTCTGTGAAATAGTTTAAACCATAGAAATAGAATGTCAAAGAACAACAATGTCAATAAACAGGTGATCCGAAAACGAATGCATACATTTTATATGAGATACGTAAAATATGACTTGGATTCATAAAATATGACTATATACGGCAAAGGAAATTAATAAACTATGTTCCATACTGTTTTCTTTGTCGATAAACGAATAAATGTAGAGAAATTTGGTTTTAGAGAAATGTGTGGCAATATCTTATTTACCTGTGAAAAGTGTGATTACTTGGATTATTTCTTTTTATCTCATCACAGTTACTTAGAGCACAAGAGACCGTAGCTCCACGACACCTTTATTTTAAATTATAATTAAGATTAACAAATATTTTAAATAAACTGTGATTGCTCATTTGCTAGGCGGGACGCTAGGGGCTCATACTGTAAAAAATGTTGGCACATGTCACTTGATCCTTTGTCTCTTTTTTACATAGACCGTGTCCGTATGATGTTAACTTCTCTTTTCCACGCTTTGTTGGTCTTCTTGAGCGCAGCCAAAATTTTTCTATGTCTATGGTTTAAACATATTTTTTTGCACTTTACCTGACTTTGGGCCGGCAAGACACAATTGGTGCAAATATGAAGCTTAAACGGTTTAGCTGCTAGAGCTTTGTGACAGACGATCGGACACAATGTGAGACAGCAATAGGGCTCCGTTTGACCCCTTGGAGTACGGGACCCTAAAAATTGGTCGATGCTAAATTAATTTGTAAGGTTTCTTAAAACTTTCTAGGCAAGTAATTGTTTAATTAAACGCAAACGTAAGCTTAGAACTATGAAATTTAATTCCACTCAAAACATCGGTACTTACGATTGATACAAGCTTGCTATATTTGATTTAGTAATCTATAGATTAACTTGTAGCGTTACAGTTTAAAAGAATAGTAATTTTGTAACCTTCATAACACTTCATACTTTCGTTACAACCAACAAACTAATACGCAATCTTCCACCTGTTCAATAACAAATGAAGATTACCCCTACTCCCAACACGGGTGGTCGCCGCGGGAGTTCATGACCAAAACCCTTCATATAAAGAAGAAACCCAAGCCTAAAAAGTTCAAGCAAAATCACACCATAAGAGCGAAAATATAGAAATAAAATGTCAAAACACCTCAACCTCACTTTACGTCTGCACTTATAACGCAAGATCTCTGGCTACAGATGAAAGATTTATAGAATTTAAACAAGCAATTAAAAAAATCAAATACGACATTATCGGACTCTGCGAAATAAGAAGAATAGGATATAACATTTTTGAAGAAGGTGAAAACATATTTTGTTATTATGGAGAAACCAAGGGTCAATTAGGAGTAGGTTTTTTAATAAAGAGAGAATTGAAAAACTGTATTGAAAGTTTTATTGGAATAACCGAACGAATTTGTGTTTTAAACTTTAAAAAATTTGAGTCATCGTGACTATCACTAATTCAAGTTCACTTACCGACCTGTGATGCCTCAAATCAAGATATAGAAATATTCTATAAAACACTACAAGAAACTATAGAAAATAAGTGTGGAAAAAATTATATTGTAATGGGCGATTTTAACGCTAGAGTCGTTCAAAGTAAATTAAATGAACAAACCGTTATGGGATCCTCATGCTTTGGAAAAAGAGACAAGAGAGGAGAAAGACTCATTCAATTTTGCTTAGAAAACAATATCTTTAAAATAAACAGCTTATTTAAAAAGAAACAAAAACGATTATGGACTTGGTTATCGCCAAAAAGAAAGAAAAGTCAAAAAGATTACATTATATCAAACTTCAAACATAAATTTAGCAATATAGAAGTACTGAATCAACTTTCCTAATGATCATAGGTTGGTACGAAGTACTATTTACATGAAAGAAACTAAAAAAAGTAGAGCGAAGTTTGCAAAATCAACATACCGGCTAGAAACTAAACAACAAGAGCAAACGTTCCTAAATAATCTCGAACAAAAGTTCGAGGATATATGCCCTAGAGAAAATGATGACGTAGAGTCCGCTTGCCAAAAAATAAAATCAGGAATTATCAACAGTATTCCACATAAAAAAGAAAATATTCATAAAAATATTAACATGCTTTCTAAAATAGTTATCCAGATGATTAAAAGAAGAAACGAATTAATAATGAAAAGTTACTTAAATAAAGCAGAAAAAGTTGAACTGAAATCTCCGTCTATAATATAATAAAAATATAAGTCCGTTTATAAACAAATTAGAAAAGAACGTGGAGAATTTAGACTTAACAATTTAAAAAAAACACCTTTCGCAATAAAAAATCATACAAAGAATTAAAAGTATCAAAAGAATGGATTCCAACCTTATTGCATAAAAACAAACCAACATACTCTAGACAAGAAATAATAAAAACTGCTACAGAATTCTACAGATCACTGTATGCAAAAAACTACTTATTACCAACAATAACCACTTTAACACGAAATAATACTGAAAAAATAGAGACTTTTGCAGAAACAGAAATTAACATGGAACTGACAAAATCAAAAGTGGACAAGAGCAGCGGACCGGATTTGATAACAAACCATACAATCAAAATTGCCCGTAACCTGCTAACAGTACCACTTACGAAATTATTCAATAAAATTTTAGAAGAATGAAAAATACCAAAAGAATGGGGCATATCAGACATTGTCCTACTCTATAAGAAAAGAGATCCTAAAAATATTGGGAATTACATACCTATTAGCTCGCAACCATGTTTATATAAAATCTTAGCCACCTGTCTTGAACGAAGACTCTCAAAAACTTGAGGTCAGTTGAACAACTGACCAGCACCAACCAGTCGAGCTAGCCGGTTTCAGGAAAGGTTATTCAACAATCGACCACATACATGTATTGGATCAAGTCATAGAAAATATAGAGAACGAAATAAACCCTTATACTTGGCATTTATCTATTACGCAAAAGCGTTTGACTCTATATCACACGAAAGTATATGGGCGGCTCTACAAGAATATGGGACACCTTCTGATTTGATGCAACTCATTCAAGATAAATACCACAAAAGTGTAAGCAAAATCAAATTGGACAGTAGCGGCTCTGAAATAAAAATCTGTCGAGGGGTAAGATAGAGTGACCCTCTTTCACCAAGAATATTTATATTGGTTCTACAGTATGTTATGAAAGAACTAAATTGGTGTAAGAAAGGAATATTAATAAATGGCTCTTACTTATCGAACTTGAGATTTGCAGACGATATTGTGTTATTTTCCGAATCTGCTAAACAACTTGATATAATGTTAAATGATTTAAACAATGAAAGTACAAAAATTGGTTTGAAACTTAACACAAACAAAACAAAAGTAATGACAAATCACACACAACATCCAATAATAGTGCAAAAAATGAGATAGAGTATGTAGAAAGTTATATATACCTCGGAAAACAGATATCGTTCAAGCAATCTAGACACCGTGATGAGATTGAAAGAAGAGTACAAATTACGTGGAAAAAATTCTGGTCATATGAAGAAATATTAAAATCCGACGTAAACACTTATTATAAGAAAAAAGTTGTGGACTCATGCCTCTTGCCATACCTGACATATGCTAGCCAAACGTGGATTTTTAATAAACTTACTGCAAACAAAATCAAAACTACCCAAAGAGCGATGGAAAGGAGCATCCTTAATATAAAAAGAAGGCATAGAGTAAAAAATATAAATATAAGAAAAAGTACTAAAGTTATTGATGCTCTTAACCACTGTAAGAAACTGAAGTGGAAATGGGCTGGGCATGTTGCAAGAATGGCGAGTAAAAAATGGACAAAGGCCACTACAGTTTGGAATGGACTAACAGGTAAAAGAAGCAGAGGTAGACCAGGAAAAAAATGGGAAGATGAGATAAAGAGAAAAGCTGGAATGAATTGGCAAATTACGGCTATAAACAGAGAGAATTGTCACACCATGAAGGCATTTACTCAGTAATGAGAACCATGAATTAAAATACTACACATTACAATTTTGATTAGATTTTAAGGTAAATAATATGTTTTAATTTTAGTTTATTTAAAAAAGCATGTAACTATTCATTTGTTAAATAAAAGGCTATAATAATAATAAAAAAATTGTATAATACGCGCTTACTGAAATCGTTAAAACAACTGCCCCCCTACTCAAATGGCCACTTTTCTATTCGTTTGAACGCTACGCTCACTATTAAAACTTTAAAATAAGCAGTAAACTAAAAAAATACGTGCCCTAAGCTTGACAATTCCATACAATACATCGAAGTCTGTGATTTACATAAGTTTGCGACATGTGATTTAATCATCAATTGCTCATATTTAAGCTTTAAAAGTAAGCGTAGCGTTCAAAAGAATAGAAAGTTGGCCATTTGGGTAGGGGGGCTGGTGTTCCATAATAAAAATCAATAATGATTACGTATAATTATATTTTATTCTTACTAAAATCTTAAAATTTGTCTGAATGACTGAAACATGATTACAAATTTCCAACAGACAAACTTGTATTAAGATTTTCTATGTATAGAGAGACTTCTTGATCTTTAAAGAGTTTAAAAGACAAACAAATAAGATTATGTATAATATTATTATCTCCTTTACTTGAACTTCTCAGACGTTTGCAAGATATCGTAGGAGCAGTTTATTCGTTCGCTGCTCTCCATCTTAATACTTATTGTGTTCAAAAGGTCAGAAGAAATGGTATCATATACAACAGTAGTTGGACTCGCTTTTTGCGTCTTTCTATCTAAGTGTGATAACGAAATGCATTTTCTCTCGGATGAATTTATAAACTTTATAAACACCAATCAAAGTTCCTGGAGAGCTGGCCGTAATTTTCCCAAAGACACTCCTCTTGAGTATATCAGAACCATCATGGGTACTTTGAAAAATAATGTGACGCTCAGTGATAATCTTGATATTTTCTCCTACGAACCAGACCCGAAAATAATAGTCCCAAAAAAGTTCGATGCCAGAAACCAATGGCCAAACTGCTCCTCTTTGCAACACATCAGAGACCAAGGCTCCTGCGGAAGTTGTTGGGCAGTCGCCCCAGCCTCAAGCATGACAGATAGAATTTGTATCAATTCCAATAGAAATTTTTATTTTTCTGATACAGATGTGTTAACATGTTGTGGGGAAAAATGTGGTTACGGCTGCAACGGTGGAATATTAACTGAAGCATGGAAATATTATCATTTAACGGGAATTGTATCAGGAGGTCCTTACAATTCTAAACAAGGGTTTCACATGAAAATAAGCCAGAATGTGGCCAGAAAGTGAAAACACCGCATTGTGTAACTAAATGCGAAAGTTCATATTCAGTTAACTACGATAAAGATAAACAAAAAGGATCAAATATTTATAAACTTCCAACTTTAAGAGCAGCCCAAGTTAATTTATTAAAGTATGGTCCTATCACAAGCTCTTTTACTGTGTACAGTGATTTTATAAACTATAAAGAAGGTGTGTATAAGCATGTAGCAGGAAAATCTGAAGGTGACCACTCCGTAAAAATCATTGGCTGGGGAAAACAGAATGAAGAAAATTATTGGCTTGTGGCCAACTCTTGGAATACGGATTGGGGTGACAAAGGGTTCTTCAAAATATTACGAGGTGTTAATCATTGTGGAATCGAAGAAAATATGGTAGCCGGCAAATAAACTTGTTACTAAAGAGTCAGTAATGAAAAGTCTTAAGCTTTGGGTAATTCATCATTTTCATAATATCTTCTTCCGTCTTTGCATAAAATTAAATTGTAAATGTGTTTTTCTAATATACCTATAAATAAAAATTAATATGAATTTATATTTATCTATAAGTTTTCATATTACCTACTTCTATTTGTTTCATTACAAAAGCGTTGAAATATACAACACCAGCTTTTGCCCGCAACTTCGTTCGCGTGATTAAGGTAGATATACATTTATTTTGAAAGTCACGGATTACCAATAGACCTAGGTATTTATCAGTAGACCTGATTTCACACATTTAAATTTTCCCATAAAAAAATATGCACAAACTGGAACACTCTGTAGCACCCTGTTTATAGGGATTTTCCAAAACCCTTTCTTAGTGATCACCTACACCATGAAAAGTATCAATCTACCCTCCAAAAATAGTGTCTCTATTTCCAACCCTATACAAATCCCTATACAAACTGGAACATCCTGTAGCACCCTGTATAACGGGAATTTTCCAAAATGCTTTCTTAGTGCTCACATACACCATGAAAGGTATCTCCCTCCAAAAATGGTGTCTCTATTTCCAACCCTATACAAATCCCTATACAAACTGGAACATCCTGTAGCACCCTGTATAACGGGAATTTTCCAAAATGCTTTCTTAGTGCTCACATACACCATGAAAGGTATCTCCCTCCAAACATGGTGTCTCTATCTTCAACCATATACAAATTCCCATACAACGGGAACATCCTGTAGCACCCTATATAACGGGAATTTTCAAAAACCCTTTCTTAGTGCTCACCATCACCATGAAAGGTATCTACCCTCCAAAAATGGTGTCTCTACCTTCAGCCCTATACAAATTCTCATACAAACTTGAACAACCTGTAGCATTCTGTATAACGGGAATTTTCTAAAATCCTTTCTTAGTGCTCATCTACATCATGAAAGGTATCTACCCTCCAAAAATGGTGTCTCTACCTTCAGCCGTTAGGGCTCTACACCTATCCCAACAATCAATCAATTTAGAGTTTTATGTACAACGTGTAACAAAAAGGGGGTATCAACCCGAAAGGAGGTCAATGTACTCGTGAATCTGAACACCTTCCACGAGAAACAAATTTAAAATCGAAAAAAAAAATTTTGGGCTCTCCATAGAAAATTTGAATTTGCCGCCAACATATTGTATGGAGAGTTCAAAAATTTTTATTTTATTTGATTTTTTTTTCTGCTGGAATGTATTCAATTTCACGAGTACATTGACCTCCTTTCGGGTTGATACCCCCTTTCTGTTACATGTTGTATATCGGGTCATTTTGAACTTACCATCCAAATTTTAAGGATGTGTCCAGTCCATGAAACTAAACAAATTTCTCTAAGAAACATGTGTCAAATTTCGCCAGAAAATTTTGGTCATCCCATACTAAATTGATCACGGGTTTGCATTTTGGAGAATAAAATCATGAATAAATTTAGTAGAAAAAATAATATTCCAGTGATTTTACGATCAGAAATAGTCATCAACCAGTGATCACAGGAGCTGCAAAAGCGTCGGGTTATCAAAATTTCACCGAAAAATAGTAATTTTAAGATATCAAAATAACATTTATTATTTGAATTCATTACACAGTCATGGGTTTCCACTCAAATACTAAATAAAGGCTAATTGAACTCCAATATCGTTATCATTTATTTTTAAAATTGCGATATCTTTTTATCCTCAACCATTTATAAATTATAGTCAGCCATTATACAGTATTGTATTTATTCTGTGCTATTAATGAATCAAAATAAAACAGGGGGGGTATTACAACCTCTTAAAACTTGTCAGGTTTATGAATTGCTATAGTTACATCTCTTTCCCGCTGTATAGCAAATAAAAGAGACGCATTGATAACCGTTCAGAAAACTGGCAGGTTTTAAGAGGTTGTAATATGGGGGCAGGGGCAGCTATGGTTTTCCATACAAAAGAGCTAACTTCTGAGAGATATTACTAAGATAAACTATCTGCCCGCCCTGGTTTCGCAAGAGTGGCGCCATCTATTGTTATGTTGCGATTTAAAATGACAGAAAAAATTACGTCTCTCCGTAGGTACATTTTCTCTTTTAAATTTTTTACAAACCTCAACAAAAAACTAATTATCTAATTTGGTGCAGTCGTTCTTAAGTTATACCTACCTACATTCATTTCGGCGATTCATTTTTATTTATACAGATTCAATCTGATTTTATTTCAATTTGGTATTGTTCGAAAGCTGTAATAGTCAATTTGCGGACAACTGTAGAATTTGCTGTAGATTTTTTTCTATTCGCCATGTGTCAGTTAGAATTGAAGATAAAATATTAAAACAGATATTTAAAAAAAAAACATTATATTCAATTTAGGCTTTGTCCCTCGAAAGATATTGTCACCCTGTATATAGTCGCTAAATCAGATTAGTTTATTTCTTGTATTTACAAAAATATATTTTTATCCCAGTGATAATTTTAATATACTTAAACCTGAATTTTACCTCATTTAGCCAGTATAAATTGCAGAGGTGCATTTTACATTGACACAAATGTTACAACCTGCAAGCAAAATGTTAGTGATTCCAGTGTTTTTACTATACTTGCTAGTCACGTGTTGGGCAAAGCCTAGCGACCACCTTCATCCGCTATCTGACGAATTTATCGAACTTGTCAACTACAAGCAGGATCTATGGACTGCCGGTCGAAATTTTCACAGATTGACGCCTCGAAGTTTCCTTAGCAAACTAGCGGGTACTATCAAGGACGAAGATACAGATTATGACTATTCAGCTGAAATCAGTGAAAATGATTCTAATTACGAAAACGTACCAACATTCTTCGACGCCCGACTAAAATGGCCTTATTGTCCGAGTTTGTACGATATCAGAGACCAGGGCTCATGCGGCAGCTGTTGGGCTGTGGCTGCTGCTTCTGCTATGACCGACCGATATTGTATTAAATATAATGGATGGGACCACTTTTACTTCTCGGCTGATGACATTGTCACTTGCTGCATGTCCTGCGGTAAGGGCTGCGACGGTGGACAGTTACACAGGGCATGGAATCATTATATAAAGGTGGGTATTGTTTCTGGAGGTCATTACGAATCCAAGCAGGGATGTAAGCCGTACGAGTTTCCACCATGTGAACACAATACAATTGGAGGGTTGGAAGAGTGTATTACATTCCAAAGTACACCTAAATGTAAAGAATCGTGTACTGGTAACTCTACAATAAAATACAGTTGGGACAGAAAGAGGGAAGAAAAAGGATATGTTCACAAGTTCAGAGGCAACGGGCAACAACGGGCACGAGCAATTCAAAGGGAGATTTCTTTACATGGACCCGTTACTACGTCGTTCGAAGTTTATGACGATTTCCTTCACTACAAAACCGGTATTTACAAACAAATCGATGGGAGTATACTCGGTCTTCATTCTGTGAAACTAATCGGCTGGGGTATCGAGGATGGTGTAGAATACTGGACAGCAGCTAACTCTTGGAATACAGACTGGGGTGAAGAGGGCTACTTCAAAATCTTGCGTGGTGTTGATCATTGCGGCATTGAAAAATATGCCTTGAAATTAAAACTCCAACGTTCAAAATATGTTAATAATTAAAAATTTTTTTAACGAGCTATATGTTTTTTTACAAATAAATGTGTACATTTTTTATTATTGTTATTGTTCTGAGAATATTCCCTTTATATTTTTACATCCACAATTTATATTTTTATTATGTTTAACTTTATAAAAGAAAAAAAAAACAACTCATCTTCTCGAGAGAATTTCTGGTCTTAGCTCAGCGGCTTTATACTAGAGCCTTGAATACTTTTCGAATTTATGTAAGTAAGTTGTAGCAACTACTTTTTCAATTTAAGTCAGCGATATTTTTAAGAGTTTTTGTGATGGTAAAAATTTTGCCGCAGTGACCAAACTCAAATCACAATAAGTAAGTATCTATCTATACGCGCTGCCTGCAACTATTGCGGAAAGTTTTGCCTGGTGACGCACCGAGTGGATTCTGAAGGAAAGACATTACCTAATAATCAAATTCTAGAACTTTTTTGCTGTAGCAAAGTCTCATTATAATTTACAATACTAAATAATATACTAAAAAAAATACGACTCGCACCAGATCGGACGGGAATCAAACTCGACATTCGATTCGAATCGAATGTCGAGGTAATTCCTCACATTGGTGAAATAACGCCACCATGCAGCGTAAGAATAGGATGATAATTATACACGCTGAAATTTTTATCATTTGGTTCCCGCCGTGGGGTGGTTCCACTCATGCATTATTATAATTTACAAGCAACTTTATTTATTATATTTTTTTTAGTTATTATCTAACTATATTTATTTATTATAATATTACAAGCAACTTTTATATGGGGCCAACTCTCCTGCTCGCAAAAAAAATCAGCTGTTCCATACAAAAGTGCAGTACCTACTCGACCTTAACGTATGGAACAGCAGATTTTTTTTTGCGAGCAGGAGAGTTGGCCCCATAGTAAAAGTTGCTTGTAATCATGAGTGGAACCACCCCACGGCGGGAACCAAATGATTAAAATTTCAGCGTGTATACTAGAAGAAATTCGACGATGTCACTAGTGACTCGGTAGCTCAGCGGTCAGAGCATTGGACCGGATATCCAAAGGTCACGGGTTCGATTCCCGTCCGAGAATTGATATGGTGCGAGTCGTGTTTTTTCTAGTATATTATTTAGTATTGTATAAAAATAGCATTGTGAATGAAAAATCTCAAATTTAAAAACTCATTATTATAGTTATTTGTTATACAAGCGACCAAAATCAATTGTACTGCGAGTGCCTACTAAATCACAAACTATCGAAGTAGTCTAGAATTGACTAGGTACTGAGCACAGTGAGTAATTTAAAGGCATGAGGCAGAACAAAAATTTGGTCTCGTGTTAAACATACAACTTTTCACGTCTACCAGCGAGAAAAGTGTTGTAGGTAAGAACAGTTATTTTCACGTGACTTTTATGGGAAAAATCGAATTTCAGCATTAGAAACTTGGTCTCTCAACTCTTTTCGAGTTAAACAACCGCACTCATTTTTTGTAATATCACAAAAATAGGTCTTCAAACCTATGGCGAAAAAAATAAAAGTAGATTCCCGTCGTTTAGTTTTACATTACGTTGTGTTTTTCTCTTGTTTATTAATATCCCATCTTATTAATATAATAACAATCATAAAACACTAATTTGTAATTATATTTCATTATTGAAGTAAAAACTTCTTTAGCGGCGTTGTACGCTTTTTTGTAATGGGGAAAAAATTTTAAAATCGCGTCAGTCAGGATCACGTGACCCCCAACGATCGAAAATTCGTAAGACGGATGTGACGGATGGAGTAGACAGCCGGCGGCGGAAGTATCCCCCTCTCTTTCTACGGGGCGCGGTGAAAATGGCGGCGCTTCATTTCAAGACGTAAACACTTGTGTCACCATACCAACGTTTGCAAATTTTTTAATTCAATGTCAACACTCTAGATTTTCTGTCAAACTATGGATTTAGTGCGGCGGTATTCTTAAAAAAGACGCTTAGAAAACACTTTTCGTACAAGTCATCTCGGAAATATGAAAATTTGGTATCGATGCATTCAGTACGATGCCCTGATCACAAATATATAAGATGATAAGTGCGAAAGTGGTGGGAGTAGAAATTGTGACGTCATAAAGTTTTCAGTACAAAGAAATTTTTTTTTCATGCCATGTGGTTATCAAATGAAAGGGCTTTGTGAGTAGATTGCGAATATATAACACACTATAACATTTTCACTACTTGGTCTAACAAAAAACTTTTTTAACAAAAAAGAAAAACCTCCTTCAAAAAACCTGAAACAAAAACAGCTTCAAAATTAAATACCTCTAAAAAAGCGAGAAATAATATTCAAATCATTAGTTACGCATAACATTATTAATAAAACACGTCTATTGAAGTCGAGTGGGGCTGGAAGACAAGTATTTTTTTTTTATATTTTTGAAAGCCCCACCCGACTTCATTAGACGTGTTTTATTAATAATGTTATGCGTAACTAATGATTTGAATATTATTTCTCGCTTTTTTAGAGGTATTTAATTTTGAAGCTGTTTTTGTTTCAGGTTTTTTGAAGGAGGTTTTTCTTTTTTGTTAAAAAAGTTTTTTATTTTCAACTTTTTAGTGGCAGGTATGTAAGCATGTAAATATTTTTTAACTTTATAAAATATTTTCAATGGTAAAATGCCCACAACTCAAATTCCCAATTTACGCTGTTTGTTTTTGAGGAGTTCCATTGTGTCTTCGTAGTCCAAGTCTAGTCCAGAACCTTGCATTGCAGACCATGGTTTGGTTTGTTTTGGATTGTCATAAACCTACCAAAATCCAAATCACTTTACATATACTATTTGAATTTGAGGAGTTCCCTTGTGTATCTTCGAAGTTCAAAGTCCAATACCGATAAAATTAAAATGTGACCACTCTTGAAGTATACCCTTTCAAACAAAAAAAGAATCATCTAAATCGGTACATAAACAAAGATGTTATGTTCGAAAATCCGTAAAAACACGTGTGATGGCAAGCTAAATAATTGTCATTTTTCAGGATTATGAAAAAACTACCAGCCAGATCTCTGTATTTTTTTTATGGGACCACACACGAACTATGTTCTTTAAGATAAAAAAAGAATTGTATAAATCGGTTAACAACTGACGAAGTTATGGTAAAACATACATAAAAAAAAAAATAAAAAAAAAATACCGACGACTTGAGAACCTCCTCCTTTTTTTGAAGTCGGTTAATTATTAGCAAACGTCGAAAAATTTCGCAATTCAGAGTCGCCATTGAACAGGTCTAGATTGAAAACGACTGAATTGATTTTTACAAAATACATAAGAAATAACTCTGCACATACTCTTTTCGAATGTCTAAAGGTAATTGACCAAAAATATTTAAAAATTAGAAAAGGACATCAGTATTAATAACAGCATAATTTTCTGCTTTTTAGGGTTCCGTAGCCTAAATGGCAAAAAACGGAACCCTTATAGATTCGTCATATCTGTCTGTCTGTCTGTCCGTATGTCACAAACACTTTATTCCGAAAGTATTAAGACTACACAGTTGAAACTTGGTAGGTAGATGTATTCTGTTAACCGCTTACCGGATTTAATACAAAAATAAGAAAAATAAAAGATTAAGGGGGGGCTCCCCATACATGGAACAGAAACTGAAAAAATTTTTTTTCTTCAAACCAACACGTGTTGGGTGTCTATAGATAGGTCTTTAAAAATGACATTGAGGTTCCTAAGATAACTTTTTCTCAAAGTTAACCGTTTCAAAGATATACATCGCCAAAGTGGTAAAATGTGTGTCCCCCCCCCCCTTTAACTTTTGAAATAAGAGAGTGAAAAATCTAAAAAAAATATATGCTGTAGATCTTAATAAACACTTTCAACCAAAATTAGTTTGATTGAGATATAGTAATTAGTTTTTGAGATATAGCACATTTTCCAAAACCGCAAATATAACTTTGTCATTCATACCAACACTGTGAAAAACAAAGTTATTTTTGCAGACGAAAAATGATAGGTGGTATTAAATATGGTATGGTATAAGGTAACTGCGGAACCCTATGGCGCGTGGCCCGACACGCACTTGGCCGGTTTTTTCTTAATTCTCAGATTCCTTTAATAATAATTAAAAAAACAAATAAATAAACTTTCGTATGTTAATAATTTCTTGTCCTACTTAGTAAACAGTATTTGACAGTTTCCATGCTTCTTTTAAATTTAAATCACTATTAAAAATGTGTTAACGATTTCTTTGGTTTTCAATGCGTGGAAAACCATTTGTTGAATTTTATACATGATTATTTCAAAAAATAATTAAGTAAAGTTTGTTTACCAAATAGGACAAGTAAGGATAACTAAAAGTAATGACAAATACACATGGAAAACACACACAGTTGCTCGGAGACCTAAATAACCTGACGAAACTCAATAGGCAAAAGTTATTTAGAAAAAATCAAAACAATACACAAAAATCACAATCTTTTTAATGGGTGTAAAAAAGGCTTAACAGGTGTAAATAATCATTCATAAAATACAGCAAATGTTATACCACGCATAGAATACCAAAAATATTGTAAATTGTTAATAATATTTGATTTAATAAGACAACATGTTTTAAAAATAGTGATTAGGTTTAAAAGAAGTATCTAAAGTGTCAAAATTTGGTTATTTAAACCTTCGTCTGTTTATCCTAACTTGTCCTAGTAAGGATAAACATACGAAAGTTTATTTATTAATTATTAAAGGAATCTGAGAATTTGGAAAAAACAGAAAATTATGCTGTTATTAAAACTGATGTACTTTTCTTATTTTTAAATATCTTTGGTCAATTACCTTTAGACATTCGAAAAGAGAATGTGCAGAGTTATTTGTTATGTATTTTGTAAAAATCAATTCAGTCGTTTTCAATCTAGACCTGTTCAATGGCGACTCTGAATTGCGAAATTTTTCGACGTTTGCTAATAATTTGTTAGACCAAGTAGTGAAAATGTTATAGTGTGTTATATATTCGCAATCTACTCACAAAGCCCTTTCATTTGATATACCACATGGTATGAAAAACAAATTTCTTTGTACTGAAAACTTTATGACGTCACAGTTTCTACCCCCACCATTTTCGCGCTTGTCATCTTATATATTTGTGATCAAGGCATCGTACTGAATGCATCGATTACACATTTTCGTATTTACGTGATGACTTGTGCGAAACTAACCTCAAACCTTGTTTTACCGCCCTACTAATAAGACTTTCGTACAATACTGTTCTGTATTCGTAAATTCAAATGCAGAGTAAATTCGTAAGACGGCAATTCGTGCAAAATTATTCCCTAACCATTCCAAAATATCAAAAATGCACAACGTTAAACTTCTAGTTTTCACTTCTGCCGGCATTCCCGGAGTGCAACCCGATTTTTTTTTCTTATTTTATATTTATTTTATACATGCGACGATGCGGCCTCTTTTCGTCCATACTCTTTATTTAGAATTATCAACCTTCTTTTTCAACGACATTAAAAAAGCACTTTGTCTCACTTTCGCAGCAAAATCGTTTTTCCTGCGAGTTTTTACAAGCCAAAAGCGCCCTTTTCGTACTGGAGAGGTAAAAACATATTTATTATTTTTAGTACTTTATGGTTTTGAGTTTATATAAATGTTCTACAAAATGAAGTTCAGTTTTCCCCTGCGTTTATTATAATTAACGGGGGGGGGGGGAAACTATTTTAAAATGGTAAAATCCATATACATCCATACCAATTACAAATATACTAATTAACTAATCTATATATATAAAAGAGTAAATCACTCACTGACTCATCATGAAATCTCAGAAACTACAAGTGCTAGGAGTCTCAAATTTTGCATGGGGGTTCCTTTTAGGGTGAAGGTGCTCACTAAGACGGGATTTTGCAAAATTCAACCCCTAAGGGGGTAAAACAGGGTGGCAAAGTTTGTATGGGAGAAAGCGATTCCTTGGCCTGATTGACTTGAAATTTGGCATAGACATTTTTTAACAAAATTAATTGAATACGTGTTTCGTATTTTCTTGAAATGTATCCCCTAACAGGGTTGAAAAGGGGTAGAAAGCTATTTTTAGGGTGGTTGACTTCGATATCGGAATCAAAACTTCTTAGTGCATTTGTACGATTAAGAAAAATAAATGTCAGTTGTCAGGTTGTCACCTCCCCTGAGATTGTAATTATGTCACCGCACGAGCTGACATTTCATGTTGTATAAGATTTTATCCTGATTTTCACTACCTATTTTACGAAATATTAGTCTACTTATAAAACGTGGCAAAATCTAGCAAATATCAAATATCTAACGTAACAAGGAATGTGGTGTTAAGTGTTGAAATTGAGAGCCGGATAATAATGCACAACATAAGTTGCACCCGACATAATTTGCAATGTCACGTTATTTTAGCCAGGAACCAGGAACAAATAAACATACATAGATTTTTATTTAAAACCAAACTATTAAGTATGAGTATTAAATGTTACATAATATTATTATACTTATTTTGTTATATTACTGCTAAGAAATTTTATTAAGTACCTATCTACCTACCTAATACAAAATCGTGAACAGTAGGGCGTCGGTTCTGTAACCAAACTCAAACCCCACTTCGAATCTCACTTCACTGCACGGGACGGGAACTTTAAAGCATAAATAAGATAATGATAAGATTTTTTTTTCATCACAAAATATTTTAGATAGCTACCTACATTTATTGTAATCGGTAAAATTGCTCATTTAGTTAGCTAATTTCTAATAACAATTCACGCGAAGTGAAGTGAGGTTCGAAGTGAGATGCGAGTTTGGTTACAGAATCAACAGATTGCGCAGGTAAAACCGCGGGGTGCAGCTATTACCTACATATCACAAAATTGTAAAAATGTGAAATTATTGATGTTTGGATGTTATTCATTTTGTTACTCAATCACGTCTGAACGGGTGAACGGATTTAGACGAAATTTGGCACAGGGATAGATTATAGTCTGGAATACTTAACACAGGCTTCTTTTTATGCCGATCATTGGTTTCCAAGGGAAGACTTACAACGATTACCGACTCCCACGCGGGCGGAGCCACGTGCAAAAGCTAAACATAGTATAAAACAAAGTCGCTTCCCGCCGTCTGTACACTTCTCTTAAACTATACATAAAAATCGCAATAAAATCGATCTTTAAGTTTGGGAGCTAGGTGGCCTCAGACAGACACACACACACTTCAATTATATTTTAACACCCCTTGCGTACATCGTATATATGTATATATCTTGTAGTATAATCAAATAACTTCACACTGACACCACATTAGCACAGTTTTACATTAGTAACTACATTGCACTGCACCCGTGCGAAGCCGGGGCGGGCCGCTAGTAATATTATAAATGCGAAAGTAACTCTATCTGTCTGTTTGTCTGTTACGTTTTTCACGCCTAAGCTACTCAACCTATTTTGATGAAATTTGGTACAAAGCTAGAGTAGAGCTTGGGAAAGAACAAGCTAAGCTAGAACTAAGCTACATTTTATTGCGAAAAAGAGTTGAAATAGGGGATGAAAGTTTGTGCGCAAACGCATGTTGCCATTTATCTCCAGAACGGTTTGACCGGTTTAGATGCGGTTTTCTGTAATAGGTTTGTATATTATTGGCAATGGTTTTTAGGTAAGTGCCATGGTGTTTAGCTGCTAGGGGGCGCTGCAGTAATCATTTTTCCAATTATCTACAAAACAGTTTGACCGATTTAGATGCGGTTTTCTGTAAGGGGTTTGTAGTTTGTCGGCGATGGTTTTTGGATAGATGTTATGGTGTTCAGCCGCTAGGGAGCGCGACAGTATTTGTGGAATTTTGAAGGAAGGGGGAGAGTGAGAGGGAAAGGGAGGTAAGGTGAAGAGTGAGGGAAGGAGGAGAGTGATATGGAGGGAGAGTGGGAGGGAGAAAGTGAGGTAGAGGGGGAGAGATAGAGGGAGAGGGGAGTGATGAGGGGAGGGGGATTGAGAGGGGGCAGGAAGGGGGAGAGTCAGAGGAAGGAGAGAGGAGGAGAGAGGAAGAGTGAGAGGGGGGGAGTAGGAGGGGGAGAGTGAGAGGGAAGGGGAGGAGGAGAGGGAGAGGAAAAAGGGGGCAGTGCGCTCGGTGGGGACCCACCTTAGCACGTAAAAACGGTTATTCTGATTTTGACGAAATTAAAACATTGAATACTATATTATTATCCTAAAAGCCTATTACAAAAAAGAATCACGATAGTCGGACGCAATTTTTTTTTATTAATTTTTAATAGTGCCACGGAGTGGGCCGAACTTATCGCGATGCTTGAGCCCCTTGCGGGCCCCCATCGAGCCCGCTAGGGGTTGTCGGCTGGGCGAAAAGTGGTACCGTCGCGTCGCAATGCCACGCTACGGCTTCCATGGTGAGTCCCACATAGGTACCCCCGGCATTGACACGATGCCCGGTAATACGTAAAACTGCATTTCCTTATAGCAAAAAAAGGCTATTGCCCATGGTACCGACACTTTATCAGACTTATCAAAATCGGAGAAAGAAACATTAAAATCTGACTTATACGCATGTGCAAATACACTCTTAGATATTATTATTCTAGGGCCAACCCACTCGTAGGAAACATCAAAAATATAACAGGAATTTATTTATTTTCCTCATGAAGATTAGCATAAGGGAAAATTATTCTACACTACATAAAACTTAGTTGCCCACTTATCCTGGTGATTGCTTCATGTAAAAACGGATCGACATGTTTCGTGTGGTCGCAATAACTTGTATGTTATTTAATGTGTGTATAACTGCATCCAAAGATCACCTATATCCACTTTCTGATGAGTTCATCGAAACAATCAACTCTAAGCAAAGCACATGGACAGCTGGACGCAACTTCCATAAAAAAACTCCGCTGAAATACATTCACAGGCTCATGGGTACTTATTCAGACGACCGCTTGGCCTACCTGCCAGAAAGAAACTATACTTCAATAAGGAGAATATATCCAAGAAATTTTGACGCTCGTAATCAATGGCCACATTGCCCATCATTAAATGACATACGAGACCAAGGAGCCTGTGGTAGTTGCTGGGCCGTAGCAGCTGTGTCTGCCATGACGGATCGACTTTGTATCCATTCAAATGGGGCCAATAATTTCTACTTTTCAGCTCAAGACGTTCTTAGTTGCTGTGGCGAAGTGAAATGTGGAAACTGTGACGGTGGAAGATTGATAAAAGCTTGGGAACATTACAAACGTAACGGAATAGTTTCAGGAGGCGGTTATAATTCGTCACAGGGATGCAAACCTTACGAAATACCACCATGTGAACACGACACTATTAGAGAAGGAGAAGATTGTGACCCAGAAGCGAAAACACCACAATGTGTACAAGTGTGTAATCAAAATTACAAAGTCAAGTACAATAAGGACAAACACCGAGGCAAAGACGTGCTTAAAGTGAAAAAGCATAAAATTTTAAAAGAAATATACTTCTTCGGGCCTGTTACTACGTACTTCGAAGTGTATGAAGATTTTCTCCATTACAAAGATGGTATTTACAAACAAACTGTGGGCGAATACGTCGGAGATCATTCAGTGAAGCTCATCGGGTGGGGTAAAGAGCGTGGCATCAAGTACTGGCTAGCAGCTAACTCGTGGGGAACGGAATGGGGTAATAATGGTTTCTTCAAAATTATACGCGGTGACGACGACCATGGAGGGTGTCATATAGAAAGTCACGTTGTTGCGGGAAAGTAGACCAACACTCGAAAGCTTATTAGCTAAAATGCAGTTTCCTAGAGTTTCTGTCAAATCTGACAAAATTTTTTGAATTTAAGGACTCGCCAATTCCCAGTGTCACCTGCAGGTGACGGTGTTTGTAAATTTTTTTTCGACCACACCGCTATTTAATTTTTGGATCCTACTATTTTTTATATAAAGCTAATAAGTGGAATTATCTAATATAAATTTCTGGCAGCACTAACTCTACGTCATCTATCAAAATTATCCAGTTGTTTCACGCGTAACATGAATTTTCAGAATATGAATATAAGGTTCTTGGAATTTTCTTACATTTTGAAATTTCGAACATTATTACCTGATATAAAAATGCCCTGACCGTATTATTTTTTATCTTATTGTATGTTTTAAATGAATATGTAGGGTATAACATAAATGCATTTCACGACAAAAATAACTAATACCATGATTGCTACAATGGTCAAAACATGAGGTGTCACCTGCGGGTAGGGTTGCCAACTTTTTTTGCATAAAATATAGTATTTTTAAGATAATTACTTGTAAAAATATAGTAGATGGCGAAAAAGTCCAAAAAATATAGTAGGTTGTCGTTTTGTATGGAGGATTTGAAAGAAGTTGCATTTTTCATACTAACATTTTCATAATTTATTCAACAACCATAATCACAAGTGTTTAAACACAAAAATAATTACGCAATTACCTCCTTATGTGCATGTAAGTAATATTTTCTTGCTGCTTTTGTTTAATTTTTTCAATTGAAAAAATATAGGAGTTTTACCTACTATATATTTTTTCAAAAAATATAGTAGGCGAGCCCTCAATATAGTAGGATACTATATTATATAGTAGGGTTGGCAACCCTCCTGCGGGTGACACTGGGCATTGGTATTACTTAATTCAATGTGCTATTCTAAGAGTAATGACTGAGTAATTGCACGACTTTTGTTTCCTGTTAGTCCTATGGCTGTGTGATGATGCGATTGTAGAGCTTGTTTACATTTTACAGATTGACCTTAGATGAGATTGCCGAGGAGTTGGAGGCCAGTGAGGCATCTACCAGCACTTTAGGTGTCGGTTGGTACTGCACTTGGAGCACATTTTTCGAGTACGTTCGTGACGATGTTCACGGCCGTCACTGTCAGCAGTCGATTTCTGCTAACTTCACTTCGTTTGGCACTTCTATCTGCTGGAACCCCACGGGCGGAACCAGGAGTATGAAACTTGCTTGTCATAAAAGTATATGGTGGCGACCTAGCGCCTTTTTTTCAAGGATCACGATCATTAGGTCGTTAACTGATTGTCTTTTGATAAGAATAAATGCGAATTTTGACATGCAGCATCTGTACCAAACTCAAACAGAGGGAACCACCATTTCTTGAAAATGAAAATGAAAAAATATTTATTGCAACAATCACAATTTACAGATAAATATAGCCCTGACTTCCAAAATAAGTAAACTTGTGTATCAGAAGCCAGTTCCTTCCTAGTTGACAAAGTTTAATTGGAATTGTTGTACATAAATAATATTTTAGATATTTTTATGAAAAAAGGCAAACTTAAACAGTTAAATGTAAAGAGAAAAAAAAGACCTGTGATTTACATTTATCAGGTGTCACGCTCACGTATGTGTGTGTGTGTGTGTGTGTGTGTGTGTGTGTGCATGTCTGTGTGTGCGTATGTGTCTGTGCGCGTGTGTGGGGTTGTATGTGCATATAACATAACAAACAATATGTAGAACAATGGGTGGTTGATTTATTTAAATTAGGTTAGACGTTAATACTTTTTTAGTCCCCTCGTAGTCAAAATTTTTCAGCCATTCTTTTATTTTAAGTTTTAGTTGATGCTTATTTAGTTTTTTAGTTGGACAAGTTCTATTGAGTTTATTATATAAATAAGGTGACAGCCTTCTTGCCACATAGACTCACTATCATAAAGTCAACATTTGCATCACAACTGTTCATCAAAGGGCAATCAGCGAGTGACTGGACTTGCTGTGGTTTTCGAAGAAGTGTTGCTGCCAGCTGCTCACAGAAATATGGTGGAGCCTCCGACCCGTGATTCTGCTTGTGGGGTTATGGTGCAGATGGAATACCTGGCGAGGTAGGATCCGCAAAAAGAGCCGGGGACCAAGTGGTGGTAGGCTGTTCACAGCGACGTTATGGATGTTTTAACCAGCGTGCGCGAGGATTATGCGCTGGGTGTGGTGTCAGCCTGTGCCTAAAGTGTTGGTATTTATGTTCCACAATATACATATAAGTATTCAGTTTTCTACAATATTCCAACTATCTTACGTAAATAAATATAATTGGAAAAAACCCCTATGTTTGACTTCTATAGAGACAATGCCCAGTGTCACCTTCAGGTGTCACCCCTATAAAAAATAGTGGGGGTAGTAATATTTTTTATATATTTTTTTGACGATTACCTAATATATGTGTACTATAATCTGTCCCCAAACCTCCTTGGTAAAGTGCACGGAGAATATCGTTACGAAGTGCATCTTCCATTGGAGGCAGATTTTCCAGCTGGAGATCTTTTTTTGTAAAGAGTCTAAAGAGTACTTTTCGGCACTCATTTACACTCGAACTTGTACCTGATCTGACATCAGTAACAAATTAAAATTCATAATGTTAAAATAATGTCTAGGAACCAATTCACATCTCGTAATTCAAATCTCTTCAGACTTAATATTGTAAGGTTCTTACTTGTCATACAAGACAATAACATTTTTTTACAATATAAGCAACGCCTGCTCAATATTGCCTTATTTGGCGTATTAAAACCAGATTCAGATACTACAAGATTTGTGCTCCAACCATGAAATGCGCTTTTTTTACCATATCCACACAAAAAAGACACAGTGTCGCAACCTGAAAAGGCGTGGAAGAATGGCAAGACTTCAGTCTTTTCTGGTCCTGTAAAATAAATTATAATGCGTTACAACTGAAATCATTTATTTAACAAAAGTTTGTAGCACGTGACCAATCGCTCAGATGACCTGTCTCGTACTGTGGTAACCTTACAATATTAAGTCTGAAGTGAAGAGATTTGAATTACGAGATGTGGATGGGTTTCTAGACATTATTTTAAAACTAGCGGCCGCCCGCGACTTCGTCTGCGTGTAAAGTATTTTTGCTATCCCTCGGGAACAGTGCGTTTTTTCGGGATGAAAGGTACCCTATGTCCTTCTCTGTACCCCTGACAACGTGTATGCAACATTTCATTATGATCGGTTCAGTAGTTAAGACGTGAAGGCGTAACAAACAAACAAACAAATAAACAAACAAACGGACTTTCGCATTTATAATATTAGTAAGGATTATGAATTTTTATTTGTAGATAGCGATTTCAGATCAGGCACAAGTTCGAGTGTAAATGAGTGCCGAAAAGTCCTCTTTACAAAAAAAGATCTCTAGCCACATGAGTTATTTACTCATGTGCTCTAGCTGGAAAATCTGCCTCCAACGGAAGATGCACTTCGTAACAATATTCTCCGTGCAGTTTACCAAGGAGGCTGTGTTTGGGAACAGATTATAGCCCCTCAGCGACAGCTGCATTGCTCTGCTGACTGGGGCTGGTCCAAACAAAATGGCTATTGGGAGATTATTTGGGCAAGCCTACCTGTTGCATCTGCTGCTTGTTTAGAATTATTCGTTGCCGCTGCAAAACAAAATGCGCAGGGAAGTGCAACTGCATTAAAATAAATTTAAAATGCACAGACCTATGTACGTAGTGGCAACTGCGATAAATATATATTTTTTTTTATTTTAACTCGCATTTTTTTTAACATCTCATAACTATGTCAATTTTATCACATTTATAATAATTCTAATGGCGAACGTTTGCCCAACATCTTTATTTATATATTTAATTTGTAACAATATATTTGTCACGTCGAGAAGTAATTTATCAATGTAATGTAATGTAAATTATCAATGTAACCAGAAAAATAACAACTTATACAGAACATAACTTTGCAGGTCCGCCGCGCGACACAGAAATTTTTTTTTAACACAGTTACTCGACAAAAAATGTTGACAAGTTTATTATTCTATATAGTAGGATAACTGGGCTATTCACTAGCATTTTTGTTTCTTTGGGAAAATCGTCATAGTTTTAATTATGTAGAGGATTTTCGAATTACTAAACAAACATGTTTAACAAATGTCTTATTCTATATAGTAAAATAACTGGGGTATTCACATATATTTTTTCTGGGGTAAATTATCAAAGTTTTAATTTTGTAGAAAACATTCGAAAATAAAAAATATATTATAATAATAAATAATAATAAAAAAAAAAAAAAAAGAAAACTCCGCCGTGCGACATAAAAGATTTTTTAACGCAGTTACTAGCAAAAAATGATAAACAAATTTATTTTTGTATATAGTAAGATAACTGGGCTATTCATCAGTATTTTTTTTTTCTTGGGAAAATCTTCATAGTTTTAATTCTCTAGAGGATTTTCGAAAAAAAAAATAGCAAAAAAAAATCCGCCGCGTGACTTAAAACATTTTTTAACACAGTTACTAGACAAAAATGTTTAACAAGTGTATTATTTTATATAGTAAATTAACTGAGCAACATTTTTTATTATTTCTTTCTGGTGCAAATCTACATAGTTTTAATTCTATAAAAAATATTCGAAAAAAAATTGGCAGAGAAAATTCCGCCGCGCGACAAAAAATATTTTTTATACACAGTTTTTACGCAAAAATGTTTATCAAATTTATTATTGTATATAATGGGATAGTTGGGCTATTCACTAGTATTTTTTTGCTAGGGAAAATTTTCATAGTTTTAATTCTGCAGAGGATTTTCGAAAAAAAATTGTAGAGAAAAAAAATCATTTTTGAATTTCGCGGTTTTTTTTTTGTATGGGTGAGTGAAAATTTAGTTCCATAAATGGATTCCTTGTCCTTGAATTATAAGAAAAAGACACCAAACTTGATATAGTTGCTACATGTATTGCAGATATGAAGCTTAGAGTGAGGCCCGCCGGACGCAGCGTTCTCCCCCCTCCCCTGCCCACCTGCTGGGGGGAACCGCGTGGCAACCGGGCTAAATCAGCTCAGATCACCCCCAAGAACATCTGTTCCAAGCGGTTTGCTTTGTCTCAAAAATGCAAGGTCCCCATACAAATCGATCCCCACGATCTCCTACTACACAGGCGGGCGTTTGGCAGCCTTCTGCTCACTTGTGCCTCCGTAGGCAGGGCTAGCGGTAGGTGCTTATCGCGCGACCTTGAGCGAGTGAAGGAGGCCTGATGATACTGCCGATTGGATCCAATCTGCAGTTGATCCATACACACCAAACACGATCAATTCTAACTGTCCAATCGGCAATGGGCAATCGATCGTATGATTTTCTTAACCGACTTCAAAAAAGAAGGAGGTTCTTAATTCAATTGTATATTTTGTTTTATCATTGTTATTTAATTTGAAAGCTGTTTTTGTTTTTAGGTTTTTGAAGGAGGTTTTCTTATTTTAAAGCTTATCTATTTTCAACTTTTTTGTGGTATGTAGGTACTATGGGCAACAGCGTCGCTTAACCAGTTTGCAACAAAATTCGTGTGCGCGCGTATCGCCCCTGCACGAACTAAACGTATGTGACAGCGGGCGCGGCGTGCAAGCGATTTTAACCTTAGCAGTGGTTAAGCGACGCTGTTGCCCATGTAATGGTACCTAGCCGTGTAATATTTTTTTACTTTATATATTTTCAAAATGCCCATAACAATCTAAATTCACGCTGTCTATCCATTTTCCAACAAAAAAAAATCACTCAATTCGGTTCATAAATAGTCATCAAGGTAGATCCCATAATCATAGTATTTTCAGGATTACTTCAAATGAAAACTGATGAACCGATTTAAAAAAAGAATGGGACCATCGCGCAAGAAAATTCTATCAAATAATCAAAATCGGTCCATAAATATCGAAGATACTTACGCACGAAGAACGACAAAAAAACAGTCGAATTGAGAACGAGAGAGTCGTTCTTTTTTGCAGTCGCTTAAAATATCAAAACCTTCTCCTAAATGTAACAAATACTTTTCTGAAAACCGCATTAAAATAGGTTCAGCCAAATGTGAGATAATCGGGGATACAGGTCAAACTGAGAACCTACTTTTATTGAAATCGGTTAAAAAGAAAAAAAAAGAAAAATAACAATATTATAATAATGCATTAGTACATTGACCCCTTAAAATTTTGTGCACTATTTAAGAAGGACCCTATATAGTAGGTGGGGTAAGAGAAACACCGGGGCAAGTGAAACACCCAACTATATCTAAGAAACTATCGTAGTTTATTCCCATAGTGATGTGTCGATAAAGCAGGAATGACGAATTACTTCCCGTAATACAACACAAATATATGTACGATCATTAAACTAGCTAGTAAACCAAAAAGAAATAGGGAACATGCATAAGTCACTGATTTTGATAAATTTGAGCTTGATCGCTGCGGACACGTATAAAAACATGATGAAACGCATATCCAGATTATACAGTGATCGTTTGAATCGTGAACTATTATCTTGAGTTCATACAAAAATGATATTGAAAGAAGTCATTCCGTTTTTCACTGAATGGAAAATTCTGCACTTTTTATTAGCTACTTCTTAAGTGAAAACCGGATCCGGACTATGTGTTGCCTTGCGTTGCGAAAATTATAGAATAAAAAAATAACTACCTAACTACTTGACAGCATTTTTTATTATTATATAAGGTGGTTCCAAATGATCTCATGATACTTAAACAGGTGATAGTGTTACTTAAACTGAATAACTTTCCCTAAGGAACATAGGTAGAAAAACGAAAAAAAAAATCATACTCTCATAAGTCTCATACAAAATGTAACTGGTCAGCTGACCGACTTAATATGGAAAGGCAAAAAAAAAATTCGTTTTTCGACCTATGTTCTATGGAGAAATTTGTTCAGTTAAAGCAACACTATAACCTGTTTAAGTATCATTAGATAATTTGGTACCACCATATAAAGGTATAAGTATGTAAGTAAGTACTTAGATTTTCATAAATAAATGCTCTAAATATTAATCTGATTGTTTTCGGCAAGTTTTCGTGGAAACCGTTCCATCTTTGTTTGTTCCTTAAATATCGTAGATAATATTATACCACATTATATACTTAGTTTATTTAACCTTTGACATGAGCGGTCAACCGCTCGCTGCTGTCTCGCCCCAGCAGCGTACCGCAGGCTTATTAGCGAAATATAGCAACCGGTTGCTAATTGTACAATAGCAACGCGACTGAGACTAGTAGCGGTTGCTTTTTTGGTATTACGTAAACAAATCGCGAACTCATTGCTCGCCGAGTGCATTTGCGATTATTATGTATGGAAACTAGCGCCACTCGCAATTGAACGGCAACCAATGACAACTTTATGATTGCGTAGTTGCGATTGTCGAAAAACTTATTACAACTAATTCCAAATCAAACTTTATTCAAAACAAAGATATCTTTTATATAAATAAAAAATGTTTCTAATGAGAACGTAAGATGTTTAGAATGAAACTTAATCTGTAAAGTCGTTTAGGGTGATAGAAGTGGTTTCAAGTGGTACAAAGGAATTCTTGTACAGTTTTTGTTTCGTCGAAAGCTGATAGAGCGCAACTTATTGAAATGTGTAGTTAACAAAAAAGATAGGTAGGTACCTATTTTGTTAACTACACATATTGTTAAGTTAAAGGAATATACAGTGTGTTTTTTTGAACAGTGATCAAATTTTGTTGTATGGCTTAGACCATCAAACTGAATAACTTTGTCTATGGGAACAACTTAATCAGATCAAAAAATATATTCAGCTGTTCCATAGAAAATATTAATATCTACTCGACCAAAACGTATGGAACAGCTGTTTTTTTTTGCTCTGATTAAGTCGGTCCCATAGACAAAGTTTGATGGTCTAAGCCACACCACAAAATTTGATCACTGTTCAAAAAAACACACTGTATATTTTTTTAATGGGTTTTGAAGATTCTACGAATTCGAGTGATACATTTTATGTTTAGTTTGGAAACATGGGAAAAAAGAAATAATAAGTATTTTTCGTAAAATAAAACTAATTTAATTCAGTATGAATGTTTACAATAATTTATTGTCTTTGCAGCTATGCCATTGCTTCGTAAATCCTACGATGGGAGACCTTGTACCAAGTAGAAGCAGCAATAAATTTGGCAAGGGCTAGTTTTTTCTCCCTTTTATTTTTTACCTATTTCTCCATGCCCTTTGACTTCGAGCAGCATTTAGCTCCGACTGAGAAAATTAGAAGATGAGAAGATTTGAAAATCTGAAATGAGACAAAACAATACCTAATTTACATAAATATTGTTTACAAATGTTCATAAAATTAATTACATTGTTCTATTTATACTTACTTATTGATTATTCCCATTCTTTCTGATACATTTTGTAGGAAAATTATGGAATATTAATATTCTAATGTATCTGTCATCTCTCTTATTATATTATAATACACTAGCAAGGCTGACTAATTCCATGTAAATAACTTAATGCTCACACAGGCTTTTGATAAGACCCAGTAGCATAAAAAGAGAGGGCAGTTAAAACCTGCAAAAAAATACTTATGTAAGTTTAAAGGTAGGTATTTAAATTGTATTATTAATTAATCTTTCTTTCTATGTTTACCTTAAACTCCACAGAGATTTTATTCCTCCTTCGCCGTCTAGGCAACAAAAAAATAGTTCAGAACATAACCTTTTAAAAATATATTTGTGTACGAACTCTTCTCCGCAGTCGGACAGCGTTAGCCCTTCTTTCACTGGTTTCTTGATGTAAATAGTCCATTAGCATCAAAGCTTTTGCCATAGTGAATTATTTACTTCACGTAATTAAAATATAACCACACAATTTATTATTAACACTATTTAAACACAAACCACTGGTTGAACATAGTAAAAAGGCCGAAACTTATTAAATAAAGACTAAGCAACTGCTAACAATCACAATATCACTAGTTGTTAAATCTCAATCGCCATTGCTCTCGCGTCACTGTCGAAAAACGTTTCGTAATACCAAAACAAACAATCGGTTGCTGTGTTCTAGGCGAGGTCATGCATTTTTAGTTCGTCCATCGCTCGCATGTAGCGCTACTGTGGAGTGGTCGCTAACTTTGCGTTCCGTAATACGAATTTGCGATTTGTTAGCAATAATTGTACAATTAAGCGATTGCGACTGTCATTCGAAGAACGCTAATAAGCCTGCCGAGCTAGAGGACTGATGACGTAACGTTCGTAATTACAATACAAGGCGCACTACTCTACTCGCTCACTCGTGGCCGCACATAAAAACGACAAGAACTCCAGTTAACGTAGCTCAGTTGTCACGTCACACGCGCTCAGTTTACACGCTCATTTCAAACTCGATTAAAAACACAAGCCAATAAACAATGGCTTCATTACGCGCAATTCTAGTCGCGCTCATATACGCAGTGACAGTTTACTCAATCGAAGTCCCTCATCCATTATCCGACGAATTCATCGACTTAATCAATACAAAGCAGACTACATGGAAAGCAGGCCGCAATTTCCCGGAAAATACATCGATGAAACACATAAAGAAACTAATGGGGGCGTTACCAGATGAAAATTTGAAGAAGTTGCCGGTTGTCACACATACACCGGAGCTAATTGCTAGTCTACCTGATAATTTCGATCCCAGAGATAAATGGCCTAACTGTCCAACTCTGAACGAAATCAGAGATCAGGGATCGTGCGGGAGTTGTTGGGCGTTCGGGGCCGTCGAAGCGATGACCGACCGCGTCTGCACTTACTCTAACGGTACTAAACATTTCCACTTCTCCGCTGAAGATTTACTCAGCTGCTGCCCGATCTGTGGTCTCGGCTGCAACGGTGGAATGCCGACACTAGCTTGGGAATACTGGAAGCATGCCGGTTTAGTGTCCGGGGGCAAATACAACTCCAGTCAAGGATGCAGACCTTACGAAATCCCGCCATGTGAACATCACGTTCCTGGAAACAGGATGCCGTGCAACGGAGATAGGGCGACACCTAAATGCAAGAGAACCTGCGAAAACGGATACAACGTCGATTACAAGAAAGACAAGAGGTATGGTAAACACGTTTTTTCTGTGAAGTCCGAAGAAGACCACATCAGAGCTGAGCTATTCCAAAACGGTCCTGTTGAAGGTGCGTTCACTGTGTACGCAGATTTGCTTACGTATAAAAGCGGTGTGTACCAGCATACCCAGGGAGATGCGCTGGGAGGTCACGCTATTAAAATTATTGGCTGGGGAGTCGAGAATGGCACCAAATATTGGCTGATAGCGAATTCGTGGAACACTGATTGGGGAAACAATGGTTTCTTCAAAATTCTACGCGGAGAAGACCACTGTGGAATCGAAAGCTCTATAGTAGCTGGTGAACCATTGCTCGTCGATAATTAAAAGTTAATATCCTTTTGTATGTTATTTTCAATTTAAAATTTATTTATCAATTGTACAATAGCTTTTAAAACAATGTAAAAGTTTTGTAAATATAGTCGAATTCTTAGCTAATAAATATTTGATTACGTCTATCGGCTTCTTTACTTATTCTTGTGCACAATGTCCAAAAAAATAACTTGCTTTTAAAAATACCCTTATAGGTTGTATACTATTATATAGTTCTAGTACAAATGACTGCTCAAGCCCTTTGTTTTACTCGAATATTGTGAAAAAACCAAAATTATTTCTTTAATAAGGCGATTACCTACTAACTAGCATGCATTTCAAATAGAAAAAGTAAGTAGGTTACGATTATTCGATTCAGTCTCAAATGACTCATCATTACTAAAGTACACACGAATACCTATTACCTACCTAGTCATAATAATAATAATAATTGTTTGCAGGTAATTTTGTTGTATATTTTTACTTGAAATGAAAAAAATATTACCTTAGATAAAAATTAATCAAAGCTTCAGGTAAAACATTTGAACTAGCATCACATTAAATTTTTTAACAGGGCCTTTTCTTATCTAAATCTTTGCCTTGCATCGATGTGTATGGAATTATAGGAAACTAAAGAAAAAATAACTGGTACTTATTGAATTAGTGTAGAATGAGGACATTTCCGCCTTTGCGCATTAAAAGTGGGGGCGTATACCGATGTTGATGCAGGGAAGACATCACACGAACATTATTAACATTGAAGTGCCAGACCTTAGTGTCCAGTAAGTACTGTTGATTTTATTAGTACTTTCTCCGAATTTTCAGGAGTTTCAGGACGTTCATGTGTTCATGTATGTATATTGACAATACAAAAAACTTGCATGCTTTTGCTTACTTGTCGGACCGTCGACTTCGTAAAAATGATGAAGAAACTAATAATGACGTAGCAGCGGTACATTTACAGACTCCATGCTACAAACTATTAAACTAGATAAACATATTATTAAACTAACAAAGAATCCTTCTTCCTTAAATAAAAATAGCCATCATGGTCCTACTCATTCAGGACTATAGCGATACCTACCTAATACCAAAACCGATGAATGTTCGTATACCTTCCTATTTCCACGCGCACTATTCAATAAAATATTAAATTATCGACGAATAACGCGTGTTGATTGTCCACTAAACAAGAAACCAAATTGATTTTCCATTATTTTTACCGACTTCAAAAAAGGAGATGGTTCTCTGTTCGTCTGTATATTTGTTTTTTTTGTGTATCCGCCGATTACTCAAAGACGGCTGGACTGATTGAAGTGATTCAAACGTTATTACATTTAAAATTTGGAAATCGGTTGAGTACTTTTCAAGTGATCCTGAAAATACCACGAAAATACTATGATTTTGTGTGAACTACCTCGACGATGTAGTCACATAACGCCTTGTTTATGAACTGATTAAAAATGATTATTATTTGTTGGAAAAGTGGTGTATGTAGTCCTTTTTCAGATGCGACGCGTTTGAAAACGTTAATTTGATGAATACATAATAGGTACATACATATTTAAGTATTTTTTATTAACTTACATAGTTACATAAAATGTACCTGAGTATTTTTAAATAAGTATAGGTACCTAGTACCACAAAATAGAGAGACTACAGAAGTTATGTGCTACGCGCGCTCGAGCAACGCACACATAGATATTAGATACAAATACATAATTATACATACTGTCTGTGTAAATAATACCCTCTTACCGAATTTCTTAAGTATCTTTAGAAAATCTGCCGTGTCACACCTATCTCACCTATCTCAAAAGAGACTAGTTTTGAGAAAATGGCTTAGAAATATTTTTTCTAGTTTCTTTCATATTGGATGAAATTAACAGAATTTAGTATTTATTTTTTTATATAGTCGTTGTTGATATCCATTAATTTTATCCTATTTATAAGCTGTTTTTCTTTTCATACAGCTTAGAATCCCATACAAATCCTGTAATGCACTGCTCGTATCTTGACATAAGAGAGCCTGCCCGTTACTAGCTTCATAGAAGGAAAATCATTTGTTGTAACGGCCATCTCTTGCATCTTTAAATACGGGAAATTGGCTTTACTAAACAGACTAGAAAACTGCTATGTTGTTTTAAAAAATATAGTCGTTTTTATTTATCTTTAGATAACTAGGTGATTATCAAAGTACTAAATGTAGGTACTACTTATTTAAAAATAGAAATAAAACACTATTTATAAGAAAACAATCAACTTCTAATCATAAAAATACTGTTACTGAAGTTTTTGATTAGGAAACATTGTTATTCAGTACTTAATACAGTTACTACGATCATGCACATAGCATAGTAATTTTCGAAAACAACCATGGATTACGATTCCAGTAGGTACAATTAAAAATCAACATAAACAATAACTTAGTAAAAAATGTCAAAATATAACTCACAGTCAGTAGAAAATGTACAATGCGTATCTCACGTAACTAAAATTATGAGAGATGTTCGTTTGCAGCAAGTTATTGCATGTAAGCTGCTTGTAATGCCAATCTATTTTATCTAAAGATAAAGCAAGCCTCCGGTTACAAAACACTCAAAAATACGAGTTACATGTAGGTATATGCCATATACAATATTATTATGAAAAAGCATTAAAAAAATTAAAATGATAGTGTACCATATAAATGATACCCTAATAGTTAGATTTAGCTTTGTTACGCGTAACTCACCTATCTCAACATAAGTGAGATACGTGTGACACGGCAGAAATACAATCGACAATAGAATCATTATGATTTCAGAAAGGGCACACTTATTTAAATCCTACTTTTGATGATTTAAAATTTGTATTTAGCTTGAATTGAACCCTGTAAATTAATTCATTAAGAAATGAGCTAATTAAATAATCTTATTTAGGTATTTGTTATTCTATGTTATTAAGGTTAACGCACATTTAGGCGGGTCGCAACGGGGCGGGCCGGGTCGCAGCGCATCGCAAAATGCTCCTATAGCACACTGTGACGGGCCGGGTCGCATCGCATCGACGGATTTTGAGTACAGTGGTGACAGCTTAGGGTAATTTACCCTAGATTTAGGGTAAAAATTATCCGGCAGGGTAATTACCCTAATAATTATTAGGGTATAGATTTTCCTACTGTATCTCTTGTGTTAACTTTACTCTTATAAAAACAATGTTTGACAAATGAGACCCGGCCTTTAATGCTAAAGTTGTATACCTTTTAAAATCTTTAACCTGTGATTCATAATCTGCTGTACTTTTTAGGGTTACGTAGCCCAATGGAAAAAACGGAGCCCTTATAGAATCGTCATGTCTGTCTGTCTGTCCGTCCGTATGTCACAGCCACTTTATTATAAAAGTATTAGGATTACACAGTTGAAACTTGGTAGGTAGATGTATTCTGTGAACCGCTTTATGATTTTTAGACAAAAATAAAAAAAACCGGCCAAGTGCGAGTCGGACTCATGCACGAAGGGTTCCGTACCAAAAAACGGCTAAAAATCAAGTTTGTTGTATGGGAGCCCCCCTTAATTATCAATTTTATTCTGTTTTTAGTATTTGTTGTTATAGAAGCAATGGAAATACATGATTTGTGAAAATTAAAATTGTCTTCCTATTGTCGTTATTAATATCGAGCAAAAAACGGTAAAAAAATCACGTTTGTTGAATGGGAGTCCCCCTTAATTATTTATTTTATTCTGTTTTTAGTATTTGTTGTTATAGCGGCAACAGAAATACATCATATGTGAAAATTTCAACTGTCTAGCTATCACGGTTCATGAGATACAGCTGGTGACAGACAGACAGACAGACGGACAGCGGAGTCTTAGTAATAGGGTCCTAACCCTTTGGGTACGGAACCCTAAAAAGATTAACCCATACATGGAACTGAAACTGAAAAAAAAATCTTTTTCATCAAACCTATACGTGCGGGGTGTCTATAGATAGGTTTTTAAAAATGACATTGAGGTTCCTCAAACCATTTTTTCTCAAAGTCAACCGTTTGAAAGATATACACTTCAAAAGTAGTCAAATGTGTGTCTCCCCCCTCAAACTTTTAAAATAAGAGAGAGAAAAATCTAAAAAATAATAAATGCTGTAGAACTTAATAAACACTTTTCACGAAAATTGGTTTCAATGACATATATATTTAGTAGTTTTAGAGATATAGCATCTTTTATAAGATCAAATAAAAAAATAAAAAAAAAACGCAAATATATTTTTTGTCATTTATACAAACACTATGAAAAAGTTTGTACTCCTATAAGAAGTTATTTTAGCAGATGAAAAATGATAGTGGTATTAAATAAGGTATGGTATATGGTAACCACGGAACCCTACTGCGCGTGGCCCGACACGAACTTGGCCGGTTTTTTATTTCTGGCTGTGGTATCTGTCAATCAAATGACAGATCAATGCCAAATCAGAAGCCAAATAAACAATGCGTTTTTTAATTTCAAAAAAGGAAAATAGTGGCTTTATTTTAAGACCAAATTTAATTTAATTAAATACAAGTTAAGTATTTTTTCTATGGCGAGTGCCACTTCTAATAAATGTATAACAAAAAATATAGTGATGCAGAGGATCACTGACGACGTCCATTTTACAAGGACGTCAGTGCAGAGGATACTTTCATTGTTATGTGCCATAATAATATTGAACATAAGTATGTTTTTTTATTCCTAAAGGAAAAAAACAAGTAAGGAATTTTAATTAAGGGTATTTTTACAAAATTATATAGGATATCTATAGATATCAATATAAAAAATTTTGAAAAAATATATCTAGATATCTTTTTTTCAGTCTTTTATACGACAAAAAAGTTTTGGGGTATTTTCGGATGACTCCCGATCGATAAATCCGCTTGCTATAGCACACTGAGTCGGGGCGCAGCGGGGCGGGGCGGGCCGCATCGCATCGCAACAAAATGCGCGACGGATTATGCGGCCCGCTCCGCCCCGGCATAGTTTGCGATAGTTCATATAAAATGTATGGGAGCGATTTGAGCGGATTTTTGTGATGCGGCCCGCCCCGCTGCGGCCCGCCTAAATGTGCGTTAATAATAATAATAATAATAATAATAGTTTTATTTCAGACCATAGATCCATTTGTTAGTACATAACCTTTAATGTAATGTCTGGAAACGATATATGTACCTACATATTTGCGTTAAATATCGTCCATTTGATAAAGCTGATAAGTATTTTGCGCCCATATTTTTCTTGTCAGCTAAAAGACGTAATTAATTGACAGAAAATTAGTAGGTCTAAAAGGACTTTTCTCCGTTTAGTTCTACTAGTAGAACTAAACGATAGAACGACGTATACGGATACAATGTAATGAGGAATTAAAAGAATTGACGATGTAAAAATGATTATTATAATTGGCGATTTAAAAATGCTTATTATGTACGTAAGTAATCATTATAAAATTGTTAATATCAATTTCACAGCTGAATTGGAACAATAACAATCCGCCCACATGATTGTGCGATAGGGTATATGGTAATAACAGATTTCAATTTACCTACTTATATAACTAGGTAGGACTTGTAATATTTAAAATTAAAATAACACAGATTTGAACGCATTTTTTTAGCTATGTAAGTACCTACTAAGTATGTTTATTTATTGTTTCCTGTAAATCAATACGCAAATAAAAAAGATATCGTGTTATACCTACGATATCTACCTCTATAATACCGTGCCTTCGGCCGAATACTCAAAGGCTTCTTAGCTAAAATCTTTAGTTAAGGTCTCCTTAACTTTAAGGAAGCTGTCATTTTCATAGAGTTTCTGTCAAATCCAAGTCAAATCTGACAACTTTTTTTTAAATTTAAGGTGGCCTTAACTTTAAGATTCGTTTGAAGTTTGAACACACCTATTTGGCCGTTATGATAACAGAAAATAATTTCACATTAAAAAGTATAACCTTTGTACTATTATGTATTCTGTGGTATAACTTTTTTGTTTAGTCGACAAATGTCAACTTCCTGTAATGCCAACTTTTTAAAACGCCAGATTCTACAAATGTTTTTATTACGAAGGAAAGAAAAAAATAAAAAATATCAATATTCCAAAAGTGATTGAAAATATACCTACTATAAAAACGCAAAAATATAAGTATATCAAAAAGTGATTGAAAATATTAATTCTCCATAACAGCTAAATGTTGGCATTAGAAGTTGGCATTTGTATACACATAAAAATCTTTGGCATTTGTCGACTAAACCAACTTTTTGTATAGGTAATTCTTAAATTAATAGCTTATGATTTTATGTTATTTAGGTGCTATTTTTCCTTAAATTTTAAAATTATTTGAAACTGTCTAAATTCAAGATAGCTAAATTGTTGACCATTTTCAACTTTTTAACCGACTTCAAAAAAAGGAGGAGGTTCTCAAGTCGACGGTATTTTTTTTTTTTTAAGAATGTTTTACCATAACTTCGTCAGTTGTTAACCGATTTATACAATTCTTTTTTTTATCTCAAAGAACATAGTTTGTGTGTGGTCCCATAAAAAAATTACAGAGATCTGGCTGGTAGTTTTTTCATAATACTCCTTTAGCTTGCCATCACACGTGTTTTTACGGATTTTCGGACATAACATATTTGTTTATGTACCGATTTAGATAATTCTTTTTTTGTTTGAAAGGGTATACTTCAAGAGTGGTCACATTTTGATTTCATTGGTATTGGACTTTGAACTTCAAAGATACACAAGGGAACTCCTCAAATTCAAATAGTATATGTAAAGTGATTTAGATTTTGGTAGGTTTATGACAATCCAAAACAAACCAAACCATGGTCTGCGATACAAGGTTCTGGACTAGACTTGGACTACGAAGACACAACGGAACTCCTCAAAAACAAACAGCGTAAATTTTGAATTTCAGTCGTGGGCATTTTTTACCATTGAAAATATTTTTTAACACAAAAACATTCATGTTCTTATGAGATAAGTTTTTTAATAGATTGTCCCAATATAATTGCCTACATATAACGGAAAATTGGTTCAAAGAACTTCACCTTAGGCCCCTACTCAATTTCTTCCCAACAATGGCATTGTTGAAAGTAGCCATTGCGGCTCAAATGAACCATTGTGCGGATTATGAAAGGCGATGTGTATTGATATTGAGTGCTATTATTTCAGATTAAAATCTTTTCACAGCTTAGCTTTTATTATTTTGAAGATAGGAAATAGGAAAGTACCTACATTTTGTTGAAGGATTATTAATGCAAGCATTTTATAACTAGGTAGGTATGAGAATTTTTTTAAATGAAAGTATGTGTATAATTATGTGTGTGACACTGACTTAATACGGTCAGCAACGAAAGTCGGTTTTCACTTTAGTACTTTGTCATAGCAAGTTCTTTGATTACTTAATGTTTCTAACTGTGAGGCATCTTTCAAAAAAGTTGATATTACAGAGTACTAAAGTGTTTAGCAACTTTTGTTGCTGACTGTACCGATGTATAGGTATAGGTAATACCTAATTAAAAGAAAATAGGGGTCATTATAAAAATGTTTTAATAATTTCTCCTATTCGCCGTGTATCAGAATTGGAAAATGATAAAATTCGCGTATTTTTATATGAAAATCTAATTTATTTCTATTCTAACTGACTTAGGGGCCATCCATAAATTACATCACACGTTAAGGGGGAGGGAAGGGGTTGACGAAATGTGACAACGTGTGACAAGGGGGTGGGAGGGGTCCTTAATTTCGTGACGTCACATTTAAAAAAAATTAATTCAATAATTATTGCAAGATGCAAAATTGTTAAATATGTAACGTCACACTACGGAGGGGGTCTCACAAATGTGACCAGCTGTGACAAGGACGGGGTAGGGGGTCAAAAACCATGATATTCGTGTGATGTAATTTATGGATGGCCCCTTACGGCGAATAGGAGAAAATATACTTAAGTACAGTTAATTTGACAGTAAAGTCCACAAGTTTATAATACAGCTTACGATTAATATAAAATCAGTGGGTCTATTGCCCAAGTGTCGTCGACTTCGCTGTCGGCTTCATTTGACAGATGGATGACATACATTGCTACTTCTTTTTGGTACCAATAAAAACTTACCAAGGAAACGTATCAATGTATTATTACAACTATCTGTCAAATGAAGCCGACGGCGAAGTCGACGACACTTGGGCAATAGACTCACAGATTGAATTTATATTAATTAAATAAAAAACCTTTCAGAAATTAGCTCGTTTGTAAAAGAAAATCTCGTTTAAAGAGGAAAACTAGTGGCCCCTATTTTCTTTTGAGCAGTAGGTAAGTATGCAAAGTTTTCCGTTGTGATATAGTTATTTATTACAAAATTATAGATACTTTAACCCAAGTTTTACAGATCGCAACCCGCCGTAACCTATATTTGTATATCTCCAAAAATGATATTTTTTTATTTACATGGTTTAGCTATTGTCGTGTTCTAAAGCTTTGTTTGATTGCCACTAATAATAGTAAGACTATGGAAAGTGATCATACACAGATTTAAGACCAGATAAAATCCAACCATTTTCATCAGGTCTTAAATCTGTGTATGGTTACTTTTTATAGTCTTACTTTTTAACCGACTTCAAAAAAAGGAGGAGGTTCTCAGTTCGTCGGAATCTTTTTTTTTTTTATCTGTGGCAATCAAACCAAGCTGTAGAACACGAAAATAGCTCGAAAAATAAAAAAATATCAATTTTGGAGATATGCAAATTTAGGTTACGGCAGGTTGCGATCTGTAAAACTTGGGTTAACTAAAGTATCTATAATTTCGTAATAATTAACTATATCACAACGGCAAACGGTAACCTTTTTGGCGATTTAAATGTTCTACGGGCTACTGTACTATTAACAGAATTTCTAATAAGACACTGCTTAAAGAAGAAAGAGAATAATCATTAGCATAGTTCAGAAATATTCAAAATCCAAAACAGTTAAGTACGTCCCGCAAAACCATGGTTTATCAAGGGAGGGAGCTATTTAAAACGGGTCTACCTTTTATGGCAGAACTTTTTATGTCATAATTTTATTATGCATAACATCTAATGGCATAAACTTCATGTCGCAGAAAATCGTTTGGCATACACTCATTTATCATACACTTAAAACGCATAATTTTGTAATCGAGAATCATCTTTTGGCATACATTTCATATCCATAATAGTTAAATAGTAGAACCATCATATCGCAGAAAGTTCACAGTCAGAACCATCATATCGCAGACAGTTTATAGTCAGAATCATCTTTTGGCATACATTTCATAATCTATTGTCATTAAAACATTGCATCATGCAAGCAAGGATGCATCATGCAAGCAAGCATGCAGCATGCAAGCAAGCATGCAGCATGCAAGCATGCAAGCAAGTATGCTGCAGCAAGCATGCAAGCAAGCATGCAGCATGCAAAAGCATGCAGCATGCAAGCAAGCATGCAGCATGCAAGCAAGCATGCAGCATGCAATCAAGCATGCAGCATGCAAGCAAGAATGCAACATGCAAGCAAGTATGCAGCATGCAAGCAAGTATGCAGCATGCAAGCAAGCATGCAGCATGCATGCAAGCATTGTGAAGCTCCGCTCGCTTCGCTCGCTCCGCTGTGAGTGGTCAAAACACTAACCTAACCTAACCTACTGGTAGGGGCATTAAAAGTTTTTTTTATAGCGGGGGGCCTCCGGCCCCCCGACCCCCCCGAGCAGGGGGGCCAGCCCCCCTGCACCCCCGGCATGCATGCAAGCAGCATAAATAAGCATGCATGCATGCAAGCAAGCAAGCAAGCATGCATGCAAGCAAGCAAGCAAGCATGCATGCAAGCAAGCAGCATGCATATCGGTTTAGCAGCGATTCGTTCTGTTGTTGACTTTTGTAGCACAACATTTACAAAAATTCAACATATTGACTTTTTAAGACAAATATTTAATTCAATTTAAGGTTCAAATGCATTTTTTTAGAAATTACAATATGCCTAATGACATTATTCTTAATGAAATTCTGCCATATTCGTAGTATACCATGTGAAAATTATACCAAATAAACGTTATGCCAAACGAAATTCTGCGAATAAAATTTTTGCCAAAGGTATTTATGCCTAATGAAATTCTGCCATCTGAATAGTATGCCATTGTAAATTCGGACATGTAAACATTCTGCCAAACAATAATTATATTAAACAATTTTTATGCCTTAAAAATATTCGGTTAAAGAAGATTCTGCCAAGTGTGTTCTGCCAAATAAATTTCGGAGCATCAAGTTTCTGCCAGATAGAGGTAACCCATTTAAAACAGTACTCGTGTATTCGTTACACGATTAAAGAGACTTAACCCGCGGCACTTAAAATGCCTAGCCCGCGCTTAACGAGTTTAAATTTTAATGAAATGCGAAAAACAAAATACTTTTAATGTTGGAGTTGGATTTGTGGTTCTTGATTAAAGTGGGAAACATTGGTTTAGTTTATGACGATACACATCTTATACGATTGTTGAATCATTTTCATTATTATTTTTAGCTGTCGCATTAGTTATTTTAGGGTATTTTGGTTTCTAGGGTTAAAACTAATTAAAAATTTAATGTTGTGTCTTGGGTTCTATTGTAGGGCAGGAGAGAGTTCCTATTGTACAAATTAGCAACCGGTTGCTATATTTCGCTATTAAGACTTCCAATTTTGGCCAGTTCCAACTTTGGAAGTCAATAAATTAAGATCTAAGTACCTAACTAACTACCTACCTATAAGAATTGCTTTATAGACCGTGGTAAAAAAAAATATTTGTCTATACAACCATAGTAGAATTTGTTTCTACTATGATACAACACTGCCGACCGTGCCTGCACAGCGAATAAACCGTAGAAAAATCTACGGTTAGTAGAAAAAACCGTAGAAAAATCTACGGTTTATTCGCTGTGCAGGCACGGTCGGCAGTGTTGTATCATAGTAGAAACAAATTCTACTATGGTTGTATGGACCTTAGATGTGCGGACAATCGCCCATAGAAGTTATTAGCCAAAACCTTAAAAATAAACCTTTACTTTAGTAAGTTTAGTAAGGCAAAGGCACCTTTCAAAGGCACCTAACTACCTAATTGGTTTCTTCTTTAGACATTGTACAACTACACAACTACATCATTGTGTACAGTGGCGGTCACATAATTAAAGATTTTAGTTCGTTGCAAATGAGGTAACTTGGAAGCTTTCGTTCTCAGCCAAAGATTGACCTAGCTGTGATCTGATGATGACTATCCAGGGAGTGAATGGAGGAGATTCAGGTCGCTATACACACCCAACTGATCTGATTATCATTCTGAGAGAAATAAGGATAAGGTACTTAGTCTTCAACTTTTCCATACCTAAGTACATTTCTTATGCTAATTTCGCGTTTTTTAACATATCCTTATCTCTAGAATGCTGATCAGATCGGTTGGGTGTTATAGCTATCTGAATCTCCACATTCACTCTCTGGATAGCCATCATCAGATCACAGCTTGGTCAGACCTTGACGGAGAACCATGGCTTAAAAGTTACCTACTTAGTGTGTATGAAAATCGTCTGGTGGCTTTATGTGACCGCCACTGTATGTAAGTAAGTAGTGTAGTGTAGATATGTGGTGGTTCTGATGGTAACTCCAATTGAAATTGAAAGGTCGATAGCCGTAACAAAGTTCAAACTAGTTTAAAGAACCCAAACTTTGTTGCAGAGTTCAATTTGTTTAATTCATTGAGTTCAATGACAAGATAATAAATAAACGACAAAACGATAAGGTGATTTTTCAAATAATCCACTAAATTAAGTCAATTAATTTGTATCTTGTTTATACATTTAATTTGAACTAAAACACCAACAACTTCGCCGGAGTAAATTTACTAATATCATAAATAACAACGTTTTCCTACGACTACGACTTTTCCGAAAAAAGTTTTCCATACATTAATGTCTAAACAGCTGATCGAGCTTTTTTTCGGTAAGTCCTAGAACAAAATCGTTGTTGTTTATACAAGGTCATTTTGTATTGACCATCTAAATTTTGAGGATGTGTTCAGTCCATGAAACTGAACAACTTTCTCTAAGGAACACATGGTCAAATATGTAAAATAAAAAACCGGCCAAGTGCGAGTCGGACTCGCCCACGAAGGGTTCCGTACCAAAAAACGGCAAAAAAAAATACGTTTGTTGTATGGGAGCCCCCCTTAAATATTAATTTTATTCTGTTTTTAGTATTTGTTGTTATAGCGTCAACAAAAATACATCATCTGTGAAAATTTCAACTATCTACCTGTTGTCGTTATTAATATCGAGCAAAAAACGGCAAAAAAATCACGTTTGCTGTATGGGAGCCCCCCTTATATATTAATTTAATTCTGTTTTCAGTATTTGTTGTTATAGCGGCAACAGAAATACATCATCTGTGAAAATTTCAACTTTCTAGCTATCACGGTTCATGAGATACAGCCTGGTGACAGACAGACAGACAGACAAACAGACAGACAGACAGACAGACGGACAGACAGACAGACGGACAGCGGAGTCTTAGTAATAGGGTCCCGTTTTTACCCTTTGGGTACGGAACCCTAAAAACGACTTTCCATACAAATCAAAGAGATCACGTGATCAATTTAGTATGGGATGACCAACATTTTTTGGCGAGATTTGACACATGCTTCTTAGAGAAAGTTGTTTAGTTTCATGGACTGGATACATCCTTAAAATTTGGATGGTATGTTCAAAATGACCTGTGGCCCTACCATGAGTTGTTGCAAACTATTTACATTACAGTAAACTATCGTTTTCTCTCTTTCACTCGTATTGACTGTGAGCAGTATATCCGACAGTTTACTGTAACGTAAACAGTTTGTATCAACTCATGGTAGGGCCACTGATATATAATGTTAGTAATCTACTCCTGCGTTGTTGGTGTTTTACAAATAACTCTGTTTTGTTTTGACACTTATTTTATCAATTCAACGAAACATGTGATAGTCGTATTGATAATTAATACTTATTTATACGTAGTATTGTTATATGGTCTGTGTATATGATAACTTCCATCCGTTGCTGATTAGTTCTCATTTAACAGGCCGCTATCATAGTTTAAACGTGCCGCTATTGTTCATAAGAATTTAAATACAAAGATGGTTTTAATTTTTTATGTAAATTACAGTGTTGTTTGAGAATGTTCTACTAATGACCAGAAAGTGTCACCTTTGTCTTACTATATTACTACTGAAATACTATCAATATAATGTTTACACTTCTAATTTTTCCACGACTAGTACAGATGCCGGCATATATATTGGCAAGAGAAAGAAAGGGACAAAAGATGCGCAGTAGCCATAAACACTAAGTTTATGGCTACTGCGCATCTTTTGTCTCTTTCATTTTACCTACTTATTCCTCGAAGTAAAAACAATTTACTTCTTTTTAAAATAAGTAAACCTACCATTACTTATACTGCGATAGATAGAACTCCATTAATTAGGAATTAGCAATATTTTAACACGTTTTTATTAGGTTGCTTTCTCGTTTGTGTGTTTGTTTGTTTCTCCACAAACTTTGCGAACGATTTTATACTAGCTTCCCGATGAGCTAGAGACTTGAAACTTTGAACATAGGTAAGAACTGGAAGGCAATGCAATATTATGGTGTCATTGAGCTGATCTGATGATGAAGCCGGAAGAAGGCCACAGGAACTCTATGATGAAATCATACAACCCCATCGTGTTTGGGCTCGTTAGAATCGTCTTGACGAGTACTCTAATGGAAGACGAGGTTCTGGGTCTGATGATGAAGCTGAAAGGCCATGCCATAGGAACTCAATATTGAAACCGTGCAACCCCATCAAATTTGGGCTTGTTTGAATTGTCTTGGCGAGTTCTTTGTTGGGAAATAGTTTTCAGGGTCTGATGATGGAGCCGGAAGAAGGACACAGGAACTCTTTAATAAAACCACACTACCCCATCGAGATTGGGCTCGTTTGAATCGTCTTGACGAGTACTTTGTTGGGAAATAGTGTCCAGGGTCTGATGATGGAGCCGGAAGAAGGCCACTGGAACTCGGTAAAAACCATGCAACCCCATCGAGTTAGGGCTCGTTTGAATCATCTTGACGAGTACTTTAATGGGCAATAGTGTCCGAGGATCTGATGATGGAGCCGGAGGAAGGCCATATGAACTCTATAATAAAACCATGCAACCCCATCGAGATTGGGCTTGTTTGAATCCTCTTGACGAGTACTTTGTTGGGAAATAGTATTCAGGATCCGATGATGGAGCCGGAAGAAGGACACAGGAACTCTTTAATCAAACCATGTTACCCCATCAAGTTTGGACTCATTTGAATCGTCTTGACGAGTACTTTGTTGGGAAACAGTTTCCAGGGTCTGATGATGGAGCTGTTAGAATACCACTGGGACTGTGTAATAAAACCATGCAACCCCATCGAGTTGGGGCTCGTTTGAATCGACTTGACGAGTGCTCCGATAGATGTTATATTTTTTTTAGTCTTAGCTCGTTTACTAAAAAGCAGAAAATAATAATTTAATGAAGAAAATGTTTTTTAAAAACATGTTTTTAAAACGGACTAAATTTTCTAAAATTTATCATCCATATTGTCTTTAGCATGCGCCCCACGTTTTTAGGTTTAAAATTTCTGTAGGTTTATAAATATTTACACAAGAATTTATTTTGTACTTTTTAGTCTGTTTTTACTAGTCCGTTTTAAAAAGATGTCTTAAAAAAATAGTAAATTTTCACTAGAGAGCCATTCATTATCAGCATGGAAAGAAAGTTTTTTTATTTAGGTAGGTATAGCTTTCCTTGTATTATAAATACTTTAGTAATGTTAACCTTACAATCCATATCAATCTAGAACATTGTGTCCCGATTAGTGGTACGCGTTCCACCAGGGGTACGCAAGTTTGCCTCAAAGGGTACGCGCAGCGATCTCATCTACACGATTTCATACATCTGATTTAATTTTAAGGGGTTTCGTACCCAAAGGGTAAAAACGGGACCCTATTACTAAGACTTTGCTGTCTGTCTGTCTGTCACCAGGCTGTATCTCATGAACCGTGATAGCTAGACAGTTGAAATTGACAATATGATTGATAATATATACAAATGATGTATTTCTGTTGCCGCTATAACAACAAATACTAAAAACAGAATAAAATAAATATTTACGGGGGGCTCCCATACAACAAACGTGTTTTTTTTTTGCCGTTTTTTGGTACGAAACCCTTAGTGCGCGAGTCCGACTCGCACTTGGCCGGTTTTTTATTTGAAAGAGAGAGATTTTGAAATCTTTCTTAGAGGAGTACGTAGAAAAAACTAATTCGGAACCACTGATCTATTTTTTTATTACATACCACGTCTTTCAAATAATAAAACAATAAATTATATTTAACATTTTATTGTAACTATTATCTAGCTGCCATAAGTAATATAACATTTTCTTATCTTACTTATGTAGCATAGTTCTAAAATAATACTCTTGCAATCTACACCATGTCAACGCCCCTTATTATCACAAACATATTTTTTTGCATTTAGGTACAGTAAGTAATGGAAGTCGCTAACACTTTAGTAGGTACTTTGTCATAGCAACTTTTTTGATTAATGTTTCAAACTGTGAGACATTCTGTCAAAAAATTTGCTATGACAAAGTATTAGTTAAGCGAATTTTGTTGTTAACCGTACATACATAGGTAGATAATTTATTTTTCTAATTAGGTACTTTTATTTTGCAGTGCTCAAACAAATAGTATAGTATATAATATAATAGTAGTAGGACATTAAAAAGATAAAAATAAATCGAGACAAGCTGTAAGGATGATCAAATAGACGTGAATGGATAAAAATAATTAAAAAAGAAAACAAAAACCAAAATCTAACAATCCGATTAAGAAATTTTTTAGATAGACTAGACTCTCTTTGATTGTTCTACTAATTTCCGCGTATAAATAACACACTTACATAAAAAAAAACACATTTTCTTCAGATACTAAAGTGGTTTATTTAATGCATTATTTATTTAGTGCATTTTCCGTCGTATAGGCATCATTGCAACTGTCGTGAAATATAAATTTAATTAGCAAATCAAAATGTTGTTATAGATTGTTTTATACTAATTTGTTAGTTAGTATACAAAACCAAAATTCAAATACTTATACAGATAATTTAGAAACAATACGACATTATTATTATGTACAAGAAAAATATAAAATAATTACATAATAAATATTATTTACAATTTTATGTCATTAACGATATTCATAATTTTTTCTACTCAGTGTTATTTGTAAAACACCAACAACATTAAACAACAACTTTGTTCTGCGACTTTTCCGAAAAAAAAGACAAAAAAAAAATTGACGTTCTATACAAATGTCCGGATAGAACTTTTTTATAAAAAGACGATATTTTTTTGTCTTTTTCGGAAAGTCGTAGAACAAACGTTGTTGTTTATGATGTGAGTAATCTACTCCTACTATGTTGTTGGTATTTTACAAATAACCCTGTATATTACAAAACGATTGTTTATACTGTGATATTACATAAAAAATTAAGTCTGTTGTATATTTAATTTATTACAAATTCGTTATGGGCACATTTCTATTGTAGTGTTTATTTCATTTCGATCTCACCAAACAAGTAAAGAGAATCTACATTTTTGCTGACACGTAATCTATGGTTAGAAAATAAAGGCTTATGACAGTCAAGTTCAAATGATAAATTGAAAATAGTAAAAATAAATCAAATTTAACAATAACCATTAAAATCAGTTAACTAAAATCTGTGGAAGTGTAATTGGAAACAAATACCTATTGCTTAAAAAATGGTACCACGTGGCTAAAAAAGGACAACTCGCATAACATTTAGTCGGGCCAGCCACGAGCCCGGTGACAGATGTTAGCGCACTTTTTACAATAATTCCAGTTTGTATTGTAAATAAAGAAAAGAGAGGGTTTATTAGAAACGACGTCCGACTTTTACACCACCGTTTGTAGTCAAATGGTGTAAAAGACGCAACTAAAGCAGTAAAAATATGCAGAAATAACGTATTATATTTTTATTAAGTTTGCCTTCTTATTTTTTCGTTTAATTATAGAAAATATCTATGAGTGTACAAATTATGGTCACTATTATGCAATCAGTGTTCAGTCGCTTTGTACTGCATAATTAAATGCCATCATTTTTAGCTCCATCCACTTAGTTGTCATTTTCGTGTGGTGATATTTTTTGAGCGGAATGCTTGTTCCATAGATTTTAGTTCGCTGATTATAATATTGATTATAATAATAAACAACCTATAAGAAATTGATTATAAGAAATATTATTAACCTAAGAGACTTATATAATTTGGCATTTTGTTTACCTCTTTAAATACATCAGATGGATACTTAATAATGTACGTTATCAATCCGAAAACTTAAACATACACATAAATGCACAACATAATATCACATCCCATTGGAATACATAGAAATAGAACTATATACTAGCCGGTGGAGTTAACTCGGCACCTGAAGCGCGATAGACCCCCTTCGTTTTCTCCTTTCCTCACGCCACCGTCGTCAATTTTTTGAAAGATTTCGATAGATTATCGATAAATTACCGCTAACAAATGTACTGACGCTACTGGCATGACGACATTGGCGTGAGGCAAGGAGAAAACGAAGGGGGTCTATCGCGCTTCAGGTGCCGAGTTAACTCGACCGGGATATACTTACACACATTATTATAATTATAATCATTCCATGCAATTTTAAACAAGAACTTTACTTAAAGCCCAGTAACTCAAAATAATTGTCAAATAGCAGCACAGAAGCGCGCTTAGTTATGGGATATTTACATGGGCGACTAAAGCCGCACAGCTTTCGCCGCACCGTGTAAATGACGATTCGGCCTATGCCGCAGGTACTGACGTCCATTATACAAGGACGCTGGACAGGCGAACGTCACCAATCGTTTGTTCCGATTTGAAAATCGCCATATTGGCGCTGAGAAGTCGCCATATTGCTCTCAGTGCCAATTAGGGTTGCCAGATTGGCTGGCGTCAATTCCGGGACAACGATAGCGGGGGGGCAAATGATTTCAAATTAATTTGTGTTACTCTTGAATTACCCATGTAAACTGACTTTTTAGACAGACTCTAGCTGTAGGAATGAAGTAGGGTATGGTGGAGAAAGGTTAGCCACTGGTAGGAAGGCCAAAGTGGAAGATCTTCCTCCAGGCTGGGTGGTATTTGCCCGGGGACCGCGGTCCAACCCATGATAGTTGGCAGTTGTATATATGCTGCGTCGCTGAGAAAACTTCGTCAGCGAGATGTAGGTTTCTCTGTATATTATCCATACTACGAGGTGCTATTCCTTACTAATCTTTGTGTTCATTCGACACTAGCGCCATCTAGTAACTTGGTGGTCGAATCTTGTTGTAACCGTGTGTTGCTATGTGCGGCGGTACGGTAGATGCCGCTACACTAGCAACAACGTGAAGCGCAGAAACACGAAGCGTAACCTACTAGTAAAATAATGAAAAAAAATAGTGGTAGGTATTTGAAATCCGGGACAGTAAGGTGTAATTCCCACGGGATAAGGCACGTAATTCCGGGACAATCCCGGAAATCCCGGGCTTCTGGCAACCCTAGCGCCAATATAGCGATTTTCAAATCGGCACAAAAAATTGCTGTCATTTCATGACAATAGCCTGTCCAGCGTACTTTATATAATGGACGTCAGTGGCCGCAGGTGACTGAACAAAATCTGATCCAGTGGCCAAAACTGGAACTTCGTTATTACCTACCTACATTATTGTTATGTAGGTTACGCCGTCAACTACATAAACGACAGCGATGCCATCACCTGCGATTCAATTTTGTAAGCAATTTGCTAGGTGACTAAATTCGACCATCGCAGGTGACTAAAATCGACCCATGTAAATAGCCCATTAACGGTTAATGTCAATTTTCCACAATCAACTTTTAACTTAATGTCCCATGACTTAAGATTTAAAATCAAGGGCTTAACAGTTGGATGCGCCTGTCGACCGTACATGATTAAGTACCCGTACCTACTTCCTTTTCATAGTTTTAATTTTCATCACTATGGTATTCTGACGTTTTGCCTCTATACTTTTAAATATATTTTTGGGCGGTAAAGTTAAGAGGCCGCCCACGTTTTGCCGTTCTCTCGCTCACACATTTCATGTTTTCTCAAGATTTCTTAAGTCTTGAACTGACAAAAACGACAACTTTTTGTACTTAGCGACAGGCAACTGAAATATGTCCGTAATATTGCGAAAAGTGGCCGGAACACATACTTACTTATTTATTACGCACTCAGATTTAAAAAATCTGGAGAAAACATATGCGAGTGAGAGAGCAGTAAAACGTGGACGGCCTCTTAATAATAAGGGCGTGTCTTTCTTTCCCCCACAGATAAACATTCTCAGATACATGTGCAATTTTTTAAACTACTAAATTACGTCATCGAGTCGTATCTAGTGTTTGAAGTGAGTGGATCCGTGTCGTCTTGCCTGAAATTAAATGCGTTTCTAAAACTGTCCCTTAAACGCTCCTTAAACGTCTTGTAATCACCGTGGGCTTGACCGAAATCGAAATCGGCAACTTCTATCGTGTACCTGAAAAATATTATAATGTTATAAATTATACCTGGGGCTGTAAAAATAATCAAAATAAGTCGAAAGTGTGTGTCAGATTTTTTAAGTACCTTATTCAATGTTAATTAGAGTTAAATAGTTGAAATTAGTATGCAAGAGCTGTTCGAACATGCGCCGCTACTAGGGTTACCACCTCTTGGCCGTTTGAATCCGGGAGATAGAAAACTCCAAAAGAAAACTAGTAATTTTTTATCACATTTTATAATTTTGAACTTTTATTTTTCATTTGATCGTACAGATTTTCAAATTTCTGGTTTAGAACTCACAAATCGGAAAAAACTCTGGAGATGTTCTTCATTCATACGTTTTCTTTCATTTGTCCATATATCGACGAAGACGATACTAAAAATACGCTCGCAAGGAACTCACAAATCGAAAGAACTGTACATTACATTCGAATATTGACAGTACAATTATCCCGGAATTTCAAATTCCGGGATAATTTGGATTATCTTGAAATAATTCCTAGAGACGTGAGATTTTCGTTTTCAGGGCACGATTCCGGGAGACTCCCGGAAATCCGGGAGAGGTGGCAACCCTAGCCACTACACTAGATATTTTGGGATAATTAGCTATGGTCTAACTTTTGCTCATATTGCCACAAAACATGTAACATCTATGCTACCTGTTAACGTTAACGTTGATGGTGATGTCCAGCTACGCATTAAGGCATTAAAAAAGGTTTCAACGCCGCCCATAATTCCTAGTGAAGTAACGTGTTTAACAAAAATCTATAAGGGTTCCGTTTTTTGCCATTTTGGCTACGGAACCCTAAAAACCGTGAGTCGGACTCGCCCACCGAGGGTTCCGTACAAATTTGTAAAATCCCCCCGACTAAAAGTTATGTAGGTCCTATACATATTTAACCACCTATTCATAAATTACAAACGCAAGAAAAATTCGTCGGAGCTGCCATTACCTCCCCCGAAATGAACTTATAGCTATTTTGCAGTTGTAATTGATTATGTTAATGATTGTGATTAACTTTCTTTGGAGAGATGGCAATGGCAACTCCCGACAGATTTTTCTTGGTACGTAGTATTTCAAATCACTAACATTTTGTTTGTCTATGGCCCTAGTAGGAGGTCGCTTGGATTTTTTCTCTCGTAAGGGGTACGCGTATTCGAAAAGGTTGAAAAACACTGGATTAGTGAATTATAAAGGACGGAACGACATATTAATTATGAAATGATTAAATTCAAACAGAACTAACCTTGCCCGATGTTGATAATACGCTATCCCGAAAACTACCAAAATTACGGCGAGTAGACAAAACGCGACGGGAACCACTATCACCGACAACTGCGCGTGCACAGTTACTGAAATCAACAGAAATTATAATTTACAACGAGGCCAAAATGCTGTACAATTTGTCAACCATGATTATTGTACGTCGAAATCAGGTTCTAGACTAATTAGTATTAAGTAAAATTGTTAATTGTATGTCCTTACGAGCGTGGCATAGTCACTGTGTGACTAAACCCTCTATAAAAAATAAAGATAAAAAAAAATTAGAATCTATAAGAGCTAATCTAATCAATCCTGATGATCGGATTATTCCCAAGCGAACCCACGCCTCTGGGGACCGTTGGGTTTTTTAAAAAAATCTTGCCCAACATGTTAACCGTCCCCGTGTTATTATTAGGTCATTTTCAGGGGTCAGTTAGGCCAGATTTTTTTGAAAATCCCAACGGTCCCCGCTTGGGGCATAGGCGTGGGGACAGTTGGGAATAATCCCGGTTATTGAGTGAACTAATTGGCATTGGAATTGAATACATCCAATCTGGGGGTCAAATCTGCTATTGTTAACGTCATAATCGTGTTTCAATGGTGTTTGAATGGTAATGCTTTTTGACACAGTTCTTGTTTCTTAAAACCTAAACTGAAAAACAATCTGTTTCGGTTTTGGGTTTTAGAAACACAATATCTTTCAATTTTGGGTTTAAGAAACAAGAACTGTGTCAAAAAGCATTACCATTCAAACACCATTGAACACGATTTTGACGTTAACATTAGCAGACTTGTTTCCCTGATCGGAATAAACAGTGATAGCACATCAGACTAGTGACTAGTAGCCAATTTCAATAATCTATCTAGTAAGATAGGCCTACTATAATAGACCTGTTACTATACTAGGCAACTGTTGTTATTTCCTATCTATGACTATTTAACAGAAATATCTAGGCAACAAATCTTTAGTAAGCCTATTTTTTACTGAGGATTGGCTATTGAAATTGGCCATAAGTGTGCCAACTACTTGACATCAGAGAAAATTAACTACTTATTAATTATACATACCTTTGTAAATATTTATTGTTGCCCTAGATACATTTTTGGTGAGAAGATTTTCAACAATAACAACTACAGTGTGTTGATCGCTCCCAGAGAAGTAATGTATGAGAGGAAACTCTGTAGAGTTGGTTGTAGACATTTTGGTGCAAGTCTCATTCCCTGTGACATTATATTGCCCCACTTTATATTGCACACAGTACTGGAATGGTGGGGTGCCCGAGTATTTTACGTGCAGTCGAAGCAAATCCCCGTGTTGCAGCCAATTCAAACCAGATATATTTATTGTAGACACTGGCTCTGAAAGAGTAAAGCAAACATGAATGTTAAATTTGTAAGTACAATCAGGGCTCTGTCACTTCGCGCGTGAGTATGAACCGCTCGGCGTCCTCTGAGAGGACACATTTCATACGTCAGAAAAGATAAGACCTACGCGATAGAAAGAGAGGCAACTACTAAGTGAATGTTTTGGAGCGAAGGGAGCGCTGTGCGACCTGAATTGCACTTTATAGTGTCGGAGCAAGAGTCGCAATTTATTTAAACGATTTTGCGGAGTGCAACTTCTGTACGGAGTGCAACTTTGTTGATTGTATCACAGAATAGATAATAGTACTACTATTATCTATTCTGTGATACAATCAACAAAGTTATGACCTTAACAGTTTCAAAACAAATTCGCTTGCAAGGATGGAACTAAAGGTTCGTCTTTTACCAGCCTCCATTGTTTTTATACAAAAGATGTTTTTTTTACTTTTGGGTAAATGCAAGACAATACAGACTACTCAGTAGAATTGTTCAGCTCATAGCGTTGACGGTACAAATAATGACTCAACCACTGAATGACGATACATACTACGGCGAAAGAGCCAACAGCGATGACACGGAATTGCGAAAACACGGAACTGCGAAAACACTCAACAGAGCGACAACACAGAGCAGCGAAAACATTTAACGGTGACAACATGGAACATGCATTTCGATGACGTCAAGAGTGAGGTCCAGGGTCTGATGATGAAACTGGAAGACAATGCCATAGGAACGCAATATTGAAACCGTGCAACCCCATCGAGTTTGGGCTCGTTTGAATCGTCTTGACGCGTATTTTGTTGGGAAATAGTTTCCAGGGTCTGATGGTGGAGCCGGAAAAAGGCCACAGGAGTTGTATGTTGAAACCATACAACCCCATCGACTTTGGGCTCGTTTGAATCGTCTTGACGAGTACTCTAATGGAAAATAGTGTCCAAGGATCTGATGATGGAGCCGGAAGAAGGTCATAGGAACTCTTTAATAAAACCATGCTACCCTATGGAGTTTGGGCTTGTTTGAATCGTCTTAACGAGTGCTCTGATAGGAGATGGTACATTTATTGTCTTAGCTCGTTAATTAAAAATCAGAAAATAATAATTTACTAAAAATTTTTTTTTTAAAAACACGTTTTTAAAACGGACTAAAAAATATAAAAATCGGACTAAAAACAATAAAACGGACTTGTAAAAACAGGCTAAAAGTTATAAACAAATTCTTTTGTAAATTTTCTTTTGAGGGGTCTTGTGATGCAAAATTCTAAAAATTATTCAAATCGGCCCACCCTAACATACAGTCGGCCCATGAAAATGTTGAGCATACCTAAAACCTTGTCATATTGGAATTTCTACTAAAATGCATGTTACTGTCACTCTTTGCCTTATCTGTTATTTAATTTGACATAGTACTAAAGTGCACAACATTTTCATGGGCTGATGACTGTAAAAGGATAAATTCCATAATTTGACACCAATCTAATAACATGTTTATACTAAACATTAAGATATACTATGCTTACCTGCAACAGTGATGGATTCCTGATAATGTCCATAAGTATAAGTGTCACCAATAGGAACAATAGTGCTATTGTGACAAACTAAGTTGTAAGGTAGACCAACTTCTTTCGTTTTGTTTGATATGGCTCTTTTTGATAATTTGTGGACAGCAAGCGTGGTATTAGTAGGAACAGTAGTGTTTGCCGGTGGTACTGTTGTAGTGGTAGGTTTAGGGGTAGTTGTTGTTGTCGTTGTTGTTGTTGTTGTTGTTGTTGTTGTAGTTGTTGTTGTTGTCAATGGTGGTAATGGCTCATTATCAGCTACCACTAAAGCTTCAATATAGTGGTTACCCATAAGATCAGTATATGTGTGATTCAAAGTAAAATCTGTTGTCTCGGCTGCTAGCGAACAATCTATGAACCAGTAGACAAAAACCCTGGAGGCATTCCTCTTTAAAAACTCCATTTCATTTTCTGGCAGTACAATATAATGATTCACAGGCTGATTCACTGATACAAATCTGTTAGGTCTAGGTTTGTCGCTCTGACTAAGCACTAAATTTCCATTGAGAGAGTCTGTAACAAAAAGTTGGGGTTATATTACAAAAAAAATTTGAACATTTTTTGAATAGAAATTAATAATGGGTTAGAAAGTTTTTAAATGGCAAAATCGATTGCAAAAATGGTACAATAATAAGCTATAGGAGAAAGACTTTCATCTTTTTTTCCTACAAGGAATTTTTTGTTAATTAATTTATAACTGTCATGCTTAGAATAATAACAACATACAAGGACTCGGCTTCTAAAAGTTATTATTCTAAGTTTGCATGTAGACTGCTAATTAGACAATTTTGTACTTGATGTATTGAAGTGAACTATACATCAATAAGTTTAAGGTTTATTAAGAAACTAGCGACCCGCCCTCGCTTCGCTTTGGTGTAGGAATTTGACACCATGTATTATACATATAAATAAATCTTACTCTTGAATCACTCTATCTATTAAAAAAACCACATCAAAATTCTTTGCATAGTTTTAAAAATCCAAGCATACATAGGGACAGACAGCGGGAAGCGTCTTTGTTTCATACTATGTAGTGATAAGCTCTTATTCTGCCAAATTATAGCAATAAAAAAATCAAACCTGTTAAATTGAATGTAGTACTCCCTGTTGTATCTCGAACCCAAAATCCCAAATAGTTTTGCATTAAATAAACTGTGGTTGTATATTCTCCGGCTTCATATAACTTTTTAGGATACTCCACAGTCCAGTTCATTATGCCCGATGAATCGATAAACTTAAACAAAAATATATATCTGACAATGGTTAGACTGAATGGTTTCAACTCCTATTTACAACTTTTTACTATTTGACGACAACTTTAAATAAGTGCCTGATTTGGTTTATATGTTTTAAAAATGCTGGGTGAAAATATAAAGCATCAGGCTGTTTTAGGTAACATATGTTTGAGAAACAGCAGAGGCAAATGGTATTACGTTATGTGCGAGCCCTTCTTTTTTTTACAGAATTCAAATAATAAGAAATCACATTCTTAGGCAGATACAGTCATTACTACTTAATGATGATGAAATGTTACAATAATTAAGTAGTTTCTAAGTTTTACTTACGGATTCTTGGTGTTGGGGTTGACCATTATCAATAAATGTGTATTTTAAATATTCATTGTTATAGTCAGTAACAACAGCTGTGAACGTTATTTTTGATCCCACTACAGCTGGACCATTGTTTGTCACATACAGCTGAAGAGATTGCACACCTAAAATTAAACTGTTCGTGAAGAAATTGAAACAAATAATAAGTAGGTAAGTCATTATCAATTTATATTATCACCATTTAATAGATAAATCGCCAGGTAAGGCAACAATAAATTAAATGCCATTTTAAAAACAACAATAGTTCAACAATCAAACACCAGAAAAATATTGAGCCACTAGGAAATACAAAACACTTATTTTTTTATTATTTTATAAATGAAAAACATTTTTTTACGTCGTCACAAAAACACAATTTTTGACAGTTAAATTGATTGACATTAGGGTGGGTACTCACTTAGGTTCGCGAACCTCCGCGCTCCGCGAACCTGCACCGAAAAAATCGTTTATCCTCTGCTGGAACAGGGCGCCCAGTGGTCCTACCATGAGTTGACGCAAACTGTTTACGTTACAGTAAACTGTCGGATATACCGCTCACAGTCAATACGAGTGAAAGAGAGAAAACGATAGTTTACTGTAACGTAAACAGTTAGCAACAACTCATGGTAGGGCCACAGGTGTGTACGTGAGCGAACACGTATGCGAACTTGGTTCGCACAGGTACACACTGTAGCCAAAGTAAAAATATTTGTTTTTGCTATGGATCACTGTTCGAGGTTCGCGGAGCGCGGAGGTTCGCGAACCTAAGTGGGTACCCACCCTTAGGTGCTGCATTCCAGCAGGCTAAGCGCTGGATCATCGATCGCCGTAGAGTAGCTTTTAACCATGGAAAGTAATGCCTGGTTTATACGGGATTAGTAACATGGCAGTACATAGCGCCCGTGGTACACATTTAAATCACAAAAAAGGTTACCGTTTGCCTTAGAGCATTCAACCAAGTACCGTTTGCCTTTGTGAAAAAAAAAACAAAGTTGTTTTTTATCATGTTACATCACTATGCAACCAGCCGTAACCTACAGCTTGACTATAAAGAGTTGACAAAAATCATCACTCGCGCGCGCGCTATTGGGAGTAGACGTGTTACTGGTTATTTAAAAATTGTCGTAAAACAGTTAATAGTAATTTCGACGTTATTACTCTAGTGCTAAGTGTTGTTATCAACTGCAACATCATTTTTGATAAACAAGTGTTAGATAATTGCTATCTCTTTTCGGCATCGCTACTCATTGTCGCGACACAGCGGGGACTTACCTCGCCTCCGGAGATTGAGTGACAGAAATATATTTTTTACTCTCTCGTACGCACAAGAAGAATTGTAACGATGTCCCTGTTGCAACACACACCACCAAAGTGTGCATCAAATCCTGATTTACCAGCGGTTTCGAAGATGGCGGTAGTGGAGGATAACATTTTTATCAACTCACGTAAACGAAAGCAACCAGATCAAGATGACTATGATAAACAATTGAAATTGGTGGAACAGAAATTCGAAAATCAGCTTGCCACACTTCCTAATAAAATCGATCAATTAATCTCGGAAGCAATTGCCAGATCTTTAAAATCGGTAGTCGCCAGCGAATTTTCTAAGATCTCAACTTCATTAGATACTCTAAATGATACAGTTAAGGGCCTGCGTTCCGATAATGATTGTTTTAAAAAATCGCTTACGGATATTAATAATCGCCTCACAGAGATGGAAAAATCTTTAAATATGGCTGACTCACGTCAGGACATATTTGACAAGCAATTACAAACGTTAAAAAGTCAAGTTCAGCAGACCTGTGGCCTATCTCAACACGTCCTTGTACTGGAAAACAAACTAGCCACTATGGAACAACAGGCTCGAGAATGCAACCTGGAAATAACCAATCTACCTGATAGGCGTAACGAGAACCTCATAAACATAGTCATGAACATCGGCTCGGCCTTAAAACAACAAATACAGGCGGCGGATATTGTGGCGGTTCACCGTGTACCCCATGCTGACCAAAATGACAAACGTCCCAAAAATATTATTGTTAAGTTATCTACCAGAGTACTACGTGACAACGTCATTGCTGCAAGCCGTTCTACCAGATCTCTCAACACGGAGCAGCTGGGAATGACCGGAACGTCTCAGAGAGTTTACATCAACGAACATTTAACCATTAAAAACAAGATCTTGTTTCGAGAATGCCGCAATAGAGCAAAAGAGCAAGGTTACAAATATACATGGATTAGGCATGGTGTTATTCTCATTCGCAAGTCTGATACGGCACCTGTGCTGGCGGTACGCTCGGAACAAGATTTGGTCAAAATTAAATAGCCTGCCCATGTGCTACTTTTTATCTCTTATCACTTTTTATAGCCTATTGCATGCATGTGGTAATAATAATAATAATGATTCTCATAGATGCGTCTTAATTTTTGTAGCCTTAATCATGTGTAAATCGTTTCAATATGCAATGTATCATTTGCATTGGTACAATGTATGTAAATGTGTAATATTCTGTGTGGGTAAACTTATAACAATAACTTCCAAATGTAGTTGTAAGAAAGTATTTTTTATTTACCATAACTCACCTACTAATAACGAGAATGTCTTATTTCTATACATGAATGATCTAATATGTTGTATAAGTATGTGTATTATGTATTGTCTGGGAAAAGTCATTACAACAACCTCAAAAGCGAAATATCTGAAAGCTAATTTACTTCACCTCCTGTCGTCAAAAAACAACAGGGGCCTTACTATGAGCTCTTATAGCAGGACTTATATTGAACTGCCTTACTTTTTTGTACTATGACCTCAAAGTTTAGTTCGAAAGCAGGCCTTAAGCAGTCTAGTTTAAGGCCTGCTTTTGAACTGAACGGCTTAAGGATGGTTTTTTATTTGCTGATGGTAAGCCCCCAGGTATCTTTTATTTATATTTATAAAAAATAAATGTTCAATATTTTTATCGGCATTCATTAATACTGACTATTGCATGTCCCCATTGGAATGGTGTACTCTGCGTCATATTGCTCTAAATATTTATTCCATCCACAGACCATACAACAAGTACTTATCCATCACATTTTTAAATATCTCGGCTCACTTTATTCACTATGTCGCGTTACGGAAGGTAACGGAGCAGAATTTGGAAGAAAGCTAAATAAAAAAATAAAGTTGAAGTTCAAGAATTTATTTTATAATGACACGTCCCTGCACAGAAGAATACCTAGCAACGAAGAAATTTGGATAACAACTAAGGCGGTTAAAAACTAGGTAGGACTAACAAAGTATGACTAGGGTGGGACGTAGACGGGAACAGGACAGGCACGCAGAGACGTGGATCCAGGTAGCAGGGGTAACAGGAGGCAGGCACGAAGCAGGCAGGCAGATATGGAGTCCCGGCGGAACATAGGAGGGCACGTGGTTCAGCACGGACGTGGTTCAGCGTGACGGCGCAGGGGTGGCACGCAGTCAAACCCCCCGACGTAGCACCGTAACGTAGTATTAGCGGGGCGCGCTGATGGGCACGGGCGCGTGTCCGTGTAGACCGACGTCGATGGTGGCGCGGATAGTGCACGGATAGTCCAGGGGAGAGCTCCCTCTGCAGGTCAGGCGGAAAGGTGCACGACGTCCTGGTGGGTGGAGGACACGTCCGGTGGCTCGTGCCGAAGGTCGAAGGTCGAGGACCGTGCCCCGAAGAAGCCGTTATTTTCAATTATAGAATAATAGAATGTATATTTTTGTACAACTATAGAATGGCAGCTATAATAAATATATCCGGACAAGCTCGTGGAAAGACTGACTCACCTGAGCTGCCGACCGCGCTTTTATACCGTCGGTATTTATTTTTTAGAATTCTACTCTACATTCAAATATGAGAACACAGAACAATATTGTACAAAGGTTCTTATCTATAGCTAGGCTGAAGACAAGCTGGAAATCTATGGCTTTGACATTGGATTAAAAAATTAGCGCGTTGCTATGGCAATTATAGTGACAGACATATGTTTACAAATAAATAATTTTCTCAGCAAAGAATAAAAATTGTGTTAAATACGATTCCAACCGACATAAGAATACAAAATGCAAAATACAAAATGCATGGGAAAAATCTCACGGCCCTATAATGGGCCGTTCCTATGATACAAGCCCTTTAAGGTACATATTCTTCCTCACACCGTTTCTTAGCTTTATTTACACTAGATTACCTATTTATCTTATTTATACATACATATGGTTTTATAGTTTCCTTCAGTTTACGTTCCTGGGAACGTTTGCAAAGGACCTCCTAAAAGTAATAACATTACAACTATAGCACTACTGTGACTTGGTCTAAAAATGCAAACAACTTTAGTACCACAAATGTCAGTTTAAGCGTCCCAGTACATAAGTCAACGATTAGTCTGGCTTGCCTTTCAGAAACAGTAATCACAGTAAAACTGTTAATGTTTGGTTTTAAAATTCAACAATGCTGATGATAAAGTTTTATCTATTTATTACCAAAACTGCCGTGGTCTGAGAACAAAGCTAAACACAATTTATATGAATATCCTAGCGCACACCTATGATATAATTATACTAACCGAAACATGGTTGCATGCCGATATAGTAAATAATGAGTTCGTGGACTCCCGATACGTAGTGTACCGTTGCGACCGCAACCGAATTGCGACTGATCGACGTGATGGCGGCGGAACATTAATAGGCGTGTTGCGCTCGCACCGCGCCGTGCTCTGCCTATCGGAGCCCCCCGACGCCCCTCTCGATTTTCCATCGATAATCGATCATTTGTTAATACAAGTATATATAGGGAAAAGCAACGACCCGTATCTTATTGGTGCTGCATATATTCCCCCGAAAACAAATTCAAATACTTACCTTAGCCTTACGTATTTTGATACCTTAAGAGAATATATTCAAATGAAGGGCATCGTTAATTTTTGCATAATCGGAGACTATAACTTACCCTATCTCGAATGGCAAATTGATGGCTGTCTAGCGAAACCTGCTCAGGAAAGTGCTCAAAGACCACCTCATACTTATGTCTTAAATTTTATGTCTGTATTTAACTGTGTTCAAAATAATATTTTCAAAAATAATAATAATCGGCTGCTGGACCTATGTTTTACAAATGAATTAAATAGCAGAGCTTTTTCTACGCCTATTACACTAGTTCCAATAGACCCCCAACACCCACCATTTTATATTCTGTTGCCGGTTAATCAAGTAAGCAAGAATCTGCGCCAAAAGGTACATATGTCATTTTGTTTTAAAAGCGCAAATTATGAGGAAATTAATAGGGATATATTGGAACTGGACTGGGACAAACTGTTTCAAGGTGTTGGTGCGGAACAGAGCGTTGATATTTTCTATGAACAAATTTATGCGATTGTTCGGAAGCATATTCCATCAAAAGTCTCTAGCTCCAACTCTTCTTTGAGACATATTTTTAGAAACAAGAATGCAGCATGGATAAAATGGAAACAGTACAAAAACCAAAGTGACTATTTAGACTTTTCCAAGTACAGAACTAGATTTAAAAAAGAAGCAAAAAAATGTTATGATTCATATATGAAGAGCGTGGAAGACAGCATTAGAGACAATATTAAATATTTCTGGAACTATATTAGCAATCGAAAAAATCAATCTGATATCCCTAGTAGCATGCATTACCTTGGTTTAAAAGCTGACAGCCCAAGTGAAATATGTAATTTGTTTTCAACCTTTTTCCAGTCCGTATTTCAACCTTCTGAGGTTACCGATTCTTATAACATCAGTGACATAAGCGACTTAGACTTAAAAACCTGCACAGATACTCTAATTAGTAATATAAACTTATCAACCAACAGTATATTAAATGAGCTAAAGTCATTGGATTGTACTAAGGCGTCGGGCACGGACAATTTACCGTCAGTATTTTTCAAGAACACGGCTTTGACCATATACAAACCAATACATATAATTTTCAATAAATGTCTCGAGGAGGGTGTGTGCCCAAAAGTGTGGAAGTCTGCAAGGATTACTCCAGTGCACAAGGGAGGTTCAAAGACGGATGTAGCCAATTATCGTCCTATCTCGATTTTATCTGTCTTAGCGAAGCTTCTTGAGAGACTTATACACAGCATCTTGTACTCTCTTCTTCATAGTAATATACTTCCACAACAACACGGTTTTGTCGCCAAACGTTCAACAACTACCAATCTCATGGTATATGCAGCCGAATTATTTGAAAATATAGATGCAAATAAACAAACAGATGCTGTGTATACAGATTTCAAAAAAGCATTCGATCGCGTGGACCACAAAATTTTGCTACAAAAAATTGCTTTTAATGGTATTCGGGGAAATCTCTGGAGATGGTTCAAGTCTTACATAAGTAATAGGACCCAAAAGATAGTAATTAAGGGTCATGAGTCTGAAATTATTACGGTAACTTCTGGTGTACCCCAGGGGTCGATAATCGGACCCTTGCTCTTTGTTATTTACATCAATGACATTAACGAATGTTTTAAAAATAGTAAATTTTTGTTATATGCTGATGACCTAAAAGTTTATCGTACTATAGAAAATGTTAATGACCAAAATAAAATTCAAGACGATCTGAACCGATTAACAGCATATTGTAATAACAATAAACTTAGTCTAAGTCTAGATAAATGTAAATGTATATCTTTTACAAAAAAGAAATCATTATTTACTTATAATTATTCCTTGTGTAATACTTATCTTGAGAGGGTACAAAGTATTAGAGATTTAGGTGTTATAATAGACGCTAAACTGACTTTTGATGTACACATCGAAAAAATTTGCAACAAAGCTTATAAAATGTTCGGCTTTGTTGTCCGAGCCAGCAAAGATTTTAAACTCCCCACTACTTTTATACATTTATATAAATCACTTATTCGTTCACAGTTAGAGTATGCCACTTCCATATGGGACCCTTATTATAATAAATATTCAGACCAACTCGAAAAAGTACAAAAAAAGTTCTTACGGTATATGCAATTCAAGTGTTTTCGAAGTCGTTTATCATATCCGGTACTTTTGGAAAAGTATAAATTACTTTATCTTAAATCTAGGAGACTACAGTCTCAGGCAAAGTTGTTGTATGACTTTTGTCACAATCAATATGATTGCAATGACATTGTGAATAAAATAAGTTACCATGTGCCAGTCAGACCGCAAAGACGTGCCTGCCGAACTACTAAACTTTTTGTAACAAGCACATCGCGAACAAATGCAGGCAAACGTCTACCCATATCTCGGATGGCTGACACTTATAATAAATATTTTCAGGATATAGATATTTTTGTTACGAGTATTGGCTCTTTTAAGAGATTAATTGTAAAGAAGTTAAATGAGATCGACACTATGCCTAATTAAATAACCTTAACATAAGATAAAACATATAAAACTTTGTATTTAACCTTAAAATATTCCCATTTCTATGTGTAATCAGTGGTTAACGATGTCGGTTCCACATTTAATAATTTTCTTATGTAAGTTAAACTGTTTATTAAGCACATTGTGAAACACGTCAAAATCACGAATGATTTGGCAACACTGACTATATTTTGTACTGAAATTTTTTAGTTCTATTTTCTTTAATTTCAACTCTTTATGGCCAAGCTGTATTTATATGTTGAATCAAACATCTCCAAAAGTGTTTTTTTTTTACTTTTCGAGTTTACCACATGATGGTTTAGCCAGTATCGTGTTCTACAGCTTTGTTTGATTGTCACTGTTAATAGTAAGAATACGGAAAGTGGCCATATAAAGATTTAAGACCAGATAAAGTCCAATCATATTCATATAGTCTTCAATTTGTGTATGGCCACTTTCCATATTCTTACTATTATCTGTCGCAATCGAACCAAGCTGTAGAACACGATAATAGCTAAACCATGTGGTAAACTTCGAAAAGTAAATTTAAATCACTTTTGGAGATCATATAAATAGGTTACGGCGACGGGTTCGTTTACTTAAACTTAGGTTTTACCGTTTTAGTATTTACAATGGCGTAATAAATAACTGTTTCATAGGCAAACGGTAACCTTTTTCGTGATTTAAATGTACCACAGGTGACTGTACTATCCAGCGCTGACTTGCTACTGGGCTCGCTCGCCTAGACATTAGTTTCAACCCAGTCCCGGGGCCCTATTTTTGAATCGCTCGACTCCAGTCGAGCGCTCGTTTCTACTGATTTTCGTTCGACATATGACTCAAAACAATGAGATCCATCCCATCCTCATTTGTGTCCTTATAGCACCAGTTTGTGTTATGGCTATTAAAGTCTCCGCTGTACACGCAAGGATGTGGATAGCTGGGCAGTACATCGGTCTGACCAGTTGATACTAGGAGGCTTGTAGATGTTTACACTCTTCAAATTGTTAACTTCGATTGCTACTATAAAAACACAATCTTCATTACTCGAAAACAGCAGTTGGGCTCCCGTTATACTGGATTTGATGTAAGTTGCAATGCCATATTTAGGGTGGTGGACTGCTTTAATAAGAGTATAGCCGGGTAGGTGACATCTTCTTTCAAGGTCTAGATCGTCTTTTGTATGGGTTTCCTGAATGTTAACTATACTAGGCCAGTCGTCGTAGACACAAAAATCGCGTTAGGGCGCAAAAAATTGCAAGGTTGTGAGGTTTTGGGATGTTGTTAAGATAAATACCAAAAGTGTAAATTCACTGAAAGACCTGCGCTAATTTCGTAGTGCTCGAGAAACCTTGACGTTTTTCAGTTTTTGACTTACAACTTCTAGATAATACATTCAACGGCAAAGTTGTCTATGACAATTTTTAAAAAGATAAAATTACCAACAATTTGAGTACAATTTCAGCTTTGAGTGTCATATATACCTTGAGATACACACTTCAAAAACGGCCCATTTTTGACAAAAAGTTGTAAATTTGCAGTAAAGCTATTCTTTCGAACAAAATACTGTCTAAAATACTGATTCTACGAGGAAAAAAATTGAAATAAAGTTGTAGACCAGTTATTTATCTTATATTTAAGATTAAGAAAAACGCTAAAGGACCAATAATTTTCTTGTTAACAAGTAAAAAAAATACCTAATAGAAAATCAGATTTTTCAAGAAATTGACTTTTAATGTAAATTGTTGTCAACATTGCACAGTTATCTATTATTTGTTAATGTATTATCTGTTAATGTACTTTTTTGTTGTAATTGATTAATAAATAGTAGATAATTGACGTGTTGCGTGTTTCTGTCGCAGATGTAAGCTGAGGTCTCTCCATCACTTTGCCACTGTGACATTATCCTTACTATCCTTACTAATATTATAAATGCGAAAGTCCGTTTGTTTGTTTGTTTATTTGTTTGTTTGTTTGTTACGCCTTCACGTCTTAACTACTGAACCGATCATCATGAAATTTTGCATACACATTGTCAGGGGTACAGAGAAGGACATAGGGTACTTTTCATCCCGAAAAAAAGTATTGATCCCGAGGGAGAGCAAAAAACCTTTCCACGCAGACGAAGTCGCGGGCGGCCGCTAGTTAAGAAATAACACAATAATATTAATTGTGCTCGATTTTATTTTACAGGATAAACAATTTTACGCTGATTGATGTCTTTCTTACCATTTAAAAGAGTCCTACAATGCGTCAGGCTTATTTTTTGAAATTTCCGATTATCAATTTTTTTACCTGATAACTAGAGAACTATTATAAGTACTAAAGCGTTTTTCTTAGTCTTAAAGTTAAATAACCCTCTACAACTTTATTTCTTATGTATTTTCTCGTAGAATGAGTACTTGTTTAGACAGTGTTTCGTTCAAAAAAATAGCTTACTATAAATATCAAACTTTTCTTGAAAAAATACCCAATTTGAGGTGTTGTATTTCAAGATATAGTACATACAGAGCTAAAACTAATCTCAAATTGATGTTAATTTTATCTTCTTTAAAAGTGTTTTCGATAACTTTGCCGTAGAATGCAGTTTTTAGAAATTGTAAGCCAAAATCTGAAAAAAATATGAAAATTTCGAGGTTCCTCCATCATTTCGCCACTGTGACTTTATTATTAAGAAATTGGCAACCTACTCAGCCTTCGCTTTGATTTCTTTCTTTATTTTACCAATTCCAACCTTTCATCACCCCTAAAAGAAAACAAATACCTTCCAGTCAGCACCTCCATTTGCGCCAAAAATCTGTTTATTATAGGAGAGTTATCACTCGGATTATGTTATATTTCATCCAATTTACATAAAACCTTAACAAATTATACATGTAAACCTTCGTCATAAATTATTTTATCTACTAATGAAAACCGCATGAAAATCTGTGCAGTAGTTTTTGAGTTTATCGCGAACAGCCCGACAGACGCGGCGGAGAACTTTGTTTTATAATGTGAAGTGATTACACGTTAACATTAATTGTATTATTTGTATTTAATTTCATTTTAACATAAACAGTTTTCCGCTGATTGACATCATTCTTATTCTTTAAAAGAGTCCTACCAATCGTCAGGCTTAATTTTTTTGAAAAATCCGATTTCCTATTTTTTTTTATATGATAATAAGAGAGATTTATAAGATTATTGGTCCTAAAGAGTTTTTATTTAAATTAAAGCTAAATAGTTGCCTTGCAACTTTATTATTTATGCTTTTCCTCGTAGAATGAGTATTCTAGACGGTGTATTGTTACAAATAACAAATTTATAACTTTTTGTCAAAAATGGACCGTTTTGGAAGTGTGTATCTGGAGATATATATGATACTCAGAGCTGAAATTACATTTAAATTGTTGGTAATTTTATTTTCTTTAAAAGTGTCATAGACAACTTTGCCGTAGAATTCATTTTTTAGAAGTTGTAAGCCAAAAACTGATATTTTCGAGGTTTTCGAGCACTACGAAGTTAGCACAGGTCTTTCAGGGTGGCAAATTTGGATTTACACTACTGGTATCTATCCTAACAACATCCCAAAAATGCAGAACCTTGCAATATTTTGCGACCTAGAATGTTTAAGATATGACTATACGTCATAATCTTAATAATTTTGTCAAAGCGAAAACTACGCATCACCGGCAGATGGGGATTGAAGGAGGGAGTTGTTTCCCTCCCCCTCTCTTCCTTTTTCTTTAATTGCCGAAAAATAACAGTAATTTAGCTGATATCATTACCTTTTATCATTATCTTTTATGATTATCTTTTTGTGCGAAATTGAAAATTCATTTTAAAAAAAGTATGCATTTCCTCACTCCTAAATTTTAAGGGGGGTTAGGGGGGACCCCCCTGCCTCTTCCCACCCCTCTCACCCTTAAATTCCACGTCAACTAATAGAAAGTTGTACCTTAGTTTTTTAATAAATCAACTATTTTCAGTTGTCGCTTACGTTACGTTATTACGTTTTGGCACGCATGCGCTATTTTTGTCCCTTTCTTTGCGCTGGAAAGCTATAGCTTTCTATATTAATTTTAGTATTAAATTAAGGAAAAACAAAGAGGTAAAGTAATATATTACTTTACCTCTTTATTTTTCCTTCCCGACCCGTTGTACAACTTTTAACAAAGTTTCGATCATGAACAAAGTAAGTAACCAGTGAATTCTATACATTGGAAATAAGTTTAAATTAGAGATGCGCCGAATGTAGGTTTAACCGAATACGAATGTTCGGCCGAATATTCGGTCCAAAATGTACCGAACCGAATATTCGGCCGAATTATTCGGATTAATTCTGCGCAGTAAACAGGTTTTAGACGTGTCGGGTGGCTGTTTGCCACAACACAACCCCTTGTCTAGCACGGCTCGCTAAGCCAATGTACCGCTCTTTCGGTTCCAAATAATTGCAGTTCGGAACTGCATACTTTGAAATTCATTATTACGTCGATGAAAGTCTTTGAAGATGAGGCATACACTGACATTTATAAAAGAAAAACATTATTTGATTAAACATTTTAATACTAGTGTTGGTTCCTAAAGATAGCAGTTTTTATATTCTGAAAAAAATTAAGTATGTTTTTGAAATGCCTTAAAACTAGGGCTGTACGTTTTGATTTTTTTAATATCTATTAAAGATTTTGAAATATTTGCATTTTAGTAATTTCATACAAACAAAAAAGTGCCAATATTTTTAAAATCTACAATATTAAAAAAATCAAAACACACAGCCCTAGTTTTTAAGCATTTCAAACTCTCTCTCTCTCTTAATCGTTCCCTTATAACTGAGGATCGTGATCACCGGCTGCTTTTACGATTTGTCTCCATCGGTCTCGGTCCATGGTTGCTCTCACTGCTTGATGGAATTTTCTTAAGGAATGTTGTGATACTGGTTAGTTACAATGTTTAATCTAAATTTTATAATTCTATGTCATCTTAGACAGCTGTTCATACCTGTACAGCTGTTCATACCTGTACTTTGTTTACTTGGTTACCAAAATTTACACTAGTAAAACTGATTTTACCTGCTCAATTCTTGTTTAATTCCTTTTACAACAAGGAACTTGTTCTTGGCGAACGACCTCGGGCTCTCTTGCCTTCTATTCCACCAACCACGACCAGCTTTTCGAGAATTTCATCTCCTCTTAGCATTATGTGCCCAAAGTATGAGAGTACGCGATGTAAGCAGATAGTGGACAGCCGAGTTTTGACATTTAATTGTATAAGGATAGATACATTTGTGCGTTTGGCCGTCCAGGGTATCTCTAGCATTCGCCTCCAACACTACATCTCAAATGCATCTATTCTATGTCTCTCTCTGGCTAGTATAGTTAATGTTTCCACTCCAAACATAAAGATGGGAAAGACCAGGGCCAAAGAGAATGTAAAAATAACTAGACCAGGGCTCTCCCTAAGCGCGTTTTAGTACGAAAACCTAGGCTACGGTTTTTCCAGATGACTTGAAGACGTTTCATCGCGTCTTTGGCCATAGCAATGCGGCGCTTGATTTCTGGAAAACTGCTGCCACTGCCATCACTATTTGAGCTCCCAAATAGGTGAAATTGTCCACTTTGTCGATTCCCTGGATACATTCATGGGCACCTGTCAATGTGCCAGCGCGATCTACCACAATTAGTTTGGTTTTCTGTTTGTTCACTGCCAGCCCTAGTTCCTTACTCTCTAATATTCTATTATATTTCAAACACATACCAAAAATTCATTGCTGTAAGATTATATTATCTGTGCTGTAGGTTAAAGTTTAGAGAGAGTGGGAAACGTTATCAACGTTTGTATGGAGACCGTTTGCTAGACAATCATCATAATCTTTTTTTATTTTGTCAATTGAGAATTGTCTAGCAATAAAAATTGGTAGTATTCTACCAAATATTTATTGACAAAATAAAAAAGATTAAGAGGATTGTCTAGCAAACGGCCTCCATACAAACGGCGATAACGTTTCCCACCCTCCCGCTCTAATGTAAATTGTACCAATCGGTACAATTAAATATTCGGTAATTATTCGGCAAATTAACCGAATATTCGGCCGAATACGAACATGAAAAAATATGCCGAATTTGCCGAATACGAATATTCGGCCGAACATTCGGCGCATCTCTAGTTTAAATTACTGTTTTGGGTCACTTTTTAGGGTTTATAGATTCGTCATGTCTGTCTGTGCCACTTTATTCCGAAACTATTAGGATTACACAGTTGAAACTCGGTAGGTAGATGTATTCTGTAAACCGCTTTACAATTTATGTACAAAAAAATCAAAGATAAACGGAAATGAATATTCGTCATCAGAAAAACGACAAGAAAAATGTAAACACGCCACCACTCGCTTTTTTAAAATAAAATTGCTTTTAATTATTTTACTCTATTGTAAACTTGCCACCAAGGCGTTTTCGTATGGAGTGCTAAAAAATCAAAATCAAGTTTTGTAGAATACTAGCGACCCGCCCACGCTTCGCTTTGGTGTAGTGTAGAATTTATCAACTAATGAGCAAAAGGATGACGACAGACCCGTCGATTTTTATGAATAGAATAAATAACTAAAATATTGATAAACAATTATTTAAAAAATGTAACAGGATTACATAAATCTAGAGAAGGGGTAACTTTTATATATTTTGAAATCCTGAAGTAAAAAGTATGAAAATAATTATTTTAAATTTAGAGTACCAGGGTCACATAAATCTGAATTCTGAGGTGATTCTGAGCTGACCCCCACCCATGGGAGTCGAAAGACGAAAAAATTTCACTGCTCCCCGTCACTACTGACAGGATGCATCTACATGCGTACATGCATGCATCTTAGCGTGGTCAAAATTATTACTTCCAATATTTAATAGCGGTCAACTTGCTTGCTAACGGTACTTCTTGCAAATATTATAATATAAATCTATAATAGTGGCGAGTTTACAATAACACGTATCTACCGGTGACGAATTTACATATACATTTTTTTAGAGTGGCGAATTTACTATCAATGTATGGAACTTTTCAAAACGGGACGAGTTTACATAGGTGGCGAGTTTACAGTAACCCGCATTTTGTTGCTAACTGGTTAGGTAACGCTGTTGTTCATAGTACCTTTACTAAAATAGTAGACCAGAATCTCATAAAACGGGATAAACGATAAACGACTATTGTAATTTGAGTTGTAAATATGCAATAATCTTCATTTTAAACACAACATATTGCATAAAATCTGTTTAATTCGATCCTACAGGGCGAATTTATGGGTTTAAACCCAATGGTCGCGTTTAACACTTATTTTGACACAGGTTTTGAGTGTCGGGTTCCATCAAAAGTTATATATATGAGTGATACTAGGGTACTATAAGGTGTAAAAAAATAAGAAAAGTCTCATTTATTTAGGTTTTCAGGAAACCAATGTTCATCACAATGAACATTGCCAAATTAGTACAAAAATAATCAAAATGTTTTATATTGAATTTAAACTATTTATTTTGTACAAAAAAAGTGTAACCGCCGCCATGATTAATGAGCTCCCCTTCATTAGCTAGACGTGTTTCTTTATCAATTCCATAGTAACAACGTTCGTATACTACTACGTCAGTCATCCTTTCATGACACAGTAGCTTAGTTTCACGATCAAGTAATGTTCGTACATTTCATGCTCTATATGTCATATTTGTAATTTCTTGATTATCATCTTGTGACTTCGAACAGGCAATCTGGGATTCTACGTAGCTGCCGCAATTCCTACATTCTATTTGTGATGAAAGGAAAGGTACTACGACTTCATACCTTTGGGGTATGAAGTATCTTGGGCTAAACTAGTAAGCAAAATAAAACTCATAATCACAAACATAACAAAAAACAGACAAAAAAAACCGGTCAAGAGCGAGTCGGACTCGCGCACCGAGGGTTCCGTACCATCATAGTTAGCATCATAGCAGAGTAGAATAATAAAATTAGTATTGCAGTTTTAGGTCAGCGCCATCTCTTGACTGATAGTGGAACTAATGTTAACTTTTTTAGAAATTTGATAATTTCTAAAAAAGTGTGCTATATTGAGACATCGTTTTATTTTTCCTGTAATCTTTATATAAACTGCTATCACAGAATTATTTCAGATTTTTCTCTTTGCAAACTTCGGAGATAATGGGGGGAACGGTATTTTTTTTACATTTTTCATTATAAATCGAAAACTATGCGGCCTAAAACAAAAAGAAAAAATGATTAAAAACGTGCAAACGGCGTTCTTTTACATGATACCCCACATGCCCTAGTAGCTCCACTTCAAATTTTTAAGACCCCTTTTCAGTCCCTGTGGTAAAAAAGATATTTAATTATTTATTTATTTCTTTTTTTTTTGCAAAATAGTTGGGCAAATGTCATCTCAAACTATTCTAAATTTCCAGTTGATACCATTAGTAGTTCTCGAGATATCCAGCTGTGACAGACAGACAGACTGAGTCACACGTCACACCATAAGGGTTCCTTTTTTACCATTTTGGTACGGAACCCTAAAAAGTTATGATTCAACAGCAATACTTATTTGGCATTCTTCACTGCGATGAACAAATGTACTTTTTAGCGTATTTGGCAATGTTCATCACGATGAACATACAAGTTTTGCGAGATGTAAAGCTAAGGAAATTATATAAAAACGCATAATGCACAGAGCAAAAGTTCAAACAGGACTTTGTTTAGTAAGTAAAAGCAAAAAATCATTCAGATTCTTACTCAAACCAAATAAAATATTTATGTATACGGGGTGAAGAATAATTGAAATTATATGAGCTGCCGACATTTTTGCCTTGAAAATGACACTTAGAGTTTTGCCAGTCCTCTAAAATATTTTTCCCCAGTAAAACTACTATCTAACTTTACAAATGAATAAAAAGAATTTGTTTGTACTTTAATTTGTGGAGGTATATTTTTTCTTTACTACATAATTATGTTCGTCATAGTGCACAAAATCAAATTAAGCGTTTAACGAGTCTTTTGCCCATTTCTCTTTATGTGACATTTTAAGTGACCTATTTCTTTTATGTGGGTAGGCCACATAAAAAACGTGAACAAATATGTATGCTTTTGTTGTGCCGAGCTGTGACGTCACTAAGGGTTTTTTACATTTCATTTATTTTTCCATAAATATTGCTTTAAAAAATCTAAAACTATTTTCCTTGCACTCCTGAGGGGCAAAACTAGAAACAATCTTTTTTTATTTTGACAATACATTTTTTGTCGTATTGTCCATTGCCCAAAATGAACCTCTGTCGCAAAAGTTATTAATCTGTTTTTCGCAAATGAATTGAGTTTTTTTATAATTAATAAACTATTTTTTTAGATATCTGTATTCATTTTCATTTTTCAATTTGAAGGTACATACATTATCAAAAAAATGTTCTAAATACAATATAATACAATACAATAAAGTATTGCGACTCCATCGTTTCTCTATTATTCTTCTTTAAACTCTCTATGAAACCTCACAGGCGTTTGGCGCGAATATCAAACTTTACGATTGAAGGCAGATGTCACTGCGGGGTACGAGGGGTGAGTGGGCGGGGCCAGTTAAAAAAATTTTTCACGAGGCGTCGTCGTCTTAATGGGTTATTTGACAACATTGAAAATATACTGCAAATTGTGGTCATCCTTGTTAGGATGACCACAATTATATAAATATAATGGCGAAAAAAACATATTCAACTATTATATAAACTAAATTAAGTCTATTGATTGATTAATTTCACCTAGAAAAATGCAATAATTTTTGAATTTTGTTTTGTGGCGAAAACGCTCTAAGATTACTAATGACGTCACTTGCCTGTAAATAAATATGGCTTCAGGCGTCTGACACGACCATAGACTTAGGATCCGCGATTCATGGCTGTCAAATGGCCAAGGATATTACAATGTTTACAGGCTTGTGACGTCAGCAAGTGACGTTTCCAGCTCCATAGCGTTTTTGGCGCGGTTTTAAAATTTTAAACTTTAACATTGATGTTTTAAAAAACATCAATGTTTATTTTTCCTGAAATATCAATGTGGTGCGCTTATTACTTATTAAGGAATAATTTAAAATTGTTTTCCAAAATTAGTCAAATAGCCTTGACTAATTTTGGCTGTGTACACGCGAAAATTTAGTTGACCGACAACTTACAACTTGACCCGTGTAAACGGCTCATACTGTGGTAATCGATGACTCAGCTCAGCGATTACGGTGTTGGAATGCACCCCACTGAAATCTGTCTGTATATTGTGAAAAAGACGAGAACTTGTTTTTTGTGTTTGCACTTTCGATTCGTAAAAGTTGTTAATTTCTTTTTCATACACCCGTTAAAATAACTCGCATTAATTAGATATGTTCTAAATTTAGTTACAAAGTATTTCAACAAAGTAAATATAGTTTGAAAATGGCTACCACTCTGTTTGATAGTCCCTTCATTCGTCAACGATTGCATCGTTTGCGGCGAACCGACTACGACTTCGACGAAGATCAAAGATTCGGACGATGTGACTGCACAAGCTATTCCTATTTTGTACTTTCAATGGTGCTATTTTCAGTTGGGACTGTTATTACGGTTCTAGCGCTTGGAGATGCCGATGGATACATCCTTCACAATCTAGGACACATGTGGCTAGTGGGACCAATTTTTATATGTTCGGGAATGATGGTTGCTGTAAAAAGCATGCTCTATTTACGAAGAAAAAGCGTCATTCAAATGCTCCTTCATCGACGTGAACTAATTCGCGTGAGTAATTAAAATCAAATCAAGTGAATGTACACTTATCATAATTGCAAATGTTATAAGATCAAACTTATTAGCAATTTGCCATAGAAGACAACGTGATATATACCTAGAAACTTAGAGCAACTTTTCAATGATTTACTTTTGTTAAAGTTATAGTTGGCCTAATCAAATATTCATTACCATACCATATAATAGCCCGATTCAAACTTCTATGTCAGAACACAAATTCAATGGTGTGAAAAAGACATTTGGTGGGGCACGTTACATATAGGTATAATATAAGATGTTGAATTGTCTGTAAAGTTTTGGTCAGAGGGTTGTATTTTTGATGGAAACAACAAAAAATGCACTGTAATGATGTTAAACTACTGCAGAAATAGCTGTTTAAAACCTATTTTATTTATTAACCTGTTATTAGGTTGCTTTCTTTATTTCCATCCAGAAACTCCATGTTTTTCTGATTTCATTATTTATTTACATATATGTACAGATGCCGGCATATAAATTGGCAAGAGAAAGATGAGACAAAAGATGTGCAGTAGCCATAAACACTAAATTTATGTATCTTTTGTCTCATCTTTTTCTTGCCAATATAATACTGGGCAGTATAGTATACATAATTATACGGGATAAACCCAATTACTTTAATTATGTGGTAGTTACTACAACCATGACTCAATTTGATTTGCAAGAGATTTCGGATTGTCTGCAAATAGGTAAATCAAAGTCAGGGTAAGTAACCTGGAGTGTGTTGAGTGCCTCGTGTATGACACACTGAGGTGAATGAACACGTGCCACATTAATTTGATTAGGTCAACCTGCAATCTTTCTATTTATTTTTATGAGGACACAAACAGGAGCTATTATTCATTAATTAAAGTACAAAAATGCATGGTAAATTATTCTTCAGTATAGGTTGAGAATATAATTTAGTTAATTTATTTGTTAAATGTGAGGCAACCGCATGAGTCCGGACAATAATGGAAAATCTATTGTCTCGTTTTGTCTGGCTTGACGGGTTAAATTGTCACAATAATCAGTTTTCGGTAGTCTTTTGCATTGTTAGACTTGAAGGTTAATTCTACAAGCATATCATTTGCATTTTTTTTTCAGGACATGGCTATTGTTCAAGCCGAGCAAGCTTATGCAGGACAGGTGCCTAGAAGTGCTTCTAGTGCCACCTTGCCTCCTTCGTACGATGTTCTATTAGCCAATGCCGCTACTAATAAACCTCAGCCTTCAAGTTCCGACCCGCCTCCCCCTACATATGATGAAGCCATGTACCTTATTGGTGGTGAGAAATTTCATATTGACACAAAAAATGATGATAGTGCCAAACAAGAAACCAGTAATCAATCAACTGATTCCAATGATAGTATTAAGCCATGAATTAGAATTAAAAATTATATACATTGTGTTCAGATAATGTTGAATATTTTGCATTGAAAATTTGAACAATTTAAGAATATTTTTCAAATAACTGTTACTAATAAAAAGACATGAGAAACTAGATTGATTAGAAAATTTATTAAAACCCATCAGAATAAACAAACAGTCAACAAAGCATGAGGATAATGCCAAGTTTTTGGATCTTGAGACAAATATTTTGTTTATATTTCCTCAAGTAAAATTAGCATTGTGATTATAATATAAAAACCTTGGTTTATCCTCTTAGTTGTTTATGTTATGATTGAGAATATTTTAATGTCATGGGTTTATCAATCTATTTTCACAGATTACTTGCTTATTGTTAGCTATGTAAGAAAAAAACTTATTTGTTTGTACTTATAATTTACATTTGTAGTCACTAGGTATTGATATTGTATTCTCGGATGTGCCTAAATTTTTACTTTGTTAAATTGTCTTTTACTAGTATTTTAGGAGCATACTATTCAGAATTTCATTGGGGATTTTATTTCTAAAATACACTATCTATTCTATAAAGAAAAATTTACTAGTATTCCTGATATTTCTAATATTTAAAGGCGATTACAATTTTTTGAAGATCTTTGCCAGCAAACTGGATTTATGTTAAGAAGAAATAGTATTAAAATTGTTGGGAAATAGAGTTGATCTATAGGTTTACTGTGAGTTACAAAATTTTTACTCTTGTATAATAATAAAGCTTCCGTTTAGCAGAAAGACATAGTCATGGAGTAACTTTTGACAAGCATTTTAAGATGATTTATCTAGCTGATTGATTGACTCTTGCCTTTATGGCAGAGAAATATAAAGAATACTAAATAATATAAGTACTAGAAAAAATATGACTCATATCAGATCAATTCCCATTCGAAAATTAATCAGACCCCAAATTACGTAACTCTGTTGCTAACAATTCTCGATTGAAATCGCAGTTGCATTGCTGCTTCAAGAAAGATCGTTGTCACGTTAGTTCTAACTAAAGCAGCTATGTAACTGCGATTTCTGTCAGAGTTGATTGCAACAAAATTAGATAATCAGCCCACTGGTGCGAGTCGTATTTATTCTAGTATATTATTTAGTATTGTATAAAAATAGCATTGTGAATGCAAAAATCTCAAATTTAAAAATAGAACTCCTAATTTTAATAGTGGTAAAACCAGTTTTTTTGTGATGATGATCTACCTACAGTGTTGTTATATTCTTACTATTAATGTAAATTGTTGTTTGTTATATTATTGCGAAGTGGGCTGCATTATAATGGAGTGCACACAAAATCACAGCAGGTAAATTGGGCGATGGGTGCATATTGTTATCTTTTTCACTCCTGCAATGTCCTCCGAAATATAACCCATTTGTACTATAAAGTATAAATAATACAAGATACAGGTGGTTGCGTATTTTACTGCAAAAATTTAGCAGGCAGTCTAAATAATATCTATGTCAAAGGTATTGTAAATATATAAGAAGAGTTTCCGAATTTAGAAATAATGTTAAGTACTTATACAAAATTTAATAACAACTAATTTTAATTGCATTTCAGCGAGTGTTGGAGCAAATATTTGATCTGATTTATCGAATATACCTTACATATTTACTTTAATGACTTGCTTGTCGTAATATTACAAAATAAGATAGTATTTAGCTTTTTTTATTATTTGCAGAGATCGGAGCCACCCACACATAAAGTGTCGTGTTTAAAATAATTCTCGATTGTGAATTCTAATGAATATTTGCACCTCATATTTTTCGTTAACTGTATGCATGTAAGTAATTACCTACTTAATTGTGTGTCTTTTTTATGACGATGCGATACGCTCTAAACTAAAGACTAAGTTATCCAGGGGGAAATATTGGACGAAATAAAATTGATATATTAATTATAAAAAACATCTAAGTAAATGTATTGTAGACTTAAAATAGTTTATACGCTTTGAAACTTTCGTGTTGCATTGTACTTAACTAAAACCACAAGGTATTTACAAGTGTTAAGGAATGATAGTATGTAAATGCCTATCATTCCTTAATAATTACATTATTGTTGTTTTAGTTAAGCAATTTCTTATTTCGCCTTTAAAGTCTATGATTATTATGAAGTTAAAAATTACATATTGGTTTACCATTCCCAATGTCTCTTTGAATTGAAAAGTGGAAACTAAAATTTGTTAGATTTTAAACGAACTCTCGGCCCGACCGCAAACTCTGCCAGCGATAAATCGCTAACCTCCTAGGCAAAATTGCAAATCATAGCTATCGCTTCGCTTTCGAGAGATATACCTTGAATAAATACATTCAAATTATTGTCCTTCTGCCCCCCTAGACACACACATATCAATAGACGAGTAAATAATGACTTAAGTAATTTGTAATTTTCAAATGGTCCTAATATTATTCACATCCAATTTAAATGTAGTTTTGGTGCATTTAAGATTAATTTATACTATAAATTGCATGTGGATATAATTTATGAACCATTTGAAAATTGCAAGTTTTAATCAAGTCGTTACTTACTCGTCTATAGATAGGGGGGCAGATGGACAATCATTTGATTGTATTTATTCAAGGTAATTTAACCTTGTCAAATTTTGTTGGTTGTAAACTTGTAAATGTCCCCTTTATTGTAATATGAACAGTTGTTACAACATTGTGTTGTCATTTTAACAACTTTTGCAGTAAGCTGACTAGTATGTAAATAAGAATATTATCACGTCAAATTTATAACACTCGTTTGCGAGAAATTGGCGTAAGCCAATTATCGAGAAATACCTACTTAATATTTAATAAAATAAAATAATAAATAAGGATTTATTTTTTATTTTATTTTATTGCATGAGCTTGTCTGTTTACTTGTGCCTAATTTTTGTCAAAATTTAAATTGAATATTAAGAAGACTGATGCATTTTATATGCTTTTTTATGCATTGAAAATAAGTGTACCTACTATTGTAAATAAAAAAACTGTTATACCTACCTACAGACATGTTCATAGGCAAAATGATTTTTGTTTAATGTAAAGATTCTTATAATTATTTAAAGAATCAGTGAGGTGTTTATTATTTACCCAGTTGATGAAATTGGCATTATTTTATTTTAAGCTTACGTACTTTTTTTTTTAATATAAACTGTTTAATTATTTAATCTATGTTAAAGTACCTACTTCTGTTGAGTTTATTTTATGCATTTGAAAATACTATAGCTGCTACGAAATGCGTGTACTTAAATGTGATGAAGTTATAGGAGAATGCTTAGCTTTATTGTAAAGAAATCAAATATTGTGCCTTTATTTCGCAATTATGATTGAGAGGACATACTCTCTATTAAATTATACTTTAAATATAAAAAAAACTATTGTATCATGTAAGTAACATTCAATATAAGTACTTACAGCTTTTTTATCTCTGGCGCAATGCGGTGTTTCTAACGAAAAAAGGGTAGTTTTTTCAATACCAATGTTGAGAAGAAGCTAGTATATCTTTTGTATAGGTAGCTTCTCAACATTGGTATTGCAAGTGAGAGCAGTGCAAAATCACAGTTATACGAATAACGAAAAAGAATTATATTATACTACTTACCTACAACATAGAAATGTTAAATAATACCTAGTTTAAAAGGTTTTAACACAACTGATTGTCTGCTGCTGTTAGGCTGCCAGTCCATTGAGGCGGGGCGGAGCGGAGAATCGAGAAAATATTAACCAATCAGGATTGCGGAGCGGAGATTTTATCCATCCCTACTGGTTAATATTTCCTCGTTTCTCCGCTCCACCGCCTTGCTCCGCGTCAATGGATAGGCAGCCTTAAAATCTGGCGAAATGTGCGTATCTGACGACCTGTGTGTCATCCGTAAGTAGGATTAACTACTTATGTTAAATTTACAGAATAACTAAGACATAATGAAAATGTGTTTCCAAAGTGCCTTTTGGAGTTTGGTGTTACATAGTAGGTACTGTTATACTTAGTAGGTACCTAATCTATTTGCATCAACATTTTCAATGTCTCATTAAATCCCTTTTTACTAGTAAACTAATTAAAGGTCTCTGCTGACTACACCGTACCATACCATGACCGTGCTAGGAACGTATCAGGCAAAAAAATATTCTTTATTGAAAAGTATGAAAAGTTCATGGCCGTTGACGGAACGGTCTAGTGGGAATAGTGTCATACTTTTTAATACAAAGAATATTTTTTTGCCTGATTTGCCTTCCTGATCACACTGCCTAAAAAGCAAATAGACTAAGAGGGCAAAATGACCAACAACATAGAATGACTAACTTACAGAATGACTAAACCGCAAAATGTCTAAAATGCAGAATGACTAACTTGCAGAATGACTAAAACGCAAAATGTCTAAAATGCCTACTTTGCCTTTGCCTAGGCATTCTATACAATGCCTGATGGTCCACCGGCAATGTGTAAAATAAGTATATTTAATATAATAATGTATATTTAATGTATATTTTAATAATGTATATTTATTAATGTATATTTAATATAAGTATGTTGTCTGTTATAAAATAATATCCTCGAAAGGCTCACGCTCCGCTGCGTTTCGCGCTCGCCTTAAATTTTAAACTTAATTATAACCTATACACGGGACCTACAGGAGTAAAGCAGGTTCGATTCCAAACTCAATGAGCCCCCCTCGAGCCATCACAAGCCCCCTAGAGCCCCCTCGAGGTATCATACATTGCCGGTAACATATACATACTGTGTACGTACAGTGGCCGTATTATTATGACCTCTTATTTCCTGGCAGTTTTCTGACTGGATATCAATCTATCTCTTTTATTCGCTATACAGCGAGAAAGAGATGTAACTATAGCAATTCATAAACCTGGCAAGTTTTAAGAGGTTGTAATACCCCCACAGGTTCTGCGTTTTAGACAATTGCTTAGTAGACATTTTGCTCTTTAGACATGAACATTAGGCATTTTGCTTCGTAGACATTTTGGTTTATAGGCAGCGTGATCAGCCTGCCGACTGTCTAACTTTGTTGCAATCAACTTTGACAGAAATCGCAGTGACATTGCTGCTTTAGTAAGAACCAATGTGACAACTATCTTACTTAAAGCAGCAATGCAACTGCGATTTCAATCGAGAATTGTTAGCAACAGAGATACGTAATCGGTGGGCAGGAAGGTTCCTAGCACGGTCATGGTATGGTATGGTGGGTATAAACCTATTTTAAGGTTGGTGCAAGAAAGCTTTAATATAATACAATTATATTAAACTTCTTGCTTCATACACAAACCGATCCCAGTGTTCTTATTGGTTTGGTAGTACTTAATTGAAGGTGACATTATATGCAAAATTAGCGCCACCCCCCGCAAACAAATAATTACCGTGTAAACACAATTTAGTGAAAATCCAAGTTGATGGTCTCTTCGCAAAATATCAATTGCTATTTATAAACACACAAACTCAGTGATAATTGTTTGCAGTTGTGATGGTGAAAAAAGCTAAGAACAGTCGTCGTTGTTTTCGTCGAGAAGAACCACAATAAAATATCTGTCATGTTGGTGTGTTTGACAATGTGTTACAAAATAACCCCTAATGCCGAATATGGTAGATAGGGACCATCAAACTGAACAACTTTTACTATGGGACCAACTCTGAAATCGCGAAAAAATATCAGCTGTTTCATACAAAAATTAATAACGCAAATATCAAAATGTAGGTACCTACAGCAGATTTTTTTTTCGCGTTTTCAGAGTTGGTCCTATAGTAAAAGTTGTTCAGTTTGAGGGTCCCTATCTACCATATTTGGCATTAGGGGTTATTTTGTAACATGTTGAGTGAGTCCCAACCACCCCGGTGGCTCTGTCCCGGTGGCGGGACCGTTGGGAAAAAAAGTTCCAACCACCCCGGTGATTCGTGTCTTGCTGTTTAACGGGGTGGATGGCACTCGCGAAGTTCCAACCACCCCGGTATTTTATTTAACGGGACGGGTGGCACAAATCTTGTATCATGCACCCCGGTATTGCGTTTAGGAAAGATAAAAAATATATTATTTATTCTACACCGTAAAATTAGACCCATTAAAAGAAACCAAGCTATTTTCATGTAATAATCAGGTTTGATTATGACAAGAAATATTAATGTTAATATCCGCGGTTTTAAAAAACAGTCTTCATTTTAAAAGTAGAATGATACATTATTATATAAAGTTAAATAATACATATTCGTAGAAATGTTTAATTATAATAGGCAGTTATGACATAAGTAATTAATAACTAGTAACATAAAACCTTATAGCAAAAAATTACGTCCTAAATATTTTCATTAGCAAACAATCATTATAAATTTGACTTCAATAATCACAGATTGGTAATAAACAGTCTTTATTAATATTATAAATCAGCACACAAAGTATTTAGTACCATAAACTTACTAATAAAATAAGTAATACTTAAACAACTGATAAAATTAACACCTTTCAGCAAAAATCAACGTCGTAAAACTTACAGTTTTATTTGCAAACATTATAACAACAAACAATAAACAACTTAGGCTTGTATAATTTTAGAATGAAACTCAAACTCAAATCGCTGTAAAGTACTTACTTTCAACATAATTTTGCGGCTACATTTCAGTTTTCTTCTATAAATACATTCCCATGCCACCGTTCCATTTTTATAATTCTCTTTTAATATATATTGGTGCCCAGCACGTAACAGAACAGTACCACCGTTTCTTTTTATAAAAATTAAAGGGGTCAGACCTTTAGAACCTTGAGCTTCTTCATCTGCCATTATTTCTGGAATCCAACAATTTCAAACTCAATAATGTGCACAGCATCTCTCTCTCACATATCCACTAAGAAAAATATTTCACACTGAAAACTTATAAAGTCACTTCACTTACCAACAAACTAAACACCCTTTATAAATGACACTACTGAAAACTTTGATCACTCAAGGCAAGAAGCTTATACCTCCAATGGAGATTGCACCGGCTAGTGTTATAGTGAAGATAGAAAAAATTACCTTGAGTGACGTTACGGCTTATTGCTGTCTCTTTCTTTAGCGTGACAATACGTTTTCGTTTCTCACGAACGAACGAACGATGAACAACGAACACGTAATGTAACAGTAAAGAAAGAGATAGCAATAAGCCGTCACATCACTCAAGGACATTTTTTTTATCTTCAATATGACACTAGCCGTGCAATCTCCATTGGGGGTATAAGCTTCTTGACTCAAGGTCGACTGACGTCACCGGCACCAACCAACAACAATGCATTTTTATGAAGTGCAATCGCAGGTACCCTACCAAGCTTCCTTTTGGTTGAACTACATATCGTACTGAAGTTGCACTCCGCAAAATCATTTAGATAAATAGCGACTCTTGAACCGAGACAATAAAGTTCAATTCAGAAGGCACAACGCTCCCTTCCATAAATTATATTCACCTCTCTTACTATCGCGTAGCTCTTATCTTTTCTGACGCATTAAATTGGCCTTGTTTTGTTCAGTGGGAACTGGGAAGCTAAACCTAACTAGTTAGTGCAAAATGAAAGCGTGGTGATTGATTGAGCTTCTTCTTTACAGACGTGCATAATATTTCTCTAGTTGCAAAACATTTTATTTTTATTTTAATGAGTCTATTTTATGTTCGTATGTCTTATGTTATTATTAATTTTCTTATTTTATTAGTATCCATAACAATATAAATATTATAATACTAGAAAAAAATTAACACCCTTACAACGAGCTCAGTGTTGTATTGTAGGCGTGTTCGTTTTTTCTAATATTTTTTTAATATTTATCTTTGTACCTATATTAACAAGTCATAATATTTTCTTAGTAGTTTAAGTATTAATATTAAAAGCCCATTAAAATAACAAATTTTGTTGGAGGTGATCTTTAACACATAAGAACTGATACTTATACATGTTTTTGTCTAATTATTATTCACTTTGTAGAATAATATATGTACTCTGATTTTATAATGAAGACTGATTTTTAGAACCACGGACATTAACATTTTATATTTCTTGTCATAATCAAACCTGATTATTACATGAAAATATCTTGGTTTCTTTTAATGGGTCTAATTTTACGGTGTAGAATAAATAATATATTTTTTATATTCTCCTAAACGTAATACCGGGGTGCATGATACAAGATTTGTGCCATCCGTCCCGTTAAATAAAATACCGGGGTGGTTGGAACTTCGCGAGTGCCATCCACCCCGTTAAACAGCAAGACATGAATCACCGGGGTGGTTGGAACTTTTTTTCCCAACGGTCCCGCCACCGGGACAGAGCCACCGGGGTGGTTGGGACTCACTCAACATGTTGTATATAGCAATGATATTTTGCGAGCCGTGACCATCATTGTGTAATTTACACGGTACTTAATTTTTTTGCGGGAGTGGCGCTAGCGTTGCTTATAATAATGTCGCAAACAAAAAGTCGATTGAAATAGTATCTTGTGCAAGTAGCCTTAGGGCATAATTTGCAAAAGTTAATACAATAGGAATTTGCTATTTCAAAAGTACCTAGCTTCCGAAGGCGTCAAAGAGTTTAGTAATTGGTTCTGCTATTGGTACAATAGTCAAATAATTTTTAGCCCTTCTAAAGTAAATAAATAACAAAGCCCTCGACTTATTGTAAGTATTTACAGTCGGTAGTTGTTTAATTTGAGAAAGGTAGAATTATGTGAAGTCAGCTTATGTTTGTGATTTTGTAAATCGTCTTATAATTTAGCATTTAAATACCTACTTATAATTTTCTGTTACCAACTTCAGAACTATTATGTATGTTCTTCAAAACTGATGAATACCCTGTTATTGTTTCGCAACAATGAGCTCTATTATCAGGTACTGGTAGGTGTGTTAAACATGCTTAATTATTTGTGTAAAGTGCACCACACTGAACTTAATTATAGAGATTATTGATGCGAACTTAAGAAAATGGATGCATTAAAGACTTTGAAACCATTTCCTGGTTTTATTATCTTGGTGGCCAACTGGCCCATGCTCTCTACTTTACATTTTCATTACCGAGCTTTTTAGCTTACCCGCGCAGATAGGTAGAATGGGACTGGAAAGGACATGTCCCATCGCGCCTATGTCATTTACCTCACCATTCTTAACACTCCCGACCCCAAGCACGAACCACTATCGTTCTGGTTATAGTAATCGTAATCGTATATTTTTGTATGAAAACCAAGCAGCGCCGCTACGATCGTTTAAGAAACTAAAATTCAATAACACGAACTTTCGAGTCTCGTAATCGTAACCGTAATGGTATAGTTAAAGTAAACTAAAGTATGGCAATCCGCAGCACGAACTAAGTTTTGATGGATCGTATCGTTTTATTCGACAGCTAGCCATCGTATTATCACTCACCGAGAATTTTACAGTGAGAGAACTATCGTTAAGAGTGTTGTGGGATATAAAGTGATTATTTTATTGATAATAGGTAATTTTAGTGACTGAAAATTATGTGTATGTGATTGTGAAACCGTCCTTTGTGTAGTTATAACTTTCTTTGGCGTCTAGTAAATATTCTTAGGGAAGAAAAAGCGACCTAATAAGAACGTGTGAAAAAATCTTAAGGTAGGGTTTTGAATTTATGGATATTCTTTTATAATTACCAGGGAAACAGCCTCACTAGATCACGTTATGATAAAGTTAGATGGGAATAGTGTATCTGCTCATGTGGCTGTTTTAAACACAACAGTGACTGATCACGATATGGTCCTATTACACGTAGCAAAGCTGACAGGCAAAATACACTGTAAAAAAACAAAAATAGTGATAGACTACGATAGTGCATTAGTGGATCTAAGAAAAAAGAATTTAGCTGATTTACTATTCTTAAATGATCCGGAAATAGTAACGTTTAAACTAATTCAACACATCACTGACTCTTTAAAGGAAAATACTAGAAAGATAAATATCTCGAAGAGTAAGCGCATCCTAAAACCCTGGATAACACAAGGGATATTGAGATGTATCAGACACAGGGACAGATTATGGCATAGACTTCGCTCAAAACCAAATGATGAGATTCTTGGGATCACCTATAGAAGATATCGCAACTTCTGTAATAACCTAATAAAAAAGTTAAAACGAAATTATGAAAGGAAACTGCTGCGAGACTCTTCTGGTGACCCCAAGAGACTCTGGAGTAACATTGCGAATATTACCAACCAAAAAAAGGCAGCATCTAATAATTCTAAACTTCTTAATATCAAAAGCTCCCAGAAAGAATCGGTTGACTATGTAAATAATTTCTTCACTAATGTAGGAAAAAATCTCGCTGATAACATAGACCAATCAAATATCCACCAGCAACTTGGCACAAATAACAAGACACACTTATCTTCCTTTGTTCTTCTCGATACTGACCTGGAGGAAGTACACACTATTATCTTGAACCTAAAAACAACTAGTGCTCCTGGTTGGGATAATATCCCAACCAGTTTTCTCAAGCTCGCAAGGTTTGAGTTAGCTCCTGTAATCTGCCATCTAGCGAATCTCTGTTTCTGCAAAGGCGCGTTTCCGTCGCCCCTGAAAGAATCGATAATTACTCCAATACACAAGGGTGGGGATGGAGACGATGTCAATAATTACAGGCCGATCTCTGTTCTACCGTGCATATCTAAAATAATTGAAAAGCTCATTAACATAAGACTGAGAAATTACTTAAATAAATACAACCTCTTGTCAGCTTGTCAATACGGCTTTAGATCGGGTAAATCCACTGAGGATGCTGTAGAGGCCTTGACAAATGTGATTACTGATAATCTGGATAGCAAGGGCAAATGCCTGACAGTCTTTCTAGACCTTAAAAAAGCATTTGACACCGTTTCTGTTCCCATCCTACTACGAAAACTTGAAAATATCGGTATAAGGGGTACTGCTTTGAACCTTTTTGAAGATTATTTAAAAAATAGATCGCAAAGGGTAAAAATAGGTGATGTAATAAGCGAGAAAGCCGTAATTACCTATGGCGTTCCGCAGGGAAGTGTCCTGGGTCCAACCTTGTTCCTTATTTATATCAATGATCTCTGTAACTTGAAGATGGGGAACACCAGGATCTTCTCTTATGCGGACGACACAGCTATAGTCTTCAGCGGAGAGTCTTGGGATAATGTCAGGAGTGTCGCGGAGACTGGCTTGGCTGAGATTGCTGAATGGCTTAGGGCGAACTTGTTAACCTTAAACACCTCTAAAACAAATTACATGTGCTTCTCTCTAACCGACAGGACCCAACCTGATAGTACTTTTGGTATCCAGATCGGTGGATCTAGTTACGGTGGTAACAGACACGCAAAAGAAGTCACGTGCACTTGCCCTTCTATACAGAAAGTTGCTGTTACCAAATACCTTGGAATTATGGTGGATCAAAGATTATCATGGCAATTTCACGTGGAAGTGGTTTCTTGTAGACTAAGAAAACTCATGTTTATATTCAAAACTCTCAGACATATAGCCTACAAGAAGCTACTTAACCAGATTTACTTTGCGCTAGCACAATCTATAATTACATACTGTATTACAGTATGGGGTAGTGCCTTAAAAACGCATTTTCTACAGGTTGAAAGAGCACAAAGAGCACTACTTAAGCTCATGTATTTTAAAAAGCGCCAATTTCCAACCCGCAGGCTTTACACAATAACAGACTTGTTAACAGTGAGAAAACTATACATTTTGCATACTATTTTAAAAAAAACATAAAACATTGCACTACGATGTCGCTATTCTAAAGAAGCGAAGAAAGGACATAGTAGCTATCACTAAACAAACCCATACTAAATTTGCACAGTGTCAATATGGTTATTTGTCATCCTATTTGTACAACATTATAAATAAGAAGTTGGAAATATATACATTAACCTTCCGTGAATGCAGACAAAGATTATCAGCGTGGCTAAAACCTTTAACTTATGATGAGACTGAAAAACTCCTGAAAATCGACACCTAATACCTATACTCTCAAACACACACACACACACACACGCACGCACGCGCGCACACTCACACACACACACACATTTATAAGTAATTTATAAGTTATATTTTATTATTCAGTTTCTTGTGTTTTAGTTGGCACAATCATAAATATCATTAGCACTTAAGTACATTGTACCACTATTAATATTAGTTGCTTCTTATGGAAGAGCGACTTCATCTGGCACAGGTGCACTATGCACTTAAAAGAGGGAGTCAATCACCATGTTGTTAAAGTTTATTGGTACTGAAATAAATAATTTTTCATTTTCATTTTCATTTTCATAATTGATTTTATTTTCGTGCTGTCTACACAGAGAAACTTAACAAAGAACTTAAAACAATAAAAATAAATATTTCAAAAAAAAACTTTCATAATTTAAAAAAATCTTTTGTCGTAGGCAATTCTGAATATCCACAAAGACTTTGGCTGGTTTGCTGGCTGACATGGCTATCACCGATGCAGCCTGAGAATAATCCCGAAGCTAAAATAAATACATCGCTCCATACCTATATGGCAAACAAATACGAAACTTCACATCTTAGACATTTTTCATCTTCAACTTAAGACGTATTGAAGTGCTTGCACATTGCACATTTTAAGCAACTTGAATAACCACTTGACTCCACGAGTTATTGTTTTTGAAAGGTTTTGTTTGTTTATGTTGAAATTGTATTGTAGAGTGTAGAGTTGACATTGATTTGCGTCTTCAAAATGCAATTTTGTTGATCAGTCGGTCGGTGCCGAAAAAACAACAAACTACATATTTTTGTTAGGATTAAGTAGTATAAAAGTTAATAATATTTTTTTTAATAAATTTCATAACAATGAAGTAGTTTTTTTCATTTATTGGTAAACCACAATGACGTAACAGAGATTCATGAACGCGCTTTGTTCCTACGTAGGTAGTAGTTTATTGTAGTATAAATTGCATTACGTAAAAAGAGCGCTAAACAACAAGCGAATGATGGAGAAATCTATACTGTATTCCAAACTTATAAGATACATTTTCGCTTAGCTTTGAGGCGCTTATCAGCGCTCTTTCTACGTGACGCCTACTTTATCCGGATGGTTTCCGGCATCGCATTACTATCGAGTTGACGATAGTAACCTAGCATAGGTTCATGCTACCGATTCATTATCGTGATCGTTATCGAATAGTAAGTAAAAACGATTACTATACCATTACGAGAGTTGTTCGTGCTTGGGGTACGTAGGCGCGCCTCTGTTTGGGACGTTAGTGCGCGCGCGCTCTACGTATGTAGAACATTTTGATCTCAGGATTTATAAGGGAAATTTTATAAATCCAAATACACATGGTATGTTATATTCAAAAAGGTTCTATGAAGAAAGAAATTAACATAAAAATAATCATTTTAATTATAATAGGAACTTAAAAGTAAGACTTCTTGTAAATATTAGAATAAAATGAAAAAAATAGGTTTTTAACAGTTGAATGTTAATATTATTTATTCACTCATATTATCTACCTCTAGATCAGCATTTTGCGAGCAGTCAGGACATCTAAATTAATTTAGGCACTACGAAGATGTGCCGGGCTTGATGAGGCAGCAACACCAGGACCACATGGTGCGTGTCACCACGGTCACAGAATACATAATAGTACAAAGTACACACTGCGTTATAGATAGTCAGCGAGCAAAGGGTAGATTTGCCACATTTTGTCATAGTTTCTGATTGTCCCGTCTCCTGCATTTGTTCAATGAGCGGTTTTCTGACAGCTGATAATTTTAGTATAATTTTGATTGGCGCTACTCCTGCTAAGTACTTAGATTTAAAAAAAAATATTTATACTAAACTGTGTTAAGGGCAGAGAAAAATTTTTCGGAACACACCAACGCCCAACGCAACAAACCACATAGGTACTCAACAAACGTTAAGAACGTTACGTGTTAAGAAAAGTAAAAATAACGTTTCATCCTTTGCCTTTTTATTCTTTAAAACCTATCTACTTCTACCTTTTGAAAACCGCTCATTCAATAATAGGTTAATTGAATGTCCTAGCATAGATAATGATAATTGTTATACTTAGTTTAAAATAACTGATCTAGGTAAGTAGGTACTTAGGTGAAAATAAAATAAATTTTAATTCAATTTTTTTATTAAAAATATTTTAATTCTAACGGAAACAGTCATCAAAAATATTTTTAAATGATAAGATACACCTTTATTTTTCAAAATATAATGATCAAATGCAGTTATGAGTAGTTATGACTCATTAATTAGGTCCCTTTGACAATATTTTTTTCAGATAGGTATTCCCCATTATCGCAACGGGGTGTGTTAACTGCAACGTATGAAAGACATCATTATCGCAACTTGGTGTTAACTTAAGAGGCATATCACGTTTCGACTGTGATTTTTGCGTAAAATGGCCAATTTTGGGGCTCTCAATCTCAGAAACTACAATACATTAACAGTTTTGACTTATTGAATAACTTTATAATTAAACCCGAAATTGCAGAGAAAGATTTTTCATAAAATGCGCGAAGGCACTTTTTTGGGGTCATGGATTGAACTACTGTGCTAAACAAATGAAATAAAAAAAATTGAATATTATCTCTTATATAGTCGAATAGATCATAGCGGCCTCGGAATTTTGAAATTATGTATGGAAAATGTGAAAAAAAAAAAAAATCCCAATCAAACCATAAAACTACTAAAAACGCTCAGAATTGACTGTGAATTTCTCCTAGATACATAATTATTATTACGTAAAATTTATATTAGAATAATCTTTACTTCATGCGAAAATCAAATTTCACACTTTTATTTGTTGTTTGTACTTGTTTTTCTTTCTGTGTATGTTCAAAGTTGACTCTAAGAAATCGTTCACCAACTTTAATTTTCCTTTCTAACCCTTTAACTTTCCAGTGTATCATCATATTACTTTTTGTCGCGAACACATATAAATGTATTTAGTAGACCCAAAGGTTTCTCTAGGTTGTAGCGCTAAAATCCGTCAAAATCGAAATTTCGACGAAAAAATATGATAGGGCCCTTAACTGCAACGTATGAAAAGTTATGCTAACTTAGGCGTCTTCTAATAGATTAGTAACGATGCCAACCGATCAAGTTTTACAAAGTTCATTCGTTAGTCCCCGAAAGCGGACGCGAATGTAATAGATCCCACGGTTTGTTAGAGACTTGTCTGAATATATAATGAGCCCATGCGGACTTGAAAAGCTTGGCCGCTGGAAAAGTTTCAATACTTTGCTAATGAGCAAAAGAATTATTGAATAGAAGCGAATGGACTGTATTATCGATGGTCATCGGTGGCACCCTGAGCCTGACTGAAAGTGGCGCCGCGGTTAATTTTATTTAATATTGTTATTTATTCTAATAAACAGTTTTAATAAATAGGTTTGTTGTACGGGAGCCCCCCTTAAATATTTATTTTATACTGCTTTTAATATTTGTTATTAAAGCGGCAACAAAAATACATAATCTGTAAAAATTTCAACTGTCTAGCTATCACGGTTCATGAGATAGGGGAGAGTTGGGTATTACCGAGCCCCTAAGGAAATTTAAATATAACTAACCTCAGGTTGGGTTAAAATAAAAACTAAATATGACTACAGGTGGAGAATTTATCTAGCTACGCTAACGAACCTTCAAAATCATCAAAATAAAACACAAAACAAAAATAGGAGTAAATAATAAAAAAAATGGGAAAACGCGATATTATCAAACTGGTCTGATAATATCGTGCCCCTAGGTCGGTAACTTCGTGCTGGGTCTGATAAAACCGCGCCTCTAATTAAAATTGTCAATAAACTGATAACTATCACTACAGCGTATAGGAAAAATTAAAATCATGTTTATTTATTTCTTTTTATATTCATTAATCAACTCAATCTCAAAATTATAAACTTATAAGTTTCCATATTAAACGATTTAGAAAGACATCTTTTCTTTGTTACACAAAAGATGTCTTTCTGCTTCGAAAACTAATTAAGTAATCTGAAATAATTGTCAATTTTCGGAATGTTTTTACTTTAGTATGCAATTACTTCGTAGGAAGATCAGCCAGATCCTTCATTTTCGTCGCCTTGTGTAAAGAAAAATATTTGCCATCGATATTTTCATACTGTTTCATTTCGCGCCCCGCGCGCGAAATTATCAAACAAGGTAATTTTAATTTGTAACCTCACAAACCAAAACAAACTTAAAGAATTAATTTAAAATAATTCTGCACACAAATTCTACATAATTTTTACGTTATAAATGTATGTAGTTTATTACTCGTTAAGTAATATTGATTGACTCAGCTCTTATTATTATTAGAAAAAATTGGATCGTGTGCGTGGAAAAACTAAAAGCGCGCGGCCTTCCGCTCTGGTTGTTTGGCGGAAATTGACGGTGTGCGGGTGAGGTTAGAGGTGCTTAGAGCTAAGATTTGACTGTTATTGCAGGTGCATAGAGTTGATAGTTTTCGAGAAACCAAGGGGCACGAAATTATCAACCGCGCGGTAATACCCTACTCTCCCCTACAGCGTGGTGACAGACAGACAGACGGACAGCGGAGTCTTAGTAATAGGGTCCCGTTTTTACCCTTTGGACACGGAACCCTTAAAATCATAAATTGTTAGTTACCTAATTCATTAATTTAGTTATTTAGGTAATTATTATAATTGCAACGGCAATAAATCAGGACTTCTCAAACTAAGTAGGTAGGACCTACCTACTTATCGAACCATTTTAGTATCAAACTAAAAAGCATGAAAGATTTACTTAGGTAAGTACTTTAGGTAGGTAGTTACCTATACAAAAAATCCAATATACCCCTACCGGCAACCAATCAACATCGCTAGTAGGTAGTGGTCGTTCTACGAGCTCAAAATTAATGGAAAACCGCAAATCGATGTACAGCATAGCCGTTTGGTACACGTGTACTTGAGGTCAAATAAAATTTTGGACCCGCGGTTCTTAAAAATTCTTCCCTTCGGAGAGGAGTTATGGTGTCATCTTTTTTTGTAATGGGGAAAAAAATTTTTGTTCTAAAATCTATCGTGTATGTTAGGTATCGAATGAAAGGGCCTGCTGAGCCGGTTCTAAAAATATATCACATCATTACGTTTCAGCCACTTGTTTTAAATTAAATCAAAAAACATTTTCAAAACATACTAAGTTTGGGCTCCTTCAGATCCGATGTGGTTAATTTATTTTTTGTAGAATACACCTTAAGAGTTATATAGTAGTTTTTTGGCGCCATTTGTCAAGTTCGTTTCGGTGTCTATTTTAATTATTTGCAAATTGATTCATAGTGGATATTGTGTCTTAAAATTGGTGCAGTTTTGTGGTACAAGTGTACAATACACTGAACAATATGTGGGATAATTGAAATAGGCGCGATCTTGGTTGTGTGAAGCCGAGACTTTTACTGTAGTGGTGGCTACCTCGGCAGAACTTACTTACCAAGTAAACTGTCTTGATATACTTGGTGCCAAATGCTCCAAGCAGCATTGGAATGCGATGCACCCGCATTTTAATGTAACTGAAACAATCTATCACTGAAATATTCAACACTTGACACTGGCAAAAATTACTTCCAAGAGGAAAGTAGATTGCCAAAACAAAAATAAGAAGAAGAAGAAGAGTTATATAATATCCTCATATCAAATCACAAGAAAGTAATTTTGAAAATATTTACACTAATTATTTTTTTTCATTTTTCATTTTTTTTCCAAGTGTCCAAGAGCCGTTTAATGTCCCCACTGCTGGGCCACAGGCCTTCCTTATGAGCGGATAAGGAGGATTATATTATTATTTAAAATAAAGTTTACAAAGTGATTATATAGTATTTAAAAAAAATGTTGTTCTGAAACCTATCGTGTGTGATCTTTGTGTGATATCGAATGAAAGGGCTTTCTGAACAGTTTCTAAAAATATATCACATAATTACATTTCGGCACTTATTTAAATTAAACCAAAAAACAATTTCCAAAATCCCATACAAACGTAAGTTTAGGCAAGAATTATAAAAAAAAATCTAAATGTAAATATTTTCAAAATTGTTTTCTTGTGTTTGATATGAGGATATTCTTTAACTCTTCAGGTGTATCCTACAAAACATAAATTAACCACATCGGATCTGAAGGAGCCCAAACTTAGTATGTTTTGAAAATGTTTTTTGGTTTAATTTAAAACAAGTTGCTGAAATGTAATTATGTGATATATTTTTAGAACCGGCTCAGCAAGCCCTTTCATTCGATACCATAGGTTATCGAACCTACACGAGAAGTTTTAGAACAAAACATTGTTTTCCCATACAAAAAAAAGATGACACCATAACTCCTCTCCTAAGGGAAGAATTTTTAAGCACTGCGGGTCCAAAATTTTGTTTTGACCTCAAGTATACGTGTACCAAACGCCTTTGCTGTACATCGATTTGCGTTTTTTTTTAATCGTACGATTATTACTATAGAATACCTTCGCTACTGTTGCATCGCAAAAAAGACAGTTTTTTGTGCAAAATTAAAAAAAAAACGCGTTAGTCAAAGTCTCATATCGTTTGGTTAAATGCTCTTAGCATTCGATAGATAGATAAAACAGTAGAATCGGGTCTTGAAAGAAGGTGTATTTTCTGCGTAATGAAGAACCTCATGTCAAGCAAGGTTTTTCCAAAGTGATGCATGAGAATATTATATTAATTATTCTATGGACTGCATGTGGTGTGGTTCTTATTTCAAGACGTGATGATGATGACCATTATGGGTCAGTAAAATGTGTCAGTTTTAAAAATCTGTTAAAAACGTTAAAACATAAGAATATATAAATATTCACATAATTAACACGCCTTTGAGGGCCCCAACCATTAAGTATATTAGATTTGACAAACCCCAAATCCTTGCTAGGGAACGTAGATTTATTCCTAGAATGCTCCGCGAGGCTATCGAAATAAATAAATATCCTAATTTCAATAGAGATGATGGTTGGAAAATTCCACCAGCTTACACACACTGCAAGATCTAATGATACGGTTCCTTCTGCAAATAAACTAATAAATATAAAATACGGAGGTCGGCTTCCCTCTTCAAGTTTTCTTTCGCCATTTCTTTCTTGGAGAGGCCTCTCAATTTTGTTAAATGGTTTAGGATATGGATAGTTTCAGTAGATTCTCTCTTTTTAGCATTACTTAATTAATTCACAAAATTAAATTATAAATTAACTCAAACCTAATATTTATTTTTTGTTAAATATTGATTTCTGAACGTCTTTAAAAATTCATCGCTTGAGGGTAGGTAGGCTCACGAGCACCTTCAGTCCCTCGTGACCACGGCAGCTGCAAAGGTGCCGAAACGTCGGGAAAATCAAAAATCAAACCAAAACCAAAGTACTTTCAATAAAACCGCGCTATTATCCGTTAAAAAGTGTTTTATTTCATGTCTAATGAGCGCGTAAGCTTGAGAAGTGAATACATATAAATAGCTTTACCTATCTAGTACAGTAAGGACATAGGCGTTACTGGTTTGAGTAAGGTCATCACAGAATACATAATTACTAAACGTTCTTCATCGCAGTTGAAGTACTTACTACCTACCTACCTATTCAATCAAAACTGGATTTAAAATCACTTCAGTGAAAAGCGGCTGAAGTGTCAAGGGTGGTTGAAGGGCACTCCATCGGTTGGTCGCCAATTTAGATGTCCCAACTCCCGACTCCTGATGATTAAAAAAAACTTTTCATATAAATCCAAAGAATGATAGTCTTTATACAGCGGTCAGCGTAGCGACCTTTTGCCATTTTGGGTAAAGTTTAGATGGTCCGGTCTTTCCTCCAAAAGTTTAATGGAATATTAAGGTTTAAATATTTAAAGTTAATGTTAGACCAATAAATTAACAATTTAGTTTTTTCAGGAAGCAACACAGATTATTGAATAAGGCTCGGAAACTAAAAAATCTGTTTATTTTGCATGCAAACGGGGGTCTGTGTCCCCCGCGTCTTACCGCTCGACAATTTGATTTACCCGCTCATCAAGTGGCGTTAGTAATTGATTGTTTGTATGTAAATTCTAGTATATTCGTAAAATCTTGAATGGTAAAGTCTCAAAGTTTGTATAACGTATCAATTATCAAACGACGTCTCTCGTGATTTAACTGTGGCGGGGCAACATAAGGGCGCGTTACCCTACCTACCTACCCCCCATCTTTCTTTACTAAGTTCTTCTTCTTCTTATTTTTGTTTTGGCAATCTACTTTCCTCTTGGAAGTAATTTTTGCCAGTGTCAAGTGTTGAATAGTCCAGTGGTAGATTGTTTCAGTTTACATTAAAATGCGGGTGCATCGCATTCTAATGCTGCTTGGAGCATTTGGCACCAAGTATAATCAAAACAGTTTACTCGGTATGGTCAGCCGAGGTAGCCACCACTACAATAAAAGTCTCAGCTTCACACAACCAAGATCGCGCTTATTTCAATTAATCCACATATTGTTCAGTTGCGTAGACACTTGTACCACAAAACTGCACCAATTTTAAGACACAATATCCACTACGAATCAATTTGCGAATAATTAAAATAGTCACCAAACCAAACCCGACAAAATGGCGCCAAAAACTCTTCTTCTTCTTCTTATTTTTGTTATGGCAATCTACTTTCCTCTTGGAAGTAATTTTTGCCAGTGTCATGTTTTGAATACTTAGTTCAGTATTTCTAGATTTTCTAGTAGATTGTTTCAGTTTACATTAAAATGCGGGTGCATCACATTCCAATGCTGCTTGGAGCATTTGGCAGCAAGTATATCAAGACAGTTTACTCGGTAAGTTTTGCCGAGGTAGCCACCACTACAATAAAAGTCTCAGCTTCACACAACCAAGATCGCGCCTATTTCCATTATCCCACATATTGTTCAGTTGCGTAGACACTTGTACCACAAAACTGCACCAATTTTAAGACACAATATCCACTATGAATCAATTTGCGATTAATTAAAATAGTCACCGAACTGAACTCGACAAAATCTCGCCAAAAACTCTGTTGAACTGAACTGTCAACACTGTCAATCGTGAGCATGCGACTCTCCGTGCCACTGAATAATTCCATTCTAAAACTACCTACCTAGAAGTAATGTACCGATGATATACGTTCTTATTTCAGATATCAAATCGATTGTACCGGCTTCCCGGCAGAATGATTGACAAAAGCATGTGGCACGGAGAGTCGCATGCTTTGAGGTTATGTTTTTTGTTAAATCGACGAATTCCAGATCAATCGGAGCCTGTACCGGTGGGTTGATGTATTTGTAGCCGTTACATATTCATTGTAACAGCTACAAACACTTTCGTTGCTCATGTAACGCAACAGGGTCAAAGATATCGCGATCTAAAGTTTTAAAAGCATGCGACTCTCCGGCCCACACACTTAAGTCTAAAATATTGATGAAAATTGCATTAAGATTAAAAATAAGCAGGTTTTTGTAATCGTTTGATCACGATAAACGACCCGAAAACATATTTTCAGAATATCTTTACTCGTTTTAGAGAAATTTGCAAATTTATTTACTATGAACAATCACAGTGTAGGGTTACCATATCGTCGGTCGGTCAGAATCATTAGGCTGTTTCTAGAAAATAGACCGATCGGAATACGTTATTTTGAGGGTATAACCTTCAAGAATTCTAAAGTTTATGAATTCTTGCCTGTCGATACATTGGCATATAATTAGTTTATTTTTGCGTTTTGTGTCACATCTAGCCGATGCATCTTGAGAAATTCGATTATTTGTGGTGGTTATAAATAATTGGACTCTAAGGCGCTTCTCCCACTGCCAACGCGCGCCGTCGTCGCGGGGCGCGGTTTAGCGTTTCACGCGCGCGGTGACGGCGCAGCGCAACGCCTGTTCGGGCGGTTTTCTCCGCGCCCCCGCGCCATTCGGCGTCTGACGCGTCCCCGCCGCTTGTTTTTTAGAGGCACTAAATTTTGAAGTTGTTTTGTTTTAATTTCCAGGTTTTTAGGGTTCCGTACCTCAAAAGGAAAAAAAACTGAACACATATAAAATCACTCATGAGATTAAAACGTCCAGACAAATAATTAAGATTTGCCATCTCGATATTAATGACGGAATTTTAATAACATACGAGTAGGTAGGTACGGTCAACGGCACGCTGGGCTTCCACGACATGATATTCAATCAAATAAATAACAGATTTTTTACAGTTTTGTATAACCTCATGTGCTGCATAATGTACCTACCAAATGGCACTAAAATGGGCGTATATCCAAGCCACGAAACATTTGAAAACCAGAGGAAATCCCGCCATCGTAACGAAACGATCATCGAAAACCAGCCGCGGGGCGCGTCGCAGTGTGTTGTACCCCGCGGTAACGCGCCTGCTGGCGCAAACTGCTCGCGGATCGCCGGCGGCACGCGGCGGTGCGCGCTCACGCGCCGTGGCGCGCCTTGGTGTGTTGGACGAGGCGGTTTTCTGTACAAATTAATGTACTTGCATACAACGTAAAAGACGCGCGTGGGTGCGCCGCGACCGCGCGCGTCGCCAGTGTGAGAACCGTCTAAACTGTCAAAATTGTTTTAAAGTAAAAAGAAACAATAGTATTGTATTTAAGATAGCCTGCGTAGCGTACAAACCTAATTTGTGTCATTTTCGTCCATGGAAACAGACGTGGGACCCGTACATTAATAACACCGTCAAAAAAATATTACAATTTGAAAAACAAGTACCATATACCTCAGATCACTTAAAAATCCCTATGAAATAAATTTGTGCCAAATTAAGGCATGGACTTTTAATATTTTCAATTTTTTTGTTTGTCCGAGCCATTGATGCTTATAAAAAATATTAGTATTATTAGAGTTTACATATTTAATATCTTAAATACATGAGTGATGGACAGAATGAATTTGTGTCATTTTCATGCATGGATAATACCTAGGTAGGTAGGTATTCAAAAAGTTTGCGGTCGAAGCGAGTAGGCGCGGGCGCGTGGCGAGGGACGACGAAGCTCGTCCGTTTCGGTTGGATACTAAGTACGTACATACCTATAAGTCTCACGTCACGATACGAACGAACACGCACCTTTCGTTTGGTTAAGTAGGTACTCTATAGAATTACATCTCCTGTTTTAGAAATTCATACAGTTGTACTATGGACAACAACGTCACTTAACCACAACTCTTAAGGTTAAAATCGGTTGCACGCCGCGCCGCCGCCGTCATAACATAATATATTTAGTTCGTGCAGGGGGATACGTGCGCACACAATTTTTTTGCTAACTTTTTAAGCGAAGCTGTTGCCCACAGTACATACATATCTGTTCTGTTTCCATTCTAAAACAACCTAGAAGTAATGTACCGACGATATACATTCTTATTTCAGATATCAAATCGATTGTACCGGCTTCCCGGCAGAATGATTGACAAAAACATGTGGGCCGGAGAGTCGCATGCTTTGAGGTTATGTTTTTTGTTAAATCGTCGAATTCCAGATCAATCGGAGCCTGTAGCGGTGGGTTGATGTATTTGTAGCCGTTACATATTTATTGTAACAGCTACAAACACATTCGTTGCTCATGTAACGCAATAGCGACCTAAAGTTTTAAAAGCATGCGACTCTCCGGCCCACACGCTTAAGTCTAAAATATTGGTGAAAATTGTATTATGATTAAAAATAAGCAGGTTTTCGTAACCGTATATAATAGGTCTTTACCTATGAAATTGCCGATTTGTATGGAGAATTTTCAAGAAGTTGCATTTTTCATACTAGCATTTTCTTTGTTCATTTAACAACCGTTAACACTCTTGTAACAAAACTTTTATGTACTAATGTTTGAACACTATGCTAACCTATTCCATTTACGATAAGCGAAAAAAATAAGTTTTGGCTAAGTTACAACCCCTCCGGTCACCCTTTTTTGGCTCACAAAAAAAAGAGTAACTTTCAAGATCTTTTTTTAATGCTATGAAAGCTAAAAAAAGGACTTTATTTTTACTGAAAGTTGACTATCATGGTCATAATTCGACATACGTAAATCAAGATATTGTTAAATGTTTTAAAACATAGAAGTTATTATTTTCTCTGTATGTGACAAAATATCGGCAAGTTCATAAGTAAAGACCTAATATTTATAGATATATATTGCGAACGATTTTATCCTAGCTTTCCGATGACCTAGAGACTTGAAACTTTGAAAATAGGTCAGAACTGGAAGGCAATGCAATATTATGGTGTCATTGAGCTGATCTGATGATGAAGCCGGAAGAAGCCCACAGGAATTCTATGATAAAACCTACAACCCCATCGTGTTTGGGCTCGTTAGAATAGGCATGACAAAATTTTTTTTATTTTATGTTACATAAATTACCTCTCAAAAAAAGAAACATTGGTAAAATAATTATTTCGCTAGCGTGAAAACTGCCCGAGATATCACAGTTTAAAATGCACACAAATTGGACTCACCCGAAAACGCTCCATATTAACGGCTATCTTAGTTATGACGTCACGCCTAGGTGTTTGTATGCAACGCGTAGGAAAGTTTGGCAGCTATATTAAATATTGTGTTTATCAAAATTGTTTCTTATACAAATTTGCTATAAATTTTATGGATTAATTAAATGTATTATTTATTTTAATATATTTTAAACTTTTTAAATGGACTTTAAAAAATTTAGACTCATTTATCTTTAAGTCACACACAAATCATTGTACCTGAGATAAACCTATAGGTACTTTTAAAGTCTGAATAATTGTGCAATACCTTGAGAAAACCTTTATCGGTTGGAACTCAACAGATTTTGTCATTTACTTGTTCCACTAAATATGAAAATGTCAAAATTAATAACAGTGTTTCATTGTTGGACAGAGGATGTTTCATTGTGTACACTGGGTGGACACAATGAAACAATTCCCATTTTCTTTTAAAAGTCTTCTTATTGGTTTATGTATCTATTTATTAATGAAACTATAACTGCCATTTTATACCTAATTAAGTAGATTCCGTTCCTCTAAAAACGGAATTAATATCTTTAAAAATGAGAGAAATATGAGACTCAGAGCTTTTGGTGTTGCATTGTTCCACACTGCTCTACGTTTGTATGTATGTGAGTTTTTGTATTGTTACTTGGGACAAGTTTCAATGGTTGTAAAGTAATTTATGCTTACTACATAAGTCAAAACTTGAAAAATTAAACTTTAGTATTTACTTACCTTTTAAAAAAAACAAAAAACCGACTTCAAAAAACCTGCCTCTAAAAAGCAAGAAATAATATTCAAATCATTAGATATGCATTATCATTGTTATATAATAATAACACGTCTATTGAAGTCGGGTGGGGCTGGAGTACAACTTCGTTTTTTTATTCTAAAAGCCCTACCCGACTTCAATATACGTGTTGTTATTATATAACAATGATAATGCATATCTAATGATTTGAATACTATTTCTTGCTTTTTAGAGGCAGGTTATTTGAAGTTGGTTTTTTGTTTTTTAAAACATTTTTTTTTATTTTTAAAACAATTTTTATTTTTTTGTTTTTAGTGTAAGTGACTTCTCTATTAGGTAGTGTAGTGTAAGTATATTATTTGGTAGAAAAATCGGCTCAGTCAAACGTCAGATATTCGCGGAGAAACATACATTCATACAGGTCAAACTGAAAGAGAACCTTCTTTTTTTTGAAGTCGGTTAAAAAGACTAAAAGTACCTCTTACCCAACAAAAAGAATCATCTTATTCGGTTCATAAATAACAAAATAGTCAAGTTAGTTGATGCAAAATCATAGTGTTTTCAGGATACCTTGAAAACTACTGAACCGATTTGAAAAAAATAAATAAATGGGACCATTTCGCAAAAAAATTGAATCGAACAAAAAAAGAATCATGAAAATCGGTCCATAAATGTCGAAGATACGCGCGAACAACGATAAAAAAAACATACAATCAAGGATGTAATAAAACAGATGCTTCGTTCGGAGTTATTTTATTAATAAAATACATGTAAAATAATTATTTTTTTTTCTTACAAAGAGGTTATAAGAAAACTGAATTTCTTAGTGCTCATCACGGTTAGTTTAGAGCCATCACGCCTTATTAGTAAGTTTGGATAGACTAACATACACGTTACTAACATAACAAGTGATGTATAGGTACTTGGTTATTTATAAAGCTGTTGGGTTTTAAAGTAAATGGGAACGGGAACGAGAACGAAAACGGAAACGGGAACGGTACTTACCTACTAATCTCTGAACTAAACTTTTCAATAATTTATACCAATTCGAATTTAATATTTATAACTAAGACAGGACAACGTCTGTCGGGTCAGCTAGTAAAATAAATATTTGAGGGGGCTCCCATACAACAAACGTGATTTTTTAGCCGTTTTTTGGTACGGAACCCTTTGTGTGCGAGTCCGACTCGCACTTGACCGGTTTTTATTTCCTTACCCTCAAAAAATATTTTGTTACAGTAGGTAGGTAATCCTTTCTTTTTAAACTTTGCAAGAGGTAGAGTACAAGAATGTTAATGATGTCATCTCATCAATGATACTGTAATTGACAATAATAACACATGCCTAGTTCCAAATCACGCCAACAGCACTGTTAGCCTATAATCCATTAAATGAAGTAGGTACACAAATACCCTATCTGTGTAATATTTTGTGACTATTTAATTTGGTCGGATACGCGCTAACAGCGCTGTGAGCGTGATTCGGAACGCGGCCACAGTATCATCAAATGTATTTATATTCGTTCGTATACTTCTTACCTACCTACCTACTCGTTACTTCAAATGTGTCACCGAACTTCAGTACCTATGCTTAGGCGTCACCAAATACTATAGAAACTCTACCGAGTTAATACGCACAGCTTCGGCAGAATTCTGGCAAGTAAGCGACACTAGCGCCCCTAGCGGCGTGAGGTGAACGATTTCAAAAGTTGTGGGGTTGTAGTACCGTTGTAGGCAAAGAGAAAGTGCGTGCGTTACGTTTTGTGTTTTAATATTATTATCGTGGAATTGGAATATTACTGAAATAAACTGATAAAATATCGCAAAAAGCTTGTACTTTTGCTCGTGGTTCAATTTGTGCTGTATATGGGATGCAAGAATTATAAATTTCAAAAAGATTCCAAGTCGTTCTTCAGATTGCCTAGCGATTTAGAAAGGTTAGTTCTACGCTTTTATTATAAATATAAAACTTGCTTCTTTTGTTTTTTTTTACGGCATAATTGTTTATTTTTGTTTAAGAAATCAACTCGTTATGTAATTGATTTTCAGATTGAAAAAATGGATTATAGCATGTAAACGAAGCGATTTAGATTCTTTGTTAAAAGTAAGGATTCAAAATATTTTAATAAAAATTATGTGATTTATTCCGATCATTTTGAAATAGAATGCTTCAGAAATAAGGATTTATACAGTCAAGGGTGAGTTTTCTAATGCTTGAATATGTGATTACCTACCTTGTGTCCTAATAGATGACTAAGTACCAATTTGTATTTTCTGTTTCAGACTATTTCCAAATTCAATACCAACTTTGAATTTGTATAATACTAAGGAACCCCTTAAAAGAAAGAATCGATGTGAAACAAGTATTGTGGAATGTGCAACAAGGTAATATATTTAATTTTAGTTATAAATGATCATTATCATCCTTAGCCATATTCCATTCACTGCTGAACATAGGCCTCCTCCAATGCGTGCCTTTCCGCCCGATCACTTGCCATCCTCATCCAGCTACATTTTACTGTAAAATTTATAATAATATGTATGTTGTTTGTTGTAGTTCTAAGAAAATGAAATTAAACCCAGAGATAGAGAAGGAAAATGAAGCCCCTCTTCCGCCTACTGTTAGCAGCCTACAAGACGAAAATTCGAAATTGAAACAAATTATACATGATTATAAAAATACATTAAATAATAAGTGTAATCTCTTGTCGAAGTGTAAAAAGAAATACTCGCTTCTGAAACAAAAGTTACTGCATTCTAAAAGAACTTACCAATTCTGTTACCCAATCTAGTAAGATGACTAAAGTTTGCGAACAGTTTATAAGATCCCAAGAAAAATTAAGTACCTACCTAGTAAACATAGGGAGGCGATATGAAACATAAATGATAAAGTGGTTGAATTAGCTCTTTATTATTGTTCCACAAATCATACACATTTCTACAAAAGTATTTCTGTTTGAAAACACACAAACAGAGCTAAAGAAGTATGACAACTCTTCCAAGGCTTTTTTCCCCAATGAAAATGCCAAAATAATGTCAGATATCAGATAATTACATTAATACAATAAAATATCTGTAAATAATGTTAAGGCTAGGTTATGTTCAAATGTAACAACAGAAGATATGTTAATGTGTAATGTAAGGAATGCACTAAGTTGTTTTTTGATACCTAAGTATTTCAATGTGTTAAGTAATAAAGGCCTATGTAGTTAAATAATAATTACCGACACAAAAAAAATACAATTAAGACAAGTAGAAAATTAAAGAAAATTACTAATTCATAATTTATTTGATATTTTATTTATTTAGTTAGTACCCGGCAACTCGATAATGAAAGTTCTCCACTACACTAACAGTACCAACAAACAAAACGGTCACCTCATGCCAACAGATGGCGCTGTTTCGGAGGTTGCCAAGTCAATGTATGGGAAACGCCAAGAGCTGTGCGTATTAACTCTGTTCTATAGTATTTGGCGTCACTAATGGCCGATTTCACCAACATCCCCTAAACCGTTACCTAACTATGTGCCCCTTTAAATAAAAGAGCCCCCAAACGAACCCCTTGTTTAGAATACGTTTCACCAACTAAACAGCCCTTTTACTATGAGACCATAGCTAGGGGACAGTTTTTTCATCATTTTGGATGTGTTAACCGTAACTTTTGACCTTTAACTTTGTAATTATTACGTTAATTTAATTCTATTGATCTATTGTAGCAAATGTTTGACCCGAAATTAAAATATAAGTATAAAAACACTTTTTTAAACTTGAACTGTTTGAAGCTTTGGACTACCGTAGAACAAAATGTGTTCAGATATTCCTTTAGAAAGTCTGAAATCACCACATGGTGATAATAAATAAGAAGAATCAACATTGATTCTTCTTATTTATTAAGCCGTATTTCACTATATTTTTCAAATAAGAAATAAAATATTAAAAATATTTTGAATAAAATATAAAATAAGTATTCAAATAATAATCACAATTAAATGTAAAAAAATCACTACCTATGTTTATTATTCTTATTTATTAAGTCGTATTTCATTATATTATTCAAAAAGAAATAAATTATTAAAAAATATTTTGAATAAAATATTAGGTAAGTAAGTATTCTAATAATAATCACATTTAAATGTAAAAAAAGCTTTCTCATCTACGGTCATGAAAATCCAAATTCTTTTCAACCTTCTCTAATATAAATAAATATTAATAACCTATAGGTATCTTTTTTTCTCTTTATTTTTAAAGTAGCTTTTGTATTAAGTTACATGTCAGCCCCATAGTAACTTTAATGTAATGTGGGGTTATGCACTTATATTAAAATAATTATACTTATATTTTTTTATTGTATTTTTTTATTATATTGTAAATTATATTTTATATAACTATATATTTTTAAAAGTCCACGTTATCACTTTTTAAAATAGCCCACTCATTGTCGAATTATTTGATGTCGTCTAAATAATGTATTTCCCAGAATTAACTCAAAAATTTTAAAGCTTTCTACAATTGAATAAAGTGCCTATCCATTTTCTTTAGTAACTAAAAAATATTGCTCTCGAAAAAAGATTTTTAAACTGCCACATAACGTTATGGGCTGAATATTGCACCCCCTAAACTTAGCAGTCCTTTTAGCACTATAGGGGTCTAGGGTTGCCAGGCGTCCGGCTAAAGCCGGACATGGGTAGGCTTTTTGATTGAGTGTCCGGCCAAATGAAACGGTGTCCGGCCTGTCCGGCTTTTGTTAGGCTTTTTACATTTGCCATTCACTCACGCACGTGGTCGTTCGAGCGAGCGCGCAAGGCGAGGCGCAGCGGCAGTCATCAATATTATTATTTCCGAAGGGAATCAAATTAAGAAAACAAAATTGAACAAAACAAAACATTCTGAATGAAAAAAAAAAGTTCCTGAATGAAATCAAGTTTTCGAAAGGCGAGTGAATAAAATGATCAAAAAAGCCTAGTTTACGTAAAAAAACAAATATCTTATTATTACTAAGATACAAAATCCTTAATAATTTTGGATATCCGGCTTTTTTACCCAAATGTCCGGCCAAACTGGCTGGTCGGTTCGGCTATTAGATTAGACGACCTGGCAACCCTATAGGGGTCCCATGTGCGTTGGTGAAACGCATGAACGCGGTTATGTGGTCCCCTAACAGATTTGCGGGTCCTGTTAAATTTAGGGGACGTTGGTGAAATCGGGCATAAGTCACTTACTTACTTTAAATTTGGCGAATTAATTTGAAGTGGGATATTGTGCTGGCTCAATACGAAATAGAGGCTACTTTTTACAAATTCTTTTACCCAAAGTCGCTCGAACGGCAAAGTACGTAGCAGCGGTGCTCGAAGTACGCAGCAAACAGCGGTGCCCCGGCTCCCACCCCCCCCCCCCCCCATTTTCTTTTGTGACTTTTACAGGGTGTTGAAAAGAAAAAAATAAAAAGCTGAAAATTCCATTGATGAATTTAGCACAAAACATTATGTACAACAGATACTATTGATCTAAAACATTTAACTTTTATTTAACCAATTGTAATATTCTTTTGGAGTTACTAAGGTAACGCTTTAGGTAATAGTCAAATAACAGTATTCCCGTGGACAAAGATGACACAAAAAGCTCAAGTACATCGGTTACAACTTCATAATCATCATGAAAGTAAAATTTTCAACTTTAATTTTCTTTTCGTCCGATAGCGTTAAAAAAGACAAAAACCTAAATTGTTACTTATGCATCAAACCAAAATGACACAATTTCATGTATTAGGCTAAGTGAATGGTGCAGAAACTATATACGAAAAAAACAAACTTTAATATTTTTAAAAGCTAAAAACTTATCCCGATCGGTCTAAAATGCAAGTTGAAGTGTTTTTAGATACCTATTTCGACAGACTAATACTTCAAAAAACGAAGGAAGTTCTCAGTTCGGTTGCATTCAACCGAGACCTAAATTAATGGGTGACTGATACTGATGATGATGGGTGACTGGTACTGAGTGGGCAATTATTATACCAATTATGACGTTCACATTTTTAACACGTTTTTATAAGGTTACCTACTTTCTCATTTGTTTGTTTGTATTTTGTCATCTCGATTAGGATAAAAGTCACCTTTTTACGTCCCCTAAAAAATATTGCAATATTGCATAGTCAGTAACAGTATGATAGTAGGTACGATACGTACGAGTATGTAGGCAAATCAACCCTCAACATTATGTAGTTCAACTTGAATTTTATTAGAAACAGCCTAATGATTCCTACGGACCGACGATATGGTCACCCTACACACTGATTATTCATAATAAATCATAGTAAATAAATTTACTTATTTCTCTAAAACGAATGAAGATATAGTGAAAATATGTTTTCGGGCCGTTTATCGTGATCAAACGGTTACGTAAACTTGCTTATTTTTAATCTTAATACAATTTTCACCAGTATTTTAGACTTAAGCGTGTGGGCCGGAGAGTCGCATGCTTTTAAAACTTTAGATCGCCATATCTTTGTCCCTGTTGCGTTACATGAGCAACAAATGTGTTTGTAGCTGTTACAATGAATATGTAACGGCTACAAATACATCAACCCACCGGTACAGGCTCCGATTGATCTGGAATTCGTCGATTTAACAAAAAACATAACCTCAAAGCATGCGACTCTCCGTGCCACATGCTTTTGTCAATCATTCTGCCGGGAAGCCGGTACAATCGATTTGATATCTGAAATAAGAACGTATATCATCGGTACATTACTTCTAGGTAGTTTTAGAATGGAATTATTCAGTGGCACGGAGAGTCGCATGCTCACTGTCAATCAATGGGTACATTCTAACAGACTAAGCGCTGAGTCATCAATTGACCATAGAGTACATTTTAACCATGGAAAGTAAGGCCGGCCACACACAGACGTAATCACGTAACGGAATTCCGCACGTGCGTGATTCCGTACGTACCACCACACACAGACGTTTTTTTTCGTTCGGAATCACGGCTCAGTCAGGCGCCAGGTAAAATAAAACTAATAACTTAAGGCGGGTCCATAGCTCGTGTTTTGCTCTACACAATAAACAAAAAGACATCTCGACCCGCGCAAAATGTTCGATTTTGCGCGGGTCGAGGGGCAGGGTATTGTTATAGGCCAGCCGCACACATGCAATAATATTCGCAACAATAATATTGAACAATATGATTTAACACTGAGGCCAACCACACACACGCAATATTATTGGCAATAATTTGCATATTCACAATAATATTGTGTGTTTGCGGGCGGTATTGACGATTATGTCAGTATTAAATCATATTGTTCAATATTATTATTGCGTGTATGCGGCTGGCCTGACATAATTCTCAATATCGCCCGCAAACACACAAAATTATTACATCACAAAGGAAAATTTGAATTCATATCTGGAGACACTGACGAAGAATAAAAATCTAATTTAATTATTGATTTGATTAAATAAAACATTTATTTTCTAAAGATGGATTATTGAAAAAGAAAACATATTTAGAAAAAAAACGACGGTGCTGTTTTTTTCAACATTGTGAAAAGAAACAATGTTTGTTATTTCATGTTACATCACTATGTTGCATACAGTCTGTCAAGAAAAAGTCATAAAATTACTTTTTATGTCACTAATGTTATTGTTTAACAATACTTTCTACTTTTATAATGCTACAGCCACGTGTTGTTAGTAAAATAGTAGATTGTACAACAAGTGCATAAAGCGCATCATTTTACCCGAGACGTATATTTTCACCCGAGCCGTAGGCGAGGGTGGATAGTCAAGGCGAGGGTAAAATGGGTTTTATGTACGAGTTCTACACTCTGCTTTTCACTTCGATTGTGAGGAAATTAAACAACAATAATGTAAAAATCTAAAAAAAAAAAAACTTAAATTTTAGTGACAAATTCTATATTTTTGGAATGTGCTCATCAAGACTTTTCATTTGATACCCATATTCAAAAATTGAAAAAAAAATTTTTTCTTAATTTTTTGTGACAAAATATATATTTTTGGAATGTCCTCATCAAGGCCTTTCATTTGATACCCATATTCATAAATTGAAAAAAAAAAACTCATTTTTTTATTTAAAAAAATAAAATTTTGGTATGTGCTCATCAAGGCTTTTCATTTGATACCCATATTCAAAAATTGAAAAAAAAAACTAATTTTTTTATTAAAAAAATATAATTTTGGAATGTGCTCATCAAGGCCTATCATTTGATAACCATATCCAAAAATTGAAAAAAAAAAACAATTATCAAGGTCTTTCAATAAAATTGATACCCATTTTCAAAAATAAAAAAGTATTAAGTACAACACAACAAAAAATGAAGAAACAATGAAATAACAAGTTAATTTAACGAAGTTAAATTGCGTGTGTGGCTGTTTACCTGACGACCTTTGTCTTAAAGTCTGAGACTTAGACGAAGATTTTACTTTATGCACTAGAGCATAAAAAGCGATTTTATGCAGCCTATACCCAACTTAAAGACGAACTTTACGAGCATGAGAAGTGAAAAATAATTTACTTCTGTTTCATAATTTTTTTGACTATACCTTTAGAAAGAACAATTTTAAAACAAAATACTTTACCTGCACGCGTAGCATGACCACCTCGAGAAAAGACTCGACTCAGAGAACAATGGCTTGTCTACACCGAAACATCACTTTTGTCGACAAAATTGACATTTCGGTGTAGACAAGCCATTGTTCTCTGAGTCGAGTCTTTTCTCGAGGTGGTCATGCTACGCGTGCTGGGCCCTATTTAATAACGTGACAATTTGTCACCTGTCATGACATTTTTATATCCATTGCGTCAATCGATTTGAAAATAGAATAAACTACTAATAGCTACACCGCAGTGTAAATCAAATTGTCGCGACAATTTACAAATTGTCAGGTTATTAAATAGGGCCCTGGTTAAAATGTGTACTGTGGTGGGGTGACCGATAACTAAGCGATTGGTCTACTGGAATGCACCCACTGTGTCATATCAAGCAGTTATGTCAATGTCAGGCTACTGACTGCTGTGTGTGCTGTGTCTGTGTGATTCTGTGTCAGTCAGTCAGCCAGCCAGCGACGGCCAGCGTTGGGAAAATAGTGATTATATTCTCTTTGGGGAAAATAAATTGTATTGTTGTATTCTAGATAATTTGTCGTTAGTTAGAAATACTTAATTCTATTCTAATAGTGCTTACTATAAACGTTTGTTAAACTTTTATTAAGAGTTTTGTCAGCGTCTGCCCGATGTGCGATATGTACAAACCCAATGTTATTAAAATCTGTATATTGTTGGTTTTCGCATTCGTAAATGCCTCTGATGAAGCTAAAAGTGAAATAGTTGAAGCTGTGGACTGTACTACGCTTAGATTAGGACAGTATATATGTCCGGACCCAAGTATAAATCCAATAGATCCCGCGACACAGCAATATCGTGGTTGCATGAAAGGTGAAATCAACCCATCTGAGGGTGAAGCTGAAGGTACTATTTTTATCTCTGTACCTAATCAAATATCTATAAAAATTCTTTATAAACTCACTTAGTCTTTCCGGACAGAGAACCGTCATGGGCTTTGTGCTTGATTACCATTTTTGTCATGTTGACGGCACTGTTATACATAATAATAGTGTGACTATCTTGACTTGATTTGATACACATGAAAATATTAACAGCTGCACGAAAACGTTACAGTGCTGTCAACATGACAAAAACGGTAATCTAGCACAAAGCCCACAACGGTTCTCTTTCCAAACAGATTTTAGCAGTACTTCATTTTCATTTTAGTGCAATGTATCGCTGCTGATGGCATAATTTGTAAGGAATCCAATGGATCTATATTCAAGAAAAAACTACCTTGTAAATGGACGTGAGTAGCTAGCAGTTCTTGTTCTCTTTTCTCAGATAATACATTAAAACTTTAAATGCATCTACAGTGATTAGATAAATTATTACCTAATAAAGATTTTACATTTATGATACTTATATATTAAAATATAGGCAATGTTATTACACAAAATTATTAAACACCTGTTTAACTTAGACACTGTTGACAGTGACATGTACACTGACAGTATTGTTTGAAGACAGCATCACACTTTAACATTGTCTAAGTTAAACAGGTCTTTAAATAATCTTTTGTAATAACACCGATGATGTTTTTTACAGGAATGGTTATTCCCTAGAAATAGCACTGCTGCTGTCTGTGTTTCTAGGAATGTTTGGCTTAGACCGATTTTACCTTGGTTACCCAGGCATCGGTTTGGCCAAGCTCTGTACATTGGGATTTATGTTTATTGGCCAATTATTGGACATCATATTAATTGCTGCACAGGTATGGCTACCCATATTATTTGTCAAATGGTCTAAAACAAGATAACTTAAATCCACAACTAAAATTATTAATTTAAGGGCCCACCGAGACTCCACTAGCATTGCCACTCAAGAAAAAATCATTACAACAAAATTGTTTAATAACATTCTAAAAAATATAAAAACTAGTATTAGTTATAAACAATTTTTGTATGCATTCTTTTCCTGGTTTAAATGTGTTTGTGTAAAAAGTGGATTAACGCCTTAAGTGGCTACTTTGGGCGTTAATCCAGATTTTAATTACGCAAACACATTTAAACTAACCCCCATATGCTATTCAATCTTTATTAGTAAGAGGGTAAGAATTTAACGTATACAAAAAAAAATGATAGCTAATAATAGTTTTTATATTTTTCAGAATTTTATTTAACATAGTTATTTCGTTGTAATGATTTTTTCTTGATTGGCGGCGCTACTGGACGCGCGATGCACCCTTTGTTTCAATTATTTTAGTCATAGATAAATTTTAGTAGTAGGTTGACTAGTGGTTGAATAAATTATGACCAGTAACTTTTTACTTTTTTATAGTTTTTTTTTACATAGAGTAATAATATTTTTATCTTTATTGGTTGGAATAAATTCCCATTAATTTTCCAGGTGGTGGGACCATCAGACGGTTCAGCTTATGTAGTACCATATTATGGAGCAGGTGTTACAGTAGTAAGAAGCGATAATGAGACGTACTTACTACCCCAAGCCGATTGGCACAACATCACTTGACAGTGGGGAACCATCTCTTTTGATGTGGATGAGGACTATGAATGGACATAATGTAATTAAAGTTTACCACCAAAAATTAAATCTGTGTTCCACAAAGCTGTTGTGTATAAAATATGTTTATGAGTTACGTTTCTCTTAGAACTTTTTATAGTCTAAATAGGTTATTAATGTAAATACACCCAATTGTAGTATTAATAATAATGTGATATAAGGCTGAAAATATGTTAATGTAATAAAAATAATTTAATGCAACAATTATTTTTATTTTCTTAATTATTTGATAAATAAAATTGTCTTAGCTTCAGCTATATTAACAATAACTCTATTGGTCTACTTTGCTAGTTTCTCGGTTTGCTGGTTGAGTTTCTTGTAAAGCTATGTCAGAGGATGGTGCAGTCAGGGTGAAAATTACAGGTACTTCTGATAATACAGGATTGCCATATTTCTCCAGTAATCTCACCCATGACAATAGCGAATCTCTTGATGAGGTACCTGAAATATTGTAAATAAGAACTGAATAGAACTGTGGACTGTAATAAAATCCATAGATTTATGTAAATAAATATACCTGTAGCACATACTGATACAATAGTACCATCATCCTGTTCATGAACTGTGCATTTTACGGAAGGTAACTTGGTGGTGCCAATAAAACCAGGTATACCTGATGGCTTCTCAATATTTGAAACATCTGTAAAAAGCAACTTTAATTAACAAGCTTCTAGCTTAAAATATTTGAAGAGTAAGAGGAAGTACTGCACCAACCCTAAAACTAAAGATCAGGGAAATTATGAACATAATATTTGATATATCAAAGTAAAACTGAATATTCGTGTCCATCGTTCTGGCAGCGCCACGGTCTCCGATTTGCGTGAAAAAAAATCACCATGTAGGCCGATTTTTTGCCAGTCGGGAAAAAATAGGTTTGATTTTTTCCCTCCACTGGATCCGAAGATATACGAGGTTTTTTGTGGCGCTGCCAGAACGACGTCGTCCTGGCAGCGCCACGGCTATATCTCATTAATTACAAAAGCTAGAATAAATCTAATTACACACAGATTTTTGGCTTTTTTTTCCATTTCACACAAGCTAACATCCACCCGTGAATGTCAACAGATTCAGGAGTAATCGTAGGTCATTCGTGGCGCTGCCAGAACGACGTCGTTCTGGCAGCGCCACGGCTGAATCTCAGCAATTTGATTTTTGCTTGGAAACGGTGTGGGTATATATTTAATACCTTCGTCATAAGGCACGGAAAAAAATGAATTTCTACATTTCATCGTGGAATTAGGATTTTATAGGCATCGAGAAATTATAACCTCAAAAAAATTTTTTTCGCTCTAACGCCTTTAATTGATGTATTAAATAACATTCGCGCATTCCCTTATCTTCCTATAAAGGGAAAAAAATAAACCACCATCGCAGCATTAGCCGTTCCAGAGAAATAATAGGTTTAGATTTGGTTCATACATTAGGCATCGTTCTGGCAGCGCCACACCCAGTGCAGCATGACCCAGGGCACCTGTCGCCAAACTGAGTTTGCCATTATTTAGTACCACCATAGCGAACACGGAAAAAAATCTGATTACGTGTATAACACAGCTACTCTCCAAGAAATAAGCCTTTGATTCAATATGCCATACAATTGGTACATTTGAGTAGAAAAGTTTAAAATTGCTTTTTATTTTAGCATTTTAAGTATCCGATCTGGTGCCCAGAACCAGTTTTTACTATACAGGGTGTTTGGTAATAGCCTTATAAAGCCGAAAATGGTAGATAGGGATATTTCGTTTATTAATTTTTGTATAAAACAGCTGATTTTTTTCGCGATTTCAGAGTTGGTTTCATAGTAAAAGTTGTTCAGTTTGATGGTCTTTATATCTACAATATCCGGCTTTATAAGGCTACCAAACACCAACAAACATGAAAAGTAAAAAATAAAAATAAAAATGCATTTGTGATGAAAGCGTCAGGCATGCTTGAAAGCGGGCTACAGCTGGCTATTCAAGCGGGAAAGTGTGAATGAGGCGTTAACTTAGTAAGCTGTGAAGCTGTCAATTAAATGTCACACATAAGTCACGCACGTCTGATGCTGTTTGGGCTACCTCACGACCGAAATTGCGACTAGTTTTTCGTATTTTGCGATAGTCTCAAATTGGGCGACTTCACAAATTTTTGCGCGATTTTTGGGCTACTTCACTTCGCTGGCAATGGCAACATCCAATTGGTTTTGGGCACCCGCGGGCTGATTATCTAATTAGAAACCACCTAGCGACCGGTCTCATTTGACAGATGAATGTAATACATTGCTGCATCTTTTTGGGGTGAAAAAAAACATACCAAAGAAAAGTAGCAATGTGTGTCAAATGAAACCGGTCGCTAAATAGTTCCTATTTAGATAATCAGGGTGCGGATCGGATACTTAAAATGCTAAAATAAAAAGCAATTTAAAACTTTTCTACTCGAATGTACCATTTGTATGGCATATTGAATCAAAGGCTTATTTCTCGGAAAGTAGCTGTGTTATACACGTTATCAGATTTTTTTCCGTGTTCGCTATGGTGGTACTAAATATTGGCATACTCAGTTTGGCGACAGGTGCCCTGGATCATGCTGCACTGGGTGTGGCGCTGCCAGAACGATGCCTAACGTATGAACCAAATCTAAACCTATGATTTCTCTGGAACGGCTAATGCTGCGATGGTGGATTATTTTTTTCCCTTTATAGGAAGATAAGGGAATGCGCGAATGTTATTTAATACATCAATTAAAGGCGTTAGAGCGAAAAAAATTTTTTTTTGAGGTTATAATTTCTCGATGTCTATAAAATCCTTAATCCACGATGAAATGTAGAAATTAATTTTTTTCCGTGCCTTATGACGAAGGTATTAAATATATACCCACACCGTTTCCAAGAAAAAAATCAAATTGCTAAGATTCAGCCGTGGCGCTGCCAGAACGACGTCGTTCTGGCAGCGCCACGAATGACCCACGATTAGTCCTGAATCTGTTGACATTCACGGGTGGATGTTAGCTTGTGTGAAATGGAAAAAAAAGCCAAAAATCCGTGTTTAATCAGATTTATTCTAGCTTTTGTAATTAATGAGATATAGCCGTGGCGCTGCCAGGACGACGTCGTTCTGGCAGCGCCACAAAAAACCTCGTATATCTTCGGATCCAGTGGAGGGAAAAAATCAAACCTATTTTTTCCCGACTGGCAAAAAATCGGCCTTCATGGTGATTTTTTTTCACGCAAATCGGAGACCGTGGCGCTGCCAGAACGATGGACACGAATATTGCCTTTAATTCGTTCAAGTTATAGCCCAATTCAAACTAGATGGCTTCTGTAAGTTAGCCACTATGCGCATAGCCGTGCCCCACCACATATCTCTGTCACACACATTAATTTTATGTTCTGTGCAACGTCTTGCGCGATGTTCACAAAAGTCATTAAGTTTGAATCGGGGGTTTAATTTTAAAAATCTATTGCAATCGCTTTCGTTTGACAGATGGACATTGCTGCATTTCTTTGGTAAGTTTTTATTTGTGCCAAAAAGAAACTTCAATGGATTACATCCTGAAAGCAATTGCGATAGATTCACAATAGAAAGGCGGGTTATACTACGGACTGAGGATTTAATCTTACCATCAATATCTTTGTCATCCTTAAATTCAGGTCTTACTTTACCTATTAGGGTAAAGTAACTGACCACTTGATCTCTCATATATACATTAAAAGGTCCTTTAATGACTAGCGGCTCATCTGATGGTTGTTCAGCAAGTAGAACTTTCTGGACTTCACTTTGAGCACTGACTATCCACGTTTTGTCCAAAGATGCCTTGATTTCTTCTGTCTGGCAAATGTAAGGTTATTTGACACAATAGTAATGTAGAAAATATGTGATTGCTTCATTAATAACAATTATTACAGGCTTTTACAAGAATGTTACTTATTTGATTTAAAGAACCTTTTCTTTATCAGGACATGTTTTAAGAAATTTCTTAACAATAAATAAGTTGCATCAATTTGATAACATAGAAACTTCACCTGCCAAACATTCACTTTCACTTCTGGGTCCACGGATGTAATTCTTTGTATGGCCATCTTTGCTAATTCTAATGTATCATCTGGTAATTTCTCGGGCAGCAACCATGGACTAAGATTCTTGAATTTGGGCATCCAATACATCATTCTCCAGAACTTTCTGAGAGGAATACCTCTGCGGCCGAATGTATTTAACAACATTTGTTCCATCTCACTGTCCGGCATAACTCCTAGTGAATAGAAAAATGTTATAAATTGTACACTACACACTATACTCCAGTCCAGCCATCTTACGGAAATAATGTTTGTAAACAAAACTTCTAATTTTTCGTATTTATTCCACAAATACACCAAAAATAAAACTTGTATCAATGATACTTATAATAATTATAAACATGCAATAAAAAAGTACTTTGGAGGTTAAGTATGGACAGTTTGTTTGTAAACATTCTGTCCATAAGTTGACTGGTATAGTTAAATTATTTTTAACATACCATTGTCTTCCATCTGTTCTAACAAATCAACTGCACACTGTTGTTGCTTAGGATAATGCATGAATTCTGACTGAAATATATTGGTTGGAATAAATCTTCCTTTTGGTAACACATCTACTAACGCCTTGTACACTTCCAGATCCTTTTGCACACCAAATTCTTTCATTCGAGCGAGAGCAGCGTAGATGAACTCAACGTGACCTCTTCTTCTTGTATCTCTTGATTCGAATATTTTTATTGCTTCCAAATAAGTTTTTTTATTCTTCTGTGGTTTATTCACAAAAGGGTCGTAGGGGGCTATCTTTTTTTCATTACTTTCAAACCTTTTTACTAGTAAAAGTGAAGGTCTGGTCCGTAAAAATGATCTTAGAATTGTAGCAGCCATCGTAGGTTATATTTTAAAATAAATTGCGTTAACTTCAATTAAACTATCCTGTTTGAAGTACGACGTTGTTAAACTAATTTAATTTATGCTCTCATTTCTCAATTAAATATAAAAAGTACAATAATCCCAAATATCGAAACATTTTAGTTCAGTCAATTTTTAACAAATGACACTGACAATTGAATTGACAATAAAATTGACATTGACTTGACGACAGGTAAAGGTAAACGAACGAACCACGAAGATGTGTGATATCATGACAGTTTATTATACGTTCGGTAATTAATAAACTTAAAAAAAGAAATACAATACAATGCGATTAAATTGACAATAGACAGTGATCCGCTGCATCCAGTGTTGCCAGCGGGTATTGTCAAAAATTACCTAAAATATATAAAAAAGTAACCTTTTAGTGAAAAAAATTACCTTTCATATATTTTTTTTTGTGAAAATGTATTAAAAAATGATTAGATGTTAATTGTATTAACTTACAAAGACAAAATATAAAAAATAAACATTTCCAGAATTTGCAAAAACATTTTTTTTGTTATCTTTGAAATGATAAAATTCGGTTCGGACTGAAGTGGCAGATTTGGTGTCATTATATATTTTGCTTGTTATACTTTCTACAATATACAAGAATATTATCGACTGCCGTAAAAAAAACGAATGCACCACTTGCCCATACAAATTGGTAATTTTCTTTTCAATACAGTTGCTCGAAAATGTGAGCTTACGCTGACAGGCCAGCGTGCGGTAAGTTGATTTTACCGCACGCCGTGCGTTTTTGTTTACGGTTTCGTACAGCGTGCGGTAAGTTGATTTTACCGCACGCCCGCGCCGTGCGATTATGTTTACGTACGTTTTTTTTATTTCTACTAGCTTCCACCCGCGACTTCGTCCGCGTGGACAGTAGAAAAATAAGGTGACCAGTTTAAAATGACCTCTTTAGTGTATGAAGTCTAGTACTAATGAGAGTTCAAGCTGTTTCCGTGGTTCCACGCACCTGAATTAAATAAAACATAGCTTAGATTTTAAGTTGGACCTTAATCTACTAAACTGTGAAAAGCCCATCAAAATTCTTTTAGTGGTTTTTGCATAATACGCGCACAAATATTTAGAATTTACACTTTTATTATATGTATAGATTACAATTTCAGTAGTACCTATAATGTTTTCTCGCAAATGTATTGAAAAACGTAGTATGTCACACGGTTGTTAAGGTTTTTTAAAACTCGTGACGATTATAAACTCTCGCCTGCGGCTCGGGCTTATAAAACGTCAACTCGTTTTAAAAACCTCCTTACCAACCTTGTATCATAAACTACTATTTATAACTAGCTCTTTCTTTTCACTCAAAACAAAATACTATAAAATAGAATTACAACAGGATAGGTAACTACCAAACAATTCAAACAAAATTACTACCTATGTAAAATCTGTCTGCGACTCACTGAACTGACAAACAAACTGACATTGACAATGAGAAGTGATGGCGGCGGGCGGGGGGCAGGCGACACTCCGTTCACGTTAGTTTAAAAAAATAAGAATTAATTTTGAACTTCTGAAAAATTACCTAAAAGTTACCTTTTGAGTTGTGTAACCTAGAAGTAACCAGACAGATTCTAAAATCACCTAAAAGGTTACTAAAGTAACCTTCTGGCAACGCTGGCTGCATCTTCACTCGAGATGAGTCGAGAATGTGTGTGGCAAAACCCTACACGCATGGTAAATACTGTGATCCATCACAAAAATGTTTAAAACATTGGCCTATTTCATAAAATAATGTAAAACGACAGATAATTACCATAGTACTACTATTGAGGTAGAATTTTGTTTTATAATAAATAAAGAACACATTTTCACCCCGACAACAATTATTATTGTAAATTATTGTAGTAGGTAATAGGTATTAACCATTCTTTTATAAAATAGGGCCCTGATTAAATAGTGTTGGTTCACAGTTCACAGCATTTACCATGCGTGTAGGGTTCGCCTAATGGCGGGTCCATAGCGAAGTTTTTTGGAAAACATTCAACAAAAACACATACACAATACTTTGTTTCTGAAACATGTTTCTCTCTCTACACACGCCGTCCACAGCGATTGCGTGGCTTGTGTGGACAAAACTTCAGTGCTGCCAATTTAGCATTTTATGTTAGCATTAGAAAAAAGCGTTGCTTTCAAGTTAGACCCCATTGACAGTCGCGAGATTTTAACATTTATCAAGAATTAAAAATAGAAGGTCGATTTAGTACAGGAAAATTTTTTGCTCCAAATCTTTCGAAGAATTACTTTACTCGAAGAAAAACTTGGCGCACAAAACGCTAGCGAGTTGACAAAATGACACATGATAAATGATATTACCCTGCCCCTAGACCCGTGCGAAATGTTTTGTGAACGTGTTTTCCACCGGGCATGGAAAGCAAACACCTTGTTTCTCTACACAATCTACACGCTATGGACCCGGGTCAATAGCGCGTGTTTTGCCCTACGCAATCAACAAAAACATCTCAACATTCAACAAAATCGTCTACAGTGGACATTGTTTCGTGAAACATTTTTGTGTTGAGAAACAATGTTTTTGCTTTCTATGCCCGGTGGAAAACACGTACACAAAACATTTTGTGCGGGTCGCGGGGCAGGCTATCATAATCATCTGTCATTTTGACAACTCACTAGCGTTTTGTGGGCCAAGTTTGAATGAAAGTAATTCTTCGAGCGAAAAATTATCCTATACTAAATTGATCTTCTATTTTCAATTCTTGATAAATGTTATTTCGTGACTGTAAATAGGTTCTAACTTGAAGAAAGCGACGCTTTTTTCTAGTGCTAACATATAATGCTAAATTGGCATCATTGAAGTTTTGTCTACACAAGCCACGCAATGTCGCAATCGCTGTGGACGGTGTGTGTAGAGAAACATGTTTTAGAAAAAAAGTTTTGTGTAAGTATGTATTTTTGTTGAATGTTTTCCAAAAAACTTCGCTATGGACCCGCCCCCATAAGGCAAAGAGAAAATTTTACAGATTAAAATAAATCGTTTTATACCTTATTGCTTATTCCTACCTATAAAAAAATATTCAGCCAATTTGATTTTTATGGGACATTCTCCATTGGCCCTATAAACCCAAAACACTGTAACTCAAGTTACAGTGTTTTGAATTTTCAGGGCAGATTAGAGTTCCTTTCATCCAGAAAAAAAATGTTCTCGAGGGATAGCAAATAACTTTCCACGCAGACGAACGAAGTTGCGGACGGCTGCTAGTGTTGAAATAAATACTACAGATCACGGTACGTAGAATAAGTTGCGTAAGTACGTAAATAAATTCCATCCATTTTCGAACGTTCATATTTATTTCTCCCTCCACTTTCGATTCGATGGCATCTCAGGTTCGTTCAAACGTTCATTCATTCAAACTTCCCATAAACTTACTTCATGAGTTGAGTGAGAGTGAGTGAATGATGAAAATGAAATCACAATCAGTTTAACTTGGTATATGGGGGGAGATTGACGGTTGTGCCTCAAACTTTGTTTGCGTATTCGATTACGAAAAAATACTTTGCGTTATTAATTTCGGGAAATGTGATTATATTCAACTTAAATCATTTCGTCAGCGTGTTGATTCGAAATAATCTTTGTTGTGTCAGTGTTTTCAAGATGTGTAACATTTTGATTTATGGTTTTATTGCAGTTCTTTTATTAAACATAGCTGGTAAGTGAAAATAAAAAGTTAATAATTCCAGTTGTCATTTCATGTTGTTGTAAGTAATTTAAGAAACGGTTATATGTTTTTATGTGTTGATTTATTATATAATATTTTCCAAATGTAAAAAATATTTCATTTAAAAATAAAATATGAAAGAAATGAATGTTAAATAAAATTGTCGATTAACCGGGGCCTAAATAGCAGATCTACGTGAATTGATATTTGAATACATATAAGTAAATGAATAATGTATGACAAATGAACAAGTTTTGAGAATTGTTTAGTCTTGGAAATGCCTTAATTTTGTATAATTAATGCATTCAAAGTTACGTTACCAGCAGTAAAAACTGGATACATTTTTAATTCGATTCAAAGCATATGAATATTGTGCGAACTAGTAGGTAGATGCACAACAATATATCATTGCACATTATGTCATCGCCTTGGTAATTGTTTGGCGTAGTCCATTGTAGTATCAGAGTGGGTAGACAATTAAATAGAATTCCAAAATACCTACCTAATATAAAGTTGATAATTTATTCATACACCAGTCCATCCATCAGTTTCAGTTTAACTTATGAGGCCGGTGAACAGTGAACATTCTATACTAACGTAATAATTTGCAATTTGAGTATAATTAACTCTTCTTGTGATGTTATTCGGATTAAGACAGTATTTGTTTGTGGTTCTGATTAAATAAAAAATCCGAAATACTCGTACCTAACCAAATAAAAACTAGGCAATGCGTTTAGAGCTTTGTATGAAAAAATGTAATTGGAATTTATTTGAACAATTGGGTTACATAGTATTTGGATTTTTTTTTTAAATATAAATCTAGACATTTATGTATTTACGTCTATCACCCATAATTCTTGGGGTGTTAATAATTAAAACAGTTTAATTGTGCCCGTCACCGAATGTATGATGCTAAAATATTATTTGATTACCTATTTATTGAACTTAAGACGGTACCCAGACCGAAATGGGCGCCGCGGTAATTTTTTTTAATACCTGTAATTTTAATTAAACCTTAGGTACTTACTTACGTGGATTATTTATGACCCATAGTTTAATATTTTTAGAAGTTATCTTTATAGTCCCTTGTAGTATTTCATATAATAGCAAATATGTCAAAAACGGTCATTTTAGCAGTTTTGATAACTACTTCTAGAAATGACTACGAAACGAGCGAATGTAATGATATTTTCTAAAAATACTAGACTATGGGTCTCAAAAATTCCACGTAACTTTACGTGTCATCATCGGTCAACGTTATTAAAATCATTTTCTATTTACAATGTATATATAAAAATCTCTGAGGGCGCCACTTTCGGTGGGGTATCCACTTTAAAAGAAAATGAACTCATTCGTTTTTGTCAACACACTTTATCTAGTGATAGGGACAGGGAATGAAATGAAAGCTAAGCGGACTGTAAATTGATATAATTATATATAATGAAATAATATTAAATATACCTTGAACAAGCTTATTAGGTAGCAGCAACGATGACAGATGCATATATTATTGACAAGTAAAAAATGTGACAATAACACAAAGAATTTTTATTTAAAAAGGTTTCTGAAAAATAAACTTAACCTAGCACAGCAAAGAGGTGCGCAACATCTAGATATGTAGGTATTTACCTATATTTTTTTTCAATAATAAATTGAATAATATTGAAATAAAACAATTTTTAACGGATACTAGCGCGGTTTTATTGAAAGCACTTTGGTAATTAGTTGGTATTTGGTTTGATTTTTGGTTTTCCCGCACTTTAGCACTAAATAATTCATAAAATTAAATTATAAATCAACATAACATTTAAAAATTTTGTTAAAATTTTAATTTCTGAAAGTCTAAAAAAAAAAATTCATCGCTTGAGGGTAGACCCACGGGTAACTTCAGTCCCCCGTGACCACCGCAGCTGCAAAGTTGCCGAAACGTCGGGAAAACCAAAAATCAAACCAAATACCAACTAATTACCAAAGTGCTTTCAATAAAACCGCGCTAGTATCCGTTAAAAATTGTTTTATTTCATGTCTAGTGAGCGCGTAAGCTTGAGAATTGAATAATATTGTAAATAGAATCTAAATAGGTAGGTACTAACCTCCCCGCCTTTCGTAATAAAGGTTTAGCCATAGTAAGTAAAGTACCTAGTAGGACTATTACCACTTCTTTACCTATTTCAAAGGTTAGATTGAACCATATCTGTTCCGTATAGTATTCTGTCTAATTCCACTTCCTTTGAATATATCTTCAGAAATATGAAGGGAAATCTATTATTAAAGTATTAAAGGAGAACTTTAAAGAATTCGCATTTTCCATACTAACATTATTGTCTTAATTAATTTTTTAACAACCATGAACGCTAATGTTTTAAAACTTTTATGCATAAAAACTAATGCCACATTTGTCAAGTAAAAAAAAATATCGGTAAGTTACAACGAATTAAGTGGTCATTTCTGCTAAAGAAAAATGGAGTCATTAAGATACTTTTTTTTAACGTTAAGGGAAGAAAAACAGAAATATTTTTATTGCTGATAGTGGGCCGTCGTGATCATAATTGGAAATATTAACAAGGAATTGAAGCATCTTTATCATTATAAAGATATGAGAGCCTTTGTATGTGCGAAAAAATCGGCAATTTCGTAGATTAACCTCTAATATTTACCCGCGAAAAAATAATCAGTTGGCTACTTTCTGTTTTTAATTTTAATTTAATAATTTTAATTCTCCAGAGATATTTACAACGTTGACATAATTTTCGAATTTAGAGATGGATATATAAATAGTTTTTTTTATCATAATTTAAAGAAGCAAATCTTGAGGTTATCATCGTTCTGTCGTAATGTAGATTCGTTTAAAAAGTAAAAAAATACTTACATAGCTCTAAAGAGATTTTTTTATTTATTTTTATATCACTACTCGCTCTTGACAGTTTCATTTGCGTGTTGTTTTTAGCTTGAGGCGTGGCACCTTTGGGCAGTCGTCCAAGCGAGCCCGCTAGTTGCTTTTCTCATTGACAATATCGTCACACAAAAAATATCTAGGTGAATCGTAAACAACGACGAAAATAATAGCGAATACAGGCTATTTACTAAAATGTCTTGTTTACTTTTTCGTACAGAGCGCTTTCAGCTCCATTTGCTCAAGTAAAACATGTGTATCTTCGCATTCTCAACATGTCGTATCAATAACGATGTCAAAGTTCTGTTTCATATTTTGTTTGCAAATATTTGTTTGGAACGGGTGGAATAGATAACGTATTCATTCGTAAGAGATTACGAACGCTTCTGGCAGAACCCGTTTTTAAATCCTCTTAAAATGTTTGGATACACTGTAATCTTTTAGGCTTTGACACGTTTGATATTTTATAGACTTTTCGGTGATTCGACTCGATATCGCTGTGGCATCCGTTTGTCTGTTCTTTTATATTTACTTCTCAAGCTAACGCGCTCACTAGACATGAAATAAAACACTTTTTAACGGATACTAGCGCCACGCGGTTTTTTATCAACTAATTACCAAAGTACTTTCAATAAAAACGCGCTCGTATCCGTTAAAAAGTGTTTTATTTCACGTTCTTTTATGATCGTAATTAAAGTTTTTTTTTTAATATGCGTTGTATTTCAAGTGCAAAGCAAAAACTGGCGCAGAAAACTAAATCTGATTAAAAAATTAAGAGTGAGATTTCCAATTTTCTTTTGTTTTCTTATCAATGCCTTTTTGTAAGCAATTTTAATTTTCTAAACTGTACTACCATATCATGCCGAAATAGTTATTTTCCAATGTGGAAATAAAACCTTTTTGATTCGTATTTCCTCGAGGTACGAGTCGTCCCGACGGCATTCAATTATGGCCCTATTTGATTCAATAGCTCCGTGATGAATATCGATGATGACCCATTTGAGAGCTGCAGTAGTAGGTAACGTTACATTTCGCTGGCTGTTTTCAATTAATTTCCAGCATTGTACTGTGGCTGAAGTTTCCATTATAATGTTGGGTCACGTTTCCCATGAGTAAAAAGTACTTTTTATTTAACAAATTTTTCAGGTTCTACGTGAAAACTATTGTACCGTTTTGTGATTTATATTCGTTAGTTTATTTTCGTAAATTAAATTAGATTTCATTGCATTACAGATTCATAAATATCTATCTAATTATCTAACAATCGTCTGGTAGTCTTTTGATGTTCTTTGTAAATCAAGATTTAGAGCCAGTCTATATTATCAAAATTCAATGAATTTTAAAATATGTAATAACTTTGTCGTTTGAGATAGTTTCTGAGAGCCTCATTTACCGAGAACAAAAGTCACACTTTTCATTTCTATGTGTTATGAATACCTAGGTTGTAATTAGAACTTAATTATTCGCTACATTTGACTGTAAAATTTAATTTGAACAGTCAAATTATATAGGTATTTACCTCTCCATAAATTAACCGTGCACAACTAATTGAATTATTAAATTATGGTATTCATGTGAAAATCAGTAACTAAAATGAATTTAATGATAGAACCACGATTGCCACGATAGAACATTATTAGATGTCTACCTTATTACTTATCCAAAAATTACAGCACACGTTAAAAATATTAAATTAAAACACGTTAAAATTTACATTTTCTAAATCCTTTAGAAAGTTTCACTACTTAAACAAATATTGAAATAGAACAAAGTAATTAACACTCTTTTTTTTTTTTTTCACAAAAAAGATACAAGTTTAATAAATTTTATAAATACGAACACTTGTGAACAATAATCAAAATAAGTATTATTTTATTGCCGCTTTCTATAATATTTTCCTTGCCTTGTAAATCAATCAATAGAATAATAATTAGTTTTTCACGGAATACATTTACCCATGAGTTGTGGATTTAGTCGCCAGCCAAAAAATGTCTAGTCAACAAATACTAATAGTGTTTTTGGACATAATCTAAAGATCATTAATGCTACTTTCTTTAATATTTCCTTGTAAATCAATAAATAGAATTCAATAGAATAATTAGATTTTCACAGAATATCTATTTTCCAATGAGTGTTAGTTTCAGTCAAAATAATATCTAGTCAATAATATCGATAGCGCAGTGGCTTAGCGCATCGCCCTGGGGTAGGGTTTGTCATTGGATGGGTGGCCAACTGGCCAAACATTTCACGGGCTCCTCCGTGCTTCGGAAGAAGGCACGTTAAGCCGTTATTCCCGGCTGCATCAAGTTAATACCCACCAATTCATATTGGGTGCGGTTATGGCTCGTCCTCCTTATCCACCTAGGTATAAGGAAGGCCTGTCCCCGAACAGTGGGAACAATAAAAAACCGGCCAAGTGCGAGTCGGACTCGCGCATTAAGGGTTCCGTACCAAAAAACGGCAAAAAACACGTTTGGTGTATGGGAGCCCCCCTAAATATTTATTTTATACTGTTTTTAGTATTTGTTGTAATAGCGGCAACAGAAATACATCATCTGTGAAAATTTCAACTGTCTAGCTATCACGGTTCATGATATACAGCCTGGTGACAGACAGACAGAATGACAGACAGACAGACAGACACACAGACAGACAGACAGACAGACCGACAGACAGACAGACGGACAGCGGAGTCTTAAGTAATAGGGTCCCGTTTTTACCCTTTGGGTACGGAACCCTAAAAATGGTCGATGTGCAACAAATTCTAGTAGTATAACGAAATTTATATCCAGCAAATAAATTAATTAATTTAGTTTATTTCATTTTGTATCCAGTTAATACAAATAGGTACAATTTATATACAAATCTTTGATGTTGAATCAAAATTTTGATAAGATTAATAATATCAATAATCAATATTGTAGTTAGTGATATTTTTGGGTGTCCTACAAAAATGTTATCTAGTTAGTACTAGTTTTCCGGACCTTGTCCGCATGAAAATTCGGGAATACTAGTTGCCTATATTTTTCTTCAAGGTCTAATATATCTCTAAACCAAAATTAATTAGAATTGGTTCAGTGGTGTGTGAAAACGTAAAAAAACCGGCCAAGTGCGAGTCGGACTCGCGCACGAAGGGTTCCGTACCAAAAAACGGCAAAAAAAAAAAACGTTTGATGTATTGGAGCCCCCCTTAAAAAATAATTTTATTCTGTTTTTAGTATTTGTTGTTATAGTGGCAACACTCACAGTACACATCATCTGTGAAAATTGCAACTCTCTAGCTATCACGGTTCATGAGATACAGCCTGATGACAGACAGACAGACAGACGGACAGCGGAGTCTTAGTAATAGGGCATACAGTATATTGGTACGTACTAAATGCTATTGAGTAGGTATCAGTGGCGAGGGGTGAAATTATGGCGAAGGTAAGCCGTTCCACAAAAATGATGAAAAATGTAGTGATCTGCATAATGGATCAGTGGGGTGGGATTTCCAAAAGGTAAGCCGATGGGAATCGGCTTGTATGGACCCTTCGCCACTGGTAGGTATTCATTATAGCTAAGAGAACACCAAATTCATTTCAATGTGACATTGCACTTAAGCGGGGACATTGTCAGCACTTGTGAGATGACATAAATGGATGGCAAAACGTGATATTCATCGCAAGGACGTATAGGTAACGTGTTTTATTATTATAGAGAAATTCGCTGTTTAATCAATACAATTTTAATTCGTTGCACAAAGATGTTGAAATGGTAATGATATGACAGTTGAATGAAAGAGAAAACGGGCAGTGTTTTAACGGTGGTGTTTATTTAATTAAAATCAAAACAAAATTAAAAAAAGTGAGACATAGAACACTGATCAAAAAAGACGGGACCGCAATCTCAAAATCATGGATCAAGCTTTAATAAATTCGTTATTAACACAAAATCATTTCCTTCGTTTATATATTTCCAACTTAAGGTTTATTTAAACTACCATAAAAAATTCACAGATCTCGTGCCTTTCACGACATATTACGAATTACATTTATTTACGAAAATATTCCTGTGTTTGAATTTAGTACTTACAATACTTGCAAAGCCATGAACATATTTTGGATCTACTTTACTGTGACTCCTGTATATGAAATTCATATAAAAATATTTCATTACTTACAATACTTTGAAATCACAGCAAAGCCATGAACATATTTTGGATCTACTTTTATGTGATTCGTGTGTATGAAATTCATATAAATATATTTCATTGTTATAAACATTACTGTTTTATTTAAAGGTAAGTACTATTATAACCTAAAACCCTTTCGACGCATAGTGCCAGAAACGCAAATTATCATACACGCTAATGACCATATTTCAAATTCGCAACTTACCAGACGTGCAAATGACCCGATACGCAAATGAATTGGCAATCGACCATGTACGCAAACGACCTGAAATTAATCCACAATTGACCAGGTACGCAAACGACCTGAAATTGGTCTTTAAATACAATATTTTTTTGGTGTTTAGGATATTTTTTTTGGTAAAAGAGCTTAGGGTATCAAAGTATTTTTTGGTAGTCAAAGACCAAGTCTCTAGCAGTTAGGACTCCCGTTGAGGGCTGTGGGGAATATGCTGATTTTCAAAAACAGTATTTGGATTTTTCGATATTTTTACGTGTCTTTCGAGGCTTCAACCATTCATATAGCCTTAAAACTTACGACACCAAGGCGAAAATGGGGGCTATACTGAAGCGATCGTAAAATTATTTTCAATGTTAAAAGGTTATACGTTACAGGGCAAACCCTTAACCCGATCATCTTTGTTTTAGACTCAAATTGTAGCTGACTAAATTGTCCAGAGGAGTTTTGTTCCTTTTTTTGATATCATTCTTCGTTTCCAAAATATTGAGCGCCAAAATCAAAAATTTGAGTCTTCTTTAAATATCATATCTTCACAACTCTCTGAGATATAACGGGATCGCACTTTTTCGTGAAATCGGAGCCTATACTGGAGCGAACTAAAAGACATTTTCTATGTCAAAACTTATAACATTAAATATAACCTAACTACGTGTAAACAACAAGTCGAAGTCGTAACTTACACGCGTTTATTTGTACCGCAAACATTATTGGCGATAATCTATTGATTCATTCTTTCAGCAGGGCTAATCGGGATTTATGGCTGGGCCACATAGTTGGTGCGATTCCAGTCGGATGAAATTGTTTTATCCAAATTTATCGCCCGCAGGAGGCTGGCTTAAATATTTTCCCCGAAATCTACAAGCCATAAATAATAATACGTACGTGCGTTGCGATGTGTGTGCTATCTTTAATTATTTATTAGTGGTACATACGATTTTACATGAAAGGTTTAGATGGGCTCGGAAATGTAATAAATTTTGCAGTTGTAGGTATGTCGGATCAGTTTCCGATCATGTGAATAATAGTGTAGATATTTATATATGTAATTTTTAGCAAAATTTTCGAGAACTGAATCATGTTATCGAAAAATTTCATTGCTGGCATTTGCCTTTTCTTTTATTTAAAAGAAAAGAAAAAAACAATTATTAGGATTCAAATTCTGCGAATGACCAAGACCCAATGAAAATAAAGAAAAACAATTACTGAATTGATTCTTTATTTGCAATTTGGATGACGTTGATGTCGTTTCAAAGAATAATTTGATGGTATTTTAAAGTCGAGAGAATTTTAGTTGTCAGTGTTTAGTTTTTGCAATGATATTATATATTTCAGTAGATAATAATTACGTAAACAAAATCGTATAGTTATTGTTAGCCCTAAGAGGGATATTACATGATCAGTCTGGTACCATTCCATTCCATCAGTCTGTATAGACGTCGAATTTTTCCAGACTGATGGTCCAAAATTTGTACCAGATTGATGGAATGGACTATTGTCAGATTGAACATGACGTAATCTCCTACTACCTAATTTACTGAGCAATTTTCAAACTTTGATGATACAAATCCATTTCTAAACAGGCCGTAACGTCGCATCTCCCCCAGGTTTTATTCGCAAATGGAAAGATTAGTGGTGGCAGTAAAGATCGCATTAGTGTCGGACGTGATAATGAGCCTCGATTTCCTTACAAAAGTTGCGATGAAGTCAGCGGTCCGTGCAAAAAGTTGTCCCATCCGAGTGCGATGACAAATGGCCGTGGCGTCGCGGCACTGTGTTGCCAGGCATCATTTTGCGATTCCGTCAAGTGCAGTAAGATGTCAGATTCGCGAACGCTAGAAGCATTTAGCGAAATCCCTTTTTTATAGCGAGTATATTGTGGCACTATAACTGTAAAATAAATTAGTGGATGCAAAGTGTTGCTGTCTGTGACTGCAGGTATTTACTTGTGCGGTGCACAGATTTCTTGCATATTTTGTCATCTATTGTCTAGAAGTTACTGCGAAACTAGTGGCTCCGTGAGCTGTAGACCTCGCGATAAAATAAAATAAAATTTCACCATGAAGTTTTCAAAACACACAGTAGGTACGTGAGTATTCGCAGCTGGATGGTGCTCCTAATTTTGATGATTTTTCAAAATGGGTGAATATTTTTTGTAAATTTGAAAAAATTTGCTTGACTAAACAGTTATATATAATTATCGAACCTACTCACAAAATTTTACCAGAATGGGTTGAGAAATGCGAACTGTAAAGGAGATCAAACAGCCGGAAAGCTGGACTGAAATATGTTTTTTTTACATATCTCCGTCATTTTATTAAATTTAAAAAAATTGCCTCGACAAAAAAATTCTATATATTTATCAAATCTGCTCATAAAATTTCACCGGGATCGGTTGAGAAATGCGACCTGTAGAAGAGAACAGACAGCGCCGGAAATCCGGACTGAAATACGATTTTTATACATTATCTCCGCCATTTAAAAAAAAACTGGCTTGACAAAAAAAAAACTATACAATTTTCAAACCTGCTTACAAAATTTCACGAGAATCGGTTGAGAAATGCGACCTGTAGAAGAAAACAGACAGAACTGGAAAGCCGGACAGAAATATGTATTTTTAACATTTCTCCGTCATTTTAAAAAATTTCAAAAAACTGGCGTGGCAAAAAATTCTATATTATTTTCGAACCTGCTTACAAAATTTCACGAGAATCGGTTGAGAAATGCGAACTGTAGAGGAGAATAGACAGCGCCGGAAATCCGGACTGAAATACGATTTTTTTACATTATCTCCGTCATTTAAAAAAAAAAACTGGCTTGACAAAAAAAATCTATATTACAAGCTGAAGCAGAGACGCTTCGCTCGCACTTCGTGCTCGTTCGGTCAATTATTGTTTTTGAATCCATTATAAAACCCTGTTTACATGATCCCAGTAAAAACATTCCAGTAGAAGTACATTGCCTGGCATGTTCATTAATTTTAAAAGAACGTCAAACACACCACGTAATCTAATTCTACTGGAATGTTTTTACTGGAATAATGTAAAGGGGGTCAAATGGACTTCCGTAAGGTAAAGCCTGATTCTATGAAATAAAAGAAATAAGGATTTGGAGGGAAAGATTAGGGGTTCGGAATTATGTAAGGATTTGGTAGTTGGTATAACTTGTTTAAAGTCACGTAAGTAAGTAAATGCAAAAATAATAATAAAATCCAAAAGGCACAGAACAGGCGATATTTCTCATACTAAGGCCACCTTTTAACCCTCGGATTTGTCTATAACTCTTGCCCGTTGGGCGTTTTTATTGCGATCCAATTGTTGTTTGGAAATATTTGCCAGAATCACGAGTATAAAATTGTGCATAAGAAAACTGCTGTAATTATCGAAAGTCAAATCGACTACGTACTTACGTGACACTGTGTAAACAATACGCACGGAGCGCGCGAAAAATAAATCTTGTTGATGATGGATAACCTTAAATAGCACCATTATTTGTTCTGTCTGCCCAAAAACTCCAAAACTTCAAAAAAAATACTAAAATCCCGTAGGTATATGCATAAATCGGTAAAGCAGAAAAAACGGTTCATCAGATTTTAACCCCGGCATTAAGCTCACCGGAAAATTTGCAATGTTAGCAACACTCAGCATCAGTGAAATGGCCGATTTGCTTCGCGATCATTCGATGCTTTATGTATCCCTGAAATCCTCTGGGAGATTGGGACCCGCTTCCATAGAGTCGTTATTGGTGACGTCTCGCCCATTTTTCGAGACGTCTTCGCAGAAACATCTATTCGGATATTGGCTATAAATCTCTTGTTTTCGTTAAACAAGCGAGCGCTGTATTTTATATTGATCGTAAGTCTTTCAATTAGTTTTTCAATGCGCTTTGTTTTCGTGCTAGCCATTTATAACAATAAAGTAACATTATCAGTTAAAAAATATGTAAGTATATCTATAGTCTGTGTTAGCGACTTTTAATTTGCAATGTTAAATTTTCAAAAACAATTACCGTATAAAAAGGTTAATTAAATTGGGAAATAGTGCGTGTCTTTTCTGACTTAAGTAAATGTTTTTTATAATCTGTTATTTACAAGTCCGATTACACATTTCTGCTGACGTTTTAGGAGTGCTTGATGATATGATGAGCGATGACATAATGTATGATTGAAAGTTTTGAAAATCATTTCATTCATTACAAAGTGTTTTACAAATACTAGCACATACATACTAGTGTGATCGTCCTTAGTTAGGGAGAAGGCTTTCCCAAATAGTGGTGTTGATCAAAAGGGTAAAAACGGGACCCTATTACTAAGACTCCGCTGTCCGTCTGTCTGTCTGTTTGTCTGTCTGTCACCAGGCTGTATCTCATGAACCGTGATAACTAGACAGTTGAAATTTTCACAGATGATCTATTTCTGTTACCGCTAAAACAATAAATACTAAAAATAAAATAAAATAAATATTTAAGGGGGGCTCCCATGCAACAAACGTGATTTTTTTGCTGTTTTTTGGTTTATATTAATAACGACAACAGGTGGACACTTGAAATTTTTCACATATGATGTATTTCTATTGCCGCTATAACAAAAAAACCTAAAAAGATAATAAAATTAATATTTAAGTGGGACCGCCATACAACAAACGTGATTTTTTGCCGTTTTTTGCTCGATATTAAAACGACAACAGGTACGGTAGACAGTTGAAATTTTCAAAGTTGATGTATTTTTGTGGCCGCTGTATCAACAAATACTAAAAACAGAATAAAATTAATATTTAATGGGGCTCCCATACAGCAAACGTAATTGTTTTACTGTTTTTTGGTACGGAACCCTTCGTGCACGAGTCCGACTCGCACTTAGCTGGTTTTTTTAATGATACGACTGTTACAATATAAGTAACTATATTTGTTCAATTATAATAATAAAAAACTATGGAAATGTTGTTTCCGATGGTAGCTACAAAGTCTTCGCGAATGTTGATAAATATTTACAAAATAAAGTCAGTAGATAAGATTACGTATGTCTGTACCTAGATATTGATGATTATGTTATCTGATAATGATAATGTTGATAAAATTATTATCTCTTAAGGAAGTTTTAATATAGTGTACAAAACTAGAAAGCAGACTGCAGGCAAACAAACTTTTATATAAACAAAGCTAATATATATAATAGATAGTCTTGTCAGATATGAGAAGACAGAGTGTGATATCCTGAGGTCAGCTTAACGAAACCTTCGTATAAACGAAATCATATTTGGAAAAAATCTAATGTGTTAGTGAGTCTAGTATTGGTGTTGTTTGGTAAGTAACATCGAATGTCTTGCTGAAAATTGACAATAGGCTTGTTTCCAAGAATAAATCGGCTAGCATAAGGTTTCTAATGATTAATCATGCATGTTAAATAGTAACCAAAAAAACACTTTTTTCATTAAAATAAATAAAGATTACCAATATTTACGGAAAATAAAATCGGCAAAATTGGCCATTTAATCACGTGACATTGAACACCAATCAGAGACGCGTGACGTCACGCCTCGCGAAACATTTGTTGTTGCTGTCATTTTCGATAAGTGAACAGAGTGTGTGTGTGTGTGTGTGAACAATGGCGGTCATAAACAAACACGAATGTTTCGCGAGGCGTGACGTCATTCAAGACGCCATGACAGTTTTGGCCTTTTACGATGTCATTTTGAGTTCATTTCTTAAAACGAAAAATTCATAGGTAAAATGACTTATTTTTCTTAAAATAATATATTTTTGGGGTCAAATAGATACCAAACTATATTTTTAAACTATTTTCCAAATTTTGTCAACTAGCCTATTGACAATTCGATAAACTTTATAGATCAAACTAGTGTGATAAACGAGCGTCGTCTTATCATTTATCAATGAAAGTTGTAGAAACTAAAATTTACTTTGATAACTCTTGGAGAGACACGACCTATTGATAAAGTTGACAAATGTCACACCATTTGGGCATAGTTTATCACGAAGTTTCGTTGCGAAGCGTAAAGAAATATACCGATTTTGGGCTGAATAAACTACCTCAGGTGAAATATGTTTTGCTATTTTGGTAGCTTTTGGAAAACTACGACCGATATTTTATAGAAGACGACGAATAATGGTAAAGTAATACCACAGTATACATATACACGGTAAATTTTTAACTATATCTAAAAATGAAATGGGGATTTCAGACCACGTAAATGAACAACTTTTACTATAGGGCCAACCACGAAATCGTGAAAAAAAATAAGCTGTTCCATAGAAAAGTACAACATCGACTGGACTATAATGTATGGAACTGATTTTTTTTTCGCGATTTCGTGGTTGGCCCATGGTAAAAGTTGTTCATTTAGGGGTTTGAAAACCCGATTTCTTTTTTCGATATACTTAAAAATTAACCGTGTATAAACTAATATTTGAATACTGTGTTAATACCCAATTTTCAAAGTTCAAATGCTGGCAAAATCAAATACTTGAAGAAACTAAATCCTTAATAATGGCAGTTTTTCATTCATCATCATCATAATATCAGCCGCACGACACCCACTGCTGGGTATAGGCCTCCCCTAAGGATCTCTAGTTTTTCATTAACTAATTGTTTTTTTGTTGATTTTTATATACTTAAGCAAATATTTTAATAAAGAGTTTGAGGAAGTAATCAGTGGTTTTTTGAATTCAAAATAAAAAGCAAATATTTTAATAAAGAGTTTGAGGAAGTAATCAGTGGTTTTTTGAATCCTTACTAATATTATAAATGCGAAAGTCCGTTTGTTTGTTTATTTGTTTGTTTGTTTGTTTGTTACGCCTTCACGTCCTAACTACTGAACCGATCATCATGAAATTTTGTATACACGTTGTCAGGGATACAGAAAAGGACATAGGGTACCTTTCATCCAGAAAAAACATATAGTTCCAGAGGAATAGCGAAAAAATTCTTCACGCAGACGAAGTCGCGGGCGGCCGCTAGTTCAAAATAAAATAATTAAGTACTTAAGGGGCCATAATTGGAAAACATGGTTTGCGCCATATTTTTATACTAGCGGCCGCCCGCGACTTCGTCTGCGTGGAAAGGTTTTTTTGCTATCCCTCGGGAACAACACTTTTTTTCGGGATGAAAGATACCCTATGTCGAAGGACATAGGGTACCTTTCATCCAGAAAAAACATATAGTTCCAGAGGGATAGCGAAAAAATTCTTCACGCAGACGAAGTCGCGGGCGGCCGCTAGTTCATCCTTACTAATATTATAAATGCGAAAGTCCGTTTGTTTGTTTATTTGTTTGTTTGTTTGTTTGTTACGCCTTCACGTCCTAACTACTGAACCGATCATCATGAAATTTTGTATACACGTTGTCAGTGATACAGAAAAGGACATAGGGTACCTTTCATCCAGAAAAAACATATAGTTCCAGAGGGATAGCGAAAAAATTCTTCACGCAGACGAAGTCGCGGGCGGCCGCTAGTTCAAAATAAAATAATTAAGTACTTAAGGGGCCATAATTGGAAAACATGGTTTGCGCCATATTTTTATACTAGCGGCCGCCCGCGACTTCGTCTGCGTGGAAAGGTTTTTTTGCTATCCCTCGGGAACAACACTTTTTTTCGGGATGAAAGATACCCTATGTCGAAGGACATAGGGTACCTTTCATCCAGAAAAAACATATAGTTCCAGAGGGATAGCGAAAAAATTCTTCACGCAGACGAAGTCGCGGGCGGCCGCTAGTTCAAAATAAAATAATTAAGTACTTAAGGGGCCATAATTGGAAAACATGGTTTGCGCCATATTTTTATACTAGCGGCCGCCCGCGACTTCGTCTGCGTGGAAAGGTTTTTTTGCTATCCCTCGGGAACAACACTTTTTTTCGGGATGAAAGATACCCTATGTCCTTCTCTGTACCTCTGACTACGTGTGTGCAAAATTTCATGATGATCGGTTCAGTAGTTAAGACGTGAAGGCGTAACAAACAAACAAACAAACGGACTTTCGCATTTATAATATTACTAGCTTTCGCCCGCGACTTCGTCTGCGTGGAAAGTTTTTTTGCTATCCCTCGGGAACATAACTTTTTTCGGGATGAAAGGTACCCTATGTCCTTCTCTGTACTCCTGACAACGTGTATGCAAAATTTCATAATGATCGGTTCAGTAGTTAAGACGTGAAGGCGTAACAAACAAACAAACAAACAAACAAACGGACTTTCGCATTTATAATATTAGTAAGGATTAAGCATTTATATATTAGTAAGGATAAGGATAGAAAACATAAAGTTGTAGCCACAAAAAAAAACATACGATAAGCTTTTTAGCTTCTCGTATGTTTTTTTTGTTAGATTATCTAGTAGCTTAGTTACGCTACAAGTATTAAATTGCCTATAAACCTCACAGATGATTGTAAAAAAAACCGGCCAAGTGCGAGTCGGACTCGCGCACGAAGGGTTCCGTACCAAAAACGGCAAAAAAATTACGTTTGTTGTATGGGAGCCCCCCTTAAATATTAATTCTATTCTGTTTTTAGTATTTGTTGTTAGAGCGGCAACAAAGATACATCATCTGTGAAAATTTCAACTGTCTACCTGTTCTCGTTATAAATATCGAGCAAAACAACGGCAAAAAAACACGTTTGTTGTATGGGAGCCCCCCTTCAATATTAATTTTATTCTGTTTTTAGTATTTGTTATTATAGCGGCAACAGTAATACATCATCTGTGAAAATTTCAACTTTCTAGCTATCATGGTTCATGAGATACAGCCTGGTGACAGACAGACAGACGGACAGCGGAGTCTTAGTAATAGGGTTCCGTTTTTACCCTTTGGGTATGGAACCCTAAAAAACTGAATATTATCAAAAGCGCTTGTTGCATATTTTTGGCGTAAATAATAGCGGAAACGTATTGGATTCTACATCAAAATACACTTTAACGTACTGTGCAGTTGCGCCAATAACCTTTTTTCAAGCAAGATAATTGTGCTAAAGATAATGATGAAAAAACAACGAACATTGAAAAAGTGCAGAAGTGAGGTTATTTTCCATACACTTTACACGTAAAGAAAAAGACAGAGACAAATTATGATTTCGTATAACGTAGCCTTAAGTCTGAAAATAACTTTTTTTGTTATTTCCAAAAATAGTAACAATCTTGCTGTTCCATCTCGTAATAATTATCATAGTGTTTAATTGAAACCTCTTAGCAATTCAGTTTGTACCATTAATCAAGATCATTCCTTCATAGGTACATGACTTCAAGACCGTGACATTGTATATGATATGAGACAAAATTATTAACGTACCTATAAAAATACATACTTATAAACAGTTGATAACAGATCTTTATCTCCGTCGTTGGACTTAAATAAATAAAGTAAGGTGTGTGTTTGCCATAAATCGGTCTTCGTAAGGTGTTACTTTTTAACGTGTCTACTGTCTATTGCGTTGTTTTTTTATATAAAAGACTATGATATTTCGCGTTATATTTGATTTGCTGCGATCCAGTTTATACTATCGTCAATACCTAAGTTCTATTTAATTAAACCAATATTGAATTACATTTGCAAATAGGTACATTTCAGGTCTCTGACAGAATCTGCCTTTCTATTGCCTAATTTCAAAATCTATCGCAATCGCTTTCAGAATGTCATTGATGCTTTTCTTTGTGCACAAATAAAAACTTACCAAAAAAATGCAGCAATGTCTCACATCCATCTGTCAAATGAAAGCGATTGCGATAGATATAATATAATAATATTTTTCAATTATATTAATAACCTTAATATAAAATTGCATTGTGAATGCATAAAATCTAAAAAGTATAAAAATAGATTTTTGCGTTAGACAATTAGCCCCCAGGTGTTAATTTATAGGTCTAAAAAAATGATTTCAGTCGAATTCATGACTTGTAAATTTACCAGTCATGTAGCCACTTCCAAGGTATATATTATTCCTCTTAAATTAAATGAAAACTATTGTATTTTTCGACGCATTTGTGTTTTGTAAGGATAAAAACAAATATTAAATAATAATTATGTTGATAATAATATGAATTTTCGCTGAAATCGTCAGAATAAATAATACTACCAATATCACCATATCATCAATCCATAGTTGGTCATACTAAACTCAGCATTTTTGACCACGAAATTCTTCAAATGAACTAATAAAAATAAACTTTACGAGTAAATACGCATCAAACAATAATTATAGTATTTCAAGATTAAAGGAAAATAATTTGTGAAGTGAGAACAAAATAATTGAAATTGGTTTCATGTTTAATTAATGAACGGTACTTTAACGTTGTGGACTATTAACTGTCACTGGGTAGTATTCATTGCGCAAATTAAAATATTCAAGAGGTTTCAGTAAATAAACAATTATGTACTTTGTTTATCATAATTTATTTTACGGTTATTTTACAAATTATACTTTATGCCTTGAATCTCCGGTTTTAGTAAGTGTTACGTTGGTGTCGTAGTGAATTAGTACCATAAAATAAAAATTATATATTGCTTGTATTTATATTATTATAAATACAAGCAATAAAATCTGCTGTCTGCTATCTCGATATTTATGTATTGATGAACGATGCAAAATGTGGTGTGACTGTGACCTTGTAAATACGGGTTTGTATCAACAACGTTGTAAAATGTGTGAGTTAAAAGTGTAATGAGCGATATAAGGTAACTTGCAACCTTATAGGTATGTACATTGGTACCTACCTACCTAATAATGTTTTTCCCATAGAAATAGAATGTCAAAGAACAACAATGTCAATAAACAGGTGATCCGAAAACGAATGCATACATTTTATATGAGATACGTAAAATATGACTTAGATTCATAAAATATGACTATATATGGCAAAGGAAATTAATAAACTATGTTCCATACTGTTTTCTTCGTCGATAAACGAATAAATGTAGATAAATTTGGTTTTATAGAAATGTGTGGCAATATCTTATTAACCTGTGAAAAGTGTGATTACTTGGATTATTTCTTTTTGTCACATCACAATTACTTAGAGCAGAAGACACCATGGCTCCACGATACCTTTATTTTAAATTCTAATCAAGATTAACAAATATTTTAAACAAACTGTGATTGCTCATTTGCTAGGCGGGACGCTAGGGGCTCTTGCTGTAAAAAATGTTGGCACATGTCACTTGATCCTTTGTCTCTTTTTTATATAGACCGTGTCCGTATTATGTTAACTTCTCTTATCCACGCTTTGTTGGTCTTCTTGAGCGCAGCGAAAATTTTTCTATGTCTATGGTTTTTCCAATCCCCTAAAATGAGATGTTAGCACTTATTTCCTAAGTCTCCAATGCAAAATTTTCAATTAATACTTATAGTTATGTTAGATCTAAACTTTCACATTTATAATAGACTAGCGACTCGCCCTCGCTTCGCTTCGGTGTAGTGTGAAATTTGACACCATGTATTATACATTATAAACTTTCCTCTTGAACTACTCTATCTATTAAAAAAAACCGCATCAAAATCAGTTGCGTAGTTTTAAAGATTTAAGCATACATAGGGATATAGGGACAGAGAAAGCGACTTTGTTTTATACTATGTATTGAAGTAGGATATTTTCTAACCATAAAAAGACAAATCTATTGGCACGGAGATTTTCTAGACAATTTTTATTTATTTTATTTTCTATACAATTACAATTTTACGTCTATAAGTCTGACGCCATAACAACAATTAAAAAATTGTTGTTCCGGCATTTAGAGGTAAGTAAGATAGCCAGTTCCTCAGTGATGAGGATTCCGGGTGACTACACCTGGATGTTAAGTGACGATAAGGTGTGTAACATCAGGTGAGACGAAGGTCAAGCACTATCCCGTTGTGCATAAAAAAAAACCGGCCAAGTGCGAGTCGGACTCGCGCACGAAGGGTTCCGTACCAAAAAACGCCAAAAAAATCACGTTTGTTGTATGGGAGCTCCCTTTAAATATTAAGTTTATTCTGTTTTTAGTATTTGTTGTTGTAGCGGCAACAGAAATACATCATCAGTGAAAATTTCAGCTGTCTAAAGTCTGTCCATCCTTACTTGTCTTATTTAGTAAACAGTGTTTGACAGTTGTCATGTGTCTTTTAAACTTAAATCGTTATTTAAAAATACGTTAGTAAGTTTATGAAATTATTGTTAATTTATTAATAATTTATTTCGTAATTTATGTGTGGAAAACCATTTGTTTTATTTTATAAATGATTATTTCAATAAAGAGTTGGGTGAAGATTGTTTACCATATAAGACAAGTAAGGATGGACAGACTTTAGCTATCACGGTTCATGAGATACAGCCTGGTGACAGACAGACGGACAGCGGAGTCTTAGTAATAGGGTCCCGTTTTTACCCTTTGGGTACGGAACCCTAAAAACAATGTTGTGCTAAGCAAAGTTTAACGAAACACCCATAACTGCAATCAACAATGGGCTATGCTATAACACAAACACAACCCTCCATTCGCCGTGAGATTAGTAACGCGTTTACGCTTGTGTCGGGTAGAATTCAACCCGAGAGCGTTCATACTGTTCATTAGCGGGACGGATCTAATCAGCGTTCATTTGACTCCTTGTTAGCAACGTAACGCGGGTGTAGCTCAAAGGTGGTTTTATTGTTTGACAAAGGTTCCACTATGTCTAAACTATTAAATGCTTGCCGTATCAAATTTCAGAAATTGTTTTTAGAGGGTTAAATTTGTCTTATTTATTATTTGATACTATTTTTAGAGTTTTAGTTTAGTAAAAAAAGTACTAAATTCTAATAAATGATTTAAAGAAAACCACTGGAATAAAATTAACTTCCAATTTAAAAAGCACTACATACACATATTACATTATTAGCTTCCGCCCTTCGTCCACGTGAATATTTGAAAAGTACCTTTAAAAAGCAACCTTTATTTTGAATCAATCCAGGTTATACATAAAATGGGGTGTGTGCTAAATATCATTCAAATCAGTTCAGCCTATTTTTGAGTGAATGATAACAAATATCTCATCAAACAAACATACAAACTTTCACATCTATAATATTCAGTATTAATAAGATGGTGATTATATTCATCGCATCATCTATAGTGGGATATTCAATGAACTTTTTTTTATAACATTGGGGACACATTCGATCCTTTTGCTTTCCCAGTAAAACTAATATGGAAAAAACAGCGTAGGTAGGTACGTAACATTCCTTCATGAGTTGCGTCAAACTATTTGACGAAACTTCGAGAGTTTCGAGACCCTTAACAACTTTACCAGAATGTTCTTGCCTTCAACTTGACTTGCTTAAAAGAATAGCTTTTTAAATTTTTGGGACTTTTTTTCACATTTTTAGCAAAGGGAGATGAATAAAATCAATGAAACCTAGTAGAATTATTACAAAGTTATGAATAATAGATACCTAGTCATTTGTTGAAAAGTAATTCTATTAAAATAATTAGTACTTACCGAAAATCCAAACAGTGAACGGACCTTATGAATTGATAAATATTAACAGCGGGTTACTAACAAAGCCAAATGGGACAACGGAGTTTAGTTCAACGTAATAATTTATTAATGTATTCGATAGTTAGTAATAATAGGTGAACCGTTAAATAAATCAATAAGGGATACATTCGTCTAGTTATAATGAAATGACGTAGTACTTACATGTTGTAACAGGTGATTAATATATAAGTACATACGTTGAAATTAAAACGTAAGCAGCGTTGATTGCCGAGTAGCAAAACAAACAAGTTGCTTACTCGGTAAAGAAAGGTTAACAATCAATCAAAACAAATAAAGGGGGTACCACTGCGTCATTGTGTCAAGGCGACACTGAGGCTTCCTAAGGCATCTGAGCAATCAAATCAGTGAATCAAATGGTCTTAAATGTAGGCGATCAATTGGCGCTAGATTATGGTTCGATTGGGTGCAAGTGTGTGCCTCGTCCGTACGGCACGCTCACATCCGAGGAGATCGTACGATGCCAGCTGGCCAATGGCAGCCGTTTGCGTGGTGGGCTCGGCGCCCCACCACGGCGTTGGAATGCATGGTTCTTACTTAGAACGGCATTGTTAAAAATAACCACATGTTTATCGGGCCGCACATGATGCTAGGTGACAGTCACCGTTGCCAAGATATTGAGGTGGAAATGATTTTTGAGCGTAATAATTTTATTCTGGTCACTCTTGGAGTTGAATTTCAAAACAAAGTATTATATTTAGTACCTATTTGACACTTCTCGATCAAGCATTTAACTTTAGTTTTCAATTTAGTTGTATTGCATGCTGGTAGTATCTTATCTAATGACTAATATTATACCTATGTTTGCGCCAGTTTTATTTTCAATTGAATCTTTCACATAAATACCTAAGTTAAAACTTAAAAGGATGACTCATAGTAATGTTCCTTTCCTATCAATATTCAAACATCACAATTCCTCGGACGGGGATATCAGCAGACTTTTCCATCACATGTAGAGTAACAGCTGATTGCGTGTCGGCCGCGTGAGCGCGAGAGCTCTGACACAAGCTGACATATAATAAATATAGCTTAAGCAGTAACGCAACTTTATAGTAACTACACGCAGCGCACTCGTCAACAAAGTTATGAGCTTAACAGTTTGAAAACAAGTTCGCTTGCAAGGATGGAACTAAAAGTTCGTCTTTTACCTGCCTCCATTGTTTTTATACAAAGGATGCTTTTGTAACTTTTTGGTAAATGTAAGAAAAATACAGACTGCTCAATCAAAACGGTCAGCAAAGCTATTAATAGCTTTGCTGACCGTACGACCCACGTCGCGTCCGTGCCCGTCGCAACGAACGAAAGCTCTAAGCAAAGTTTGAATTAAACTGCAAACCTTATAAGGTTTTCAATATCTGAAAATGTCACTATAAAGGTCAGTTTGACAATTTGACAGCTGAGACGTTTCTTTGTTTACATTTTTGCTACGAGATTAGTAGTCGGACTTTAGTGCAATCTTGAAAACTTAAGAAAAATATGCCTCGCTTAAAATACGAGTGGTTAAGAGAATCTTCGCATACCTATTCGTATTTTCGTAATTCCGTAGCAACGCGTCGCTACGAAATTCGTCGAGACGAATCGAGACGTGTGTCTGTGGGAATTTAATGTGCATGAGTAGTTGCGTTACTGCTATCTAATTTGATCTTGTGGCTCTGACGTGTGCACAACTGTTTATAGCCACAGATAAAACGAGAGTTGGCATTTGTGCGGACAGAGAATCGGTTGATTGGAAGGTCGAGCGTCCGCTTGCGATGTTTAAATGTGTCTGCTTCAGATATTAGATCATTTGTTTTATGAAAAAGTTGAATATTTAATTATGAAGTAAAGGGAAGATTGCAATTAATAAAATTATTAGGTATTGTATGGGCACGTACCTATTATTGTTGCAAAATGTTGATAAAATGCCTTTATGAATATATTTATATCAATGGAATGTCATATTTAAAAAATATCCTAATGTAGGTAGACTTAGATTGAGTGCTGTTAGGTAAATTAAATAATTACTTATATTATTAAGCTAAATTAAGATTTAGAATAATTTAAAAATGGTACCTACCTAGGTACTAAGTATTACTACTACTAAATTTTATTTGGGTGCCTGTGATATCACTGTCATCAGTAAAGAGAAAAATTAACAAAAATAATTGTAAAGTTTTGTACAAAAGAAATAACTTCGAATAAGCTATCAGGCTATTAATTGTATTTTTAAACTCCACTAAAGAAAAGCTATGATTTATGGTCCTAAAAAAGTTAATTGCTGAATAAGTATTCCTCGATCTTATAAAGATTTCACATTAAAATACATTTTATAATATTAGTGCATTTACCTATTAGAGAAAGTTCTATAATCATAACTTTTTAAAGCGAAAGACACATTTAGCTCTCTAACTTATCAAAGATCTTATGACTTAGATCTTGAGTTATCCGATGACACCTACAAAAGCGCTACTTCTTCTTCTTCTTATCGAATGAGGATTAGTGGCCACCTCTGGTGTTAGAGTTTATCAAGGCCACCTGAAAGGCCTCTAACTTGGCTTAACGACTGTTATCAGATGACAACAGCCGGGACCGACGGTTTAACGTGCCCTCCGAAGCACGGAAACGCCCAGTTATAATACCACTTTAACGGTCACCCATCCGACACCTGACCGGACCGAGCGTTGCTTAACAAACGTGATCGAGTACGATCAGTCTGTCAAGTTCCGCCATGAGCGAAAAGCGCTAAAAAAGCGCTACTGTATGAGCATATTGTTGATTTATTATGTAACAGAAGCAAAACCATGGAAGCTCTATAAAGCCATCGACGCGACGTGACGAAGGGCGTTCTAAGGAAATAATCACTCGAACTTGTAGCGCATGTAAAGAAAGTACACTCATCATTTTCTTTGAAGATGTGGCGGAAAGATACGAGTAGGTACGTACAAACACTTGATGCGACCTAAATAAGCCTTTATATCTACAAACTCAATATTTCTCGAAGTGGTTAAATTTAGGTCTTTAATACAATGGAAAAATCACGTCAGCTAAGCCAAACATGATTCTTACTAATGAAGTAAAACATTGTCTGATCAATATGTTGCGGAAAACTCAAGTTCTTCTACTGAAACTGATATAAATCTGACATAATAATTTTGACAACGATAGAGCAAATGCGGCGACCCCAGATAAATATTTTTATTTTTCTGCCCAACTTACATGTAGCCATCGTTAGTAGCTTGTAGCTTTAGGCTACGTCGAAAGGTCAGAATTGACATCCATAATATGTAGAAGTAGAAATTGTCGAGAGTCATGCTACCCTGCCTGCTGGTCAAGCCAATAAAGTTAATAAGAGGTATAATCTATTTATTGACCTTAACAACAATACGTACAATGATTAAAACATGGCTTATGTTGAAATGTAACAAAACACGTTAATAAAAATAAAGGAAAACATGTGATACCTATTTAAGGTCAATCAGGACCCTGCCTCAGCTCGTGTCGATGCGCCAGGTAATGTCGTATCGACGCTGGTATTCTGGCAGGGCCTGTTTGGTGCGTGGTCGTGCGGAATACCTACACTAAAATTAATAAACATTATAAACAAAAGCAAAAAAAAAAACCGGCCAAGTGCGAGTCGGACTCGCGCACGAAGGGTTGCGCACCAAAAACGGCAAAAAAATCACGTTTGTTATTGGGAGCCCCGCTTAAATATGTATTTTATTATGTGTTTAGTATTTGTTGTTATAACGGCAACAGAAATACATCATCTGTGAAAATTTCAACTGTCTAGCTATCACGGTTCATGAGATACAGCCAGGTTACAGATAGACGGACAGACAGCGGAGTCTTAGTAATAGGGTCCCGTTTTTACCCTTTGGGTACGGAATCCTAAAAATAATAATTAACTTATATGAAAACAAACTTATCGTAATCCTATATTAGCGTAATCATCTATGGGTACATCAAGTAAGTAAGTCACACCATGATATTGATATTAATAAATAAAATATTAATATATTATTTATGAAAGGGAACTTGTGAAAAGAAACAGGTAAATAAGGTGTGTGTTGGGCGTATAGAGGAAGAAATAAATAGGAAAAATATATAATTTTTGATTGATTGTTGATTTTAATTATACATGTACGGATAAGACTATGCCTACAGAACCTAAATGATTTTAAAATATTTGCACATCGATTGGTTATCGATTGAATATGTTGGACATAACTTAATTTAAGAACATTTTGTAACCATATTTTCGCAAATAAATAATTTACTTACTTACTTACTTACTAAATTAATAATAATAAAATTTAGGACCCTCACCGGCAGCCGATTTTTTTCTAGATCCTTTTCTCCGATTTTAATTTACACTATAACGTCATTGGCAACCCTAACAATCTCTGCATTCTGATGCAAGTAACTCGTTCTCTTAGCGATAAAACTATCATTGTCCTCTTACTTGTGTGAGCACTCAAGTTTTATAATTGTTTTTATGCAAATAGTTGATTGATGGATAACTTGTATATAAGTAGCAAGCAGGAAACCTGTCACAATATACTACAATAAACACCTACGCCAATGATAGATTTTTTGTTCCAAGTCCACGACATGATCTTTATTACATTAAAGAATGGAAAGTTAAAGCTATTTGCGTGATTTTTATAATCAGATACGTTCAATTTTACTTCCTCAGCAATAGAGGTTTCATTCGTCATAAATTGTACTGAATCTTTATTTCCAAACCCTTCGACTTGTAATTTAAGGAGTTACATTGAATTTACGTTTGTCGACAGATGCACTGAAAGGCCATTGCAATCAACAAGAAGACCTTCTGCAGCGGTGTTCGATGGCCCTTCCGGTACTCAGTTCAAGGGAAATATCATTTGCACTCACACAAGACGAATTGGACAAAAGTTGCATGTAAGTTTTTATAAATATCTATGTATTATGTAATAATCTACGGATGTCATATTACTGCTTGGTATAAAACTTTGAACGCTCATCTCAGCATTGGCCATGCCACATTAGCTGTTTGTTTTAAGGCTACATTACTCTTCTGAACTATAAATATTTGGGCATCGTTATTTTGCAAGCTTTAGAAGATTTGTAATCAAGTTAAAGCATTTAATATTCGCAGAACAAACTAGTGCTTATTTGTTTCACTGTAAAGTTTGTATTGTAACTCTTCGGAGTTGAAGCGGCAAAGCTCCCACGTTGGATCCGACAAAGTTTCTTTGCGTAGAACGTTTGGATCTAAATAACTGTAAATTGTAGTGTGTGCTTTATCCAACTCTCGGAGAGATTCGCTGTATAAGATTAAATCAACTAGCTCTAACTATCATAACTACTTTGCCGACTGCGGAAGATGAAATTCTGAAGCTTTGATATATTTGTTTGTTTGTGTTTTAAGTGGAGTGCGTTTGTTACTGTCTGTGTAGTGTACCGCGTAAGCAGAAAATTGATAACGAATCTTCTAAGGTTTTTTCTTTAGTAATTATGTTAATATTTATCACTTTACTGTCTGACAGTAATAGTTGTAGTTTGAGCTTGATGTTTTCTAAAAAAAATCCTCTACAGAGGTATGGAAAGGTTGATTTTTTGTTTGCAATATTAACTTTCATATTTTTTTCAAATATACATATTAGTAAAATGAATTAATTTTAGCAGTTATTTAATAAAATATCGAACGAACAGTTACCTACATTAACTGCTGTGCAATATCTAAGGCAAGCAAAAAAAAGAAGTTGAGAAAATTCAATGGTTCCACAAATTCTACAAAGTTGGTGCAAACTTAGATAAAAAAGTGCTATTAAAGCAAGGAAGATTCAATTAGATATGAAACTCTTTTGCTAATCTGCTTTTGCTTTCGAATAATATTTTGGTTTTCATTAGATTTATAAGTTAGCTCGACTATTCCGTTTTTGTCCCTTTGTGTCCGTTATTATTGAGTAAATAATATAAATACATTATGCCCAATTTAAAATACATAGAAAGTCTAATTTTAAATATGTTTGGGGAGGATGGAACTCCGCGTGTGGCTGAGGTGTTGGTCGAGGGTTCGATTATGCGGAGGGCCGTCTCATCTCTCTCTTGCCTTCCGGTTGAGTAGGCTAGCGGTCTGTCTCTCAGACCGAGACGGGGGGGGATGTTTGGAAAACAATGATAGTCGCGCCACCTTCTCGCAAATTATGATATGCGCAAATTATGATATGTGCGAGAAGGTGGCGCGACTATCGTTCTTTTCCAAACATCCCCCCGTCCCGGTCTGAGAGACAGACCGCTAGCCTACTCAACCGGAAGGCGAGAGAGAGATGACACGGCCCTCCGCAAAATCGAACCCTCGACCAACACCTCAGCCACACGCGGAGTTCCATCCTCCCCAAACATTAAACGTAATGTGCGACCGCGTCGCCAAAGCAAAGATGGCAGATTTGCCTCTTTTAACAATATCACATCTCCCTACTTGGGAGGCTCGGTTCTATCAGTCCACTTCACTCTCTGTTGTAACAAATGTATTTAAGAGACCAGCAACTCCGAAAATTCTGGCTCATTTGCTGTAACAAAACAGAATAGCCATTTTGAGATTTATTTAACTCATTCGAATACATTTTTCATAATTTCAGTTTTAAAACTTTCGTTTTAAATTATTAAGTTATTCAAATCACTTCTGAGTAAACTTATATGATTTATTTACGATTGATCGTTTGAACGGAACAGATTCAAATAAGATAAACATTGGAAATATTTTATGGTACGAATACAAACCAACGATTTCCTTCGATCCGATCGTAAGTGCCCGAGAAATATTGAAAGGAAATCGATATAAAATGAAGTTATGCTAGGTACGATGACATATTTTTCATATTTGAATAGTGTATCGCCAATTGCATTGCAAAGGAGTTATCTTGAATATAAAATCTTGGTTATTGAATTGGATTCCTCTTGAAATGTCTACAGAACTATCTAAAATACAGGATAACAAAAGATTTTTCCACCTTGCTCTATAGGTACAATAGTACCTACTAGGTACAAAAAGATTGCTTGATTTAATGATCTAAATAATATTAGGGATTCGGCCGAATACTCAAACGCTGCTTAAATAGTAGTTTGAGTATTTCACTTAAATCTAATGGCTTCTTAAACTTAAGGTAGCCTTACCTAAGATTTTAGTTAAAAAGTCTTTGAGTATTTGGCCGATATGAAATTGCCGTTTTGAGAATTTTAACTACACTAACACTGTCTTAATTTATTTAACAACCATGAACGCTAAAGTTTTAAAACTTTTATGCACAAATGTTTAATCACTCGGTTTACTAATGCCATATGTGTAAAGTGAAAAAAATAAGTATAGGCTAAGTTACAACGAATTCTATGGTCATTTCTGCTTACGAAAGAAGGAGTCACTTATAAGATACTTTTTTTAACGTTAAAAAAAATAGAAATATTTTTATTGATGATAGTGGGCCGTTATGACCATAATTGGAAATAATAACAAGTAACCGAAGCATGTTTAACATCATAGAAGATAATATGAGAGCCTCTGTGTGTGTGAAAAAATAAATCTGCAAAATCATACTACTTACTAATAATAATTAGGTATTAATAAAATAAACGCTGCTCAAGCCCAAAACAATAAACTTTACCAGTTGTTAAATTAATTGCTTATTCTATCAAGTTGTGGGACTTCCAGCAAGATTATGCACTTGACTCAATTTGGTGCTCTTGTATGTGGTAAATAGTACTTTGAATAGTTAACTGTACTTCATAGACGTGGCGAATAATTTTGCTCTCGACTGAATAGAGTATGAACGAGATGCGGTGAATACATAATTACTTGGACTTACACAATTTACGTGTCTTCAATAATTTTGTTTCAAGTATTATGGTAACAAAGAAAGATATTGTTTAGAATTAGTTTATTGAACTAGTTCCTGGGTTGGTTGTTGTTTTGATTGTAATTTTTATGAATAACTTTAATGACGTTACATTTTTTATAATTAATTGTTTTTCAATTTATTTGACTATTGTAACGCTAGTGTTACAAAAGTTATTTTTGCTACCAAAAATGGAGTCAATGTAAAGGTTTTTTTAACGAAGATTTTATTATTACTTACGGATATTTGACATAGAAGTTATGAGGTTCTATGTTTTTTAGAAAAATATCGACAATTTCATAGGTAAGCAGCTTAATATGTTTATTTTTATTTACTTATCGTCTCGTTTTGTTGCAGTGAGCTTCGTTCCGGTATAAAATGCATAGACAATTACACGAATGTTTGCATGGAAAAGCACGAACAAGCGGTTTTCAAGAAGATATACGCTGGTATCAAGGACGTGGTAGTAGATTTGTGCACCAGAGGAGCGTATCAAGACGAATACTTGAAGCACGCAAATTGCGTCAAGAACGTACGACCTGAGTACGAGAAATGTAGTAAGAAGTATGAGGTTACGCTGACTACATTGAGTGATCATCAGAAAAATGAGCAGTATCAAACGGATGATGCCATCGGAGCAAGCCAGGAAGATTCTTTGAGGACAGTCTGTTGGTGAGTCTTGATAAGGGTAATATGCTGGTTTTAGATACAATTTCAAGTAATTGTTCCCACATGAACAGTTTCCGTTCATAACTTTGCTGTAGGGCCAAAGCCGACTATGTCTACGTAAATAGTAGACATCTGTCAGCTACACGCAAGTGTTAAGTACATAGTACCTTACTACCGGGGCTTTGCTAAATCGAAACAATAAAAGGTAAAATATACTTAAAAGGTAGTTTGATATTAAAACTTGAGATCTACTACATAACAATGTAAGTCGAAATCTCAGTAGGTTTAAACGCTGTGCATGGCCGTGTAAATAAAGATCCTAATCGAGTCATTTAATTTTTCTCTGTTTTTTCGAGTTTGAAAGGACATTTCCATAGCAAAATTTGATTAAGTCGTCCTAAAATTATTATTGTAGATAAAGCTGCTTTATTGTCCATGATAGTCAATTTTCAGACGAGTAATTAGTCTCTGGGAGGCCGTTTCGATTTGCTGAATATTTTATTAACGAGGACTATTCAATATTCAAGACTTTGCTCGAGTCTTTTGAGGGCCCACTCCACAATCGTCAATGAAATCCTGCCATGACAGTTTAATTTGTGGATCTCAGATTGAGACGCTTCTTACTTAGCTCCGGCGTATACCAGTAGTCTGAACAGCATGAACTGAAAATTATATTATTTTGAGATCTTCCAGATCCGTTATTAAAATTTTCTGTGGCATTACTTTTCGAGCGTAAGACGGTGTGGATCTGAACTGAGAGCCCAAATTTTAAATCATTGCGAATCAAATTGAAGCTTATAGGGGAATTAATAAAAAAAATTAAAAACCCGAAGCAAAGCTTCAAAAACTTCTAAAATACCGGTTATAAACTATAAAGCTATGCCTTTTATTGCAACACATTCGGTTCATTGAGGGCCCAACACATTCGGTTATAAAAGCAATAATTCATGTTTTAGAAAGTTTTGAAGCTTTGCTTCAGGTTTTTAGATTTTTTTATTAACTCCCCTATAAGTTTCAATTTGATTCGCAATGATTTAAAGTTTAGGCTCTCAGTTCAGATCCACACCATAAGACGAACAATTAAATACTTTAAAATTCTTGCATATCAGTGTTTTAAAAAAAGTGCATTAATACTCAAATTCAAGTGGACGACTGATCGAAATTCTCCCTCTATTGGTTTTGCATAAACGATTACCTTTTCAGTGCTATTCGAGTCGTCGTTTTCCCGATCCAAGTTTCATCTCGTTCTCATTTTCTCCATTTAGAGAATCTGTTTAAGATTCTGCTCGAATTCTGTACCAAATTAGACGCACTTAAAGCTTTTCCATACGCTAATGTTTCGAATAATAATCGTTTTTCAACTGAATGTGTAATTTTAGATTCTAAATTGTTATTTCAACGGATGGTTTCCTTAGATAATCTAATTATCCTTTGCAATATAATTTATCTTGCTTTTGCTTATCGTTAGCCAACATTATTTGCAGAGCTGCTTTATAAGTCCGATGGTAAAAAGTATCGTTTTTCGTTCAATATTTTTAAAGTCGATAGATTTTTTTAAGTAGCCAACTGTCGAGAAACGTCTGGACATTTTTTCATTCTTTTATTGGAAAACTATTAAGTGTGGAGAAAGGTTTTCAATCCCAGTTTTCGCTAATTTGATGTAATTTTGAAACAAATCATTGTTAAAATGATTTATTGATGATTGCATGTCAGATTGGGATTCTCTATCGAGATTTGAATTATCCGTAGATTTATATGTACTTATATTATACATATATTGTAATAGGATTTCTGTTAGGCAATTATTAACATAGGTCTTTGTTTATCTTATTGCTTAATGATTAGTGATGTTGACAATAGACTAGCATACACTTACCGTAAAACGTAATTTTAGGGTGAAATGGCAAATGCCTAATACATTTTTTTTACTTCTAGGTCAGAAAAAACTACCATCTTGGTTCTGTATTTTATTATAAAAAAGCAGCAATACTCGGATTACGTACTGCCCGCGGTGGCAACTGATTAGTAAATTAATGCAAACGACGAATTATGTTTCGTCCTTCCTTCCCCAGATGCTTTCGTAGACAGCTGGGCTATTCATTAAGTATTTCTGTTGAAGAAGTTTGGTTATTAAAATTTCTTTGCACTCCACTACAACTTCTCACTTAGAATTTCGTTTTGGCTTACAGAGGAACGTTTGTAAATGAAATCTAGAATAATACATTTTTGTGGCAATATTTTTCGGAAATATTTTTCGTTAAAGGTAACTTTTGTATCTAGTAACCGTGACAATCGTCAATTATTCTCGCCTTGTAGGTATTCTCGTCAGTAAATTGACGTTAAATTGATACCTAGGCTAGCAAGTATTGAATTAGATAAAATTTCATTAACTTTACGTAAGTATATATTGTGCGAATCATTTATTCATTTCATGGTCTCTATCGCTAAAATGAATGAAAAATATAAAAAAAAAAAACAATTTATTGGCAATGTCACCCATCACATGACGTCAATTTTGTAAAAAACAACAAAGTGAAAAATAATAGCAGGGTTCTATACTCGTGCTTCACGCTATCCAATCAAACTTTGAAGCACTCCCGAAAAATTCATGCTCGCAGCTTTGAATAAGCTTTTTGTAGGTTTTTAATTATATTTGCATTGTTAAAAGTAGTGAGTCAGGTCAGTTTTCTAGTTAAAAATATTCGTGCGCTATCACAGGATTCATACATCGCTGCTCATGCTCTGACACAATGAAGGGGCGAATAAAAACACAGCTATTTTCAGCGGAAAAACTGTGAAGCGGTGACATGAATTGTAACTTTATGGCAGATACGCTCGGATTGTTTCCCATTAACAAATCGTTGATGTATTAGAACCAATTTAAATGACAGACAGTCGGAAACGGATAGCATAAATTTTTTCACAATTTTTCATCAATAATCAATATTAAAAAAACCAGCCATGACCATGTCGGGCCACGCGCAGTATAGGCTATCAACATATACCTATATTCCCCCATTTTACACAACGACTATAACTAAATATACCTAACTATTCAATGAAGTTCTACTAAAACTTTTCCAGCAATAATTTGCCCGACAATCGCAGGATAATTTGATTCACAAATCGTCCACCAGCCAGTTGACACACTAGCGCCATGTTAGTGCTATGAGATTGATGAGAAAATAATTTTTGATCCCCACTACACATGTAGAGACCCACAAAAAAAATTTGTTCCACTTTTTTGGCGTGCTTAATACGAGTATACATACATTATTCATGGCAAATTACAGCTTTTTAGTACTAAAGGCCTGAGCTAAGTCGCGGGTGGACAGACAGACAGACGGACATGGCGAAACTATAAGGGTTCCTTGTTGACTTGACTACGGAATCCTAAAAAGGAGTATTTATTTATGAAAGTGTTATTTGGTTAACGAATAAGTCGTCATGAGAATGAAAAATGAAATTAATATTTTTCTCTTTATAATTTATTTTGTTCTCAATTCTAAATAATTATAATAATTTTAAATTCTATCAATATCTTAAAAGTGTAAGGAATTTATTTAAAACTAGCGGCCGCCCGCGACTTCGTCTGCGTGGAAAGATTTTTTACTATCCCTCGGGAACAATACATTTTTTCGTGATGAAAGGTATCCTATGTCCTTCTCCGTACCCCTAAGAACGTGTGTGCAAAATTTCATGATGATCGGTTCAATAGTTATAACGTGAAGGCGTAACAAACAAACAAAAGGACTTTCGCATTTATAATATTAAGTAAGGATATCTTCAAACGTAGACTTACGAACTTAGCTTTGTGTCATTCACAAGAAAGCACTGTTTGTTTGTTGTTGTTTCTACTGAATAAAGACAAAATTAAACACACTTTTATAATATTTAGTTTTCCTAACAAAAGTCAGTTTATGGAGATGGAAGAAACACGAAAGTTTTCTTTTTGTATATCTTTTGTATCCCGTTGTTTTCCTTTGAAATTTTCTTAACTGGTACAATAAGTTCTATCGTGGAACTTCTCCAACTTATAAGTATTTTTCGTTTAAGTGATTTAAGGACGAAACAACTTTTTGCGTGTTTTTTTTTGTAAACAGACGTTTCTGGAAATAATGCTTACCTACGTAAAATGTTATAATATAATATTATTTAGGTATTTACCTACCTAAATAATATAATATTATTTAGGTATGTTTTGGTTGTTGAAAACAAATTGGGATTGATTTTATTGTAAAAAGCCCAAATTAAGCTGTGCAACTCATTCGCTTTGTAATTGGCAAAACTATATAACGTGTAACAGAATTAATGGCTAAACCAGAATATGGTAGATTGGGACCATCCAACTGAACAACTTGTACTATGAGACCAACTCTGGAATCGCGAAAATAAATCTGTTTCAAACAAAAATTAATCACGAAAACATGAAAATGTACGAAACAGCTGATTTTTTGCGATTTCAGAGTTGGTCCCTATCTACCATATTCTGGTCTAGCCATTAATAGGCTATTTGACTAATTTTGGAAAACCATTTTAAATTATTCCTTATACGTAATAAGCGCACCACATTACACACACACTACACAAACTATCTTACTGTTCCCCTTTTTAAAATGTTAATGTATAATATATATTTTTGTGTCCTTGAAACAACCTATATTTTCTAGACCATTTGTGGGGTGGAGGGTTGACTACCTGAGACACAGGATCCGTCCTAGTTTAGGTGGCAGCCCGCCATAGTCATTTTTTTTTTCCTTCAATAGATAAATAAGTATTAGATAACTTTTTCACATCGTAACAAAAAAACTGATGCATTACATACTACTTACATTTTGTAAATTTTAAGATTATGGTGAGAAATAAAGGTTATTATTATTATTATTATTATTATTTTTGATATTTCAGGAAAAATCAAAGTATTTTATTAAAAAATCAACGTTAAAGTTTAAAATTTTAAAACAGCGCCAAAAACGCTAATGCGCTGAAAACGTCACTTGTTGACGTCACTAGCCTGTAAACATTGTAATATCCTTAGCCATTTGACAGACATCAATCGCGGATCCTTAGTCTATGGTCGTGTCAAACGCCTGAAGCCATATTTATTTACAGGCAAGTGACGTCATCAGTAATCTTAGAGCGTTTTCGCCACAGAAAAAAATTCAAAAATTATTGCATTTTTCTAGGTGAAATTAATCAATCAATAGACTTAATTTAGTCTATATGATAGTTGAATATGTTTTTTACGCCATTATCTGTTAGGATGACCACAATTTGCAGTATATTTTCAATCTTGTCAAATACCCTATTCTGTTACACATTGTATATGTTTAAGAGGAAACTCGAATGTTCATCTTTATGTCGTATTTTCCATTCAGTAAGGAAATCGGATATTCATTTAGTTGTACATTGATGTCTCGTTTTAAACAGGAAATTGTTTCTCCCGTTCAGTATAGGCACTATGTCTGGAGCTTTTATGCTTGAAAGAAGAATACAGGCATGAAACGTTTTATGCCTGTATTCTTCTTTCAAGCATAAAACCTCTCCGTTTCACTTTATCCGAAAATACTTTCGTATACCACTTTATCCAAAAATACATAAAATACTTTCGTGTCCGGCTGTCCTCTACAGTCTACAGAGGCCGTATTACGAGCTCTTAAATCCTGCCAGGTTTATAAATTGCTGTAGTGACATCTCTTTCTCGCTGTATAGCTAATAAAAGAGATAGATTGATAGCCAGTCAGAAAACTGACAGGAAATAAGAGGTCATAATACAGCCCTAGATCGCATTCATCAATCGACATGTTTTTAGGGTTCCGTACCTCAAAAGGAAAAAACGGAACCCTTATAGGATCACTTTGTTGTCCGTCTGTCTGTCCGTCCGTCCGTCTGTCTGTCAAGACCCTTTATCTCGGGAACGCGTGGAGGTATCGAGTTGAAATTTAAACTATACACTAAGGTCTACGGTCCCTTGAAGCTGTAAAAAAATCAAACTTCTAAATTAACGTGAAAATAGCCGAGATACTGCCGTTTGGGGCGCAAAAAACGCATTTTCGATACTCTCAAAGGAATCAAAATTCATAGGGTACTTCCCGTTGACCTAGAACTATGAAATTTGGCAAGTAATAGCGTCATAAACTACACTTACAGGAAAAAATCTGAAAACTGTACATTTGTAATTAAATCATAAAAATATAGTCATTAAAATACGTAATTTTATCATCGAGTGAAACAAACAACGGTATGCGCGGTCATAGTTTAACTTCTTATTGACTTTTGTGATAATAGCGCCACTAATTATTTTTAAAATATCATTATTTATTATTTTTAATTAATTAGACCCTTTCAAATATTGTTAAAGTTAATTACTTTTAAAAATAATTAAAAAGGAATAAAATTGGCTCTAAATATTTCCGCAACATGGCGGTATGTCTTCTTCTTCTTCTTATTTTTGTTTTGCCAATCTAATTTCCTCTTGGAAGTAATTTTTGCCAGTGTCAAGTGTTGAATAGTTTAGTGGTAGATTGTTTCAGTTTACATTAGAATGTGGGTGCATCGCATTCCAATGCTGCTTGGAGCATTTGGCACCAAGTTTAACAAGACAGTTTACTTGGTAAGTTCTGCCGAGGTAGCCACCACTACAATAAAAGTCTTTGCTTCACACAATCAAGATCGCACCTATTTCAATTATCCTATATATTGTTCAGTTGCGTAGACACTTGAACTACAAAACTGCACCAATTTTAAGACACAATATCCACTATGAATCAATTTGCAAATAATTAAAATAGACACCGAACCGAACTTGACAAATGGCGCCAAAAAACTCTGGCGGTATGTCACGCCGCGTGACAGGGGGTCAAAGAGTAAAACAAGCACAGAGTGCATTCCAGTAGACCAATCAAGAACCTAGAATATGAATATAAGGTTCTTGAGACCAATCGTTAATCGATCACCTAAGAGTAAATTTTAACCATCAGCGCGTTTCTCACACCGATGACGGTACTCGAACGGGATGGAAACAGACTTTCGGACCAAGGGAAGTGATGACTGGAAAGCATTTGTTTTCTTTTCGGGTGTTGTTGGAACGTCGAAATTGGCAAAAAAAGGAAGGAACCGAAGCGAAGCAAAAGCGATTCGCTAGTAATAAATAAAATCTATACATATAAAACTCTAAATTGATTGGTGATTGAATGGAGATGGATTGGTGATTGATTGTTGGGATATGCCTAGAGCTCTAACGGCTGAAATTAAAGACACCGGAGGGTAGATACCTTTCATGGTGTAGGTGAGCACTAAGAACGGATTTTGGAAATTTCACCTCCTAAGGGGATGAAAGTTTGTATGGAAGTCTCTTAGTTTCAAAGGTAGGATGTTTAAATTTTGTGTTTAGGCTGACAATGACGATTAAAAATTATAAGGGGAAAGGGGAGGGGAGGAGGGACTGGGACGGAGGATGGCGATGTATAGATAAATAAAAAGATTGACGGTTACGGTGACGGTAAGTGTGAGTGGATGAGGAAGCGGAAGCTGAAATGGAAGCGAAAGTCAAATGTACCATGGGCAACAGCGTCGCTTAACCACTGCTAAGGTTAAAATCGCTTGCACGACACGCCCGCTGTCACATACGTTTAGTTCGTGCAGGGGTGATACGCACCCACACGAATTTTGTTGCAAACTGGTTAAGCGACGCTGTTGCCCATAGTACATCAATGAATATAAACAGTTTGCAATGTGGAGTGTCAGCCACTCGTTTTTCAGTCACCACAAGCAGCTGTGGTTAAGATTTGTAAATTAACTGTCCGCCTATTCGCCCTTCCACCTGTCCACCTGGTCGCCCATCCACCTTTTTGCCTGTCCCCCGTCTATCCTACTTTTGAAAGACTGTTCTACACTAACATATCCAAATATTTATATTTATAATGGTACGGAACCCTCGGTGCGCGAGTCCGACTCGCTCTTGACCGGTTTTTTGTAAATAATGAAGGTTGTTTCTCTTCCAGTTCATTCCAAGAATATCTGTTGTGTTCGGAGCAGACAGTGCAGCAGTCGTGTGGTGACGAGGCTGCACTCTTCACCAGTGCATTCCTAAAGAGGATGGCATCAAACATTATCAAGGTATTTTAACCTTATTCTTATTGACTTAAGCTAGAGTTTCCTAGGATGACGGTGCCGTCATATTACGGCCGAAATTTAGCGGCGTAGAACGTTGTCTACGTAAACAATACGGCGCGCCGTACTGTTTATATCTAGACAACGTTCTACGCCGCTAAATTACGGCCGTAATATCACTGCATCATCATCCTAGAAAACCCTAGCTTTAGAGATATACAGGGTCATTTTGAACTTACCATCCAAATTTTGAGGATGTGTTCAGTCCATGAAACTGAACAACTTTCTCTAAGGAACTCATGGTCAAATATGTAAAATAAAAATCGACTTTGCATACAAATCAAAGAGATCACGTGATCAATTTAGTATGGGATGACCAAAATTTTGTGGCAAAACTTGACACATGTTTCTTAGAGAAAGTTGTTTAGTTTCATGGACTGGACAAATCCTTAAAATTTGGATGGTAAGTTCAAAATGACCCTATTTTATCTGAATGTTAATACAAACAAGTTATTTTTCAACAGATTAACCATCTAATTTAGTCAATGAAGCTTTTTATAGTTTTCCAATCTTCAATTATAAAAACAATTTAGATAACCCTGCTACTTATATGTTTTAATACTATAAATAAACCTTATTAACGGACGCTTTATCGTAATAAAATACGACCAGAACCAATAACGACCCAAAATTAAATATAATACTGCATACATTTCGCAGCCGATACAAAGAGTGAATGGAATTTTATTAACCACCGGTGGTTCATAATTGAAATTGGATTATTAACGTTTTGATAAATACGTTTTCATTTGCAGAACTTTTGCTTGGAGTACCGGGGACACGAATGCGGGCTACCCGATAGCGCGGGCGATACTAGCAACAATGTTGTGATGATAAGTATCACAGTATTGGCCAACTTATTGGCGTATATGTCTGGTGTTTTGGTGCCAACGTAACTCTTTTGTTTTTTTATTAAAAAAAAGAACAAGAACGCTCAAGTGTTGCTAACAAAAAAGTTTGTGAAGTAATGCAACGCGCACTGAAGTGTAAATAATGATTGTGGAATACAGTTCCTTTAGAATGAGTTTAGTTAAATTATTTGCGGTATGATTGTTGGATGTTTTACTTTTATCGTGTGCGATATTGTAATGAGAAAACTTAGAGTGATTATGTTAGAGAGTACTAAAGTTGTTTGTTTGAATAAATGTGGAATAGCAATACATAGGTACTCTGTTCCGTTTTTGTGTATGTAAAGAATACGCCGGTCTTAGTTACTTTAAGCATCACTATATGAATTATACTATTACAATAATCGTATGTAGATAAAAATATACATCACTATAATAATATGAGCAGAGACAATTCACATTGATACTTTTAATACCTCTAGTGAATAAATTGAGACAAAACTAATTTAAATGGACATACATTTTCAGAGCTGTTACTGAAAACTCAATAAAGGCTCGTGGTATATCCTACAAGGGTTAGAAACTTGGATCCAAATGCCCTGCAAAATGTACCGTTCAAATTAGATTTAGTTTTATTGAAATCTGGCAAAACTGAATATCCTGCAAAATATACAAGGTTATTTTTATTATATTATACGAAACCTGAAAACTGTTTGTTCAGAATCAGTAATAGAATCGGTTGCAATATTTTTTATCTACACTCACAACGTTATGTTCCAAATATGATTTCAAAATGATTGTATAAACACGTACTTTATTTTCGAAATAAAAAAAACTCGTCTTCTTCTTCTTATTTTTGTAATGGCAATCTACTTTCCTCTTGGAAGTAATTTTTGCCAGTGTCATGTTTTGAATAGTTCAGTATTTCTAGATTTTCTTAGTAGATTGTTTCAGTTTACATTAAAATGCGGGTACATCACATTCCAATGCTGCTTGGAGCATTTGGCAGCAAGTATATCAAGACAGTTTACTCGGTAAGTTTTGCCGAGGTAGCCACCACTACAATAAAAGTCTCAGCTTCACACAACCAAGATCGCGCCTATTTCCATTATCCCACATATTGTTCAGTTGCGTAGACACTTGTACCACAAAACTGCACCAATTTTAAGACACAATATCCACAATGAATCAATTTGCGAATAATTAAAATAGTCACCGAACTGAACTCGACAAAATCCCGCCAAAAAAACTCAAAAAAAAAACTCATTACAGTGGCAGTCAACTGCATCATAAAATAACTTTTTAAATTTTTACAGCACACTTTTACTTTTTAATTTATTGGCGCGTATGGGCTTATTGTAATATCTATGGCCTGTGATGCAGAGCGCGTCATTTTTAACGCAAAACAAAAAAAAGTTATGGTTTCAATTTTGACTTTTTGTTGTGGGTTCTGAATTTCGTAGGATTTTTTTAATTCTTGCTTTAAAATATTTGATAGCAGTGAATTTTACAAGAAACTGACTCCGCCCGACATTTTAGATGTAGCATGGAAATTGCTCTTATATCAAGAAAGTACGGTAGGTAATATCAGCAAAGTCTCTCTCTCATTTTTAACTTTGATCTTTTATTTAAGTAATAGGTTTAATCCCAAATTGTATGAGTGTAGATAAAGTAGTGTATGAAACTGCACATAACTAGGTATTAAAACACTCGTATGATACTATTAAAAACATACTCGTGTTTAATACCCCTTTTTATGTATCAGTTTCTTAAACTACTATTATATCATGTTATATTTTGAGTAAATAATATTTACAAAACCATAATTAACGCATGCCCTACTAAAATGTCTCGCGCGCACAACACAAAAAGCTAATAACTTCGTGAGTTTTTAAGGTATAATTATTTTTTTTTTATACTGATTCTGAAAATAAAAATATGTGAGCCGTGTTTCGGTTTTCATATATAATGATAAAAAATAATATTGTATAATGAAGACTATCGATTATCAGCTGGTGGTTATGTTATGATTTGTTGTTACGTACTCGTTAACTGACACTTCGGTAAGCCTGGATATTAGGTACACAGGCAGAGTGATAAAAAAATAAAACTAATTTGAATGTCATAATTACACTCCGAAAAAAATTAGCTCGGAACGTGAATTGACCTTTCCCAATATATAAGGTCAATTTATTTAAGAGAGTCTTATTTGGTAAACAAAATACCTACGCTACGGCGCAGCGGTGTGGTGGCGTATGCGTAGGCTCACTGGACAATACTGGACATGAAATAAAATACTTTTTAACGGATACTATTTTATTGAAAAGTACTTTGGTAAGTAGATGGTATTTGGTTTGATTTTTTATTTTGCCGAACCAAATACCAACTAATTACAAAGTACTTTCAATGAAACCGCGCTAGTATCCGTTAAAAAGTTTTTATCTCCAGTGATTTAGGTACTCCGTAAAATTAATAAATTTGGATAGTGAATACAAAATTACTTCACAATATTACGAACGAGTTGAGTTGTTTGTTTACAAAATAATACTCATAAAATAACGGATTACCTATGAAGAGTTAATGTTTGTATTTGTCTGAAATTCCTATTCAACTATAAATTAATTTCAAATAAAATAGTAAGGTTTCTTTACTACTTTAGTAGCTAATGCGTTGACATAAAACAAATGATCGAAAGAAGTAAGTAGTGTTATTTCTACTACCACAGATTGTACTGCTACTGTTATTATAAAACTTATGAATTTATGGCAAAATATAACAGAGATTTGTTAGAATTTTCTACCAAAAAATATGGTAATATGAATGCGGCAGCGTCTAGAATATCCTAATATTCTGATTCTGATTTTATACTCAATAAAAATTAATAATGTATGAAAATAACTAAAATATTAAAAAAATATTTTTTTAGTTAAAAAGCTGGGAAAATTGTTTCTACCGATCGTAAGTTTATAAAAGTCATCAGAATTATGCGAGATCTATGTAGGTTTTAGACATATTATATTTTGTAATTGAACTACATAACAGATAGGTAATTTAATTTAAATCGAATAATAAATAATAAAATCGAAAAAAACTTCCACTGAAATTATTTTGTTATGAGATTTGTTTAGGAATCTCGTCGTACGGCGAATAAGCTAATGTTTCTATTTGTTAAAATATATTTTGCTTTATTTGATAAGAAATTATATGGGTACTATTGATTGGCATTAGTTAAGAACTTCCTGTGATAGTGTAAGAAAAGTTATTTGTTTTAACTGCGCTAGTATCAGTAAGTGTTTAATTAAATCTTAGAGCTGCCACGCACTGAGCCACTGCGACCACAAAGCGAGACCACTAGTGGCTTAGTCAAGTCACCAAATATAGCTGTTAGGCTCTTCGTTTGTGTGGACTGTAGATCCATAGGTCGCTGGTTCATATCCGGCTCGAAGGACCAATGTTAGGCTCTTCGTTTCTGTGGACTGTAGGTTCTTCGTAGATAGCAAAACACCGGTTAAACTTATGAGGATTTATTTGCACACTCAATAATAATTAATAGCATAGCAAATCAGCGTTACAGAGGTATTACTGCCGGGGCAGAGCGAGATCGGATACGGAAATACGTACACATTTTTACTTTTTAAATCTAATTTAATGTTGTCAGCAACAATAGCCACTAGTGGCTCGGAGGCGGCCACTTGAACACTCGGTTTGTATTGTATAACCGATGGCATAGAAAATGTATGAAATATCTTGTCCGCAACATGCCCCCTGATTTTGTAACTCTGTTGCAATAAACTTCTGATTGAAACTGACAGAAATCACAGTTATAGTGCTGCTTTAAGTTACACACTTGTCACATTGATCTTACTTAAGCAGCAATGTAACTGCGATTTCTGTTAGTTAACAGAGTTACATAATGAGCCCCCTGTTGGCCCGGTAGTCCTGTGTGCGGCAGCACTTACTGTTGATAATTGTTTGAGCGAGTGCGAAGCGTCTCTGTTTCAACTGGGGCAAAAATGCTTTGGTATGTCTGTCTGTCCGGCTGGTCTCCTCTACAGGTTGCATTTCTCAACCGATTCTCGTGAAATTTTGTAGGCAGATTCAGTTTTTCGAAATTTTTCGAAACGATATTCCAGTCATATCGAAAAATGTTGAAAAATGTTATAAATGCGGGGGTTTACAGCTCACAGAGCCACTAGTTACATTGTACGGTTACTTGTAAGTAAAACACCAACAACCCAGATATACTAACATTCATATACAACAACGTTTGTTCTACGACTTTCCGAAAAAGATAAACAACGTAGATATACACTTATACAGGGTTATTTGTACACAACATTTTACAAATATTATTATATATACATGGTGCATTTGAAATCACTCTCCAAATTTTAAGGATGTGTTTAGTCCATGAAACTGAACAACTTTCTCTAAGAAACATAGGGTCAAATATGTTAAAAAAATGACTTTTCATACAAAACAAAGAGATCACGTGATCAGTTTAGTATGGGATGACCAAAATTTTTTGGCGTATTTCGACACATGTTTCATGGAGGAAGTTGTTCAGTTTCATGGACTGAACACATCCTTAAAATTTGGAGAGTGATTACAAATGCACCCTGTATAAATATATTTTTTCAAATAACCCTGTATAATGATATTTGACGTTTCGTAAGAATAAGAGAAAATTTTAAATTATACGAAATTATTACCTAAAATGCCTAAAATTTTAATTTGACATTTTATGCAGCAGGTAGGTAAAATAAACATCGATACCTAAAAGTAAAGTCTAGTCTCGTAAAATACTTTTTGTAAAATTGCCATTTTAATTTTTACTGAAATTGAAAATAAAACTAAATATTTGTATAATCCTTATTATTAAATACCAATTATGATAAAATTGTTTATAAATTATGTCGTCCACTTGAAATTTGTTGATAGCTATGTCATCTTTGCAACGAAATTAATGTAGAGATATTATAATCATTATTTAAAGTTTTTATATGTTAAGAGCATTCCTGATTATAGAAAAGAGTAATTTGTTTTAATATTTCTTTATGAATGAATTTATTATGAATAATGTATCATCCTACTAATATTATAAATGTGAAAGCTACAATGTTTGGATGTTTGTTACAATCACACAAAAACGGCTGAACGGATTTGGATGTGACACACAGATAGTTTATAGCCTGGATTAAAACATAGGATTATTTTTACCCCGGTCAACGGTTACCTTGGAAGTTCACACGGATGAAATAGGGAGTGAAAGCTAGTGAAAAATAAAGAATAGAAAATATTTTAGGTACATACAGCATCACTTTGGGTTACTACAAAATTATGTAAAACATTAAAAATCTAATAATATGTTAATGTTTAATTGATTGAAGAAAGGAGTATGGTCAAAATGTACAGACAAAATACATGACTACTTACAATCGATCTTATCAATAACTGTGCTAATGTGCTAAGTCATACTTAGTAATTAAACATACCGCACCTTCGGTGCAACAAGGTCACAATGAGTCATTTTGTAATTTTACAGGAACGGACTTTTAAGTTTTTTTTAAACTATTTTCCTTGTTACTAATTTACTATGTACAGTATCTTAAAAATCTCCATTAATTATATTGTTTGTATTATTGGCTACAGTATCAGATAAAATACATATTTTTGTTTATAAAAAATAATGTAAATAAATGGCAAAACAAAAAAAATGTCCTAACTTGTGACTTTGTTTCACCAGGAAAAATATAAAGAAATAATTTGTGCCTTATCTATAAATCATGAATTATTTAAATAAAATAAAACATAATACATATTTATTCAGTTTATTTTTTTTCCTGGTTGATTTCGAATCGATTTATCGGGGACTTATGGATCAAAATATGAACCACCTAAGCCCCCGATAAATCGATTTGTCAGAGTTATGATCCATCTCATTTTCTACAATAATTTCTGGTGGTAAATCAATATTACCTGCATAGGACGAAGCTGTTTTTTTGTTATCAGAATTATTACCTTTCGTGCTGTCCTCAGCCTCAGTGATACACTCTCGATATTATTAATTAACGCGTTATTCTCCTCTGTGATGGTATTTTGCAATAATAAAAATAGCATCTTTTAAAAAATTTCTTCGATGTTAATTTACTCCTATCTAATTGTTGTTAATACTTCTTCCACTTCGGATATAGCCAACAGTCTCTAGAAACCGTTGGAATACTCGTCGAACGGAATTACTGAGATTCAGTTTCCCAGCAACATTACATTGCCTCATTTTTTTTGTAATATTTGAGCAACTTCATGGGACAATAGTATCCATCTTTGGTATTTCTTTTTTTAATAGAACTGTTGAAGTGTGTTTTCTCCATCATCTCGATAGCGAATTTACCCGCATTTCCTGAATTGACCCCTTTTATTTCTCTTTTATGGCGCCGCAAGCAATAACGCTTTAAGCATTAATTATATTATGTTAATTAACCATTATAAATTGAAAGCTCATTAAATGTAGTTTCAATAGATATCAACATTTACACAATTTGTTTTACGGTTCAGTTTCAGTACGAGATGAAATTTCGGGGATATTATTGTTTGGTGAGATACTAGAAGCTTCAAAATTGCAATCAAAATCATTGTCCTGTTTATCGGGACCTAAGTTGTCTAACCAAGTTTCAGCCAGCTTTCTGTCCTCTGATGAAACATTTTGTTGAGGTTCAACCATAGAAATAATATTTAACTCTGCAAGAAAATTAACTTTGTTAAATATTATGAGTGGTTAGTTTAAATTATATCTGTCAAAAAATATATAATATTTGACCAACAAAAGCCTTTTGCAACGAGTGACTTTGTTGTCCCAAATTTCTTAGTAATAACAAAAAAATATTGAAGTCACAAAAACATAATGAGACTTTGTTGTTCCAATAAGTGAGTATAAAAATGGTCATAAATATCTTTGGGTAGCTGTAGCTCCAATATGCAACCAACTGACGTGGGCGCGGGGGCACTAACTGACAAATCAGACTCTGTAGTTCCAAAACTCGTAGAAAAAGTGAGGGGAACCACAAAGGCACTAGCGCCATCTCGTAAAAAATACACATACTTTCGCGGCTGTCTTTGTTTCCCCAGACGGAGGCATGGATTAGAAGCAATTCTGCATACTTAACTTATTTTTGGAAATTTGCCTATTTGTGACCTTGTTGCACCGAAGGTGCGATACAGAGAAGCAATAGTGTAAACAGATATTGTAATAATCTACAAAATACTATTTAGATGGTATTGGATACCCCATAGATTTAGCTAGTGTCACTTAAAACTGGTTTAATTACTCATGACAGCTAATTAATTAGAACAATTTTGTGATTGATCGTATTTTTTTTGTTTTTTGAGCATTCTCCTTTGACAAGTCAATCTGTATTGTTAACCGTACCGGTACTACATATCATTACCATGTGATTGAGGAATTTCATTCATATTTCTTCGTTTGTCCAGCTAGGTAGTGTAAGCACTTTTGAGATTAAGTCCAATCGAAATTATTTTTACACTCATAACTTTTAAGGATTGTAAAATAGTTATTTATGAAAGTAATTAGGTTTTTTAAATTTTGTCAATAGTTTGTAAAAGATTTTCTTATAAAACAATCTTTATTGGATTTTTTTTTAGTTTTTGCTTTTTAGGTTTAAGATTTTATTTTTAAACATTCGCTCATTTTACTTTCTTTTTTATAACTGCATGTTATTGGCATCGAAAATCGAAATAATTAGATTTTATTGTATTAAAATAAGTTTAATAGGTGTAAGCATTTAAAAACTGTGAAAAAAATATTCTCAAGAGTGCTTAATCCTAATTGTCCATATACTTTTTGTAAATAATTATGTAATTAGTTATTTAATAATTGAATTAAAAATTGTAATATTTGTAATTAATCCGTATCCATTAGAGATAAATTAAGGAGACATAGTCTTTTAGAGATTATTCGGTTGAATAAAAACGTTGCGTATGTATCATTGTGTTTTATTTAAGAGGTTATATTATGATCACTTTCCATTTTTACATTTTAATAAATGATTAAAAACACCCCAGCTCTATGTTGTGAATTCCTATTAAAATATTATTATTAAAATATTAAAAAGATATACCTTATGGATATAAAAAACACTAAGCAATACATTAGAAAAAATATTAATTTTCTTTTAAAAAATTGCTTGAATTATTGAATATAATGCGCGTGTATTGTTTGGACGAATATTATTCGTACAAGCAATCATAAAGTTAATATTACCTAGCGGAATAGAGGAACAAAGGGCTGAGCAAGCGAGATGTCACTAATCAGCAACAATGTGTGATAAAAAGAAATGCATGATTATGACGTGCAGAACTCTTTTTCGCAACTGATTGACAGTTTGTCAGCCCGTATCAGCCCGCTGAGAATTTGAGTTCTGAAAATATTTCTGATTTTTCTTGAAATCGTGGACATTTTTGCGAAATAATGCTTCGGAAACATGGTGTCCTGTTCAGTGATTGATTGTTGTACAACACATCGAAATAACCCAGAAAAATGATAATTTCACAGGTAAATTATTCCAAATCGACCCCGCCTAACTTTGTGTTTATTTTTGCCAATACGTTACGAAATTTTAGCACTGAGCGTGATAATTCTCTTCTGTAAACACTCATTTTTGTAAGAAGCAAAGATCGGCTAGACAAAATGCAAAATTAACGAATATTTTGTGTAAAGAAATAATTTTCATTTTACAGTAGGGCTGCATAAAGTTATCGATATTTTTTGTCGATTGCCTATCACGCCGCATCACGCGGTAAACGAATATTAGTGGCGTCAGTAGGGTGAAAAATACGGCGTTTTGTGAACCAGAGATTTCCTTTGGTAGGATTGGTCCTTAGGACCCTAGGATGGATATAAGAAGTGGAGCCACCTCGATTTTTGTAGTAAATTTTTTGAACTTTTTTTGTGACTTAAAGTAAAAAAATGTAGTTGAAAATATTGGTTATTGTGTAATGTTTAGGAAATTTTTAATAAATTGCTTTTTTTATACCAGAAATGAATTCTGGTCATTGATTTATCCGAAAATGATACCAAACTTGGCTTAGTATTTAAACTTGGGAAGTTATTAATCTCGAACTTCGTCGTTTCCTACGAAGTTTCATGACAACATGTGTTATGATAAATGTTTTTAAATATCTTCTTATCTTTTTTTTATGTTAAATAAATGATTTTAAATATCTTTTGATCTTTTCTTAATAGTCATACTTCATTTCAGAATCGTAATTTTAGTACATCCGTGCAAAATTCTATCCCATTTATTTTGAATCTATGGCTGTTAATTAATAGGTACTATCGATATCGATATTTATATCAATAGTGACAAGATTACATCACTGAGACTTATAAAAAAAATACACACACAAATGTAAATCAATTTCGGTTTCGATTGACAGCTCATGTTTGTTCCTCTATTCCGACAGGTATATTAACTCTATGCAAGCAATACACACAATACGTGAAAAAATAAATCTCATATTTATTTTATTATAAATCTCATATATATATAATTTTTCTCATATATATTCTAATACGATACAGCTGAAACTTTCGTGAAGAATGCCACAAGCAAATTTGAAATTCTGCTTGACAGGATTGTCTTTGTTTCAAAAAACCTGATACCACTGACATGAAAAAAAACTTTTCACTTCTCATTTTCGTAAAGTTCGTCTTTATGTTGGGTATAGGCTGCATAAAATCGCTTTTTATGCTCTAGTGCATAAAGTAAAATCTTCGTCTAAGTCTCAGACTTTAAGACAAAGGTCGTCAGGTAAACAGCCACACACGCAATTTAACTTCGTTGAATTAACTTGTTATTTCATTGTTTCTTCATTTTTTGTTGTGTTATACTTAATATTTTTTTATTTTTGAAAATGGGTAGCAATTTTATTGAAAGACCTTGATAAAAAAAAAATTTTGGATATGGGTATCAAATGAAAGGTCTTGATGAGCACATTCCAAAAATATAGAATTTGTCACTAAAATTTAAGATTTTTTTTTTTTAGATTTTTACATTATTGTTGTTTAATTTCCTCACAATCGAAGTGAAATGCAGAGTGTATTACTCGTACATAAAACCCATTTTACCCTCGACTTGACTATCCACCCTCGCCTGCGGCTCGGGTGGATATACAACGTCTCGGGTAAAATGATGCGTTTTATGCACTTGTTGTACAATCTACTATTTTGTGCCTGATACCTAACTATGATCTTTTTCTCTCTATACGGCACTAATTTAAGAATTATGCTTCCTAAAACTAAGTTAACATCCTTACATATAATAAAACAGTAAAAAAAGTGTGACTGTACATTACATATATTTAAAAAAAATATCTGGGGCGATGGAGATATAGTAATAGAGTAAGAATTTTTAAAAAAAGTGTGTCTGTTTGTCTGTTTGTTTGTCTGTTTGAACACGCTAACCTCCGGAAATGCTGAACGGATTCGAATAAAACTTTTTTTGTTATATAGCTGTTAAGCCTGGGCATAGTAAAGGGTATAATTGATTTTGGAAAATGGAACACCTGATGCAGAACCGTAATGGACCCACTAAACTATAAGGAATATAAAAATGACGCCTTTACAGAAGCTGTTCAGCCTGATGAGCATTTTGTGTTGAGGTATAGAAATCGAAGATCTGGAACACCTGATGCAGAACCATAATGTTCCAGCTAAACTTTTAGAAATATAAAATGACACCTTAGCAAAAGTTGTTCAGACTGAAGAGCATTTTTTGTTAAGGTATAAAATCGAAGATCTAGAATAGCTGATGCTGAACCAAGTTTAATTTATTTGCATTCTAAGGACTGGGTGTTTTTCGCATGGCCAACTTTATGTGGCTTTTTCCAGGGTTATTAAAGCTTCAGGTCTTTTCATATTGGCTCCCGAAAAAAAAACTCCGAACATAGTTTATAATGATTTGTTTAAGTAAAACTATGTGTTCAATATTAAATATAAAAAATAAAGTAAAAACAAATAAATTAACTTTTAACATTCTAACATTGCTACAAGTATTATCTTAATGTAACTACATTATTTCATATTTATATGCATACGCCGGAGTCATAAAGTCCACGCGTACGAAGTCGCGGGCATCAGCTAGTCAATAATAATGCTTTCATTCGTTAGATTTCGTACATTGCTCTGATATCAAAGTAAGTGTAGGTAAAGCACTTGTGTTATGGAAATAGACAACGGTGGTAATAAACACCGGTCTGGAGTCAATATAGAAAAGTTCGTTTTCTTAATTGAACCCAGCCGGGAATCGAACTCGGGCCCTTAGAGGTGGCGACGCCTTGAAAACCAGTGTACAAACCCCTCGGTCATGAAGGTCATCAATGTAATTAACAATAACAATTGGAAAATAACAACTTTTACATTGATACTTACATAAAGACTAAAGTGGTCACAAATATTGAAACAGGAACTAATAGTCAATTTGCAAAAGAAGTATGTAAACACGAAAGCAATTATGTAATTTTCTTTTCATTAAACGTGCTTTACTAAAAATTAATTTGGTGTAAACAAAGAAATTCAAATAACACTTAGCGAACCAATATTATGTGGGCCTGTATTCCTTTTATTTGGTTCTCCTCAAGTACTTATTGGAGAGGCTTAATGGAACAAAAGTAATAGGCAATTATTTCTCCCTTTTTCCAATAAAACTTGTAAGACATCTGGACACAATCGTTTTTATCAATAGAAAAGATAATGGAAAATTATGGTGCATTATTTTTATTTATTACGAGAAAATAACAATACCATTCATGATGAAAATTTACGGTTAAGTTACCTCAAAAAGAAATATCGTAGCAATACGTAATAAATTGATGATTTGTTTACTTGCTAACACTGGTTTTCATTATTTGTAGCATCCTTTTGACAAATCTAAAATAATTCTAAATAACTTTTCTTCGTAAATTAACCGTGTCGAGTATTTTCAAAAATATAAACAAACATACTTCCAGGATAAAGTTATATTGCTTATTAAAATGTCAACATAAATATATCCTAACATTTTGTATGACAGATTTTACCAAAAAGAACGTAAAAACTTGTTTACTTTTTCTTGAAATTTTTTATGCTTTTTTATGATTAAGCATTTTTAATATCACAAAAAATGGTCTGAGCAACCTTTTCAGTAAAACATGGGCGTTTCTATCGATTCGAAAGTACACAAAGTATCCGTGTTCTTTAAACTTCATTAGAGGATAAACTTGGGACAGAAGATTTAACTTTATTACATTTAAACTTTAGTTAGGTATAAATAAACAGACGTGTAGGCGTCTAAATCTTATCTATTTTTTCAATTATTTAATGTCTACAGATTAGATACACTCAAAATATATTAAAATACATAACTATCTTTGGCTCATGTCTAAAGATTTAATACCTAAATTGCAATCAGAATCAAAACAAATGTCTTTGGTACGTTTTTAATATTAAGTAGGTATTTATTAAACATGTTTACTCGGGGTTTTATGATAATAAATCGCCATAAGCTTTTAATTGCACAAACAAAGCATATTTTTTTAATACAAAACGTACATGACTTTGCGTTCATAATAAAATGCTGTGAAAAGCCTTCACTCTTTTAAATTAATCGGATGAAGTGCCCGCCCGCTATGAAACTTTCTTTTGACCACTTTTTCGGTTGGGAATGGCTCATTTCGAGATAGAAGCCGAAGTGGGGTAGTCTTTTTGTCTCAGCTGCGCTCGGCTGTTTGCACGGGCTCTCGGCCTCAAATGTTATAAAGATGCCAGTTAGTACTCGACAGTTTGTTAATATGAAACACGAGATTCGTTTTTGTTTTCTAAATTATTATTCAGTAACGTCGTGCCAAAAATACTGTTCATACATAGTTTCTTTTTATATATACCTAACAAAGTAATGGGCGTATCTTATCCTCAATTATACAGTGTGTCCCTGGATAAAGTGCAATCCCGAAAGGGGGCGAAACTAGATTATAAATGAGTAATAAAAAAATACAAAAAAAATCAATCTAATTTAATTTTTTTGCATAATTAAGATTTGTAATTTTTACACTGGACTCTATGTACAAAAAATAATATTGCTTTAAGAGTAGTGAATGGATTTTATTCAAATAAAAAATAAAGTAATGCCAGATACTGACTAATTCAGATAAATTGCAAATAACTAGCAAAAATGTGATAATCATGACTTAAATTAGCTTTTCAAAATTAAAATTTTGAATCAGTAGTTAACTTTGAAAGCCCATAGCCAGCGTGTTATTTTTAGTGAGTGCATATTTTTGTTGTTGTTTGAAAGTTAATATGATAAAAAATATTAATAAATGATAAAACTTTGTAGTATTGTTGGTGAAATTTTGGAAAATTTAGATATTTTTACAAAAAGCTGAATTTAAGTCATGATTATTTGATTGAATCAGGCGTCACTTGGCGGAAGTCCCAAACCATTTTGAAAAAAGGAAATATATGTAGCTTACTTCCGCAAACAATGTATGCAAGATGCACCGCCCGCCCGCCCGCAAAATATGCACATGCACACCACAAAATATCAGTGCACAAACCTGCATTTAGCAAGACAGCAACACACCTTGCACCTTCACCAATTAGGCTACTCTACACGTGTTTCGCCCCAACCCGGAGCATCCTCAGGAGTTAGATCGTGCGTAAACCAACACCGAATGAGCTCCTAACGCCTCCGACACCGTATTTGTTGTCCCTTCCTCCCCACTCCGCACCGAGTGACTGACGTTTGAAGAATGTTGCCAGTTTAAAATAAAAAGAAAAAAGAAAGAAAAAATATTTTTAATTTAAATTGTGTACAAATAAATTGATATACATTAAATAATGTGTTTTATTAATAAGATACTTATTTTTAAGAATTATTATTATTTGAGAAAATGCGCAGCAATGGCGAGGAAGAGACATCAAGTTGATTGTTAAGTATGGCTCCATCAACATTGTGTTTGATAATTTCTAGGTTTTCCAACACGCTCAGTCGTAGACCTTTACTACAAGTATGTAAAACCTCATAGGAATGACCATCAGATAGCTGATGTCCGGTATTTAATAAATGTTCCGCGAAATGAGATCGCTCTGGATGGCCATTCCTATAGGCAGAAATGTGTTCTTTATAACGTATATTAAAACTACGGCCGGTTTGACCAACGTATACTGAATTACATTGGTTACATGTTAACTTATATATCCCCGACTTCCTGCCAACCTCCGTTTTTTCCTTGCCATTGCAAATGGCACGCCGGACGGTATTAGTAGTACGAAAAGCCACGTGAACGTCGTTATTTTTTAAGAGTTTTGATATTTTATCTGATATTTTACCTACGTAAGCCATACTTGACTGATAATTGTGAATAACGCGTTCACGTGGCACCGCATATAAAAGCCCAGTCACCTGTTTGTTAATTTTATTCCTAATCATGTTATCTATCATCCGCCGATCATAACCATTTGCAACGGCAATATTATAAATTGTATTTAACTCTCTACTATAGGCTTGCCCTGATAACGGTACCGTCATTAAACGATTTATATATGAGTGAAAAGCAGCTAATTTATGTTGCCAAGGATGACAAGAAGTTGCGGGGATAACTACATCAGTATGTGTGGGTTTTCTATATATTTGAAAGTTATGGCGACAATGCTCCCGTGAGATAGTTAAATCCAAGAAATTTAACGAATTATTAACCTCAATTTCTAATTTAAATTTGATTTTTGGGTGTAAACTATTTAAATATTGAAAAAATGATTCTAACTCTTGTCTAGTACCTGTCCAGCATATAATAATATCATCAACATAACGATAATAATAAAGAATGTTATTATTGCCCACTATGAACCTATTCTCAAAATGATCCATGAAGATCTCCGCCATCAAAGGTGATAACGGAGAACCCATGGCTAGCATCCAGAGCGATCTCATTTCGCGGAACATTTATTAAATACCGGACATCAGCTATCTGATGGTCATTCCTATGAGGTTTTACATACTTGTAGTAAGGTCTACGACTGAGCGTGTTGGAAAACCTAGAAATTATCAAACACAATGTTGATGGAGCCATACTTAACAATCAACTTGATGTCTCTTCCTCGCCATTGCTGCGCATTTTCTCAAATAATAATAATTCTTAAAAATAAGTATCTTATTAATAAAACACATTATTTAATGTATATCAATTTATTTGTACACAATTTAAATTAAAAATATTTTTTCTTTCTTTTTTCTTTTTATTTTAAACTGGCAACATTCTTCAAACGTCAGTCACTCGGTGCGGAGTGGGGAGGAAGGGACAACAAATACGGTGTCGGAGGCGTTAGGAGCTCATTCGGTGTTGGTTTACGCACGATCTAACTCCTGAGGATGCTCCGGGTTGGGGCGAAACACGTGTAGAGTAGCCTAATTGGTGAAGGTGCAAGGTGTGTTGCTGTCTTGCTAAATGCAGGTTTGTGCACTGATATTTTGTGGTGTGCATGTGCATATTTTGCGGGCGGGCGGGCGGTGCATCTTGCATACATTGTTTGCGGAAGTAAGCTACATATATTTCTTTTTTCAAAATGGTTTGGGACTTCCGCCAAGTGACGCCTGATTCAATCAAATACTTACAATCGGCAAGCATAGCTGTACAGGCACGTTTATATATTAAATTAACTACACAACATCGGGTGGCGGCACAAAATGTGTGGTTCAATCAACAGTGTAAGCGCCAAAATCTAATTCCAAATTATATCAACATCCGTTCCAACACGACCAGTCCCGCGGCCGGTTTGGCCATACGTAAAGCCCAAAAGGTCTGGTTAGATGCGGAATCTCGCCGTTGGTTTGTTATACGGGATAATTTAAAACTACATATTAAAATTTTACATACAGAATTAATTCATAGTTTACACAATATTGAATTCGATCTTTTAGACCAAAAGGCCAGAGATTTCGCATCACAGGCTGTTTATAACAAGTATATTAATCAATCCAACAAGTTACGAAGGTTAAGGGAAATTCAACTTGGTACCAGTAATGGGGGTAGTCGGGGTAGAATTAGTAACAATAATACTGGTGGTGGTCAAACATCTTTTTATCCCCGGGTAGAAAACCTAACTAACGTGCAGTTTTCCCAAAGCGAGACTTCGCTTTTGGAAAAAGGCCTCAAATATAACATAACCCCTAAAATAACCAAGTCATTGGTGGAGGGTTTAGCGGTGGACTCAGAGGTGGCGGTTATTATGAATAAGAAGGATAATTTGGTGAAGGGTTTGGTAACTAACCAATTAAAGAAAATACAACCTTCTAACCGTGGTGGGCCCGAGCTGCGAACTGTAAAGTCGTTGCAAAATAAAATCAATGATAATCATTTAGTAGTAACAAAAGCAGACAAAGGAAATAGTATAGTTATTTTAAACCAATCGGAGTATATAAATAAAGTTCAGGAAGTAATTAACAGCGGTGACTTTACTCCTTTGCGCTCGGACCCAACCACAAAGTACAACACAGAGGTCAAAGCAAATATTAATAATTCAAAATTTATTTTTCCAAACGAGTATTCATCTCGCTATATCGCCCCAATGAATCCACAGGCCCCTGTGTTGTATGGTTTACCTAAAATACATAAAGACAATGTTCCAGTGCGTCCCGTTGTTTCATATATAGGTTGTCCAGCATATGAGTTGGCTAAAAGATTAAATAATATTATAAAAGATAAATCATCTTTCTCACCTAAGTATAGTATTCAAAATACATCAGATTTAATTGGAAAAATAAAGAATGTTGTTTTGCCTTCTAACTCGTTTCTGCTTTCCTTGGATGTGGAGAGTTTGTTCACTAACGTTCCTTATCAAGAAAGTTTAGATATACTATCAAATATTTTAGAACGCCGCGGTCTTCATCCAGGGGAGGCAGATGAAATAATTAACTTAACACATATTTGCATGCAACAAAATTATTTTAAGTTTAATGGTGGGTTTTACGAACAAAGGGAGGGGCTAGCCATGGGTTCTCCGTTATCACCTTTGATGGCGGAGATCTTCATGGATCATTTTGAGAATAGGTTCATAGTGGGCAATAATAACATTCTTTATTATTATCGTTATGTTGATGATATTATTATATGCTGGACAGGTACTAGACAAGAGTTAGAATCATTTTTTCAATATTTAAATAGTTTACACCCAAAAATCAAATTTAAATTAGAAATTGAGGTTAATAATTCGTTAAATTTCTTGGATTTAACTATCTCACGGGAGCATTGTCGCCATAACTTTCAAATATATAGAAAACCCACACATACTGATGTAGTTATCCCCGCAACTTCTTGTCATCCTTGGCAACATAAATTAGCTGCTTTTCACTCATATATAAATCGTTTAATGACGGTACCGTTATCAGGGCAAGCCTATAGTAGAGAGTTAAATACAATTTATAATATTGCCGTTGCAAATGGTTATGATCGGCGGATGATAGATAACATGATTAGGAATAAAATTAACAAACAGGTGACTGGGCTTTTATATGCGGTGCCACGTGAACGCGTTATTCACAATTATCAGTCAAGTATGGCTTACGTAGGTAAAATATCAGATAAAATATCAAAACTCTTAAAAAATAACGACGTTCACGTGGCTTTTCGTACTACTAATACCGTCCGGCGTGCCATTTGCAATGGCAAGGAAAAAACGGAGGTTGGCAGGAAGTCGGGGATATATAAGTTAACATGTAACCAATGTAATTCAGTATACGTTGGTCAAACCGGCCGTAGTTTTAATATACGTTATAAAGAACACATTTCTGCCTATAGGAATGGCCATCCAGAGCGATCTCATTTCGCGGAACATTTATTAAATACCGGACATCAGCTATCTGATGGTCATTCCTATGAGGTTTTACATACTTGTAGTAAAGGTCTACGACTGAGCGTGTTGGAAAACCTAGAAATTATCAAACACAATGTTGATGGAGCCATACTTAACAATCAACTTGATGTCTCTTCCTCGCCATTGCTGCGCATTTTCTCAAATAATAATAATTCTTAAAAATAAGTATCTTATTAATAAAACACATTATTTAATGTATATCAATTTATTTGTACACAATTTAAATTAAAAATATTTTTTCTTTCTTTTTTCTTTTTATTTTAAACTGGCAACATTCTTCAAACGTCAGTCACTCGGTGCGGAGTGGGGAGGAAGGGACAACAAATACGGTGTCGGAGGCGTTAGGAGCTCATTCGGTGTTGGTTTACGCACGATCTAACTCCTGAGGATGCTCCGGGTTGGGGCGAAACACGTGTAGAGTAGCCTAATTGGTGAAGGTGCAAGGTGTGTTGCTGTCTTGCTAAATGCAGGTTTGTGCACTGATATTTTGTGGTGTGCATGTGCATATTTTGCGGGCGGGCGGGCGGTGCATCTTGCATACATTGTTTGCGGAAGTAAGCTACATATATTTCTTTTTTCAAAATAAGTCATGATTATCACTTTTTTGTGAGTTATTTGCAATCTATCTGAACTAACAAGTATTTGGAATTACGTTATTTTTTACTTGAACAAAATCCATTCACTACTTTTGAAGAAATATCATGTTTTGTACATAGAGTCCATTGTAAAAATTACAAATCTAAATTCTGAAAAAAAAAATTAAATTAGATTGAATATTTTTTTTATTACTCATTTATAGTCTAGTTTCGCTCCCTTTCGGGATTGCACTTTATCCAGGGACACACTGTATACGTTTTTCTAATGGCGGAAGCTACTTTGCATAATTATGAGATTTATAGGAAATTCTCAAGGGTGTCAGCGCGACACCCTTTCTAATCATGTTCAGTTGTGTCAAAAAGTCAAAATATCATGAAAATAAAAAAAAAGTTATGCGGTCGAAAAAACACGGTTCCACCCCGAAACCGACAGAGATGCCTAGATTAGTGTCTAGTGCTAGTGCCTAGATAGGCACTAGCACTAGACCGTTCACTAGAACGTTCGTGAATGTTCGTAACCGCCTGCACTGCACGCTAGGCGCCTCGATACTTCCAGGCGAGACGTCTAGAATGTATCGTAGACGCGAGACCTACAACCAAAGACTATGAGATCAAGGCGACTATCCTACTCACCACTTCTCACCTTTCAGTGCGGTCACCGTGTATCCTAGCAAGTAACCTATAGGCATTAATCTATAGGTTTATACCTATAGGCTTATATCAATGCATTAATCTAGGCACCTGTCGATGCGTTCGCAGCCTAATGGTGTATATTAAGTCACTGTAAAATTGTAAATACATGAAGATTATAATCTATCTCGCGAGATTGTAAACTGTCGAAAAATTGTGATCCGTAACACACTGCTTACAATGTAACGAATTTTTTTTTGATAGATGTAGACTACTGACGGCTAAAAACTATTTTTTAACCCTCTATCGAACTCGTAAGCCGGATGAACACTCCCTCTGAGGAATCAGCCGAGTACTAATGAAAGCCGATTATGCTCCATTCGAAACGTCGGACGTCGATGAGTTAAGTCCTTGTGAATAAAAAGGCATAAAACTCTCCAGGCTATGTGTTTCAGAGAGCCCAGTGTATTACCCTCATGTCTACTTTTGTATTTTTACCGACTTCAAAAGGGGGGAGGTACTCAATTCGGCCCGTTTTTTTTTGTTTTTTTTTGTTTTTTGTATGTACACCGATTACTCGAAGACGGCTGGACCGATTGAAATGATTCAAACGTTATTACATTAGGTAAACTTCCAAGTTGGTCCCATTTTTTAAAATTTTGAAATCGGTTCAGTACTTTTCAAGTAATCTTAAAAAAAACACGAAAATAGTATGATTTGTGTGAACTACCTCGATGATCAGTCGTATAACTTCTTTGTTTATGAACTGAATAAGATAATTATTTTTTTGTTGGAAAAGGGATATCTTAAGTGTAGTTCTTTAACCGACTTAAAAAAGGAGGTTCTCAGTTTGACCCGCATGTATGTATGTTTCTCCGCGATTAACTCATGTTTGGCTGAGCCGATTTTAATTTCTACCTAAATAATATACCTACACTACCTAATACAAAAGCTACCTACACTAAAAATAAAAAAATAAAAAATTGTTTAAAAAAACAAAAAACCGACTTCAAAAAACCTACCTCTAAAAAGCAAGAAATAATATTCGTAATAATAAAACACGTCTATTGAAGTCGGGTGGGGCTTTTAGAATAAAAAAAAGGGATTTGTACTCCAGCCCCACCCGACTTCAATAGACGTGTTTTATTATTACGAATATTATTTCTTGCTTTTTAGAGGTAGGTTTTTTGAAGTCGGTTTTTTGTTTTTTTAAACAATTTTTTTGCACATACCTAATTCACAATTAAATACAGGGGTTTTTAAAATGGAGGGCACAGACTTTCTTAGGGGGGCAGGGGGGAGGGCGGGTGTAGATCATATGTCATTTTTATGGGCATTTTTTTTTATTTGCTACTAGCTGACCCGACAGACGTTGTCATGTCTTAGTTATGAATATTGAATTAAATTGCTTTAATTAATGAAAAGTTGGGTTCAGAGATATTAGTAGGTACCTTTCCCGTTTCCGTTTCCATTTCCGTTTTCGTTTCCGTTCTCGTTCCCGTTCCCGTTCCCGTTCCCGTTCCCGTTCCCATACTCGTTCTCGTCTAAGAAATAATAAATTAGTTCTTTAACATGTACCTATTTCATCAATAAAATAACTCCGACCGAAGCATCTGTTTTAAACGACATGCAGTTTTTTTAAATCCTCTTTGACGATATTCGCAGCATGCATAGGTTACATTAAAAAAGTTTATATTGTCCAAAATAATTATTCTTATTCTTAAATTTTGTAAAGTCTTATGACTTTACAAAATTTAAGAATAAGAATAATTATTTTATCATAAGGTTATTATGTTATCATAAGGTTACATTAAAAAGTTTTTATGTCCAAAATAATTTTATATGGTGGTTAAGTATTTTTAAATTTTCTAATTTGCCGCGCATTTTTCTTAATTTTTTCTTTCATAAGAACCACTTCCTGATAATAACAAACACAACAAAAAAGAATTAGCAAAATCGGTCCAGCCGTTCACGCGTGATGGCTTGACCACGAGAAATTGGATTCATTTTTATATTTATAGATTAACCTAAAATTGTCTGGGTAAAGGGGGTGTGGATTTTTTTTGGGTAGAAAAGGGGCGTGTCCCGAATAAGTTAGGGAACCCCTATTGTTGTATTTATTTTCAAGTACAAAGCAAAATCAGGATTTCATTAAATTCCGTTTAAGAATATTATACCCCAAGTAACAAGTAATTTCGTACTGCAACGGATTAGAAGCAAAGCCCATAAAACACAAAAAACTAAATAAAAACCTAATTTTCTATCTTTCTTGATGTTTTCATCAAAAAACGTGCTTTTAATTTAAGGTGTTTTTTCAATGGTAAGTTGGATAAAATTAATTAATTTATAAGTTTGTACCCAAACCATAATAATAATAATTTGTTTAAAACAATAATTTACCTATGCACAAATAATATTGTGTTTTCCGATAAATAAGTTTACTTAATTGTATCGTACTTACTAAGTATACCTTTCTATATTTTCAGGAACATACAGGATGTCCTAAAACTTTGCCACACGGAGGAAAAGTAACTTAAATATTGATTATAAATAATAATAGGAAATTTTACTTAAATGATACACTACTTTTACTAAAAACCATATTTTTTTTATACCAATCGAAAGGGTTACTCATAAGGATTATTTTTTCTTTAGTGACACATCATCCTAAACTAAAGGAAGACCATGAAATTTAACGTTGAAATTTTTATTATTACAGATTGTTTCAATTTGTATCGAATCATATGCGATTAAAAAAAAATTGAATGCAGTTCCGTTTCTTTTTAAAAGCAAAGTGAAGTCTTCTTTTAGAAATTTTTCCTATCTTCAATATTTAAGGTACTTTCCGTCCATGTGGCAAAGTTTTGGGACACCCTGTATATGTCGTAGGATAATCGTATAAACCGGATCTTTACAAAAATCCTAGGTCGATTGTAATGAACCGGATAATTGAAATCTATGATAAATTTTCACAATCGTCCGAGCAATTTTTTGTAAAAATCCTAGTATGTTTCGGAAAATCGTAAACTTGAATGCTGATTAGATAATCTAAGAGACGATTTATAACAACTTCAGTCTGATTGGTCAGAACATATTGCTGATCGGTTTTGGGGTTATTTCGTAATTTTGCCGTATGTAATTCTTCAATGGGCAATATCCGAAAAAAATCAAATCAGATAGGAATAAACTCCTTTGGTAATAGAAAAAAGTTTCAGAATTTTCAGTTGCATGGAAAAAAAATTTAAAACTAAAGTCTCTTTGACTTCACAAAAGTACAAAAGTAGCAGCAGAATGGAGATTATACCTTTGCCACCATCTGCCACAACCACAACTCGTATTAAAAAGAAAAAGTTTTGACATTTTGTATAGAAACTTTTTTTTAATACCATACCATACCATAACACGTATTAAAAAGAAAAAGTTTTGACATTTTGTTTAGAAACTTTTTTTAATACCATATTGTGGTTGTGGCAAGTGATGGCAAAGGTATAATTTCCACTCTGCTGTTACTTTTGTACATTATTGTGAAGTCGAAGAGACTTTAATTTATTTTTATAATTTTCACGCAACAGTAAATTCTGAAACTTTTTTTCTAAAACTAAGGGAGCTAATTCGAAACTATAAAAAAATATTTAGCCAATTTGATTTTTTTTGGACATTCCCCATTGAAGTTTTAAGAACATTAATTCGCTCGAAAGTCCATTTAGGTTTAAAAAAAATCTAAACTGTTTATTTTTAATTAAGTTTTTACTATAAATACATTTGCAGGCAAATCTTAAAATTAAAGATTGTGAGGCCCTAGTTACACTTGTATTTTGCACAACCATATTGACAAGTGCTGCAGAACTTTCTTAGCTCTGTATAGAAAAGTTATTTTTAACCGCCGACGCAAAAAGAGAGGGGTGTTATAAGTTTACCTTAGAACCCCTGCGAGCCTCTCACGGAACCCCAGGGTTCCGCGGAACCCCATTCGGGAACCGCTGAAAGGCAACAGTACATATATCTGTTACAGTCAAATCACATAAAAATGATTTGCTGTAAAAATCAGGCAAGTGGTTTTGACTGACCCTCTTAGTAAAAAACACTATTGACTGATTTTTTGCGTTAAAAGTGGTTTAGACTAACGTTCTTAGTCATGCATTTTTGGTCGCAGTTTTGTGTCAACCTTCAAGCCAATTAGTACCAATATCTATTTACTTTATATAATTATTGTCGGCTAAACGTTGTTTTGACTAACGTCCTTAGTTAAAACCACTTTTGGCTGATTTTTGCAGTCTAAAGTGGTATTGACCGGTTATGAGTTTTGACTGTAACATATCGATTTTATATTCAAGGCAAAAATGTTACTTATTAGGCGTTAATTAAAATCTTCACTAATTATAACTTATTTTTACCCGTACATAATGAAAAGTTATTGTAAAGAGTAGGTACTAAATACTTATATTATTATTTTTAGATTATTAGCATTGAAAATACGTATTGTCAGGGCTTGTTGAATCGTTTTAGTGTATTATCTACGAATACCTACATAAGTTGGATTCCTTTTCTGCCCATGTAACGTAATATTTTCGTTGCAAACCATATTTATACAGGTTTATTTAATCAATATCTGCTTTAGAGAAAAGGTATGCAAACGAAACCCGCTTAATTAAGTATGAATAATGCAGATTGAAGCCGGCATTCTTTTAATTATTCCTTCTCTGGGACTATGACTATGCGTAAATTAATTCAAGATAGTGTTTTTAAGACCGTCTGTTGTTTTTTTGTTTCAAGATTTTGATTTGCCTAGTTCAACCAATTCACTTTATCAATCTATATCTGTTTATAGTATGAAATTGACTAGCAAATAAAATGTTTGTATTAGACCATCTGTTTAATCAAACTGTTATTTTTGTTTCAAGATTTTGATTTACCTAGTTCAAATAATTCACTTTATCAAATGTATATCGGTTTATGGTATGAAATCGGTTAGAGAATAAAGTGAAAATAGCAGGCCAGTACGACTAGAGTGGATTCCTGTTTCCTTTAATACTAAATTTAATACTAAATATTAATACTATGTTTAATACTAAATATCGTGTAGGTAATATCTTCGAACGAGTAACGTACCTACCTCTGCAATTTACGAAGGTTGTTAATAACCTGGAAGACGTGTCGATAGTCGTTAGCTGCAGAATTAATGCGAGAGGATGCACCGCAGCTGCCGCCCAAACATTTAACAACCCCTGGATTCGGACACCGCGGTAATCAAGAGGTTTTCAGAAAAACTACCGAATTTTTCTCAGTAAATAAGAAGTAACCACAGACTTTTTTTGTAGTAAAATTGTGTAAGTATCAATGATATTTAATTTTAACTTTTAATATCATTGGTAAGTATAAGCAAAAAAGAGAAAACGGTTTAGGTACAAATTGAAACTTCAAAATATTAATTGTATAACTATGTACATTTTCAGTGTTTCATTTATATGTATTATAATTTCTTCATGTCTATTGACACCATTTTAGCCAGGATAGAGTGTTTCGTAAATAAAAAAAACCAGCCAAGTGCGAGTCGGACTCGCTCACGAAGGGTTCCGTACCAAAAAACGGCAAAATATCCCGTTTGTTGTATGGGAGCCCCCCTTAAAATTTATTCTATTATATTTTTAGTATTTGTTGTTATAGCGGCAAGGTAGGTAACCTCTGCAATTTACGAAGGTTGTTAATAACCTGGAAGACGTGTCGATAGTCGTTAGCTGCAGAATTAATGCGAGAGGATGCACCGCAGCTGCCGCCCAAACATTTAACAACCCCTGGATTCGCCCTTAACACCTGGTAATAAAGAAGTTTACAAGATGAATATACTTACCTATATGACAATGTAATACTTACCACATTTTTTTTACCTTGTGGAAATATTAACTCTTAGGGCACCAGATAACTGGTTTCGTATACGAAATTGTTTTTAAGTGGTACTTACTTAAACAATATATAAGGTCCTTCGTAAATAGTGCACATAAGTTTAAGGGGTTTTTGTACAAACAACTTTTACTATGGGACCAACATTGAAATCACGAAAAAAAAATATCAGCTGTTCTATACATTTTGATCTATTTGATTTTAAATTTTCTATGGAACAGCTGATTTTTTTTTCGCGATTTCAATGTTGGTCCCATAGTAAAAGTTGTTTGTATGCATGAGTACATTGACCCCTTAAAATTATGTGCACTATTTACGAAGGACCTTATATGTATGTATAGTACAAGACAGGGTTAGTATCTAAATATTGTGTATTACACACAGAAATATCCCTGGGATTTACGAGGGTGGAAGACGTATAGATTCTTATTCTTCTTAGTCGGGCACTCTTGACAGAGTGGTCGTGGCCGACGATGGACAGGGTTGCGGCTCGCCGTCGCCACTCGCTCCCAGGGCGGCCGCACGACGTGCGATGTCTCTCCATTTTTGCCGATTTTCGGCGTCGCGAAAACACTGTACTGCGGTCGACTGCGTGGTATTCTTGATGAGGTCGATCCAACGAGTCGGAGAGCGGCCTCGTGGTCTCTTCCCCTCTGTGTGGCCTTGTACTACGAGCCTCTCCATCGATTTCTCGTTTCTGGAGATATGCCCAAAGAACTTAAGTATTCGTAACTGCACAATCGACGATAACCTATCACGTATATGAAGTTCTTTGAGGATGGATAAGTTGGTGCGGAACGCTATCGGACGTATAGATAGAGCTGCACAATTAATGCGACGGGCTGCACCGAGTTGCCATCCTATCAATTAACTACGGGATTAAAACTCTTCCCACCGCGGTAATCAAGAGGTTTTCCGAAAAACGACCGAACTTTTCTCAGTAACCACAGACTTTTTTTTGTAGTAAAATTGTGTGAGTATAAGCAAATAAGAGAAAACGGTTTAGGTACAAATTGAAACTTCAAAATATTAATTGCATAACTATGTACATTTTCAGTTTTTCATTTATATGTATTATAATTTCTTCATGTCTGCTACTCTATTGACACCATTTTAGCCAGGATAGAGTGTTTCGTTAATAAAAAAACCGGCCAAGTGCGAATCGGACTCGCTCACGAAGGGTTCCGTACCAAAAAACTATGGTATGGGCCCCCCTTAAAATTTATTTTATTATATTTTTAGTATTTGTTGTTATAGCGGCAACAGAAATACATCATCTCTGAAAATTTCAGCTGTCTACCTGTTGTAGTTATTAATATCGAGCAAAAAACGGCAAATATATCACGTTTGTTGCATGGGAGCCCCCCTTTAATATTTATTTTATTCTGTTTTTAGTATCTGTTGCTATAGCGGCAATATAATACATCATCAATGAAAATTTCATCTGTCTAGCTATCACGGTTCATGAGATACAGCCTGGTGACAGACAGACAGACGGACAGCGGAGTTTTTACACTTTGGGTAAAAACCTAAAAACATGTGAAGATGGGTTTAAAATTCGCGATGCTCCGCGTATAAAATATCAAGTGGGCATTTAAAGTCTTGTAACATCGCTAGGACGAATAAATGAGGCGTTGGTAGGTTTGAACACCAGCCAATCACGGGTGTAACAGCGAACACATACAATAAAATTTTAATATTTATGTACTAGCTGCCACCCGCGGTTTCACTCGCGTGGTTCCCGTTCCCGTGGGAATATCGGTATAAAAAGTATCCTATGTTTAAATCTAGGCTATTTACTATCTATGTGCCAAATTCCAACCAAATGCGTTGAGTAGTTTTGATTGAGGAACAAACATCCAAACATCTAAACATCCAAACCCACAAACTTTCACATTTATAATATTAGTAGGAAGTAGGATAGTACCAAAAAAGTTTAATTAACCTATAGACTTTTTATTTATGTATTATGATATTGCCTCTCTCTTTGGCTAGATTGCCAGCAACTTCAAAAGGCTCCTTTGACCTTTGATACTCTGACTGATGTTATCATATTATGTAATAGATAATTAAATAGGAGCGTGGCTTATTAGTACTTATAATTAAATATCGATATCACTATGTTAATATTCCCTTCATCGAAATTGTATTGTAGTTGTAATAAAAATAAATTTTAGCAGACAAAAAGTCACCATGAATGGCAAAATCAACAAATGTAAAAATCTATTTTTGATAATTAAAAAAAACTCTTTTTTCCAATACACGAAAAATTAAATGAGTTTAGTTAAGTTAAGACCAATCCTTTCATCGAGTAACTCTGATGAAAGGATTGGAAATTCGGGAAAGTTGTCCAAAAGACATTATTATCATTTACTTGGCCTCGATTCTGCTTATGTTGACATAACAATCGTGTCTCAATGGTGTTTCAATGGTATTACTTTTAGACACAGTAATTGTTGCTGTAAGCAATACCGTCTTCACAATAAGGGCACATGGGGCCCGTGCCAAAGGCCCCCATCCTCAGGTTCAGGTTCTTTCACATTTATTAAAAAAATTGTCGGGCACATACACTTTATAAAAAAAAAGTTACTGCTCAAAATAAAATAATCAAAATAATTCTAAGCTAGGTGCTTCATATTTTCCCGATTAAAAAATTCAGGTTGCACTCCGGGAGTGCCGGCAAAACTGAAAACTTGAATATTAACGTTGTGCATTTTTGATATTTTGGAATGGTTATGGAATAATTTTGCACGAATTGCTTTAATTATCAGTATAAAAGTACTATCATTTATGAGGTAGAATACAATATTTATTTATTACGCTATCGTACACAAACATGACAATTTATATTTCATTAAAAAGTTAGTCTCTCAGAAAAATCAACCCGCCGAACGCCAAAATGACGCGCCGCCATTTTCGCCGCACCGTAGAAAGAGAGGGGAATACTTCCGCCGCCGGCTGTCTACGCTACATCTGTCTTACGAATTTTCGATCAGGGCCACGTGACCCTGACTAACGCGAGTTTAACATTTTTTACCCATTACAAAAAAAGTATACAACGCCGCTAAAGAAGTTTTCTCTTTAAAAATTAAAGCATACAGCGTCTTTTGTCAGCGATTTTCGCGCAACACCAGTAACAGTGAGCAGTGATAAAACAAGCGTAAATTAATCCATAAAAAAAATCGGGTTGCAATTTAATATTAACGTTGTGCATTTTTGATATTTTGAAATTAGCGGCAAAGGATTAAAATTATTTCTTTCCTATTACTATACAGTCACACAATTCAAACAGTTTGTAATTAGTGAAACATTTTAAAGATTTCACGCTAGTGGATGCATTCTACGATTTAAACTTATAGTCACAGAGTATAAATAAGTCTATGATTTCACCGAAGAGATTGCTGCTATTAGTTCCATTTTCAAAATTAGCGCGTTGCTGGTGACACAAGTGTTTACGTCTTAAAATGACGCGCCGCCATTTTCAACGCGCCCCATAGAAAGAGAGGGGGATACTTCCGCCGCCAGCTGTCTACTTTCCATCCGTCACATCCGTCTTACGCATTTTCGATCAGCCACGTGATTCTTACTGACGTGAGTTTAGCAATTTTTTCCCCATTACAAAAAGCTTACAACGCCGCTAAAGAAGTTTTCACTTCAAAAATCTTTTTTACTTTCCAAAAGGCCCCCAATTCTTATGTGCCCAAGGCGCGTTAGTGTATATTTTCTTTGCCCAAAGGCCCCAGCATAGTTTAAGACGGCCTTGGCTGTAAGTAATACCATTGTAACACCATTGAAACACGATTGTTCGTTAGCATTCGCAGAATAGAGGCCCTGTTGTTCTCTTTGTGATGAGGAGCAGATCGCGATATCGGAAATACCATCCGACTTTGTTGTGTCTAACTTGTTTAATTGTTTGTTCCAAAGATTCTCTTAAGAACTCCTTGTCTGTTAACTCTGGGGCAATTGAAGTTGGTAAGTTCTTAACACCTGGCTTAGAAGATTTCTGTCCCTTAAGCAGGCTTTAGCATTTCAGTTGTGTTCCTGATCATTTTCTTAAGGAATTAAGGCAAATGGTATAACAGAGATTAATTAATTAATTTGTAATGTTTCAGACTTTACCTGATGTATGTAGTTTTACCTGTTATAAGTAGTGGTGAAGGGACCATACAAGCCAATCCCCCTCGGCTTACCTTTTAGAAATCCCACCCCACCGATCCACTATGCAGATCATAATATTTTTACGGCAGAACGGTTTACCTTCGCCTTAATTTACACCAATTTACCAATTTTACATTAAACCACTGCACTTACTCAAAATTACGGGTAATTTTGCGTCATCGAATGCTTTCATGAGCCTAGACAAACAAATCATGTGTAGGTAATAATGATATACAATAAAAAATAAAGATCATATTAAATAGTACCTAGTTAACAGTTTCTGATTTACTTGTTATTTTTTCAGAATATTAGGTAATTGATAAGCGTAATAGCTAAATCAAAATTGAATAATACAGGATGTATTATACAATGCCCTGCCGACTATGGTAGATAGGGACTTGATAGTGACCGTCAATCTGAACAACTTATACTATGGGACTATCTCTGAAATCGCGAAAAAATATCAGCTGTTTCATACATTTTGACACTTTAATTAATTTGATTTTTGTATGAAACAACTGTTTTTTTTTCGCGATTTCAGAGTAGGCCCTATGCCATACGGCGTTCATCCAGTTTACCATATTCATAATCGCGGGTTGTTTGGTAACACCCTGTATAGGATATTTGTAAATCCATAGATTCATAACCAGTAATAATGCATATGATTCGAAACAACTGTTTTAATATTTTTCAGCCAAGTACTAAAAAAATTGAGAATTTCTACCGGAATAAGAAAAAAATTAATCATATACAAGGTCATTTTGTATCCACCATCCAAATTTTGAGGATGTGTTCAGTCCATGAAACTGAACAACTTTCTCTAAGGAACATATGGTCAAATATGTAAAATAAAAATCGACTTTCCATACAAATCAAAGAGGTCACGTGATCAATTTAGTATGGGATGACCAAAATTTGACAAATGTTTCTTAGAGAAAGTTGTTTAGTTTCATAGACTGGACACATCCTTAAAATTTGGATGGTAAGTTCAAAATGACCCGATATAGGAAAATAGAATAGGTACTCCTGATCCAATATTTATGAAACGGCCATACCAAAACGCCATTATTTCACCAGTCAACAAAAGCGTGATCGATCCTATCAGCGGGTTAAACATATTCACACCGCGCACCACCGAAAAGTTTAAACTAAAAACGTATTTTATTCATGACAGAGCGCTCTCAATCCGATGAATTTGTATGGCGTAGATAACACGTTTTATTGTCACAGTTAGTAAATAAATTCGCAACCAATCATGAACAGAGATCACGTACCAACCGTTCGATGAAAGGTATAAATCCAATCAATTATTGCAGGCGTGCCTCAAATTCTGCAACGCCATTCAAAGGGAAAGATTTAATTTTCTAAAAAAATTAGGGGAACACGTTACGTGTCCTGTGTGACGGGCGTTTGGAATGACCTAGTGGTTGTCGAAGTACATTAACGCCTGTAAAGTGCTTTGTAAATGCTATGTTTCTCATCATCGTGCGTATTGCTGACACATTGCTACTAAGAATCATTGCTTTTTCCGAAGTAGTACGAAAATGGAAATACATTTTCTTTTAATGTTTCCTCTAAAATAACACTACTCTTTAGTTCAGATAGTTTTGGACTCTTTAAATACAAGTATTATCATTACTAGAATAAACTATGTCGGTCTTTACACCATGTACATACCTGTTTTTTTGAGGCTCCGACATTTCGGCGCAGTTGCATGTGCCATGGCCACGGAAGAACTGTCGATTGTCGCATGCGGGTAGATGTTATTGGCAGACTTGGCAGATTGGCAGAAAAAATAAACAGGTCTCTTCTTATCTTATCGAATGAGGGTTAGTGGCCACCTCTGGTGTTAGAGTTCATCAAGCCGCCTGTAAGGTCTTTAACTTGGCTTAACGACTGTTATCAGATGACAACAGCCGGGACCGACGGTTTAACGTGCCCTCCGAAGCACGGAAGCGCTCAGTTGTAATGCCACTTTAACGGTCACCCATCCGACACCTAACTGGACCGAGCGTTGCTTAACAAACGTGATCGAGTACGATCAGTCTGTTAAGTTCCGCCATGATCGCTAAATGGTGTAAATACCGGCATTGTTTATTCTAACGTCAATAACCATGGTAAAACAAAACGTATAATCATTACCACTACTATTCCTAACAACATCCTGATTAAAAACTCTAGATTCAATAACACTCTTTTCTAATTCCAAATGCTCAGTGGTTGTCACCGCATCGTTTTTCCCAGTAGCCGTAGCCGTCGTTCTGGGATAAACGACGCAACAACGTTGGCAGCCGCGCAATAAACGGCACACGTTAATCCCCCGTGGCGTGAACACTTTAAACTTTTAAAGTTGAGAGTTACGCTACCTGCTTCTCCATGGGGATTATCATGTTATTATAAACAACGAGGAGGTTTCGGACTGAGGTCAGTGATCCCGTCTGAAAAACACCATTTGTTTGTACTAAGACTTACAGACTCGATAAAAAAGTTTATGCAATAAATAATACTCGTTACTTTTGTTTTCTTACAATCTACAATATTAATATGTAATTACATAGTTAAATTGTACATATAAAGAATAAATTAATTCTTAGTAAATAGTTTTCCGAGCTGATTTTGGCTTTACCAATAAAAAATATTCAAGTACCAAATCCTAGCTCATAATCCTACTCAAAATCTCCTATCAATTTATTTATTATAAAAAAATATAAAAAACAAACACAAATAGTTACTACATTGAATAAATATTTAGCAAGTGATTATTAGTTCGTCACACACAAAAATTGTTTTTTCTTTGTCACTGGATGTTAACTATTCATCTTATGTATTAAAGCTAACTTCAAATCACCTGTATCACTCGGAAAGTGTGATAGAACTGCTGAAACTAAAGTTTTGAGCGACCTACCACTCACACGAGATTATGGCGTAAATTTCGCTCGAATAAAATGTCTGCTACTAGACTGATTTATGCTTTTAACTCCCCGGCGTAAATATTTTATCACTTTATCACTAACATGTTATACGAATTTAAATGAATGTTACAGTTTTTGTTTTATTACTTTTCATCTGCTTTGTTATTAAGAATTCTTTATTATCATTAGCCAACTCTGTTAGTTCTTGAGACATCTATCTACCCTTCTACTCAAATGGCTGTCCTAATCTTACTAAAATTAAGGCAAGTAGAATAGAATGACAATGTCCGTACACTGACATACGCTAATCGTTAGCATAAATCAATCCCATTATAAAGGAAAGGGACTGTAATATAGGGTAATAATATTCACTTCTCAAGCTTACGCGCTCACTAGACATGAAATAAATCAATTTTTAACGGATACTAGCGCGGTTTTATTGAAAGCACTTTGATAATTAGTTGGTATTTGGTTTGATTTTTGGTTTTCCCGACGTTTCGGCAACTTTGCAGCTGCCGTGGTCACGGGGGACTGAAGCTACCCGTGAGTCTACCCTCAAGCGATGATTTTTTTTAGACGTTCAGAAATTAAAATTTTAACAAAATTTTTAATGTTTTATGTTGATTTATAATTTAATTTTATAAATTATTTAGTGCTAAAAAGAGAAAGAATCTACTGAAGCTACCACCATTTCATAAAATTGGGAGGCCCCTCCAAGAAAGAAATGGCGAAAGAAAACTTGGAGAGGAAAACCGACCTCCGTCTTTTATATTAATTTATTTATTTGCAAAAGGAACTAACTGTATCATTAGATCTTACAGTGTGTGTGAGGGGCTTAAGCTTGTGAATGATGGGGTCCCAAGCTGGTGGAATTTTCCAACCATCATCTCTATTGAAATTAGGGTATTTATTTATATAAAATAAATACCCTAATTTCAATAGAGATGATGGTTGGAAAATTATATAAAATAAATACCCTAATTTCAATAGAGATGATGGTTGGAAAATTCCACCAGCTTGGGACCCCATCATTCACAAGCTTAAGCCCCTCACACACACTGTAAGATCTAATGATACAGTTAGTTCCTTTTGCAAATAAATAAATTAATATAAAAGACGGAGGTCGGTTTTCCTCTCCAAGTTTTCTTTCGCCATTTCTTTCTTGGAGGGGCCTCCCAATTTTATGAAATGGTGGTAGCTTCAGTAGATTCTTTCTCTTTTTAGCACTAAATAATTTATAAAATTAAATTATAAATCAACATAAAACATTAAAAATTTTGTTAAAATTTTAATTTCTGAACGTCTAAAAAAAATCATCGCTTGAGGGTAGACTCACGGGTAGCTTCAGTCCCCCGTGACCACGGCAGCTGCAAAGTTGCCGAAACGTCGGGAAAACCAAAAATCAAACCAAATACCAACTAATTACCAAAGTGCTTTCAATAAAACCGCGCTAGTATCCGTTAAAAATTGATTTATTTCATAGGGTAATAAGCTAAAACAAGGCGACCGACTGTTCGGCAGAGATATTTTTCGACACAATTTTCTCTATATTGACAGAAGGAAACAAAGTAAGGCAGAAAATAGACAAGAGTAGAATACATAGAGTAGAAATATAAAACCTATACAAACTATTTACATTGAGCTACAATCCACCACACCCATGTATTGTAGTTACATTTTACTACAAATTGTTCTACTAGCGTTAATCTTAATAAAATGGCAATTTGAGTAGGGCCTCGGGTTGTTTATTTTCTGGTGCATTTACTATTTAGGTCAAAGTTTTATTAATCCTTTACAGTAAAAATAAGATATTCTGACGTCAAACTCTAAAAGCTTTTCACACGCATATACAAGAATCTAAAATTAGCAAACAGACTAATCAGCCTTTTGTTGCCCAAAACTAACTAACTACCGAGCTTAATAATTCATGGCCGAAAAACCAAGACAAGCATAAAAGATATATTGTTGCGGTGAACAAAAATATTTGCAAATCTAATTACCAGCGGGAAATGTAGCTAATATTCCTCAAAGTTCCAGAAAATGTGGCACGTGACGACGGGGTGCACGCAACAAAGTGAGTTTTTCAAAGGAAATGAGCTAACTTTCCTAGTCAGGGTTGATTCGACGCATACCCGCTGTGAATTGTGGTCGGCTTACCGTTCGCTCGTGAGAAAAGTTGCCACAGACACAACAGCTAGGACTATAAGTAGTTCTTATTTTTGTTTTCTATTGTTTTGTTTAGTATGTATGGTTCGTCCTTTGTAGGTTTTCTGAGAAGATTTTATGTTGAAGTTGCAGCCGCTGCTGGGTAATAATACCTATATAGTATACCCCAAGGATTTTCAGGACGATCAATCCCTTTATACCCATCTGCCCCTTCAAGCTTCGCCACCGGGGTGGTGGTTGGAACTAATAGGTGGCGTTCACCAGTCCGGTGGTCGACGGCACCTATTTATTCCCATCTGCTACCTTCGAGGGTGCCATGGGGGTGGTGTTTGGCACTAATAGGTGGCATTTATCACCCCAGTGGTCGATGGCACCTATTTATACTGCCCCTTTCGAACTCTATTAATATACACTGCACTGAATGAATTTGGTGAACCTTCACCAAATCATCGTTTCATCTTTTACATAACGGGCCACCGTTCGATGCGCAGTCGCCATTTGTGAACAATTTCACTCAATAGGTGTAGAGTTAAGGTGCTAGAATAATCATTAACTTAAAATATTTTGAGAACGCCAAAGCAGATATTGTTTTAGAATGTATTTATATGTTCCTAAATAAATATTGTAAATGTTGTTGGTAAAGCTAAATGGACAAAAACTTTTTGGATGTAAGTATATTTAGCTGTGTAGTGTATTTTATCTCATTTGGATTTTTGGGTAACTAGATAGGTACAATGCAACAAAGCAACAGCAAAAGGTACAAAGCAACGCGGCTTCCGTTCCGAACAGAAGGCCGCGTTGCTCTAAGGTACAATGTAATGGAATTGATAAACAAGTAAAAGGTGTAAAGAAGCAAAACATCATTTTGAATTGTAAACGATGTACTGTACTGCATAAACGTCAGAGGGTAAAATAAGACTTGTTCGAAAGTGATTGCTAAATAAGTTTCTAAAAAAACATAAACCCAAAAGTCAATTTGCCACCGCAAAGGCCACGTGAGAAGGGTTAGCCTGGAATAGCGAATGTTGCACAACATTTGAACCACAGACACACATCAAGCTGTCAAACTTATCCAATAGATTTTAAACCTTAACCAGTTGGATGCTGAGTCCAAAATAGATTGAGGTAACTTGACATCTAATGGTTACCCGATGTGCTGCCGTGTGTACATCGCAACACTGACTTTGATGCGGGTAGACATCCGCGGACAGGCTTTCTTTCAGATTTGTGGCACAAGAGTGGCACTCACGACATGTCGGTACAAAAGCCTTTTGAAAGGTGGATTGAATACAATGAAATACTTATAAATACTACCTTGTCGGTCGAGTGGCATCGAAATTATTTCTTTATTTTATTTTTATTTTTCATTTGGCGTCTTGTAGCCAATCCCGTTGTGCGCAGATTATTTCCGGATTTTTGGTTTTAAACAATGCTATGTTTCTTTCTCAATATAAAAAGAGCATACAAGGCATTTAACCGCCAGTGGTCTAGTGGTTCGCTCACCCGTGTAAGACACAGGGGTCCCACGTTCGATTCCTAGTGGGGGTACTATTTGTACTCGGTTGGGTTGGTGGTAGAGCTTTTTTCAAGTCCGCCTGGCTATCTACCACCATCTTACCTAAGTCTGACGCCATAACAACAATTTCATAATTGTTGTGTTCCGGCAGTTAGAGGTAAGATAGCCAGTTCCTCAGTTGATTGGGCTTCCGGATGTAGTGTGCTTCCATCTTCGGCCTTATCGTCACTTAACATCAGGTGAGAAGAAGGCCAAGCACTACTCCGTTAATAAATACAAGAAAGTAGTTAATATAATTTTGTAACTTAGATCCTTACTTATAATTATCTATCGTAATAGCATCCTACAGCTCATTATGGTCCACTGATTACATTCCACAGGAGGTGGTCACAGGTATTGGACTGTTATCATCGGTAAACGCTGCTGGTCCATATTCTGGTACACGGTGGTGTTAATTCTACAAAGTACTTCTTATTCGCCTTTCATGGCAGCCCTAAGTTTGAAGGGTTGATGCTATTCTACTCGGCCAGACAACACATGAATGCAGTGCACAGTATATAGAGGCACGCTAACCACGTGAAAATAGTCGTATAATCCTTAAGGCCAGTATATTCGAAATTATCGAATTTGGCCTATTTTTGATTCAACAATAAACAATCAAATATTCTTTATTTTGAGCAGATAAAAATATATGTTGAAGTTTCTTATACGATATTGATTAATTTACGGTTAAAAATACGATAATTCGTTTCTTCACTCGACTAAAAAAATATGCAAAGACTAAGAAAATTTTCAATATTTTATATTTTTTGGATAATACTTAAAGTCTATTAATCCCTTATTCTCGAAAAATATATAGAAAAATAGGTAATGACAATAGAAGAATATTCAACGATTATTTTTCAAAAAAGTGACTTTATGCTCAAAATATCTACAAAAACATTGAAAAAATGAAAAAGTAAGGTTATTTTCATTACTCTTCACACGTAAAGAAAAAAACAGAGACAGAGTTTTTGGAATATACTGGCCTTAATATTTGGGCGACCGAGTTTGGTCGGTTATTACTATTTATTGTATTTGTAATGTGGTAGTGTTTAGGTGATTTATCTACAACAATAAAAATTAATAATATATATAATAAACTTTAACATATAAAAAAAAAACAAAAGTAAGTCACCGAGCGGGATTCGAACCCGTAACACTCGTTTTTTGCCGTCCGCGTCTTAACCCGCTGGACAAGACGGACAGTGGCTGGCAGGTCGAAAATAGCGACCATATTCTGCGTCGAAAGAAAAACGCATGAAAACTCGAAAACACGCATTTTCCCAAACATAAGACTAAATCGATAGTTTATCCCCGAAAACCCCCATATACCAAATTTCAGCGAAATCGTTGGAGCCGTTTCCGAGATCACAGAATAAACAAGGTTATTTTTAGTACTTATATACAAAACCTCTCGTGGGGTTGATCAGACCATCAAACTGAACAACTTTTATTATAGGACCAACCTCGAAATCACGAAAAAAAATCAGCTGTTCCATACAAAAGTACAATATTGCTCCATTGAAATGTATGAAACAACTGATTTTCTTTTCGCCATTTCTAGGTTGGTCCCATAATGAAAGTTGTTCAGCTTGATGGTCTGATCAACCCCACGAGAGGTTTTGTATTAACTAAAAATAACCTTGTATAAATAAATAAAAATACAAGAATTGCTCGTTTAAATGTACAAGATTAAAATAGTAACTTGATTGTATCTTTTATTCCAATTTATTTACTGTTCGGTGTTAGTTTAATGTAATGCACCGAACATATTTTTAACACCCGACGCAGCGCAAAGAGAGTGTGTTATGAGTTTGAAGCCTACATTTATCTGTGTGTCTGTACGTTAATCGTAGTGCCTAAACGGATCAAGCGATTTCAATGCGTTTTTTTAATTGAAGGCTAAATTAATAGAGATGGTTCTTAGCCACGTTTGATGGAAATCCATTCAGACATTTTATGGAAATGGTCAACTGCCTGCCGAAACGGAAGAAGATACAGAGGTGGTGCTTTGACTAAAATAATGTACACCTTAGTCAAATTTAGGTGCAATAAAAAAAACAAAATGGCGGGAAAAAAATGGTCGCCAAAAATTAAATTTAAAAAGCTTTAAATAAAACTTAAATCAAAAAGGACATCATCCATGTTTCATACATTTTTGGTCCAAATATTAAAGTGCCGGCCAAAAGACATAAGTGCTTTATTCTGATAGATTTTGTCCATCTAAGCATTTTTTACTATGGGACCGAAGCTGTAGCATAGCTTCACATTTGTGTCAAAATGTATGAAAAGACAGACTTTTTGAACTCAATTATAATCAAGTACAGCGGTGCTACAGCTTCGGTCTCATAATAAGAAATGCTAAGGCGGACAAAATCTATCAGAATTTGCTTTTTGGCCGACTTTTTTTATACATTTGTGCCAAAATGTATGAAAAGACAGACATTTTAAACTTATTTAAAATCAAGCATAGTGGTGCTACAGTTTCGGTGCCATAATAAGAAATGCTTAGGTGTACAAAATATATCAGAATAAAGCACTTTTGCTTTTTGGCCGGCACTTTTACATTTGGACCAAAATGGATGATGTCCTTTGTAAAACCCCCGACACAAGAAAGCTAACTATTAAACAGTTAAAAATAATGCTTAGAATAATATTCGACAATCTACTTGTTTCGTAAGACTAATTAATTCCCTACATATTTTTTGTGTTCATTAGTCTGCGTTCTACAACCCACTAGGTGGCTCTGAACCAATTGTGCAACTAGACTTAAATACACATAATTCTACATTTAAATAGGTACACAAAATTATCCATTTTATTTATATATATTTTTTTAGTCAAAGCTTAAAATAAGTAAATATTAGGTGTTGAATCACCTAGAACGACCGTAGTACATTTCGATGGAACGACCTAGATAAGTTTGTACGTATTTCTAGCAAATGAGTTCACACAGTGCTTAGTGCGAACCTATAAATGCACCCTATCGGCCTATTTGTCCCCATTAATCGACTTTTCGATGTCAAATTATCACCGGCGCGCTGAAATTAGACAGCAAACAGCGACGTCGTTGTAGGCTGCGAACCACAAACTAAATTGCGGTTTCGTGTGTACGCGATATGCGGCTGAAACACGACGCACAGATTAGGGTTGACAATTACTTTGCGTTTGCAAATATTTTTGAAGAACGATCTAATTACCAAAAAAATAATTTTGAACAACAAAAACAAAACTATATTTTATTTACTTTTTATTTTTATATTAGACTAGCGGCCGCCCGCGGTTTCACCCGCGTGGTTCTCGTTCCCGTGGGAATATCGGGATAAAAAGTATTCTATGTTTTAATCTAGGCTATCTACTATCTGTGTGCCAAATTTCATCCAAATCCGTTCAGTAGTTTTTGCGTGATTGAGGAACAAACATCCAAACATCCAAACCCACAAACTTTCACATTTATAATATTAATATAGTAGGATTTTACAGTGTTTTTAAATTAAACAGAATTATTTTAGCTACATTTAAAATAAACGTTACACAAAACAACAGCGTTTCTACTTTTTTACTCTTCATCATCCATCAGCCATTTTAATTGTCCCCCTCAAGGGCACACACAGGCCTTTTTTATGGGTGGATAAGGAGGATGCGCCATAACCCACCACGCGGGCCCAATGCGGATTGGTGGGTTTTAATGACTGCAAATTTAGCCGGGACCAACGGTTTAACGTGCCTTCAGAAGCACGGAGGAGCTAAAGATGATAAATTTTAGTCACCCATCCCATGACCGACCCTTACAAAAGTTGCTTAACCTCCGCAATCGTCGGGCCAGGCGCTAAACCACAAATAAAGTAAAAAAAAAAGTTTTGTTAATCAAAGTTATAAATAAAAGTTAGCATTAAAATACGATATATTATTTCACCGCGTAAACTATTAGCTGTTTGAATGTTTTCACCTCTTTTCACTGAAGGTATGTAGTCTTAAGTATTTCCAATTCCAATCCATAAAACGAACAAATGCAATGCATTACAGACCGTATTGAAGCTGGTTTCAGGGGGCCTATTACGAAAATTATGTACGCAATTGCGTAACGCAGTCACTTTTTCACGATAATCGTCCGCAGTTTGTCGGTTGTGGCTTTTAAACACATTTTCAATATGGCTATCGTAGCTCAAAGACTATTGAACGAATGATGTCGGATACGCTAAAGAAAAACTGTCAAACTTACGCAATCACTTTGCGATATCGCATACGCAAGTGCTTTGTAATAGGAAACAGTCATAACGAAGCGGACGCAGCTGCGTGTATCGCATGAAACTTTTCGTAATAGACCCCCAGAGTTCAGACTAATAAACTTATTACAATTCTTGAGATAAAGCAATAAGACGAACTGGATTATTATGTTATTATGATTAGAAATAAAGTTTGCTATTAGATCTAACGTTAGGGTGCTTCCACACCGTGCAAGTAGCCCGCGCAAGTTGAGCACTTGCGCAGGTTACATGCTCCGTGGAAACACGTGAACGGGTCCAGCTCCATAGCAAATTCCTCCCACGCAAGTAACCCGCGCCTCAACATACGCAAGCTACATGCACCGTGTAGAAGCACCCTTAAGGACACTTCCTGAGAACCTTTCTTCAATTCAAGGTACATCGTTATCCTTTAATTCATTCATAGAATACCTTTAAATCCTTCAAAGGGACAGCCCTAACAAAACCTACCACCGAGTAGGATCATAATTAAATGAAACGCCACTTCAAATCCAACAGTACGCACTCGCGATGTGGTTTTACATTGATTCACACAAAAGACAAACAAAAATACTTTATGAAATGTACCACAATTACCCAGTATACGTCCATTGAACAAAAGCGAAGTTTGCATACACTTTCGTATATTGGAATACAGAAAACTACTTCGTTTCTGATTCGATCACGCAGGGAAACGCCGAGCATGGCTCTCTCCATTGCACGCTGTGTGACCTTGAGCCTTCTTATGAGACCCAAAGTTAGCGACCACGTTTCACTGCCGTAAGTCATCACTGGCAACACACACTGGTCATATTATTTCATTATTTAAGGATAATTGCTAACTCCGCGCTAGATACTGTCTAAAATTACCAAAATCTAGTTATAATTTAAACACTAACCTACTCAGTGTCAGTGATCCTGTTGCCGAATGCACGGCGCGGTGTGGCGGTACGCTGACGGGTTGAGTTGGAAATTAGACAGCAAAATTAAATTCAAATACCAGTAAGGCTTCGCTCTAGCTCTGTCACAAACTAATTAAGCGTCCTCTACAATTAGCGTATTATGTCGGGTACAATATAAAAAGGTTGCGACAAATTAACGTAAGGGGTTACAATTACATACAACCACACTCATAGTTTAATATCAAATTGAATAGTTAAACGTTGAATAGTTAAACGTTAATGTATAAGGAAAATGAAAGAATAAAACTATTTGGACAGCTCAAACAAGTTGAAAATAAACAAAATAAGCATTTCATCGCATAAGTAATAAAAATTACTTAAACTAGCTTGTTATGCCTTATCTCCTAGATCTTTAGTTTTCAATAAGATTTTCAATAGGTAAGTACCTATGCAGCAAATTTTAGAAGGTATATTTATATTTGGTCCTGGCAAAATTTTTAAAAAAGTCATAATTAAAACCTTCTGAGGATTTTGTTTTCAACGTCTGTAACTAGTATTTTCTGTTTTTAGGTTTCTGTTAAGAAAAATAAAAACCGGCCAAGTGCGAGTCGGACTCGCGTACGAAGGGTTCCGTAGCAAAAACAGTAAAAAAAATCATATTTGTTGTAAACTCAACTATTTATTTTATTCTGTTTTTAGTATTTGTTGTTATAGCAGCAACAGAAATACATCATCTGTGAAAATTTCAACTGTCTAGCTATCACGGCTCATGCGATACAGCCTGGTAACAGACAGACAACGTACAGCGGATTCTTAGTAATAGGGACCCGTTTTTACCCTTTGGGTACGGAACCCTAAAAAACAACAAAAGTAGCACTACAAAATATGAAAATCGCAAATGCAAACCGCACGCGTAACTAAGATTTACGCGGGCGGTCATATCGGGAACAACGTACAATCGAGTATTTGCAATAAATCGATTAACTTTACGGCTCGTTAAAACTATCGCAAACCACACTGTTCATTAAATTCAAATACGATTCTCTATTCGGTTGAAATATGGTAATTAATACGTATTATTCACCGAAAATTTCATTATAATTTTCATACATTGACCCTATTATAACTAATGTGGTTGCCGATAATTTTTAGTTGTTTTTGAGTGGGTAAAGTATTTAGATTTTGCTAAGAAATCAAATAAATATTTTGAAATAATACAAGTAAAAACATTTGGATCGCAATACAAAAACAATCATTCATATTTTATGTAGGTAAGTAATAAAAGGTAACAAAAACATGATTGTTTTTTAGATGCATTTGCAATTGTCATTCATGCGACTGTACTATAATACCTAATTATGTACAGATGCACACAAGACTTTATCTATACCCATGATATGTATACTCTACAAAGAGATTTGACTTTGACTGACTTTGAATTTGACTTTCTTCCCCCTTTATTTGGTTTCAAGCTGTCGGCCTGCGGGTCAGTGGTCAGTGTGCTGGTCGTCTGTATATAGGGTTACCATATGAAAAAATCAAAAGTCCGGAGAAAAGGCCCGATATCCATTGAAAAATCCTGAGATTTGTAGCAGTTCGAGAATAACGTACGGGGGGGGGGGGTAGTCGGCAGCGGCGAACTGATTAAATAATAGAAAGCTTATTTATCCTTCTATTAAATGTACTTTTTATTAAATGTACTGAATTTTATTGAAAATTCTAAAAATCCTGAGATTTCCTCAAATCCGGCCGCAATCCTGAGCAAAGTCCAAAAATCCTGAGATCTCCGGACAAATCCTGAGATATGGTAACCCTATCTGTATAGCTTTCAGCACCAGTTCCTTTCGTTTGTCGATCGTCATCTGTCTGTCCGTCCGATACGTTACCCCTGTCACCCCCTTTGTCTGACAGTCACTAGTCAAAGGAGGCTGGACGACGCGACATTCCTCGTCAATATATTACCTAACGAGTGTATAATGTTGTACTGAATTTCATAATGTAACTCGTCGGGTGTGGGCGTGGGGATGAGCACGATATCCTCTCGCTCGGATATTGTAATGTTGGCAGTAAGCTAACCGTTTCAGGACATTTTATATGGGTATAGATAAAAAAAAAATACATATTGTAAGGGTGCGGAAGTATATGTGCGGGGAATGTGTGAGCTCGCCCACCTCTATGAAATGAAAAACCTGAAACAAAAACAGCTTCAAAATTAAATACCTCTAATAAACGAAAAATAATATTCAAATCATTAGTTACGCATAACATTATTAATAAAAACACGTCTATTGAAGTCGGGTGGGGCTGGAAGACAACTTATTTTTTTTATATTTCTCAAAGCCCAACCCGACTTCATTAGACGTGTTTTTATTAATAATGTTATGCGTAACTAATGATTTGAATATTATTTCTCGCTTTTTTAGAGGTATTTAATTTTGAAGCTGTTTTTGTTTCAGGTTTTTTGAAGGAGGTTTTTCTTTTTTGTTAAAAAAGTTTTTTATTTTCAACTTTTTAGTGGTAGGTATGTAAGAATGTAAATATTTTTTAACTGTATAAAATATTTTCAATGGTAAAATGCCCGCAACTCAATTTCCAAATTTACGCTGTTTGTTTTTGAGGAGTTTCGTTGTGTCTTTGTAGTCCAAGTCTAGTCCGACGTCCGTAGCAACGTTGCATCGCAAACCATGGTTTGGTTTGTTTTGAATTGTCATAAAACTACCAAAATCCAAATCACTTTACATGTACTATTTGAAAATGAGGAGTAGTGTGTCTTCGAAGTTCAAGGTCCTATATCGATGAAATTAAATTCTGACCACTTTTGAAGTATACCCTTTTTAACAAAAAAAATCATCTAAATCGGTACATAAATAAAGATGTTATGTTCAAAAATCCGTGACAACACGTGTGATGGCAAGCTAAATAATTGACATTTTTCAGGATTATGAAAAAACTACCAGCCAGATCTCTGTAATTTTTAATGGGACTACAGACAAACTATTTTCTTTGAGATAAAAAAAGAATTGTATAAATCGGATAACAACTGACGAAGTTATGGTAAAACATACATAAAAAAAATAAAAAAATACCGTCAACTTGAGAACCTCCTCCTTTTTTTGAAGTCGGTTAATAAAGACTACCTCTACAATTTTTTTTATCAAAATCAAAAGTAGGTATAATGCGTGAGAAAGTCAACTGTAATATAATAACTTTTCTTTTGCGTTTTTTTCTCGTGATATGTGATTTGAAGTTAGCACGCAGCAGCAACCGCTGAAAACGCTCTATACAAAACGGTCATGATTTGTGACGTCACCCATCACGTTTCAGGCTCGTTTATTATGGAGTTAGCCAAGAATTTTCAACTATCTATTATTAATATATATTATTTCTTATTCGATATTCTATCAGACTGTTAAGTGCATTATATCCGAATATGAAAAAAAATATTCGTTATTTTCCTCTGATTTCATCGTGTGATAAAACTAAAATAATACATTTTTATTTTTACGTTTCTGTTACATAGTGTTTTTTACGTGTCCGCAGCGAAGCCAGCGATCAAGCTCAAAGAACAATGGTGACCCGCCACACATGAATTTATTTGATTTAAAATTTTAGCGTTTAGAAATGAAAAACTGCCTAAACGATGCAGAATTAATTTTTAGGGAACTTAGCATCAAAATTCTTAGTAGGAAAAGTCTCCAAATAAAAATATTTACTTTTGTATTTAGCAGGCAGAATCTCTTGTAGCATAAAAAGTTGAATTAAATAACTTCTTTTGAGCTCGGATATAATCCGTTCGAGTTAAACTGAATGTTGATGCCACTGACGTCCATTATACAAAGTACGCTGGACAGCTAATGTCATGAAATGACTTAAATTTTTTCTGGCGATTTGAAAATCGCCATTTTGTATAGTGTCGCCATATTATATAGTGAGTGTACTTGGAACTAATTAGTTCCAAGTACATTCACTATTGCCATAGTAGAATCTACTGCTCTCAGCGCCAATATGGCGATTTTCAAATCGGAACAAACGACTGATGACGTTCGCCTGTCCAGTGTACTTGTATAATAGACGTCAGTGATTGATAGTACCTAGTGAAAATAGACTCTTACACGTTACTGTGTTATACTTGGAAGTAATTTTGGCTATGACTGTCATGTCCTGTCCTGAAAATTCGTAAACTATTATTTTATTCATATTTTTGAATATCATTTTTCTAAACCCGTTTTAATAGGTATATTTTCGCCGTTGTTCTTTATCAAAATCGGTAACTTGTGCATATTCCCAATCTATTGTATAGATTTCATAATGGACCTTGCCACGTAATTACTTCAACTGGACAGTTAAACTTATTTTCAATAAATAATAAATTCCATTCGCATATTGAATAATGCCCGGTTTTTGAGATACTTATCAGTGGTTAATCGGAATCCCTCCTATAAAGTTAAAACAGAAACCGGGGGGGTTAGACCATCAGAAACAATACATTTAACGAATGGAAATTTAACGTTTCGTAATCACGCTTATAACCGTCTGAATATCTCATTTGGCACAACGGTAACTCTTGAATTTCAATTAATTACACAGAAACTGAAAATAGACCGCATTTACTGAGTAAATTCAAATTTGGTCATTTGGCTGTAACCCTTTGAAAACTGGGCCCTCCCTCCGCTACAAACTTTGATGATGGCTCGATTTCTATTGAATAAACTCTACAAGTTTCTTACTTAAGCCATATTATTTGGGCTTGAGTCTAGAGTGTATTTCCGAGCTACTTATTTGTAACTTCTACGTCATTAACTACTGAGAATATAGAGTGGCATTCTTATGCCTTTACCAGTCTGATTATAGCTTTTAATTCCTAACTAATATTATAAATTCGCAAGTGAGTTTATTCATCATTAAATTTTACATCACGTTGTCAGGGATACAGAAGGAAGAGAAGAAGAAAGGACGTCGGTTTATAAAGAAAAAAATACAGTTACCGAGGTATGTCTAGAAGTTGTGTACTTCCTTTTTCGCAAGGAGTTATTAAATTTTTACTCGAATTTTAAGCTTCAAACCGCTTCCTGTATCAGAGACTTAAGATTATTGCTGCTGTGCGGCTGAAATAGATGAGAGGGTGGCATACGCAAGTAGGCTTTTAGGTAAATTAAAGTGCTTTACCACCGCACCGTATACATGTTTTATGACGTGAACTTGACAAATAGGCAGAAAGTCAGTCTCAAGAACACTCATGTGCGGGTATCTGACTTGTCAGAATTAATTTGTTTTTATTTTATTTCACGCACCAAGTTGAACGCATTGAACCCCTGCCAATCTGTAGGTTATATCTAATGGATAAAAGCAAGTTCTTGGTTAGAAAATAAAATATTTACTGTCTACTTATCAATTTTCTGCCATTTCTTCCGATACAAGCTATTTGACTTTTACTTTTCCATTATGTAAAAACCATCGCACTATCAGTTATAATATACACACGAAATCAAGAAAATAAGAAAACATTGCCATGATAATAATTTTCAACTATTATTTAATTACAATTTTAATAATAAAAAAGTTAATAAAGGGTGAAAAACCGCAGTCTTCGCCACGAGCAAAACTCGAAAGTTCTTTCTTTTGTGATGGTGTTGCCGCAGACTTTTTAGTTTCATTAGGTACTTAAATATAGTTGTAGTTCTTCAGAACTATCATTATATTTTAGTCCGATTATTTATTCTTCACAAAGTAAGACGTAAGTCTTATGTTGTAATTTTCTACTGAAAACTTTTATTTGTCTTCAATACTTAGTTACTTCAAGTATTGCTATCATAATTTGGTCAATATTTCCAACAATATTATCCAAATTTAAAATTCACAAACGGAAAACAGGTGGTAGGTATTGTGCAGAAAAAACACAATAAGTTACCGAAGTATTAACTTGTTTCTGATAAATAAAATGTAACTAGTCCAACCCCATTTCCAATTGGCAATGCAAAGAGTGGACCCTTTGTTTACCACCGAAGACAAGTTAATTGAACCGGATTCAAATGTATTGATTTTTAATTTGCAGCGCATTGTTTTTATTTTTCTTGGTTACATTTTTTATAATGAAGTAGACTAATATTTTTTGACTCAATAGGCACAATATTGAATAGGTTATAGGTAAGTTATAGGTAATTACTGTCTAAAATTAAATTGAGAAAATAACAGAATAGGTTCGTAATTCGTAAGTACTACCTGATTGTTTGCTATGGCTGATTTTAGAAATAATATGCATTCCAGTTAAGGCCTGGGCACACCGGCTGCGTAAACACGCGCGTGGTCACGCGCGCGTAGACACGCGCGTAGTTACGCACATAACCCCCTGACACACCGGGTTACGCATACGTCTACGCGGCACGCAACGCAACCTGTCGCTTGCGTACGCCGCTGCGGCAGCCATCTTTGCGACTCTAGTACGCGATGTTAGACGATAATTAAGTAAATGATCAAATTTTTACGCACTAATTCAATTAGTTTTTCTTTAATATCGTTGTTCATTATTTAAAAACAAAATAAAACACCACTTACTACCGGTAGTACCGGTACTATTTGTAAACAAATACAACTGAATGCGTAGTCACGCGCATAGTTACGCGCGTAGTGACGCGCAGCAAAGATACGTGCGTGTTCGAATTTGTTCGGTGTGACCTCCAATAGGGAATGCCATTGACTACAATGGGAGCTGCAATGCGTATGGTTACGCATCGGTCTACGTGCACGCGTACGTTACGCAAGCGGTGTGCCATGTCTCATAAAGTTTCAGGCATTACAACGTCATGATACGTCTACGTGCACGCTTACGCATACGCTTACACATACGCTTTTTATCCTTATGTCATTCAAACAAAAATAGGTCTATTTTTCTTAACAAATATTTACTTATTAGATATTTTAATTTTTAATTTTATTTATTCAGAAAACCAACAGCTATCTGTATTCGGTACAGATTAAGTTATTATATCTTAACTAAGCCAATTATAGGTTTCCACAGCTATAATAAATGTATCATCATTACAATACAGATGTTACAGAAATCGTTACAAATACCAATGTGTAGCCACTTTTATACAATCTACTCTGTGTAGTTATTATTTTCTTTATGGTTTAAAGACAAGCTGATGCGATGCTGACGACATGCCAGCAATATGCTTGACGACGTTCTTCTCAAAATTAGTAGAATTATACCGTTTTTATATCAACGGCGTTAGGAAATCAATGGCATGTCTTCGACATAGCAATTTGTTGTAAAATAGCGGAATTGAGGCCCTGAACGTTTGAAATTCATATTGACAGAAATAATAGCACTTGGCACTTCCAAATACAAAAAATATAATAAATTATTTTTGATTACAATGATTGAATACAAGAATCTAAATTGATACAATAAATTTTAATTTTCTATAATGTTCTTTTTTATTTCTTTACTGGCTTCCGCCCGCAATACTTCGTCCGCGTGGACATTCGGAAAATCCCAAGGGAACCTTTGACCGGGATAAAAAGTATTCTATGTTTTAATCCAGGCTATAAACTATCTGTGTGTCAAATTTCATCCAAACCTGTACAGCCGTTTTTGCGTGATTGAGGAACAAACATCCAAACCCACTAACTTTCACATTTATAATGATAGTAGGATATAAAAACAATCTTACTGTAGCCTTGTGTAACACAAGTGTATTACCTACTTGAAAGTTACCAATTTCCCCTTATTTCAAAGAATATCAGCGTCTACCTCGCTTAAGCTCATAGTTGCGACTTAAGTTATAAAAGGTTTCTAATTTTATACTTATATGTGCTATCCTTACTATTTGTAAAGTTGTTATATAAAAGAAAACTCAATTATTTAAGTATAAAAATAGCACTGAAAAGGTAAAAGTTTGGCAAAGAAATAGACTGGAACAAAATCACAAGGTAATGTTTAAGAAATTCGCAAACATCGTTAATTAAAAATCGGCCAAGTGCGAGTCGGACTAGAGCATGAAGGGTTCCGTGCCAAAAACGGCGAAAAGATCGCGTTTGTTGTATGGGAGCCCCATTTAAATATTTATTTTATTCTGATTTTAAATACATCATCTGTGAAAATTTCAACTGTCTAGCTATCACGGTTCATGAGATACAGCCTGGTAACAGACAGACAGACGGACAGCGGAGTCTTAGTAATAACTAATATAATAGGGTCCCGTTTTTATCCTTTGGGTACGGAACCCTAAAAACTATACATTACTTAACGTAGATTGTGTCCCTCTCGCATATAGTGGTAGTCAATACGAGTATTTTTCAGTATAATGTTTATTTTACTATACTGTCATTTTGGGACTAAAAAAATAAACTATTTCAAGAGGGTGTTGGGAGAACGTCAATAATATAGGTCAACTAGTCAATCCGAATAAAATTTATACTTTGAAAAAGAAAATTGAAACAACCCGCTACATCCTATGCCTCACAACAGCGCCTCCTAAGGTAATAGTTGCAACCAGCAGTTTCATTCTGTTCAGCCGATTACCGCTGTCTGTGAGGCCACTCCACAACGCAACGGTGCAGTCCACACGTGCGATCGTTTGGAAACATTGTACATCCACACGTTACGTCCATGTTACATCCACGATACCCGGCCGAGAACCATTATATTTAATAAAGTACGCTTTCAGAAAACACGAGCTGGAAAAATATTTGAACGATACGTGTAAATGGTATCTCATGATTACACTTTGTAAGCTGCTATAAGATTTTATTTTATTTTTGTGAAACAGTGTAACAACAACAACAAGAGTTTGTTGTAGACAGTTCATTCCGAATTGAGCAGAGGCACATGGTAATACAAGGTTTCTCAATATTATCATTTCTGTTAATTTCGGAGTCTGCAGATTGTCTTTTTTTAATAATAATAAATGGAACAATTGACATTCCCCACAGTTTAGAATTGAGGTTGAGAGGATAGCCCTATTCACATTTCAGAATTACTATGGTTTTGAAAACATTTCGTAGCAATGTAGCAATACAAAAAACCGGCCAAGTGCGAGTCGGACTTGCGTACGAAGGGTTCCGTACAAAAATACGTAAAAAATCACGTTTTTTGTATGGGAGCCCCACTTAAATATTTATTTTGTTCTGTTTTTAGTATTTGTTGTTATAGCGGAAACAAAAATACATCTGTGAAAATTTCAACTGTTAGATGGACAGTGGAGTCTTACCCTTTGGGTACGGAACCCTAAAAACGAACTTTTGAACGGGAGCAGACTTTTATGCTTTGCCCTTACTAGATCCGAAGTTAATTAACCTTGACGAGTTCGTTAAAATACACTTAATTGAAGAGGACGACGTTCCTTTAACCAACAACCTTGTCACCGCTGTCTCTAGTAAAATGTTGTTATAACCGATAAAACAAATTTAAAACAGGTCCATAAAGGACTTCTAAACATTACCAAGGTAAAATTAAAAGAGTTTATAATTAAAAATAATACTGTGTTTTACACAGGGTAGGTATTCAGTAATGTTAACAATTTTACGGGGTAATGAAAATACAAAACCAATGTTCTACTTTCCCGTGCACTGGTAAGTATTACTAATTCTTATGGTGTTACTATTTCTTACTTTACTTATATACTTAACCGAATTAAATAAAGGAGATCTAATCATCAGTCTCGTTTTGGAATAATAATAAATAGCAAACCCTGTAAGGGATGGGATCGGATCATTTTTGACCTCTCTGAGCTTTTAAGCGCCTTATACCAAATAATAACATAATTTATTTGTACCGTCTGGAAACCTGCTTTCAGACGAATTCAGTAATAAAATGTGTTTGAGATTTAATAAAAGTGTTTATATAAAAAAAAACTAGCGACCTGTCCTCGCTACGCTTCGGTTCCAAACTCCAAAAAAATCTATTACCTTCTTTGTGAGAAACGCGCTGATGGATAAAATTTACTCTGTGGTGACCGATTACTTAGCGCTTACTTAGCGGTTGCTGGAATGCACCCCTGCTTATTTTACCCTTTGACTCCCTGTCACGTCACGTGGCGTGACATGACATTTAGTGCCTCTTCGTTTTTAAATATTTTTAAAAGTAAAAAAATTTAACAATATTTGGAAGGATCTGATAAATTAATTATTAATAATAAATATTGATATTTTAAAAATAATTAGTGGCGCGATTATCACAAGGATAAATATTTGTAGTTAGCGCCATTGCAGATTTAAAGAACTTCAGACAATATTATAGAGTCATGCCAGTAAATACTTTCTATTCATAGACTTATTATATTACTTTCTATTATAATAACTCGTTTGGTAAATTAAACAATAATGTGTTCACCGTGGAAAATAATTAAAGTAATTTATACAGTAATCTAACAATTTGTTTTGTTAGGTAATATATTCCTAACAAAAGGAATTTGGCAGCGTTTTCGATGAAAGCTCCCAGGTAAGAGCTAAATAAGGGTAGCATTTAAATTGGGTAACATTAAATTCCCTTATTGGGTATCAAAAATACTGAATACAGCTTACTGAAATACTAAGTGGGCGACAGAGCGAGGGCGACTACAGATATTGAAAATGGGTGACTTGGGTGATGGGTGAAAATACAAATTGATTAAACTACTTATTCAGAACGGGCGACCAAATTACTATTTGGGTGACAACCTTAGGGCTTACAAAACATTTAAAATTTGGCATATATTTTATTTATAAAAAAACCGGCCAAGTGCGAGTTGGACTCGCGCACGAAGGGTTCCGTACCAAAAAACGGCAAAAAAAAAAAACAGGTTTGTTGTATGGGAGCCCCCTTAAATATGTATTTTATTATGTTTTTAGTATTTGTTATTATAGCGGCAACAGAAATACATCATCTGTGAAAATTTTAACTGTCTACCTGTTGTCGTTATATCGAGCAAAAAACGGCAAAAAATCACGTTTGTTGTATGGGAGCCCCCCTTATATATTTATTTTGCTCTGTTTTGTAGTATTTGTTGTTATTGCGGCAACAGAAATACATCACTCAGTAATAGGGCCCGTTTTTACCCTTTGGGTACGGAACCCTAAAAAAGGTGACTGTTATACTAATCAAGATGACAAAAAACAAATAAACAAGAAAGCAACCTTATAAAAACGTATTAAAATACCATGTTGGGTAGCTTAAATCAGTTATATAGCTACCTACTAGGTATAATAGTTGCCTACTCAGTATTTTAGTCACCCATTTAGATTATTTGTCACCCACATCACAGCCCTCATGTGGTCGCCCGTTTTAAGTATTTTTGTAATCCACTGTTTGTCGCCGCCCGTTTAGTTATTTTGTCGCCCAAAAAATAAATTGCTGCCCGGTTTAGTATTTAAGTATCCCATTAACAGTCGCCTTTAATTATTTCCAGTCATCCAATTAATTCATTCCCGTTAAATAACACAAGCGAAGGGATATTGAGCATGAAGACGATGAGCCTTACGTTATAAGAAGGAAAAGTTATTTTATTAACACAATATTTGGTTTAAAAGTTCAAATCGAAGGTCAAACAACCTCCTCCTCTTAACACCAAAAGTTAATAACATCGTAAGATATGAAATAATATTACACAACATAAACTTATGATCTCAAGTTTTCATATGGAAGTTTTGGCTAAGGCTACTTTTCCACTGGGTCTGTGCGAGATAGCTAAGCTGTAAGCGGATTCAAAGCTATTCTACAAAGCTTTAAATCTATTTCCACTGAAGCTAATTGGTGTAACGGAGTGGGTTCACTAGCTCAAATCTCTCGCTAGCGTCGGTCACTTATGAGTGTGGTTTGTTGCGCATTTTCCACCAGAACAAGCTATACCGGGTGTAACAAGACCTTCAACGAAGCCGAGGTCTACGTATTCTGCCCATCATCAGGACCATTTCTGTTCAAAATTATTGCTGGGTAACGATTTTGATTTTTGGTGTTAAAAAGCATTGCTTACTTTACCACGCAATGTAACGCGTACAACAGACCGCGCCTGCGAGTGTATGCTACATAACTGCCTTCGTGCGGCCGAATTGAAAGGCAGCGTTTATGTGCGTGCTCATGAGATGTATCGAGTGACGACTTTTGAAGCCGTTGTTTGTTACGAAATACTTAATATTTTGATAATATTTCATTGGACAAAAAGTAGGAAATAACGAATAAAATAAGAATTCAAAATTTTGAAAAAAATTTTGACTTTGACGTTCAATAACTTCGTAGCTATTGGTTTCCCAGGTATAATTTAAAAGACAAAAATGATCCTGATGATGGGCGTAATACGTGGATTTCGGCTTCGTTGAAGGTCTTGTTACACCTGTTAGACAAAGAACTGTCTAGGCGAAGCTAAAATCAATAATGCTTTTGGTAATTAGCATTATTACCTCTCACGCAGCTTAGCATTACCCTAGTAGAATAACAGCCTTAAGGCTTAAGTCCCTGTATCGTCTTTATTGGGGCCCTATGCTATAGCCACTTCAAAGTTGGCCGATTAAGCTCCGTCGTTGGCGTAAAGTTGCCCGCGACTTGAATTAACCGGCGTAATGGGTTAATTTGGTCTTTAGGAATATTCATATGTGCGTAAAATCGCAACAAGAAGTTTAAGCGAAGATATCGAGTTTCACATTGTACGGTGCTGCTTGGAATAACAATGTTTAATATCTTTTGTAGCCCGAAATAGGTTTGGGATAAATAAATCTTCCTAAGAACAATAGCGATGTGATTAAGTAATGTAACTTTGGCTTTTGTAAGCAATACATATAGGTACGGATGTCTGACTGACTCAATGATTCATCATCTCACGACTCACCAACTGGGCGGATCGAGCTTTTTAGATAATGACACACTGAAGTCGTGGGCGGAAGCAGGTTAGTTGGTTAATGTGTTTGTGAATTTACATTTAAGATCGTCACATTTCTTGCGATACCTAATAGTCCCCCGACCTTTTTTTCATTTATCTATTATAGACCCGCTGTCCAACAACACCAGCGGGATACAAATGAGGGAGAAAAACAACGCCGGCCGGTCTCTAAACCTGTGACGGCACTTCCTCCGAGACTGGATGAAGAGTGCGACAAGGACGGCTTCAAGAAGGTGGAAAGGAAGAGGAAGCCCACCCGCCGTAACCTATGTGGCACCGCCCCGACCGGACACAACCACCTGCTTCGTCCGGCCATCCCGACAACGCTGCTGTACGTGTCCCGCCTGCACAGTACGAAACCTGATGATATTGTAGAGTACATCAGAGTGAAGACCAAATTCTGTCTGAGGGTCGAGCGGTTGGAGTCCCGCCACAATGTAAACTTCAATTCATTTGTGGTGTGAGCACCGACCGAACATCTGTCGACCTTCTTGAAAGAAGATTTTTGGCCGAAGGGTGTTTTGTTCCGACGGTTTCGCGGTCGGATACCGGACACTGCATTGCGCAACACGCCGCCGTCATCAATGCGTGTAAAATAGTTGTAAAATTGTAATTTAAGTCTTATGTATGTATGTTAGTCTGTAAGGTATATATTGTATGGGCCTAGTTGCCTGAATTAAATTAATAAATAAAAAAAAAATAGAACTTGATGATGATATTTTTTACTTTTTAAGAGTTAGCTTTTTAGTGTCGGTGTCGGGGTTTTTTTAAATATTAAATTTAAGTTTTATTTGACACTTTTTTATAAAATTTCGATATTTAAGTCCTCCACTGCATTAATTGTCTGTCAGTCTGTTCGCGATAAACTTGAAAACGACTGCACGCTTCATGCGGTTTTTTCCAATAGATAGAGTGATTAATAAGGAAGGTTTATGAATATAATTTGTCAAAGTTTTGTGTAAATTGGTTGAAACATAATGATTTGTTAGAAGGGTCGGAAAAAGTCAAGCCGCCTTAGACCTAATTTCCACTAAGCGGCTAGCCGCGCGCGTCTGGCCGCGCGCGACTCCTATCGACTCCTATTTATTCAGATAGTCATACACCAATTTCCATTGACGCGGCCGCGACTTGACAGCCGCCGCGACTGCAAAATTACCGCGACTCGACATCTATTGAAAACTATTTTGCAATATCCACTGCGCGGCTAGCCGTGCGCTACTAGCGGCCGGTAAGTAGGTATGCAGCAAAGAGAATAATCACTGCAACGAGAATATAATCACTACGTTTGTAAACAGAATCAGTATACTATTATAATACCTCTCTTAACAATGGATGTATCCAAAATCTATTTTTTTTGTTTTCTTTTTGTTAACAAGTAAAGATATCTTCTTCGACGTCCATTTTGAATATAAGCTTAGGCAGAGACCACCAACGACCTAGTCGCGACCAATCGCGGCAAAGCTAGCCGTTAATTTTCGATGAAGAAACTTCATAAAATAAAATGTTAATGTATATGTTACCGGCAATGTATGAAATGTAGGCATTGTATACAATGCCTGGGCCTTTTAGGCAATGTATGAAATAAAATGAATATTGTTGTCTATTTCACACATTACCTAGGCAGTATATACAATGACTAGGCATTGTATAGAATGCCTGCTGGTCCACCGGCAATGTGTTAAATAAAAAGATTTTCGAGAATAGGTTCGAAGTAGGCTCGGGGAAAGCTCGAGGGGGGTTTGAGGGAGGCTCGAGGGGGCTCAAGGGGGGTTTGAGGGAGGCTCGAGGGGGCTTGTGGGATTCTCGAGGGGGGCTTGAGGGGGCTCGAGGGGGCTCGACGGGGCTTGAGGAAGGCTCAAGGGGGCTCGAGGGGGCTCAAGGGAGGCTCGAGAGGGGCTCGAGGGGTGCTCTAGGGGGCTCGAGGGGGGGGGGGCTCATTGAGTTTGGAATCGAACCTGCTTTACCCCTGTGGGTCCCGCGTATAGGTTAGAAATTTAAGCCGAGCGCGAAGCGCAGCGGTCCGTGAGCCTTAAATTTCGAGGTTTATTTTTTTATAACAGACAACAGAAATATATTGAGTTTGGAATCGAACCTGCTTCACTCCTGTAGGTTCCGCGTATAGGTTAGAAATTTCGAGTTTTTTTTTATAACAGACAACAGAAATATTTTGAGTTTGGAATCGAACCTGCTTCACTCCTGTAGGTCCCGCGTATAGGTTAGAAATTTAAGGCGAGCGCGAAGCGCAGCGGAGCGTGAGCCTTAAGTTTCGAAGTTATTTTTTTATAATAGACAACAGAAATATACTTATTTTACACATTGCCGGTAGACCAGCAGGCATTGTTTACAATGCTTAGGCAAACTATATAATACATTGCCTGATCGTTTCAGGCATTGTATACAATGCCGGATTATACACATTGCCGGATTTAAACTTGTGGATTGTCAGAACACAACGTTACAATATATAATTATTTTTACACTTAGACGTTTTTAATATTAATTAAGTAGTAAAGTCAAGTAAATGAATTTGTTCCTATTTCTTAAAAAAACAGACTGTAGACTCAGTCTCAGTAACAACATTAGACAATACCTAGTGTTATTCGGCTGGAATCTTCTCTTAACTTTATAACATGTTTAACTTTGTAATATCAGCTACTGAATTATATGCTTATAGCACAAGCACTAGCTTATTGTGTGCAGCCATTTTGATTGTGAGGGTGTTAGAACACGGTTAGACGTCTATTGTTAATGGGGTTACATTGCATAGAACTTGTAACGTTACTTGCAAAACAACGGTTAACCTTTGCTAATGTTAATAATAGAGTTTGGCATTTTGTTAACATTATTACAAAAAACTAATTTTAATGAGTGACCTTTTACATAAAAAAATATTCATTTAAATTATGTCCTATTCTAAATTCGTTCGAAAATTTGTTTACTTTGGGGTTGAAATAATTGATACGATTGTTAAAACCTAGATTTTAACTAGGTTTACTATACCTAACTAACCGTTAACTTCATTATACGGTGAACAAGTATAATGAAGTTCACCGTACATTGAAGGTGTACTTCATTATACTTAACTTGGTTTTGTAACAGTTTTCGCACTAGTAAACGATACCGTAAACCGTTGAAATAATGGCCTTTCGATACGAAAGTATTGAATTAAAATCTTTTACTTGCATTTTGAAGGCTTCAAATGATAAACAATGCTATCGATTTACGGCCGCTCCGAGTTACCAATCATCAATGAAATAGGTCTAATAACAATTGGTCAGTAAAATCTGAAGTAAAGAAAATCAAATTGTGACATACAAATTAACTTTCACATAAAATCCGTGCAACATCATTCTTATGTCGCGCTAGAATCGCTAGATGGCCTTTATCGTAAAGAGGGCTCTACACTCGCGCCGCGAACCGCGGCCGCGAATCACGGGCGCGGTTTGCGCATGAAAACGGTGCGAAAAATATAGCCCTCCAGACTCGCGCGTGAACCGCGGCTGCGAATCACGGCAACATTAGTTCGGCACACAAGTTCTTTGACCCGGACCAAAAAACCGCCACCGGACGGGGAACGCCGCGAAGCGCGAAGCCGCGAAGCCCATACGCGAAGCCGCGAAACCCTCCACAGTCGCGGTTCGCGGCCTTCGCGGGCTTTCGCGGCGCGAGTGTGGAGCCCTCTTAAGCCCTTGCTCTTCTTCACATGAGTAAATAAAAGTAAACTGCTCTTCTTACTATATTTTTTTTGCAAATTTTTAAACTTTAAGATGGCACAGAGGGTTGATTTCGAAGCTCCATCTTTATGGTATTCGGAATCTCGTTTAATAATTGACCAAGCGAGCACGAAGTGCAAGCGAAGCGTCTCTGCTTCAGCTTGGGCAAAAATTCTTTCGTATGTCTGGCTGTCTGTTCTCACCTACAGGTCGCATTTCTCCACCGATTCTCGTGAAATTTTGTGAGCACGTTTGAAAATTATACAGAATTTTTTTTTCAAGCCAGTTTTTTGAAATTTGTCAAAATGGCGGAGATATGTTAAAAAACGTATTTCAGTCCGACATTCTAACTCTGCCTGTTCCCCTCTACAGGTCGTATTCCTCAACCAATTCTAGTGAAATTTTGTAGGCAAGTTTAAAATAATATTGAATTATTTTGATAAGCCAGTTTTTTTAAATTTTTCAAAATGGCAGAGATATGTTAAAAAACCGGTCAAGAGCGAGTCGGACTCGCACACCGAGGGTTCCGTACCATCATAATAAATACACTGTAGAGTAGAATAATAAAATTATTATTGCAGTTTTAGGTCAGCACCATCTCTTGACCGATAGTGGAACGTTTTTAGAAATTTGATAATTTCTAAAAAAATGTGCTATATTGAGACATCGTTTTATTTAAATAAAAAATGTTTGAAAACGTGCAAACGGCGCTCTTTTACCCCACATGCCCTAGTAGCTCCACTTCCAATTTTTAAGACCCCTTTTCAGTCCCTGTTGTAAAACAGATATTTATTCTTTTATTTCTTTCTTATTTGCAAAATAGTTGGGCAAATGTCATCTTAAACTATTCCAAATTTGAAGTTGATAACATTAGTAGTTCTCGCGATGTCCAGCTGTGACAGACAGACAGACGGACAGACTGAGTCACACCATAAGGGTTCCTTTTTTAACCGACTTCAAAAAAAGGAGGAGGTTCTCAATTCGTCGGAATCTTTTTTTTTTTTTTATGTATGTTACTCGATTACTCGAAGACGGCTGGACTGATTTGAAAAATTCTTTTTTTGTTTGAAAGTATATACTTCCAAGTTGGTTCCATTGTCATGAAATCAGGATCTGATGATGGGATCCTGGAGAAATCGAGAGAACTCTTCAAATATTATAGGCACATCTATAGCGATTTTAGTATTTTCTTAAGTAACTTGTGCATTTGCTTTTGAAAAGTATCATTTCGGTGAAGTAGAACTGATGATGAAGACCAGCATAGATGATCATCGGAACTATTCAATACTAAGTAGTTCACTGGTACGATACGATTACTTTAATATGGTTGCTAGGCTATTTATGCTCATCATAATTCATATGGTGAAGAAGAGCTGATAGTGAAGTACCAGGAGAACTCCTCAACAATAAACGCCCCTGCGTCGGGAAAAGCAGTACTATGTAAAAGGTGATGAGACGTTGACATAAGGCTTTTGTAACCTAGATAATACCTATCATCACCAAATATATATATATTTGACGACCTGCGTGGTGCAGTGGTCAACATGCCGCTTATCACGCAAGAGGTCCCGGGTTCGATTCCCGGCCGGGCAAAAATTGAAATAGGTATTGAATTTTAATTTCTGTGACGGGTCTGGGTGTTACTATGTATAATAAGTATAGGTATATATTTAAAAAGTATATAAGTAGTATATCAGTTGTCTAGCACCCATATTACAAGCTTTGCTTAGTTTGGGGCTAGATGACGCTGTGTGAAATTGTCCAAGTATTTATTATTATTATTTATTATACTTAACACCAAAAAAGTTTAAAATAAAAAAGTTTTTAATAAAAACAAAACCTCCTTCAAAAACCTTGAAAATAATCTAACAAAAAACAGTTTCAAAATTAAATTAATGGCTTTAAAAAGCAAGAAATAATATATTGAAATCTGCATAATAACTAACTCGAAAGTTTGTATGCATATCTTATATTAAACAACGTCTTATGAAGTCGGGTGGGGTTTAAACCCATGATTAAAGTTTAGATAAAAAATATCGTTCGTCCCCCCCTCCCCCCCACTCGACTTCAAAAGGCGTTGTTTAATATAAGATATGCATACAAACTTTCGAGTTAGTTATTATGCAGATTTCAATATATTATTTCTTGCTTTTTAAAGCCATTAATTTAATTTTGAAACTGTTTTTTGTTAGATTATTTTCAAGGTTTTTGAAGGAGGTTTTGTTTTTATTAAAAACTTTTTTTTACCATTTTGTTACGGAACCCTAAAATACATATTTCAGTCCGGCTTTCCAGCGCTGTCTGTTCTCCTCTACAGGTCGCATTTCTCAACCGATTCTCGTGAAATTTTGTAAGCAGGTTTGAAAATAATATAGTTTTTTTTGTCACGCCAGTTTTTTGAAATTTTTTAAAATGACGGAGAAATGTTAAAAATACATATTTCAGTTCGGCTTTCCAGCGCCGTCTGTTCTCCTCTACAGACCGCATTTTTCAACCGATTCCTGTGAAATTTTATTAGCAGATTTGAAAATAGTATATTTTTTTTTGTCAAGCCAGTTTTTCAAATTTTTTTAAAAGGTGGAAATATGTAAAAAAACATATTTTAGTCTGGTTTTCTGGCGCTGGCTGTTCTCCTCAACAGGTCGCATTTCTCCACCGATCCTGATGAAATTTTGTGAGCAGGTTTGATAAATATATAGAATATTTTGTCGTGACAGTTTTTCGAAATTTATTAAAATGACGAAGATATGTAAAAAAATATATTTCAGTCCGGCTTGTCGGCTGTATGGTTCTTCTCTACAGGTCGCGTTTCTCAACCGATTTTGGTGAAATTTTGTGAGCGGGTTCGAATATAGTCAAGCCAGTTTTTCCAAATTTATCTAAAAAAATATATTTACCCATTTCGAAAAATTATCAAAATTAGAAGCACCATCTACTTAGCTGCGAATACTCACGTACTGTGTGCTTTGAAAACTTCATGGCGACATTTTATTTTTGTACAACTTGAGCCACTTTTTATCGCGAAGTCTACAGCTCACGGAGCCACTAGTAATAATATTTGATTATTCACTTAATATATTATCGTCTAATACAAGCAAAGCATTCATCAGAGTGCTCGGCGTCGCGGTGTGGTCAAGTTGTAAATTACTCTAAATTGAGACGGATCCTACTGTTCAGGTGACATAATTCAATTGAATTGCTACCCATTAGTTAACTTACCGAGTGGACAGTGAAATATGCGCAGTGCCTGGGTGGAATGTAAGCTGCTAATTACTTTTGATGCTGTAGGGAGGTATCCTAGAGTTGAATGTTTATTTTGTTCGGGCAAGTACAGTTAACACAAATTCAAACCTTTCCTTCACAGTTTGGTGCGTATTAGTTCATTTTAAATTGCAGAGCAGTTATAGAAGAATATTCCTTATTTCAGGCTGGAGTGCCTTTATAATTATTTCTAAAACCTCTAAAGAAATGTGTCATCTCTCATTGTCCTTTTTCAAGTAGAAGGTATGACATAAGTCCGCCATTTGATCATCCTTAGGGACAATCATGCTTCTTACAACTCCACTTCAACTTGTTTGTCTGATACAGTCATGACATATTTTGTTTGCAATGCTTTTATCTTTACAACGTTATTGAAGATTATCAAATAATCACAAAACTCTTTATTTATAAATAACTGTGTGCTAAAAATGTATGTATGGCCGGCTATAATACTAAAAGGTAACGTTAAATTCAATAGGTTGGTTATAAAATAGAAAAGCTTTCTGAAATATCCCACCATAACAGTCTATAGCCACACGAAGGTGCGATCAGCGGCCGACGGCGCGCGGTGACCGGAGCGGCGAGGAGGCATTAACTTAGTACTAGCACAGCGGCGTCACTCCCTGTATGTGTGAGCTTGGCGCCAGTCTGGCGGCGGCTACGTCATACGCGTCACGACTTGTGATAGGGTTGGCTATTAGCATCATTCATTACATATTAATGCAATGAAATAATAAAACGAAAGTTTGATGAAATAAATTTGTACTGATTTTATATTATTTTAAATGCCAATTCATTACAACTATATGGATTATAGTTTATATGATTTCTTAATTTGTAACAATTTCAAGGTTTCTTTTTCGTTTGCCTGCTTTATAATATCAACTTCTGCAATTACTTACACAGTTCTAAGATTAATTTCCGCGCGTCCAGTTCATTAGAAATGAAATGTTTTTTACGGATTACCGCTCGTATATTGGTAATATTGGTATTAGGGGCCATCCATAAAATTACGTCACACGAATTTCATGATTTTTGACCCCCTCCCCCGTCCTTGTCACAGCTGGTCACATTTGCGAGGACCCCCCCCCCCCCTAGTGTGACGTCACATATTTTACAATTTTACATCTAGAAATAATTATTTAATTAAAACCGCAGTTCAAAAATTTGTTTTATTCCAATTTAAATAATTTTGAAATGTGACGTCACAAAATTTAGGATCCTTCCCACCCCTTTTCATTGTCACACAATGTCACGCTTCGTCGACCCCCTCCCTCCCCCTTGACGTGTGACGTAATTCGCTAAGTCATCGATTGCGAACATCTACTCGGAAAGCATTCTACTATTTTCCAAAAAGGAGTAGAAAGTCTCATACTAAAAAGCTTAAAGAAAATTTGTATAAAAATCTATACTCCACCATATTATTTAACCTAATTTAATAAAACTGCAAAAATCGCGGAAATGGTGCGTCAGAGCCAAAAAATAAAGTTTTTTTGCACGGAGGTAGATAGATACGGTCAAGTGCGAGTTTTTAATATTTTTACTATACAAAAGTACAAAAACGTCATTCTGTGTAGTGTCTGTGTAATATAGATATGTAATTCGGGGTGGTTGTATGGAGTGTCCGGGGTGAAAGGCAAGACGCCATAATTATTGTTGCTATTTTAATTCAATAACATTTTAAGTATCTATTTATTTTATTTTTCTGTGGTATAAAGCACTATGTCACTTGGAAGAAAGTGCATTACCACATCACCCCTCAATGTACAACAAAGGTACTATTAATTTCCTCGCATTTCTTGAGAAAAGCAATAATATGACCTGTATTATATTGTACGGAAAGGAAATTACATTGCCTGAATGATGAATGATTAAAGCCCTTGCTCGACACATATCACTTTAGTTTGTCGTACTTGCCTGTAATGTATGTACTATTGCGCGGTGCGAGCGAACTAGGCAAACCTGATAGCGCGTGCCTCCGCGGAAGAGATTCCTCGCCCCGATGGCTTCGCGGCAACCCCGCGATCGCCCGGCGCACTCACACATAAGCGCGAGCAATTTTACAGCACTCATGCGCAAGTGACGCTTCTTTTCACGTTAGTGTATATTTTCTTTGGTACTAGCTAGTGATTGTGATGCACAGATCACCCCCCAATAGATACCGCATACAAGGCAATAGACGCGACGCACACAACACGGACTTGCTTTAGCTATCATAATATTTTGTACAATTTTTTTACCGGTGAAATGTTTTGCCATCTTTTTGATAAGTTGAAGTCTGTTAGACTTTACACTGTGTGTCTTATATGCAGTATTTATTGGGGGGGATCTGTGGCCTCGCCCGCGCTCGCCACGCATCGTCGTTCGCCTTTTCGCGTGGCCAGACCGTAATAAAGAATTCGTATCACGGTCGGCGACCATTACAAGAATATTTAAAATGTTAATCACAAACACATTATGTACCTTCAATTACTTTATTCATGGTTCGGATTTAAAGCTTGATAAGAATTTAAAACGTCCCTTTGGTGGAAATCTGGGAGAGAATCATTTGAAACTTTATGACAAAAGGCAACTTTATTATTTAACGGTACGGCTCAGAATTGAGTTTGAAATTGTAAAGAGTGTATAAAAATTTGGTTATGCTACGAGCCAATCTATTGCCATTAAAAAAGGTACTCTATATTTTTTATGAGTATGAATACAGTTGATTAAAAAATATTACGATCGGATTTTCATGTAATCGGATAGATTGATCGTATATATTTTTTTCAAATGACCAGCCTTCCTGAAATCACTTAGCCGCCGTAATTATTGACAAGTATTTGTATTTTGTGCTGAAGGTGACCAATAACTAATAAACCACTGTGCCTTAAAGCATCAGGCCTATATAAAAATCTATTAGTGATTCCAAAAATCAACTTTTTTAAGTACTTACCTTTATTAATTTTTGAATTTTTAGATTTTAGGCATTCACAATGCTATTTTTTATATTAAGATAATTTTTTTAATAGAAAAAATGCTAGAAAAAAAAGACTCACCCGTAGCAGCTCCGTCCCGTCTGAGCTGCTACGGGTGTGTCGGTTTTTCTAGTATTATTTCTATTAAAATAATTATCTTTATACCTTTATTAAGTTAATTCATACAAAATAACAATTAATTACTGTACACTTTCTTAAGGGACTTATAGTCATATATTGGGTTTTATGCCTATTTTACAAGAGTTAGTTGATTGGAACAGACTTTAAAAACTACCTTCTTACATTCAAACTATCATATTTGTAAAGCTTCTGACACAGACAATAGAGAGAACCAATAAATGACCGATTCGCTCGACCGCGATCCCATTTCAAGGCTTTGCATTTAAATCAGAGAATCATAGCAGCTGCACTTTCCGTATTTTTCGAAAATTTTCATACGAAAATAGTCATAAATATTCAATAGCGTGAATATATCGAAGCTACTGTATAAGCTCTCCTGTTTTTTTATCAAAAAGGGTTGGAAGCGAGCATAGTTGAATATTAATAAACTAAGCTTTTATTTAAAAACGCTTCATTTTAAATTCCAATGTGTATTGTACTTAGGTATGTACATGCCTACAACACACATGATGCATTTTTATTCATATTTAAAACGTATTAAGTGCAACATATACGATAGAGAAGAAAACTTAACAATTTTTACGGGTTTCAAAGGAATCATTGGCAAAGTGGGTTATGATCACAAAACATAGAATTTTTTTCTATATTCTGTAGTCATGATACTCATGATTCAGTTCGTTTGTTATGTCAAAAATGAAAGAGGTTTTCGGGACACTACACATAGTATAAACATGAATTCTGCCTTTTGTCTGAGCCACTTGAAAGGGATAACGATACAAACAGACATTGTGTATTTGTGTTAAAGACGCTGTTGAAAAAAATGGTCTAGATTTGTTCTCAATATTTTATATTTGAGTTTTAAAAAGAAATAACGGGTTGTATTTAAAATTATTATGTATACAGGGTTATTTGTAAAACACCAAAAACCTCGCATGAGAAGATTACTAACATCATAAAAAAACAACGTTGTTCTACAACTTGTCCGAAAAAAGGCAAAAATATACTTTCCATACAAAACTCTATCAGCTTTTCGGACATTTGTATGGAAAGTCGATTTTTTTGTCAGGTATTTTGGACATTTCCTACTAATGTTTGACGAAATGTTTTAGACAGAAATAGTATCCGATATCTTTTTTAATCGCTTGTGTCTGTCCGTATGCTGAGAGTTCGTATGATAACATAGCTACTAAGATAAATATACTAGGGCGGGTCAATAAGTCCGACACTTTCTATATTTCCCGTGACTTTACTGAAAGGACAACACTGCTCCTGTCAACAGGCATCTTTCAGTTGACTCTTATCAAAATTTGAACAAGCTGCGTCATTTAGTTTGTATTAATCATGATTTGTGGAAAAAATGGAAAAAAGATAATTTCTTGTGCCAACTTCCCGGTGTGTTTGGCGTTGTTTAACCGCAATATGGACGAGTTTTTGCACCATTTCACAACCGTGGATGAAACGTGGATTCACCACAACACACTAGAGACCAAGCAGTAGTCAAGGCAGTGAGTTTCTCAGGGTGAATTGGGTTTGTCAGCCAATAAAGTCATGGCGTATAGAGCTCAAAGGAGACTACGTCGAAAAATAAAATATTTTTAAATTCAAAAACTTGTGTTTAATTCGAAAAGTCACGGACTTATTGACCTTTAGAACGGTAATTAAATCCTAAGCTACTCACCTATTACAAGTAAACATTTACACATTGAACTATAACAAGTAAAGGTAATTTTACATAACAGTACTTATGTTATTTAATATCTTAATTTTAATAAATAAATTTATTATACTCACACACACTTATTCACACATCTACTCACCCTTACATACACAAACGCACTGACCTATTTATAAGTGTAAGGTTTAAAAAAAAAAGCCAACCTACAGTAAAGCCCGCCGGTAACGATCAATTGCGATTGTCAATTTTTTCGTCAATGCCATTGTTGGAGCAATTGACAATCGCTTCAATGGGGAAGGCAACTGTCAAAATGGCGCTGCGTACGCTTGTTCCACGAGAGCTACGAAAACAAAGGACTTTTACTTAAAAAAACATTTTTTTAGCTTTAAAATAATTAAATTTTGTGTAATTGGTTTTAAAAATGTTGGCACTTACATACCTATTTCAAAAAAATCTGGATATAGAAAAAAATTTATAAATTCTGTAAAAATAAAAACGTCTTAATTTGGCTTTAAATTCCGGCATTTGCATTGTAGAGTAGTCTTTTATATCCATTTTGGGCCAATGCGTCTTTTTCGGTAAAAAAATACCACAAAATAAATACCTATTTTCCCATACATTTTGTTCTGAACGTCTACTGTCTTAGGAACAAGCGTACGCAGCGACATCTACAATTAGCTTTGCGTTGCCAACCCCATTGCACGCGTAAGCGATCAATTTTCGCATCAATGGGCGTCAATGACGTAAAAATTGACAATCGCAAATGATCGTTACCGGAGCGCTTTAGAGGCATATAACTTGAAATCAGGTGGGGATTGCGCGAAACGCGTATTTTGGGTATGCGTAGCGGTGAGGGGCGCGGGCGGCGGGAGAAAGGCGCGCGCTATTGGTCGCTCACAAGAGCACCAGCGCGAACTTATCCCCACTCCGTCAAAAAATTTCAAGATACGTGCCTAGTTTCCACCTCTTTTTTTTGTTCGTAATCTTTTATAAAAAAAAGACACAATGTTAGTGCCATTCTCTGGAGGAATCCGGGGCCTGCAGCACAGTTTTAAACTATCGTGGGCTCCGGCATCTTATTATAATTTTTGTAAAAAAAATATTGTGTTTAAATAAATAAATTGTTTAATTGATTAATTATCTTCAACAAAAATACATTGAGAGGGTTATTGGCGATCTATTGTGTTTAGTTTTTTTTTTTATTGTGGAAGAGTAAATTTTTTATGTTATTTAGGTGATATTTAAGGTTTTCTTATAAAACTTAGAAGTAATTCCAAAATACACTATTTCTTATATTATACACTAGTATAGTATTATATTATCTGTGATTGATACTTGTGGTGCGAGAGGCCCCCTAATTACGTAACTTTGTTGCAATCAACTCTGACAGAAATCGCAGTTACATTGCTGCTTTAGTGAAAACCATTGTCACAACTATCTTACTTAAAGCAGCAATGTAACTGCGGTTTCAATAAATTTCAATCGAGAATTATTAGCAACAGAGTTAGGTAATCAGCCCGCGGGTCAATCTAGCTAAACCCTAACACTGTTACATCAACTAATTACTCTTAAATTATTTCAGTCTAATAAGGTACAGCGGCAACTATGTATTTCTAATGAAATAATTTTACACTACGAGGTTATTGAAATGTGCTCATTAGGATAAGTGAATGTATATTTAATCTTCGATGTAAAATATAAATATTAACTTCTACTTACTTTAAACCACAAAAAATGAACGATACGCAAAATATTTTTCTTTTTTTCTTTGGTACCTATGTAAGATGTCCTACCATGTTCGCTTTATAAAGCAATTTCCAAACACCCTTTATAATTCTAAATGTATACAACGTATTGCTAAAATACATCTAATGCCGAATATGGTAGATAGGGACCATCAAACTGATTTTTGTTTACTATAGACTATAGTTTTTGATAATCAATGTCTAGGGTTGCCACTATGCAATTTAAGTGTTTTTGTTTGTAATAATTTTCCTGAATTGTGCTTATGCATGTCCTATCTACCATATTCTGTTTTATAAAGCTTTTTCCAAACACCTTTTATATGAACGTTTTTATTTTTTATAACTAATAAATAATTAAAGTTTTTAATTTAAGTTTTTATTTTTTATTTTTACGTTATTGTTGTTTAATTTCCTCACAATTGAAGTGAAAAGCAGAGTGTATAACTCGTACATAAAACCCATTTTACCCTCGACTTGACTATCCACCCTTGCCTGCGGCTTGGGTGGATATATACGTCTCGGGTAAAATGATGCGTTTTATGCACTTGTTGTACAATCTACTATTACATCACCTTAAAAAATGTCTTAATGCAATTTTCAACACACTTGCTCGTAAAGTGAGCCCTAATACATCGCTTTTAGGGCCATAAACCGAGCTATAACAAACGTGTGCAATAATATATAAAACACTAGTTGGTTATAGAATGATCCCTACAAAGTTAAATAGGTACCTTACTGCAAGTTCTATGCGAGTAAACAGTAGCTCTACCATGAGTTGGTATAGTAAACTACAATAGTTTACTATACTCGCTAGCGAGCATCGAGTAACGTTTTGGCCTTTTTCATAGCAATTCGGTACCATGAGTTACTAATTGACAGATGGTATCGAGAAATACCATAACGATAGTAGTAAAGTTACTCACTTGCGTTTTGACGCGTGAGATCAATGAGTATACCTTTTACTATCCTCTATGGCATAGAGGAATGTAAAAAATAGGAACAACAAAAGAGAATGTAATCAAACCGCGGTAAACATAGTCATTGGCGTGAATACTTCTATTTTAATTTAATTTAGTATTTTTTGTGTCTAAAATAGTCTAAATAATGTCTTTCAAAGCTTATTTAGCATAAAATATGTGCGCCACAGCTGCATAATGCGACGAAATCAAGGGCAAATTATAAACCGATAAATATGAAAACCCGTGTTAGAAATCCTCTAGTCAGGGGGTGGGTCAGGTTGTGCCCAACGCTGAATAGTGGCCCTTCTAGGTGGGCCCTCCATTCAGTGGGCTTACTAAGGTCGCCATTCAAATACGCCGTAACGTAATGCATTCCTCCAATTTGAAACTAATATAAAAAAGTTTAATTAAGTACTTTCCTATCAAGCATAATTGTTACAAAATTAGAAAATATTGTGTTAAATCTAAATAATAATCTACTTAGTTGCAAATATGTTAATTCCGTCCATATCAAGGTAATAAGCACTTGATACAAATAAGGCCTATTTAATTTTAAGTCTTTAAATATTATTAAATTTATTATTTAACAGTAGGAATATAAGAAAACAGTTCTAACTAAATGTAATTTTCCGAAAAATTGACTTTGGCCGTAATAAATCGATTACACTTATTAAATTAAGGCCTATAACTTTTTTATGTTAAATTGAGGTTAAATATGAAACCATATTAAATAAAAACATCTTATCAATAAATTTGAATATTTATTATAACAAAATAAAGATTCATGTTATAATATATTCAAAAAAAGATCTCACTTTAAGTCATAGATTTGTATCATTTTGGGCCTTATTTGTTTATTTAATATCATATTTGAATAAGGCACAAAAAAAACGTAGGTATCTGCCGCATGCCGCTCTGCCAGGTTGTATTTCGTCCAATTTGTACGTTTTTATTAATTTGGAAGGAAAATTGGATATTTTGTCGATTGTTGGATGATACACACACTATCTGTAATGAAATAAGTAAACCATAAGTTGTATAAGTTGCGGGATTCATTAAGCTCTACCGTGATGAAATAAGACCTAGGCTATTATCGTAATCACGCTCTGTCCCCCCTACTCAAATGGCCAACATTCTATGCGTTTGAACGCTACGTTATTACGTGCCGTAAGCTTGTCACACAATATCAAAGTCTGAGATTTACATAAGCTTGCGACACGTTATTTAATCGTCTATTGCTCATATTTTAAGATTTTTAAGCTTTAAAAGTAAGGTTGGCCATTGGAGCATGGGGGCAGGTCGTCTGTAAAAAAATTGCAATAAATGCATCTATAGCCAATAGTAAAAACAAATCAAGGTCATGGATAGCTAATCATAAATATTAAGAAACAATTATAAGAGAAGCTTAAACTAAAACAGCGTAAGTTTTATAAAAACTTTCATAAATGTATTTTCCTGGTTGGATTTAGGATTATCTGAGTTTTCTAATGATTTGTACTTGGACGAATCGTCCAAGGATTTGTACATATCAAGTACCAACCTTTTATTTCACCTTTCCATAAACTCCTCTAATCGACTGCTTCTAATTTTATTCTTATCAATCTTAACAAGCTAGCTATTGCACAACAAAATACGCAAAGAAAACACAAAATAAATAATTATTAAAACGTGAAAATTACATTTGACATCTTCGATTAGACATAAATAGTAACCATAGAGGAAAGTAAAAAGATAGTAACCAACATAAATTCAAAATTCACTTACATTCGGTATACACGCACTAACTAGTGTTTTTTTACTTAGTCGGATTATAATTGCAAACTAAGGTAAACGACCAATATTTCGTGTTAGTACGTTATTTCGTTTAGTTTTTTTTCTGTCGCAAATTATTAATTATTACACCTACATTAGTACAAAATAACTGTCTAAAAATCAAGTACCAACATTTTGGTAACTGAACTGAGACACGGTTACGGTATCTATCCATTACGTGACTGAGGGCAATGCGACGTTCAAAACTCTCAGTCGTCGGCACAGACAGCTTTATGGCGTGTATTCCTTGTCACCACCATAAGATTAGCGCTCGTATGTACCTACTTCTTAAGCTCACAGAAAGTCAATTTGAATAAAACTTTAAATAGTTAAATAGTACAACTGATCCCGTATGCCCGTAGTAACTTCCAAACGAAAGGTCCGATTAGAATAATTTAAATAAGAATTGACATGTAAATAATCAACCTTGATCATTAAATTATATAGTTGGATAAGGATTAATATCATGAAACAAAATATGTAATCATTTTTCGATTCTACTCCAGTTTTGATTGACTAATTTGAACAAAAAGTGGCCATTGCGACTACACTATAAAAATTAGATATACAGGGTGTCCCAAAACTTTGCCACATAGAGGGAAAGTACCTTAAATATTTAAGATAGGAAAATTTTTTGAAAGAAACTTTGAACAACCCTCGAGTAAGGGTTGCAGCCAAGGCCTGATTTCGAGGGTGTACTATTCAATAAAAATCCACTTAGTACACGACAGGTGTATTGGAATAATTAATTTTAACAAAATTGTCTCATGCCTTATACTTCTAACAATACAACTTAATAGCACGATTAATCTAACAGTGCCATCTTGCCATTTTGTTTTTAAAAAGAAACCGAACTGCATTCAAAGATTTTTTTAAATCGCTTACGTTTCGATACAAATTGATACAAATTTGTAATAATGATAATTTAAATGTTAAATTTCATGGTCTTCCTTTTGTTTAAGATGCTGTCTCACTTAAGAAAATATAATCCTAATGAGTAACCCTTTTGATTGGTACCGTTAAAATAAATTAAAAAAAAAAAACGTTTTTGTTGGGTTCGATTCCTGGTTAAGGCAGGTGATTTTCCAAAAATCTTTGAATGCAGTTCCAATTATTTTTAAAAATAAAATGAAGTCTTCTTTCAGTAAAATTTCCCATCTTCAATATTTAACGTACTTTCCCTCCGTGTGGCAAAGTTTTGGGATACCCTGTATAGCCGCGCGGATTTTTTTGTGGGTAATAATAAAACTATATTGGGGAATTCTCGATCCAAGTCGGCGAAAAGAATTTGCAATTTTCGAAAATTTTGGAAAATCTCAAAAAGTTACTGACCTATTTTAGAAATTCAAATTCCACTTTGAAGCCCTCTGGCAGACGTACAATTTGACATATAGCCCATCCGCGTACCTTTTATATCAGTGAAACTACAGGCAAATGTCACAATTTCATAAATCGGGGCACAATACTCGATCTCGTAAACATGGTTAGGTTTATGTTTACGTGCCATACAATACGTGCCGTACAATGCCATCTTTGGCATTTTTTAAATCAAAAATTAATTCTACGTTATTGATTTTTCCGAAAATTATACCAAACTTGGCTTAGTACTATACTTAGGCAGTTATTAACATCAGACTTCATGAAGGCTGAACTCTCCCCTCTCCCCCACCTACATGAAAAATCCAGGTGGCTCCACTTCGTAAACCCATCTTAGGAACACAAAGATCAATCCTGGTGAAGGAAACCTTTGGTTAAGCAATAGCCGGATTTTTATTATTTTTGTCGCGTACAGTCACTACCATAAACTTTGACACACCATAGCTTGGAAACTATAATTTGTATCAAAATGAATAGCTATACTTATTTGTAGGTAATTTATCAGTAAATAATTGAATTATTAACCATTTTGTCCTAGCTTGTATGGTTTTCCTGAAAATTTAGAAAATCTGTAAAACGGGTCACATTTCTAGGGGGGAGGGGTGACGTGGTAGAGGGGAGAGGGGGAGAGTTATTTTTATAATGTACTCGCCTAAAGGTATAACATAGCCACATTAAAACTTAACTATTAATTTCGCCATCTTCCTCATACATTTAGAATGAATATCCTAAGTCTTAACATGCCGAAATATGGGACATTTACCCCATATCGAGTTTACATAGTTTACATTAGCGAGGATGGTAAACTCGTGGATGGTGAGCACATTTACTATAGATTTTAGTTCTTCGTGTATCCGCTAGAGGCTCTGCTTCAATTTCCCATACAAATTGTTAACGCGGTCGATATCGAGAATGGTTTTTGTAAACTCATGGTAGTGCTACAGAGCATTTTCAATTTAACCGGGTAATACAGTTATTTTTTTAATAACAACAAAGAGGTTTTATGCCGCTGAAAATTCATTAGCATTTTTGGAATAAATAAATATGTAGGTCCTTAATTAAGTCAAACAAATATTAATTATTATCAAATTATTCCTAATTTACAATATTTTGTTATAAAATATTAAAATATTTGCATTTTATCACTTAAATTTATAATTTTGAAGTAGGCTGTATGCTCACTAACCCCTTTGTTCGCAAAATATTCTTGCATTGGGCGTGTGGAAAAAAACAAAAAAAAAACCTGCGCGCCTTTTCTCATCATGATTATTATTTTGTTTTTGTCGTATTTGTTGCTGTGTGGTAAATTACTTTGTTTTTTCCTCACAAATGTGTTGAAAAACGTCGTATGAAACTCGTGAGCTCTTACTTATTGCACACTCGGCTGAGTTACGCCCTCGCCTGCGGCTCGAGCTGCAACCCACAGCCTTGTGTGCAATAAGCAACCTAAGCTTACTTGTATCATAATGTACTATTATAAAACAGACTGAGAAGATAGTAACAATAAAGTAATAGTACATTATGATATAAGTGCGGTAAGTTGAAAATTACAGCCGAGGCGATATTGCTAGCCCGAGCCATTGGCAAGGGCTACAAGAAAGCAGAGGCTGTAATTATCAAAGCGCACGTATGTCATACGACGTTTTATAACATATTTGCGAGGAAATAAATAAAACTCGGATTTTGCACCTTTGCTTGTTTTCCATATGATTACATTTTGATATGCTTGTAAGTATCTTATCGGTCAATTTTTCGGGCAAGAGGCTTAGAGTAGCCTTTTTCGCTGCCTCTGAGACTTCTGGCGGTGTTGAATTAATAAATTCATCACTACTTGACGACATTTTCAAATAAAAACAACACAGCAAAAAAAAATTAGCAATGCGCGCGCATCAGCGCTTTTTTAAGGTAAAGGCATAAAAAACAAACAGCCAGTTTTACTAATAAAGTAAATTAATATTTTTGTGTTTTTGTTACAGATAAATGGTTGTAATTTAATGTCAACATTAATTAAATTAAATAATTAAATGTTTATTTATTATATTTTTTCTCCCAAAGTTAATTTTATTCATAAAATGTTGACCTCTTTTCTGACATAAAAACTCTTTGCTAAGATTTAAAAAGTACCGTTCGTTTTAGACGAAGCATCTTGATAAACCGTGCGGTAATGTAAAGTAAAACGCACGGTTTATCAAGGAAACCGTGCGTTTTACTTTACATTACCGCACAAGTTCGTAATGAGATACAATACGATATTGAAATTGGTGTAATAAAAGACCCTTTACGAGCAAATATGTTATAAAAGTAATATTAAAGTATAGGCTAATTAACTTATTTAGTAATTCAACTATTATTGCTTCGAGCTACGGACACTGCCGATGATTTTATCAAACATCGTTATCTTAAAGCTTGCGTAAACGTTCCCTTAAAATGACTGGCATTAAAAATTAAAATAGGTCCAATTAACTAAATTACACGTAACAGGGCGAATTAAATTTTAACGTCTCTTGGGTCAGAGCTTTGTTAGTACGTCCAGATGAGAAGCCAGGTATAATTAAATAATTTCGTGAACGAAAACCTCCCTTGCGAATGTGGCGCCTGAATTAGTTAGTAGCTCATAGCCAGCTTAATACCTCTTTTACGATGTGATTCCTCAGATATTTCACTGAAACTTTATAAGATTGCATTAAATTGATAACGTAATTTAAAAGCTGAAACGGCCGTACTGAAAAATGTGAAGCTTTTCTTAAGCCGAAAGTAGAGGTATCGTGAATAAATTATTACACAATGATCGATTTCTCTTCGGCTACAATAACGTTTTGATATAATAGCTCATTTTTACGTTTCGCCTCCGGTTTGTAAACATAATTGTGTTCTTTATGTAGTTTCTATAAAAATGAGAACTTCGCTATTTTTGGGAAAACTGGTAGATTGTGTGGGTAAACTAAAATCCTTTTTAAAATTTGTGCTTTACAGTTTGAAATCGGTGCTGTTTTATATAAAAAAAAATATTTTTAATGTTACTTAATTGAGAAAATTATAAAGTTGTCTCTTCTTCACGTTCATAATTCAATTTGTTTTGTTATAATATAAGTGATAATTATGTAAGTCGTAAGTATGTCAATCTGTCTCTCGGAATAGTTTTATAAATAAAAAAAATCTTTATCATGCGACATAAAATATTAGGCCTTTGAGATACAAAAACTTGATAATATGTAGGTTGGATAAAAATATCGTGTTTTATTACCTACAACTTAATATTGCGGGTTGAGAAAATTATGATATCTGCCAAGGAAGTTTATTGCGGTCAGGTTAGATATGAAATGTTTTCGTGGAATGAAAACCTTTGCCGCTTACGATTCTAATGCCTTACCAGTAAAACAAACCTTTGCTTTTTCATCGTTATTATGTCCCATTGAAGTTAAGTTTCTGTAGAAGAAATTACTTACTTAATTAATTAATTTTTAGGGATCCGTACCAAAATGGTAAAAAAGGAACCCTTATGGTGTGACTCAGTCTGTCTGTCTGTCTGTCTGTCACAGCTAGATATCTTGAGAACTACTAATGATATCAACTTGGAATTTGGAATTGTTTAAGATGACATTTGCCCAACTATTTTGCAAATAAGAAATATTTTTTTTTACAACAGGGACTAAAATGAGGTCTTAAAAATTTGAAGTGGGGCTACTAAGGCATGTGGGATATCATATAAAAGAGCGCCTTTGCACGTTTTTAATAGTTTTTTTTTATCTCCGAAGTTTGCACTGAGAAAAATCTGAAATAATTCTATGTGATAGCAGTTTATATAATGATTACAGGAAAAATAAAACAATGTTTCAATATAGCACACTTTTTAGAAATTATCATATTTCTAAAAAAGTTCACTTTAGTTCCACTATCGGTCAAGAGATGGCGCTGACCTAAAACTGCAATACGAATTTTGTTATTCTACTCTGCAGTGTGGTTTGATGGTGCAATTATGATGGTACGGAACCCTCGGTGTGCGAGTCCGACTCGCTCTTAACCGGCTTTTTATTTTATTGGTCACACGCCACACTTCAATAACTTCGACCAATTTACTTTGATTTTATGTTACAATAACATAAAGATGATAGCAAATGTATAAACTACTGAACGTTAGGTAAGTTGCATGGTGCAACAAACTATTATAAACTGTACTAGGTAATAATCTTTCCGCCACCACTCCACTTCCAGTTGCCGTTACAGAAAAAGGGTGTACCTATCTTTTCTCAACAAAACTATGTTGACCGAAACCTTGATATTTATATAAAAACATGAGTAATGTGTATTTGAATTTCCCTCGGATTCCGTCTAGCAAGAGTTTTGATTTATTCATGCTGCATATGACAAGGCACACCGGTCCAGGTGCTCACTAAACATCAGCGGTAAGGAAAACATGCCATATATTTTATTACGGACGCGACCTCGCCACAAAAATATAGAGTAGACAGAAAAACCGCTTGTAATCGATCGACACATAAACATTTCGTACAGGAATTCTCAGGCCAACCCAGCATGTATCCAGGACAGTTGGCGTAATAAGAGTTACGCACACTACGACTGTAGTTAATATTTATAACATATTTGCTCGTAAAGGGTCTCTTATTACACCAATTTCAATATCGTATTGTATCTCATTACGAACTTGTGCGGTAATGTAAAGTGAAACGCACGGTTTCCTTGATAAACCGTGCGTTTTACTTTACATTACCGCACGGTTTATCAAGATGCTTCTTTTTAAATCTTAGCAAAGAGTTTTTTATCTCAGAAAAGAGGTCAACAGTTTATGAATAAAATCAACTTTGGGAGATAAAATATAATAAATAAACATTTAATTAATTAAGTTTGACAATAAATTACAACCATTTATCTGTAACAAAAACACAAAAATATTAATTTACTTTATTAGTAACAATGGCTGTTTTTTTATGCCTTTGCCTTAAAAAAAGCGCTGATGCGCGCGCGCATAGCTAATTTAAACAAGTAAAATTATTCCACGCGCTTTTTTTGCTTTATTGTTTTTATTCGAAAATGTCGTCAAGTAGTGATGAATTTATTAATTTGACACATTCGGTATATGTTCTGTGCCAGAAGTCTCAGAGGCAGCGAAAAAGGCTAGTCTAAGCCTCTTGCCCGAAAAATTTACCGATAAATACTTACAAGCGTATCAAAATTTCAACATAATATGGAAGACAAGCAAAGGTGCAAAGTCCGAGTTTTATTTATTTCCTCGCAAAATGTTATAAAACGTCGTATGACATACGTGCGCTTTGATAATTACAGCCTCTGCTTTCTTGTAGCCCTCGCCTACGGCTCGGGCTAGCAATATCGCCTCGGCTGTAATTTTCAACATACCGCACTTATATCATAATGTACTATTGTGTGACAACTTTTAGTTTCGTGCAGTTACCGCCAGAGGCGCTGGGTAAATTGCATACAAAATAGCTTACTAGAGGCGCTATCGAGTACCTATAGAAAAGAAACTGTGCCATCTTATACTATACAGGCACTGTCTGCAGTAGTGTAGTTCATATGGCAACAAAACAAATGAAGGTAGCGCTTTCGAACCGTCAAGGCCACGTGGTCATCTTTCCTAAAGCTATGGTTTCCTAAGATGACGGTGCCGTCATATTACGGTCGTAATGTAGCGGTGTAGAACGTTGTCTATGTCAACAATACGGCGCACCGTGCTGTTTGCATAGACAACGTTCTACGCCGCTAAATTACGGCCGTAATATGACGGCACCGTCATCCTACGAAACAAGCGTTACGGCGCTTCTGTCTAGAACACACAGACTCTATATTTTGGGATTTCGGGTCACAAACATCTCACGTACGGCTTTATACATATATGGGGAAAATTAAACATACTTTTTATCCATTGAAAACCTTAGGGTAAGTATATTGATTTACTTCTGTTAAAATACTTGCAACTTCTTACAAAAAAATATTGAGTGAAAATAATGAGAATAAATAAAATACGAGGTCGACAAATCAACTCAAAACCAACATTAGTGTTCTAATAAGCTTTCTCATCAAAATAGTTTTTAAATCATCTAAATCGAGATCTATTTAACACTATATATATATATATTTTAATTTTCCGATGAATAATCCGTAGTCTTCGTGGACAATATTATTTTATTTTACTAAATCTCAAAGTTAGGTTTTGAGACGAATAAGTTGTAAGCCAAGTCTGGACTTGTTGTGTCTAAAGAGAGAGAGAATAAACTTTTTCTTGAGCGCCTTATCAGACGATGCATACGTTTGGTCGTAAAACCTCTTCCCTTATTTAAAAGTGGAAAATATTAAATAAATACTTTTATAAATTTATAAAGACATGTTACCTTAGCTGACCTTGGTAATAAATACATATGCTATATTTTTTTAGTGGAAAGGCATGATTTATTCATGTCGGAATGCGACAGGGTTGGGTTCAGGTGTGTATTAAACATCAACAGTGAGGAAACAAGCCACATTTATTTTTAGCTTTTCGAAACCCACCATGTTAAGTATCTAAATGCTTTAATGCGATCATAAATATTTACTTTCATTGTTGAATCCGTTTGCAAGATGAATAATTTGTATTATAAATTAATGTTAATTTTAAACGTCATATAGGTTAGGTATTTTTACGACGAATTTAATTCGTTCAAGATTGCATACATTACGTGCGTGCGCTGTATAGTTATTGATCTATTGAATTAATATTGGAGTAACATAGAGAGATGGCAACAATTTTGCGACCTATTTAAACAATGTCCGTTTAGTGTATAAATAATAACATTTTAAAAATATGTTCATTTTTCTTATTTTTGTCCGGTATCCGCTTACAGTTTCAGCAGTACCTACATTGATTGATATACTACGAGTATATTCCTTTCTAACCAAACCTTTATCTTTACATCATAAAGTTTACCTCATAAGTAGAAAAAAAAATACAAAAACATGACAATACACTGAACACAGTGCAGTGCAAAATAAACTGTGAGATTAAAGAAAAAAAAGCCGTGACTATAAATACGAATTAGGACTCTACTCTCATCGTACAATTTCCGAGGGGTTCTTTTCACAAAAACATAATCGGAACCACTTCGTTCGTTTTCATTCATCAGGGCTGTCACTCGGAAGATTTACGCGTCTCTTATTTTTAAGAACCCTCCTGAAGAAAGACTGTTAAGTTGGTAATCCGCTATAAAATTAATGAAACCATTAGCACATTATTTAACTTGCGAATTGAGAGAAAGAAACTGAATTGTAGATACGATTTTGCTCACACTAGGTAGCAAAACATTTATTTTATCATTTAAAGACGTTTCCAATTCATACGTTACGGGCTTATCGTAACTTAACATGGGTATATATTGCAACGCCTAATTTTTTTTGTTCTAACTGTCTTTGGCACACTAATTATTGGCCTAAAAGCTTTTTGCACAATTTTCATTTGACCTAAATTTGTTTGGCCTATTTTCACTTTGCCTAAAATTTTTTCGCCGCATGTTTACTTCCCAAATTCATCATTAAGCATAACTATTCATAATCCCTAATGTTTAAAAGTACTAAATAACGATTCGCATAATTGTGTAACGCCTAATAATTTTTTCGCCGAATGTTTACTTCCCTTAATCATTATAGGAATAACTGTTCTTAATCCGTTTTATTTACTACTTGTAAATTGAAAATTACACAATTTATTTAACACTATTGAAAGATATTACCAACAATTAATAACAATTGCACATGATTTAGAATATGAAACACTAAAAATTATGTTTTTGTTAATTAAAAATAAAGAATGAGCAGATAAACCTGTCGTTGTCTTTTTTAATTGCTTAATTATCTTATATTTTTCTTACACTCAAGAATGCAAGCATATAAGTGAGCAAGCATGCACGCATACAAGCAAGCAAGCAAGTATGCACACAGGCAAACATGACAATACAATTACAATCAAGATTAAATAGCATGCTTGCATGACACGCCTGCATGCATGCAAACAAGGCCATGCATACTTGCATGCAAGCAAGAGCAGGCATGCATGCATGCAAACAAAAGTATGGAATGCATGCATGCAAGCAAGCATGCAGCATGCAGCATGCAAGCACAAGCAAGCATGCAGCATGCTATCAGGCATGCAGCATGCCTGATTATGCCATGCATGCAAGCAAGCATTAGGGAATGCAAGTGGTCAAAACACTGACTTAACCTAACCTATTGTTCTTCGCGTTAAGAGTTTTTCTTTATAGCGGGGGACCTCGGGCCCCCCGACCCCCCCGAGCAGGGGGGCCAGCCCCTCTGCACCCCCGGCAAGCATTTTGCAAGCAAACATGCAAGCAAGCATATAGGCATGCTGGCGAGCAAGCATGCATGCATACAAGTGAGCAAGTATGCAAGAAAAAGCATGCATGCATGCATAGAATCATGCAGCATGCATGCATGCAAGCCTACAACATGCATGCAAGCATACAAGCATTATGGAAGTGTTCAAAACACTAACCTAACGTAATGGTGTTCGCATTAAAAGTTTTTTTTTATAGCGGGGGGCCAAATATGTCAAAAGATATGTATGGTAATAAATTTTAGGACAAATAACATTAGTGGTTTTGATAATTAGGGTTTTTAACGTTTAGGCGAAACGACAAAAATGCGAAAAAATCTATTAGGCCAAACAATAATTGTACCTAAGGAGTTTAGGCCAAAGAAATTCGGCCAAATGAAATTAGGACCAATGACTTTAGGCGAGTCAAGGGACACCCACTTAACATGGTACATGGGGTTTGATGAATCTGTGCCCAGTTGGAATATAAAAATTAACTTTTCTGAGATGTTTGCGATATTGCAACAATTGGCATCTTTATTACTTAAAAGAGATTGAAATATCTCTTACATAACCCAGACACCCTTAAGAAGACGATACATTGTAGAAATAGACGTAAAATTAATTGTTTATCATTAAAACCAACTCTGCTAAACTAAGTTAACTGATCATTACGCAAAATTCAATTCACATCAAAGCATCTTTGTCGTAGCCAATGTAAAGGGCACGAAAATTCATTGAATAGTCACTTAATGATGGAGCTAGTCATTTGCTTACTTGCCGAAAATTTTATCCTAAATCATTAGCTGCAAACAAAACCCTGTTACAGCTGATTAGCTTAACGGGAGCTATCAATCAATAAGTGTTGGAGGAAGAATGATTAATGGGCCACCAAGTAAGCCCATATTTCTTAAGTTATGATGTAGGCAGGAAGTCAAAGGACCCAACCACCTGAGGTACAGAAACAGCGTTGTACTAATATATGGTAATTAGAAATTAATTTACGAGGTAGCCAGAGAGGTACCTATCAGTGTTAATAATTTTTCATTTTCGTAAAAAAAATGTTTACGAATTACAATTACAATTCATTTCTACGGTGTGTAAGCTCGGTAAATAAAGAAATCGCAATAAAAACATGTATGTATCCAACATTTTCATAAAATTTGTTTTCACTGAAATTTTCAACTCTTTCTCGTGCAATTAACATGTTAACAACATTCTTTTTAGTCTGTCGACGTTGTGAATTTTTAATTATGAAGGATACACAGTTTGCATAATCATGTTCACGTTAAATTTTCTAAATCTAGTTTTCTTCTTACTAAGATTTTATACTAAAAACATTGGAAAAAAACTTCCTTTTTTGTTTCCACCTGCAAGAATCTTCAACTTTGTTTGAATAGAATAAGTTACTTTGAAATAGTAGCTTACTGACTGAAAACTTCTGAAAATCAGTTCAATAGTTTAAAAAAATAAATAGGTATGGGATCACATTTGACGAAAGGTAAGGAAAAAAATCTTCTTTCTCTTCTTACGGTCGAATACTCAAAAAATCTTAAGGTGTCCTTAACTTTAAGGAAGCTGTCAGTTTCATAGAAATTCTGTCAAATCTGACAACTTTTTAAAATTTCAGGTGGCCTTAACTTTATGATTCATTTGAGTATTTGGCCGTTAGATTCTTGTTAGATTTATCGAATTGACAGATGTTATCCTTTGCCAGTACCACTGCCTAGCCGTTATGTCTAGTTTACACGAAAGTACTTAGTACTTGCTGCTTACCTATATTACACTAATACCTAGTTGTGGCTCTGTGAGCTATAAACCTAGCGCTTGTTACATTTTTGATCATTTTTCGAAATGGGTGACATACCTACGTTTTTTTCTAATAAATATAAAAACCGAATTGATAAAAAATATTTATAATTATCAAACCTGCTCACAAAATTTCACGACAATCGGTAGAAAATTGCGACCTGTGGAGGAAAACAGACTGACAGACATACGAAACCATTTTTGTCCAAGCTGAAAAGTTAAGTATAAGAAAATGGTAGTTAAACTTACTAAAAGTAGTTAGTATCTAAGTACCTAAATATATCTTTTTTGTTTGTAATGTTTACGTCTTTATAATTTATCAGTAAATTGTATGGTAAGTTACCCAAACAATCCCCTATCTCTGTAATAAAGGCCTCTTTCACAAATTAGGTTACCAGCAAGGGCTAAATTTGGTATTCCACAGAGCTTGCAATATCCAAATTGACAATGGACTTCCATAATTAAATTAGTTATGCTGTATTTTGATAAAATAGTATTTTCACGAAATGAAATGGTTTAGGGGCATTAGTAGGAATGAACCTCTATACAAAAAAAAAAGTTGGGCGTTACAAGTCGTGATAAAGTTTGGCCACATGATAGAAACTGATCTGTAGGCTGTTCCTAACTAATATTGAGCTGGGCCAAAATATCCTTACATACAGTTTCATACGGCGGCGGGTTGAATAGCGCACTTTTCCCGGCTTCATTCTAAAAACTATAACAATTCAGGTTTAGCTAACAGGTCAAATGTGGTATCATTTTCGGATAAATCAATAACGCAGAACTTATTTCTGGTAAAAAAAATGCACTTTATTGAGCAGTTTCTGAAAAATTACACAATAACCAACATTTTTAAACTTCATTTTTTTATTTTAGGTATTGGCACTTGTTTCAGTATTTTCAAAAAAACTACTTTAAAGAAGCGTTTTTTTTGTATAGAGGTTCATACCTACTACAATACCTAAAGTTATGATGGACCGTTAACAAATTAATATTAATAAATTTACACCGTACACAACAAACTTAAAAACATACATAAAAAAATACTTGCTATTGACTTGATAAGTCAGTTAAAAATAGAATTCACTCAGAAAATATCAATATCTCCTATGAAAAGCTTACCTAGACTTTATTCAATAGTGCAAAGTGTCGTTTAAAAATTACATTTCCATAAATCTGGTATGAAAATAAAAGTTTTCATATAATTTTTATAATAAATAAATAAATATTTTTGTAATCCCAATATTTTTATTTGTGTTAAAGCGTACAGGGGTCAAAGTTAAGATGTAAATTATTTTCTTAACGAAGATTGACTTAAGAAATTTAACGAAATTAGTTTTGACATTAATGTTACTTAAGGAAAATCATAAGAATTGCTCAAGCGAAGCCTACTTTTAGTGTTTTTCTGTAAATATATCGCCAAATCTATTTATTGTGCCTAAATGACAGGAAATTGTATTTATTAATTTTATGATTGTATGTAAAAATAGTGAAGAATTCTTACTTATATTATAAATGCGAAAGTCAGTTTGTTTGCTTGTTAAGCCTTCTCGTCTTAACTACTCAACTGATCATCATAAAATTTTGCATACAAGTTGTGTAGTTAGGGCACCCTTCATCCCGAAAAAAAAGAACTGTTCCCCAGGGATAGAATAAAAACTGTCCACGCAGACAAAGTCACGGGCAGCCACTAGTTACTTATACTTGCATAATTTAAATTACTTTCAAAAGTGAAATGTAAACAATTCTGGCATCCAAAAGTTTAAACAAAACGAACAAGACAACCTTGACTCCATTCATTGGATCAAAAAGTATTTTCTCCTAGTGATCTCATTTTATAAAAGTTTCACAGTTTATCCAGCTGCTACAGTAACCAATATTTTTCACTCGTTCTCACGCAAAAGTGAACAGCAAAACAGGTAACAGTCGCCCCGAAGCGTTGGGTAACAAACTGCCAACATAAATAAGGAAATTGCATTCATACATAATTTTCGTTTATTCTTGAAGTTGCGGACCGTTAAGAAACTTTGCCAATAATAGTGAGGCGTAAATCTTTTACTTCTACAGTTAAGTTGAGGTGAGAAAGAGTAAATCGTTCGTAATATAATGACCAATGTTTACGCCACACAGCGCGTCTCGCGGGAGTGACGTAGGTTATCTTATCACGCATCAATGGACAACCTTTCAAAATAATATGTATATTTTACTTTGTATTATGAAAGTAGATATAAAATTAGGGGACACGTATTATTTATTTTCATTTTTTATCGTTTTTTTAGGGTTCCGTACCAAAATGGTAAAAAAGGAACCATTATGGTGTGACTCAGTCTGTCTGTCTGTCACAGCTGGATATCTCGAGAACTACTAAGGGAATCAGCTTGAAATTTGGAATGATTTAAGATGACATTTGCCCAACTATTTAGCAAATAAGAAATAAATAAAAAATCAATATATTTTTTACAACAGGGACAGAAAAGGGGTCTTTTTTTTAGGCCGCATAGTTTTCGACTTATGATGAAAAATGTAAAACAAAAAAAAACGTACCCTCCCCTCTCTATCTCCGAAGTTTGCAAAGAGAAAAATCTGAAATAATTCTATGTGATAGCAGTTTATATAAAGATTACAGGAAAAATAAAACAATGTCTCAATATAGCACACTTTTTTAGAAATCATCAAATTTCTAAAAAAGTTAACATTAGTTCCACTATCGGTCAAGAGATGGCGCTGACCTAAAACTGCTATACTAATTTTATTATTCTACTCTGCAGTGTGGTTAAATGGTGCAAATATGATGGTACGGAACCCTCGGTGCGCGAGTCCGACTCGCTCTTGACCGATTTTATTTATACAGGGTCATTTTGAACTTACCATCCATATTTTGAGGATGTGTTCAGTCCATGAAACTAAACAACTTTCTCTAAGGAACACATAGTCAAATATGTAAAATAAAAATTGACTTTCCATACAAATCAAAGAGATCACGTGATCAATTTAGTATGGGATTACCAAAATTTTATGGCGAAATTCGACACATGTTTCTTAGAGAAAGTTGTTTATTTTCATGGACTGGACACATCCTTAAAATTTGGATGGTAAGTTCAAAATGACCCAATCAAAGACTTGTGGACCCAATATATTAAATCACTGTTTGAAATCTTACTCATTCCAAAAGAGCGTAAGTACATTGTCAGGAAGTTGAATGTGTAGGCACTTGCCAATTTAGGTTTAAAAAATAAATCTGTGACAGATTTCGATAGTGATGTGGCAGTGGATTTTCTGTAAATGATATCGATAATGGACGGATGAACGTAAAAAAATACTGATCTAAAAATTCTGAAAAAATATATATGAGCTTAGAACACTAAAATCTCGAAATGGTTTTCTAATTTTAGTACTTTCTCAAAATGAAATGTTGTCCATTTTGGCTTGGATTGTTTTTTGAAAAAATATTTATTGAGACATTCATGGGCGTTTGGCGTATAATGCAGCCGAATCATGGCGTAGTGTCTTTTCATTAGGGTTTTTAGTGAGTCATCTTCATCATAACAACCTATCCCCGTAATACCTAGTTCACTTCAGGCTATAGGCTTTTCCCGTGATAAGAAGTAGCCATAATATCTACCAAGATACATTACCAAAACTGTCATCAGCGCGAGCGTTTGCATTTTTCGGGATTTGTTTTGAAGTGACAAAAGGCGAGGGTAAAAAAAAAATACACTTTTTGATGTAAAGCCATGGTTCTCAGAAATATCCTAGAGATCTGGAAATAAAACATATATTTTTTATATCTTTCTCCAGACATGTATTGAACCAGAATCACGATTCAGTAATTTTGGCTCGATATATTTTAATTTTGAAAATACCTTTTATAAATTCTAAATTATTTCGAAACAACATTTGGTATTCCAGTGGAAATTGCTTTAAATTTCATCATCATCATCATCATATCAGCCGCACGACACCCACTGCTGGATATAGGCCTCCCCTAAGGCTCTCCACGACGATCGGTCCTGCGCTGCCCGCATCCAGTGGCTTCCCGCGACCTTCACCAGATCGTCGGTCCACCTTGTCGGGGGCCTACCCACGGAGCGTCGTCCGGTGCGCGGTCGCCATTCCAGTACCTTTCCGCCCCAAAGGCCATCAGTTCTTCTCGCTATGTATTCTGCCCATTGCCACTTCAGCTGAGCAATCCTTCGAGCGATGTCGGTTGCTTTAAATTTGTATCATCAATATTCACAATCGTGTAGAAACATTTCTCTTTAATCGCTATAGTTACTTACTACGAATTGATTTCGTGATTTTTTCGCCTAATCTGCCAAATCGGTCTCGCTCCGGCGCGCGACGTTTTCTTATTGCTATCTTGCTTTACGCTTTGTTTTTTACATAGTGCCTTAAGCAAACACCCCTTTTTTTAGTTTACAAAACACTACTTTTTAAAGAATTTTGGATCTTGATGTATTTTTTGTTTTATTTTTATATTTTTGCATGTGCCTTGGATAACGGATAACTAAAGCTACTTTGCCCATCTTAGTTTTTTTACCACCACAAAACTTTTAACATCTATAAAAGTGTTTCTTTTCTATGATAAACGTTTTGTAAGTTACAACCCTACATTAAGGCATTCAATAGTGCGGCTTGGTATATACTCAAGTGTGTTGCTTTTGAGTTCAACTGTACCTTATATTTACTGAGTGTGAAAACTATCAAGACATAAATAGTTTCTTAGCAATCCCGATCTGTAATGGCGATTCCCAACAGACAGGATATGGAGTGAAAAATAAACACACATTAGATCGGACATCTTCAAATATATATAGTGTTGGAACAAAAAATGTTTAGACCTTTTTGGCTCGTTTATTAAAAGTTGCTGTTGGCTTCGAAAATATTACCTCCATTACATCGAAAAGTTTGCCACCTGCTTCCGAGTAATTCCGAGTGTATTTTCGTTTGATCTCGTAAATGTAGGTATTTTTTTAAATTGTTTCTCTTTTACGAGATAATAAAACTATAAATTCTGTTCCCTTATATAATATTCTCGGGATACTTTACGTGACCCAGTAATAATTTTCATTTTCAAATTAATCTTATTACAAGGTTACCAGTAATAAAACTTAATTAGTAATTTGAATCTATGTATACCTGCTTATCTGGGTGCACGGGAATGCCCCCGCCAAGACGAGGAAGCGAATCGCAAGGACACTACCTACCTTTTCTCGAAGCGTTTTGTCGTTTTTTTGAACCCTCATGTCTTGGTTGACTTATTTTATTTTATGAGAGTTGTGTACTGCAAGTTCTTACTGCCCGGCCACAGCCAGCGTGGCAGGCGGCACGGCAAGCTAATTCGGTAATCACTGCGCGGTCGTGACGACGAGCTGAGAGGCCGCCATCGAGATAGCGCGCAGTGATTATTGAATTCACTTGCCGCGCCGCCTGCCGCGCTGTGGCCGGGCCGTTAGACGTAGAGAAATTGGGTTTTGATAACTTTTCAGGAAAAAGCTTTAGTTTCTGGATGTTAGAGACCCAGCCCAGAGAACATTAGGCCGTGCACACTTTGGATGCATTATCGCGCGAATTTCGCTCGTACGAACCAAAATCTCAACCTCCCAAGTACTATGGGAGTGCGCATATTGGGTGAGAGCACGCAGCACCCATAGTAAAAAAGTCGAACTAATAAAATTCGTACGAAAACGTATCAAAAGTGCGCACGGCCTTATTCTAATAACCCTTATTAATCGTCTTACAGTAAATGGCTACGAGTCTCGTAGCACGTATCGCTACGACGTAGCTGATATTGTTGTAGCAAACCGATATTACGTGAACTTGTAATCTTGTATAATGATGGCTTTTCAAAGTGACATTCAAAAAATAAAAATAGTGACTATTTGCCTCACTAGATTGCGTTGATGGAAAGAGAAGTGTCAAAATTGGCTTTTAAAAATAAACGGTCTGTACCAAAGAGGCAAGTAAGCGCTCGCTGGCTAACATCTGCCCAAAGAGAAACATTTAAGGGTTCAATCTGCCTGCCTACTTGAGTACTCTTCAAAGCTTAGTAAAAACAAAATCATATTGTCACATACATTTTTATCAACGCCATCTATCAAGCCTACAATTTTTTGTCATATTGAAAATCCCTCATTGTTACACAGTCAGTGTTTTACCTCGTTCTTTTTTTCCATGACAAAAGAGTGTCACCAGTGTAATATTATACATCCGCAGTATATCATATATCATACATTATATCATAATAAAAACATAACAATTTTTTTACGAGGAGATTTGTTAGTAGAATTGTTGTTATTATTCTTACGAATATAAATATTGTATTCTTAAATTAGGTTAAAATTATATTAATGAACGTTTTTTGTTCATACTTTTAAAGCACCATAAACTGCCCATTCCTTATTTTTCTTTCTGTTCTGTGTAAATAATTGGTTGCTTGGAAGAAATTGCTTTTTAGCGATAAGGCCGCCAATTGTTCCACTTTTGTACTGTCCTTGTATGTATTTATTGTGGTGAACAATAAAGTATTAATTAATTCATTCATCCTTATTATAATATTATAAATGCGAAAGTCCGTTTGTTTGTTTGATTGTTACGCCTTCACGTCTTAATTACTGAACCGATCATCATGAAATTTTACATATACGTTGTCAGGGGTACAGAGAAGGACATAGGATACCTTTCATCCTGAAAAAGTATTGTTCCCAAAGGATAGCAAAAAACTTTCCACGCAGACGAAGTCGCGGGCGGCCGCTCATTCATTAATAAATGAAAGCAACAGAGTGAACGTATGCAAAGTAGTTCAAAACAATTTATTTAAAAAAATAAGTAAAAGAAAATATTACCTAAGCTTTCCATAATGTTTCCATAATGCTTTGCAAACTGAGAAATAGTTTTTTTTGAGCTTGTATCTATAAAGATACATTCCTTATGGAACTGATCAAAATTATAGGAACAACCAAAGAACAGAATTTTTAAACACATAGGCCTCGTTTACGGAGACGCGGGGCGTCACGCGACGCGGGCGGCGGTGCGGCCCGCACTGAATTCAAACATATGGCGTTGTGTGAGTGTGTTTACGGAGAGGCGTTTTTACACGCGGTTGCTTAAAATGTGGCGGGGCCCGCGGAGGGCACCGTCACGGCGCTCGCGGCGGCGCCCGCGACGGCAATTCTCGATGAAGCGATGCCCGCGGCCGGCTGAACTTTCTGCCATCTCTCGCTAAACTAAAAGTAAATTAGTCGTTTTGATTGAGCGGCGCTCCCGTCCCCCACCCGCCGCAGCGGGGCCCGTTGCGTGCATCGCTACCCGTTTGAAGATTCGCCGCGGGCGCCGCCGCGGGTACCGCCACGCTGCCCGTGACGCGTCTCTATAAACAGCATCGTATGGTGCCATATGTTTGTGTTTACGCGTGCGATGCTAAGTGCCGCTTCACGCGCCGCCTCTCCGTAAACAGAAAAATCGCCCGACGCGCCGCGAGAGGCTCCGCCGCCCGCACCGCCTGACGCCCCGCGTCTCCGTAAACGAGCACTTAGACTGACTGTTCTGTGACCAAAGTGTCACATGCAAAGCACGTTTAATAACACTTTAGTTGTAACGATATTTTTGACCACATTGGATGTTGTAGGCATATTTAGCTTATTAACAATTATTTACTGTTTTATACAACATACTTTATACTGTAGAGACTGGTAGAGATTTTAAAATAGAGGTTTTAATAATCTTTGAAGCTAATAAAATTATTTACAAAAAATATAAACAATCAACCATTACCTATTCAAGTAAAGCGTATAAAATTAAGACAATGTACAACTCAAATAATGAAGTGCTCATGGTGGAACTTGACGGACTGGGGCCGTACCGGCTAACGAATCGAACTTCGAAAAGTCTGCCAGGTTTCAAATTAAAACAGATAAATCGAGCCCCAATTGGGCCAAAATGGCGAACCCTAATTTTGGAGGTCACACAAACATCCATATCTTCCAAATAACTTCAACAAATAGTACAATACGAACTTCCTTACTTCAATTTATCTTTTTTAATTTGAAACTCGGCAAATTTTCCGAAGCTCGATTCGTTAGCCGGTACGGCCCCTGATCGTACTCGATCACGTCTCTTAAGCAATGCTCGGTCCGTTCAGGTGTCGGATGGGTGACCGTTAAAGTGGCATTACAACTGAGCGCTTCCGTGCTTCGGGTTCGGCTGTTGACATCTAATAACAGTCGTTAAGCCAAGTTAGAGACCTTTCAGGTGGCTTGATAAACTCTAACACCAGAGGTGGCGACTAATCCTCATTCGATAAGAATAAGAAGACTCAAATAAGAGTCATAGTTAAATTTTTGCTGACTCAAAATCTGAGTATTCAGACCGAGCCAGCTAATTACGTGTGCATTTTTATCAGCACACAAAAGTTCTGGTATGACCATAGACTTAAAGAAATACTAGACATTACTTGTTTTTTTTTATTTGTTGCAAATTGTTCACGTATTTGCAGCTGATTTCATTTGCGCATTTGTGCACGTTTGTGAATCATTTCGCAATATCCGCAGCAACTGTGTAATAAATATGAAAGTCAATGAGCGAATTATGACCTTACATAATTTTCCGTATAAATGTATTTTGTATCCTGCATGAAATTCGCTATAATTATTACTTAAAATTGAAAGATCGTTATATATAAAACCCATTGAATATTTTGAATATTATGAAGATTATCTGATCCAAAAGTTGGAAATATCTGAGTCAAGAATCGATATAGTTCCCAAGTTTATACAACTTACTTCACTAACAAGATATAGGTCAGCTTCAGTCCATAGAAAACCATCTCTTAGTTGACTCTTAGAACTTGTATCAGACGATAAGCAAATGCATTTGCTCTATAATTTGGTTACAGTCCAGTAAAGATAACAAAAATCAATAAAATGAGTGAGTCCCAACCATCCCGGTGGCTCTGTCCCGGTGGCGGGACCGTTGGGAAAAAAAGTTCCAACCACCCCGGTGATTCGTGTCTTGCTGTTTAACGGGGTGGATGGCACTCGCGAAGTTCCAACCACCCCGGTATTTTATTTAACGGGACGGATGGCACAAATCTTGTATCATGCACCCCGGTATTACGTTTAGGAGAATATAAAAAATATATTATTTATTCTACACCGTAAAATTAGACCCATTAAAAGAAACCAAGATATTTTCATGTAATAATCAGGTTTTATTATGACAAGAAATATAAAATGTTAATGTCCGTGGTTCTAAAAATCAGTCTTCATTATAAAATCAGAGTAATACATATATTATTCTACAAAGTGAATAATACTTAGACAAAAACATGTATATTGTATAAGTATCAGTTCTTATGTGTTAAAGATCACCTCCAACAAAATTTGTTATTTTAATGGGCTTTTAATATTAATACTTAAACTACTACGAAAATATTATGACTTGTTAATATAGGTACAAAGATAAATATTAATAAAATATTTGCAAAAACAAACACGCCTACAATACAACACTGAGCTCGTTGTAAGGGTGTTAATTTTTTCTAGTATTATAATATTTATCTTGGTATGTATACTAATAAAATAAGAAAATTAATAATAACATAAGACATACGAACATAAAATAGACTCATTAAAATTTAAAAAAATGTTTTGCAACTAGAGAAATATTATGCACGTCTGTAAAGAAGAAGCTCAATCAATCACCACGCTTTCATTTTGCACTAACTAGTTAGGTTTAGCTTCCCAGTTCCCACTGAACAAAACAAGGCCAATTTAATGCGTAAGAAAAGATAAGAGCTACGCGATAGTAAGAGAGGTGGAGCGTTGTGCGTTCTGAATTGAACTTTATTGTCTCGGTTCAAGAGTAGCTATTTATCTAAATGATTTTGCGGAGTGCAACTTCAGTGCGCTATGTAGTTCAACCAATAGGAAGCTTGGTAGGGTACCTGCGATTGCACTTCTTGAGTGATCAAAGTTATCAGTAGTGTCATTTATAAAGGGTGTTTAGTTTGTTGGTAAGTGAAGTGACTTTATAAGTTTTCAGTGTGAAATATTTTTCTTAGTGGATATGTGTGAGAGAGATGCTGTGCACATTATTGAGTTTGAAATTGTTGGATTCCAGAAATAATGGCAGATGAAGAAGCTCAAGGTTCTAAAGGTCTGACCCCTTTAATCTTTATAAAAAGAAACGGTGGTACTGTTCTGTTACGTGATGGGCACCAATATATATTAAAAGAAAATTATAAAAATGGAATGGTGGCATGGGAATGTATTTATAGAAGAAAACTGAAATGTAGCGGCAAAATTATGTTGAAAGTAAGTACTTAAAACGTTTTTAAATACTTATAAGCATATACCATAAAGACAATGGAATAGCAGATACACTTATTACATGTAATACGAGTTCAACCATAGCCTTCTAGGTATATTGTTCAAACCATGAAGTGAGCAGAACGACAACATCGCATGTGGTCAAGCACATGGTATATTAATGTTATAGTTATTTATTTATTCCTATACTTATTATTTATGTTTAAACTACTTAGTTGTAAATTGTGACATAAGATTATTTCAATAAAGATTTTATATTTATTATTATTATTTATTTATGAAAACATAAGGTTCAAATTGCATGTCAAATTGTTTGACTTTCTTGGGGGTTGTAAAGTCTTTAAGTTTGAAACACTTTATTGTATTACAGCAAACGTCAACTATGAGTACTTTGCGAATTATAACGCTCTGAACTCAACTAAATTTAAGAACATCAATGACTTACAAAGAACAATAAAACTTCGAAAATACTAACATTTGATAAAAATATGTTTTCAGCAAATATTTTTCATTTGCAAATATTTCTAATGATATATCATGCATTGCTAGAGTTGGGGTAGATCAACTTCTATAGACAATGACCTAGTTATATACTTTAATAACCTATAACTCCAAAAGTATTAAGAATTGGTATAAAGTATTTTAACAGCAAATATTTGTCTATAAAAGACCGTTCTAATGATAACTATATCATTTATTGCTAAAGAGCGTGTTGATCAACTCCCTGTTGAAAAAAATCAACAAAAAAGATTATATCTTTGATAGTATTTTTTTCCTGGTTAACATTGATATTTTACTTATTGTTTATAAAAAAGCATTTCAATAAAAGAACTAAATTATTTTCACATTTTCAACTCCACACGATTACTACGAAAATAATATAGACCTTTTAAAATAGAAATATTTCCATATGTACATTTAGTATTTTATCAGTTGTTTAAGTATTACTTATTTTGTTAGTAAGTTTATGGTACTAAATACTTTGTGTGCTGATTTATAATATCAATAAAGACTGTTTATTACCAATCTGTGATTATTGAAGTCAAATTTATAATGATTGTTTGCTAATGAAAATATTTAGGACGTAATTTTTTGCTATAAGGTTACTTGTTACTAGTTGTTAATTAATTATCTTATGTCATAACTGCTTATTATTATTAAACATTTCTACGAATATGTATTATTTAACTTTGTATAATACTGTATCATTCTACTTTTAATATGAAGACTGTTTTCTAAAACCGCGGATATTAACATTAATATTTCTTGTCATAATAAAACCTGATTATTACATAAAACATCTTGGTTTCTTTTAATGGGTCTAATTTTACGGTGTAAAATAAATAAAATATTTTTTATATTCTCCTAAACGCAATACCGGGGTGCATGATACAAGATTTGTACCATCCGTCCCGTTAAATAAAATACCGGGGTGGTTGGAACTTTTTTCCCCAACGGTCCCGCCACCGGGACAGAGCCACCGGGGTGGTTGGGACTCACTCAATAAAATAATACGTCCTTAAGGATGAACCTTATAGTAATCTGTTTTTACGGCCCGGCCACAGCCAGAGCGGCAAGCGGTGAGGCAGGCGGGGCGGCAAGCGAATTTGGTAATCATTGCGCGGTCGTGACGACGAACTGAGAGGCCGCCATCGAGATAGCGCGCAGTGATTATTGAACGCCCGCCGCCTGCCGCGCAGCCTGTCGCGCTGGCTATGGCCGGGCCGTTAGGGTTCCGTACCAAAATCGTAAAAAGCCCTTAAGGCGCGATTCAATCTGTCTGTCGGTCACAGGCTGGATATATCAAGAACTAGTAATAATATCAACTTGAAATTTGGAATATATTTAGATAGCGTTTGTCCAACTATTTTGCAAATAAGCAAGAAATAAAAATACATTATTTTTTTCTGCAATTTTTCACTTTGAAAACTTCGAACTTCGAATTTCGAATTTTTAAGACCCCTTTTCAGTCCCTGAAAAGGGGTCTTAAAAATTCGAAGTGGGCTACAAGGGTATGTGGGGTATCATATAAAAAAGCGCTGTTTGCACATTCTCATATTTTCCCTTTTTAGGGTTCCGTACCCAAAGGGTAAAAACGGGACCCTATTACTATGACTCCGCTGTCCGTCTGTCTGTCTGTCTGTCACCAGGCTGTATCTCATGAACCGTGATAGCTAGAAAGTTAAAATTTTCACAGATGATGTATTTCTTATGCCGCTATAACAACAAATACTAAAAACAGAATAAAATTAATATTTAAGGGGGGCTCCCATACAACAAACGTAATTTTTTTGCCGTTTTTTGGTACGGAACCCTTCGTGCGCGAGTCCGACTCGCACTTGGCCGGTTTTTTTAAGACCATTTAGTTTTTGACTTTTGATGAAAACTGAAAAAATACCCTTCCCTTATCTCCGAAGTTTGCATAGAAAAAAATCTGAAATTATTCTGTGCAATAGAAATTTATGTAAAAATTACATGAAAAATAAAACGATGTCTCTATATATAGAGACATCGTTTTGATGATGTGCTTTTTGATGTTTGAAGAGCACACTTTTTCAGAAATCATTAACTAAAATGCCATTAGTTCCACTATCTGTCAAGAAATGGCGCTGCCCTTAAACTGTAATATTATACACCTCAATGAATTTATACATGTGGTACGGAACCCTAGGTGCGCGACTCCGACTCGATCTTGATCGGTTTTATAATATGTTCTGACTGACTCACTGATGCATCATTGCACAGTTCAAACCACTGGACGAATAGAGGTGAAATGGATATAGATCGTTAATGACGAAGGCAACCTTGAAATTTCCCGCAGGAAAAGGAATTTCACGCCGATGACGTCATGAGCAGAAGTGAAGTTAGCCCGGCCACATACATGACGGAATCCCGATTCGGAATTTCGAACGGAATATCAATAATGTAAGAAAATTCCGTACGGAAAAATCCCGCATGTGGTCCATAGATTTGTATGGATTAGCTGCATTCGGCATTACGCATGTACGGAATTCCGTAACGGAATCCCGACAGTATGTGGCTTTTAATTCAACTGTGAAGAAAAGAATAACCTCATTGGATGTCTATTTCTGTCCCTTTTATATTCTATTAATAAAAAAGCGACGACAGCATAACACTTGTGGTTAATGACGCAGCACGCAATACCGCTATCTCCCTCATTTGTTGGAGCAGTGATGGATTTGAGCGCTCGTGATTAAGCCCTAAGGGACGTGGGCTGACCACTGATGGGTAAGCCATTAATCCTGTCAGAGGAATCTGGACCACATTCTTTGGGAATAAAATTTGTAGTTCAGTCTGCGATGGAAATCAGAATTTCTGTAGACTAAAGAACTGAGATGTTATTATAGTCAAAGAATTGCATAATGCAGTGAATGAATTTTACAAGTCTGGAATGTCTAGGGGTTGTAAGCGAGTTTTAGTTGAATCCGTGTAAAAGATACTTATTTATAAAGATAGGATTATATGCAAATGCGTATTGCATATTTAACCCCTTTTCAGTGGTAGTCATAGAGTACATTATTATACTAGAGAGTGGTAGTTGCATATTTTAGCAAAAAAATGAAATCATATTTATTTACGCTCGATTTTGTTCATCGTTCAGATGTCTAAAGTCTGTCCATCCTTACTTGTCTTATTTAGTAAACAATTTTTGACAGTTGTCATACGTCTTTTATACTTAAATCGTTATTTAAAAATAAGTTAGTAACTTTATGAAATTGTTGTTAATTTACTGACCATTTATTACGTAATCTATTTTTTTTTTTTATTTATTTATTAAGAAGACCAACAGCTAAATTAAACACATTAGGAAGCTTAAATAACACTTGAAAGCCAATTACAGGTCCTCACCGATAGAATCTATGTGTGAAAAACCATTTGTCGTATTTTATAAATGATTATTTCAATAAAGAGTTGGGTGAAGATTATTTACCAAATAAGACAAGTAAGGATGGGCAGACTTTAACATGTCCAAACATTGCATCCAAAATTAAATTCTGACCAGTAACCTCAGCAGACGTAGGTAGAACGATCCTTTTTGCTTACAAAAATGTATTAAGCGATCGACGACACAATTTTTGTACAGAACAGTACTTAGTCGTTATTTTTAAAGGTAGATAAATTTCAATATTAAATATATTTTGCAATTGATATTTTCGCAAATACGATTGTTATCGTTGAGTAATAATACCTTTTTAAAATAAAAACCTTAAAAACGTGTTATTTTATTTTATGTTGCATATTTTGGCCCTTTTTATGGATTTTTGTGCCTCTTTTAGATATTTTTCTTGCATATTTGCTTGCATATTTTGAGCTTTTTATGTTGCATATAATCCGGTCTTTACTTATCTAAAATTAAGCATAATATAGCAGTTTATATAGATAGCGTCATATACATAGAAACAGCACGAAATAAATAAAAGAAAGGCAGTCCAGTTCAATTATTTGGAGATCAAAAGTTATAATAATATAATTTGAACAGTGCACATATATAATATTCGAAGCTGATGCTGAGATAGTGTTTAGTATTTGAACTAATAGAATTTGTAGCGGACAAATAATGCAATTCCACCGTGAATAAGATCTTGAATCTCTGGATCTTGCTATTAATATCTAAAAAAATGTGAACATTTCCTGTTTTTACCGACTTCAAAAGGAGGGAGGTACTCAAAAGACGGCTGAACCGATTGAAATAATTCAAACGTTATTACCAAGCACGAAAATAGTATGTTTTTTGTGTGATCTACCTCGATGATCAGTCGTATTACTTCTTTGTTTATGAACTGAATAAGATAATTCTTTTTTGTTTGAAAAGTGATATCTTAAGTGTAGTTCTTTAACCGACTTAAAAAAGGAGGTTTGTAGTTTGACCCGCATGTATGTATGTTTCTCCGCGATTAACTCACGTTTGGCTGAGCCGATTTTTCTACCTAAATAATATACCTACACTACCTAATACAAAAGGTACTGTAGTGGTACTAATAGGGACCATACACAGAGAGAAAAAAAAAACTAATGAGAAACAAAACTGTAACTTCCTAGAATCCAACAGACGCTTAAACAAATAAATGTCACATGTGGTAAAAATCAAGAGTTTTAGAAATCTGATATTCAGGCAAATTCTACAGATAAAATATCCTTTTTAACACTTGAAGGGGTCATAAATTTCTTTTAAACATGACGTTGGTCTCAAATTTACTTATTACAAAAAAACAAAACCCACTTTTCGAAAGTCATAAATTTGGTCATATTGACAAAGGACAACAGGATAGCGTCATAGCTGATGTGCAGAAAAAAAAATGCAATGTAATAATAAACGACAACTGTGACAAAATGGACCTTATGCCATTAAGCTTAAAGCCTAGGGGGACTTACTAGGTCTCTCTAGATTGCTAAGCTTTAGAAAAACGCAGATATTATGCGTTGAAATGTTTTGTGTTACAGATCTAGACAAATGTTGACCACAATCCTGGATCTAGCGATTTTAGAAGTTCAATCTTCAACCATTTCCTGAACCCATAGTGACATCTACCGGGAAACCAAACATAATGCAAGGAACAGACCAATCAAATTGATGGAAGGAGGGGCGTTTCTGCATCGTTGAAGAATGTGCGAGACACTGGGGCCAAGGGATTGTGAACCGAAACCAATAGACTTTAAAAATTAAGTTAGATTAAAATAGCTATAAGTTAGATTTGTGTAATTGTTAAAAGTTTTCTTGTGAACAAAACATGCGACAGGAGGCATTCCGATTCTATCAGCGTCTTTGTATAGTCGTTTCATTTAACGAATGTAAAGTTTAGATGTGCAAAGTTGCTTGTAATAATTGTTCATTCAACGATTCAAGTCTATTCAATTTAAATTTGTATCTCTAGTAAAGAGTTATAACTGTATGAATTCAGTGAGGCGAACCAGCAGGGCGCTAAACAGCTGAGTATTTTAGTATCATTTCAGTGTATTTAATTTGACCTTACCTTATAATTGAAATTAATTGATTGCTTTTGAGTGGTATTGACACCGATTAGTATTCAGAATAAATCTAAAGATTTAGCGATATTCATTCTCACGTTTATCAAGGTCAAATAAGTACTCTATTATTTTATGTTTCATTCTTTTGTGTTTTGATTTATTGTTAGATTTACTTTAAAGGCTGGAGGGAGTTTTTTATTTGTCCGTGGCTTTTTCTTCCTACCTATAAAATAGCCTTTTTAGAAAGAAACGGAAGACTAACTAATCATTAACGTGAAAGTTAGCCAAAATAAACAAAGAGATTCTTTAACTTCATTTTAATGAATAAATGAATTAAAATTTTATCGTTGCATTCATATTTCTCTCCATTACATATAGGCACCTTTTGTTTTTGAAATCGTTGTTCTGAATTGAAACTAGAGTATTATTAAATTTTTTGTGATTGGGTCACTTTCGAGCAGTGGCATTTCTGTTGAATAATAAAGCCGAATTTAGATCTCCTTTTTCCTTGAGTTTGAAGTTTCAGATCAATTGATATTTTCAGATAAATTACTATCCTCAGATAACTTGACCAAGTAGATAAATTAGTAAATTCGTATAAATATATAATTTGAGTGAATTCAGAGTTTCAGTTGGCTAGATAAAATTTAGAATTTTAGATAAATAGAAAATTGATTTAGTTCATCCTTTCTTTTAGATTTCAATTATTTCAGTCAAATAGAAGATTTAGTTTAGTTTACCTTCCTTCTAAAATTCGATTATTCTAGACAAATAGGAAATTTAGTTTTGTTTATCTCTTTCTAGACTTCTATAATTTCAGATAAATAGATAAATTTAATTTAGTTATCTCCTTTCTAATACGATAAATTTTAGATAAATAAGAATTTGCTCTAGTTTATCTCCTTCTTGGCTTCGATAATCCAGACATAAAGATAATTTAACTTATTTTACCTTTTCTAGAGATTTAGTACCTATAGTTTCAAAGTAAATTGATCGTCCTAAATAATTGATTTGAACTCAGTTAAAATAAGACCAAAGCTAGAGCTCAGTTAAATAACTAACTGAAATGTTATGCGTTCAAAACGGACGATTTTGACGCTTATATCTTGACCTTATATAATAGAATTTAGGCTAGAGGTTGTGGTTCATAAAGTAATAATTAGTATTCATTTAGTTTGTTTTAAATCAGAGTGGACACGCTGTTTGGATTCAAATGGTACAGAGCGTGACTTTCATTGGGGTCAACGTAGAAATAGCATAGGAAGAATTTAAGAGCTCGCGCTAGTCCATCAACCCTAAGGTGGCCACCTGTTTTAAAAAGAAGAGGAGTCAGTTAATCTCCTCCAATCAAATAATAAAAAGGGTGATAAGGACAGCGAATTATTGACATCCGTCTAACGAGAATTGTCAAAAATCAGTTAGCATTGGCAGGATCCCATCTGAATAGATGCTCTGATTGAATCCAAACGCGTATCAAAATCATTGTTCTCATTTATTAACCGAATAATTATTATCGCACCTCAAGCCATTATCTGAGAGATATACAATATCATCCTTTCCAGACGAGTTTGTTAAAAGGTACATTTGTTTAAACTGAGCTATATTTTGGGATAAAATAATCAAATAAAACCACTAGACGATCAAAGCAGATACAATAAGTATCACTGGTAACTAAGTCATTCTCAGCCGATAAAGAGGTGAGCTCAAAGGGTCCACCACACATGGCGCTCGGTGACCAGGATTCTTAGATTTTGTGTTCATTTAAAGTAGACACAACTAGAAATCGAATCTTAAAAATATTACACAACGTAGAATATTGATTACTTATCCCAATATTGTATTTCAGCAGAATTATGTTATAAATTCGCCAACTAAAGCAAACTGAAACTTTGAATAATAACTCTAAAACTTTATTCATCTTTATGGTTTATATTGTAAATTCATCAAACAAAACAAAGTGAAACTTTAAATATTAACTCTATAATTCTAGATATCTTGACGGATATCTTTTGCAACAAGAAATTATATACGTTCATGTTTGATCTTAAAAGCGGGGGAAGGAAAATTAACTGACTATCTTTTGTAGTAAATTAACACTATAATATCCATATTACCTATATAACAGTTGACGAATTTCACTTTGTATTGCTTTGAAAGTGAGAATTGCGTGCTATTGTGTTTTTTTGTGTGTACCTTTTTTTTACAGGAAGCGTTGTTCATTGTTACATTGTGTTTTCATTAGGCGCGTTAAATAATAACAATAACGGTTTAGGAATTCTTTTATTACAGTTGTAGGTTAACGATAAAATAAATAAATTTATAATGTCGGAACGAGTAATTACGCGACGTGGTAGAAAGAGGACCTTAGTAGAGGATACAGATTCTCATGTAGTTACGACAAATGTGGATAGGCGTAGGAAACCTAGGTCACAAACGGTTGGGAAAACATCTCAAGCTACTAATGACGGATATCAACTATTAGCAGGAAAGTTTGAAGAGCTTTTCGAGCGAATTGAAGCATTAGAGTCTCGAACTACGAGTTCGCAAAACAGCGGATCTGCGAATAATTACTCTTTAGTAGGCGATAGTACAATAAATCAACCAGATCGGGTTATGGTCGCGTCCGGAAGCGATTGTTGTGAGAGAAGGGCTAACAATATTTACGTCATGCGGCCTGCTATAGAAAAACCGGTATTTAGCGGTAGAGGGGACTTAAATCCCATGAGATTTATAAAACGATTAAGGAAATATATAAATTCTTTAGGCGCACACGAGAGGGCGATTGATGTAGCTACGGAATGCTTAACCGGGCCAGCACTTAAGGTATTAGAACTGCATAGTAGGAATTGGGCGACATTAGAAGATTTTGAAGCAGACTTTCGTCGTAATTATTGGGGAGATCAACATCAGGAGGCGGCTAAATATAGATTAATGAATACAACGTACGACAATAGAGGGAAATTTAATATGTGTGAACATTTTGCGGACCAAATTGACTCAGTTAGTTCATTAACAATACCTTTGAGCGAAAGGGATTTAGTAAACTGTGTAATGCGACACTTCCCAACAGATGTCCAACAACTGTGGTTTACTAGAGTAGGGGAGGTAACTATATTGACGGCTTCCGAGTTCCTTAGAAATTTAGAGCATAATGTAGTGCATAGAACATTGAACAATACGATTAGTCATAGTAACCGCGGGAGAGACATTGAACGTGGGCGTTCACAATACGGCAGAGGTGCAAACTATTTACGAGGGAATGCAAGGACTTTGGCTATAGAAGCTAGGCCGTATTTTTCTAATAGAGGGTCAACGCGAGGTAGGGGTAGAGGTCGTGGTAGGACGATGACAAGAGGAGTATATAATAGACACAATTACCCGGCTATCAAATATGAACCCGCTTCGACATCGGGAACTAGTAACAGCAGCACTAGTTTAGATAGGGGTGTAAATACAAGAGCGAGTGGATCAAATTCTAATATGAATATTTGTAATGAGATCAGTCAGGGAAACGGGACACAATCGAACAAATAAGTCCTGTTTGTGAGATTGGGAACGATAGGGACAATTCTATACGGTTAAGTAGAGATGGATGCGTCAGTGTTATTGAGAGGAAGAATGATGTGGCATATAATATTATGGTTGGTACCGGATGGGTCCCAGGAAAAGGGTTGGGCAAGTTAGAGAATGGACGGCGGACGCTAGTTAGTTGCGGAATAAAGTTTATTGACAGCGGTGTGGTTGAGTTGGCAGGCAGATTGTTAGGAGAAATGAGTGACAGAACAGAAATGTGTGTAGAGAGAGGAAGACCTCGTCAAATTCGTGATGTGCGACAGAGAAAGGTATATACGATTTTTAATGATGTGGAAGATAGTATGAGTGATGAGGAAACGATTCCCGCTTTACCTAAGTTACCTGTAGTATCAGTATGGGTTTACGGACGAGAGATACAGGCGTTGGTAGACACAGGAAGTCAAATCACAGGTATTACGACTGAGTTATGTGATTATATAGAATCTCAGGTCGGGAAATTACCGGAGGTTCCAATACCTACAATACAAGTACAAGGGGCATTTGGATCTAGGAGTGAGAGCGTAAAACGATTAATTCTAATAGAAATAGGGTTAGGGAGTACACAGATTGAGACACCTGTCATGGTTTTACGCAAATTACCTAAGTCTATTTTGTTAGGTTTCGATTGGCTAGAAAGGGTCAAAGGAATAATTAAATGCGGACCAGAAAAGGGGTTAACTATCGAACATTTGGGCGTAAAGACGGAAATTAAAATCGGTTCCCAAGATGAAATAAAAATGTTAGGGGGCGTCGTGAGTTCTATTGAAATTGAAAGTGCATTAGGGCGACAGGACACTGAAAGTACAAGTAAATTAATGAGTACCAAACAAAGTAAAGGTAATACATTGTCGGTCGAAGAGTATGTAGCTTCGTTGGAAATGCAGGCGGATCATAAAACTTTATTATTGCCAATTTTACAAAATAATAGAGAAGTATTTACTCAGAAGTTAGGTTTAACAAATAAATACATTCATGAAATTAAAATGGCTGATAAGACACCTTTCATAAAACGTAGTTATCCAGTACCGTTTGCTCATCGCGAGCAGGTAAAGGAAAAAATCGAAGAGCTTGAACAATTAGGAGTAATAAAACGGGAGGCAACGCCGTATTGTAGTCCATTGACGTATACAAAGAAAAGGGATGGGTCCGTAAGACTATTGTTAGACGCGCGCGAACTAAATAAACGAATGGTTGGTGACTCCGAGGCTCCACCTGTTACGTCGGAGATTTTACAATCGTTTCATGGGGTTAATTATATAAGTTTAATTGACCTAAATAATGCGTATTTTCAAATTCCTTTAGATGAACGATCGACTAAGTATACCGGGTTTATCTTTTTGGGAAAAACGTACACGTATGCAGTTTTACCTCAAGGATTAAAGACATCAGTCGCTAGTTTCTCGCGTGCTATGGATATAATCCTCGGAGGAGATGTTAGAGCTTTTTGCACGAATTACCTTGATGATTTAATTGTATATACTAGTGGTGAATTAAAGTTACATCTGGAACATCTAAATCAGGTATTGGGACGGCTGCGTGAAGCAAATTTGACGTGTAACTTAGAGAAATGTAATTTTTTGCAAGTCGAAGTGAAGCTGTTAGGGCATATAGTAAACACAAAAGGCATTCGTATGGACCCAGATAAGACAAAAGCTATTCAGGATTTCCCTGTTCCTAAAACGGTAAAGCAAGTACGGGCTTTTTTGGGACTTATTAATTATTTCCGAAGATTCATATTGAAGTATGGGGAGGAGACGAAACCGTTATGTGAGTTATTACGTAAAGATGTAAAGTGGAGATGGACAACGGTAGAGAGTGATTGTTTTGAACGAGTGAAAGGATTATTCTTAGAGACGGTGATGTTGATACACCCTGATCCACATAAGACTTATTACCTACAAACGGATAGTAGCGCGATAGGAATTTCTGGGTGTGTTTATCAGTTGTCTGAAGAGGGAGAGGAGCAGGTTATAGGATTTTGCAGCAAAGGATTGACGGATGCAGAGATGAAATGGACAGTTACAGAACAAGAGTTGTGGGCAATCGTATATAGTTTAACTAAATTTGAGACTTATTTAAGGGGGTCGAAGTTAATCATACGAACGGATCATAAAAGTCTTACGTTTTTACATTCATGCCGATTATTAAGCGCACGTATGATAAGATGGGTACATTACATAGGACGATTTGATTTTCACATACAATACGTGGAGGGTAAAAGGAATGTTGTAGCTGACGTATTATCACGACACATAAAGGGGGTAACCGACATACAAACTTCGCGGAATCAAAATCCTCAGATGAATTTGTTTAAAGCCACTAATTTGCAATTAGTTCGGGAACAATTTAAGACATTAATTGCACAACAGAACGAGGATGATAGATTAAAAGGAATCATAAAGACATTACGCGAGTTAGGTCTTACGGATGTAAACATGGGTTGTAGGAACTACGTACTAAAGGACGAAGTTTTGTATTACGTAAATCCTAAGAGTGGGATCCGAGTTTTAGTCGTTCCGGAAACGATGCAGAGAGATTTGATAATCAGTGTTCATGAGGAGATAGGTCATTTCGGGAGGTTCAAGGTCCTTGCTTTGCTAAAAAATAGGTACTATTTCACGAAAATGTCGCGAACAATAGCTAGAGTGTTGAGAGAATGCGCAGTTTGTCAAAAATCTAAACATGAGAAAGTAATTCATTCGGGACCTAGCAAACCGGTTATAGCTAAACAAATAGGCGGAATAGTTTTCGCAGATTTATATGGACCATTGCCCATTGGACAGTTTGGAAATAAATATATATTGGTGATACAGGATTCCTTTAGTAAATTTATAAAATTGTACCCATTGAGGAAAGCGACCGGGCGAAGTACTGTAGCTTGCATAAGAAGGTTTCATGAGATAATGCACATCGAACACGTTATAACCGATAACGGGTCTCAATTCATATCCCGGGTGTGGGAAGATGGTTTAGCAAAATTAGGCATACAGCTGTCACATACATCTATACGAAATCCAAGGCCGAATTCGACTGAGCGCGTAAACAAAGAATTAGGACGAATGTTTAGGACTTATTGCGATAAGTCACATAGATCTTGGGTATCGTTAATACCACAGATAGAGGATTGTTATAATAATGTGATACATACTTCGACGGGGTTTTCGCCGACAGAAGTTATCTGGGGGAAGAGTACCGGACTTATGACAGACAGACTATTGAATAAATATAACGTAGTAGGGATAACGGGTGGTAATATTGACGAGATTAGACGGAAAGTTCGTGAAAATATTTTAAAAGCAGCTAAGTCAAGGGAAATTACATATAATAAAAACCACCGACTAGTACGGTATAACATAGGAGATTACGTTAAACTAAAAACATTTCCCAAGTCGGAAGCAGAAAAAAAACTAACGAGGAAATTTGCGCGACTTTACATAGGACCTTATAAGGTCGGGGCAATACCTTACGATAACGTATACACATTAGTATGCCCAACCACGAATAAAATCAAAGGCAATTATAACGCTATCCATTTATTTAGATATTACGTTAACACCGACGAAAGGAAACAATAAGCTAACAAAACAATTAAATTATTGTCAGACAGATGTTTGAACAAAACTAAGGCACGAGCGGCCGTGGGAATATTTTTTTTTTGCGGTTCGAAATTTTATGACACCCTTCTAAAACAAAGGCTATTGTGTAAGTAGGAATAAACGTCACCGGGGGGGGGCGGTTTAAAGGAAAGCTTACAATTAGTCGTGGGAATATTTTTTTCCTTTCATTTGAGATTTTACGACACCCTGCAATAACAAAGGGCATTTTGTCAATAAGATTAGGCGCCATCAGGTACAGTGAGAAGGCGAGTTGACAGTAGTTTTTTTTTCATATAGAGATTTAGTAAGAATATAATCAGAAAGTCAAGTGAAGTTTGCGCAAATGCACCTAGCTGCATTTACTCAACTGGGGAAGGCGTGTAGTGGTACTAATAGGGACCATACACAGAGAGAAAAAAAAAACTAATGAGAAACAAAACTGTAACTTCCTAGAATCCAACAGACGCTTAAACAAATAAATGTCACATGTGGTAAAAATCAAGAGTTTTAGAAATCTGATATTCAGGCAAATTCTACAGATAAAATATCCTTTTTAACACTTGAAGGGGTCATAAATTTCTTTTAAACATGACGTTGGTCTCAAATTTACTTATTACAAAAAAACAAAACCCACTTTTCGAAAGTCATAAATTTGGTCATATTGACAAAGGACAACAGGATAGCGTCATAGCTGATGTGCAGAAAAAAAAATGCAATGTAATAATAAACGACAACTGTGACAAAATGGACCTTATGCCATTAAGCTTAAAGCCTAGGGGGACTTACTAGGTCTCTCTAGATTGCTAAGCTTTAGAAAAACGCAGATATTATGCGTTGAAATGTTTTGTGTTACAGATCTAGACAAATGTTGACCACAATCCTGGATCTAGCGATTTTAGAAGTTCAATCTTCAACCATTTCCTGAACCCATAGTGACATCTACCGGGAAACCAAACATAATGCAAGGAACAGACCAATCAAATTGATGGAAGGAGGGGCGTTTCTGCATCGTTGAAGAATGTGCGAGACACTGGGGCCAAGGGATTGTGAACCGAAACCAATAGACTTTAAAAATTAAGTTAGATTAAAATAGCTATAAGTTAGATTTGTGTAATTGTTAAAAGTTTTCTTGTGAACAAAACATGCGACAGGAGGCATTCCGATTCTATCAGCGTCTTTGTATAGTCGTTTCATTTAACGAATGTAAAGTTTAGATGTGCAAAGTTGCTTGTAATAATTGTTCATTCAACGATTCAAGTCTATTCAATTTAAATTTGTATCTCTAGTAAAGAGTTATAACTGTATGAATTCAGTGAGGCGAACCAGCAGGGCGCTAAACAGCTGAGTATTTTAGTATCATTTCAGTGTATTTAATTTGACCTTACCTTATAATTGAAATTAATTGATTGCTTTTGAGTGGTATTGACACCGATTAGTATTCAGAATAAATCTAAAGATTTAGCGATATTCATTCTCACGTTTATCAAGGTCAAATAAGTACTCTATTATTTTATGTTTCATTCTTTTGTGTTTTGATTTATTGTTAGATTTACTTTAAAGGCTGGAGGGAGTTTTTTATTTGTCCGTGGCTTTTTCTTCCTACCTATAAAATAGCCTTTTTAGAAAGAAACGGAAGACTAACTAATCATTAACGTGAAAGTTAGCCAAAATAAACAAAGAGATTCTTTAACTTCATTTTAATGAATAAATGAATTAAAATTTTATCGTTGCATTCATATTTCTCTCCATTACATATAGGCACCTTTTGTTTTTGAAATCGTTGTTCTGAATTGAAACTAGAGTATTATTAAATTTTTTGTGATTGGGTCACTTTCGAGCAGTGGCATTTCTGTTGAATAATAAAGCCGAATTTAGATCTCCTTTTTCCTTGAGTTTGAAGTTTCAGATCAATTGATATTTTCAGATAAATTACTATCCTCAGATAACTTGACCAAGTAGATAAATTAGTAAATTCGTATAAATATATAATTTGAGTGAATTCAGAGTTTCAGTTGGCTAGATAAAATTTAGAATTTTAGATAAATAGAAAATTGATTTAGTTCATCCTTTCTTTTAGATTTCAATTATTTCAGTCAAATAGAAGATTTAGTTTAGTTTACCTTCCTTCTAAAATTCGATTATTCTAGACAAATAGGAAATTTAGTTTTGTTTATCTCTTTCTAGACTTCTATAATTTCAGATAAATAGATAAATTTAATTTAGTTATCTCCTTTCTAATACGATAAATTTTAGATAAATAAGAATTTGCTCTAGTTTATCTCCTTCTTGGCTTCGATAATCCAGACATAAAGATAATTTAACTTATTTTACCTTTTCTAGAGATTTAGTACCTATAGTTTCAAAGTAAATTGATCGTCCTAAATAATTGATTTGAACTCAGTTAAAATAAGACCAAAGCTAGAGCTCAGTTAAATAACTAACTGAAATGTTATGCGTTCAAAACGGACGATTTTGACGCTTATATCTTGACCTTATATAATAGAATTTAGGCTAGAGGTTGTGGTTCATAAAGTAATAATTAGTATTCATTTAGTTTGTTTTAAATCAGAGTGGACACGCTGTTTGGATTCAAATGGTACAGAGCGTGACTTTCATTGGGGTCAACGTAGAAATAGCATAGGAAGAATTTAAGAGCTCGCGCTAGTCCATCAACCCTAAGGTGGCCACCTGTTTTAAAAAGAAGAGGAGTCAGTTAATCTCCTCCAATCAAATAATAAAAAGGGTGATAAGGACAGCGAATTATTGACATCCGTCTAACGAGAATTGTCAAAAATCAGTTAGCATTGGCAGGATCCCATCTGAATAGATGCTCTGATTGAATCCAAACGCGTATCAAAATCATTGTTCTCATTTATTAACCGAATAATTATTATCGCACCTCAAGCCATTATCTGAGAGATATACAATATCATCCTTTCCAGACGAGTTTGTTAAAAGGTACATTTGTTTAAACTGAGCTATATTTTGGGATAAAATAATCAAATAAAACCACTAGACGATCAAAGCAGATACAATAAGTATCACTGGTAACTAAGTCATTCTCAGCCGATAAAGAGGTGAGCTCAAAGGGTCCACCACAGTACCTACACTAAAAAGTAAAAAATAAAAAATTGTTTAAAAAAACAAAAAACCGACTTCAAAAAACCTACCTCTAAAAAGCAAGAAATAATATTTGTAATAATAAAAACACGTCTATTGAAGTCGGGTGGGGCTTTTAGAATAAAAAAAGGAATTTGTACTCCAGCCCCACCCGACTTCAATAGACGTGTTTTTATTATTACAAATATTATTTCTTGCTTTTTAGAGGTAGGTTTTATATTGTAACACTTTCTTTTGTAATGCTAATAACTTATTTAAGGATCAGATTCACAGAGCTCCAGACAGAAGAGATCAGAAGATATATTTATATATTAAATTAAACGAGAAAGTTTAATTTAAAATGTAATTTAATTATCAGAAACTAGAGGCTGCGCGTGACTTTGTCTGCATGGAAAGTTTTTTTACCATCCCTCGGGAACAATACTTTTTTCGGGATGAGAGGAACCCCAAACAACGTTCATGTAAAATTTCATGATGATCGGTTCAGTAGTGAAAGCGTAACAGTCAAACAAACAAAGGATTTTTGCGTTTATAATATTAGTAAGGATTATCTGCCCGCAATCTAAGGAAATTGGCTCACACCACAGCCTTTTAATGCACGAAAAATTTTAACAAGTGTTTTAAGATGTACAATATTGTGTATCTTTTATATATACGCTGAAATGAGGTTCATGAGTGGAACCAGCCCACTGCGTGAACCAATTGATTAAAATTTCACGATGTATAGGAGTGATGTATTAATTCATAGGCGATAAAAAATGTACTTATATAATAGTTACTGAGTTTTTTTCTCACAGGGTGCTAGAAACAATATCATGGTTTTATTGATACGTAATTTGAAACACTTTACTATTTTCTGAATCTGAATTCTATTTATAACTCCCACAATAGTTTTTTCATTAGGGCGCTTTCTTGTTTATATTTATTTTCTTAACATTGTAATCGCTTTAAAATAATTGTAGTTTCTGTGTTGTCCCTACAACACTCAATTGCTTTGTAATAGCCTTCACTACAATAACCGTATTGAGCTTTGTTATTATGTTCCGTAATTACAATCCACTGAATATGATACAATCTATAGGTAGAAACTGTCAACTAAGTTGTGTACCGCAGCGGGACCAAAATACCTAAGCCAAATTAAACGAGACTGACAAAAGGCAAATTAAATTGATCCTACAAAAAGTTTGATATATTTATATGGCTTATTATAATTATTAATTACTTTTCTTTTAAGATTTGCGCGCGTTACATAATTATATGAAGGTAAATTTTCAAGCGAATATAAATTCACAGACTCAGGTTGACCACGCAATAACTTCCGCTATAAAGTTGGTAGCCAAATGTACCAACATAATAAAAAAAATCAAGCTATTTTCACAGGTTAGCTTTAGCCCTAGATTCGTAATCTTGCATTTTATCCAGTGAAATATGAAATGTTTTAACCGTTAATAACCGCTGTCAGATGGTATGCTGCACTCTGCAGGCTGGCAAGCTTTAATTAGCAAAGAGTTTCGGGTATAAATTCAAGGCTCAGCGTTTATCCTTTGCAACATTGCTTTTGGATTGCATATTTAATTAATCCATTGTTAGTAAACGTATATGATTGTTAGCAATGAGCATGAGCCTTTCTGTGATGCTGTTTCAGAAATAGTTATTGGTTGAACATTGAAAATGTGTTTGTTACCAAAGACTACACCTACTATACTATCCCCTACAACTGGCATTCGTTTTCTTTTTGGGTGTTGTTGGAAGGTCGTATTTGGTAAAAAAAGAAGCAACCGAAGCGAAGCGAGAGTGGTTCGCTAGTATAATATTATAATACATGGAAATCATTTTGATTCAGTCACAGTCAGAACGTCGTAATGAGAACATGCGAAACAAACAAAAATAACGAGTAAATCTTGGGAGAATAATTCATTAACTGTTCAATTCAATAATTTAAGTTCTGAAAAAGTAATAACTAATAACTAATTATGGTTTTACAGTTTTGTCACTCTTCCGCACACTCACAAGTTTGCTTATTAGTAATATTTATTTTTATATAAAATGGCTACCTCGTAAATAGCTGTTGTCAGACACTGCACCGACAATGGATTTAATCAAAGTAAAATTGCAATTTTGTAAGCATTTTATATCAATTTTTATTATGACAACAGAGTTCCATAGTCTCATAGTACTATAATATTCGTTCTAATAATCTATTACTAATGGCAACACCCAGTGCCTCTTTAATAGAATAGCTATACTAATATTACTTTTTTTTTACTTTCAATTTGATAGTCTAGTTAATAAATGAACTAAATAATATAAAAGTCTTTCAAATTAAAGATTGGCGAGCTAAAATAAAAAAGGTTACCCAAATTCATATACCTAACCTTACCAATAGCATAATACTCAGTAAACGACTGGCTATTGATTGAAATTAGACGAACGATTGAGCGGAATACTCCTGCTTCATATTACATAATATTCTAAAGGAATTGAAAGGATATTCATTCACCCATAATATTGAATTGGTATCGAGAATTTGAGATATGGATTGGTATTATTTGAGGTTACGAGTTGTAACTAAGGTCGGCAAAACACTCGATACAGAACATTGAAAACGTTCGTTCTATTGCGAGGAATGAAGATTCAATTTGCCGAGCATATTTACGCAGCGTCAATAAACCTTTATTGTACAGTACAAAGTGGCCATAAATTTTAAATTATCGTGTTTACTTAATTCGCAGGCTCTCGGGAACTCGATTCGTTAGCTACGTGTGCCAAATCATCAAGAAGGCTTGGAAACAATCAAACTGAGAGGACAGTTGTATATTAAAATGAGACTGGACTTGTATTAAAACTACCTATATATATATATATATTTCGGACAAAAACTTCATCTTATAATCAAGTTCTGGGACCCTATTTTTGAATTGCTCGGCAGCTGTCGAGCGCTCGTTTCTACTGATTTTCGTTCGACATATGACTCAAAACAATGAAATGTCAAACGAAAAATAGTTTAAAAAAAAAAACAAAAAACCGACTTCAAAAAACCTACCTCTAAAAAGCAAGAAATAAAATTCGTAATAATAAAAACACGTCTATTGAAGTCGGGTGGGGCTGAAGTACAAATTCCTTTTTTTTTATTCTAAAAGCCACACCCGACTTCAATAGACGTGTTTTTATTATTACGAATTTTATTTCTTGCTTTTTAGAGGTAGGTTTTTTTGAAGTCGGTTTTTTGTTTTTTTTTAAACAATTTTTATTTTTTAAATTTTTAGTGTAGGTACCTTTTGTATTAGGTAGTGTAGGTATATTATTTAGGTAGAAAACTCGGGTCAGCCAAGCGTGAGTTAATCGCGGAGAAACATACATACATGCGGGTCAAACTGAGAACCTCCTTTTTTTTAAGTCGGTTAAAGAACTACACATAAGATATCCCTTTTCCAACAAAAAAATAATTATCTTATTCAGTTCATAAACAAAGAAGTTATACGACTGTTCATCGAGGTAGTTCACACAAAATCATACTATTTTCGTGCTTTTTTCAAGATTACTTGAAAAGTACTAAACCGATTTCAAAATTTTAAAAAATGAAACCAACTTGAATTTTTACTTAATGTAATAACGTTTGAATCATTTCAATCGGTTCAGCCGTCTTCGAGTAATCGGTGTACATACAAAAAAAAAACGGGTTGAATTGAGTACCTCCCTCCTTTTGAAGTCGGTAAAAATCAGTCGAAAAGAGCGCTCGACGCCTGCCGAGCGATTCAAAAATAGAGTCTCAGTTTTCTTTAGATTCTGCCTGGAACGGATAAAATCCAACATTTAGATAATATTGGCAGCACCGACGGAAACGAACGATTCAAAAATACGGAAAATCGGCGTCATGCGACTTGGAAGACGAGACGACTTAAGTCGCATGCCACAAAACTATGTCATACGAGCGATTCAAAAATAGGGCCCCTGTTCGTTCAGTTTTTAACCGAAGTTCACGATTTATTACCTACTTCGAGCTGCGAGTCTCCCCGTGATAGGAATGTCAGAAAATATCAAGTTAACTACCTACAAAAAAATATTTTGTAACTAGTAAATAGGTAGTTAAGTGAAGAGTCGCTGTAGATATCAAGCAAACATTTTAGCATAATGTAGAAAGATACAACTCATGAACCGGGAACCAAATGAATGTCGTAACGTCAAGTGGTGCAGTAATTAATTACATCCTCTTACATTTGGAGAAATTTTGTAGGAAAATGATATGACTGTGCTCACAGATTCTAGAACTACTTTGTAGATATGTACTATTTTATTTGGTATTGGGAGGGTGCGAAGGTATAATAATCGATCGCAGCGCTCATGGTGGCAAAAAGTAGAAATAATGTAGGCTCTGTAATCTGTTTGAAAACGATATTTAATTGATTACTAGCGATACAGGACCAATTATATATGATTATTATCACTTAAAAATTTTTATTAAAGTAGCTTTATCCTCTTGTTTTACAAAATCTACAACTAAAAAAGAAGTAAACAAACCCTAATATAACCAAAATAAAACACTTTTTTTGAATAGATCTTACTTGCCATATTTAATTTAAATGACCAAAAATGATTTCACAACACTTTGTCCACCCAAATCACAGTAATTTTGAAATTTACATTAATAACACAATATGTATAGTATTTTTTAATATTTTGTCACAATGCAGCCATTACATATCAAAACGTCAAAACGGTCAGGTCAGAGCCAACAAAGTTGCAACACACTAGGTGGCGCTAAAAGCGTGCACGGAGCCAATAAAGGGCATATAATACTTAAAAATTTAGGTGCTTTTCATTTAAGTCATTACAAACAAGGTGTAAATCACGTAAATAGTTTAAAAAGGAAACTGTTAGTATAAAAAATAAATGGAATTAAACATAATTAAAGAAAACAAGCATCTTTTATGACTAGCATCCATAGGAACAAAACAATAATTTAATATTATAATTATTTAAATAGGTACACGAAACGTTTTAAATTACATGGCAGTGAGAAGTTATACTTTTGTTATTCAAAATTTTCCTTCCCTTCATACTTAGATGTGTCTATCTCATTCAACAAATGACTTCGCCCGGAAAAAATCTTGTAAAAGGCACAAAGAAACAACCCACAATAATGTTAAATGTCGCTGTTCTACAAAAATGCCAACGTTTAATATTATGTGGGGTGCGGTGACGAGCACTTGAATACAATGTTTTCAAATAAAACATCTTGGGTTGGCAGCTAATATAATACACGAAGTTACAATGACATCCTTCAGCTCCCCGCTTAACACTACACAGTAGCAAATGTCAACTTCAAATCCAAGCAATAATTCTCTAACTTGCCATAATATTATAGCAAATGTAACTTTGTTGGCACACCTTTGTAAGCCCAATTCACAGCGCTGTTTAAACGATTAAATTTTATAACACAACGCGCAACGCTCCGAGGATTTAAAGTATTTATTTGTACGTTAAACCGATGCAAGTTTGTTACTCGTGAAATATCTCTGAGCTTTGCATGCTGCTGTGTGGAATGCACTTAGCGCAAGTGAATGCTGTGCGATGCATCACGGTGCATCAAGATTGCCTTGGAGAAGCGCACTAAATTAAAAGTGGCTCCAGTAAATTTTAAATAAGCTATCTCTAAAATCGTGCCGTTTGAGAATAAGACACGATAAGCGCTGACGCAACTAGTTTTTTGTTTTCTTTTCAACTTGTAAATTCCTCTTTTTTTACTTAGAAAGTTAGTTGAATAAAGTAAGCTTTATTAAAAGTAATATTATAGTCTATGTTTTGGTTTGTGGTTCTGGCATCTGGCAACCCTGCGAACGGCCGGCTCTTTGGCCGATGGCTGATTGTGCTTAACAAAGTGTAATGTTTGCATCCTTAAATAAAAAGGTGATCTCCCATAAAATTCTTTTATTAACATTACTACATGGCGCAGCCGTACTAAAGAACCTGCCGATATTAAGATTTGATGGTGTTCACTGAAGAAACTCACGATCACGAAGAAGAAACAATGTCGGGCGTGGAATACCGCATGCCAGCACCGCTCAACCTCGACAATTTGGATGATCTTTATCCACAATGGAAGCGATTTCTCAACAGTTTTAAGATTTTCCTGTCTGCTTCTGGGCTAAATAAGGTAGCAGAGTCCAGAAAAGCTGCCATTTTTTCTGAACTGCATTGGACAATCTGCTCAAGAACTTTACGAAAACACCTTGAAAGGCACGGTTGATAATGAAAAACTTGATGATGTTATAAAGATTTTTGAAGAGCATTTTAAACCTAAAACGAATGAGATCATAAATACGTTTCACTTTAACAAGAGAATTCAAGAAGACGGAGAAAATTTTGATGCATTTTACACAGATTTAAGAAAAATTGCACAAAACTGCAACTTTGGTGTATTTGAAGACAGAATGCTAAGAGACAAAATAATATATGGCATAAGAGACGTTCAAATTCAACAGAAACTCTTGATGAAGAAAAATCTGACTTTACAAGAAGCTGTGGAAACGTGCAGGACCTCAGAACTGGCTAAGAAACATGTGAAGGTCATCGCAGGTCAAGGTCTACCAGCTGCAGAAGTAGATGGGATTGGCATCCAGCATAGAAAATCATTTCCCTACAGCGCTGACCAACAACAGTCAAAAGCTAAGTATAAAACATCTAGTACATACCTGTGTAAAAAATGTAACAAACGTCATGGACCTAGAAATTGCCCTGCCTTTGGCAAAACTTGTTCTTTGTGTAAAAAAATGAATCATTTTGCTGTAGGTTGTAAATCTAAGAATTCCGTACATTACATTGAATCTAACGAGGAAATAGAAAAGCCAGAGGACTTATGACTCGTACGGGTTTGTAACTCCATTGAAGGTAATAATAAGGAATGGACTGAAGTAATAAACATACAGTCAAAATATGTAACTTTTAAGTGTGACTCGGGGGCACAAATTAATGTTTTGTCTTTAAAAGATCTTAAAAATATTGTCGATGATGAAAATCCTGAGTGGTCTGAGACAAAAATAATATTAGAAGTTTTTGGGGGATCACACATTAAGCCTGTTGGCAAAAGAATTTTAACTATTTTGAAAAACAATGTGGCTTTTAAGACTGAATTTATAATTGTTGATAAAAACGTTCGACCTATATTGGGTTTACCAACTTTGATAAAACTTAAACTTTTAAATATCAATAATAATCATAATGTAAATGTAATAAAAACTTATGTAAATGCTACTAAAAACAGCTTAATAGAAAAGTATTGTGAACTATTTCAGGGTGTCGGTCAATTCAAGAAGCCGTTGGAACTGCACATCCAGACTGGAGTAGACCCAGTTGTGAGACCACCGAGACGAGTCCCTAATGCACTTTTGACTCGGTTGCAAGAAAAATTAAAATCACTGGAGGATAGACAAATTATCTCCAAGGTCGAACATCCTAAGAGCTTTGTAAGTAATCTAGTAGTTATTGAAAAAAAAGATGGATCATTAAGAATCTGTCTCGATCCAAAAGATCTTAATAATGTGTTACTTAGAGAATATCATCTGATCCCTACTTTAGAGGAAATTTTACCTAAGATATCAAATAAGAAATTTTTCTCCGTATTAGACTTATCTGAAGGATTCTATAATATTAAACTGGATAATAATTCTAGTGAACTATGTACATTTAATAGTCCGTTTGGTTGTTATAAATTTAATAGACTTCCCTTTGGTTTATCTGTGGCCCCAGAAATTTTCCAAAAGTATAATGAAAATGCTTTTGGTGATATACCTGGAGTAATCATTTATTGTGATGATTTGCTAATATGTGCTGAAACAGAATCGGAGCATGATGCAATATTAGATAAAGTTTTTGAAAGAGCAAAATTATGCAATGTTCGCTTTAATAAAAATAAGTTTCAATATAAGTTAAGAGAAGTAAAATATTTTGGACACATTTTTTCCGAAGCAGGTATGAAAATTGATCCTAACAGAGTAGAAGCTATATTAAAGATTAATTGCCCGAAAGATAAAAAAGAACTTCAAATATTTCTTGGAATGGTGAATTACCTAAGACAGTTTGTTCCTAATCTTGCTAATATTGCATCACCTCTTCAACTCCTGTTGAAAAAGAATGTTGACTGGTTATGGACTAATGTGCATGACACAGCTTTTAAAAACATAAAATGCAAAATAAGTGAAGCACCTGTTTTACAGAATTTTAACCCTAAATTACCTATTGTAATACAATGTGATGCCTCCAAAGATGGTTTAGGTTGCTGTTTGTTACAGAATGATAAGCCGGTTTGTTTTGCATCTAGAAGTCTTACTAGTAGTGAAAAAAATTTTTCACAAATAGAAAAAGAACTTTTGAGTGTTGTTTGGTCGACTAGAAAATTTCATTATTACATTTATGGACAAAAATGTACAATATTAAATGATCATAAACCTTTAGAATCTCTGTTGAAAAAGTCTATTCATGATGTTCCGTCTCCACGATTACAAAGATTAAAATTAAAATTGTTAAAGTATGACTTGACCTTTAAATATCTCAAAGGAAAATTTATGTTCATTGCAGACTTGTTGTCCCGATCCTTTCTAAAATGTGATGATGTTGATGAATCTTACATGTATGAAGTAATCCACTGTGTTGGTCTGGCAAAATACCTTCAGTGTACAGAGGCGACCAAACAAAAATTAATATTGGAAACTAACAATGATTCAGAACTTAAAAAATTAATGGAATATACCAAAAATGGTTGGCCTAATAATGTTAAACATATTCATGATGAGGTACGTTATTATTATAAATTAAGATCTGATATTTCAATTGATGAAAATCTGCTATTCTTACGTGATAAGCTAATAATACCTAAAAGTATGAGGATGGAAATTCTGAAAATATTACATGAGGGTCATCTCGGCATCAGCAAAATGAAAAGTTTTGCACGAGAAATATATTACTGGCCTAAAATTGATTTACACATTGAACAGTTTGTAAGAAAATGTTTTGTTTGTCAAATGTATCAAAATAAAAATGTTAAAGAACCACTAATGTCTCATGACATTCCAGAATTGCCATTTTCAAAACTAGGAATTGATATCATGGAGTTTAAAAGCAAAAGTTATTTAGTAATATATGATTATTTCTCAAAATGGCTTGATGTACAGTTGCTTAGTAGTAAGAGCGCAAAAAGTATTAACAATGTATTAATTGGTATTTTTTGTTATTTTGGTACTCCAAATGAGATTGTGTCTGATCACATTCCATTTGATTCGAAGGAATGTAAGGACTTTGCTTCAGAATGGGGATTTAAGTTAACATTTTCCAGTCCTAAATATCCTCAGTCAAATGGAATGGCAGAGAGGGCAGTCCAGATTGCTAAGAAAATGTTAAAAAAATGTTATGAAGATAAGACTGATTTCAGGGTAGCTCTGTTACATTATAGAACTGCACCTGTGTGTGGTACAAAATTTTCACCAGCACAATTAGCAATGAACAGAAATTTAAGAACTAAATTACCTGTTTGTTATAATTATTTAAAGCCAAAGCTAAATGAAAATGTAAATGTAGAATTTGAAAAGGGGCAAAATAGAAATTTAAGGCATTATAATTTAAATACTAGAGTTAAGGAGGACTTTTATGTTGGACAAAATATATTGTTTCTTAAAGATCCTAGTATCAATAAGTGGTTATCTGGTACTATAGCTAATAAGAATGGTTTAAGGTCATATGACATTATTGCCAGTAATGGTGTAAGATACACAAGAACCTCTTATCATGTTCGACCTTGCTAGATTTTTTTTGTTTCAGTCCGTCTAGATCTCAGGGATGTGCAGTTGCAAAATTTTTTTTAGTTTGATAACTATAATTTTGTAGGATTTGTTTCAATCTCAAAGTTTGTTTGTAAAAGGGGGAAAGAAAAACAAAGTAATATGTATGTTGAATTTATTAACTTAAAAAAAAAAAAATTTGTAAAAAGGGATAGATGTAATATTATAGTCTATGTTTTGGTTTGTGGTTCTGGCATCTGGCAACCCTGCGAACGGCCGGCTCTTTGGCCGATGGCTGATTGTGCTTAACAAAGTGTAATGTTTGCATCCTTAAATAAAAAGGTGATCTCCCATAAAATTCTTTTATTATCATTACTACAGACAATAGTTGAACTTTTTAAAAGCTGCCTTAACTCAGAGCTTTAGTATCAAAAATTCATGGACTCGACTACGGCAGCAGGCAGTCCGTAAATATAACATAGTCTCGTTTCGCGGTGGAGTATACTTTTAGGCAAGTTTTCAAAGTAAATTCGTGTCTGTGTTAAAGTTAAGTAGGTATTTGACGACCTCTGTAGCCGGGAGTGAAGTAGCTGAGAAACTAACTGGCGACTATTTATTACTTGTATATTTTTTCATTTTTATGTTATTGTTTGTTTTTAATAATTTTAACAAAATTATCTAATACATATAAAACTCTAAATTGATTGACAGACTGATTCATTTATTGTTTGGATAGGTGTAGGGCACTAACGGCTGAAGGTAGAGACACCATTTTTGGAGGGTAGATACCTTTCATGATGTAGATGAGCACTAAGGAAGGTTTTAGAAAACTTCCGTTATACAGGATGCTACAGGTCGTTCAAGTTTGTATGAGAATTTGTATAGGGTTGAAGGTAGAGATACCATTTTTGGAGGGTAGATACCTTTCATAGTGATGGTGAGCACTAAGAAAGGGTTTTTGAAAATTCCCGCTATACAGGGTGCTACAGAGTGTTCCAGTTTGTAGGTACATATTTTTTTATGGGAAAATTTAAATGTGTGACATGAGGTCTACTGATAAATACTTATGTATATTGGTAATCAATTACGCACCGGACGACGCTCCGTGGGATTGACGATCTGGTGAAGGTTGCCGGAAGCCACTGGATGTGGGAAGCGCAGGACCGATCGTCGTGGAAATCCTTGGGGGAGGCCTATACCCAGCAGTGGGTGTCGTACGGCTGATATGATGATGATGATGATGATATTGGTAATCCGTGACTTTCAAAATAAATGCACAACTATCTTAATCACGCGAACGAAGTCGCGGGCAAAAGCTAGTAGTGCTATAAAATACTACTACAATATGATGTTGTGATATAGCTCTGGCAAGTCCTCACATCATCAATAGGGATGCCGATAGTCAATTTTCGACAAACAATAACTCTCTCTGAACTATAGATAGCAGTTAGCAGCGTAGTTGATCAAATAAGTGGGGAATACTTCCGTCTGCTGTTGATGCACTTCCCGAAGCATTTCGATCCAAAACTGAAACAACGCGCTGTCGAAAATTAACGATAGTTAAAAAGAACAATGAAAGTAAATGGAAAATCAGCGAGATAAAAGTTTTTCGGGAAATAAGCTTTTATATTTGCAGTTTTTAATTAACCTACCTAGTTGTCTATCGGATAAAAACAGTTTTCCACCCATATGCACTAACTTTAGAATCGCCTAAGTCTTTACCGAACCAACTTAAGACATTCTTAGCAAAAAATTGCTTTGCACTAACCTTAGGACGTTCCTAACTTACGGGCCCAATATCGAGCGCCTAACTTAAGAAATTCCTATAGCAGTGGTTATAGTCTGTGGCATTGTGAGCAAAGAGTAAATATTTATTTATGTTCTTTGACAGTTGACTCTAAGATTCTAAGATTCTGAATCTAAGATTCTAGACTTATTCTTTTCCCGGTGAATTTACCCTACCAAAAAAAATAGACAACGCCTTAGCTTTTGTCTCCTTTTTACTCACGAATGAATCAATAAGGAATTTTGAACTAAAATAATATCCTATGACTTACTTCGTCAGTTTAAGAATCCATAAAAAATTAATATTTACATTCATTCATTCATTCGTTCTCTTAGCAAGGCGATGCCCAAATTACGACGTAGTCTGTTAGTGCAAACAAAAATTTCAGCTCGGCTGTTCTAGGCTGTTCCTAAGCGAAGATAATTCTTAACTAGGACACGCTTAACTTGAGTTAAAGTGCAAACGGCTGTTTGAGTGCTTTTCATACCTAATTTGATATCAATGCATAGGTAAATCAAAACTTTTTTTTAAGATACGTATTACTACGAAACTAAAGTCAGTTTAAATCAGCGAAAATTTTTCTAAGTCTATGGTATAAATCGTGGCTGCTGACCGAAAGTATACAAGGTGTTTCTATTAAGGTGTCAAGCCGGTGCGAGGTGATGGCTGAGTACCATACCTATCGATTGAACTTCCATGACCAAAAAATCGCGAATTTTTGTAGTTTAGGAGTTATATTTTTTTTTTCATTATTTTTTATGATTAAACGACTGAACGGTTTTAAAAAAAAATATTTTATTTTTTGGTAAGATTTTCTCGGTACTTTTTTTTTGCAACACAATGCCTGTTAGTTGTAGTTTTATTAGTAAAATAATCTCCTTCCTTACTTTAGTAAAAAATTTGGGAACAAACAGAAAAAAATTGAATCTTAAACTGTAAAAATTAATTAATTAAAGATAATTCCATAGCTTTCGACTAACTTTAAAAACTGTGTGACAGCCTAAGCTTTAATAATAATACAAAAAGGATGTACTGTATGGGGCATTATTTACTGAAATCAGACCCTGAAAGTGGAGAATCGGAAAAATTGTAATTTTCATAAATAATGAAAAACAATTATAACTCCTGAACTACAAAAAATCGCGGAATATACATGGGGGTTCAATCGATAGGTATGGTACTCAGCTATCACCTCGCACCGGCTTGACACTTTAAAAGAAACACCTGTCTCCCTCAGTTAAACTGACAACTATTATTACTGAAAAAGAACTTTAAAAATCTGTTGAGTTATTCTGTCGCTATTTTATCGCTATCTGTATGAGGAGCGTCGCTTTATCACTGCGCGCACTGAGTTTTGTGGTACATTATTTAAATAAATTCCTATGCCTTCCTAAGCTTTCCATTGAGTTGACTTTGTTATGTTTGTAACTATAAAAAAAAACTTTTCTGATAAAGGTAAAATAGAGATAGATACCTGCTTACTTATCTGTAGACGCAGCACGAACATCTATCGGAAAAAATAACGCGCGTAAAATTATTCGATAGCAATTTTGTATTGGAAATTTGTACAACGCCATCTAACGCCGAATAGCAAAATTAAAATTTCCATAGATTCCATTTTTTCCATTTCCATAGATTCCATTTTTCTCGATAGCCGTTTGCACAGGGTACTGTTCTTTTCATTCAAAGATTCCGCTTTGCAGATTTAAAGTTCTTTTATAAGTTTACAGAAGATAAGGCAAACAATTATTTAGTTTTTCTGCGGAGTTTATCAAATTATAACTTTATATCAATTAACAAAGATTTTATTAGATGTTTTATACATAAAAAAAGAGTTTCCTAGAAGTACCACTATGTAAGTCATATCACATAGCGAATTGTATGCCGGGCTAAAATACCTCTCTAAAGTATCCTTTTATGGGTCAAAAATAAATACGACTACAACACACAACATTCATTTTTATTTCAAAGTACACTGGGCAAACAAGCATATTATGACCGGCACGGCATGATGAAAAGCGGTTAGCGTAGCCTACAGCCACTTTTAGCACCTGGGGATTTTGTAAATAATTCCTAACTTGCCAACACTGGAACCCTTTTGTCTGGAACTAGGAAAGTTTAATACTATTCATACCCTATCTATCTATTCTCATCTCATATTTAATCAAAGAAACACAACTGACGTAGCTGTATATTTTTGTCTTTGTAATCGGAATTGGCAAGATCACCATTTGGCCATTTTGAATCGATATTCTTCGTATACGATAGGTATTTTTAGCATGTTGCGGTTGAAATCTATTAAATTAATAGCTGACCCGACAGACGTTGTCCTGTCTTAGTTATGAATATTGAATTCGAATTGGTATAATTAATAAAAAGTTGGGTTCAGAGATATTAGTACCATTCCCGTTTACTTTATAACCCAACAGCTTTATAATAACATTAATAGCCAAGTATATATCACTTGTTATGTTAGGAACGTGTATGTTAGTCTATCCAAACTTACCAAAACTCCATATTAAATTGAACTTTTAATATTAGGCGTGATGGCTCTGAACTAACAGTGATGAGCACTAAGAAATTTAGTTTTCTTACATCCTTTTTGATGAAATAATAAATTAATTATTTTTTCTTAAACATGCGCAGAAATATTGTCGTTACTTTTGAATAAAGAACACGCGAAGTATCATATTTACGTAGACTGAAAAGCCTAAATCACTTCCCGCGCGTGAGCGCGCCGGCAATGTTGTATGAAACGGTGTGCTGTTTGAATTTAGAACTCTTTCATCTATCGTACACATTGCGTTCTCGTGGCTGTATAGCCACAGATGCGTTTACCTTTCGGCACAAACTGTAAAATAAAATAAAAAAATTGGCGGTAAAGCGGAGTTCGTGTTATTTTGTTAATAAAAAATAATTAAAATGAGGTCCGATGATTCTGAAAGTGAAAATGAAATGAACATTGACTGCACTCCACCAGATTTAAGATCGGGAGCTAAATTAGCGATGGAAAACCTGCTACCAGCGAAATGAAAAGAAAAATATATGAAAGTATATATGAAAATTTCATGTTCTGGAAAAACGAGAAAAATACAAAATTGTTCTCCGAAACAGTGTTTTTGGCGTATTTCAATGAAATTGCTAAAACTAAAAAGCCGTCTACATTATGGGCGATTTATTCTATGCCGAAATGTACAGTTCATATTAAAACCTAACATGAGCAATATAACTTTTAATATTAATTAAATTTATTATGTAAATGCCCTTTTATATTTCCTTGCATTTTTTTAAGAAAAGCACTATACATGCCTCGGCCGAAATGGCAATTGCCTATTTCGCTGCCTTTGCAATAAAGTACTGTACATGTATTTTATCAATAAAATAACTCCGACCGAAGCATATTCAGTTTTTTTTGCAGCACGCATTCTGTCAATTCTATGACAAACGTCATAAGGTTACATTAAAAAAGTTTATACTGTCCAAAATAATTATTCTTATTCTTAAATTTTCTAACATCATAAGCATAGCATAAGGTTACATTAAAAAAAGTTTTATGTCCAAAATAATTTTATATGGTGGTTAAGTGTTCTTAAATTTTCTAATTTTCCGCGCAATTTTCTTGATTTTTTTCTTTCATAAGAACCATCTCGTGATAATAACAAACACAACAAAAAAAGAAATTAGCGAAATCGGTCCAGTCGTTCACGCGTGATGGCTTGACCATGGAAATAGGGATTCATTTTTAAACGACTTCAAAAAACAAAAAAAGGAGGTTCTCAGTTTGACCCGTATGTATGTATGTAGGTATGGTTTAGCTGAACCTATTTTGATGTGGTTTTCAGAAAAGTATTTGTTACACTTAGGAGAAGGTTTTAGTATTTTAACCGACTTCAAAAAAAAAGAAGTTTCTGAGTTTGACTCGTATTATGTAGGTATGTTTGTCCGCGATTATCTCGCGTTTGGCTGAATCGATTTTGATACAACTTTCAGAAAAGTATTAGTTATATTTAGGAGGAGATTTCAGTGTTTTAACCGACTTCAAAAAAAGAAGGTTCTGAGTTTGACTCATATGTATGTATGTTTGTCCGCGATTATCTCGCGTTTAGCTGAACCAATTTTGATGCGGTTTTCAGAAAAGTATTTGTTACACTTAGGACATGGTTTTGGTATTTAAACAGACTTCAAAAAAGGAGGTTCTCTTCTCAGTTTGTTCCATAAGCACGGTTGTCCGCGATTATCTCACGTTTGGCCAACCGATTTTTCTATCTACTAGATAATATATCTAATAGAGAAGGTACTTACACTAAAAAGAAAAAAGAAAAATTTAAAAAAAATATAATAATATTGAAATCACTAGATACGCATTATCACTGTAATAAAACACGACTATTGAAGTTGGGTGGGGCTGTTAGAATTAAAAAAAAGTTGTCCTCCAGCCCCACCCGACTTCAATAGACGTGTTTTATTACAATGATAATGCGTATCTAGTGATTTCAATATTATTTATTGCATTTTAGAGGTAAAGTGGGATTTTGAAGTCGGTTTTTTGTTTTTTAAAACATTTTTTTTATAGATTAACTTTCGCCCCCTGATTACGTAACTGTTGCTAATAATTCTCGTTTGAAATCGATTGAAACCGCAGTTACATTGCTGCTTTAAGTAAAATAGTTGTCACATTGGTTCTAATAAAGCTGCAATGTGACTGTGATTTCTGTCAGAGTTGACTGCAACATAGTTACAAAATCAGGGGGCTAGCCCTAAGGGTCACTTAGGTTCGCGAACCTCCGCGCTCCGCGAACCTGCACCGAAAATATCGTTTATCCTCTGCTGAAACAGGGCGCCGAGGTGTGTACGTGAGGGAACTCGTATGCGAAGCTGGTTCGCACAGGCACACACTGTAGCCAAAGTAAAAATATTTGTTTTTGCTATGGATCACTGTTCTAGGTTCGCGAAGCGCGGAGGTTCGCGAACCTAAGTGAGTACCCACCCTAAGATAGTACGGATCCATTTCAATCTCTTTTATATCTAACATTGTATTTGTTGCTCATTTCATGTTCCTCAATTAAATGAGATTGAAATGGAATTTTAACACTATCATTAAAACTTTAAAGCAAAAGGCACTAAAGTGCACTAATTAAACTCATTATGAACGGCTAAGTAACTACGAGGGTAGGTATAAACGATGCCAAGCCTTTAGTAAATCACATGGGAACAGTCTCAGCTTTGAAAGTGCCACAGAACTCTTTTAATTATTCTAACCCCCCTTAAATTTGGTGCAGCTCCCCCCACCGTGCTAAAACACGATACCTAAAAAGCTTTTCAAACCTTATAAAATATTTAAACCATTGAAATAAAACAATTTTTAACGGATACTAGCGCGGTTTTATTGAATGTACTTTGGTATTTAGTTGGTATTTGGTTTGATTTTTGGTTTTCAAACCAAATACCAACTAAATACCAAAGTACATTCAATAAAACCGCGCAAGTATCCGTTAAAAAGTGTTTTATTTCATGTCTAGTGAGCGCGTAAGCTTGAGAAGTGAATATTTAAACCATTATCATATTAAAGTCTAGTTCAATAATGTTGCTTATTGACTTTATAACAAAATAAAGTTTGTACTTTATTTTGTTATAAATAAAGTACAAAAAAAGGGTAACTGTTTGTACACTTATAATTTAATCGTGGACATACGTACTTTTTTCCCTATGTTTTCTTGTGTCTTATGAAAGTAGTCAGGGTCACTTTTGATTTACTAATTGTATAATATATTGAAGTTACAGTGGGTACTTATACTATAGTTTAGGCTTGTAATATATGGTTCTCTTTTAATTTCAAGATCCATATTTATACAGATTAGTTTGTATATGATAGAATCAACAAATCTACATCAACAAGTTTGTGTTGTGAGTAATGATACTGAAATATTTTCTTCTACCTTCTCTCGAATCCCTAACATCATGTTAAAACTTTTTTTCATTTACCAGATAACATCAAGCATTATACCCATCTTCCTTATCGAACCTTCTTCGTAAATGTTAAGCAAAACCAAAATATTGAGAGTGATCAATCATCCTTAAACATTGTTCTGTTAAAACTTACTTACTACTCTAACTTTACCGTTTATCGCAAAACTCCACTGTATGTAATAAACTAGCTAGTTAGTTATTTTACATATTTGAAAAAACGAGGCGAACTTTGAACATGTTTGAGATTGAGGTGTAGTTATTTTGAATTGTATCCTTATATTTTTAAAGAAGACACTGAATCCAGAAAAACTAAAATATCATTTTATCCACTACATTTTCGAATGGATGTGACATAATATAACATGTGGTGTAATTTAAAGATGGGCTGTTAATGTTGAATATTATAGTAAGTAAAGTAAATCAAATAAATTCTTGAAAATTATAGATTTTCAACTACAAATGAAATTACAATGATTTGAGGTCAACTCTCAATCAATACTAATACAATGGCGCTTTATAAACCACCATGCAGAGAATTTGTTTTGACTACTACAAGTTACCAAAAAATCAGATTTCTTTCTTTCCATACGTTTTTAGTTGTTTTCGAAGCAATTTACGAATTATTCCCAATACGTCCATCTTTATAACAATCTCGTCGTTGTTTTCACCTTCGACAAGGATAATAAAATAACTAGTCACGCGAATTAGGACTTAGTAGCTGTTCACAGAAAGATTTAAAAGGGGTAATTGATAAAATGGTGGTGAACACAATATATCAGCTGGTAAGCCTTTACACGCGTTTGTGGACGGACGGACGGGATATTTATTGCAGAACTACTATAAAAATGTAGAGAACACACATTAGCAAGACTAACTGGCTGGACGCGAGTCGCATTTAGTAATGAGCCAGAATATGGATGAAATACAAAATGGTTAGTTGTTTCTTAGAAACGATAGCACACCCTTGACGACAATTTTGAAAACTGAAGCGATTTTTGTACGTGCTTGGTTGTTTAAGTGGAGACACTGAATACATAACAGTACAAGGTGGAGTCTATTATTTTAGTTACTTATTGCGGTCATAATGGAAATTGCAGCCGGACGGGCTTTTGCTAAGTGTTTGGCTTTTGTATATCGCTACGGGAATAAATACATGTAAATTTCCATGATTGCTCAGACACTACACAATTTAAGTTTACATATCACGCTGTCTTCATCAAAACAATACGTCAAAACAATACAATACTTTAGGAAATTTTCATACTAAAACTGGGAAGGAGCAACTTATCAACATTCATTATTTTAGACGAAATCTTAAGAACCGTTTGCGAATTGCATTTCTCTGTTTGTGTTTAAGCAAGGTTTCAGCATGAAGAGTAATGACATGAGTAAGCAAAGAGCAGAGTCGTTGAAACGAGAGGTTTATTTTGAGCAATGCGGAACGAAATAAGTAAAGTTGGCATTCAAGATGGAACATGATTTATCACTCAAGCAGGTTAGCCCGAGTGTAAATTTTACAGTTCTCTTAGTGCGTTAAAAGGTAACAATGCTATTATTAGCTGGCAATCCTAAGCTAAGGCTTAGCTGACATTAAAGGGGAAAATAACATACTTACTCTCGTATATCTTTAAACGAGTAAGTAATGACTTGAGTAAAACTTGCAATTTTCAAATGCTTCTAAAATTATATTCACAAGCACAAGCAATTTATAGTAACTATATGAATATTATAAATGCACCAAAACTGCACTAAAACTGCATTTAAGATTAATTGTACTATAAATTGCAAGTAAATAAGAAGCATTTGAAAATTGCAAGTTTTGCTCAAGTAATTATCTCGTCTACAGATTAAAGTCAAAGTCAAAGCCAAAAATAGCTTTATTCAAATAAACTTAATTATTAAGTACTTTTGAATCGTCTATATTTTCCTAGATACGAGGGTTACTGTCTCCTTCAAAGTAGATTTTTTGACAATTAAGTTACAACTACTAGGTATTTAGACTTGTACTATTAGTTATTCTGTGCTAATCATAATCATGCTTAATCATGAAAGTAAAGCTACTTTATCAAAGACCGTTTTTTATCGGTGACCGGCCCCTACTGTAGTTGCACTTCACCTCATCTAACTTGAGACCTACTTCAAACCAAATTCATATAATATATGAATATGAGGCATCCCAAGTAACAAAATTTGGTACTATAAAAGTCCTGAGAACGCTTTAGGACGTGCTAATTAGTTTCATGATAAGCACTATAATGGTATTGTAAACCTTTACAGAACCCCCAATAGGCCCTAGTTTTATCACTGATTAATTCTATAAACATTACATAAAGCCTCTCACGGTAATAAGTCAGCTCTATACTTGAAAACCAAAACATGTTTATAATGCTATTTTGATCTTTTTATCACATATTGTTCGCCATTTTGTTCGTGCTGTGCTCAAGTGTTCCCCAAGAAAACAAAATGTCATTCGCTATTACAATTTGTAATACAAAGGACATTCTACAAAACATTACCTTTGATCGACCATTGACCGTAACTCCACTGTAACTTGCACTTGCGAAAATAATTGTATCGATAAAATCACTATGCTGATTTCAAATTTGACAATGCGCCCTCAGAATTTTCGTGAATTTCGTGATTTTAATTAAATTTAAATTAATAAAATAAGGACTCGTCCCGACTATGGCTGCTATAGTACACATTGGCTCCAGCCGTGCTACTAATGTGCTATCATGGCATAAACAGCAGCCATTTTTCATCGAAAACGGATCATAGTCCATTAATTATTCATTTTAGTGCTTTTATCTCACGCTTTAGTCAGGTAGCAGTAACAGAAAAAGTTTAAGTTATTTAGCAACTGCACCAGAAGTCGCTATGATACTATTTAGTACCATAAAAGAGTTTTCATGACTTTTACAGAACTAGCCCCATAGCGATGTTGAGGGAGCATTTAAGAAGCTAAACCGTGACATAATGGTTGTGCAAGATACTTTTATAGTGCAGATTGATTCTGTAATAATGTTTTCGATACTGCTACAATACTAGTACTGTAAAAGTTATTTTGACGCAATATTAGTGCAAAATAGATACATAAAAGTGACAGTAAAGTCGTCTTTAGTACTAAATAGTACTATAATCGCTTTGTTCATATCTATTAAAGTGCAACACTTTAAAGATTCTTTTGTATGTCCTGTAAGTGTTCTAAGAGCTGCACCATAGAACTTAAATGCTCTTTAATATTATAGAACCAAAACGCTCTGTGGAAAACCTTTAGAGCACAAGCAGTCACAACGGTTACCACTAAAGGCCTACTATATCACTGTTTGGTGATAAAACTCCTTGGTTATAGAAACTTTTGTTACTTGGGATATTGTTTATTTATTGTATAAACATTGGTAATACTTAGTTCATAAAACATTAAGGAATAATGGTAAGTAAGGGTTTATAGTCACAGTTGCGTAACGGGCGTTATAAAATTTTATAGTAAGGGTAGAAGATTACGAGCACTCTGATACCACGAGGTGTCCATTTCACATTAACATAAACATACCTCGTGTCACGTTATGCCATCGCATCGTTACGGACTAGAATCTTTGTGATAATTAAAGGCCGGATTTGCGGTGGCAGGAATACAAACTTGCTAGTGATTACCAAATAATCGTAAATGTTTTTATATATCGATGTTTTGAAAATATTTTTGAAGTGGAACTTCTTTGATCGCGTCTGTATTTATTTTTGTATTTTACCAAGGAGGATGTATTTCTTAAAAATTTGACATTCTACTTCACTCACTTTGACTTTGCTATCTTTGCATTAAGAAAAACTACAGTGAATTTTATTATTTATACATTTCACGATTTTCACTTTTCTTAATGTAGGCAGGTAATTTCTACTATTTCCGACAGTAAGTCTATATATCACGTTACATAATTATAATTTTTTTTATCGATAAATTACACAAATAGATTATCAAGTTGTCCACGCACTATTAAACGTCATTTTATTCGTGCTACCGAAAATCCGGGGTCTAGTGATAATGGCTATAAACATACAACACGAAATTAAAAAGTTAGGGAAATACTCTGAAGTAAAAGTAAAAAAATAAAAAGCATTTTGTCATTATACCTATCTTTGCATATGCAGTAAATTACCTACTAATTTCCATTTTAATTTATTAGTGAAAACAATAATTAATCATTTATCATCACAACAACAGGTTGAGTTCGGTGTTCCACAGGGCAGCATCTTGGGCCCGACGCTCTTTCTCATCTACATCAGTGACATCATGCAGTTGCAAATGAATGGATCTGACATTGTTTGTTATGCCGACGACACAGTCATCCTCTTCCAGGGATCGTCTTGGGATGAGACATTTGAAATTGCTGAGACTGGGATGGCGCTTGTTAATGATTGGCTCGAAAGAAATCTACTTACATTAAATGTTACTAAAACAAAATACATTGCTTTTCATAAAACTTGTGCATCACAACCACCTGCAGCGAAGCGTCTGTTTCTGCATGGCTGTAAGCCAGACGCGATGCTTTCATCAAATTGTACATGTCATGCAATTGAACGTACCGCTTATATAAAATACCTTGGTGTGCTGTTGGATGAAAGCTTGTCGTACAGGCAGCATGTTCGCAACCTTGCAGGGCGAATACGAAAAACAATTTACATAATGAAATCACTTAGGCACGCGGCTTCGAGGAATACATTACTTTTGGTTTATAAGGCCGTAACACAGTCGCTTCTCATGTACTGTATTGTTGTTTGGGGTGGAGCGTCAAAATCCACACTTATTGAACTCGAGAGAGCTCAAAGAGCTGTGCTCAAAGTCATGCTGAGGAAGCCAGTCAGGTATAGCACGGATCTGCTATACAAGGAATGTAATGTTTTGCGAGTCCGACAGCTTTACATACTTAGAGCCACAATCATAGCTCACAGTGGCGCTCCGTTTACTCCTGGCTACGCTAATATTCTAAAACGTAGAATATATAAAATTCCTGTCCCATCAGTACGTACTTCGTTTGCAAAACGTCAATCAACTTTTCTTGTGCCTTATATTTACAATGCCGTCGCTCGCAAAGTGGAACTAAAACAATTAACAACGCATCGTCTTAAACTAAATACGGAAAGTCATCTCTTAGGGCTGGATTATGAAAAGACAGAAAACCTCCTACCTACGTAAATCTCCTTTCACCCTGTTACACACACACACACACACACACACACACACACACACACATTCAAACAAACATATACAAGTCCATCATTAATTATACTGTATGTAGTATAGCATGTTCAAATTAAACTTCTTAAATTACTTGCTAAAAATAATGCTTGAAAATAATAAAGTAACTTAATAAATTATTCGATAGAAAACTATGTGTCAAACGCGACAGTAGATTTACACCTGGTAAAAACAATACTGGTCACTGCGATACAAGCTTTGCTTAGTGCGGAGGCCGCTAGAAATAAGTTTGCAATGTATCACTTTTGGAAATAAAGTTGTTTATTATTATTATTATTATTATTATCATAATGAAATGATAATAAAGTAAAGGCATGTACTATTTATATTTCAAACGACAAAAAATATTTCCAAACACAGAGTCTCAAATCTCAATCGGTTTTAGGTTCTATTTCATTTAATAATGCATCTCATAATTAATGATGCTCTACTAAAAGGTTTTAGGCGGTTTTTTTTATTTCATTAAGTTTGCTCTCAAGTCTAATAATTGCTTTAACATTATCAGCATTCTTATACGTACTACATAATACATAGAGTTTTAAAACAACTCTAGTAGGTGTACGATTAATTCAAAACGGTAGAGTACCGAGCCGTGTATTTTAGTTAACTAATAAAAAGTTATAATCGTAAAACTGAAATGTGTTTCTTGCAATTTGGGATGTGAAATTTGTGCGTTATATTTTGTACTGAGTGACAAGGTATGTTCAGAGGAAATTAGAACCCAACTCTCTAATGACAAAACCCTTCTGTATAACAGAAAAGTTTGCCAGAGCAAATTTATATTTTCAAAGCTCTAGTTAGAAGTACCTACACAGGTACGAGTTTGAATGAATTTTCAGTTAGTCATTAATAAGTTATTTTGTCCCTTTTTAACAGACAGGATTGGGTATTGTCCATACAAATATTGTAATATGATTTTGTTCCTTTGTGGTATTCCCAGCAGACCTGCGTGCTGAATTAGTGGTAAGTACTTACTTCTATAAACTTTAATTATGATAAAGAATGTAGGAAATCATATATAACAATGAATAAGAAGCTGCTGTAAGGTCCACTAAAATGCTGCCAGTAGTTAGCTATACAACGTGTTAGGGCCGGCACAGACGATCGACACTTATCGACGACGTAGTCCGACGGCGTCGTAGCTGCAGGTCGACGACGTCGTCGCTGAAGGTCGACGACGTTGTCGATTCGCCAACAACGTCGTATCCAAGTGGCGGCGACATCGCCGACTGATGTCGTTATATTGTAACCACCCTTCTCTTTCAGTCGCCGTCGTATAGTGAAAGAGACCGCACGTACGTCGTCGGTCGTCGACATAACACAACGACGTCGCGCGACGTTGTCGGACTACGTCGTCGACCGAGTGTCGTTCGTCTGTCTGGACCCTTACAAAAAAACCCTAATGCCGAATATAAGCTTTTTCATACATTTTGATATTTTCGTATTATTTTTTGTATGAAACAGCAGAATTTTTTTTCGCGATTTCAGAGTTAGTACCATAGTAAAAGTTGTTCAGTATGAGGGTCTCCATCTACCATATTCGGCATTAAGGTATTTTGTAATACGTTGTATAATCCTATAACAACAAGGACAGCTCTTCATCAACAAAATACTTGGGTATTTTAAGAAGCCGCGAAGCCGCGATGCTCTAAGGGTATTTTAATTTAATATTGACACTAGTCAACCAAACGCTTCAAATGGTTCTAAAAGAGTTTATAAATAAAAGTTTTTACTCACAGATCTTACACTCACGGGGCAGAAATTTAGTTTCCTCCTACCCAAAAGTTAAAGGAAAGTTTGCTTGAGTGAACCCTACGAGTCACTTTTATTCATTTCCTTTCATAGCTCTTAACAATAGGAACAAATTTATACTTAACTGAATAAAATTTGTGATAATGGAAAAGTCGAATGCTAGTGGCTATAATTCGGTTTACTTTTCTACTTTGTGTAGTACTTAATGAACTTAAACATCAAGTACCTACGTATAGACACAAAAGGTACTGTATACTTTAATATTCGTATTCAGTTATTTTTCTAAAACAAGTTTCTTACTTATACAAGGTTATTTTTAGTATATACAAAACCTGAAAACTTTTTGTTCAGAATTAGTAATAGAATCGATTGCAATATTTTTTATATCATGTTATATTTTGACTAAATAATATTTACAAAACCATAATTAATGCACGCTCTACTAAAATGTCTCGCGCGCACAACACAAAAAGCTTGTAACGTGAGTTTTTAAGGTATCATTATAATTTTTTTTATACTGATTTTGAAAATGAAAATACATATATTATGGAACACGTGTTTCGGCTTTCGTATATACAAAAATAAGGTTGTATATCTTTTCAACACACTTGCTCGTAAAGTGAGCCCTAATACATCGCTTAGGGCCATAAACCGAGCTATAACAAACGCGTGCAATAGTATATAAAACACTAGGTTGTTATAGAATTATCCCTACAAAGTTATATTAGTGCCTTACTGCAAGTTCTATGCGAGTAAACAGAGCATTCCCGATTTAACCGGGTAATACAGTTATTTTTTTTTAGTAACAACAAATAGCTTGTATGCTGCTGAAAATTCATATTCATTTTTGAAATAAATAAATGTGTAAGTTCTTAATTAAGTCAAACAAATATTTATTTTTATCTAATTATTCATAATTCACAATATTTTGTTATAAAATATTAAAATATTTGCATCTTATCACTTAAAATTATAATTTTGAAGTAAGCTGTATGCTCACTCACCCCTTTGTTCGCAAAATATTCTTGCATTGGGCGTGTGAAAAAAAAAAACAAAAAAAAAATCAGGGCGCCTTTTCCCATATTTGTCATATTTTGTTTTTGTCGAATTTGTTGCTGTATGGTAAATTACTTTGTATTTTCCTCGCAAATGTGTTGAAAAACGTCGTATGAAACTCGTGAGCTTTTGCTCATTGCACACTCGGCTGAGTTACGCCCTCGCCTACGGCTCGGGCTGCAACCCACAGCCAATGAGCAACCTAAGCTAACTTGTCTCATAATGTACTATTGTTTTACAACATTGTAATGTAATTGTTAGATGAGAATGCGATGCGATTAAGTTTGGGAAAGTCGTAAGTTTATATTTTATAGCGAAAAATGCTTCATCTATTGACAACGTTGAAACGCAAGAGAATCTGCTACATAATGGTCAATTAGTACAAAGCGAACATGTCAGCAACAGAACGACATTTTAAAAACATACAGTATGTTTAGAAGACACAACATGCCCCATAAAGAGCGGGAAATAAAAATACTTATTGTTTTTAACGAATTCTTTGTAGCGAAATAATTAGACATCATATTTTTATCCAACTGCATTGTATTTTTGGTACGAAAAATGAAGACCGTGTTGGCAGACTAAACAATTATAATGAATTTTCCTACTCGTTTTATTTTGTTGGGTTATAAAAATGTTTTTAGTGTGATATTTCGTTATTTGCATGTTAACGGTCTAATTCGCGCGCAATGAGAATGGGATGGAACTTTGTCAAACTGAGACGCGCACGGTACGCCCAGACCCCGAATTACGTAAGTCTGTTGCTAACAATTCTCGATTGAAATCGATTGAAAGAGCAGTTACATTGCTGCTTTAAGTAAGATAGTTGTCACAATGGTCCTTACTAAAGCAGCAATGTCACTGCGATTTCTGTCAGAGTTGATTGCAACAAAATTACAAAATCAGCCCACCGGTCACGCATCCGACCGAGATGAATATGTGTAAATGCTGTTTCCTAAATAATATCCTTTATTCATTATCCAAACGAATCCTTGAGGATATTGATAAAATGTCTGGAGTGCGGGCGTAGGTGGACTGCTTGATGAACTAAGTAATCCCATAATAGTTCATCAAAATATACCTCGTATTTAATAACATAAACTTAGACCTATGATATATTTTTATTTTGTTATATATTTTTATTTGCAAGAAGGTAGGAGCTCGGTGGCGCAGTGTTTGGCCCTGCAACTTTCGCAAGGGTCGGTCATAGGATGAGTGACCTAGATTTATTATCTCGAGTTCCTCCGTGCTTCACAGGGCACATTAAGCCCCAGTCCCGCTTGCATTTGCAGTCCTGCGTGGTGGATTGTGGACCACTGGCCCATCGTCCTTTCCTTCCCACCATAAGTAAGGCCTGTGCTGTACCCCTGCGGTGGGGACATTAAAAAACAGAAACTTAAATACTTACATACCTCTAAAAAGCAAGAAATAATATTGAAATAATCAATTTTAATAAAACACGTCCATTGAAGTCGGGTGGAGCTGGAGGACAATTTCTTTTTTTTTTTAATCTGAAAGGCCTACTCGACTTCATAAGACGTGTTTTATTAAAATTAATTATTTGAATATTATTTCTTGCTTTTTAGAGCATTTAAGGTATTTCTTGCTTTTTAGAGCATTTTTAAGAGTATTTAAGTTTCTGTTTTTATTTTCAGATTTTTGAAGGAGGTTTTTCTTTTTTTTAAAGCTTTTTTTTTAAACTTTTATGTGGTATGTAAGCGTGTTACACTTAAGGTACTTATCCCTTTCCTAACAATAAAACATTAATATAAATCGGTTCATAAAAAGTGACCAGGTCGTCAAGATAATTCACCCTTATGGTATTTTACCTTCTATTAGATGTATTTTACCGACTTTTTTCAGGATTACCTGAAAACCACTGAACCGATTAAAATGAAAATTAAATGGAACCATTAACAGCATAAACACTTTTGAATGAAAAAAAAAATTTTAAAAATCGGTTTACAATTCGAGGAGATATCGAAGATCATACACCAAAAAAAAAATTCTGTCTAATTGATAACCTCCTCCTTTTTTTGAAGTCTGTTAAAAATGGCTGATTTTGAATGTAGGAAGAAATCGTCTGGATTAGGTATTTATTTAGTACTAGCTTCCACCCGCGACTTTAGGTAACGTGTAGGGTTACCATCCATCCGGATTTGTCCGGATATGTAAGAACTTTTAGACATTTGTCCGGCTTTGTAATTTGTCCGGATTTTTTGATTGGGCAGTGTAATACTAGTTATAAAATACTAGCGGCCGCCCGCGGTTTTACCCGCGTGGTTCCCGTTCCCTTGGGAATATCTGGATAAAAAGTATTTTATATTTTAATCGAGGCTATCTACTATCTGTGTGCCAAATTTCAACCAAATCCGTTCAGTAGTTTTTGCGTGATTGAGGAACAAACATCCAAACATCCAAACCCACAAACTTTCACATTTATAATATTATAGTAGGAAGTAGGATACATAGCATAGAAGTGTTCGAAAGAGATGTCCTAAAATGTTAGTCAGTCTATTTTAGCATACCGTTGGGTGGAGCGTAGGTTGGAAACCCCTGACCTGAGTAGTATACCAAAAAATAGGTAAAGATACGATAAACAGTTCCTAATCATTCAATTTCTCTAAAATCACTTTGTTTTTTGGAAGGAACATTTTATCTTGTGCTTTAAAATGTAAGCACACAACAAATTATGGCGGAAGATATAATTTTTCAGTTAAGTGTGAGTGAGATGTTTTTATATTTTAGGTCGCGATAAATCAAGCTTGACTAATTTGGGGCATGATCAGTGTGTAGAAAGTACTTACCCAAGTATTAATTTATTCACCACATTTTTATGACACAGCTTGAAGTACACCTAATCTCTCAGGTTCTCAGTCCGAGTTAGCGTGTAAACTGGCGAAACTTCTCACAATAGTGTATTAAGGCAGAACTTGGTCCATATTATAATACCGCGGGGTCTCCTTGGAGAGTATGTTAGTGCGTTCATGGCCTAACTATACATAGCATAAAGGGTAAGAGCTAACAGCGCAAGTTGGACGAAAACTTACGTTACTGCAAACGTAGATAAACGGCAGACAGGTGGAAGGGCGAACAGGCGGACAGGGACAGTTAATTTACAAATCTTAACCACAGCTGCTTATGGTGACTGAAAAACGTTTCAGCCACTCCACATTGCAAACTGTTTATATTACTAAGTAGGAACTTATTCTTCGTTTATTCGTACGGCAAATAGTAGGTAATTATATTAGAACCAGCCACCAATTTATTATTGTAGTATTAGGTTGCGCCATCTCTTGACCGATAGTGGAACTATTTTTTTTCTTAGGTTAGCATTCTTAGGACAGCGCCATCTGTAGACTGGTAGTGAAACTAAAGAATTTTTGTTTGTTTTTTTGAATTTCTTAAAAAAGTGTGTTATATTGAGACATGGTTTTATTTTTCCTGTAATCTTTACATAAACTACTATCACCTAGAATTATTTTAGATGTTTCCCTTTGCAAACTTCGGAGATAAGGGGGGGGAACGGTATTTTTTTTTTACATTTTTCATCATAAGTCGAAAACTATGCGGCCTAAGAAAAAAGGAAAATATGTTTTAAAATGTGCAAACAGCGTTCTTTCATATGATACCTCACATGCCCTAGTCACTTCACTTCAAATTTTTAAAACCCCTTTTCAGGGGGCCTATTACGAAAATAACGTACGCAATTGCGTAACGCAGTCACTTGGCCACGATAGTCGTCCGCAGTTCGTTGGTTGTAGTTTTATCAAACATTTTGAATTTTTCTATCGTAGTCCATGGACTACTAAACGAACGATGTCGGATACGTAAGAGAGAAACTGTCAAACTCACGCAATCACTTCGCAATATCGCATACGAAAGTGATTTGTAAGGGTGTGTCCCCACTTAGGTTCGCGAACCTCGCGCTCCGCAAACCTCTGTTGCAGGTTCGCGGAGCGCAATGTGGACGCGCGGAGCGCGGAGCAGACGTCCGCGCTCCGCGCTCCGCGAACCGCGCTCCGCGAACCGCGCTCCGCGAACCGCGCTCCGCGAACCGCGCTCCGCGAACCGCGCTCCGCGAACCGCGCTCCGCGAACCACGCTCCGCGCTCCGCGAACCACCCTCCGCGCTCCGTTCCCATGATCAAATAAGCTTTATTCATATAAACTTAATTATAAAGTACCTTTGTCTCCACAGTACTATTATTGTGTAATTAATAATGAGTGGCTAAGAAGGAGTAAAACTTTGAATAGACAATCATGCTTATGTACAGTCAGTAGCACGTCAGGTTGTACAAAGTGTCAAAAATTTTCAATTTATTTTGAACCTTGTCTTCGCAATGAGGGCTTTTCAAAATGACAAAAAACTGTAGGCTCGATAGATGGCATTGATAAAAATGTGTGTCAATGTATTTTTTTTACTAAGCTTCTCTTTCCATTAACGCCATCTGGTGTGGCAAATCGGGACCCTATTACTAAGACTCCGCTGTACGTCTGTCTGTTTGTCGGTCTGTCTGTCTGTCTGTCACCAGGCTATATCTCATGAACCATGATAGCTAGACAGTTGAAATTTTCACAGATGATGTATTTCTGTTGCCGCCATAACAAACACCATATCAAAAAAAACATGTTTGTTCTATGGGGGGCTCCCATACAACAAACATGTTTTTTTGCCGCTTTTTGGTACGGAACACTTCGTGCGCGAGTCCGACTCGCACTTGGCCGGTTTATTAACTCACTCTAATGTTCGAAACGACCAAGAACTTTAAATGTCATTAATAGTACAGTCTTCGTTTTCCATTTGGAATACAAATAATTGAAACTTTCCTTTATTTTGAATCAAATAAAATCCGTTTTTTGAGGATCTACTATGATAATTTAAAAAATTAAAATTACGCTCTAATGTTTGGAACGCCGCCGTTAGAGCGTTTGGTTGCACCCGGAGCGTAGGTTCGGAACGCAACCCTGCCGCGCTCCGCGCTCCGCGAACCACGCTCCGCGCTCCGCGAACCGCGCTCCGCAGTGTGGCCAGATTAAAGTTTACGAAAATAACGAAGCACCTCAAAAAAATACTAAAAACATACCAAGTTTCACATGGAAAATAAACCGATAAAAATACTGATTTTGAAAAAAACAGGTTTTATTCATTTATCATCACAATGAATGTTTAAATTATATTTTAACATTCTATTCGGAGGCAAAACTAAACATATTTTCCCGATGGATGCGCCAAGTACAATAAAAACGAAAAAAAAACACGTTCTACTAATATAACGATCCAAAGGTACTACTTTAGGGAAATTCCCGAATTAGCGAAAGAAAAACCTCAAAGATAAAGTGAAGTGCATAACAGAAAATAATTTTATTTAAACGTATTAGATGACTTGATACTATTTATAATTCTACTATGGCGGCTGCCTGTCATTTCTTATCTGTAACTTACCGCCGATTGCACTAAACTTAAGGATCGCCTAAGTCTGTTCCTAAATACAACACGACCAAATTAAAACGGTGTCAAACTTAGCGGTCATGTAGCTGTCATTCGCCTACTTAACTTGGTCGAGTTGTAGTTAAGAAAAGACGTAGGCGATTCTTAAGTTTAGTGCAATTGGGTGTTCGGAACTTTTTTGTTTGTGGGCCGATTTCGATGAAACTCGGTTTTGGGTACTATTTCGACAACAAAACAGCAACGCAATGTTAAAAATATAAAAAAATTCAAGATGGCGGCCAACTTTTTTGTTTGTGGGCCGATTTAGATGAAACTCTGTTTTGGGTAGTATTTCGACAACAAAACAGCAACGCACTGTAAAAAATATAAAAAAACCAAGATGGCGGCCAACTTTTTGTTGGTGGGCCGATTTAGAAGAAATTCGGTTTTGGGTACTATTTCGACAACAAAACAGCAACGCAATGTTAAAAATATAAAAAAAATCAAGATGGCGGCCAACTTTTTTGTTTGTGGGCCGATTTAGATGAAACTCGGTTTTGGATACTATTTCAGCAACAAAACAGCAACGCAATGTTAAAAATATAAAAAATCCAAGATGACGGCCAACTTTTTGTTTGTGGGCCGATTTAGATGAAACTCGGTTTTTGATACTATTGCGACAACAAAACAGCATCGCAATGTTAAAAATATGAAAAATCCAAAATGGCGGCCAACTTTTTTATTTGTGGGCCGATTTAGAAGAAATTCGGTTTTAGGTACTATTTCGACAACAAAACAGCAACGCAATGTTAAAAATATAAAAAAATTAAGATGGCGGCCAACTTTTTTGTTTGTGAGCCGATTTAGATAAAACTAGGTTTTAGGTACTATTTCAACAATAAAACAGCAACGCAATGTTAAAAATATAAAAAATCCAAGATGGCGGGCAACTTTTTTGTTTGTGGGCCGATTTAGATGAAACTCGGTTTTGGGTACTATTTCGACAACAAAACAGCTACGCAATGTTAAAAATAAAAAAAAAAACATGATGGCGGCCAACTTTTTTGTTTGTGGGCCGATTTAGATAAAACTCGGTTTTGAGTACTATTTCGACAACAAAACAGCAACACAATGTTTAAAATATAAAAATCCAAGATGGCGGCCTACTTTTTGTTTGTGGGCCAACTTATATAAAACTCGATTTCGGATACTATTTCGACAACAAAACAGCAACACAATGTTAAAAATATAAAAATCCAAGATGGCGGCCAACTTTTTGTTTGTGGGCCAACTTAGATAAAACTCGATTTCGGATACTATTTCGACAACAAAACAACAACGCAATTTTAAAAATATGAAAAATCCAAGATGGCGGCCAACTTTTCTGTTTGTGGGCCGATTTAGATGAAACTTGGTTTTGTGTACTATTTTGACAACAAAACAGCAATGCAATGTTAAAAATATAAAAAATCCAAGATGGCGGCCAACTTTTTTGTTTGTGGGCCGATTTAGATGAAACTCCGTTTTGGGTACTATTTTGACAACAAAACAGCAACGCAACTTTAAAAATATAAAAAAATTCAAGATGGCGGCCAACTTTTTTGTTTGTGGGCCGATTTAGATGAAACTCGGTTTTGGGTACTATTTCGACAATAAAACAGCAACGCAATGTTAATAATATAAAAAATCCAAGATGACGGCCAACTTTTTGTTTGTGGGCCGATTTAGATGAAACTCGGTTTTTGATACTATTGCGACAACAAAACAGCATCGCAATGTTAAAAATATGAAAAATCCAAAATGGCGGCCAACTTTTTTATTTGTGGGCCGATTTAGAAGAAATTCGGTTTTAGGTACTATTTCGACAACAAAACAGCAACGCAATGTTAAAAATATAAAAAAATTAAGATGGCGGCCAACTTTTTTGTTTGTAGGCCGATTTAGATTAAACTCGGTTTTGGATACTATTTCTAATGAAAGACACGGAAATACGGTTACCACAGACTAACTTTATTGCGACAGATTAGTTAACTCTAGACACAAACATGAGTTTAAGTTGTTATTAATAGGTGGCGCTATTTAATCAAACTAATACAATTAAGTTATTTTGATACATATTTTAACACCACCACTTATCAAAATAAGCTAAATACTATTTACTAAACAATGATAAACACAAAAAAATTGCTGACACTACACTGTATTTCGTTTAGGCAATATTCTGAATTCCTAATTTTTGCACAAAATGATTATGTTTTATATAATTGAGACTTTTGGTTAATATATCAGCAGGCATCTCAGATGTTGAAAGATAAACTATTTTTACAAGTTTATTAGAAACTGCTTCTCGAATAAAATGATGACGCACATCAATGTGCTTAGTACGTTTATGAAATAAAGGATTTTCAGTCAACTTCTGAGCTCCCTGATTATCATTGTATATTACAATAGTATAATCACAGTTAACAATTTCTGACATTAAACTTTTTAAATACATTGCCTCTTTACACGCCTCGGAAATGGCCATGTATTCGGCTTCTGTGCTGGATAACGCAACAGTTTGCTGTTTTTTACATTCATAAGATACTACACATTTAGATAATTTAAAACAAAATCCTGTGTAGGATTTACTATCTACAGTACTGGAAGCCCAGTCTGCATCCACAAAACCCTCTAAATTACAATTATCTTTTGTGAGCATCAAGCCATAAGATTTAGTTTTTTGTAAATAATTTAAAATGCGTTTTGCATGATGCCAATGAATTGAACTAAAACAGTTATTAAATTGGCTTAAGTAGCTAACACTGTATGAAATGTCTGGACGTGTTAATACTGACAAATACATGAGACTTCCTAAAAGTTGCTGATATGGAAACTGTTTGTCAACACTTTCTGCCTTTTCCAATTTTAAGTTACATTCCATAGGAGTGTCTTTAGTCTTACAATCATTCATATAAAATTTATTTAGAATATACTTTACAAATTGTTCCTGATCAATAGAGATACTATTATCTTCATAGAATTTTACTCGCATACCCAAATATCTTTTTAGCTGACCAAGATCTTTAATTTTAAATGTTGACATAAGTTTTTTCTTTAAATCGTTTGTCATATCTTTACTATTAGAAAAAATGAAAAAATCATCAACAAATATAGCAATTACAGTCTGCACTTTGTTACATTTTTAGGGTTCCGTAGCCTAAATGGCAAAAAACGGAACCCTTATAGATTCGTCATGTCTGTCTGTCTGTCTGTCTGTCCGTCTGTCTGTCTGTCTGTCTGTCTGTCTGTCTGTCTGTCTGTCTGTCCGTATGTCACAGCCACTTTATTCCGAAAGTATTAAGACTACACAGTTGAAACTTGGTAGGTAGATGTATTCTGTTAACCGCTTAACGAATTTAATACAAAAATAAGAAAAATAAAAGATTAAGGGGGGGCTCCCCATACATGGAACTGAAACTGAAAAAATTTTTTTTCTTCAAACCAACACGTGTTGGGTATTTATAGATAGGTCTTTAAAAATGACATTGAGGTTTCTAAGAAAACTTTTTCTCAAAGTCAACCGTTTGAAAGATATTCACCGCCAAAGTGGTAAAATGTGTGTCCCCCCCCCTTTAACTTTTGAAATAAGAGAGTGAAAAATCTAAAAAAAATATATGCTGTAGATCTTAACAAACACTTTCAACCAAAATTGGTTTGAACGAGATATAGTAATTAATTTTGAGATATAGCACATTTTCCAAAACCGCAAATATAACTTTGTCATTCATACCAACACTGTGAAAAACAAAGTTATTTTTGCAGACGAAAAATGATAGGTGGTATTAAATATGATATAGTATAAGGTAACTACGGAACCCTATGGCGCGTGGCCCGACACGCACTTGGCCGGTTTTTTATAATATAAACATGGTTCTGATTGAGATTTTACATAGCCCATTTCAATTAAACAATTATTTATTCGTGCATTCCATGCCCTTGCAGACTGCTTCAAACCATAAATTGCCTTTTTAAGTTTAAGTACACAATCAGTTGGACAATTTAAACTAGGTGGAGCATGCATGTACACATTTTCCTCTAACAGGCCATTTAAGAATGCTGTAACTACATCAAGATGTGTTATTTCAAAGTTAAATTTAGCACTTAAAGCAAATAAAAGTCTTAATGTTGAGTACCTGAGAACCGGTGAGTATGTTTCTTTAAAGTCCACACCCTGTTGCTGAGTGTAACCCTTTGCCACCAGTCTAGCTCTATATCGAACACTATTATCACTTTCTAGCTTTTTCTTAAACACCCACTTACACTGTACTACTCTATCTGCTTCTTTTCTGTTCACAAACTCCCACGCTTGGTTTTCATCAAAAGCCCGGAGTTCATCGGACATGGCTTGTATCCATTTTTCCTTCTCCGGCCCATTAGTTACTTCTTCGTAAGTAATCTCCTCGGCACATGACTCCAGCTCATCTGAAATACATAAGTTTATGACATATCTGTCAGGAGCTTTTCTGGAACGCTTTGACTGAAGAACATCCTCTGCTACCCCATCTTTAACAACAATTGCCTCGTCTTCTGCTTCAGATAACGTATGGTAAGATTTATCATCTGTTGAATCTGTACTCGTTTCTGCTTCTGGATCGTATACATATGTAGAGTCATTTGGATCTATGAGTGTACTTTCATCTTCTTCAGAATTTTTTTCTTGTGCACATATCTGCGGCACCTTGTTATATTCTTCATTTATTTCTATCTGAGCGGTATCATTATTTCCCTCCATAATGATTACATCTCTACTTGTACAGATTTTCTTGGTTTCTGGATTATACAGTCTGTAACCCTTTGTGGTTTCGGAATAGCCCACAAGAATGTATTTCACTGCTTTCTTGTCCCATTTTAATCTTTTATTTTTGGGAACGTGCATCATTACTGGACTACCAAATATTCTGATATGACTAAGGTCAGGCTTTCTTCCAGTCCAAATTTCATTTGGTGTCTTCTGGCCTAAACCTGAGGCTGGCGATCAATTTTTAAGATATACTGCCGTATTAACTGCCTCGGCCCAAAAACGTTTGTCCAGTTTAGCATCGAACAATAAACATCTCGCACGTTCAACAATAGTCCTGTTGAAGCGCTCGCTGAGACCATTTTGCTCCGGAGTGTACGGGTTAGTTTTTTGATGGATTATTCCAGCTTCTTTCAAATAATTCTCCATGGTATTTGAACAAAACTCCCCTCCATTGTCGGTTCTCAATGTTTTTATCTTTGTTCCTTTCTGATTTTCGACCATACTTTGAAATTCCTTGAAATACCGTAGAACCTGATTCTTCTCCTTCAAGAAGTAAACAAAAGCCATTCGACTAGCATCGTCAACAAATAACAGAAAGTATCTTGCCTGTCCAATAGATCGAACTTCCATCGGGCCGCACAAATCTGAATGGATTAAATCTAGCTCTTTCTCACTTCTATGGTTTGCTAGCTGAAACGGTAAACGTGTCTGCTTTCCTTCGCAACATACTTCACAATTGGATTTCTGAATATCAGTTTTCCTATCATATGATATTCCCTCTACGGCACCATTTTTCATCTTTTGTAAGTCATTGCTATTTATGTGTCCCAATCTTCTATGCCATTGCTTCGCTTCTACAGTTTGAACTGCTGCTGCCAAAATCTTCTCTGACTTTATTGTTTTCAATTTGTAAACACCATTTTGTAAATGTGCAATTCCAATAAGCTCATTCTGTTGATTATGGATATGACAAACATCTTTTCTAAAAGTAACTTTGTTTCCATTTTCTATCAACTGGCTCACTGATAACAAGTTTGTTGTTAGGTTAGGTACATATAAAATGTTCTTTACAATAATGTCGAACTGAGAATTATTCACTTTCGTAGTGATCTGTGTATCTCCAGCACACATAACTGGCACAGTCATTTTGTTTGCAACAATAATTTCTTTTGTATCATGTACTTGTCGAACTGCTAATAAGCTTTCTTTGTTTGACGTCATATGCGCACTTGCGCCCGAGTCGATAAACCAGTCTTCTTTATCAAAGTTACTGTTGAAAAATGCTGCACTAAAAACATTCATTTGTTTTTCTTTCGTTTCTTTTTCTTTTGTTTCGGGACACTGGTTTTTGTAATGGCCGGTTTTCTTGCATTTATAGCATTTTATTATTTTTCTATTTGACGTATAGTTTGACATTTGCTTGGTGTTTGTGCCTTTTGCAGTGTGGCCAACTTTGCCTTTTTGTTTTGACCATAGTGCGACATCTGTGTCATTGCTACCAACATCAGAACACATATCGAGCAACATCGTTTTTATGACGTCAGAACCGATGGCGATACCAGAATGTTCTATTGCCATTATCATGGGTGCAAATTTTTCTGGAAGCCCCGCCAATAATAATGAACCGATCCATTCCTCGTTGATATCAAAACCTGTACCCTTTAATCTCTGTGCAGTTTCAACGATTTGCGACACATAACTCGTCATTGATTCACAGTTATCAAGTCGTATCGAGATTAGCGTTCTAAGTAAATGTATTTTTCTGGTAAATCCGCTGTCATCAAACAACTTTTGGAGTTTGTTCCACAAATCAGCGAGATTGTTTTCATTTTTAATATGCACGTATAACTTTGGATCAATCGTCATGACGAGCTTCGCCTTAGCCTTTTTGTTTTCAGCGGCACTTAATTCTTTGGGAATGGCGTCGATGTCGATGCCCTCCAACAGGAGAAAATTTCTAGCGGCAAAAGCCCAATCGTCGTAGTTTTCTCGCCCTTTTAATTTAGGCACATTTATGATATAACTGCCCGCTGACATTATTATCACTTTAAACACTGGTTTAGATAGAAATTACTGCTTTTTTGCTTTAAAATATGGGACAGCCCATAACCTAATGAAAGACACGGAAATACGGTTACCACAGACTAACTTTATTGCGACAGATTAGTTAACTCTAGACACAAACATGAGTTTAAGTTGTTATTAATAGGTGGCGCTATTTAATCAAACTAATACAATTAAGTTATTTTGATACATATTTTAACAATTTCGGCAACAAAACAGCAACGCAATGTTAAAAATATAAAAAATCCAAGATGACGGCCAACTTTTTGTTTGTGGGCCGATTTAGATGAAACTCGGTTTTTGATACTATTGCGACAACAAAACAGCATCGCAATGTTAAAAATATGAAAAATCCAAGATGGCGGCCAACTTTTCTGTTTGTGGGCCGATTTAGATGAAACTTGGTTTTGTGTACTATTTTGACAACAAAACAGCAATGCAATGTTAAAAATATAAAAAATCCAAGATGGCGGCCAACTTTTTTGTTTGTAGGCCGATTTAGATGAAACTCCGTTTTGGGTACTATTTTGACAACAAAAGAGCAACGCAACTTTAAAAATATAAAAAAATTCAAGATGGCGGCCAACTTTTTTGTTTGTGGGCCGATTTAGATGAAACTCGGTTTTGGGTACTATTTCGACAACAAAACAGCAACGCAATGTTAAAAATATTAAAAATCCAAGATGGTGGCCTACTTTTTTGTTTGTGGGCCAATTTAAATGAGACTCGGTTTTGGGTACTATTTCGACAACAAAACAGCAACGCAATGTTAAAAATATAAAAAAATCCAAGATAGTGGCCAACTTTTTTTTGTGGGCCGATTTATTTTATTCATTTATTAACATCAACAAGATTAACATTCAATCATTCACAGCAAAAAAAAAATGAATAACATTTTAAATGCAATCTCAGTTATAGATGTTACACATAAACAAATCAAAATTATAAATATTATACTTATATATAAAGCATGCAATACAATTCCAATTGATCAAACATTTTTAAATCAAAATAAATCATTCAGAGAAGAGCACGGTTACAGTTGTCTATAAAGTGTGATAAAATATGCTTTTTTAAAGGAGGAGGCAGGTAAACACCGCAAATGTACAACTTCTCAGAATTAACTCCGTCACTTCCGACACGCACCCACAAGTCCTCGCAGTCATCTACTCAGTGCGCCTTTACTCTTGTGAATCTTCACAAGAGTAAAGGCGCACTGAGTTTAATCTTTTGGAGACAGCAATTAACACCCCTCCACCATCCTTTGAAGGATGAAACCCACTACTCTGACGGTCTCGCCTCGCCTATATACGTTGTATCTGTCATCACAGATTTCCGAATCAAAAACGCCATCGTTTAACCACGTTTCTGTCAAGATTATTACATCATAAGAATTACAAACTATATTATTGAAAATGTCGACAGTCTTCCTCCGCAATCCTCTTACATTCTGGTAGAATACAATTATATCATTAAAAGAGCCCGTTAGTAAAACAAAATATAACAAGGCAACTTTAGCGTTCTTTATGATAAACCTTTGAGAGTCTCATGATTCCGTATGTATACGTAGTTAGCCTCCTCGTTCTTCCGTACAAAGATTTTTCCATCGCGTACTCAGATGAATTTATATTTCAGCTCCCTGATAATGTAACGAGTGGCTGCATGCAGTTGTTTTGCTTCTGGTGTCAGATGTTCTGTCACGTAAACTGGTGATTTTTTGTTGCCGCCGATACCCAGATGACTGGTGTTAAGTTTTTCGCTAGAATTGTTTTTGTTAAACGTTATTGTAGCCGCCAGAAACTGGTCTCGAAGGCGAGGACTGTTGAACTTTACGAGTATGGAGCGTGGGCGGGGACTTTTATTGTCCATTTTAGCAAGTCTAGCGCTAAAATGAGTATTGCCTTCGTTGATAGGACACTCTATAACCTTAGAAAGCTGCAGAACTGTATTAACCAAATTTTCCTGCTTGTTTTCTGGGACGCATTGTATTTCAATATTTGTTGCACGCGTCTGTAACTCAAGCTGTGCCAGTCTAGAAGAAAGGTTTTGATTAGCTAAACGTAGCGACTCATTTTCCTTGCGGACATCATTCAAAGTGGCCAACTGGGCGGTGTGTTGCGTTTTTATGCTATCCAGATCCTGGCTGAATGCCGAGAGAGATGATTCAAAGCCAACTATCATATTTTGCAAGGCATAAATTTTTGGATTAATAACATCCTCAAAAGCATTGTAAATCTCCTCTCTAATAATGTCCCTTAAATCATTGGCCGAAGGGCAGGAACAACTCGTTGGCGCAGGAAAACTTGACGTGCGCTGGGTAACGAAGCTATCATTGGAGGCAGTGGTAATTTAGCTCTCGTTGGTGTAATCGTGTTATTATCCTTTTTGGGCTCGCGAATGCGGCAGAAATCACAAATCCAGGCGTTTTTAGTTTCAGCTGTCATCGCATTGTAATCTGCGGTGCACTGCAAATGATAATTGTCTTTGCAACGTTTATAACCCGGTCGAGATAACTCGGCATCTGAAGCTCGATAGACCCCTCTCGTTTTTTCCTTTCCACACGCCACCGTCGTCAATTTTTTGATAGTTTTCGATAGATTATCGATAAATTATCACTAACAAATGTACTAACGCTACTGGCATGACGACAGTGGCGTGAGGAAAAGAGGAAACGAAGGGGGTCTATCGCGCTTCAGGTGCTGAGTTAACTCGACCGGATTATACATTGCATGAATATTGCTCCATCCATGATATTAGGACATCCCGCGCACTCAGATGATCCTTTAGTCGACATTTTTTATTCTTATACAATTACTCTCAATAATCTTATACCTTACTACGGCTTTGGTAGATGAAAATATTTTAGTAAATCAAAAGTAGTAATTGAAAAGTAATGTCCAAAAATATCTTCAATACAAATTAAAAAAAATATCTTTAAAAATAAATAAAATGTCTCTAAAAAATTTTTTGGGAGAAAAAGTCTTTATTAGCGAGGATCGATCTTCGGGCCACTCACAGCTGAATTCAGTATGCAGCACTCACACCCAATTGCACTAAACTTAAGAATCACCTAAGTATTTTCTTAACTTCAACTCGACCAAGTTAAGTAGGCGAATGACAGCTACATGACCGCTAAGTTTGACACCGTTTTAATTTGGTCGTGTTGTAGTTAGGAACAGACTTAGGCGATCCTTAAGTTTAGTGCAATCGGGTGTCAGTGTGCTAACGTATGCGCCAAAGCGACTTAAAGCGTTCAAAGTATTGATCAGTTAAGTAGGGTTTGAAACTTGATGCATGAGTTGGTTTGAGTATGAGGTCAAGACGAAAATAATTATTATAGTACTACCTCAACACTGATAATATCACTGATGATAATATTTAGTTTTAACACTGGAGATGAGATTTATTACGCAAATTAAAGCGCAGTTTTATCACTTTTCTGAGGATAAATATAGATATATTCAGTAAACAATTAACTCAATGTAAGACTAGTATTAAGAAATGTGCGTTAGATTAATAGTAATAAAGTAATTCTTTAATAAGTAATAATTTAGGTAGTGTAGTGATACAGTTATTAGCATCATATTATAATATTTACCGTAAGTAATTAGTTTTCGCGTTATAATTATATATATTGGCAAGTGTTGTGGACGCATGTTATTTGTGTATGTACTAGTATAGATACCTTTAAGAACTATAGATAAGAAAAAAGTTTTGTACAATACACTGTTTGTGTTCCTTAAATAAATAAATAAATAAAAAAATAATGCTCAGACTATATTCCGCAGTTTTTAATAATCCGCAAGACACTTTTAAACTATAGGTATAGTTCTGCAAACGATATCACTGGTGAATCACTAGAGAAATTATTGATTTAACTTGATTTCAAATGTTAGAATTGTGATTTAAAATTATTCGGCAATATTTAACGTAGAGACTATGTTTACTTCAAAGCGCCATCTGGCGGATTTAGATGAAACTCGGTACTATTTCTAACATTGCGTTGCTGTTTTGTTGTCAAAATAGTACCGAAAACCGAGTTTCATCTAAATCGGCCCACAAACAAAAAAGTTGGCCGCCATTTTGGATTTTTTATATTTTTAACATTGCGTTGCTGTTTTGTTGTCAAAATAGTACCCATAAACGAGTTTCATCTAAATCGGCCCACAAACAAAAAAGTTGGCCGCCATCTTGGATTTTTTATATTTTAAACATTGTGTTGCTGTTTTATTGTCAAAATAGTACCGAAAACTGAGTTTTATCTAAATCGGCCCATAAACAAAAAATATGGCCGCCATCTTGGATTTTTTATATTTTTAACATTGCGTTGCTGTTTTGTTGTTGAAATAGTACCCAAAACCGAGTTTCATCTAAATCGGCCCACAAACAAAAAAGTTGGCCACCATCTTGGATTTTTTATATTTTTAACATTGCGTTGCTGTTTTGTTGTCAAAATAGTACCCAAAACCGAGCTTCATCTAAATAGGCCCACAAACAAAAAAGTTGGCCGCCATCTTGGATTTTTTTATATTTTTAACATTGCGTTGCTGTTTTGTTGTCAAAATAGTACCCAAAACCGAGTTTCATCTAAATCGGCCCACAAACAAAAAAGTTGGTCGCCATCTTGGATTTTTTATATTTTTAACATTGCGTTGCTGTTTTGTTGTCAAAATAGTACCCAAAACCGAGTTTCATCTAAATCGGCCCACAAACAAAAAAGTTGGTCGCCATCTTGGATTTTTTATATTTTTAACATTGCGTTGCTGTTTTGTTGTCAAAATAGTACCCAAAACCGAGTTTCATCTAAATAGGCCCACAAACAAAAAAGTTGGCCGCCATCTTGGATTTTTTATATTTTTAACTTTGCGTTGCTGTTTTGTTGTCGAAATAGTACCCAAAACCGAGTTTCATCGAAATCGGCCCCCAAACATAAAATTTGGCTGCTATCTTTTAGAAAATAGTACCTACTAAAATCGTAATAAAAGGCACGATCTGGCAACATTACCATGTGGTAAATACTGAGCGTGTAGGCGTGCGTTTTCATTCCATCGTTGGAATTGGAATTATCAGTATTTACCACACAGTTGGACCACAGTAAATACTTTGTGTGTAGCCGTCGCCTTATACGTAATTATAGTGCGACTATCTTGAATTAATATTTATCTTGTTAAACAGTCGCACTAAAACGTAACAGTACCGTCAACATTTCAAAAACGGTAATCAAGCATAAATCCCAAGTTGGTTCTTTTCCAGAACAGACTCTACTGATCTTTGCTTCTGAATGAAATATAGACATAATCCGGGAAATTCCTTGAACATCAATGTTCGCGGGGACTTAGCACCGTAGTTACCATAACTTCATAGCCAAAATATACCGAAAATACTTACTTCCGCTAATATACCTACAAAAATACTGATGTTCGGAAAAGTCGATAAAATATACCGAAAAAGTATTAAAATACTGAATCTGGCCACACTGGCGCTCCGCGCTCCGTGTTCGCGTGTTCGCATCGGATCCCAAATATGGAGCGCGCTCCGAGGTTCGCGGAGCGCGGAGCGCGGTGGTTCGCGAACCTAAGTGGGGACACACCATAATAGGAAACAATCAAAACGAAGCACGGACGCAGCTGCGTGTATCGCATTAAACTTTTCGTAATAGACCCCCTGTCCCTGTTGTAAAAAAAAATATTAATATTTTTATTTCTTTCTTATTTGCAAAATAGTTGGGCAAATGTCATCTTAAAATATTCCAAATTTCAAGTTGATATCATTAGTAGTTCTCGAGATATTCAGCTGTGACAGACAGTCAGACATACAGACTGAGTCACACCATAAGGGTTCCTTTTTTACCATTTTGGTACGGAACCCTATAAACAAAATTTACTTTGCACCGCTAATTAAAAAGTTTTGTTACATTTTTAATCATTTTTCGAAACTGTTGAAATACGTATTTTTTACATTTATCTCCGCCATTTCGAAAATTTTCAAAAAACTGGCTTTACTGGAAAATTCTATATAATTTTCGAACCTGCTCACAAAATTTCACGAGAATCGGTTGAGAAATGGGACTTGTAGACAAGAACAAACGGAGAGCCGGACATACGAAAGAATTTTTGCCCAGCCGGAAACAGAGACGCTTCACGCTCGCTCGGTCAATAATCAAAGATAAACACAAGAATAATAAACAAGTGAATAAAATGTAGGGAAGTATTAGGTATGATTTAGGTAGGTGTAGATAGTAACTTTCAGTAGGTAGCTAAAAAGTGAATATAATACGATTTGTAAATATATATTTTTTTAATACTTACTTATCGAATAAAATAATTTCAATTTTCACGACACGTTCAATCTTACATAACGTTTTGATCATAATTCGAACATTTTATCTCAAACGATCTTGAGACTGAACAAGATTTTTTATTAAATTATACGAAGAACACAAATATTAAGTCTCAATTTCCTGGAATCCGTCGTTCCGTGATGTATCCTCATTAAGCAGTCAAAGCTTATATTCCAAGACGTTTAAAGCCGGTAACGCGCTGCCAAGTAATTAGCCTTTTGAAAATTACGTGCTAAATCACGTTATCGTAATGCGAATTTGTACACTGAACAGTTAAAACTCAACAAATGAGTTATACAATATATGATAACTTTATTAGACACTCTTTATTTTAAGAAAATGTAAGTAGTTATTTATCAGTAAAAAATTATCCCATTATCAAACAAATTCCTTTTTCTACAAATAACACATAATTCAGTTCACGAGAACTCATAAAACCTCATTTATTAACGACTCACGCTGGGAACGTAATATCAATATAAGCTAATGGATCCTGTCTTGTGTCTGACTGCGGCATGACTTCATACTCCGCAACATAATTTATTAGCTGGTAACTAACGCCATTCAGGAGCAACGTTTGTGTACCTGCCTATACCTATGTAATGTTTTTGTATATTAATGTTGTAGTTTGTATCAAGTTCGAAAAATATGAATAAGATTCTGCCATCTAGACAAAGCCCTTCGTGGGTTTGATTCCTATCGGAGTGCTAAATTAATGACGAATTGTTTTACTCTAGTAGTTATAGCATATAAAAATTATAGTGGCTCTGTGATCTGTAGACGTAGCGTTAAAAAAATAACTCAGAATAGATATTAGTTTTTTCAACTATATCTATAGTATACTGTGCAAATAATATACGCAGTACATTTGACCAGAAATGTTGGCCATATTACCAAAAGTATTATAGGTAGGTAAAGGCCAAAGGTTGGGCGTAGGTTGATAAATGCGACCTGTAGAGAAGAACAAACGGACAGCCGGATGGCGGAAGGACATACCAAAGAATATTTGCACAAGCTGAAGCAGTGACGCTTCGCTCGCGCTTCGCGCTCGCTCGGTCAATTTCTTCCGGTACCTATTACCTTTAAGAAAAGTGAAAGATAATAATTAAATAAATAATAAAACGAAGTGGGTATTTGTAATTCATTATTTATTGAAAGAAAAGTAAGAAATACCCGTCCAGAGGGATCTCTTTTAGCTTTCACAAAATAAAAATGTTAGTGCAATGTAGACTCACATACGGTCCATTATCGGAAAAGATCGTTAATTTGATTGTATCGAAGAATTCTCTCTTAGTAGAAAACTCAAGAAACCTATATCTGCTTGCTGTAGTGTACATTGTCCATCAGCCATTTTTTTTTATGTCCCCACTGCATGGGCACAGGCCTTCTTTATGGGTGGATAAGGAGGACGGGCCATAACCCACCACGCGGGCCCAATGCGGATTGGTGGGTATTAACGACTGCAAATGCAGCCGGGACCAACAGCTTAACGTGCCTTCCGAAGCACGGAGGAGTTCGCGATAGTAAATTTTTTGGTCACCCATCCCATGACCGACCCTTGCGAACGTTGCTTAACCTCCGCAATCGCTGGGCCAGGCGCTAAACCACTGCGCCACCGAGCTCCTAATTGTAGTAGTCCGTAGTGTACATTGACTGCTATTAAATTACAGTTAACAAACATTTTAAATAAGAAAAATGTTTCTTTTTACACGACTGCCTAAAGAGACAGAGAGTGTAATGTGTTCAGGCTTCAAATATGTTTGTATGTGGGTACTGGGTAGGTATGTGAGTTTCTTTATTCCACTATAACTTCTAAATGCCTTAACGGATTTGGATGTTTAAGGTATCGTTAGAATCCTCTATAGTCTGTCTTCACCGAGTCGCTTCAACTTATTTAATTTGCGTCAGACGCATGCTATATTCAAAATTCTTCCATAATTCTAACAAACAAATTTGACGTTTTCAAAACCGTGCGCTTTTCCCTTACTTTTCTTTTCAACTTTCTGCTGTTTTTTTGAGAAGATAGGGAAATGAAATGACGTAGGTAGTTTAGGTATGCCTCTGTTGGTACAAGAGGAACGGAAAAGCGATCCTGTGTCAATACACAACTATATATAAGGTCCTTCATAAATAGTGCACATAATTTTAAGGGGTCAATGTACTCATGCATACAAACAACTTTAACTATGGGACCAACATTGAAATCGCGAAAAAAAATCAGCTGTTCCATACATTTTGATCTATTCGATTTAAAATTTTCTATGAAACGGCAGATTTTTTTTTCGCGATTTCAATGTTGGTCCCATAGTAAAAGTTGTTTGTATGTATGAGTACATTTATATTTTTGAATAAAATCAATATAGCGACTGTACGGACGCCACTTTCAAAAGTAATTTTTTTTTCTTCTATTACTTATTACAAAAAAGCATCAAATGAAAGGCCATAAACACATTCCAAAACTAATTATAATTTGTAAAAAAAATGTAAAAAAAACAAATTACATACTTAATAAAATATTAAAAACTCGACTGCTCTGCCAAAAATGAACTAAAAAGTTAGTGTCATGTTGCATTCAACTCCTGAACTCATTTTTTGAACCAATTTTTAAATCAAAGAGGTCCCCCGACTGCAATGAAACTCGTTATTCTAACGTTTTAGTTCGTTTTGGCTGGGCAGTCATGTTTTTAATATTTTTTAAGTTGCTTTTTTTACTATTGATAACAATTTATTTTTCACAATTACTAGCCTGCTTCATGCAATTTAGTCCTTTTGGTGGATAAATGGTTATTATTTTATCACAACAGTACAATATAACCATTTTATATAATTCTGTGTGTGTCCTCTTTCTCACTACAGTTGGTCGCACTCTTCCGGAAACATTTTTGGTTACTCTGTCGCATAGGCTAAAGCTTTGTCCAGACTTGTATCATCTTGACGATCAAAATCAGCCGTATCGTATCAAGTATCCTAAGTGTGGACGCTCATTTCGACTGCATCGTATCACTGTCTCCATTAGCCCAAAATGGGCTTAATAACCACATCCACACTTAGGATACTGTATCTTATCAGCGTATCAACAACGCGTGTCGTGAATGTGGACGCGTACATTTTCCTCGTATCTTTCCCTAGTCACCAAAAAACGCGAGCAACAAAAATGTATGTCATCAACCAGCGGAGGAGAGTGTGAAAATGTATATAAACACGTACATACAAACTTGTCAAAATCGTGTAGCGGCATTGCGTATCCCCTTTGATGATCGGGCAAAAACCGCCTCGAGATGGATCGCGGTGTATCACCGTATCAAATCACATAGTCGTATCATGATACAGTGTCAAAATTCGTCTACACTACGTAATACTGCCGATCATGATACACGACTCCGATACGCAAGTGTAAACAAGGCGGAAAGCCTTGTTTGATACGCGGTTACATACGGATCGGGGTGTATCAGATACGGTGCGTAGCATGATCGCGTATCGTTTTGCGTCCAAACTAGCCAAATGATACACGTCGATGATACGTGACGGTGATCTGATACACTCAAATTTTACTAGTCTGGACAAAGCTTTAAGTACCCCCAAGTCCAACTGCTCGAAAGTTCTAGAATACAGTAGTATTTGCTAATGGACACCAAATCTGTCGTTAAAGAAATCAATAGTATATTATGTAAGTACCTAAAACTGTTGATACTTGATACCCATAAAGATTTTTCAATTCCTAGAGCAGACATAGATCCCTATCATGATGAGCAGTAAACCCGTCGCTCGTGCTTCAAGCACGTTTTTATAATAAAAACGTTGTCGTTAGGCAGTTAGTTACTCTTTTTTAGACCAATCCTTACTTTATAATATTATAAATGCGAAAGTCCGTTTGTTTGTTTATTTGTTTGTTTGTTACGTCTTGACGTCTTAACTACTGAACCGATCTTTATGAAATTTTACATACACGTTGTCAGGGGTACAGAAAAGGACATAGGATACTTTTCATCTCGAAAAAAAGTATTGTTCCCGAGGGATAGCAAAAAAACTTTCCACGCAGACGAAGTCGCGGGCGGCCGCTAGTAAGTATATAAGTGTATGATAGATAAGCTTATATAAAGCTTCTATTCTTATTCTTATTCCTCCTATTATATTCTTACCTATTCTTGTGAGATAGTAAGCCACTAACATAAAAAAATATTGGACGTTGTAAATCCAGCCGAGTCGAGATTTTTTTTTATTCTATTCAAACTTTTATTTGTCGAACTTTGTAACATTTGCGTTCGTGATTGTTAAACATATCATCGTAAATAATGTAGGTAGGTATATGTAAGCTTTCCCAAAAAGGCAATTCCTGAAGTAAAGTCTAAAATAATGATTCAATATTGTTGATGAAAACGGACAGCGTAACATCCGTCTGATGAAGTCAGTTTTTGCTTATTTGTGTTAACCGTGTGCACTAAGTTAGCTAACTCCAATTTGCCGGCTCACCCGACCGCGCTAAAACAATCCAACGGGTATGCGCGGATAATACTTGTAATCCGATCAGTGAAATTAGTTCGCAGTTTGGCTGCTGACCCTACCGAGCCCGTGTTTGACAAGGTTATGGGAATAATTAAGACATTTGTGTTTAGTATTTTCTATTATATTCTTGAGGAGCTCGGTGGCGCATGGGTTTAGCGCCTGGCCCAGCGATTGCGGAGGTTAAGCAACTTTCGCAAGGGTCGGTCTTGGGATGGGTGACCAGAAATGTATTATCTCGAGCTCCTCCGTGCTTCGGAAGGCACGTTAAGCCGTTGATCCCGGCTGCATTTGCAGTCGTTAACACCCACCAATCCGCATTGGGCCCGCGTGGTGGGTTATGGCCCGTCTTCCATAAGGAAGGACTCATAAGGAAGGCCTGTGCCCCAGCAGTGGGGATATTAAAAATAGCTGATGGACATTATATTCTTTGTTAGGTACCAGTTCAGGGGCCCTATTTTTGAAACCGCTGTCGAGCGCTCTTTACGACTGATTTTCGTTCGACATCTCATTGTTTTGAGTCATATGTCGAACGTAAATCAGTCGAAAAGAGCGCTCGACGCCAGTCGAGTGATTCAAAAATAGGGCCCCAGAAACACTCGCATTAAAGATACGTAGGTAAGTACATACCTACTTAATAAAAAGTAAGGTTGCAGATAATATAATTAAAATTCGATGGTCTGCTATTGTTTTTTATGATAAAAATCGCGGGCTAGTTTCAGATCTTTGGTGCGTGTTGCTTGTGATTTCCGTGAACTCCTTTGGTTTTTTTTATACACAACGGCGTAGTGCTTGGCCTTCATCTCACCTGATGTTAAATGACGATAAGGCCGAAGGTGGAAGCGCACTACACCCGGAATACTGGCTATCTTACCTCTAACTGCCGGAACACAACAATTTTTTAATTGTTGTTATGGCGTCAGACTTAGGTAAGATGGTGGTAGCTAGCCAGGCGGTGATAAAAATTAACGTTTAATACCATACCTACCTATTTATTTTTCTACTCCATCTGATTCGGTTGTGGACATTGTGGTTGTGGTATCTTTTATGAAAAGTAGATACTTATGCAATTTATTTTGGAATTACAACATAGTTTGCGGTAGTCATGTATTGCTCGTTTAAATTAATAAATTATCTATTCTAGTTTTGTGATTGCTTTTGCAACTTTAATACAAATGGCTCGATGAAACAGGCCGAAACAATTTAACGAACAATAAACGTGGGCTCAACAGTTCTAATCGGATCAGCGGAACTAGTTCCGAGTACCCTCTCGGAGTTCCCGTTTGTGTACACGTTACGTTAAAATGAATCACCCAGCCTGCCTAGCATGACCGATTTATATCGCGTGATCTCAGACCAAATAAAAAAGTAAAGACGGAGTCTTCCGACAAAGCGGTGAAGCCAGTAAGGCCGGTCACACACAGACGTAATCACGTAACGGAATTCCGAACGTAATTTCGACAATGTATGAAGATTCCGTACAGAAAAAACACGCTTGTGTGTGGCAGCCCATAGATTTTGTATGCAGCTGCTGCGTTCGGAATCACGTACGTACGGAATTCCGTAACGAGATTCCGTCTGTGTGTGGCCGGCTTAAAACTACGCCTTGGCTGTGTATATACACAGTTTACGCACACATATGTAACGAAACTACGCCTTGGCCTTCGTTCGTCATTGGGCGTTCCAAATCGAACCCTGCCGCCCGGCCCCCGCCCGCCCCCTAGTACGCACACATGGACCATCAAAAACCGGCCTCACCATAGAAATTTTCGCTGGGCCTCACTTAGTTGTTCGCAACCACTGCGCAACGCTCCATCTTCCATTTTTATTTGATCTGAGCGCATGATATAGCATTTTATCGACACTCAACTGTCAAATTCCTTTGTCTTTTTGACAGTTAAACGTGATAAAATGCTATATCACTCGATATAAATCGGTCATGCTAGGCAGGCTGGTAACACCCACTAATCCACATTGGGCCCGCGTGGTGGGTTATGGGCCGTCTTCCTTATCCACTCATAAGGAAGGCCTGTACCCCAGTCACGGAGGTACGTTAATACCACGAAAGATTATAAAACACTGTTCAACAAGTGTTTAACTTAGACACTGTTTAAATGTGATGCTGTCACTTTTATAACAATATTATTTGAAAGAGACGGTATCGTATTTAAACCTCAGACCAAATAAAAAAGTAAAGACGGAGTCTTCCGACAAAGCGGTGAAGCCAGAAAAACTACGCCTTGGCTGTGTACATACACAGTTTACGCACACATATGTAACGAAACTACGCCTTGGCTTTCGTTCGTCATTGGACGAACCCTGCCGCCCGGCCCCCGCCCGCCCTCTAGTACGCACACATGTACCATCAAAAACCGGCTTCACTTAGTTGTTCGCAACCACTGCGCAACGCTCCATCTTCCTTTTTTATTTGATCTGAGATTTAAACAGTGTCTTAAAATCTTAGGTTAGGCCGTAAATGTCCACCAAATAGGTATTAGTATTATTATAATGCCTATCCAACTCCGTAGTGAAGGGGCTTGTACACCAATTTTCATGGTGTTGCCATCTCTGAGTAAACGGCTTCTATCCCCAACTGTACCAATTTAGAAAAAAACCGGCCAAGTGCGAGTTGGACTCGCCCACGAAGGGTTCCGTACCAAAAAACAGCAAAAAAATACGTTTGTTGTATGGGAGCCCCTCTTAAATATTAATTTTATTTTATTATTTGTTATTAGAGCGGCAACAAAAATACCTACATCATCTGTGAAAATGTCAACTGTCTACCTGTTGTCGTTATTAATATCGAGCAAAAAACGGAAAAAAAAAACACGTTTGTTGTATGGGAGCCCCCCTTAAATATTAATTTTATTCTGTTTTTAGTATTTGTTGTTATAGCGGCAACAGAAATACATCATCTGTGAAATTTTCAACTTTCTAGCTATCATGGTTCATGAGATACAGCCTGGTGACAGACAGACAGACAGACAGACAGACGGACAGCGGAGTCTTAGTAATAGGGTCTCGTTTTTACCCTTTGGGTACGGAACCCTAAAAACTAGTTTTTCTGTATCTATTGTCTGAGATCTGAGAAAAAAAGTAACTATCAATAAAATTTCTAGATTGAGGTACCTACTAGAGGAATATTTTTCGATATGACGCGCAAGTACAATCTTGTACACATAGAAAGTTAAAAGTTTGTTGTAGACTTAAATAAATTCAACTTTATATTTTTATGTCTTTTGTAATCGTATCTTGTTCAAGTTTAACAAAAGAAAATAGGTTTTTGCTTAATAACCTTTAACATCTTAATAAGTAACCTGATATTTTCATTAAGAATTTAACTTTCTCTTTTCTTTTAACAAAGCAACTTGACCTTTGACACTTGTTAAAACAAATGAAGAAACAATTTAATAATTATTAAAATTACATAACTATATGCTAGATGATACTATAGTTAAGCAGTCTTGTCTATGTCTATACCTCTAGTTGGTGTTTTAAGTACCTTACCTAAGTTTAAGTTAATGTAAGTAATTTTAAATTTAGTAGAGGTGTCAAGTTCTCTTCGTAGAGACATTGGAACTTATTGAAATATTATTAGGTAAGCTATGTTGTTCACCTTTTCCATTGGAACTATAAAACATTATTCTAAAATAATGCAAAGCAAAAATGTTCGAATCCTCACTAACATTAAAAATGCGAAAGTGACTATGTTTGTTTAGGTTACTTTCAACTACATAACTGACCATCATGGACGCGTCAACAGCAAAATGCGTTTGAGAGCTCCTATGACGTAGTATGGGTACTCAGGTATCTACTCATTATTATAGGTACTTACTTATAGTAACAAATGATGACAGTGTCATCATTGCAAGCCGATTCCCATCGGCTAACCTTTTAGAAATCACACCCCACCGATCCATTATGGAGATCGTAACATTTTTGTAGAATATCTTACCTTCGTCATGATTTCACCCTTTGCCACTGGAAGACATCATCCTTTGGCAATCCGTACAATTTCCAACGCACCGCGGCCGTAGCGTCCGCAACACACACGCGGTTCACACCAGTAAGAGTTCTACAACGTGCTACGGCGTAGAGTTCGTAACGTTGTAACGCAGAAGATTAATATTATATAGTTGAACTTTCTATACTACTTTTAGGTTTATGATTATTACAGTAATCAGAATTTTGTCTTTTCTTTGAATGATAAATCATATTTGGGTAAGTAATTAAGAACTCTACCCTCAAGTTACTAAGTTTCTCGTTACTTGCAAAACTTGAATCTTTTGTCATAGTAAACAATGCTATGTAAAAGAGATTTTACATAAAAATGATCCATCAGTTTTATGTTTAGTCAACGATTCGTTTATGTGTCATGGACAAATATATCTATGAATGTTTTTGGAAATGACTAGGTATATCTAATGAACAGAATGAAGTCTAAATAAAGCGATTGACGTTAGTTAAACCACTTTGGATTACCACAACCAGTTAGTTTTGACTGGAAATTCAGACTCATTTTCCAAATAATATCGTGTGCTTCAAAATCTTTTTAGTACAGAGTCATCCATTGACGTCGCTTCATTCTGGTGGTGGTCGCTGCAGACAAATCGCCTCAATCTATCTTTCGAAATCCCATGATTTGTGGACGGTCGAATTTGAGTTTTCGGTATTCGGTCTACAAAAATAACGCCTTCAATGATTTAGTGCCATTTCAGTCGGAATCTAAGTAGTCGTTACTTTTCATAAGACGTATGAATTCTGTCGAAATAAAACTTTCGGATTGGAACGCGTACTTTATTAATATTTTGTGCGTTTTATAAACTTTCCGCCCGACATTTCGACACCTTTGATGGAAACACTTTGCTACAAAAAAGTTTATGAGTTTTCCCCGCTTTAACATGTTCCAAGCAAGCTACGTTCATTCTTTTGCTAAGTTACGCATTTGAACTCCATGTAACCCAATGCATTCCACCATCTTTTCTAAGGTTTGAAGTCCTGACTTCACCATTGAACAAAATGTATGTTTAAATTTCCATTTTCGTTTTCAAAACTTTTACTACTCATTCGTATTTCAGTTGTGAAACAATAAACTTTTTGATTGTGAATATAAAACTTATATTTTTTACTGCTATTTGGGTTAAGCCAAAAACCAAAAGTTAAGAGTTAAAATCTGGAAAATTCAAAGGAAATTATAGTTTTGAAAACTGGAAGTTATGACTTACATAAATATTGAGTGTGACCATAAAATATTTGTTCCAGAGACATTAAATGTTTGTATTTCTTATTATGTCAATTCTGTTTGGGTTCGTGGTGTTAAGCTAGGGTTTCTTAAGAAAGCGTAGCCTTCACATAGCGGCCGTAATTTTACGGACGTAAAAAGACTAGGTAATTGACTTTACGGTGTCCAGCACCGCTCTATGGAAACCGCGCCGTATTGTTTACATAGACAACGTTCTACGCCGCTAAATTACGGCCGTAATATGACGGCACCGTCATCCTAGGAAACCCTAGCGGTGGTAGAACCTGTGGCGTTAGCACCCAGTCAGTTTAATTTAATTCGGTGCAATTTTTAATTAAATGTACTGGAAGTATTTTTATTCGAATCGGGTGCTAACGCCACAGGTGCTACCACCACCACTGGCTGCTTACACCACGAACCCTTCTATTTGAGATTAGTCTCAATTATTGATGTGTGTTTTCCAATATTTTTTTAAGGTCCCAGGCCTACAAGGATAAACGAAATCTATTTATAGGGTTAATTCACAAATCCACTGGCATTCGAGTAGCAACATACAGCTTGACCATAAAGAGTTGAAATTAACTAAAATGGAACTAAAATTTTTCAGTACAAAATATAGTCAAGTGTTGCTAAATTATTTGTGATTTTGACGTGTTTACATACTAAGTGGCGCCCTCAATTTTTGTTAACTCTTTATGGTCACGCTGTACGTCGTGAATAAATTATATGTAAATAAGTAGTTCTCTACATCTAATAACATGCCTTACTCGTAGTTTACTGACAAACAATTGTTTTGATAAAATGAAACAAGTAAAGTAAAACAACACAGAAAAGCTACACTGACGTGATTCGTAAAAAATAGGTAATGTACTTAGATATCTACTATATTTTTTTTGTTTAATTTTTCATACGTTTATACAATTCTGTTTTGAAACGAAAGCTTATTACTTATTATCTAATTCTAGTATTTTCCGGCAGTTCAACTTTGTCTTCACCCAAAAGTTAGTTTGTGTAACACGATTTGTAGTTGTGATTGTAACTACTAAGTATAATGCCTTTCGTATGCACGCCTTATTGTTTCGTGCCTAGTCGAGGCTTCTTACTAGGGTTGTCATGTTACGAATGTAAACTAAAACTATTACCTATACTATACTAATAAAAATGCGAAAGTAAGTATGTTTGTTTGTTACGCTTTCACATCTTAACTACTCGACCAATCATTATGCAATTTTGCGTACACGCTGTCAGTGGTTATAGAAAAGGACATCGACTTTTCATCCAGAAAAAAGTACTGTTCCCGAAGGTAAAAAAAAAACTGTCCACGTACACGAATTCACGGGCGGGCGCTAGTACATGACGAAGTCGTCCTGAAGGATCTTAACTGGCCAACAAATAGATTGTCGTATCTACAGCTGCTGATAAGTATAATAAATATTTTTGTTTTGAAAACCGTCACCATTAAAATCAAATTATATCCAGATTGAGCCATGCATGGGACTTTGTAGAATGGCAATGCTGCGAAATCCTGTTGAGTGCGACGACACGGAACAACAGAATATATAGGTAATATTATAGGTACTGCCCGGCACGTAACTTGGCAAGATAAAAACGAGAGAAAAGATGCGCAGTACCTAGCTACAACTACTAAACTCGGCACATGTTTTAACTCATCTTTGCCTTTAACGGATACTAGCGCGGTTTTTATTGAAAGCACTTTGGTAATTAGTTGGTATTTGGTTTGATTTTTGGTTTTCCCGACGTTTCGGCAACTTTGCAGCTGCCGTGGTCAAGGGAACGGGAAAACCAAAAATCAAACCAAATACCAACTAATTACCAAAATGCTTTCAATAAAACCGCGCTAGTATCCTTAAAAAATTGTTTTATTTCATGTCTAGTGAGCGCGTAAGCTTGAGAATGAGAAGTGAATATCATCTTTGCCTTGCCAAGTTATATGCCGGCACCTATACCAGTGAACTGCGAAAGTCATATTATAGAAGCAAAGGCATTCTTTCGACAAATAGAATCACTAAAAATTATTACAAAAAAAAAATCGGACTAAAAATATTAAAACGGAGTGTTAAAAACAAACTAAAAAGTAAAAAAAATAAATTCTCCTGTAAATATTTATAACCATAATACCCTATACAGAAATTTTAAACCTAAAAATTTTAAACCTAAAAACGTGGGGCGCATGCTATAGAATATAGATTGACAATATAGGTGATACATTTTACAAAACGCGCCCCACGTTTATAGGTTTAAAATTTCTGTATAGGGTATTAGGGTTATAAATATTTACAGAAGAATTTATTTTTTTACTTTTTAGTTTGTTTTTAATACTCCGTTTTAATGTTTTAGTCCGATTTTTTTGTAATAATTTAGTCCGTTTTAAAAACATGTTTTTAAAAAAGTTATTTTTTTCAGTAAATTATTATTTTCTGCTTTTTAGTTAACGAGCTAAGACTAAAAAAAATGTACCATCTCCTACTCTCGCACTCACACTCGTCAAGACGATTCAAACGAGCCCAAACTCGATGGGGTTGCATGGTTTTATTACAGAGTCCCAGTGGCCTTCTTCCGGCTCCATCATCAGACACTGGAAACTATTTCCCAACAAAGTACTCGTCAAGACGATTCAAACGAGCCCAAACTCGATGGGGTTGCATGGTTTTATTACAGAGTCCCAGTGGCCTTCTTCCGGCTCCATCATCAGACACTGGAAACTATTTCCCAACAAAGTACTCGTCAAGACGATTCAAACGAGCCCAAACTAGATGGGGTTGCATGGTTTTATTACAGAGTTCCTATGGCCTTCCTCCGGCTCCATCATCAGATCCTCGGACACTATTTTCCATTAAAGTACTCGTCAAGATGATTCAAACGAGCCCAAACTCGATGGGGTTGCATGGTTTTATTACCGAGTTCCAATGGCCTTCTTCGGGCTCCATCATCAGACCCTGGACACTATTTCCCAACAAAGTACTCGTCAAGACGATTCAAACGAGTCCAATCTCGATGGGGTGGCGTGGTTTTATTAAAGAGTTCCTGTGTCCTTCTTCCGGCTCCATCATCAGACCCTGGAAACTATTTCCCAACAAAGAACTCGTCAAGACGATTCAAACAAGCCCAAAGGACATCGCTCGTTTTCCCATACATTGATGCCCCAGAATGCACAGCAATGAAAAAATGCTACTTATATTCGTAATCATTCATATATTCTCATCAGGCATTTGTTGAAACACGGACAACTTGAGGAACTGTGGCATACCACAGAATGTATTCGATTTTGAGGTTATACTTAATCGTAAAAGATGTAGGTACACTTTATATGTTCTGAACAGATTAATTGTTTACCGCTATGTAAGCACTTGTTGTATACAGCGAAGAATCTGCTCATCTTCCAATACCATGGAACCACCAGCAGAGTCACAATTAACACAAACACTTTCCATTTTGTATTGGGTTGGGGTGTACCAAAAATCCGATGTCAATGCCGAGTTATCGTTCGAGCAGATCACAAAGTCCATAAATCAAAGCCGGGGTCTAATGTTATTGTAGGAAATCAGACCGTTAGAATAGCCAAGTTATTAAAAGTAATCCAAAAATAATAAAAATAAGAACGCACTACACAACATGACAACACAAACAAGAAAGCAAGTGAGCGAGCGAGTAAAAAAAAAAACAATTAGAGATGTCACTCACTTTCACCTCCGTAGAATCGATACCGCTAATTGAATTAACGAATCTAAAATCGATTTTCCTCAATATCGATCGAAACGCTATTAATAAGCTATTTTACATAATTGTGATATTATTATGATGTAAAAAGTATTTTGATTATTTTAAATCATCGATTTCGTTAAGCATTAATTAGACCACACAATTTCAAACGTGCGATTTCTTGGCTCAATGGGGATGGAAACTGAGGAACTAATGGCGCCACAAGCGGTTGTACCAATACATTTGATTGGTTGTTTCAAATATCAAATGTCATTTGTGGCATATTTTAACCAATCAAAGTATTGATAGCGGTTAGATCGCCGCTGGCGCCATCTGCGATTAGCTTTGCGTTGCCAACCCCATTGAATAAAACAAAGCATTGCCTTTTGCTTTTATTCTTAGATAATTTATATGTCAAGATAGAGTCTTAGGCTTTTGACGTATTAAACAAAACAGGCCAACTTTTTTAAGGTGGTGTGCATTTTTAGCATCATCGCGTCCATTGTAATAAAAACTATGGCCGGCTCACACTACTGACAATGTGTGCGTGTTTTGGTCACCCAACTGTTGGGTGATATTTTTTTCGACGCTGTCGTAGCTTCGACTGTCTATCTTGACATATAAATAATCTAAGCTTTTATTATTTGAAGTAAAAGCTTCGGATTTCATGAAAAATTAATCAATTATTCATCAATTCCAAAGAAATTACTTCAAATAATAGAGCTAAAAGGCAATGCTTCAGTTTTGTTCAAACGGCTCCTTGTCTTAGTGTAGTGTAAATAAATTATCTGTTCTAAGCTTGAAATCGCGCAGACGAGTCTGTTCAATAAATCGAGTCAATAAATTGTGTAGTGCATAGTGTAAGTTGCACCACACAATCTATCAAGTCTTTAAGGGATCGTTCACACGAGCGATTTTTTCACCGCGCGATATTTTCACCGCGCGATATTTTTACCGCCGACGACGTTCCACGGGAAAAGATACAGTGAGCAGCACATGATGTTATACAAAACTGACAAAAATCTGTAAACAATAATAGCTTTGCATTTGAGTATAAAATTGATTGAATATCATTCTCCTGTCGTGGAAGCCCAGCGGGCCGTTGACCGTACCTTATGTCCAGGCCTGACCCCGAATTACGTAACTCTGTTGCTAACAATTCTCGATTGAAATCGCAGTTGCATTGCTGCTTGGTGCAAGATAGTTGTCACATTGGTTCTTACTAAAGCAGCAATGTTATTGCGATTTCTGTCAGAGTTGATTGCAACAAAGTTACGTAATCAGCCAGCTGGACATAAGGTACCTTTTCCCGTGGAACTTAGTCGGCGGTAAAAATATCGCGCGTTGAAAAAATCGTTCGTGTGAACGAGCCCAACTGTACATACGATGGTTTTAACTTTTATTACCTAAGGCCGTATATAGTGAGAACGCTGGTTGCCGACCGGCGCTTGTCAGCGCTGATCCGCGCAGGTAACCAGCGAAGGCATTTGTATGAACAAGCGCTGATAAGCGCCGACAAGCGCTGATAAGCGCTGACAAGCGCCGACACGTGCCGGTCAGTGCTGGCGACGTTTAGTACGAAATCCTGCTTCAACCTGGGGCCCTATTTGTGAATTGCTCGGCTGGCGTCGAGCGCTCGTTTCTATTTCTACTGATTTTCGTTCGACAAATCAACTCAAATGTATGAGATTGAGTCAAATGTCGAACGAAAATCCGTAGAAAAGAGCGCTCGACTGTTGTCGAGCGATTCAATAATAGGGCCCCTGCTTGATTTATGTTAACGGTTACCGGCGCGGGTCAGCGCCGACAAGCGCCGGTCGGCAACCAGCGTGCTCTTTACGGCCTAAGGCAGGGGTTTCCGACTCTATGCGCTCCACCCAGCGGTATGCTAAAATACTGACAAAAATGGCAGTTACATTAACATTGTGACAACTATCCTACTTAAAGCAGCAATGTAATTACAGTTTCAATCGAGAATTGTTAGCAACAGAGTAATTTAGTCTACTTTCTATTTCAAGACAGACTTGATATCGCACGCTTGAAATTGTGTGGTGTAATTGTGCCTTTACACAAAAGCGGAACATCTCTAATAAGAAGATTTTGAATTTAGATGACAGCAAATTGTGTAGTAGTTACAGAACTTTTAATTTTTCGTTTTTTATCGCAGAATGTCCGTTTACTATCAATAATTGCTAATAAAATAAAAAAATAATAGAAAAATTATAATGAAGGACATTCGTTTGTGCATGCTGGGGCACATTTCGACGATGTCCTTTGATGGGGTTGCACGGTTTCAATGTTGAATTCCTATGGCATGGCCTTTCAGCTTCATCATCAGACCCTGGATCTCGTCTCCCATTAGAGTACTCGTCAAGACGATTGTAACGAGCCCAAACAAGATGGGGTTGTATGGTTTCATCATAGAGATCCTATGACCTTCTTCCGGATCCATCATCAGATCAGCTCAATGACACCATAATATTGCATTACCTTCCATTTCTGACCTATATTCAAAGTTTCAAGTTTCTAGCTCATTGGGAAGCTAGTAGAAAATCGTTCACAAACTTTGCGGAGAAACAAACGAACGAACGAACGAACACTCAAACAAACACACAAACGAGAAAGCAACCTAATAAAAACGTGTTAAAATGAGACTCATGTTGCGAAACATTGAATTGCGAAATTTTGTGAGTCAAGTTAACCAAATGTTCATTTTCAAGAATCCATTTACAAACAACCCATCGAAATGTATTATGTTACATACAACCCTAAGTACCCATCACTAATTGAGAATTTATAGTTCGTTAACTTTTGCATTAACTTGGATTTTCTCTTGAGATACAAACAAGCTGTTGAAGTGGGTACTTATTTACACATAAATACTTACAAACTGAAATAAGTTTACCTACGAATTTTATTCTAACGATAGGTACCTATCGGGAATGTAAGATAATAATTTATCAGGCTGAATAGGTTTTATTCAGACTGGTATTAATATAGGACTATATAATAATTATTAGCAAGACTAAGTTTTATTCATTCTAAGCTGATAATAAGCGTCTTACTTGGTTGACCATACATAATCAGCTAGGTGATTGCGTAAAGTCAATCGTATTCATTTGACAGTTCATATTGGATCATAATAATATTTACATCATACTTGCTCAAGCATTTAAAACTCCTTAGTGAACCAATCTCTTTTCTTTTATTATAAACTGACGAAACTTTTGGCTGAAAAAAAAACAATGAAAATGGCGGCATTTAATTTAAGTTCAAGCTAGGTATGCAAAATTCTGCAATGCAAAAACAGCTGATTTTTTTTCGTGATTTCGTGGTTGGTCTCATAATGAAAGTTGTTCAGTTTAATGGTCTGATCAACCCCACGAGTTTTAAATGAAATAACCCTTTAACGTTTTATTTTTATTTTTGTTTTAATGTTTTTGTTTTTATTTTTATTGCCTCGCATGAATGATGTAAAATAGTATGCTTACCTCGGTTGTACCTAAGTAGCTATTACACCCTCGATCCATTAGCGCCCTTTGCGAGCTGCGCTCGCACGGGTGCTAATGGATGGTAAGTAAGCTATTACAGAACAAGATCCAATTTGGCGCCCGTGCGAGCGCAGCTCGCAAAGGGCGCTAATGGATTGAGTGCACCCGAGATATTTACTGTCAGCGACTGGTGTAGGGCCAACAAAATGTGCCTTAGTACAGGCAAGTGCTCCGTCATATCGTTTACCCTAAAAAAGAATCCTGTTCTCTTTAGTTATGAGATTGACGGGATGCCTTTGCAGCGTAAGTTCGTGGTGAAAGATCTGGGCGTCACTTTTGATAGCAAATTAAGTTTCAGTAATCACTGCGAGGCAATATCTAAGAAGTGCAGCAAGCTTTCTGGCTTTGTCTTTCGTGTTACAAAGGAGTTTAAGTCCCCGAGGAGTCTGCTGCTGCTCTACAAAACACTCATAATGAGCCAGCTCGAGTATGCCTCGGTAGTTTGGTCACCACAATATAATAAATACATAGACATGCTAGAGTCAATTCAGAGACCTTTCCTCAGGGTCCTGACATTAAGGTATGGTAAAAAAAGAGAGCTCACAACGTACGCGGAACGATTACGCTACTTCAACATAAAGAGTCTCGAGAGCCGACGAAAGGTGCACGACCAAACCTACCTTCACAAAATCGTACACGGATCACTACATACCACTCTGCTATCGGATATTCACCTCAGGATACCGACGAAATCATCTAGGCATGATCGTCCTTTCTCTATTCCATTCTGCGGCACAAAAGTCTCATTCCACAACCCCATATTCAGAATGTGTCGCGAACACAACACTCTGCTTAACCAGTTAGACGATGTGCCTGACATCTACGCTTCCTCGCTCATAAAGCTCAGAAGTTCACTACATAGGCTGGTTTGGTAGTCTATTATTGATTTATGTTCAATTTGTATTTGTTCCACTTTATTTTAATTCATCGAATTTAATTGCACTCAATTTAATTATTTTTTAATTCAATCTAATTTATTTAATTTTGTTTTATCAAATTTAATTTTGTAATGTAATTTAATCTTAATCAATTCAACTTAATTTATTTTACGTAATTTAATTTAATTAATGACTTGTCCGATTCATGATGTTGTTCACACATATTGTTGGAGTTGCAGCCTAACTGCCTACTTTTTTAAATGTTGTAATCTATATAATGTATTTGCTGTAAATCTGTTTTGTGTGACAAATAAATAAAATAAAAATAAAAAAATAAAAGAAAAGAGATTGGTTCACTAAGGAGTTTTAAATGCTTGAATTGTAAAGTAACTTTACAGTTAAAGCATTCACCATCCTTGAATTGTAAAGTGATTTGAAAATGGAACGTTCTATCTAAACAATGCACTGTGTTGCACATGCCAACTTACACAGCCTCATACTATATAAGTAAATCCTAGTTACCGAGCAAGAATGATGTAAACTACTATTTCAATACAGTTGCTCGAAAATGTGAGCTTACGCTGACAGGCCAGCGTGCGGTAAGTTGATTTTGATTTTGTTTATATTCTAAGTTTTACTTTTCCTGTCTAGTGTAGTTCAGTGATGTAATTTTAGGTCAAAACGTTATCCAAGGTGTTTGTTGATTTATATAACAAAAGAGTTTATAGTATTGTTTATATAAAACCACAGTATGTGATTGTTACAATTTTAATTTTAAGCACAATGACTGAATTAGTAAATTGGCCTTATTTGGAGCACCTGTTTCTTGCAAGGCCATTTGTAAGCACTGTTGTAAACTCAAATTTTAATAATGATTTATTACAAATATCAAACATTCTCCAGTTATTTATATTACACAATGAAACAAAGCTTTATCCTACATGTATGTTTTGTTTGTCCAGGAAATAAACCAATGAAACCTGTTTAAACGTTAAAGCACGTTCCAGACGGATTTAATCACGCCTCCCAACCAAGGTCACCTTGGTGGAAGCTTGATGGGGGCGTGGTTTCCATCCGTGGATTGTGTTGCGGCTACACGAGTTTACATCCAAGCGCCGCCAACTAGGGCTGCCAACCATACTATAATAATATGTCGTATTATACTATGTTTCGGGTCTGCGTGCTATATACTATTGAAGAAATATATAGTACGCAAAAATACTATATTTTCAACATCGATCGCTAAGAAACAAATGTTTCTTTTTTTTAATTTGTGATCGTGAATTTTGACTGATTCTATAGCGTGTAGTGTATAGTCACACCATATAACAAATACTATGTGTATAGTGTATTGTATCTGAATTCTGAACGTATCTATCTGTCTTATTGCGTTCCAAACTTGTCAATATAAAATTGACAACTTAATTAAATCTTAATCCATGGACGAAATATATCTTAATCTTAACCATGGACGAATTTCTTTCATGTCTTAACTTAATCAGTAATACTGATACAATCGTAAGTAAGTTAAAAACGAGTTTTTAATTTACTTATATTTAATTAATATTGATGGTAGAAAATAATATGAGACTTTTATTTTGATTCATGATTGTTTTATTTATTGTTTATGATTTTGACCAAAACATTGTTCAAAAATGCAAAAAGTTCAAAAAATATAGTTTTTATAAAAAGTAAAATATAATAATATATTTGCCTAATTTTTGCCTTTTCCATAAACTACTATATTATTTTAAAGTGTACTAATTTTTTTAGCCTTATTTGAAAAATACTGTATTTCGCCTTAGACATGTTGGCAACCCTAGCGCCGACACTCTTTCCCATTCCACGGTAAAGATATCTATCAGTACTGTAACTCGGCCCTGTCCTTGAAATAATTACCTAAATAAACCCGCGCTGGTTCAATCAATTAATTTTAAGGCAATAATATAACTAGATTAACAAAACTAATGGTAAAATAAAAATAAAAAAAAATACATTATTGATGGGAGAAACAAATTATTTAATAATCCTTAGTACAATACCTACGTATTATATAATATTTTAAGTATACTTAATCTTAGCTTTCGGACTTTCCAGGTATTTAAAAATGTAAGGTATCTCTGGATTATTGGTTAATTATATTTATAATAAAAACAGCACAATCTGCACTTTGCAATAGTAAGAACTTATATTTCAATCAATAGTACCTATTGAATTTTTAGACTTTTGGCATTCAAAATGTTATTTCTATATTAAGGTAATTTCTATGTTATGTCTAAATAAATATAATAGAAAAAAACCCGGCCAAGTGCGTTTTGGGCAACACGCCGTACGGTTCCGTAGATACCTTATACCACACCATATTTAATACCATTATAATTTTTCGTCTGCAAAAATAACTTTGTTTTTCAGTGTTGTTATGAATGACAAAGTTATATTTGCGGTTATGGAAAATGTGCTATATCTGAAAAACTAATTACTATATCTCATTTAAACCAATTTTTATTGAAAGTAATTATTAAGACCTACATGCAGCATATATGTTTTTTAGATTTTTCACTTTCTTATTTCAAAAGTTAAAGGGGGGGGGGAGGATAAACATTTTACCACTTTGGAGGAGTATATCTTTCAAACCTTAGACTTTGAGAAAAAAATGTCTTAAAAACCTCAATGTCAATTTTAAAGACCTATCTATTGACACCTCACACGTTCGCAGTTTCAGTTCCATGTATGGAGAGCCCCCCCTTAATCTTTATTTTTGTTATTTTTGTGTTAAAATCGTTAAGCGGTTAACAGAATACATCTACCAACCAAGGTTCAATTGTGTAATATTAATACTTTTGGAATAAAATGGCTGTGACAGAAGGACAGATAGACAGACAGACATGACGAATCTATAAGGGTTCCGTTTTTTGCCATTTAGGCTACGGAACCCTAAAAATACTAGAAAAAATTGACTCACCCGTAACCCGTAGCAGCCGAGCCATTTGAGCCCGTCTGAACTGCGAGGGCTGAGTCGATATTTTATAGTATTTTTTCTATTATATTTATTACCTCGTACATCTTTCGTTTATCACTGCGGCGCATTCGCGACTGTTTGTGTACCGAGTGCAGACTGCAGACTGAACTCGAGGGCCGAGGCGCGTAGGTACGACTCGCTTTTCGACTATTTGTACAGATGACACTTGCATATAAATTGGCAAGAGAAAGATGAGACAAAAGATGCGCAATAGCCACAAACACTAAAATTTGTGGCGCTGCACATCTTTTGTCTCGTTTTTATCTTGCCAATAAAATGCCGGGCAGTATATGAAGTTGGAGTACTGAGAAATATCATTACCGTGCCTGTGTTGGAACTCGCGCCCTTCCACCAAGGACGTTGAAGGTCATTTGGATTGGTTGGAGAAATTTGGATTAAATCTGCCGTCTAGATGGATTAAATCAAGCAAGGTCACCTCTGTTGGGAGGCGTGATTTAATCCGTCTGGAACATGCTTAAGGTGGCCTTCCATGGTGCACCCACCTTATTATGCCATAAGTTCTTATCCTCTTGCCATCTCTTTTCGACAGTTATCAATCTGACATTTTAATGAGTTGGGCTGGGTGGGACACATACCTAGTGCAAATGCAAATTATTATTTTTGTAGTGATATTAAATTAAAGATCTATTGAAGGTATTTTAAAGTGCTGATATATAATTTTATAGCTGTTTTCATCAAATTTAAAGTGCTATTAGACTTTATTTAGTACCTACCTACGATCAAATGCTTCGTGGACAGGGCACGTTAGTACTATTATTTAATCTGTGACAGGGCTTTCATATTGTGTAGGTAGGTACTTATTAGATTTTTGGTGTAGAGTGTTTTTATGGGAATACGAGTTGTACACGGTTGACTTAATTCTGCATCCTGCAGTAACCACAGAAGTAGGTACATTATCATGGGTCCCTGGCGATGGCGAGTGCCTGTTGTTCTGACTCAATTTGTGAGCCGAATGCGAATAAGGCAGGTAGGTAGGTACCTAGTTAGTAGTACGTACTTACCTAGCGTTTCCAAATACAGGCCAGGTACTACTATCACAGTTTATGTACTACTAAGGATGTTTGCCCTACACAGTTAGGTACCTACCTACCCTATAATTTTATAAAACCTTAATTAAGTAACTTCCTTTCCACGAAGTGGAAGTTGTACGGAGAGCTTTTTTCTCGGAGCTTCGGGCCTAGGGTTACCATCTATGTAAGGGAGGATGCCTGTCTAGGATGCACAATACGCTTGATTTTTCTGAAAAATGCTTGTCTATAGTAAAAAATACGACCGCGCAGTGCCACTTTTAGTCAGTATCATCCAGCAATCTTAGGTCTGTAGTAAAAAAAACTGCCGCGCAGCGCCATTTTTAGTCAGTTCCATCTGTTATACTTGTACTCTTGCTTGTCTGTGGTACAAAAATAAAAAAAATACCGTCGGCTTGATAACCTCATCCTTTTTTTGAAGTCGGTCAAAAGCGGCCGCGCAGCGCGATTTTTATTCAGTTTCATCCACTAATCTTCCTTTGTAAAAAAACGGCCGCGCAGCGCCATTTTTAGTTAGTTTCATCCTCTTGCCTGTCTGTAGTAAAAAAAGCGGCCGCAAAGTGTGATTTTTTGTATTTTTTTTAATGTATGTTTTATCATAACTTCTTCAGTTGTTAACCGATTTATACAATTCTTTTTTATCTCGAAGTCCATAGTTCGTCTGTGGTCCCATAAAATTTTTCAGAGATCAGGCTAATAGTTTTTTCATAACCCTGAAAAATATCAATTATTTAGCTTGCCATCGCACGAGTTTTTATGGATTTTCGGACACAACACATCTTTGTTTATGAACCGATTTAAATGATTTTTGTTTTGTTTGAAAGGTTTAGTAATCTTGTCTGTCTGTAAAAAATACGGGCGCGCAGCGCCACTTTAGTCAGTTCCATCCACCAATCTTGTGTCTTTAGTAAAAAACGGCCGCGCAGCGCCATTTTTAGTCAATTACATCTGTTATACTTGTACTCTAGTTTGTCTTTAGTAAAAAAAGGCCAAAGTACAAGATTAACGGAAATCTTGTACTTTTGCCTGTTTTTAGTAAAAAAAAGGCCGCGCTGCGCGTTTTTTAGTCAGTTTCACCCACTGATCTTGTCTGTTTATAGTAAAAAACGGGGCTTGCGCTGCGCCATTTTTATCCACTAATCTTGTAATATGTGGTTTCATCCGGGCGGATAGCTTGCGTAGCAAGGCTTCCGTGATTTCACAGCGAGACCCGCTAATTTAAAAATGCCTGACTCGGCTTAGCGCCAGCTAAGCGCTAAAATGCTAAAATGAAATGTAAAATATGATGAATGAAATGAAAAATGTAAACTAAAATGATTTGAAATCGTAAAATGCTTGTCAAATGCGGCACATGTCTGTCAGGTGGTAACGCTACTCGGGCCACGTTTTATGATTAAAAAAAATAAAGTTAGAGGTACTGACCAACTCTGTTAAGAGTAATTTTTTTCTATGCTGACCAAGAACCTTATATTTGGTACTGACATATCTACATAAAACATTAAAATAATAAGAATAAAAAAATGTAACTGTCATTATCAATGCCAACATTGCAAAAGTAATCGGCCTTGTGGGGGGGGGGGGCATGGTCTCCTTGGCCCCTCCCCTGGATCCGTCAATGAACTTACCCCTTTCTCTATGGTCCGGTCTTTACCTGGTTTTTGGAAATCAAACCTAATCTTCACAAACGTATAACTTGTAATAGAAAGTTAAAAAAAAATCTTGATGACAGTACAATATTCCTTATAATCACCTATAGAAAACGAGGAAAAAAACGTTTGCTGCAACCTCTTCAACTGATCGAAAAACAGTCCGACCTTCCTTACCCCAACATAATTATCTTAGGAATAGTCAACGGCACGCTTGGCTTCCACGACAGGGTAATCATATTCAGAGTTTCAATAGTAAACCGTTTCAAAAACAAAATAAACTAGTGGAAATATATTACCTATATTATTGTGTTGCGTTGTGTCGTGTCGTGTCGCGATCGAAACGTATCGGTTTCGTACATGGCTAGAAACACATTACTACACTGTGTCGTGTCAACACAACACAACACAATAGTGTGTTTCTAGTCATATTATATGGTATAAAACCACTGACATGAAAAAATTTTTTTTTATTTAACGTCGCGACCACTGACATGAAAAAAATATTTTTTATTTAACTGGACAGGCTGTCTGTATGATTTGACAGCAAAGTTCTTGTGCCTATTTGAAACGCCACTAGCGTGCGTCTAAAGAACTAATTTTGACGTACAATCAACGTACAATATGAAAATGGTTGACGTGATGGTCTCTCCAGACTTCAAACTTTAGTACCATGTACGCACGCTATACTCACGCTACGTCCTACAGCGCCAACATGGCGGTAATCAAATAGGCACAAAAACAGTTTGACATAAGCCTGTCCAGTGTAAATCATAAAGTTAATATTCCACTGGAATATTCCACTTGAGCGTAGCGAAATTTTTCTATGTCTATGGTGTAAATATATGCATGTCAATGGTCGCGACACAACAAAACACACCACAATATACCGCTACACAATAGTATTATTAAATTTCTACATTTACTTTTTATAAATCTTTCTAGTCTTTGGTTAAAATGTATAATGTACTGTGCTGTGGTGATTATTGACTTAGCGATTGGTCTGCTGGAATGCACCCAATGTCAATGTCAGGATGGGCACCAAAGAGTATAATTATTGGGCACACTGAACAACGCAAATGGTTCAAAGAAGTAGCGTCATCTCTGTATCTTAACCGTCAATTTTCACAACAAAGTCTTCAAGTTTGCCAAAAGATGTGTTGTGTCGTTTAAATTAAATGTAATTGTATTCCGTCAATATCGCTAGTTCGAATAAAACAGGCAAAGTGTGAGCACGTATTACATTTTCAAATCCATCAAAAATAGTGAACCTTATTTGCATTAACAAGATGTCTCTGCAGTCGTACTTGTAATATAAAATATTCAAAATAAAATTTAGATAAATTAAGAAGACAATACAATAGAAGTAGAAGTCGCCTTTTTAATCTTGACTGGGTATAAAGTGGTTTAAAACAAAATTATTTTTAAAAGATGAAATGGAAAAAAAAAATTGAGTATGATCTTTGAGCGAATAACAATATAATGATAAAATTCGCCACTTGAAGTCATTACTTCAAGTGGCGAATTTTATCATTGGTATTTTATTATTGGTATTGGTATTGGTAATCCGCTATGCTACTGGGTCATTACCCAGTAGCATAGCGGATTACCACACCTCCACCGTATACATTACATAACTAACATAACACTACTATCATCCGACGAATACCAAGTTCATACCTCTCAAGTCGCATTTTCGTTTTTTGTGTTTTTTGTTTAGATTTATTCTTTTTTATTAATATTTTTGTTCTAAATAAAGAATATAAAAATCAATAAAAATATATAATATTATCACAATTTAACAATCCATACAGTTGTTAAACGCCTTTGATGTTGGACGACACCGTGTTGGTACTTACGCAATCAGCCGCAAATGTGCAAGGGTTGTCAAAATACAAAATAAATGTAATTAATAAGTAATTATTTATTTACAAGTACTTAGTTAAGGCCGTAGATTTTACATAAAGTAACATAGGCTTTTTTATGTTTCGGTATCATAAAAGTAACATAAAAGCAACATATTTTGTTGTAAAGCTGCGAACATAACAGAAGATTATCTAAGTGTCACTAAAGTGCCACTTAATCTTAAGTGGGTAAACCCAAGTTTGTTTGTTTGTTTGTTACGCATTCACATCATCATGAAATTTTGCATACACATTATCAGGGGTACAGAAAAGGATATACATTTTATCTAGGAAAAAATTGCGTTTCCCGAAGGGTAGAAAATTAACTGTTCACGCAGACGAAGTTGCGGGCGGTCGTTCGTTGTTTATAATGCCACCCACCGTCCTCCCACCACTTCGTCCGCGTGTTCCCTAGGACACCTTTCACCAGGATAAAAAGTAAGTACCTATCCTATGTTTTAATCCATGTTAAAACTACCTATCTGTGTGCCGAATTGCATCCAAATCTTGCCAGCCGTTTAGGCGTGAAGAAGTAACAAACACACATACACACAAATCGTATTTATAATAGTAGGTATTAGTAGAAAGTAGGATTAGTGATTAGTAGAACAAGGATATAAATAATCTAACATTATGCGATCAGTATTCAAGTTCAATAGCCGGTGCGCAAAGCGTAGGTAAGTAGGTATCTATATCAAATAAACTTAAAAAATGGTACCTAGCTTGCTTTTAAGTAGGTACTTTGAGGACGACACCTTTTTCTCTTCAATGAAACTATGTAAATATTTCGTAATTACTTGTATTTTTTCATACAACCAATACAATTTTGACACACGACCAGAAGGGTCCGGAGCCGTAGCAAGAAGCCCCGACAAAAGAAACACGGTTAGGAACTGTTTTGCATTCGAAACAAAATATTTTAAACCATTATTTTTCTTTCATGAACTTTGACCATAAAGCTACCAAAAAAGCCGAATATGATGTCGCTACATCACATTCCCCCGGTACCGTTAAAATTTATTTCTTCGCGAGAAAAGAAATAAATTTTGCAACAGTTCCCTACCGTCACAAAATTTTCCTAATCCAGCACAACCCTACCTAAAGTGGGAGTTTTCACACAGTCATGCCGGCCTTTACTACAGGCGAACCTGCACACGGGTCATTGTGTCATTGTCTATTCCTTTAGTCGGCACTAGCCTTCATCATACCCGTGTGTTGGTTTTATGTTGGCAAAAACCCACCAAAAAAGCCAAACACACAGCACATCCCTAGCCTTAATACACAGACAAAAAAAACAACTCACCTACCTACCTATCTTCCCAGACGACCATAGTCAAGTAGAGACCATAGCCAAGTAGAGTGTCAGGACTGCGGGTCTATCGCGTAATTACTCTTAACTTAAGGTAACCTGACTTCAGTCAAGCCAATGTATTGGTCTTGCCTTCAAATTTTTGGTATCGCGTAAAATTCATCTTGGACTTGAAGCCCAATTGACTTCAAATACAGATAACTATATTGAAGAGTGAATGATGTTATGAGTGTGTTTTTTGCATGTTTCTTTTTTATCAATTTTAGCTTTAGATTACAACTTTGGCTTCAGATTGCATTATTTCAATCAAAAATCTATTAAAACTATGTTTATTGATTATATTTTTACCATATAGTATCGTAAGCATAGATTTGATATAGATCTGTGGCGATATTGAGTGCATTCCAGCAGACAAACCACTAAGTCATTGATTCGTCGAGACAGCATGCATTTTAACCATGGAAAGTAATTTGTTTAAAGTGTAGTGTGTTAATAGCAGCCGCCCGCGACTTCGTCTGCTTGGAAAGTTTTTTTAGCTATCCCTCGGGAACAACACGGTTTACAGGATAAAAGGTACCCCATGTCCTTTACTGTACTACCGACAACGTGTATTAATTAACGTTATCTTGTCAACTTTGACTATCCCCACAAATTGGTAATGAACCTGGCGGCCATGTTTTAACGTCAAAAACGAAAAACGATTGTAATTTTTTTGTATACCTAGACCCTATTTTATAGAAAATAATATTTTAACAATTAATATATTAATTTGCCGATTAGAATTTTATTGTTACATGTCATTTTTATTTGCGGATGACGTTAAAGTGTATGTTAATGTGACAAGGTTCCATCAAATTGCCAATTTGCGGGGATTGTAAAATTTCGTGATGATCGGTTCAGTAGTTAAGACGTGAAGGCGTAACAAACAAACGGACTTTCGCATTTATAATATTAGTAAGGATTTATTTTAACTTACCATGGTTAAAAATCTACTCTATTTATTGGCAATCGATCACTCAGCGATTAGCTTGCTGGAATGGTACCCATTGTTGTTGTTTGAGGTTATAATGTATGTTTACGTGAAATTTTTATGAAATTGAAAAGTAAGTGCAAATTGTAAGTATTCATGGTTTTCATTTCCTTAAATTCAATGACCTTTAGTTACTTTTTGTTATTTCCCAAGGCAATTATGTGGAAATGATTCAACAACGGGAATACGTTATAGAAAAACATTTTCGAAATGTACCTATCCTATGTTTTACAAATTTTAGTTCGCATCTCTCGTTATATTGCGAATGTTACTCGTGTAACACTCACAATATAACAAGGGATACTGAGACTGATCAAAATTGTACGTTACCAACTGTATTAGTTGTCTCAAATGTCTATTGACTTAGTACGTAAACAGTGCTTTCATTGCATATGTTTCAGAATGCCTTGCCTGCGCACAAAATTGTAAACAATGTCCCAATTGCCCGCGAGCGGGCCCTTCCACCTTACATTCCACGGGGCACCCGCCCCAACGCAGACGACAACCCACCGCTCTCAAGGTAAAGTTTTTAATCCGCCTTTTCGTCAAACACCTCCGGTTTTACATATTTTTCGAAAGCTTGTAAGTTTTAACACAACCAACCCTAAAGATATAAATAGGTAGGTACCTATATACCTACATATATACGAAAGTAGCTAAATATGACATTACTAGTGCACAATAAATTATCAAGCAAATGAATAATATTTCTATTTTACTAGCAGTTTCTATAAAAGCAGTACATATTTTACTTAATGACTGACTTTAATCTGCTTTTAGATTCATCATCTCCAGCGGCGCTCCTACCTATACTGTTCTAAAAGAAGGCTTCCACCGTAGAAGAGAGATTGATGGGTGCTGCGGAACAAATTGCTACCTGCCACTCGGGCAGAAAAAAGCTACCAATAAGACATGTGTGGCTGCTAAAGAATGAGCTAAAAAAGCTACTGAAGTAAAGACTGAGCTTTATGCATTATTTATTATATTATAGGTAGTACTTTAACACATTGACTGCCAACCTAGGAGTATACTCATAGTATATTACTACGAGTATACTTGTATGACAGCCAACATATTAAAAAGTGAATGTAGTTGATTTATTTTTATGTTTATTATTAAATTGACAATGTACAACTGAAGTGACTGATTTCAAAGCGCTCGCAGTACAAAATGACATTTTAATCTCAAAAATTTTCTTTTTTCCATACATTCTCGAGTGAAGCTGCAGCGGATCACTGTCTATTGTCAATTTAATGAGGGCGCAGTCTGAACACTAGCGCCGCTATTGAAACGAGAATCATAGTGCTTAAATAAAGACGAAATTGTGAATCCACGACAAAGTGGCCACTTTTAGCTATAAAAGTCAATTAAAAATTAAACGGCACGCTAGAAAATATTGTTTAAGTGATAAAAAGTACCACAATGCTTGTTCGGAGTGCACTACAGAGAGATAATTCACAATTTTGTGTTTATTTAAGCACTATGATTCTCGTTTCAATGGCGGCGCTAGTGTGCAAACTGCGCCCTATTAAAACGGATCTTAATTGATAGTTTTTAAATTGGAATTGAAATATCTTTCTTATTTATGCTTTAGTGAAAGCTGTTCTATGTGCTATGTAACTAATAACTATAGAAGTTTTAAAATAGATCACCCAAGTTGTTTATTTCTTATAACACTTGTAACATTAGTGTTGTGCTAAATATTGATGTGTGAATATAACTATTAAACTCTAGTAGCAAAGACTGTTATGTTTAATGATAGTATACTGTACCAATATAATAAGTCTATGTACCTAATAATTGTAGTAGTTTTATAAAGGAATTATACTTGTATATTTTTGAAAATGTTGTTTAACTACCTACTTATGTGAATACCTTTATACAGGGTTATTTGTAAAACACCAACAACCTAGCAGTAGTAGATTAGTAGGTTACGTCATATACAACAACATTTTTCTAAGACTTTTACCAAAACAGACAAAAAAATCTATTCTCCATACAAATGAGTTTTGTATGAAAAGTCGATTTTTTTGTCTGTTTTTGGAAAAGTCGTAGAACAAATCTTGCTGTGAGTAAATGGTGTTACTAATCTTTTTAGATTAGTAACATCATTTACTTACAAGTAGTCTGCGAGGTTGTTGGTGTTTTACTAATAACCCTGTATAGGTAGGAACTGTAAAAAGTAAAAACAATTATTGATATAAAAAATCTCTTTAATAAAATAGGCTTTCCTTCCTAAATCTCCTCCTGAAACACAGTAGGTATGTAAACCCTGACTGCCTTATTAAACTATTAAACGAAGAATAAGTTTACAACCCGGCTAAACAGCAATATTACTTGGCATTTACCTCTTAGTATAATAAACGTAATTATTTTGGCCCAAAATAATACAATACATTGCTGTGAGTCAGTGTCTAGCGACTGACTTACCGGCAGGGTGATTATCTAATTAAAAACCACCTAGCAACCGGTTCCAGTTCACAGATATGAATATGATACATTGCTACTTTTCTTTGGTATGTTTTTTTACCCCAAAAAGAAGTAGTAATGTATCACATTCATCTGTCAAATGAGACCGGTTGCTAGGTGGTTTCTAATTTGATAATCAGCCTGCTGGCGGAATATTTTAAGTACCTAAATAAAAGCACTGAATATAATTGTACTGAAGTAAAGGTTCTTATTGATTGTTGTACATACACGAAGAATTTAAATGATGAAATTAGTGACTTGATCCCATGGTTTTGACATTCACAATACCTATAGATACGAGGAGCGGCTGCGGCTGGAAGGAAAGTTAATCTACCTAAGTTTGAAAGAAAACACAGAAGGATGAGTCCCTTGCAACTTAAATACATTTATCATTAATGACATATTCCCATTAAAAAAATTGTATTGTCTTGGGCATCACAATGGTCATTCACAGCATCCTTTATCTCTTCATCCGTCAAAAGACCTCTCCACCTCTCAAATTTTTCTGCACATGGATTTGCAGAGATCGACAGGCTGCAAAAATAAATATTATTATATTATGTATCTAATATTTGACATGAAATATAGAAGAACAGCAGTATGACGAATCAATCATCTACGAAGATGCTGTGGGCAATGATGATGATGATGATGAGTCAATTTATTTGTAAACAAATCACCATTAATATTAGTATTTATGTGTAACTATTTCACTACATTGACATAAAATAAATGATTAAAAATTCTATCATAATAAAAAATATTCCTAAGTTATGGTCACATAAATTCTATCTATGAGATGTAAGTATATAGGTAAGGAAAAAATAATTTTATAGGCTACCTGAAAGCCAAAAGCGGTGGCCTTCTTCATGAAGCCACTGTCACTGTCTCTCCCCTTCCAGCTGGATACATATTCCATACATGCACAGTGTTCATGAATCACACCACCAAATGCCACATCAATAGGTGTAGAATATGTAGATCTGCGTCATAGGTACCTAAAAATTATTACATTATTATTTAGAAATTAGATTAAGGTACTTAAAAATAAAATTTTAGTCTTGGTATCCTAACAACAACCAACACATGCGAAAAATGGCAGCGCTTTCGATTACTCTAATTATGTGCCCTCAATGAAACTCCAGGCTCAATACAACATCAATAATTGAGAAATCATATTTTGTTTTGTAGTATTACTTATTATTAATAAAAAATCACACTAAGTAACTAATCCTGGTACTTTTCTTTTTTATTTTCTGTATGTGTGTGTGCCAATATAATGTTATTCTTTCTTTGGTCGGAGAGTCAGGTTTGGGGTCATAATTGAACTGTATCATATCAAATAATGAATGTGTATTATATACCTTTGTGTTGCTTGTGATCTTGGTAAACATATTTTCATAGATATCTGACACACTCAGACATTGTAGTCTGCGAAAGGCCAAGGATCCTTGCACTAAACGTTTTGTTGGTTTGGTAACTATCACTTAGATTTAAATGATGAAATCCTTAGGCTTCCCGGCCTATACCCAGCAGTGGGTGATGTGCGGCTGATAATATGATGATGATGAGATTTAAATGAAATGCAGCAAAATCTGAAAAATAACAAATAATCTTTAGTCGTCTTGAGGTGAACTTCTAAGTATTTACAATACTAAACAACTAACGCATGAATGACCTTAATTAATCTCAGGGCACACACGGCTGTAAACCTTCAACTTCTTGATAGAAACAAGGCAGAAGTGGAGTACGAAGATCTTCACTTTAAAATCTGTTTAAGGCGTCTCTCTTCTGCCACAGCACGGCAGATTGCTTGTTAGTAAAAAATAATCGGTTAATTATTAAATGCACTTAATAGTAACGAATATTAAGCACAAATCTTGATAAAATAATCGAAGCCAGGGACTAATTTACTCTTGGCTTCATTTGACATTACATTCGGGCTATCACGGTTGACTTTTCTTTTTTAATTTTTACGCGATACCGAGAAATGTCAAATCGTATAGGAAAAATGAAGCTAATCATTCACTCTTTAGCTTCGTCAAAAATATTAAGCTAAGGTAATTACGCGATGCGACAAGTTCAAGTAACCTGTCATCAAATGTCAAAACTCAAACCAATTGGGCTTGGATTTTTTACGTGATAGAGCCGCAGGATAGATGCTACTCTCTTACCTTTAACCATAAACAGCCGACCATAAATTGATCATAGAGCAATTTATGAACAGAATGCTACTCATTATCTATTCTGTACCTTGACAAACCATAAAGTCGGCCAAACCACAAAACAGCAATGTAACTCTTGCCTAATGTCAAAATGAATCTGTCTATGCTCTGGTTTATGATTCATGTTGACACTTGACAAAAGCGTCAACCTGACAGTCTACGAATGTACACATCAGTTAAAAATGTTAGTTGAAGGATCAAAAATAGAAAATAAATTATTTATCATTTTCAGTTAATTTTTTTTTAAAAGTTTTAATATTTTTAATATCAATGGAGTAAGTTCATCAGGTTCTCATGTAAAAATGGGCGTTCCGCAAGGCTCCATTTTGGGCCCTTTTTTATTTTTAATATATATAAATGATCTACCCTTTTTTGCAGAGAGGTTCTGTGATATTGTTTTGTTCGCAGATGATACTTCTTTAATATTCAAAGTTGACAGGAATAAAACTGATTTTGACGATGTGAACAAAGCACTCTCGCAGGTTCTTACTTGGTTTAATGTAAATAATCTCCAGCTTAATGCTAAGAAAACCAAATGTGTTAAATTCACTTTACCTAATGTACAGGCGAATCCCACTGAAATTGTAATAAATAATGAGAAATTAGATTTGCTTGATTCAACAGTTTTCTTGGGTGTAACTCTTGACAGTAAACTTTAATGGAATATGCATATCACAGCTCTGGCTGGCAAGCTCAGCTCTGCTGCTTATGCTATTAGAAAAGTTAGACAGTTAACAGATGAAGAAACTGCCAGATTAGTGTATTACAGCTATTTTCATAGCATTATGTCATACTGTATTCTTTTGTGGGGGATAGCAGCCGATATAAATACTATTTTTGTTTTACAAAAACGAGCAATAAGAGCTATTTATCAACTAAGTTCTAGAACATCTCTTAGGGATAGATTCAAAGAGATTGGTATATTGACAGCAGCATCACAATTTATATTAAACTGCATACTTTTCGTGCGTCGCAATATTAACTTATATACAAAAAATTGTGATTGACACTATCGGAACACCAGAAATAAAGACAAACTTGTAATGCCTCAGTATAGATTAGAAAAAGTCCGTGGTTCTTTCATAGGTCTTGGTATAAAGTTTTATAATAAAATTCCAAGTAATATTTTGGATTTACCATTTGAAAACTTCAAGACTCATGTAAAGAATTGTCTTCTCAAAAAAGGATACTATACTGTTAAAGATTACTTAATTGATAAAACAGCTTGGTCGTAGATTTTTCTATTCTATGTGAAAATTGAGAGAATTGTCCTACCTACTTAAAACGTATTGTAAGCTTTTGACTCGACGCCTTAATGCGGGTAGCTTTAGTATGTCATGCTCACTTTAAACATTTCTGCGGTGGTGTCGTGTGAGGCGGGTCGTTACGTTCCCTCAAATATGGTTGAGCGAAACGATGGCTGGTTCATGCGTCATGCTCGTGAACGGGTGCTGCCAGTGGGAATGGGTCTGCTTCTGTCTGCTTGTACTAAGGGCGTCGCATATATTTTTTTTTTCTTCGTGTTTAATATTATCAATCTGTATGGCACTTCTTACTCAAAACATAAAATTAATAACTAATCCTTGTTTTGATTTCTCACTTTTTTTATTGCTAATGACTAAAATGATTATTTTGCTTTCGTAATATTTTTTCGTATTTTTTCGTCTATAGTTTTGTAAGTAAAGGCCTATGAAAAGCTTTTGGATATTCGTTTTCAATTCAGTGCCTTATGATGGGTAGCCTAAGTATGTCATGCTCTCTTTAATCATTTCTGCGGTGGTGTCGTGTGGGGCGGGTCGTTACGTTCCCTCAAATATGGTTGAGCGAAGCGATGGCTGGTCCATGCGTCATGCTCGTGAACGGGTGCTGCCAGTGGGAATGGGTCTGCTTCTGAGTACCTATCTTAACGCATATTGAATTGTAAGAATTGCGTTTTTACTTTTTATGTCTTGCATCAAGTGTTTTTTGGTTCGAGTAGCAGACAGAGTGATTTCTCAACTAGTTGAAAGTTATTTACTCTCATATTTACCTATCTGAATGTAGTAGATATATTTAATTTTAACCTACCTACCCATTGTGTGCAAACTTTTGTTAATTATTGTGATGGAAAATGACCTCACTTTAAACGTAGAGCTCATTTTTAGGGTTCCGTATCAAAATGGTAAAAAAGGAACCCTTATGGTGTGACTCAGTCTGTCTGTCTGTCTGTCACAGCTGGATATCTCGAGAACTACTAATGGTATCAACTTGAAATTTGGAATAGTTTAAGATGACATTTGCCCAACTATTTTGCAAATAAGAAAGAAATAATAAAATTAATATTTTTTTTACAACAGGGACTGAAAAGGGGTCTTAAAATTTTTAAGTGAGGTGATTAGAGCATGTGGGGTATCATATGAAAGAACGCTGTTTGCACATTTTAAAACAATTTTTTCTTTTTTCTTAGGCCGCATAGTTTTCGACTTATGATGAAAAATGTAAAAAAAAATACCGTTCCCCCCCCCTTATCTCCGAAGTTTGCAAAGAGAAAAATCTGAAATAATTCTATGTGATAGTAGTTTATGTAAATATTACAGGAAAAATAAAACGATGTCTCAATATAACACACTTTTTTAGAAATTCAAAAAACAAACAAAATTTTTTTAGTTTCACTACCAGTCAACAGATGGCGCTGTCCTAAGCATGCTTACCTAAGGGCAAAAAGTAGTTCCACTATGGGTCAAGAGATGGCGCAACCTAACACTACAATAATAAATTGGTGGCTGGTTCAAATATAATTACCTACTATTTGCCGTACGAATAAACGAATAATAAGTTCATACTTTACTAAGTAATTATATATATTACTATATAGTAATATAATAATAGCGAGGAGCTCGGTGGCGCAGTGGTTTAGCGCCTGGACCAGCGATTGCGGATGTTAAGCAACGTTCGCAAGGTTCGGTCATGGGATGGGTGACCAAAAATTTATTATCTCGAACTCCTCCGTGCTTCGGAAGGCACGTTAAGCCGTTGGTCCCGGCTGCATTTGCAGTCGTTAACACCCACCAATCCGCATTGGGCCCGCGTGGTGGGTTATGGCCCGTCCTCCTTATCCACCCATAAGGAAGGCCTGTGCCCCAGCAGTGGGGACATTAAAATGGCTGATGGACTAGTAATATAAACATTTTGCAATGTGGAGTGGCTGAAACGTTTTTCAGTCACCATAAGCAGCATTTGTAAATTAACTGTCCGCCTATTCGCCCTTCCACCTGTCTGCCGTTTATCCTACTTTTTTAAAGACTGTCCTAAAATAACATATCCAAGTATATTTATGATTGTACGGAACCCTCGGTGCGCGAGTCCGACTCGCTCTTGACCGGGTTTTTATTCAATGTTGACGACTCTGTATGAAATATACAGGGAGAAAAAAGCAGCCCTTGACGAGTTTCTTGCCGGTTCTTCTCGTTACAAGGTCTCCCGCTTAGGGTTTGCGAACCGATGGCGTAGCTTCTATGACATTCACAAGTGCTTGTAACAGCCTAGACTGAATAAAATATTTTGAATTTTTTTTTTTGACATCAGAAAACCACGAATGTTCAGTCGTCTCCAGGAGGAACATAAACAATCGTTTCGTCCGGCATACATTCCCTACGGGACTTACGGACTTGGGACCAAGGAATTGGAGGTGTCTTGCAGCAAGCAAGACAGAACCCATTCCTATGTAATTTTCAGGGCTCCCCCATACGGTCCCAGCTTCGTACGTCACGTCCCCCCATTCTATACCCCAGGGTAATAAGTAGACCCTAACAAATTCTTTATTTTCTCCTAACTCTTCACATGCCGGAACACTTCTTATCCTGGATTTGACTGATCATCCTGGCACGTTGGTCTCCAATTTGATGATGCAGTTTGATGCCATGTACATGAAAAAAAACACAAGCATTAGCCCACTTATTCACTTTGAGGACGACACCTTTTTCTCTTCAATGAAACTATGTAAATATTTCGTAATTACTTGTATTTTTTCATACAACCAATACAATTTTGACACACGACCAGAAGGGTCCGGAGCCGTAGCAAGAAGCCCCGACAAAAGAAACACGGTTAGGAACTGTTTTGCATTCGAAACAAAATATTTTAAACCATTATTTTTCTTTCATGAACTTTGACCATAAAGCTACCAAAAAAGCCGAATATGATGTCGCTACATCACAGTACTTACTTTATCAGAACAGCCGCGGCATCATTAGCTAATTAATAGTGGTCGAGAACCTAGTAAAGGAAAGAAATTAGTAGGTACCTAACCTATGTAGGTAGGTACCACCATTTCTTATGGTTCCACCACTTCCACCAGTGTAATTAATACACTGTGTGACACGAACGATATGCTTATGTACCTAGTACCTACATACCTACCAAATGTATAATAATTATTTTTTTCACAAATCTACTTGAAGTTATTCTTTAGCTACAATTCAATTTTACTATAATACTGCACACGACAGGTATTATTGAATTAAGTAATAGCATGACATGTTAATTGGTTAACTAGGTAAATAATACGAATTTACTTACCTCGCATCACGGGGAAATTTATAAAATCTTAAATCCTTGTTGTATGTCGCCGTCGAGGCACATCCGTACACGGAACAAGTGTGCACCATTATATTTATGTACGATATTTATAAATTTATAAAAAACCAATAACGAAATAAAGCGCATTCACTTAGATAGTGTCGCCCTTTTATCGCGCCGTCTTTGCACGTGCCGCTTCTTGTCAAAGGATGCCGCCGCATAAACAAAGGATACCGCGTGCGGCGTACACCCGCAAGTCAATTTGTATTTTGGCAGTTTGCATCGAAGCGCCGCCGTAGTGGAAGCTTGTGTTTGTTGACTCTGCTACGTATACTGAAAATATTTTTTCGTCCTTGGAAGGATAGTTAAGTGCCTCAAGATGAAACTTTAAGTGAACCAACAAAAAAATACGGGTGTTTTGTAAAACATGTAAACAACTTATGATCAATGTCCATCGGCATTGCGTTGAAATCAGTTTGTCTGCACCTATCAGAGATACTTCAAAAATAGTGGGTATAACAAGAACTAGCGTCGGAATAATATTAAAAATAGGCCCATTAACACCAAAAAACGTAAAAACGGAAGAATCCCACTATCGAAAACGGACGACTTTGAATGTAATGTAGTACGTCCGAACAGTATACAGATTTTATGCTAATAAAAAACTTCCGACACTAGACACGATTCTGGAAAATTTACAAGCTAATAATACGGACTTTCCGTATAAACGTACGACTCTGTGAAATGTCAATACATTTCTACAACTTGAATTTAAGTATGAAGCACTTAATAAGCTAAAACTTATTGCTTGAATCATCGTTATTTTTTACCGTTATCAGTAACGTTATTTGTATAACGTTACCAAAAACTTACTGGGGAGTCTCTGATCACAAGTGCTTGCGGGTGTACCGACACTATCTAAACGAATGGACTTTAAATGATTCTTAAAATGGTCGCTCGCAATGAGTGATTTATTCGGACGCGTCGGCCCTCAGCGTTCGACTACTCAAACTCTGCGAGTTTGGGGATTGCGAGCCGCGCCGCCCGACCCCCCTCGAGATTCCCTCTGTTGCTCTGCGCAAGTACATTCGTTTTTCAACTGTAAGATGGTAAAGCTGTGATATTATCCCCGTCAATTGGTAATGCGCTGGAATCTTGTCACATTACCATCCACGTTGGCGTGACCCGCAACTAAAAATCTCATGAACCAAGAAAATTCTAATCGGTAATCTAATATATTAATTATTGTATTATTATTTTCAATAAGGTAGATAGGTATATAAAAAAATTACAATTGTTTTTCGTTTTTGAGGTTAAAATCATGGCCACCAGGTGCATTCCCAATTGACGGGGATATTAAGCCCCTTTTACAGCTATTATAATAATTGTACGTCAGTAGTTCCGCACTAATTTCCAGAGGCGCCGATGGCCTTTCAAATTGGTGTTTCAAAAAATTGCCACGAGTGGGCGCTCTTTTCCCGATATATTATTTTACTCTTTGGTCAATGTCAAAAAATTGACAAAATTAATGCCAATTACAATTTGGTTTGAGTTTGTTTGTAATTGTAATACTTAGGTACCCAATTATTAGTTTACATTACAATAAATACATTAAATAAGGCAATAATTTTTATGAAAACTGTAAAGTTGTGATGAAAACATTCATTGTGTAGTTGCTTTGTAAACATGTGTGACAGTGACGATCCCGGGGATCACGGCCGCTATGGCTTGGACCTCACTGGATTCTTGTTTGGAAACATTGATGAAAGCGGTCAGCTTGAAGATGATGGCCTTCTCGATGGAGAGTCCAAGCGGATGCTCTCGTCGCTGAACCGGCTTGGGCTTGGGTCCATACTGTCAGAAGTACTTGAATCGGAAGAACTATCCAAAGAAGATGAAGAGAAAGGTAAAGAACAATATTTTTTTTACCACTGAAGTTCTTGTCCTATAAATGTGATATCTTAGTTTTTAACCTAAATTACTAAATTATAATTATTGCTTCCTAGCATGACCACCGAAACATCATTTACAATCCGATTAAGTTGACAATAGACTGTCATTTCAAACTTCGGTGGGAGAGTCAGGTTCGGGGCTTCACTCGAGAATGGTAGAGTAAACTTACAGATACCCATTATTTTGTACGTCAAGAGATTTGAAGTTGTTCACTTCTGTTGTTGGTGGGTCATGCAAGGGATACTGGTTGTTATTTATTACAAATAAGTGCAATATAGTTTTTGAATATGTATGTAAAGTCCATTCATTTAGATAGTGTCGGTACACCCGCAAGCACTTGTGTTTAGAGACAGGAACACCGGTAAGTTTTTGGTAACGTTATACAAATAATGTTACTGATAACGGTAAAAAAGAGTGATGAATCAAGCAATAGTTTTAGCTTATTAAGTGTTTTATACTTAAATACAAGTTTAAGAAATATATTGACATTTTGCAGAGTCATATGTTTGTACGGAAAGTCTGTATTATCAGCTTGTAAATCTTCCAGAATCGTGTCTAAAGTCGGAGGTTTTTTATTAGTATAAAATCTGTATACTGTTCGGACGTACTACATCACATTCAAAGTCGTCCGTTTTTGATAGTGGGATTCTTCCGTTTTTACATTTTTTGATGTTAATGGGCCTATTTTTAATATTATTCCGAGGCTAGCTATTTTTGAAGTATCTCTGACAGGTGCAGACAAACTGATTTCAACGCAATGCCGATGGACAATGATTATAATTATTTACATGTTTTACAAAACACCCGTATTTTTTTGTTGGTTAACTTAAAGTTTCATTTTGAGGCACTTAACTGTCCTTCCAAGGATGAAAAAATATTTTCAGTAAGTATACGTAGCAGAGTCAACAAACACAAGCTTTCACTACGGCAGCGCTTCGATGCAAACTGCTAAAATACAAATTGACTTGCGGGTGTACGCCGCACGCGGTATCCTTTGTTTATGCGGCGGCATCCTTTGACAAGAAGCGGCACGTGCAAAGGCGGCGCGATAAAAGGGCGACACTATCTAAGCGAATGCGCTTTACCACCTATTTAAATAGGTACTATAACTTTTGACCTATTTCAACAAAAGTAAGTGAAGTTGCGGCTGACTGATTCAATGACTTTAAATATTTCAGATTACAATGAAAAAAGTCCATCAGCTGTTGATTTTTTTGATATAGATGATGTGGCTGAAGATTTGAAGGTGAGTAATGATATGCATTGGCCGTCTGATCTTGTCATGTAGCCACATTACATACAAATATTTGAATAATGTTATGATTAAGAGTTCCTTGATGGCGCAGTGGTTTAGCACCTGGCCTGGCGATCGTCGAGATTAAGTAACTTTCGCAAGGGTTGGTCATCGTCATCATTTGCGGTCATTAACACCCGCCAATCTGCATTGAGCCCGCATGGTGGGTTATGGTGCATCCTCCTTATTGACCGATAAGGAAGGCCTGTGCCATAGCAGAGGGGACATTAAAAAATGGCTAATGGTCAAAAATGTATAATGAAGTGTTGATGACCATTATGTTCATTTTGAATCCCACTGAATATGAGCTCTGTGTCAAACATCGATCCCAAAATTACAAAGTATGAGTCAAGCACATTTTTAATGATTGGGTTGAAGTGTATGGTCCAAAAAACAAACAGTGGAAATGGTTATAAAATATTGTATTTATTTATTATTACCTATATAATTATGTAGATATTCATGTTGTGAAGTGTGCACTATGTTTTGTTTGGTGGTAGTTTGCACATTTTTTAGTTGAGTGATTAAATATTATTTTGTTTTAATTAAACCCAATTATTTGTTTTATTATAATAACACTTTTCCAGTCTTTTCTAGTGTTTGTGGCACAATAACTATCTGAAATGTCATTGAAATCTAATTTTATGTTGTCACTAACATTTATGAGATAAATTCAGTATTTAAGAGTATTAAATAATTTTGTAGAATTATTAAAAATAATAATAATTAAAAATATTTCTCTTTCATTATTCTGTATGATACTGAAATTATCTTTTTTTGTCTATGTTTTGTGTCCTAACTTTTGTTCTAACAATGTTTTGTTAACACTAGGAAATAGATATTAATACTAACCAAGATGCACAAGAAATAAAACCTGAAGATGGAGTGATACAAGATGTTGGCGATAATGCACAAAATGACATAAAGTCAGACTCCGATCCCTTGAGCAATTGTCCACAGCCGGAAGTCAAAGATGAAGAATGGTTGAACAAAGAAAATTATGAATACAGACAGTCTGAGCAACAATCGACTAATGATGATGGTTATGAAGGGGACATGGAGGGTGACGGAGGACTCATGCCTCCACCTTCTTCCATTCCGTAAGTATAACATATTTTTTTTATCGTTACTGTCAAGAGCATGTAGTCTGTACACTAGCCCCGCCATTAGAAAAAAACAAAGTGCATAAATAAAGACGAAATTGTGAATTATCTATGCAATCACACTACAGAGAGATAATTCACAATTTCGTTCGAAGAAGCTTTTGTGGGACTCTTCGCTCAAACAATATCGTCTAGCCTGTCATTTAGTTTAGTGAAGCTTTTTTACGAAAAGTGGCCACATTTGTGTGCAGACTACGTGCTCTTAATGAGCAAACATTTTAGCAACTGTTTGTTAGTGTCTGTTACTTTTTGTTTTGTTTGACTTAAAAGACATACATACAAATGTGTTTTTCTAGCAAATCTCAACGGTCTGAGAAACCTAAGAAGTTGGAAACACCATTGGCTGCTATGTTGCCATCTAAATATGCAAATGTGGATGTCACTGAATTGTTTCCAGATTTTAGGCCTGATAAGGTAGGTGAAGTTAATTTATTGTAGACAAAGAAAGAAATTAAGAATAAAATACCTGGAGTAACAATAAAAATAATATTGTCTTTAACTTTTCATATAACTAGTGAGATACTAATTTTCAGAGCTTATTAGTACTGAGGACTGGTTTATACTGGTCAGTAACATGGCAGTACAGTAACCCAGTCCAGCGCTGACTTGCTACTATTTTCGGGCACAGCACGACTTACTGCCAATCCTGTGTACACGTACCCAGTTACTGGTTCCAAAATTCTGAATTACTGGGTCCAGTCACTGACCCCATATAAACCAGCCCTTAGGTTTAGCGAATCATGTAATACCTATAACAAAAATCGTAGCCGAAATATAGTGTTATTTGGTTTCATTCAGTCTTCCAGTAAGATGGGAAACATCATTATTGCTTGTGGTGGAGATATCTATTAGGGATCATTCACACAGCTCAGTCACGCTCACGTCTTAGTAACGTCGATGGTGGACTGACCATTGAAATTGATTGAAATTTGACTTAATTTGACAGAGACTGACGAGTCACGTGACTGTCAAAACTTGTATCTGACCGTTGATGTGACTGAGTTGTGTGAACGATCCATTATGTTTACAACATAGAAGTCTTTGATTATGTTAGTGTCTACCTAACATAAACATACATCGAAACTCATTTTTACTTTTTTCAGGTTCTCTTATTCTCCCGCCTATTTGGGCCCGGGAAGCTATCGAGCTTGCCGCAAATATGGCGCGGCGTGAAGAAGCGTAGACGCCGCAAACGCAGCGGAAGCACGGGCAGTGATACCCCGCCACAGGTGTCTGAATCACAGGAGCTGCAGTATGCTAGTGATGATGAGGAGAAACTTCTAAGGTTACATTTTACTATTCTTTGTTCTTAAATTGATTAATGATTCAAATATTTTCAGATGTCCTAAACTCTTGCAAAGTTAAAACTGTTATGGTGTGCACTATAATGTTGTTTATTCAGTTTTTATGATGCATGACATTCTCCATTATAATGGCTCCTTTGAAAACCTACTTTTGATAAATATGGTTTCTAAGTACAGTAGTTAAGCTTAGCACTCGTGCGCACGAGCAACGCACACATTGATATCTCTCACGACACTATAGGTATATCCGGAATCTCAAACGAGTTCGAGTATGTGACGTAGTGTCGTCGGTCGGTGCGAGCTGTGTGTGTATGTGTGTGCGTTGCTCGTGCGCGTGTAGTACTAAGCTTAACTTCTGTAGTCTCTCTATTTTGTGATAAAAGTCCTATCTAATATACACCTAAGTGAGGTAGGAACATAAATTGTCAAAAAATTTCATTACAATACAGACCCATGGAAGAAAACCAGCAGTCAAACACAGATAACAACCAATCGTCATCGGGCGAGAAATCACAAAAACCGACGCCCGCACACTGGCGGTTTGGCCCCGCGCAAGTGTGGTACGATATGCTTAACGTGCCCGAGACTGGCGAAGGATTCGACTATGGATTCAAGATTAAGGTAATAGTACATTATGATATAAGTGCGGTACGTTGAAAATTACAGCCGAGGCGACATTGCTAGCCCGAGCCGTAGGCGAGGGCTACAAGAAAGCAGAGGCTGTAATTATCAAAGCGCACGTATGTCATACGACGTTTTATAACATATTTGCGAGGAAATAAATAAAACTCGGACTTTGCACCTTTGCTTGTTTTCCATATGTTTAAATTTTGATACGCTTGTAAGTATCTTATCGGTCAATTTTTCGGGCAAGAGGCTTAGAGTAGCCTTTTTCGCTGCCTCTGAGACTTCTGGCGGTGTTGAATTAATAAATTCATCAGTACTTGACGACATTTTTATATAAAACCAATACAGCAAAAAAAACTTAAATTAGCAATGCGCGCGCATCAGCGCTTTTTTTTAAGGCAAAGGCATAAAAACAGCCAGTATTACTAATAAAGTAAATTAATATTTTTGTGTTTTTGTTACAGATAAATGGTTGTAATTTATTGTCAACATTAATTAAATTGAATAATTAAATGTTTATTTATTATATTTTATCTCCCAAAGTTAATTTTATCCATAAAACCTCTTTTCTGACATAAAAACTCTTTGCTAAGATTTAAAAAAGTACCGTTCGTTTTAGACGAAGTATCTTGATAAACCGTGCGGTAATGTAAAGTAAAACGCACGGTTTATCAAGGAAACCGTGCGTTTTACTTTACATTACCGCACAAGTTCGTAATGAGATACAATACGATATTGAAATTGGTGTAATAAGAGATCCTTTACGAGCAAATATGTTATAAAATTAATAACGTATAGACCAGGGGTGTCAAAGTTTCGGCCCGCGGGCCGCATCCGACCCGCAAGGTATCTCAATACGGCCCGCGACCAGAATCTATCCAGTGAGGATTTTAGACGGCATTTGATGCCACTACGTATTGTAAGATAATAAAATATGAGACCTCAGGTATCTGGATCCTCAAGCTCAAGATAACTCCTTTTATTACCTAACTCCTTTTATTACCTTTGTATGAAAATAAAATTTTTAATTTAGTATCTGTTTGAGTTTTTAATTTCGAGTCTGGCCCGCTAACACGCTCTTAACTAAAAATTTGGCCCTTTTGAAGTATCAGTTTGACACCCCTGGTATAGACAACAACTTAAAGTTTTAAATTTTAGCTCTCAAAGTATCTAATATTTTAGTGCGTGCTTTCCTTTTTTTTAAGTAGGGCGATGTGATTATGCACCCCGAAGGTATGTTAAACTCGCCAAGTCCTTACCCACTAAACCCCCTACTGCTTCCCGCACTACCTAACACGCAGGACCTACGGGACCGCTAGCCCAGGAGTGTCAAACTGAGTTTTCTAAAGGGCCATTTATAAGATTTAGAGTGTTTTAGCGGGCCAGACTCAAAATTAAAATCTTTATGTTTAAGTAAACTTTTATACTAATTATCTTACAATATGTAGTGTGGCATTGAATGCTGTTATAATCTTCACTGGATAGATTCTGGTCGCGGGCCGTATGTTTGACACCCTTGCGCTAGCCCAATCATTCTCACTAGTTCCATGGAACTACTGATACTGATTATTCTCACTAGCTCCATTGCCAATGGAACTAGTGAGAATAATCAGTATCAGTAGTTCCATGGAACTATATCCACTGGAACTAGTGAGAATGCAAACGATTCCGACGTTTTTGCGCTTTATTGTGCCATTTTGTATTTTCCTTTTTTAATTATTTAGGACAACAAACAGCCGAACAAGAAGTTATATACACATAGCACATTAATCGGTTCTTTGAGTAACAGTCACCACCGTTACCCACAAAATGATATTATGCTGCTTTTAGCGTTAGATTAGATATTTCCGATTGCAATAATACTGTTTTGTAAGCTCGATTTTGGGCACTTGCTAGGTGATTCCGTAAAGCCAATCGTATTCATTTGACAGTTCATATTGGATCATAATAATATGTCATCCCATACAAATTGCAGCCGATGGAATATGATATGAACTGTCAAATGAATACGATTACCTTACGCAATCGCACCCCAGGTTATCATTTTGAGCAGTTGTCCAATGTTTTTAGGTAAACCTTTTGTTTATCAATAATGAAGTCGGTAAAATGTAGAATATATTTCATTAGGCACCGTCGCCAGATCGCGAGGAAAAGCCGAAAGAGTCGACAGAAGCAACAGAAAGAGATAGGGAGGAGTCGGACAGCCCTGACAGCGGGTTTCCGGATGACTCGTTCCTGATGGTGTCACAGCTGCAGTGGGAAGATGACGTCATTTGGGATGGCAATGAGATCAAACATAAGGTATGCACCATGGGCAACAGCGTCGCTTACCACTGCTAAGGTTAAAATCGCTTGCACGCCGCGCCCGCTGTCACATACGTTTAGTTTGTGCAGGGGCGATACGCGCGCACACGAATTTTGTTGCAAACTGGTTAAGCGACGCTGTTCCCGATAGTACTATCTTATACCTTTAAACGAGCAATTCTTGTATACAAGGTCCTTCTTAAAAAGTGTATATAATTTTAAGGGGTCAATGTACTCGTGCATACAAACAACTTTTACTATGGGACCAACATTGAAATCGCAAAAAAAATCAGCTGTTCCATGGAAAATTTAAAATCGAATAGATCAAAATGTATGGCACAGCTGTTTTTTTATTCGCGATTTAAATGTTGGTCCCATAGTAAAAGTTGTTTGTGTGCATGAGTACATTGACCCCTTTAAATTATGTGCACTATTTAAGAAGGACCTTATATTTATTTATTTAGATGTAAGTATATAAATTTATTTCTGTGATCTCGGAAACGGCTCTAACGATTTCGCTGAAATTTGGTATGTGGGAGTTTTCGAGGGTAAACAATCGATCTAGATTAGTCTTATGTTTGGGAAAATACGTGTTTTCGAGTTTTCATGCCTTTTTCTTTCGACGCAGAATATGGTCGCTAATTACGTCCTGCCGCCCACTGTCCGTCTGGTCCAGCGGGTTAAGACGCGAACGGCAAGAAACGATTTGAATCCCGCTCGGTGACTTACTTTTTTTTTATATGTTCAAGTTTAAAAAATGTAGTTAATATTTGAGATAACAATGTAGATTATCACCTAAACACCACCATATTACAATAAATAGTAATAACCGAGCAAAGCTCGGTCGCCCAGGTACCAGGTACTGTAAGTATTAATAGGTTGACCTACTAATATTATTAATGTGAATGTTTAAGGGATAGATGTTTGGATGTTTGTTCCTCAATCACGCAAAAACGGCTGAACAGATTTGGATGAACTTTGACACACAGATGGATTAAAACATAGGATACTTTTTATCTCGGTCAAAGGTTTCCTAGGGATTTTCCGATTGTCCACGCGAATAAAATCGCGGAGGGGAGCTAGTTGGATTTTCCGCATATTTTAACCTATTTTATTGAAGTCCAACCCCTGTAGCATGACCACATATACGTTAATGATATAGCGATTTATAAATACTTAACTGTCAAAATCTGTTGTATTTCGTACAAAGTGTATTTTTAATAATAATAATAATAATAATAAAGACTTTATTGCACACGACAAAACATAATACACAGAGAAGAATAAGACAAAAAGAAAACATACAACAGGCGGCCTTATTGCTACATAGCAATCTCTTCCAGGCAACCTTGGGTGAAAGAGAAAAAAAAATAAATAGGAGAAAGGGGAATGGGTGCATGGTAGAGGATAAATATAGATAATGAATATATACTAGGGGATAAGTACAGATAGAAAAGAGAATTTGATAATAAAATTCTGATAATTAATGATGATGATAATTAATGAATAATAAAATGATAATAAAATTAAAATTTTAATCTTATTGTGCAACGTAGGTATTGCCCAATATTATTGTAGGTCTAGCCGCCTAAGTGATATTATTGCATTCTACAGGTGCTAGCGCGACTAAACAGTAAGAGCAACGCCGCGGGCTGGGTGCCCACGTCAGTCAGCAGGACCGCGCAACAGTTCTCTCACCCTAGACCGCAAGCTCCGGCGCCTTTGCAGACGAAACCTGCTACGTATGTGTACTTTACAATGCGATTAATCTGACAATGTGCACGATGACAGAAATTAAAATTCATCATTTCAATTTCTGCACGGCCGGGAATCGAACCCGGGACGTATCGTATCGTATTTTTACCGACTTCAAAAGGAGGGAGGTACTCAATTCGATCCGTTTTTTTTTTGTTTTTTATATGTACACCGATTACTCGAAAACGGCTGAACCGATTGAAATGATTCAAACGTTATTACATTAGGTATACTCCCAAGTTGGTCCCATTTTTTAATAAAATTTTTGTAATCGGTTCAGTACTTTTCAAGTAATCTTGAAAAAAGTACGAAAATAGCATGATTTTGTGTGAACTATCTCGATGATCAGTCGTATAACTTCTTTGTTTATGAACTGAATAAGATAATTATTTTTTTGTTGGAAAATGGATATCTTAAGTGTAGTTCTTTAACCGACTTAAAAAAAGGAGGTTCTCAGTTTGACCCGCATGTATGTATGTTTCTCCGCGATGAACTCACGTTTGGCTGAGCCGATTTCTCTACCTAAATAATATTATTTATGTAGAGATAGTAAGTTATAGTAAGTACCTAAACTAAAAATAAAAAAAATGTTTAAAAAAACAAAAAACCGACTTCAAAAAACCTACCTCTAAAAAGCAAGAAATAATATTCGTAATAATAAAAACACGTCTATTGAAGTCGGGTGGGGCTTTTATAATAAAAAAAAAGGAATTTGTACTCCAGCCCCAACCGACTTCAATAGACGTGTTTTGATTATTACGAATATTATTTCTTGCTTTTTAGAGGTAGGTTTTTTGAAGTCGGTTTTTTTTACCGGATATGTTTTTATTTGACTATGGCGTATGTAGTTGTATGAGCCTGTTCATACACAACACAGTATATCGGATCCAGAAAAATACGATCCGTTTTACTTGTCCGTTTTTTCGGAGCCGTTATTATTCGGCGATGGCGTAGCTGACAACTACATAGTTGTACGAGCGTGTTAACCCACAACACAGTAGGTTTACCGGATTCGTATGTGCACTGTATCCATAGCTACGGATCCGATAAAACAGTCCTGTAAATGCGGTGTGAACATCACACCCAGAAGCGACGGATCCGTGAAGGGTTAGGGCTCTTAAATAAAAGGTTTTGATAAGATTCACAGGGATATAATACGATATCAAACCAACACATGTGTTCAGTAGCATCGCTATCAATGTACCACGAACCAGTATTGATGTTTGCCGACAGTGCAACCAGCAGAGCCTTAGATGTATCCGTATTTGGTGTCTTCGCAGTCTTCTTATACGTTGACTTAGGACAATCTTTAATATAATGGCCCACTTTCTTGCACTTAAAACATCTTGGTTGTTTCCTAACGAACAGGGCTGAAGCATCGGTCTCCTCCTTATCATTTCTACGAAGATTTTCCTGCAGTAACTTTCCTTTTACTACTTCGCTGGAAAGTTTCACATTGGAATTTTCAATTGCCATTATAAGCGGCTCAAAATCTGTAGTCAATCCACTTAGCATCAATACAGCAACAAAGTTATCTTTAAGGGGAGAACCAATTTCACTGAGTTGTTGTGAAATCTCGGTTATTATATTTATGTAGCTTTCCATACTTTCGCTCTCGTTCAACTTGGTCGCGAATAATGTTCTCAGGAGCCCCAACCTGCGACATAGACCCTTATCTTCATAAGCCTTTTCAAGGTTGCTCCAAACTTCGAATGCTGTTTTCGCATTACGTATGTGTGGAATTGCAGACGGTTGTATGAACAACGCGATTCTCGCCAAAGCTTTCTGAGCTTTCTTCTCATCACATTTTTCATTTTCCACACATTCCCACAGATCTTCTTGAATCAATATCATTTTAATCATGAATTTCCAGGAACTGTAGTTTTCTATTCCATTCAATTTCTCTATAGAATCGAAATTCGCAGAGCCCGACATAGTGCTTTTCAATAGGCAGAATTTCACAATTGCGGATTACAATTATTACAACTAGCGCGTGAAAATATCTACTTTTTAGGGTTCCGTAGCCAAAATGGTAAAAAACGGAACCCTAATAGATTCGTCATGTCTGTCTGTCTGTCTGTCTGTCCGTCCGTCCGTATGTCACAGCCACTTTATTCCAAAAGTATTAGGACTACAAAGTTGAAACTTGGTAGGTAGGTGTATTCTGTGAACCGCTTTACGATTTTTATACAAAAATAAAAAAAATAAAAGATAAAAGGGGGGCTCCCCATACATGGAACTGAAACTGAAAATATTTTTTTTCATCAAACCAATACTTGTGGGGTGTCTATAGATAGGTCTTAAAAAATGACATTGAGGTTCCTACGACAATTTTTTTTTAAAGTCAACCTTTTGAAAGATATATGCTGCCAAAGTGGTAAAATGTGTGTCCCCCCCCCCTTTGACTTTTAAAGTAAGAGGGTGAAAAATCAAAAAAATATATATACTATAGATCTTAATAAACACTTTCAACGAAAATTGTTTTGAACGAGATACAGTAATTAGTTTTTGAGATATAGTACATTTTCCAAAACCGCAAATATAACTTTGTCATTCATACAAACACTGTGAAAAACAAAGTTATTTTTTCAGACGAAAAATGATAGCGGTATTAAAATATGGTATGGTATAATGTACCTACGGAACCCTACTGCGCGTGGCCCGACACGAGTGGCCGGTTTTTATTATTGCGCCATAGATAAGGCCCATAACCTGAAGGGTTAGGGCTCTTGCTCTTGTGTGCCCGTAATGGTCGATCGATTTCGCTGTTTGATATCGTATTATATCCCTGTGAATCTTATTAAAATCTTTTATTTAAGAGCCCTAACCCTTCAATCCGTAAAAACGGTCCTGTAAATACGGATGCGCTGTATGAACGCACGGCCAGGTCGCCTGAAACTGAAATTTTAGTGCCACTCTAGAATTTCTTTCTTATCGAATGAGGATTAGTGGCCACCTCTGGTGTTAGAGTTTATCAAGCTGCCTGTAAGGCCTCTAACTTGGCTTAACGACTGTTATCAGATGACAACAGCCGGGACCGACGGTTTAACGTGCCCTCCGAAGTACGGAAACGCTCAGTTGTAATACCACTTTAACTCTAGAATTGATTATCACACTCCTTAGCAGTTCCACGGCATCAACAACCGCCCAGCCCGGCACGGCAGCCGAGGGCGAAGACAACACTTGGTACAGCATATTCCCCGTTGAAAACGAGGAGTTGGTCTACGGAGTGTGGGAGGATGAGGTCATATGGGACGCGGAGAACATGCCAAAGATACCCAAACCAAAGATATTGACTTTGGATCCTAATGACGAAAATATTATACTCGGAATTCCTGATGACGTTGACCCGTCCAAGATAACAAGAGGTAACACACAAAAGATTTATTAATTATTTTATTTTTGTGTGCACTTAGGCCCGTATTTATAAATCGCTTTCAACGATCTTGAGATCATTATTATTATTATTTAGAAGGGGGGACACCAGCGAAGCCGGACGGGTGATCAGTCACCTTGATTGGAACCATTTCACCCATCTTGAGATCATACTTGAAATGATGTTTCTTATAAGAATAGGATTTCAAGATAGGTTTATAGATACCGGCCTTAAAATTTCGATTTCAGTGTTAGATAGCTAACAGATCTTTCCCTGATTCTTGCTGCTTGAATTTGAATTATTAGACCTCGTCACGTAATTTTTCTCTGTCGTTTGAAAAATGATAAATGAGTCAGAAAAGTGGTATGTGACCAATGTGACCAATTATCACGGAGTATGATAATTGGTCACCCGTGGGCTAAAGTCGCTTACATTCGATTTCGACCCATTCGTCACCAATTATAGTCTCCCCTTACAAGCGTTCACAAACACTCCTTTGATACTAATAAATTTTATAATGCGAACAGCTAAGGAGTGGAACAGCTTGCCTACCGATGTGTTTCCTAATAGTTATAACTTGGGCCTTTTCAAGGCTAGAGTAAATAGGCTTTATCTAAGTGAGCATGCTCCATCGTAGTCCGCATCATCACTTAACACCAGGTGTGATTGTGGACAAATGCTCACTTATTTCCAATAAAAAAAAATCTAAACGTAATTGGCCATATCTTATTGGCAATCTAAAAATGGAAAAGGCGGGTCTGTTAAATAACTTCAAACTATGACCGTGTAGGTAAATATCTAGCAATACACGTACACGTGTTTTAATTTCATTTAAATCAAGCGAGTAGTTTTCAAGTTATAAGGGTTTTCGACGTAATTTCACCGCCCGCGTTTTGACGTCATAACGCAAGTCAAAATAACAGTTTTCTAGACATATAACTTTTCTGTTTTAAGATATCGTGAAAATTTCTTCACAGTTTTTCATGTGGTACCAAAAGTTATTAGATAAGTCACTAAACGAAAATCGATGGCCAGATTCTTGCCCCGCCCACTTACTTTTATTTTGTTCTCTACATTAACATATTGACAGAACTATTCTGAACCGAATTTCCGCGATCTTACTCAGAAAACTTTGTAGACGCCTCTGTGGTCTAGTGGTTAGCCCACCCGTGTAAGACGCAGGTGTCCCGGGTTCGATTCCTAGGAGGGGGGTACATCTGTACTCGGTTTGGTTGGTGGTAGGGCTTATTTCAGGTCCGCCTGGCTAGCTACCACCATCTTAATTAAGTCTGACGCCATAACAACAATTAAAAACCTGTTGTGTTCTGGCAGTTAGAGGTAAGATAGCCAGTTCCTCAGTTATGAGGATTCCAGGTGTAGTGCGCTTCCACCTTCGGCCTTATCGTCACTTAACATCAGGTGAGGTGAAGGCCAAGCATTAGCCCGCTGAGCTTTAAAAAAACCGGCCAAGTGCGTGTCGGGCCACGCGCAGTAGGGTTCCGTAGGTACATTATACCATACCATATTTTAATACCGCTATCATTTTTCGTCTGAAAAAATAACTTTGTTTTTCACAGTGTTTGTATGAATGACAAAGTTATATTTGCGGTTTTGGAAAATGTACTATATCTCAAAAACTAATAACTGTATCTCATTCAAACTAATTTTCGTTGAAAGTGTTTATTAAGATCTATAGCTTATATTTTTTTTAGATTTTTCACCCTCTTACTTTAAAAGTTAAAGGGGGGGGGGGGGGGACACACATTTTACCACTTTGGCGGCATATATCTTTCAAACGGTTGACTTTGAAAAAAAATGGTCTTAGGAACCTCAATGTTATTTTTAAAGACCTATCTATAAACACCCCACAAGTATTGGTTTGATGAAAAAAAATATTTTCAGTTTCAGTTCCATGTATGGGGAGCCCCCCCTTAATCTTTCATTTTTTTATATTTTTATGTTTAAATCGTAAAGCGGTTCACAGAATACACCTACCTACTAAGTTTCAACTATGTAGTCCTAATACTTTTGGAATAAAGTGGCTGTGACATACGGACGGACAGACAGACAGACAGACAGACATGACGAATCTATAAGGGTTCAGTTTTTTGCCATTTTGGCTACGGAACCCTAAAAATGCAGTTCCTATGTAACATGCATCAATAATTGTTTATAGAACGTGGGCCAGCGCCGAAAGTTAAGATTCCACACCCTCACGTGAAGAAGTCTAAGATATTACTGGGTAAAGCTGGCGTCATAAATGTGTTGCAAGAAGACGCCCCACCGCCTCCGCCGAAATCACCTGACAGGGATCCCTTCAACATTTCGAACGATGTGTAAGTGAAGCATTTATTTGAGGTTTTATAAACATAATAAATATGTATTGACACAAAGTCAATGGGTGCATTTCAACAGACTAATCGCTGAGTCATCGATCGCCATAGAGTACATTTTAACCATAGAAAGTAATAAAATTGAACAATAAAATAAATTACTTTTCATGGTTAAAATGTATACTGTAGTGATCGATGACTTAGCGATTGGTTTGCTGGAATGCACCCAACGCTGTTTTTAAAGAATTTTTTATTAAATTTCGTATAAAAATTTTAAGAATCCTTGTCAATAACTCGTTGATGTTGTCTAGGAGTTATATAATTCTGTTTGATTATATCAGTGGTATTTTTTAAAATTAAACGCCATAGAACCGTTTACTACCATAGCCGAATGTATTTTGGGAATAGTCAATTTAAGAGATTGACTGTTTTTGTCTTTGACGAGAAAATGAGAAAACACTTTTGCAAGCAGGCTTTAAAATAGTTCAAACTCACAATCTGTTGAATTTTTGCATGCTGACCGGCCCCCTGATTATCTAAAAAGAAACTATTTAGCGACCGGTTTCATTCCACATACATTGCTACTTTTCTTTGGTATGTTTTTTTTTTTAAATTCAAAAAGAAGTAGCAATGGATCACTATCATCTATGAACTGCAACCGGTCGCTAGGTGGTTTCTAATTAGATAATCAGCCCGCGGCAGAACATGTTAGATTTAGTTTTCACCTTTCCTTACATCACCCATTTACTGGGGTTTTTTTAAAAAATAAATATAGCTTTATCTTTATGAGTAATTGACACAAATGCTTTGAAATTACCATAGAAATAGAATGTCAAAGAACAACAAAGTCAATAAACAGGTGATCCGAAAACGAATCATTACATTTTATATGAGATACGTAAAATATCACTTAGATTCATAAAATATGACTGTATTATGGCAAAGGAAGTTAATAGACATGTTCCATACTGTACGATGCACGTACATGTAATTTATTTTGTTATTAGATGAAATTCTGCTTAAAATGTAAATTAGTAAATTGTAGCAGACGCGGCAAAAACAGCTAACCGTGACCTGCCTTCTCTTACTTCCTACTACCAGGTTCAAGCTGCACTTTATGACATAATGTATTTTTATTAAACATTATTCGGTTAGATTCCGTGACAGCAACAACTCCTGCATTTTCTTTTCTTTGCATCTGCATACAACCCTGCATCCGATATATTGCATCACTGCATTTAATATTGCATTTAAAATATTACATTTTGCATCAAACATATTTTGCATTAAACACATACTGTTTTCTTTGTCGATAAACGAATAAATGTAGCGAAATTTGGTTTTAGAGAAATGTGTGGCAATATCTTATTTACCTTTGAAAAGTGTGATTACTTGGATTGTTTCTTTTTGTCATATCACAATTACTTAGAGCAGAAGACACCATAGCTCCACGATACCTTTATTTTAAAATCTAATTAAAATTAAAAAATATTTTAAGCAAACTGTGATTGCTCCATAGACATAGAAAAATTTTCGCTGCGCTCAAGAAGATCAACAAAGCGTGGAAAAGAGAAGTTAACATCATTCGGACACGGTCTATGTAAAAAAGAGACAAAGGAACAAGTGACATGTGCCAACATTTTTTACAGTAAGAGCCCCTAGCGTCCCGCCTAGCAAATGAGCAATCACAGTTTGTTTAAAATATTTGTTAATCTTAATTATAATTTAAAATAAAGGTATCGTGGAGCCATGGTGTCTTATGCTCTAACTAATTGTGATGTAACAAAAAGAAATAATCCAAGTAATCACACTTTTCACAGGTAAATAAGATATTGCCACACATTTCTTTAAAACCAAATTTCTCTACATTTATTCGTTTATGGACGAAGAAAACAGTATGGAACATAGTTTATTAATTTCCTTTGCCGTATATAGTCATATTTTATGAATCTAAGTCATATTTTACGTATCTCATATAAAATGTATGCATTCGTTTTCGGATCACCTGTTTATTGACATTGTTGTTCTTTGACATTCTATTTCTATGGATTGCTCATTTGCTAGGCGGGACGCTAGGGGCTCTTACTGTAAAAAATGTTGGCACATGTCACTTGATCCTTTGTCTCTTTTTTACATAAACCGTGTCCGTATGATGTTAACTTCTCTTTTCCACGCTTTGTTGGTCTTCTTGAGCGCAGCTACAATTTTTCTGTCTATGGAAATTACACTATAAATGGGTTAAACTAATATCGTTTATTCCAGCCACTACCAACCAAAGTCTCAAAACCCTCGTCTAAAAGTGGGTGGAGGTCAACTGATCCAACACAGCACTCCAGTGGTAGAACTTCGGTCGCCATTCATACAAACTCACATGGGCCCGGCGAGATTGAGAGCTTTCCACCGGCCGGCAATGAGGAAACTGTCTTATGGTCCTTTGGCGGCCCCTGGACCACATCCGGTACAACCATTGCTGAAGCATATTAAGAAAAAAGCTAAGGTATGTGTCGACTGGCGACAATAGGGAATATGCATCATTTTTTTTTGTATCAAAATCAAAAATCAAAATCAAAAATGCGTGAGAATATCAACTGTAATATTAAAACTTTTCTCTTGCGTTTTTTGTCGTGATATAGTTACTTGAAATTAGCACGCAGCAGCACTCGCCGAAAACGCTCTAAACAAAACGCTCATGATTTATGACGTCACCGGTTACGTTTCAGGCGCGTTTATTGTGGAGTTAGCCAAGAATTTTCAATTATCTCCCTAAATTTTGCGTTTAAGTACATATGTGTCATACAAAATATTATTTCTTATTCGATATTCTATCTGACTGTTAAGTGCATTATATCCGTAAAGAAATAATATCGTTATTTTCCGTACTCAATCACTTTTGTTAAGCAACGCTCGGTCCGGCCAGGTCTCGGATGGGTGACCGTTAAGTGGCACTACAACTGAGCGCTTCCGTGCTTCGGAGGGCACGTTAAACCATCGGTCCCGGCTGTTGTCATCTGATAACAGTCGTCAAGTCAAGTCGGAGGCCTTACGGGCGGCTTGATTAACTCTGTGGCCACATCCTCATACGATAAGGAAGGATCAAAATATATATCTTTTTAGCAACGGGAGGCCGAACGTCTCGCCTCAGGAGGTGGTGACGTATTCTTCATGAGGTCCCCAGAAGATCTTAGCGGTCGCGACGGGGAAATAGTTCTTGTGGAGTTCTGCGAAGAACACCCGCCTCTCATCAGTCAAGTTGGAATGTGCACCAAGATCAAGAACTACTATAAAAGGACCACTTCGAAGGTTGTATTTAGCTTTATATTTTTAGAGCTTGAGAAACAGATTGGCAATAATTGTCTTATAAATATTTTCACTAACAGCACTTGAATGTGCATACAATAAGTAGATATTTTTTTATTTTTTTTATTTTATTCAGATATATTATAAGTAGGCAAGTTTTTTACTCTTTTTTCCAAATTGTAGTCTCATAATCTTATCGCTTTTATACAGTAACTATGTCGTAACAGAAGCTTATTAAAGTTGCAAATAATATTTCAAGATAGACTGTTTTTATTTTATTCGAAATTCTCATTAGATTCCACCACACTCGTTCGAGATAAAATAAAAATTGAAACTTGTTGACACTCGAAATGTTGTTAGAAAAACTTTTTGAATTACTTATAGTAATCACTGAAATCCCTCATCAATTTCACAGGACAACGGTCCGAAACCGCTGAAATACGGTGAAGTAGCCTTCGCTCATACATCGCCGTTCCTCGGCATCTTGGCGCCGGGCGCGACGCAGCCCGTTGTAGAGAACAACATGTACCGAGCGCCGATATACGAACACTCGATGCCGCAGACTGACTTCCTTGTCATCAGAACTAGGTGAGAAACTCATTTTAGTAGGGATGTATTTAATAATCCTTTAAATTTTATGAAAACAGCTATAAAATTGCATATCAGCACTTTAAAATAATATTAGGTTTATAATTTAATATTATCACTACAAAAATAATGGTTTGCACTATAACTGTGTCCCAACTTCGAAACCAGTTAGTTTCTGAACGAACATTAAAATGTCAGATTGACAACTGTCAAAAAGAGATGGCAAGATGATAACAACTTGTGGCACAATGCATACGCCAGCAAGTTGGTTTTGGCACTTCGCCGGCCGCTGGTGCGGCACGCTCGCTTCGCTTGCTCGGCTCGTGCGTTGTTGGTCTCAATGGAACCTAACCTCCTCCTCGCTCGTTACGCTCGCTCGTCGTCGTCGCACTTTGTCGTCTGTTTACCAAAGGTCTACAATTACTTAAGTTATTAAATTGAATTGTATAGTGCAAATTATTAATTTTAAAGCTAAGCATATTTATAGTAGAAACCGTTATTTTTATAGTTCTTCAATTATTTTTAAAGCAACACAATTTAAAGTGTGTCTAATAATTATTTCCAGTATAAAAATGTGAAAAAGTGACGAGCATTTCTTTTATTGCATTGCAGACAAGCTTATTACATTCGTGAAATCGACGCGGTATATGTGGCTGGCCAAGAATGCCCCTTGTATGAAGTGCCCGGTCCTAATTCCAAGAGAGCTAATAATTTTGTCAGAGATTTCTTACAGGTATGTAAGTAATTATGTCAGTTCATAAAGGTTATATGAGCAATAACTGTAGGGCTGCAGGACAACATTTTTTTTATTCTAACAGCCCCACCCGACTTCAATAGACGTGTTTTATCACAATGATAATGCGTATCTAGTGATTTCAATATTATTTATTGCTTTTTAGAGGTATAGTGGGGTTTTGAAGTCGGTTTTTTTGTTTTTTAAAACAATTTTTTTATTTTTTCCTTTTTAGTGTAAGTACTTTCTGTATTAGATATATTATCTAGGTAGGTAAATGGAAAAATCGATTTGGCCAAACGTGAGATAATCGCGGACAACCATGCATACGGGTCAAACTGAGAAGAGATCCTCCTTTTTTGAAGTCGGTTAAAATACCAAAACCTTGTCCTAAGTGTAACAAATACTTTTCTGCAAACCGCATCAAAATGGGTTCAGCTAAACGCGAGATATTCGCGGACAAACATACATACATAGGAGTCAAACTCAGAACCTTCTTTTTTGAAGTCGGTTAAAACACTGAAATCTTCTCCTAAGTATAACAAATACTTTTCTGAAAACTGTATCAAAATCGGTTCAGCCAAACGCGAGATAATCGCTGACAAACATACCTACATAATACGAGTCAAACTCAGAAACTTCTTTTTTTTCGAAGTCGGTTCAAATACTAAAACCTTCTCCTAAGTGTAACAAATACTTTTCTGAAAACCGCATCAAAATCGGTTCAGCCAAACGCGAGATAATCGCGGACAAACATACATACATACAGGTCAAACTGAGAACCTCCTTTTTGTTTTTTGAAGTCGGTTAAAAACCTTAATATGATTTTATTTGCAGGTTTATATTTACCGATTGTTCTGGAAATCGACTCATAACCCGCGACGTATTAAAATGGACGACATAAAAAGGGCGTTCCCTTCGCATTCAGAGAGTTCTATACGGAAACGTCTCAAACTGTGCGCTGATTTCAAGCGAACGGGTCTGGATTCTAATTGGTAAGTTGCTATTAACTTTGCTATTGTTGTGCTTATGAGGTAAAAAAAACATAATAGAAAAGACTAATTAAAATTGTGTCTAAATAGAGGGACCATTTTCTACATTTTCTTGACAAGTTTCATGGTTTGGTTACTAGATTTTGCATTATTTTATATCTATTTTTCCCTTCCTTCATCCATAATTCAGATTCCCCGGTCCCCGGTATCTCATTATTCACTCCCTTCACAATAATGTTATTTCACACAATCTTTTCATTTATTTTGCCCCCCCCCCCTCCCAAAGTCGCATTTGCAAATTATCGCTATTGCTTCGCTATCTAAACATGTATGACTATCAGCCATTTTTATTGTCCCCTTTGCTGGGGCACAGGTCTTGATTAATAAATCGTAATAAATCGCCTATACCCAGCAGTGGGTGTCCTGCGGCTGATATGATGATTTCAGATGATGATGATGAATGAATCGATTTATAGGGTTCAAGCTAAATTCAAAATTAACAGTCATTACTCATTAGGTTAGTCAGTAGGCTGTTACAAAATTTGTTTGCTGTTTCATACAATTCAAGATAGGTAGTCAGAAGCAGACCCATTTCTAACAGCACCCGTTCACGAGCATGACGCATTAACGAGTCATGCATCGCTTCGCTCAAACATTTTGAGGGAACTTAACGACCCGCCTAACACGACACCACCGCAGAAATGATTAAAGACAGCATGACATACTTAGGCTACCCATGTTAAGACATCGAATTGTAACTCCAAAAGCTAATATCTATATCATCCTATTTTTCTATCTTCAAGGTGGGTAATAAAGCCCGAGTTCCGTCTGCCGTCTGAAGAGGAGATCCGAGCAATGGTATCCCCCGAGCAGTGTTGCGCATACTTCAGTATGGCGGCTGCGGAACAGAGGCTGAAGGACGCGGGCTACGGAGAGAAGTTCATATTCACGCCGCAGGAGGACGATGACGAGGAGTTGCAGCTCAAAATGGACGATGAGGTATGATGTATTCAAAGTCAAAGTAAAAATTACTTTCATTAAATAAACTTTATAACTAAGCACTTTTGAATCGTCTATATTTTCCTACAACCCGTTCCAGACTTTTTTTGTGACTTTTATTCCTGTGGCTATGTATGAAAAATGCAAAACTAAATAAGTTTGCAAGGTGCGATAATGAAGCAAAATAAAACTATAGTAGCCAGTGATAATACGAATAAATCAAAACAATTCAAGTTTGTATATTTTTTTGATAATTGAATGTCCGTCGCTTTAAAAAAAAATATTTAAAAAACTTTTATGTAATTAAAAGAAAAAATGCTCTTGATTGTAGCAAAGTCACGCTTGACTTAAAGCTAACGAAGATAAATGCTTTTAGTTTCGGATTTCTTCATGAATTGAATTTTGTATGATTTTGTTTTCAATTAATTTCATTTCATTAGGTGTTAGTAGTTGGAGCTCGGTGGCGCAGTGGTTTAGCGCCTGGCCCAGTGATTGCGGAGGTTAAGCAACGTTCGCAAGGGTCGGTCATGGGATGGGTGACCAAAAATTTATTATCTCGAGCTCCTTCGTGCTTCGGAAGGCACGTTAAGCCGTTGGTCCCGGCTGCATTTGCAGTCGTTAACACCCACCAATCCGCATTGGGCCCGCGTGGTGGGTTATGGCCCGTCCTCCTTATCCACCCATTTTATGGTTTGTGTGTAAGGAAGGCCTGTGCCCCAGCAGTGGGGACATTAAAATCTACGAACAAAGATACTAAGGAAGTGTAATTCTGCTCAAAAAATAGCACCACGCAAACTACAACCGAGTGGGCGGGGCTAAAAAAGTACAACCGAAGCACTGTTTAGTCATGTCTGTCACGCGCTCGGTGACAGTAGTTAGCGCAACGACAAAAAAATCATTAAAAAGTGGTAAAATATGACGTCATGTGTGGTCAAGTGGTGTAAAAGACCAATAGAAGGCATCAAAACAAATACGGTCATATCATATCATTGGTAAGTAAAATATTTTTCGTTATTTAGAAATATCTATGAGCGTATACATGCAATCTATGGTAGCTATTATGCAACAAGTGATCAGTCACTTTGTGGGGCAGAGTCAAATCTTCACGTTCACTGCTATCACAGATTTTTAAACAAGAATAAAACTCTCTCATGAAATTCAGTACAACAGAAAAAAAGGAAAATTAAAATCAAAATTTTGTAATGCTATAAAAATGGCGCGTCCTGCAATATACAATCCATAAAAAACGAGTAATCTGATGTAAACTCCTTGCTTTTTATCATTATACAGGGTGTAACAAAAACTCTGTCCAATCCGTGAAGGGAAGATTAGGTAGGTACCTATCAGTGGCGAGGGGTGAAATTATGGCAAAGGTAAGCCGCTCTACAAAAAAGATGAAAAATGTTATGATCTGCATAGTGGATCATTGGGCTGGGATTTCCAAAGGTAAGCCGATAGGAATCGGCTTGTATGGACCCTTCGCTACTGGTACCTATAAATTTCGATTCTATTCACACAATCCTCTTTGATTAACAAGTAAAAAAAATCCCTGGTTAAAATAGAATAAACGAAAAATCACATTGCAACACCGAAGGCAGCGGCACCACAAGTAGTGACGTCATAAGGTCAAGACCGTCAGAACACAAAGTAATGACAATTTCCAGAAACTATGATTTTTATGCAGCTCTGAAAACAGCTTTTTAATATGGAGTTTGATTCGCGGATCGTTCTGCTGAAACCCCAATATGAGATCTGCTGCGAAGATGCTACTCCATATTTCCACCACCAATAGCAATACATGCCCAGCAACTGTGCACTAGATTGTCTCGAACACTTTGCAGCACACCTGTATTCAACTTAATAAGTACAAAAGTGGCTATTATTCGCAAACGCATTACGGCTTCACTCTCACAAATATTTTTAAACATCAACTGTTAACATGACCTCACAAATAAAACTCAAGAGGTGTCAAATCTGGCGATCGCGCTAGCTACGGAGTTGATCCACCTCTTCCAATCCACCGTCTCACATATTGCTAGCTTAGGTATTCGCGCACCGGTCATTAAGCATATTAAAATAGTCTGCATTTGAAAAAGATTTTTGGCAAGAATAAATTTTGACTTGGTGGAATACGCTGCTATAAAAAAATATATTCCGACGAACTGAGAACCTCCTCCTTTTTTGAAGTCGGTTAAAAAGATGTCGCTATACGAATTTTGTACTGCCAATTAAAGCATGCTTTTTTATGTGAAAAATAAAAATAAAGCAACGTATTAATACGCAGTCACACCTCTAAAAGACGTATTGAGGCGTTGCTTTCGCCAATGTGATAATTATCCACATTATGTACTTACATGTTATGAAAAATAAATTTCTACATAATACATTCTCTTTTATTAAGCATACCTATTTTATTTCAATACCTTACCTAATTTTAGTCCTTCTTGAAATCAAGTGTCTTACCAATTAATATGATCATCATTCATCAACATCATCATTTTATAATTTTCATAAAATAAAATAACATTAAAATCATCACAGCCGAAAGACGTCCACTCCTGACATTATGTCTCTTTTAGTTTTCCAGAGCGACTAGTTGCAGACGACTTACATTCAGCGTATTCGAGCGATCTTTACCAAGTCGTCTGTCTACATAATAAAACAAACATTATATCTAACAAATAATAATGTACTAATTTCATAAAACAATTTTATGATGCCGCCCACCGCGCCGGGCCGTAGTGATCTTAGCAGGTTAGGTGTACTGACTGCATTCTACATTACACCGTCCTCGCTTCAATGACAAAGGCACGACAACGGCCCAATGAGTGACACGGCGCGAGCCAAATATCCAATCATATTTGATCTGCGTTCAAACCCCAGCCAATAGAAAACGTGATATGCGTTAGAATACAACCTAATACCGATTATGCGTACATTGTAATAAGGTATGTTTTTACTAGTTCATTGTTGAGTTTGCGACCTTTTTGTGTTACAGAATATGCGAAGGTGCCATTTTTTAAGCAATATTTGTTAGGAGTTAGGCTTCCTTAGTTCTTATTTCGTTGATTAAAATGGCTGATGGACACAGGTGTTAGTTTATTACTGGAGTAGTATTAACTAAGTTAATAGAAAATTTCTAGCTCGTATTAATTCGTTAACAGGTCAAAGTAGCCCCATGGAACACAACTCGCGCTTACATCCAAGCGATGCGCGGCAAATGCCTACTTCAACTGACGGGTCCCGCCGACCCCACGGGCTGCGGCGAAGGGTTCTCATACGTTCGCGTACCGAATAAGCCGACGCAGCAACCGAGCGAGGAACAACAACCAAAGAGAACGGTTACGGGGACCGATGCTGATTTGAGAAGACTGAGCTTGAATAATGCTAAAGCACTGTTGAGGAAGTTTGGAGTGCCTGAGGAAGAGGTAAGCCGTTTTTAGTTTCTTAGTTTCTCATCGGTATCTAACAAAAAAACCGAATGCAGCAACTGAGCGCATATAGCACCATCCATTTCTAACTGTACTCAAGCATAGATATACGTTTCAGTTTGATTCTATAATACGAACCCGAGAGAGCGATAGATATGGCGTTTATTATGCGGCCTATTTGCCGAGTTGGGCAATACTATAAATAAAGCTTGAACTTTTATATTGAACTACTGCTCGCGGCTCACTCAGGCGAGCCAGCGCTTCGGTGGTGCTTATAATAATAGAAGGCACTAAAAATAGTATAATAATAGGCACGCAGAGCTGTGCACTTTGAAATTGTACTTTATTGCCGTGTAGCTAGAGTTGCTTATTATTTGATTGTCCTCGAGCAGATGGGCTTCTGTACGATTAGTCTTATTATATCTGTGGTAATGTGTATGATTTCCGATAAACATTTTACTAATATCAGGGGTCTGTCACTCCGCGCTCGAGTCTGAACCGCTCGGCGTCCTCTGAGAGGACAAATTTCATACATCAGAAAAGATAAGACCTACGCGATAGAAAGAGAGGCAACTACTAATTGAATGTTTTGGAGCGAAGGGAGCGCTGTGCGACCTGAATTGCACTTTATTGTGTCGGAGTAAGAGTCGTAATTTATTTAAGGCGAGGTGGTAGTGAAAGTGGCGCCGCCACTACATTTATTTTTATTACTCGTAAACCAAGTCAATATTTAAAAAAAGCTCAAGTAATAATGTCTTAAATTGTCTCTAATATTTTTTTAATAACTTCAACAGTTTTCATTCTTTCTGTAAGTTTTAAAATCCATTTTAGCTCAAAGTGGCCACTTTTGGCAATTATGGATATTAAAACTTACAGAAAGAATGATAACTGTTGAAGAGTTATTCAAAAATTTTAGCGACAATTTAAGAGATTATTACTTGACTTTTTTAAAATATTGACTTGGTTTACGAGTAATAAAAATAAATGTAGTGGCGGCGCCACTTTCACTACCACGTCGCCTTAAACGATTTTGCGGAGTGCAACTTTTGTACGCTAGTACTATTATCTATTCTGTGCTAATATTGACAGAGATAGAGAAACTCTTTGAAACCACATTCATTCATAAGGAGCCTTTTAAAGTTTTGGTACTTTTTACACATTACATTTTATGGTTTGTGTGTATTTAGATCAAGAAGCTTTCTCGCTGGGAAGTCATTGACGTGGTAAGAACTCTATCTACTGAAAAAGCAAAGGCAGGCGAAGAAGGTATGACCAAGTTCTCAAGAGGCAACAGATTTTCAATTGCTGAACACCAAGAAAGGTTAGTCTGGGATGCAAAACCCGAATACTGAAATGTTACTCAAAAGAAGGACGTCCATTTCTGACCTGACAAAATGTAGATTTTATCAATTTCCGTGTAAGAGAATTAATATAGGGCATGAAATTCCATTTTTATTGTTATTTATAAATTACTAACTGAAATAAAAATCGACAGTACAGAAATAGAGAAAATTAAAAATAAAGGTAAGAAATAATTACAATAGGGATGATGACTAATGAATAAAATAACGAAATATTAATAAAAATCGTAAACATATTCAACTTTTAGAATAGCGTGTATACTTCTTGGTTTTATATATTGCGTATTATTTGTTTTATGACCCTTCGAATTTGGGTGGACAAGTCCATTTAAAAAGTATAAAATCTTAAAAATAGCAATTTTGTCTAAGAAATCATTTTGATAAACACAATATTTAATATAGCTGCCGAGCAAATTTCCTACGCGTTGCATACAAACTACTCAGGCGTGACGTCATAACTAGGTAGCCGTTAATTTGGAGCGTTTTGGGTGAGTCCAATTTGTGTGCATTTCAAACTGTGATATTTCCGGCAGTTTTCACGCTAGCGAAATAATTCTTTTACCAATGTTTCTTTTTTGAGAGGTCTTTTATGTAACATAAAATAAAAAAAAAATCATGCCTATTAAAATATATTGATTTGACCATTGCATATTTTTCTTATTGCCAAATTAAAATTCAATGAATCTAGTGTTCTATACACGGTCGTAGCAACTATTCAAATATAATTTTATTATAATAATACACAAAAAAAAAGCTATTTGACAGGTCAATGCTTGTATGAGAAATGGTCGTTGTTCTTTCATTTAACTCAGTTTTGATTGCCACTTGATTTCCAGGCTGTCAAAGACCATAGTTGCCATATTTTGATTCTATAAGTAAATGTATGTTTTTATTAACAAACTCAAAACGTTTACTAGGTACAAAGAAGAATGTCAACGTATATTCGAGCTACAAAATAGGGTATTGCAAAGCACAGAAGTGTTAAGTACAGACGAGGCCGAAAGTTCCGTCAGCGAAGAGTCTGATCTGGAGGAAATGGGCAAGAATCTCGAAAACATGCTCGCTAATAAGAAAACTACAGAACAGGTTATTAATTTACCAATTAATTTTTAAGTAGGAAGAACGTGTTTATCTTGAAAGTCAGCCTACTTTCAATAATGATTGCAGATTTTAAATTTACTATTTGTTTCATCATCATGTATGATTTTAGTTGTCATTAGAAAGAGAAGAAGCGGAAAGAGCAGAACTGAGAAAGATGATAATGGGTCAATCGGAAAAGAAGCCACAGATTAACCAAAATGATCAGAGCCAGACTTCAAATCAAGGTATACGATTCAATCTTATTGGCCGCTGTGAAGTTAGCCACAGTTAACGTAGCCGTACTCTACCACACTTCTCTCTCACACACTTACATCGGATTTGTGTGCTGCGCTGTCTCGCACGATGTTCACAGAAGCTAAAGTTTGAATCGGGCTATACAATGCGATTAATCTGACAATGACGGTGGTCCTCGGCAACTTCAGTCGAGAATGTATGGTGCCCACAGAGTATACTACATTGAATTGTACAGTCGGTGCCAAAATGATCTGAGCATTCAAACTTACCAAAATAGATAATTATTTGACAAAAGTCAACCTTATTTCAAGACTTTAACGTGCACTTTAGTTTGTTCTCAGACAATAAATTAAAGTGACAGATAAGGTTGATTTTTGGTAGGTTTAATTGAATGCTCAGATCATTTTGGCGTTGACTGTACCAAACCTCTGAAGTTGCCGAAGAGCACTGTCATTGTCAGATTAATCGCATTGTATGTAACTAATGTTGTCGTCATTCTTCATTGAATACGAGTATATTGTATTGTAAATTTTACTTTAACTTAACAAGCGAAATACGTCTTTTAACAAATTGGACCTAAAATCATATGCAATAGAGTTAATGATCGTTCATTTCTTGTAGCTGGCCGCGTTTTGCGAATCGTAAGAACGTTCCGCAATGCCTCCGGCCAAAGGTACACTCGTGTAGAACTAGTGCGAAAAGGTGCTGTAATAGAAGCGTACACTAAAATACGATCGACCAAGGACGAAAACTTCATCCGACAATTCGCAACGATGGACGAGACGCAGAAAGAGGAGATGAAAAGAGAGAAGAGAAGAATACAGGTTTGGTTTTTGGTCAATTGTTTTACGTTTCATTGTCTCTGAAATCTTATTAAATTCACATTGTACTATAAACTATTTATATACGATATTTTTCTTATAAAGTGTGTAAAAATAACTTCACTGAAGTCGTCTGCGTATACTGCCCATCGTCAGGACCATTTTTGTCTTTTAGACTGTACCTTGGTAATTAAATAGCTATGAAGTTAGTGAAGGTCAAAGTAAAACACTTTTTTAAGGTTTTTATCAAAACTTAAACGTTATTTATTGATTTTTGTCCAAAGAAACTTTACACATAAACATCATTACTTAGACTAAGTTCATATTATGATCGAACGAAGACGCGCGTCGTCGCGCGGTAGGAGCATTCACATGATAGCGTATGTACGCGCGGCAATCTGGCATCAACGTTGACGTGGAGAAGGCAATTTCTTCCTGTACCCTTAGCACGAACAGCTATCGAGAAAAATAACGCGCGTAAAACTACTCGATAGAGAATTATTAGAAATTTTAATTTCGCTATTCGGCGGTAGATGGCGCTGTACAAATTTCCAATACAAAATTGCACTATCGAATGTTTTTACGCGCGTTATTTTTTTCGATAGCTGTTCGTGCTACGGGTACTGAACTGAACTTACTGAACTGCGGCACCGCGCGTTATTGTAGACGATATAACACAGTTTAGTATAATCTTGTGCTGCGCGGTCATTGAACTTAGCCTTAATGTATCTTATGCGCACGCACACAGACGCCGCTCTATGTAGCACGCATACGCAGGCGCGGTTTTTAACGCGTGCAGCGTTACATTGCGTGGTGCTGTTTGCAATTTGCAGTGCTTTTTAACACCAAAAATTACAATCGTTTCCCAGGAATAATTTTTAACAGAAAGTTCCTGATGATGGGCAGAATACGTAAACTTCGGCTTCGATGAGGGTCTTTTTACACCCTGTAGTTTATAGAGGCCATACTGCCAACTTGATCAAATATAAATAATGTGAGCAATTTTCTTTGCTTGGAGTTACTAACCGTGATTACAAAGTAAGTGTGACCGTAACAAAATGAGAAATGAGTCTGAAAGATTATACAGCGTCGTTATGCATAGTAGATATGCATGAATTACTACATAAAAATACCTAATAAATTTCTTTTAAATTTTACGTGATTTAGGAACAACTGCGTCGTATCAAAAGAAATCAGGAAAGAGAAAGACTTGCTGGCAACCCTACTACCGTGCTCGGTGGTGCCCCTAGCGACAGTAAGTATTTCTTGCATAATAACTTTTTACTGCGCTATTGAGGAATAGTTTAAAATATTTTTGATGCTCCGTTTCGGTGAAAATAAGATTATTCCCTAATAATCCCTTAACCAGAATATTAAAAAAATTTTTTTTTCTAAAAATCCATATGGCTATAGAATATTCTATCTTCTTATAACTGAACTAGCCTCCACCCGCGACTTCGTCGTCGGCGTGTACAGTAGAAAAATCCCCAGTAGGTATCGCTTTTGCCCGCGACTTACAATACATAACGCGACCAGTTTACGGAGTGTTCAAACTGTTTCCCTAGTTCTCCCACCCAAATTAGATAAAACATGGCTTAGATTTTAAGTGGGATCCCAAGCTACCAAACTGAAAATAGCATCAAAATCCGTTTAGAGGTTTTTGCGTGATTCGCGCACAAACATTTAGGGTTGGACCACATCTGTCAGCACGGTATCGCCTTTTCCGTTCTTTTCTGTCACTCAGAACCGCCATTTGCTAAAGTGAGAAAGATAGCGAGAATGCGTCAGTTAGCACGCGGCAAAATCCTCGAGGCGATCGCATTTTTTCTCGCTCTAGCAAATGGCTTTTCTGAGCGGCAGAAAAAGATGGGGCGACGGAAAAAGTCGATTCGGTTCTGATAGATGTAGTCCATCCTCAGATTCACAGTTTTATTATATTATACACGCTGAAATTTCAATCATTTGGTTCCCGCAGTAGGGTGGTTCCACTCATGATTACAAGCAATATTTACTATGGGACCAACTCTGATATCGCGAAAAAAATAAATTAGCTGTTCCATATAAAAGCGCAATACCTACGCGACCTTAATGTATGGAACGGCTAATTTCAGAGTTGGCCCCATAGTAAAAATTGCTTGTAATCATGAGTAGAACCACCCCACTGCGGGAGCCAAATGATTAAAATTTCACCATATATGTATAACTGAATAAAATCTCAGGTATGAATATATCGACTGACATGGGGTCCTCTCCTTCGTCCTGGCTGATCCCGCTGGGTCAGATCAAACAGGAGCCTGACTTGCACACGCCGTCTCGGCGCCGGGCCAAGCTCAAACCTGACCTCAAGTTGAAGGTAAAGTGTGTTCACTTTTAAACCTCTGAATAGCTCTAATTATTGTTGATGATTTCAATGGGGGCTCACGAGTAAATAAGTAAATAGTCGGATAGCAAATGTTCTTTAATACTCAACTTAACTCAACTTTGGGGACCTTGAAATTGAAATACTTTACAATTAGGTACATACTGAACATAACTTAACCCTGATTCAATTGACTTAACTTACCTCAACTTTTGGGATCTTAAAATTAAAATACTTTATAATTAGATACTTAACATAACAACCCTGATTCAAATTACCAACTTTCTATTCATTTAAACGCTAACAGTAGTATAAATCAAAAAAATAAATAATAGACTAAAAAATGACGTGTAAACATGTGATTTAATTGTCTACTGCTTTTTAGTTACCATTAGCGTTTAAAACAATATAAAATTCGCCATTCGAATAGGTCTTGTCAAAGCTATTTTAACCCTAAACTTCTTTTGAGTAAATAGTCAGAGCAAATAGTCTACCCGATTAAACTAACATATCTTTCCAGTGTGGTGCGTGTGGAAACGTCGGCCATATGCGTACAAACAAAGCTTGTCCTCTTTATACTGGTGCGATGGGCGGTGGACCTCCTTCGCCGCAAGAACTCGACGTAGAACTGCCCCCAGAAATTGACGAAGATGACCCTGGTGGTTACGTAGACGGCACTAAACTGACGTTACCTTCTAAGTTCGTAAAGGTGAGATATAAGATCCTAAGTTATTATGACGCGTACAAACAAAGCTTGTCTTCTTTATACTGGTGCTACGATCGGTGGACATCCTTTGCCGCAAGAACTTGACGTAGAACTGCCTCCAGAAATTGACGAAGACGACCTTGGTGGTTACGTAAATGGCACTAAGTTGACGTTATCTTCTAAATTTGTGAAGGTGAGATATAAGATCCTTAGTTATTATGACGCGTACAGACAAAGCTTGTCCTCTTTATACTGGTGCGATGGGCGGTGGACCTCCTTTGCCGCAAGAACTTGACGTAGAACTGCCTCCAGAAATTGACGAAGATGACCTTGGTGGTTACGTAGATGGCACTAAGTTGACGTTACCTTCTAAGTTTGTGAAGGTGAGATATAAGCTCCTTATTATTATGACGTGTATAAACAAAGCTTGTCCTCTTTATACTGGTGCGATGGGAGGTTGACCTCCTTCGACGCAAGAACTCGACGTAGAACTACCCCAGAAATTGACGAAGACGACCTTGGCGGTTACGTAGATGGCACGAAGTTGACGTTATCTTCTAAATTTGTGAAGGTGAGATATAAGCTCCTTAGTTATTATGACGCGTACAAACAAAGCTTGTCCTCTTTATACTGGTGCGATGGGCGGTGGACCTCCTTCGCCGCAGAACTCAACGAGAAATTGATGAAGATAACCTTGGTGGTTACGTAGACGGCACTTAACTGACGTTACCTATTAAGATCGTCAAGGTGTGATATAAACTTCTTAGTGATTAGAGTCTGGTCAACGAAAGATGAGATTGAAATGGCGGCGCCACTTTCCCTATTAAATTAACGTTTAGAGGTTAAGTTATTGGAAACTGAACTTTAAAATAAGGCGTAAAATTAGTTCCATTTCCAACCGAGTCTCATCTTTCGTTGACCAAATCCTATATATCTTGGCACAGCCGATTTCATTAATAAACACGTTTGAGAATTCAGGAGTAAAAGTATTTCTAATCAAAGTTATTTGTTTTAAAAAGTGATAACTAATAAACGGGTGGTGAACAAAATCAAACATTAAAAAAGTATCATAATGTTACGCGCAACCCTTTACAACATTTGAAAGATTTACCGAATGATTCTTACTATATTATAATTTCAACAGCAATCAGCCGAAGAATTAAAGCGCCGCGGCAAACGCGGCGAATATCGCGCCGCTGGACGCAACAAGCGGCGAGGAACCGCCTCAGAATCGTGCGACTACTTGGTCAAGAGGCCGGCCGAGAGGCGGCGAACAGACCCGCTAGTAACATTGTCGTCATTGCTAGAAGATGTACTGAACCATATGAGGCATTTACCTGATGTGCAACCGTTCTTGTTCCCCGTCAATCCTAAGGTAAAAGCTATTTTATGAGCTATCTTATAGCTACAATACTTACTCGTAGTTAGTAATACACCTACTTAGTCAAGAGGCCGGCTGAGAGGCGGCGAACAGACCCGCTAGTAACATTGTCGTCATTGCTAGAAGATGTACTGAACCATATGAGGCATTTACCTGATGTGCAACCGTTCTTGTTCCCCGTCAATCCTAAGGTAAAAGCTATTTTATGAGCTATCTTATAGCTACAATACTTACTCGTAGTATGCTATACACCTACTTAGTCAAAAAGCCGGCCGAGAAGCGGCGAACAGACCCGCTAGTAACATTGTCGTCATTGTTAGAAGATGTACTGAACCATATGAGGCATTTACCTGATGTGCAACCGTTCTTGTTCCCCGTCAATCCTAAGGTAAAAGCTATTTTATGAGCAATCTTAAAGCTACTACTTAAATCTGCAATACTACTACTTAGTCAAGAGACCGGCCAAGCGGCGAACAGACCCGCTAGTAACATTGTCGTCATTGTTAGACGATGTACTGAATCGTATTAGGCATCTTCATGATTTTCCTGTTAATCCTAAGGTAAAAGCTATATTATGAGCTATCTGAAAGCTACAATACTTAGTCGTAGTCTGCTATACTACTACTTAGTCAAGAGGCCGGCCGAGAGGCGGGGGACAGACCCGTTAGTAACATTGGTAACAGTTTTACTAAGATGCGAAGTCTACCTTTTCTCTCTTCTTATTCGTTTTAACATTCAGGAAACTGCATTCATAACACAATAAATGCTAAAATACATTGCAATAAGAGTCAAATTAGCATGTTTCATTGTAGATGGTGGCGGATTATTACCGCATCGTGTCCCGACCTATGGACTTGCAGACCATACGGGAGAACCTGCGACAGAAACACTACCAGAGTAGAGAAGACTTCTTAGCTGACGTCAATCAGATAGTTGAGAACTCGACGCTGTATAACGGTCAGTAAGATGCTGTCTGACCAAAATGTATGGAACAGCTGATTATTTTTTTGATCTTTTTAAGTTAGTCAATATGATAGACAAAGCCACATCACAAAAGTCGACTGTTTTCAATTTTACCCTGTAGAATCAAATACTTTCGAAATCGTTAAGTTTTACAGAACTGGGTGATTTTCATGTTTTAATATGATTCGATGTTAATTTATGTCTTTCAGTCTTATATCCTTGCGTTTGCTTTTAATTTCATTGGACATTGTAGTACAGATTCTGGCAAAAATCTTGAAGCTTTTTCGACGGAGTGGGGATAAGGCGGATTTGTGCACTTGTGAGCGACCAATAGCGCGCGCCCCTCTTCCGCCGCCCGCGTACCTCACCGCTACGTAGACCCAAAATATGATTTGTTCCAGATTCGTCATGTTCCTGATTCGCCGAATTCCAGATTCGTCGGTATACAATACAGTCAATGACATATTTTTTTATTTAAGTATTTATTTAATTATAAGGTACAAAAACAGCATCATATACATTACATTTCAGTTCAAATATGAATTAATCAGAAGCATGTTCGTAATAAATAAAAAACAAATACAAAACTGATTAATTTGTCTATTTCAGTAGTTCAAAATTCACTGATTAATTTGTCTATTTCAGTAGTTTATTTTATGGTGAGACCTTTTCTGACATGCGCAACGTAATGGCGCGGCTCGTAAGCAATTTTAAACTTAAAATTAGTTATCGATTGTACGTATTATGACGAATCAGGAAATCGGCGAATCTGGAGTTCAGTGAATCTGGAATACGACGAGTCAGGAACATGACGAATCCGGAACAAATCCAAAAGATGCGTACTGCGCGATCCCCACCCGATTTCAATATGTTTGCCGGCTACTATAAATAATAGTAATGTCATGTCATAGCTACTTATGAATAAATGTATAGGTCCTACAAGCAGCCTGACGGTGGCAGCGCAGAGGATGCTGCAAAGATGTGTCGAGAAACTGGCGGAGAAGGAAGAGCAGATAATTAAACTCGAGAAACAGATCAATCCGCTACTTGACGATAACGACCAGGTATATTATATTTAAGAGGCTGTTATGAACCTTTAATAACAATATTGATAAAATATAAATAGCACTGAGTACTGGGTCATCCATAACGCAAAAGGATGGCTCGAAGATAAATAAAAAGTTATGCAAACCCTTATTGAAATTTGAACCAGACTTTGATTGGTGTTAGCAATCTTTCAGAGAAAGAGATGTACGATACACTTTTAAAATTTCGCGTTGCATTGTACTTAGTTAAAATAACAGGAATGGGGAAGTTTCGTGATGTTAAAAACATTATCTTTCACTGAATGGGATTAAAATATAGACCAAAACTAATAAGACTGCCATTATTTTTGAAATCCATTAAGAAATGGCTGAGAAATAAATTATTTAAATTACATATTCTCGCGGGGAATTGGCTGGGGCCTCGAACATGGCGATGACGTCAGATTACTTTCCATATTTTGTAGGGCGCACCGTCGTACAGATGCCGGCATATATGTATATTGGCAAGAGAAGGAAAGAGACAAAAGATGCGCAGTAGCCATAAACACTAAGTTAATGGCTACTGCGCATCTTTTGTCTCTTTCATTTTCTTGCCAATATATATGCCGGGCAGTATACTACAAATTACATAATAAAGTAACGTAATTATCTCGCGCCGCGTTCGCGTTGTTTTTATTATTGTACCTAAACGTCTAAATCTATTTTTTTTGTGTGTAACAGATAGTTTAGTTTTTATTTTATTATATTGGAAAAAGGTTTTGTAAAAGGACAAAGTGATAACTTGCCTAAAATTGATATTTTCGCAGTCATGGACTTTTTTTTAGGGTTCCGTACCCAAAGGGTAAAAACGGGACCCTATTACTAAGACTCCGCTGTCCGTCTGTCTGTCTGTCTGTCTGTCACCAGGCTGTATCTCATGAACCGTGATAGCTAGAAAGTTAAAATTTTCACAGATGATGTATTTCTGTTGCCGCTATAACAACAAATACTAAAAACAGAATAAAATTAATATTTAAGGGGGGCTCCCATACAACAAACGTAATTTTTTTTGCCGTTTTTTGGTACGGAACCCTTCGTGCGTGAGTCCGACTCGCACTTGACCGGTTTTTCTTCAATTCCGTCTTATGTAAGTGCTGAAATAAAAGGTGTTAAACTTTTCAAGTAAGTACCTAGGTACTTAGGTATCTATTGTTCTATTTTTTTTCTACCTAACGTAACTATTATTTTCTCACTGAAATCTTATATTTTAACACGTTTTTATTGGGTTGCTTTGTTGTTTGTTTGTTTGTTTCTTAACAAAGTTTGCAAACGATTTTATTCTAGCTTCACGACGAGCTAGAGAATTGAAACTTTGAACATAGGTCAGAAATGGAAGGCAATGCAATATTATAGTGTCATTGAGCTGATCTGATAATGGAGCCGGAAGAAGGCCACAAGAACTCTATGATGAGACCATACAACCCCATCATGTTTGGACATTTAGAGACATACTATAAAGATGATTATAAAACTAAAGTGAATCACAAAGTGCTAACTAGATCAATAAGTCAAAGAAAACTGAAACAGATTAGAGTCAATAATTATTATGGAGAAAGAACCAGAAAATATACTATACCTAAATTGTATAATAAATATTCGTTGTTATTAGATGAAACTAAAATTAAATGTAAAGAAATATTGAAAAGAAAATTAAAAGACTGCATGTTATAAATTCTTATTCAAGTAAGCAAAGGCAATATAAATAAACAAGCGATGTATATAGCATTTAAGTAGAAATATTAATAGAAAATAAGCGCTACGCCTACAAACTGTCATTGCAGTTTGGCGAAAGAAAATTTTTGTAAACTTAAATGTAAAATTTTGGAAAATAAATTAAAAAAAAAAAAAAAAAACTCGTTAGAATGGTCTTGACGAGTACTCTGATAGGAGACGAGGTCCAGGGTCTGATGAAGCTGGAAGGCCATGCCATAGGAAATTAGGAACTCAATATTAAAATCGTGCAACCCCATCGAGTTTGGGCTTATTCTTATCGTCTTGACGAGTACTTTGCTGGGAAATAGTTTCCAGGGTCTGATGATGGAGTCGGAAGCAGGACACAGGAACTTTACAAACCACGCTATCCCACCGAGTTTGGGCTCGTTTGAATCGTCTTGACTAGTACTTTGTTAGAAAATAGTGTCCAAGGGTCTGATGATGGAGCCGGAAAAAGGCCACTGGAACTCTGTAATTACTTACATCAAAATGATCTTCACACACATATTTAGAACTTTTAGGCCCAATCATGGCTTTGCTTCACTACTTCCTTTTTTTCACATGAAAAAAACTTTGTATGGCGTTTTAAATGTCATGCTTTCACACCTTGGAACTATACAATATTTAAATATAGGTGGGCTTTTTAGTCTCAGCCATAACGACAAACACAAATTAATGTGAATAAGTACGAGAAATAATTGAAATTACAAGAGCGCGCGCGCAAATTACTGAATGTCTTTGAATGAATTTGTACTGTAGGTACCACCGGCGTCGTACGAACGCGGGCCGCAAAGTAAGCTGACGTCACACGCTGACTACGCTGAGCCGTTGGCACGGCGCGAAATTATCAAGTCGTAACTTTCACGTCCTGTAACTTTTTCATTTTTAGAGATGATTTGATAATTCTTTTACAGTTATGAATAATTTGGCCTTAATTTTAATAGTAGCGAATAAAAAACACTTTGGAAACTTCTCCATTAAACGCGTACGTAACTAATCGTAGGTATTTCAAACTTATCTATTTTCCCGACGTTTCGACCGAGTTGTATCGACCGATGGGTTCTTGTTATTTCAAATTCCTGTTATTTTAACTAACTACAATACTGTAATTTGCAATCAGATTCTAAACTAACAATATAATTAAGCCTTTTTTTCTTCAGCCTATATTCGCCCACTTCTGGTTATAGCGAGTGAGTAATTTAGCCCTTAAAGGGTTTGAAATAAGGTGGCTTTTTGTTTTCCCAGGTGGCGTTGTCCTATTTATTAGACAATCTGTTGACGACCAAGCTGAAGATAATGCCAGAAGCGTGGCCCTTCCTAAAGCCGGTGAACAAGAAGCAAGTCAAAGACTACTACAGCGTTATCAAGAAACCTATCGATATGGAAACTATGAGCAAGAAAATATTGGGTATACATAACCTTTGTTTATTAAACAAACCTTGTTCCACCAGCAATGTGTGTATGTATATGCACGATGTGTGTATGTATATTCGGCAGATTTGTCGCAAAAATCATTAAATCAATTCGTAGTAAATAAATATAGCGATTAAAGGGGAATGTTTCTACACAATTGTGAATATTGATGATAAAAATTATTTAAAGCAATTTCGACTTGAATACCTAACTGTGTTTCTAAGTAATTTCAAACTTAGAATTTTCAAGACATATTTTCGAAATTAAAATGTATCGAGCCACTGAATCATGTTTCTGGTTCTATACGTGTCTGGAGAAAGACATAAAGAAATATAATATCTTAATTTCAGATCTCTAAGATCTTTCAGCGACCTATGGCATTACATCAAAAAGTATATATTTTTTTACGTAACCCCTCAACAATTTTCTATCTTACTGCTTTGACAATACAGCTCACAAGTATCACAGCCGAGACGAGTTCCTTCGCGACATACAACTGCTCGTGGACAACTGCCGCGCTTACAACGGCCTCAATTCACAGTTCACGAGACAAGCTGAAGCTATCATGAAGGTCACGCAAGAAGCTTTGGAACAGGTAATTAGGATAACTAGATGATAATCCCACCAATCCGCATTGGGCCCGCGTGGTGGGTTATAACTTATGGCCCATCCCCCTTAACCACTCATAAGGAAGCCTGTGCCCCAGCAGCGGGGGCATTAAAAATGGCTGATGGTCAAATGATAATTATAATTATTATAATAGAATACACTGCTAGCAACCAAGTACAGTCAAGTTCAATAATATGTACGCACCTTTGACATTTCATCAACCTTATGCCTTTGTAATAAAAACCAGCATCTGTCTGCTAACATATTTATGAACTCGACTGTACCTAATATATAATCGTGATAGATAAGATAACTGATTACTTAATTAATTAGTTCTAAGTTATAAAAAAAATATCACGTTCAAAAGCATTCTAAATGTTATAATAAAATATTTTTTGTTTGTTCTTTGTATGTGGTAAAAATGATCTCATGCTCTGTTTACTGTTGCTTTCTAATTTAAATTCTTTGGTCAGGTAAGTACATATTACCGAAAATAATAGGCGCGGAGAATCGGAATAGTTATAGATTTGTATTCTCTGACGCTGTATTTATGTTATTTCTACCACAGAATAGATAATAGTACTAGCGTATAGAAGTTGCACTCCGCAAAATCGTTTAAATAAATTGCGACTCTTGCTCCGACTAAATAAAGTGCAATTCAGGACGCACAGCGCTCCCTTCGCTCCAAAACATTCACTTAGTAGTTGCCCCTCTTTCTATCGCGTAGGTCTTATCTTTTCTGACGTATGAAATTAATTTGTCCTCTCAGAGGACGCCGCGCGTTTCATCCTCGCGCGCGGAGTGACAGCCCTGTTTTTACGCTGTATTTATTTTATTTCTAATTCAAAATATCCAATATATTTAACTCGTCAGTTCGGCGAGAACGTGAGCCAGCTCGAGGCGAACATTGCTCGCGTGCAACAGAAGATGCTCGAAGACGCCGAGCATTCCGACTTGGAGGTGGAAGAGCCACCGCCAGTGGTGCCGCCATCCGACGAGAAACGAGGCCGCGGCCGCCCGAGGAAACACAAGGCTTCTACGTCCACCGCCTCTGCTGATGGTAAGCGCTCTTATGGCTACGCAATAAAGTTGAGATTTGTAAAATTCCCCCACCTGAATAGACAAGTCAGCGCCATCTGACGAGAAACACAAGGAAGCACAAGGCTTTTACGTCCACTGCTTCTGCTGATGGTAAGCGCTCATATAGCTACGCAATAAAGTTAATATTCGTAAAATTACCCTGTCTGAATAGACAATTGAGCGCCATCTTACGAGAAACGAGGCCGCTGCCGCCCGAGGAAACAAGGCTTCTACGTCCACCGCCTCCGCTGATGGTAAGCGCTCTTATACCTACGTAATAAAGTTGAAATTTGTAAAATTCCCCCGCCTGAATATACAAATCATCGCCATCTGACGAGAAACACAAGGAATCACTAGGCTTCTACGTCCACCGCTTCTGCTGATGGTAAGCGCTCATGTAGCTATGCAATAAAGTCGATATTCGTAAAATTACCCCGCCCAAATAGACAAGTCAGCGCCATCTGACGAGAAAAGGGCTTATAAGGGCTTAGTCCGTTTATCCACCATAAAACAGCTGACTTAGAACGAATACTCTGAAATCGCGTGTTCATCAAACGGAATAAACCAAGAAAAGATGGCGCGGCCGCCGAGGAAACACAAAGCTTCTACGTCCACCGCCTCTGCTGATGGTAAGCGCTCTTATACCTACGCAATAAAGTTTAAATTCGCCAAATCCGAAATCGTAAAATCACGCTTCTGTTTAGAACACACCAACTTAAAAGTAATAAATAAATAATATATTTTGATACGGTTTTCAGAAAAGTATTTGTTACACTTAGGAGAAGGTTTTAGTGTTTTAACCGACTTAAAAAAAGAAGCTTCTGAGTTTGACTCGTATGTATGTATGTATGTTTGTCCGCGATTATCTCGCGTTTAGCTGAACCAATTTTGATGCGGTTTTCAGAAAAGTATTTGTTACACTTAGGAGAATGTTTTGATATTTTAACCGACTTCAAAAAAGGAAGTTCTCTTCTCAGTTTGACCCGTATGCATGTTTGTCCGTGATTATCTCACGTTTGACCAAACAGATTTTTCTACCTAGATAATATATCTAATACAGAAGGTACTTACACTAAAAAGAAAAAATTGTTTTAAAAAACATAAAACCGACTTCAAAACCCCACTCTACCTCTAAAAAGCAAGAAATAATATTCAAATCACTAGATACGCATTGTAATAAAACACGTCTATTGAAGTTGGGTGGGTCTGAAGGATTACTTTTTTTATTCTAACAGCCCCACATATTATTTCTTGCTTTTTAGAGGTAGAGTGGGGTTTTGAAGTCGGTTTTTTGTTTTTCAAAACAATATTTTTTCAACACGTTTTTATTTATTCCTTAGGTGCTACTCCTAGGAAACGTGGTAGACCAAGAAAGGATCAAAATAGTTTGGAAGAAGGTGCGTATCCGTACAGTTCATCGTATATCGTATCCATAAATTAACGACGTATATTCAAATACTAATGCGTAACCATTCTTGTAGATCTGCAATATTCTGATAGTGGCAGTTCTGAACTAGAAGAAGTTGAACAAAAGGAGGCTGTGGAAGGTTTAGTGCAGCTCTCTGTACGACCAGGTATGTAAAAAGGGTTTTATTTCAATTATACAGTGCCTTTGATCTTGAACTAGCGATAATTTAAAGGCGTGTAATACACCTAATTTTATCGATAAAAACACCCACATGTTGGGGTCTATCCCCACTCCTGTTGGAATGGCCGCCATTTTAAATTTGACTTTTATTTTAGATGACCCTGCAGAAAAATATTAATTTCTCCGGATTTAGAAGTCTTACAGTTATAACAAAAATACTGTTCAAAAGCTAATAATATCATCTATCAATTTAAAAAATAAAATGTTAAATTTTTGGTTTAAATACGTCATAAAAAATTACTGAAATAAAATTTTATACGAAATTTGTGCGATTTTTTTGACTTTTTATTACATTTCTCAAAAACTAGGACATTAATGTTCTTTTTTTTGCATTATTAAAATACACAGGGATATTATCTACAGAACGACTTAAAAATGTATTGCTCTATGTTGCATATTTCGAGAGCTATTGATGTTTGAATATGACCCTTACAATTACTAAATGGTTATTTTCGAAAATAAAAAAAATCAAAATTCCTAAAAACTAGATTTTATCATTTGATGAAATTAGTATTCAGATAATATTATCAACCTAATTTAAAATATGTTCAAAATGCTTGTAATTATGTCCATTTTCGAAAATAATCATTTTTTGGTGACGTAAGGGTCATAGTTCAAACAAAAATAACTCTCAAAATATGCAACATAGAGCAATAAATTTTAAAACCGTTTTGTAGATAATATTCCTGTGTATTTGAATAGTGCAAAAAAATGGACATTAATGTCCTAGTTTTTGAGAAATGTAATAAAAACTCAAAAAAATCACACAAATTTCGTATAAAATTTTATTTCACTAATTTTTTATGACGTTTTTAAATCAAAAATTTAAACATTTTATTTTTAAATTACTAGGTGATATTATTAGCTTTCAAACAATATTTTTGTTATAACTGTAGGACTTCTAAATCCGGAGAAATTAATATTTTTCTGCAGGGTCATCTAAAATAAAAAGTCAAATTTAAAATGGCGGCCATTCCAACAGGAGTGGGGATAGACCCCAACATGTGGGTGTTTTTGTCGATAAAATTAGGTGTATACACGCCTTTAAATTATCGCTAGTTCAAGACCAAAGGCACTGTATATAATAGACTCCATAATATCAAAAAGTAGTTCGTACAAAAACTAACTAAATATATTTTAAGTTTTAAGAAATCGCTTGATTATTACGTCGAGGGTCAATTGCTAAGAATTTTGTGATTAATGCCTAATAAATATATTTGTGTTATTCTATTGCAAGTCATTTTGAAATCTGATAGAGGGTGCTTTTTTTTACTTCTTGGACAAGAATCACTTTATTTAGCTCTTGGAGTATTTTTTTGTATTTTACGACATTGTCGTACGAACAATTCCATTGCACAACCAAATTCCGCCATCTCCCTTCTTCCATCGGACAACCAGACGAACGAATCTGCGCCACCGTTTTTCGATGGATATCCCAAAGACTCGCACTAAGCGTTTTGCTGCAAATATTATCATCCATAACGCTAGAGAGTGAGAACTCCTTGCCTGGGGACAATCTGGGCTCCTTCAAGTCGCGAGTGAATAAGTTATACTTCTAGGCAAGCGCGTAGATCGCATCATCGCTTACTACCAGGCGTGATAGCGGTCAAGCGCTTGCCTGTCTATCATAAAAAAAATATTATTCAATAATGACTTTTTACATTCACCAGATGACGACATTATACCGATCAATGAACCAAGCTTCGATACATCAGAGTTCTTGATAAAGCGTGAAGTGCCCGACGAACCGCCACCGCAATCAGATGACCTCGTTGATTTAGATCGGCACACATCTGACTACACGTACCCTACTGTTGTTAAGGTAAGAACTTTATATAAGTGCGGGATGTAACAATACATGTCACCAACTCTGAAATCGTGAAAAAAAAACCAACCGTTTCATACATTTTGATATTTTCGTTCTTAATTTTTGCATGATCAACAGCTGATTTTTTTTCGCGATTTTAGAGTTGGTTGCATAGTAAAAGTCCCTATCAACCATATTCGGCATTGCAAAGCAGGCCTAGCCTGCTGCTTATACTGAGCCGAGTACAGTTTTGACATCACGCGACGATCCACAATGTTATTGTTATTAACTTTGTATGTGTTAAGTTCTTTGGAATGTCTTTTTCATATTGTGTATCGTTGTGTGTTGTTCAAAATAAATGTATTTTCTTTCTTTCTTTCAAAATAACCCTGTATACAGGGTTATTTGTAAAACACCAACAACCTTGCAGGAGTAGATTACTAACATCATAAACAACAACATTTCTTCTACGACTTTTCCGAAAACAGACAAAAATCGACCATCCATACAAATGTCCGAATAGCTCGAGTTTTGTATGAAAAGTCAGGAGAGGTTTTTTGTTTTGTGGAAAGTTTAGAACAAATGTTGTTGTGTATGATGTAAGTAATCTACTCCTTGGAGGTTGTTGGTGTTTTACAAATAACCCCGTATATATTTTTATTTAACTGTACCAATACTTACCTATCTTTTTAACTTGTTTAAGCAAAAGTATTAAAATAATTTGGTTACCTGTTCAACATAATACGGCTCGAAGGACCAACATTTTTTAATTAAAAATTGTTTACTCATTTGCCAAACCAATTTTTCGGATCAAATACCTACAAAGCAAACATTTTTGTGTTCAGGAAGACATTTAAAACTTTGAATTTTCTGAACACATACATTATTGCATGCAAAGGGCAGCATTTAAACCTAAAAATACCTGGGTCTGAGACGTCTGAAGAACCACCTACGGGATAGTTTAATTAAAGCATACCCATTATAGCATCTTTGATCAATATTGTTTATTTATGAATGTTGCTGCTTAAGGCCCTTATAGCCATCAACTAGCGCTGCCAATTCATTTATTTTTATCATACGTAAACCAGGTCAATATTAAAAAAAGGAAACAACCATGCCATCTTAAATTGTTTCTAATATTTTTTGAATAACTCTTCAACAGTGTTCATTCTTTCTATAAGTTTTACAATCCATTTAAACCAAAAGTGGCCACTGTCGTTTCAAATGCATGTTAAAACTAGTTACAAAGAATGAAAAATACTAAAGAGTTATTCAAAAAATATTAGAGACAATTTAAGAGGGCATGGTTGTTTCCTTTTTTTAATATTTACTTGGTTTACGAGTAATAAAAATAAATGTATTGGTGGCGCTAGTTGGCCTATATAAGCGCCTTAAGCGATGAAATATACCTACATCAGATTATTTTTTCCCTTAGGAGGAACCAATAGAACCAGACATGAACATGGATCCACCGATGATGGAAGGCACTTCGATAGAGCCTCCGCAGTTCAAGGAAGAACCGCCAGAGAACTGGCAGGTCAGTAAACTTTTTTTTATATTAAAATAAGATATAAGATTACATTGTAAATGCCTACAGTAGGGCCAATTTAATAGATCACATTTGACACTTCATCAAAATTAAACAACGTTACCTATCCTTTTAAAACAATATTATTTTTTCAAATGTACATATGCTTAACTTTTTTCAGTTAATAATAATAATATGTATAATAACTGAAAAAAGTATAATTTATTTATTTAGTTCTAATAAACATTGTTTATTAGAACAACTTACGTCAAAGTAAATAGTTTTGCTTTCTTTTGATTGATTACAAAAGAAAGCAAAACTATTTACTTTGACGTAAGTTGTTCTAATAAACAATGTTTACTAGAACTAAATAAATAAATTATAAACATTGTTTATTAGAACAACTTACGTCAAAGTAAATCGTTTTGCTTTCTTTTGTAATTATTACAATAAATTTTGACTGACAGATGTCAAATATGGTCTATTAAATTGGCCCTACTTTAAAATCTAAAAATTTAGTAATATTTTTTAGAGTTTAAAATGTATTAAAAAATAATGTAGAATGTTAACATTTAATTGTTTTCTCCAGCCGGATCCTGCAATCCAAGACGATTTACAAGTAACCGACAGCGAAGAAGAAGCGGAGGATGGGTTATGGTTCTAGTAATTGAATAATAATAAAGAATAATTTTATAATCGAATATAAATGAATAGCGACAAAAATATGACTTATCATTTTGAAAGGGCTCCTTCAATTTAGATAGAAGCATAGGCGTAGCCAGGCCAGATTTTTGAGTATGTTAAAAACAAGCTTGACAGAAAACAGATTTTACTACTTTTAATTTCGGGGGAGGGGGGGGAGAGGGGGAGGGTTTGTACCCTCAAATCCCCCCGTCGCTACGCCCATGGATAGAAGGGCAAAATATTGCGGTTGCGTGCACCGGCAGGGCTTGGAATACCGGTATTTTCGATACCGGTATCTTGGACACTTGGATCAATACAGGTATTATTACTACATATACCGGTAGTACCTTTATAAATACCGGTATCGTCTATGTCAAATTATGTGCGAGTGAGACACATGTAGCGCCTCCTGTGCGCGATTATCTAACTCACTCGCACAAGATTAAAAAAAATACCGTATTCACCGTATTTCAGGTATACTTTGCGATACCTCTTAACAGGAACCGAAATGGAAAATACCGGTATTACCTTTACAATACCTTTATTTTGGATACCGGTTCTCAGCCCTGCAACGGATTGCTAACGCACTGACGTGCGGCAGCATTGCGTCTTTAGCGGGCTATTTGAAAGTGATCTTATCAGTGAATTTACCTTAGAGACAGGCATGAATAAATGTATTGACTATTGTACAGACAAATTATGAAGGCTAAAATAATTGTTAAAAATAAGAAATAAATTACTTGCATAAAAATACTGTGGTTATTATTGAATAATTAATCTTTTTAGTTTTCAATGACTTTGTTTAGCTGCAACAAAATTAAGTATACAGGGTGTTTGGTAATATCCTTATAAAACGGCAAATGTTAGTTAGGGCACAGAATAACTAATAGTACAAGTACAGAAGCAGCACTCCGCAAAGTCAATTAAATAAAAAGCGTCTTTTGCTCCGACACAATAAAGTGCAATTCAGATCGCGCACTGCTCCTAGTAGTTGCCTCTCTTTCTATCGCGTGCTCTTACCTTTTCTGATGACGCAACGTTAGGGTTGTATTCGTGTAAATGAACTGTGTAGCATATATCATAATGTGAAAAACGACAATTGTTTATTGGTTTTTAGGGTTCCGTATCAATATGGTAAAAAGGAACCCTTATGGTGTGACTCAGTCTGTCTGTCTGTCTGTCTGTCACAGCTGGATATCTCGAGATCTACTAATGGTATCAACTTGAAATTTGGAATAGTTTAAGATGACATTTGCCCAGCTATTTTGCAAATAAGAAAGAAATAATAAAATTAATTTTTTTTTACAACAGGGACTGAAAAGGGGTTTAAAAATTTTAAGTGAGGTGACTAGGGCATGTGGGGTATCATATGAAAGAGCGCTGTTTGCACATTTTAAAACAATTTTTCCTTTTTTCTTAGGCCGCATAGTTTTCAACTTATGATGAAAAATGTAAAAAAAAATACCGTTCCCCCCCCTTATCTCCGAAGTTTGCAAAGAGAAAAATCTGAAATAATTCTATGTAATAGTAGTTTACTCAAAAATGCTTGTAATATGGTCATTATTTTGACAACCTTCTTTGAGCAAAGTCGAGGTTGCCGCGCTCCTCCGAAGGTGACGCGGCAAAGTTGTATGAGATTTCATTATTGTCTTGTTTTAGCTACCAGCAATTTCCTTTGAGAATCCATTATTGTCGAGTTTTGTTTCAAATATAGAACGCCACACCTATCGCTCTCTCGGTCACACTCGTTGTGGTAAGCGCGGTGAGCCGCCATTTTCAATCCCATTCTTTATCTGCGCGGGTGTTGTACATTGAGGGGAGAATTAAACCCTATTACACAGGTGATATTTGTATTTTTATGTAAAATTTGTATGGAAAAATATAAAAAACTCGCACTTGACCGTTTTTTGACCTTTCATTAAATACCTTTTGACCACTTCCGGGGTACCTTAGGGGGTCGAAAAAAACCTTATTTTTTGGCTCCGACGCACCGTTTCTGAGATATTTGCATTTTTGTATTTTTTCGAAATTAGGTTATACGTACCCACTATAGTAGTAGGTAGTACTCGCATTTTTGAGTAAAGCACTATACAAGCCTTGGTCCACAATGACTGCACTGCTGGCCACGTTATGATGGCCTCGAGCTAAGCTTAACTACGCTCTCGGCCTTCAAGCTTGGTCATCATTGCAGCCCTTGCTGTCCGCGCTATAAAGGCCTCGACCTCCGGTCTCGGCCTTTATTTCAGCTTGGCCATCAAGGGCTGCAATGCTGACTGCGCTGTGACGGCCTGGACCTGCGCTAAGCTCCGCTCTCGGCCATCATAATCGCTGCCAGCAACGCAGTCATTATATACCGCGGCAGTAATGTACTATTATGTAAAGATTACAGGAAAAATAAAAAGATGTCTCAATATAACACACTTTTTTAGAAATTCAAAAACAAACAAAATTTTTTTACTTTCACTACCTGTCAACAGATGGCGCTGTCCTAAGCATGCTAACCTAAGGGCAAAAAATAGTTCCACTATCGGTCAAGAGATGGCGCAACCTAACACTACAATAAGAAATTGGTGGCTGGTTCTAATATAATTACCTACTATTTGCCGTACGAATAAACGAAGAATAAGTTCATACTTTACTAAGTAATTATATATATTACTATATAGTAATATAATTATAACGAGGAGCTCGGTGGCGCAGTGGTTTAGCGCCTGGACCAGCAATTGCGGAGGTTAAGCAACGTTCGCAAGGTTCGGTCATGGGATGGGTGACCAAAAATTTATTATCTCGAGTTCCTCCGTGCTTCGGAAGGCACGTTAAGCCGTTGGTCCCGGCTGCATTTGCAGTCGTTAACACCCACCAATCCGCATTGGGCCCGCGTGGTGGGTTATGGCCCGTCCTCCTTATCCACCCATAAGGAAGGCCTGTGCCCCAGCAGTGGGGACATTAAAATGGCTGATGGACTAGTAATATAAACATTTTGCAATGTGGAGTGGCTGAAACGTTTTTCAGTCACCATAAGCAGCATTTGTAAATTAACTGTCCGCCTGTTCGCCCTTCCACCTGTCTGCCGTTTATCCTACTTTTTTAAAGACTGTCCTAAAATAACATATCCAAATATATTTATGATTGTACGGAACCCTCGGTGCGCGAGTCCGACTCGCTCTTAACCGGTTTTTATTTTTATTTTGGCATCCGTACACGGCACAGTAATGTCGATTCGACATTGTTACTATTATAAAGAGACAATACCTACTTGTGCAGTAAGGTGCCGCGCGACTACACCGGCGGGCGTGTGGCGGCCCTCTGCTCACTTGTTCGTTCGAACAACGGCTAGCGGTAGGTGCTTATCGCGCGACCTTGAGCGAGTGATGGAGGCCTGGTTAGGGTACAGGGTAGGGTAGGGTAGGGTACATGCATAAAATTCCGCAATATTATTATAAACCCAGAAACCCAACACTTTTTAGGAATTTTTGTTTTTATTTTTATATGAATATAAGGTTCTTGATTTTTATGATAAACTGCAAAGTGGCAACCCAGGATCATAATTGTGTTTTGCTTTTGTCCATTTATGGGATTGGTTATCGAATACAATAGTCTATTTGCGTAGTGTTGCAGGGTGTCCACTTTCTGGAAAGTCAGGGAAGCTCAAGGTGGTCAGGGAAAGTCAGTGAAATTAAGGGTCTACCTGGAATGTCAGGGAAAAATTGAGATTTTATATTTTCGACCTAAAATTCTCCAGTGATTGTAAAAAACGAGGAACATTCATACTCTAGTCCTAGTCTGATCTTTAATCCATACTATTGTAGCATTTAGTTTCCAGCTTTTATTAATAAATTACTGTTTTTTTTCCTTTTTATGGAGTGAATTACATTATCAGATACTTTTGATCATAATTTGATTACTCTTTATTCGTGTCCCATTTTGTAAAATAAACTATGTCATGACGACGTAGTAAATTCTTACTTGCAAAGCAAGATTAAGATTACAAGGTTAGCTGGATCAAACTGACTAAAAATCGCGCTGCGCGGCCATTGTATTTAGTATACAGTCAAGATTACAAGATAAGTGGATGAAACTGACTAAAAAGTCGTGCTGCGTGGCCGTTTTTTTGCTATAAACAGGCAAGATTACAAGATTACTTAGATGAAACTGACTAAAAATCGCGCTGCGCGGCCGTTTTCTTCACTATAAACAAGCAAGTTCACAAGATTAGTGGATAAAACTGTCTAAAAATCTCGCTGCGCGGCCTTTTTTTGCTATAAGCAGACAAAATTACAATGTTACTGGATGAAACTCACTAAAAATCGCGCTGCGCAGCCGTTTTCTTTACTATATGACTTGCCTCGGGCCACCCCTGGCTATTGGGCATTTATTTTGGCCCGCTAAGGTTTACAAAAGTACTGAATCTGGCCCTCCACAAAATTGTGTTGGGCACTCTAGGGTACCTACCAAGGGCGCAGTTACAGAAGCTCGCACAGGGCGCAGAAAAGGCTATTTACGGCACTGGATTTGACATTGCCGCTTTTAGAACCATTGTAAAACTATCTTTCGGAACCCTGTAATGTACTTACAAAGTTGCCAGAGTTACAAAATATGCTTACAGATCTAAAAGCGGAATCATGCAGTGCATTTGTTTTGCACTGCATAAAGCAATAATTTATTAATTAAAATTTTATATAGCCCTTAAAAAAATGGTCAGGGAAATTTGAAAATATGGTCAGGGAAAGTCAGGGAAAAGTCAGGGAATTTATTTGGACTTTAACAGTGGACACCCTGTGTTGTCGTTTTGCATTTTTTCCATACAAATAAAAATAACAAAATTTCTCAGACATGTGGCAGTTTTCTGGGTTTATACTCTTCCGGGGCTGTATAAATACGTAACTATACACACACACATATTCGGCTTTATAAGGCTACCAATCACCCTGTACATATAATTATGTACAGTGTTAATATACTTTATACTAATACCTAATAGTCATGAATTTCCAAGTTTTCTCATTATAAGCGAAGCGATAAATATAGAAGTTAAAACCTTCTTTTCTCTTTTTCTGCTAACATGTACTGCTGTCCTTTTGAGAATCTGTCTTTATGAGAATCTGTCTTTTTGAGAATCTGTCCTTTTGAGAATCTGTCCTTATGAGAATAAAGGATAATTTACCCCGTTCACAAAACACTTCCCGAACATGAATAGTTTAAATTGCTCCAATATTCCAAATAGCACCATGTTTTAAACATTAAAGTTCTATTCAAATTGGCTTGGATATAGATTTTCAGCTCATTGCATTTGAAAATCTCCATACTGCTAGTGCAATGCACGGAATAGTAAATGAGACACCGCCACACGGTCTCAGGATTGCATATTCATGGAGTTCGAATATGCCAAACAGCACAATCAAACCTTGGAATACGATCTGGTAGCACCGCTGAGAGTAAGCAATCTGTGAAACGTAGCCGATATACCGTATATTTTTTTAAAGGGTAACGGTAAGTAGGTTAATTTTTAACTATATCTAAAAATGAAATGGGGATTTCAGACCATGTAAATGAACAACTTTTACTATGGGGCCAACCACGAAATGGCGAAATAAAAATCAGCTGTTCCATAGAAAAGTACAACATCGACTCGACTATAATGTGTGGAACAGTTGATTTTTTTTTCGCGATTTCGTGGTTGGCCCTATAGTAAAAGTTGTTCATTGTATGTACCTTACTTTATGTATTTGTGCAATATTTATAAATAAAAAAAAAAAAATATCCTCCTATAGGGGTTTGGATGTTTGTTCCTCTCCTCAATCACGCAAAAAATATTAAACGGATTTAGTTGGAATTTGGGACACAGATAGTAAATAGCCTAGATTAAAACATAGGATACTATTTGTCCCGATATTCCCATAGGAACGGGAACCACGCGGGTGAAACCACGGGCGGCCGCTACCGCTAGTAACCTAATAAATAATATATAAATTCAAGGTATCGAAACACTCAATATACTTACTACTACTACTACTACTTGCGTTCTACTGAAATACTAAGTGGGCGACATCGACAGACTGAGGGCGACTAATACACATAGTAAAAACCTAAAAATAAAAACAAAAACAGATTCAAAATTAAAAAGCACTAAAAAGGTGATTTGAATATTATTTATTGCTTTTTAGTGCTTTTTAATTTTGAATCTGTTTCTGTTTTTATTTTTTGGTTTTTGAAGGCGGTTTTTTCTTTTTTTTTTAAAGCTTTTTTATTTTCAACTTTTTTGTGGTATGTAAGCGTGTAATATTCTTTAGTTTTATATGTTTTCAAAATGCCTATTACTCAATTTCCAAAGGAGTTTCGTTGTGCCTTCTTAGTCCAAGTATAGTCCAGGGGCCGTACCGGCTAACGCATCGAACTTCGAAAAGTCTGCCGGGGTTCAAATTAAAACAGATAAATCGAGCCCCAATTGGGCCAAAATGGTGAACCCTAATTCATGAGATCACACAAACATCAATATCTTCCAAATAACTTCAACAAATAGTACAATAAGTAATTCCTTACTCCAATTTATCTGTTTTAATTTGAAATTCGGCAAATTTTCCGAAGCTCGATTCGTTAGCCGGTACGGCCCCAGAACGTAGCATACAGACTAGTAATATAATAAAGACCATAGCTCGGTTTGTTTTGGATTTTCATAAGCCTACCAATATCTTAATCACAATTACATATCCTATTTGAGTCTGAGGAGTTCCCTTGGATATCTTTGAGGTCCAAGTTTTAATGTCAATGAAATTAAAAGAACTACACTTAAGGTATCCCTTTTCCAATAAAAATCAGCTAACTCGGTTCATAAATAACAAAGTCGTCAAGGTAATTAATGCAAAATCATAGTATTTTCAGGATTACTTGAAAACTACTGAACCGATCTGAAAAAAAATTAAATGGGACCATTTTGCAAGAAAATTTAATCAAACAAAGAAAGAATCATCAAAATCGGTCTATAAATAACGAAGATATGCGCGAACCACGATAAAAAAGTCGTCAAGATAGTTAATGCAAAATCAAAGTATTTTTAGGATTACTTGAAAACTACTGAATCGATCTGGAAGAAAATTAAATGGGACCATCTCGCAACAAAACTCAATCAAACAAAAAAAGAATTTTCAAAATCTATCCATAAATGACGAAGATATGCGCGAACAACGATAAAAAAAACATACAATTGAATTGAGAACCTCTTTTTTTTGAAGTCGGTTAAAAATGGTCGGGTTTAAAATACAAATCTGAGTTACTAGGTAAGTACCTACTGAATTTTATTTATTATGAAGGTCTGCAAGACAATAGGCACACACTTTCTTTTAAAATACGCACCGTTTCATAATCCCTTTTGTTACCCGACTGCAAGAGGGTTATGTTTTTCGCGCGTATCTTGTAAGTATGTTTGTATGTAATATTCTTTATTACCTCATATCTTTTAAACGGCTGAACAGATTTCCATGATTAACATATCGTTAGGTTTGTCTTGCCAACCCAAGTGTTCTTAAGAAAATGGCGTTATAAAAAAACCAACATGGCGGCTGCACGGTGCTATTATACGTAGTGGAAAAACATTTTTTTTTTAGAATACTGCAATATGGGTGTCAAATTAAAGGTCTCATTAAAAGGATTTCAAAAAGGTATATCATGATTGTAATAATTAATAACTAAAAAGAATTAAATAAAAAAATAAATTAAAAAAAAAACCCTTCTGCATTAAAAGTCAAGTCAACTGAAAAGATGGAAATTGGAATTTTATAATGTTGCCTTTAATATTTCATCTTGTTTCCATCTTTTCAGTTGACTTGACTTTTTATGCAGGAGGGTTTTTTTTTTTAATTTACTTTTTTATTTAATTCTTTTTAGTTATTATTTATTATTGCAATAGTTCAATGCAACTTTTTAGTAGCAGAAGTCCGGTTGATTCATTAGGCTCATTTCTCATTTGGGCAGCATCGTTCGACAAAATACCACTTAATATTGTTATGGTGAATTTTAGAGTGCCTACTAATAATGTAATAGAAATAGAAAATGTTTAATCAGCAAAACAGTTACAAAAAATTTAAAATTTAAAAAATTTTTGCTGAAACGGTAACATCTCAGCTTATGCTTAGGCGCTGGTTTTCAGATGCAACCGTGGTGGTGACAATAATAATTATATAATAGTAGTTTATGAAACTGATGCATAATACCTAGTTATGTGCAGTTTCATACACTACTTTATCTACACTCATACAATTATTGTGATTGAACCTACAAAATAAAATATCAATGATAAAAAGAGTAGGTAGTTTCTCGACTTTGCTTTAGGTAGGTAGGTTGTACCAAATACTTAGAAACTACGTACTTACCTTGATTAAGTACCTATTACGTTTTTCCGTCGCCGCATCTCAAATATCTACTCACTCACTACTATCAGATATTTTTAAGCAAAAGTAAAAATTAAAAACTAAAAAATTTTTTTGGCGCGTTTTCTATTAGAAAAAATAATAATGAGATGACTGCATTCCAGCAGAGTAATCGTTACGCTAAGTCATCGATCACCATAGAGTACATTTTAATCATGGAAAGTATGTGAAAATTTAATTGTTTTTTTTAATATCGCGGCACTGCCATCTTCTTGGATTTGCCCTGTATCGTAATGAGAAAAAAAGTTATTTTATAGCATACTTTAGTTATCGAAGGTATGTTATAATAGTAGATTATACAACAAGTGAAAAAAGAGGGAATTTAGTTCGAGGGATACAAAGGACCGAGATAAAAAAATTTTTCACGAGTTGTGTACTCTACTTTTTACCATTGACTGCGAGAAAACAATTATAGCAATACTTTACCTGCTTTTACTATAGTATTTATATTGTCTATCAGCCATTTTAATGTCCCCACTGCAGGGGCACGTAGGTTTAAATTTTTGGTCACCCATCCCATGACCGACCATTGCGAACGTTGCTTGACCTCCGCAATCGCTGGGCCAAGCGCTAGACCACTGCGCCAACGAGCTCTATTTATTAGTATTTATATTATAGTATTTATATTAGGAAATATTTAAACATTAGAAAATAGTTAAATTAGAAGTTTTTCAATGACATAAAACAACCAAGTTAAGAAGGAGATTACATGATCAGTTTGGCATCAGTCCATTTCATAATTCTGTATCTAAACAAAAAATTAAACTCTTAGATTTTAAAATTTTTCAGACTGAAGAACGTTCCATACTGATTTAATGGACTGATGCAAGACAACATCTATCTACCTCTAATAGATAAAAAAAGAACGATAAGACACTAAACAGAACTAAATTAAATTTGGCGGGATTATTTTTTTATCTATGGCTCTATGGAATAGCTCCATAGCAGCCGGTTGGGCACGTTTTATTTTTTTTCGTACATAATTCATATGATGCGCGCTTGTTCCAAATTCAAAATAGTTTTATTCACTGGGTGAATAAAATCGCGTATTATTCACTCTTATGCAGATATTAGACGGGCCTTTTTTCGTTCATTTTCGATGCTTCATCGCAGTGAAGCATCGAAAATGACGTGTCTAATTAAGTAGATTCATCTTTCATCGCGATGCGCCTTTTCGATGAAAGTCACTAGACGGCAGTGCTGTTTCATCGGGCATCGGACTTTCATCAGTCATCGCATCGGAAATGAACAATAAATGACGCGTGTAGACAGTGCCATTCACTGCAGTGAACGGCATGTCGTCACTAACTTATTTATGTTTGTTTTAAAATGCCTTTATTTTTCGTTTTTAGACTTTTTTCAACCCGCGTCATGCAACATGCATACAAGCAGTGCATGCAAGCATTTTTTTTCTCTTTTATTAACTTTTAATTCTTTAATCAAAATTATCACGCACAACCTGTTGCCGCGAAATTTTGTGAGAAATGAGAAATACTACATTTATTTTACATTTAGTGTCTAAATACCAAAAGGCTTTCACTGGTCACTAGTCACTGTCTTTTTCATCGAAAATGAAGTACTTTTGATGACCGTCTAATATCTGCATTATCGTTGAATTAAACGCACTTTTTCGAGTGGCGATGGTAAAAAATAACTTTTTATTTTTTTTTCGGTATTGCGTGTATAAAGTATGTCAATATAAATTCATTTTGAAATTCATAATTCGAATTTTACGATATGAGAGTAGATAAATATTTTTATAATAGTCAAAACTAAATATTAATATACAAAACATCTAGGTATTATATAATGTCATGTGTTTAATCGTAATGATGAGTAACCACCAAATGTTAATATTTAAGTATATTTATACTTATTACCTATTTACTTATTTAATATCGATCAAGTTTTATCATAAATTTCGCGTTTCAAGGAAGGTTTCAAATGTCTTTATCAACAATGCCAAAGAACTTAATACTTAAAGGTAAAAATACAATGACAATTTTAGACAAAAGATCATGAATGAATGAAGTAAGAAATTAAGTAGGAAAAGCCGCAGAAGTCCGACAAGCTCGTATGCCTTTTCTTTTATTATCTTTCTTTTGTGGCACGTTTCTATTACAAAGGAAACCTCTGTTTGGCTATGGTATTATCTCGGTTCTATTTTGGTCACATAATTTTTTTGCTTCTGATTGTCAGCTACACATTGCTGTTATGGAAAAAGACGAAAGGTACTTAAATAGATCATAGGTTGTAAATAAATGCGACATGCTATTGACAATACACATTAAATCAAACAAACTTTGACCCGATATTGCAACAAATTACATACATTTGATTATAAGAAAAAGTAGGTAGGTAAATATTTTCACGTGTAAGGAAAAATCAGCCCCTTTGACCTAATGTCCATCAACCATTTTTAATGTCCCCACTGCTGGGGCGCAGGCCTTCCTTATGGGTGGATAAGGAAGATGGGCCATAACCCACCACGCGGGCCCAATGCGGATTGGTGGGTGTTAACGACTGCAAATGCAGCCGGGGCCAACGGCTTAACGTGCCTTCCGAAGCACGGTGGAGCTCCAGATAATAAATTTTTGGTCACCCATCCCATAACCGACCCTTGCGGAAGTTGCTTGACCTCCGCAATCGCTGGGCCAAGCGCTAAACCACTGCGCCACCGAGCTCCTCATATTCTCTCTTTGACCTAATAAGAACTTAATCAGTTGCCTACTTCGTCTTTCAATCCAGTGTGTTTTTACATACTTAATAATATTTAGTTTTTAAAATCGCTATTGTGTTATTCAAAAAGGCCGCTACAGTTTTGTTTGTCATCCATAGCAGAGGCCTTCGAGTGGCCTTCCTTGATTTCAAGTTTCACTAGGTAGGTAGGTACCTGACAAGTTGTAACAGAGTAAAAATTCTAACTTCTTTGTGAATACAAAACAGCCCACATTAATATCGCCTTATAGAATGACCAAAGCAAAATGCAATTCGAGCCGCAAGAAAAAGTTAATGGGTGCAAATAAAACAGCGCAAATATAAATTATTACGGACAGAGGCGCCGCAGGTTGGCGGGGCCGTAAATATCAGTTGGTAGGCGACAAGAAATATTCGTTTCACTTTACAGCAAAAAGCAGCTAGAGAGGGTTAAGTTCAACCGCAATGTAATTTATTGGCACAGTAGTTACTATTTTATGAACTTGTTATTCGAAAGCAGAATACAGCTGGCTAGATGTGGCGCTTATTTTACTACCTAAAGATGTATCCTTACTTAATATTATAAATGCAAAAGTCCGTTTGTTTGTTTCTTTGTTACGCCTTCACGTCTTAACGACTGAACCGATCACCATGAAATTTTACATACACGTTGCCAGGGGCACAGAGATGGACATAGGGTACCTTTCATCCCGAAAAAAGTATAGTTCCCGAGGGATAACAAAAAACCTTTCCACGCAGACGAAGTCGCGTGCGAAAGCTAGTTTGTGAATAAATTTTATTTAATTTTTTCATTAATAAAATTAACAAAACACTGTTATAAGCATTAGAAGTGATTTTCAGTTAGGCGTTATGTCGTTATGTCTGTAATCAAAATACAGACATTTAATTTCGCGAATATGTCATTTTACGTTCCTAATCAAAATGTGTCATAGTGCGTAAAATTGTTATAAAGTAATCTGTATTGATTTTAGGTTCTACTTAGATTTTAGTTGACTAAACGCATTAGGACTAGACATTAAAAGCGTATTTAGTTTCATCATAATAATATTGATGTTGATTAAAAATTGTGCTCCATTTGAAACCATAAAATCTCACCTACTATTCTTTTTCATCCAAGAAAAGTGTTGTTTAAGCTTAACGCAGAAACTAGGGTCATTAATAACGGCAATCGGATCGGTTCGGTAATTATTCACGGCTTAAGAGACGACACCGGAAACCCCTTTCCGAACTCCGATGAAAACATTATTTATCCGAATATAAGCACAAATATTTTACGTCCAATGGTACCAAAATAAAGCCGAAATAAGTTTTAAGGCCCGAACGCAACTGTGTGAAATTACTTTCTGAATATTGAACCCTTTGGTCTCCTTTAGAGATATGGCTTTTACATGGGACCCAAATGAAAGGTTCTCTAATCACATTTTCGAACTCATCAAAGTAATTTTCGGAGTAATTTCCACATTAACCTCGTTTTAAGTATTTTGAATCCATTTCCGGGTTTGTAAGAAGTAGGTATTTTATTTTCGTTTTAAGTAAAAATAGGTATTTAGAGTTTTGCACAATGCAAAGAAATTGTTCGAATTGCGTAGAATAATGATTTTTTTATATGAAAAAAATCAAGACCATAGGGCCCTCGAAATATTATTAGTAGCGTATTCATATGTCGACGATTAAGTACCAAACTGCGCTATCTACATTTTTTGAATTTTTAATTATAGTACCTATATAGTTCGACTTGTCTGGAGACACTTTAGCAAAAACATACGAGTATAATTCGAATTACTGCTGATTGAGAAGATAAGTACGTATACCATTAGCTGCTAAATTAAGACGTTTGAAAGAAATGCTGAACAGTTCTGGTAAAACCAACCAACTTCTTAATGGAAAAAAATTAGATAGCAGTATTTGGTACTTAATCAACGATATTACGATGCCATAAGCAGCTAAATTGCTCCTTAAGTCCTAACACATATATTTTTCTTTTCAAATTTAGAGGTTTTTGAACCTAGCTAATACGGCTATTCTTTATCAGAATAGTGCAAATGCAAGTAATCACCTATCAATGAACAAAGTATATAAGACCAAGTAAAAGTGAAAGTGAAAATATGGAAATATTGCTAGAGCATTTCCGCCTCTTGAGTCCAACCGATGAATCGCACAACGCAACCGCAACAGCGGACCTTTCCTCTTCCACTTGAATTTTTCTTTCGATTTTTTTTATATTTCATCGGAAAAGCGCTTGACCTTCATCTCACTTGATGAATGATGAGTTTGCAAGATAGTAGTACATTTATATCGTCTTTGATCGTCAGGAAACAACTACTAGTAACAAAAGCTAACTTAAATTGGGTTCATAACAAAGTTTGATTACAAAAGTGAACAGGGGCTACTCAAATGGCCACTTTTCTAATTTTCTATTCGTTCGCTAACTTAAAGCTTGAAAATAAGCAATTAAACGATCAAGTCACACGTCGCAAGTATATGTAAATCACAGACATTGTTGAATTGTATGGAAATGACGAGTCTACGAGACGTATTTTTAGATTTTATATGGCTTATTTTTAATTTTTAAGTTAGCGAACGAATAGAAAAGTGGCCATTTGAGTAGCCCCCCAGGAATAGAGCCCCCTAACAGAAGAAAACAATCACATTGATCCGGTTGAGATAAATGAATGTTGTTTGTAGAATTTTCCAAATTGTAAAATGAGGGTTGTTCCAAATTAGGAATTTAAATGAACACCGCGGCAGTAGACGAATGACATTGACATGGGACTTGTTCATGTTCAACTAATTGAACTATAGCCGCCCAATTTGCGTCGGGCCGAGTCAAAATATTCCGTCCTACCCATTTTGGAAGGTAAGAGGGGTTACAATGTTGATTAGTCTTGGACGTGAACAGATTTTTCCTTATTTAAATAGCTATTCCATGACTTCTGGGGTTTTTACGGCAAAGTTTATTAATTTAACTTTCCTTGTTTTGGGTAATTTAACTTTCCTTGTCTTTCAATTAGCAAGAAACTTTAAAACTACACTTAAGAGTTTTAGACCTGTAACTAAAAATACCAAATAATTTCTGGGTTAGTCAGACTTTTTTAGTCTATAAATCCTTTTCAAGCAACTCGCGTGATATCAGTTTTAGTTTATTAATAAGTAGTCGTTCGGTTGAAATGAATTTAGGACTAAGCGACCAATCCTTTAGAAATAGCCTTAGAGTAAGACGCGCTTCTGTACGAAGCCGCGATGCTCTAAGGTAATAGCTAATGAAAACAGTGTTTTTCCTTCAATTCAATTTTTAGGTTTCTTAGAAAATCGGTAAATCTGAAATTGGAATAGAAAGGTGTTTTGTTTTATAGAAAAACAGCAATTTCGCAGAATAGTCAAATATTTTCTCAAAGACAGAGAACCTCACAAACACAAATATGTGAAAACTATCTTTACAAGTGAAAAGAGTCTTCAAAATAAGTTTTTAATGAGGACGCAATATCCTCATTAAAAAAATATTAAGTTTAACTAAGTTAGTTTTCCTTTGAGCCCATTCCATTATTCGATTTCAACAAATCCTCAGTAAGGTATTGAAAGTTTTTTTGTATTTTAGAACTGCTGAAAAATGTTCGTCGAGTAATGCTGAATTTCATCAAAACGTTTAATGTCAACATCGTAAAGATGTTAAAAAATGTTAATACTTGAGTGCAGTTTATAAGATTATGTTTTTATAAAATCATAGTCTTCGCGATGCGCGAAACGTTAGCTTCTATTCTAAGCCAAGCACCAACTTATATATTTCTAAGGACGACGTGGGTCGGCGTTTGTCCCAAGTGTAAGTGCGAGCCCTTCAAGGTCACCACTATCATTTATCTCCTTAGGGCAGACAACCGTGGTGACACTCCTCATCTACTCGAGATCAAGTGGTTTTTTAAATCGTGTTCGGCCTCCATTTCAAGTTGAGCTCGTTAGATGAGTCGGCGATTTGTGAAACTTTGCCGTGAAATTTGGGTGCTTGACGAATTTTTGATGCATAGATATAATGGGTTTATACAGTTGAAACTTACTACTTAGAAAATGATAGGTATACGAGGGGAGGTCAAAAAGTTCGCGGAATGAAGGGGTTGGGGGGGGGGGGGGGAGGGGGCAAAAGTATGATTTTTTTGACTTGCACTAGTTTTGACACTCATTGAGAGTACACATACAAAGTTTTATGGAAATCGGGTCATTATTCACTGAGATACACATCAATACAAGCGAATCCGGAAGAAAAAAAATATCGTGGGGAAAAAATCGAGTTTCGCGCTGTCATTAAATTCCTTACCAATCGGGAAAAACTCCTCAGACTATTTTGGAAGAGATATTTTCTGTTTATGGGGACTTTTGTCCAGCCAAAAGAAATAAAAAAAGAGTTTTATCAGAAGAAATATTCCAGTGATGAAGAGGTGAATAGGGCAACCTCTGCCAAGGGAAAAAAGTTCGCGGAGTGAACGGTATGGTGGAGAAAGGGTCACTTTTTTTATTAGGAGTATAATAATAAAGTTTAATAAAAATCAGGGGCGTATTGCATAACAAATTACAAGCTAATATTATTAGTGAATTTTATGGAAAATCACTAATAATATTAGCTTGTATTTTGTTATGCAATAGGCCCCAGGTCATTATTATTTACTGATATAAAAATCAATAAACAAACCAATCCGGAGGGCAGTTTGCAAATCGAGTTTCGTGTAGTCATTAATGCCTTACCAACCGAGGAAATCTTCTCAGACTTAATTGGAAGATATGTCTTTCGTTTAGGGGGACTCTTGTCTTGGTAAAAAAAGAGCTTCGAGACAAGTAATTTTCCAGTCAGTGGTGAAGACCGCAATTCTTAATAATTCGACTAGAGATATATAAAATTTTTTTTCGACGGTATCAGTAAAGTAATTATTAGTTCTAATAAATGTATTAGAGTTAAGGAAGAATACATTGCAAAGATGTCCATCGTTCTGGCAGCGCCCCGGTCTCCGATTTGCATGAAAAAAAAAATCACCATGTAGGCCGATTTTTTGCCAGTCGGGAAAAAATACGTTTGATTTTTTCCCTCCACTGGATCCGAAGATATACGAGGTTTTTTGGAGCGCTGCCAGAACGACGTCGTTCTGGCAGGGCCCCGGCTATATCTCATTAATTACAAAAGCTAGAATAAATCAGATTACACACAGATTTTTGCCTTTTTTTCCATTTCACACAAGCTAACATCCACCCGTGATTGTCGATAGTTTCAGGAGTAACCGTGGGTCATTTGGGGCGCTGCTGTACGAACCAAATCTAAACCTATGATTTCTCTGGAACAGCTAATGCTATGTATATATCTATGCGATGATGGTTTTTTTTACCTTTATAGGAAGATAAGACAATGCGCGAATGTTATTTAATACATCAATTAAATGCGTGAGAGCGAAAATATATTTTTTTGAGGTTATAATTTCTCGATGCCTATAAAATCCTTAATCCACGATGAAATGTAGAAATTCCATTTTGCCGTGCCTTATGACAACGGTACTGAATATATACCCACACCGTTTCCAGAAAAAAAACGAATTGCTGAGATTCAGCCGGGGCGCTGCCAGAACGACGTCGTTCTAGCAGCACCCCAAATGACCCACGATTACTCCTGAATCTGTCGACATTCACGGGTTAGCTTGTGTGAAATGGAAAAAAGGCAAAAATCTGTGTGTAATCAGATTTATTCTAGCTTTTGTGATTAATGAGATATAGCCGGGGTGCTGCCAGAACGACGTCGTTCTGGCAGCGCCCCAAAAAACCTCGTATATCTTCGGATACAGTGGAGGGAAAAAATTAAACGTATCTTTTCCCGATTGGAAAAAAATCGGCCTACATGGTATTTTTTTTTCATGCAAATCGAAGACCGGGGCGCTGCCAGAACATTGCAAAGGAAAAATATTTTTTATTTTTTATTCTTACTTCTTACCCTCATTCCGCGAACTTTTTGACCTCCCCTCGTTATGTCCTTGTTAGGTATGTCCTAGTGTTTTATATATTTTATCCGTATTTTAAATCGTAATAATGTTATTGGTAGGTTTTTATTAAGATCATCAGATCAGAAGTAATAATTTATACCTGTATGAAATTTTATTTTGCAAAATTTTATTGTAGGTATGACTCTAGGCATTTTGAGCTTTTATGAATTTAACAGGAACGTAACCTTCAGTATATAAATAAAATTTTAACATCCCGTTCAAATATTTAAAGTAACCTACATCCAATAATGATATTTACAGCAGATTCAAAATGAGCAACAATCCCAAAAGGACGACCGTCGGATAAATTTCACCGTCAACAACGTAATAGACCCTCCATTCCTGCAAAACAAACAGGAAAGGGTTTTGAATTTTGCAGCATCGGTTTAAAGGACAGTTCTGTAACATATTCCGACCATAAAGGCGCTCACACACGGAAGCTTTCGCTCAGATTCCATTTTCAGAAGTAACAAAATAAATATACTTCCCTAGGCATCTCCAGCCATTTATTTATGCAACATTCGATGCTGTATCTATCAGCTCGAATTGTGAATGTTATATTATTAGCGCTGTGTGTAAATATTCGAAAATGTAACATCGAATTAGGTCGTGTATAAAACAATTTTGGGCGTTTTGGACTATGTAATAGGGTATTTACATGGGTGACTAAAGCTGCACAACTTTCGCCGCACAGCGAAAATCTACCGTGTAAATAGGAATTCGGCCTAGGCCGCAGGTGACTGAACAAAATTTTCTGATCCGGTGGCCAAAGCTGGAACTACCTACGTTATTAGATATTGTTACCTAGGTTACGCCATCAACTACATAGACGACAGCGACGCCATCACCTGGAATCCAAATTTGGAAGCGACAAGCCCATCAGTTCTCCCACTCACAGGTTGAGCACTTAGTCTATAATATCCGATTTTCCTTACCTACTCTTCTCCTTAAGATGTAAGTAATGCTGGAATCTGAAATGTTACAGGGCCGATACCAACAGTGGGTGACCGGCCTTTATGAATTAGCGAGTTTTGGGCAGTTTCCCAACCATTACGCTCAAAAGTGAACTATGCCCGCGGGATCACATATTATTAGATGCTAAACTTAGATTCCCAGCATACCGGAGTCTTGTTCTGGCTAGTTGTGAAACAATTAATGTCCTTTGTGTTTTGGTCTAAATATTTTATGATACCCCGGGTGAACATATTTCACTGCGAACGTTATAAAGTGCTGTTCATTATGTACTGACTACGTTACTGTCTTGGGATTTGGGATGTATGTATATCGTAGATGGGTATCCAAATTAATGGTTGTGGACGTAATCAGATTTAGTAGGACGTGTTAATGTAATATAACTTTTGTTTTAACTGTTGAGCCATAGTTGTTGGCTATTTCCAGACGACTAGTTTAGTCTTTCGTGTTATTATTATAGTTCGAGAGCTTAACAGCGAGCTTTGTAAACGGTGCAAACGTGCTTATTGAGGTGAGATTATTATGTTGTGGATTGCAACAACCAATTCATAGCATTGCTTTTTACTTTATACTGTAGTTGAGTATAATCACCATCTTTAATTTATAATATATTACATTATTACACAATATACTTAGTTAACTTGTTTTTTCAACACACTTGCTCGTAAAGTGAGCCCTAATACAGCGCTTTTAGGGCCATAAACCGACCTATAACAAACGCGTGCAGTAATATATAAAACACTAGGTTGTTATAGTATTATCCCTACAAAGTTAAATTAGTACCTTACTGCAAGTTCTATGCGAGTAAACAGAGCATTCCCAATTTAACCGGGTAATACAGTTATTTTTTTTAGTAACAACAAAGAAGTTTTATGCCGCTGAAAATTCATATTCATTAAACAATACTAAATAATATACTAGAAAAAATACGACTCGCACCAGATCAATACTCAGACGGGAATCGAACCCGCGACCTTTGGATATCCGGTCCAATGCTCTGACCGCTGAGCTACCGAGCCACTAGTGACATCGTCGAATTTTTCCTAGTATATCCTAAACTCTTACGCTGTAAGCCAGCGTTATTTCACCAATGTGAGGAATTACCTCGACATTCAATTGAAATATCTTTCCAGATATTTTAACAATTGATTAAGATGAAATAGCTATATAATTTTTAAATTTGAGATTTTTGCATTTACAATGCTATTTTTAAACAATACTAAATAATATACTAGAAAAAATACGACTCGCACCAGATCAATACTCAGACGGGAATCGAACCCGCGACCTTTGGATATCCGGTCCAATGCTCTGACCGCTGAGCTACCGAGCCACTAGTGACATCGTCGAATTTTTCCTAGTATATCCTAAACTCTTACGCTGTAAGCCAGCGTTATTTCACCAATGTGAGGAATTACCTCGACATTCAATTGAAATATCTTTCCAGATATTTTAACAATTGATTAAGATGAAATAGCTATATAATTTTTAAATTTGAGATTTTTGCATTTACAATGCTATTTTTAAACAATACTAAATAATATACTAGAAAAAATACGACTCGCACCAGATCAATACTCAGACGGGAATCGAACCCGCGACCTTTGGATATCCGGTCCAATGCTCTGACCGCTGAGCTACCGAGCCACTAGAGACATCGTCGAATTTTTCCTAGTATATCCTAAACTCTTACGCTGTAAGCCAGCGTTATTTCACCAATGTGAGGAATTACCTCGACATTCAATTGAAATATCTTTCCAGATATTTTAACAATTGATTAAGATGAAATAGCTATATAATTTTTAAATTTGAGATTTTTGCATTTACAATGCTATTTTTAAACAATACTAAATAATATACTAGAAAAAATACGACTCGCACCAGATCAATACTCAGACGGGAATCGAACCCGCGACCTTTGGATATCCGGTCCAATGCTCTGACCGCTGAGCTACCGAGCCACTAGTGACATCGTCGAATTTTTCCTAGTATATCCTAAACTCTTACGCTGTAAGCCAGCGTTATTTCACCAATGTGAGGAATTACCTCGACATTCAATTGAAATATCTTTCCAGATATTTTAACAATTGATTAAGATGAAATAGCTATATAATTTTTAAATTTGAGATTTTTGCATTTACAATGCTATTTTTAAACAATACTAAATAATATACTAGAAAAATACGACTCGCACCAGATCAATACTCAGACGGGAATCGAACCCGCGACCTTTGGATATCCGGTCCAATGCTCTGACCGCTGAGCTACCGAGCCACTAGTGACATCGTCGAATTTTTCCTAGTATATCCTAAACTCTTACGCTGTAAGCCAGCGTTATTTCACCAATGTGAGGAATTACCTCGACATTCAATTGAAATATCTTTCCAGATATTTTAACAATTGATTAAGATGAAATAGCTATATAATTTTTAAATTTGAGATTTTTGCATTTACAATGCTATTTTTAAACAATACTAAATAATATACTAGAAAAATTATATAGCTATTTCATCTTAATCAATTGTTAAAATATCTGGAAAGATATTTCAATTGAATGTCGAGGTAATTCCTCACATTGGTGAAATAACGCTGGCTTACAGCGTAAGAGTTTAGGATATACTAGGAAAAATTCGACGATGTCACTAGTGGCTCGGTAGCTCAGCGGTCAGAGCATTGGACCGGATATCCAAAGGTCGCGGGTTCGATTCCCGTCTGAGTATTGATCTGGTGCGAGTCGTATTTTTTCTAGTATATTATTTAGTATTGTTTAAAAATAGCATTGTAAATGCAAAAATCTCAAATTTAAAAATTATATAGCTATTTCATCTTAATCAATTGTTAAAATATCTGGAAAGATATTTCAATTGAATGTCGAGGTATTGGTGAAATAACGCTGGCTTACAGCGTAAGAGTTTAGGATATACTAGGAAAAATTCGACGATGTCACTAGTGGCTCGGTAGCTTAGCGGTCAGAGCATTGGACTGGATATCCAAAGGTCGCGGGTTCGATTCCCGTCTGAGTATTGATCTGGTGCGAGTCGTATTTTTTCTAGTATATTATTTAGTATTGTTTAAAAATAGCATTGTAAATGCAAAAATCTCAAATTTAAAAATTCATATTCATTTTTGAAATAAATAATGTTTAAGTCCTTAATTATGTAAGTCAAACAAATATTTATTATTATCAAATAATTCATTATTCACATTATTTTGTTATAAAATATTAAAATATTTGTATTTTATCACTTAAAATTATAATTTTGATGTAGGCTGTATGCTCACTCACCCCTTTGCTTTGTTCGCAAAATATTCTTGCATTTGGCGTGTGGAAAAAACAAAAAAACCTACGTGCCTTTTCCCATTATTGTCATATTTTGTTTTTGTCGTATGTATTTGTTGCTGTGTGGTAAATTACTCTGTATTTTCCTCGCAAATGTGTTGAAAAACGTCGAATGAAACTCGTGAGCTTTTGCTCATTGCACACTCGGCTGAGTTACGCCCTCGCCTGCGGCTCGGACTGCAACCCACAGCCTTGTGTGCAATGAGCAACCTAAGCTAACTTGTCTCATAATGTACTATTATTCAACAACTATAACCTGTAATATTTTGTCAAAGTTTAAGTAAATAAAACTTAAAGTTCTACTAGAATAAATACATTTTACAATACTTATATTTAATCCGATACTTATACTTAATCTTTGTGTAAGCTTATGATGTCAATTAAAATGCAAGCAACTTTTAGGTAAATAATCTAATAAAAAATCTTTAAAAAAATGCTTCGTGATTTTTAACACCACAATGGGCTCACAAATAAGCTTAAGTGCTTGTACAGCTTGCTCTAAAACACATAAAAGTGGTTGAGCTTGGAAATAAACGTTCACAAAGTATCGCTTTGGTAGAGGCAGTAGCAATGTTTGTTATATTAACAAAAAACAGTGCAACTCAATATTATAGTTTGTAAACATCTGAATCAGAGCAACACGATTTTATAGTTTCTACGTGGGTACCTTTACATTTTTTAATATTATAGTAAGCTGCATTGTCTAATGTAATTAAAGAATATGAAAATTTGTGGTCAAATAATACATCCAGACAATTAAGCAGCAGCTATAACTTAACCAATTATTTTTGCTTACAGATATTTTAAAGCAAACAGCAGTGTTTAAAGAAGAATTACAAAATCCTTTTAAATATAACTTTGCTATTAAACAAGTTCGTTTATAGAAAACTTAATTAGTTCGAAACCGCCAGTACCTATTTGTACAATTCCTGAATAGTGCCAACTTTCGAGAAACTTTGACAAGGAGCTTAAACATCAAGAACCAAGAACAAGAAATGTTCGGCCTCCATGAGATTTGTGGTTGTGAAATACCTATAAATACTTAGAACTATTTAAACTAAACCATTAAGGTACTTTCGTACACTTGTTGTTGGGTATTATTATTTATGTCCGGTGCGGTTCATTATTTTAGCTATATTATGACTAAAACAAAATGATATCTGGTTCGACTGACATATCGATATCGACATATCGGCCATCCATAAATTACATCACACGAATTTCATGATTTTTGAATCCCCCTAGTGTAACGTCACATATTTTACAAATTTACGTCTAGAAAATAATTATTGAATTAAAACAGCAGTTCCGAAATATGTTTTAGGTATTTCAATTTAAATGTTTTTTAATAAAATTAACATCAAATCAAACATTGCTAGAAATTAACAAAACAAAAAACGATTAATTATATTTTTTAAATATCAAACTTTTCAAAGGTTTCAAGATTTAAATGTGACGTCACAAAATTTAGGACTCCCTACCATCCCCTTGTCACACAATGTCATCGACCCCCTCTCTCTCCCTTAACGTGTGACGTAATTTATGAATGGCACCCATCAAAATAATAAGTAATTATCTAGGTATCGGTATGACATCACATGGCCACAAATTATTATTTTAATGAAACTTATTACACAGTAATATGTGATATCAAATCTGAGTTTTAAACTAGTTAAAACTAGTGTTCGCTCAAGGGCCTAAAATTCAACCATATTACATTATAAAAAATTGGAGGAAAGCATAATAATAAATTAATAATTATTTGATTAGATAGTGTAGAACCATGCACTGGTGCACGACTTCACAATATCATAATAAATCAAGCAACGTGAAGTCCATTTAATTTTATTATAATATTAGTGTAGTTTCGTGAAGTAGGGAGTTTAGTAAATAACATATACTTTCTTATCTTACAATTTGAGTTGCTCTTGGAAATGATCAGCGTTAAAACGTAAGTACAAACTTACCATTTATGGATAAGTTTTGTGTAAACTTTCTTGAGGTTGGTGGATAATCCCATGATCTCTATGACGTTTCTTGTTGATAAAATTATATATTATTTAAACACAAACTTCGACGTGCAACCTGATATCAGAATATTTCTGGCATGTATGACGCTTATTGTATTTCTCTTTTCTCTCAGAAATAAAGGAATATTGATACTTGTTTTGTTTCTTTTACGTCTCAGGGAATAAGTCAGTAAGTTGCGTAGTACAATAATTGAAAACGGCATACAAATAACGTATGACAATATTTTTATGAGTGAGTAAATATAATAAAATCTAATAACTTCTTACATTACCGATCTAAGCAGAAGGCTCTTGTTCAGTAAACTTAGAACTTGTGTTTTTGAGGGTTTCCAGCGACTCTCCATTCCATTTGACAATTTTTACAAGTGTTTTGCATAAATTACTTGAAAAAGACATAATTTACATGAACTTGTAAATGTTTACTTGTAAAGTTTTAATAAATAGGGCACTTGTGGCGGCGCTTGTCCCAAGTATGTTAAATTTGAACAAGTTCTACAAGCACATAACAAAGAAAAAACCGGTCAAGAGCGAGTCGGACTCGCCCACCGAGGGTTCCGTACCTGTGGCGGGCGCGGCGGGCAGACGACGACGAGAGCACTTAAAAGATCGTCCACACTAAACCACACACGTCACAAATAATAATACCACTCGATAACTCTCAATTAGTGGACTGTAAACACTCAAAAGTCTTCATAGGATTATCGCCGGCTGGACGAGGAAGGCGGTTGAACACTCGGTCGGAAAAACACTGTCACGGAACACACCAGTCAACAGTGTTCATAAAGTAATGTCACTTCACATAAATGTCACACCAACTGTAACGGTTCAAAACTGAACATGCTATTTTATCTCAAATATTTTTCGAATTTTGTTTCATATTGAGCATAATATTATTTAACTATCGAACAAGTTATTATAATAAAGAGTAGTTCAGGTTTTGAGTTAGCAATAATGTAGGAAGTTCTTTTAATCTTTCACGGCGCTAAAATTCAAATATTAGTCTCTGTGTAGGTAACGACGCTAATAGGCTTAAAATTTATTTATATTTATTATTGTTTATTTATCAAATTTTATTAGAGCCTCTCGAATATTATTATAATAATTTATTTTAGAAGATTACTTAAAAAAGGATTGAATTCGGTGTTAATTATTTCTGTAAGTTGTCAGTAGTGTCACACCACGTGATGTGTTTTAGCTAAAGTACGAAGAAAGATTGATATGAAGTTTCTTCGAAAGCGAGATTTTATGCTGCAGGTTTATAACTCAAATGAGGGTAGGCATTTAAAAAAATGTAAAAGTAGTCCGATGGGTGTTGCCAGTTAGGGTTTTTAAAGTACCAACATTGTGATGCTAAATTGATCGGAAATTTTAGGTTTAATTGGACCGAATACTTAATGGAAAATGTTGTAATACGTATTTTAGCAAATTGATTCTAGAGGTTATGATATTTTGGGGAAGGCGAGATAAAAAGATTGAAAAAGGTTGGATTCAAATTGTAGCATATGGGAGGTTCAATTTGTTGTGAATATAAAATTCGTATTAATCAGAGTTCTATGATTATAGTACAATAATTTCATATGATTCTGGGTAAATATGCTGAATATTATTCAAAGTTGTTAGTTTTGTTAGAAATGATGTAAGGGGGAAAACTTGTTGATTTATTTATGATTGAAACGTTGTTTCATACAATTGTATGAATTACTTAAATCAAATGTAGCTGAAATGTCAGTATAGAGAAATATTTAGGTAACAGATTAATTTTAATTTGGTTACAAATTGAGTGGCATTGTGCGCTTGAGTATAGAGAATCTTGAACATAGGAGGTTATTGGTTAGTTGAATTGCACGTTGAAATTATTGATTAGTATAGGGGTTCATTTTGTAAGATTAGTAACTTAAATATTATATTTATAAGTTGAGTAAGACAAAACTGAATTCTCCCCATTTTTGAAGGAGAAGGGAAAATTTTAGGAATAATTTATGTAAAGTAGGGAAATGAAGGTAGAAAAAAAAAAGATGCTTAGATCGTGTGGGGTGAGTTTCCTGCAGAGAGTGAATGATTCTGGGGGATTATAAAAGGCGAAGTTGGGGGGAAATCGCTCTCTTTACTTTCTCCGACCTCAGCGAAGCATCAAGTGGAACTCAGAAGAAGCCGTCGATACCCTCTGTAAGAAACTTCAATCAAGTAGTATTTTATTTTAACGCAAGAAACATCAAGAAGTCAGGAAGATAGTGTTTTTAATTGAGGTTTTGACGTATAGGTCCGCAACCGGGTGCGAGTCTTTTGCTTATATGCTTTAATTAGGGCTTATATGGTATAAGTAAGCTTGAAATTAAAGTATGTAGATTTTGCTTGCGAATTTTCATGAAGTAAAGTAAATTTCCCAATAGTTTCAAGAATTTTCATGGTTTAAGGTTGTTCGAAATTTGTTTAAGCAATCAGGGGGAAATAAAGGGGGGGGTAGATTTCTCTTTAGTTTTGTGTCTTTATTGGGCGTTCGGTCAATCCTCAAAGGGGTAGGTAAAATAGCATTGCTCTGTGGCGTGCAATGCGGGTTTCTGTTGAAAGATACCTAGTTTAGTCACTTAAGGTTACCAAGCTAGCCAACTCGCTCATCAACCAACGGTCCGAACGGTGTGTGGATGTAATCCCGTTTGAACGTGGAGGATATGGCTTGGTAATGTTAATCCTCTTCTGTCAGGACTCAGCGCTGTCCCGTCCCACCAGCGCTGAGCACGTCCAAGCTGTTAGGGGAGTTTAGGCGAGTCATGCTTGCTCACGCTGTACAGGATCGGGGCGTCGGGGATGATGGTAAGCATCCCAAATATTGCATAGGAAATCGGAATTTAGTCGTTGGTAGGCAGGTAAATTCATTAGGTTTATAAATTCATTGTTAGGCGCGTAGGAACAGTAGCTTAGGTTAGCATCTCAAGGCGGGAGGGAAACTTGGATGCTGGTAAAAGGTTAGACATCCTCAAGAAGGTCGTGTTGTCAGCAAGGTAACAGCAGGAACGGTAGACAAGCTAGGAGCTTTTAGGTAGGCGGTGGAGAGGTAGATCACTTCGTAGTGTATCGGATTTAGGTAGGCCGCAAATAGGTAGGCGTCGTCAAGATGGCCGCCGAGGTCAATAGGTAGTGATTCGAAATTTAGGTAGGCGGTGTTGAGAATCGGGTCGACAAAATGGCCGCCGTGGGTCACCAAGTGGAACATTCGAATTTATATAGGCGGTGAAGAGGTAGGATGACTTAGGAATGGAACATGGTGAATGCGGAAGTGTACAATATAATGGACGAAAGTTTATGTGGAATTACTGGTTATAATCCAATAGGATAGTATCAATCTTCCATAGAATCAGTGTTGTGAATGATTACTACAGTGTGCTAAATTGTGTAGACTTTGCAAGCTTCAGTAAGTACCCACAAATTAATTTACTCTTAATTTAATTTAGATATCCTTTACAGTTAATATTGAATAATGATTTAATAGATGGAGTAGAATCATAAATAAAGAATAGATTATTTATCTTTGAATTGGATTGGTTGAAGGGAGCTATGGTTGAACCGATTGTTTATAGATAGAATAAACTATTTTGGTAATTTTGGGAGGAGTGCTGAAACAAGATCTGAGTGTATGGAATAAGCTCGTGTCTCTAGTAAGTTAAGGTCGATTCACAACTTCTAGGTCACTAGATCAATGCTTTGAGTAAACCTTTCAAATTGACAGAATGTTGTTTATGATTAACCGAGAAATAATACTTTGAAAAGTATCTTCCAACTATGAAAGTATCATATTATTTAGTGAATATATAAAATTCACAAATAATAATGACAACATATCTTTTATCTGAGTTCAAATATTTAAACTATGTTCCACCAGCCAACTCAATTGAAAGATGTTAGAAATCGAATCTAGTTTACAATTGAGAACAAATATTGCCAAGTCTACTCAATATTAAATCGAAATACTGCTTTAACCTTTAGTAAATGACCTGAAGTCAATTCAGTTTATGGTTGTATATTTATAATTTAGTTGAGATTGAAGTATGGAAATCCCGTCATAGAATTTTACCTTGTTTAGAATTGTCTTTCCTTCAGAATTTGAGAACTATCAGTGTCCCAAGTATATGGATAGTAATGTTGTGTCCATCTGTTATAATGTTAAACAGTCATACTAGAACTAATTATTTAATTATTCTAAATTTAAATTCGTAATTCAGCCATCGCAATTGAAGGAGAATTCTTCATTGTGAGAAACTGGTAGTTCGCTTGAAAGCACTCTGCTTGCCCTCTTTTATTAAAACTGACTGACAAAGACTAAGTACTATAACTTAAAAATATTCATTAATTAAATTTGTCATGAAAGAATATGGCTGGCCAGAAGGGAGTTGACCAAGTACGGAGACGAGACTCATTGTATCGGGCGGGGAGCGGGCCCATACCTTAGCTGGCAAAAACACAATTGCATATTCATTACTTGTACAATAACTTCAGAAAGTAAAAGAATTCTTATTTAATAGCGCTGAAAATTTTATTATACTTTGATCTCAGGCGACTAAAACTTCTTAACTTACCTGAAATAATCTCTCTTATTTTAATGAACTAAGTTGACAATAGATAATTTACATTATTTGGAATAACGTCATACATGGCATATAATTTGACACTTGGCAGCGGAAGAGAATTGCTCAAATTTAACTTTTCTCTATAACCCGACTTACCTCTTTTTACCTTGCAGTCTATTATGGTTGAACATACCCTCTTTTACCTTATAACAATACTCCATTTAACTCATAAATTCACTTTGATCATTTCCTATCAACGTAGGTTTATTTCGCTCATACTTACTTCATCTACGGAACGTAATTGGGAACGCTTTCCTCTCTATTTATAATATTCCCATTTTTTGACACTAAAGAACTATGGGATTTCCCTTGGTAGTATGACAAATATTAAGAATTAATATGAAAGTAAAGTAAACTCACTTAAGAAAAATACAGACTTAATTTCTATTTCTCTGGTTATATCAATAGAGCAATATCTTTCATTTAGTGGTATTTTCTTTTAGAAATAAATGTAATAGCAGGAATAATTAAGACTTAGTAATGAAAGCGAATACTTCTATTGGAAAATGAAAATCAATACTAATCACACTTTTAAAAGAATTTGGGTTCACTAATTATCACATCCAGGGTTCCTCCATTAGACTTTCACAGGCCCTCTCAGATCACACAAAGATTGTTAGTAAGGTTCTTTGTAGGTTAGTTAAGGTTGGATAAAGTAAACTTAGTAAATTGTATTTTGGAGGTTATTTATTCCAGTAAAATTAGGTTCAATAGTTTAGTTATAATCAACGGTAAGTAGTAAGCGGATTTTTGATTGTCCTCCTGTCCTGTAGGTTATTAGGTTTCCACTTAGGTTTTAGTCTCATGCATAGGCTGTGATCATCTAGACCCATTGTAGTTAGGTCGTCGGTTACATTTTCGTTGATACCGTGACCAGGATTTCATATTATTATTGCGAATCTTCAGGTTTTGTGTGGTTTGGGAGTGAGTGACTGTTAACAAGTGAGATTGTGACAGTCACATTTTGTTGCGGTGAAGTGGGTATAAAGGTTTGATATGTTGAAACACTGATTTTCTTTTCCAATGGTTGTTAAGTTATCATTCTGGTACGAGTTATGGCGTTTAACTTGTCACTTTGGCTGGTCCTTGAAACTTTTGTTTTGCGAATCATTTGTAAGATCTTAGTTAAATATCTCTGAAAACAAATATACAAATAACCACTGTTATAAGACAAATCTTGTAAAATATTTCGATACACTTAATGTTTTCATTGTCATTATAGTGCTGCCAAGACTATCGACGTCTCTGATACCTTATCGATATTTACGTAAATTATCGACACTTAGGTTAACTGTATTGCATTTGGTTCTATAGTCATTTTACACACTACGTTTGGTTACAATGATACAATTATGCAGTTAAATTATTACTTGTTCATACAGTATAGTCTCGTTTAAGGTAAATTGCGTAGTTAAGCAAATCGTATCGCGATAGTTTTTTTATTTATATACACTATCGATAATCGATATAATTATTTTCCCAGTTCCGGTTTATCTACTCAAGTCAAATTTATTTTACTCTGTTCAAAGGTCCGCATCAAGGTCCGACCGAATCCACTTTTCGGCCATGGACCGAGACCGATTTAAAAATTGAATTCTGACTTGGATTTTATTCACTGATATGATTAAGTTAGAAAAAAAAAAGGACATTTTTATAGGTAACCACATATACGATTTTAAATGTATAACTAATGACAACGAGTGCCTGGCGGGTTTTTATCAATCATATGTCAATACGCATTAATATTGTCGTGCGGTGTCAAAGAGATTTGACAAAATAATAGCATAAGTCACTTTGGGGATCAACATTTCCCAACTATTGACTTTGAGGGAAAGTAAAATAAGAAACTTCAACGTTATTTTTAAAGACACGTTATAAAAAAAAAAAAACTTTTGTTCTTCTTTTGTTTATACCTAAGAAATAAAGCAGATCATAGGATATGTACGATTATAAAATTCTAGTCTTGTTAATTTGATGATTGCGAAGTAGGATGACGGTGATAGGTAGACTGTCAATTTAATTTACGGCTATAGCGAAATCATAGGTGCTTTGTTGTGTCAAAGCTATGATTCTTGAAGAAAAAAAAAATGTATGGTCACACGTGTGCACTCTTTTATTTATTTTTTATCATTCGTAAAATCGAATTAATTGTTCAAAATTGTGGTTGATAGGACACGAGATTTGTAGTAATTTTATTAAATGTATACGCACGTGTGCGTAACATTGTCTGTGTAACTTTTAGTAATAGTGTGTTGTTACGTAAATGGCTGAATGTGAATAAGGTCAGGAACGCGGCCAAAGAAATTACATGTTATCGATTTCCGAACGAAACGTCAACTTGACAGATTCCTATTCCTTTATTTTAATGACATATATAATAAGTTTTTGTTTATGCCAATAAGGTTAAATTATATTTTGTAAGATTTCAGCGTTAATTAACAGTGAAAATGATAAGGACATGCAGAAAGTTTTGTCCATAATTACTTTATAGGTATACGATAAACGATTAACTCTAATCATTTAAGAAGGATTGACGTTTTGTCATTGGCAGGTTGAGAGATGAATTCTGTCGTTGCCTTTATCACGTTTGTGGTTAACTTAATATTATACGATTGATGCGTTAGATAATAGGAACGGCAGTAACGTTTAGTAATACTGAAGTCGTGGATGAATTTAGGGTTAGTGAGTGTTGTAAGATAATTCTAGATTCAACTTACAAAGTTACAAAAAAATATTAGCGTATAATGTAATAAATAGTTTTAGAGTTTGTGTGTTATCGCTAATTTCTGAATAGTAATAGTGAAGTTAAAGGGATATTAGCAGCATAAAATGATGGGGTCGTGAAATATTTTAATAAACTTTTAAATTGAAACTAGAAAACTTAGTATGTGGTGATTAGATTTTAGTTTAACTTAGTAACCTACCTTTGAGATTGTGCTATTGAAGGGATCATGATCGTTTAAGATTTGAGTTAGTCATTTATAGATTATCATTTTAAAATATTTATCCGAGGTGAATTAATTTTGTAACTAATCGTCGTGACTTTCGAAAATTATCTAACTGGGGGTCGTTGTAGAACTAGTTACTAAGACGTTTTAGTTGTGGAAACAACGTTGAGGAAGTTGGCTAGGGAGGTATAGTGTGTTGGGATTTAATGATAAAAGGAAAGTTTAAAATATTTAAATCATGTAGAATAGTAATGGTAGCAAAGAATGTGATTGACGTTTTTCTGAGAATTAGATATTTAATTCGAAATGATTAGTTTCAACATTTACATTAGTCGAATATTAGGGAGCGTGGTTTTGTGGAATCCAAAGCGGTGGATTTTTTAAAACCAAATTAGTACGGGAACTATATTTTAATTATTAATAGAGGGGATAGTTCAAGATATTCCTAGCCAAATAGTAGAGCTGTTAAAGTTAAAGGTAGAACAACTTTTGATCGACTCTAATAATGAACTAAATGCGGTTTTTGATGAAGAATCCACGAATAAAACAGATACACAGGTATTCAAATCAGAATTATTAGTACAGATTTTTGACGAAAATATTGTAGCTTTATTGGATACAGGTAGTGATATAACATGTATTTCGGAGGAGTTTTGGAATAGTTTAGTAGAAAGACGACCATCGATACCCGTTATGCCTATTAAATCATTTCTAATTAAAACTGCTGTAGGACAAAAGAGTGTAGAGATAAAGAAAATTGCTTTAGTTACCTTGGGAATCGGACCTTTTGAGCGAGATATAACTGTTTTGATTGTACCGGGTCTTAGTGCTAATTTGATATTGGGTTTTGATTGGATGAAAGAGAATCAAGCGTCGATAAAACTTAATAGAGAAGAAGAAGGGGTTGAAATAATTATAGGAGAGGAAAAGAGATTATTTAAATTCTTTAAGGGGAATACTGTTCTTAGTAATTGTAAATCACCAACAGATTTTGATGTGAGCATGTTAGATGAAGAGAATGTGGATGAGAATATTAGGGGTATGTTACAAAAGTCAAAATTAGATAAAGATAAACAGAAAGCTTTAGAGGAAGTTCTAATGAAGCATAGGAGTTTATTTACCTCTAGATTAGGTAGAGCAAATTGCTATGAACATGTTATTGCCATGGAGCCGCATACTCCCGTAGTAAAGAGAACGTATCCAATACCGTATGCGTATAGGGATAAGGTAGAGGCTAAATTAATGGAGATGGAAGAGCAAGGGATCATTAGTCGTTCAACCACGCCGTATTGTAGCCCATTAACTTTTACGTTAAAAAGAGACGGGTCGATCCGTGTATTATTAGATGCTAGAGAGATAAATAAATATATGATAGCTGAGACCGAAAAGCCGCCATTACAGTTAGACGTTCTAAACTCTTTTCATGGGGCAAAGTTCATTAGTATTGTAGACCTGAAAATTGCATACTACCAAGTCCCTCTAACGGAAGCTAGTAAAAAGTATACGGGGTTTTCATTTAACGGAAAATCCTATGTTTATAATGTTCTACCTCAGGGGTTGAAGACATCAGTCGGTTCATTTTCGCGCGGACTTGATATTATACTAGGTCACGAGGTTAGAGATTTCTGTATAAACTATCTTGACGATTTAGCGATCATAACTACGGGAACACTATCTCAGCATTTAGAACACATAGATATAGTATTAGGGAAATTATCACAGGCAGGGTTAACTTGTAATCTAGTTAAGTGTGAATTTTTGAGTACTGAAGTAAAGATGCTAGGCTATATTATTTCAACTGACGGAATTCGTACAGATCCCGAAAAAGTTAGGGCAATTCAATTATTTCCTACACCAAAAAAGTTGAAACAGGTGAGGGCATTTTTAGGACTTTGTAATTTTTATCGCAAATTTATACCTAATTATAGTTTTCATACGGGACCTTTATGTGAACTTCTAAAAAAGGAAAAGAAATGGAAATGGGGAGAATCGGAGCAGGAAGCCTTTGATAAAATAAAGTCACTCTTTATTAACACTGTCGAATTGAATCATCCAGATTTTACTAAGCCGTATTATTTACAGACAGATAGTTCGGGAATAGGGCTAGCGGGGTTTTTGTATCAAAAGGATAATCAAGGGGAGATAAAAATTTTAGGGTTTCATAGTAAATTACTAAGAGGAGCACAACTAAATTGGACAGTTACTGAACAAGAACTCTATTCGATAATTTGTTGTTTGGAAAAATTTGAGACTTATTTAAGAGGGGCTAAAGTAATAATACGAACGGACCATAAAGCATTAACATTTGTAAAGAATAGTAAATTATACAATGCGCGAGTAACTAGATGGATAAATTATTTAGAACAGTTTCAATATGTAGTTCAACATGTAAAAGGTAGAGATAATGTAGTAGCTGATGTGTTATCAAGATATCAACCAGAAGGGGATTTATTACAGGAGGATAAAACTAATTCGCCTAGAATATTTTACACTGAGAGAGGAATTAATAAAGAGTTACTTGAAAAATTAAAGGATTTAGCTAGGCTACAACGGGAAGATGTGGAGATAGGAGAAATAATTAGAATTTTAATCAGTGGGGTTGGAATATATGGTAGAGTAAGTCAAATTTCTAAAAGGTGTGTATTAGGTGATGGAATATTATATTATTTACCTGGCGAGGGAAGTAGAAAGGTGTTATTCTTACCGGAATCAATTAGAGAGGAAGTTATTTGGCAGGTACATTTCGAAATGGGACATCAAGGGGCTTACAAAATCATTAAGTACATTAGGGATAGATTTTTTTGGAAAGGATTAACTAAACAGGTCGAACGTCTATTAAAGGGGTGTCACGATTGTCAGATAACTAAGAGCGATACAGCTAAGTATGTAGGTCCTTATCGCTCAATCATAACTGAGAATGTAGGAGATATCGTTATGGCAGATTTGTATGGTCCACTTCCGTCGGGGAAGTTCGGTATGAATTATATTTTGGTTGTGCAAGACTCTTTTAGTAAGTTTGTGAAATTTTATGATCTTAGAAAAGCAACTGCAATTTCGGTACTAACTAAGGTGAGAAAATTCTTTCGCATAATCAAACCCAGAGCTATAATGACGGATAATGGGTCGCAATTTGCTAGTAGGATGTGGAAGGAAGTTATGAAAGAAGAAGGGGTGAGAGTTATTTATACCACAGTTAGAAATCCTAGGCCTAATACTACGGAAAGAGTAAATAAGGAGTTAGGACGATTATTCCGAACTTATTGTAGGACAAATCATAAAGGTTGGGTTGATATATTGCCCAAATTAGAAGTTCTATATAATAACACTTACCATGAAAGTACGGGTTTTACTCCTTGCGAGATTTTATATAGTGAACCTACGAGACTATCTTTTGATGACAATTTGCCGAATGGTGTGGTATCTCTACCTGTAGACGAAATTAGGGAGAAAGCTCGTGAGAATTTAAGGAAGGCAGGGCAATTACGACAGAACAAATTTAATGAGAAATATCGTATCATTCAATGTCAAATAGGTGATTTGGTTAAGATAAGGAAATTAAATAAATCTGATGCTAAATTAAAAATTACGAAAAAGTTCGAACCATTGTATGAGGGTCCGTATGTGGTTGGCGCTAATCCGTTTAAGAATGTGTATTTACTTGTAGACCCTAAGTCTGGCAAGGAACGAGGAAGGTTTAACACTATACATTTGTCTAGGTATTATAAATAAGCTTTGTAAATAATAGATAGTATCTTGTATAAGTATCAAATATCAATTGTTTTTTTTTCTTAAGTTGACTAATAAATGGTAAAAGGGGTAACTTTGTATAGAGACTGTTGGGCAAGGGAAAAGCCTGTCTGAGCTTACAAAATTTTAACAACTCGATTGTTAGTCTGATGAAAAAAAAAAAGAGAAAGGTCAAAGTCTAATTAAAAAAAAAAAATTATAATTCTCTGATGGAGTGTTATTCACTTGGTACGTTACGGGTTGGACAAAAAATTAGTTAATTGTCCAAGTTAATTAAAACATATTTCGTTGTTCGAGTTGGTTGAAATTGTAAGGTCAGATAGAGGGGTGTGTCGGTGGCTTTTCTTTCCGGGGGGGAAATTTTTCTGTTTAGATATAGGTCTAGGTAGACGTTAAGTTGATGTAGATCTAGGTAATCGGTAGAATATCCGACTGTGTTTAGGCAGCTTTATGAAATAGAAAAGGCATATACAATTAAGTACACCGTTAACTTAAATTGATAATGAGTCAGTTAACTTGAAATAATTTCATATATAAAAGGGTTGTTTAACTTTAACATATCGTGTAAAATTCACTTTCGTTTAACGTGTGAGGCGTGTATTATTATAGTGTGTCGCGTAGTGTAGAAAGTGCGTAACATAAGATTAATTTTTCGTAACGAATTTGAGATAATACTTTATTGTAAATTTTGCATATAATTATGTTTGGTGACAATCGGCGTATTGAATCCTAACATTGTATGATTAATCTCTACCCAATTTAGTTATTTATATTTGCATTCAGGGTGTAGCTATGATATAATCTTAGGTGGCGTGAATGTAGGCTAGTGAATGAAGACAGTGAATGCTGCATGAAGAGAACAGATGAATAGAATGAGAATCTAATCTACTTTATGAGTATGAATGGGATGTTAATTTAAAAGATTGCATAGAATGAGAGTTAATGTGGATTAGGAATTGGAATTAAAATATAGATTCTATATGGAGGGCTTTGGATTATAACATATGTGAAACCTGAATGCAGACTTATTATTTTTCCAAGAGATAGGACCACCACACTGCTCTAGCGTTTGGTTTGTGCTTGCGGCCGGACCGGCGTTTAGGGTTGACAAACTTGAATTTTGTACAGTAGGACTTTTGGTGTTAGGTTAGAGAAAAAAAAAAGAGAGAAAACAAACACTATTGACGTTTGTAAATTGTCCTGGTGTGAACAACTGTCTGAAATTCATACTACACAAGAAGCTAAGAGCTATGAATATGAACTCGACAACTGCACACTCTCCAAGGCGATATTAGGGTTGTTCTAGAGTCTTAAGTAAGCTTTTGGAAATATAGGGTCATTGTATAGGCTCACTTCGAACCGACGGAGTAGGCCCTGTTGGCAAGGAAGGAGTAATACTTGATTGTGGAAGGGTTCAATGCACAAATATGTAGCGTCATACGCAAACTTTTTCATAAGGTTAGAAAAAGACTTATTTGTCGCATGTAGACTTGCTAGAAGTTGTGGATTCACAACCCACACCTTACTGTGATCTTGTACGACTCTGGTGTTGAATATGCATAAGACGGAATTGGCAAAAGTCACATAAAACTTAAAACTCGCTTGATAACTTTTCAATATTGTCTTGGTTTAAATACACTCTACAATCTAAATCTCATTTACATTAGGTTTCACCCAACAATTCTTTGATCTTGGAGAAATAATAATGGTTAGGGTTATTAAGGGGAAGGGTTTTTTTTTATTATACAAAAGGGATGTATGAGTAAAAATTGAGGATTAAGAGTAGAGGCGGAATAAATATTTGAGAATTGAGAAGGAAAATCCTACTCCGGATCCAATACGTAGTCTTGTCACCTGTGCAGGATTTTGGGGTCGAGCTGTAACGGTTCAAAACTGAACATGCTATTTTATCTCAAATATTTTTCGAATTTTGTTTCATATTGAGCATAATATTATTTAACTATCGAACAAGTTATTATAATAAAGAGTAGTTCAGGTTTTGAGTTAGCAATAATGTAGGAAGTTCTTTTAATCTTTCACGGCGCTAAAATTCAAATATTAGTCTCTGTGTAGGTAACGACGCTAATAGGCTTAAAATTTATTTATATTTATTATTGTTTATTTATCAAATTTTATTAGAGCCTCTCGAATATTATTATAATAATTTATTTTAGAAGATTACTTAAAAAAGGATTGAATTCGGTGTTAATTATTTCTGTAAGTTGTCAGTAGTGTCACACCACGTGATGTGTTTTAGCTAAAGTACGAAGAAAGATTGATATGAAGTTTCTTCGAAAGCGAGATTTTATGCTGCAGGTTTATAACTCAAATGAGGGTAGGCATTTAAAAAAATGTAAAAGTAGTCCGATGGGTGTTGCCAGTTAGGGTTTTTAAAGTACCAACATTGTGATGCTAAATTGATCGGAAATTTTAGGTTTAATTGGACCGAATACTTAATGGAAAATGTTGTAATACGTATTTTAGCAAATTGATTCTAGAGGTTATGATATTTTGGGGAAGGCGAGATAAAAAGATTGAAAAAGGTTGGATTCAAATTGTAGCATATGGGAGGTTCAATTTGTTGTGAATATAAAATTCGTATTAATCAGAGTTCTATGATTATAGTACAATAATTTCATATGATTCTGGGTAAATATGCTGAATATTATTCAAAGTTGTTAGTTTTGTTAGAAATGATGTAAGGGGGAAAACTTGTTGATTTATTTATGATTGAAACGTTGTTTCATACAATTGTATGAATTACTTAAATCAAATGTAGCTGAAATGTCAGTATAGAGAAATATTTAGGTAACAGATTAATTTTAATTTGGTTACAAATTGAGTGGCATTGTGCGCTTGAGTATAGAGAATCTTGAACATAGGAGGTTATTGGTTAGTTGAATTGCACGTTGAAATTATTGATTAGTATAGGGGTTCATTTTGTAAGATTAGTAACTTAAATATTATATTTATAAGTTGAGTAAGACAAAACTGAATTCTCCCCATTTTTGAAGGAGAAGGGAAAATTTTAGGAATAATTTATGTAAAGTAGGGAAATGAAGGTAGAAAAAAAAAGATGCTTAGATCGTGTGGGGTGAGTTTCCTGCAGAGAGTGAATGATTCTGGGGGATTATAAAAGGCGAAGTTGGGGGGAAATCGCTCTCTTTACTTTCTCCGACCTCAGCGAAGCATCAAGTGGAACTCAGAAGAAGCCGTCGATACCCTCTGTAAGAAACTTCAATCAAGTAGTATTTTATTTTAACGCAAGAAACATCAAGAAGTCAGGAAGATAGTGTTTTTAATTGAGGTTTTGACGTATAGGTCCGCAACCGGGTGCGAGTCTTTTGCTTATATGCTTTAATTAGGGCTTATATGGTATAAGTAAGCTTGAAATTAAAGTATGTAGATTTTGCTTGCGAATTTTCATGAAGTAAAGTAAATTTCCCAATAGTTTCAAGAATTTTCATGGTTTAAGGTTGTTCGAAATTTGTTTAAGCAATCAGGGGGAAATAAAGGGGGGGGTAGATTTCTCTTTAGTTTTGTGTCTTTATTGGGCGTTCGGTCAATCCTCAAAGGGGTAGGTAAAATATCATTGCTCTGTGGCGTGCAATGCGGGTTTCTGTTGAAAGATACCTAGTTTAGTCACTTAAGGTTACCAAGCTAGCCAACTCGCTCATCAACCAACGGTCCGAACGGTGTGTGGATGTAATCCCGTTTGAACGTGGAGGATATGGCTTGGTAATGTTAATCCTCTTCTGTCAGGACTCAGCGCTGTCCCGTCCCACCAGCGCTGAGCACGTCCAAGCTGTTAGGGGAGTTTAGGCGAGTCATGCTTGCTCACGCTGTACAGGATCGGGGCGTCGGGGATGATGGTATGCATCCCAAATATTGCATAGGAAATCGGAATTTAGTCGTTGGTAGGCAGGTAAATTCATTAGGTTTATAAATTCATTGTTAGGCGCGTAGGAACAGTAGCTTAGGTTAGCATCTCAAGGCGGGAGGGAAACTTGGATGCTGGTAAAAGGTTAGACATCCTCAAGAAGGTCGTGTTGTCAGCAAGGTAACAGCAGGAACGGTAGACAAGCTAGGAGCTTTTAGGTAGGCGGTGGAGAGGTAGATCACTTCGTAGTGTATCGGATTTAGGTAGGCCGCAAATAGGTAGGCGTCGTCAAGATGGCCGCCGAGGTCAATAGGTAGTGATTCGAAATTTAGGTAGGCGGTGTTGAGAATCGGGTCGACAAAATGGCCGCCGTGGGTCACCAAGTGGAACATTCGAATTTATATAGGCGGTGAAGAGGTAGGATGACTTAGGAATGGAACATGGTGAATGCGGAAGTGTACAATATAATGGACGAAAGTTTATGTGGAATTACTGGTTATAATCCAATAGGATAGTATCAATCTTCCATAGAATCAGTGTTGTGAATGATTACTACAGTGTGCTAAATTGTGTAGACTTTGCAAGCTTCAGTAAGTACCCACAAATTAATTTACTCTTAATTTAATTTAGATATCCTTTACAGTTAATATTGAATAATGATTTAATAGATGGAGTAGAATCATAAATAAAGAATAGATTATTTATCTTTGAATTGGATTGGTTGAACCGATTGTTTATAGATAGAATAAACTATTTTGGTAATTTTGGGAGGAGTGCTGAAACAAGATCTGAGTGTATGGAATAAGCTCGTGTCTCTAGTAAGTTAAGGTCGATTCACAACTTCTAGGTCACTAGATCAATGCTTTGAGTAAACCTTTCAAATTGACAGAATGTTGTTTATGATTAACCGAGAAATAATACTTTGAAAAGTATCTTCCAACTATGAAAGTATCATATTATTTAGTGAATATATAAAATTCACAAATAATAATGACAACATATCTTTTATCTGAGTTCAAATATTTAAACTATGTTCCACCAGCCAACTCAATTGAAAGATGTTAGAAATCGAATCTAGTTTACAATTGAGAACAAATATTGCCAAGTCTACTCAATATTAAATCGAAATACTGCTTTAACCTTTAGTAAATGACCTGAAGTCAATTCAGTTTATGGTTGTATATTTATAATTTAGTTGAGATTGAACTATGGAAATCCCGTCATAGAATTTTACCTTGTTTAGAATTGTCTTTCCTTCAGAATTTGAGAACTATCAGTGTCCCAAGTATATGGATAGTAATGTTGTGTCCATCTGTTATAATGTTAAACAGTCATACTAGAACTAATTATTTAATTATTCTAAATTTAAATTCGTAATTCAGCCATCGCAATTGAAGGAGAATTCTTCATTGTGAGAAACTGGTAGTTCGCTTGAAAGCACTCTGCTTGCCCTCTTTTATTAAAACTGACTGACAAAGACTAAGTACTATAACTTAAAAATATTCATTAATTAAATTTGTCATGAAAGAATATGGCTGGCCAGAAGGGAGTTGACCAAGTACGGAGACGAGACTCATTGTATCGGGCGGGGAGCGGGCCCATACCTTAGCTGGCAAAAACACAATTGCATATTCATTACTTGTACAATAACTTCAGAAAGTAAAAGAATTCTTATTTAATAGCGCTGAAAATTTTATTATACTTTGATCTCAGGCGACTAAAACTTCTTAACTTACCTGAAATAATCTCTCTTATTTTAATGAACTAAGTTGACAATAGATAATTTACATTATTTGGAATAACGTCATACATGGCATATAATTTGACACTTGGCAGCGGAAGAGAATTGCTCAAATTTAACTTTTCTCTATAACCCGACTTACCTCTTTTTACCTTGCAGTCTATTATGGTTGAACATACCCTCTTTTACCTTATAACAATACTCCATTTAACTCATAAATTCACTTTGATCATTTCCTATCAACGTAGGTTTATTTCGCTCATACTTACTTCATCTACGGAACGTAATTGGGAACGCTTTCCTCTCTATTTATAATATTCCCATTTTTTGACACTAAAGAACTATGGGATTTCCCTTGGTAGTATGACAAATATTAAGAATTAATATGAAAGTAAAGTAAACTCACTTAAGAAAAATACAGACTTAATTTCTATTTCTCTGGTTATATCAATAGAGCAATATCTTTCATTTAGTGGTATTTTCTTTTAGAAATAAATGTAATAGCAGGAATAATTAAGACTTAGTAATGAAAGCGAATACTTCTATTGGAAAATGAAAATCAATACTAATCACACTTTTAAAAGAATTTGGGTTCACTAATTATCACATCCAGGGTTCCTCCATTAGACTTTCACAGGCCCTCTCAGATCACACAAAGATTGTTAGTAAGGTTCTTTGTAGGTTAGTTAAGGTTGGATAAAGTAAACTTAGTAAATTGTATTTTGGAGGTTATTTATTCCAGTAAAATTAGGTTCAATAGTTTAGTTATAATCAACGGTAAGTAGTAAGCGGATTTTTGATTGTCCTCCTGTCCTGTAGGTTATTAGGTTTCCACTTAGGTTTTAGTCTCATGCATAGGCTGTGATCATCTAGACCCATTGTAGTTAGGTCGTCGGTTACACAACGTATCACAAATTCTTTTCACCATTTTCACATTATTTTGTAGTCGGCGCAGTCAATGTTCGTAGTAAGACACGTAGCTCCGTAGCAAAGCACTAATTCACACTTATAACATAGTCAAAGTTACTAATTCACCACATTGAAGCACTTTGAAACATATTATTTGGAGCACTAAAATCTTAACATTGTCGCGCTTACTGCCAGGATGTACCTTATTACTGGGACCTATACTTCATAATGAAACCACTATTTACTGTTTCTTCTTTTATTTCTTCCTTTTACAATGATGTCTTCATTATTGGAAAACTATCGGAAAACTATGCGCTTACTTCGACCTCTCCGATTTATATATCGATCGAAAATTAATCCTAGAAAATTCGAAACCAATCAGATTTCTTGGAATTTTCATGAAAATCAATCTAGAACCTTTCTAGTTTTTCTAGAACTCGGAGCTCTCTGTCGCACAGTATGTCTGTCCTGTTCACGCGCAACTGTCTTTGTCTAATTCTAAAGAAAACTATCTCTATCTCTTTCTAATATCGAAATAAGCGGTTGTTTTTACAAACCTTTGATAAAACTAACTCAAACTTAATTTCTATAGATAGAACTATAAACATCTAATCGATTATTAACTATTTTATAACAAAATCTCAAAAAGCTCAATTATTTCAAAAGATATTTACAAAAACCTTCGGGGGCTTTCTATGTGGTATTGCCCCTTTGATATGCCTAATTTCCAAAATTGGGGCTTTGTCTTTAAGGTATTGCCCTGTTGGTATACCCTATTTTACATAGAAAAAAAACTGAAAATTACTTACAAATAGCAAAAACCTAGATTCTAATAAGAACGTAAAGAACTAATACAAGGTCTAACTAACAAAGTCTTACATCTAAAGCGTAGATTCACTAAGTTAAAGTCCTTAATTTATTATTCATAAGTCTCACTTTACTAATTGCAATTCACTATTATAAGTTTAACACTTATCACTTTCAGTATTAATTTTATCACTTATAACGTGTCACTAACACTCATAATTCACTTGCGTCGCTAACAGTACCATCATAATTGCACCATCAAACCACACTGCAGAGTAGAATAATAAATTAGTATTGCAGTTTTAGGTCAGCGCCATCTCTTGACCGATAGTGGCACTAATATTAACTTTTTTAGAAATTTGATAATTTCTAAAAAAGTGTGCTAAATTGAGACATCGTTTTATTTTTCCTGTAATCTTTATATAAACTGCTATGACATAGAATTATTTGAGATTTTTCTCTTTGCAAACTTCGGAGATAAGGGGGGGGGGGGGAACAGTATTTTTTTTTACAATTTTCATCATAAGTCGAAAACTATGCGGCCTAAAAAAAAAGAAAAAATGTGTGAAAACGTGCAAATGACGTTCTTTCATATGATACCCCACATGCCCTAGTTGCCCCACTTAAAATTTTTAAGACCCCTTTTCAGTCCCTGTTGTAAAAAAGATATTTATTTTTTTATTTATTTCTTATTCGCACTAATCCAAATTTCAAGTTGATACCATTAGTAGTTCTCGAGATATCCAGCTGTGACAGACAGACAGACAGACTGAGTCACACCATAAGGGTTCCTTTTTTACCATTTTGGTACGGAACCCTAAAAACTACAAGAGTTTTCTCAAAGTTGAAAATTAGAAAATTGGCGGTAAACTAGTTTATATTACAAAAAACCTAGTTTATATTACCAATGGGCGTTGAGATACCTCTTGCAGTGTTTTGTCACTACCTTTCTCACTAAAATAGAGAGATGAATAAATAGATGAGCTAACCCAAAACTCACAGTCTCTTGAGATGATGATTGTGATATTACCTAACAATATGCTTTAGAACGGTTGTCGAAGGTACCTAACGTCTATCGACCATGTATGTAACACAGGAAAAAGATACCAACACAATATATTGTTAACACTATGTTGTTTCCACGATGTAGTATACAAAACTCCAATATTTTTTTATTGTCATATATCCCGTTTCATTGCATAAACAACTGGCAACCGATCCCGTACACAAACGGGAGAACGGGGATTTTATTTTATCACGATAAAATGCAAAATTAATTGCGTTTCGTATTTGATCTGTGCCAATTTTTGTGACAAAGTGAATTACCACAGTTTTAAATCTCTTATTCATAAATTTTATATACAATTTAGCTTTTTAGCTTTCCTATATAATTTTGGAGCTGTGTGTCTTGCTTGAGTCGGAAATGAAGCGTTTTATTCTTACTTTTTTGAAATCCATTATCTTTCTGTGTTTAAATAGACATAAAAATATTTTTTGCACTTAAATCATAACTTTTTAGTAAGATCAGATGCTATAATTTTTATGTCTTACTACAATTGGAATAGGTCACTTCTTTCAGGGAAAGAAATGAAACTAACATCTGTTTAGTATCACGAACAGTAGGTACCTATAATATTATTGCACCTAGGTAGGTATGGTTCTGCACTGGCTTTGCTACCATCAATTGAGTAAACGGTATTTGAGCGAAACGGCTGGCTCAGGAAAGCTCCGCGATATTGGTAAAGAATCTTTAAAGAAGAAATACAATTGAATTTAGATTTTCTTCGTTTCCAGTATTTCAGTATTATGGATGCTTCTTTATACATACACATAAGTATCTATTTTATTCAACAGAATAAAAAAATATACTAGGTAGGCAAATATATCAGTAGCTAGGTACCTACTGATATATTTGTAGTATTACGATAAGCAGAACTATTATCTTTTCATATATATGTTACGGCTAATACCCTAAGTGCGGCTGAACCTAGTTTTAGTCGGCTAAAACTAGGTGTAGCCGTATTTCTAACCTATATTCGGGACCTACAGGAGTAAAGCAGATCGGTTCACCTAGTTTTAGACAACAGCTATCGTCTACACCTAGTTTTAGCCGGCTAAAACTAGGTTTAGCCGCACTTCGGGTATTAGCCGTAACATATACATAAAGATAACCGTGTATGGAAAAGCACAAAATATAAAAAAAAAACACATTACACGTGCCTTTTGTGCGAATCCAGGCAAAAAGAAAATGTTGATAAGACGTTACTTACACAATATTCCGGGATGTATACTTGAAAGAGTCGACGGAGGAAGAAAATATTTGTAACTGTCTCTATTTTTAAGGATAATCCTTACTACTTATTTTGCTGACGATGTATCTTTTCATTTCAGCCCTCACCAGCCATATATCAATAGAACTTATTCATTCCTTTTCATTTTGTTTGCCAAATGATTTGGAAAAACCCGATAGTTAATGCTGCTTTTAGATGTAATAGCAAAAAATTCTGAGAAACATGTAATGTCGTGAAAAAATAATGGAAATGAATCTACATGTGGGTTTTTCCATTAATAACTTATTCATTTTCATTTGTTTACCAAATGATTTGGAAAAGACTTATAGTTAATGCTGCTTACCTATGTCAAAGATTTAAATCGGGCTTATGTAGCAGCCAAAATTATATCGTGAAAAAAATATAACGGAAACGAAAATGAAAAATGATCAGAAATGTGGAGTTTTCCATTAAAATGTTAGGTACGCCTAAAATGTGCCTTATTTATTTTTAGAATCTGTCATTTCAGACCCATTTCAGGACCTTTGGCTACGTGAATATTAAAAACAAATGTCATGAACACGAAATACTTTTTAAATGAATCTTTCACAAAAAATGTAATATTTATTTAGGTAATAACATTGATTTACCTGGAAGGCACAAGAGTTATTGTTTCAATTGAAATATATTATCGAACGACTGCGGAGGTCTAAGAGAGACTACGTCTATGTTTAACATGGAGACGGAAATCTTTCAGATAGTACGCGCGAGACGAGAGCGAACGTCTCTTCGGAGATGATTGCTCGCAGACCGTGGGCCTTACAGGCTAGCGTGTCGAAGACGGAAAGCCTTATCTGGTTGCACGTCTTGGGGACTAGGAGAAAGCGCGAGTGGCGCATCCCCTAGAACCCTTTCGAACGATTGCGGAGGTCTAAGAGGGAGTATGCTTCTATGTTTAACATGGAGGCGGAAACCATTTAGACAGTACGCGCGAGGGGAGCGAAAGTCTCTTCGGAGGTGGCCGCTCGAAGTCAGGGCCAAGCGGGCAGTGGGAGGTGAACCACTGCCCGCCTTGCACGGTCCTGATGAGATGGCGGAAATGGCCAAACTTGCCCGGCTATTTCCCAGCGGAGGAGGCCCGGATGCGGGCAGACCGTCTGTCGTTGAGGAGATTGTCCCCACGGACCCTCACACAGCCCTACGGCTGTCGACATTTGGCGGCGAGTGGGCAGGTGCCGGGGTTTTTTAGTGGGTATTCCCTCCTCCTGGGATTCCACCGAGCTTTGACTTGGTGGAATTACGGGAGGCAGTCGTGGAGGGAGCTGCAACGCCGAAGTTGCGGTCCCCTCCGGCGAGTCCCACATACCCCCCTTTCGCTCACCTGCGGGAGGGGAAGCGCGTAAATGCGTTTTTCCTCGGCATAAAAAAAAAAAGTGTCAGCTAGTATACTATAAGAAAGGATTGCAGAGATGCAATTTTTTTTTTCTCAATAAGACTGTGAAGTGAGCATATTTTTTGATAAATGTACGAAAATAATGAAATAATGTGGTGACCCATATTCTTTGTCTGCGAGTGTAAGTACATGAACTCCATACCCACATTGTATGAACAGTTGTGCCTTAACTTTGGTGAGCATTGGGTTGGATTGCTAAATGGCTCGGAATATAGTGATAGCTAAACTAACTGTATGTACTCTATTAACCAGGATATGATATTGATGTAGGTAGACTATTATATTTATCATTTGGAACATGCATTTTTTATAGTGATATTTTCTATAGCCGAATATACTGAGTTTTTAAAGCGTAGTTTTTAATACCTAATTGTCTAGTTTGATCAAAAACTCCTCATCATTATTTAACTGAAAGCACTGTTTTTACTTGTAATATCTATCATTTATAAGCAATGGAAAAGAAAATATCAGCATTCCTATATTTTTATCAAAAATTGGCAATCTGAACATTAGAAAACTTTTTTGTACCTGGTTTATAATGGTAACAAGCAGAGTCATAAAAAAATGTAGTCGGGTAAAATTTTTGAAAACATTACTTACTTATGTCTAAAAAGCTGTATGAATGCGAAACGTGAACAAGAGTTGTAATTGGCATAGTTACGGAATGACACGGGGTGACATAGTATTTTGAGAGAAGAAAACGATTTCATTACTTCCGCACTCCTAGTATAGTTTTATATAACCATCACGAAAGAAAACTTAGCGGAGTTGTCTTTGCAAACCTTAAGACACTGAGATAATTCAGATAATAGCTAAAAAAGTTATCTGGACCTTGTGTAAGGTCATTCATAATAATGCCACGCCAAATATAAGGAACCTGATCAGACGGGATCCGTAACAAAACCCCATTTCCATTCAGTTCATACAAAACCCATTTTCATCTCAAGCAATGATACAACTAATAGTAACTCTATTTATACTTTTCCCACAGACAGGAATAAGCTGTCGTTCAGAACAATTCAAGATTAATACAAGAAGTTGGAGTTAGTTGGCGCATGTGTTGGGAGTTGGCTCGATTGCACCAACTTTCTTTGGGAAGACAATGAGACAAATTGTGTTGCGCGCGGTACATTAAAAGTTAGTGATAGTCAGGTAGGTCTTGTTCTTTGATCCGATATAAAATGAAGAATATAAACTTAAACTTGTCCTAATAACGTATTGATCCTTTTTAAATTCAATTTATTATTAATGGCGGACTAGGACTGAATAGGCATGTTGACTATTTCTTTATTTTATGTTACATAAATTACCCCTAAAAAAAGAAACATTTGTATAAGAATTATTACGCTAGCATGAAAACTGCCCGAGATATCACAGTTTGAAATGCCCAAAATTGGACTCACCCGAAAACGCTCCATGTCACGCCTTCCTACGTTGTATGCAACGCGTAGGAAATTTGTTCGGCAGCTATATTAAATATTGTGTTTATCAAAATGGTTTCTTTGACAAATTTGCTATAAATTTTACGGACTAATTAAATGTTTTATTTATTTTAACAAATTTTATACTTTTTAAATGGACTTGTCCACCCAACTTTGAAGGGTCATAAAACAAATAATACGCAATATATAAAACCAAGAGGTATACAAGCTACTCCAAAAGTTTGATATGTTTACGATTTTTATTAGTATTTCGTTATTTTATTCATAAGTCAACATCCCTATTATCAGTAGGGGCCACTACTTAAATCAACCTCGGTCGATCGACATTGCATTAGAAGGCACGTTTTAGTCAACGAGTTGTTTTGGATTTAAGAGGAAACCTAGAAAGTACAACATACACAACTTTCAAGCGAGACATTCAAAAAGCATTTAGTTGTTACAATTGACTTCGTCACATCATGTAATTATTACGCAATGTTTGTTTTTGGTGTCGCTGTAAGTAACCTGTTGTTTTGAACCCATATCCAGGATTAATGCCTCAAACTTGCCGCCTGTGAAACTAAGATCTGGCTCACTCCCAACAACTTTCATAAGAAGACAAAGCTATAAATCGGCTTATGGTGCTGATAATTTAAAAGTTGGCACCGTGCTCGACGATCATAAAATACGTTGTTACTTGAACGATGTTATTAGGCTTTTATCGCTATATTTATACACGCTAAAATTTTAATCATTTGGTTCCCGCCGTGGGGTGGTTCCACTCATGATTACAAGCAACTTTTACTATGGGGCCAACTCTCCTGCTCGCAAAAAAATATCAGCTGTTCCATACAAAAGTGCAGTACCTACTCGACCTTAATGTATGGAACAGCTGATTTTTTTTTGCGATCAGGAGAGTTGGCCCCATAGTAAAAGTTGCTTGTAAACATGAGTGGAACCACCCCACGGCGGGAACCAAATGATTAAAATTTCAGCGTGTTTATAAGCAATTATACTTCAGGATTAAATTTTAAAACTCATACAACTGGATGAGGATGTTACCTAATTCCGCTATTTCCCTTCTGCTGTCGGACATCCAGAAGACGAATCAGTGCCACCGTTTTTTGGTGGATATTCCCAAGACAATCAAATCATATTTGTTTATATTTGGAGTGTTGAATATTTATTACCTAATAAAATAATAGGTCTTTTTATACCTATGAAGTTGCATTTTTCCAAAATTTTTTTGTTCGTTTAACAACCGTGAACTCTCAATAAGTGAAGTAACAAAACTTTTAAAGTCTGTCCATCCTTACTTGTCTTATATGGTAAACAATCTTCACCCAACTCTTTATTGAAATAATCATTTATAAAATAAAACAAATGGTTTTCCACACATAGATTACGAAATAAATTGTTCATAAATTAACAATAATTTCATAAACTTATTAACATATTTTTAAATAATGATTTAAGTTTAAAAGACGTATGACAACTGTCAAAAACTGTTTACTCATTAAGACAAGTATGGATGAACAGACTTTATGTACTTAAATTTGGATACTATGCTAACTTATAATACCATTTATGGATACCAAAATAAAAATTGTTTTGGCTAAGTTACAACAACCTCGGTCACCCTTTTTTCTCTCTCAAAAAAAAGAGTCACTTCAAGATCTTTTTTAGGGTTCCGTAGCCAAAATGGCAAAAAACGGAACCCTTATAGATTCGTCATGTCTGTCTGTCTGTCTGTCTGTCCGTCCGTATGTCACAGCCACTTTATTCCAAAAGTATTAGGACTACATAGTTGAAACTTGGTAGGTAGGTGTATTCTGTGAACCGCTTTACGATTTTTACACAAAAATAAAAAAATAAAAGATTAAGGGGGGGCTCCCCATACATGGAACTGAAACTGAAAATATTTTTTTTCATCAAACCAATACTTGTGGGGTGTTTATAGATAGGTCTTTAAAAATGACATTGAGGTTCCTAAGACATTTTTTTTCAAAGTCAACCGTTTGAAAGATATATGCCGCCAAAGTGGTAAAATGTGTGTCCCCCCCCTTTAACTTTTAAAGTAAGAGGGTGAAAAATCTAAAAAAAATATAAGCTATACATCTTAATAAACACTTTCAAGGAAAATTGGTTTGAACGAGATACAGTAATTAGTTTTTGAGATATAGCACATTTTCCAAAACCGCAAATATAACTTTGTCATTCATACAAACACTGTGAAAAACAAAGTTATTTTTTCAGACGAAAAATGATAGCGGTATTAAAATATGGTATGGTATAATGTACCTACGGAACCCTACTGCGCGTGGCCCGACACGCACTTGGCCGGTTTTTAATGTTATGAAAACTAAAATAGGGATTTATTTTATAACAGTCATAATTTGATATATTATCAAGATATTGTGAAGTATTTTAAATCATAGAAGTTATAACGTTCTCTTTATGTGACAAAATATCGCCAATTTCATAGGTAAGAACCTAATACATATAAAATTATAAATCTGTACACGTGTCACAAAATAATTCAGTTGGAATGGAGACAAAAACTTTGAAAGTTTCACATTCGTGATATATAGGGTATGGAATGGTATAGGATGAAAATACCTCATAATACTTAATTGATATTGGGAAATCATGAAACAATTTGATTCTGAAAACTATCAATTTAATCAATTTAATTCATAGTTCAAAGGTTCACTTACCTAAAAATTAATGAAAAACCTTTTTTTTAAGAAAAACCTCCTTCAAAATACCTGAAAACAAAAACAGTTTTAAAATTAAATACTTTTAAAAATCAAGAAATAATATTCAAATCATTAGTTACGCATATCATTACTAATAAAACACGTTTATTGTTTTTTTATATATTTCTGAAAGCCTCATCCGACTTCATTAGACGTGTTTTATTAATAATGATGTGCGTAACTAATGACTAAATAATTGATATTTTTCAGGATTATGAAAAAATTACTAGCCAGCCCCCCTACTCAAATGGCCACTTTTCTATTTGTTCGCTAACTTAAAGCTTAAAAATAAGCAATTAAACGATGAAGTCACACGCCGCAAGTTTATGTAAATCACAGACATTGTTGTATTGTATGGAATCAATCAATTTTGGAGTTTATGGCTTATTTTTAATTTTCAAGTTAGCGAACGAATAGAAAAGTGGCCATTTGAGTAGCCCCTCAGATCAGTAAAACATACATCAAAAAAATAACAACAAACAAAAAACAACAGTCGACTTGATAACCTCCTCCTTTTTTTAAGTCGGTTAAAAAGAAATTGAGGATTATGTTTCATCGTTTTCTGGCTGCAGTTGAAAGCACTTATTAAATAAGTAGTATAGTTACTTCAGTACTTCCTGATTTAATTAAACTCTTAGAATACCCTTTTGCTCTGTACAGCTTCATTCGATATTAAAGGAAAACTTACTTTGGAGTCGTCATTTAACATTTTGCGGCTTTGAGAACATAGTTATGAAAACTAGGGATTGCGGTTCACTTCGCTAGAATATCACATTAGGACGTTAAATAACTCTGTCAATCTTATAAGGCCCGTATTTATAAACCGCTCTCGACGTTGAGAGCTATCTTGAGATGCTGTTCATATAAAAACAGTACTTCAAGTATGATCTCAAGATGAGCTATCTTGATTTCATACTTTAAGTACTGTTACTGTAACGTTGAGAAAACAAAAAGCATTGATTCATTATCTACTTACATTGCTGTAATGTAGATAAATATTTTATTTTATTGGATTTTCAGCTTGTTCAAAAGCGCTATTGACTCTTAAGATAAAAAGTAATTTATTTTTAAGCCCCGACTTAAAAAAGGGGTGTTATACTTTCTAACGGTGGTCCAATTAAGCTGGGAAGTGTACATTTTTCTGGTTGTCATTAATTTGTTTTGATACTTTCTTATTTGTTGTGGGCAATAAAATTATTACTTATAAATTAAGCTCATTTTTTATTACCAGATTTTTGTAATCAAATAACCAACTATATAACTACCTAAGTGTAATAAAAATGTAGGTAATCTGCAAAAATAATTCTGATTCCCTGTCTTCATAAACGACAAGCAAAAACAGATGAAATTCCTTACATTATTCTAGATATCTGTTCCCAATTCTCTCTTGGCAATATTACAAGGGAGTTGTAATAATTTATCGTTGCTTTCTAATAACATTTCGTACGGAATGCTCATATAAATTATTTTGTTCTACTGCTTTGGTTATTTTGCTTCATCCGATCTGCTCCATGTAGCATGTAAATTTATTGCAGATATACGTTACAAAGAAGTATATCGTTATGATAAAGTTATATTACGTAACGGATGTGAAAAACAAAAGATAAATAAATGTTATGATTATGGCTTTTACGTTTCTACATAAAAAAATACTGTCCTACGAAGTAAAAATAATAATGAAAAAAATAATTAGTTGAATCTAACATTCTTTAAAATACCAATGACATTATGACCGTCAAATTACCGCCAAGTTATTATGTATTTGTAACTGACATTAAATGCTTTAATCCAAAATTCCCATAAGCCAACATTTAAGGGTTTCAAGATCACCTTTTTCAAACGGTCGAAACGAACAATTTATTACATATTCATATTCCAGTGACCAAACAGTACTTTGTGGGTTTTTCCCCGTAATTCACATGAAATATTACTGGCAGGCGGCGGCAGTTTCCTACAAATATTTATACCTGAGCCCCGAGCCGCATATTCGTTGCTAATATTAGGAAAGGCTTTTAGTACAGGCGGGAGGTATTTCTTAACCATTATTATGACTCCATTAGTGAGCTCAAGTGGCATTTATTCGAGCCAAATAAAAAAGGTTTTACTTGCCTATATTTCGAAGGTACGCCTTTAGAGGTGTACAGGTCAGACACTAAAAAAGGTATGTCAGAAATCTTATTTCGTAGGCGTGGTACAGAATTTGTTCCGGATTCGTCATAGTTGTTAGGGAGCGTACCCATACTACGTGACCCGTTAAGGGGGGGAGGGGGGGTCTTTAAAATACCACGCTTGGTCACGGGAGGGGGGGAGGGGGGCCTATGTTTTGTCACGTAGTCAATATTCTCAATGGAAGTTGGTTCTTTTTTTCAAGCTGTATTCAAATTATGGCACGCAGCGACAATTTTTTTCCTTCTTGATACATTTTTTTCACTTGTAAGTGTATGTAAAATTATAGTACACACACTTGGTATTCCGTGGCAAGCGCCTTTCTAATAAAAAGACAAAAATGAGCAAATTTCTTTTAGATTTCTGTTAAAAATGAGGTAAAACCATTATCTATGAAATACTACGTGAAAACCAGGGGGAGGGGGGGGGGTCTTGTCATATACTACGGGTGGTCACCAAGGGAGGGGGGGGGGGTCAAAAATTTAAAAAAAATGGGTCACGTAGTATGGGTACGTTCCATTACTACAAAAGTAACTAAGATCAAAGATGATTCTTGATTCTACGATTATGCTTGTAATGAGTATGGAATCGGAATAATTACTCCATCGACGCAACATATCGAGGTATTCCTCGATGCGCACCCATTTTCAAGCGCACCCAAACTATTCCTTGATGCGCACCTTTTAGGTGCGCTTACAAAATCAATTAACACCTAAAAGGTGCGCATTAAGGAATACCTCGATGAAACATTCAGACCTCAATGTTTGTGGTAGTTAAAAAACTGAATCAAGTACATCAACAACAGAAATAATTAAAAACGTATTGCATTCATAACATTTTTAATACAATCAAATGAAAATAATCTTAAGGGATTTTTCGTCGTCGTCATCGTGAGATGACGACGTCTAAGAAAATATTGTGTGAAAATCGGGCTGTTTGTTTTATATCAATAAGTATTTGTATAGTTTTCCTGAGTCAACCCAATACACAAACAATATTGTCGCGTGAGTCGTCGGAAACAAGCAAGACAGAATAATATTCTGTTGTTACGCCCCATTTCTCGGCGAGATTAATAACAGCTATTTACTTCCCACAAACCGTTGTTTTGCCACATCTGTCCACCTGACACTCTTGCTACATATTAGCAAAACCTTTTACAAGGTCTCTGTGCAGTTAATATCCACTATTATAACTGGAAGCAGTCACACAGTAGAGTAACTTATAGTGATTCGAGAAGATTTTACTTGCGAGTGTGGAAGAAGAGGGACTTTTTCCACATTGTTTTTAGGTAAATCGTCCTGAATCAGCAATAATGGTTAAACATTCCATAAGAAGATAATATTTTTTTGCATTTGATTAAAAATAAAAATCTCTAGGCAAACAGTAAAAATTCGTTAGAGCACGTACGAGTATCAAACCCTCAAAAGGGATTATTTCGAAGTCTTCTAAGGTACCTATATGTAGTTTCTACAATACTATGGCCTGTGCTTCTAATTAGGACGCTTATAATAAAATAGACTTTTCAACACCAATAGAGGTATTATTCATATTCTTATAGATATACATTCTTGCCTGTTACGTGCCTAAATATCTTCTGCACGTAATGGATACGTTAAGGCAGACGATTTGTGATACTCAAGAGAGATCTTGAATGTTACTGTAATCTATAGTTATAATAATTTGGGACACGACCTTACGTTATTATTACATTTCAGTGTCATACATTTATTATAGGGCAAACATGACATGCTACTGGCTATAACTTTTTATTACAACCATAACGGCACACAGGTGGCGCTACTGCAGACCTCTCATTAAAGGGGTCAGCTTAATTGAGGTGTTAATATCATTAAAATAACAAATGTCGAACATTTTGACCACAAAAGTCATTTGCGGTGTGCCATTGAAACAACCCTGTGCGTAAATCTCCATACTAACAGATTAAATTATACTACGGTAAATCCACCATAGTTTGTGAAGATTATAGTTTAAAATAGATGATAGAAAATGGCTTTTGATGGTAATATAAAATATTAATAAAGAATCGTTTATCATTCTTCATATCATATCTTCATGCACAAACGTGCATGAAGTGTAATTTTTTATTTTATTTTTTATTACGTCAATTTTTTATTCTATTTGGTATACTTACTCAGGGTTCAAAGTAAAATTAAGCTAACTATTCTAAAGTCAACTTTGCAGTTTATAAAATTGCCTTCTTTTTGAGTTGAATATGCTTTAGATAGAATTGAAACTTCCATAAGCACTGTGTGTGCGAACTTAAGACAGTTTACTTAATGGTCTCTAACACTTCTAGAATATACTCACGTAATTCATTGCGGGTGCCCTTCGCATCGCATAATTTCGATTGTCCTAAAGTCACTTGGCATAACTCGATTGGCATAATAATCACAAAGCATACTATTTATTTAGCATAAATTTCGATACGCATAACCATCGAATTGCATAACTTTTAAAAAGCATAATATTTCAAAGCATAATAGTTACAATTCCTAATTTCAATTGGCATATTGTCAGTAAGCATATTTTGAAAGGCATAATTTTGTTATGTCTAATATACATAACTACTAATGTTTTATAGCATAATATAAAAGGAAACATAACTAATTTGAATACTAATTTATAAAAAAAAACTTTAATTGTGACCACCATTGGTGGGTTAGGTTAGGTCAGTGTTTAGAGTTTAGGCCACTCTAAGCTAAGCAGGTGGAGCTTAATAATGCTTGTATGCATATTGCACGCTGCATGCTTGCTTGCATGCTGTGCTTCCTTGCATGCATGCATGCTTGCTTGCATTGTGGATGCTTGCTTGCAAAATGCTTGCCGGGGGGTGCAGGGGGCTATAAAGAAAAACTTTTTGTGTACTAGGTAGGTTAGGTTAGGTTAGTGTTTTGACCACTTGCAGCGGAGCGAGCGAAGCGAGCGGAGCTCTATAATGCTTGCATGCATGCTGCATTTTGCATGCTTGCCTGCATGCTGCATGCTGCATGCTTGCATGCTGCATGCTTGCCTGCATGCTGCATACTTGCCTGCATGCTTGCCTGCATATTGCCTGCTTGTCTGCATGCTTGCTTGCGTGTTGGGTGCTTGGTCGTACGGATGCTGTAAGCTGGGTTTTTGCTTGCAGAGTGCTAGCCGGGAGGTGCAGGGAACAGAAGTGCTCATATTTTTAATGATTACTTATTACAATGCGTAATAAGATTATGTCTTTTGATGATTATGCTTTTTAGACAATATGCCAATTAATAAATATGCGTTTTGATATTTATGCTTTTTGAAAATATGCCATTGAATATTTATGCTTAAGAAAATTAAGCCTTATGATATTATGCGTTTTGAAATTGTGCTATAAAATATTATGCTAAATGATGATTATGCCATTTAACAGTATGCGTTTCATGTTTAGGACAAATAAAGTTATGCGTTCCATTAGGTAATCTTCATTGCCGCATATACTGACATAGAGGGACTTAAATAGGTATATAACACACCAATCACCGGGGACCCGGTGTCGCTCGCAAGCCAAACATTTTGTCTCGGTTCATTCATATTCAGTGAGACTCCGTTTGGGCACGCCTGTTCTCGGTGCTTTTCACTTTGCCGTCAATTAGAGCCGTGTCCAGATAAAGTCAATTCATTTGCAACGTATACCGTCCATGCTGCTTTAAACCTTATAAACAGACACGTAGCGTTGAAGTCCGACTTCCCCCTTACTTCATTTTTACCAAAAGTGAGCTTGAAAAATATTCGTTAATTTTCGACTTTATCTTTCCTTTCTTTCGTTTTTTTAATAGACTGTAATTACAAACACCATGCCGCCCATTCTTGTTGTATAATGGAGAAAGGGATCATTAATTTATTCGTAAAAAAAGGTTTTATCTCTGTTCATTTTTAACATAACTCTTGCACATAATATAATGAAGGTTTTCTCTCAAAACATTCCCAACTTACAATATTAGTTAAGTTACACAATCCATTTCCCTATCTACGTCTGTTATTTTCTCGGAACGTCCAATTTTATGTTATTGTGTTGTTTATCTTGTTTACCAGACAAAAACGAATCAACACATGTGTGTACTTTACTTAATAACAACTGTGTTTTGTCTTGTTTATTTTTGTACTTGTACAAAATGAGGACACATTTAATTTTCCTCGACAACGCTCTTTTTGTGTCTCGAACATGGCATTACTTAACTATATTAATTCTTCTATAAGTTTCAAAGGTATCTTTGTATACATTTTAGGAAGTACCTATAGAACACTAGAGACTAGATTGCCTGTTGTACAGTAAGATTTTTCAATTTAAAAAAAATAATTAATACGAAGCAATCTGTTACCATTTTACAAAACAAACGAAAGAGATAGCCGTGTGGAAATTTAACACGGAATGAAAAGTTTGCTTTTACTACCACTACGCCGAAAACTCGTTAAAAATCAATAAGGACACTGTTTACACGTAGTCATAGCGAAACGAACGAGATTGGATATCAGCCAATAGCGGCCGATATTTGTCCAACGCCATGACAACAGTACGCACCTGTCTGCCGTAAATATTTGGTCAATACGACAAACTTTCGATATAACAGAACCGCAATGAATCAGGACGCGAAGAAAATATCGAACAGTATTTATGGAAGAGTCAACGCGCCCGCCGTTGAAAGATGTCGCGTAAACTTTTGCACAGACTTGGAAAAGTCCGTTCTAATGAGCAATTTCGAAAGACGTGGCTGGAATCAAGTTGGGCCGGATGACGAGTGGAACTTCTATTGGGCGTCGACGCAAACCTGTAGAAACCTTTTCAGTGTCGAAAGTGGCTACCGAATGAACGACAACCAAATGATCAATCATTTCCCAAACCATTACGAGCTGTCCAGAAAGGATTTATTGGTAAAAAATATCAAACGGTATAGAAAAGAGCTTGAAAGAGAAGGTAGCCCTCTAGCGGAAAAGGCTGAAGTGGTTTTACACGGAGGACAAGTCGTCACTCGGTATATTCACTTAGATTTTGTACCTGTTACCTTCGTCCTGCCAGCGGACTACAACATGTTCGTCGAGGAGTATCGAAAATCTCCACAGAGCACTTGGATTATGAAGCCATGTGGAAAGTCCCAAGGCACAGGAATCTTTCTTATAAACAAACTATCGAAGCTGAAGAAATGGTCCCGTGAGGCGAAAACTCCCTTTCATCCGCAACTGAGCAAAGAAAGCTACGTGATTTCCCGTTACATAGACAATCCTCTACTAATAGGGGGCAAAAAGTTCGACCTTAGACTCTACGTGTTGGTAACTTCCTTCAGACCCCTAAAGGCTTATCTCTTCCAACTCGGCTTTTGTAGGTTTTGCACCGTAAAATACGATACAAGCGTAACTGAGTTAGACAACATGTATGTGCACCTAACTAACGTGAGTGTACAGAAACACGGAGGTGACTACAACAGTATCCACGGGGGGAAAATGAGTGTGCAGAATTTGCGTTTATTTTTAGAAGGAAGTCGTGGCAGAGTTGTTACGGAGAAACTGTTTGCTGCAATGCAGTGGTTAATTGTTCATTCGTTAAAAGCTGTCGCCTCTGTGATGGCGAATGATAGGCATTGCTTTGAGTGTTACGGGTACGATATTATTATAGATAACCAACTGAAACCTTGGCTAGTAGAAGTCAATGCGTCGCCTTCATTAACTTCAACAACAGTGAATGACAGAATATTAAAATATAAATTGATTGATAATATTTTGTCGGTAGTACTTCCACCGGACGGTGTACCAGATGTTCGATGGAATAAGTTGCCAAATGCCGAAGCATTAGGAAACTTCGATTTGTTGATTGATGAAGAACTTTTGGAGAAAGACGAGCCAAGTTCGGGTAACCGTAACAGTAAACATAGAAAGAATTGAAAATAATTTTGTAAGCAGGATCGATGATGTTTCAGAATAAAGACAGCGAGGCATTTTCGTATAAATTGTATCTAATTAATCTGCATATTTTCTATACTTGTATATACAGGGTGCATTTGAAATCACTCTCCAAATTTTAAGGATGTGTTCAGTCCATGAAACTGAACAACTTTCTCTAAGAAACATAGGGTCAAATATGTAAAAAAAATTGACTTTTCATACAAATCAAAGAGATCACGTGATCAGTTTAGTATGGGATGACCAAAATTTTTTGGCGTATTTCGACACATGTTTCATGGAGAAAGTTGTTCAGTTTCATGGACTGAACACATCCTTAAAATTTGGAGAGTGATTACAAATGCACCCTGTATATTCTCAAACAGTTTTTGCACTGGTACAAAAACTGTTTACTCAAAGCTTTTAAAAGCGTGTTTGAGAACACCATCGTGTCATCAGGTAACAAGCGGAAACAATGCTTATGAAAAGGTCGCATCAAAGTGCATCAAAGAACGGCATTTGTGGGCATGTGCACATGCCGCCATTTGCATTTTAATGTATGCCGCCGTGGAAAAATAACACCGGAGGCCATTTTATATGCTAAGTAGTGAGCTTGCAAGTTTTATCTACCGTTGGAACTTTGATGTATTGTGGAAACTTGGTAATGTTTTATGTCAGTTTGTCGTGGTTTTACACCAAGAAGAATAATAAAAGAAGTGAACTGCCGTTTCGACTCTTAAGTATTGTAATTTTCAGTAAACTTTTGTATGAATTGATAAGCCATTTATCTGTCGTTATAAAGCAAATAAAGTATGTACTTATATAACATTTTGCAATTTTTATTTCTATAAAGGTTCAGAACTTCCAACAAAATGACAACAATACACTTTGTACCACTATGTACTTTGTACTTTGTAGTCTGTAAAAATATCTAGTTTTTAAAGAAAATCCAGTTTAAATGCATAGTTATTCTCCAAAGTACATCATCTCGCTTTGAAATTTTTATATATTTTCCAACAATCATGCTCACGTTACGTTTTTCATAAGTAAGAATTCAGATAAGTTATCGAAAAACAAAACTTTCTACCAATAGTTACAAAGGATATTGTGCGTATGGGCGCCATTTTTTCCATGATCGATGAACTTCAGTTGACTATTATTTAGTTAAGTTGTATACTATTTAAGTATAGAATTTTATCTGACACGGAACCTAACGATCGTACCGGGCACCCTTTCCGGGAATTCATTTTGAATAAACCGCTACCACTAGAATTAAATGGACTTCGTGTTTTGGATAACAATTTTCTGAAATTACAGACCAACTATGAAATTGTTTTGTCCCATTTTAAAACAGAAATTGGTATTTAGCAAATTTTAGTATTCGTTCAATATTTTGTTAATAAATAAGGCAAATACACTCGTCCACTAGCGCCGCCAATTCATTTATTTCTGTTACTTTTAAACCAGGTCAATATTGCAATTGAGTGGATATTGTCGTCTTTAAGCCCGGCCACATACACGACGGAATCCCGATTCGGAATTCCGCACGGAATATCGATAATGTACGAAAATTCCGTACGGAAAAATCCCGCATGTGTGTGGTAGGTCCATAGTATGGATTAGCTGCGTTCGGAATCACGTATGTACGGAATTCCGAAACGGGATTCCGTCTGTGTGTGGCCACTCTAATATTATAAGACTCATTTAAAAAAAAGAAACAACTATCACCATACCACTAAAATTACATACTCATGCTAGGATGCAAACCGTAAAACATGACACAATTATGTATGGAGTACGGACGCATGGTATCTGCAATCTAAATATTTATTTATATTGACCTCATAATATCTATCCGCTCTTTGTAAAATAAAAAATGTAAATAATAAAAACGTATAAACTCAGCAATAATATAAAAAAAGGTTTTAAAAATTCCTTTGTCCGTAATGTTAATTAAATTTGCTTTTCCCCTTTCACTTTTGTTTTTCGTTAGCATTAAACGTTTATTGCTAACGGTTTACAAGGAAATCCAAAAATAGATTTAATTTTTTCTTTGAGTAAATAGAAAAAGCTGTTTCTGTTAAAAAATAAAAACTAATGTCAGCAAACGATTTTATCCTTACTAATATTATAAATGCGAAAGTCCGTTTGTTTGTTTGTTACTCCTTCACGTCTTAGCTACTGAACCGATCATCATGAAATTTTACATACACTACAGGGGTATAGAAAAGGACATAGGATACCTTTCATCCAGAAAAAAGTATTGTTCCCGAGGGATAGCAAAAAAACTCTCCACGCAGACGAAGTCGCGTGCGGCAGCTGCAAAAATATGCACATGCACTCCACAAAATATCAGTGCACAATACCTGCATTTAGCCAGACAGCAACACACCTTGTACCTTCACCAATTAGACTACTTTTCACGTGTTTCGCCCCAACCCCGAGCCATAAGAATAGAAAACTTACTAGAACGGACACTCCCGCCCCGAACGGGCTCAAGGTCACGATATTAGCCCACTTATTTTTATAAAAGAAAACGTCAAATTGTTATTCAATTACAAAATAAGCAGTGAACTTGCTATTGCTAGAATAACTTTGTACTTAAGTATTAAGCCTAGCTTTGTTGTAATTTAAGCAAATGATTGCTAAACAGCACATTCCTATTGTAAACCTGCGTGGTTTTATGTTAATGTAGCAAACTTTTGTTTTATAACTTTATTTTGTAATAATTTAAAAATTGTTGTGTTTCGGCAGTTAGAGGTAAGATAGCCAGTATTCCGGGTAGTGCGCTTCCACCTTCGGCCTTATCGTCATTTAACATCAGGTGAGATGAAGGCCAAGCACTACGCCGTTGTGTATAAAAAAAATTATAATAATGAAAACAACATTCCAAAAACGATCAAACAACACGAAAAAGAGTAAAGAGGGCTCCACACTCACGCCGCGAAAGCCCGCGAAGGCCGCGAACCGCGAGTGTGGAGGATTTCGCGGCTTCGCGTATGGGCTTCGCGGCTTCGCGTTCGCGCTTCGCGGCGTTCCCCGTCCGGTGGCGGTTTTTTGGTCCTCGTCAAAGGACTTGTGTGCCGAACTAAGGTTGCCGTGATTCGCGGCCGCGGTTCACGCGCGAGTCTGGAGGGCTATATTTTTCGCACCGTTTTCATGCGCGAACCGCGCCCGTGCTGCTGTGATTGCTTTCCGCTAAGCAAACTAGTGTTTACATTTTAATATTAAAAGAACCGTTGGTAGCCTCATAAATGTACCTAGGTAGGTACCTGCGTTCTTTGTGGAACAAAATCCTCCTTAAGCTGCACAGTACTCTACTGTTTCGGTCCTAAAGCTGTTTTAGCTTTTAAACATTTCTTGGCAAGTAGGTACTTTGCTTGAATCCGGTAAGTACCTTTATTCTTCCGAAATAAGGTACTGAATATATACACATCAACTTTGTCTAGGGACACAGGTGTTATTTTCATACAAACGAGGTAACTTTGAAGCCTTGGTTTTCTGACAGGGATGTTCCGTGCTGTGATCTGATGATGGCCATCCAAGGACTGAATGGAGTAGATTCAGATCGTTATACACACCCAACTGATCTGACCAGCATTCTAAAAGATTAATGGGTTAGAGTTCTCAGTTTGATGATTTCCATACATTTTCTTGCTATTTTCGCGGTTTTTTAAACATGTCCTGTCCATTACGTTTTTAGAATGCTGGTCAGATCAGTTGGGTATGTATAGCGATCTGAATCTCCTCCATTCACTCCCTGGATAGCCGTCATCAGATCACAGCACGGTACATCCCTGGCAGAAAACCAAGGCTTCAAAGTTACCTCGTTTGTATGAAAATAACACCTGGTATCCCTAGACAAAGTTGATGTGTGAACTTACAATGCGAGCCACAGTAATAAACACTTTTTTTCATCCTGGGGCCGTACCGGCTAATGAATTGAACTTCGAAAGTCTGCCGGGCTTCAAATTAAAACAGATAAATCGAGCCCCAATTGGGCCAAAATGGCAAACCCTAATTCATGAGGTCACAACAACATCAATATCTTCCAAATAACTTCAACAAATAGTACAATATGAATTCCTTACTTCGATTTATCTGTTTTTATTTGAAACTCGGCAAAATTTCCGAAGTTCGATTCGTTAGCCGGTACGGCCCCTGGTCTTTCATTGATTAAAACAAGTTTTAAATAAGCCATGGACTAATTTAAAACCTCGCAACAAAATCGATTTTAACATTAAAATCATGCGAACTACCTGTGGATCATACTTATTTAAATACCTGAGGGGTCTTATTTTATCTTTTGATATTTTTGTTTCGTCTTTATTTAACCATTAATTACAACATAGAATGCGTTTTACACTAACTGATTCTCGAAAAAAAGCATAATAATCTTTAGTACTTACTGTTATTTCAGTCTTGGTTTAACTTTAAGTACTCAATCATGTTTTGTTATTATTCCCTTAAATTTATTAAAGTTATTATTATAAGACTCTTCTAATAATATATTTTAGAGTCAAAAACCGTATAGAATAGATAGACCATTGTCTAAAAACTAGAATAATATGGTCTATACTTATTACGGTTTTCTGTAGTAAAAATGGGTAGGAAACGCAAAAAGCAAATAATGGGCTATTCTTTAAGGTTTTCTATAGGTATAGTAAAAGTGAGTTACGTAAAAGCCTCTATCTTGCTTCCAATAAATCCGTTGGCAGCTGTGCTAATCGATCGACGCTCCTCCTGTGAATAATTTAAAGGGGCGTTTTTGACCGACTCCTGGTGCCTGCTAACTAAAAATTCCATTGAAAAATCGGCGAATTGGTGCCTCACTCGGAAAATTAATCACGAAAGCTGAAAAAAGAAATGGCTGAAATCATGTGCTGCTTTACAGAACAAAGTTATATAGGTATCACAATACAGTACTTATTTACGTATAATGAGATATAGGTAAGAAATAAATATTTAGTTCTGAGGTAAACATTATAAATAATGAAGATTTTAATAAAATATCGAAGTTGTCTTTTTTTTATACACAACGGGATATAGATAATGCTTGGCCTTCATCTCACCTAATGTTAAATGACAATAAGGCCGAAGGTGGAAGCGCACTACACCCGGAATACTGGCTATCTTACCTCTAACTGCCGGAACACAACAATTTTTTAATTGTTGTTATGGCATCAGACTTAGGTAAGATGGTGGTAGCTTGCCAGGCGGACTTGAAATAAGCCCTACCACCAACCAAACCGAGTACAAATTGTACCCCCCTGGGAATCGAACCTGGGACCTCTGCGTCTTACACGGGTGGGGGAACCACTAGACAACAGAGGCGGTTAAGCGTTGTCTTGCGTTTATTGAAAAATTGTTCATTGTTATTAGAAAACTCAAACATATCGAAAGCAGTTTCAAAAACATTACATTCTCAGATAATTAAAAAAAGAGAGGCCAAATTCATTCACGTTTAGATGAAAAAATGTGATTTAACTAACTAAACACACTGGCGTGTCAAATTGCAACGAACATTCCCGTACGGCGACCAAATTCCGACATATTCCGCCGTTCGCATTCACCCAATGAGGGAGGCGGAATTGGCGGAAATTGCACTCAATTGGAGACTTCGCCAGGTGTCTGAGAATTGCGGGGCCGTACTTGTCTCAATAGGAATAGGTCGTGAGTGTGTTTTGAAGCAGCATAAAGCTAAATTAAGGTAAAGGTAGTTACTGAAACATAATAGTCTAATTGTATTTTACTAGCATGAGCGGAAAGGCGGAGTTAGCGGAAATTGCATTCAATTGGAGACATCGCTACGTGTCTGCGAATCTGGCGTCTGACTAGATAAGGCATAGTCAGACGCCAGGTAAGGCAGTGCGGTAATCGGACTAACAACCGAACTATCTTTACTTAATAGTAGCAACAGATCGGTGATTTAAATCAACCGGACTTTTACTACTAAAAAGTTGCATTAGTTCGGTTAGCCGGACTTACATTATACCTACTGCAACTAAAGGTAGAATACAAGTCGTGAGTCCTGTTTTGAAGGAACACAAAACAGCCACACAAAATGTTATAATTATGTTTTTATACTATAAAAAACCGGTCAAGTGCAAGTTGGGCTCATGCACGAAGGGTTCCGTACCAAAAAACGGCATTAAAAAATCACGTTTGATATATGGGAGCCCCCACTTAAATATTTATTTCATTCTGTTTTTAGTATTTGTTGATAACAACAACTACTATAAAGTAGCAAGAGAAATACAACATCTATAAAAAATTTCAACTATGTCTAGCTATTACGGTTCCTGAGAAGAGTTCAGAAGAAGAGTGGAGTCTTAGTAATACTAAAATAATTATGATAGATTGATTTTTTTTGGTCTCATTATTGTCATGGTATAATAATAATAAAACACAGTGTAAAATTGTTATGTCAATCTATTTGCAAATAAAAGAAAAGAGAAAAAAATTATTTCGGCTTTTCCTAACTGTTTTAAAAAGAAACAAAATCTCCCGACCCAGGGTCATGAGGTCATGATCCTAATGTTGTCTTCTTCCCAAAGTAGTCACTTTCCTAAATAGTTCTGACTGAGAATATTTTTTTGTAAGTAATAAAAAGGAGTCAATTTTCCTTTATTTAACTTGTCCATTGTATAAACTTATGAAATACCTTTTCCGTTTTCCTGACAATAGAATCAATTTTCTGTTTTTTCTCTGATATGTTTGAAACACAATTTTCGATCAATGAATACCAATGAATGCTGAAAGTTTTTCGTTTTTGCTGTCACAATAAAATGTTAACTATATATATATTGTGTGAAGTAAACAATATTTGGCTTCAACAATTTATTTCTTGAAAATAGCGGGAATATGACTACCTTGTTGGGTCAAGGTGACAGACTTTAACTATACCTACTTGTAAGTGCTGGCTTTGTACCATAGTCCTCTGAATGTCATATAATTAGCCTACTTGTATATTAAAAAACATGCACATCATATTTTTATTTCGTTATACAACTGGCCACCTGAAAAGAAGCTAAAAAACAAACGAAAAATGTTGGTGATTTTCACAAACAAAAACTCTACACACCTTAGAATAATAACGCCTAGAAACGATCTATTCCTAAAAAAAAGTAAAACTAATACCAATAGTTATTTGTTATACAAGAGAGCAAAGTCATTTTTTGCTGCGAGTGCTGACTTTTAAATCACGAACTAGCGAAGTAGTCTAGAATTGAATCACGAGCGTAGCGAGTAATTCTAATATAGACTACTGAGCACAGTGAGTGATTTAAAGGCACGAGACATCAAAAAATTTGCTCTCGTGTTAAACATACAACTTTTCACCTCTACCAGCGAGAAAAGGTGTTAGAAATTAAAAAAGCACTTTGCCTCACGCTCGCAGCAAAAGTCGATTTTGCTGCGAGTTTTTGGTAAAAAGCACTTTGCCTCAGGCTCGCAGCAAAAGTCGATTTTGCTGCGAGTTTTTACGCGCCAAAAGCACCCTTTTCGTGCTGGAGAGGTGAAAATGGTATTTGTTTATTGCCGTTATAAAATTATATTCCCAACGAGTACCACTCATAAACGAATCCTAAAACAAGTTAAATGCTATGAGGTACAGTCAGTAATAAAAATGCTTTTAAATGTGATTTTGTTTATTTAATAAAAATCAGTCTTTCCAAACATATTAAAATGTAGTATGAAAACCTTTGGTTCGTTATTATAATAACAGAGATACTTCATAGATAAGTACTTATATATCTATATTTTTTTATTATCATCAAAATGTAACAATTGAAGAATATCACAAGCAATCAACGATTAAATACTTATTTAGAAAAAAATACCACAAAAATCAACTTTTATCGTATCTAACAGTAACAATTTTAGAAAACTAAAATATAGAAAAACTATTATAAAATAACAGACAATCAACTTACAAAAACGTACGTTTTTGTAAGTTGATTATTCGTACACCATTTCTTTTTATAAAAGTCAATCCTCCTGTGTTTTCTGAAGTTGTGGGAGGCAGAATAACAGCTTCTTCATCAGACTGTCAGAAATGTCTGATTCAGACATTTCTAAAAAAAAAGGCATAAACTAAAATGGGGATTTGTACCTACTTAGGTAGGTACTACTACTTGGACTGTACAAAACACGTGACTTTATTTTTTATGTTTTGAAAATTCGACTAAGTAATACATTATATAAATACGAATCATATATGTATATAAACATAAGGAATATTAAAAGACTGATAAGTAAATCAATATAAAATTACAAAATGATAAGTACTTAGGTACTTAATAAATACCACTTTCAATTTAGTTTCAAGTTATTGTGCGCACGCCACCACACACAGGAAAGTATTAAGGAATATAACAATATCCCTTAGAATTGACCAGTTTAATAGAAATAACAAAAATATTTTAAGAAAAACAGCCCTTATTTCATTAGTCTTAGCGTCTATTCCACCAAAATAATAAAAAAAATCGTTGGCCCACGCACGACGCTTGAATTTGATTGGTTGTTTCGGATTTTGAAACAATAGAGCAAACTCACATTTTTTCGCAGGTAAAAAAATTGGCAAGTGATTTACTTAATCTAGCCGTGTCGTGAGTAAAAATGCCGAATGAAGTGAATTTAGGAAAATTTAGAATAAATTGTATTTTGATGATCTTAATATTAAATTATTAAAAAAGCAAAATAAATTGTTTCGGTGACTGTACCAAATGTTATGTTTTGGTATTCGTTGGGAATAGATTTCGAGCTTCATTTAAATATTTAAAAATTGGGTCTCGTTGGGAATAGAATTTTATAACGGCAATAAACAAATACCATTTGGTATTAGTTTTTTGGTCTCGATAGGAATAGATCCTAGAAGATCCTATTGCAAGCACGAAAAACGTGCAAATATAACTTAGCTATATCTGGATAAGTTTTTTTTATATGTAGGTACGCTCTTCTAAAACATAACAATAGAAGAGCATAGATAAGCTATGTTTTAGAAGAACGTAAACACATACAGCTTACGGACACAAAAATAATGAAAATGGCACACGTTTATGCTTACGTTTTGGTTCAGAGTTTCTCACAGTTTCTTATTACAAGAAAAAAATATAATAAGGAATGTTTAAATAAAACTTCGGTGGGACTCCTAGCAATAAACTATACATACATGCAATAATACTGTGGATTTATTGAATATAAATTCACCATATTGACTACACATGTTTGGTGGAACGACGTGAAAAGGCTGCAAAGCCACTGGCTGTCAATATATTTAATATCTTTCCAACAGATAACGAGTGAGTTTTCTACGATTTTCCACCGCCGTGAACCAGCTGTGAGCAATAATTTACACCACACGTGCACAACAAATGCAATTTTACCGATATCGTGTTCTTTTAACGATTGCCGATAGCCAATAAGGCTGGATTGAATTAGAAATCAAGCTTTTGTAATGTACACTGTTTTTATAAACGTTAATTGAGAATAAACTATACTTAAAATTATACCTATGAAAAGTGTTCAATCTAAGAATTAACTAACACAATTGGACGACATTACGATGATCATGATAAGAACATTGCTTCGATTACAAAGTAAGTAGGCAATAATTATTATAAAAATCATTGTTTTTTTACCATCACAAATAAAGGATTTAAATGTAGTGGCAACACATGGAGGGTTTCTATATATTTATGATTTGTTTCAGAAATAGAAACCTGTGACACAGGTCGCCAGGCCCACCCTCAGTCAATAGTTTTACCATATACATTATGTAACGTAGTACTTATCTGTGATTAAGGTATTGGAATTAGTAATCCTAAATATATTTTTTTAATCCCTATTTATTAGTTTTATTTAACTTCGGATTTAAATCTGGTACCTACATCAACCTATTATTTTAACCGCAGTGGTTAATATGAAACTTGTATTTCACTGCACATCATCGGTTATTTGTTAATTCAATGTTTCGAATCAACGTAATCAATTTAGGATTGAAGCCTAAAGCCTACTGCTTAATGAGCTTTGTCTGAAATAATGTAGCTGTAGGTGAATTATTTTATTCTTTTGTTGACGAAAATATTTTCAGTTTCGTAAAAAAAATATTTAAAGTAATTTATTGCAATTGATTTTAAAAATTTTAACACAACACAGTCGTAACTACATAATTTATAAAGGTTAATCTTGGAACCGTATTAAATATTTGCAATTCGTATTTTTTCTGTAGATCAGTATAACATAAAATCACAGACATATTTATCTCTGTGCATAAAATACTTATTGTTATATATGTGGGAGAATGCAGGTCTTTTTTAGTAAATAAATAAAAAAATAATGCAATTAGTAGATTTTTATTATAATTAACATAATTGTTACATATAATAAGTTTAATCAATGTAATTTATAAATAATAGTCGCTAAACGACTTGTACATTAGGCATTTTGCCTCGTAGACATTTTGATTTTTAGGTAGCGTGATCAGTACCCGTAGCACGAACAGCTATCGAAAAAAATAACGCGCGTAAAATCATTCGATAGTGCAATTTTGTATTGGAAATTTGTACAACGCCATCTACCGCCGAATAGCGAAATAAAGTTTCCATAGATAATTCTCTATCGAGTAATTTTACGCGCGTATTTTTCTCGATAGTTGTTCGTGCTAAGGGTACAGGAAGGTACCATTGTGTGCACGTGTGCTTTCCCCACTACGCCATCACGCCACATCGTGCCACCGAGCTTGTTTGCGCACGTGTATAAAAACGGCTTGCGCAAGCCGCACAAGTGTTCAGGGCTGTTGTCCAACTGTCGGACACGGCACATCGGTGCTCTGAGCTATCTTCGGTGCCAGGTACAACATTTGATTTATAATTTTAAAGATACGTAGGTACTTGATTATTATACTTTTGTATAAAAGGTGTAAAACACCTGTTTTGTAACATCCGCTTATCATAACAGCTAAGTACGGTAAATGTTAATATTTTTACAAACCAATTTGTATTACTGAATAAATAATTCTGTGCAAATATACTCATTAATTGCTATATTTATTTTCTTTTCCTTATTCTTTTCCTTTTTCTCTCAAATATATATAGTTACTTAGGTAGGTAAGTAGGTAGATACATATATTGATTCTCTCTCAATGTAGATTAAAAGAGAGAGTCAAAATATGTTCAGCTAATCAATATCTTATTTACATCTAAAAAAAGCTATGTTATTCATTAATGCACGTAACACACGTGTTAATGTCACTGTTGCTTTTATTTTTTTATTGGGAGTACATATTACCTGGCTTCATATATTTTTGTGTACTTACCTACCTAATTGAAATAATGTTTCTGTTACGATTAAATCACAATGAATTTTAATTTTTTACTTTTGATGAGTGGTTTTAAGTAGTTAGCTATCAAAAATATTTGCTTTTCTTGTGAATTCAGTACACCAAAATGGAGAGCTCCTGTAAGATTCCCATATGGCATCTCATATAGGTAAACTTTAAAGATATTGCGTTTTTGCGAAATCACGATATATAATATAAAACTCTACTATGTTCTTAGGTATACTAATATTGGCGTGTAGTTCGACAATGCCAGTGCTCTCTAACCAGCGAACTAAAGCTATGGAATAAGCATTCCGCTCAAAAAATGGCACCACACGAAAAGTACAACTAAGTGGATAGAGCTAAAAATGCTGGCATTTTATTATGCAGCACAAAGCATCTGAACACTGGTTGCTTATTAGCGACCATAATTTGTATACTAATAGGTCTTTTCTGTACTTAAACGAAAAAAAAAGATACGTTATTTCTGCATCTTTTCCACCATTTGACTATAAAGGATGTCATTTCTAATAAACTCTCCCTTTCTATCTTTTCTCTACAATATATACTGCAATTTATTGAAAAGAACACTAACATCAGTCACCGGGTGCGTGGCTGGCTCGACTAAAGCTGAGCGGGTTGTACTTTTTCGGCCCCGTGGTGCCATTTTTTAAGCAATATTTGCAATTACACTTCCATAGATTTTAATTCGCTGGCTCCAACCAACAGATTTTTTTAACGAACAGTAACGAAGTAAGTTGGTAAATTTAACTTTTACGTCGGCTCGTCATATTTCCGTTATGCTGCGGCGTAGTTCCGCCCCTCCATGATGATGAATTCATCTAACGATAATATAATGGACTGTATGAATTAAAAGCTCTCTTCGATATTTTCTTCTTTATTTGGGTCTTCCTGTTTACAATGTTGCGTGGTTGAACTGCGATCTCGAACTGTGCCCAGACACTATCCGGCCCTATTTTTATACCTGCGCGCACCGAGCGCCCGGCCGGCTCCGGCCAATCACAAGTCCTACATTTATTGCCTGACCAATCGCAGGCCCTACTTTAATTTCTAAGCGCTGTCTCGTTCCTACCGGTGCCTCTCTGTCTCGCAGTGTTATCTCTGTCTAATATATACTTTTATTTCATTCTTTCTAATTTGTCCTACCTCGGATAGTGTGCTGAGCTTACAATTTTTAATTTGAACTTATCTAACAACAATATCTTACTTTGCGTACTTATGCCTATTTTTACATATCTTACTTACTAAATATCATGTTTATTTACATTGACAACATACTCATTTCTTATTTATTACATACTTAATATTTCCTATTGATAACATGTTAAATATTGCCTACTTTATCGTAATTTC